>CM060920.1:89167500-94167500 GCA_030737875.1 Allium sativum
TCTTGAAATCTATTTCTCTTTGCGGAGGTAAGCGAACAACTTCCTCGAACACATCCGCATAGTTCTTGACGACAGGAATATCTTTCACTAGGTCGGGAATATTCTCTGTGATTTCAGGGACATTTTCTATTTGGGCTGGAGAAACATTCAAAGCTGCCCAGAAGTCCTTTCTATTAGCATTCTGACCTTCACAGGGAATGGTTATATAATCACCTGATTTAATCTTCGCCTTTACGACTCTGTCGGCGCATTTAACTTCAGCTTCATATTTGGTCAACCAGTCTAACCCCAAGATAAGATCAAACTCTTTAAAATTCATGACGACTGCGATGGTAAGAAACCGATAACGAGAGAAAGAAACCGGCACTCCACAAACCCAACTGAGATCAATGGAACCCCCAGCCAGATTCTGGACAGTCATTGGTTCCTTCGGCTTTTTCAAATTCAAATCCAGTTTCTTTGCTGCATCCTTTGCAATGAAGCTTCGTGACGCGCCTGTGTCAAACAGTACTTTCACTGGAATATCTTTGACAGTAAGCGTGCCTTCTAATACATCTGGTCTTTCCTGAGTAGCTGAGGGTGCTGAAGTTTCTGCCACTTCATTCACTTGTACCATCCCAGGCTTCTTTAAGAGCCAGCAATCCTTTGCCAGATATCCAATCTGATGGCATTTACTGCAACCCCTTTTTTCTTGAAAATTCTCCTTGGATTTAGATCCACTCTGTATTCGTTTCTTGAGAGATCGACAACTTATCGAGAGATGTCCTTGCCTATTGTAGTTAGAGCATACAGTTGTCGCTACTGGCCCCTTCTCAGATTTAGCCCTTTTTCTCTTGGCACTGGGCTTCTTATTGGCCTCAGACCTCGTACTGGCTTCAGGAATATTAGTTTCCGACTCTGCTTTGTCACTAGAACAGACTTCTTCTTCGTTGCGTAACATTCCTTTCTTATGGAGACCTTCA
This sequence comes from Allium sativum, assembly GCA_030737875.1. Taxonomy (NCBI): domain Eukaryota; kingdom Viridiplantae; phylum Streptophyta; class Magnoliopsida; order Asparagales; family Amaryllidaceae; genus Allium; species Allium sativum. The sequence goes on from CM060920.1 coordinate 89,168,463, forward strand.
TACTGATAAGCCATATAAATCATTTCAGAAAAAGGAAGCTTCACATTCCTCAGCACACTATTCTGATATCTCCTTTGCAGGCCATGAATAAATCTCGATTTTTCCTCTTTGGATCTTGAATCAGATGAGGAGCAAAGTGAGCAAGTTAGTTGAATTTCTTATGATATTCTGGGATGGTCATATCACCTTGTATCAGATAAGAAAATTCATCACATAATCGCTCCGTCGCTTTGGGAGGAGTAAATCTTTCCAGGAAAATCACTTTGAATCTGTCCCAGGTGATATCACCTTCTGGATTATCTTTGATGATTGTTTCCAACCAGATTAAAGCTTCTTCTTTGAGCGCCCAAGATGCTACTAACCGTTTCTGGTCATCCCTCAACTGGATACGCTCAAAAATTCTTTCGACAGAGCTCACCCAAGCTTGAGTTTGAATTATAGATTCATTGCCTGAGAACTGTGCTCCGTTCAGATTTTGATATCTCTTTAATAGAGCCTCTAGATCGGGTTCTGCATTTCTCCTGTTTCTGACACTCATTTTTCTAGTACTTCTGCAAATGGCAAATCAAGTGTCAGGTCACAGAAAAGGTATTTCAAAATATAGAGACAAATACTTCAATGTAAATGTGTCTACTGGGGTGTATTCCATTCTGCTTAACTCATACTAGGATATTACTGATCCTATCTGTATAGAGTTACCCGTCCTAGAACACTACTGGTTCTATTTATGACGAGTTCGTTCAAAGGTTATATTCCAGAACTAAGCTTAACCAAAGCTCTGATACCAAAATGAGACGACCCCAAACCCCGTACTGACGGAGACAAGGGTTATCTTTGGAATATAACACATAAACAGATAATAGCAGGACAGAAATAAATAAATACACCAGATAATGAACAATAGAATATACTGGATAAAAGTAATCATCAGAGTTACACAGTATACAGGATCTTACTTAGTACCAATACAGTTCAGCTATACATAAATGTCTACAGCGGAAAACAAACAAAATATGTACAATAGGAGCTGAACAGCATAAAAAGAGATAAATGATAGAATCCATCTTCAGCTCCAACTATCCAGAGAAAGAACCAGCCAAACCTGAATACAAGGCTACCCGTGTAGAAAAAGGGGCACCCGAGTTTGAAAGTGAAACAAACTACGAGTCAGTCATGGGACTGGTATGAGAAATCTATTCAACACATTTAATATATGGCTAATCACAGGATCACTGTCGAAATATCTCTGACCGCTAAACCAAAGAAATTCAATAAGTGGCACTTCCGCTCCTGAAGATCAACAGCCTTCAATTTCTCCATCTTCAATAATCATCTTCTACGTATTTACTGGTTCGGAATGGTTTTCGAATATAAATTCGATCTCGGGTCTTTCTGTACCAACATTCGTATAGGTCAGATTTGATAATCAGTTATTTAACTATCAAATAAAACAACCATTCAATCATAAAAATAAAACAGGTTCACTGGTTCAGTACTCAACTTCACTTGGCTTCTTTAATTAAAGAAATGGTTAATTTAAAACTTAATAACCTTTTCGACATTTCAACATAACATTTCCCTTCTCAGTTAAATATAAGATTATCCTCGAAACTATTTAATTTTATTACTTAGGAAAATATTTTATACTCATATCAAAATCCTTATTACATTACCCTTTTCAACATTTGCCATATTTTATTCGTTATCCAGTATCGGGAAATCAATTCAACTTACCACTCGTAAAACAATGTTACGAAATGGCCTTTATTTCATTATTTGAAAACCCTAATAAACTCTTATTCTTGTAAAAACCTATTTCAAAAACCAACTTCTTATTTCCTTTTACTCTGAAAAATATTGCTATAATTTCACGCAATCTTCCTTTGTTTCCGTTACTTTGGAAATCATATTATATATTCTCAGTCCTTTATTCCCGTTACTTTGGAAATTCTAGTGTATATATTCTCAAATCTTTTTACTCCATAGCTAGAACACTTTTATCATTTCTTCACGTACTTTTATACTTCCACAATCATTAGTCCCTGATCGTAAATTTGTAAGCGAATAATTCCCTAGTATCAACCCCGAAGACCGAAATCAACATCAGATTAATATTCAGAAAATCACTCGACTAATCTCCAGTTAGATTCCAATTCTTTTCTTAACTCATTATCAACTCATACTATTCCATTTCTAATTCATTCGACCGTTTTCCACTTTGAAAATCTCGTTTCGATTCCATCCCTTTCACTTAATTTCATTATTAAGTATCGCCAATTCAAAATCAGCACCTCGACTTCACAACTCTTTTATAAATCTTATTTACAAACTCGGATTCGGTTTAAATCTCTTTTCTATCTCAATTTCTTTTACCTACTTCAAATGTTGAGTAAATATCTATTTAAGCTATTGTGTGTGCTTAAAAATCCTTTTTATAACTTAGTTATAAAAACTGGATTTTTATATATGTGCCCATTCATTAACTCCTTTCAAACCTTAACTGTATTTCATTTCGAACCTGATTACCTATTTAAATGAATTTCATTTAATTAATAATCACTTAAATCCTTATTAATTAAAATAATAATTTTCTTCATTATTAACTAATGTTGAAGTAGTTAATTTCTTTATTATCTAAACAAATAAATAATTCCCTTTTTAAACTCTTAAAACAATTAAACAACCATTCATTAGACTATTCCATTTGATTAATTAAAAGTGAATTAATCAAATAACCAATTTCAATTAAAGTAATTGAATTAGTCAGCTCAACCCATGATTTCCTCATTAATCAACTCCAATTAATTCTCCCTTTTAAATTAATTAATAATATAATTAATTTAATAAACTCCATTTAATTGTTTCTTAGAACAATTAAATCCAATTCTTGACTGTTTCTTTAAATTGCTTAACTACTTATTTATCTTATTTAGATAAGAATTTGCGTAATAAAATCATTATATAATTATTTATAAACTTAAATAATTAATAATTATTTCCTTTTTATAAACTTCAATTTAAAATAATAGATTTCAAAATCTATTCTTAGTTATAAAATAAATTTTATAACTTCTTTTCTGTCGATTTACCTGACGGTGAATCCATATTTATAAAACAATTTATTTATAAGCCATCTGATGCCATTTACTCAACCAATATCACCCATTGGTTAAAAACCAACAACCGTTGAATTTCAGTTCAAAGGTCAACAACCAAATCAATTATCCAATCCATGTTGTTGAAACAGTTCTTATTATTGTAATATGAAATTAACAATAAATTTGAGGAATCCAGTTGGATCCATCCAACCTGTTTCTCCCTGCATTCAAATACGTTACCACAATATAATATTATTCAATTCAATAACATATGTCATTTTCAATAATAAATACATCACAGTAATCCGGTCATCCCTATTATAATTTAATACGTTTATATTATTATAAAAGTAACCAACGAGGTAAGTTACCTCATTTGGAAATAATCGTTAAAATAGCGATTGGTTCAAATTAAATTAAACGAACGTTTAATTTAATCAGATCAGTTCAACACATATAAATACATAACATCCATCAAACAATTAACAAACATAGAACACAAATAATAAACCCAACTTATATAAATATAAGTGGGTAAACTGAATGTGCTAAACTCACTTTGATTTGATTCGTTGAAGTGGTTTGGTTACCATTAAATTAAAAAGTCGTTTAATTTAAGAGTAAACTCCCGCTAACTCCATCACTGTTCAAAACAGTTCCATAATATTCTGTTCATCGATATGGCTCCAGTTTCTCTTGTTTTGGTCGATTCTGATAACGTCACAAAAATTTATACCATTATAAGTTTACGTGGTTATAAATATTAATTAGCTAATTCTAATTAAATTAGAATTTAACTTTAGTTATAAACAATATTTACGTTGTTTGGTTGTGGAAAGAGGCGGCCCAATTAAATTTCGTTCTGCCATGTTCATACCAAGCTACTCAATACGAGCCGATCATCACCATGCTGACTTGTATTCAGTTTCAAAAAAACAACGAGACAACGTTGCTTCTGTTTGAAAATGATTTCACCACACCCGAACATTTCGAACCCTGCTTCAATAAAACAAGCTGACTTTGGTTCCTGTTCACCCCTTTTTTCACGCTCTACTTTGGCACCATTCCAAAACAAAACAAAACTAGCACCACGTCCACTACTTTTTTACCCAGTTCATGCAGCAGTCTTCATGTATACTTTGCTTCGAAATACAATCATGTGTCCAACTTTAAATCCCACTGTCAACATGTAAAACTGTTTTGTTGTTTCAATGCTTTGCTCCATTGTTTTTTTCACGTTGACTAAATCATGCCCCCTTCTATTCATTCAAAACATCATGGCAAGTCCATCCCCACCACGCCAGCATGCCAACTTTTCTTCATGTTTGAGAATGCCCGATCCTTCTGTCCTATTTGATCAGCATGAGCACGTTTATATCAAATCTTTAATACAAGGCCAATCCTAACTTCCTTCGTTTGTTACTGCTACAACCTTCTTCTTCATTCCAGTGACCCAACGTACGCGCCTTCAATCCATCTTTCTCCACGCGACAGCTTCTTCCTGTTTCCTCAACACACTAACAGTTTGGACCCAATCGCGCTAGTAACTCGTCGCCGAGCCCACCTCTGACTGTCGGGGTCTGATGAGATAACATCGTGCATTGCACCACAGCTTCCTCAATAAAATCCTAGTGAATACTTTAGTTTTCCAGTTGAAAATTTCTGATTTTAAGTAAAGGGTTTGAAAGATTTTTGGAAGGGATGATTTCATTGTTTCTGCCGTTATTGTGAGAATGAGGTGAATAAAACATTGACTAGGCGTTTGTTAGATTAGGGTTAGCTGTAGGGATGGGTATACATAGGTGGGAGATACTACATGGATAAGAACAAGGTTAATTCGTACAGAAGAATGCAGTGTTGGTTCCCGTCATAGCCCGTGTTTAGGACAGCTTAGGCATGCTGTATGAATTTCATTTCACTGGTAATAGGCTAGAGCAGCCGAAAAGATGGTGATAGTGAGGTGTACCATATACTTAGGCGTGAAGTATCCCTTTTTTCTTTTTAAATTTTAAATCCATAACTTAGTAGTTAAGCTTTCCATTACTTGAATATTATAAATTATGTAGTCTTCCTTTGTTTTTCCACTGAGGTATTTGACGTTACCAGCTTTTAGCTATTCCAATTGGTATGCTATAAACTAGTGTGAATAGATATCCAACAACTTATCTCAATAGCTAAGTAAAACTGTTGTGCTTATTTTACAGCTTCTACCCTTATTGTTTTCATTGTGCTTATAACTAACTCATACACAAAAGCAAACCTATACAACTGGTTAAATCAAAATACTACCAAGTTAATTCCACCACTAACATTCACAATGTTTCAGTTTCATAGCCGACGGTATGCGAAGCACGGGTCTTATCCTAGTTTCTTCATATGGAAGGAAACTAATATTTATTTAGTTTTGATTTATACTTTGGTTTTTTATACGGTATTTAATATATAATTAAATACAAAACAAATTTATTTAAACAAAAATAATTTATTATTATTATCATATCTCTCCAGATAAAATATTATATAGCTTTGGAATAAACAAATATAGAATTTAAACTCAATATTAATATCTTCAAGAGAAACGATGATCGAAATATATAGAAATTCATATTTAATTCACTAAATAAACGTTATCGTTTATTAACGAATTCTATAGCGAATATTCGAAAATTTGATTTGGACATATCTCACAATATATTAGCTGAAATTCTGATTTTTCTCTTTTATTAGAAAAATATATTTAAATTGATTCTAATGTTTCTTGTTTTATAGAATTCCGACTAAAAATGGATTCTGTATATTCAACTGAAATTCAAATCGTAAATTACGAACTACCATGATATTTACGAGCTCGATTTATAATTAATATAAATTAAACATTTAAACATCGTTATATAAATGGATTATTTATTTTAAATTCATTTAAAATTCCAAATCAATTTTTAATAAAATAAAATAAAATAAATATCTGACTATCGAAAATACGGGACATTACATTCTTCCACCCTTAAAAGAATTTCCTCCCAGAAATTACTAAGGTAGAAGAAACGTTACAACCCATTAACTTGTCAAACTCCAATTCATTTTATATTGAGAACCAATTCACTATTGTAAATAAAACTTTTCAAAAATATTGAAAATTTTCTAACACATTAAATTCCTGGAAAAATTCGGCAGAGTCTCCCCTGTATAGAGTGACTTCTGTGATATCACATGATCAATAAATATCTGTACATCGACCCATACGGTCGGAAACAAAATTCGAAACCCAAAAATATTATTTTTCTCGCGTAAGCGTACCTTATGCGAGCACTATTGAGCATACTTGCCCAATTTATTACGATATACTCAACCAAAATCAACCTCAAAGCCTTCTTGCACCTATACTTAACTCAATCCATCATGTAAGTAACCACTACATGTAATTCGAAATATCATTTCAGTACTCAACCGATTAACTAACCAATTTCCAAAATTAAACATACAATTCATATGTGAGTCCATTCCAATTTATCCTATTGGAATTCATTCTTCTGAATTTTTAATTCATTCAATTTCTTAATAACCCATTTACAAATTATATATTCAATCAATCTAACAAACAACCAACAAACAATGCACACCTAATATAACCAACCATTCAACTTTAATTAACTTTAATTAATATTCAGTATTAACGTTTACTTGGGTTTTACAAACTTTAATTATCAATCGATTAATATCCGACTGATCTCCATTCAATAATTATTAATTCATCTTTAACTTCATTTAACCAAGTAAATTCCAATATCCAATTGTAACTTAAACAAGTTAAGTTTTAACATCATATTCAATTGACTAATTTATTTTCAAAATTAGTTTGCATCTATTTGAAAATCCAAATTCTGATGTTCATTCCAATTCCTCTTCAAATTTTATTTAACTTATCTTAAGTTAAATTCTAATCCAATTTAATTCCAAATTAAAATTCTCACTCACAAATTCCATATGTGAAATGTCTCTAGGTTTATATTAAACCGTTCAAATTCAAAATCCAATTTGAATTTGATTCAACCCAATCAAATAATCAATACCTAAAAATTCAATAAAATTATTTCTTTTCTATACAAAATATAATTTGGGAAAAATTATTTCATTTACCCTCTTTATAAAACAATATCGTGTCCATTTCTAGTTAAATGCTTCTCAACACTTGAACCGATCAAACAACACAATACAAAACATTTATATTTAAAATCTACAAATACGCTCTCATATGTATTCACTCCAACTCAATCCATGGTATTACTAACCCCATCTCTATCGAGTTATGCCACAAAGTTAAGGTCATTACTAAACCATTGATCTGTTACTACTGTAACGACCCAGGGAATTCGACGCCCGAATTCCAACAATAAGACTTAACCTGTATTTCTTGCCAGAACTCAAGTATTGGAAACACCAGATAGTTAATGAAAGAATATAGAGGGTGAGATAAGAAAGAAAGAAAATTTAGAATAGAAGAAGAATAAGAACACAACAACATCAGAGTCTCACATCGCAGTGGAATAAAATATATTAGAAACAAAACTTTATTGAGAGCTTTGAAATAAAAACTTACTATCATCATAGTACATCAATACATTTGGACAGTTATTTTAATCTGCCCTCATATACAATATACATTGGAAAAATAACTAGATATCATATGTCTAAACATCTTCAGCTCGTCTCCGGACTTCACAGCATTCGATAACCTGAACCTACACAACCCGGTCTAACCCGAGCATTTACAAAATGCCAGAATAGTCTGGTGAACCAGAGTGAGAAAATTCGCTAAATTTAAAAACATCACCCAACTTGATTTTAAGGTCAACCCATTTCTTTTTGAAATCATAACTTATTCTGATATTATAATAGTGTCTAAACACAATTAAATGACAATCTAAAGGAACACCTGCATCTAACGTTCCACATATATGGTATACAATCAAAACCACGGGCTCTTATTGGAGATTGAATTTTGTAACACCCCGTATTTTTAAGATAATAAAATAAGAATAACTTAATTAAATAATGGGAATTAAGTAAAACGGACTGTGCCATTGCGTCCGTCTCGGAATTCTGATCAAGATAGATACTTAGTTTACGTAAAACGTACATCATATGAAGAAGTTATTAAGCCTAGAAGTTTGTATACGCACAAGAGAAATATATTTATATATATATATACATATATACAAACAAATTAAAATATAAAATAAAGAATAAAATAAGAATTGCATGTAATAAATACATGCACTGGAAAAAAATGTAATGTATGCATTGAAAGAAAGGATTGGTTGCATGCAATGTAAATATGTTGCATTAACTGTTTTGCAAACATTATGCATTAACATTAAAAGAAAAAGATTCATTTGTAACTAACATGAAAAAGAGAAGTTAGGAGAGAACAATAATTATCATTGTTCTAAGACTTATTAACAAAAGACTTCATAGCTAAGTTGGTTAAGGTATTAGATTTGTAACATGGAGGTCGAGGGTTCGAACTCCGGCGGCAGCATAATTTTTATCTTTGTTTTAGAGAGGGCCAACTGAACATGCAAATATATGTACATATACAAATTCAAAATTTGAAAGGATAAGAACGTACATATAAGAAAATAAAGAATATATATATGAGAATATATATATATATGCATAAATATATGTATACAAAAGATAAAATTCAAGATAAGGCTACAGTCAATGAAATATGGCAAGAATCAAATAACGGTGCAACATCGTTTGAATTTTGAAAATAAAACAAAAATTGTTGTGTATATATATACACGTAAAATGGTCGGTAGAGGTATTGTATACATATAAGAATATTTCATATGAATAAAACAGTTAAATAAATTCAAAAAATTCAAAAGTTCAAAAATCAAATTTCTATGCCAAAACAATTCAAACATTCGAAATTTAAATTTCTGCGCCAAAACAGCTTACGGGACCCAATGCTGACTCAGCAATGCATGTACGATAAGATTTGGCTAGATTCATCTGCGAACCTAGACTATTTTCATGAATGGGTTCAATGCTGACTCAGCGCTGCGTGTACGATAAGGTCTTGAGCACCTATAAATAAGACCCTAGACCTAACCCTAAACATCATAATTTAGCAACTATGCTGGAGCTCTGCCATGGCTCTCTCTCTCTCTTCTCAAATCTATTCTGGAATTAAAATGTTAGCCTAGGAGGATTATGAATTCAGATCTGGAAGAGGGAATCAATGTTAATAAAAAAGATTATTAAATCATGAAAGCAAGGTAAACCTCTAAGAACCAGTCTATTTAAATTATTTCTCTTTCCCTTCCCTTTTCATGAAAAAATAAATCCATGGTCGTTAGGTCGTGAATCAAATTAAAGGGAAAAGGAAAACCATGGATGATATAATGGATCAGATCCAAAATTTAAAGAAAGCTTAAAGGTGAGTGGGTTTAAGCTATAGCCTTTAGATAATGTTATGACTATCGTTTAGCATTCCCCTTTTTAATAAATTTTGAAATGGCCAGTTTAATTATAAATTGCTGTTGTAACGAATTGAAATGTTGATATGTGAAACACCCCACCTCCGTTAGGGTCACTCTCAAAGGGAATGCCCTAATTTTGGTGGAGGTTTATAAGTACAAGTCACAGATATACAAGACAGATATAAGAACACATATTTGTAAACAGCGGAAGAACAACAAACTTTTATTTCATGAAGTCAAATACGTGTTACAACAACATCCTTTCCAAAAACATAACATAACACTTTCATAATCTGTCTTGAGTACATTATTTAAAGAAGCATAAATAAAACATAGATAAACTGCAAAAGCCCCATAGTGGATTGTCCAAAGCCATAGTTTAAAACAGGAAAGTCCAAGCAATACATTTCTCTTCTTCAAGCTGGATGCTAAGGTTGGTCAAGCTGCTGTGTTCCCTCCCTGTGGACCTGGGGGGGGGGAACGGAAGAAAGAAGACGAAAGAAAAGTAGAGTCAGACATAAAGCCTGAGTAAGTCTAGTACTATTTTGTCTATGAATAAAGAACTGGGTACGATAAGTATAAACAAGAAGTGGGCAAACACTATAAACTTGGTTAAGTTGTCTAGGGTCGAATATACTGTCGTACCCCATGTTATTCTCTGAACCCATATAAACTAGTTTCCAACTGGCACCCATAATCAGGGTGATGTGATCCATTCTATGATGATCGGCTCCTACTCGCATAGTTACATGTGTCTTACGGCCCCCGATGTCGTAGTTACCTATGCTGGTCCCACCATGGGGTGTATCAAGTCCCATAGTGGCAACCCGACACAACCTTAGAGTGCACAGGTATGCTACTGGTGTCCAGTGCCTTATTTTTCTGCGCCGGAGTGTGTGCACGCCCGCACTCCGTTAGAACCTACACTGCTACACCACCGCCGTCGATTTGACCTCTTACAATCAGCCCAGTAATCGTGCCCCACCCTGCCTAGTTTCAGGGTATCCTGATACACCTTTTAGGGTTACTGCTGAAAAGGGTCCCCCGTTACTAGGTTTTCTATCTCTAGCCAACATGCTAAGTTGGTTAAGTGTTTCCTAACCTAACCCCACCAGTCCGTTTAGTTTAGCATGTTCAATTTTGATTAAGTCTTTAGTTCACTTAATCCTAACAATCCTGACTCAGCCTTAATTGTCTTATTAAGGCCCTGACCTCTCACATTAGACAGGTATTGTTGTGGCTGCCTGTTGCCGGTTGGTTCCGGGCAGTCTTACGCCACAACTCAGTCTAACCTCGGGTCCTTATTGGGCTCCATGTTTAACCTCCCACATTGGATAGGTATTGTTGTGACTACTGGACAGCCGGGCGGTTCCGGGCAGGTTTACATCACAACTCAATCCAACCTCGGGTTAAACACATCGTATGTTCTACATTTACATATTTTGTCATTCTTCTTTATTTCTTATATGTAAATATTTGCGGCCCATTATTAAGTTAATGGTGTAAAGGTTACACCAATCGCGGGCCCAACCCATACTTGAATTTGGGCCCTTCTATTTTATATTTTCATTCATTAATTAATTTTAACCCAACGTTATTTTCCCCCGTTTTACACGTCCGTTTATATATATTGGGCTTAGCCTTTTAAAGCCCAATTTAGCCATGCGAAAAGGGGAGGCTTAAAGCGTGATTACATACACAAAAAGGGGAAGGTGAGCGTATGAACTTGCAATATGACGTTGGGAATACAAAATAGAAACTGGTGTACTTGCATAGTAGTGACATATACTTTGGTCATAAAACATAGGTGACATGAATCAAAGCATGTGAACTTGTAATTGAGATATCATTATTGACACATGAACCTATATTTTTATTTAGGCATAATGTCAAACATAAGCATGGCATAAATATTTCTAGCATAAGCATAGCATAATGTCAAACATAAGCATGGCATAAATACTTCTAGCATAAACATGGCATAATGTCAAACATAAGCATGGCATAGGTATAGTTAAATTTGTTCATGGCATAAATATAAACAAGTCATGTTCATAAGGTTTCTACATGTTTACAAAGGGGATACTTTGTTACTAACACAAAAGCATAGTTCAACTTAATCATGATTTAAGTCTAATCATATAACGATGGTATAAATATACTTATGCATAAAGATTCCTAAACATGGTGTTTGCTTTAAACTTGCAAAAAGGGATTTTTGAGTCTAACCTAGCCATGTCTCACATATGTCATCATATAATTCTTTTTAAACAAGATAGACTTAATCATGGATTTCAATTATGCCAAATATCATTCATAGCCTAGCCATATTCATAAGTTTTGCAAAAGCATGACTTAATACATGGATTATGGTGTCAAAATTCCAACATAGTTTCATATGAACTATAACAACCAAACTTGTTTCAATTACTTGCAAAATGATTTATGCACAAAAATATACATCATGATGGCATAATAACAAAGCCCCAAACTTGCATGAATTTCAATCAACTACATACATGTAGCTTCAACATAGATTACATAATTTGCGCAATATTCCAAACGCATACTTGCATAGAACTACCGCATGTAGTTCTTTATAATGAATAACATAAATTTTGCACAAATATGAATTACTTTATTATCCCAATTCAAGCATACAAATCAGCACAGTTATTTATTCATACCAAAGTAATACTCTACTTACAATGGTTGCGGCGAATTCTCTAATTAAGAGATATGATTCCTTTGTTGAATTGATTGGCTTTAGGTTGCTTGAATTGCTTTAGGCTTTAGAACTTTGTTCCTAATTCTCTCTCTAGTTGGCGGCTACTCTTAGTCGTTCCTCAGCAACATGGCGGCTATGTTCTTAATTTTGAATGAATAGATTAGGGTTTAGTCTAGGGTTGTTTATATAGAGGTTAGGAACTGATTAGGACCATTGATGTTGCCTGGATTGATCGTAGCCATTCATTAGATAGAGTGACCAATTAGAACCCGCCACCTAGCCCTAATGACAAAGCAGACCACAGAAATTCGACCAAACACAGACCTGGCCAGCCAGGTTGGCTGGGCTCGACCAGGTCGACACCCCTGTCGACAGGGCTGTCGACAGCCCTGTCGACATGGGTAGCCCAGGTCGACAGTCCAGTCGACCTGGGTGGCCCAGGCGGGTGTTCTTCCACCCTGGCCCGTTGGGCCCCACTTCGGAATATTTAATTATTTAATTCTGTTTGAATTTTAAATTTAATTCAAAACTTCCGAAGGCCATATTTTCTTCGTACGGACTCCGTTTTTCGAAAACTCGGACTCTATTTCGCGTATTTTTCCGAGACGAACGCAATGGCGTATCCCGTTTCCCTTAGTTCTTTGATTTCAGATTAAATATGCTTTAATTTGTTAATTTCACAGTTATAGAATTTTCGGGGTGTTACAATATGAATATGTCAGGAGATTCCTACATTGAATTGGCTAAGTTATTGAATGTTTTCATGTTGGAGAAAATAAATTTGTTAGGATATGAATAGCCAATTCAGTGATTTTAATTACATGCTTTACTTGGGACATATTATTGATTGAACGACATGTTAAAATAATTACCCGATTGAATGCTTACATGCCCTAGTAGAATTAAACATATGTTGAAAATGACATGCGACAAAATATAGGTAAAAATTGGACGACATGTAAATTAGATTACTGTAAACTATATTGCAGTAAAAATGATAATATGTCTAAAATTTTCATGTAATGAACATAACATATACTATGTTTTGAGATTTTAATTTGGAAGCGCAATTTGACATGAACATAAGTGATTGAATGAAAATGAATATGCCTAGGATTACAATTAGAAATTGTAAATACACTTATGGCACAAGGTTAGGTTGCATTAGTGGTGGAAGTATGCCCGGACCCGATCTGCATATCTAGCAGCCACTAATGTTGAACCTAATGTGAGAGGCCTAAGTGCAAGAATTAACAACATGTTCTAAGACACGAGGTTAAGTCAGCTTGTGGTAGAAGTCTGCCCGGACCCGCCCAACAAATCATGCGTCCACAAGTGTAGGCTTAATGTGAGAGGTCTAGTGCTTATATATATATATGCATATAAAAAGATATGAATAAATGGCAAGGATGGTAATTAAATGTATAACTCAGAAAATAAAAAAGGAAGGGATGTAATGAACTAAGTTAGTGTAATAAGAGGGAAAGTGATGTATTTCCCTAAATGACTTATTTCTGAAAACGTTGTTGCAAGTAAGCCACAATAAATATAGTAAAGTAAAGAAATTACTTGCTACCACGGATTTAGATGGGAAAACGTTATGGAAATAAATCATTGATTCCTTCTATCAAACTGATAAGGTGCATGAAGTGTTTTCCTTAATATAATAAGGAACATATATTACAGAGAATGAATAATAATGGTTTACAACAGTAAATGGTTTAAAAGGGGAATGATAATAACCTATTATAAATAAATAACATTAATGAAAATGTTGTATAATAGGTAGACTTGTCCTAGGGACAAGTGAATATTATAACTTAGGTTATAATAAACTAGTAAGGGAATAGGATAACTGGTGAATTAAGTTAAGTGACACTTAATTGTAAATTTAGTAATCTGAAAATGGGAAAACCTAAAACCAGTTAAGAAAAGAGGGGAAAATATATTGTACTTAATTATAAATTGAGTAGCTTGGGAGTCTGAAACCCGTTGGTAAGAATAACATGTTTAGACTTGTCCTAGGGACAAGGGGAAATTATAACATAGGTTATAATAAATGGGTAGTGAAACTTATTAATGGGCCTTAGTTAATAGAACTAAGTTAATAAGTAAACAACGATAAGTTGTATTGACGACGTAAAGTGGAATTATGATTAAATGAGAGAGGATGAGGAAAACTTATGAAATCAAATAAGTTATATATAATCATAAATGTTAAGTGCAATGTTAATTGGAAACATGTGAATTAGATATACTTAATTACATATTAAGTAAAACATGATATTGAAATCAAACAAGAATATAAAATGGATCGTGGATCATAGACCTTGGGCCACAATCTAGACAATAACATGTTGTAAGCTTATTAATAAACTTAAATGAATTAAGTTTTATGATTGAAATTAATAAGCAAGAGAAACTTGGTAATTTGAATAAGAATTCAATATGAATTAGAATAACCAAGTTAACTGGAAACCTGGTGAGGTGAGACAAGCGCGTAAAAGAATGTTTAGACATAGGGTCTAACAACATGCTAAAGTAAGGCGCTTAGACCAGTTTGTACGGTTGAGGGTGAATAACCCAACAAGGTAGATCATCGAGGTGTTATAAGGCACGAGGGGAGTGCACATTCATCTGATTGTTTGACGGCTCCAAAGGACTGGACAGGGAAGCACGCGGCTTCCAGGGATGCAGGGTACTCTTGCTATTCCTCTGTGAGTGGCAGATGATCCGCCTGTACTCACAGAGGTTAGGTCTGCGTAGGTGAACCAATGAGTATGCCTCGATTGCAATAATAAGGGGCAATCAAAAGACTAAGATGGATCAGCATGATTCGGCGAGACCAGTTAGTGCCCTGTGATAGCAACTCGTCGTCTACCTACCATCTTCAGTCAGTACGTAAAGCGGAAAGGCAGAGAACTCCAAAAGACCGTATACTTTGCTATCTAGTTATAAGTGAGGTTGGCCAATAGGTTTGAAGGGCATAGGGGCCCGGGGTTAAGTTCTCATTCTTGATATTCTTGGGTGTCGTTCATTAGTTGAGGGAGGGGTCTAGTGGGACCATATCCACTGTAAAAGCAGACCTTAGCATCTGCAATCGGCAGATATCTGAAAGCTCCCGACCGAGTTCCGTGTTTCTTGATTAGCCCTGCCACGGGATTCGGGCGCACATATAGAGAACATGTGCAATAGACATCGAGAACGATTGATGATACGTACTTGGGAAAGTCTAGGTACACTCATGTCATAGGATTAGGGATTGCTGTATTCCAGCGATGATACGGTGGAGACCGTGTGAGTGGGGTACCATAGGGTGTATCTTAATATTGAGAGATAACTACATATACTGTATTAGGTTAATTCACTAGGAAGTAAATGGGTACGACATGTGTGTAAGCCTTGAGTATTGTTAACCCAAGTAACCTAATAAATAAGAAAATATGATTGAATGGTATATGTAAGATTATCCAAAGTGCATAGTTTGAATCTAGTCACTAGAACTTGTGTTCTGACCCCCTCCTCATAACACACTCGCAGGTTAGATTGTGGTAGAGACATGATAGCTTTGGATACTGGTTAGGCAGTATTAATAATACGGCAAGGCTATGTTTTGATTATACTATATTTTATCCTTTCCGCTGTGAGATATTTTTCTGAGCTCTGACATGTTTTATGTCTCTTTCTTTTCTACAGGATACCAGAGAAAACCAATCCGAGTTTTGATGGATCGGAATTTTGAAAAAACTTCGGTCAGTCGAAATTGGGGTTGTCACAAATTTCCAACTATGACAAGGTATGGACCACCTTCTGATAGTGTATCTCTAGAGGCGAATACATTGGATTCAACAAGAATATCTTGCAACCCGGCCACACATGACCGACCACTCTTTTCGCTTGAGTGTATCGAATGTATATCACCAACGGTTGGGAGCTACCCTACCGTTTCCCGAAAAGGGAAAGCATCGAAATAGATTAAAGAAGGAAATGAAATTCTCTAGATAGGTGATTATACACCCTACTTGGGAGCTACCCACTTAGCCATGCTACCTGTCTGATTTTTGTCATTCCCCAGTTGAAGAGGCTTGAGGTTTAACACTACCTTTAGAACATCACACCAGCATTCACTTTGAATGCCACATTATCAGATCCGCCAAACCAATAATTGATGTTCCTAAAAATAATCTGGTCGTTAAGATAAGAGAACGGCCGTTCTCCACCACTAATAGAAATATATTTGTAAAAATCAACGTACGTGATTCTTACGAAATATTCTGTCAGACACTCGTCCATACAAGTCATCTAGGTGCAGGATGAACCGAAGGCACCCTCCTACCACATCCTAGGTGTCACCCTATATATTAGTAGTGAGTAGTCCTTGCAATCCGTATATTCCAATCACGATAGAATCACTGTTGAAATATCTCTGACCGCTAAACTAGAGAAATTCAACAAGTGGCTCTTCTGCTCCTGGAGATCAATGGTCTTCAATTTCAAATCTTCAATAATCATCTTCTATGTATTTGCTGGTTCGGAATGGTTTTCGAATATAAATTTGATCCTGGGTCTTTCCGTACCAGCATTCGTATAGGTCAGATTTGATAGTCGGTTATTTAACTATCAAATAAAACAACCATTCAATCATAAAAATAAAACAGATTTACTGTTTTAGTACTCAACTTCACTTGGCTTCTTTAATTAAATAATTAAAGAAATGGTTAATTTAAAACTTAAAAACCTTTTGTTATTTCAACATAACATTTCTCTTCTCAGTTAAATATAAGATTATCCTCGAAACTATTTAATTTTATTACTTCGTAAAATATTCTATACTTATATCAATTTCCCTATTCCATTACCCTTTTTAGTATTTGCCATATTTTATTTGTTATCCAGTGTCGGGTTATCCAATATCGTGAAATCACTTCAAATTACCACTCGTAAAACAAAGTTACGAAATCGCCTTTATTTCATTATTTGAAAACCCTAATAAACTCTTATTCTTATAAAAACCTATTTCAAAAACCAACTTCTCATTTCCTTTTTCTCTGAAAAATATTGTTATAATTTCATGCAATCTTCCTTTGTTTTCGTTACTTTGGAAATCATATTATATATTCTCAAGTTCTTTGTCCCTGTTACTTTGGAAATTCTAATATATATATATTCTCAAATATTTTTACTCCATAGCTGGAACACTTTTATCACTTCTTCACGTACTTTTATACTTCCACATTAATTAGTCCCTGACCATAAATTGGTAAGCGAATAATTCCCTAAGTATCAACCCCGAAGACCGAAATCAACATCAGATTAATATTCATAAAATCACTCAACTAATCTCCAATTAGGCTTCAATTCTTATCTTAACTCGTTATCAACTCATACTATTCCATTTCTAATTCATTCGACCATTTTCCACTTTGAAAATCTCGTTTCAATTCCATCCCTTTCACTTAATTTCATTATTAAGTATCACCAATTCAAAATCAACACCTCGACTTCACAACTCTTTTATAAATCTTATTTACAAACTCGGATTCAGTATAAATCTCTTTTCTATCTCAATTTCTTTTACCTAATTCAAATGTTAAGTAAATATCTATTTAAGCTATCGTGTTTGCTTAAAAATCCTTTTTATAACTTAGTTACAAAAACTGGGTTTTTATATATGTACCCATTCATTAACTCCTTTCAAACCTTAACTGTATTTCATTTCGAACCTAATTACTTATTTAAATGAATTTCATTTAAATATTAATCTCTTAAATCCTTATTAATTAAAATAATAAATTTCTTCATTATTAACTACTGTAGAAGTAGTTAAATTCTTTATTAACTAAATAAATAATAAATTCCCTTTTTAAACTCTTATAACAATTAAACAACTATTCGTTAGACTATTCCATTTGATTAATTAAAAGTAAATTAATCTAAAAACCAATTTCAATTAAAATAATTGAATTAGTCAACTCAACCCATGATTTTCTCGTTAACCAACTCCAATTAATTCTCCCTTTTAAATTAATTAATAATATAATTAATTTAAACAACTCCGTTTAATTGTTTCTTAGAACAGTTAAATACAATTCTTAACCGTTTCTTTAAATTCTGCTTAACTACTTATTAATCTTATTTACATAAAAAATTGCATTATAAAATCATTATATAATTGTTTATAAACTTAAATAATTAATAATAAATATTTATTTCCTTTTTATAAGCTTCAATTTAAAATAATAGATTTCAAAATCTATTCTCAGTTATAAAATAAATTTTATAACTTCTTTTCTGTCGATTTACTTGACGGTAAATCCATATTTATAAAATAAAAAAATATTTATAAGCCATCTGATGCCATTTACTCAACCAATATCACCCATTGGTTAAAAAAACAACCGTTGAATTTAAGTTTAATGGTCAACCACCAACTCAATTGTCTAATCCATGTTGGTGAAACAATTCATATAATTGTAATATGAAAATAACAATAAATTTGAGGAATCTAGTTGGATCCCTCCAACCTGTTTCTCCCTGCATTCAAATACTTCACTATAATATAATATTATTCAATTGAATAACAGATGTCATTTTCAATAGTAAATATTTAACAATAATCTGGTCATCCCTATTATAATTTAATACGTTTATATTATTATAAACGTAACCAATGAGGTAAGTTACCTCATTTGGAAATAATCGTTAAAATAATTATTGGTTCAAATTAAATTAAATGAACGTTTAATTTAATCAGATCAGTTCAACATATATAAATTTATAACATCCATCAAACAATTAACAAACATAACACACAAATAATAAACCCGACTTATATAAATATAAGTGGGTAAACATAAAGAGTTAAAATCACTTTGATTTGATTCGTTGAAGTGGTTCGGTTACCGTTAAATTAAACAGTCGTTTAATTTAACAATAAACTTCAGCTATCTCCATCACTTTTCAAAACCATTTCATAATATTCTGTTTATCGATATGGTTCCAGTTTCTTTGTTTGGCTCGATTCTGATAACATCACAAAAATTTATACGACTATAAGTTAACGTAGTTATAAATATTAATTAGCTAATCCTAACTAAATTAGAATTTAACTTTAGTTATAGACTATATTTACATTGTTTGGTTGTGGAAAGAGGCGGCCTAATTAAATTCTGTTCTGCCATGTTCATACCAAGCTACTCAGTACGACCCAATCTTCACCACGCCGACTTGTATTCAGTTTCAAAAAACAATGAGCCAACGTTGCTTCTGTTCGAAAATGATTTAACCATACCCAAACATTTCGAACACTGCTTCAACAAAACCCGCTGACTTCTGTTCCTATTCATCCCTTTGCTCACGCTCCACTTTGGCACCATTCCAAACCAAAAATACACCAGCACCACGTCCACTACTTTGTTACCCAATTCACGCTGCAGTCTTCATGTACACTTAGCTCCAAAATACAATCATGTGTCCAACTTTAAGTCCCACTGTAAAAGTGTAAAACTATTTTGTTGTTTCAAGGCTTTGCTCCATTGTTTTTTTTCACGTTGAGTAAATCATGCTCCTTCTGTTCATTCAAAACATCATGGCAAATCCATCCCCACCACACCATCATGCCAACTTTTCTTCATGTTTGAGAATGCCCGATCCTTCTGTCCTATTTGATCAGCAAGAGCACGTTTATATCATATCTTTAATACAAGGCCAATCCTAACTTCCTTCGTTTGTTACTGCTACAGCCTTCTTCTTCATTTTAGTGACCCAACGTACGCGCCTTCAATCCATCTTTCTGCACACGATAGCTTCTTCTTGTTTCCTCAATACGCTAACAGTTTGGGCCCAAGCATACTGGTAACTCGTCGCCGAGCCCACCTTTGACCGTCGGGGTCTGATGAGATGACACCATGCGTTGCGCCACAGCTTCCTCAATAAATTCCTAGTGAATACTTTATTTTTCCAGTTGAAAAGTTTTGATTTAAGTAAAGGGTTTGAAAGATTTCTGGAAGGGATGATTTCATTGTTTCTGCCGTTATTGTGAGAATGGAGGCGGATATAACATTTAACCACGCGTTTGTTAGATTAGGGTTAACTATGGGGATGGGTATATATAGGTGGGAGATACTACGTGGATAAGAACAAGGTTAGTTCATACAGAAGAATGCAGTGTTGGTTCCCATAATAGCCCGTGTTTAGGACAGCTTAGGCGTGTTGTATGAATTTTCATTTCACTGGCAATAGGCTAGAGCAGCTGAAAAGATGGTGATAGCGAGGTGTACCATATACTTAGGCATGAAGTATCATTTTTTAATCTTATATCCATTACTTAGTAATTAAGCTTTCCATTACTTAATTATTATAAATTATGTAGTCTTCCTTTGTTTTTCCACAGAGGTATTTGACATTACCAGCTTTTAGCTATTCCAATTGCTATGCTATAAACTAGTGTGAATAGATATCCGACAATTTATCTCAATTGCTAATTAAAACTGTTGTGCTTATTTTATAGCTTCTACCCCTATTATTTTCATTTTGCTTATAACTAACTCATACGCAAAAGCAAACCTATACAACTGGTTAAATAAAATACTACCAAGTTAATTCCGCCACTAACATTCACAGTGTTTCAGTTTCATAGCCGACCATGTGCCCTGGGTCTTATCCTAGTTTCTTCATATGAAAGGAAACTAATATTTATTTAGTTTTGATTTATACATTGTTTTTTTGTACGGTATTTAATATATAATTAAATACAAAACAATTTTATTTAAACAAAAATAATTTATTATTATCATATCTCTCCATATAAAATATTATACAGCTTCGAAATATACCAATATATAATTTAAACTCAGTATTAATATCTTCAAGAGAAACAATATTTGAAATATATAGAAATTCATATTTAATTCATTAAATAAACGTTATCATTTGTTAATAAATTCTATAGCGACTATTCGAAAATTTGATTTGGACATATCTCACAATATATAAGCTGAGATTTTGATTTTTCTCTTTTATTAGAAAAATATAATCAAATCGATTCTAATGTTTCTTGTTTTACAAAATTCCAACTAAAAATGGATTCTATATATTCAACTGAAATTCAAATCGTAAACTACGAACTACCGCGATATTTACGAGCTCGATTAATAATTAATATAAATTAAACGTTTAAACATCGTTATATAAATGGATTATATATTTAAAATTCATTTAAAATTCCAAATCAATATTTAATGTAATAAAATAAATTTAATATATGACTATCAAAAATACGCGACATTACAGGTAAAGTAATAAGAATGTTCATTAAGACGTAAGTAAAGTTATGGAAAATGATTTTGGGTTTAAAAGATATGTTTTACAATAAGGAATTTATGCAATTAATCTTTTGAATATGAGTTTGAAAAGGAACCTAGGTTAAGGTTAATGAATCTTGGTTTAAAGATTCAAAAGAATGAAATTTTTGGGATTAATGAGGTTTAACAATTGAGGATTTCGTTAAAACCAAAGTATGGTAATGATAGAAATAAATCTTTAATAAATGATTTGGTATTAAAAATTAAAGGAAAGCATTTTGTTTAAGAAGATTGTGATTTACCAAGTTTAAAATGGAAGAGATTTAGTTGAGATTATATGCAATCCATATTATTTTCATAACCACGATAATTATTCAAAAAGACCGGAGTTGGATAAGGGGAATGCCTGTCTGAAAACTACTTTGAATAATTTTACAACATTATTGGAACAAATGAAGATATTAAAGATGATAGTAAAAAACTGGATATCTTCACATCGAAGGGACTGCTTGTTGATGTCTCGATTAGGAGGCACCCAAACGATGTTATTTGTAGCAGCGATCTCGACGTACTTGATGAGATTCGGATTTGCAAGGGCTTCTCTCCTTTATTGGACGAGGAACAAAGCATCTTCGGTTTCATTCAATCTCCGAACAAACTTGTATGGATGTATCTCTGACGTTATTTTTATAAGATATTGATTGATCTTTTCCAAACATATCTCTTTTGTTGGCGGAGAATTTATTCTCTTAGCATAACACCCTTCTTTGAGACGTACGAGCTCAAAGGTGATATGCTTAGTAATTATCAATTATATGTTATAAAATGACAATGTGGCATGCAAAATGTTAAGAACTGTAGATGATTAAAGCATGACTTGGTTTAAACATAGCTTTGTGTTTAACAAGACCTCAAGCCTCATAATCCGATAGTGACCTAAAACATGATTATTGCAGCAAGGTTATGTGGGTCATTCCTATTATGGTAAGTTTATTCCCTTCTAGATAAAAAATAGCATCATGGTATGAAGCCTAGATACTCTATTTATGTGGATGATGGTAGGTGAGAGCTCTCAAGAAAGGTCAGTTATGACCAGGGAATGTCCTATTCAGGTTGCCATCTAGCGGGTTAGCATACAGAGATAGCCCGACCATGTGTTGGCAGAGATAGTTGTTTCTCAGGGAACATCCCTTTAGATGTGTTTCCATTGTTATGAAAGATCCTTTGCCTTGGTCATTATTGTCATCCAATTGTAATACGAACCTACGATTTTCAAGTTAAAGACATAATAACCACTGGAATTAATAATGGCAATAATTTTGGATAATTCAACTATGTTTATTTGAAAAGGTTTTCAAATATTAAACATTAATATTAATGTCAGTGGTTTTGACAAAGTAAGTATTTTGGTTATCATAAGGAAAAATCTGTTTCGCACTTGCGGTGTGGTATTATTAAGTAACTTTCTTTTGTTTCAAAGCGGCTGATTTATGTTTCTCACTCCAACCTCATTACCGACTCATAGTTTATTGTTTTCCTACTAAACTCTGGGTGCCCTCTGTTATCCACATGGGCAAGCTAGTAGTAAGTCAGGTAATATTAGTGCTTGATGCTGTGTTTTGAAGCACCTTTTGGGAAGAAGCTGGGAGTGGAAGGATTTTTTGGATTGACTCTCTGTTACCTTTTGTAGTTTCCGCTGTATCTTTCTTATTACTCTGATGTATCTTATGTACCTCATGAATATGATGTAAATCATTAATGTAGTAATGAAATTGTCAATTTTCTCTGTTCTAATGTGGTATTACTCCAAACGATCCGCCTTTCCAACACTTGGGTCTCAGACTTGAATGTTGTGGATGTATTAAGGTTCAATTCACGAGGGTCGAGAAGGCGGGTCGTTAAATTGTTATTTCATATAATAATATTTATTGTTGTTAGTATATAAATTGTGTGTTTTGGTGTTTTGGATGATTTATTGTTTTATTGGTTGTTGTCGATATATATTCCTGTTTGTGAACGGATGACCTTTAACACCTGCTTTTAAATGGAAGATTCATCTTGAATGAATTAGATTAACTAATTTATATGCATAAACTGATATATGAGCTGTAATGTAAGAGCTCATACTTGAGGGATCTAGCAGGATTCCTCAATGTTTTGGATGTTACTTGCTTTCATAAGTAATATTGAAATCTGATTTGGATGTTGATTATTGAATTAAATTCAATAATGTTATGTTATTAATCAATAAACGGTATTGATTAAGTGATTGGCAACAGATGACCTAAAATCCATCCTTGTAAGACGTTGATTCGCCATCAAGCGAATTAACTACAATTTTTTTTGAAATAAATGGGTACTTACATTACAGAGAGATGGATACAAAGAAAAGATTGGACTGGAAACAAATTACAACACCAAGCAGAACCAATACAATACATAACAACCATAATTCCAACTCAATCTAAAAATACACAGCAAGTCATATAAAATAAAACAATTGAAAAAACAACTTGTCAAACACTCCAACTTACAAAGACACCGGTAGCATCCAGCTACGTGCTATAGCCTACAACAACAAAAAAAACCATAGCTCCAAATCACCAAAAATAGATCCAGGACTGCCAAACTAGGATCAGATCTGATAACAAGAAACTGACAACCATAAGAAATCAAAGAAGCCTGAGAATCCTGAATATAAGACCAAAATCATCCCATTCAATCCAAAACTTACAACATAAGAAAAGAAATCAGAAGGAAAGAAAAGCTTCAATAACACAAGTAGAATATATTAGAAAATACCACTGAAGCACCATGACAACAAACGGGATCAATTCTTCTGTACCCAACTTGGGTGTTCCCGTGTGCCCGACAAATCACAACCACACATATTATTAATAATCTAATGAACGGGACCTACAATCCACTCAAAACCATTAGATTTTGTGCAAATCAGTGGCTAAGATTGATCCAGCACATGGGAACACCCAATTTGGATATAGAACAATTCATCCCACAACAAACCAACAACTAACATCAATATCCACACAAACACACTAATCCACATAAGAACTAAACACCAGCTTAAAATACCAGACCAACATACCATACTACACGTGAAAATAAAAGAAAATAATAGCACCTAATCAACAAGACAGCTAAGTAGAAGCAAGAAAGGAGGTCACTTCTTAGAAGTACCTCCATTGTTCACACCACCCGGGTGACCCCCTCTTCTTTGACCTTCTTTGTCTTTGATATAATCCTAACATGGGACACTAGACTTATCCATTTGGGATTATTTTCAACCAGAGGATCACCTTTGACCTTAATTGCTTTATACTTGTTTCTCCTTCTTCTAATACTACTTGAAGAGAAATCTGAATTATCCATCATACTATCATGAAAATCATTAAAATTCAAATGAGTCTGGTCATTACTAGGTAGATCAACTTGAGAATTTGAGGAACCATGAAGTAAATTATGATCTCTTCCGGGTTCTTTTTCTATATCATACATTTTCTCATCAGGTGTCCTATTTAAGTTTCTATCAATATCCTTTATAACACTAGTATTCTCATTAACTTTAGAAACAACATGATTCTTTTCATTTAACTCTTGCATGCATACACTATTATCAGCCAGGACAGTGAAAAGATTGGATTTATTAACTGTATCATTCTTGGACTTATAGGTTTCTTCCACTTCTATAGGCCCAAAAATCTTTAATAAATTTCTGTGACTTTCGTTATTATCTACAACAATCACCTCGAAAGATAGATTTTGAGGTAAACGGACATCTCCAGCATTTAAATTCACATACTTCACCTGACTATCCAAAGTATCATCAAATTCCATCCCACTGGCCTTAACATGTCTACCCTTGGCATTCATATGCTATTTGACTTACATGTGGAAGCAGAGTGTCCAAATATTCTACACTTAAAACATGCAAAGGGGATCCATTCATAATGAACTTTCTGCCTAACAATCTCTCCATTGTGATATTGAATAGGTACCATTTGTAGAAATCTAAAATTAATACTAACTTCAACCAGAACTCTTGCATAAGATATACGACACAACCCTTTTGTAACACTATCCAATCTAAAAGGTTATCCTAATGTAGAAGCTATCCTATTAATGGATTCAACGGACCAAAAATCTAAGTCTAGGTTGGGTAGTATTATCAAATAGAATTAAGAAATTCTCTTGTTAACTTCGTATTCGAATCCATTTTTTCATAAAAACCAACCTTTTATTATAATAATACGGTCTAGATGATAAGATTCTATCACATTCCTCAATCATTTCACATTTGATAATGGAAAACCTGTTATCTCTTGTAAATAACATATAATTACCCTTCATGTTCCAATTTCTATCAATATAGTCCTTCAAAAAGTTATAATATGGTTTACTGCCATAAACATAAAAAACTATTGAATTTGTCCACTTTTCCCTCGCAGCCTGAATAAGATGGTCACTGATAATGTAAGATTTCCTTGAATTAAAGGCTTATAAAATTTAAGTTAGACATCATTTTGATGAGGATTGGTCTCCCTAATAGCTTGTATCCAGGACTTAAATTGTATCAAATTTACCGAATTAATACTCGGTTGCGCCTTGGGAATTGGATCTAGAAAATTGCTCTTGGAATCCAGGTCTAGACTTTTGTGATAATCCAGCTTCGAAGAATGAGCATGCTACTGAAATGAGTTAAGATTTGGAGGAATCACCGATCTAAGGTCAGAATCTAGATTGAAATCTTTCATTCACCGAGATTTTGGAAATGAGATTGATAAGGTCACCATTTCTTTAGTCATTCTCTTTTTCGATCGTCGTGAGTTGACTAAGTTTGAAGTTATAATTTTTTTAACAGATGCAGGGTTTTGAATTGAAATTTATATAAGTTATAAAAATGAAAGTTTTATAAAATGAATCAGTGTTATAGTTGGATTTTATACTAAAATTATAAAATACTTTTTGTAGTGAAAATTTTGTTTGATAAATAATCTTAATAACTGGATATTTTGAATGTCAAAACTTAACCAAGTTTTATAAAATATGTTTTATGGAGAATAAGAGAAAGATTTTTGAAAATTGTTTTGAATAGGTTAATAAATGGCTTTATTTAGCTTGTAAAATAATGCAGAAATGATTATGGTTTTTAGAATTGAGACTAATAGAAAAGTTAGATGTGTATAAAAGAATTTATTAACAATTTAATCTGATTTATAAATAAGTTATAAAAAAGTTTTGATTCATAATCAAACAAGGTTTGATAAAGATTTGAAGTTTTATAAAGAAATAGAAATTGAAGTTCTATAATAATAAATAAATCTCTGTAAAGGAATTTGAAAGGGGATTTTATCAAATAAATCAAAGTTTTATAGGCAAATTATATAAAAAGAAATTTGATCTAAAGAGATTGTGTTTAATAAGAATTTACTGAAATAACAAATTAAAGTAAAAAGAGTTGTATTTGAAAGAGATTTTGAAATGCAAGGATGGGTTTTTATAATCCTATTTAAATCAAATATAAATGAAATTTATTGTGACATTTACTAAGTATCATGTTTTACGCTAACAAACCCCCCATCTATCGTGAAGATAATAAAGTTGTTGAGTCAAGGTCTGAGAGGTAAGTAAAATACCCCAACTTGAATGACTTCGTTATTATCCAAGAGATGATACTAGTTGGTAAAAAAGGTGATCATGGAAATTGAATTATTATTTCCATAAAAGATAGTGTAAACGTTAATTAGCAAAGTTTTTATGGTAAATAAAACTGTTCGGTGTTTTATAGCAAAAAATGTATCGCATGTCATTGTTTGGGTCAGATATGAATTTTGACTATACTTATATCACTTGATTAAGCATATAGTGCTATTTTGTAAGTTGTGAAAATAATATAGTTATGTGAACACAATTATTCCAAGAGATAAGCATATAGCTATGTTTTTCGAAGTAATGAAAACAAGAGATTTGTGAATATACTTATCCCATTGAGATAAGTATATGGAATCATTTTTACGAATCGTTGAAATGATTTAAATAAAGGATTCGGTTAAAAAAGCTTTTTGCTGCTAATGTACTTAACTGTACAATTATAGATTGAAATTTAAAGAAGAGACTATCAATTAATTCCTTTTCTACTTATATCGTGTGGGTTTGAGGAACTAGATCTAGAACCACTTCAAATCGAGTTTGCGTTTAAAATAAAAATTTGTAGGTACGCTTATGCATATTAAGATGATTTGAAAGCGTAGGCCTTAAAATGGAAAAGATTGCTTGTTGATGTCTCTCGCTATCTACGAGGATTATACTTGTAGTAGTAGTCCCTACGTTTTGGGGTTCTACATGATGCATGGACTTCTTGTTACTAATCCTAGGGATTTTTCCGATGGGATGTAGTAAAAGAGCACCTTCGGTTTGTTTTGTTCCTAAAAAACTTTTATGGATGTATGTATGACATTGTATTTATTGAATCACGTACATTGATTTTTAAAAATATACATCTTTTTGGTGGTGGAGAAGCCAACTTCTCTTAGCTTAAAACCCTTCTCTGAGACGTATGAGTTTGGAGGTTGTGTTTTTATGGATGTCAACTAATGGCTGATGGAATGACGATGTGGCATCCAAAGATAGGGATATGCCATGTATAAAGTGTAAAAATGTAGCCTCTAGCCTCATCAACCAGTAATGACTAAAACTGGGGGACATGCTTTAGGGATAAGTGGGTAGCACCCAAGTAGGGTACTGTCACTACCCAATCAGATTGGATGACCCTTTGATTATTGTATGCTAAGGTATGGTTGCTTATCACAACCAAGGGGTGAAATATTTGATATAATTCAGAGAGGGTTTGGCCGGTCCAGATTCCTAAGGAGTCCATGTGAGGCTCTCGATACCCTTTATCTAGATAGGTACTGAAACTACCCAATTCAACTTTGAAACCTGCTGCTGGTGAAGGGGTATCAGACGGCAATCAGCTTAAAAGAATGATCTGGAAGCATGAAACGACACCAACCTATCGAGACAATAAAAACTAAAAGTATCAAAGTGGAAATTTGGTCAATAGGCTATAGGCACTAACATAAGGGTGAAAAGTTTCGTATCGATACGAAAGGGGATAGTGACAAAGTAGTCCCAACACCGAGGGTAATCGGCATAAGCCCAATTCCAGAAGCAAACACAAAGAAACAAATACGAAAGCATTCTTTATTGTACCGAAAGTAGATAATGATGGATTGCTAGAAGTATATATCTGAAACACTAAAAGGATGGAATAAGAGGCTTAAGATACCAATTTGCTTGGTATCGATACCAATGCTAGGACACGACATCTAAAGCCGTGAGGAGATGTACCGAGAGCATGCTTCCGCAAGATAGAGACCAATTACAAAGACTCACCAAAAGTGAATCAAAGAACGTAAGAGAAAAAACTATCTATACTAACTTGCTTAATGTCGACACCAAAATAGATAATAGTTCCGAAGTCATAAGAAACGAAAGCACAAGAACAATGCTACAAAAGCTCAAAGATAAATCTGGAGCTTGTCGTTGAAGACCGAGAGTTGTTCCAGAAGCTATCTATACCTATGAACTTGGTATCGATACATATAAAAAGCAACATCAATATTAAGCTCCTAAAGCCAAAACTGACATTCCGAAAGCCAAAATGGATCCAATAACAGCACCAAGAAGAAAGAAAGGTGGTCGAAACCAAGCCAACCGGAACCGAAAGGTATGAAGTAGCCAACACCATGCTACCGCATCCGAAAGGGGATTCCACTGAGTTAAGGACAAAAGGGTCCCAATTTGTCTATAAATAATACCTCAGGGGTCACATTTTAGGGGACTTTTTCTCATTTCCCAATATTGTTCGCATTTCTTATAAAGTAAAAACCCTAATTTCAAAATCAATTTAGGGATTTCCTTTGTAAGCACTTACGTATTCAAATCAATGAGCAATAAAGAGTGAATAGATACTTAGCATAATTTCAATAATTTGCCTTTCTACTTCTTTCTCTTATCACCTTATGATTTCTCTGCAACAAATTCCTTATACACAAGCCTTAAACTTTCTCCTAGATTACCGAAATACCCTTTTACAAGCCGTTTAGCCTCCTAACTTGTGTTATGCTTCGGGAACCCTTATCCCAAGGTACCATTGATTATTGAGTCTTGTAACTGTGATACTCATCCCTTAAGGGAAACTAATCTTCGGGCTCAAAAACTCCATATCTAGGTAACGGTGAACTTACTCAAGCTTGTGGGAACTAAATAATCCCCTACCTCCATTAGGTACATAACTTTAGACCTATTTATGGTGTTAACAAAAATATCGTTAACATTTTGGCGCTAGAAGGAGGGCCTGAATCTTCGACCTTATGGTTAATAACCACATCGCTAACTGTGTTGTTCCGTCCCGGATTGGACTAAACTTTGAAGAAGCAAGAATAATGAGTAAAGGATACCAACAAGAGTCTTCCGAATCTCAAATGGCTATGTCATGTATTTCTAACTTGGGAGTGATGGAAGAACACATGCTTAGATTGGAAGCCCTACAAGTTGAAACCGTAAGAAAGGAAATAAAACCTTATAACTCTGATCGTTGGAGCATTAACCCTTTCCACATAGGTCCAACTCCAATCTTTGTCATAAGTGGCTCCACCTCAAAAGGGTACAAATTATTCACTCATCTGAAAAAGGTCATTTATGCACAAGCTAAAGGGACTATATTTGAGAAAAGAACATTGGAGAAACCCAAACAGGTTACATCAAGGTGGTCTAAGAAGGTTGCACCTCAATCCACAACACAACAAAGAGAAACCTCGAAGATAAGGAAGAACCAATAAAGTTGAGTAACAAAAGGATTAAGTTCCCACGACGAAAGGGGATCTTTGAGTCAAGATTGCCAAGGGAATGCAAACTTACAACATCCATTGAGAATATCTACTTTCTAACCAAACATGAACTCAACTATTGGCCGTCACAAAAGAAGAAACCTTAAAATGAAGTCAAATTGAGAGGACCCTATTGCTACTATTATATGATGAACGGGAATGAACCAATCATTGCAGAGTCCTAGAAGGGATGGTCATAAATTTCTTTAGTCAAAGGAAACTGTACAGATATGTAAAGAAAAAAAAGTCAACCATAACAACGGTTTCTTCAAGTAAAGAGTGCCTACATAACTAAGGGTATGGAAACCCTCAAAAATTGGGACAACCCAAAATGGGTCAAATGAATAAATGGATTAAAAAAAACCTTGCCACTGCCAAGATGGTCAGGCAAAGACACCCCTCGGAATGAAGTGGTGTGTAAGCCTTTCTCCGCACCCAAATCAGAGAGGGCCAGGTTAAAGCATCAAAAGCGTAAGCCATAACTGGTCGGGACGGAGCATCTAATTAGCAAGTCCTGCCTTCGCTCGTAGAAGAGTACGCCTTGCCTCTGCCATGAACTAAGTACATCCTACCTCTTCTTGCAGAAGAGCACATCCTACCTCGTTTTATGGTCCTTGTATCTCGTAGAAGGGAACGAAAAACCCTTATCACCGCCTATGATGGCCAGGGTAAGGCACCCCTTGGAGGGGGTGGAGAGAAAGCCTCTATCACCGCCTATAATGGATAGTGTAGAGCGTTAAAAGAGTAAGTTTTTAAGCCGCGTCTATGATGACCCGGTTAAAGCATCTAAGCCTTTATCACTGCCTACGATGGCCAGAGTAAGGCACACTTAGAGGGAAGTCGGGTAAGTCCTTAGGCTATGCTTTAGAATAAGCTAGCTAATCCCACCGGATGCATAGGCCCGGAGAGTGGCCAACAAAGCACGTACATCCTCTGCTTTGACAATCACAAGCCCAGGGAGTGGCTAACAAAGCACGTACATCCTCTGCTTCGAAGACTCGAAGGGGGGTTACACTTGTGTTACTACCAGAAGAGGATTTCTAGTCTTCCCTTGAATACCTGCATCTAGGTTGGTTGGGAACTTCTATTATTACCAAAAGGAATTATCTTGTCTTTTACCAAATACCTGCATATGGGTTATGGTTCCTGATTCCTATTAATGCCAGATATGAATATCTGGCCTTCCATCAAATTCCTGAGTCTGGGTTATGGATCGAGACTTATAATTATTGCCAGAAGGAGTGTTCTGGTCCTCTCTTATTAATACCTTAATCTGGGTCATAAAATTCTAACTACTGGAAATGGATTGGCAAAACAATATTTAGGATGAATCTTGGAGTTAACCATTAGAAAGCTTTCGAAGTGAAGATTGTGAACTTCCATGATTTACAGTGAGATTTCTTAAACTCATTATATATACAAATTGTTATTATATATGAAAGAATGAAAGAAAAATCACACATCAAGTGGTACATACGCAGTTTATAAATTTACTTACAAGGTTGTCTCATTGACTGTCCAAACATGGAATTTCAACCATTACAATTGCAAATGCACTTAGGTATCCTACGCCTCTTCATCATCAGGGAAAAGAGAATTAATAGAATGACGAATTGCAATACCTAGAAGATCGTTGATCTGGCGTCTCTTTTTGCTAATCTCATCAAGGTTGTCTGAGGGTTTGATTTGAAGTTTCAAAGCCTTATTGTAATCTCTATACATAGCTCTTAGAGACTTATTATCTTTCTCTAAATCAAAGATATTCAAACGTAAATCATGCTTCTCCTCCTTTAAATGTCCAATCTAATAGACATAATGATTAATGGGATGAAACGTATCCTCATTAAGTTTTGTGTTGTAACAACTTTTCATCTCAGGTATTACTCTCTTACACCACTCAGAAATGACCGATTTGTCTAACCCTCGAGGTTGTTCTTCAAGTAAAATTACTATTGAGAGGTTGAAGCTTTACGTCTAGTAGTAGTATCGGAAGATTGGGACACAGTTATGATAGGGATATTCTTAAAAAGAAAATTCCCAAGTTTGCAGCTCGCATTAGCATTATCTAGTTCGGTTTGCAAGTTAGCTACCTGCTGACGTAAGCCTCTTAAGTCATCTTCAAAATCAGTAGATGGCTTGGTCTTTATACACTTCTTTAATATAGGAATAATTTTTCTCTTTTCCTTTAATTGACTCTTTAAAGCATCCTCCTTTTCATTCAAGTGCTCGATGGTCAAATTATGAAGTAAAATCGCTCTTTCCCAACACATAGAAGGTCCCTCTCCTAGAATACCATCCTTCTCTACAACAATCAGTAACTCATCCCTGGTTGGTAAAGTTTCATATTGATCTCCTTACTCACAAAACAACATCTAATAATGAATGAAGTTTTACTTGCAAAAATTAACATTATAGTTTTCAAGAAAGGATTATTATAAAAAGGCTATATTCAAACAAATCTCTAACTATGTTGGTAGTACATGTGTCCATAAATTACAAGATTTAAGCTTTCTTATTAGTTCATCTACTGCTTATATAGACTACTACAAAAGTGGGCATATTCGACACTAATTTGCTGTGGCCATAGATCAAAAAAGCATTGCCGTAGGCCCTTTTTTCAAATAGGCAACACTAGGGGGCATGGCATCCGCGGCCGTTGCATTAGCCATCTAAGGCAACGCTTTTGTCCATCTTCGGCCACAGACAGAAAGTGTTGCATTATAGCCGTTATGCAACACTATTTGCATGTAATGCAACACTATTCAGCATTGCCTTAAGCATTAGTTAGGGCCTGGCTTCCAGTGGGGCCACGTCAGCTTTCCACGTCAGATGTCTATGTGTCACATGACACGTCATCTCTCCATGTCAACACTCCACGTGTCACATGCCACACCAGCTATCCACGTCAGCTGTGGGGTCCACGTGCGATGGGTAAGCAATTATATTTAATGTAATGCAACACCACTGCAATATGTAATGCAACACCATTATCTTGATATGCAATATCAATAAAAGCTAACACAACAGTAGAAGAAGGCAAATGCAACACTAGTTTGATAGCAAATACAATGCTTTAATCAAAAAAATTGCAATACAAGTTTTGTACAAGAAACTCATCCAAAGCAATTGTTTTAATTATCTAAATATCAAAACTCAAAAATCAGCTACACCGTTTTTTTCATTGTATACAGTAAGCTCGAACTACTTCAAGAATAGATGCACGGCATAAGGGACATTATCCTGATCCATTCCTGGCCAATTCTTTAACGCATTCTGAACATGTACACATGTGTCCACATCTGCAAAATGTATTACTCATTTATATA
This sequence comes from Allium sativum, assembly GCA_030737875.1. Taxonomy (NCBI): domain Eukaryota; kingdom Viridiplantae; phylum Streptophyta; class Magnoliopsida; order Asparagales; family Amaryllidaceae; genus Allium; species Allium sativum. The sequence continues at coordinate 89,202,317 of CM060920.1, forward strand.
TATGAATCATATATATGCAGCAATCCGATTGCAATAGGAAATATATATGTATGTACCTATACAAGAGGGTGGCATCGAATATATATGTGTGTCACATCTGCAAAATGTATCCATCTGCCTAGCTTCCAAAATTAAATATGCACCTGATCAAATGATAACAAGTTATTTGATAAGTGGTGGCATCGAATGCCCATTGGCCTTGTTAACAAAATGTTATGAACACAATTATTACAATTGACTTACTGACCATTGGCGATTGTTTACTCATGCCAGCCAAGCCCAACAAATAAGCAATTTCAGTATGCTTCGTCTTCTGAGCAAAAAGTTTTCAGTTCGCATATTACTGCCACGTACATATCAAGCTTCATAAGCATATCGTCATCTACATCTTCAATTCCTAAACAAAACTCCATCGTCAAAAGTTAAAAAAAACAATGGAGGACTCTTCACTACGCATCACTGCCACTGTTCTTTCAGTACATTGGACTTACGAATTTGTGCATCTCACGCTTAGGCATACTCTGAAGCATAATGAGTGGACTATACGGGTTATACCCAAACACTCTTTTTTAATAACATGCCCATCTTACAGTAAGCGTGATCATGCGCTAATGTTGAAACTTTTTACAAAATATGGACGTGCTTTTTATGTGCAACAATGTTCTGGTGAAGAATTTGAGCCTGAACCGGCGTTCGAGGAAGAATCATGGGCTAGAGTTGTTGGCTTTCCCGAGTTCCTAAAGAAAAATGTTCCTGCAATTAAAGAATTAATGACGCCAATGGGAAATGTGTGTGAAATTGACGACTGTCATTGGTTTCGAATTGACCATAGATCATTATACCTGAAAATGGAATTTTATGAAGGCATTGGCTTAGAGAATACTTTTGCTGCTCGATTCAACAACAAGGTTTACCTCATTAGGGTTCAACGCACCACACATGCTCATCCTGGGACAAGGCCTGAAATTCTGTTTGTGAGCAATAGGGAGGAACCGGTGGTACCAATTTTTTGTGATCATAGGTAAATTTTACTTCCATCCACAGTTTCTTTTAGTTAATCCACAATATGTTTGGCCAATCGAGGTAAATTTGCCAAAGAACATAATTACAAAGTGTTCATTCAACTATGCTATATCCTTAACAGCCTTATAGTGAGACACAACCACACATGCACACACTCACATACATGCATACAAGGTTATAATGCCCCTCCCAAGATTCTGAAATAATAATACAAACTGGTGCTTTGTTAGTTGTACATAGATGTGGTTGTATGGCTTGAATTTGAGACACTGTTAATGTATGGCTTGAATTTCCTTCAGATGTGGTAAACTGCTACCATGAAAAAAAATCATTTTACAAATTGAATAATAACTTCAACCATGTTCACTGCTACCACGAATTAAGGAGTTTATTAATTTTTCTTCAAACATCCTAATGCATAGATCTTTTGTGGGTGGCCACTTTATAAATTATCATAGAATAATGTCGTTAAGTTAGAGAAAAAGTAATCATGGAGTATAATGTTCTTTTTATATGCAGGAACTGCTTTATCTTCTGAAATATAGTGGAATATTATGAGATCACTTCCAATTTTTAACATTACTGGAAAAAATCCAGAGTGGTAAACTGTAAAAAAGATCACCATACTCAATGTGTGTTACATGTCAAATTGTTTGATAATTAAGGCATATAAACTCTTAGGTGGATCACAATATTTGAGAATTGAATCATATAATATATTAGGTGGATAAACTAATTAAGTTTTACTTGTTAAAAGTCAAAGATCTTACTTTATAGGGTGGATTAGATGATCGAAAATGTGTATGGAAATAGAATTTACCTATTAATGTTTGCTGCATCGATATGACTAATTCCCATCGAACTCTTTTACAAATGTACGTTACTGTTATATTATTGAAGTTTGATCATCCAAAGATCACTTTGTAACTTTTTGCCCTCCACAACAAGAAATTCTGGTTTCGTCGCTGACTATGCTCTATCCTTAATAGCCTTATAATGAGACACAACCACACATGCACACACTCACATACATACAAGGTTATAATAGCCTTATAATGAGACACAACCAGATGACCGACATTCAACTAGAAAGTAGCTATACCAACATTAGCATAAAACAACACATTATCACAAGTGGATTATCTTATATATCTAGAAGTTTCTTCTTAAAACTATGATCATTTATATGAGGTGCTAATTGGAATATATCAATGATCATGTAATCCCCATCCAGTCACTATGACATAGACAATGACTCTGACATGGACAAAGACTCTAACATGGACACTGACTCCGAAGAAAAAGAAGAAGATGTTGGTGCTGATGCTGGTGTGGATGTTGGTGATGATGCTGGTGATGACTGGTGATGTTTGTGAATGTTGGATTTTTTTCTGCTGGTAATGATTTTTGGCTTGAAAGTTTGTGAATATTTGTGAAACTTTGTGTGGTTGTGGAAGTTTATGATTGTTGGTGATGACGGGTGATGATTGATGATGGATGCTGGTGAATGTTTGTGAATGGGACTTAGTGAATGTTTGTGAATGCTGGTGATTTTTTTAATCTTATGATACTTGTGCGTGTATACTTGTGCATGCCTTCAGATGGCTGCCTTATGATACTTGTGCGTGCATGTATACTCGTGCGTGTCTACTTGAGCGTGTATACTTGTGCGTGTATACTTATGATACTTGAGCGTGTATACTTGTGATACTTGTGCGTGTATTCTTGTGTGTGCCTTCAGATGGCTGCCTTATGATACTTGTGCATGTATACTTGTGCGTGCGTGTATACTTATGATACTTGAGCGTGTATACTTATGATACTTGTGCGTGTATACTTGTGCGTGTATACTTATGATACTTGAGCGTGTATACTTATGATACTTGTGCGTGTATACTTGTGCGTGTATACTTATGATACTTGAGCGTGTATACTTGTGCGTGTATACTTGTGTGTGTGTGTATACTTGTGCGTGTGTGTATACTTGTGCGTGTATGCACTGCGTGTATGATGTGTATTGTAATAAAATGAAAATGCTTGAGTGCCCGCTTCAGATTTTGTAAAAATATGCGGTAAGAGGCTTAAAATTCGGATGTCCCCACCATTATCAGATACAAAATTACCATCATACCCCCCTGATTTCCTTAGTTCCCACTGAATCGCACATTTTACCCGGCTTTACACCCGGGCATACTAGCATTGTCCGTAATAAAAAAAAATCGTGTATACTTGTGTGTATATGCACTACGTGTATCACAAAACCTTAGTGCAAACACACTGCAGTGCATACACACCGCAGTGCAAACACACCGCAGTGCAAATTAACCTCAAGCATACAAATTAACCTCAGTGTAAGGTATGAACCTCAAGCAGTGCAAATTAACCGCAGTCCCCATTCCTTAACTAGCTCGACCTCTATAATAAACCAATGTCTTTTTCATGCCAATAGCCCGGTTCTCATGGTTTATTGCTGGGTATAATTTTCGAATAAACCTCAGCATAATCCCAAATCAATAATAAGCGCAACTAATTACTCATAAGAGAATGGGTTTTCCAAAGTGTAACAAATGAACTAATTACTAACTACTCATAATCCAATTTATAATAAGCGCAACTAATTCACAGTGCTATACAAACTGAACCTGAGGGAAAAAAAACTGGCGATGTCAGCGCCCTGAGCAATCAAAGCTAGAAAGCGTTTCAAAGCTTCATCCTTTTCGGAATAGAATTTGTTGTCGAGGAGAGGAGCGATAATGACGTAAATTTAGGTTTAAATTTTTGTCAATAGTAAAAAGGGGGGAAACGATTAGATGATAGAGAAGAAAACGATTTCATGAAGGGAGAAGATCGCGCCAAAATTTCTTCAAAAGAATGCAATGACGTGGTTGTCAATGATTGGATGATGGCTAACATTAAGATCATCAGATCCATAGATGGTTTGAACCGTTGGATTAATCTTTCATCTACGGTTGGGGTTTTTATATGTTGATAACGCGGATCGCTGAGCTGGATTATATATACGTAATGCTACGCTTTTAACTGGTGTTGCACATCAAAACACTAAAATTCCCACTGCAACAGTGCATCCACGTATAATGCAACAACATATGAATGCTGTTGCAGAAGCTCAAAGAAATCACAGTTTTCGCCACACTTTTCATGCAACGCACACAAATTAGTGTCGAATATGCCCACTTTTGTAGTAGTGATATCAGCTCAGCATGTTCAATCCTAAGTCTTTTTAAAATCATCTCTTGGTCTTTGCCCAAGAAGTTAAAGGGTGGTTGAGGGTATTTCATATAAATATACCTAAGCTCTCCTAGAAAATGTTTTCTTCCCAATTTATGTGATGATGCCGTTAAAAATTCCTTTCTCAATTTAGATATTGAATGTAATGCATCTTCATGAAAATCAAAGTTTTGCCAAGATATAAAAAGAAAATCTACAATCATAGATAATAGAAGGATTACCAACACATTCATAGCATCAAGTTTATAAATACTCCTCCTGTTCATACAAATTTACCTCTTCAACAATCCAGTAACAAATCTATTTTTGTTGTACTTAAGCTTTTTCAGGTGAAGGTCCCTAGGAATTGAAATTACCCTTGAAGGATTCCAGCAAGCCCCAGGGTGTGGGTCAGCTCCAAACTCATCTAAATAACGCCTGTGGAGGTGGCGTAATAAACCCCCACTAAAATTCCTAGAAAAGAAAAGTCTACTGTTATGTATTGCTTATAAATATCATACAAGAAATCCACTAGAATATTTCTATCCTTAATTTACATCCAAAATAAGGTCATCAACTCCTTGTTTTCTTCTGGAATTATTTCCCTATGCTTTCGAGCTGTCTTTAACCTGGACGTGCTTCGTTCTCTTTATAAAAAATAATTTTAGATGCACTTCTTTCAAGATCATGGTATTTTTGTGATAAAGCATTACGATCCTTCAAAAGTCACTCATGCTCTAGATAAGATCAGTTTATTTCCTTTTGTTTCTTATCTAACTCTGCTTTAAGGCATGAGACTATGTTTCTTTTATTCCATACAATATAAACTAATCATTACCATAAGTTCATGACGGAAGAAAAAAATTTGAAAACGAAAGCCATGCCTGTGAGACAGGAATGTCAGGTTGAATGGGAAGCTCCTTTCCTTTCAGACCAGGGGAATCATCCTCTTTAGGTCGAACCTTCGTTGGGTCTTGAGCAGTAGGAATGTTTTGGGAGTCGAGTTTAACTCCTTCAGAATCATGTAAACCATCAGCAGCAGGAGGTAGGTCACCACCGTCTTTCTCAGAGTCATCCTAGCCCTTCCCACCACCTGGGCCAAAGTCAGCATTATCATCATCTTTTTGTTTCTCACCATCAACGACAACAATGTCTTCCTCCTCTTCATCAGAACCATCAGGCTAGTCCTCAATATATAAAAGGTCTTCAAGTATGAGCTTATCCTTCTTTGGCACATCAACTTTCTGTTTGGCCAAGGCGATCCTTTCCATAATCCTACCCCCGAATACTGGGGTGGACAGAGGTAAATTCCATTTTGGGAAACTTTTGGTAGTTGTCAGAAAAGGCAAGAAATAAAGCTTCTTCATAATATTCTGTAACAACCTTGGGAAGATGATCTTTCAAGAACTCAAAAATCATGTTCTTAGCTTTATAAATTATAGGCGCCACATTAGAAAGCTTGTTGTCCCTCTTCTTCAGCTCATCAGCATGATCAACCACTAGTTTTGCTTGTTGACTCTTAAGCATTGCGACTTGGTCAGATAAAAGACTTCTAGCTTGTCTTTCCTTCTCAAGATCTGCCTCATCCCTTTTAAGAGAAACCTTCAATCTCTCACACTCATCACTGATTCCTTTTGCCTTAGACAAAGTATTAACTTTAGCTCTCAAAGAAGTGTTCTCTTCCCTAAGTTGGGTAAAATCAGTAGAAGATGAAGAGGATGCTTCTATAGAAAAGAGCCAGCTTTTAGTTACCTAAAGAGGAAAGTAAAACCCAATCAGCCTTCATATGAAATTAAAAAAAATGCATTAGGAAGGGAAAAAATATACCAAAAGCTGTTGATTAACAAGATATTGGTAAAAACCTTCCCTATATGAAGAAGTGGAAGGTAATGAAATATCAGTAACTTTGAGAGAAGAGAGAGCGGGCCTAATAAGTTCATCAAAATCCAAGGTTGGCATGGGAAGCCTTGGAGGAATGATATGTTGAGGATGAGAAGAGATTAAACCTTGTTCTCTAATATCTAGTGCAATTGGAGGAGTCAATGACGAAGCATGTCCCATAGGCTTACTTCAAGAAACATCTTAGAAGAAGAAGTAATGTCAATATCAGGATCAACAAGAGAAACTATAGGACCTGGAATCCCCTGCTCAGCAGTCCTGGCAACAACATCTTTGGAGTAAGAAGCGGAGGAGTCAAACTACGGTCTTTTGGATGGAGGCTCAGTGGTAGATTCAACAAACCATTTTCTAACATCAACATCAGACTAATCTAATGCATCTATAAAGGACATATTCTCAGAAGTGGAAGTACCTAATCGAGTATGAAAGAAAGAGTAAAGAAACTTGAATCTTACAAATTTAAGTCTCTCTGAAAAAACAATCTTATCCAAAATACCTCGAAACAAGGGAGATGATGCACTTAATGAGTTAGAAACCAAAGTCAAGTGTTTTGTGCCTGGAAAATGCATAGGTGGCTATCCTAATGCATGGTGATAGGTGAGGGGACCACATCAAATCATGATAGTCGATCCGGTCTTCATGCCGGTCCAGGATAAAGTGATGAAGTAAAGATGGCCGACTCGGCCTATTCAAACTAGAATCCAAATATCCAATATTCGAGCTCTGGAGATACCCAAAGCTTCAACCAAGCCATTCCAGGTTTTTCGAGGTCTATATTCAAATCCTAAGCACTGCTATTGCTTGAAATCCAAAATGTAATTGCCTTGTGTTGACTTCAAAAAGTGGTCACTTGACTAATCAACACCTAAAGTGTACAATTCGTACACAAATCAGATAGTATTCTCACAAACGCAACCAAATATGCAATAATAAAGTAAAAATAGAGAAAACACAACAATTTTTATAGCGGTTCAGCAATCTAGGCCTACGTGCACCTCATAACCTATTGTTTATACTATCAGATTACAACATACAGTTCAGTTGTTTATAATAAGTGTAGAAAACAGAAGTGGTTTAAACAACACATAGTCCTTGCGTTGATGATTGAGTTTGAGCTTCCCTAGTTGTAATGTCCTTGCTTATCGGGTGTTAAGAGAGAATCCGATCTAAAAGTCTCTTTCTAAACCCTATAAATTGGCATTTATAGATAGGCGACCTCTCTGGGTTGGTATGCCACGTGGAATCCTTCCCGGGTCGGGCTGGCCACATGTCACTTGGTCCAAGATATTAGAGTAAGTGACCATACCAAGCCACTTGTGTGAAATATCTTTTCTTGAGTCATGCAACACATGCATCCTTTGATCCAGAAATCCAGGAGTGAGAGTATGTAGATAGTGTGCCAAGTTTATTGGTCCTGTTGTAGCTTCAGGGTCCAGTCGGACTTCCCCGGGTCGATATAGCCGATCTGATCCAAAGAAAAAATTCCGTGTAAACAAAATGATGGTGCATTCATGTCGACCTAGGTCCTTCGAGCCTAAGCGAAGTGAGCTGGAGTAATGGGTCGAGCTGACCTATTCGACCGGAGATCCTCATGCGTTAATCCTACACATTTGAGTTGATTTTCAACTTCCGTTCAATAGATGCAAGCTCGTGTGAGATTATACTCAAGTCCTGAGTGCTTCCTTTCACAGAAATCCATGATGTGACTACCTTGCCAAAAAGGCATGTCACACTTTGCTCCCCAAAACATATCTTTTGGTGAAAGATGTGTTTTGAATAATCCATAAGCCATAGAAATCCATCTAAATCCAGAATTCCATGATCATATCGGATCTTATTAAGTAATGATAGAAAACCAATAATCCATGGTTGCGCTTAACCATATTATAAGAATGTCATGATCCCTTCGGATCATATTATAAGAAGACCAGAAAACCCGAATACCAAGAAATATGACGATCACTTCATATTGTAATAAGAGAATTCCAAATCCAAGAAATCCATAGCCTCGCCTGGGGATGGAAATAGAGAGGGTCTAGGGTCTAAATCCATTTTACGCGCACCTATTCTGTCTCGTTTAGCCCTGCTTCATTAGGTCTTCGGGCTAGGTAGACCTGCGACCCACTTTGAAATGTCCGGGTTTAGGGTCGGGTTTGGGGCACGGCTAACCCACCCAACCCAACATGCACTATTGAAACATTATTAAAATGCTTTATAACTATAATTATTACCTATTATCTTCTTAGATATACATGATTATGACATGAATATTATATTCTTTCAATCAATAAGCATTAAATTTTTCATAATATTAAGTCGCATCAATAATAATCATCAATAACAAATGCATACCTTTTGAACAATCATCTTACAACTCATTTTATTATATTCTCTTATCATTGTAAACAAATTATTATTTGTACATAATTTACCATTCAATGATAAAAATATAGGTATATAAATTTGTGTACATTAAAATTCAAGTTCACCGGGTCTTAGGGCGGGTTGGGTTTACCCTGACCCGTGCTGGTTCCAGATACAGGGCAAAATTCTTGACCCATAACGGGTCTACAGGCATATCTGGGGCACGGTACAAAAGTCCCGAGGCAGGTCTAGGGAACAAGAAACCCATCCTAACCTGCCATGTTGCCATTCACAACCTCGTCGGGCCTATCTAGTAGCAAGTATAATCCATACCTGCAAATAAACCAAGTGAATAGTTTTTCCAAATACTTACATTACTGTTTAGCCTTTCTAAACATAAACCATGCTTGGTAATTAACGGTGAGTATAATCCATACTCAATCCATGATTGAATCGCATTGTTAAGACCTAACAAGATAGCTCAACCTTTCAAGCATAATCAATACCTAGAAATCCAGATTGAAAATAATCCTACCCAGAAATCTAAACTGAGCATAATCCATACTCAGGTTGTGATTGAGTTCTCTTGTTATATCCTGATAAGTTAATCCGACTTCATAGGTATAATCCATAGTAGGAAGGCTAGATCGAGTATAAACCACACTCTTAACCTGGTTAAGGATTCCTGTTACATCATGACAAGATAATTTAGTACTATTTAGCATAATCCATGCTTGGAAATCCATTTTATCAAATCTAAATTTATAATATAACCAAAACAAAGCCCAATTGGTTTATTGTTGAATCCAGAGCATTCCTAGTGACTAAATCGTAATTCAATATGTTTGTGCTTCAACTTAGCAATTTATTGTCGGATGGTTCTGTTATCGAGCACAGAGCATGCCTGAGGATTAAATCTTAATCCTCATGCATGAGTGAGTCCACATAGTCATCTGGTAATCCAAATACAAACAAAAATGAAAACACTTATCCTAAGAAATATTGAAAATCCAGTGTGATCCAATCCAGATAAGCTAATGATAATCCTACGATTGCTCTGTCTAGGATCATTCCCTCTTCGAGGAGCGGTAGACGGTTGTGCCTATACTGACATAAGTGGGGGATTAAAGTATTCGGTTAGCTCTCCATGTCTAACTTGTTCGTTGATCAAATCCCACAAATGACTACAGTCATTGGTGTATGGTCATTCATCTTTTGGAATAGGCACAAATCTGCAGAGTCTCGCTCATGCTATGTTGGCTCCCTCCTGGGTGGCTTTGGGTAAGAAATGTTGTGTGTAACACCCCGTATTTTCTGAGAATATTAAAAGAACGAATTAAAGAATACTTAATTCTTAAAGTGAGAATTAAGGGAAAGGGGGTTACGCCATTTCGTTCGTCTCGAAATTCTGCTTGAGATAGAGTCCAAGTTTGCGTAAATCGGACTCCGTATGAAGGAGTTATGACCTTCAGAAGATTCAAGAATTTAAATAATAAAACTAGCCCGAAATTAAAATTTAAGTTTCAAAATTCAAAAACCCCGAAGCAGACTGAAAGGGAAATTTCCTCCCAGAGACCAGGTCGACCAGAGGGTAATTGGGTATAACATGAAACTTGCATTATTTGGCATAATTTGGAACATGTAGTATGGCATGACTGTTAAGATGCAATTTGGGGTAATTTGACATGAATATGTAATTTGACATATTGAATCTAGAATTGGCATGAACGACAAAGTATGAAACTGGAATATAAATCAAGTTTTGGGCATAATTATTATTGTTGCGAATTTGGGGTAACTTGAGCATTAAATCTATATTGGGCATAAAATGTAAATTGGAACATTAAATCTAGATTTGGCCTTACTATTGATTTGGGACGCCAAGTATAATGGATATTGTAATTCTGAGGCATATATATTATTACAAATTTGGGAAGATTAGGTGTAGACTATTTTGAGTAATAACTTGAAATTTAATCTGGGGGCCATAACTGGCAATTAGCTTTGGTGGGCATAACTTGAGAATTGGAATATGACTGGTTGGGATAATTAGCATATAAATTTAGACTTGGACATTTATAGAAAATGTGTCATAATCTGAAATTGACAACAATTGTGAATAATTTGCATATAAACTGTAAATATGTAAATTAGTGAAAAGATGAATGTGCCTAACCCGAGGTTAGATTGAGTTGTGTTGTAAAACTGCCCGGAACCGCCCAGCACATCCAGTAACCACAACAACACCTATCTAATGTGAGAGGCTAGTGCATCATGCCCAAGAAAAACCCGAGGTTAAATTGAGTTGTGGTGTAAAACTGCCCGGAACCGCCCGGCACATCCAGTAACCGCAACAACACATATCTAATGTGAGAGGTTGGTGCATTAATAAATCAATTAATGCTAATGAACAAGATATGATAAGAAATGACTAGGGTTAAGTTTATAGGAACACTTAACCAATATAACATGAATGACTAGGGTTAAGTTCATAGGAACACTTAACCAATATAACACGAATGACTAGGTTTAAGTTCATAGGAACACTTAACCAATGTAACATGAATGACTAGGGTTAAGTTCATAGGAACACTTAACCAATATAACATGAATGACTAGGGTTAAGTTCATAGGAACACTTAACCAATATAACATGAATGACTAGGGTTAAGTTCATAGGAACACTTAACCAATATAACATGAATGACTAGGGTTAAGTTAATGAGAAACACTTAACCAGTATAACAGGATGGATGACTAAGGTTAAGTTAATAGGAAACACTAAACCAGTATAGCATAATGATTGGGTAAGGTTAAGTTAAAACAAGAAGCCAACAGTTAACCAATATAACTTGATTTTTGGTAAGGTTAAGTTAACACGAGACGACAACACTTAACCAATATAACTTGATTTGTGGTAGGGTTAAGTTAACACAAGAAGGCAACACTTAACCAAAGTAACATGACAAGTAGGTGGGTTAAGTTAACTTGAATTGATTGATGACACTTAACGAATACAACATGATGAACACGTAGGGTTAAGTTAACAAGAAACACTTGACCAATATAACTTGATGAACGAACGAGGTTAAGTTGATAGGAAACACTTAACCAATCCAACATGATAAGTGAGGAGGGACAAGAAACACTTAACCAACATGACATGATGAATGGGTAGCTTAAGTTAACACGAATGGACAACACTTAACCAATATGACATAATGTGCGGGAGTATTAAGTACATATCGAGTTGGTGGGTTATATTAGTAAATATAGGCCCACAAAACTTAACCATTATATAAACATGCTTGAATCGGCGGGAAGGTTAAGTACATCTCGTATAGGTGGGTAATATTTGTATATATAGGCCCATAAACTTAACCAGTAGGAAACCCTAGTAACGGGGACCCATTTCAGCAGTAACCCACATATATGTATCATGGTACCCTGAACTAGGCAGGGTGGGGCATGATTACTGGGCTGATTGTAGGCAGTCAAAACAGCGACATGGGGTACGTCAGTGTAGGTTCCGACGATTTACGGGCGTGCACGTACTCCGGAGTGGGAAAAAGCAAGCACTGGGTACTAGTAGTTATACACTGTGCATCTCGAATCGTGTCGGGTTGCTATCATAGGGACTGATACACCTTATTGTGGGACCCGCACAGGGTATCTACATGCAAGAGGGGGCCGATTGACACATATACAAGAGAATTTAATACAAGTAGGAGCCGATCGATAGCGTAGTAAGGGTACATCTAACATGTTCATGGCAATTAGGCAGACTGAGGTGGAATCCTCATAATAGATGTACACCTAAAGGCTACCACAATTGCGGGGATTGGGATCACGTTATCATATTATCATTTTATACAGATTACTAGTTGGGACACTAGTTAGGTGGTGCAGAGATATAGATATAAAAATCAGAATAATAAGGTAGTAGCGAAGCAGAGAAAGAGTAGAAGCGCATTCAATTTATCTTGCCTTATCATATCTATACTAATTGTATGTTATCTTGTTATCCTTGTTCTCACGGTATTGTCTTATATTCAGTTTATTCATGTCATGATGCTTTTGCCTGTTTATATGCTAAAAGTCACTGGACTTACCAGACTTATGTCTGACCTAGTTTTGTTATGCCTCTTTTCTTCCGTTCCCCCCCACTTAGGTTCACAGGGAGGAAATGTTATCACTTAGCTCGGTTTTCTTTCCAAGCTCGTAGATAGTCGATGTAATGCTTTGGGCTCCCTCTCTCTCTCTTCCACTACTATGGCTGGTTCATGCTTTATTGGGGAATATCATTGTTATTTTTATGCTTCTTTTATATTTGGAAGTTTTTAAATCAAGACAGAAGTTCTATTTATTACTTTTAAGTATGATTGAGACAACTGTTGTAAAAGCTTGACTGAACCACATTGTTTATAAATTGACTTTATTTTTCGCTGCTTTATTTGTCTGTCTTGTAATTTATCTGCATCTTTTACCTAAAATGCTCCATCGAAGTTAAGGCATTCCCTTCGTGAGTGACCTTAACAGAGGTGGGGTGTTTCACTTGGTATCAGAGCTGAAGGTTACGGGATTAGATAAGAGATTTGAAAAATTATTTTCAAAACGGTTTTAAAAAAAGCATTTTCAAAAGAAAAGTTTTGTTTTAAAGGCATATTCCCCAAAGTCATATGCACTATCTTTAGATCCTATGTTTGAATCCTTGTTTCCTCATTTTCTGAGTCTCCGGGGCTCCCGGCTTTCTGGGAAGTAACCTCATCGCGGCATGGTTCCGTAGGCTTGATGAGACTACGACACCTGTCAAAGGGCGAAGAAGTGCCCAACCTCCATCCATAGTCGTAGTAGTTTCACCTGCGGCTAATTCTCTTCCAAGCTTTGTAGGGTTTCCCGTGCGATGGAGGCAACGTTCGAGAGACTTGTCAACATGGTTCACAAAGGAGGTAAAGAGAAAGAGGCCAAAAAGGGGAAGAATCACAAACAAGGGATTGGAATATAAGAAGGGCGAAGAAAATAATAGATCCCGTAACAAGAGGAAGTATTTTTTCTGCGGTATAGCGGGTCATTTAGTTATAGGAAGTAAAAGACAAGTGGTTGTTTTCAGCATGGTGAGGCAGGGCATCTTATCAAGGATTTCCCAGAGGACAAGGACAAGGACAGGATTTTTAGGAAGGCAAGTGCATGCTTTCACCGCCAGTGTACCTGAGAGAAAGATAGTAAAGTTTAGTTTTTCTTTTTGATCATCCTGTTAGTACTCTTTTTGATTTCAGCGCTTCACATTCGCTCATATCTGCTTCTGTAGTTGGGTCTCTACACCTTAGTACTAGTATAATAGAAGATCCTATTATTGTCTCAAATCCGGTTGGTGGTTCGGCTCATTTATCTCTGGTTTGTAAGGATTTGAGAATATCTATATTAAGGATTGAGTTTAAGTATAATGCTTATGTTTTTGGTTCCATAGGCTATGGGTTGATTCTAGGCATGGGTTGGTTAGCTAGTAATTGCGAAAAGAGGGTAGTTAGACTTTTTATTTGCCTTGGGAATTGTAACACCCCGTATGTTGAATAACTAGCTATAATATAAAACAGGGAAGAATTAAATTTAAAAATCTGAATCAGGGGAAACGGGCTATGCCATTGCGTTCGTCTCGGAAAAATACGCGAAATAGAGTCCGAGTTTTTGAAAATCGGAGTCCGTATGACCCAGATAAGGCCCAAAGAAGTTTTCAGAAATTTAAATTCAGATTTAAAAACAAAATTTTCAATTTTCAGAAGTGGCGGGAAAAATCCCGCCAGACCCAGGGGGTCGACCTGGGGGTCGACTGGGGAGTCGACCTCCCCCCCCAGGTCGACTGGGGAGTCGACCCTAGGGTCGACCTGGGGGTCGACCTCCCTGGTCGAGCCCAGGTGACCTGGGTGCACCTGTTTGGCTTTCGGGCAGTGTTTTGGTGGCTAGGACGTGATCTGACGGCTCTAATCTGATTTAGGGTTAATCTAATGGCCTAAAACACCTAACTACTCTATAAATACACCCTAAGACTACCCTAATTCATACTAAAAATAGATACAACACCGTTATGCCGTCAAAATGCAACTTGAAGGAGCCTCCATCAACTTAAAGAGGAAGATAACTTCTCAAATCAATCTATAATCAACTCTAGCAACTTAATCTTCTTCTTAGGAGTGCTAATCAACAATTTGTGAGTTTTCTATAGCCTTAATGACCAATTATTGAAATGATTATGATAGGATATAATGAGGTTATGTCTATGAATGTGGATCAATGCAAGTTATGCAAGTTATATGCTATGTGTTAATGATGTTATGCATGTTATGCAAGTTAAATGCTATGTGTTAATGATGTTATGCATGTTATGCAAGTTAAATGCTATGTGTTAATGATGTTATGCATGTTATGCAAGTTATATGCTATGTGTTTGTGATGTTATGCAAGTTATGCAAGTCATATGCTACATGTTCATGATGTTATGCAAGTTATGCAAGTCATATGTTACATGTTCATGATGTTATGCAAGTTATGCAAGTCATATGATACATGTTCATGATGTTATGCAAGTTATGCAAGCTCTATGCTATGTGATCATGATGTTATGCAAGTGTTCATGATGCTAGTTTCTATGATAAACATTGATCCATTATGACACCATGATTATGCAAGTTTGGTATGATTATATGCAAGTCCATATATGACATGTTATGCAAGTTTGGTGTTTGATGATATGCAAGTAACATGTGCAAGTTTACACCTTAGAATGATATGCATACATATGCAAGTTAACCCCTTTGTATGTCATACATACATATGCAAGTTAACCTCCTTATGACATATGTGATTCATGCAAGTTTGGGTTGATTATTTATGCTAGTTGGGTTGATGCTATATGCATGTTGACACCTTTAAACCCATGTTGATGCTAATGTTATGCAAGTTGAACCCATTATATTTGTGATGAATCTTCCCTTTTATGTCATGTTAGCGAATTACGTGGGGAACGATGGGGTTAATATACATGTTAATGAAATGGTGTGAAGTTGGTATGATTATGCATACCATAAAGTAGATGGACATAATTGAGTCAATTATGTACATCGTTAAAATTGGAATTAATTAGGGAAAATTAATTCGGGGGTGATTAATTAGGTGTAATTAATCGACTAATAAACGAGGTTGGACCCTTTTGTAGCGTAAGACTGCCCGGAACCGACCGGCAAATCCAGCGGCTACAAATGATTGGCCCAATGTGAGAGGTCTTAGGCACAAACTAAATACGTGACAAGTGTATAGACACGAGGTTAGACTCGGTTATGGCGTAAGGCTGCCCGGACTCAACCGGCAAATCCAGCTGCCATAAAAGATAGTCTAATGTGAGAGGTCTTTACAACGGTTACGTTTTTAATCAATTAAGAAACACTTAACCAGATAAGCATGTAGTGGGCATGAGGGGTTAAGTGGGTGCCTTGGGTGGCATGTGGAAATCAAGTAAGTGCCTTGGGTGGCATGAGGAAATCTAGTGGGTTGCCTTGGGTGGCAATAGAAAATACGATTAGATGACTTAACCAAGTGGAAACATGTAATTAAACATGATTAAAGGGTTAAGTGGGATGCACTAGATAAATTGACAAGCTTAGGTGGTAGCTTGTGGGGGCCCATTTCAACCAGTAACCCATATGTATCTTATTGGGCTCGACCCATGTCGAGGACGGGACACGCGTACTGGGCTTGATTATAAGAGGCCAAAACGGGGTAGCGGTGGCAACGCGAGTCCAACGGGTTTCATATGCGTGTGTGGACCCGGGCTGGTAGGTAAGACGTTGTTGCATCGTGTAGGTATAAGCCGTGCACCATTTGTTGTATCGGGTTGCCACTTTGGGGAGTGATACACCCCATTGTGGGGCCAGCACGGGTATCTACGGTAGGGAGCCGATCGCTTGGGGGTAGTGGGTACACCTAGTGGAGATAGGGGCAGGCGGCACATATGTAGTCAGCTAGGGGTACACGAAACTACTGGGTAAATTCTCTAAATTCTTGGGTGGGAACAACCTTTAAGTAGGAATGACTGGTGTGGTGCAGTTAGTAATTATCCTTGGGTGGGTAGATGCGTCTTTACCATTATCCTAGTTCACCTTATGTTTAGTTGGCTACTTAGTGTAGTCATTTATCCCCAGTCATCCCGTACCAAGTTATATCATACCTTAATTACTTTAATGATTGTGTGGTTAAAGTTATAGGGCTCACTCAGACTTATGTCTGACCCCGTTGTTTTTATCTTTTTCCCCCTCAGGTCCTCAGGTTGGGCCTAGCACTAGTGGGCTTTGATCAGATTTCTTTATCTATCTTCTGGAGCTTGGACCGTGATGTAAAGCCCAGCTTATCTTTTCTTTTATGGCTATTGTTATGTAGTGGGATTATGTACTTATGTTTTTATCAGGATGGATATTTAGTACTTGACTCTTTATGGTGTTGTAACTAAACATGTTTACCTTCTGCTGCTATGAAATGATGTTTTAGATTTTCAAGTATTTATATCAGTCTTGTTGTAATTTTTCTGTTCTATACTCACTTAAAATGCTCCACCGAAGTTAAGGCATTCCCTTAGTGAGTGACCTTAGCGGGTGTGGGGTGTTACACGTGGTATCAGAGCGAAGGTTACTGGAACAGATAAAATTTTTAGAAAACTATTTTTCTAAAAACATTTTTTGGAAGAAGTATTTTCAAAAACATGTCTTTAAAGAGAAAAGTTTTTGAAAGAAAAGCATAATCCCCAATAGCCATATCTTTATCTTTCGAATTCTCCGTTTTGAATCTTTCCTTTTTCGTTTCTGCATGGCTAAGGATCTTAACTTTCCGGAGGGTGTGACGATACCAGTATGGTACAGGAGATTGATGGAGGCTAGGGCCGCCACTGCGGGTCCAGCAAATGTTCCTCCACCAACAGTAGCACCCGATCTTCCTCCTCCCCCTCCTCCTCCTCGCACGGATACTTTTGCTAAGACTTGCAAGGAATTTAAGGCTATGGGAGGGAAACCTTTTCAAGGATCAGAAACTTTTGTGGAGGCTAGAGATTGGCTTAAGGAGGTGGAAGAGTTGATAGATATCTTTGAGATGGAAGAAGGAAAGAAAGTCAAGTTAGCTGCTTGGTTAATGAAGGGAGAGGCCTCATTCTGGTGGGAGGTCACTAATGGAGAACGCCCCGTTGACTCTTGGGCGGATTTCAGGCAAAGATTTGTGGCAAAGTTTCTCTCAAGGGCGGAGGAAAACTTGTATATGGAAAGGTTCTTGACTCTAAAGCAAGGAAATCTCTCGGTGAAGGAATATGTCAACAAGTTTAATCAATTGGCAAGGTTTGGCATAGACATGGTGAATACACCGGAGAAGAAGGCTTTGAGGTTCGTTAAAGGCTTGAATGAACCGATGCATGGATTGGCTATGACTCATATCCCTATGGGGGCCACCTTTGAGAAGCTAGTTGACATGGCACTCATGCATGAGGAAGAGAAGGGTCCCAATGCTAATAAGGCACCCGAGAAGAAGGGAGATCAGAAGAGACCTCAACAGCAACAAAACAAAGGTGGGAAAGGCAACGGTGGCAAGGGAAAGAAGAAGTGCTTCAATTGCGGGATACCAGGCCACCTAAGCAAAGATTGTTGAAAGAAGAAGAAGACTGGCTGCTACCACTGTGGTGAAGCAGGGCATCTAGTGAAGGACTGCCCTAAGAAGGGGCAAAGGACGGGATCTACCTCAGGAGGACAGGTGCAAGCTCTTATGGCACCGGGTCAGGCAAGGGGGCAAGTTCAGGCTCTCGCGGTTCCACCGATTCAGGAAAGAGGTAGAACTATTTCCGTTGGAAGTCTGGTTTTTCTATTAGATCATCCTGTCCGTACATTGTTTGACCCTGGCGCATCGCATTCGTTTATCTCATCATCATTAGTTGAGTCACTGCACTTAGACACCAGTCTAGTAGATGATCCCTTGGTTGTTTCAAACCCAATTGGGGGCTCCACTTATTTGTCCATGATATGTTTGGGTTTGAAGATTTCTATACTTAGCATTGAGTTTAGATGTGATGCTTTTGTTTTGGGCTTCACGGGCTATGGGTTGATTTTGGGCATGGACTGGTTATCCAGTAATGGTGCCGTTCTTGATTGTGAAAGGAGAGTTGTTAGGCTCATGACCCGCTTGGGGAACACTCTCGAGATTTCTTGTAATCCCATGAATTCTGTTATGCTAAGTTATCTTGAATCGCTTGACGCTTCGGTCGAGAGTTTGCGATCTGTTAGAGTGGTCTGAGAATACTCGGATGTGTTTGAGGAGGTGAAGGGCTTGCCTCCGAAGCGGGAGATAGACTTCCGAATATATCTGGTGGATAATGCTAAACCTGTATCTTTACCGGTGCGCCACATGGCTCCTCGTGAGAGGAGGGAACTCCATAAGCAAGTAGGGCAGTTGCTTGAGAAGGGGTTCATAAGGCGGAGTATATCGGAGTGGGGTGCTCCAGTAGTTTTTGCTACGAAGGCGGATGGGTCCCTCAGACTTTGTGTAGACTATAGAGAACTCAACAAGCTCACAAAGAAGAATAGACACCCATTGCCGAGGATTGATGATCTCTTTGATCAGTTGGTTGGCGCTTCAGTATTTTCTCAGTTGGACTTAGCCACGGGATTTCATCAGTTGAGGGTGGCTGAGGATAGCATAGACAAGACTGCCTTTAGGACTCCGGATGGTTTCTATGAGTGGCTGGTGATGCCATTTGGGTTGACGAACGCCCCTGCATACTTTGTTGATTTGATGAGTAGGGTGTTCAGGGAGTTCCTTAATAAGTTCGTGGTGGTCTTTGTGGATGACATCTTAGTATTTTCTAAGAGTGAAGAAGAGCATGCCCTACATCTTAGGGAAGTGTTGGAGACTCTTCGAGCGCATAGCCTTAAGGCTAAATTTTCTAAATGTCACTTCTGGAGGAAGGAAGTGCGGTTCTTGGGGCACGTGGTCTCCAAGGAAGGGATAGCTGTGGATCCCGCGAAGGTAGTGTCCATCCAAGATTGGAAGGTTCCGAAGAATGCTACCGAGGTGAGGAGTTTCTTGGGGTTGGCTGGCTACTATAGGAAGTTTATCAAGGACTTCGCGAATATATCAGCCCCATTAACTCGCTTGACGAAGAAGAATCTAGTCTTCGCATGGGACGTAGATTGTGATGATGCGTTCCGACGGTTAAAGAGAGCTTTAACCACAGCTCCAGTCTTAGTGTTGCCAGATGGGAGTAAGCCATTTGTTGTCTATACCGATGCTTGTGGGACTGGACTGGGCGCAGTCTTTATGCAAGAGGGAAGGGTAATAGCCTATGGTGGGAGGCAGTTGAGAAAGCATGAGAAAAATTACCCTACCCATGATTTAGAGTTGGCCGCTATTGTTTTTGCGCTTAAGATTTGGCGCCATTACCTTCTGGGAGAGAGATTCGAATTGTTCACTGACCACAAATCATTGAAGTACTTGTTTTCTCAGAAGGATTTGAACTTGAGACAGCAAAGGTGGATGGAGTTCTTAGCATCCTATGATTTCGAGATAGCGTATACCCCTGGCAAGGGTAACGTGGTGGCGGACGCCTTGAGCAGAAAAAGGTTGTCCTTGAGTCCATTGTTCGTGGAACGACGAAGCTTGGAATTTATCTCGATGTTTGATTTCAGACCTTCCGTTGACTATATACCCGGTTTGCTAGCATCCTTGGAGGTCAGACCTACTCTTTTGGGGCGGATTGGAGAAGCACAGAGGGACGACCCACAGTTGGTTGAGTTGGTAGAGAGGCTCATAAGGAGGGAGTCATCCAGCCATTTGAGTAGGTATACCCTAGACGATAGGGGGTGCTTGCGTAGAGACGGTAGACTTTGTGTACCGCAAGACGAGGGTTTGAGGAAGGCTATTCTTGATGAGACACACCATTCTAGGATGACCATTCATCCCGGTGGGGACAAGATGTACCAAGACATGAGGCGAGTTTTCTTTTGGGTCGGAATGAAGAAAGATGTGGCCGAGTATGTCACTAGATGCTTGGTGTGCCAACAGGTGAAAGCGGAGCAAAAGAAACTAGGTGGGTTGCTTCACCAATTGGAAGTTCCGCAATGGAAGTGGGATAGCGTCTCGATGGATTTTATTGACGGGTTACCCAGATCGAGAAAGGGTAATACGGGAATTTGGGTTGTGGTAGACAGACTTACTAAAAGCGCCCATTTCATACCTTTGAAGAGCAAGAGGACTGCTCCATGGCTAGCTTCAGTATATCTTCGAGAGATAGTTCGATTGCATGGGGTACCCTCTAGCATAGTGAGTGATCGAGATCCTATCTTCACTAGCGAGTTCTGGAAAAGTTTGCAAGAAGCAGTGGGGACTCAATTGTGTCTGAGCACCGCATATCATCCTCAGACGGACGGCCAGATCGAGAGGGTGAATCGTGTTCTAGAAGACCTTTTGAGGCTTTGTATCTTAGATTTTGGAGGTACATGGGAAGAGCATCTTCCATTGGTGGAGTTCGCATATAATAACAGCTTTCAGTCCAGTATTGGTATGGCTCCTTTCGAAGCTCTTTATGGAAGGCCTTGTCGATCACCTACATGTTGGTGGGAATCTACGGATAAGATCTTGCTTGGGCCTGATATGGTTAGGGGGACTTCTGAGAAGATTGACTTGATTCGAAGAAGGATGAAAGCAGCGCAGGATAGGCAAAAATCTTATGCGGACAAGAGGAGGACAGATCTGGAGTTTGAGGTTGGGGACATGGTCTTTGTCAAAGTATCTCCATTTCGGAATGTAGTTCGCTTTGGGTCCGTTGGGAAGTTAGCTCCAAGATTTGTTGGGCCGTTTCCTATTAAGGAAAGGATTGGACAGATGGCATATAGGGTGGATTTACCCGAGAGGCTTAGTGGGGTGCATGATGTATTCCATGTGTCACATTAAAGGAAGTGCCTACATGAGACCGCAGAGGTGGTAGAGCCGAGCTTGCTAAAAGAAGTGGAGGTAGAGCGTGATGCAACTATTCGACGAGCTCCTACCCGCATCCTTGGGTCAGAGATTAAGAAGTTGAGGAACAGAGAGGTGCGGCTAGTCAAAGTGCAATAGGGAGAAGATGAGAGCAATGCTACTTGGGAGACAGAAGCGAAGATGCGTTCATTATACCCATTCCTTTTTGAGGGTATGTCTTTTAACTTCTCCTTTATCGTTTGTCTAGTACTTATCTTATCTTTAGTATGTCCTCTCATTAGTACCTTTGACCTTTAGATAGGGTAAACCTATGGTTGAAACATGTGTTTGAGACATGTTATGTTTGATGGATGCAAGTGGATGCAAGTGGTTGCTAGTGGTTGCTCGTGGATGCATATACACACACTCTAGGCACTAGATCGGCTCAATCACTTCATATTGCATATTGCATAAAATTGTGTGTAGGTAGCTATATTAATGGATGTATAATGGTTGTGTTATCATATGGATGATGCATTTTGGTGAATGATTGTGCACACATGTAGAAATAGTATGTGTCGATAAGGTTCTTTCGCATACATATTGGATGCATGGCACTATCATGGTTTGCATTAAGGAGGTCAACTGAATCAGTAGACCGCCTGATTTTGCATTAGACAGGGAACATATACACACACTCTTTGCATATGTTCATACAGCATTAGAAACTCTAAGGACAATGGATGCCAGTGTTTGATGGTTTAGTAGATGGTTGTTTGGTTGGTAGGATACGTTCTTCTTGACTTAGAGATTTCGGGGACGAAATCCTTTAAGTAGGGGAGAATGTAACACCCCGTATGTTGAATAACTAGCTATAATATAAAACAGGGCAGAATTAAATTTAAAAATCTGAATCAGGGGAAACGGGCTATGCCATTGCGTTCGTCTCTGAAAAATACGCGAAATAGAGTCCGAATTTTCAAAAATCGGAGTCCGTATGACCCAGATAAGGCCCAAAGAAGTTTTCAGAAAATTAAATTTAGATTTAAAAACAAAATTTTCAATTTTCAGAAGTGGCGGGAAAAATCCCGCCAGACCCAGGGGGTCGACTGGGGAGTCGACCTCCCCCCCCCCCCCCCCAGGTCGACTGGGGAGTCGACCCTAGGGTCGACCTGGGGGTCGACCTCCCTGGTCGAGCCCAGGTGACCTGGGTGCACCTGTTTGGCTTTTGGGCTGTGTTTTGGTGGCTAGGACGTGATCTGACGGCTCTAATCTGATTTAGGGTTAATCTAATGGCCTAAAACACCTAACTACTCTATAAATACACCCTAAGACTACCCTAATTCATACTAAAAATAGATACAACACCGTTATGCCGTCAAAATGCAACTTGAAGGAGCCTCCATCAACTTAAAGAGGAAGATAACTTCTCAAATCAATCTCTAATCAACTCTAGCAACTTAATCTTCTTCTTAGGAGTGCTAATCAACAAGTTGTGAGTTTTCTATAGCCTTAATGACCAATTATTAAAATGAATATGATAGGATATAATGAGGTTATGTCTATGAATGTGGATCAATGCAAGTTATGCAAGTTATATGCTATGTGTTAATGATGTTATGCATGTTATGCAAGTTAAATGCTATGTGTTAATGATGTTATGCATGTTATGCAAGTTAAATGCTATGTGTTAATGATGTTATGCATGTTATGCAAGTTATATGCTATGTGTTTGTGATGTTATGCAAGTTATGCAAGTCATATGCTACATGTTCATGATGTTATGCAAGTTATGCAAGTCATATGTTACATGTTCATGATGTTATGCAAGTTATGCAAGTCATATGATACATGTTCATGATGTTATGCAAGTTATGCAAGCTCTATGCTATGTGATCATGATGTTATGCAAGTTATGCAAGTGTTCATGATGCTAGTTGCTATGATAAACATTGATCCATTATGACACCATGATTATGCAAGTTTGGTATGATTATATGCAAGTCCATATATGACATGTTATGAAAGTTTGGTGTTTGATGATATGCAAGTAACATGTGCAAGTTTACACCTTAGAATGATATGCATACATATGCAAGTTAACCCCTTTGTATGTCATACATACATATGCAAGTTAACCTCCTTATGACATATGTGATTCATGCAAGTTTGGGTTGATTATTTATGCTAGTTGGGTTGATGCTATATGCATGTTGACACCTTTAAACCCATGTTGATGCTAATGTTATGCAAGTTGAACCCATTATATTTGTGATGAATCTTCCCTTTTATGTCATGTTAGCGAATTACGTGGGGAACGATGGGGTTAATATACATGTTAATGAAATGGTGTGAAGTTGGTATGATTATGCATACCATAAAGTAGATGGACATAATTGAGTCAATTATGTACATCGTTAAAATTGGAATTAATTAGGTAAAATTAATTCGGGGGTGATTAATTAGGTGTAATTAATCGACTAAGACACGAGGTTGGACCCTTTTGTAGCGTAAGACTGCCCGGAACCGACCGGCAAATCCAGCGGCTACAAATGATTGGCCCAATGTGAGAGGTCTTAGGCACAAACTAAATACGTGACAAGTGTATAGACACGAGGTTAGACTCGGTTATGGCGTAAGGCTGCCCGGACTCAACCGACAAATCCATCTGCCATAAAAGATAGTCTAATGTGAGAGGTCTTTACAACGGTTACGTTTTTAATCAATTAAGAAACACTTAACCAGATAAGCATGTAGTGGGCATGAGGGGTTAAGTGGGTGCCTTGGGTGGCATGTGGAAATCAAGTAAGTGCCTTGGGTGGCATGAGGAAATCTAGTGGGTTGCCTTGGGTGGCAATAGAAAATACGATTAGATGACTTAACCAAGTGGAAACATGTAATTAAACATGATTAAAGGGTTAAGTGGGATGCACTAGATAAATTGACAAGCTTAGGTGGTAGCTTGTGGGGGCCCATTTCAACCAGTAACCCATATGTATCTTATTGGGCTCGACCCATGTCGAGGACGGGACACGCGTACTGGGCTTGATTATAAGAAGCCAAAACGGGGTAGCGGTGGCAACGCGAGTCCAACGGGTTTCATATGCGTGTGTGGACCCGGGCTGGTAGGTAAGACGTTGTTGCATCGTGTAGGTATAAGCCGTGCACCATTTGTTGTATCGGGTTGCCACTTTGGGGAGTGATACACCCCATTGTGGGGCCAGCACGGGTATCTACGGTAGGGAGCCGATCGCTTGGGGGTAGTGGGTACACCTAGTGGAGATAGGGGCAGACGGCACCTATGTAGTCAGCTAGGGGTACACGAAACTACTGGGTAAATTCTCTAAATCCTTGGGTGGGATCAACCTTTAAGTAGGAATGACTGGTGTGGTGCAGTTAGTAATTATCCTTGGGTGGGTAGATGCGTCTTTACCGTTATCCTAGTTCACCTTATGTTTAGTTGGCTACTTAGTGTAGTCATTTATCCCCAGTCATCCCGTACCAAGTTATATCATACCCTAATTACTTTAATGATTGTGTGGTTAAAGTTATAGGGCTCACTCAGACTTATGTCTGACCCCGTTGTTTTTATCTTTTTCCCCCTCAGGTCCTCAGGTTGGGCCTAGCACTAGTGTGCTTTGATCAGATTTCTTTATCTATCTTCTGGAGCTTGGACCGTGATGTAAAGCCCAGCTTATCTTTTCTTTTATGGCTATTGTTATGTAGTGGGATTATGTACTTATGTTTTTATCAGGATGGATATTTAGTACTTGACTCTTTATGGTGTTGTAACTAAACATGTTTACCTTCTGCTGCTATGAAATGATGTTTTAGATTTTCAAGTATTTATATCTGTCTTGTTGTAATTTTTCTGTTCTATACTCACTTAAATTGCTCTACCGAAGTTAAGGCATTCCCTTAGTGAGTGACCTTAGCGGGTGTGGGGTGTTACAGGAATACCCTCGAGACTTCGTGCGATCTTAAGGGATCGGTTAGGCTTAGCTACCTAGAATCACTTGATGCATCTTTCGACGATTTGCGATCCATTAGAGTAGTCCATGAGTACGCAAATGTTTTTGATTAGGTTAAGGATTTTCCCCCTAAAACTCGAGATATACTTCCGCATATATCTTATTGATAATGCAAAGCCAGTTATGCGATCAACGATAGTTTTGGAGCAAGATTGGCAAGGATAGCCAGAGCCGGTTAAGTGCTCAATTGTTTGGTTGTTTTGCTAGTATCATCTCACATAGATCGTTCAAATTCGGAAAAGGTATTCCTTTGGTGCTTGTCTGATATTGGTTTAGGCCTTTGGGACTTGTACTTGAGGGATGTCGAGTTCGACTAGGATGGTTTGCGTGAGAAATAAACGGTTGTGGCAAGCGCCCTAAGTAAGACTGACCTTAAGAGAGGTAAAAAGTACATAGCAACCTTTAGCTTTAGACCCTCAGAATTGTGACATGATGGATAAGCTAAGTAGGAGAGAGACCTCTAATCATCTTAGTATATACACTTGGTATCAGGGTTAACATCTATTTATCTTGGAAAGATAGTTTGACTACATTAGATACCCTCTAGCATAGTAAGTGATCGAGGTCCTTTCTTTACTAATGGGTTTTGGAAATGGAGGTCAAGAAGCCTCGCAATCGTAAAATTAAATTAATTACGGTACAGCAGAGTGAAGCTCAAGAAGATGCGACTTAGAAGACTGAAGAATAGATACGCGTAGTCTACCCTTTTCTTTTAAGGGTACATCCTTGATCTCTCTTTCCTTAAGTTTATGCATGCTTGTATCTACCTTTTAAGTATATCTCCTCGATCCTATTCATTACCCTTAGGTAGAAGCCAATGGATGTAAACATATGTTTGAAACATGTTATGATTGGTGGTTGCAAGTGGTTGCTCGTGGATGCATATACACACATTAGGCACTATATCGGCTCAGTCACTTTCATATTGCATATGCATTAGTGAATTTTTGTATATATGATTTGAAACTTGCTGTGTTATCATATGGATGTTGCATTTATATGAATGATTGTGCACTCATGTAGAAGTTATAAAGTACGATTAGGAATAAATGCATACATGATGGACTTATGCCACTGACATAATTCACATTGAGGAGGTCAACTGAATCTGCAGACCGCCTGATTTTGCATTAGATAAGGACATGTACACACACTATGCATATGATCACGAAAGCATTAGAAACCTTTTTAAGGACAATGGAATCCTGTGATTGAATGGTTGAGTAGATGGATGTTGGGTGTTAGGACATGCATTCTTCTTAACTTAGAGATTTCGGGGACGAAATCCTTTAAGGAGGGGAGAATGTAACACCCCGTATTTTCTGAGAATATTAAAAGAACGAATTAAAGAATACTTAATTCTTAAAGTGAGAATTAAGGGAAACGGGTTACGCCATTTCATTCATCTCAAAATTCTTCTTGAGATAGAGTCCGAGTTTGCGTAAATCGGACTCTGTATGAAGGAGTTATGACCTTCAGAAGATTCAAGAATTTAAATAATAAAACCAGCCCGAAATTAAAATTTAAGTTTCGAAATTCAAAAACCCCGAAGCAGGCTAGGAGGGAAATTTCCGCCCAAAGACCAGGTCGACCAGGGGGTCGACCTGGGTACATAGGTCGACCAGGGGTCGACCTCCCCCTCGGGCCAGATCTGAAACCTGACATGTTCCTTTATGTGACGATTTTCTGAGTCATTAGGGCTTGTGTGGCAAGTTCTGGTTGGTTCTCTTAGGTTTGAATGACTTTAATTAGTCCTAGATTGATCTAACGGCTCTTATTAAATCAAACTTCTATATAAGCAACCTAAATATAAACCCTAAACCACACAAATTCATTCCAAGGAGCCACCATGCTGTCAATGATCATCCTAACCTAGCCACCATTTCTTCTCAAACTTGAAAGCAAGATTAAAGCTACAAATCAAATCTAAATTAGAAGAACAATTATTCTACATCAAAGGGGAGTTATTCAGCTCCAGAAAACAAGATTTGCCTTTGTTTTGTAAGTTAGTTACTTTTTACATTTGAATATCTAAATCTAATTGTGACATGTAATAAAATGAATATAAGAATATATCTGATGTAAGTTATCCTTTCATTGAATCTGTGCTTGAATATCTTTGGGAATCATTTTTTACTATGAAATTGGTCCAATCAGATCTCTCCTTGTTGTATATCGGAATTGTAATCCTCTTTAAGTTCATATGCCTGTGATGATTCATGATGATATTCATATCATATTTATATGCCTGCGATGTATTCTATGCAAAACTTGTCTTTTTAGTACATCAAGTTTATTGGACCAATAGTTCTTACCATCATATGACTATGCCCATCCTTACGATGTTCCATCTTGCTTCTCCCTTTATTTTATGAATCTTGAGTTAAAACTTGAAATACGTACGTTATGAATGCGGGGGTAATTGGGTATAACATGAAACTTACATTATTTGGCATAATTTGGAACATGTAGTATGGCATGATTGTTAAGATGCAATTTGGGGTAATTTGACATGAATATGTAGTTTGACATATTGAACCTAGAATTGGCATGAACGACAAAGTATGAAATAGGAATGTAAATCAAGTTTTGGGCATAATTATTATTGTTGTGAATTTGGGGTAACTTGAGCATTAAATCTAGATTGGGCGTAAAATGTAAATTGGAACATTAAATCTAGATTTGGCCTAACTATTGATTTGGGACGCCAAGTATAATGGATACTGTAATTTTGGGGCATGTCTATTATTACAAATTTAGGAAGATTAGGTGTAGCATATTTTGAGTAATAACTTGAAATTTAATTTGGGGGCCATAACTGGCAATTAGCTTTGTTGGGCATAACTTGAGAATTGGAATATAACTGGTTGGGATAATTAGCATATAAATCTAGACTTGGACATTTATGGAAAATGTGTCATAATCTGAAATTGGCAACAATTGTGAATAATTTGCATATAAACTGTAAATATGTTAATTAGTGAAAAGACGAATGTGCCTAACCCGAGGTTAGATTGAGTTGTGGTGTAAAACTGCTCGGAACCGCCCGGCACATCCAGTAACCACAACAACACCTATCTAATGTGAGAGGTTAGTGCATCATGCCCAAGAAAAACCCGAGGTTAAATTAAGTTATGGTGCAAAACTGCCCAGAACCGCCCGGCACATCCAGTAACCGCAACAAAACATAACTAATGTGAGGGGTTGGTGCATTAATAAATCAATTAATGCTAATGAACAAGACATGCTAAGAAATGACTAGGGTTAAGTTCATAGGAACACTTAACCAATGTAACATGAATGACTAGGGTTAAGTTCATAGGAACACTTAACCAATATAACATGAATGACCAGGGTTAAGTTCATAGGAACACTTAACAAATATAACATGAATGACTAAGGTTAAGTTCATAGGAACACTTAACAAATATAACATGAATGACTAGGGTTAAGTTCGTAGGAACACTTAACCAATATAACATGAATGACTAGGGTTAAGTTAATGAGAAACACTTAACCAGTATAACAGGATGGATGACTAGGGTTAAGTTAATAGGAAACACTTAACCAGTATAGCATGATGAATGGGTAAGGTTAAGTTAAAACAAGAAACCAATAGTTAATCAATATAACTTGATTTGTGGTAAGGTTAAGTTAACACGAGAGGGCAACACTTAACCAATATAACTTGATTTGTGGTAGGGTTAAGTTAACACAAGAATGCAACACTTAACCAAAGTAACATGACAAGTAGGTGGGTTAAGTTAACTTGAATTGATCGATAACACTTGACGAATACAACATGTATTTAAAATTTTCGTTTTAGAGATTTTAAAGGTGCTTAAATAGTTGAAATGAATTATTTTAAATAAAAATGACTATAAATTTATTTTGATTGAATTTAATGCGAATATATTTAATTTAATTACAAAAGGAATCAGAAAAGGACGGTAGTTTGAAAAGTCAAACCTTAACTTTGACTGACCACATAGGATGCAGAATAAACCGGATTTTGGTGAAACAAAAAATATTTAAATCTATTAATGAATATCTTTCTAACGAATCTGGAAAATCGAAGTTTCATAGCGGGAACCAAAAGTTATGGCCAAATGAATTTTTAGAAAGGTCGCTATAGAGAATATATCGCCCTTGAAAATAGACATTTTGCATACGACATCAGAATTCGTCGAAACCACTTTTGTTGGATCCGGAATGTAAAATTATTGCTAGGTTTCAAATTTCATGATTTTTGAAGCTAGTATGTGAGCGTGGCAAAAGAAACTATGTTTTGTCAATTTCGGTCAAAATTAATTGACTGAAAAATAGCCATTTTTCAAACAGTCTCATAATTCGACGAAATAAATTTTGTTAGGATCGTATCGTCATAAGAAAGCCAAAAATAATTTTTTTGGATTTTTCTGAGTTAATTTGTAGCCCCGGTAAATTTATTTGTACGGTTAAATTAAAATAAATGATTTATAATTTAAAACTGAGAAACGGGGGGGGGCAAGACGATCATTTGGGCCTGCGGGACATAGCCAGATGAGTTCGGAATGGGGGTTAATAGGTAAGAACGACAGTCGTTGGGATGAAATTAGTGAAAGTTACTAAACGGGCCATTATTGAGTAATTAAGAATTAAATAATAATTAGATAAACCTAATATTATATTATAAATAGCATACCTTCTTCTTCCCTGTCGATGATTTCAGCCGCACAAAACCCATTACACTTCAAATTTTCATTCTTTGATTTCTCCTTCGTTTCTCAATGAAATCCTTCGTCGTAAATCACGTTTCAAAGAGATTTTCGAGCTCTCCGAATACATAATGATCACATCCCGTCCCGTTGCCTGAAATCGCCGCACCATCCACCCAAAGCCGCCGCCGTTCGGCTTCCCCCACCCCCTCCTCGGCGAAACCCCACCCCCCTCTGGCCGAAGATCCCCCTCTCCTAGCACTCTAACCTCCAACAAGCCGTTCTGCTAACCGTGACCTGTAGCTCTAGAAATTCAAAATCAAAGTTTTGAACATTTAAGGTATGAAATTCATTTCAGAATTTTCCACGCTTTTGGCTATGGCAACTACAGTTGTTAAAAGTAAATTTTACTCAAAAATTGATAATTAACTCATACGAACTCCAAACTAAAAAAATTCAGATTTTGCTAGACCGTGACGACAAATAGAGGTTGCTGAAATCAAGTGCGACCATTTTCTGAATTTATTTGGATTTTTCATTCCGCTTTAATCAAGGTGAGATTCTATTTTAAATAATTAAATCTAATTCAGTTGAATAGCGGATATATTAGATCTATGACATGATAAAATTATTGACGTTGTTTTGTTTGATTGGTCATGTTTGCTTTAGATCTGTGGTTGTGTATACGGATCTGTATAGATCCAGTAATTCTTATCATGTTGTATTTATTTTATGATATCAAATTGCAAGTCCGAATCACATGGTTTTTTATGTGCAAATATGAAATGAAATTGTTAGCGGTATGAAAAGATCAAATCTTTTTATTATAAATAAAAAGTGGAATATGGCGTATGATAAAAATTACATTTTTCTATGTAATTGAAATGTTAATTTACATCGTATGATAAAAATTACATTTTTCTATGTAATTGAAACGTGAATTTATGCCGTATGATAAAAATTACATTTTCCTATGTAATTGAAATGTGAATTTACACCGTATGATAAAAATTACATTTTTCTATGTAATTGAAATGTGAATTTATGCCGTATGATAAAAATTACATTTTTCTATGTAATTGAAATGTGAATTTACACCGTATGATAAAAATTACATTTTTCTATGTAATTGAAATGTGAATTTACACCGTATGATAAAAATTACATTTTTCTATGTAATTGAAATGTGAATTTACACCGTATGATAAAAATTACATTTTCCTATGTAATTGAAATGTGAATTTACACCGTACGATAAAATTACATTTTCCTATGTAATTGAAATGTGAATTTACACCGTATGATAAAAATTACATTTTCCTATGTAATTGAAATGTGAATTTACACCGTATGATAAAAATTACATTTTCCTATGTAATTGAAATGTGAAATTACACCGTATGATAAAAATCACATTTATCTATGTAATTGAAATGTGAATTTACACCGTATGATAAAAATTACATTTTTCTATGTAATTGAAATATGAATTTACACCGTATGATAAAAATTACATTTTTCTATGTAATTGAAATGTGAATTTACACCGTATGATAAAAATTACATTTTTCCGTAATTGAAATGTGAATTTACCCCATAGGATAAAAATTACATTTTGCTATGTAATTAGAATGAAAGTTTGCATCGTATGATAAAAATCATTTTTTTTTATAAAATAACTTTAAAATAAATGGCTATCTAATGGCGACCTCTTGGCGATCTCTTTTCGAAAATTCAAAACACGCTTTTTCTTCTCTGAAATCGTCTTTCTCCTCACAAATCTCTTCTTTACACGTTGACCAAGATGAAAACGTTAAAAACGTTTTTGCTAATCCATCTTTTAAGGATATTCTGCTCAGGCCAGCTGTAAAGCGAAACCCAGATCCGATTTTTTTAAATAATAAAAGGCCTTTGTCAAAACCGTCTCCTCGCATTCTCCACAGCTATAATGAAAATCTCAATAACATCAAATCAAAAAATGTCTGCTTCAGATGTGGATCGACAGATCACTGGGCGAGATCATGTCGAAATCCAGTTATTTGTTTTAAATGTCATAAAACAGGGCATAAGGGTTTCAATTGCAAATCCAATCGTTCTCCACCCCCAAAAATGGCAGAAAGATCCCGAAAACAAATCTCTGCTAATCGCTACCAAAATTCTTTCGATTGGGCTCGATCGATGGTAATCATCTCCATTGTGAGTGGATCTTTCTCTATACGTCAGATCGAGGAGATTTTGAAGGCCAGGTATGGCCGCCATGCCCCATCCTGGGACTGGAACGTCAAGAGAATGGGAGATGTCTTTGTTGTTCGTTTCCCACCGCACCTGCTGACAGTTAACTTCCAATATAATTTCAATTTTACCATAGGGAGAATTAACCTGAGGAGGTGGAGCCCGCGTTTCGGCAGTGTCTCGAGGGAGAAGGAAACTTTTTGGATCCTCTTGAAAAATGCCCCATTAGTATGTCGTAAACTTGATGTTCTCCAAGCAGCTCTGGAAGATTATGGTGACGTGGAGAGGGTCCAATATGTTGCAATTCATGATGCGGATTATACTTGTTTACGAGCCAAATTTTCGAAGGAGGTGGGCACCCCATTGCCGGATTCAGTGGCAATTCCAATTGAGGGTTTTTCTCATGTAGTGCAGATTGAAAGATGCGAGGAGGACTCACCGCCCAAAATTAATGTCCCTCTTTTCAAGCAAAGGGTGTTTGCAACTGATGGCGAAGGGAAGCTTAAAGTTATGTGTAGCAAGGATGGGGGAGCCAAAATGCATGTTGATGAAGTTATTGACTCGGTGGGTGATTCATCGGCTAATGTAGGAGAAGGTAATGTTTACGCAAGGGGAAATAATGACAACTTTGTGGTTCGCTTTGATGACGGGGTGGCAGTGGAGGTTGATGATGTTGGCAACATAGTGGGCGTGGGTGCAAACTCTAGGGAGATCATCGCTGTCAATGAAAATGATGGTGTTGACTTGCAAGATTTCGTGGAGGGAGGCAACATGCAAGGTGCCAGGGAGGCGGTGGATGAACAGGTCATGGATAATGAATCACAAGATCTAAACTTGGCTGGAGATTTGGCTTTGGCTCCAACCAGCTCGGGGGAATGCTCGGCTACAAGTGGCAAAGGCAAGCGTGCAATGGACCATGGAGTGGTCATGCTACGTCGCAGTGCAAGAGGGATGGGTCATCCTATGGCAGGTAGCATTTTCGTTCCTGCTATACTTAATACTCTGTCTAGTGATCAACTTCATGATATTGCAAGTAAATCTGGTTTTGTGTTGAATGATGATGTGATACGTGAAATTAAGAACAAAGAAAATGAGAGGGCTAACGGTTCATCATGATAATTGTCACTTGGAATGTTAGAGGCCTAGGAACTTTTGATAAGTGTCTTAGGGTTAAGAATTATCTCAAGTCTGTAAAACCAGACATCATTATGCTTCAAGAAACTAAGCTAGAGAACCCTGAACCATTTATTTTTAAATGTTTGGGGTGGGGTGTTATTGATGAATGGGCTTTTATACCTGCTGTGGGAACCTCGGGTAGCATTTTTACTGGTTGGAGTAGTAATTCTTGGTCGATTAAGCAAGAAATTAAACAAACTTACTGTCTGCATTTGGCCCTTGAATGTAAATCTACAAATGTACTTTACTTCTTTTCTAATGTTTATGGACCCAATACAAGACGAGAAAGAATGACTTTATGGGCTGAGGGCTTGGATTTTCATAAGCTCATGTATGGTTCCTGGGTAATTGGCGGCGACTTTAATGTCACAAGATTTATGTCTGAACGTAATGTAGTGAAAAACGTTGGCTTGGGCGATATGAACGATTTCAGTGACTTTGTTGGTAACTGTGGCCTTATTGACCTACCCATGACTAATAGAAAATATACGTGGACTGACGGTAGGACCCCTCCTACTTTAGTTCGCCTCGATCGTTTTTTCATTAATGCTGCTTTTGAAGACTTGCACCCCCTGACTCTTCAGAGAGGTCTTACTTCCCTTATTTCTGATCACTGCCCTGTTGTCCTAAACACTAACGCTGATTATAGAAGGAAATCTTTTTTTAAGTTCGAGAATATGTGGTGCATTGAGCCAAATTTTGATGCGATGCTTCGCCAGAAGTGGGTAGAATTTCGCGGCTTTGGGGATGCAGCTAGCAATTTCTGTAGAAAAATGAGACTATTGCGAAATTTTTTAGCCAAATGGAATCGAGAAGTCTTTGGGAACATTAGAATTAAGAAGCAGAAACTTGAATCTGAGATTATGGAGCTGAATGTGCTTGAGGAAGGGCGTAATTTAAGTGATGCTGAGCAAGCCTTGTTAAAAACTAAAGAAAAGGAGCTTCTAACGGTGATTGATCAAGAAGAGATTTTTTGGAAACAGAGATCGAGAACTCAGTGGCTGAAGCTTGGTGATAGTAACACAAGTTACTTCCACAAAGTTGCAAACAGTAGACGGCGCACTAACACAATATGTAGCATTTGGAAAGACGGAGTTGAAATTTGTGATCAACAAAGGATAGGAGAAGTTTTTACTGAATTTTATAAGGGTATCTTTGGAGAACGAATTGAGAATCGTGTGAACGTTGATTAGAAGGTGTTGTATCCTTCTTCTGTCGATCTTAGTGGCATTGATGCTGAGTTCTCAGAAGGGGAAATCGTCGCGGCTTTAAACGAAATGCCTGGTGATAAAGCCCCTGGCCCTGATGGTTATCCAAACTTTTTTTATAAGAAATATTGGGATTTGATTAAGCATGATGTTATCAACATATTCAATGAATTTCACTCTGGTTCCTTGAGATTGGACATGTTGGGGTACGCTAATGTAGTCTTGATCCCTAAGAGAGGAGGAAATGTCTCTGCTGCGGACTTTCGACCTATTAGTCTTTTAAACAGTAGCTTCAAATTGATCACTAAGGTTCTCGCAAACAGACTGAAAGCAAAGATGGATGACCTGATCGATGTTTCGCAGACAACATTTATTAAGGGAAGATTTATTCTTGATGGAGCGGTACTTGTCCAGGAAGTTATCTCCCATAGTGATAGACATAATGTGCCTTGCGCAATCTTGAAGTTGGACTTCGCTAAGGCCTTTGACATAGTTGACTGGAGGTTCATCATGGATCTTCTTAGCGCGAGAGGCTTTCCGTGTAGATGGCTAAACTGGATTCATTGCATTTTAACATCAAGCAGATCCAATATTTGTGTGAATGGAGTGGCTGGCAAGACCATTGTCTCCAAGCGCGGGCTGCGTTAGGGTGACCCACTTTTCCCACTTCTCTTTGACTTGGCTGCCGATGTCTTTTGTCGGATCCTTCAGGTGGCAAGTGCTAATGATATTATTCAAAGCTTTGGGCGAGATCACATCATTGGGGGTATTAATTCACTACAATATGCTGATGATACCATTATTTTTTGCAACCCTGATTGCAAGTATATTGCCTCTTTAAAATTTTTGCTTTATGCTTTTGAAAGTTTATCTGGCTTAAAGATTAATTTTCATAAGAGCAGTGTTTACACTTTGGGCTGTAGCGTTGATGTGAATAGGAAATGTGCTGAAATGCTTAACTGCATGGCGGATTCTTTCCCCCTCAACTACCTTGGAGCCTACATCCGTCCAAAAAGACTGTTGAAGAGTGATTGGAAGTATGTGATTGATAAAGTTGACAGGCACTTGGCGAGGTGGAAGGGAAATTGTTTATCAAAGGCTGGACAATTGGTGTTGGTGAACTCTGTTCTGTCTGCTATCCCTTTGTATTGGCTTTCTTTTTATTCATGTCCCGGTTGGGTAATTCAGAAGATTGATGCTGTTCATCGGAATTTTTTCTGGACTGGTACGAAGGACACGCGTAAATTTTGCTGTCTAGTGTCGTGGGACCAGGTTTGCAAGTCCAAAGATCAAGGAGGATTGGGAGTCATCAATTTGAAAAACATGAACTCTGCATTGCTTTGTAAATGGCTGTGGACTATGCTTAGTGATAAGAAAGTTCTCTGGAAGGAGTGGATCTTAAACACTTGCTATGGTGGAAGCGTTGATTGGAATGTGGACGTTTCTCATTGCTCGATATTCTGGCGTGGTGTTATGGCAAACGTTCACTGGATGAAGATTGGGACTGAGGTTGTAGTTAAAAATGGTCGCAACGTCTCTTTCTGGTCTGACTGTTGGTTGCTCCCTATCCCTTTGCGTGTTGAATTTGCCGACCTGTTTGTTATTGCATGCAACAAAAGTGCTTCAGTCTGTGCAATGTTTAATGCGAATTCTGCCAGTTTTAAATGGAACCTGACCTTTTGTCGCATTGTGGCTGGTAATGCTTTGATTCAGCTATGTGGACTGGTTCGTTTGTTAGAAGATGTACAACTTCATGGCAATGAGGATGATGAATTTGTATGGAAGATTGGTGGAATAACTTCCGCGTTAGCGCACTTTATAAGATGATGAACTTCGCAGGAAGAAAGTATGATGGATTTATGAGAATGTGGAGTTTTAGGGCTGTACCCAATAAGGTCAAGATTCATATGTGGATGATCATGCACAACAAGCTTAATACAGTGAGAAGATTATGTCAAAAAGGTGTTCATGTTGCTGGGGGATGTGTTTTTTGCACTGACGACGACGAGGATTACCAGCATCTTTTTATTGATTGCGATTTCGCCTTTTATGTGTGGACGAAGTGTTTAGTTATATCTGCTTAGACTGGTCCCACTTCATCACCGATCAATTTCTTTTCTGGCACAGCACTATTATTTCACTGCCTGACACTAACATGCGACATATGTTTGCCCTTTTGAATTTTGCTTATGTTTGGATCCTTTGGCACGAACGCAACTCATGAAAGTTTAAATGCAAAATGAAACAGCCCAACTCAGTTATTCTTCGCATTCTTAATTTTGTTTCTCTTTGGTCAGGCAAGGAGGAGATCAAGTTTGTAGACACAATCGGCGCTCGAGTGATGGATAGGGCTCGTGGTAGC
The DNA here is from genome assembly GCA_030737875.1 of Allium sativum. Lineage (NCBI taxonomy): Eukaryota > Viridiplantae > Streptophyta > Magnoliopsida > Asparagales > Amaryllidaceae > Allium > Allium sativum. Next base: position 89,239,509 of record CM060920.1, read on the forward strand.
CGAGCTTGATGATGCCACGCTTCAGTTTACTGGGTTTGCATGCTGCTATGTAGTTGTTTTATGTATATATTGGGCACTATGTAAACATGCATGCGTGCATGTAATTTTGGTTGTACATATTTATGTAAATAGTTGTAATCAGTAGCTAGTCCTATGCATGCTGAACACGTTGTACTTGTTTTATGTTTAATGAATGAATGAAGGCGTGAATCTAGCGATTCACTACCTTTTTGCATCAAAAAAAAAATCATATTTTTATAATGTAAATAAGAAGTAAAGTTTGCATTGTAATTAAAAATCATATTTTTACAATGTAAATTAGAAGTAGAGTTTGCATTGTAATTAAAAACCATATTTTTATAATGTAAATTAGAAGTAGAGTTTGCATTGTAATTAAAAACCATATTTTTATAATGTAAGTTAGGAGTAGAGTTTGCATTGTAATTAAAAATCATATTTTTATAATGTAAATTAGGAGTAGAGTTTGCATTGTAATTAAAAATCATATTTTTATAATGTAAATTAGGAGTAGAGTTTGCATTTTAATTAAAAATCATATTTTTATAATGTAAATTAGGAGTAGAGTTTGCATTGTAATTAAAAATCATATTTTTATAATGTAAATTAGAAGTAGAGTTTGCATTGTAATTAAAAATCATATTTTTATAATGTAAATTAGAAGTAGAGTTTGCATTGTAATTAAAAATCATATTTTTATAATGTAAATTAGGAGTAGAGTTTGCATTGTAATTAAAAATCATATTTTTATAATGTAAATTATGAGTAGAGTTTGCATTGTAATTAAAAATCATATTTTTATAATGTAAATAAGAAGTAGAATTTGCATGGTAATTAAATTTACATTTTTATATGTAAATTTAGAATAGGATTCACACTGCAAATATAAGTTGCATTTTTATTATGTAATTAAGATGAGAATGTACATAGGAATTCAATTTACATTTTTATATGTATTTAAAGGTAGGATTTTGCAATGTATCAAAATTTACATTTTTACATGTAAATAGAAGATAGGAATTTACATAGGAATTAAATTTACATTTTTTATGTAAATGAAAAGAATGGAATTCACATTTTTAATGTAAGTAAAGAATGAATTTAGGATGCTGTAATATTATCTTCATTTTCAAATGAATTAAAATTTAATGAGGATCGGTAGTTGTTTAGAGCGTTGTTTAAATCAAACGACGTTATCACGATTATATATATATATATAATTATAATTAACGAATGGAGCGCGGTAGTTCGCATTTTGAAATCGTACCTTTAAACGACTATATAAGAAGATCCGACCGTCGGATTTTCTTGAAACTGAAACCATTAGGACTGTCTTGGAAAAATCTTTTCAACGGTATATATTGCGTTAAGATCCAACGGTTAGATTCAGAGAAATGTAAAAATCAAAGTTGGTTGAATGCAGCGCCATAGTCGCCGATTGACTTAAGGCGTCATTATATAAAAATTTAATTATTTTAAATAATTAAAATAGGAAGTAATCATTATAAAATGATATCAGCAAATACGAAGGATTTTAAAAATATATAGATATACTAGGATTATTTGGAAAGTCCGAGTTCTCTCATTCCAAATAATTAAACGACGTTAATTGAAGTATGAAGATGGCGTATGAAGACCGTAAATCTTCCATCGAATGGACAACGATCGAGGCCCTGATTTGACTTGCTCCCAATTCAAGGGTCATGGTCATTGCCCAAACGTACATGTTGATTTCACGGGTTTGGTTTTCGCTCAGACCCAGAGCATAAGCTAATAAATGGATTGTGTGTCTGACATCGTACTCCATTAAATATCATGTTATTAATCTTCTGTCGAATGTATGGATGTTTGGTGGCGGAGAATTTATTCTCTTGCTTAACACCCTTTCATATATTTCAGCGAAGGATTGGTAGTGCGATATGGAGTGACGATGTGACATGCTAAGATGCATATGATCAAGGCTTTGTTGAAAAGCAGACCTTGTGTGATGATCAAAGCATAGCCTGTTTAGGCATAGCTTTGTGTATAGCATGACTTCGCGAGCCTCACACACCGGCGAAGTCTAAAATGGGAGAAGGGAACGCAGGGAGAGCAGCACGTTTCTTTCTAGCTAGAAGTGGTGATTGGGCTTTAACACGACCCGACATTTTACTTATGTGGATGATGGAATGAGGCGCCTCGGATGATAGGTCCTATAGGACCGGGAAACGTGTGTTCAGGAATAACTAATCCGCAACTCGTATGGTGGACCGGCCCTGCAGCTGTCCAAGGGTTCACTGCGGGGAATCCGGAGGCATTAGCTAGAGTGTCTTGAATCGGTAAGGAGCTCCTCCCTAGCCTTGACTCATGATGGAAATCCAAACTTCCAATACGAACCTACGGATTTGATTGTATTACTAGTATGGAAGCATAGTATTATGGTATTTATGTGTCCTAGGATTGATACATTTATTTTGAAATGTTTTCCATATATACTAATAATAATATTAAACTCGTATATGCTGTATTTAGCATGTTTAATCACCATAAGGTAAAACCCTATCCTCTGGTTTGTGTTGCATTATGTGATGGGACCTGGGTCTTATGGTGATTCCATTTTTCTCAAAAGCATAGCGTTATTTTACGATTCACTTGTTATTTGTTCTGACACTTTTATGCACGGCAATCCATTAGAGTAAATCCGTTCTGCGTTAGCGGCGTGGTCTTTGGATTTGCCTTATTAATAGTGATTAATTAGTTAAGAATTCTTACACCAGTCCCACGACTGACCTGTTGTTTGTTTCCACCTTTTTGCAAACTCGGGTGCCCTCCTTTCTACACGGGCAGCCAAGTAAACAGGTTCATTCTTTGCTTGGAGTCTTTTCTTTGGAGCTGCTTATTATCTTTCTTGGATTTGCTTTCGTGGAGAGGTGATGACTTGGAGCTTGAAGACATCTATCATTTTCTACTATTGCATTTTTCTCTTTTTAATTCCAGACATCAAACTTGTTTCATTTCATGTTGTTTAAGTTGGAGTTGGAACTTATTTCTCTTTCTGCAAACTTGATGTAATAATTTAGAATTCTGTGACTGTGGACTTTCTCTGGTTGATGACATTATATTTCCGTTGTTGTGATGTTGTTACTCTATGAATTTCCTATGCTATGTTGTATCTGTGATTTGTATTATTGTATTTATGTTGTATTCCAAATGATTATTCCTTACTTTCATTCCATGGAAGTTTGGGGTCATCATACAACATGATGAACACGTGGGGTTAAGTTAACAAGAAACACTTGACCAATATAACTTGATGAACGAACGAGGTTAAGTTGATAGAAAACACTTAACCAATCCAACATGATACGTGAGGAGGGTCAAGAAACACTTAACCAACATGACATGATGAATGGGTGGGTTAAGTTAACATGAATGGACAACACTTAACCAATATGGCATAATATGCGGGAGGGTTAAGTACATATCGGGTTGGTGGGTAATATTAGTAAATACAGGCCCACAAAACTTAACCATTAAATAAACATGCTTGAATCGGTGGGAATGTTAAGTACATCTCGTGTAGGTGGGTAATATTTGTATATTTAGGCCCACAAACTTAACCAGTAGGAAACCCTAGTAACGGGGACCCATTTCAGCAGTAACCCACATAGATGTATCATGGTACCCTGAACTAGGCAGGGTGGGGCACGATTACTGGGCTGATTATAAGCGGTCAAAACAACGGCAGGGGGTACGTCAGTGTAGGTTCCGACGGTTTATGAGCGTGCACGTACTTCGAAGTGGGAAAAAGCAGGCATTGGGTACCAGTAGTTATACACTGTGCATCTTGAATCGTGTCAGGTTGCTATCATAGGGACTGATATACCTTATTGTGGGACTAGCACAGGGTATCTACATGCAAGAGGGGGTCGATTGACACAGACACAAGAGAAATTAATACAAGTAGGAGTCTATCGATAGGGTAGTAAGGGTACATCTAACATGTTCATGGCAGTTAGGAAGATTGAGGTGGAATCCTCATAATAGATGTACACCTAAAGGCTACCACAATTGCGGGGATTGGGATCATGTTATCATATTATCATTTTATACAGATTACTAGTTGGGACACTAGTTAGGTGGTGTAGAGATATAGATATAAAAATCAGAATAATAGGGTAGTAGCGAAGCAAAGAAAGAGTAGAAGCGCATTCAATTTATCTTGCCTTATCATATCCATACTAATCGTATGTTATCTTGTTATCCTTGTTCTCACGGTATTGTCTTATATTCAGTTTATTCATGTCATGATGCTTTTGCCTGTTTATATGATGAAAGTCATTGGACTTACCAGACTTATGTCTGACCTAGTTTTGTTTCGCCTCTTTTCTTCCGTCCCCCCTGTTCACAGGGAGGAAATGTTATCACTTAGCTCAGTTTTCTTTCCAGGCTCGAAGATAGTCTATGTATTTCTTTGGGCTCTCTATCTTCCACTGCTATGGCTGATTCATGCTTTATTGGGGAATATCATTGTTATTTTTATGCTTCTTTTATATTTGGAAGTTTTTAAATCAAGACAGAAGTTCTATGTATTAATTTTAAGTATGATTGAGACAACTGTTGTAAAAGCTTGACTGAACCACATTATTTATAAAATGACTTTATTTTCCGCTGCTTTATTTGTCTGTCTTGTAATTTATTTGCATCTTTTACCTAAAATTCTCCATCGAAGTTGAGGCATTCCCTTCGTGAGTGACCTTAACGGAGGTGGGGTGTTTCATTGTGCCTCATCTCCAAGTAGATATCCTCTAGAGAAGAACTGATAGTAGCATACTTCTCGAATTTGGGTTCTCTCTGGACCCAAACATTTTGATCATCCTTCGACTAAGCTTTTCATTTGCCCTTATCCTTATTCTTTCTATAGTTGGGTGGTCCTTTGCCCTTAGTCATGTTAGCCTCGAGAATGTCCTTCCCGACATTAACGTCTTCGTCGCATAAGAACATATCTGTATCAAAGTAGAATTCGACATGATCCCTTAGCGAATCCCTTTGCAGGGAGATCTAAAAACCCATTTTATTCATGATGTCCGAAATGGATGCCACCAAGACCATAGATGGTTCTGGTCGATCCACCATTGCCACCGCCACATTAAGCCTTTCCATAAATGAGTGCGGTGTTTCCCCAGACGTCTGCTTGATAGATTTAAGAGACATGACTTTTTTGGGTCGAGTGATATAGACCCTAAACTGCTCGAATAATCGTGCGACTAATATGTTTCAACTACCGACCGACTCTGCTTCCAACTTTCGAAACCATATAGCAGCAATGTCAGCTAGGTACAGAGGGAAGAACTTAGGCATGACGTTGTCCAATGCCGATATCACTTCCATATGACGCATGTAGTGCATGAGATCAACGGTAGGATCCTTCCTACCATTGTAAGCCTCTAGAGCTGGTGACTTGAAGTCAGATGGTTATGGGAATTCCTGATTTCTCTTATAAAGGGGCTTCAGTTGACACTATCCAGATTATCCTGCGATTCCCCCTTGTGAATCGTCGAATCATATTGGCCATCTAATTTCTATTTTCAAGAATTTATTGCCAGTTATCTAATCCAACACTGGTGCCTCCAGCATGAATTCCGGTAGTGGGTGGAAGCTCATTCATGGCTCACATTCCGGGGTCGGTGTACCTCGAATCAGTATAGCTAATCTGACCCGAGTTAGCATTATTCACACAAATTCCTATTACATCCGTGTCGCTTCTATCCAAAGTGTCATTGGATTAAGCTTGTCTAGCGTTTCCATCCAGTGCATTGCGAGCTGAAGTGTCGTGCTATATGTCATCAATTTGAGGGTAAATACCTATGCCATGCCCTGGCTGATTTGGATTCCTGGCCGAACCGGGCCTTGCGCTGAGCCGAGCCGGGGTAGGTCTACTGATTGAGCCACTATTTGCTTGGGAATTGCAGTGCTGGTTCCTGCCCCCATACCTAAGCCTTGACCTCTTGGTTATTGAGATTCCTAGAATCTTGTAAAGAAAGAGTTTATCGTTTCCTCTTGTTTGTGGAGAAGCTCGTCCTGTCACACATCTGCTTCCTCTATTCCATGAGTACGTTATCCATCTCTTCTCTAATCAGATAGCGGAAATTTAAATCTTTATTTTCCAACAGAAAACGTCGTGGTCCGAAATCCAGTTATAACATCAGCCTGAAATACTGAAAACCAATTATATCAAATAAAAAGTATCTGCCTTGTACTAAAACCATTAGAGTACAGTAATATAAAATCATAGTCCCCAAAAATAGCCATAACAAAGTAGACAAGTAGTCAAAGCAGTACATCTAAGCAGATCTAAGAAGAAACAGAAGAGAGATACATAATCAAGCCTGAGCGTTCCCACCTTAAGAACCTGGGGGGAGGAAGAGAGAGGAAATGAAACAAAACAGACCAGACATAAAGTCTGGCGAGTCCAGTGACTTTTAGCATATAAAGAAATAAAAGTATCAAGATAGTAAATAAACTAGATTAGAGATAACTGTAGCATATACAAGTAAAAACAGGATGGACAAGATAGACAAAAAAATAGGATAAACTATGCTTCTCAATTACTTTCTCTGCACCAATACTGGTATACCGAATTAAGTGTTTTCCAATTACTTAACAGAACCAGAATGATCCCAACATAACATAAATGGTAGACATAGATGTACTTCTAGTAACGGGTTTTACCCCAAACAGAAATAACATGTACCGAAATATAAATAACGGGTGTTACCCTAAACATAAATAACAGGTACCTAAATAGGACTAGATGTACCCTAATTACTACCCCAACAGTCGGCTCCCTACCACGTAAATACCCTATGCCGACCCCACAATAGGGTATATTACTTCCTAAAGTGGCAACCACCAGAAGGACACAGACCTATTTACAGATGTTATGGCGTCTTACTTTCCCAGACAAACCGGACCCATGCACGCACATGACACTGTTAGAACGTGCCATCAGAACGCCCAATCCTAAATGAACCTCTTATAATTAGCTCAGTAAGCATGCCCTGATCCCTAACAAGTGTGAGGTCCCTTTTTAATACCAGAATGGGTTACTGATTAATATGGGTCCCACACAACAAATGACATAAGTCAGACCCCTAAACTTGTGTCCCCAATCAACCTGAATTTCCAAAGGTTAAGTTTTACATGGGTTAATAGTGTCCCTACAACCCCAACAGATTAACAAGTTTACTTAACCCCCACAGATTAAACAGATTACATAAGTGACATACAGTTCCATTAACATGTTCCACTTAATCTTTGAATTAAGCCTACATGGTCATACAACCTAAATTTTAGTCATAATTCACAGTTTAGGTTATGCTCCAAATCCCATTCATATACATAGAAAATTTTTCCCCAAATTATCATTCCCAGTCATCCCTAATTAATCCCAAATTCTTTCATAAGCATATTTCAGCGGTATTGGCCTAGGCTCGAAGGAAGCCTAGGCTATAAAAATAAAAAGGGAATGAGAGAGGAAGAAGAACAGAAATAGGCATATATAGCAGAAATAAGCATAGAAATAGGCATATAGCAATAACTGAATAACAGAATAGATGTATAGAAATTTCCATGCCATTATAGCAGATCTGTTTAAATATTAATCAATTTCTTTACAGGCATAGGTTTAGATCCGGTTTATTAACATGTCGATATTACTGTTAAATATTTATATCTAAAAGTAACATAAACTCACAAAGATTGGATCTAAAGAACAGAGAATAATATGCTGATATTGCAGAAGAGATTCTTGTATACGTATAGGTCGTCATTGTAGAAGATAGTCTAATTCAATCCAAGCGGAGGAAGCATCTCCTTGTCTCCATTGTTTTAGGAGTATAAAACAATAGAAATGCCAGCCCTTATATAGACTTTTTCCAACGAATCTCGCTCAGAAACAAGTCCAAGTTCAGGGAATGAACCTGGCATGATCTGGGGTGGGTCGACCCACCCTGGGTCGACCCCCTTGGGCTTGGGTCGACCCCCAATGGGTCCAGATCCCGCGTTCGACTCCCGCCTTTGATTTTGAATATTTTTGAAATTCAGGTTTTATATTGTTCATATATATATATATATATTTCTCTTATATGTATACAAACTTCCAACATTAATATCTTCTTCATACGATGTCCGCTTTACGCAAACTCGAAGTCTTTCAGAACCAGAATTCCGAGACGAATGCAATGGTACAGTCTGTTTTACTTAATTCCCAATATTAAATCAATTATTATATAGTTTATTAATTTTCTTCAAAATTTCGGGGTGTTACATTCTCCCCTACTTAAAGGATTTCATCCCGGAAATCTCCAAGTTAAGAAGAATGTTATTTTCCTAACAACCACAACCATCTACTCATCCATCATCCATGAGCATCCATTGTCCTTAAGATTTTTCTAATGCTTGTATAAACATATGCAATAGTGTATGTATATGTCCTTACACTAATGCGAAAAATCAAGCGGTCGACTAATTCAGTTGACCTTCTTAATGCAATTTATGTTCGTGCCATGTAACCAAAATGTATGCAAGTAATCCTAATATAACATGTAAGTTCTATATGTGTGCATAATCATTCATCCAAATGCAACAACCATGTGATGATACATCCATTTCCATCAATATAAAATCCTAATGCACACATATCCATATGAAGTATGTAAGTGATTGAGCCGATCTAGTGCCTAGTGTGTGTGTATATGCATCCACTTGCATCCATTAAACATAACATGTCTCAGAGACATGTTTCACCCATTGGTTCTCTGCCTAAAGGTCGAAGATTTGATCGATAGGATACATATGAATGATAGAAACAAGTACTAATAAAAGCATGGAAAAAGAAGTTAAGAACATACCCTTGTAAAGAAAAGGGTACGAAGCGTGAATCTTGTCCTCGGTTTCCCAAGTTGCAACCTCGCTGTTTTCTCCCTATTTTACTTTCATCAACTTGACCTCACTGTTACGTAGCTTCTTAACCTCTGATCCAAGTATATGGGTAGGAAGTCGTCTAACTGTCGCCTCCCCTTCTACCTCTACCTCCTCAAGCATGCTCGGCTCAGCTACTTCTTCCATATCGTGCAGACATTTCCGCAAATGGGAAACATGGAAAACATCATGAACACTAACCAACTTCTCTGGTAATCTCACCCTATAGGCCATTTGGCCTATCCTCTCTACTATGGGAAATGGCCCTACAAACCTTGGTGCCAGTTTCCCTACAGATCCAAAGCAAACCACATTCCTCAATGGTGATACTTTGATGAAAACATATGTCTCCTACTTTAAATTCAATGTCAGCCCTTCTCTTATCAGCGTTGGACTTCTGCCTATCCTGAGCTGTCTTCATCCGTCTGCGGATGAGATCAATATTCTCTGAAGTCTCTCTAATTATCTCAAGTCCGAATAGAATCCTACCGGAAGACTCTCACCAACAAGTCGGTGATCTGCAAGGTCGTCGTACAGTGCATCGACGGGTGCCATGCCAATACTAGCCTGATAACTATTGTTGTAGGCGAACTCTACAAATGAAAGGTACTTCTCTCAAGTCCCTTCGAAGTATAGGATACACAGCCTCAAAAGATCCTCAAGAGCTCTATTCACTCTCTCAGTTTGTCCATCGGTCTGAGGGTGATATGTGGTGCTCAAACATAACTGTGTACCTAATGCCTCTTGTAGGTTCTTCCAGAACTCACTAGTGAAGATGAGATCACAATCACTCACTATGCTAGAAGATACTCCATGTAGACAGACTACCTCACGAAGATAAACTGATGCCAACCATGATGTTGTTGTCTTGCTCTTAACAGGAATAAAACGAGTGCTCTTAGTAAGCCGGTCCACTATAACCCAGATTCTGGTATTGACCTTCCTCGATCTAGGCAAACCATCGATGAAATCCTTAGAGATGCTCTCCCACTTCCACATTGGGATCTCCAAAGGATAAAGCAAACCACCAGGTTTCTCTATTCAGCTTTAGCTTGTTGGCATATTAAATATTGAGCTACAAATTCCGCTACATTTTTCTTCATCCCAGCCCAAAAGAAAACCCTCTTCATGTATTTATACATCTTATCGCCGCTCGGATGGATAGTCATCCTAGAATGATGGGCTTCCTCAAGGACTGTCTTCAACAGACTCCCAACTTGTGGAACACAAAGCCTCCTATCCGGTCGTAGCCATCCTTTATTATCCACATAATATCTGCTGAGGTGACTAGAAGTCTCCCCTTTACTGAGTGTATCCAAAATGTCCGCTATCTATGGGTCCTCTCGCTGCAAAAGATCCTATCTGATCCATAAGAGTAGGTCACACCTCTAAAGATGCCAACAAACCAGGTGTAAGATTCCTAGAAGGCCTAAAAATGAAGGTCGATATGCACTCCAAGCTCTACCTCTCTGCGAATAAAGGACTCAAGCTCATCCTCTACCTACTCAACGCGTCTGCCACTACATTACCCTTGCCAGGGGTATAAGCAATCTCAAAGTCATAAGACGATAGGAACTCCATCCATCTCTGCTATCTCAAATTGTGATCCTTCTGCGAGAACAAATACTTGAGATACTTATGGTCCTTGTATAACTCGAACCTCTTTCCAAGTAGATAATGTCGCCAAGACTTAAGCGCGAACACTATAGCAGCCAACTCCAAATCGTTAGTGGGATAGTTTTTCTCATGAACCTTCAACTATCTACTTCCATAGCATACTACTCTTTCCTCTTGCATAAAAACGGCACCGAGTCTTGTACACATGCGTCAATATACACTGTGAACACCTTGCTCCCATCAGGCAATGTGAAAGCTAGGGATGTTGCCAGAGCCCTTCTTAATTGCTGAAAAACATCCTCACAATCAATACTCCAAGCAAAGGTCAGATTCTTCTTCATCAGTCTGGTGAGTGGGGCTGATATCCTTGTGAAGCCCTTATTAAAATTCCTGCAGTAGCCTGCTAAACTAGGAAAACTTCTCACCTCTATTGCATTCTTTGGAACCTTCCAATCTTGAACTGCGGCTACTTTTGCGGGATCCACTGCTATCCCTTCCTTGGAGACCACATGCCCTAAAAATCTCACTTCCTTTCTCCAAAAGTGGCACTGGGAAAATTTCACCTAAAGCCGGTGTACTTCGAGAGTCCTCAAGACCTCTTCTAACTATTGGGCATGCTCTTCTTCATTCTTCGAGAAAATCAGAATCTCATCCTCAAATACCACAATGAATTTATTCTGAAACTCCCTAAACACCTTACTCATCAGAACCACAAAATATGCAGGTGCATTCATCAAACCAAAAGGCATGACTAACCAGTCAAAGAAACCATCTGGAGTTCTAAAAGCGATCTTATCTATATTGTCATCGGCCACTCTTAACTGATGAAATCTCGTAGCTAAATCTAACTGCTAGAAAACAGATGTGCCAAAAAGCTGGTCAAATAGATCGTCAATCCTCGGAAGTGGGTGCCAATTTTTCTAGGTGAGCTTATTCAACTCCCTGTAATCCACACAAAGGCGAAGCGAGCCATCCGCCTTAGTTGCAAAGACGACTGGAGCAACCCATTCTGATATACTCCGCCTAATAAACCCCTTCTCAAGTGGCTTCTCTACTTGCTTGCTGAGCTCCCACCTTTCCCTAGGAGCCATGTGGCGCACAGGCAATGCGACTGGCTTCGCATTATCCACCAAGTATATCCGGAAATCAATCTTGTGCCTCGGAGGTAAGCCCCTAATTTGTCAAAAACATATGGATACTCATAGACTACTGTAACACCCCGTGAATTATATAACGTTGAGCTTCACAAATTAAAGTGTAATTAATTATAAATGATGGAATCAAGGGAAATGGGTTATGCCATTGCATTCGTCTTGAAATTCTTCTTGAGATAGAGTCCAAGTTTGTGTAAAACGGATATCGTATGAAGAAGATATGGACGAACGAAGTTGGGCAGAAAAACCAGAAAATGGGTCAGAATGCACTGGCGCACTTGGGAAGTGCGCCAGAACAAAATTGAACTGGCGCACTTGGGAAGTGCGCCAGTACAATTTTAGCCTGGCGCACCTGCCAAGTGCGCCCAGGTCTGAAAGACCTGCTGGTCAGGCCCTGGCTGGCCTGGTCAGGGTCTGGTCAAATTCTGAGGCTTGGCTGAGTCACTAGGGCTTACATGTCACTTTTTGATTGGCTTCTCTTGAGATGGATGGTCTGGATTCACTCTAGCTTCATCGAAGGAACTAATTAGATTGAAATTCTATAAATACAACTCAAGTCTAACCCTAAACTCACACAAATAATAGGATACTAAAGCCGTCATGCTGCTGGAAAGGAACTAGGAATGGCCGTCAATTAGAAAACCTAGAGACAAGCCAACACTAAAGCTTAGAGACGAATCAAATTAAGAAGAAGATAAAAGTCTAATCTAATTTCTACGCAATGTTTTCTACTCCAAGGGAAAGCTTTGCAAATTCAGAATAACAGAAACCAGAAAACAAGTTTCAGCGCCCGTTGTAAGTACAGTGGTTTTTCTGAATATGAATAGAAATTGCGATGTGATTCTATGTAATTGAAATTGGCGTTTTACTATCGTACAATATTGATGTAAATTTGGTGTATTGCGTTGATTATGTCATATTTTGTATTGGGGATTCATGGCATAAATTGGTTGATGCGAACCTATTGACATTTGTATATGAAAATATCACTTGCAAGTTTGTAGTAAAAAACTAGAATTGGCATCTTTATGTTATGTCGTTAACATGGTTAGCATATATTCTTTTTAGGCCTAAGTTGAGACTCATGTAAACATGTTCCAAGTTGAAACCTTTTATGCCTACACGACTCAAAACCTTTGTATATGTTATTATGTTTAATTGCAAGTGATAATTGGGTTTATGCAAGTACCTTTTGGTTACACAAATTATACTAGCTTCATGTTGAAATAGGCTACTTGATGTAAAGTTAGTTTACACCTTTGGGTTATGTCAAAAAGTGGACATTTTTATGCTAGTTTGGTGTTTGACATTATGTCTAGTTACATGTGTATAAAACCATGTTTAAACAAGTCTAAAAGTACGCCATTTCATGTGACACCTATTATGTTATACCATGTTATATCTTTATAATAGTCCAGAATTTATGATTTACATGACACCTATCTAACTAGATCCAATATTCATGTGCAAGTTTGTGACATGTTATGCAATGTTATGATTCATGTTATGCGAGATCACCTTATTTATCTAGTTACACCTTTATGTCACACGCTAATCGATAACTATGTTTAGGATAAATTTCATAGTATAGGTTCATTGAACCTATGCTCCCTTCCTTACTTTGTTTATGTATTGGGCCTATTAGCGGGCCCAATATCTTCATACGATTAATATGAATAATCGAGCGAGGGTAACGTTGGGACTAGCTATTAAATTAAAGTATGTTAATATGTCGCGGGCCTAAAAACCATGAAATGGGTTAAGGCCATAAATGATATAAATTATGTACCATTAGTTTGGAATAAAACATGTGACACGAAATATTTACATAAGTAAAAAGTGTAAATCTAGAAAATACAAGTATGCTTAACCCGAGGTTGGATTGAGTTGTGATGTAAACCTGCCCGGACCTGCCCGGCTGTCCTGTAGTCACAACAATACCTATCCAATGTGGGTGGTTAAGCATTGAGCCCAATAATGACCCAAGGTTAGACTGAGCTACGGTGTAAACCTGCCCGGAACCGACCGGCACATCCAGTAACCGTAGCAATATCTGTCTAATGTGAGTGGTCAGGTGCTTTAAGAGGCTAAGGACAGATGGTAGGGTTAAGTTAACTAAAACACTTAACCAGCTTAACATGTTAACAAGACAAGTCTTGTAGGTGTTAAGAAACTAAGAAAACACTTAACCAATTTAACATGTTAACTAGACTAGAAGGTGAGGTTAAGTAAAGTTAGTATACTTAACCAATTTAACATATTAACTAGACTAGAGGGTGAGGTTAAGTAAATTCAGGACACTTAACCGTTATAACCTGATAATTAGAAAAGTGGGTGAGGTTAAGTAAATTTAGAATACTTAACCATTATAACACGTTAGCTAGATAAGTGGGTAAGGTTAAATAAATACACTTAGCCAATTTAATATGTTAGTTGGACTAGAGGGTAGGGTTAAGTAAACTTAGAACACTTAACCATCATAGTGTGATAAATTGAACAGGGTTAAGTTGAAACATGTAGGGACAATACCTAACCATTAGAACTTGTTAATTAAACAGATGTTAGGGTTGAGTTAACTAAGGGAATACTTAACCGTTATAACATGTCAGCTAAAACAGATGGGCAAGGTTAGGTAAAAAGGGACACTTAACCAATACAAGATGAATGGGTTGGGTTAAGTAATAAGAAATACTTAACCTATATAACTTGGTTTGTGATAGGTTTAAGTCGACATGAACTACTGATAACACTTAGCCAGTTTAATATGACAAAGGAATGGGTTAAGCTAACTTGAATTGACTAATGACACTTAACCAATCCAACTTGACGAGAAAGAGGGCTAAGTAGTAAACCTTAGTTAAAAAACAATCGAGAACGGGAGCTAAGTTGAAATCCATAGTTAAAGAAACTAAGTGATAAACCTTAGTTAACAAGATTTATGAGAGAAGAAACTAAGTGGTAAACCTTAGTTGAGAACAACTAAGTAATAATTCTTAGTCAAGAAAACTGAGCTGGTCCATAATAGATGAATAACCCGATATGGTAGATCATCGCTTAACAAGTACATGAGAAGGAGCAAACGTTTATCCGATTTCGAAAAAAAGGCTCCAGCGGACTGGGTTTAGAAGCACGTAGCTTCGGGGGACATGAGGAAACTCTTGGTATCCCTCTGTGAGGTTGCAGATGATCCACCTGGGCTCATAGAGGTTAAGGTCAGCGTCAAAAGAACCAAGGGTATGCCTTGGTTGCAATTCAAGGCAACCTAAAGACTAGGATGGACCAGCGTGATTCGACGAGACCAGTAGCCCTGTGATAGCGACTCGTCGTCTACCTACCATCTTGAGTCAATCGTAGTACGCATGCAGAAAGGCAGAGAACTCCCAACAGACCATATACTTGCTATCTAGTTATGGGTGAGGCTGGCCAATAGGAAAGTGGGGCATAGGGTGGCAAGAGTATAGTTCTCGTGCTTGATTTTCTTGGATTGCCTTTCATTAGTTGAGGGAGGGGTCACATGGGACCATAACCACTGGTAGAAAAACAGACCTTAGCATCTGCATCGGCAGATATCTGAAAGCTCCCGACCGAGTTCCGTGTTTCTAGAATAGCCCTGCCACGGGACTCGGGTCGCACATTTCAGGACATGTGCATCTAGACAGCGATAAACGATTCGCGACACTTACGTGGGGAAAGTCTAGGAACATATACCACTCTAGGTAGTGTGTCCTAGACTAGGGGCATCATTCGACAGGTAGTATAATCCCTAGTGGACCTAGGTGGCATAAATCCTGAATCCGAGAAGTAGTAGACAAGTCGCATAAACCCTAGTTGAATCTAGGGAACGCTCGATAGAAAACCATAGGTTAAATCTAGGTAATAAATAAATGTGCGCTTGATGGCAACCATTGTTACAGGGACTGGGATCATGTTATCATTTTTTACATATTACTAGATGGGAAACTAGTTAGGTGGTGCAGAGATTAGTATGGGATGCGATAGTAATTTCGATTCTAAACTGCTTTGCCTTAGTTTATGGTATTTTCCCATTTTCATTTTTATGCCTATCATGTCCTTTTCTTATTCATATACCGAAGCACCACTAGACTTACCAGGCTTTATGTCTGACTCTATGTTTTCATTCGTCTTCTTTTCTTCCGTTCCCCCCAGTAGTCAGGGAGGGAATAGCTCAGATTTGTATGGACCTATTACTCTTTCCAAGCTTGAAGACTCTTTGATGTGCTGCTTTGGACTCTCTTTTCCACTGCTATGGTTGGCTAATGTTTTATTGGGGAATATCATTGTATATTTATGCTTCTTTATTTTGTTAAACAATATAGATACTTTGTTGTTGGAAAACAATCTTTGTACAAGCTGTTATAAATGAAATAAAGTTTTATTCACTTTTCCGCTACTTTATTTATCTGTCTTGTAATTTATCTACATCTTTTACCTATAATACTTCACAGAACTTAGTGCATTCCCTTTGTGAGTGACACTAATGGATGTGGGGTGTTACACGTGGTATCAGAGCTGAAGGTTACCGAATCAGATAAAAGATTTGAAAAATTATTTTCAAAACGGGTTTAAAAGAAGCATTTTCAAAAGAAAAGTTTTGTTTTAAAGGCATATTCCCCAAAGCCATATGCACTATCTTTTGATTCTCTGTTTGAGTCCTTGTTTCCTTCTTTCTTGACTCTCTGGGGCTCCTGGCTTTCTGGGAGGTAACCTCATTGAAGGGCGAAGTAGTGCCCGATTTCCATCTATAGCCGTAATAGATTCACCTGCGGCTAGTTTTCTTTCAAGATTTGTAGGGTTTTCTGTACGATGGAGGCAGCTTTCGAGAGATTTGTCAACATGATTACACAAGGAAGAGGATGAGGAGTTTGGCTAAGGGGCACAACCCAAGGAGGAGGAATTCATGGATATGGACTTGGCCCACGAAAGAGGAAGGAACTATAAAACCTAAGACAAGAGGAAGTAGGTCTTCTATGGTAGAATAGGGCATATAATTAAGGACAAAGGCAAGGCCAAGGGAAAGGGTTTTCAAAAGGACGAGTGCGTGCTTTCACCACCAGAATACCTGGGAGAGAGATAGTAAACGTCTCCATTAGAAAAGTTTAGCTTTTCAGTTGATCAACCTGTTAGTACTCTTTTGACCTTAGCGCTTCGCATTCGTTTATACCTGCTTTCATAGCTGAGTCTCTGCACCTAGGTACTTGTATAGTAGAATATCCCAATTAGTCTCAGATCCAAATTGGTGGTTCGGCCCGTTTACCTTTGGTTTGTAGGGATTTGAGAACGGCCACAATAATATTGAATTTGAGCATAATGTTTTGGTTCCATGGGCTATGAGTTGATCCTAGGCATGGGTTGGTTGGCTAGTAATTCTGAAAGTTAGACTTTTTGACTTGCCTTGGAAAATACCCTCGAGATTCGTGATCCTAAAAGGATCAGTTAGACTTAGCTATCTAGAATCACTTAATACATTGATCGACGATTTGCAATCCGTTAGAATAGTCCATGGGTACGCAGTTGTTTTGATTAGGATAGGGGTTTACTCCTAAACGCGGGATAGACTTCCGCATATATCCAGCTGACAATGCAAAGCCAGTTATCCGATCAACGACAGTTTTGGGAATGGAGGTCAAGAAACTTCGCAATCGTGAAGATTAATTAGATAAGGTATAGAATAGTGAAGCCCAAGAAGATGCGACCTAGGAGACTGAAGACTAGATACGAGCATCATACCCTTTTTCTTAAGGGTATATCCTTTTTCTAGGAGTTTTATGCCCACTTGTTTCTAGCTTTTAAGGTATATCCTCTAGGACGTATCATTGATGCTTAGGTAAAAGCCAATGGATGTAAACATGTATTTGAAACATGTTATGATTCATGGTTGCAAGTGGTTGCTCGTGGATGCATATACACACCATATGCGCTAGAACGACTTAGTCACTTTCGTACTGCATTCGTATATAAGTATTTGCTTAACGGATTTAACTTGATATTTTATCATATGGATGTTGCATATGGATGAATGGCTATGCACACATGTAGTATTTACATAACTAGGGATGCTTGCATACATGATTGGACGCATGGCACTGACATAATTTGCATTAAGGAGGTCAACTGAATCAGTAGACCGCCTGATTTTGCATTAGATAAAGACATATACACACACTATGCATATGAACATGAAAGCATTAGAAATATTTTTAAGGACAATGAATGCCTGTGATTGAATGGTTAAGTAGATGGGTGATTGGGTGGTAGGACACATTCTTCCTAACTTGAAGATTTCGGGGACGAAATCCTTTTAAGAGGGGGAGAATGTAACACCCCGTGAATTCTATAACGTTGAGCTTCACAAATTAAAGTATAATTAATTATAAATGATGAAATCAAGGGAAATGGGTTACGCCATTGCGTTCGTCTCAAAATTCTGCTTGAGACAGAGTCCAAGTTTGCGTAAAACGGATATCGTATGAAGAAGATATGAACGAAGTTGGGAAGAAAAACCAGAAAATGGGTCAGAATGCACAGGCGTACTTGGGAAGCGCGCCAGAACAAAATTGAACTGGCGCACTTGGGAAGTACGCCAGTACAATTTTAGCCTGGCGCACCTGCCAAGTGCGCCCAGGTCTGAAAGACCTGCTGGTCAGGCCCTGGCTGGCCTAGTCAGGGTCTGGTCGAATT
This sequence comes from Allium sativum, assembly GCA_030737875.1. NCBI lineage: Eukaryota > Viridiplantae > Streptophyta > Magnoliopsida > Asparagales > Amaryllidaceae > Allium > Allium sativum. The sequence continues at coordinate 89,257,958 of CM060920.1, forward strand.
CTGAGGCTTGGCTGAGTCACTAGGGCTTACATGTCACTTTCTGATTGGCTTCTTTTGAGATGGATGGTCTGGATTCACTCTTGCTTCATCGACGGCTCTAATTAGATTGAAATTCTATAAATACAACTCAAGTCTAACCCTAAACTCACACAAATAATAGGATACTAAAGCCGTCATGCTGCTGGAAAGGAACTAGGAATGGCCGTCAATTAGAAAACCTAGAGACAAGCCAACACTAAAGCTTAGAGACGAATCAAATTAAGAAGAAGATAAAAGTCTAATCTAATTTCTATGCAACATTTTCTACTCCAAGGGAAAGTTTTGCAAATTCAGAATAACAGAAACCAGAAAACAAGTTTCAGCGCCCGTTGTAAGTATAGTGGTTTTTCTGAATATGAATAGAAATTGCGATGTGATTCGATGTAAATGAAATTGGGGTTTTACTATCATACAATATTGATGTAAATTTGGTGTATTGCGTTGATTATGTCATATTTTGTATTGGGGATTCATGGCATAAATTGGTTGATGCGAACCTATTGATATTTGTATATGAAAATATCACTTGCAAGTTTGTAGTAAAAAACTAGAATTGGCATCTTTATGTTATGTCGTTAACATGGTTAGCATATATTCTTTTTAGGCCTAAGTTGAGACTCATGTAAACATGTTCCAAGTTGAAACCTTTTATGCCTACACGACACAAAACCTTTGTATACGTTATTATGTTTAATTGCAAGTGATAATTAGGTTTATGCAAGTACCTTTTGGTTACACAAATTATACTAGCTTCATGTTGAAATAGGCCACTTGATGTAAAGTTAGTTTACACCTTTGGGTTATGTCAAAAAGTGGACATTTTTATGCTAGTTTGGTGTTTGACATTATGTCTAGTTACATGTGTATAAAACCATGTTTAAACAAGTCTAAAAGTAAGCCATTTCATGTGACACCTATTATGCTATACCATGTTATATCTTTATAATAGTCCAGAATTTATGATTTACATGACACCTATCTAACTAGATCCAATATTCATGTGCAAGTTTGTGACATGTTATGCAATGTTATGATTCATGTTATGCGAGATCACCTTATTTATCTAGTTACACCTTTATGTCACACGCTAATCGATAACTATGTTTAGGATAAATTTCATAGTATAGGTTCATTGAACCTATGCTCCCTTCCTTACTTTGTTTATGTATTGGGCCTATTAGCGGGCCCAATATCTTCATACGATTAATATGAATAATCGAGCGAGGGTAACGTTGGGACTAGCTATTAAATTAAAGTATGTTAATATGTCGCGGGCCTAAAAACCATGAAATGGGTTAAGGCCATAAATGATATAAATTATGTACCATTAGTTTGGAATAAAACATGTGACATGAAATATTTACATAAGTAAAAAGTGTAAATCTAGAAAATACGAGTATGCTTAACCCGAGGTTGGATTGAGTTGTGATGTAAACCTGCCCGGACCCGCCCGGCTGTCCAGTAGTCACAACAATACCTATCCAATGTGGGTGGTTAGGCATTGAGCCCAATAATGACCCGAGGTTAGACTGAGCTACGGTGTAAACCTGCCCGGAACCGACCGACACATCCAGTAACTGTAGCAATATCTGTCTAATGTGAGTGGTCAGGTGCTCTAAGAGGCTAAGGACAGATGGTAGGGTTAAGTTAACTAAAACACTTAACCAGCTTAACATGTTAACAAGACAAGACTTGTAGGGGTTAAGTAACTAAGAAATCACTTAGCCAATTTAACATGTTAACTAGACTAGAAGGTGAGGTTAAGTAAAGTTAATATACTTAACCAATTTAACATATTAACTATACTAGAGGGTGAGGTTAAGTAAATTCAGGACACTTAACCGTTATAACCTGATAATTAGATAACTGGGTGAGGTTAAGTAAATTTAGAATACTTAACCATTATAACACGTTAGCTAGATAAGTGCGTAAGGTTAAGTAAATACACTTAGCCAATTTAACATGTTAGCTGGACTAGAGGGTAGGGTTAAGTAAACTTAGAACACTTAACCATCATAGTGTGATAAATTGAACAGGGTTAAGTTGAAACATGAAGGGACAATACCTAACCATTAGAACATGTTAATTAAACAGATGTTAGGGTTGAGTTAACTAAGGGAACACTTAACCGTTATAACATGTCAGCTAAAACAGATGGGCAAGGTTAGGTAAAAAGGGACACTTAACCAATACAAGATGAATGGGTTGGTTAAGTAATAAGAAATACTTAACCATATAACTTGGTTTGTGATAGGGTTAAGTCGACATGAACTACTGATAACACTTAGCCAGTTTAATATGACAAAGGAATGGTTTAAGCTAACTTGAATTGACTAATGACACTTAACCAATCCAACTTGACGAGAAAGAGGGCTAAGTAGTAAACCTTAGTTAAGAAACAATCGAGAACGGGAGCTAAGTTGAAATCCATAGTTAAAGAAACTAAGTGATAAACCTTAGTTAACAAGATTTATGAGAGAAGAAACTAAGTGGTAAACCTTAGTTGAGAACAACTAAGTAATAATTCTTAGTCAAGAAAACTGAGCCGGTCCATAATAGATGAATAACCGGATATGGTAGATCATCGCTTAACAAGTACATGAGAAGGAGCAAACGTTTATCCGATTTCGAAAAAAAGGCTCCAACGGACTGGGTTTAGAAGCACGTAGCTTCGGGGGACGTGAGGATACTCTTGGTATCCCTCTGTGAGGTTGCAGATGATCCGCCTGGGCTCACAGAGGTTAAGGTCTGCATCAGAAGAACCAAGGGTATGCCTTGGTTGCAATTCAAGGCAACCTAAAGACTAGGATGGACCAGCGTGATTCGACGAGACCAGCAGCCCTGTGATAGCGACTCGTCGTCTACCTACCATCTTGAGTCAATCATAGTACGCATGCGGAAAGGCAGAGAACTCCCAACAGACCATATACTTGCTATCTAGTTATGGGTGAGGCTGGCCAATAGGAAAGTGGGGCATAGGGTGGCAAGAGTATAGTTCTCGTGCTTGATTTTCTTGGATTGCCTTTCATTAGTTGAGGGAGGGGTCACGTGGGACCATAACCACTGGTAGTAAAACATACCTTAGCATCTGCATCGGTAGATGTCTGAAAGCTCCCGACCGAGTTCCGTGTTTCTAGAATATCCCTGCCACGGGACTTGGGTCGCACATTTCAGGACATGTGCATCTAGACAGCGATAAACGATTCGCGACACTTACGTGGGGAAAGTCTAGGAACATATACCAGTCTAGGTAGTGTGTCCTAGACTAGGTGCACCGTTCGACAGGTAGCATAATCCCTAGTGGACCTAGGTGGCATAAATCCTGAATCCGAGAAGTAGTAGACAAGTCGCATAAACCCTAGTTGAATCTAGGGAACGCTCTATAGAAAAACCTAGATTAAATCTAGGTAATAAATAAATGTGCGCCTGATGGCAACCACAGTTACAGGGACTGGGATAACGTTATCATTTTTTTACAGATTACTAGTTGGGAAACTAGTTAGGTGGTGCAGAGATTAGTATGGGATGCGATAGTAATATCAATTCTAAACTGCTTTGCCTTAGTTTATGGTATTTTCCCATTTTCATTTTTATGCCTATCATGTCCTTTTTCTTATTCATATACCGAAGCACCACTAGACTTACCAGGCTTTATGTCTGACTCTATGTTTTCTTTCGTCTTCTTTTCTTCCGTTCCCCACCCAGGTAGTCAGGGAGGGAATAGCTCAGATTTGTATGGACCTATTACTCTTTCCAAGCTTGAAGACTCTTTGATGTGCTGCTTTGGACTCTCTTTTCCACTGCTATGGCTGGCTAATGTTTTATTGGGGAATATCATTGTATATTTATGCTTCTTTATTTTGTTAAACAAGATAGATACTTTGTTGTTGGAAAACAATCTTTGTACAAGCTGTTATAAATGAAATAAAGTTTTATTCACTTTTCCGCTGCTTTATTTATCTGTCTTGTAATTTATCTGCATCTTTTACCTATAATACTTCACAGAACTTAGTGCATTCCCTTTGTGAGTGACACTAATGGATGTGGGGTGTTACAACTACAAGTATAGATCGTAAATCATCGACAGAAGCACTAAGTGACTCTTGGAAACTAAGCATAGCAGACCCCTTTGGGTCACATGAAATCTCGAGAGTCCTCCCATGGCAAGTCAAAAGTCTAACGACCCTCCTTTCACAGTCTAGAATGGCACCATACATGGCTAGCCAATCCATCCCTAAAGTCAAACCGTAACCCATAAAACCAAGCACATATGCATCGTGCTCAAACTCGATTCCCAATATAGATATCCTCAAACCCGGACAAATCATAGATAGATGAGCCATGCCCCCAATGGGTATGAGACAATATTAGAATCATAAACAATACTAGTACTAAGGTGCTGAGACCCAACCACGGAATCAGATATAAAAGAATAAGAAGCGCTAAAATAAAAAAGAGTCCTAACTAGATGATTGGAAAGAGAAATCAAACTTTCAACTAAAACATTCCTACTTATGTCCAGTCTGCTAGTCTCGAGAGCATGCACTTTCCCTCCAGACGCTCATGCCCTTTGCCCTTGCTGTTGCTTCTTCGGGCATTCCCTACTATAGTGTCCAGTTTCACTGCAGCTGTAACAAAAATTCTTCCTTTTTCTGTAATCCTTGACCACATGACCTAAGCCTCCACAACCATGACATTTCTTCTTATTCTGAGCTTAGTCATCCTTTCCATCTTTCTTTTGTTGTTCTTTCTTGGGCCACACTTTCTTGCTTTGTGTCTTCGCTGTCTTAGCCTCCTTTTTCTCATCTTTACCATCTTCGTGCATTAGTGCCATATCAACCAGTCTCTCAAAAGTATCCCCCATAGGTATGTGAGATAATGCCAATGCTTGCAGAGGTTGATTCAATCCTCTTGCAAACCTTAAAGCTTTCTTGTGCGGGGTATTCACCAGCTCCAAACCAAACCTTGCCAACTGATTGAACTTATTGGCATACTCTTTAACAGACAAGCATCCTTACTTAAGTGCCAGAAAAATTTCCATCTGTGTACTCTCTTTTGCCTGAGAGAGAAACTTCATCTCGAATCTCTATTGAAAATCAGGCCAGGTATCTACTGGACGCCCTGCTTATGTAACCTCCCACCCGAATGAAGCTTTATCCTTCAGCTACCGTGCGACCAATTGAATCTTCCAACGGTCGTCAACCTCGAAAATCTCAAACAAATTCTCCGTCTCTTTAAACAAATTTCGTGCTTCCACAAAGTTTTTAGTTCCATAGAATGGTTTTCCTTCCATAGCATAGAAGTCCTTGCATATCTTAGAGACATTATCCGCTCGCGGAGGTGGAGGAACAACAGTTGCAGCTAGGGGAGGGGCGTCTACTTGGCCTTCGGTAGGCGTAGTAGCCTCAAGATATCTACGGAACCAAGCCGGTATCTGAACGCCCTTGGGGAGATTCGGTTCCCCAGACATGTTGGAAAGAAAAGGAAAAATGATCAAATAGAGAATCGAAAGATATTTTATTTGGCTTTGGGGAATATGTTTTTCAGAAGCAGACTTTTCTTGGAAAATACTTTGCTTTTGAAAACAATTTTCAAAATTTTTATCCAATCTTGCAACCTTCAGCTCTGGTACCTTATGTGACTCCCCAAGTCTGTTAATGTCACTCTTTATAAGAATGCATTAATTTTCGCGAAGCTTTATAGGTAAACAGACACAGAATTTCACAAGACAGATATAAAATAACAACGGAAATTTAAAACTTTATTTTCCAATAGAAAACGTCGTGGTCCAAAATCCAGTTACAACATCAGTCTGAAATACTGAAAACTAATTACATCAAATAAAAGTATCTGCCTTGAACTAAAACCATTAGTGTATAGAAATATAAAATTATAGTCCCCAAAAATAGCCATAACAAAGTAGAGAAGTAGTCAAAGCTGTACATCTAAGCAGCTCCAAGCAGAAACATAAGAGAGATTCCTAATCAAGCCTGAGTGTTCCCACCCTGAGAACCTGGGGGGAAGGAAGAGAGAGAAAGGGAAACAAAATGGTTCATACATAATGTTTGACGAGTCCACTGACTTTTAGCATATAAAGAAATAAAAGTATCAAGACAGTAAATGAAGTAGATTAGAGATAACTATAGTATATACAGATAAAAACAGAGTGGACAAGATAAACAGAATAAACTATGATTCTCAATTACTTTCCCTGCGCCAATACTAGTATACTGAATTAAGTGTTTTCCAATTACTTAACAAAAACAAAATGATCCCAACATAACATAAATGGTAGACTTAGGTGTACTTCTAATAACTGGTTTTACCCCCAAACAGAAATAACAGGTACCTAAACAGAAATAATGGATGTTACTCCAAACAGAAATAACAGGTACCTAAACAGGACTGGATGTAAAATAATTACTACCCCGATGATCGGCTCCCTACCACGTAAATACCCTATGTCGGCACCATAGTAGGGTATATTACTTCCTAAAGTGGCAACCACCAGAAAGACACAAACCTATTTACAAGTGTTATGGCTTCTTATTTTCCTAGACAGACTGGACCCATGCACGCATATGACCCCGTTGGAACGAACATTCAGAACATCCCATCCCAAATGAACCTCTTAAAATCAACTCAGTAAGCGTGCCCTGAACCCTACCTAGTGCGGGGTCCCCTTTTAATACCAGAATGGGTTACTGACTAATATGGGTCCCACACAATAGATAACACAAGTCAAACTCCTAAACTTGTGTCCCCAATCAACTAGGATTTCCACAGATCAAGTTTTACACAGGTTAATAGTGTCCCTACAACCCCAACAGATTAACAAGTTTACCTAACCCCCAACAGATTAAACAGATTACATAATTGACATATAGTTCCATTAACATGTTCCACTTAATCTTTTAATTAAGCCTACATGTTTACATGTTCATACACCCCAAATTTCAGTCATAATTCATAGTTTAGGTTATGCCCTAAATCCCAGTCATATACATAGTAAACTATGCCCGCAAATTATCATTCCCAATCATCCCCAATTAATCCCAGTTTCGTTCGTATGCATATTTCAGCGGTATTGGCCTAGGCTTGAAGGTAGCCTAGGTTATAAAAAAATAAAAAGGGAAGGAGAGAGGAAGAAGAACAAAAATAGGCATATTTAGCAGAAATAAGCATAGAAATAGGCATATAGCAATAACTAAATAACAGAATAGGTGTATAGAAAATTCCAAGTCATTATAGCAGACCTGTTTAAATATTAATCAATTTCTTAATAGTTATAGGTTTAGATCCGGTTTATTAACATGTCAGGATTACTGTTAAATATTTATATCTAAAAGTAATATGAACTCACAGAGGTTGGATCTAAAGAACAGAGAGTAGTGTGCTGATATTGCAGAAGATATTCTTGTATACTATAGGTTGTCGTTGTAGAAGACAGTCTAATTCAATCCAAGCTGAGGCAGCATCTCCTTGTCCCCATTGTTTAGGTGTATAAAATAATATAAATGTTAGCCCATATATATAATTTTTCCAATGAATCTCGCTCAGAAACAAGTCCAGGTTCAAGGAATGAACCTGGCTGGATCTGGGGTAGGTCGACCCCGGGGTCGATCCAAGGGTCGACACACCCTTGAGGGGGTCAACCCATGGGTCGACCCCCTTGGGCGTGGGTTGACCCCCAACGGGTCCAGATCCCGCGTTCGACTCCTAACTTTGATTTTGAATATTTTTGACATTCTGGATTTATTTTTGTTGTAACCAAAAAAAGGCCACAACACCAAAGGTGCTCTTAAAGCACTTCACCAAAAGGTTAGAAATGAGAAAATGGAGCCACAATCATAAATAGAAAAAAAAGCAAAGAATACAAAGTTTTAGAGTGGTTCGGATTTAATAGTAGCCTACATCCACAACATAGTCGCTTTTTATTATCACACTTGAGTTTACAAAGCATGGATTTTCTCTCATTACATACATTCTCTCTCTCACACACAAGTATTTCTCTTCAATCTACTCAAATTAGCCAAGGATTTTGTTGGAATCCTCTAAAAGTGGTGAGTGGTGATGTAGATCTACAACTTATCAGGGATTTGTGTGATTTGGGATGATTCCATGGCGGATTTGGTGTTAAATCTTCATTTGGAGATGATTAGCGAAGTTAGAATCACTTAGAATGGTGGAGAAAAGAACTGGATAACCCTTCAGGGTCTTGGAAATCGATCCCCATAAATGTGGAGTTCATGTTCTATTTATAGGTGTGAGGAGAGGCTGAAATATGGTGTGCAAGTTTTGGGTCGTTCATGAAATAATTATGAAAGTGTCGCTACCAGTTGTTCCAGCTGTTGTCAGTTGTCTTGATCAAAGGTGCACGAACGACCCCTGCAAGGTGCGAGCAACCCATGTGATGCACGATCCCCTTGTGCTCAACCCTGTGATGCACTAGCTCCTTGGCTCGACCCTACGATATACGAACTACTGTGCAGTGCTCGACCACGCATGTTCTTGGATGCATGACCGACCCTTTATACCAAATTGACCCGTACAAGCTTTTAATGACCGACCTATTTGTTTTGTATAGATTTAATCCATCAATTTGTGCTTAACTTTTGGTGGATAAACATTTGCCCCTCGAAGTTTGTAATTTTTAATTTGTAAAAGTTACAGGCTCCGAAATGATTAAACATAGCACAATTTGGTAGATTAAATTAGGGTTCACACAGGGTGGTTGTACATAGCACAAGTGGTTTGGCACATGTTTCTGTGGATTGGTCGCACCTAGGCGTGCACGAGCGAGGCCACACATACTTTACGGATCGAGCAGGTCCAGTGGTTCGTGGGTCTAGTGTGCCCATTTGAGCTCGAGAAACTAGTTTGGGTTTTTGCGGTCGGTCGTACCACGTCACCCTAGGTTAATTGAGCCCATTCATCTTTTTTATATTGCCACTTGATCTCTATTTCAACATTTTATCCTTCATGCTGATGGGAGCAGTTTAATGGCGACGACTTTGTTTTAAGGAATTTCCGCACCCCAATCTGCAATCCGTTCCTTTCAAATTTCAACTAGATCATATTTACAACCCTCACGTTTGCTACCGTGCTCGAACCTTCAAAGCTCGTCCAACCTCGAATCAACTTGGAGCAAATTTTTTTGGATTTGTAGTTTTTAGCTAGTTGAAGGTGATTTCCCCTTCTTTTACTTAGTATTTGTAACACCCCGTATGTTGAATAACTTGCTATAATATAAAACAGGGCAGAATTAAATTTTAAAATCTGAATCAGGGGAAACGGGCTATGCCATTGCGTTCGTCTCGGAAAAATACGCGAAATAGAGTCCGAGTTTTCGAAAATCGGAGTCCGTATGACCCAGTTAAGGCCCGTAGAAGTTTTCAGAAAATTCAAAACAGATTTAAATATAAATATTTCAAGTTTCAGAAGAGGCGGGAAAATTCCCGCCAGGCTGAGGGAGTCGACCCAGGGGTCGACATGGGTGTCGACCCCCTCCCTAGGGGTCAACCCAGGGGTCGACCCAGGGGTCGACCCCCCCTGTCGGCCAGTTTTGCCTGGGTGCAGTCTGAAGGGGTTTGGGCTGTGTTTTGGAGCTTGTGACGAAATCTGACGGCTCTAATCTAAATTAGGGTTAATCTAAGGGCCTAAACTAAATCCTAATTCTATAAATACACCCTAAGACTACCCTAATTCATAATAAAAATGGTTACAACGTCGTTATGCTGTCAAAATGCAACTTGAAGGAGCCTCCATCAAATTGTAGAAGAAGATAGCCTCTCAAATCAACCTCTAATCAACTCTAGCAACTTAATCTTCTTCATAGGAGTGCTAATCAACAAGTTGTGAGTTTCTATAGCCTTAATGACCAATTGTTGAAATGATTATGATAGGATATAATGAGGTTATGGCTATGAATGTGGATCAATGCTAGTTATGTTATCATATGCTATGTGTTCATGATGTTATGCAAGTTATGCGAGTTATATGCTATGTGTTCATGATGTTATGCAAGTTATATGCTATGTGTTCATGATGTTATGCAAGTTATGCAAGTTATATGCTATGTGTTCATGATGTTATGCAAGTTATGCAAGTCATATGCCATGTGATCATGATGTTATGCAAGTTATGCAAGTCATATGCTAGGTGATCATGATGTTATGCAAGTTATGCAAGTCATATGCTATGTGATCATGATGTTATGCAAGTTATGCAAGTCATATGCTAGGTGATCATGATGTTATGCAAGTTATGCAAGTCATATGCTATGTGATCATGATTTTATGCAAGTTATGCAAGTCATATGCTATGTGATCATGATGTTATGCAAGTTATGCAAGTCATATGCTATGTGATCATGATGTTATGCAAGTTATGCAAGTCATATGCTAGGTGATCATGATGTTATGCAAGTTATGCAAGTCATATGCTATGTGATCATGATGTTATGCAAGTTATGCAAGTCATATGCTAGGTGATCATGATGTTATGCAAGTTATGCAAGTCATATGCTATGTGATCATGATGTTATGCAAGTTATGCAAGTCATATGCTATGTGATCATGATGTTATGCAAGTTATGCAAGTTTTAGGCTATGTGTTCATGATGCTAGTTAAGCAAATCGCTATGATAAACATTGATCCATTATGACACCATGATTATGCAAGTTTGGTGTTTGATTATATGCAAGTTCATATATGATATGTTATGCAAGTTTGGTGTTTGATTATATGCAAGTTCATATATGACATGTTATGCAAGTTTGGTGTTTAATTATATGCAAGTAACATGTGCAAGTTTACACCTTTGTATGATATGCATACATATGCAAGTTAACCCCTTTGTATGTCATACATACATATGCTAGTTTACCCTTTTGTATGACATAAGTAGCTTATGCAAGTTATCCTCTTTATGACATATGTGATTCATGCAAGTTTGGGTTGATTATTTATGCTAGTTGGGTTTGATGCTATATGCATGTTGACACCTTTGAAACCCATGTTGATGCTAATGTTATGCAAGTTGAAACCATTGTATTTGTGATGAATCTTCCCTTTTAAGTATGTCATGTTAGCGAATTACGTGGGGAACGATGGGGTTAATATTCATGTTAATAAAATGGTGTGAAGTTGGTATGATTATGCATACCATAAAGTGGATGGACATAATTGAGTCAATTATGTACATCGTTAAATTTGTAATTAATTAGGGATAATTAATACAAATTATGGGGGTGATTAATTAGGTGTAATTAATCGACTAAGACACGAGGTTGGACCCTTTTGTAGCATAAGACTGCCCGGAACCGACCGGCAAATCCAGCGGCTACAAATGATTGGCCCAATGTGAGAGGTCTTAGGCACAAACTAAATACGTGACAAGTGTAAAGACACGAGGTTAGACTCGGTTATGGCGTAAGGCTGGCCGGACCCAATCGGCAAATCCAGCTGCCATAAAAGATAGTCTAATGTGAGAGGTCTTTACAACGGTTACGTTCTTAATCAATTAAGAAGCACTTAACCAGATAAGCATGTAGTGGGGCATGACGGGTTAAGTGGGTGCCTTGGGTGGCATGTGGAGATTAAGTAAGTGCCTTGGGTGGCATGTGGAAATCTAGTGGGTTGCCTTGGGTGGCAATAGAAAATACGATTAGAATACTTAACCAAAGTGGAACATGTAATTAAACATGATTAAAGGGTTAAGTAAGTGCCTTGGGTGGCATGTGGAAATCAATAAGGTGCCTTGGGTGGCATGGGAAATCTAGTGGGTGCCTTGAGTGGCAATTGAAATATGATTAGATGACTTAACCAAACTTTAAACATGTAAGTGGACAAGATTATTCAAAAGGGTTAAGTGGGATACACTAGAAGTGACAAGCTTAGGTGGGTAGCTTGTGGGGGCCCATTTCAACCAGTAACCCATATGTATCTTATTGGGCTCGACCCATGTCGAGGACGGGACACGCATACTGGGCTTGACTATAAGAGGCCAAAACGGGTTAGCGGTGGCAACGCAAGTCCAACGGGTTTCATATGCGTGTGTGGACCCGGGCTGGTAGGTAAGACGTTGTTGCATCGTGTAGGTATAAGCCGTGCACCATTTGTTGTATCGGGATGCCACTTTGGGGAGTGATACACCCCACTATGGGGCCAGCACGGGTATCTACGGTAGGGAGCCGATCGCTTGGGAGTAGTGGGTACACCTAGTGGAGATAGGGGCAGACGGCACCTATGTAGTCAGCTAGGGGTACAAGAAACTGCTGAGTAAATTTTCTAAGTTCTTGGGTGGGATCAACCTTTAAGTAGGAAATTACCCTTGGGTGGGTAGATCTGGTGTGGTGCAGTGTAGTATTTATCCTTGGGTGGATAGGCGCGTCTTTACCGTTATCTTAGTTCATCCTAAGTCTAGTTGGCTGCTTAGTGTAGTCATTTATCACCAGTTGTACCGTACCAGGTTTATATCATACCCTAATTACTTTAATGATTGTATTGTTAAAGTTATAGGGCACACTCAGACTTATGTCTGACCCCGTTGTTTTTATCTTTTTCCTAACTCTCAGGTTATCAGAGTGGGCCTAGCACTAGTGGGCTTTGATCGGATTGCTTTATCTATCTTTTGGAGCTTGGACTCTTGGAGTAAAGCTCGGTTATCTTTTCTATTATGGCTATTAGTAATGAAGTGGGATTATGTACTTATGTTTTAATGAGGTGGATATTTTGTACTTGACTCTTGTTGGTTTTTGATATGTAACCAAACATGTTTACCTTCTGCTGTAATGAAATGATGTTTTAAATTTGAAGTATTACTTATATCTATCTTGTTGTAATTTTTCTGTTCTATATTCACTTAAAATACTCCACCGAAGTTAAGGCATTCCCTTAGTGAGTGACCTTAGCGGGTGTGGGGTGTTACAGTATTGGTTTCACTGTTTTGGTTTGGAAATGATTCGGGTTTCGAACCGATATTGGATTTGGGTATGGTTCAAATTTAGGTCAGATTTTGGGATTTTATGATTGTAATAATTGCGAATTATGATGGATTGAATTGGATTGGTCTAGGGTTGTATATGTAAGTGTTTGAGGAATTTGAATTACACAAGATCCCTTGAATTTCTGATTGTATTGAATGCACATAAAGTGTTTGATAAAATTCTTGAATCATGAGAGTTTGTTCGTTTCGTAGATTTGCTTGGACATATGAACTCGACTGTTTTGCAATTCATGTTTTAGCTTGATAAACACAGTTCCGGTTGGAGTTAACAATGTATTTTTTCCTAATTTTGACTTTGACATTTAAGCTTCGATGCATGATAACTTTGTATGCAAGTTTACTATTTTAACTTGGTTCCATACTCAAATCAGCACCTGAACTCATTTCTACTGTTCATGCTTCATTTCTAATGATAACCTTTACTTGTGAAAAATCTTTAGTCTTTCTTGAACTTTGGCCATTGTCGTGATAACTTTGGGTTGCCCTTTGTTGTGTATGAACTTTAACTTGAATTCAAAAGTATTCACATAATTTTTTCACGTGAACTTGATCATTCAGAAGTCTTTAACATGATTCTACAATCCCCTAACTTGCCTGCTCGATCTAAACTAGTCGATCATGCTCGACTAAGTTGGGTTCAAGCCTGCTCGACCCTCATGGGGTCGGTCGCGTTCGACCCAATGGGTTCAAGCATGCTCGACCCTCATAGGGTCAGTCATGCTCGATCCCATTTGGTTTGAGCCTGCTTGACCCTCATGGGGTCGATCACGCTCGACCCCGTAGGTTTCAGCATGCTCGGCCCTCGTGGGGTCAGTCATGCTCGACCCCATTGGGTTCGAGCCTGCTCGACCCTCATGGGGTCGGTCATGCTCAACCCTGTACGTTCAAACATGCTCGACCCTCATGGGGTCGGTCAAGCTCGACCGGTTTGGGCTTGAGCATGTTCGATCCTCACTGGATCGATATGAACTTACTATTTAGAGATTTGGTTAAGGACTTTTGTTGATTACCAAGCCTTCTTATTGTGTTATACCTGTGGTAACTAAAACACTTATATGTTTTTGAGTTATTATTTTGTTGTCAATTGCTCACACCGATAATGGGTTAGCGTAAAAAATTAGGAATGCAGGGTAGCTTAGATTGAATGATATACTTGCACAGTATTTGATCATTTATAATTAGGTTGAACATTCTCTGCGCGAATATATTCGTTCCAGAATAAACATTTATTGATACTTGGAATCGGATAATCAGTACATGTTGATTTTAAATCCCAAGCCTCATTTTCTAATAACACTCACAATCCCCCCTCTAAGTTAAGAGGCGCGTACCTGTGATTTATTTTAAAATATAACTATTTGTGTAGAAATGGTAACTAGACAACAGTCTCGCCAAAACCCAAAGGAAGCGACCATGTCTAGTGAAGTTAGAACTTCTGTTTAGGTTACCGGAACTACATCAGCTATTGTTCCCGGAGTAAATGTCAATCGAGATTTTCCTCAACACCGACTACTCGCCAATGTACCTCTTGAAAGACATGAAACAACATTTTCTTTTAGTTCGTACCAGCAGATGTGTAAGAAATTCGGGATCTCAGAAAAGGACGAGGCCAAATTCCCGAGAAAGGAGGACTTTGTTGACCTTCCACCTGCTGGGTATGTTGCGATTAACCGTCATATGTTATTAAGCAGAGCAATTCCCCCTTTCAATCCTTACTTAGATTCAATCCTTCGGTGCTTGGCTATTGCCCTATATACCTGCACCCAAATGGTTATTTCATTTTAATGGGCCTTTATATACTTTTTATGAGGGTCAAACAGCGTGCGCCTACGTTTCAAGACATTTGTTCTTTGTACTATTTTAAAAGGAGGAAGAAAGATCATTCGTTAATTAATTTTGTTGAAAGTCGGGGCTCCAAGATTATTGCTAATCTGGTAGAGAGTTTTCGAGGATTTCAGAACCAATATTTCTTCGTTTTAGTGTCCCGAAAACATTTACGGCCGATGGATGGAAGGAGGTGAATACACTTACTTACAATCTTTTATTTCTTTCTCCTTCTACATTTCAATGCTCAAATCTTTAGTTACTTTACAGAAGTTCCTTCTGATCAAGATACTGCCCTCGATCAAGCTCTTATCGATTATTTAAAGGCATTTAGTGGGAATGAACGGAGTAGAAAATTCTTGGTTATAGAAGACTTCCTTCGTCGATGTCATATGCTTCATCCTACGCGATATCTTGCGATAGAATCGGTTGATAAGAGAGATACTACTAGCAAATCACCAACTAAGAAAGCTACTCTATAGAAGTGCTCTGACCCTGTAAGAAGCGGTAAGACACCTCCCAAGTCTAAATTGACCCCTATCGAGGAAGAAGCATTCAAACAACGTGAGGGTAAGATTCTTATGATCTCATTTGACCAAACTGATAATCGAAACACTACCCCAGACCTTATGAAAGAAACCGAGCAGGTTGAGGAGGATGAAACTGGTTTTAAAACCATTTCAGACTTGATGAAGGAGATTGAGTAACCCAGAGAGGTTGGAGTAACTTCTAGGGACAATTTAGGTACTGAGAATTGTGATCAGTATCTTGTTATTCAAGATAGTCAAGGAGAAGGTATCTCAAACACTTTTAGGAACCTTGGTGACCTTAGATCGGCTAGAGATCTCATTTAGAGTGATGTTGTTGTCCAAACACTTAAATCCAGGCCACAATTACAGGAATTAGTACACTCGGAGCTCCCATCTCTTTACCAGGAAAAATGCTTGCAAATATAGGGATTGACTTGGAACCGACACTTAAGATTGGTTCGTTATTAGATATATATTAGCAGATTCTTTTACTTATGCCATACGTTTCCAATGCTCTGCATAATCCCCTTTTAATTTGCTTTAGTACTTTCTAATTTAAGTACTAAGATTCTGCTCTTCCCTTTTTCCAAGTTCAGAAATGAGTCATTCATTTGAGGACAATTTTGAACAAAGCACCAAGTATTACAATCCAAAGCATCTCCTAAGACCTTGGTCCTTACAGTACCCAAAACAATCGTACCAATCTCATCGTTTTCAAAATTCGCAACATGTTCATCTACCTCAGCAAATTCCTGAGCTCCCAGAGACTGACAAGCAAAAGAGGATGAGGTATCTCCAAGATAAAGAGAATGAGGAGGAAAGGAAACGACATGCTTGGCTTAGTGATGAATATGAGCATCCAGATATGCTAGAGGAAAAGAGGAGGAAAGAAGAAGAAAAGCAAAACAAGAATGGCAGAAAAGAAGAGAAACAAGGGTGATAAAAGCAAGGGTGACTCTCGGAAGCGTCACAAGTTGGACAAACTTCCAATGCAAGATATTCAGACTACTTGTGATCAAATTTCTTTGGCTTCTCCATCCGTTACTCCAACTCCTGCCGACCTTCAGACGATAATAAACAGATTCATTGACCAACCAACTTTATTCTTGCTAACCGATTCTAGGGCTGGTGTTTAAGAGGGACGTACCTCAATTTAGACATATACCCTACTGACAAGTGGGACATTATTGAATCATTCGATATCCTGAAGAGTCGTATGTTTACACAGTTTGACACAGCTAAGAGTCAGCTTGAATTTCAGTTAGATACGATTAGAGGCCATGCTGAGAAGAAATTGAGCCAATGGTATACTTTTGCATATGAACTCCAAAGAGTTAACGGAGTCACCATTGATCGAGTTGCCACATTAGAAAATGACAATGCTGAGTTGGTCAAGGTTCTCAAGTCATAAGAAAAAACTATTGCATCTTCTGCTCAAAGGGATACGGAGCTAGCGGGTTTAGAACCTGAGACTAAGAGACTCAAAAAGGAGCTTGCCGCTGCGAAACAGAAGGAAAGCATGCTAGTAACATAGTTTCAATAGGCTCAATCTGCTCAACAACTTACTGAATCTCAACTAGCTATAGAAAGGAGTGCTTCTGCTACTTATCAGCAAGAGAATGTGACTCTCCACCATAAGATTTCTTCTCAAAGTTTGGCTCTTAAAGCGCTAAATACCAATGTAGAATTCCTTGAAGAGGATAAGGCCAAAGTTGTGGCCTCTTATAAAAAATTCAAGGCAAAGAATAACGCCACCTTATTCAAATTCTATGTCTACAGCGTCATGAGCCGTGGTAGCCTACATTACTTGAGAAAGGATTTCGATGAAACTTTAGTTCTTGTCTGGGAAGAGGAACTTAAAATTGATGGAGGAAATCACAGTGAAGATGATCTCATCGAGGATCTCTTAGATGAAGAATCCCGCGAGGCCTTAGTTGACGGGAAGAATTTGCTGAAGAAAACGCGAGGATTGCTAAGTGATGGTGCCGGACCTTCTGTGGGGTGAGCTCAGGATGCAACCAATATTGATGCCCACACCATTCCTGCTAATGTTGAGGCTGCTAGCTCGCAAACTCCTGTTGATCCCCTTACTGCTTTCAAAGAGAAATACACAGTCGTCGAGGAGCACAATATCGAGGGAGGTGTTACTAAAGAGCACAACGCAGATGATGAGGGGGATGACACTGATGTAGACAGATTTGAGGTCGAGGAGCATAGAAATGTTTAAGCGAATCTTGAAGCCGCAGGTAAAACTGAAATTGTCCAACCTATGTTATACTTAGACTTCCTCTGAACTTCACCTGGGACAACTGCATTCTACGCTTATTGTTCATCTGTTTTAGGTTTAATCTCACCACAATCTTCCCCTGCTGTAGGCAAGACAACAACAACCGAGGCCATTGATACCGACTCAACTTTGGTATTGACTCCTTCAATTTCAGTAATCACTCTTCCTCCAGCTGATCCATCCCTACTTGCTTTTACAACTCCGGGATCTCAGGATACTCAAATTGTCGCAGTTGCCAACTTGGGTGATGACACTGACTATATTCCCAGTGACGAAGACTCTGACCATAATAACGAGACCCCAGAGAAGGAGGCTAAGGATCCGAAGAAGCAGAAAGCCAAACCCTTGTCAACTTCGAAACGCAAAGGGGGAAAGTGTATTTTCCAGAAGAAAGGAGTTATTACTTTTTCCTCCTAAGAAAGTCCTAGTGGCGCGACCGATACTCCTCTTCCTTCCAATAAATCGCTATTGAGGTCTAGTGATAAGAAGAAGAAATAGTGCTAGAGACTAGCTTGCTTTACTTTCTGCTATCTCTTTTTTTTGCATTCCATTTAGACCAGTTGTATATGCGAGTGCTGGTCCTCTCCCATCACTTTATGCTTATTACTTTATGCACATTTATGTCTGAAACTTTTGTACTTAACTTTATGTTGTTGCTGATGTGATGAAACTGTGTTCTGTGTTCTGCTTGTTGTACTTAAGCTCTTTACTTTAGCTTTATCGTACTTCATTGTTTTTCATTCCACACCTGTTTCTTTACACATTTACAATACAAGTTATTTCATATCATAAGTCCTTTGTTGTTGCAATGCCCAGTGATGTAATGATCTTGCGGTACGTTTTGTAAATAATGGTTTCTCCAGTTGTAGATGTATTGCTTTCATACCGCAGATCATTACTAGCTGGGTCTACTTGCTTAACTTTATTGAACTCTTTTGTTTTTGACTAAGGAGGCACTTAAGACCTCTTTTCCATGAGTAACCACTTTTTGTGTTTACTACTGTGTTGAAGTACCTGAGCTTGGCTTAGCCTATTTCATGAAATTCAACTTTGTTGATCGAGATAGTTCTACAACCACAAAGCCTTCTTGTTTGGTGTAAAGCTATGATGGGTATATAGTATGTTTTTGTGAGCATTATTGATTTATCTTAGTGCGATGGTGATGCCCCCATACCAAAGTTCGTCACAGACTTTTATAGGCTTGGTGTGATCGACCACATCTAGAATGCCTTGGTTATGATTAAAACACCGAAAATTCCCACCGTTGTGGCTAAGTCTATTGCTTTCGCCATCACATTCGGGATTTCCTAGTTTGCTCATGACCCAAGGATTTTTAACTTTGTTGACCAAACTCGTGCCTTTAAATGAAAGAGGAATTTTGTTTTTATGGCCCTGCTTGAGTGGTCTTGTATTTTTGGGCCCAACGCTCATCTTCTTCCGACTAGTTAATTCAGACATGGGAGATACTCGTTAGGCTGATGTATTCTAGCGTCGGTGATTTCATTAGGTGCCTTCTAAGAGGTCTTTGAAATCCGTTATTCGTTGTGCCTGAATAATTTAGGCACTTGTCGAATTTGTTAGATGCCCCCTAATAGGTCTTTTGAGTTCGTTGATAATCGGATCTGAGATGATCAGATCCTAGTCTAATCGGATGCCCCCGCAGAGGTCTTTTGCCTTCATACAGGTCTTTTGAAACCCAATGTTTATCGCAATCGGACCAAGTTATTCCTGGTACTGACGATCGATTGGGGTGCCCCGAAGAGGTCTTTTGGTGCCTGTTAACCATTGAGTCTGTGATCAGCAGACATTAACAGATTAATCAGGTGCCTTTGAAAAAGTCTTCGTAACCTGCCGATTGCCAAGTCTGTGATCAGCAGACCCTAACAAATTGATCGGGCGCCTCGAAGAGGTCTTTAATTAGTTTCATTATGAGAGGCTTGTTTATTGCGCAGTTCCACGAGGCGGACGCCAGTTCCATTGTCAGATGCCTGTCGTAACAAGCTAATCTAGTATGGAACTAGGGTCATGGGAGTTGCCCCTTTGGTGAAACTTGCAATTTTTATGCCCTTAAATTTGACGTTGCACCATTTAACTGTCTGAATCTTGGTGGTCCTCATTATCCTTCGCAATATGGTGCTTCACACCTTCGTATTTGCTGCGAATGATGTTTATGGCACCCGTTGCTTAAGTTGTCCCTACCAGGATTTGCTATAGAGGTCACCAGATTTTGTTCAAATTGTTAGTAATCAATCGTTCGATGGCCTGTAATCAAAATCATTTTTAGCAACTTTGAATGATTAAACAAAGATTTGCACGTAAAAGATTTAAGCAAGCAACTTCACTTCTTCATTCATATGTACACAAAGTTTAACTATAGTGCATGGAAAGTATTTACAACTTTTATAAGAACATGAATGAAAAGTTAAGTGTAGCAGTGTCGTAGATGAATGTTGTTCCACGCCTTGGGATTACTGCTACATTTGTTGTCTTCAATTTGAAAGTACCATCCAAGAGTTTTTGACTAATACAAAGGGCCCTTCCTAATCAAAATTATTTTTAGCAACTTTGAATGATTAAACAAAGATTTGCACGTAAAAGATTTAAGTAAGAAACTTCACTTCTTCGTTTACATGTACACAAAGTTTAACTACAGTGCATGGAAAGTATTTACAACTTTTATAAGAACATGAATGAAAAGTTAAGTGTAGTAGTGTCGTAGATGAATGTTGTTCCACGCCTTGGGATTATTGCTACATTTGTTGTCTTCAATTTGAAAGTACCATCCAAGAGTTTTTGACTAATACAAAGGGCCCTTCCTAGTTAGGTCTGAAAACTCCTGTCCCGGTCATCATATTTTTCAATAACAAATCTACCACTCCAAAGGTTCTCTGCCTGACTTTCGAATTGAAGTGCCTAGCAACCCTCCTCTGGGGGGCAGCGACTCTAAGTTCTCCTTCAACTCCATGTTCCTCGAGTAGGTCAAGTTCTTCAAGTTGCAGCTTCTCATTCTCTGCTTGGTTGAAGTGAATCCTACGGTGAGTAGGTACTTCTAGCTCTACCGGAATCATAGCTTCAGATCCAAAGCAAGTGATAACGGAGTATGCCCTGTTGCAGTTTTGTGAGTTGTGCGATGTTAATCCTAAAAAATTCATGTGCACATTAGGTAAAGGGTACAAGGCAGATGTCATCAGAGTCGGTCGTGCACGTTGCACCTGCATAAAGCAAGATCCAAATATCGAACCCAAGGCAAGTCAAGTCAACCACTGCGTCCGAAGATAACAGTGTAACATATTATAAGAAGTACGACCCGATAAAGATAAAGGTCGCATATCCTGAGAACCGCTCAAACACCAAAATGAGGCAAGTCGCCCACTCAACCTAAGCAGCAGCGACCTCATAACGAAGCCTTGAAGCCAAAAAGCGACATACAAAGGCAACACGAAGACAAGCGCCCTTGGACCGAGAAGGACGGTCGCACAAGGGGCAAAGGAGACTCGACTCCAAACCCGCATCCAGCTTTTACAAAATCTCTTGAGGCGCTCATGGGACGCTCGCTTACGTGGACCCGCTTAGCTATTCAAGATATTCGTTCCAACGAGCCGCTCGCACATGATAACTGGATACAGCCACAGACAACTGGCTACAGCTAGCCAGTGGCATGATCGTAATTAGCAAAATGAACGATCCACGACCTGGATAAAGGAATTCTAGGTTGTTTACCAAGGGGAGTTCACCTATAAATAGACCATGACTACCAACGAAAAGGGGATGGGCTTCTAAAAACCACGAAGTGCTGCCAAACTTCATCCTCAACCACAGATTCAGCCATGGCGTCAAGCATAATTTCACGATGAAGGAAAACGAAGACACCAATCTTCTCAACCATTCATCCATCCTTCTGCTCCTCAAATTTCGCTATTCTTTTGTATAACTCCTTAGATTGAAATATATTAATGAGGGTATATTGAGCGGGTATAGAAATGTATGAAAATAGAGAGTTGATGTGTTCTGTAATATCATTATAAGGCAGGAAATCACCTTCATAGTGGACGTAGGCCTCATTAACGGCTGAACCACTCTAAATCTCGTCTCTATTTTACTTTTTCGCATTTTTCACTTTTTATTGCTGATTAAACATGGCTCCATTTATTTCTTACCGAATTGGTGAAGTACATTTTAGTACCTTGGGTGTTTAGACTATTTTTGGTGTAAACATGCGATATGCCCATAGTGCAATTGGAAGCTCGTCTACCCAACCAGCTTTGGATTTTTCAAGACGCATCATGATAGGTTATTTTATTATTTTATTCATGGCTTCGAAATGCCTGTCGGCCTATGGATGAGCAACTGCTGAGAAACTCTTTTGAATCTTTTACTTGGTACAGAAGCTTTTGAACTCGTCACTTTCGAACTGTGTCCCATTGTCTGTGATTATCTTCTGTGGCACACCGAATCTGCATATGATATTCTTTAAGAGGAAATTGATCACCTTTTTTGAAGTGATGGTGGCCAGTGGATCTGCTTCAGTCCACTTGGTGAAGTAATCAATAACTATAATGGCATATTTGAAATTGGACTTTGCTGTAAGTATTCCGATTAAGTCAATGCCCCAGACTGCAAATGGCCACAGACTGACCATTTAAGCCAACTACGTAGATGGTGCTCCAGGAATCTTTGCGAACCTCTGGCATCGATCACATTTCTTGGTGTAAGTTGTGGAGTCCAAGTTAATGTCAGGCCAAAAATAGCCATATCACATAATTTCCTTGGTTAACATCTGTCCCTCCGTATGACCTCCACACTCTCCTTCATAAAATTCTGCTAAGTTTGCCCTAGACTCCATTTTAGTCACACATAGAAGCAAAGTCATAGAGAATCCCCGCCTATATAGACGACCATCCTGAATGAGATATAAAGATGCTTTCTGGAGCAATTTCTTCTGTTTCTTTGAATCATTTGGGGGATCTCCCGTGAGGAGATAGTTTCGGACTGGAGTCATCCATGAGTCTAGCTCTATGGCGGTTTCCATGATCCAATCTATTTCATTATCATCAGTGCTGGGATTTGAAAGGACCTCGACTGGAACTTGTCCCAACATTTGAGCATCTCCTGTACTAGCAAGTTTGGCAAGTGAATCTACTTTCATGTTCTCTTCTTTAGGAATATGAGATATCATGTAGTACTCCAAGTCATCGAGAAGTTCCTTAGCCTTAGAAAGATAAGCTGGAAGATTTCTTCCTTTGGTGTGGAACCCTCCTCGAACCTGAGATACCACTAGCTGCGAGTCGTTGCAGATTTGTAAGGCTTTCAAACTCAGCTCTTTTGCAATTTTTAGCCCAATGATTAGTGTCTCATACTCTACCTCATTGTTGGTTGTAGGGAACTCCAACCTTAGAGCACAACATATTTATCGGCCTTCAGGAGTTTCTAAAACTATCCCTTTCCCAACACAATAATCAGTCTTAGCTCCATCGACAAACAACTTCCATATGGTAATTGCTTCAATAGGGTCTTCCTTCTCCTCCCCTCTATCTATGAATTCTACAATGAAATCAGCTAAAGCTTGTCCACTGACTGCTCTTCAAGGATGGTAGGTGATATCATATTGACTAAGTTCAATATTCCACTTTAATAATCTTCCCGAAGTTTCTGGGCGGAATAAGACTTGCTTTAGAGGTTGATTCGTGAGGACTCTGATAGAGTGGGCTTGAAAGTATGGCTGGAGTTTCTTTGAGGCGATGAGTAGACTGTACGTAAGCTTCTCCAATTTAGGGTAATTCAGTTATGCCTCGGTAAGTCGCTTACTAATGTAATATATCGTCCATTGAACCTTGTCATCTTCTCGAACTAGAGTTGCGCTCAAGGCGTGAGATGATACTGCCAGGTATAGGAATAAGCTTTCTCCATCTTTGGCCTTTGATAACATAGGTGGTGACTCCTTGTGCTTAATTATCTCCTCGAAAGCTGCTTGGCATTTGGGAGTCCATTGGAAATCTTTCTTCCTCTTCTTTAACGCATCAAATAACGGAATACACCTGTCTATCACCTTTTAAATGAATAGACTCAAAACAGCTACCTTACCGTTTAGGCTTTGAAGTTCTATCTTTGATTTAGGGCTGCACATCTCTCGCAAAGCTGAGATCTGAGTGGGATTGGCCTCGATGCCCCGGGCATTGACCATAAATCCAAGAAATTTCCCGGATGCGACTCCGAACGAGCATTTGAGCGGGTTTAATTTCATCCCATACTTCTTGAGAATGTGGAACATTTCAGCAAGATTCTCCAAATTATCTTCTGCCTTCTTTGACTTAACCAGCATGTCCTCAACATATACTTCCATGGTTCTCTTAATTTGTGCTTTAAACATTGCACTCATGAGCTGCTGGTAAGTCGCTCCCACATTCTTTAATCCGAACGGCACGACCTTGTAATAGTATAAGCCTAGATCTATTATAAAGCTTGTGCTTTCCTGTCTAGCTTGTGCATCATTATTTGGTTATATCCCTAATAAGCGGCCATGAAAGATAAAAGCTCATGCCCGTAGTTGCATCAACAAGCTGGTCAATCCTGGGCAGTGGAAAACTGTCCTTTAGGCATGCTTTATTGAGATCAAAATAGTAGATACACACTCGCCATTTGCCATTGGATTTTTTAACAAGTACCGGATTAGAGACCGAATTTGGATATGTGGATTCTCGTATGAAGTCATTCTTGAGTAACCTATCCACTTCCTCTTTGAGTGGTCTAGATCTTTTGGGTCCTTGAGTATATATTTTTTGTTTTACTAGAGTGATATTTGGATCAATATTCAATTTATGTACTATTACATCAGGAGAAATTCCACACATATTAGAATGATTTCAAGCAAAAACATAAAAACATAGTCAAATCTTTTTGCAGCTTGAGGCTCAGCTGAGAGTCTATCTTCAATACCTTATCTGGAATATGGTTATGAACTATGATTAAAATTGTGGCTTCAGCTGGTGCTGCGCGGTCCGCCCCTCTATTGGTCTGCCTTGAATCCATCTCTTCTTGGGCCTCACTATGTTCACCAGTATAGGGGCCCCGTCCTAATTGTTATAAGGCGGTGTCGCGAATGCGGAGGGGAACCCCCACATTCTTTCCCATTTCCTTCTTCTTGGCTTCAACCAATTCTGCCATATTGCATTCCTTAGTCGTCTTTTGATCACCATTAATCATGCCAATCCTCTTTTTAGTCGGAAATTTCATGGTAAGGCACCATGGAGCTAGTGTAATCTTGAAATCAGTCAACGATGGTCTTCCAAGGAATGCATTATAAGCTGAAAGTTCATCCACCAAGACAAAAGTCTGCATCATTCCAACCTTCTTCTCTCCTTCACCAAGTTCCACATGGAGGTCTATCATGCCTATTGGTTGAGTAGGTTGTCCCGTGAATCCATGTATTTTATTCGGGAAGGCTCATACATCTTCCGTAGAAAGTTTCATCTGACTAAATACATTAGTGAAAAGGACATTGGCAGATGCCTCATTGTCAACCAACATCCTTCTTACTGTAGTCGTACCGCTGCCGATAGTGATGACCATAGGATCGACAGTTGGTGTTAGGAACCCATCAAAGTTTGTGTCCTTGAATATCACTTCCTCACCTAAAGTCCTTGGCACCTTCATTGGAAATGTGTTGCTTAGGACCATGCAATTTTCCTCTTCTGAAGGGTTTTTCAGCTCATTAGCATACTTCTCCATATCCTCCCAGCTTCCTCCAACCGGATGAGGACCTCCAGCAATTGTATTAATGATTGGTCGAGGATTAACAGGTACTTGGGCTCTCTCTCTGATCCAAATTGGTCCTTAGAAGTGTTTTGCCCCTGAACTGCTGGAACATTTGGTGGATTCTTTACACTGCTATAGTTTGTTTTTCCAGATTAATTCCTCAACTAAGTTTTTTAAGTGCCTATACTCGTTCGCGTTATGACCTGGCTGGTTGTGGAAGCGACAAAACCTTCCCGAACTTATATTAGAATCATTGACCTTCACCGGCTTCAGCTACAGATAATCTTCGGTAACTTTGGTAGCGAGAAACACATGTTCCAAAGTATCCGTGAGCGGAGTCAATTCCGATTTCTTGAAAAAGAAGAGCTTCTTGTTGTCCCGATTATCCTTAGTATCATTGCTCCTTTTCTAACTTCCAAAGTTCTTTTGATTATCCGAAACATTGTTCTCCTTCTTTGACGGAGCCTCGCTTCCCTCAGCTATGTACAATGGGCCATCTTCCACATTGATATATTCCTCGGCCTTTACGTAGAATCTTTCCGAGGTTTTTGGCAGCCATTTCCCAAATGTCGACTTCTTAATGATGGTGCCTTTCAATGCCACTAGACTAATCGGGATTCCGGATTCGCCACTTCCGCCGCTGCAGGGTTAAATTGATCCAGGAAAGCTTTGATTGACTCTCTGACCTTTGCTCCATATTGTTCAATGACATCACATTTTGACTTTTGTAGATTGCAGCCTGAACTATTCCCTGAATTTCTTAGACAAAGAGGAGAAGTCATCCGCAGACCTTGGTGGGAGCTTTGTGAAACAAAGCGAAGCTACCCCTCTAAGTACACAGGGAAGTAGAGACACTTAAGCTCGTTCATGGCCCTTGCCCCGTCCATGCGCTGGTCGTATTTATACAGAAACAAGTTAGGATCTCCAGTTCCATTATAAGCTTGGATCGTAGGTGGATTGAATTTCCGTGGGAACTTAGTGAATTTGATCCTTTCTGTGAGTGGAGTTTTGGATGGAGCGAACCCCCACTCTTTCTCGTCATCTTCTCGACCAGCACTCTCTTTCACGATCTATCGTACCATATTCTCTAGGTACTCCTTCTCATTGCATTGATCCGCGGGGCGGACGCCATCAACTTCACCAGATGTTTGCTTGCGCTAATGATCTCGGCTATCGATCATGGGCCTGGTGCCTCCCTTTTGGGGAAGTGCCTTTTTGGCGGAGCTTGTCACTTTATGAGAATTTACTTTCTCGATATGGTTCCAAACAAGCGGTTTTGAATCTTCAGGATTGATTGAATCATTAATCGCATGAATAGATTGATTTCGATTTGGAGTGGAGGTAGAAGAATTAGCAGCTTCAGCACGGGTGGCATTTGTAGCGACTTCTGCTGTGGCGGCTTGAAGAGCGAACATAGTTTCAAGTTTCTTCATCATAGCAATTATCGAGATCTCCATTTGACTCGTCAAGCTAGCGACAGCTTTATCAAATTCTTCCCTTGTTACACCAGCTCTAGCCCTAGAGGATTCACCAACTTCAAAGTGGTTGGTAAGTGGCATAGCTTCGTTGGCAACATCGTCGGTTTGTTCAATGGTTTTACTCGCAGTTTTCTTTGGCCTTCCCATTATTTCGGACAAGTTTTTGAACTTTGAGGAGAGTTCGTCAATTGGCCTGAACTTTAGATTTGAAGGATCTATAGTATGAACGAGATCCAAACACTATCCCCACGAAACACTTAGAGGATGGAAGTGCGAACGTGGCCCCACGGTGGGCGCCAAATGTTGTAACAAAAAATGGCCACAACACCAAAGGTGCTCTTAAAGCACTTCACAAAAAGGTTAGAAATGAGAAAATGGAGCCACTATCACATAATAGAAAAGAAAAAGCAAAGAACACAAAGTTTTAGAGTGGTTCGGCTTTAAAAGTAGCCTACATCCACTATAGAGTCGCTTCTTATTATCACACTTGAGTTTACAAAGAATGGATTTTCTCTCATTACATTCATTCTCTCTCTCACAGCTATTTCTCTTCAATCTACTCAAATTAGCCGAATAATTTGTTGGAATCCTCTAAAATTGGTGAGTGGTGATGTAGATCTACAACTTCTTGGAGATTTGAGTGATTTGGGATGATTCCATGGCGGATTTGGTGTTAGACCTTCATTTGGAGATGATTAGCGAAGTTAGAATCACTTATAATGGTGAAGAAAATGGTTGGACAACCTTTCTGGATCTTGGAAATCGATCCCCATTAATGTGGAGTTCATGTTCTATTCATAGGTGTGAGGAGAGGCTGAAATATAGTGTGCAACTTTTGGGTCGTTCATGAAATAATTATGAAAGTGCCACTGCCAGTTGTTGTTAGCTATTGCCAGTTGTCTTGATCAAAGGTGCACGAGCGACCCCTACAATGTGCGAGCGACCCCTGTGATGCGCGAGCTCCCTATGCTCAAACCTATGATGTGCGATCCCTATGTGCTCGACCCTACGATGTATGAACGACTGTGCTGTGCTCAACCCTACGATGTACGAACGACTGTGTAGTGCTCGACCATGCCTGTTCTTGGATGCATGACCGATACTTTATACCAATGTTTGTGATTTACCCGTACAAGCTTCTAATGACCGACCTATTGGTTTTGTATAGATTTAATCTATCAATTTATGCTTAACTTTTGGTGGATAAACAATTTTGTTCATATATATTTATCGTATATGTATACAAACTTCCAACCTTAATATCTTCTTCATAAGATGTCTATTTTACGCAAACTCGGAGTCTATCTGAACCAGAATTCCAAGACGAACACAATAGTATGGTCTGTTTTACTTAGTTTCCAATACTAAATTAAGTATTATATAGTTTATTAATGTTCTTTAAAATTTTGGGGTGTTACAGAATCTCTCACAAGTTCACCTATCCTTATTATCCCGGATGGAACCTAAATGTTTACAGTCTTTACGGATGCATGTGAGACCAGTTTGAGGGCGGAACACATGCATGAAGGTAGGTAGTTTCCTATGCAAGTAGAAAACTCAAGGATCACTAGAAAAGGTACACCATCCATGATTTAGAGTTAGCACCAATAGTTTTTGCTCTTAAGTTGTGGAGGCATTATCTTCTTGGCGAGAAGTTTGAGTTATTCCCTGATTATAAGTCTTTTAAATATTCGTTTTCTCTGCGAGACCCGAACCTTCGGCAGCACAGATGGATGGAATATCTTACATATTTTGATTTCGCCATTCAATATACCCTTTGGGAATAGTAACGTCATGGTCGATGCTTTGAGTCGGAAGCACGCTGTCCTTAGTGCGATTACTGAATGGATACAGTTAGAGTTTCTCTTTGGTTTCAATTTGCAACCACTATATGAGGCAGCTCAAGGATTTTTTGGAACTATGGATGTAAGGCATGTTCTGATGGAAAGAATCATGAGCAAATAAGACTATAATAACTAGTTGAGGAAATTAAAGGAAAATTTTTCTAGGGGAGAATCTTTCCCTCATTCTAGTAGATATTTCGTCGATGACGGTGGTATCTTGAGGGGAGATATCCGAATTTGTGTCCCTAGAAGTGTGGATCTTATAAATGGAGTTCTTGAGGAATTTCATATGTCAAGGATGACCGTTTATCCCGGAGGTGATAAAATGTTTAGGGACATGAAGAGTAGCTTTTATTGGGAAGGGATAAAGAGACGTGGCAAAGTTTGTTTCTAAATGCTTGACTTGTCAAAGAGTAAGGACGCAACAAAGGAAGCCTAAATGACTATTGTTACCCTTGGAAATTCCTACTTGGAAATGAGAACACATTTCTATGGATTTTATAGATGGGCTTCCTAGGAGTAAGAAGGGGAATGAAGCCATTTGGGTCATAGTGGATCGATTAACGAAGAGCGCCCATTTTATTTTAGTCAAGAAGAATAGGACCGCCGATTTATTAACCCAGTTGTATGTTAAGGAGATCATTAGGCTACTTGGGAATCCGACTACTATATTTAGTGACTGAGACTCGTTATGTAACACCCCGAAAATTCTATAACTGTGAAAGTAACAAATTAAAGTATAATTAATCTGAAATCAAAGAACCAAGGGAAACGGGTTACGCCATTGCGTTCGTCTCGGAAAAATACGCGAAATAGAGTCCGAGTTTTCGAAAAACGGAGTCCGTATGAAGAAGATATGGCCTTCGGAAGTTTGGAATTAAATTTAAAATTCAAACAGAATAAAATAATAATTTGAAATGGGGCCCAACGGGCCAGGCGGATAAAACACCCGCCTAGCCACCTAGGTCGACTGGGCTGTCGACCTGGGCTACCCAGGGCTGTCGACAGCCCTGTCGACAGGGGTGTCGACCTGGTCGAGCCCAGTCAACCTGGCTGGCCAGGTCTGTGTTTGGTCGAATTTCAGTGGTCTGCTTTGTCATTAGGGCTAGGTGGCGGGTTTTTATTGGTCTCTCTTCCTAATGTATGGCTATGATCTATCCTAGCAACATCAAGGGTCCTAATCAATTCCTAACCTCTATATAAACAGCCCTAGACTAAACCCTAATCTATTCATTCAAAATAAGATTATAGCCGCCATGTTGCTGAGGAACGACAAAGAGTAGCCGCCAACTAAAGAGAGGATTAGGGAGAAAGTTCTAAGGCCTAAAGCAATTCAAGCAACCTAAAGCTAATCAATTCAACAAAGGAATTTGCGTCTTCAATCCCTAAACTAGAGAATTCATCAAACCATTGTAAGTAGAGTATTACTTTGGTATTAATAAACAACTGTGTTGATGTGTATGCTTGAATTGTGGCAATGGAAGTAATTCATATTTGTGCAAAATTATGTTATTCATTATAAAGAACTACATGCGGTAGTTCTATGCAAATAAACGTTTGGAATATTGCGCAAATTGTGTAATCTATATTGAAGCTACATGTATGTAGTTAATTGAAATTCATGCTTTGTTATTATGCCATTATGATGTATATTTTGTGCATAAATCGTTTTGCAAGTAATTGAAACAAGTTTGGTTATTATAGTTCATATGAAACTATGTAGAATTTTGACACCATAATCCATGCATTAAGTCATGCTTTTACAAACTTATGAATATGGCTAGGAATGATATTTGGCATAATTGAAATCCGTTATTAAGTCTATCTTGTTTTAAAGGATTATATGATGACATGGCTAGGTTAGACTCAAAAATCCCTTTTTGCAAGTTTAAAGCAAACACCATGTTTAGGAATATTTATGCATAAGTATGTTTATACCATCGTTATGTGATTAGGCTTAAATCATGATTAAGTTGAATTATGCTATGTTTATGCTAGAAGTATTTTATGCCATGCTTATGTTTGACAATATGCCATGTTTATGCTAGAAGTATTTAGGCCATGCTTATGTTTGACATTATGCCTAAATAAGAATATAGGTTCATGTTGTAGTTAAACCTATGCAAGTTTACATGCCTTGATTTATGTCACCTATGTTTTATGACCAAAATACATGTCACCACTATGCAAGTACACCAATTTCTATTATGTATTTTCCAACGTCATATGCAAGTTCATGCGCTCACTTTCCCCTCTTTGTGTATACGCCATAAGCCTCCCCTTTTCGCATGGCTAAATTGGGCTTTAAAAGGCTAAGCCCAATATATATAAACGGACGTGTAAAACGGGGGAAAATAATGTTGGGTTAAAATTACTAATGAATGAAAATATAAAATAGAAGGGCCCAAATTCAAGTATGGGTTGGGCCCATGGTTGGTGTAACCTTTACACCATTAACATAATAATGGGCCGCAAATATTTACATATAAGAAATAAAGAAGAATGACAAAATATGTAAATGTAGAAAAGACGATGTGTTTAACCCGAGGTTGGATTGAGTTGTGATGTAAACCTGCCCGGAACCGCCCGGCTGTCCAGTAGTCACAACAATACCTATCCAATGTGGGAGGTTAAACATGGAGCCCAGCAAGGACCCGAGGTTAGACTGAGTTGTGGCGTAAGACTGCCCGGAACCAACCGGCAACAGGCAGCCACAACAATACCTGTCTAATGTGAGAGGTCAGGGCCTTAATAAGACAATTAAGGCTGAGTCAGGATTGTTAGGATTAAGTAAACTAAAGACTTAATCAAAATGGAACATGCTAAACTAAACGGACTGGTGGGGTTAGGTTAGGAAACACTTAACCAACTTAGCATGTTGGCTAGAGATAGAAAACCTAGTAACGGGGGACCCTTTTCAGCAGTAACCCTAGAAGGTGTATCAGGATACCCTGAAACTAGGCAGGGTGGGGCACGATTACTGGGCTGATTGTAAGAGGTCAAATCGACGGCGGTGGTGTAGCAGTGTAGGTTCTAACGGTGTGCGGGCGTGCACGCACTCCGGCGCAGAAAAATAAAGCACTGGACACCAGTAGCATACCTTTGCACTCTAAGGTTGTGTCGGGTTGCCACTATGGGACTTGATACACCCCATGGTGGGACCAGCATAGGTAACTACAGACATCGGGGGCCGTAAGACACATGTAACTATGCGAGTAGGAGCCGATCATCGTAGAATGGATCACATCACCCTGATTTTGGGATGCAAAATTGGAAACTAGTTTATATGGGTTCAGAGATTAACATGGGGTACGATAGTATATTCGACCCTAGATAACTTAACCAAGTTTATAATGTTGCCCACTTCCTGTTTTACTTATCATACCCAGTTCTTTATTCATAGACAAAATAGTACTTGACTTACTCAGGCTTTATGTCTGACTCTATTTTTCTTTCGTCTTCTTTCTTCCGTTTCCCCCCCCCCCCCAGGTCCTCAGGGTGGGAACACAGCAGCTTGACCTACCTCAACACCCAGCTTGAAGAAGAGAAATGTATTGCTTGGACTTTCCTGTTTTGAACTATGGCTTTGGACAATCCACTATGGGGCTTTGGCAGTTTGTCTATGTTTTATTTATGCTTCTTTAAAAATAATGTACTCAAGACAGATTATGAAAGTGTTATGTTATGTTTTGAAAGGATGTTGTTGTAACACGTATTTGACTTGATGAAATAAGTTTGTTGTTCTTCCGCTGTTTACAAATATGTGTTCTTATATCTGTCTTGTATATCTGTGACTTGTACTTATAAACCTCCACCAAAATTAGGGCATTCCCTTTGAGAGTGACCCTAACGGAGGTGGGGTGTTTCACGTTATTTACTAGTGAGTTTTGGAAGAGTCTTCAAGAAGCATTAAAAACGACCCTAAGTTAAATCACATCCTATCATTCGCAAACATACGGCTAGACAAACAAAGTCAATGGAGTTTTTCAGGATCCCCTTAGAGCATGTATAGTCGACTTCGAAGGAGCATGGGAGTAGCACTTACCTTTGGTAGAGTTTTCGTATAATAATAATTACCAAGCGACGATTGGTATGTCCCCTTACGAAGCTTTGTATAAGAGGCTATGCAAATTACCAACTGGTTGGTGGAAAACTACCGATAAGGTTTTATTCAGACCAGACCTTATCCGTCATTCCACGGAGATTATCACTTTGATTCAGCAAAGAATGTAGGTTGCCCAAGACCGGCAGCAGTCATATGCGGATAGGTGGAGGAAAGAATTAGAATTCGACGTTGGAGGTTTGGTATTTGTTAGAGTTTCTCCTCTTAGGAAGATAGTTCAGTTTGATTAGACTGAAGTTGCCTCCCTGATTTATTGGGCCTTTCCAGAGTTTGGATAGGGTTGGGAAGATGGCTTACCAAGTGGATCTTCCTGAGTGTTTATCTGGAGTCCACAGCATTTTCTACATTTCCCATCTTCGCAAATACCTTCATGATTCAGCCAACAGACTCGAGCTTAGTAATATTGGAGACATAGGGAGCTCCAAGTAGAGTCTAGAGTTCCCCATGCCACCGTAAAGATCATGGAGCACGAAATCAAATGACTCCACAACAAATCTATTCGCCTAGTCTGAGTTCAGAGGTAGATTACCCTGCGGAAAGCACCAGGGAGACTGAGGAGAATATTAGACTTACTCATTTAGAGATTTTCTTGGGTAATTATTCCCCCCTAGTATTTCTCGTTTTTGGTTGCATCATGGTTTCTAGATTAAATGGCAGGATATGAATGTAACACAGATGCACTGTGCACTCATAAAGAATTATATGCATATTATGATGTTTTGCATACATATCACATCATCTATTACACGTGCATGCTAGGACTAAGCTCATAATTAGTAAGTTTGCAATTCATAATCACTATGAGCTATGGATGTTTATTAAAATAACATAGGGGTACAATATGGTTGTTTAAAGCGAGTTGTATTATTCGCCCCTTCAAAAGATTTTAGGATGAAATCTCTAATAAAGGGGGAGAATGTGACACCCCGTAAAATATACTTAATTTAGACATAAGTTAATTTAATTTAAAATAAATAATAATAATTAATAATATGTTAATGGGCTGAAAATGGAGTTTTGGACAATTGGAAATTGGGCCACAAGAGTATTATAGTTGCGTTCGTGGCAAGATTCTGATTTGTTTTCAATTTTTATTTACTGAAAACTGAGTCCATATGCAAAAATTATTAATAAATCAATTTTTACATATATATTAACATACAAACTTTGAATCTCAAATAAATAAGTATACAAACCTGAAATAGATTAATTGGATAAGCAAGAAAAGTAATATTCCTTTGAATTCAAACTTGTGTATATATATTCATATACAATGGGGATAATAATAATAATAATTAAAATAAGTAAACCAATCAATTAGAAATAATCAAGGAACTAATAAAAATGAATGTACATAAGACATTGTCTCCTGTGATCGACCCCAGAAGGGGATCAAACGCCCTTCTAGAGGAGGGTTCGACTACCCTCCAGTATGGAAGCCTAGTGGATGTGGTTTTATATAGGGACTTATTTATAATTCTTTTCAAACGGACCACTTGGATTTAGTCAATTAAATCTAATAGCCTGTATATACGATAAAGACTATAAATAGAATCTAAACCCTCACTCAAAACCCTATAATTATTCTCTTCCCTACCTCCATGATGCCTTTCTATCATTGCTAATTTCTGGAAAAGAAAAAGGGTTTAGCTTCTTCTTCTATCTTCTTAACCTATTCTATCTTTTCTATCTATTCTAATTTAGATTTTGATTTATTCTGGACTTTAGATTTATACATACAAGATTCTAAAATATGTGATTATATATATATGTATATATATATATATATATATATATATATATATATATATATATATATATTTGAAAGGTTGGTGCATGGTTGTTCACGAAGGCCAAATTCAAACTTTATTCCACTCAATTATGTTATTGCTCATTCTTATAGCTTCGTGAGTGGAATTAATTTGATTTACTATTTTATATAATTTGATAGTTTAAAGTTGAATTGTTGTACCTAGGAAGATTTGAGATATTACAAAAATAAAACATGATTAAGACCCTCAAATCTTCTATTTATTTTATATTTGTTGGTTGAAACGGTCAATCTAATTATATATGTGGTTTTGGGTTATTGTAATAATAAAAGAAAAACATGATTCTTGTTATATGCTTTTATATATTGTTTGGATTCGTCTTATTCTATTTCATGTAAATCCTTATGTTTGGTTTTGGGCTAAAAATTAGGATTTGGATAGAACTATAAATCTGAATAGGTTTAAATCTTTGTTTTTCTAAATAGAGTATTTGAAGGTATTATTTATAATATATCTAAATATTAAGGTTTTGCGTATAAACATACTTAAAAAATAGATCTATTCAAAATAGTAATTATATGTGTGTGTGTGTGTGTGTGTGTGTGTGTGTTTGTGTCTGTGTCTGTGTATTGGATGTAAGATGTTGTGCTTATCTTTTATTGTTACAATAATCATGTCAAAACTTGGGTTGCAAGTTTATATGTTTACGTTGCTGTTATTTCCATTTTATTATCACATGCTAACATGTACATTTACGTTATGGTTGAAGGAAATATGGGAAATGACTTGTGTACTTTAAATTTGGATAGGGATTGACATTTCAAAAATGTGGAAGGGACATTAATCTCATTCGTTTAATTTAAGTCATATGTGTGTGTGTATAACGTAAACAACATAATATTAATACGTATTAAATGCATAATAAGTACGATTAAATTAGGAGTCGAATGTCCCTATAGAAAAGTTTATGTTTGTATGTGTGTGAGTTAACGGCTTAATTAGAATTAACGACACATGGACACAACGTTAACCGTTACTTGTAGTAGAAACCTGCTCGGAACCAACCAACATATCTAGCATATATGAGTAAGCCTGGTTAATATGTGAGGTTTAGGTGTCATGGGCCTTTATAACTAGTACACTACGATACGAGGTTAGGCCTAACTTGTAGTATAAGCCTGCCCAGAACCGCCCGGTAAATGCAGCATCTACAAGTGGTAGGCCTAACGTTAGATGTCTAGTGTGGATGCATATATATATACATATATATATTGTAAAGTAAGCTTGACTTGAAACAAGGTATTAGATGGCTGACATATCTCTTGTTTGGTATTATGCGGTTAGGACTAGGTTCATTCCTAAGATTCACTCCTTGGTTCAGAACCCAAGTCATGGGCCTTGCCCTTCAAGAATTTAAATGGTTGGAGAGTCCATCTTTCTCTTACAAGATATTAAATGGTTCAAATAAACGATAACATGTGTAGGGTAGTTCTTCAAGTAATGTCCGCTTCTTATCTAGGGGCTAGTGAGGGCTGACCTGGGAACGAATTATATATACGGCCTAAGGAACCACCGTATAAGGGAAGTATTAAGTGAGTAGGAGTTCACCTGTAGGAGCAACTAGATAGTAACAAGAGGGTTCCCAGGAGGGCTCTTCTTAAATTAAGCCGTGTTCCCAACTCAATCCTGGTAGTAATTTGTCGTTACTGTCTTTCGACCTACAAAGAAAGTTATTATTTATGACGTTGATGTTAGAAAGGGGTCTTAAATGGTTAGGGGTCCGCCATAGGGTATTAAGTGACTCTATGGAAGTCCACCTAAATAAACTAAAGAATGGCCTTAAGCGACTAGGAATGGACAGCCTCGTGGTGTATTAAGTGATTGTAAGCACATCTGCCCTTAGATTTACATATAGCCTTAAGTGACTTCTAGGATGTCTATCACATATGTTTTTATCATGTGTGTATGTTGACTAAGGACGAAGAAAGATTGCTTGGAGGAGGAGTCTCTTGAAGATTTATTTATTATGGCATTTGCTTTATTACTATTATTGTTGTATATATGGGATGATAGCTGATGTACCTTTTTATCTATGAGACATGTTGTAATTCACATTCTGGTTTGTAATAATGGTACATCTACTTTATGCTACTATATTTTATCCCTTCCGCTGCGTGAGATTCTGATTTTCGTTTTAGACTACGATGTATATCTATTTTAGTTAATCCTTATATAAACCAATAAATCGTTTAGAGCGGCTCAAAATTCTGATAGGTCTTTTCTGTGTTGAAATTTTAGTCCACTCCGGGCGGGTTGTTACATCCTGAAAATGGGTATTTATAGATGGGCGACCTCTCCGAGTCGGTATGCCACATGGCAGCCATCCTAGGTCGGGTTGGCCACGTGTCACCCGATCTAGGATATCAGGGTAGGTGACCAAACTAGGCCATCTTATGAGAAATATCTTTTCTTGAGTTATGCAACTCCATGTCCTTCGATCCGTAAATCCAAGAGTGAGAGTAGGTAGATAGTGGGCCTAGTTTGTTGATCATGTTGTAGCTTCAGGGTTCTGGTCGGGCTACCCCGGGTCGGTGTGACACGGGTCGGTATAATCTATCCCATCCGAAGCAAAAAGTCCATGTAGACGACATGATCAGAGCCGGTCCTATGACTTTTGGTGCCTAAAGAAGAAAGCGAAAAAAGAACCCTTCTACAGATGCTAATGTACGACATCAAAATACTTAACAAACATTCACTTGTTAAGTAGTGTATAAACTTAATTTTTAACGGAATAATAAAAATCAAATAAAGAAGAAAACAGGCTAACAATACATAAAATATCACTAATTTTATAATCACACCAATTCCAAATAATAGTTTTACTGAAAGTTTGAAAATGGAATTATGATAGCCTCACATAAGAAAACTTAGGTATAAGCATTTGTTTGTAACAAATGTTGAACAGCTCAATAGGCTTTTATAGAAATATATCGACTAATAAGTCATAAGTCATTGATAACCATAGGATCAGGTACTTCAAAAACAAAGTCTTAAGGGCTTCTTCCTTGACCATTACACACACATATAACGTTACAAGAAACAAACATCACTCTAGCCATAGAGTCAAGATATTTGGGCATTTGTGTTTGATAAATAAATGCAACATTGCAGTTAGGACAGGTTCTTTTAAAAAGGCTGAATGTTTGTCTTTCAATCCGAATTTTCCTTCAGTACAATTTCTATGTTCTAACTCTATACCTAAAGTAACTAAGTTTTTTTGGTAGTCAATTTCTATGACGTTCTAACTCTAACAGCCTTTTGAAAATTGTACTGAAGCCCCTTGCATACAATTACGCACACAATACAGTCAATTTCTATGTGTCAGCACCTTGCAAAAAGGCAGGTCAACAGTATGCATTTGTAACTATTCGAATCAAAAGAGTGATATCAATACGTCAATTTTCTATTCCCGTTTTCGGATTCTACAAACTATCATCGGACAATCTTTGCAAAAGTATTCAAAATCTTTTGAAGCTAACATGTCAATATATGTTCGGGCAACAACATGCAAGTTTTCAACTGGTGTCCTCTCTCGTTGGGATTAAAATGTCCAACAACTTCGATAAAGATATTCGTTTATATTAAATATTGTGAGTAACAATATCAGTTTCTATTGTTAGTACTCACAAAATTTGTTAGTAACTCTCAAAATATTCAAGTAGAGGACTCCTCAATGCCATATCTTCTACATTGAGAGGAGGGGAAAATAAACATGCCCCCCACACGTCAAGGTTCCCATGCCCCTCAAAAAGCATGAACGAAAACCAGTGCAACATAGCAATTCTGCAGATTTAAATCTTTTAGTTCCCGTATGAACATTCTACTCAAAAAGGCATCTTAATGCAAATGGAAAGATGTTAAAAATAAAATTAAACACAACTTTGCGATATGCAATTGTGGTGGGCATGATATTATTCAATTTACCACCCCATGTATTTTATATTTTGGGACCACTAATGTTTTCTTAATCTCTTCTCACAAGCAGTCTCTCATCTTTCTTTTTCTTTTGTCATTACACCAAACAAACCTACAAAAAGTCTCAACAAACAAACCAAAAGGCTAAGAATATATACAAACATCACCTCTTATTTCTCTCTATATATCTCCTCATTTCTAGTCCCTTTCTTTTCATACTTTTCTTCTCATTTTACTTGATTATCTCTTCAATTTTCTATGCTTAAATTGCATATCTAGAATATATATGGTGCACCATACAAGTAGTTGAAGCTGCCAGCATGATCTGATCATTATATGGTCATATATTTGATTGAAGAAAATAAATTCATCAGATCATGTTGCAGTTTCATCTGCTGGTTGGGAGCACAAAATCAATAAACCCTAATCTCTTCATTATGGTAAACTCTGGCTTAATCAAAGGTTTGTGATTCTTAATCAATCTCAATTATGTTCAGTACAGTAGATGTCCTTCAAATTCGGTATTTTTCTATGGTTTTTAGATTGTTTTCCTTCAGTATAATTCATGATGTAGTTGTAACGTTAGTTATGCAGAAATTTGTGGATATCATTCATTTGTGAAGATATAGTAATTGCTCTTGTCACTAATTTTCTCATGATTGCATGTGATAGGTGCTTTTGAGATATTGTCTTGGAGGCATGAATCCTAAGATATCATTAGATGTGTGCTAAACTATTTTATAGTTATTGTGTTCTTGCCACAATTTTTATAGCTTATTTATTCTCCATTTTGGGCTACATAAATTTTTTAGTTATTCTTTTCAGATAGTATAGTTTCATTATCTTTGCATAATCAATATTGATATATGTGCTTTATATCAATTATTGAGTATAGGTTAGAGATCTCACAAACCTGTATTTCTTATGTTAAGAATTGTAGAAAGTGAAGTATTTCACAACAATAATATTTACTGCATGAGTATTGCACTTGCTCGGGCCTTTGCAGCCTGAAACTTGAATGAACATATGCATATCCAAGCATACATAAGATTTTTAGTTATACCTGAAGTAAATTATTGTACATGCATGCAAAATACCTCAATAATGGATATTCATCAAGTACTGGACTGCCATCATAATAGTTAGACAACTATGCATATACAGTTAGATACATAAGTGAAATTCCATTTTAGCATGAACATTGGATTTTATGTTTTATCTTCAATTTTACCTGCTAATTAATTAACTTAATTTTACTGATTTTTCCACATGGTGCAGTTTCTTTCTTAAGTTAGATAATCATATTCAAAATATTTTGCCTTCATGCATATGAAGATAAGTACCTCATCATTCTGTATACATAAATTACCATTGATTTTAAGTTTAATTTGCTTCAATATCACTATCATCTCTTTCTCTCTCTTGGCAGTTGAAAGCCTTTGTCCCTATGCTAACTTATTATAGGTCCATCATGAATAAACAGTTCAAATGATTTTCTTGATTTTATTTGTACTTTTGTTTTTGTACCATCATTGATGTGCAACAGTGGAATACACATGAGCAGCCCTACACATGACTTTTCTTTTAATTCCATGTCTGTTATTGTTTAATAGTTTATATATGCATGTTCTAAACGACCAAATATGATCTACGTTTAATCTAGCAAAATCATGGTAAAAATTCACTCAGCCAGTTCTAACAGTCTACTCACTACAAGTAAAACTGCCAAAACTATTCAGGCTGGTAATACTTGAGCAAAAATTCAGGGATAACCGTGGTGGTTGATAGCTACTTTTATGAAGCAACTTAGGAATAAGCAATTTTGATCTATTAACTAATAAACATTGCAAAAGGTACTGTGGATTTAACCAATACATGCACTCTGTTTTTTTTGTTTTTCCTCTTTCTCTTGGAATTAAAATAAAAGCTGAGTATACAAAGATTTGAGGTTGGGAATTGAGAAGTGGTCATAAATTCTAAATTTGGAAAAGAATCTCGAATCTCTCTTTATGCATATATATTAGCTTTGCTGCAAGAGCACTTATTTACAACTTTATCAGATAGCTTTATTGCATTATACCGTAGCATTTCTCAGTACTGATGAATCATGATATTAAAGCAGCAAGTGTGTGTTTATTTAGATGTGAGTTGAAAATAGATACATATATACGTACATATGTTTGTGCTCATGGTTCCTGATTTATATTGCATTTGTGAAAAATTATGATGATGTGTTGCATGGCATTACTGTATGTAATTTATGAATTGACCAAATATTGTAGAGTTTTAGATGTTCCAACAATCGGTTAATTCCTAATCCTAACGGACTTTATGTATCAATACCCCCCCCCCCCCCCCACACACACACACACACAAACACGTGCGCGCGCACACGCACACACAATCCCAGACCGGAAAAAAAGACACAAACCCAATATTTGTAATGGTTTGGTAAATCAAATTCATTAAGTTGAATTTTCAGTTGTCCTTGGACAACTGTGAAGTTCACGTCTAATTTTATTGAAAGTTTTTTTTTTTACTTTAAAAACTTTGAAGTCAAATATTGATAATGAAATTAGTCTTCCAGCATATAATCACTAGATACTCATAACGTTTAAAAGCATGATCAAACAAACAAACTTTATTTACGGATTCATGAAAATTTAAACTTAAAAAAGGTGCGAATTAGAAATAGAAATTAAATTAATTACATATTATTTCAACACAAGAAAATATAATTAAAATTAAAACCAATTACACATTATTTCAAAACCTAACTACTTGTGTAAATCATTTGCACTTAAATTGTTAACCATAAGGTATATTACCACATGAAACGGTTGTCAAAATGCTGATAAATATTAATCATATTAACAATCATTAGTGCATAATTATTCCAATTTTTGCTAAAATCCATAAGCATGTGCTTATTACTGTTATTCAAATTTTTTAATAACGATTAATTTAATCTTGTTACAACTTGTCACACTTTGGTTGGAGGAATTAAGTTGACAACAGTCAAGTTGATCAGACAAAACTAGTTGCTTGATTGTTACCCTTTACTACAGGGATGCAATTAATCACATTAAATTAATTTTTTAAAGCCACGCTTAGTTGATAGAATATGTGAA
The DNA here is from genome assembly GCA_030737875.1 of Allium sativum. Lineage (NCBI taxonomy): Eukaryota > Viridiplantae > Streptophyta > Magnoliopsida > Asparagales > Amaryllidaceae > Allium > Allium sativum. The sequence continues at coordinate 89,299,722 of CM060920.1, forward strand.
ATGCAAGAGCTTAATTATTAATTACGCATTTTATAATAATTGAAATTCTGTTAAATGTACTATTATTGTCGTTGCTGTAATAGTAGTAGTTATTATTATTATTATGGATGGAAAACATAGAATTATGGGTCGATGATGTAAACAACACCAGCATCTTCAACCATGCCAATTGTGTGCTGTTAAGTTTATGCAATGCCGGCCCAATACGTCAGGTTGCCCAAGGCGGAAGGCATAAAATCAAAAAAATGTTGCCTTAGAGGATTGAAATCTTGGCCTAGAACATCCAAAACTGCATACACAACAAACCACGCACCAAGTACTTAGTATATGAAAATGGTATATGTAAACTTATTTAAAATATATTATTCGGTATTCATATCATTTCAACCATCCTTGTTGCCCACGCCAAGGGGTTGCTCTAGATGGCCGCCTGCTGGGCCTCGCCCTAGGACTGCCCCTGCAAGGATCGGTGCTTAGATGTTCATTAGAATAAACGCGTAATGTTCAACGCTTGTTAATTTGACGTCCATTTGCACATCAATTTCATGAAGGGAAAACTGAACATTCAGCTTCTGCAGAAGCTTGAAAGAAAAGTTATTATCCTTAATCTTGTCTGTGGCCCAGCCCACAAGATAAGACCTTTTTAACTTTAATGATAAAAGCAATGGAATTTGGTGTTAAATGGGGATACTTTGAATCTAATCTATGGCTTTGCTGATTACTAGTGAAAATTACATGATGGCCAGATAGGCTTATTAGTTGATTATAACTTCAAATCATAGTTAAACAACGCATTAACAATGTATTTAATATATGATTACATGTCATAGTATGCAGACACCATTAAATCAGAGTCTCACATGCATGATATTATTGTCATCGTCTTAAGAGAATATTACGTAGTGGAAATTCTCTTCAAGGACTGATTCCTGTTTCTTTTTTGTCATATATGTACACCATATTGCAAGTATAGATACGAAAGATTAAAAAATCATCCACACATATGGAGTCCAATATTTAGGGAAAAAAATATATTTGTATGTCCCAACAGCTTTGTTTTTCAGCTAAAATTCTGTAGAAACACATAATTTAATGTTGTATTGCTATAGTGCTAATTAGAATAAGCTGTTTGAGAGATATAGCCGTTTCAGTATTTCAAGTATCATCCTGTAGGCTGTAGCCCTCAGAATTTAATTAATTGAAGTAAAGCCAAATTAACACTTTGCCTAATTAACTGGCGATTTAAAGACCCCTCACCTTGCACTAGAGGCTACCATTGGGTTTTTCAGTCGGCGTTTGTCCACCGAACAAGGCTCGATCGGTGGACAACTGCCAACCAAACCCTTATTCAATCGGTGAACGACCGCCGACCAAACGCTTATTTGATTGACAGTTAACGGCCGATCAAACATTGAGCTGGTAGTCCTTAACAACCAGGTTGGTGTCCTATGTAATTCATTTCCATTCAGTTCATTTTAGCTCTTAATCTTCATTCGCACTTGTCTCTTCCGTAAATCGAAGTATAACTCCAAAAACCAAAAGAAAATTATCAAAATTCAATTCAAGAGCAGAGCTGCCTATATCATTCGAAGTCAATTTAGAGGAGTACAATATCCGACCTGACCAGAATTAGTGGATTAGAGGTTGAATCCAATACTTCTTTAGATTTCTAAAATCTAATATAATTGGGTGAGAATGTTATCCTTACGAATATTGTACATGTAAACCCTTATGTTATTGAACTGTTCGAGATTAGGGCTGATTTGATGGTAGCTGATGTTAGGATATTGAATTAGATACGAATGTAGAGTTATAGCATTGAATTGAACACTATAGTATGTAAATTAGTAATGTTTATATATTGATTGCTTGTATTAGGCTACGATTGTATTGACTGATCTGACGTTTGTATGTATGTGTATGCCTGATTGTCAGTTTCAAGTCAGAGCAATGAGAATTTCGGAATCCATGTGTTCAGACCACACCTTGGAAGTGTTTGCTAAAATACTTCATAGAGAAGCAGAGTTCTAGCAAAGGGTTCTTAAGCTAGTAGAAGTCGAAATGATGTCTTTCTAAGTACCGGAAAAAGAACAATGCATGGGGATGAAGTGAAAGGGCCAGAAAAGATAGAGACGATATCTGAAGAGGTTCAACAAAGGTTAGAGGTTTCAACATAAAAAAAAACTGCAGTAATATGAGAATTTGGCGAAGTCATATCGGCTTGAGGCCGGCATTTGCTCGACCCAAAGTCGGCTTCAAAGCATACTTTTAAGTAATGCTTTGTAGATCATCTTTGATTGACCCAAAGCCAATCACAAATATGATTTATGTTCAAATGGTAAAAATTTCAAAGTTAAATTTTAGGTTGATCTAACATTTTGGATCGAGATTATCTCATGCCAAACTGATCCACAAGTCAGATTGATGTTAAGACTCAAATGCATGTCAAAAGAATCCGTTATGGGGCTGCCTGAAGGCGCTTGGGGTTGACTCGCAGTCTCCTCCTGGATAGAAGGAAAGTGAGCTGAGCTGAAGTCACTTTGAAGCTTCTTAGGGAAAATTTCAAAGTTACTTCTAAGTGAACTTCAATCACTCAAGTGTTGTTTCAAGAATTGTTCAAGGTTTATGCATCTTTGCTTCACTTTAGGTACGCAATAGAAAGTTTTTGGTGTTTAGTTCAAGCAATAGAAAGTTTTTGGATCTAGGTGTGCTTTGGACAAGCATTCACAAGTCACAACTAATTTGTAACTAAAATGTACCCACGTCCTTTTAATGCCTTAGCTGAAGCAATTTTGTAGAATTTCTGCTGTCTTTCTTACCTCAGTCACAAATTCATGTATAAATCGATGACTAACTACACAAACATACCCAAACTCACAGACATCAACGCACAAAATACCCATCAAGCATACGACCCAACATTCAGTATACATATATCAACTTGCACAATATCTGTCAATACTGACATACCATACAGCACAAATAGATACAACGTACCCAAATCTCAGCATAAATATTCAAGCAATATCAAAACATAAACATAAAACCGTTAGGGTTTCCTTAAAATCTCTACACAATTAGATTTTTTTTTTAGAAAAAAGAAAACAATAACAAACGAATTTCTCCAAACAAACATTTATTGATCCACCAATTGATTATATATAAAAAAAAACTAAAATTGAAAAGATATCTCAACCAAAAAAAAAAAAAAAAAAAAAAAAAAAAAAAAAAAAAAAAAAACCAGAAGTTTTTCCACTTTTTTAGTACCTCTTGTTCTATCTCTAATGAGATGTTTATATACTCAAATAAGAAGACTAGGTTGGCCCTAAAAAATTTCAAAATAAACCCTCCACAAAATCCGGTTAAAATAGGACCATGTTGGCTCAGACGTCTGACCAAACTCTCGCAAAACAATTTTCTGACAACTTAGCCGTCTGACCACCTGCATTGTCCATTTTCTGCCCCTTTCAACTGCAACTTGCAACATCTCAAGTTATCGAACTCCAAATCTCCGTCTTTTACATCCATGTGATATCACAAATCACAACATTCCACCTTGATATAAAATCACATCAACACTCCAATCAACGAACACCAATCTCAAAACAAACCCCCTACCAATGATGCATCACCCTCATGAGGTACACCACACAAAAATAATCTCAAAATTGTTTGTAATACCACAATGGCCTCCATGTAGGCTTTGTGGCTTTACGTCGCTGGCTCCACTTTGATTCAGATGAACTGCCTATCCTAATCCAGTTTGAGAGCTCATAAAATTTCCACCGTTTTTTCAAGCAATTTATATATGTTATTATTTTCCCATTTTGCGCGTAAAAACTCCTTATTACCCCTCCAAACCCTTGTGACTTCACCTCTAGTCGAAAGATTGCAGCCTTTTTGTTCCAACTGCCCTATTAAAGTAAGATTCTTCTTAATTTATGAAATGTACCTAACTCCTGTTAGTTTCACCACATTTCCATCATTCATCTTTAACCTCACCGAACATATGCCTTTGACATGCAAATCTCGTCCATTTGCAGATTCCACTTTACCAAATTGTTTTTCATAGTCAATAAATGCTTCTCTTTGATGACATATGTTGAAACAAGAACCTGAATCAAGTATTCAATCTTTGCTTTCGTCTTCATCAACACATAAAACATTGCCCTCAAGCTCCTCACCAAAATTCACCTCATTACTTTTATTATTTTGTTTAACCGACTCTTCTTCTAATGTCTTCATCTTCTCCTTATCCCTTTTAAGCTTATGACAAAATCTCAGTTGATGACCAGACTTGTGACAATAAAAACAAATGTATTCATTTTTCATGTCTGGTCTATTCGATTGTCTTTCCATATTTCCGTGATTAACCCTCCTTGCAATAAAAGCATTTTCAATTGAAGTTCCAATTTCTGTTGCCTCCTTATCTTTTCCTTCCATAAGGCTCGTTCTCCACATCTCTTCATTAAGCAAGCTACTAACCACTGACCCCACTGGAACAACGTCATCTGAATTTGAGTTATTCAATGCAACCACAAATATTTCCTATCTCTCTGGGAATGAACTCATTATCATTAAAGCTTGTGTGTCATCATCCACCTTGAAATTCACGGTAGCCAATTAATTCACAATTTCCTGAAAATTATTAAGATGCTCTTCAGTTGATCCATCTTCCTTAAACTTCAGATTTCACCAATCTTCTCATAAGAAGAGCCTTGTTTATTGCGGAGTTCTTTGCATAAACTCCTTCCAATTTCTTCCATATTGCATAAGCAGATGTTTCATTAGTAACGATATGAAACACTGAATTATCCAAATAACATCGGATAGACGCATCAGTCTTCTTATCCAAAGTTTTTCAATTTGCTTCAGATAAATTGTTAGGTTTCTCCCCATTGTTCTCTAATGGTTGATGAAGATCATTAAGATAAAGAAAATCTTCCATTTTTGCCTTCCATAATCCCCAATTTCTTCCACTAAGCTTTTCAACAATTATTTTATCTATATTCAAACCCTCTTCAAAAAAATTATCTAGAAGGCACTGATACCAATTGTTAGGGTTTTCTTAGGATCTCTACAAAATTAGATTTTAAAAGAGGTAAGAAGAAAAAAATTACAAACGAATTCCCCCAAATTAACAAACCTTTATTAATTCACCAATTGATTACAAAGAAAACCTAAAATTGAGAAGATATCTCAATCCCCAAAAACAAAAACAATTTTTTCCTCCTTTTCAGTACCCCTAGATTTATCTCTAATGAGATGTTTATGTAGGCAAATAGGAAGACTAGGTCAATGACCTAACTGGTCCCTAAATGATCTCAAACTAAATCCTCCACGGAACCCGGTCAAAATAGAACCATGTCGGCATAGATGTATTACCTGAATGGTCAGACGTCTGACCAAATTCTCGGGAAACAATTTCCTGACAACTCAGACGTCGACTGCCTATTTTGTCCGTTTTCTACCCCTTTCAGCTGCAACTTGCAACATCTCAAGTTACTGAACTCCAAATCGCCTCCTTTTACATCCATGTGGTAAATATCACAAATCACAAAAAAAAAACAGTATACCATTGTAATCTCAAAAATATCGGTTGATATCTCATCCAATATTTCATTTTGATCTCCTCCCGAAACGAAACGTAATACCTTGCTGCAAATCACGTTTGAGTATAACGTCTATAATACAGCAAAATCGACTTATATGTCAGTCTAGATGAGATATTGAAAAATCAGCCGGTACTTTGGATTTTTCTAGCTAAAGATTAAACCTTTGTCCAATCTAAAGTTGTAATATAAAAAAATCGAATCTGACAAATATAATCTTTTGCTATCTTAGTATTGAACTGCTCCTCTTCTATTTGCTAAACTTAGCCTGAAAAATTTGGTATTTAGTTTTAAAGATACATTTCAAAAAATGATCAAAGAAGAGCTAATTTTAATAATTAGATCAAAGACAAAGACCAAATTGTATTATATCAACATGAAGTTTACTTTAATTTCTCATTGTTACTGAATTAATATGAAAAACAACCTCAAAATTGAAAGAAAAAAGTGATTTCAAAATTATTTTTGGTGGTTGATGTAATTATAAATATATTGTTGGCTACTTTTGCATCAAGCCACAAGGAGTCTGAACACTTATGGTTAGGCGGGCAAAGAACCATATACCGATAGGTACAAGGGGAAATCGCGGTTCAATGTGTACAGGAAGGAGGCGCGGCTCGTGATAGGTACCATACCTGCTCTCGAGGATTGTCCACGAACCCAGCATAGGAGCACGGCTCATGATCTTCTACCACGATTCGGTTCTCACATCAGGGTCACGAACCGACCCTGAACTCAGGAAATGGTGGCCACGACTTAGTCACCCCCGAACCCAAGATCAAGGATCCAGTGACATGTGTCTGTAACATCCATGTTGACTACTTCTCCACCCACTCACGAACGACTCTGAGATCCTTGGGATGGGTGCCACGTGTCTTCACGAACCGCCTGCAGAAATCACCTATAAATAGCCTAACACTTGGCATTTTTAAGGATCTTTTGGCAGTTGAGAGCTCTAATTCCACCATTGTCAAACCTCTATCATTTCTAATCAGAAATATCTCGAATTTATTGACTGAATCATTACTGTAAAAGTGACATTGGGAGAAAATTGTGACTGTACTAGCATTCAAACGTATAATCAAAATCATACCAAGTGGACGTAGGCTCTTTATCGCCGAACCGCTATAAATTTGGTGTGTTTGCTGCATTTACTTTCATTTCTAGCTTTAAATCTTTACAAATAAAGATAATTTGGGTGTTAGGACCACTTTTTAGTCTAACATTTTGGTGCTTTCACCGAGAATTGAATTCTCAGCCTATCAGATTATTACTCTACTATTTGGATTTCCAAGCCTGAAGAAAATAGTCTGCATTCCCACTGTTTCGTTTTTGAAGATTTCAGCAAAGTCAAGACATTATGGCCATAAAGAAATCCAAGGATTCATGAGCCTCTTGAGTAAACGAAGCTAATGAAGAGAACGCTCAAGAACAGGCCGAGGTGGTCTCCCCGGCTCACGGCTCTCAGGGGGCGATCCCACCCCAGGAGGGGGTCACGACCCGGTCCCAATGAGGGACCACGATCCGCCTCCAAGGAGGGACCACGAGCCGACCAGAAGAGGGGGCCATGAACTGCCCTCGGCATGAGATCCCAACTCGACCTGGAAAGGAGATTATGACCCATTCAACCTATGTTGATGCTTTTGCTCGACCTGGCTCAAGCGCTCCACTTCCAATTGCGAATGTCAGTGACTGATTACTTGCCTCTACCCCAGCAATAGAAGGAAATTTATCCTATGTTATTGACATGTTGGAAAGGACGAATGACTCTTTGGAGGCCCAAAGATGTGAGAGTACCTTGATGCAGAAAAATATGGCTGCGATGAGAAGGTAGATAGACGAAATTTGAAGGCAGAAAAGGCCTTCACCAACTCATCTTTTTACTCCAGATTATTCATCTTCATCAGGGGAGTCTCCAAGACCCTAACGACGACAACTATAGAGACCTAAGAACGTAGAACAGCTTCAGTTTGGGTCCCTCCCTTCTCGAGAAGAAACAACTTTCAATCTAGGACCAAACAATCGCAATCTGAATGATCCCGCTGTGTTTCGAGGGGAAGGATCCCGAGTATTACCTAGGGATAGAAACAACATTTGAGAGTAAAAAAGAAATGATAAGAAGAATGAGACCATGACCGAATCAAAAAATAACGAAAACTGATAATATTCATATCATTTGTTGTATAGATATATATTTTGAATTTCAATTGTGTTGTTAGCTAAGCTGTATAACAATATGTTTTCTAATAATGAAATGATATTATGTACTGATTTTATGAATTAATGCAGTGAACCTATATAATGTACGTTTAGAGTTTGTGGACCGATATACTATATGATATTACTTTTATGTTATAATGAATATACTTCTGAGTATGTTTATGAGTATTTTTTGACTATGTTCTGAGTATTTCAACCGATATATATATATATATATGTGTGTGTGTGTGTGTGTGTGTGTGTGTGTGTGTGCGCGCGCGCGCACGCGTTATCATTATACAAAAAGATATATTTATTGTAACGACCCGAGAGATTTGCAATCTTGGTAATCGACATAAACTCAATGTCGATTATTCAAGTATCGGAAATACCAGATAGTTAATGAAAGAAGTTAGAGGTTAAAATAGATAAGATAGAAAATTAGAATAGAAGAAGAAGAACACCACAACAGAATCAGAGTAACACGAATATCACAGCGGAACGAATAAAATATAACATAACTTTGAAATAAACCAGTATATGTATACAATAACATTTATCAGAGTACAACACTTACAACACAGCGGAAATAAAATGAAAATAAAATAAAAGAGGATTATAATTGGAATCTAATGGTGTCAAATTTTATTACTAAATTATTTAGATTATTCAGAACTTGGCCAGATAAAGTATAAATGGTTTCAAATCAATAATGTATGATTGAATATATGAATTCGATAGTAAAGTATGAACTAGTGAGTTAATTAGCAAGAAGTGAAGTGTAAATGAGATTTATGAATGAAGTGAAATACGTATGAAGATTTTAAAAAGAGATTATAAATAAAATCAAAGCTAACTGGATGTGACGAGTCCAAATTCCTATAAAAGGAGTCATATTTACTTCTTGGAAGTAAATAACATTTAGAAGCAAAAATGTCGCAAATGAGATTAGAGATAAAGGAGATGGAGTTAACCGAGATTATACTGAAGTTCAGAATATACATCAAATGAGATTTTTCTGAAGTTCTAAATATAGTATTGAATAAGAGATTGTTCGAAAGGAAGGTTATGCATGGAATCAATTATGTTGAATTTCAGGAAAATACTATTACTTTTTCGTTTTAATTTAAAATTTAATATATTAATAAATTGTTTATTCATATTAAAGAATAAAGTAAATTTTAAAGTTAATTATTTCGAAGGCGTGAATTATTGAAATAATCAATAGAAGTGAATTTTAACGTGAATTCAAAAGTTATGAGAATAATAGTTTTATTCGAAGTAGTGAATTTTATCTATTTTTCAGATATACTTGGAGAGCTGGAGCAGGAGGCTTTAGGATAATATAGCTATTGTTTATTTCCGTTGTGATGTAAGTGTTGTACTCTAATATACAAATACATATTTGTGTTTCAAAGTTATGTTGTACACTATATTTTATTCGTTCCGCTGTGAGATTCGTGTTACTCTGATGATGTTGTTTTTTGTGTTCTTCTTCTTCTATTCTAATTTCCTATCTTATATATTCACACCTTCTATTTTTTTCAATAACTATACGGTATTTTCGATGCTTGAATAGTCGAAATTGAGTTTATGTCGATTACCAAGATCGCAAATCCCCCGGGCTGTTACAGTGGTAAATGTATACAAGATGGTATCGAATGGAGTCAGTCGAAGAATTCATGGCTACAGATTACATAAGCTGAAATTAAAATCAGAACAAATCGGATTATAAAAATCTCGGTGAGTAAATCTCACTCAATTTATTGATTTTGAATTATTTTTGGTCGTTAAATATAATTGATGCTTGTTGCTTGCTGTGAAATATTATTGTTGCTGTTAAATATATATGGTGGCGGAGAATTTATTCTCTTAGCATAATATACAGAATATATTTGTGCAGAACAACATATACGATCATTGGAAATATTCTGTCAGACATTCGTCCATATACGTTCGTTCTGGGATTGAACGAAACCGAAGGAACAATTTTCATTAATAAAAAAAGCCCTTGCACTCTACTCCATCTCTGATTATCTTCATATAATCTGATTCACAACGCTACTGCCAATACGGAGTGGTTCTCAGATAATAATCCAACCGATCTCTCCATATTGACAATGATATTAGCAAACACTTTGATAGTCGGTTATTTAACTATCAAAGAAAAACAAACATTCATTCAAAGCATCAAACAAATCACTGGGCCTTTTCCATTCAAAAAGAAAATCAAAAAGCCAAGCGGCTTGCCGATTCGGCGCATAAAATCTCATATTAAATTAAATATGTACCTTTTGGTCGGGAATTTCAGTTTATATCTTTTCATATACCTCATTCCAAACCTTCTTAACACATATCCAACCCATTTGGTCTCAACTTAATCCATTTGTCTTAACCTTATTTGCTAATTTATTTTCTATATAGCCATTTTTTCATTTCACTTCTTTGTTTGAACATAACATGTTCAAATATAATATTAACTTGCTTATAAACAAATTGAATTCCATTTTCAATTTAAGTCTTCTTTTCGATTTTGAACATAAATTCTCAAATCACTTCTGCATATTCAAAGCCATATTTCGTATCACATTTTGATTAACTAATTATTATTCAAATTAATTAGTTCTATTCAATAACTAAAAATCTGATTTTTGTTTCAAAAATCATTACATTTACACAACTTGAGCTCGTATTTATTTTACTACTCAAATCTGGATTTTTAAACATAAAATCCATATTTTATTAACTTACAATACTTTGATTTTAATTAATAAACCGTTATGGTTTCATAATGATTATGGCGCTGCTTTTCTGAAAATTTGATTTTGACATAACTCAAAATCTATAAGACGAAATCTATATTTTTCTCTTCCATTAGAAAACTCTTATCAAATCGGTTCTGAGGGTTCTTATTTCAAAGAATTCCGACTTAAATTGAGTTCAATATACTCAATTGAAGTTCGAAATGCCAATTTACGAACTTCCGTGCTGCGGCGAGTTCGTTTTAATTATATATAAACGTTTTAAACTTCGTTTATAATAATTTCAACTCCATTCTAATATATAATAATATATATTAAACCAATTTTCCAAATACAACTTAATATTTCTGATTTTCCCTAATCGTCAATTATTTTACAATTATAAATAATTTACTTATAATTTGAATTCAGTATAGAATATTTAATTATAAATAAATTATAACTGAATTGTAAAATAATCGACGGTTAGGGAAAATTAGAAATATTAACTTGTATTTGGAAAATTGGTTTAATATATATTATTATATATTAGAATGGAGTTGAAATTATTATAAATGAAGTTTAAAGCTGTAACACCCCGTAATTATGTAACACTAGGCTTCACAAATTAAAGTGTAATTAATTCTAAATGAAAGAATTAAAGGAAAAGGTTTACGCCATTGCGTTCGTCTTGGAATTCTGCTTGAGATAGAGTCCGAGTTTGCGTGAATCGGACTCCGTATGAAGGAGTTATGACCTTCGGAAGTTTCAGAATAAAATTTAAAATTCAAACAGCTCGGTTTCAAGTTCAAAATTCGAAAAATAAGCTCAAACTGGGCTGGGCGGGAAAATTCTCGCCCAGGGACCAGGTCGACCATAGGGTCGACCATGGTGTCGACCTGGTCACCCCAGATCGACCATAGTGTCGACCTAGGTGTCGATCTGTCAGTCGACCTACCTGGTCGACCTGGCTGGCTGAGTCTGGCTCTGGCTCGAATTTCTGTGGCTCGGTGTGTCATTGGGGCTGACATGTCACCTCTTGATTGGCTCTTTGGACTTTGTATGGTCTAGATTCCTCCTGTCTTCATCTGACGGCTCAAAACAATCTAAAATCTATATATACACCCTAGGTCTCCAACTAAAATTCACACAAAAATAAGAACTTGAGCCGCCATACTGTCGGAAGAAAACTAAGGAGAGCCTCCGCTTGAAAAGAGACGAACAACGAATCAACTCAAGCTAATTCAAATTTGAGATTAAAGCTACTACTAAAAACAAAACAACAACGTCTACCCAAAGGAACGCATCTCAATTTCAGAACTCAGAATCCAGAATTCAAGATTCTGCATTCGTTGTAAGTATAGTGGCTCTTTAGATGGGAATGCGATTAAGACATGATTTGTTGTAAATTGTAATATGGAATTATATCAGTATTAACGATGTTGTTTTATATTTGTTATTTGTGATAATTTGAATGATTGTGGTGATTGAATCTTTTATGTATTGTGAATCAAACAATCAACACCTTATGCGAATTGTATGTATACAGTTAGATCTAAATATATGCTTATGCAAGTTATTGGTTGCAAGTAAGATTTACACAAATATTTATATCATTCATGTAGGCTCTATGTATATATGTTTAAACCAATTGTGCCTACATGACTAGAATAGATCTATATTCACATGTTTTTATGCAAGTGAGAACTTATAATCGGATCCATGTCAAGATCCGTTTTGGATTCATATGAAAGTTTATTGTTAGATCTATGTTTATACATATGTGTTGCAAGTTCACACCCTTAAGTGGTTGTCAAAGTTATACATATAGTTTTGTCTTACGCCAGTTTTATGTTTGAAGTTATGCCTAGACCTATGCATTAACATGTTATACCATGTTTTAGTGGATTCATATGACACCTATTAGGTTATACTATGTTATACCTTTATGTTAGGCTAAAACTATATGATTCATGTGACACCTATTTAACTAGGCCCACTATTTATATGCAAGTTTGTTGCATGTTATGCAATGTTATGATATTCATGTCGATTATTTTGCAAGTTCACACCCATGATGTTCATATTGACTATGTCGAGAATGCCAAGTTTACACCTATGACATGTTTATGTTAATGAATTATTATTATGCCAATTTTGTGTATGCTAAATTAGGCTAAGTTTTTAGCCTAATATTATATGTCAAAATCATGCGGATAGAGAATTAGGCTAAGATTGTTAGCCCAATATTTAGACGGGGTAACATTGGGTAAAATTGGTAATTATAGGAAACTTGACGTAAATTGGTTAAAAATCACATAGGTGATTTATGGCATGAAACGGTGTAAATTATATACCTAAATTAATGAACTTGATTAGAAATAAATTTGGGCAATGACATGAATTCTGGATAATTTACATAAATAAAATGTAAATTTAGACAATACGAATATGCTTAACCCGAGGTTGGATTGAGTTGTGATGTAAACCTGCCCGGACCCGCCCGGCTGTCCAGTAATCACAACAATACCTATCCAATGTGAGAGGTTAAGGCATTGAGCCCAATAAAGACCCGATGTTAGATTGAGTTGTGGTGTAAGACTGCCCGGAACCGACCGGCATACAGGCAGCCACAACAATACCTGTCTAATGTGAGTGGTTGGTGCTTTAATAAGACAATTAAAGCTAAGTTAGGATTGGTAGGGTTAGGTTAACTAAAACACTTAACCAACTTAACATGTTAACAAGACAAGACTTGTAGGGGTTAAGTAACTAATAAAACACTTAGCCAATTTATCATGTTAACTAGACTAGAAGGTGAGGTTAAGTAAAGTTAATACACTTAACCAGTTTAACATATTAACTAGACTAGAGGGTGAGGTTACGTAAATTCAGGACACTTAACCGTTATAACCTGATAATTAGATAAGTGGGTGAGGTTAAGTAAATTTAGAATACTTAACCATTATAACACGTTAGCTAGATAAGTGGGTAAGGTTGAGTAAATACACTTAGCCAATTTAATATGTTAGCTGGACTAGAGGGTAGGGTTAAGTAAACTTAGAACACTTAACCATCATAGTGTGATAAATTGAACAGGGTTAAGTTGAAACATGAAGGGACAATACTTAACCATTAGAACATGTTAATTGAACAAATGTTAGGGTTAAGTTAACTAAGAGAACACTTAACCGCTTTGGCATGTTAGTTAAACAGAAGGGGCAGGGTTAAGTAAAAGGGAACACTTAACCAATACAAGGTGAAGGGGTAGGGTTAAGTAATAAGAAATACTTAACCAATATAACTTGATTTGTGGTAGGGTTAAGTCAACATGAACTACTGATAACACTTAATCAGTTTATCATGACAAATGAATGGGTTAAGGTAACTTAAATTGACTAATGATACTTAACCAATCCAACTTGACGAGAAAGAGACTAAGTAGTAAACCTTAGTTAAAAGGACTAAGTTGTAAACCTTAGTTAAGAAAACGACGGTTCGGGGACTAAGTAGTAAACCTTAGTTAAAGGAACTAAGTAGTAAACCTTAGTACGACACGAGAAGGAGCGAACGTCCATCTGATCTTAAAGAAGGCTCCAACGAACTGAGGAACGAAGCCCGCGTGTAATGACCCGCATTTTTAGCTGTTGAATAATTAATTTATTTAATTATTTAAATATCGTTTTGGCGATATCGACGACCTGAATTAAAAAAAAATGAATATTTAATTAATATTATAAAATAGAATAATATATTTAATTCAGAAATAATCAGAAATAGTGAATTGACAATATGAATGTGAACTGGGCAATTCAAATTTATATAATTCAGTTTGTAATGGAATTAGAATAACGAATATAGTATATAAACGACAGTTGAACGTATAGTTTATAATATATTTATAAACGAGCTTGAAATGGCGCAGTAGTTCGCGATTTGGCGATTTGAACTTCAACTGAATATACAGGGTTCGTTTTAAATCGGATTTCTGTGAAACAAGAAACGTGTGGAGCTGGTGGAGTATATCTTTCTAGTGGAAGAGAAAAATCGGGATTTCGTCGTGTAGATTTTGATTTACGTCCAAATCAAATTTCAGAAAAGTCGCTATGGAATTCCTTTATAATTTGCAACGCTTTATTTACGTTATAAAAGGAATTTTCGATATAAACTGAATATCGATAAATCTAAAATCTGAAATATCAAACTGTAAATTCTGATATGATATTCTGGAGCTGTATGATATCATATGTGAAGATATACGATAATATAAATTTATTTATATTTAATTTAATTTAATTTAAATATATTTATATATTTAAAAGGGTCATCCAGAGCTTTAAAAATAGCCGGTTTTGCAAACAAAGTCGGAATTCGACGAAACCAGTTTTGTTGGATCCGCAATATCAAATAGTTGTTAGATTTCCAGTTTCGTGATTTTTAGAGTCACTGTGTGGCCGTACATATTTTTAGAGTGTAAAACAGTCAGTATTTTGACGATTAAAAATATGATGTGTGAGCATACGAAGTCGGAATTCAACGAAAACCAGTATCGGTAGGACCGTAATGTCGAACTGAAGGTGTATGTCCAGTTTTGTGATTTTTGGGTATTGTATGTGGTCATAAGAAATTAATTATGATAAGAACACATAGCTATAAAAATAAAAAGAGAATATGCTGAGGAATATTCCTACACCATACCCTATATAATAACCTTATCCTTGCCTAAACCTAATATCCCTCATTCCAGATATTTTCCGCCTCCACCCTTCTTTTGAAACGAGGAAACTGATCTTGCCCAAAAACAAAAAAATCAAAATAATCGAAATAAAATTCCGTAGATCAGCAAATATATATATATATATGAGTTCATCGTGATCTTCTCTTCGTTTTCATGTGTTTGTTTCTAAGTTCGAACACTTGTCTGCGTCGATGGAAAATACCCAGCGAGTTAGGGTTAATGCCTTTTTGCGTTATTTAAGTATTGATTCATGAAATCGAGTACGATTTTGGATTTCGTGAGTTGAAAGGGGGTTTGCGAGCAAGTTTGGAGGAGTTCTATGGAGGTTCTGTTCGGTGGATTCTTCCTGTGACCTGCGGAGTCGAGCAGCTTCAAAGGGTCGTCGCAGGGAGGTCTCGTTGATGGCTTGTGCAGTCTTCTGGAATGCGGATAAGTAAAGTGGTGAATGAAGTTTAGTTTTTCTTTTTCAGTTTGCTGTGAAGTTCTCTGTTTGAAGGTTTGGTACTGGAGTCTGTTGATGAAGAACAGGGCTTGAAACGCTATACTGCTGGGTGATGAAGGTTTGTAAGGGACATGTTGATGAAGTTCGATGTCTGTAGGAGGGTTCATGCCAGAATTTGTGCAGGTCGCGATGGGATAGTTGGTGCGAGATGAACTAATTAGTGATGGAGTTATTGAGGACTCGAAGAGGTTGAGAATGGTAGTTCTGGATTGAAGTTTAAATGAAAGAATCGATCCATGATGGTTGGGAGATGGTGAAAAACGAGAGCAAGAGTTTGTTTTTACTGATTGGGGAAGATGAGTTGTGTGGACTCGGGTTTATAAGGAAAGGGTATGGGCCTTATGAAAAGGTGAAGCCCAAATGGAGTTAATAAATTTAGTTTTAAGTTTGGTATAATATGCGTTCACTTGTAAATACCATAACTTTTCCGTATATTATCAGAATCGAGCGAAACAAGATCCGACAAGATCGTATGGACGGACACTACACGCTGGAACTGACTGGAAGTGGATTTGAGCTCGTTTGGATTTATGGCGAAATAAATTGTTTGATTCAAATCAAATAAACAGTTTATCGTTCTTTAACGATGAACTGCAAATGTGAGTAAAACTCACCAACTCTGAACAGTTATATTTTTATAATGTATTCTTAGAACTGTTAATCATCTGTTGATTGCTGTGTGTTGGTTGATTGATTGAACTGCTAGTCAGTTAGTGGAAATTATATATATATATATATATATATATATATATAAACCGTTAAATATTATATATTGATGCTGATATCAGAATAATCCGTACTGGACTGAAAGTGATGTTGATTTTATTGTGTAACATCTGTGATGCAGGGAAACAGGTTGGAGGGACCCAACTGGGTTCCTCAATATTTATAATACTGTTTGTTCATATATTGTGTTATATGATGTGATATATAATCTGTTGTCGATTATATGTGTTGGACGATATTTATCATCGTGATTTGATATGATTGAATACCATAACATACGGGATGTTGATAAGGGAATTTTCAAAGTGATATTGAGAATAAAATATTTATAAATGGGATATTTATAAACAATAGATATTTATAAATAGAAATATTTATAAATAAGAAATATTTATAAATTGGAATATGTATAAATAGGAGATATTTAGAAAGGAAATAATTTCAAAACATTTACTTTTCGAATGGAAAAGCCTGTGTGGCGGTTTGGGGATTTTCCCGATGCTTCCGATACAAAGGAGGTTGTGGCGAATTTTCCCGGGAATTTTAGGGGTTAGAATATTCTTAAGAATAAATTTGAAAAGGAAATATTTGCAAACCATTTGCAAATAGAATAAAATAGAAAAAAGAAATATTTGTAAACCATTTACAAATAGAATTGAAAAGGGAATATTTAGAAAGTAAATAGAGTTAATAAAAAGGAAATTGGTTTATAACGGAATAAGATGTTATAAAAAGGAAACCGTTATAAAAAGGAAAACGTTATTAAATGAACATTTATAAAGTGAAGAACCGTTACTAAAAAGTGAATCTTTATAAATGAATAAACGTTGTTAAAAGGGGATCTTTTTAAATGGATAAACGTTATCAAAAAGGAGAAATCGAATATGGTATTCGAAGTTAGTTAATCGAATATGGTATTCGAAAGTTAGTTAATCGAATATGGTATTCAAAAGTTAGTTAATCGAATATGGTATTCGAAGTTAGTTAATCGAATATGGTATTCGAAGTTAGTTAATCGAATATGGTATTCGAAAGTTAGTTAATCGAATATGTTATTCGAAAAGGGGTTAGTCGAGTCGAGTTAGTTGAATAGAGTTAACCGATAGAGTTAATCAGTAGAGTTAATCAGTTAGGGTTAACCAGTTAGAGTTAAACAATAGAGTTAATCAGTAGAGTTAATCAGTTAGAGTTAACCAGTTAGAGTTAAACAGTTAGAATTGAACAATTAGAGTTAATCCAAATGGGATGCCATTTAGTACGACTGCTAGCGTAATTCGCAGGGCTGCAAATAGCCTAAGGCGGTCGGATGTTTCCTGAGGGAATCAGGCGTAACCATTGTGATCGCTGCGATCTAGAGTCAAGCGAATGGAGTAAATAGAGTTATCGAATATTAGTTATTCGAATGGAGTTAAATAGAGTTATCGAATATTAGTTATTCGAATGGAGTTAAATAGAGTTATCGAATATTAGTTATTCGAATGGAGTTGAATAGAGTTAAACAGAGTTAAATAGAGTTAGTCGAATATAGTTTATTCGAATAGAGTAAAGGAAAGGAGTTATCGATTATAGTTTAATCGAAAGGAGCTATCGATTAGTTTAATCGAAAGGAGATTTATCGAATATATCGTATTCGAAAGAAAGAGATCGAATATAGTTTATTCGAAAGAGAGAGATTTATAATATAAGTTATTCGAAGAGAGATAATCGAATATAGGTTATTCGAAGAAGAGTTAATCAAATAGAGATTACTCGAAAGAGAATTATACGTCGAATTCAATTATATCGAATTAGGGAAAGTAATATTTACTTTCCGGTTTTTAAATCAAGAGTATACACTAATAAATTAGGGTTAGGTTTAATTATTCGAATTAAAGAATAAAGGTTATAATTGAAGTTAGATATTGCGAAAGTAGGGATTATAACGTTATTGTTAAAATCAATGTTTTCAATAAAGAAGTGGATTCGTAAATTGAATCCGAGAGTTACGTAAAGAAGTTGTTAAAGGATTAAAAGATAAACTGTTACTATTTCGAAGTTATAACGTTGTTCAGTTAAGGTCTGAGAGGTAATTATACCCCAACTTGATTGACTTCCTTCTTAACTAAGAAATGGTAAGGTTTGATAGTGAATGATGGTTAAGTGAATTTAGTAAATGGTTTGAGTTGGCATAGCGATGTTTTATTTAAACATCAGTTTAAATCCAATGAAGGAACTTTGGAAATGTTTTCCAAATAAGAAATCAGAAATGTTTTCTAGTATAGGAAACAGGAAATGGAAATGTTTTCCATTGTTAATAAAGTATATTTTCTAAAATTAGAAAATAAGGAAGGTTGAATATATGGAAACCGGAGATAAGTAAATTAATGAACTAAAGAGATAAATGTTAAATGATGATTGGTTGATATAATTTCCATCTGGAAATAATATCGTTGTTTGCGCACGAGTTTTTCTTTGATAGTTAAATCAAAGACTATCAATGTTTTGACCATTTTAACGTTGTTAATATGGAGAGACCGGTTGGATTATTATCCAAAGAACCACTCTGTATTGGCATAAGCGTTGCGAATCATATATGCTCAATATATTGAAGACGGAGTAAAGTGCAAGGGCTGTCGTATAAATCTTAGATAATAATGGACTAAGATGGATGTACTGAATAGTGCCTTCGGTTTCGTTCAGTCCCAGAACGAACGTAAATGGACGAATGTCTGACAAAGTATTTCCAATGATCGAATGGGTTGGTCTGTATAAATATATATGGTTGCAACGGATTTATCCCTTAGCATAACATCCAGGATATTTGTATAAACCAACTAATGATTTACGGATCTGATAATGTGGCATTCAAAGTGATCGTGTTATAAATGAATGGAAGTAAGCGTAGCTTCTAGCCTCACATCCGGTAAATGACAGAAATCGGCAGGCAGCATGGCTAAGTTGGTCGCACCGAAGTAGGGTGTATAATCACCTATCTAGAGAATATTCATTTTCTTCTTTTAATCTATCAATGTTGTCCCATATATATACGAGAAACGGTTGCTGATCCCAACCGTTGGTGATGTGCATTCGATACACTCAAGCGAAATGAGTGGTCGGTTATGTGTGGCTGAGTTGCAAGATGTTCTTGTTGAACTCCAGTGTATCGTTCCTAGAGTACACTGATCGGAAGGTGGTTCCATACCTTGTCATAGTTGGAAATCCATTACCCAATACGTGCTTGCGGTTTTGATTGTATACTATATAGTAGAACGTGAGATGAAAGCGTTTCTACTAGACTGATACCTATTTGTACTTAGACATTATTATAATATCAGAATGATATTGCTTTCAAAGATGTGTGGATTTTCATAAGGGAAAACCCGTTCCGTTTTCACGGCATGGTCTTATGATATATCCGTTATTAAACCAAGTGTTAGGAGTTTTATTCACACCAGTCCCATGACTGACCCGGAGTATATTTGTTTTTGTTTCCCTAAACTCTTGGGTGCCTAAATTTGTACGGGCAGTCAAGTAGTCGGGATTTTACAGATACACTTGGAGAGCTTGGAGCAGGAGGCTTCAGGATTCTATAGCTATTATTATTTCCGTTGTTGTTGTAAGTGCTGCACTCTGATAAGTGCTATTGTATATATAACTGTTTGTATTTCAAAAGTTATGTTATATTTTATTCGTTCCGCTGTGAGATTCGTGTTTACTCTGATGATGATGTTCTTCTTCTTCTTTTATTCTATTAGTTCTACCTTATCTATTCTCACCCTCTATCTTCTTTCTATTAGTTTCTTGAATTTCAAGTGCAATTTGGGGTTGGACTTGTGTTATTTAGTCAGCTCAAATTGGACCGGATTTTCGGGTCACTACAGTTGGTATCAGAGCATTGGTTTAGTTATTACCTTGGCTCTGTGGCGTGATTCAGTAGAGATAGGATTAGTAATATCCTAGACTGAATTTGAGTGTATATATACGAGTGCGTATTTGTTAGTTAATATAAAGTGATTTATATTGTGGAGACTCATTGGTTGAGTGGCTTATAGATTCTGGACGATCAGTTTGATCCACTGTATCGGTAGGGGTTTCTAAACACTCGAATACGATGGACCGACACAGTATGTTTTGAAAGGAGGGTAAATAAAATAATTTTACCCGAATACATTTGGTATAGTATATTGGTTGTGTTGGTTGTTATTATAATCGAATGAGATTATAAAAAGTGAAATGGTTATAAATAACTAATCAAAATTCATATAAGTAAGGTATATGAAGTAAGATGAAGTAAATCTGAATTTAAATCAGATTTGGAATTAAAATAAGGAAATTTTAAGTTCTTGGGAGATTTTGAAAACGTTTTTCAAACTGAAAGCGATATAGTATTGAACTCACTTCGATAGCTGGAAAATAGATTTTGATGATGAATCGCGACATCATCAGTGTTCATTTTCGAGTTCTAAGTGACGGATTACCACCAAAGGTTTTGTTTTTGAATTGTTTTGAGAAAACAAGTTGTTTAGAAATTCAAAGGTTTTGAATTGGTAATATGATTTCAAATTGATTTGAAATTTACCCAGGAATTTAAGTTCTGGAATTAAAATTTAACTAATGAAGTTAAATAAAATGAGATGGTAAAAATAAATTGAAATTTAACTTGAACTGAGTTAAATAGAATTGAATTGGATTAGAGAATAATCTATTATGGAATTGGGTTGATTAATTAAGAATTTGAAATTTTGATTTTGGGGTTCGAATGAAATTCGATTTGGATTTGAGGATATGAACTGATTGGAATTTGATTGAGATAACACTAGTATATGCTGAGTTGATAGCATATGGAAGTGATAGAGTTGATATGCCCGACAAAAAGGTGCCAGTTTATATTATATATTGGTTTGAGATTTTGATGAGCCGAATTGGCAAGCCGCTTGGCTGTTTGGTTTTCTTTTGGGTTGGAGATGGCCCCGAGAGGCGAGTTGGAGTTTGAGTTATTGACCAGTACAAAGGAGGTGCTGGAGTTTTTTTTTGAAAAGTTAAGGTGTTAGAAAATTTTCAGAATTTTTGAAAATTTAGTTTGTCGGAATAAATTAATATTTTAGTCGATATTAATTGGTTCAGTTGAAACCGACGATAAGAGGTAAACAGATAAATTTTTACCCAGTAAATAGGGTCGTCCCCTACGTTAGCAATTTCGAGGACGAAATTATTTTAAGGGGGAAAGATTGTAATGACCCGCATTTTTAGCTGTTGAATAATTAATTTATTTAATTATTTAAATATCGTTTTGGCGATATCGACGACCTGAATTAAAAAAAATGAATATTTAATTAATATTATAAAATAGAATAATATATTTAATTCAGAAATAATCAGAAATAGTGAATTGACAATATGAATGTGAACTGGGCAATTCAAATTTATATAATTCAGTTTGTAATGGAATTAGAATAACGAATATAGTATATAAACGACAGTTGAACGTATAGTTTATAATATATTTATAAACGAGCTTGAAATGGCGCAGTAGTTCGCGATTTGGCGATTTGAACTTCAACTGAATATACAGGGTTCGTTTTAAATCGGATTTCTGTGAAACAAGAAACGTGTGGAGCTGGTGGAGTATATCTTTCTAGTGGAAGAGAAAAATCGGGATTTCGTCATGTAGATTTTGTTTTACGTCCAAATCAAATTTCAGAAAAGTCGCTGTGGAATTCCTTTATAATTTGCAACGCTTTATTTACGGTATAAAAGGAATTTTCGATATAAACTGAATATCGATAAATCTAAAATCTGAAATATCAAACTGTAAATTCTGATATGATATTCTGGAGCTGTACGATATCATATGTAAAGATATACGATAATATAAATTTATTTATATTTAATTCAATTATATTTAAATATATTTATATATTTAAAAGGGTCATCCAGAGCTTTAAAAATAGCCGGTTTTGCAAACAAAGTCGGAATTCGACGAAACCAGTTTTGTTGGATCTGCAATATCAAATAGTTGTTAGATTTCCAGTTTCGTGATTTTTAGAGTCACTGTGTGGCCGTATAGATTTTTAGAGTGTAAAACAATCAGTATTTTGACGGTTAAAAATACTCTGTGTGAGCATACGAAGTCGGAATTCAACGAAAACCAGTATCGTTAGGACCGAAATGTCGAACTGAAGGTGTATGTCCAGTTTCGTGATTTTTGGGTATTGTATGTGGTCATAAGAAATTAATTATGATAAGAACACATAGCTATAAAAATAAAAAGAGAATATGCTGAGGAATATTCCTACACCATACCCTATATAATAACCTTATCCTTGCCTAAACCTAATACCCTCATTCTAGATATTTTCCTCCTCCACCCTTCTTCTGAAACGAGAAAACTGATCTTGCCCAAAAACAAAAAAAATCAAAACAATCGAAATAAAATTCCGTAGATCAGCAAATATATATATATGAGTTCGTCGTGATCTGCTCTTCGTTTTCATGTGTTTGTTTCTGAGTTCGAACACTTTTCTGCGTCGATGGAAAATACCCAGCGAGTTAGGGTTAATACCTTTTTAGGTTATTTAAGTATTGATTCATGAAATCGAGTCCGATTTTGGATTTCGTGAGTTGAAAGGGGGTTTGCGAGCAAGTTTGGAGGAGTTCTATGAAGGTTCAGTTCGGTTGATTCTTCTTGTGACCTGCGGAGTCGAGCAGCTTCAAAGGGTCGTCGCAGGGAGGTCTCGTTGATGGCTTGTGCAGTCTTCTGGAATGCGGATAAGTGAAGTGGTGAATGAAGTTTAGTTTTTCTTTTTCAGTTTGCTGTGAAGTTCTCTGTTTGAAGGTTTGGTACTGGAGTCTGTTGATGAAGAACAGGGCTTGAAACGCTATACTGCTGGGTGATGAAGGTTTGTAGGGGACATGTTGATGAAGTTCGATGTCTGTAGGAGGGTTCACGCCAGAATTTGTGCAGGTCGCGATGGGATAGTTGGTGCGAGATGAACTAATTAGTGATGGAGTTGTTGAGGACTCGAAGAGGTTGAGAATGGTAGTTCTAGATTGAAGTTTAAATGAAAGAATCGATCCATGATGGTTGGGAGATGGTGAAAAACGAGAGCAGAAGTTTGTTTTTACTGATTGGGGAAGATGAGTTGTGCGGGCTCGGGTTTATAAGGAAAGGGTATGGGCCTTATGAAAAGGTGAAGCCCAAATGGAGTTAATAAATTTAGTTTTAAGTTTGGTATAATATGCGTTCACTTGTAAATACCATAACTTTTCCGTATATTATCAGAATCGAGCGAAACAAGATCCGATAGGATCGTATGGACGGACACTACATGCTGGAACTGACTGGAAGTGGATTTGAGCTCGTTTGGATTTATGGAAAAATAAATTGTTTGAATCAAATCAAATAAACAGTTTATCGTTCTTTAACGATGAACTGCAAATGTGAGTAAAACTCACCAACTCTGAACAGTTATATTTTTATAATGTATTCTTAGAACTGTTAATCATCTGTTGATTGCTGTGTGTTGGTTGATTGATTGAACTGCTAGTCAGTTAGTGGAAATTATATATATATATATATATAAACCGTTAAATATTATATATTGATGCTGATATCAGAATAATCCGTACTGGACTGAAAGTGATGTTGATTTTATTGTGTAACATCTGTGATGCAGGGAAACAGGTTGGAGGGACCCAACTGGGTTCCTCAATATTTATAATACTGTTTGTTCATATATTGTGTTATATGATGTGATATATAATCTGTTGTCGATTATATGTGTTGGACGATATTTATCATCGTGATTTGATATGATTGAATACCATAACATACGGGATGTTGATAAGGGAATTTTCAAAGTGATATTGAGAATAAAATATTTATAAATGGGATATTTATAAACAATAGATATTTATAAATAGAAATATTTATAAATAAGAAATATTTATAAATTGGAATATGTATAAATAGGAGATATTTAGAAAGGAAATAATTTCAAAACATTTACTTTTCGAATGGAAAAGCCTGTGTGGCGGTTTGGGGATTTTCCCGATGCTTCCAATACAAAGGAGGTTATGGCGAATTTTCCCGGGAATTTCAGGGGTTAGAATATTCTTAAGAATAAATTTGAAAAGGAAATATTTGCAAACCATTTGCAAATAGAATAAAATAGAAAAAAGAAATATTTGTAAACCATTTACAAATAGAATTGAAAAGGGAATATTTAGAAAATAAATAGAGTTAATAAAAAGGAAATTGGTTTATAACGGAATAATATGTTATAAAAAGGAAACCGTTATAAAAAGGAAAACGTTATTAAATGAACATTTATAAAGTGAAGAACCGTTACTAAAAAGTGAATCTTTATAAATGAATAAACGTTGTTAAAAGGGGATCTTTTTAAATGGATAAATGTTATCAAAAAGGAGAAATCGAATATGGTATTCGAAGTTAGTTAATCGAATATGGTATACGAAAGTTAGTTAATCAAATATGGTATTCGAAAGTTAGTTAATCGAATATGGTATTCGAAGTTAGTTAATCGAATATGGTATTCGAAGTTAGTTAATCGAATAAGAAAACCCTAGATTAGATATAGGTAATAAATAATAGATGTACACCTAAAGGCAACCGCAATTACAGGGATTGGGATCACGTTATCATCTTTATACAGATTACTAGTTGGGATACTAGTTAGTTGGTGCAGAGATATAGAATGGGGTGTGATAGTATATTCGGTTTAAACTGTCTTGCTTTGGTTTATATTAGTCTGTTATTCTGGTATTGTCCGATTTTCCAGTTTACTCCTGTCATGAACTTTATCCTGTTCACATGCTAAAAGCCACTAGACTTACTCAGGCTTTATGTCTGACTTTATTTTTATTTCATCTTCTTTTCTTCCGTCCCCCCCCCCGGGTAGTCAGGGAGGGAATAGCTCTGCTTAGTATGGACTGTTACTCTTTCCAAGCTTGAAGACTCTTGGATATATCGCTTCAGACTCTCTTTTCCGCTGCTATGGCTGGCTTATGCTACATTGGGGAATATAAATGTTATTTTATGCTTCTTTATTTTGTAAGACAGATGATACTATGGTTTTGGAAAGCAATTGTTGTACAAACTATTTTATCAATAAAGTAAAGATTTATTTTCCGTTGTTTTAATTTTTTTTCTATCTTGTAATTTATCTGCATCTTTTACCTTAAATACTCCACATAACTTAGTGCATTCCCTTTGTGAGTGACACTAACGGATGTGGGGTGTTACACGTGGTATCAGAGCTGAAGGTTACTGGATCGGATAAAAGATTTGAAAAATTATTTTCAAAACGGGTTTAAAAGAAGCATTTTCAAAAGAAAAGTTTTGTTTTAAAGGCATATTCCCCAAAGCCATATGCACTATCTTTTGATTCTCTATTTGAGTCCTTGTTTCTTGAGTCTCTGGGGCTCCTGGCTTTCTGGGAGGTAACCTCATCGAAGGGTGAAGTAGTGCCCGACTTCCATCTATAGCCGTAATAGTTTCACCTACGGCTAGTTTTCTTTCAAGCTTTGTAGGGTTTTCTGTACGATGGAGGCAGCTTTCGAGAGATTTGTCAACATGATTACACAAGGAAGAGGATGAGGAGTTTGGCTAAGGGGCACAACCCAAGGATGAGGAATTCATGGATATGGACTTGGCTCACGAAGGAGTAAGGAATTATAAAACCTAAGACAAGAGGAAGTAGCTTTTCTATGGTATAATAGGGCATATAATTAAGGACAAGGGCAAGGACGAGGGAAAGGATTTTCAGGAGGACGAGTGCGTGCTTTCACCACCAGAATACCTGGGAGAGAGATAGTAAAAGTCTCCATTGGAAAAGTTTAGCTTTTCATTTGATCAACCTGTTAGTACTCTTTTGATCTTAGCGCTTCGCATTCATTTATACCTGCTTCCATAGTTGAGTCTCTGCACCTAGGTACTTGTATAGTAGAAGATCCCAATTAGTCTCAGATCCAAATTGGTGGTTCGGCCCGTTAAACTTTGGTTTGTACGGATTTGAGAACGGCCACATTTAGTGTTGAGTTTAAGCGTAATTTTTTGGTTCCATGGGCTATGAGTTGATCCTAGGCATGGGTTGGTTAGCTAGTAATTCTAAAAGTTAGACTTTTTGACTTGCCTTGGAAATACCCTCGAGATTTCGTGACCCTAAAGGGATCAGTTAGGCTTAGCTATCTAGAATCACTTAATACATTTATCGACGATTTGCAATCCGTTAGAATAGTCCCTGAGTACGCAGATGTTTTGATTAGGTTAGGGGTTTACCCCTAAAACGCGGGATAGACTTCCGCATATATCCAGTTAACAATGAAAAGCCAGCTATCCGATCAACGACAGTTTTGGAAATGGAGGTCAAGAAGCTTCACAATCGTGAAGATTAACTAGATAAGGTACGGTATAGAGAAGCTCAAGAAGATGCGACTTAGAAGACTGAAGACTAGATACGTGCATCATACCCTTTTTCTTAAGGGTATATCCTTTCTCTAGGAGTTTTATGCCTACTTGTTTCTAGCTTTTAAGGTATATCCTCTAGGACGTATCATCGATGCTTAGGTAGAAGCCAATGGATGTAAACGTGTATTTGAAACATGTATTTGAAACATGTTATGATTGATGGTTGCAAGTGGTTGCTCGTGGATGCATATACACACCATATGCGCTAGAACGACTTAGACACTTTCATATTGCATTCACATATATGTATTTGCTTAACGGATTTAACTTGATATGTTATCATATGGATGTTGCATATGGATGAATGGCTATGCACACATGTAGTATTTACATAACTAGGGATGCTTGCATACATGATTGGACGCATGGCACTGACATAATTCGCATTAAGGAGGTCAACTGAATCAGTAGACCGCCTGATTTTGCATTAGATAAAGACATATACACACACTATGCATATGAATATGAAAGCATTTAGAAATCTTTTTAAGGACAATGAATGCCTGTGATTGAATGGTTGAGTAGATGGGTGATTGGATGGTAGGACACATTCTTCCTAACTTGAAGATTTCGGGGACGAAATCCTTTTAAGAAGGGGAGAATGTAACACCCCGTAATTCTGTAACACTAGGATTCACAAATTAAAGTGTAATTAATTCTAAATTAAAGAATTAAAGGAAACGGGTTACGCCATTGCGTTCGTCTCGGAATTCTGCTTGAGATAGAGTCCGAGTTTGCGTGAATCGGACTCCGTATGAAGGAGTTATGACCTTCGGAAGTTTCAGAATAAAATTTAAAATTCAAACAGCTCGGTTTCAAGTTCAAAATTCGAAAAATAAGCTCAAACTGGGCTAGGCGGGAAAATTCCCGCCCAGGGACCAGGTCGACCATAGGGTCGACCATGGTGTCGACCTGGTCACCCCAGATCGACCATAGTGTCGACCTGGGTGTCCACCTGCCAGTCGACCTGGCTGGCTGGGTCTGGCTCTGGCTCGAATTTCTATGGCTCGGTGTGTCATTGGGGCTGACATGTCACCTCTTGATTGGCTCTTTGGACTTTGTATGGTCTAGATTCCTCCTGTCTTCATCTGACGGCTCAAAACAATCTAAAAATCTATATATACACCCTAGGTCTCCAACTAAAATTCACACAAAAATAAGAACTTGAGCCGCCATACTGTCGGAAGAAAACTAAGGAGAGCCTCCGCTTGAAAAGAGACGAACAACAAATCAACTCAAGCTAATTCAAATTTGAGATTAAAGCTACTAATAAAAACAAAACAACAACGTCTACCCAAAGGAACGCATCTCAATTTCAGAACTCAGAATCCAGAATTCAAGATTCTGCATTCGTTGTAAGTATAGTGGCTCTTTAGATGGGAATGCGATTAAGACATGATTTGTTGTAAATTGTAATATGGAATTATATCAGTATTAACGATGTTGTTTTATATTTGTTATTTGTGATAATTTGAATGATTGTGGTGATTGAATCTTTTATGTATTGTGAATCAAACAATCAGCACCTTATGCGAATTGTATGTATACAGTTAGATCTAAATATATACTTATAAAAGTTATAGGTTGCAAGTTAGATTTACACAAATATTTGTATCATTCATGTAGGCTCTATGTATATATGTTTAAACCAATTGTGCCTACATGACTAGAATAGATCTATATTCACATGTTTTTATGCAAGTGAGAACTTATAATCGGATCCATGTCAAGGTCCATTTTGGATTCATATGAAAGTTTATTGTTAGATCTATGTTTATACATATGTGTTGCAAGTTCACACCCTTAAGTGGTTGTCAAAGTTATACATATAGTTTTGTCTTACGCCAGTTTTATGTTTGAGGTTATGCCTAGACCTATGCATTAACATGTTATACCATGTTTGTAACACCCCGAATTTTAGTTTATACTAATATTCACTAATTACAGAATAAATAATCTCAGATGTGAGAATTGGAGGAAACGGGCTGCGTCATTGCGTTCGTCTCGGAAAAATACGCGAAATAGAGTCCGAGTTTTCGAGAATCGGAGTCCGTATGGCCCAGTTATGGCCTAATGAAGTTTTCAGAAAATTCAAAGTTCAAAACAGATTTAAAATTCAGGTTCAAATTTCGAAATTGGGGCCATTGGGCGCAGGCGGAAAAATTCCCGCCTAGCTAACCAAGTCGACAGCCATGTCGACTGGGCAGTCGACTTGGCTAGGACCAAGTCGACAGCCCTGTCGACTTGTGTGTCGACAGGGGGTGCTCGGCCAGTTTGGCCTGGTGCACCATTTTAGGGTTTGGCTGTGTTTTGGGGCTGTTTTCTGGAAGCTTCCGAGATCTGATGGTCCTAATCTAATTTAGGGTTAATCTAATGGCCTAAAACACTAGCCTAATCTATAAATAAGACCCTAAGCTAGCCCTAAATGATCATAATCCTATCCTCTAACTAAACTACACTACGACAAAAAACACTTTTCGCAACAGGCAATATCTGTTGCAGTAGACCAATTGCAACAGGCCCACGCCTGTTGGTATAGCCGAAGTTGCAAAAAGTCTGCAACCTTTTCTGCCTGTTGCAATAAAACGTTGCGGTATACTTTTTTGCAACTGACCTTTGTTGTTGCAACAGACCATTTTGCAACAGTATATGCCCGTTGCAATAGATTCAGAAATCCAAAAAAAAGAAATATAGCTTATAAATATTACGTATCAAATGTATTTGTTTTAGTAACAACGTATAACACAGAATGAAATAAACAAATAAATTTTTTATTTTAACGAAGTTTTAATAGTACAAACAATTAGAATAAATAGTACAAACAATTACAATAAAAGTTTCTACAATTTTCATACACCGTTCATGTGTAATAATTTTCATACATCATTCATGCATTGTGCTTTTCATCCACTCGTCGCGTTTTAAACTATTATCAAACAAAGCCACCAATGCACTCGCTTCAGCTCTTTCAAACACATCAAAGCAATGGCCCCCTGATAAAAAAAAACTTATCTAAAAGAGAGAATTGTTAACAAAAACTAAATCAATTTATTCCAGTTATTCTAGTGTAGTTGGAGTCATTGCTGATTTCATACAAGAGAGAATAATACACATAATAATACAAATCAGATATCTATACAGTAGAGAGAATAAACTTGAACACGATTTTTTTTAATAATTAAGTAGAGAGAATAAATTTGAACATGAATTTTTTTTTAATAATCAAGTAGAGAGAATAAATTTGAACATGAAATATTTCAGTAATCAAGTAGAGAGAATAAACTTGATATAGAAACAAATTTACGTTGTTCAAAGCTTTAAGGATTGACATCCACACCGTTGTGATCAACAAAATCTTCACGTTTGGATCCACACCAAAATTTTGGCAGTCAAATAGTGGGAGCAAATTTGGATCTACAAGTAAACATCAAGACTGAGATTAACCAAATGCTGATGCAATAACATTCTAGCTATTATGAGTAATGCATCACTATAACAATTGACCTAATACTGCAAAAAACTGCAATTAAATATCACACAAATTTCCAACTGGTGCATGATACTATAGGACAGAACCTGCCGCATAAACTAAAATATAAAGCTGTAACTACAAAAATATCGCACAAATTTCCAATTGGAATAGATTAAGTAGTCTATAATTCTCAGCAAAGACATCCAATGTTCTTACTACAAAAATAATTATATAAAGCTACAGTGCGGATGCTACAGCGTAGCTTCAAGCAAACACAAACTCCATGTTGATGCTTGTTACTTAGTATCTTAAAACCACCAATTAACATAAGAACCATATTCAAAAAATAGGTTGCAGCTCAAGACCAATACCATATCGGGAAAAAAGCATTTTCATGAATACTAACTAGACAAGCCACGATGCATACTAGCGTAGTAACTGGTTTTATTTTCAGGAATGTACATACTCAAATGCAAGCAACGTATGGTAAATTAAAACTTGCCAGTATGATAGAAGTCATGGATTAGATCCATGTGCGTATATTATAACTAAAAAAACAACTCTAGTAAGTTCTAACTCATGAGCTGTAACCAATTTTACAAATTTAAGCATACTAAGGCTCACTCCATTGAATTATAAACAATGAAATAAATCAACAACAGTTCTTTGAAGTCAAGCTTAAAAACGAAAGGACAATGAGTTCCTTAAACCTAACAAGAGACTAGGAATTCAAATCATCAGATTACCTCTTATTAATTTGAAATAAAATGCACCTAAGAGGGAGTGTTACATTGAACTAATGCTCAAGTAAATTCTACAACCTACCTTGAGATGCAGATAGTTTCTGATAAGTATCTTTGAGAGGCAGTATCCCCTACTAGCTCTTTTACATCAATCCAAACACAACCTTGCATATTAACAATTTTTACTGCATCATGTGTCTTACAAACAAAAATATGCAATCCAGACCAAAAACTAGTGACTGTTAACATGTGCTCCTAGTTATCTTCATTCGTTATTATTTTCTTTAAGATTCATTTGTATTTCTTATATAAATATGTCATATTTTATTTCAAAAACCAACTAAATAAGTTATTTTTTCCATTAAAAAGCATCAAGATAGAATTTATATAATTTTGCAGCGTCATAGTCATAAGATTATAGATAAGAAGACAACATTTAAGGGGCAATCAACTGTTAACCTGGAAATTGTTTTCTAGTCACTTTATACTCGTCTGACCAGTATATTAGTGTTACTTTAGCTAATAATGGTCTAACAATAGTTTATGCTAAGAACTTACAATAAGAATGGAAATAGGATTTGGTTTACCTATTTGGAAATGGTTTATGATAAGAACTCTTTGTTGGCTGATTTGGAATTACGAGCCTGCGTCACTGCTATGGGACTGTCTAAAATCGATGCCAGCGCCAATCAATTTACATTGACAGGATGTATAAACTTTTCCCTTCATTAACTTGGCCTTTCTGTACAGAACTACTAAGCTCTTATCACTGCTATGAGCCTGCATCACTGCTATGAGACTTGACAGGTGATGAACATTTTTCCAAGCTCTTATCAGATCTACCAGGTTTCTTAACCGATTCTTCAATAGCTCTAGATCTCTTGCTCCGGGTTTGATTACAAACTGTTTTCAATGGATAATCAACAACATCTTCAAACTCATCAGCTAATTTCCTAGCCATTTTTCTCCCCGCTTCAGGCGTTCGCTTTTACTTCAAGTTCAGATTCCGATTCCAAAAACTCATCCTCTTCAACATTCCGGATCTTGTCCGCATCAAATTGGGCCTTTTCTGCATTTAATCGGGTTCTTGACTTCTTCTTATCGGATTTAAAGGTATCAGAGCGAAGCTTGCAGATTGATCAAGCAATTTTGCAACACAACAAACACAGTGATACACCTTTACAAATTAAAAAAAATTAGTGCATCTTTCACTATTCAGTTTTTCCAGTTAAAACAAAATATTAAAATAACTTTAAAACTGGATAAAAATTTATTTTTATTAGAAGTAATGAGGCAGTGGTGGACACAAAGGGCAACTAATTTTCAAAATGAGTAAGAAAACTTACAGGGTAAAACTAGGCAACTAGGAACTGGGGAAGCTGGAAAAAATGTAAGAAATCGAGAAACTTCTCATTATCATTTAACATTTAGATTTCCAAATTTAGCCGAAATCAGATGGGGGAATATGCTTATTATAAGAAACGAGGAAAAGAAGTTGAGAAGGTATTTTAGAAACAACAACCTATGCATTTTCACTAAAAATAGTTGCCAGATAAATATTCTCCAACCTCAAGTCCACAACCAAACCAACGCCACCCCCTTCCCACCCCCATGACACACACATCCCCAAGAGAAACCCATTGATATATTGTTTCACATATCATACATAGCACATTATAGCCTAAAACCATCATTTCTCGTCACCCCTTCTACCACACAGCTAAGACCGTAGGATCAACACAGCAAAAATGAAGAGAAAAGAGTAGGTGGATTGGGAATAAAGGCATCTAATATATATTGGTGTTACTAGCAATCGATAATCTGAAGAAAAAAAAATACATATTAAACATCAACCCCACCAGACAGTACATGCCATATTTCACTGGATAACCATAAAGAGATCTCAACACCCAAATACTTGTTTTTTATTTACTATATTAATGTTACGAAAGTCGGTATACAACTCCAAAAAAAATGCAGCAGCATAAACATTCGTCATGTTCAAAAAATAAATATACGCACTCCATACCTAAATTGAAACCATATCTATAATCGAACGTTGCAAACTAAAAAACATTGAACAAAGTAAAAATTGCATAGCAAAACTCATTTGTGCTAGAATCAACTGACCTATCATGATCGGAGGTTCCATTAAGTCGCCTTCTACTGCTAGAATCAACCGACCCAAGACAATCGGTAGTTCCATCAGTTCGTCTTCTACTTATGGAATCATCTGACCTGTTACAATCAGAAGGTCAACTAAGAGACAACCTTGTAACTTCTAGAAGTCGCCTTCTTTGCCGCCTCAGATCCAGTCGCCTTTCCTCTGCTCGCCATCACGATTTCTGATTTGGGTCATTAGGAAATTAGGGTTTCAAGCCAAAATCATGTCGGGCGAGACGCGAGAAAGCTTCGAGGTGACGGATTTTTTTAATTTGGGCTTTTGAATGTTGATGCGGTCTCGCTGTAAAATGATATAAGCCAAAATTTTCGGGGAGAACGCCAAAATTTTGAATATGGAGCCAAAAGTTTTGGATTTGGCAATCAAAAACGAAACGTATTACAAAGGTTAAAAGGAATTATCTAGAGTAATTCTTTGGACGTCTTAGCATGTACAAACTTACAAGTCCATATTTAAACATTTGTTTATAATAATTATTAATTAATAGATATTAGTATCATCGGCTAAGAATTTTCGTCCATTTTTAATAAATATTAAATACTATTTTTTAAAACTAATTACTATTTTATAAATTATAAATTATTTAATATTGACTACTAATTTTTAAATATTATTTCTTAATTATTCAATAGTAGTTATTTAAAATTAATGATTAGTTATTTAATACAAATTATTTAATAGTAATTATAGATTATTAAATTATTTAATAGTAATTATCATTATTAATTATTTAACAATAATTATTCAAAATTTACTATTAATAATTAGTTAACTACTACTTATTTGTTAATGGTTAATTACAAATAGTTGTTTATTACTGCTTAATTATAACTGAATGTTAATGATTAAATATTATTTATTATGTATGTATTATTAATTGATTTTTTGATATGTTGTTAAAAATATTTATTGCAACTAGCAAGGAATGTTGCTTGTAAAAAACACACTTATCGCAAGTGGCAAAAAAGTGTTGTTGCTAAAGAAACATTTTCGCAGCTGATACAGAAGTGCAGTTGCTAAAGATATGTTTTTCGTAACGATGCGG
Organism: Allium sativum; assembly: GCA_030737875.1. Taxonomy (NCBI): domain Eukaryota; kingdom Viridiplantae; phylum Streptophyta; class Magnoliopsida; order Asparagales; family Amaryllidaceae; genus Allium; species Allium sativum. The sequence continues at coordinate 89,334,150 of CM060920.1, forward strand.
AAAGGCAGATAAGTATTTAAGGTAATTAATTAAATTATTTAGCATAATTCTGTTGAGTATTTAAGGTAATTAATAAATATTCATTAAGTATAATTTATTAATTATTAATACTTAACTATAATAAATTATTAAATATCATTTAATAGTAATTAACTATTTAAAATTAATTAGTAAAAGTTAATCAATAAAAGCTGATATTAATTTTTAATAGTATGTTTTTCGCAACTGCCTTTACCAGTTATAAAAAAATACAGTTATTGCAAGTGGCGAAAACAGTTGCTAAATATATTTATTCGCAACTGACTTGGAAGTGCAGTTGCAAATAATATGTTTGTTGCAACTGTTATGAAAGCACAGTTGCTAAAAGTATGTTTTTGCAACAGGAAGGGAAGCGCAGTTGCTAAAAATATGCTTTTCGCAACAGGAAGAATAGGCCTGTTGCAAAATCTCATCTATTGCAACTGCTATAGCAGGTATGTTGCTAAATATCATTTACTGCAACTGTCATTTGTCGCCTGTTGCAAATAGCTAGTTGCAATAGGGTATTTTTCTTGTAGTGCTATGCCAAAATTTTCTACGATCATGGCCTCCACTCAAAACCCTAGCCTCCATCCTCTTTCTAAAACTATTTCTATGAAGGCTTTCATGTTCATACAAGCATTTTTAAGTTGTATGAGTGATCATTAGCTTTCATTCATCATCAAGTTGCAAGCTTTATTTTCAAGGCTAGAGTTTTTGGGTGATTTTTGGCAAGGGTTTGCTTATTGGAGTTTAGTGGTGAGTTTCTATAGCCTTAATAATCAATTGTTAAATTGATTATGATAGGATATGATAAGATATGGCTATGTTTGTGGATCAATGTGTTTATGCAAGTTTAGTATAGTGTATGTTGTGTGTTTTGCAAGTTTTATGCTATAGGTTATGCAAGTTCAATGCTATGTTTTATGAGGCTCATTATGCAAAACACTATGTTGAACATTGATTCATATGTAACATGTTATGCAAGCTATATGTGAGATTATATGCAAGTTCATAAGTAACATGTTATGCAAGTTATGTGTTTGGTTATATGCAAGTTATGTGCATGATTATATGCAAGTTCATAAGTAACATGTTATGCAAGTTATGTGTTTGGTTATATGCAAGTTATGTGCATGATTATATGCAAGTTCATAAGTAACATGTTATGCAAGTTATGTGTTTGGTTATATGCAAGTTATGTGCATGATTATATTCAAGTTCATATGTAACATGTTATGCAAGTTATGTGTTTGGTTATATGCAAGTTATGTGCATAATTATATGCAAGTTCATATGTAACATGTTATGCAAGTTATGTGTTTGGTTATATGCAAGTTATGTGCATGATTATATGCAAGTTCATATGTAACATGTTATGCAAGTTATGTGTTTGGTTATATGCAAGTTAACATGTGACATGCTATGCAAGTTCACACCTTTGTATGACATAAGAATCATATGAAAGTTACCCCTTTGTGACATATGTGCTTCATGCAAGTTTGGGTTAAATGCTAGTTGGGTTTAATGTATGCTCATATATGCAAGTTGACACCTTTTAAACCCATGATAAGGTTATATGCTATGTTGGTTAAACCCATGGCATTTGTGATGAATCTTCCCTTTATTATGTCATGTTATGAGAACGAATTACGTGGGGAACGATGGGGTTAATATGCATGTTAATAAAATGGTGTGAAATGGGTATGCTTAAGCATAACATAAAGTGAATGGACATAATTGGGAATTTACCTATTAAGTTAGGTCTACCCATACTTATGGAATTGGGAATTTACCTATTGAGTTAGGTCTACCCATATTCTTGAAATTTGTAATTAAGTAGGGATAATTAATACAAATTATGGGGGTGATTAATTAGGTGTAATTAATCGACTAAGACACGAGGTTGGACCTATTTGTAGCATAAGACTGCCCGGAACCGACCGGCAAATCCAGCGGCTACAAATGGTGGGCCCAATGTGAGAGGTCTTAGTCATAAACTAAATACGTGACAAGTGTAAAGACACGAGGTTAGACTCTGTTATGGTGTAAGGCTGCCCGGAACCAACCGGCATATCCAGCTGCCATAAAAGACAGTCTAATGTGAGAGGTCTTTACAAAGGTTACGATCTTAATTAATTAAGAAACACTTAACCAAATTAGCATGTAGTGGGCCATGAGGGGTTAAGTGGGTGCCTTGGGTGGCATGTAGTAACTAGTGGGGGTGCCTTGGGTGGCATGAGGAAACTAGTGGGTTGCCTTGGGTGGCAATAGAAAATACGATTAGAATACTTAACCAAAGTGGAACATGTAATTAAACATGATTAAAGGGTTAAGTAAGTGCCTTGGGTGGCATGTGGGAATCAAGTATGTGCCTTGGGTGGCATGTGGGAATCAAGTAAGTGCCTTGGGTGGCATGTGGAAATCTAGTGGGTGCCTTGAGTGGCAATTAAAATATGATTAAAAGACTTAACCAAAATTTATAACATGTAAGTGGACATGGTTAAAGGGTTAAGTGGGATTCACTAGAAATGACAAGCTTAGGTGGGTAGCTTGTGGGGGCCCATTTCAACTAATATCCCAAACGTATCTTTGTGGGCTCGACCCAAGTTGGGGACGGGACACGCATATTGGGCTTGACTGTAAGAGGCCAAAACGGGTTAGCGGTGGCAACGCAAGTCCAACGGGTTTCATATGCGTGTGTGGACCCGGGCTGGTAAGTAAGACGTTGTTGCACCGTGTAGGTATAAGCCGTGCACCGTTGATATTATCAGGTTGCCACTTTGGGGAATGATACACCCCACTGTGGGGCCAGCACGGGTATCTACGTTAGGGAGCCGATCGCTTGGGGAGTAATGGGTGCACCTAGTGGAGATAGGGGCAGACGGCACCTACGTAGTCAGCTAGGGGTACACGAAACTACTATTAAAAATTACTAAGTACACTTAGTGGGATCAACCTTTAAGTAGGAATTACCCATGGGTGGGTAGATCTGGTGTGGTGCAGTGTAGGAATTACCCTTGGGTGGGTAGATCTGGGGTGGTGCACTGTAGTAATTATCCTTGGGTGGGTAAATGCGTCTTTTCGGTTATCTTAGTACATCCTGTGTTTAGTTGGCTACTTAGTGTAGTCATTATCCCCAGAGGTACCGTACCTTGTTTATATCATACCCTAATTACTTTAATGATTGTATTGTTAAGGTTATAGGACTCGCTCAGACTTATGTCTGACCCCGTTGTTTTTATCTTTTTCCCAACCCTCAGGTTTTCAGAGTGGGCCTAACACTAGTGGGCTTGGATCAGACCGCTATATCTATCTTTTGGGGCTTGGACCGTGGATGTAAAGCTCAGTTTATCTTTTCTATTATGGCTATTAAGTTATGTAGTGGGATTATGTACTTTTGTTTTATCAGGATGGATATTATGTACTTGACTCTTGTTTATGGTTTTGGTGTAACCAAACATGTTTTACTTTCCGCTGCAATGAAATGATGTTTTAAATTCTCAAGTATTACTTATATCTGTCTTGTTGTAATTTTTCTGTTCTATATTCACTTAAAATACTCCACCGATGTTATGGCATTCCCTTAGTGAGTGACCGTAGCGGGTGTGGGGTGTTACACGTGGTATCAGAGCTTAAGGTTACCAGAACAGATAAAATTTTTAGAAAAACTATTTTCTAAGAATATTTTTGAAAGGAGTATTTTCAAAAACATGTCTTTTAAGAGAAAAGTTTTTGAAAGAAAAGCATAATCCCCAATAGCCATATCTATATCTTTCAAATTCTCCATTTTGAATCTCTTCCTCTCTCGTTTTGAGTTTCCCCTCCGCGTATAGATGATCTTTCTAAGATAGATAAGAATGGAAAACCACTTCAAGGGACTTAGACGTTAGTCGGATTAGAAGTTGGTTCAAGAAGGAGGAGGACTGGTAGGTACCTATAGGATAGACGATGGGAGGAAGGCTCAAATAGTTGTTTGGTTAATGAAGGATGAAACCTCATTGGTGGGAGGTTACGAGTGGAGAATGGGGAAGAAGAAGGCGAGTAGTTATCCTTTTGGGAGGAATAGGACACCTTATTAGGATTGTCCAAAGAGGCTAGGGCAAGGTACGGAATCTTCTGGAGGGTAGTTGTATTCCCTCACGGCTAGTGTACCAGATGGGGATAGGACCGTCTAGGTTGGAATTTGGATTTCTTTATTATCCGGTTCGAACTTTATTTGATTCTGACGCATCGAGTTCGTTTATCTCATCATTGTTAGTTGAGTCACTGCACTTAGACACCAGTTTAGTAGATGATCCCTTAGTTGTTTCAAACCCAATTGGGGCTCCATGATGTGTTTGGGTTTGAAAGTTTCTATACTTAGCGTTGAGTTTAGATGTGATGCTTTTTGGGCTTCACGGGCTATGGGTTAGTTTTGGGCATGGACTGGTTATCCAGTAATGGTGTCGTTCTTGATTGCGAAAGGAGAGCTGTTAGGCCCATGACCCGCTTGGGTAACACTCTCGAGACCTTGTGAAATCCCATAGATTCTGTTATGCTAAGTTATCTTGAATCGCTTGACGCTTCGGTCGAGAGTTTGCAATCTGCTAGAGTGGTCCGGGAATAATCGGATGTGTTTGAGGAGGCGAAGGGCTTACCTCCGAAGCGGGAGATAGACCTCCGAATATATCTGGAAGATGATGCTAAACCAGTATCTTTGTCAGTGCGCCACATGGCTCCTCGTGAGAGGAGGGAACTCCATAAGCAAGTAGGGGAGTTGCTTGAGAAGGGGTTCATAAGACGAAGTATATCGGAGTGGGGTGCTCCAGTAGTTTTTGGCCATGAAGGCGGATGGGTCCCTCAGACTTTGTGTAGGCTAAAGAGGACTAAATAAACTCACAAAGAAGAATAGACACCCATGGCCGAGGATTGATGATCTCTTTGATCAGTTAGTTGGCGCCTCAGTATTTTCATAGTTGGACTTAGCCACGGGGTTTCGTCAGTTGAGAGTGGCTGAGGATAGTATAGAGAAGACTGCCTTTAGGACTCCGGATGGTTTTTATGAGTGGCTGGTGATGCCATTTGGTTTGACGAACGCCCCCGCATACTTTGTTGATTTGATGAGAAGGGTGTTCAGGGAGTACCTAAATAAGTTTGTGATGGTCTTTGTAAATGACATCTTGGTCTTTTCTAGGAGCGAAATAAGTTTTCGTGTGTGCTTAATAGGTTGAGCAAAGCCAGTTATGGGGAAAACGGTGGTTTTGGAGCGAGACTGGCGAGGACATCCAAAGTTGGTCAAAGGCTTAACTGTTTAGCCATTTTTACTAGTGTCATCTCACGTAGGTCGTCTGAACTCGAAGGAGATATCCCTTGGGTGTTTGTCTGATATTGGTTTAGGCCTTTGGGGCTTGCACTTGGGGGATGTCAAGTTCGACTAGGATGGTCTGCGTGAGAGATGGGCAGTTGTGATGATTTTGGATGGGGGTAATATCCTGGTTTTCTCTAAAAATGGAGAAGAGCATGCCCTACATCTTAGGGAAGTGTTGGAGACTGTTCGAGCGCATAGTCTTAGGACAACAAAAGGGGATGGGATTCTTAGCATCCTATGAGTTTGAGATAGCGTATACCCATGGCAAGGGTAACGTGGTAGCGGACGCCTAAAGTAGAAAAAGGTTGTCCTTGAGTTCATTGTTCGTTGAACGACGGAGCTTAGAGTTTATTTCTAAGTTTGACTTTAGACCTTCCGTTGACTTTGTACCCGGTTTGCTAGCCTCCTTGGAGGTTAGGCCTACTCTTTTGGGGCGGATTGGCGGAACACAGCGAGACGACCCACAGTTGGTTGAGTTAGTAGAGAAGCTCATGAGGAGGGGGAGTCGTCCAGCCATTTGAGTAGGTACACCCTAGATGGTAAGGGGTGGTTGCGTAGAGACGGTAGACTTTGTGTACCGCAAGACGAGGGTTTGAGGAAGGCTATACTTGATGATGCACATCGTTCGAAGATGACCATTCATCCCGGTAGGGACAAGATGTACCAAGACATGAAGCGAGTTTTCTTTTGGGCCGGTATGAAGAAAGACGCGGCCGAGTATGTCGCCAGATGCTTGGTGTGCCAACAAGTAAAAGCGGAGCAAAAGAAACCCGGTGGGTTGCTTCATCCATTGGAGGTTCCGCTATGGTAGTGGGATAGTGTCTCGATGGATTTCGTCAATGGATTACCAAGATCGAGGAAGGGTAATACGGGAATTTGGGTTCGGATAGACAAACTTACTAAGAGTGCCCATTTTATACCCGTGAAGAGTAAGAGGACTGCTCAATGGCTAGCTTCAGTCTACATTCGAGAGATTGTTAGATTGCATGGTGTACCTTCCAGCATAGTGAGTGATCGAGATCCTATCTTCACTAGCGAGTTTTGGAAGAGTTTGAAAGAGGCGGTAGGGACTCAGTTGTGTTTGAGCACCGCAAATCATCCTCAGACGGACGGCCAGACTGGGAGGGTGAATCGCATTTTACAAGACCTTTTGAGGCTATGTATCTTAGATTTTGGAGGTACATGAGAAGAGCATCTTCCATTGGTGGAGTTCGCATATAATAACAGCTTTCAGTCTAGTATTGGCATGGCTCCTTTCGAAGCTCTTTATGGAAGGCCTTGTCGATCACCTACATGTTGGTGGGAATCTACGGATAAGATCTTACTTGGGCCCGATATGGTTAGAGAGACTTCGGAAAAGATTGGTTTGATTCGAAGAAGGGTGAAAGCGGCGTAAGACAGACAGAAATCTTAGGCGGACAAGAGGAGAACAGAGCTTGAGTTTGATGTTGGGGACATGGTCTTTGTCAAAGTATCTCCGTTACGGAATGTGGTTCGCTTTGGATCTGTTGGGAAGTTCGCACCAAGGTTTGTTGGACCGTTTCCTATTAAGGAAAGGATTGGACAGATGGCCTATAGAGTGGAGTTGCCCGACAGACTTAGTGGTGTACATGATGTATTCCATGTGTCACATTTGAGGAAGTGCCTACATGAGACCGCAGAGGTGGTAGAGCCGAGCTTGCTTAGAGAAGTAGAGATAGAGCGTGATGCGACTATTCGACGAGCTCCTGCACGCATCCTTGGGTCAGAGATTAAGAGGTTGAGAAACAGGGAGGTTCAACTAGTCAAAGTGCAATAGGGAGAAGATGAGAGCAACGCTACTTGGGAGACGGAAGCGAAAATGCGTTCATTATACCCATTCCTTTTTGAGGGTATGTCTTTTAACTTCTCCTTTATCGTTTGTCTAGTACTTATCTTATCTGTAGTATGTCCTCTCGTTAGTACCTTTGACCTTTAGATAGGGTAAACCTATGGTTGAAACATGTGTTTGAGACATGTTATGATTGATGGATGCATGTGGATGCAAGTGTTTGCTAGTAGTTGCTCGTGGATGCATATACACACACTCTAGACACTAGATCGGCTCAGTCACTTCATATTGCATATTGCATATAATTGTGTGTAGGTAGCTAAATTGATGGATGTATAATGGTTGTGTTATCATATGGATGATGCATTTTGGTGAATGATTGTGCACTCATATAGATACAGTATGTGTCGATAGGGTTCTCTCGCATACATATTGGATGCATGGCACTATCATAGTTTGCATATGTTCATACATTAGATAGGGAACATATACACACACTTTTTGCATATGCTCATACATCATTAGAAATTGTTTTAAGGACAATGGATGCCCGTGTTTGATGGATTGAGTAGATGGTTGTTTGGATGGTAGGATATGCATTCTCCTTAGCTTAGAGATTTCGGGGACGAAATCCTTTAAGGAGGGGAGAATGTAACACCCCGAATTTTAGTTTATACTAATATTCACTAATTACAGAATAAATAATCTCAGATGTGAGAATTGGGGGAAACGGGCTGCGTCATTGCGTTCGTCTCGGAAAAATACGCGAAATAGAGTCCGAGTTTTCGAGAATCGGAGTCCGTATGGTCCAGTTATGGCCTAATGAAGTTTTCAGAAAATTCAAAGTTCAAAACATATTTAAAATTCAGGTTCAAATTTCGAAATTGGGGCCATTGGGCGCAGGCGGAAAAATTCCCGCCTAGCTAACCAAGTCGACAGCCCTGTCGACTGGGCAGTCAACTTGGCTAGGACCAAGTCGACAGCCCTGTCGACTTGTGTGTCGACAGGGGGTGCTCGGCCAGTTTGGCCTGGTGCACCATTTTAGGGTTTGGCTGTGTTTTGGGGCTGTTTTCTGGAAGCTTCCGAGATCTGATGGTCCTAATCTAATTTAGGGTTAATCTGATGGCCTAAAACACTTTCCTAATCTATAAATAAGACCCTAAGCTAGCCCTAAATGATCATAATCCTATCCTCTAACTAAACTATGCCAAAATTTTCTATGATCATGGCCTCCACTCAAAACCCTAGCCTCCATCCTCTTTCTAAAACTATTTCTATGAAGGCTTTCATGTTCATACAAGCATTTTTAAGTTTTATGAGTGATCATTAGCTTGCATTCATCATCAAGTTGCAAGCTTTATTTTCAAGGCTAGAGTTTTTGGGTGATTTTTGGCAAGGGTTTGCTTATTAGAGTTTAGTGGTGAGTTTCTATAGCCTTAATAATCAATTGTTAAATTGATTATGATAGGATATGATAAGATATGGCTATGTTTGTGGATCAATGTGTTTATGCAAGTTTAGTATAGTGTATGTTGTGTGTTTTGCAAGTTTTATGCTATAGGTTATGCAAGTTCAATGCTATGTTTTATGAGGCTCATTATGCAAAACACTATGTTAAACATTGATTCATATGTAACATGTTATGCAAGCTATATGTGAGATTATATGCAAGTTCATAAGTAACATGTTATGCAAGTTATGTGTTTGGTTATATGCAAGTTATGTGCATGATTATATGCAAGTTCATAAGTAACATGTTATGCAAGTTATGTGTTTGGTTATATGCAAGTTATGTGCATGATTATATGCAAGTTCATAAGTAACATGTTATGCAAGTTATGTGTTTGGTTATATGCAAGTTATGTGCATGATTATATGCAAGTTCATATGTAACATGTTATGCAAGTTATGTGTTTGGTTATATGCAAGTTATGTGCATAATTATATGCAAGTTCATATGTAACATGTTATGCAAGTTATGTGTTTGGTTATATGCAAGTTATGTGCATGATTATATGCAAGTTCATATGTAACATGTTATGCAAGTTATGTGTTTGGTTATATGCAAGTTAACATGTGACATGCTATGCAAGTTCACACCTTTGTATGACATAAGAATCATATGCAAGTTACCCCTTTGTGACATATGTGCTTCATGCAAGTTTGGGTTAAATGCTAGTTGGGTTTAATGTATGCTCATATATGCAAGTTGACACCTTTTAAACCCATGATAAGGTTATATGCTATGTTGGTTAAACCCATGGCATTTGTGATGAATCTTCCCTTTATTATGTCATGTTATGAGAACGAATTACGTGGGGAACGATGGGGTTAATATGCATGTTAATAAAATGGTGTGAAATGGGTATGCTTAAGCATAACATAAAGTGAATGGACATAATTGGGAATTTACCTATTAAGTTAGGTCTACCCATACTTATGGAATTGGGAATTTACCTATTGAGTTAGGTCTACCCATATTCTTGAAATTTGTAATTAAGTAGGGATAATTAATACAAATTATGGGGGTGATTAATTAGGTGTAATTAATCGACTAAGACACGAGGTTGGACCCTTTTGTAGCATAAGACTGCCCGGAACCGACCGGCAAATCCAGCGGCTACAAATGGTGGGCCCAATGTGAGAGGTCTTAGTCATAAACTAAATACGTGACAAGTGTAAAGACACGAGGTTAGACTCTGTTATGGTGTAAGGCTGCCCGGAACCAACCGGCATATCCAGCTGCCATAAAAGACAGTCTAATGTGAGAGGTCTTTACAAAGGTTACGATCTTAATTAATTAAGAAACACTTAACCAAATTAGCATGTAGTGGGGCATGAGGGGTTAAGTGGGTGCCTTGGGTGGCATGTAGTAACTAGTGGGGGTGCCTTGGGTGGCATGAGGAAACTAGTGGGTTGCCTTGGGTGGCAATAGAAAATACGATTAGAATACTTAACCAAAGTGGAACATGTAATTAAACATGATTAAAGGGTTAAGTAAGTGCCTTGGGTGGCATGTGGGAATCAAGTAAGTGCCTTGGGTGGCATGTGGGAATCAAGTAAGTGCCTTGGGTGGCATGTGGAAATCTAGTGGGTGCCTTGAGTGGAAATTAAAATATGATTAAAAGACTTAACCAAAATTTATAACATGTAAGTGGACATGGTTAAAGGGTTAAGTGGGATTCACTAGAAATGACAAGCTTAGGTGGGTAGCTTGTGGGGGCCCATTTCAACTAATATCCCAAACGTATCTTTGTGGACTCGACCCAAGTCAAGGACGGGACACGCATATTGGGCTTGACTGTAAGAGGCCAAAACGGGTTAGCGGTGGCAACGCAAGTCCAACGGGTTTCATATGCGTGTGTGGACCCGGGCTGGTAAGTAAGACGTTGTTGCACCGTGTAGGTATAAGCCGTGCACCGTTGATATTATCAGGTTGCTACTTTGGGGAATGATACACCCCACTGTGGGGCCAGCACGGGTATCTACGTTAGGGAGCCGATCGCTTGGGGAGTAGTGGGTGCACCTAGTGGAGATAGGGGCAGACGGCACCTACGTAGTCAGCTAGGGGTACACGAAACTACTATTAAAAATTACTAAGTACACTTAGTGGGATCAACCTTTAAGTAAGAATTACCCATGGGTGGGTAGATCTGGTGTGGTGCAGTGTAGGAATTACCCTTGGGTGGGTAGATCTGTGGTGGTGCAGTGTAGTAATTATCCTTGGGTGGGTAAATGCGTCTTTTCGGTTATCTTAGTACATCCTGTGTTTAGTTGGCTACTTAGTGTAGTCATTATCCCCAGAGGTACCGTACCTTGTTTATATCATACCCTAATTACTTTAATGATTGTATTGTTAAGGTTATAGGACTCGCTCAGACTTATGTCTGACCCCGTTGTTTTTATCTTTTTCCCAACCCTCAGGTTTTCAGAGTGGGCCTAGCACTAGTGGGCTTGGATCAGACCGCTATATCTATCTTTTGGGGCTTGGACCGTGGATGTAAAGCTCAGTTTATCTTTTCTATTATGGCTATTAAGTTATGTAGTGGGATTATGTACTTTTGTTTTATCAGGATGGATATTATGTACTTGACTCTTGTTTATGGTTTTGGTGTAACCAAACATGTTTTACTTTCCGCTGCAATGAAATGATGTTTTAAATTCTCAAGTATTACTTATATCTGTCTTGTTGTAATTTTTCTGTTCTATATTCACTTAAAATACTCCACCGATGTTATGGCATTCCCTTAGTGAGTGACCGTAGCGGGTGTGGGGTGTTACAATGTTTTAGTGGATTCATATGACACCTGTTAGGTTATACTATGTTATACCTTTATGTTAGGCTAAAACTATATGATTCATGTGACACCTATTTAACTAGGCCCAATATTTATATGCAATTTTGTGGCATGTTATGCAATGTTATGATATTCATGTCGATTATTTTGCAAGTTCACACCCATGATGTTCATATTGACTATGTCGAGAATGCCAAGTTTACACCTATGACATGTTTATGTTAATGAATTATTTTTATGCCAATTTTGTGTATGATAAATTAGGCTAAGTTTTTAGCCTAATATTATATGTCAAAATCATGCAGATGGAGAATTAGGCTAAGATTGTTAGCCAAATATTTAGACGGGGTAACGTTAGGTAAAATTGGTAATTATAGGAAACTTGACATAAATTGGTTAAAAATCACATAGGTGATTTATGGCATGAAACGGTGTAAATTATATACCTAAATTAATGAACTTGATTAGAAATAAATTTGGGCAATGACATGAATTCTGGATAATTTACATAAATAAAATGTAAACTTAGACAATACGAATATGCTTAACCCGAGGTTGGATTGAGTTGTGATGTAAACCTGCCCGGACCCGCCCGGCTGTCCAGTAATCACAACAATACATATCCAATGTGAGAGGTTAAGGCATTGAGCTTAATAAAGACCCGAGGTTAGACTGAGTTGTGGCGTAAGACTTCCTGGAACCGACCGGCATACAGGCAGCCACAACAATACATGTCTAATGTGAGTGGTTGGTGCTTTAATAAGACAATTAAAGCTAAGTTAGGATTGGAAGGGTTAAGTTAACTAAAACACTTAACCAACTTAACATGTTAACAAGACAAGACTTGTAGGGGTTAAGTAACTAAGAAAACACTTAGCCAATTCAACATGTTAACTAGACTAGAAGGTGAGGTTAAGTAAAGTTAATACACTTAACCAATTTAACATATTAACTAGACTAGAGGGTGAGGTTAAGTAAATTCAGGACACTTAACCATTATGACCTAATAATTAGATAAGTGGGTGAGGTTAAGTAAATTTAGAATACTTAACCATTATAACACGTTAGCTAGATAAGTGGGTAAGGTTGAGTAAATACACTTAGCCAATTTAATATGTTAGCTGGACTAGAGGGTAGGGTTAAGTAAACTTAGAACACTTAACCATCATAGTGTGATAAATTGAACAGGGTTAAGTTGAAACATGAAGGGACAATACTTAACCATTAGAACATGTTAATTGAACAAATGTTAGGGTTAAGTTAACTAAGAGAACACTTAACCGCTTTGGCATGTTAGTTAAACAGAAGGGGCAGGGTTAAGTAAAAGGGAACACTTAACCAATACAAGGTGAAGGGGTGGGGTTAAGTAATAAGAAATACTTAACCAATATAACTTGATTTGTGGTAAGGTTAAGTCAACATGAACTACTGATAACACTTAATCAGTTTATCATGACAAATGAATGGGTTAAGATAACTTGAATTGACTAATGATACTTAACCAATCCAACTTGACGAGAAAGAGACTAAGTAGTAAACCTTAGTTAAAAGGACTAAGTTGTAAACCTTAGTTAAGAAAATGACGGTTCGGGGACTAAGTAGTAAACCTTAGTTAAAGGAACTAAGTAGTAAACCTTAGTACGACACGAGAAGGAGCGAACGTCCATCTCATCTTAAAGAAGGCTCCAACGAACTGGGGAACGAAGCCCGCGGCTTCGAGGGGACATGAGGGTACTCTTGGTATCCCTCTGTGAGGCTGTAGATGATCCGCCTGGGCTCACAGAGGTTAAGGTCTGCATTAGAAGAACCAAGGGTATGCCTTGGTTGCAATATGAGGCAACCTAAAGACTAGGATGGACCAGCACGATTCGTCGGGACAAATGGCCCTGTGATAGCGACTCGTCGTCTACCTACCATCTTGAGTCAGTCGAGATACGCATGCAGAAAGGCAGAGAACTCCCAATAGACCATATACTTGCTATCTAGTTATGGGTGAGGCTGGCCAATAGGAAAGTGGGGGCATAGGTGGTAGGAGTATAGTTCTCGTGCTTGATTTTCTTGGATTGCCTTTCATTAGTTGAGGGAGGGGTCACGTGGGACCATAGCCACTGGAAAAACAGACCTTAGCATCTGCATCGGCAGATATCTAAAAGCTCCCGACCGAGTTCCGTGTTTCTAGAATAGCCCTGCCACGGGACTCGGGTCGCACATTTCAGGACATGTGCATCTAGACAGCGATAAACGATTCGCTACACATACGTGGGGAAAGTCTGGGAACATATACCACTCTAGGTAGTGCGTCCTAGACTAGGGGCATCGTTCGACAGGTAGCATAATCCCTAGTTGGACCTAGGTGGCATAAATCCTGAATCCGAGAAGTATTGGATAATTCTCATAAACCCTAGTTGAATCTAGGAAGCGCTCGATAAGAAAACCCTAGATTAGATCTAGGTAATAAATAATAGATGTACACCTAAAGGCAACCGCAATTACAGGAATTAGGATCACGTTATCATCTTTATACAGATTACTAGTTGGGATACTAGTTAGGTGGTGCAGAGATATAGAATGGGGTGTGATAGTATATTCGGTTTAAACTGTCTTGCTTTGGTTTATATTAGTCTATTATTCTGGTACTGTCCCATTTTCCAGTTTACTCATGTCATGAACTTTATCCTGTTCACATGCTAAAAGCCACTAGACTTACTCAGGCTTTATGTCTGACTCAGTTTTTCTTTCATCTTCTTTTCTTCCGTCCCCCCCCCCCTCAGGTAGTCAGGGAGGGAATAGCTCTGCTTAGTATGGACTGTTACTCTTTCCAAGCTTGAAGACTCATGGATATATCACTTCAGACTCTCTTTTCCTCTGCTATGGCTGGCTTATGCTACATTGGGGAATATAAATGTTATTTTATGCTTCTTTATTTTGTAAGACAGATGATACTCTGGTATTGGAAAGCAATTGTTGTACAAACTATTTTATCAATAAAGTAAAGATTTATTTTCCGCTGTTTTAATTTTTTTCTGTCTTGTAATTTATCTGCATCTTTTACCTTAAATACACCACAGAACTTAGTGCATTCCCTTTGTGAGTGACACTAACGGATGTGGGGTGTTACAAAAGCGTTTATATATTAAATATAATTAAAGCGAACTCACCGCAGCACGAGAGTTCGTAAATTGGCGTTTCGAACTTCAATTAAGTATATAAAACTCAATTTAAGTCGGAATTCTTTGAAACAAGAACCCTCAGGACCGATTTGATAATAGTTTTCTAATGGAAGAGAAAAATCTAGATTTCATCTTATAGATTTTGAGTTGTGTCAAAATCAAATTTTCAGAAAAGCAGCGCCATAGCCATTATAAAACCATAACGGTTTATTAATTAAAATCAAAGTAAGTTAATAAAATATCGATTTTAAGTTTAAAATCCAGATTTGAGTGGTAAAATAAATATGAACTCAAGTTGTGTAAATGTAACGATTTTTGAAACAAAAATCAGATTTTTAGTTATTGAATAGAACTAACTAATTTGAATAATAATTAGTTAATCGAAATGTGATACGAAATATGGCTTTGAATATGTAGAAGTGATTTGAGAATTTATGTTCGAAATCGAAAAGAAAATTAAAATTGAAAATGGAATTCAATTTGTTTATAAGCAAGTTAATATTATATTTGGACATGTTATGTTCAAACAAAGAAGTGAAATGGCAAAATGGATAATTAGAAAATAAATTAGCGAATTGGGTTAAGACGAATGGATTAAGTTGAGACCAAATGGGAATATTTGGATATGTGTTAAGCAGGTTTGGAATGAAGTATATGAAGAGATATAAATTGAAATGCCCGACCAAAAGGTACATATTTAATTTAATATGAGATTTTATGCGCCGAATTGGAAAGCCGCTTGGCTTTTTGATTTTCTTTTTGAATGGAAAAGGCCCAGTGATATGTTTGATGCTTTGAATGAATGTTCGTTTTTCTTCGATTGTTAAATAACCGACTATCGAAGTGTTTGCCAATATCTTTGTCAATATGGAGAGACCGGTTGGATTATTATCTGAGAACCACTCCGTATTGGCAGTAGCGTTGCGAATCATATTATATGAAGATAATCCGAGACGGAGTAGAGTGCAAGGGATTTTTCTATTAATGGAAATTGTGCCTTTGGTTTCATTCAATCCTAGAACGAACGTATATGGACGAATGTCTGACAGAATATTTCCAATGATCACATATGTTGTTCTGTACAAATAGCCACTGTAACGAACCGCAAATACGTACTATTTGAGTTGACTACATATATCACATGTCCAACCCAAATATCACAGAAATACGAATTATTTTTTTTAAGAAGAAAAAGGTAGAAGAACAGAAATAACAACACAGAATCTCACATCGCAACGGAACAAAATATAATATATCATAACTTTTGAAATACAAAATTTTGATTGTATAACATACAATTATCAGAGTACAACACTTACAACACAGCGGAAATAAAAATACAATATATCTAACACTGAAGCCTCCTGGTCCAAGCTCCTTTAGATAGATCTGCAAAATCCTGAACTACTTGACTGCCCGTACAAATTTAGGCACCTAAGAGTTAAGGTAAAACAAAACAAAATAAACTCTGGGTCGGTCATGGGATTGTTATGAGTAAACAATTTAAAACAATTTGAGAAAATAAAGGGTATCTCATAAGACCACGCCGTATAACACGGAATGGGTTTTCCCTTATGAGAATCCAAAACACTTGATTTAACTTTCAAAATCCTTTTGAAAGGAATGATAATCTTTATACCAAAACTCTTTTGATATTATAATAGTGTCTAAATCAAATAAATAGAAATCTAGTGGAATGCTTTCATCTCACGCTCCACATACATAATATATAATCAAACCACGAGCACTTATTGGGTAATGAATTTCCAACTATGACAAGGTTTGGAACCAACTTCCGATAGTGTATCTCTAGAGGAGAATACACTGGGTTACAAGAATACAACTGTAACGACCCGGGTTTTCGCGATCCTGATTATCGACATAAACTCAATGTCGACTATCCAAGCATCGGAAGTACCAGATAGTAAATAGAAAGAAGTTAGAGGGTGAGAATAGATAAGATAGAAAATTAGAATAGAAGAAGAAGAAGATCACAACAACAGAATCAGAGTAACACGAATCTCATAGCGGAACGAATAAAATATAACATAACTTTGAAATAAGACCAGTATATGTATACAATAACATTTATCAGAGTACAACACTTACAACACAGCGGAAATAAACAATTGCTATAAAATCATGAAGCCTCCTTCTCCAAGCTCTTAGTATATCTGTAAAATCCTGACTACTTGACTGCCCGTACAAATTTGGGCACCCAAGAGTTTAGGGAAAACAAAACAAAATAAACTCCGGGTCAGTCAAGGGACTGGTGTGAGTAAACAATTTAAAACAGTTTGAGAAAATAAACGATATCTCAGAAGACCATGCCGTATAACATGGAACGGGTTTTTCCCTTATGAGAATCCAAAACACTTAATTTAGTATTCAAAATCCTTTTGAAAGAAACAATAATCTTTATATCGAAATCCTTTTGATAGTATAATAGTGTCTATCAACCACAATATAATAATCATCTAGTAGAACGCTTTCATCTCACATTCCAAATACATAATATATAATCAAATACCGGGGGCGCTTATTGGTTAATGAATTCCAACTGGCAAGGTATGGGACCACCTTCCGACAGTATATCTCTAGGGAGGAATACACCGGGTTCAACAAGAACATCTTGTAACCCAGGCTAAACATGACTGGTCACTCATTTCGCTTGAGTGTACTGAATCTATTATCACCAACGGTTGGGATCAGCAACTGTTTCCTGAAAGGGACAACATCGAAACAGAATAAAGAAGCAAATGGAATTTCTCTAGATCAGGTGATAATACACCATAATTGGTAGCTTAGCACTTAGCTATGCGACCTACCCGATTTTATTCCATTTCCTGGTCGTGATGCTTGAGGCCATGCTTATCTCTGACAGATCACACATATATTCACTTTGAATGTCACCTGATCTAGAGAAAATCCATTTGCTTCTTTATTCTGTTTCGATGCTGTCCCTTTCGGAAAACGGTTGCTGATCCCAACCGTTGGTGATAATACATTCGATACACTCAAACGAAATGAGTGACCGGTCATGTTTATCCTGGGTTACAAGATGTTCTTGTTGAACCCGGTGTATTTCTCTCTAGAGATACACTGTCGGAAGGTGGTCCCATACCTTGCCAGTTGGAATTCATTAACCAATAAGCGCCCGCGGTTTTTGATTATATATTATGTATGTGGAACGTGAGATGAAAGAGTTCTACTAGATGATTATTATATTGTAGTTGATAGACACTATTATAATATCAAAAGGATTTTGATATAAAGATTATTGTTTCTTTCAAAAGGATTTTGAATGTTAAATTAAGTGTTTTGGATTCTCATAAGGAAAAAACCCGTTCCGTGTTATACGGCGTGGTCTTATGAGATATCGTTTATTTTCTCAAACTGTTTTAAATTGCTTACTCACACCAGTCCCATGACTGACCCGTAGTTTATTTTGTTTTGTTTTCCCTAAACTCTTGGGTGCCCAAATTTGTACGAGCAGTCAAGTAGTAAGGATTTTACAAATATACTGAGAGCTTGGAGCAGGAGGCTTCAGGATTTTGTAGCAATTGTTTATTTCCGCTGTGTTGTAAGTGTTGTACTCTGATAAATGTTATTGTATACATATACTGATCTTATTTCAAAGTTATGTTATATTTTATTCGTTCCGCTGTGAGATTCGTGTTATTCTGGTTCTGTTGTTGTGATCTTCTTCTTCTTCTATTCTTATTTTCTATCTTATAATTCTCACCCTCTAATTTCTTTCTATTAACTATCCGGTACTTCCGATGCTTGGATAGTCGACATTGAGTTTATGTCGATAACCAGGATCGCGAAAACTCGGGTCGTTACAGTGATAACTTTAAATTACCAAACCATCCTTTAAATAATTAAATAAATTATTTATTACCTTTTAAAAATATGGGTCATTACATTCTTCCCCCCTTAAAATAATTTCGTCCCCGAAATTGCTAAGGTAGAAAAAAAACCTATTAACTGGGTTAGTAAGTTATGTTATATTATATTCGTTCCGCTGTGAGATTCGTGTTACTCTGATTCTGTTGTGGTGTTCTTCTTCTTCTTCTTCTAATTTTCTATCTTATCTATTCTCACCCTCTAACTTCTTTCATTAACTATCCAGTATTTCCGATGCTTGAATAGTCGACATTGATTTTATTTCGATTACCAAGATCGCAAATCTCTCGGGTCGTTACATCTATGACAAATATGCCTTCTGGGCGACAACCGACCACCCTTCCTCTGCAGGCGCGAGCAATACATCATCGGGTTTTTGTCTAGTCTTCGAGCTCTACCCAAGAGTGCAGGGTGAATATCCAATTTAGTAAATGTTTACTATTTAAAATTTATTGAATGCTACTTCGTATTTTCTGCAGGGGCTTTGAGATATAGCCTGTAGACTTTATTTTGTCTATTCCTACAGCAGCCTGTATCAGCAGGATAATAGGTTCTTGGCTCCACTTTGGAGTACATTCCTTCTCACATCAGGAATGTCATCCTCGCCGTGTTTCTAATAAGTATAAATTTATGCTTCATTTGAAAATTAATATTATATGAAATACAATTCTTTTTTTCAATAGCGTGCTACTGTTCAGGTTCAGCCCGAAAATATGTATGTCTTTCTCAACTAGTAGAGTAAGAAGAAGCGAAAAAACTACAAAAACACCTTATACAAAGCAAAAAGGGAAAGAAAGAAGTCAGTCTGGGTGAGCGATGGGGTATGGACAAGGTTTGTTCTGCTGTTGGAGACTCCCTCTGAGAGGGCAAGTTATATAAACTCATTTTTAATTTTTGTTTTGTTTCAGTTCGTATATCAATTTAGTTAATCGTATAATTAAATTTACAAGAGATTTCAGAGCAGAACTGGACAAATGTGAATAAAAAACAAGATTTGCTCCGTAGTGGTTCTAAGTCCTTCTCGCAGCGTCGGTGGGAACTGACATGTATCATAAATTGCATTTATAATTAGTTGTAATATGTTTAATCATATTGATAACATTATTCGTTTTAACAACTTCAAATGTTGAATATACAGCGAGAGCCTACACTTGTTGAGGTGTTTACCTAGACTCATCCAGTTAAGAAAACCAACGAGGAGAGTAGTAGCTCCAATACCTGGATGGATGTTAATCCGAGCGTGCAAGTCTGGGCGTGTGATGATAAATATTTTTAATAATTTCTATTTCACATTCGATAATTTTGAAATTGAATACTTAATATGTGAATCCACCATTTGTTATCACAAGAGAGATAATAGGGTGAGATCGCTCGAGTGACGCAGTCCTCAGATCGTTACCAGATCCTAAAGGAGTGCAACTGCATTTGGGACGTCACTATTGACCCGCTTAATTAATCAAATTTGGCGGTATGACTTCGACAATATAAAAGGTAAATTGTTTTATTAAATAGATTATAAATTATATTTAATTCTGATTTGTAAATTAAAACTCTTAATGAAATAAATTACAGTTAACGACAATCTAGGCCGCTTACAGGAGATCCCTACAGAAAGAGGAGATCGTCGTGCCTCGTCGGCAAGTGGTTGAGCTTCAAGTGTGGTAGACGAGTGGACTGACAACTGTGCTTGATGAGAAGATCACTGTATATATTTCCGAGTATGGAAAGATGTTTGGGGATCAAGATGGGTCGGGGGATGAGAATGATGAGCATGAGGTGGATGATGAAGAGGAGTAGGTACTTGTCCTTTCTTTTATAAATGTTACTACCAAATTTAACATTGATTCCTACTGTCGGTGAAGGGGTATCAGACCATAACCAACACAAAAGAATGATCCGAAAGCATGGAGCCGACATCAGGTTAAGGACGAAAGCATAAAAAGGCAATCAGGTCAACAAGCTATCGGCACCAACATAAACGAGATAGGCTTAGTGCCAATACGAAAGGAGATAGTGGTAAAGTGACAGCAACACCGAAAGTACCTAACATGAACTCAATTTCAAAGGCAAATCACTTAAAGCCGGAAGCCAATGACCCGAGACCCAAAACAAAGAGGGGACTCTATATTATCCGAAACATAAGCAGAGTGAGATAAAGGGCTATTGGCACTAATTTGCTTAGTGCTGATACACAGGAAAATAAAGACATCAATGTCAAAAATAACACTCCAAAAGCTAACTGTCAGAGTCAAGGCTTGCCGAATACCGATACACAATATCCAAGGCCATTCGTAGATGTACCGAAAGCATGCTTCCATAAGATTGAAACAAATTTCAAAGACTCATCGAAATTAAACCAAAGCTTATAAGAAAAAGAGATATCCACAATAATTTTCTTGGTGTTTATACCGAAAGAGGTGACGGTTCCCAGGTCATGGGAAAGTGGAGCACGAAAGCAAACACTATGAAGACTTGAAGGCGTAACCGGAACCTGTTGCTGAAAGCCACTCCCGAAGTTATCCATACCTACTGGCTTGGCATCAATATAGAAGGTAGAAACAACATCAAAGAGATGCTCCTAAGACCAGGACTAGTTTTCCGAAAGCCAAGATCGGCACACCAAAGGCCAAGATATATTCGATAACAATGTTAAAAAGGCGGTCGGAACTAAGGCAACCGGAACCGAAAGGCGAGGAGCGGTCGACACCGAGCTCCCGCATCTTAAAAAGAGCTACTGCTGAACCAAGGACAAAAGGGGTCTCGATTTGTCTATTAATAAGGCCCTAGGGATAACATTTTAGAGGACGTTTTGTCATTCCCCAATCTTGTACTCATTTCTTATAGAGTCAACCATAATTTCTAAATCAATTTGGGGATTTCGTTTGTAAACCCTTATATACTCATATCAATGAGCAATAAAGAGTGAATCGACATAGCGTATTTTCTATGATTTACCTTGTTACGTCTTTTGCCTATTTCCTTATGCCTACTCTTCAACAAATGCCTCATACACAAGCCTTGGTCTTTCTTCAAGATTACCAAAATACCCTTTCTATAAGTTGTTTAGCTTCCTAACTCGTGCTGCGCTTAGGGAACCCTTATCCAAAGGTAACTGTTAATTGTTGAGTCTTATAAGCATGATACTGATACCTTGATGGAAGAGTAACTAATCTTCGGGCTCTAAACCTTGATATCTAGGAAACGGTGAACTGACTCAAGCTTGTGGAAACTAAATAATCTCATTTTATCCTTAGGTCCACTTCCTTAGACCTATCTGCGATGTTGACGAAAAATACCGTTAACATTTTGGCGCTAGAAGGAGGGCTTGAACCTCCGACCTTTGTGGTTAATAGCCACATTGCTAACTATGTTGTTTCGTCCCGGTTTGGACTAAGATTCGAAGAAGCAAAACTATGGGCACAGGGTCCCAACTAGAATCTTTTGGATCTTAAATGGCTACATCAGAAATTACTGACCTGAGAGTGAAGGAAGAACAATGGTTAAGAATGGAAGCCTTGAGGATCATCAATTGGAAAAAGGAAATGAAACAATATGATCCCGATTGTTGGAATGACAAACATTTCAATGAAGAACAAATACCAACCGTTGCTCTAAGTGGTTCTACATCAAAGGAGTATAACCTATTTTCTTACATAAGGGAAACCATCCACAAACAAACAAAGGGAATGATGTCCGAACAAGGAATGATGAGAGACTTCAACTATTTTACTTCCAAATGGACCAAAAGGATAACCCTTCAGTCTCAAAGCACTTTGAAAAGAAGGATCGAAGGTATGAATGAAGCAGCAAGGCTAGATAACAAAAGGGCTACGTTCCAACGACAAAGAGAAAGCTTTATGTCAAAACTACCTAAAGGTTTCCACTTTACCACTTCAATGGAAAATATCTATTTTCTAACCGAACGTGAGCTAAATTTCTGATGAAAGGGCCATAATATGAAAGGAAGTCAGGAGGGCCTTACTGCCATTATCATATGATGAATGAGCAGGAAACAAACCACTGTAGGGTTCTCAAAGGAATGATTACCAAGTTCTTTAATCAAGGACAATTACAAGACTTTGTGAAAGGATCAAACTAAGACCGACAAAAATCTTCTCGAAAAAATATTGTTTACATAGCTAAGGGCATGAAAACCCTCTCAAAATTCGGAATAACCCAAAATGGACCAAATAAATGGATAAAAAAAAATTTCACCGCCAAGATAGCCAGGGCAAGGCACCTCTCAGCGGGGTGATGTGTCAGCCTTTCTCCGTGCCCAAATCAGAAAGGGCCAAGCTAAAGCATCAAAAGCGTAAGCCTCCGATCCACGCCAGAAATGGTCGGGACGGAGCATCTAATCAGCACGTCCTGCTTTCGCTAGAAGAAGAGTGCCCCCTGCCTCTGCTATGAACTAAGCACGTTCTACCTCTGCTTATGTTCCTCGTTACCCACAAAAGGGAACGAAAACCCTTATCCGCGTCTACAATGGCCAGGTTAAGTGTAACAACCCGGATTTTCTGAACCAATTAATTTTTTTATTTTAGCTATTTTAATGGATTTTGAATATTTAAAATGATTTATTTTAAATAATAATGATTAAAAATTTATTTGAATCGAAGTTAGAATGTATAAATTTATATTAATTATAAATAGAGTTTGAAATGGCGCGGTAGTTTGAAAATTTGATTTTAAATTTCAAAGGAATGTATAGGATTCAAAATAAAATGGATTTCAGTAAAACCAGAAACATTTGAAAAAAGGCCATTTTTCAAATGGTCTCCAAATTTGACGAAATTAGTTTTGTTAGACCGTATCGTCAAAACATAGCTAGATTTATTTATTTGTAATTTTTGGAGTTGGTATGTGGCCCCGGTAAATTAAAATGTACGTTTAAATTCAATATATATTGATTTATATTTTAATTTTGATAAAAATTGATCAAAACAGTCGAATTAGCTTACGAAACATATCCCATTATTTCCGGAATGGGGGTAATTAGTTAGGAATGATAGTCGTTGGGATTTGTTTGGAATTCGGAGCATTCAACAAGTAATAAACAAATAAAATATAATATACATGGGTATAAATAGCCAAGCCATTCACTAAACCCTAGTCAACAAATAAATATGGTGTAACAACCCAGAAAATCAGAACCAATTTAAATTTTTTATTTTAGCTATTTTATGTATTTTGAATATTTAAAATGATTTGGAAAGAATTGGATTTTTATATATATTAAAGCATGATAAAAATTGGATTTTTATATATATTAAAGCATGACAAAAGTTGGATTTTTATATATATTAAAGCATGATAAAAATTGGATTTTTATATATATTAAAGCAAGATAAAAATATTATTTTTAATATAGGAATAGCATATAAAAATATGATTTTTCATTACATAAAAATTAGATTTTTATGTCTATAATAGCAAGATAAAAATGTAATCATTTATATACATGTAGGGCTGTTATGGTAACGGTTACCGTTACCGTAACGTTTCTACTGGTAAGCCAGAATTGCTTACCGTTACCGTTACCGATCGACTGGTATACCGATGATTGGTATACCGATAATCTGGTAACCGTTACACTGGTAATGGTAAATTACCGTTTGTCTAACAAAGTTTATATCTTAACATATTTTTAGTATACAATGCATCTTTATTATACTATATGTAGTGTTAGTTTATTAAAAAACATAAATAAAAAAGAAAATAAGTGTATCTGGAATTATTTCATTTGATTATTGAACTAAATACAATCATTTATTTGGTTCTACGTGTATGTTATAAAGCATATCAGATGAGTATACTTAGGTTTTGAATTAACTGGTAAATTACCGTTACCGCTGGTATTGAAAAAACATTACCGATAATTTACCGTTAAAAATGGTAAATTTACCGTTACCATACCGTTTTAACTGGTATACCGATTTTAATCAAAAATGGTTACTGATCGACTGGTAATGGTATGGTAATGGTAAATTTACCGTTACCGTAACAGCCCTATATACATGCAGCGTTATAAGAATATAATCTTTTATATATATGTAGCGTTAGAAAAATATAATCTTTTACATACATGTAGCATTATATTTTAAAAATATAATCTTTTCTATACATGTAGCGTTATAAAAATATAATCTTTTATATATATGTATCGCTATAAAACTGTGATCTTTTAAATATGTGATAGCGATATAAAAATTTGATTTTTATATATACAATAGCGTTATGAGAATATGATTTTTATCATATAAAAGAATATAATTTTAGTTGTATAAAAATATGATTTTTATCGTAAAAAGGAAACATTTTTGGTTAGATACAAGTGAGATTTTTATCGTATGTATGAAAATGTTTTTAGAAAGATAAAAAAATTATTATTTTTACTTCGGTAAAAAAAATAGGATTTTTATTTCTATAAAAATATGATTTTTACTTCGGTAAAAATATGATTTTTTACTTCGACAAAAATAGGATTTTTGCTTAGATAAAAATGTGATTTTGCTTAGATAAAAATATGATTTTTATATATATAATTTTGGAATAAAAAAATGTGATATTAAATTTTATATAGCGATGTTAAAAATGTGATTTTTAATATAAAAATCGTGTGAAACAAATTGCGATGGAATCGAATGGAAACGAATTCAAATCCAAACCGTTCAGAAATAAAGAATGGAGGAGTGGAAACCAAAGGTGAGAACTCTTTCTCACTCAAATTTATTTACAGTTAAATATATATATACTAGAATGCAGACGGTGCCTAGTAGCACCCGATACCTTTGATTGAAACCGTGGATGTTTGGTTGTTAGTTTTGGTTGATTCATTTGTTTGAATTTGGCTTGGGATGTGAATGGAATTGATTTAATTTGGTTTGTGTATGGCGCGTGCCAGCATTAGGCGAGGGATAAGGCTAGACCTTATTCTGGTTCTAATATCGCACCGTTATGCTGCTAAAATTTTCTAAAAAAGTGTTAGAATAATAAAAATATCATTTTTATTGTATAAATGAACTGTATAAAATATTCATGAGTTTAAATAAATATTTTATCGTTAAAAAAATAATTTTTAACGAGTATATGAACTAAAATATATATTGATTTACAAATTGGACGATTTGTTTGTGTACACTCATTTGACTGATATTGATTGGGATGATATATTTGACACATCGCCCAACTGCACAAATAAATTCTGTGTGTGTGTTGATTGAAACCCCACATGGGTATTGGGATGATATTCGATGTATACTAATCCCAATTGTTTAGTTGTATGTCAATCGATTGGTTGACAGATTGTTGTAAGCGTTAATTATTCACAATTAATGCTTACGCAGTTGTGTAGTGCACTCTGGATGATGGTTGATAGTTTATCATTGTTGTTATATACATATGTTGTATAAAATCCATATAACTAACATTATATGGTAATTGACTATGTCTGATTCTAATTTAGAAGGATCGAATATTTTTAAATAAATAATATTTTAAAATAACGAATATTTTAAAAAAATATTATGTAAAGGATTAAAAGGTGATTTTGATGTCCGATTTGGGATGGACACGAAATTATTTAAATATATAAAGCCGGGTTGATTAAATTTACGCCATTTTGACGTAAACGATATTTATATCGATTTTATTCATTTTTATAATGAATATCGAAAAGGAAATGATTTCAAAATCTGATATTTTGAAAATATTATCATTTATATATTATAATGATAAGGAAAATTCAATTTTGATTTAAAATTGAAAATGAAATTGGAATCGTTCTAAAACGAATTTATAAATGATTTATAAAATACGTTTTAAATGGAAATCGACAAAATATATATATTATATATTTAAGGGCATGAATAGAACGCGTCGCACCGCGACCATTCGCAAATTTCTACCATTGACTTCGAATTGACATTACGGGAGATCCGACCGTCGGATTCTCCTAAAACCCGAACCGTTGGGTTCGTATCGAAAAGAGCTTTCCAATGAATATAAGAGATTTGAAATATAATGGTTGGATTTTGAATTATGTCCAAATGAAATTGGGAAAAGGTCATTGTAAGTGCAGTTCGATGACCGTTTATGGAAATCGACTGAAAGGGCCTTAATAAAATTATTAAAAATATTAATAATTTGTGTAAAATCATAATAAATGATTTGGAAAGAATTAGGATGAAAAATTCCATATTTGAAAAGATAAAAACATATTTTTATCGAGATGAACTAGTTATCAACCAGAATTATAATCCAATTATTTTTAAATAAATAAATTGGATTGAGAATGGGTTTTTAATATAACCAGAATTTCCAATATATAAATTGGAGTGGATTTGAATAGAAATCATCTTCGGAATATTTCGATATTGGATTTTGTGATTATACGGATATTGTTATGGAAATTTGGAAGATATATTTATATCGTTATTACCAATACGATATTTCTTGGTTTCAGAATTTGATATTGAATATAAGCAGATATAATTTCTATTCAGGGCCTTGTATTTGATATCAATTTGGATTTTGGTTTTGTCGTGAATGATGTCTTTAGTAACACTGTTCTTAAACCCCGATGAGAAAATAATAAATCATCTAATTAAGATTTAGAGAAGTTTTCCAATTAATTAATGTTTAATTGGAATAGAATGAAAGAATTGGATTTTTGGGTTTATCGTGAACGGTGTTTTTAATAACATTTGTTCTTTAACCCGATTAACAGTGAAATGTGATTTGAAATTTATAAATCTTTTTATTAAGATTTAACGAGAATTTTCCAAAGTAAAGTGTTCCAATTTAATACATTAAATTGGAATTCAAAAGAATTCGATTTGATAATAATCGAAGTGAGCTTCTGTGGAGGAAGACTGTTAATATATATGGAATTTAAAAGGCTTTGTC
This sequence comes from Allium sativum, assembly GCA_030737875.1. Lineage (NCBI taxonomy): Eukaryota > Viridiplantae > Streptophyta > Magnoliopsida > Asparagales > Amaryllidaceae > Allium > Allium sativum. The sequence goes on from CM060920.1 coordinate 89,361,612, forward strand.
GTTATTCCATTTATATTATTAGTCGGATATGGAAATTGATATCGACTGATCTTTTTTCCGTGAAGATTCCATAATTAATGGAATGTGGTTTGGGTTTATCGTGAACTGTGTTTTAAATGACATTAGTTCTTTAACCCAGTTTGTAACAACCCGGAAAATCCAAGCCAATTTAAATTTTTTATTTTGGCAATTTTAATGAATTTTGAATATTTAAAATGAATTATTTTAAATAATAACGACAAGAAATTTATTTTGAATAGAATTAGAACGTAGATATTTATATAGATCATCGTTAGAATATAAATATTTTATTTTAAATATAAAAGGAATTGAAAATGGCGCAGTAGTTTGAAAAATCGATTTCAAATTTTAAAAGAATGTGCAGGATTCAAAATAAACCGGATTTTAGCGAAACCAAAAATATTAGAATCTATTTGAGAATATCTTTCCAACGAATCCGAAAAATCAAAATTTCATAGCGGGAATCAAAAATTAAGTCCAGTTGAAAATTCAAAATAAATAGTCATGTGTTGACGATACTCATGTGTTGAGAATATTCATGTGTTGAAAATATTCAGGTGTTGAATAAAATATTTATACAATAAAATTCACATTTTTATTGTAAGTAAGAATTAATAAATATTCATGTGTTGAATAAAATATATATTCATGTGTTGAAGAAAATATTCATTTGTTGAATAGAATAACGAAGTTATTGAAATATATAAAGCCGTGTTGATTAGATAAAGATTTCATTGTTTATTACAACAATTCCATCAGAATACAAGAATATACAGAGTATGAATAAAGATTACACATTTACTAAATATCAGAGATTACAATAAATTACATAGCAGCGGAAAATAATACAAAACACAACCGAAAGGAGATATACGGATACAGAGCTTTCCGAATATCATTCCAGCTGTAAACCATGATCCTATGAATATAAATCTACAAAACCCAACTACTAGCTGCCCGTGCGGAAAATAAGGGCACCCAGAGTTTAGGTTAAAACAATAAACTCCAGGTCAGTCATGTGACTGGTGTGAGAACTAAAACAGTTATTAATCTTTATTTTAAAGTTAGGTAAATCAAGGGACCACGCCGTATAACACGGAACGGGTTTTCACCCCAAGAATACCAGTGCATATAACAACAACGCAATGCTAAATAAAGAAAAATGAAGCTATTATCAGACCCAGGTCCCATCACACAATGCAACACAAGCCGGAGGATAGGATTTTACCTTATAATAGCCAAAGAATGCTTGATATGCTAAATTTCATCTTTTATTATTACTATAAGTGTATAGTGTCAAAACAATCAGGGGTTTCGAATGGTCTTGGTCGGTTTAGCGATCGATTCAGATCGAGAAAAATTGCCAATTGTTACATAGTTAAAGGCAAGATTTCATGTCTAACATTGTATTTCGAATTGTACAATTGATCTCTGCTAAATATATATCTGTTTGGTGGCAGAGAATTTATTCTCTTACTTAACACCCTTCTCTAAGACGTACGAGCTTAGAGGTTATATATAGGCAGAAAACAATAGCACGGTGTAGATTGTTGATGCGACATGTTTGATTTTCCAAAGTTAAATAATCATTAATATTGATATTTAGGAAGATTAAAACCAAGTTGAGTTTTAATGAATCTTTAATTAGATTGAAATGCGAATGTGATAATTTAAATTATCAAATTTGGGAAATGATCGAGAGTGGAGAATCACCAGTTTTTCTCTAAGCGATAGTTAAATCTTTAATTAGACTTGAACAGGAAATGGTAATTAATTTTACCGATAACACTGTGGTGTTAGATATGGAGTATTACCAGTTTTGCTCCATGGGATGAATAGGTTGGGATTGGGAAATAAAGCAAATGATTACTTCGGTAAGGTGCGCTAATCCCGACTAGTTTGGATAAACATTAATTTGTTTTGAATTGATATCCAAAGGAAGATTAAAGAATAAATTTTAAAGCATTAATATTTGATAAAATTAACGGGAACCTTTCCCTAATGATGTGAATATTTGAATAAAAGAATATTCAGAATTAGAATGAGGCATATGTTGTGTTTTTATAGCACTTGTTTATAAAATACGCGAGTTATTCGGAAAGGTCGGGTTTATACCCATTCTGAAAAATTGATTCAACGATAAGTTGACGATGAAGACGGTGGTTGAAGACCGGAGGTCTTCACATCGTTTGGATGATTATTGATGTCTTGATTGGGCTGTACACCCAAGACGAGGTAATAAGTGGTGATGGTCCAGACGTACTTGGAGATCGACCGGATATGCGAGGACCCCTCTCCTATATTGGACATATAGGACGAGGAATAAGGTGCCTCTGGTTTTGTTCAGACCCGGAACGAACTTATAAATGGATGTGTGTCTGACATTGGATTTTATTCTGTGTTGATTGATTTCTATTAAATATATATCTGTTAGCGGCGGAGAATTTATTCTCTTGCTTAATGCCCTTCTCTGAGATGTACGAGCTCAGAGGTTATATATTGATAGACATTAGTCGCATGGCGTGAATTGCCTGTGTGGCATGCTGAGATGCAAATGATCAAGGCTTCTGTTGAAAAGCAGAGTCTTGCGGTTGATGATCAAAGCACGACCTTAAAGGGAAAAGCTTTGTGTATAACGTTAATTCGCGAGCCTCACACCTCAGTATGAGTCAAAAACGGGATAAGGGACTGCAGGGAGAACACGACGTTTCTTTCTAGCTATGGGTGGTGTCATGGTATGGAGCCCAGACATTTATATATTTTTGTCTATGTGGTTGATGGATAGCGAGGTGCCTCAGATATATCGGTTACTACGGAGCCAATGGATAGTCCGATAGGACCGGGAAACGTGTGTTCAGGAATAATTAATCCTCAAACGTAAGAGAGGACTGGCACTGAAGCATCCAAGGGTTAACCAGAGTGTGTAGTCCTGAGGCATTTGCTAGAGTGTCTCGAAGCGGGCTAGGAGTACATCCCTTGCCTTGACTCATGACGGAAATCCAATTTCCAATACGTGACATTTCGGTTTTGATTATAGAGCCTAGTATTGGCGGCATGATATATGGTACCCATGCCGTCTATGATTGATACATTTATATTTGAAGTTGTTTTATACATTATTCACTTATAATAGTATCAAATGATTTGTTTTAAAAGTACCAAGCATGTTTGGCTATTATAAGGCAAAACTCTATCCTACGGCTTGCGTTGCATTGTGTGATGGGACCTGAGTCTTATAATAGCTTCATTTTTCGAAAAGCATTGTGCTGTTTATAAACTGTTTTAGGCACTGGTACTCTTGGGAGGAAACTTGTTCCTTGTTATACGGCGTGGTCCCTTGATTTACTTTATTTTTAAAGTAAAGCTTTAAATAACTATTTTAGTCCTCACACCAGTCACTTGACTGACCTGGAGTTTTTGTTTTAACCTAAACTCTATGTGCCTTATTTTCTACATGAGCAGCTATTAGTTTTGGTTTTGCAGATTTCTAGTTTACAGGATCTTGCTTTACAGCTGGAGCTATATTCGAAACGCTCTGTATCCGTGTATTTCTTACAGTTGTGTTTTGTATTATTTTCTTCTGCATTGTAATTTGTAAATCTCATATATTTGTCAAATGTATATTAATTATTCATACTCTGTTATATTCTTGTACTTTGATGTAATTGTTGTAATATGCAATGAAATGTTCTTCTGTTTGCGTTCTGATTTGTCGTGTTCTCAACTCAATCCGGGCTTTCCCGTAAGGGCAAGTTTGGGTCGTTTCATATGGTCAACGCATAAATGCTCCCAGCCGCTACTCCTCAACTGAAGATCCAAAGGGCTCGATCCTTTCTCCCTTCACAACTCTCAATCCGTTCCATATTTTCAACAAGTTATAAAACGAAAATTAAGCATCTTCTTCAGATCTCGAACTTCGTACAACGATGATCGTTCATCATTTAGAGATTTAAACGAATTTGGGGATCAAACCCGTATTGTTCGAATCGGTTTTAGGGGCTATGGGGAAATTCGAGTTCAACGATATTCATGGAGGAGGATAGCATCGTGAGGAGCTTCATGGTAGTGGTATTGGATCAATCTCTGGTAGCCTTGGGAAGCGCACGCAGGAGGTTGAAGATGGCGAAGCGATGGGTCCAGTAATCGTTAACGAAGAATAAATAGGTCAACTTTTCTCTTAATGTAATTAATTTATTAATTTAAGTAATTATAATTAGTTAACATATTTATGTAATTAACATTGAAAAGATCATAACTTGGCCAAATTTAATCAGAATACGACAAATCCAGACTCTTTGGAATCGTGAGGACAAACTCTACATTATGGAACCAATTAGTGGAAATTCAGAGCAAGCTAGGAATTTTGACTAATTTAACGATAAGTTTAATTTAGTTAAAAACAATCGTTATTCAACGATTTCGAAACCGGTCAAGGTGAGAACTCCTTCTCACTAAAAATTTTGTACAGTTATTTATTTTATAACTGCATATATAAATTGCCAATGTAGATTTTTATCAGTTTAATCATTATAAATTGTATACAGTGCATGTTAGCTCACCTCCCTCGTTCACAAACCATGGAAGATTTAATTGACTGTATTGTATTGTGATTGTGATGTGAATAAAATATATATATTCGATGCGAATAAAATATATATATTCGATGTGAATAAAATATATATATATATATATATATACGATGTGAATAATATATATATGTGATATGAATAAAAAAATATATATATATGCGATGTGGATAAAATATATTTATTCGATGGGAATAAAATATATTCATGCGATGTGAATAAAACATTTGTATGCGATGTGAATAATATATATATATATATATGCGATGTGAATAAATTATGTATATGCGATGTGAAATATATATATATATATATAATGTGAAAATTATATATATGCGATGTGAAAAATATATATATGCGCTGCATAAAAAAAATTATGCGCGATGTATAGAAATTCGAATGCGATGTAGTGAAATAAATATTTGTTCGTTAAAAACATATTTTTTAACATATATATGTGATATATAAAATGTCCATGAAATGGAATAATTATTGGATTGTTAAAATTTTTTTTTTAACATATATATACATTGTATAAAATTGTCATGCAATGGAATATTCAATTTTAATGTAAAATTGGAAAGGAAGTTGGAATCGTTTTTAAAACGAATTTATAAACGATTTATAAAATATGTTTTAAATGAAAATCGACGATATTATATATATATATATTTATTGGCTTGAGAAGAACGCGTTGCGCAGCGACCGTTCGCGAATTTCAACCATTAACTTCAAATTGATGTAACGGGAGTTCCGACCGTCGGATTCTCCTAAAACTAGAATCCTTGGGTTTGTATCAAAAAGAGCTTTCCAATGAATACATGAGATTTAAATTTGAATGGTTAGATTTGGAATTATGTTCAAATAAATTTCAGAAAAGGTCGCTATGAATTCAGTTCGGTGGCCGATATTGGAAACCGACTATAAGGGCCTTAATAAAATTATTAAAAATATGTAAAATTTATGTAAAATCATAATAAATGATTTGGAAAGATTTTGGATGAAAAATTCCATGTTTGGGAAGATAAAAATATATTTTTATCGAAATGAACTAGTTGTTAACTAGAATAATAATCCAATGTTTTTAGAAATAAATAAATTGGATTTGGAAATGGATTTTAAAATAACCGGATTTTTCCAATGAATAAATTGGAATGGATTTAAATGGAAATAATATTTGGAATATTTCGGTATTAGATTCCATGATTATACGGATATTGCTGAGTAATTTGGAAAATATATATCGTTATTCCCAATACGATATTTGTTAGTTTCAGAATTTGATATTGAATATAAGCCGATATTATTTCTATTTAGAGCCTTGTATTTAATATCAAATTTTGATTTTGGGTTTGTCGTGAATGGTTTCTTTATTAACACTGTTCTCAAACCCAGTTGAGAAAAGAATAAATCTTTTAATTAAAATTTAGAGAAGTTTACCAGTTAATTAATATTTAATTAGAACTGAATTGAAATGGGATTTTTGGTTTATCGTGGACTGTTTTTTAAATAACATTAGTTCATTAACCCAATTAACGGTGAAGACATGATTTGGAATTTATAAATCTTTTTATTAAGATTTAATGGAAATTTTGTGAAGTAAAGTTTTCCAATTTAAAATATTAAATTGGAATTGAATGGAATTCGATTTTGTAATAATCAAGATGAGCTTCTGCGAATGAAGCTCGTTACTATTTATGGAATTTAAAAGGCCTTGCCGCTATTCCACTTATAGTGTTAGCTTGATACGAAAATTTATATCGATTATATACTATTATGATTTCCTTGATGATTTCGTTTTGATGGAAGATGATTTTGGGTTTATCGTGAACTTTGTTTTAAAGGACATTGGTTCTTTAACCCGAGTAAAAGAAGGATTAATTTCCAGAAAGTTGAATAATCATTAAGTAATGATTTGTGAGATTAAAACTGAACTAGAGTTTTCATAAATCTTTAACTAGATTTGAATGAATGAATGGTGATTAAGTTTACCAAAACATGAGATGTGGTATAAACCAAATATACTTGGTTGTTGATATTGATTATGATTGGTTGATTGTATGGATTGTGCTCGACAAGTTTATGAGCAAAATATGCTTTTACATTTAGCACTGGGTTGGGTGGAAATATTTGTATGCTGACGCCTTGTGAAACACTTCACGATTTGACTATGAGGTGTTAGCGATGTTGAGTTCATTTCAAATTTAATGAATGATCTTGAAATGATATTTTTCTTAAGTGAAAAGAAATATATTCCCGATTTTGGACAGGGAATGTTTTATAAAAATGTTTTATAAAACAAAAAGGATTTCGAGGGCTAAACCCGATGTTGTCGAAATGATTTCGAAATGTATTATGTGTTTGACATTGTAGTTCATCACATAATTGATTAGTTTCTCTTGATATCTGTTTGGTGGCGGAGAATTTATTCTCTTGCTTAACACCCTTCTTTGAGACGTATAAGCTCAAAGGTCATGTTATTAATAGTGACTGATCATATGTGTGAATTGCTAATGTAAAGTACTATATTTTAGAAAGTACTTGTGATTGTTATGTTGTGAAATGATTTTCCCTACTTTGGGGTATGAAATGATTTGGTATGTGGCCAAAGATTCGGGTAACCCTAGATGACTAAAAGTGTGAGGGCGGTGGATTTTCTCCGAGGGCATGGCAGATGCATCGTCAGTGTAGCCTGCTCCATAGTGGGAGGTGCACATATATATATCGAGTTGGAGAGGCGCGTACAACCTTGTCTGAGGGTCGTTCCCGATATTTGGTTGCATACTTGTTTGTATGCGTTCTTATGTTTTGGAATTCATATTTCCAAAGATTTTGGTTTGAGATCCCGAAGTGAAATCTACTTTGATATAAAAGTTAGATATGTATTTAAAAATGATTTGAAATAAGAAATCGGAAATAAAGTCCAAAGAAATAATTTCTGTAAAGTGAATTGGATTTGGAAAATCTAAATTTGGGATTAAGCCTAAATGGGTATATTGGGGAATTGTATGTTGTATGATGCGTAGTAGATCCATATCTCTATTATTGATTGTTGTTTATAAGCTGGTATTCGTGGGGGTGAACCCGTTCCGTGACATGCGGCGTGGTCCCGCGATATGCCATATTTTACATGAATTAATTATAACTGTTTTTAGTTCCACAACCAGTCCCATGACTGGGTCAGAGTTTATCGTTTCTACCTAAACTCTGGGTGCCCATATTTTCCACATGGGTAGTCAGTAGTTTTGGTTTTTCAAATTATTTCTATTTAGCAGGATTCTAGATCGAAGCTTAAAGCTATGTCCAAAGCATTGATAGTCTTCCGCTGTGTTAGTTTATTTGTTTCCGCTGCATTGTATTACATTTATTGTAAATTTATTTTCCGTTGTATATTATTTTCGATACTTTGATATTTTGTACTCTGATGTAACATTATTATGATGTTTATAAAAGTCTTCTGTTGTTCGTTCTGATGTGTTGTGCTCCCAAAGTTAGCGTATCTGCCTTTATGTTCGATTTAAGTCGGTTTAACGATCGATTTGGATCGACGGAGAAGGAGGGTCACTACAGTTTGGTATCAGAGCTTTACTTTACAGAACTCGAGAACAAGACACATTAGAACCGAATGAAAGAATTCATTGGAGATATGATTAGTAATATCCTATGAGAATAACTCATTAGAGATATGATTAGTAGTATCCTAGAATGAGTTTGAAGAGTGTTATTTTTAAAAATCAAATTAGATTTTGAAAATTTTATATCTTATTATTCGTATTTGAATACCTATTTTAAATTGATTTTGGACTATCGGGTATAAGTACACTTTGCATATACGCCTTGCAAACGTATATTCGAAGCCTCAAATATACTGGGTAGATATAGAATCACACTTTAGTCGTCCGGGGATAATTCTGATGATGTTGCAACATCATTAGTGTTTGTATTCGAGTTTCGAAAGTGGGATATCTATATTATTCCAATTGATTGGTGTGAGAACCAAAACTAGATACGCTTTATTGTTTATGATTTGGCACTGCAAATATGATTTTTACTATATGTAAAAGTTATATGATTGAAAAGCTAATCAACTAATTGATTGCTAGTTGTGATGTGTGATTATTAGTTCAATTAATTAAAATATTGAAATAATAAAACCAATATGAAAATGAAAAGTGAATTGAGCCAAATTGAATCAAATATTGAACCGAATTGAAAATTTATTGAAATTGCATATATGTACATGTGTATGTAATGAACAGGTCACAGCATGGAAGCTAAGAAGAGGAATAAAATTATATGCCCGACATATAGGTACATATTTACTGTATTTATTGGGGTTTGATGATTTTATGAGCCGATTGGCCAGCCGCTTGGCTTTTTCTTTTTCTTTTGGATTGATGAGGGCCCTATGAGGCAACTTGTGGTTACCGATAGGGCTGTACAAAGGAGGTTATGGCAAAAAAAAAAAATCAAAAATTTAGGGTGTTAACCAAATTTTTGAGAAATTAGAAAATTCTTAGAAACTGAAAAGTTGAAGAATAAAAGCCAGAATGAAAGTTGAGTTGGTTAGTTAAACAACTTTCAGCTCCGTTCCTTTTCGAGGACAAAAATATTTTAAGTGGGGGAGATTGTAACAACCCAGATTTTCTGAACCAATTTAAAATTTTTATTTTAGCTATTTTAATGATTTTGAATATTTAAAATGATTTATTTTAAATAATAACGACTAAAAATTTATTTAAATTGAAGTTAGAACGTATAAACTTATATTAATTATAAATAGAGTTTGAAATGGCGCGGTAGTTTGAACATTTGATTTTAAATTTCAAAGGAATGTATAGGATTCAAAATAAATCGGATTTCAGTAAAACCAGAAACATTTGAATCTGTGTAATAATATCTTTCTAACGAATGTGAAAAATTCAGATTTCATAATATAAATTGAAAGTTATGTCTAGTTTAAAATTTGAAATAGTCGATATGGAATTTATATATATTTTAATATAATATATATCCCTTAAAAATAGTCATTTTGCAAATGACCTTCATTTTCGACGAAACCACTTTTGTTGGATCCGAAATATCAAATTATTGTTAGGATTCAAATTTCATAATTTTTGGAATTAATATGTGAGCGTGATAAATTTCAACGTGTTTGGTAAATTCAGTTTGAATTTAATCGACTGGAAAAAGGGCCATTTTTCAAACGGTCTCCAAATTCGATGAAATTAGTTTTGTTAGGACCGTATCGTCAAAACATAGCTAGATTTATTTGTTCGTAATTTTTGGAGTCAGTGTGTAGCCCCAGTAAATTAAAATGTACGTTTAAATTCAATATATATTGACTTATATTTTAATTTTGATAAATACTGATTGAAACAGTCGAATTGGCTTATGAAACATATTCCATTGTGTCCGGAACGGGGGTAATTAGTTAGAAACGAAAGTCGTTGGGATTTGTTTGGAATTCGGTGCATTCAACAAGTAATAAACGAATTAAATATAATATATATGGGTATAAACAGCCAAGCCATTCACTAAACCCTAGTCAACAAATAAGTATGGTCAACGCATAAATGCTCCCAGCTGCTACTCTTCAACCGACGAACCAAAGGGCTCGATCCTTTCCCCCTTCACAATTCTCAATCTGTTCCATATTTTCAACAAGTTATAAAACGAAAATTTAACATCTTCTTCAGGTCATGAACCTCATACGACGATGATCATTCATCGTTTAGAGATTTGAACGAATTTGGGGCCCAAACCCGTACTGTTCGAATCGGTTTTAGGGGCTATAGGGAAATTCGAGTTCAACAATATTCATGGAGGAGGACGGCGTCGTGAGGAGCTTCATGGTGGTGGTATTGGATCGATCTCTGGTAGCCTTGGGAAGCGCACGCAGGAGGTTGAAGATGGCAAAGCGATGGGTTCCAGTAATCGTTAACGAAGAAGAAAGAGGCTAATTTTTCTATTAATGTAATTAATTTATTCATTTTAGTAATTATAATTAGCTATTATATTTATGGAATTAACAATGAAAAGATCATAACTTGGCTAAATTAAATCAAAGTTCGATGAATCCAGACTCTTTGGAATCATGAGGACAAACTCTACATTGTGGATCAATTTGGGGAAATTCAGAGCAAACCAGGAATTTTGACGAAATTAAATGACCAGTTTAATTTAGTTAAAAACAATCGTTATTTAACGATTTCGAAACCGATCAAGGTGAGAACTCCTTCTCACTAAAATTTTTGTATAGTTATTTATTTTATAACTGCATATATAAATTGCCAGTGTAGATTTTTATCAGTTTAATCATTATAAATTGTATACGGTGCCTGTTAGCTCACCTCCCTCGTCCACAAACCATGGACGATTTAATTGACTGTATTGTGTTGTGATTGTGATGTGAATAAAATATATACATTCGATGAGGATAAAATATATATATATTCGATGTGAATAAAATATATATATATACATATGCGATGTGAATAATATATATATATGCGATGTGAATAAAAATATATATATGCGATGTGGATAATATATATATATATATATTCGATGGGAATAAAATATATATCTAAGCGATGTGAATAAAATATATATATATGCGATGTGAATAAAATATATATATGCGATGTGAATAAAATATATGTATGCTATGTGAATAAATTATATATATGCGATGTGAAATATATATATATATATATGTGTGTGTGTGTGTGTGTGTATGTATGTATGTGATGTGAAAATTATATATATGCGATGTGAAAAATGTATATGCGATGTGAAAAATATATATATGCGTTGTATAGAAAAAGATATACGCAATGTATAGAAATTGGAATGCGATGTAGTGAAATAAATATTTGTTCGTTAAAATATAATTTTTAACATATATATGCGATATATAAAATGGTCATGAAATGGAATAATTATTGGGTTGTTAAAAATATAATTTTTAACATATATATGCATTGTATAAAATTGTCATGTAATGGAATATTCAATTTTGATGTAAAATTGAAAATGAAGTTGAAATCATTTTTAAAACGAATTTACAAACGATTTATAAAATACGTTTTACTTGGAAATCGACGATATATATTATATGTAAATATATTTAATGGCTTGAATAGAACGCGCCGCACAGCGACCGTTCGCGAATTTCGACCATTAACTTCAAATTGAAGTATCGGGAGATCCGACCGTCGGATTCTCCTAAAACTAAAACCGTTGGGTTCGTATCGAAAAGAGATTTCCAATGAATACATGAGATTTAAATTTGAGTGGTTATATTTGGAATTATTTCCAAATCAATTTCAGAAAAGGTCGCTATGAATGCAGTTAGGTGGCCGATATTGGAAACCGACTGTAAGGGCCTTAATAAAATTATTAAAAATATGGAAAAATTATGTAAAATCATAATAAATGATTTGGAAAGCTTTTAGATGAAAAATTCCAAGTTTGGAAAGATAAAAATATATTTTTATCGAAATGAACTAGTTATTAACCAAAATAATAATCCAATATTTTTAGAAATAAATAAATTGGATTTGGAAATGGATTTGAAAATAACCAAAATTTTCCAATGAATAAATTGGAATGGAAATAATCTTTGGAATATTTCGGTATTAGATTCCATGATTATACGGATATTGCTGAGGAATTTGGAAGATATATATATATATATCGTTATTCCCAATACGATATTTGTTGGTTTCAGGATTAGATAATGAATATAAACCGATACTACTTCTATTCAGAGCCTTGTATTTAATATCAAATTTTGATTTTGGATTTGTCGTGAATGGTGTCTTTATTAACACTGTTCTTAAACCCAGTTGAGAAAAGAATAAATCTTTTATTTAAGATTTAGAAAATTTTACCAATTAATTAATATTTAATTGGAATTGAATTGAAATTGAATTGAAATTGGATTTTTGGTTTATCGTGGACTGTGTAACAACCTGGAAAATCGGAACCAATTTAAAATTTTTAATTTGGCTACTTTAGTGAATTTTGAATATTTAAAATAAATTATTTTAAATAATAACGACGAAAAGTCTATTTGAATTGAGATGGAAAATAAATATATTTATTTTAATTATAAACAAGGCCTGAAATGGTGCGGCAGTTTGAAAATTTGAATTCGAACGTTGACTGAATGTACCGGATGCAAAATAAGACGGATTTTAGTGAAACCAAAAATATTTAAATCTGTTTATGAATATCTTTCTAATGAATCTGAAAAATCGAAGTTTCATTGTGGGAATCAAAAGTTATGGCCAAATGAATTTTCAGAAAGGTCGCTATAAAGTATACATAGCCCTTGAAAATAGCCATTTTGCAAACGACCTCCATTTTCGACGAAACCACTTTCGTTGGATCCGGGATGTCAAATTATTGCTAGGTTTCAAATTCCATAATTTTTTGAGTTAATATGTGAGCGTGGCAAAGGAAAATGTGTTTGGTTGATTTCAGTCAAATTGGATCGAGTAGAAAATGGCTATTTTTCAAACAGTCTCAGAATTCGATGAAACTGGTTTTGTTGGGACCGTATTGTCAAAACATAGCTAGATTTATTTTTCTGGAATTTTTGGGATCGGTATGTGGCCCCGGCAAATTGAAATGTACGTTCAAATCAAATATTGAATGTTTTATATTTTAATTTAAAGGAAAACTAACTGGAACAGTCGAACGGGCCTACGAAACATATTCCATTGTGTTCGGAATGGGGTATTTAGCTAGGGGCGATAGTCGTTGGGTTTAAAATGGAGTTCGTACGGAGAAACACTAATTTTTGAAAGTAAAAGAAAAAAAAATAAATATAAATAATCGACCAATGAAAATTCTCCATTTCACTTTATCGTTTCGCTCAAAACGGCGGCAGCTCTTCCTTGCTTCTCACCTCGATTTCTCATGAACGGTGGCAGCTCTTCCTTGCTTCTCACCTCGTTTTTTATCAAATGAATGAAATGAAATGGTTTGAATGATAAAAATAACATTTTTATTGAATGTAAGAAATAGAAATGGTTTGAAGGATAAAAATAACATTTTTATTGCATATACGAAGTATAGAAAATATCCATGTTTGAAATAAATTGTCTTAACAACAAAAATCACATTTTTATAATATTTATGAATTGCTAAAATCTACATTTTTTGAAACAAATTGTTTTAATAGTAAAAATCACATTTTTATTGTACGTATGAAGTATATAAAATAATTGTGTTTTGAAATAAATTGTTCTGACAATAAAAATCACATTTTTATTATATATATAAAGTGGTGAAAATATCAATATGTTGAAATAAATATCCGTTTGATAAAAATATCATTTTTATCATCTATGTGAGTCGAAATGGATTTTGAAATCGTAGAGTGGATTATATATATATATAATTAAAATAAATCGAATAACGAAGCTGCAGTTCGTATTTTGAAACCGTGATTCCAAATGATTGTACCAGGAGATTTGACCGTCGGATTTTCCCGAAAACGAGACCGTTGGGTTCGCTTTGGAAATATCTTTCCAATGGCACCAACTTTGCAAAGATCCAACGGTTGGATTCTCTGGAATGTTGAATTCAAATCTGAATGAAAATAGCGCCGGAATGGATTATATATATATATGATTAAAATAAATCGAATAACGACGCTACAGTTCGTTTTTTGAAATCGTAACTTCAAACGATTGTACTGGGAGATCCGACCGTCGGATTTTCCCAAAACTGGAACCGTTGGATTCGTTTTGAAAAGATCTTTCCGATGATATAAAATTTGTAAAGATCCAACGGTTAGATTTTCAGATACGTGTAAATCAAATCTGAAGAAAAACAGCGCTATGGCCGCATTATGGCCTGAAGCATCGTTTGAATAAATTGGCTATATTTAAATAAATAAAAATAGCGATAAATCGTGATAAAATATTATAAACGATATGGAATGGAAATAAACTGAATTTACCTGGTTTATTGGATATTTGATGGTTGAATGTGTTTGACGTGAAAATTACATTAATGAAATTATGGATGCCAGATAACTGAACCATTGAAATTAATTGATTTGAAATTCTAAATATGCGTGAATTATTTGAAAAGGCCGAGTTAATTCTCATTTCAAATAATTGGTCGATGGTTAGAAGTCGAAGATTTGAAGATGGTGCAAGACCGATGATCTTCAGGTCGAATGGATGGCTATTGATGCCTTTGATGGGAGTTGCTGCCCTGAAGGGGTTACAGTGGTGGTTGTCCGGACATACTTGTTGATTGTTCGGATGTGCGAGGAATAAAGATCCTCCGGTTTCGTTCAGACCCAAAACGGACTTGTAAATGGATGTGTGTCTGACATTGTAGATTGACAAGGTGGCATACAGAGATGTTGTGATCAAAGCTTTTGTTGAAAAGCAAAGCTTTGTGGTTGATGATCAAAGCAGGGCTGGAATAGCTAGCTTTGTGTTTAACATTGATTCTCGAGCCTCACACCCCGGTATGGACCAGAAACGGGAGAGGACATCAGGTAGGACCTGCGTTTCTTTCTGGCTAGGAGTGGTGTTTTGGGTTTTACACGCCCAGGCATTTTATTTATGTGGATGATGGATAGCGAGGCGCCTTGGTTATATCGGTCGCTCCTGGGCCGATGGTTTGATCGGTATATGACTAGTTTACACCCCATTGGCTGGGGAAACGCAGTGTTCAGGCATTTTAATCCACTCCGTGTGGACCGGCCCTGACGATTAAAGGGCCCACCTGAGTCTGGGTCCTGAGGCTCAGACTAGACAGTCTCGAAGCGGAAAGGATGATCCCTTGCCTTGGTTCATGACAGAGATCCAATTTCCAAATACGACATCGTGCGGTTTTGATTGTATACCTATATATGGCGACATGGTATATGGTACCCATGCCGTCTATGATTGATACTTATGATTGAAATTGTTTTTGAGACATATAAACACTAGTAATAATATCAAATGCTTTTGTTTTATTCGTATCAAGCATCTTTTGGCCATTATAAGGTAAAACTCTATCCTCCTATTTGCGTTGCATTGTGTGATGGGAACTGAGTCTTATAACAGCTTCATTTTTATAAAAAGCATTGCGATGTTTAAATGATTTATTTGTTTTAAAGCACTGGCGATCCAATGGAGTAAACCCATTCCGCATTAGCGGCGTGGTCCTGTGATTGGCCTTATTGTAAAATATGTTAAGTAGATTTCTCATACCAGTCCCATGACTAACTCGTAGTTTGTTTCACTTGCAAACTCGGGTTCCCTATTTTCTACATGGGCAGCCTTATATTCAGGTTTTAGCAGGCTCTTTCTGGATAGCTGGAACTGAAGGTGGATTATATCATTTCTTTCTTTTTATGTTGTTTAGCTCCTATTGTACATATTATGTTTTGATTTCGTTGTAGACATTTATGTAAAGCTGAACTGTATTTTGTACTAAGTATGATCCTGTATATTGTGTAACTTTGATGATTATGTTTATCCAGTATATTCTATTGTACATTTTCTGGTGTATTTATTTATTTCTGTTCTGCTGTTATTTGTTTATGTGTTATATTCCAAAGATTACCCTTGCCACCGTGGAATGGGGTTTGGGGTCGTCTCAACGTAGTATTAGAGCTTTGGTTAAGCTTAGTTCTGGAATATAACATATTAACGAACTCGTCATAAATAGAACCAGTAGTGTTCTGAGACGGATCACTCATTTCAGGTAGGATCAGTAACATCCTAGAATGAGTGTAGCAGAGTGAAATACACCCCAGTAGACACATTTACATTAAAGTATATGTCTCTATGTTTTATAAATACCTTTTCTGTTGGCCTGACAGTTTGTCTGCTATTTGCGGACATAGAAAATGAGTGGCAGAAGCAGAAGAAATAATCCTATGGTTCAACAACCAAATGAGCCAGTTGTGCTCCCTCCGCCAGGATCAGATATAGAAGCTCTATTAAAGAGGTATTTAAATCTGGGTGGAGTACCGTTCTCGGGCTATGAGTCCATTATTCAAACTCAAGCTTGGATGCGTTCGACTGAAAGAATATTTGAAGGTTTCAAGCTGAGAGATGATCAGAAAAGATTACTGGCATCTTGGGCGCTCAAAGACAAAGCGTTAATCTGGTGGGAAATGGTTATTAAAGATAATCCAGAAGGTGATATCACCTGGGATAAATTCAAAGAAATTTTCAATGCAAGGTTTATTCCTCCAGAAGCAACTGAGCGGTTAAGTGATGAATTCTACTATTTGATACAAGGAGATATGACCATTCCAGAATATCACAAGAAATTCAACGAACTTTCTCTTTTTGCCCCGCATCTTATTTGGAATCCAAAGATGAAGAATCTGAGGTTTATTAACGGGCTTTAGAGAAAGTACCAAAGTAGGGTAACTGCCCATGTGCAACAGTCTTTTTCTGAAATGATATACATGGCTTATCAGTATGAAGATCTAGATAAGCGAGGTCTTTTAGGTGATGAAGAAGAATGTAGTTCTAGCAACAAAAGGAAATTCGAAGTTGATAGCCCCGAGACAAAGTATGCAGCCTGAGATAAGTACGAAGTCTGAGTTCAGTAAGAGGCCTAAATTCAATATAAAAAGGTTAAGTCTGAGGAAAAACCAATAACGACTGCCATATGCCTTAACTGCAATCAGAAAGGCCATTTGTCCAGAAAATGTAAATCCTTGAAAATGCGAAGAAAGAATGGATCTAAATCCAAAAAGGAGTTGCAAGAGAATAGGGGATGCTATAAGTGCCACCAGGCTGGTCATATTGCGAAGAATTGCCAACTATCACAGAAATCTGAAGCAGTACATGTAAATGAAGTGGCAGAAATTCCTGCATCCTCTACTAGTCAAGCGAGGTCAAATGTTTTAGAAGGCACGCTTACTGTCAAAAATATTCTAGTTAAAGTACTGTTTGATACAGGCGCGTCGTAAAGCTTTATTGCAAAGATTGCGGTTAAGAAACTGGATTTGAATTTGAAAAAGCTCAAAGCACCCATGACTGTCCATAATCCAGTTGGGGGTTCCCTCGATCTTAGTTGGGTTTGTGGGGTGTCTGTTTCTTTTTCCTGTTATCGGTTCCCCACTATCACGATCGTTATGAATTTTACAGAATTTGATCTTATTCTGGGGATGGATTGGTTAACCAAATATGAAGCTGAGGTTAAATGTGCTGATAGAGTCGTAAGGGCGAAGATTAAATCAGGCAATTACATAACCATTCCATGTGAGGGCTCGAATTCTGATAGAAAATACTTTTGGTCAACTCTTGATGTTTCTTTTGCTCAAATTGAACCTGTTCCTGTCGTTACGGAGAAATATTTCGGTCGACATAGAAAATATTCCTGTCGTGAAGAATTATGCGGATGTGTTCAAAGAAGTCGTTAGCTTACCTCCACGTAGAGGAATTGATTTCAAAATCTCTTTAGTTCCGAATGCAAGGCCCGTATTTCACGCTATTCAAAGAATGACCTTGAAAGAGAAAGAAGAGTTAGACAATCAAACTCGACAGCTTGTATGGAAGTGTCTGATCAGACCTAGTTTCTCTGATTGGGGAGCAGCAGTGGTATTTGTCCCAAAGTCAGATGTTACTCTCAGACTATGTGTGGATTATCGTGACTTGAATAAGCAGACGTTGAAGAACAAATATCCATTGTCGCGGATTGATGATTTATTGGATCGATTGAATGGCGCGCAAGTATTTTCCCGAATGGACCTAGTTATAGGTTTCCATCAGCTTCCTATTGCTGAAGACTGTGTTCCTTTGATAGCATTCAGAGGTCCAGATTTATTCTACGAGTGGTTAGTAATGTCGTTCGGCTTGTGTAACGCTCCAGCTTATTTTTCCGATCTAATGAACCGGGTATTCAGAGAAGTATTGAATAAATTTGTACTGGTTTTCATTGATGATATTCTAATCTTTTCTAAGTCAGAGAGCGAGCATGAAATTTTTTTGGAACAAGTGTTAGAAATTCTTAGAAAGAATGTTTTAAAAGCAAAATTTTCCAAATGTATATTCTGGCAAGAAGTCCTTGGTCACGTCGTGTCAAAGGAAGGAATTTCAGTTGATCCCAGTAAAATCACTGCTATTCAGAATTGGAAACAGCCTCGTACACCCACGGAAGTCCAAAGTTTTCTCGGATTGGCCAGTTATTATCTGAAGTTCATTAAGAATTTTTCGAAGATATCCAGTTCCTTAACAAAGCTTACTAAGAAACATTCCATATTCAATTAGACTCCGGAATGTGAGGCAGCTTTCCAAGAGCTGAAGTTAAAATGACAACTTCTCTAGTGTTAACAATTATTGATGGCAATCAAGACTTGAAAGTCTGGACAGATGCTTCTAAAGAAGGTCTTAGTGCAGTATTAATGCAAAGAGGCCAGTAGTCGCTTATGCTAGCCGTCAATTGAAGCCACATGAGAAGAATTATGCAACTCACGATCTTGAATTGTTAGCCATCGTGTTTTCTATGAAAATCTAAAGGCATTATCTATTGGGTGAGAAATTTGAATTATATACTGATCATCAATCATTGAAATATTTATTCACCCAGAAGGATCTGAATATGAGGCAGCAGCGTTGGTTAGAATTTCTCGCGGCATATGATATGAATATTTTATATACTCCGGGGAAAGCCAATGTTGTGGCTGATGCGCTCAGCAGAAAGAATGTAATTATCGCCAGCCTTATCATAACGCCTTCATTGATTGATAATATATCTGCTCTTCAAAAGGATGAACACTTCATTCAGAAGATCAGAGAGAGAATCCAGAAAGGCGAGCCCTCGAGTTTTCAGATTGATAATGATGGGATTCTGAGATTAAAAGGCGGAATTGTGTTCCAAACATTTCTGAGATCTGGAGAGAAGTATTGGATGAATGTCACAAAGCCAAACTGAGTATCCATCCAGGAGTGAGCAAAATGTATGATGATATCAAACGCATCTTCTGGTGGAAATCGATGAAAAGATACATTTCTTTATATGTTAGCCGGTGTTCTACGTGTCAACAAGTTAAAAGCGATCAACAGAAACTGGCTGGACTGTTGCAACCGTTGGAAATTCTAGGTGGGAAGTAGGACTAGATTTCTATGGATTTCATATATGGTTTGCCTAGAACCAGGAAAGGAAATGATAGTATTTGGGTGATCGTAGATCGTCTCACGAAGACCGCCCATTTCATACTTATCATATCGAATAGAACTGCTTAGAGTCTGGCGTAGATTTATTTTAAGGAAATTGTTAAACTCCATGGAGTTCCCATGAGTATCATTAGCGATCGTGACCTGATTTTTGCTAGTAAATTCGGGGAAGCATTCCAAGCAGAATTGGGAACGAAACTGAACTTGAGCACCTCTTATCATCCTCAAACAGATGGTCAAACTGAGAGGGTGAACCGTATTCTTGAAGATTTATTGTGGGCTTGTATAATTGGTTTTGGCGGATCATGGGAAGACCATTTGCATTTGGCTGAGTTCTCATACAACAACAGCTACCAAGCAAGCCTGACAATGTCACCATTCGAAGCATTGTAAGGTAGACCGTGCAGATCCCCCGCTTGTTGGGTAGAACCTAGTAATAGACCTGTATTGGGGCACGATATGATTCGCGAAGATGCGGACAAAGTCGATTTCGTTAATAAACGATTACTAGTCGCTCACAGCCGACAAAAGAGCTATGCAGATAAGAGAAGAAGAGATTTATCATTCGCTGTTGCGACTATGTGTATTTGAAGGTATCTCCGATGAGAGGAGTAGTCTGGTTCGGTAAAACAGGGAAATTGGATCCCAAATTTATTGATCCGTTTCCTATTCTAGAATGGATTGGAACTCTCACTTATAGGGTTCAATTACCAGACTGGTTGCCTGGAGTACATGATGTGTTTCACGTATCTCAACTTCGAAAGCATGTGCATGATCCAGACTTGATCGTGGAAGAAGCCGCGCAATGGGATTTGGAGATTACTCCAGAATTGGCTGTGAGAAGAGAGCCGTTAAAGATTATTGGCAAAGAAACTAAAGAACTGAGGAACAAGAAGGTTCACTAAGTCAAAGTGCAATGGAGTGGAGATCCGCGAGACTGTACTTAGGAAACTGAGGAGAGCATTAAGAAAGCCTATCCCAAATGCAGGGTGGATATCTCTGACTGACTCTGATGCAAGGTACATTTACCATATTTGGCATTTCCATATTGTTTTCTGCTTAGTTGTTGTTTCCTTTTCATGCATGTAGAATTTTTAATCATATAGTCTGAATGACTTTAAAAGAGTATATGAATTAATTAGTATATTTTTGAAAAGTTAATCAACAAATTGATTGTTGTTTGTGTTGGGTGGTCGAGAATTTGATTAACCAAATTATTGTAATGATAATTAATTTAATCAATGAATGAATGGTAAAATTTATGCAATTAAATCAAGTATTCAACTGATTTAAAAACAGATAGAAATATATACATGTGCATTATATATGTTTGAATAGGTAAATGGATTAGCTGTTGAGTAAAGAATTTATTTGCATGCCCGACAAATAGGTAAACCTTAATGAGTTGGATGCACAATTTTATAATTATATCAACTCCTGTGAATGTCATTGGATGCGGAGTGCTGGTTGTTCTGTGTGTAATAATAAACGTCGCCATAGGATAGTAATAATTAATTTTGAACTACACTACATGGCATGCTTCTTGGAGATGGCATACTTCATTATATACCACATAAGCATTTGGAGCTTGTGTGACGAGATTGAAGATTTACCATACGAGCGAAAGGATTGTATGGCGATGACTATATGTTACTGGTTGAACAGATGACTGATATGGACTATATAAAATGTAACGGTAAATTGCCAGATTAATAAAAAAACCCCACACGGGCCTGGAGATGACAATAAACACGTCTCTCTGGTCATTAAGGCACAAAAAACCATTTATAGGGTGACGAGAATTTATTCTCTGGAGTTATGATCTATACACACTCCCCTGCGGACACCGGAATATATCACTATAAATATGTGCATGCTTATTAGGATTTATTGGGTAACTAATATGGCCCAATAAATTTCCAAACCCCTCCCCGTACAAAGGAGGTTATGGCGAAATTTTTCGAAAATTTAGGGTGTTAGCCAAATTTTTAAAGAATTAGAAAATTCTTAGAAACTGAAAAGTTGAAGAATGAAAGCCAGGATGAAAGTTGAGTTGGTAAATTAAACAATTTTCGACTTTGTTCCTTTCAGGGGACGAAAAGATTTTAAGTGGGGGAGATTGTAACAACCCGGAAAATCAGAACCAATTTAAAAAATTTAATTTGGCTATTTTAGTGAATTTTGAATATTTACAATAAATTATTTTAAATAATAATGACGAAAAGTCTATTTGAATTGAGTTGGAAAATAAATATATTTATTTTAATTATAAACAAGGCCTGAAATGGCGCGGCAGTTTGAAAATTTGAATTCGAACTTTGACTGACTGTACCGGATGCAAAATAAAACGGATTTTAGTGAAACCAAAAATATTTAAATCTGTTTATGAATATCTTTCTAACGAATCTAAAAAATTGAAGTTTCATAGTGGGAACCAAAGTTATGGCCAAATGAATTTTCAGAAAGGTCGCTATAAAGTATACATAGCCCTTGAAAATAGCCATTTTACAAACGACCTCCATGTTCGATGAAACTACTTTTATTGGATCTGGGATGTCAAATTATCGCTAGGTTTCAAATTCCATAATTTTTGAAGTTAATATGCGAGTGTGGTAAATGAAAATGTGTTTGGTTGGTTTCAGTCAAATTGGATCGACCAGAAAATGACCATTTTTCAAACGGTCTAAGAATTCGAAGAAACTGGTTTTGTTGGGACCGTATCATCAAAACATAGCTAGATTTATTTTTCTGGAATTTTTGGGATCGGTATGTGGGCCTGGAAAATTGAAATGTACGTTCAAATCAAATATTGAATGTTTTATATTTTAATTTGAAGAAAAACTGACTAGAACAGTCAAATGAGCCTACGAAACATATTCCATTATGTTCGGAATGGGGGTATCTAGCTAGGGGCGACAGTCGTTGGGTTTGAAATGGAGTTCGTACAGAGAAACACTAATTTTTGAAAATAAAAGAATAAAAAATAAAAATATAAATAATCGGCCAATGAAAATTCTCCATTTCACTTTATCGTTCCGCTCAAAACCCGTAACCCCAATCTCATGAACGGCGGCAGCTCTTCCTTGCTTCTCACCTCGATTTCTCTTGAATCTCTCAATAAAATTCAACACTCCTGCTGGGGTTTTTGTAGAGGGTCCTCCAGGCTTTAAATCCATATAAACCCCGCCCCTTCTCGCTAAGTATTTCGTCAGGATCGAGCCCTCAAAGTTGCTCGCTTTGGAGCGCCGCAGTGATCCGGATCCGCCACCGAACGCCATCGCACCACCCTGCACAGGTGCGACCATCCTCCCCCTACGACGTGGTACCACTCGATTGCAACCAGTGCTGTGGATTTGGATTAAAATCTTAACCTAGTTTTGAGTGATTAACTGAAATGTACAGCTGTTTTATTTTTAATAGTTTTAACACCATAAAACCGTCGCAAAGTTGATCAAACTTATAAAAATCATATCTTTTTGCTATTTTGTCGAAATCCAGTGAAATAAGAGACATTGGACTCGTGGGGACGTCTTCTACATTCTAGAAGAGACTGAATATTTTTCTGAGCCTTCTACAATTTTTGGAGGAGTGGAACCCAATGTGAGATTTCTGAATTATAAACGATATGGAATGACGATGTATAAATTATACGGTCGATGTATGAGTTATATAAGCGTTGTACATGTCATGTATAAGCGTTGTATAAGTTGTATGTGTGATGTATAAGTTATATATGCGTTGTAAAAGTCATATATGCATTGAAATGATTGAAATATGTAGAAATGAAATCGAAATATATTTATATACGTATATCTATATATATATACTCCCCTAGTCCACAGACCATGGACGATATATATTGGTTGTGATATTATTTGGATTTGGTTGATGTGAAATTTGGTGACTATCATGAATGGTTGATTGGAAATGATTGATTGTGGTTGAAATCCCAATAGGATTAGCATATGGGAAAATTCATCTGCGTACGAACTAGATATTGAAATCCCCATTGTCAAAAGCTGCGAGGCTTTAAGGTAGAGCGAGGAGTCGTACTAGGGACGGTGCCGGTTTTAACTACTCTGCCGTTATGCTGCCGAAATTTTCTGAAATAATTCCGTGTTTGATTTCTATTCATGTATTGAAATATATTCATGTGTTGGGAAAATATTCGTTTATGAAATAAATTGTTTGAACGATAAAAATGACATTTTTATCGAATGAATGAAATAAAATGGTTTGAATGATAAAAATAACATTTTTATTGAATGTAAGAAAAAGAAATGGTTTGAAGGATAAAAATAATATTTTTATTGTATATACGAAGTATAGAAAATATCCATGTTTGAAATAAATTGTCTTAACAATAAAAATCAGATTTTTATAATATTTATGAATTGCTAAATTTTACATTTTTGAAACATATTGTTTTAACAATATAAATCACATTTTTATTGTATGTATGAAGTATATAAAATAATCGTGTTTTGAAATAAATTGTTCTGACAATAAAAATCACATTTTTATTATATATATGAAGTGGTGAAAATATCCATATGTTGAAACAAAAATCTGTTTGATAAAAATACCATTTTTATCACCTATATGAGTTGAAATGGTTTTTGAAATCGTAGAGTGAATTATATATATATATATATAAATATATAAATATTATTAAAATAAATCGAATAACGAAGCTATAGTTCATATTTTGAAACCGTGATTTCGAATGATTGTACCGGGAGATCTGACCGTCAGATTTTCCCGAAACCGAGACTGTTGGGTTCGCTTTGGAAATATCTTTCCAATGGCTCCAACTTTGCAAAGATCCAAATGTTGGATTGTCTGGAATGTTGAATTCAAATCTGAATGAAAACAGCGCCGGAATGGATTATATATATATAATTAAAATAAATCGAATAACAACGCTGCAGTTCGTATTTTAAAACCGTAACTTCAAACGATTGTACTGGGAGATCCGACCGTCGGATTTTCCCAAAACTGGAACCATTGGATTCGTTTTGAAAAGATCTTTCCGATGATATAAAATTTGTAAAGATCCAATGGTTAGATTTTCAGATATGTGTATATCAAATCTGAAGAAAAACAGTGCCGTGGCCGCGTTATGGCCTGAAGCGTCGTTTGAATAAATTGGCTATGTTTAAATAAATAAAAATAGCGATAAATCATGATAAAATATTATAAATGATATGAATGGAAATAAACTGAATTTACCCGGTTATTTGGATATTTGATGATTGAATGTGTTTGACGTGAAAATTACATTAATGAACTGAATTATGGATGTCAGATAATTGAACCATTGAAATTAATTGATTTGAAATTCTAAATATACGTGAATTATTTGAAAAGGCCGAGTTAATTCTCATTTCAAATAATTGGTCGACGGTTAGAAGTTGAAGATTTGAAGACGGTGCAAGACCGATGATCTTCAGGTCGAATGTATGGCTACTGATGCCTTTGATGGGAGTTGCTGCCCTGAAGGGGTTACAGTGGTGGTTGTCCGGACGTACTTGTTGATCGTTCGGATGTGCGAGGAATAAAGATCCTTCGGTTTCGTTCAGACCCAGAACGGACTTGTAAATGGATGTGTGTCTGACGTTGTAGATTGGCAACATGGCATACAGAGATGCTATGATCAAAGTTTTTGTTGAAAAGCAGAGCTTTGTGGTTGATGATCAAAGGAGGGATGGAATAGCTAGCTTTGTGTTTAACGTTGATTCGCGAGCCTCACACCCCGGTATGGACCAGAAACGAGAGAGGACATCAGGGAGGACCTGTGTTTCGTTCTAGCTAGGAGTGGTGTTTTGGGTTTTACACACCCGGGCATTTTACTTATGTGGATGATGGATAGCGAGGCGCCTCGGTTATATCGGTCGCTCCTGGGCCGATGGTTTGATCGGTATATGACCAATTTACACCCCATAGGGTAGGGAAACGTAGTGTTCAGGCATTTAAATCCACTCCGTGTGAACCGGCCCTGACGATCCAAGGGCCCATCAGAGTCTGGGTCCTAAGGCTCGGGCTAGACAATCTCTAAGAGGTAAGGACGATCCGTTGCCTTGGTTCATGACGGAAATCCAATTTCCAAATACGACATCGTGCGGTTTTGATTGT
Source organism: Allium sativum (assembly GCA_030737875.1). Taxonomy (NCBI): domain Eukaryota; kingdom Viridiplantae; phylum Streptophyta; class Magnoliopsida; order Asparagales; family Amaryllidaceae; genus Allium; species Allium sativum. The sequence goes on from CM060920.1 coordinate 89,387,515, forward strand.
ATACCTATATATGGCGACATGATATATGGTACCCATGCCGTCTATGATTGATACTTATGATTGAAATTGTTTTTGAAACATATAAACACTAGTAATAATATCAAATGCTTTTGTTTTATTCGTATCAAGCATCTTTTGGCCATTATAAGGTAAAACTCTATCCTCTGGTTTGTGTTGCATTGTGTGATGGGAACTGATTCTTATAATGGCTTCATTTTTATAAAAAGCATTGCGATGTTTAAATGATTTATTTGTTTTAAAGCACTAGAGATCCAATGGAGTAAACCCGTTCCGCATTAGCGGCGTGGTCCTGTGATTGGCCTTATTGTAAAATATGTTAAGTAGATTTCTCATACCAGCCCCATGACTGACTCGTAGTTTGTTTCACTTGCAAACTCGGGTGCCCTATTTTATACACGGGCAGCCTTGTATTCAGGTTTTAGCAGGCTCTTTTTGGATAGCTGGAGCTAAAGATGGATTCTATCATTTCTTTCTTTTTATGCTGTTCAGCTCCTATTGTACATATTATGTTTTGATTCCACTGTAGACATTTATGTAAAGCTGAACTGTATTTTGTACTAAGTATGATCCTGTATATTGTGTAACTCTGATGATTATGTTTATCCAGTATATTCTATTGTACATTATCTGGTTTATTTATTTATTTATGTTCTGCTGTTATTTGTTTATGTGTTATATTCTAAAGATTACCCTTGCCACCGTGGAACGGGGTTTGGGGTCGTCTCAGACTGTGTTTTAAATAACATTAGTTCTTTAACCCAATTAACGGTGAAGATATGGTTTGAAATTTATAAATCTTTTTATTAAGATTTAATGGAAATTTTCCAAAGTAAACTTTTCCAATTTAAAATATTAAATTGGAATTGAATGGAATTCGATTCGGTAATAATCGGGATGAGCTTATATGAATGAAGACGGTTACTATTTATGGAATTTAAAAGGCCTTGCCGCTATTCCACTTATAGTATTAGTTTGATACAGAAATTTATATCGATTATATATTGTTATGATTTCCGTGAAGATTTCGTTTTGATGGAAGATGATTTTGGGTTTATCGTGAACTTTGTTTTAAAGGACATTGGTTCTTTAACCCGAGTAAAAGAAGGATTAATTTCCAGAAAGTTGAATAATCATTAAGTAATGATTTGTGAGATTAAAACTGAACTAGAGTTTTAATAAATCTTTAACTAGATTTGAATGAATGAATGGTGATTAAGTTTACCAAAACATGAGATGTGGTGTAAACCAAATATACTTGGTCGTTGATATTAATTGTGATTGGTTTATTGTTTGGATTGTGCTCGACTAGTTTATGAGCAAAATATGCTTTTACATTTAGCATTGGGTTGGGTAGAAATATTTGTATGCTGACGCCTTGTGAAACACTTCACGATTTGACTATGAGGTGCTAGCGATGTTGAGTTCATTTCAAATTTAATGAATGATTTTGAAATGATATTTTTCTTAAGTGAAAAGAAATGTATTCCCTATTTTGGACAGGGAATGTTTTATAAAAATGGCTAAACCCGATGTTGTCGAAATGATTTCGAAATGTATTATGTGTTTGACATTGTAGTTCATCACATAACCGATTAGTTGCTATTGATGATATATCTGTTTGGTGGCGGAGAATTTACTCTCTTGCTTAACACCCTTCTTTGAGACATACGAGCTCAAAGGTTATGTGATTAATAGTGACTGGTCATATGTGTGAATTGCTAATGTAAAGTACTATATTTTAGAAAGTACCTGTGATTATTATGTTGTGAAATGATTTTCCCTACTTCGGGATATGAAATGATTTGGTATGTGGCCGAAGATTCGGGTAACCCTGGATGACTAAAAGTGTGAGGGCGGTGGAATTTCTCCGAGGGCGTGGGAGATGCATCGTCAGTGTAGCCTGCTCCAAAGTGGGAGGTGCACATATATATATGTTGAGTTGCAGAGGCGCGTACAGCCTTGCCCGAGGGTCGTGCCTGATATTTGGTTGCATACTTGTTTGTATGCATTGTTATGTTTTGGAATTCATATTTCCAAAGATTTTGGTTTGAGATCCCGAAGTGAAATCTACTTTGATATAAAAGTTAGATATGTATTTAAAATGATTTGAAATAAGAAATCGGGAATAAAATCCAAAAAAATCATTTCTGTAAAGTGAATTGGATTTGGAAAATTTAAATTCGGATTAAGCCTAAATGGGTAGATTGAGGAATTACATGTTGTATGATGCATAGTAGATCCATATCTCTATTATTGATTGTTGTTTATGCACTGGTATTCGTGGGGGCGAGTCCGTTCCGTGACATGCGGCATGGTCCCGCGATATGCCATATTTTACATAAATTAATTATAACTGTTTTTAGCTCTCACCCCAGTCCCATGACTGACTCGTAGTTTATTGTTTCTTCCTAAACTCTGGGTGCCCATATTTTCCACATGGGCATTCAGTAGTTTTGGTTTTACAGATTATTTCTATTTAGCAGGATTCTGGATCGAAGCTTAAAGCTATGTCCAAAGCATTGATAGTCTTCCGCTGTGTTAGTTTATTTTTTTCCGCTGCATTGTATTACATTTATTGTAAATTTATTTCCCGCTATATATTATTTTTGATACTCTGATATTCTGTACTTTGATGTAACATTATTATGAAGTTTACAAAATTCTTCTGTTGTTTGTTCTAATGTGTTGTGCGCCCAAAGTTAGCGTATCCGCCTTTATGGTTCGTTTTCAGTTGGTTTAATGATCGATTTGGATCTACCGAGAAGGAGGGTCACTACATTAAGGTTCCCCTTGGAGGGGGTGGAGTGTAAGCCTCTATCACTGCCTATGATGGCCAGGGTAGAGCATCGAAAGAGTAAGCCTTTAAGTCGCACCTACGATGACCCGATTAAAGCATCTAAGCCCTTATCACCGCCTACGATGGCCAGGGCAAGGCGCCTCCTAGAGAGAGGTTGGGTAAGTCCTTGGGTCCTTCTTGAGAATAAGCTAGCCAAGCACACCAGATGCACAAGCCCGGAGAGTGGATAACAAGACACGTATACTCTATGCTTTGTTAATTACAAGCCCCGAGAGTGGCTAACAAAGCACATACATCTCCTATTTTGATAATTACAAGCCCGGAGAGTGGCTAACAAAGAATGTATGTCCTCTGCTTTGACGAACAAAAGCCCAAAGAGCAGCTAAGTATGCACGTACATCCGCTGCTTACATAAAATCCCGAGTAAAGGGATTAAAAGCACTGGAGGAGCATTCTAAGCACGCAGTCTCCTCTGCTTAAAATCCCATGGGAAGGGAACGAAGGCTCAAAGATAGAGCTCGCAAAGCACATACAACCTCTTCTTGAAGAAATAAGCCTAGAGTTAACGTAAACAATAACAAATATCGGTTATGGATATCTGGTCTTCCATCAAATATCTGATTCTGGGTTGGCTCAAAATTCTATTAATACTAGATGTGAATATTGGTCTTCCATCAAACACCCGAATCCAGGTTGGCTCAAAACGTCTATTAGCCAGGAGTGGTTTCTGGTCTACTAGCAAAATGCCTGAATCTTAGTCAATTTGGGACTTCTAATCACCCACCAGAAGGAGAGTTCTGGATTTCTTTTAGTAATACCCTAATATGGGTCACAAGATTCTAATTATCAAGAAAGGATCTGCTGTCAATATTCGAGACAATGACTTGCGTCTACTACCTAAAAGCCTTCAAACGAAGATAGTGATCTTCCATCTTGCCCAGGGAGATTTTCTTAACCCATATGCATGAATTTCTTGCCCATTATTCAAACAAAATATGTAGTGCAAATAATCAGACTATTTTCATTGCAAAGAAAGTACAACAAGGGCTATGTTATCCTTAACACTTCACACAAGGAGAATTACTTGAGAACTACTATTGAACAAGATGGTTATTTCTGAAACATAAAATACGAGTAAACACATTGCTCCACTATATATTTTCTCATTATGAGAATGTAATGCACATGTTAATTCATATCATAGACTAGTCACCATACATACACTATAAGATAAACATTGTATGTTAAGTTTGCACAGCGTAGTGCAATGAAACTCCAGGGAGAAAGTATTCTCATAAAGAGTATAAAACTAGATGTCAAGTGACACCCACATAACCTTATTTAGAAAATTATCTAGCGAGTCGTCACATGCAAAATGTTGCCACGACAATTTTTTTTACATTCATGTGTTATTCTACCACCATGTTACAACTGCAAAATAGAAGGGTTTCGTAATAACTAGGCTCCTTAATCCGAGTCAGGGTTCTTTAAAGCATATTCCAAAGATTTATAGCTTGCTTTAGAACCCTCCAACTCAACTTCTAATTCATCGATTCGTCGAAGTAACCTAATTTCTTCTCATCCGCATTAGTAGATGGACGGGCCTTTAGTTGTTTTTCCAACTCGAGAATAGTCTCAACTTTCTCTTTTAATCGGCCTTACAAGGTGGATATTTGTTCACCCTGATTCCTATTATCTTTTGAAGATAATACATCTTCTCCCATCTTGAAGAGGGAGCATATTTAAAGATGCTCTTTGGCTTTGTCGTGACTAATGAGTCTTCTTCGAGTTGAGTAGGTGAAACCTTAAGTTCTCTTCCCTATTCACATGAAGGAGAAAACACAGTCATTTATGAATTCTACTTCCGAAAGATAATATTAATCAATTATAGTTCTTATTAAAGAGGGTTAGCTACAATAATATGCGTACATCAAGAGTTATAACAGTAATCCCATCAGTTAAAGTACATCTTACATATATTAAAACTAACAAACTAGAGTTTTAAGTTTCTTTTGGAACGACTTGTCGTTCGTTACTTAGACAACCTAAGTGAAGTCCATATTTCACACAAATACGATGAAGGTTACATATTATAGGATCTCTTTCAAATTCAGGTATGGCCAGAGAAATAGTCTGGACGAACCCCCCTCCCATTCATTAAGTTAGAATACAAACGTAGAGCATCTCCTAAGAATACGTCCTCAATTTTTTTGATTTTCGTGCGGAACCTATGACTTCACTCAAGACAAAACCTATCGGTCCTAGTAAACCCCACGGGTGATGTATACTTGAATATACCTGATTTTCAACATCTTCGCACCACCAAGATAGTCACCCTAGAAATTGGCAAGGCGGCCTTCGAACCTGAGACCTATGTCTCATCCCAGTTCGCCCGCCTATAACCAACTGAGCTAGGAGTGTCGGGTAATACGTCCTCAATTAATATAGAATTCTTCCATAACATAGAATGAAACAAAAAGAATCAGGATAAGAGAAATTATTTTAGTGAAAGTAAGGCTAGAATGCACCATATTCGTGGTTATTATCTAACTTTTTATCATATTAGCAAAATGTTGTTTTCTATTACCTATAGACTGTTACAGAATGCCCACAACCAAGGAGCAATAAGGTAAAAACAATACAAGGACTATACCTGAGCAGAAGAGGCCTTAGGAAGCATAGGACACACCACTTCTTTCTACCTTTCTCTTGAGAAACCGCCATCTTTTGGGACAATTTCAACAAAATCCGGGTCAAAAGGAACATTAAAGGGATATGAAGCTTGTTCTGTAGAAATATGAACCTTCCCTGAAGAAGGAGGAGGAACAACGTTTCCTTCACCAAAGTCCTCAGGGAGCTCCTTACCTTTGAGGCTTTGATCATCATCATCATCCCAGTCATAATCTGAACCCGTGGATTTATCTTCCTCCAGACCTAGATCATCTTGAAGATGCTCAACATATAAAAGACCTTCAAGCTTGGTCTTGTCCTTCTACGAGACTTCAACCCTTCGTTTGGCAAAATAAAACATTTCCATGACTTTGCTTCGGATGGAGAGATGGACAGAAGGAAATTCTTTTTTAGGAAACTTTTTGAAATTATCAGAGATTGCTAAGAAAAGAGCATCCTCCTAATACTCCAGTGCAATCTTTGGGAAGTGCTCCGTTTGAAATTCAAAAATCCTATTTTTAGCCTTATAAATGATGCGCCTAGAAGCGAATAGCGCATTCTGATCCTGGGAAATCTGATTTTCCTTCTCCTTAAGTCTTTTAGTATGAGTAACCACCATCCTAGCCATCTCATCTTCGACGTCTTGCTTAAACAATTGACGCGCTAATACGTGGTCATTCAGAAGGAACCTAGTTATCTTCTCATCCTATGATTCCAATATGACCTTTTCAAGAGACATCTTCAGTTCTGCACACTCTTTATTGTATTCCCCCCGTCAAGGATTCAACTTCATGAGTTAAGGCATCTTTCTCTCCTTTAAGCGACATAGCTTCTAGGGAAAGTGGAGTAAGCGTCTTTAAAATAGAGAACCATCTCTTAGAAATCTAGAAAAAGGAAATAAAGGGTTAAAACTCACATAGAAGTAGAATTAGAGCCAAAAATAAGATCATAATAGTAATTGTTGTTCGATAAGTGATTGCGCCAAGCTCGCCAAATCTAAAGACGGGGACCGAAGCGAAAGATTGGTCATGTCGTCAAAGGAACGGGCAAGCCTTATGATTTCATAAAAAATTCAAGTCATTGGAGGAGGCTTGGAGGAACTGGCATGTCCGGGTTGAAAGTGCGTCATTAACTCATGTTCAATTAAATTTAAAGATCCAGGAGTGTCAGGTACACGATTGCGATGAAGAAAATCACTACCCAAAGTCGTAGTCTGAAAAAGAGTGGTGCTCGGGGTCGCACTAGTAGATAGAGTAGCAGAAGAAGAGGTATGATACTCACCAGACTCAAAAATACCAACTTCGTGAGAAGAAAGAGGAGTGCAAGTCTTATCTTTGCATCTTTTAGGAGTTGGTTCATCAATAGTGTTGGTAAGATTTCTTTTAGTAGCAATATTAGATTGGGATAAGGCATCCAAAGTAGATTACCAATTAGGAGCCTTGGAAGCTACTTGAAACAGTCTTGGAGTTAGATATACTTAATATGATACGATATTTCAAAATCACATTGAAAAGCTGTCCTTACATGGGGATCCAAGAGATAGAGGGGACAAATTGGTAAATACATCGGAGCCCGGAAATAGATGCGTAGATCCAGGAAAATGCAAAGGAGGCCTTCCCAGAATCTTTTGTCCCAAAGGAAGAAAACCATACTTCTGAAGATTGCTCAAAGTCAGTAAGGTTGATTGTTTACCCAACCTTTCGGAAGCTTTAAACATGTCATTGACAGCTTGAACCTCTTCCCTCTTAGGTCCTTTCTTGTGGGAACAGAAACTAGGACAAAACGAAAAGTTAAAGCAAAATCTTAGGAAAGAAGGTAACCAATACTGAGAAGCACAATTCACCTGGAGTAATGTAAAGCCCGTGATACCCGAAGGACATCTAATGTAGAAGAATTGTGTATCCCAATCCGAGAGCTGGGTGAGGTTATCACTAATCAATTTCTTAGAAAGGTTGGCATGAAATAGAGGCAGATCAGTTCCTTTGACTATAGACAATTATAGCAAATAATGCACGAGACGAGGGCTAAGAGAAGGCTGCCCTGACTCCAATCCTAGAAGGTCGAGCCATAAAAGACATGGGTATATATTCGGAGTTAATTGAATGGGAGCTAGCTTCAGATATTGTAAGAACCTTGCAACAATGCCTGGGAATGGGGAGAGACCGCCGTGTCAGATGTGAACAATGGTATAAGAAAAAAAACCTCTGGAGGACTCTTAATATTACCCTTTTCGGAAGCAGGAATGACATCAACTCCAATCATACCATAACTCTCGAGAATAGCCCTCACCTCTTCCTAAGTCTGAATCGGGGAATATCACGAAAAGCTTTCCATCTGGAGAGAATTGCCCAGGATCAATAAGCTTTGCACTAACAGAAGCAACTTCACCAGATGATATTATTCTAAAAAATATATTAGCAATTTATTTTTTGCTAGCTTAAAATTGCTATACAAATTCACCAGTATAAGTCGTCTGATACACCCATAGAAAGTCAGGAGCATGCCGCAAATTGTGAAAGTGGAATCCTTTAACATAATGCACATATGAATATGCATTATGCATACATGTCTAAAATATTGTTTAATATGTGGTTTGATCTTACCAATGGTCTCGGCATAAAAACCTAATTTCAAAAAAGTCATGCTTAGGTATCATGGGGTTAGCATTGAACATGCATACATAGCGGTAAAGGTTTTTTATTAATTCTCTAACAAAAAAAGGTGTGACCTTTGACATCACTCATAACCTGTTCTAACGGCACATGACTTTGAACATTGTGTTTGGTAATATTAAAACCGAAATCAAAAAGGGAAATATGAGCATTAATGTTAAGACCATCGGCACCTTAAGGGATATCTTACCTTATCCTTATATTAGAGGAGAAACCTATATACAAAAAGCATTGCATTATATACCCCAGAAAGTTTGGCAGGGGTTAAATGATAGATTCACGAAGTTCGTTATTATTGTTATTACAACTACTTCATATGAATCAATCGGTTGTAATAAAGACTAAGAACCTGAGGATCCTAGTCACGTTCATAGATAAAAAGGAGAAATGTTTTCTCAGATTATTCGATTAAAAATTATTAAAATACTTACAGAGACATGGTTGAATTTGCGATCTTGGAGATATTCCAAGAACAGTGATTTCGCAGTAAATGATTGTTTGCAGGATATGAATTAAGGAAGAAGAAAAGGGACTTTATAGCTAGAAGCGCTTTCTTGATTACAGCCGTACAAATAAGCGCTGATCAACAATGCATATCGAATCAAGAGTACCAAAAGGCGGGAAATCAGAGTGCAAATCAAAAAGCCAGAGTTTGACTTGGAAAGTTGAAATTACCTCTTCACAAGGGAGGGGACAAATGTTACAACCAAATTCAACACTGATTCCTGCTGTCGGTGAAGGGTATTAGACCACAACCAACATGAAAGAATGATCCGAAAACATGAAGCCGACATCAGGCTAAAGACAGAAGCGTAAAAAAGCGATCAGGTCAACAAGCTATTGACACCAACATGGAAGAGAAATTCTTAGTGCCAATACGAAAGGAGATAGTGGTGGCAACACCGAAAGCAACTAACATGAACTCAATTTCAAAGGCAAATCACTTAAAGCCGGAAGCCAATGACCCAAGACCCAAAACAAAGAAGGGACTCTATATTATCTGAAACATAAGCAGGGTGAGACAAAAGGCTATCGGCACTAATTTTCTTAGTGATGATACAAAGGAAATAAAGACATCAAAGTCAAAGATAACACTCCGAAAGCTAACTGTCAAAGTCAAGGCTTGTCGAATACTGAGACACAACATCTAAGGCCATTCGTAGATGTACCGAAAGCATGCTTCTGCAAGACCGAAACCAATTTCAAAGACTCATTGAAAGTAAACCAAAACTTATAAAAAGAACTATCCACACTAATTTGCTTAGTGTTGATACCGAAAGAGGTGACATTTCCAAGGTCATGAGAAAGTGGAGCGCACAAACACTATAAAGACTTGAAGGTGGAACCAGAATCTATTGCCGAAAGCCACTCCCGGAGCTATCCATACCAATTGGGTTGGTAACGATACGAAACGTAGAAACAACAACAAAGAGAAGCTCATAAGACCGAGACTAGTTTTCCGAAAGCCAAGACCGATACACCAAAGGCTAAGTTATATCTGATAACAATGTTAAAAAGGCAGCCAAAACCGAGGCAATCAGAACTGGAAGGCGAGGAGCGGCCGACACCAAGCTACCGCATCATAAAAAGAGCTACTGCTCAACCAAGGATAGAAGGGGTCTCGATTTGTCTATAAATAAGACCCTAAGGGTCACATTTTAAGGGACTTTCTCTCATTTCCCAATCTTGTATTTATTTCTTATAGAGTGAACCCTAATTTCTAAATCAATTTGGAGATTTCCTTTGTAAATTCTTATGTACTCAAATCAATGAGCAATAAAGAGTGAATCGAAATTTAGCATATTTTCTATGATTTACCTTACTACTTCTTTCGCCTATTTCCTTATGCCTACTCTACAACAAATGCCTCATACGCAAGCTTGGTCTTTCTTCAAGATTACCAAAATACTCTTTCCATAAGCCGTTTAGGTTCCTAACTTGTGCTGCGCTTAGGGAACCCTTATCCCAAGGTAACTGTCAGTTGTTGAGTCTCATGATACTCACCCCTTGAGGGAAGAGTAACTAATCTTCAGGCTCTAAACAGGCAGATTATGTTGCCAGATTTTAAAATTGTAACATTCTATAAATGGTAAAGATGATTTGAAATAATTAACCAATGAAGTTCCAAAATAATTAAATAATCCCCACCATTCCATATAAATGCCTAGATTGGTAAATTCTCATAACTAACCTTCAAATATAAAAAATTAGAAAATCAGCATGAGTTGACCTACAATAATGTGTGTAATAGGTAAATGTAATTGCTTTACAATAATATGCACCCTGCAAAACAGAAGCTCGCAGCCTGCAACCTCCAACTTGCAAGATATCTACTCATTTTCATGCTTCTGGCTTTGCGTCTGGTTCAAGGTTCCTGTTATTAAATTCACAAACTCGCTGTCAATTTAACATAGCTCCTTCAGAGCTTGAAATCTGCGTTCATAAACTTGCATCGTGTAGCTAACCTTGTGGTTGGGTAGATATCCTGACTCTGTCAGAGCTCTAACACAACCAACAAAATATTGGTAGGTTCCAACAATCGGAGACATAAGCCCATGGATTCAGATACTCGTACCGCCTTCAAAATAACTTCTATCGCAATACTGACATCTTCCATACAATCTCTTTTTCAGCTGTACTCGAATGCTGCACATGATAAGCACTGCAGGGAATTTCATACTACAAGCTGGATGCAAATCTAAATTCTTCAGTTCACAGTGATAGTTGTAGGCTTTTATGTACCTACCACATGCAACACAACACCTTGCATGAGAAAATCGAACGTGTGCATCCCACGATAAATTGCTGGTGTAATCTTGTGGGTATTTGGATCAACAGCTTCGGCACAAGTAGTGTGAAAGTTGAAGTTGCATCCTTATGTTGGATCAGTACACTTGTAATGCCAGCACAGATCTCGTTCAACAATAATATGCACCATATTTTATAAAGTTTCCGTTGCGTTGAAGAAGACAAGTGCTTTAATAATATCTAAAACATATGGTGAAGATAGACACGCTTTAATAATTATTAACTTTGATAACCTACTCCTTACTAGTCTCATTGATTCCATTTTGATTCGTTACATTGAATCCTTCTACCATGTATCAACCTTATTCACAAGACGATTGGACTTGCATTATTTCTGTATTTGGAGTGTGTAACGAGTTTTGTTGTTGTCAACTGCTGCTTCCACTCTCCGGCCTCTCTGAACGATACGTTAATTTTTGAAACAAGTCGCTTCTATTCATCAAGAAAATGTAAAGTAAAAATGAAGGGTGCAGGCATAAGTTCACGGCGTGCAATGAATGCTAATTATAAGTTTAGCATATCCAACTCTCCACCAAACTGGTTCGACGAAATGCAGAATATCCATCAGGTCTAACAATCCAGGAATTACGACGCCAAAGAGCTGCCACCATGGCCAATCGAGTATGTAAAATTTCAAAGTGGAAGCATGGGAAAGCAGTGTTTTAATTTTAAAATTTTCAACCTCATTGAAGTATGTATTTGTCGAAAGCATGACAATCATGCATCTTAAATGTAATCAAATCCAGTAAGAAAAAGAAAATAATACGGCATATCAATTGCAAGCTCAAAGCCTAAGAGAATGCTAAAAGTATTTATGTGATGTATTAATCAAAATGACATACAAATATGATAGGTGGCAGATATGCAAAATCATTTGAATGCATATATACTATATTAACGAGTTCAGTATGTATGAGACTAAATATATACCACTGATTATGAACGAAAAACTTATGATTGATTCTTGTATGGTGGTAACCACATCTGATAGTGGTGTTTCTCATAAGTAGTTGACAGATGTAAAATTGCTGCAAAATAAAATTTTAATGGATACTCGATCATTTTGTCAAACTACAGTATAACCACATCCTCATAACTTCTCGTATTTGTAAATGGTTTTGAAACTATAATAACTGGAATCTATAAATCGTTTTAACGCTATTTCAGCTTTCTCACGTACGTATTTGCTTATAAGATATTCAATAAAAATATGCTTACTTCGGATACTTATAAACGGACGGTCCATCCCATACGTATTTTGCATCTGGGAATATCTTCTACTGCAGCTAAATGGTTAGAATTTTGATGAGGTGTCTATAATTAAACTCTCAATCAGTAGGCCTGCAAATAGGCAAATAACAATTCAAGTAAACAGCGTTGAATTCATATAGTTTTGTATCATTTAAAGATGCAAAACTGCAAATCGTTTCAAATACTTAGACTGAACAAACAAACAAAGAATTTTATTACCTCAGCCATAGTAGTAAATCGCCCGGATTTAATCAATTCAAAAGTTGAAAATACTGCAAATTTGCAAATTTGGGAACGGAGGAGTAAAATAGATATGCGAATTTGCTTTATGATTGAGGAGGAAGGTTGACACTATGATCCTGTGATGAGAAGAAAGGTTGGAAGAAACAGAATAGAGAGAAATTAGTGTGAAATAGTGCAAATTTGCAAATTCGAGAACGACGCTATGATTCTGTCAGGTAGGAAGAAACGGAGTAGAGCATAGAGAAATGAGTGTAATATGGACACTTCTATTAGAGCATCTCCAACAGCGTTACGGGTCGTAACGTTACAGCCCGTAACATGTTGGGAGATATCTTTGATATCTCCCAATAGGTGCGAGCCGATTTTATCGGCTCGCAGCTAGCGAGCCGATTTTTTCTGCTCGCAATCTCGCGAGCCGATAAAATCGGCTCGCGAGTCTCCCGCGCCTAAACATGGCGCAGGGGGTTGGGGGGTTTGATTTGCTTTCCCTATAAAGTTTTGATTTTTTTTAGGAAAGATTATATTTTGAAAATAAAAAAGTTGAAATTTATATATACCGGTTTAAAAAGTGGTTAAGATTAAAATGATTCAACTAGTAGGTTTTCGCATAACAATAAGCATACAGATACAACCGGCCGTTACAAATACAACAACGAATAATACTACACACCTACTAAAACATCAAAGCAACACGTTCAATCTCAAGGGAGTTGCATTGTGTTCATTCGCAACTCCTAAACATTAATTTCGAGATGCCTAATCTCTCGTTCGAGTTCGTTTACATATATTATTTCCCTTAGGCACAACGGCTCGTCAATCCATTCCGTGTAGCTGCATCCATTTGGATAGGATGGACATTTCTGCATGCGCTGACCAATATTGTCGCCTTCTGCTCGAACCACAACTTCGACCGCATGACCGCAGTAGCAAAGCACATGATAAGATTTACCTTCATGTTCCTGCGGTGGTACTCGATAGAACTCTACTTCTTGTGGCGATTGAGCGAGAGCCTGTTTGTTCGATAGTTGAACATGTGGTACTTGAACTTCTTGTGGCGGATGTACGTGCCCATGTTCATGCGATGGTTGAACATGTGGTACTTGAACTTCTTGGGGGCCTTATTTGGATTAGAAAATCGAATTCGTCTTCGAGCTGCTGAAGTCTCATCTGTTCCCACGCCTGTTCATCAGATTCAGTATCCGATGGCCAAGAAGGCATTTTGAGCGAGTGATAAAAGGAGGAGGAAGTACTAGAATGAGAATAAAGTTGTTTGAGTGAGATACTATGTGCGTAAATCAAGTAACATATATAGCCGCGGGGAGTACAAATCAATAAAATATATAATGATGTTACCAATCACTGTTTCGTCTGACTTAATACTGTAGGGTATCTTCTTTTCTAACTGTCATGATGTGAACGGACACTGGTTCTACTTTGCTTTACATGATACAGTTTCCAAAGCTATAGGCAGCTTAAGTGAAAGAGAACGACCCTATTGTTTAACTCCTTTGTGTGTTGAAATGTTTAATTTAAGCGGGGATGACACGAGTTGTTTGAGGGAGATAAGTTGTGAGTCAGTTGACAGAAATATGTTTTGAAGAGGTCCGTAATAGTGGATGAGCACGACATAACATACAAACTACGATATAGAAACTACACTCAATATAGAAAAATACAAAGATACAAGCATGTAGTGGATATCCGACACAACATACAACTACGATATAGTGCCACATAACGTTAAACACAGTACAGGGAAATAAGACGTAGTACGATATAGCTAGACCCTAGTTTCCGGATGCACGGGGGAACCCATACAACATTTCAGCCTTTGCTGCAACAATCACCCTTTCAAGGCGACCTAGCTCTGCTTGCATCTCTAGAGCGTACGTGACACCCCTCTCCGCCAGTGGTGGATTGATCCATGAGAAAAAATTACAATATTCCACCCCGTGTCGATTAAATGCAGTAATGTACGATTTGCAACCATAAAAGCGCCGACCTGCGTTGCTTTGACTTTTAGAAACAACAACATTACATTCTAATCCATAGTAGCAGAGTATTGAACGACCCGTCATGCTGGAGCTTGACCTATTTGGGTTCTCCCGAGCAATTACTTCCCTTAACCGAGCATTGTGGGTTTTTTGAAGAGGTCCAATACGTTGGATGGCAACGTTCGGTTACGTGGCACTGAAGAGCTCGGTCTCCACTTCGGTTGCTTGCACTTGATCATCCAATTGCGTTTCGGGCACAAACTCAACTGGTTGCTTATTTCTTTCGTACTGCTCATACATTTTGTAACACCCCATCTTCCGCTAGGGTCACTCGCAAAGGAATGCACTAGCTTTAGAGGGGCATTATTGGTAAACATGCATAGAAATATCACAAGACAGAACATATAAAATAGCGGAAGTAAAATCGGACTTTCATAAATTCAATAATTAAGGTTTTTAGCCCTTTTACATCAGAGTACATCAAAACCTGTCTTGCAATAGTAAAGAAGCATAAAGACTTTTTAATAAATTATTCCCCAAGTAAAACAGTAAAGTAGCCATAGCCAAGAGAAGTCCAAGCCATCCATGATGACCTTCAAGCAGAAGAAGTCCGAACTAAACAGCATTGTTTCCTCCCTGTAACCTGGGGGGAAACGGAAGAAAAGAGGCGAAACAAAACGGGTCAGTCAAAAAGACTGAGTAAGTCCTATCTACTTCCAGTATAAAAACAGGTAAAGGTAACATGACATGCATAAACTGAAAGTAAATATAAGGATAACTACAAGATAGATAAACTAAACCAGGGTAACAGGCTGAACTACTATAGCAAGGTAAACTAAGATATCATGATAAACTACGGTGTCATGATAAATCAAGGTATCACATCGTCAGGTTTCTATCAAGTATACTATCCAAAGTTATCTACCCCGTCTAACATCCCACGGTATCTATTATGTATATTTTTCCTGGTTCTAACACGTATATTTGCTCTGCACCCCTCGTACTAGTATCCCATCCCGCGTCAGGTGTTAACCATGAATGTCCCTTGCCCAATGTCATGTAATGGTCCATGTCAACCTAATATATAGCATATGTAGGTTTTCCCACCCGTATGTTTCTTTCCATGTATAAGTTCAGTCCTTTTCCGTAGGCCGTACGGGCTTTCCCATGTAAACGTTTTATCCTTGAAGTTATTTTGGACTGCCACCCTTGGTCTAGTTGTGTTTCCTTACCATGAACTATCGCGCGTCCACTTAGGATTTATGCCACCTATGACCGCTAGGGATTATGCTACCTAATGAACGTTTCTGTGTCTAGGTCTGGGTTTTGGCCACCTAGAACCACTAGGGATTATGCCACCCGTCAACCGCGCCCTTGATCCCACGTATGTATCGTGAATCGTTTTCCATGTCTAGATGCACATGTTCCCCAATGTGCCATCCGAGTTCCGTGCCAGGGCAAATCAAGAAATACGGAACTCGGTCGGGAGCTTTAAATCGTCTGCCGATGCAGATATCAAGGTCTGTTTTTGTACTCGTGGCTATGGTCCCACGTGACCCCTCCCTCAACTACTGAAAGGCAACCCACGAAAAATCATGTATGAGAACCACATCCCGGCCCCACTATAGCCCCACTTTCCTACGGGCCTACCTCACCCATGACTTGATAGCAAGAACATGGTCTGTTGGGGGTTCCCTGCCTTTCCGTTCGTACACGATTGACTAAAGATGGTAGGTAGTCGGCGATGTGCTATCCAGGGCAAAAACTAAGAATCGTCGACTCCACGCTAATCCATCCCCGTCTTTAGGTCGCTCGCATAGCAACCAAGGCATACTCTTGGCTCTTCTACCGCAGACCTTAACCTCTTGTGAGCCCAGGCGGATCATCTGCAACCTCACATAGGGATACCAAGAGTATCCTCACGTCCCCCGAAGCTTCCGCTTCGGCACCCAGTGCGCTGGAGCTTTTATCCAAGTCAGATAACTTGCTCCTCCTCGTATACTAAGCGATGACCTACCTTATCAGGTTACTCACCGCTTTGTGAATTAGTCCTATGTCCTTAGCTAAGGATTATTACTTAGTTACCCTTAACTAAGGTTTACCACTTAGCTTCCTTTCCCGTTATCCTTGATTAACCACGGTTTTCTACCTAGTTCTTCTAACTAGGGTTTGTCTTATTGGGTTAGGTGTTATCATTCAAGTCCATGACTTAACCCGCCCACGAATCACGTCAAGATTGGCTAAGTATTTAAGTTCAAGACTTGGCCCCACAAGTTGGTTAAGTGTACCCAGAGGCTCATGACTTAACCCTATCGAGTCAAATTGGTCAAGCACTAGTTTACCCTAATCCTATCGGATTATCTTGCTAGATTGATTAAGCATAGATTATCTTAATCCCATCAAATTATCGAGTCGGATTGGTTAAGTATAGGTTAGCTTAACCCCATCTTCTAATCGTACTACAATGGTTAAGTATATTCTAAGAAGGTCTTGCGACTTAACCTTATCAGGTCCGCGTATTAGATTGGTTAAGTGTAGGTTACTTAACCTCATCAAATCATCTTGTATAATTGGTTAAGTATAAGTTGCTTAACCCCATTAAATTATCACGTTAAGTTGGTTGAGTATTGGTTACTTAACCTCATTGAATTACCAAGTTTAAATTGATTAAGTGTTTAACTTAACCCCATCGAATTACCGTGTTTAGATTAGTTAAGTGTGGATTACTTAACCTCCATCTAATTACCGTGGTTAGATTAGTTAAGTGTCAATTACTCAACCCCATCTAATTACCATGTTTAGATTAGTTAAGTCTTAATTACTTAACCCCATCTAATTACCGTGTTTAGATTAGTTAAGTCTTAATTACTTAACCCCATCTAATTACCAAGTCGGATAAGTTAAGTGTAAATTACTTAACCTCATCCCCTAATCATCTTGCATGGTTAAGTGTCATTAAGAAATCAAGTCCGGTCCCACTTAACCTACCCATTCGTGTCATATCGGTTAATTGTCATTAGTCAAATTTACTTAACCTTATTATGTGGCATTAATTTAATTAATGCACCTCAACCTCTCACATTAGACTTTATTGTGGTTACTAGTTAAGCCGGTCGGTTCCGGGTAGCTTTACACCACAACTTGGTC
The DNA here is from genome assembly GCA_030737875.1 of Allium sativum. Taxonomy (NCBI): domain Eukaryota; kingdom Viridiplantae; phylum Streptophyta; class Magnoliopsida; order Asparagales; family Amaryllidaceae; genus Allium; species Allium sativum. The sequence continues at coordinate 89,405,118 of CM060920.1, forward strand.
TAACCTCGGGTTCAAGCACAACATGACCAACTTCTCACATTGGGTCCTATTGTTTGCAACTACTAGTTAGGCCGGTCGGTTCCGGGTAGCTTTACGTTGCAAACTCAACCCAACCTCGAGTTGGCCACTCTCATGTTTAGTCTAGTGTCATGTTCATGGTCAAGTTTCCAAGCAATTGGGTAGACCTAACTTAATAGGTAAATTCCCAATGGGTAGACCTAACTTAATAGGTAAATTCCCAAGCTTATGTCTTTATGCATATTTACATGTCAACTTCCATGTTATCTTTCAAATCGTGTTTTCAAGTATAAACACTTGTCATATTCAAGTTAAGATTTCGCGACATGTTCATGTTTATCTAACTACCCAAAATCGTGTTTTCCCAACGCAAGTAAAGCGAGTCAACATAGTGAGGACACTATGTCACATATTGGTCTCAAAACATGCATGATGCCAAGAAGGGCTTGGCTTCCACATGCATAACATCATAAAGGGATTGGCCATAAACATGCATGATAGAGTCATATAGGGATTGACCATAAGCATGCATACTATCATATAGGATTTGGCCACAAACTTGCATAATATCATAAGGAGGTTTTTGCCACAAACATGCATGAAACATAAGGGGTTTGTGTTCATATGCATGCATAAGCCCCAAGGTCAAGTATTTGGCTATGTTTCACAAGTCAAATGGTTCCCAAAGGTTCATGCTAATCTTTCATAGACAAAGTTCCAAACTTGCAAGATAAACTAGGCTAAACATAACATGAGTGACATGATTAAGTTGCTACATCTTAGCCCAAGGTCATAGATCATAGAAAAGGGGCAAAGTTAGGTTCACATACATGCATACTTATGTTTTATCTCATTTTATCCCATGTCAACATTAAAACTACCGTTTTGATCCAAAAGTAGCTAGAACTTACATAGGCAAGGCTTAGAAAAGGGGTCATGCATCATCTTGACGAAGAAAGGTGGCTCCTTTGAAGAAGAACCTTCATGAAACTCGCATAGCAACGTTGATTTGGCCTCTATTTGGTGTAGCAAGCTTGCACCTTTTGATTTGAACCCGATTTGAATGCATAGGCTCTAGGGATTGGAGATGGAGGCCATGATCAAAATTGATTTTGGCAGCACTTAGTTGCTAGGTTTGATTTTTAGGGATTTAGGTTAGGTTTAGGGTCTTTTTATAGAGATTAGGATAGTTTTAGGCCCTTAGATTAACCCTAGGATAGATCCGAACCATCAAACTACGTCAGAAGCTTCCAGAACAAGACCAGAGACCAGTGCAGGTGCACCAAGCCAAGATGGCTCGGCCACCCGTGTCGACAGCCAAGTCGACAGGGCTGTCGACTTGGTCAGACCAAGTCGACTCCCAAGTCGACAGGGCTGTCGACTTGGGTACTGTGGCGGGAATTTTTCCCGCCTGGCCCAACTGGCCCAATTTTCCAAATTCAAGTTTGAATTTGAAATCTGTTTTTACTTAGAATTTTCTGAAAACTTCGTCGGACCATAACTTGGTCATACGGACTCCGATTCTCGAAAACTCGGACTCTATTTCGCGTATTTTTCCGAGACGAACGCAATGGCATAGCCCGTTTTACCTGATTCAGAATTTAAAATTAAATTCTGCCTTGATTCTCGTCTAAATCATGTTATCGAAATACGGGTTGTTACATTCTCCCCACCTTTTAGGATTTCGTCCCCGAAATCTCCAAGTTAGGAAGAACATATCCTACCATCCATCATCCATCTACTCAAAACATCATCCACAAGCGACCATTGTCCTTAGATGATTTCTAATGCCGTATGAATATATGCAAAACATGTGTGTACATGTTCCTTAGCTAATGCTAATGATCAGGCCTGAATGATCTTTCTAATGCAGAAATATGTATAGTGCCATGAATCCAACATGTATGCAAATAGTCCTAGTCATATAGATACTATATGTGTGCACAACCATTCATTCATATGCAACAACCGCATGATAACACATTCGATTTCATCCATAAACAAGTATAAATACTCGTGCATATGCAACATGAAACGTGATCGCGTCAATCTAGTATCTAACGTGTATTCGCGCATCCACGAGCAACCACTTGCAACCATTTGCAACCATATCAATCATAACATGTCTCAAATACATGTTTACATCCATAGCGTTCTACCTAAGGTTCCCAAGATAAGATCGAGAAGATAAACAAGACAAACTCCTTACGGGGTTTGTAACAGAAACAGGACCGAGAGGATATCCACCAAGCGATAGCATGCAAGTAAGCTTTACAGGTGAACCAAGGATCAAAGATATACTCTTAAAAAGAGACGTGATGCGCGCGTCCAAGCCGCATTTCCATGAGCTTAATTCCATCATGCCTTGACCGCCTTTGACTTCATGATTTCGTAGCTCCTTGATTCCTATTTCCAAGGTGTGAGTGGAACTCATGTCACTGTCGCCTCTCGTTCACTTAGTCTTTCCCTAGTATGCTTGGCTCAAACATATCTGCGTACTCATGCAAGCTCTCCAAAATTCACTAGTGAATTCTGGATCTCGTTTTCCGATGCCACTCCAAGTTTCCAAGAGTTCTTACTAGGGTGATTCCCATAACTCATGCATAATCGAAACGAACCATCCGCCTTAGCGGCAAATTCTATTCAAACGGATTACCAACAACTGCATCATGGGATTCTAGGTAACTAGCCATGACAGAACCCAAAAGGTTACACGAGACTTCGAGGGTATCACCAAGATGAGTCGAGAATCTAACTACCCTCTTTCCAAAACCGAGAATGGCACCCCTTATTGGATAACCACTTTACCCCTAGAATCCATCCATAGTTCCAAAAACATGGGCACTCTCAAATCCAAACAAGTCATGAATAAATGGACCGATCCTCTAATAAGATTTGGGACAAAAATAGAATCCTCTTCAATGCTAGTACTAAGGTGCAGAGACTCACTATCCAAGCAGACTTAAATGACGCGATGATCAAAACAAAGTCTGGACGGGATGATAGAAAAGAACGACTAAACCTTTACCAGAAACGGCACCATTTCTTTTAGGTACCCTAGAAATGGGAACGTACCATTTCCCTTTCCGCTGATCTTGTCCTTGTCCTCCTTGATGGACTAAGCCCTAACAACAGTTGCTTATCCTTAAGCTGGTATCCTTTATCCTTACTCTTATTATCCTTTCTTGTAACACGGCAATGTGTCTCTCGAGGACCACCTCCATCGTACGGGAAACACCTACGTGGCTAGACAAAGATTAGTCACAGTGAGAACTACCGTGACCACGGATGGAGAAAAGAAAGGAAACGAGATTGAATCAAGGAATCAAAAGATGGTGCTAATGGCTTTTGGGGAATAGCCTTTTTAAAACAAACTTTTCCTGAAAAAAATGCTTCTTTATAAACGGTTTTTCAAATATTTTCAAGAGGTTTTAAAAACTTTTGCCCAGTCTGGTAACCTTCTGTTCTGATACCAAATGTAACACCCCATCTTCCGCTAGGGTCACTCGCAAAGGAATGCACTAGCTTTAGAGGGGCATTATTGGTAAACATGCACAGAAATATCACAAGACAGAACATATAAAATAGCGGAAGTAAAATCGGACTTTCATAAATTCAATAATTAAGGTTTTTAGCCCTTTTACATCAGAGTACATCAAAACCTGTCTTGCAATAGTAAAGAAGCATAAAGACTTTTTAATAAATTATTCCCCAAGTAAAACAGTAAAGTAGCCATAGCCAAGAGAAGTCCAAGCCATCCATGATGACCTTCAAGCAGAAGAAGTCCGAACTAAACAGCATTGTTTCCTCCCTGTAACCTGGGGGGGAAACGGAAGAAAAGAGGCGAAACAAAACGGGTCAGTCAAAAAGACTGAGTAAGTCCTATCTACTTCCAGTATAAAAACAGGTAAAGGTAACATGACATGCATAAACTGAAAGTAAATATAAGGATAACTACAAGATAGATAAACTAAACCAGGGTAACAGGCTGAACTACTATAGCAAGGTAAACTAAGATATCATGATAAACTACGGTGTCATGATAAATCAAGGTATCACATCGTCAGGTTTCTATCAAGTATACTATCCAAAGTTATCTACCCCGTCTAACATCCCACGGTATCTATTATGTATATTTTTCCTGGTTCTAACACGTATATTTGCTCTGCACCCCTCGTACTAGTATCCCATCCCGCGTCAGGTGTTAACCATGAATGTCCCTTGCCCAATGTCATGTAATGGTCCATGTCAACCTAATATATAGCATATGTAGGTTTTCCCACCCGTATGTTTCTTTCCATGTATAAGTTCAGTCCTTTGCCGTAGGCCGTACGGGCTTTCCCATGTAAACGTTTTATCCTTGAAGTTATTTTGGACTGCCACCCTTGGTCTAGTTGTGTTTCCTTACCATGAACTATCGCGCGTCCACTTAGGATTTATGCCACCTATGACCGCTAGGGATTATGCTACCTAATGAACGTTTCTGTGTCTCGGTCTGGGTTTTGGCCACCTAGAACCACTAGGGATTATGCCACCCGTCAACCGCGCCCTTGATCCCACGTATGTATCGTGAATCGTTTTCCATGTCTAGATGCACATGTTCCCCAATGTGTCATCCGAGTTCCGTGCCAGGGCAAATCAAGAAATACGGAACTCGGTCGGGAGCTTTAAATCGTCTGCCGATGCAGATATCAAGGTCTGTTTTTGTACTCGTGGTTATGGTCCCACGTGACCCCTCCCTCAACTACTGAAAGGCAACCCACGAAAAATCATGTATGAGAACCACATCCCGGCCCCACTATAGCCCCACTTTCCTACGGGCCTACCTCACCCATGACTTGATAGCAAGAACATGGTCTGTTGGGGGTTCCCTGCCTTTCCGTTCGTACACGATTGACTAAAGATGGTAGGTAGTCGGCGATGTGCTATCCAGGGCAAAAACTAAGAATCGTTGACTCCACGCTAATCCATCCCCGTCTTTAGGTCGCTCGCATAGCAACCAAGGCATACTCTTGGCTCTTCTACCGCAGACCTTAACCTCTTGTGAGCCCAGGCGGATCATCTGCAACCTCACAGAGGGATACCAAGAGTATCCTCACGTCCCTCGAAGCTTCCGCTTCGGCACCCAGTGCGCTGGAGCTTTTATCCAAGTCAGATAACTTGCTCCTCCTCGTATACTAAGCGATGACCTACCTTATCAGGTTACTCACCGCTTTGTGAATTAGTCCTATGTCCTTAGCTAAGGATTATTACTTAGTTACCCTTAACTAAGGTTTACCACTTAGCTTCCTTTCCCGTTATCCTTGATTAACCACGGTTTTCTACCTAGTTCTTCTAACTAGGGTTTGTCTTATTGGGTTAGGTGTTATCATTCAAGTCCATGACTTAACCCGCCCACGAATCACGTCAAGATTGGCTAAGTATTTAAGTTCAAGACTTGGCCCCACAAGTTGGTTAAGTGTACCCAGAGGCTCATGACTTAACCCTATCGAGTCAAATTGGTCAAGCACTAGTTTACCCTAATCCTATCGGATTATCTTGCTAGATTGATTAAGCATAGATTATCTTAATCCCATCAAATTATCGAGTCGGATTGGTTAAGTATAGGTTAGCTTAACCCCATCTTCTAATCGTACTACAATGGTTAAGTATATTCTAAGAAGGTCTTGCGACTTAACCTTATCAGGTCCGCGTATTAGATTGGTTAAGTGTAGGTTACTTAACCTCATCAAATCATCTTGTATAATTGGTTAAGTATAAGTTGCTTAACCCCATTAAATTATCACGTTAAGTTGGTTGAGTATTGGTTACTTAACCTCATTGAATTACCAAGTTTAAATTGATTAAGTGTTTAACTTAACCCCATCGAATTACCGTGTTTAGATTAGTTAAGTGTGGATTACTTAACCTCCATCTAATTACCGTGGTTAGATTAGTTAAGTATCAATTACTCAACCCCATCTAATTACCATGTTTAGATTAGTTAAGTCTTAATTACTTAACCCCATCTAATTACCGTGTTTAGATTAGTTAAGTCTTAATTACTTAACCCCATCTAATTACCAAGTCGGATAAGTTAAGTGTAAATTACTTAACCTCATCCCCTAATCATCTTGCATGGTTAAGTGTCATTAAGAAATCAAGTCCGATCCCACTTAACCTACCCATTCGTGTCATATCGGTTAAGTGTCATTAGTCAGATTTACTTAACCTTATTATGTGGCATTAATTTAATTAATGCACCTCAACCTCTCACATTAGACTTTATTGTGGTTACTAGTTAAGCCGGTCGGTTCCGGGTAGCTTTACACCACAACTTGGTCTAACCTCGGGTTCAAGCACAACATGACCAACTTCTCACATTGGGTCCTATTGTTTGCAACTACTAGTTAGGCCGGTCGGTTCCGGGTAGCTTTACGTTGCAAACTCAACCCAACCTCGAGTTGGCCACTCTCATGTTTAGTCTAGTGTCATGTTCATGGTCAAGTTTCCAAGCAATTGGGTAGACCTAACTTAATAGGTAAATTCCCAATGGGTAGACCTAACTTAATAGGTAAATTCCCAAGCTTATGTCTTTATGCATATTTACATGTCAACTTCCATGTTATCTTTCAAATCGTGTTTTCAAGTATAAACACTTGTCATATTCAAATTAAGATTTCGCGACATGTTCATGTTTATCTAACTACCCAAAATCGTGTTTTCCCAACGCAAGTAAAGCGAGTCAACATAGTGAGGACACTATGTCACATATTGGTCTCAAAACATGCATGATGCCAAGAAGGGCTTGGCTTCCACATGCATAACATCATAAAGGGATTGGCCATAAACATGCATGATAGAGTCATATAGGGATTGACCATAAGCATGCATACTATCATATAGGATTTGGCCACAAACTTGCATAATATCATAAGGAGGTTTTTGCCACAAACATGCATGAAACATAAGGGGTTTGTGTTCATATGCATGCATAAGCCCCAAGGTCAAGTATTTGGCTATGTTTCACAAGTCAAATGGTTCCCAAAGGTTCATGCTAATCTTTCATAGACAAAGTTCCAAACTTGCAAGATAAACTAGGCTAAACATAACATGAGTGACATGATTAAGTTGCTACATCTTAGCCCAAGGTCATAGATCATAGAAAAGGGGCAAAGTTAGGTTCACATACATGCATACTTATGTTTTATCTCATTTTATCCCATGTCAACATTAAAACTACCGTTTTGATCCAAAAGTAGCTAGAACTTACATAGGCAAGGCTTAGAAAAGGGGTCATGCATCATCTTGACGAAGAAAGGTGGCTCCTTTGAAGAAGAACCTTCATGAAACTCGCATAGCAACGTTGATTTGGCCTCTATTTGGTGTAGCAAGCTTGCACCTTTTGATTTGAACCCGATTTGAATGCATAGGCTCTAGGGATTGGAGATGGAGGCCATGATCAAAATTGATTTTGGCAGCACTTAGTTGCTAGGTTTGATTTTTAGGGATTTAGGTTAGGTTTAGGGTCTTTTTATAGAGATTAGGATAGTTTTAGGCCCTTAGATTAACCCTAGGATAGATCCGAACCATCAAACTACGTCAGAAGCTTCCAGAACAAGACCAGAGACCAGTGCAGGTGCACCAAGCCAAGATGGCTCGGCCACCCGTGTCGACAGCCAAGTCGACAGGGCTGTCGACTTGGTCAGACCAAGTCGACTCCCAAGTCGACAGGGCTGTCGACTTGGGTAATGTGGCGGGAATTTTTCCCGCCTGGCCCAACTGGCCCAATTTTCCAAATTCAAGTTTGAATTTGAAATCTGTTTTTACTTAGAATTTTCTGAAAATTTCGTCGGACCATAACTTGGTCATACGGACTCCGATTCTCGAAAACTCGGACTCTATTTCGCATATTTTTCCGAGACGAACGCAATGGCATAGCCCGTTTTACCTGATTCAGAATTTAAAATTAAATTCTGCCTTGATTCTCGTCTAAATCATGTTATCGAAATACGGGTTGTTACACATTTGGACCATGGTTTCATCATCGTATTCCCAAGCAGACATGTCGAACTACTAGAAAAGTGGTAGGAAAATAAAATAAATAATATGACAGCCTTAGTCTTCGAGAGTGCTGGATTTAAAGGAGGAGGGCTAATTGGTCATAAAGGTTGACAAGTCCCCGGATTTTGTTTTTTGCTTTCTTAAAGCAGTTCACATGTCAGGTTTTTAAAGGTTGCATCGTTTAGTAACATCAACTGTTGTACGGCAAAGCCAGAGCAACACAACTGTTGAGGTCATAGTGTAGTCATGTCATATGACTCGATGCTACATCTCAAGTAATGATGACAGAGCTTTATCAATAATCACCACCACTTGTTTAAATAGTTCATACTTCGTCTCCCAACCATTACCATTATTTGTGCTTTCTACATCAACCAAGACATTAAGGTGAGAAACCTCTAATTTTTTTGTTTCTACGTGTTCAAGTACTTCTTTGTATTGGACAACACGTTTTTTTGTTTTAATGCAGCTTAAATGGGCGATGGGGAAATCAATGATGAACTTATGAATAACATATTTGATGAGTACGAACGGAACAAGGAGGAGGAGAAAGTGGGTGGATTCGTTCCAGATACACAAGTAGCTGAAGTTAATAAACCTGAAACACGTCCATGAAAACACACAACTAGGCAAAGGGTTAACCATAATTGTCACAATCGAAGTAATGCTAGCTCCAGTGCTACTACAACCAAGTTCTCTCCTAAGGACTTACTTGTACTCGTGAAATCCTATATCGAAGTTGATAATAGAGATTTGCTACTGATGCAAAATGGAGGAGGACTTACCAATGAAGAATTTTGGTCCATGATAACAAGATTGCATAACAACCATCGTTCATGCACTACTACACGAATGTATGCTGAAATTCATATGGCTCCTCGGCGATTCGTTGAAGCTTGTGAACGATACCAGAAGATTATACAGACAGTTGAAGACGAAAACATATTTAAAACGACAAGGGCAACTTTTGATTCTCGTTACCTTGTAGAGTACGGCACTGATTTTGTTGGCCATAAGGCGTATAAACTACGTTGTAGTTGGCTAACCCGATGATCCTTCGTTTACTTGTTGTTGTATCTTTCGTTTATTTGATGATCCTTCGAAAAAAAGTATGAAGTTCTTGTAATTGTTTACCCACGGTAGAAAACGATCATCCTAAGATAACAGTAGCAAAATATATAAAGCACACGTTTCATTAATAAGAAACCGATTGCTACAATAGGAAATAAAACGTTACTACATCAACATAATACGAGCAACTACTAATACGTTACTACATCAACTGTGGAAACCTTGACGTTACAATACGACGTTTCATCCCCATCCAAAATTCCTTCTCCAAATCAGACATTCCATCCAGATCTTTGTCCATGATAGCATTCTCTTCTTGTTCTTTCTTATATGCATCTTGCTCTTTCTTATACGCATCTTGCTCTTTCTTGTGCGCTAAGTCCTCCGAAAGAATTTGTAGTTTCTTATCTTCCAGATCAGCAATCCTTTTCAAAACTTCTGTTCTTTCCTTAGCTTCTACAAGTCTTTTTTCCGCTCTACGACTGTGTTCTTCGTATCGTGCGTTCACTTTTGATTCAAGCTCAACCATTGTTTTGCCCTTTCATTTCGCCGCTTTGGCTCCCTCAGGTCTAAAGTCTTCGTCAATCGTGGCAATGAACTCATCAAGTAGGTTTTCCCCTTCACATTGAGAAATATTGGCGGTTGACCCGCTTGGACTAGAAGAATACCCAGATTTTGAACTTTTTTCTTGCCCTTGCTAGCACTTTGAACATCGTGGAGGCTCTTGGCAAGTCCTGAGTTCCACTTCGGTTGAAAAGCAAGCAGATCATAACAATGCATAAACTGGTAATAGTGTGGCCTTTTCGTCCTATTTTCTCCAGGAAAAAGCTTCTTGAACTCCTCGTTTGCAAGTCGTTTCTAATTACCAAAAGAAAATGTATCAATAAACATGCTAACGACCACTAATAATGCACGTACAAATAAAAAAATACCAGATTATCTTCTCCCCCCATGCCGCTTGGATTCGCTATCTTTAGTTTGTATACTTGTGACTCATAATATTGGGTTTGACGGCTTATTTTCCCAAAACGGCCTTGAATCGCCGATAACGTCCTTAGGCATTCTGGATGCTTCTTAACGAAGGCCTTCTCAACCTTTTTCCATAACGTGACGGCTGTTTGATCGTTCCCCGTTGCCGAATCTTACGAAAAATGACAATAGATGTTGCATAGATCGACGTCCTCTTGGTCTGTCCACAGACTGGTTCCTTGCCTGCTGAACGGAATTTCAAATATATTGCTCGTGTTTCCTTGGGAAAACTGGCATTCATCAATCGTCGGATGTGAAAATTCTCCGAATGGGGAAGACATTATATAGCAAGAGTTTGTTTAGAATAAAGAGATGTAGAAAGAAGTTGTGAATATGCTGTGATGTACAAAGGTGGAATGAAATCATTTTATAACTGAAAATATAGTCGTTTGAAAAGTTTTAACCGTTTTATGGCCGTTGGGAAGCAAAAACGAGGAGGAAATAGCCGTTGGGTGAGGGGTAGGATTGGCGAGCCGATTTTATCGGCGTGCGCCGATAAAATCGGCTCGTCACATGGCGAGCCGATAAAATTGGCTTGCCGGACCAATTCAGAACTCTGAATTGGTCCCATAATATTCCACTGAATATTACACGTTGGAATGGTTGCTGGGATGGTTTTTGGCCTTGATTCATGATTAAGAACATGAATCAACCGGCCGTTGGAGATGCTCTTAGCTTTCCGGCTTTTTTGCCCGGCCCACTAAAAAGTAAAAAAAACAAAAAAAAACAAAATTACCCATATATATATATATATGTATGTATGTATGCACACACACACCCAATACCCTCTTTCTAATACCGCAATTAAAAAAAATTCCTTAAATTTTGTATGATTTCTTATACCAAATTACCTCTCCATTTTAATCTTTTAATCAATTAGTATTTGTCAAACTAATCACGTAGTCAGTTGTAATCTGAAAACTTTGATCAACAACAATCGTTGTCTACTTCATCTTTCCTACGAGAAAAATTCAAAATTTTGTCGTTTGAAGTCTAAACATACTTGATTGAGTTGACTGGAGTTGAGAAATTATTAATTTTCAAATTTTTAAAATCCTTTATAATTAATGAAATCACCATTAATAATTTTTAATTAACCGATCAAAAAGCCGACATGTTACACAACAATCTAAGATTGCACCCTTCGCAAAATAGAAATCTAGCAAAAAATGCTATGTTTTTAAATTTAACATGTACAACATGACAAAAAAAGAAGAAGGACCAGAACTGATACATGTCATATGTTAGCAGTCCAAGGGTTAAGAAGGTAAAATAGTGATTTCGAATATATATAATCAGGGAGACCTTTTTTATTTATTTTTCAAAACTTAAGGCCAAAGGTACTTCTGCAGTTAAATAGCGTAGTTTTGGATGACTAAGCATTCCCTTATTCAACAAATCTTTATTGACCGGATCGATGGATGTCCACTTTAATCTGAACTATGTAGAAGACAAATCATACGGGTTTTTTCAACCCTAGAACGCAATTTTCATCCCCTACTTTGTTTAATGTTTATTCCCACAATTGTGTACAGCAGTAATCAACTGAGTATAGTCGATTTTTATATGAGAATTTGAGATAAATAGGAAAGAATATTCAACTAAAATTATACATGGGACACCTAAGACAATCACCACTCCACATAAGTAAAACGTGTAGCAAATTTTGAATAACTTTTCTAATGCTATAAATTTCACCTTAACAAAAGCAAACAATATATATCATTTCATGAATCATATGATCTATTAATCACATGTTCAATATAAGCAATGCATTTCTCTCATCTTCAAGGCTTATAAATTATACATAGAGGAAGCGTAATGGGAATATTATGTATGCAGTGTTTGTGTTTATTATAATAATACAAATCTGTCTACTATGTATTATATTATATAAAAGTTCAATATTCGTCCAATGACCTTCCGATCTTATTTTCATCAAAAAAACATTACATTGTCACGTGCTCAGAAAAATAAATCAACAATGGAAAAGTGAGTTCAAACATGTGCATCTCTTGATTTTCTACACTAATATAACTTTCACACGCATTTAGACATGTGCAATTCAAAATTTCCTCAATTAACGTTAACAAGTAACTATCCCAGAATTCTTTTTCACATACTTTATAATATTATTATCAATTGAATGTTTCTTTATCATTTTTATTTTTATTATTACATTTTTTATATTATTCAATATAATTATTTTACTTCTTTTGAATATAAGCAATTTTTCTTTATAGTTTTGCTCACTATTTTTCTTTTCTTAACACTTCTCCATTCGATTAGAAATTCAACAATTAATATTCAACGTTTTAATTCCTATATTTTTATCCTACAATATTTACATTGTAGTCTATCACATGTATTTATTTTGTTGTATTTATTATTACATTATATATAAAGCTCAACATATAACCGTCTAAATTCTTCTCTCTGATTCAATGTTGTGCTACATACTATAATCTCCCTGTGATTTTAGAATTTATTTATATTTACTTCCACCAATTAATTTTCAAATTATATCAATATTAATAGTTGTCCATTCTATTTCCATAGATCCGTTTATTTTCCTCTTTATATGCTTTTATTCTATTTTATTCATTCACTCGCAATTACAAAATAGAAAATTACTCTCCGGTATTAACACTCATCATTCTCCTTCAGTTTATCAAACTAATCATCAATTATATTTCCCATTTTATATACGGATCAACTATCTCACTAAAACAATTCTTTGTCAACTTCATGTGAGCTTTATCATAGTCCCTTTATCTAATCTTTTATGACTCCTGAAATATAATTAAATTTCTATAGACACTTGATTAAGGTTACCTATACCTTTTTTTTTCATTATCAAGTAGACTTATCTTTGTGATCATCTCTTTTTTAAAAAAAAATTTATCGTCGATGATGTATCAACCACAGGAAAAAGCTATTTATGAAATTACTTGTAAAGTTTCTCAAACCAGTTTTCAAAGTATATTTCCAACCTTTACTTTTTTTGCGTTTAAAAGCGTTCTTTTTTGGCACACTAAACGACGTCAATCTCAATTTTTGATTAGTATAAAATGGTGTCATTGCTTTTGCCATTAACGAATTTGAAGGCAATCAAATAAGATTTTATTTACCATATTATCCTATTACATTCTACTAATGTTTTATTTCCTTTATGGTGAATCATTATGCTCTACTACATATTACAGTCACTTTGATAAATTTTTCTAAATATTTTCTTAAGCATAATATCGCAACGATATGTTTTAGATAATAAATTTTATGCATTTCAAGACAACTTATAGGTAACTGCATAATAACGTAAACGCATTAGCCTAATTTATAGGTAACTGTATAATAACGTAAATGCATTAGCCTTAACCCCATTTTTTTTGGTATATTATGTTTGCATATGCGTATTATTTATTGCTTGAAAACACATGCATGAGTTACTACATATAAATCCATTTTTGTATGATGTATGCACCATCCACCAAGAAGAAATACTTTTTGATGCTTTATAGTATTTTTGAGAAATCATAATTACTAATTTGTTAATTTAATAGGTCTGTTTTGCAGTATCGTTACTAATGCAATCACTATCTTTACGGTATATCTGTGAAGCCAATTTAGCATATATTTTCCTTAATAACAAGCATCCTATCTCTTTACTATAAAAAATAAATATTAAATTTTCTTCTTTTGCTTCTCATTTAATAAATTCAAATAATATATCCTAATACTTTAGTGTTTAATTCGACATATTCACACTAAGGTCTTATTCCATCAATAATTTCTATTAAAACGTATAGAGCATAACACATCACTTTTAATTAGATTTGTCTAAAAAAAGGATTAGTCCAACTCATTCTTACCTAGATAATTCTTACTACGAAGTTCTGTGCCACTATTGTTACAAATGCTTGTTCTTCTTTCATCTACAGTGTACCTCACGATGAGTTTTACTTTTCTTTCTCTTAATAATATCAATTTATATTTACACTTTCAAATTGTTGTTATTTGTAACATCCTTAGATTCAATAGACATTATTTAGTGAATTTGATTGGTTAAATAAAATAAAAAATGTAAGCTAATGAAGAGAGTGTGATTTGACTTATTAATTAGGCCGGACCATGATTAATTAATGTAACAACCCAAATTCCAATGGACCCGAATTTTTCGCAAAATACTAAAGATCCAAGACCACTGAAATCAGAGTTAATTGGCTAGTATCCTGTAGAAAGGCAAAGATAAATATATCAAAGGTCAAATAAATATCTCACAGCGGAACTGAATAAAATATGATAATAAGTAAATGCTAAACATAGTAATGATACTGACTAAGCAAGCGTCTCTAAGCTGGAAATCTCTATCATCTGTCTAACTTGCGGGTCTGTTGTGAGGAGGGGATCAGAACTAAAGCTATGACGAATGGACAAATTATCCCTTTTAAGTATAACACTGCATATACCAATCTATCATGAATTTACTTTTTTTTAGGTTATTAGGGTTCATAACACTCCCGCCTTCGTACGTAAATCATACCCATCTACTCTCTAATAGATCAAACCTAATAATATATGTAGTTGTATGTCTAATATTTCTAGTACTACCTATAATACCCTCCTTGACAGTTCTCCATCGTCGTGCTACGAAAGAGCACTTCAATTACATAAGTAAATGACATATTCGTGAGGCTAAAAATACAGATGTTCCATCATTCGATAAGAAATTGTGAAATCATATTCGCATCAGCTCGCTCCAATGCTCAATCATCCACGATGTACCATCAAGTGCATACATCGAGGACTTACATATAGTCGTACTTTCTACTAACTAGGTTCGCTCGCAAGGCTTATCCTTGTATGGATCTCAGTCGGGGACTTCTATACCTTTAAAGGACAGCTTCATTAGGCCTACAATACAACTGTTCTATTTGGTCTGTCTCTGGCTCCACCCATCACCCCTTAACTTGTTGAAAGACCCTCAAAAGCTAAGTGACGTGCCTTATAGTAAACAATCTAAACATCTAATTCGCGTTGTCCCTTATCCAATGTCTCAATAGTGAAAGATCATTGCCCTGTTGGTTTAGCTCTAGTATTTCCCGTTCACGCTCTGATTGATGATGATAGGTAATCGAATGATTACTATCCTTATTGGGTTCTGACCACAAATTCTTCTCTTGAAGCTGAGGCAACTTTCAAATCCTAAAGTCACCCATCTATCTTCTCGCTTTCCTTGATATAAATGCAAACAAGGTGTACCCTTTTGATGGAACTACTACAGACCAACCTTTGGGAGTGTTGCTTCATTAGGCCTACCGTAGAGGGTCATCTTAGAGTATCCTCACATCCCATAGAAGTCTTGAGCTTCCCTCCAGCATTGCTGAAAAACGTATTGGGCATTCTCCCACAATCTACGATGATCTGCTTCGTTAAGCCCTCCATCCAAACTCCATTCAAACTACTCCAAACGCATTACGCTATTCTGTAAGACCCTATATCTGATCTTGGAATTCCTTAGGCATTCTTAATTGGAGCTGAGCTAGGAATATTTTATCCATACAAAAATCTTTTTTGATTAGATCATATGCATTTAGCTTACTTTCCTTTTCTTTTATTATAACATCGATTAGCGTTGTCCATTCAATTCCGTCTAATCTAAACCTTATTTACTTGCTTATTACTTGATAGTCACTTACTTTCCCCAGTCAACATTTGCTACCGGAATGGACCACTAAGATTACATGCTTATTAGTCTTAATCCCAAATATAAATTTTACTTATAGTAAGCCATTCTTACTTCGTTTCTTTTTTAACTATAACTTTTATGTTATAATTCTTTTTGCAAATGCATCTAATATGTCTATTATGATTTATTTCTATGCATGCACAATCATCATAATAGTATTCTTGTAAATATGTCCAATCTGTCTATTATGACTTATTTATGTGTCCGTACAATTATCATAATAGGTTACATTCTTTTCTGGCTATCAGCTATTTAACTCGATTTTTTACTCATTCTCTTCTCATAAAATCTTTCATTTTTCTTACTCTTTTACTTACCGTATTATTAAGTTTTATCTTTAGGAAGTTATATTTATTCCTAATTGATTTGTTATTGGAGATGCACTAAAATTTATTTCCATAATCTACTACAAAACGATCGTATAAATAGGAATCCATAATTGCAAGACATTTCTTTTAATTATTTCTTAGATGTTGGATAGTGCGTAAAACGCCTAAATTCCTATTTGCACTAATCCGTTTCCTTTTTCCTTTATCCTTGCAATTACATTTTTCTGCTTTACTTTTTTAGAAAATGCACCTTTCTTCGGTGGATCACAAAAAATAGACCTAAATAATGCACAACCCACATACAATACAATAGTGGAAGCGAAAGAGCTACAAAAAACACACAAGCAACATAGAAAATTCAAGCCCCCAAGCCCCAACGACTGGGTCTAAAAATAGCAGCCATTGAAAATAAATCAGCCAAAAGCGTTCCATCCCTCACTATCAACTCGGAGACCCCACTTAAGTCATGCTTCAACAACCAAAGCCCATCATGCCAGCTCACAGGATTGGCCAATGAGCCTGATACTGAGACGCATACTAAAAGGACAACTTGCTCCGTCCTCCAAACAAAGGAAAGCTAAGCCTAAACCAACATCCTCTAAATCCAGCACCTAAAATAACAAGACAAAAATGATCAAGTGATCCCCTTCACGGAGACGCAAAATTCCAACACTCAACCCACCCCTTCTTAGGGAGAAGATCCCCGAGAAATAAAGAAAGCACAAGGTATCGTCAACGAGGCAAAATTGAGGTTGCCCATAAAGGGTTTACCTCGGAAAGCGAAATGGACATCATCCAACACTCTATGAATGATGGAAGTCGAAAACATATGGGACACATCAAAATCCTCCTTGTTATGAGAATATCAAAAATGCCAGCAGATGAGATAGAGAATAAGTCTGAAAAGGACCGAGCTAAAGTCCTTTCCAAGCCCCTTTGTCTACTAGACTCGAAGCAGGTCTAAGTAAGGAAGGGTGGAGCCCAAGAGAACCCACCAAGTTCCCGAAGTGAGAACAAACCACAATAGCGCACTCACTATCCCAAAATAAGTGCATGATCAAATCCAAAGAACCAATTTGACAACACTAGCAGCACGACATGACTGGAATGCCAATCCTCATAAGGTTTACATCTAACGAAAGCCCCTCATCTATGACTTTCCATATAAGAATGGATATTTTGAGAGAAATGTGTTTGTCCTAAATGAAAAAGAAGTCAGGTATTCTTCCCACTGGAGCTCTAGAGGAACTACAACCAGTCCTAAGAGAGAAGGGACAGCTATTCCAGTCAAATCTTTGACCGTGCACCAATCAGAAATAGACTTAACTGACTGCATTCATTTCCATGTCTCACTAGCCTATGACGGGGACTTGGAATAGTCCTAAGGAAAAAAGTGTATATACTTAGTAAGAAGAAAAAATTCCCTATGGACGTTTGCATGATGTTATAGACGCAAATTTACAGATGCCAGAAGCACCACGTCCTTTAGACACCAACCCACGCTAGGAAAATCAAGATGAATTATCAAGTAATAACATCAAGCGGTTCAATTGACAAGAAACTTCTTTGTAACGATCCATGTTTTAATGATTGGATATTTAATTTAAATATTGATTGTTAATTATTTGTTTGACGATTCCAAAAGGTGATTTCTTATTAATAATCGAAACGGGACTCGAGACTAGTTCTGTTGAGTTCGTATGGTATGTAACATTAGTTAAAAGTATAAGGATCGTTATATTTTGAATTCGGATTAGTTAGTAGTCATATCAATCTCGAAATATATGTAAAATTATTGCTTCGGGAAACTATCTTAAATTATTACGAAACCTGTACCATTGGAACTGTATCGTTGTGGTGATGCAAGCCGTCGAGTTTCAAAATGACTGTGTGAGTCGTTTGTTCATGAGGGACTAAAACGTACGTCAATTCATTTTGAAATATAAATGAAAAATAATAAAATAATATTCTTTGCTACTACAGTAGCTTGTGAATGACCCAACCTAAATATGCATCTCTTGATAAGCACTTAGGTTATTGTAACATTGCCATGGTTGCCATTCCCCTTTTTAATTCAAAAATCCAAATAAATCCAATCTCTTAACTAAAAATCACGATTTGCATCCCATTGTACTCGCGAGCCAATGCTCCACCTTTGGTGATTTTATGGCGGTAAATGATGATGGCCATGGACGTGAGCTTATTATTAATCTTATTTTATTTAATATTTATCTGTCAAAACGTGGAATATTCAATCAAACCTCTTTCCAAATCATTTATTTTGATTTATCATATTTTATTTATATTTTTAATAATTTTATTAAAGCCCTTTACAATGGGTTTCCAATATCGGCCACCGAACTGCATCCATAGCGACCTTTTTCAAAACTGATTTGGATATATTTTAAAACATAACCATTCAAATTTAAACCACTTACACTCATTTGAAAGATATTTTCGATATGAACCAATCGGTTTCGGTTTTAGGCGAATCCGACGGTCGGATCTCCCGGTACGTCAGTTCGAAGTTACGGCTTGACGTTCACGAACGATTGCTGCGCAACGCGTTCTATTCAAGCCCAAATTGATTTATAGATTTTAAATAAACCGAATCACTTCTAAACTTCTTTTATTAATTATATAAAATATATAATTACCTTTGAAAATTCGTTTTAGTCGTTTATCTTCAACATCAAATATCTCACCATTTGTTCTATCTTCCTATTATTTTAATCAATACAATAGTATTATTTTATGAAAGTCGTCATTTTACGCTCTTAATTTCCTTACTGTCGTAATTAAAAGAAACGAAGAACTTTTGAAAGAAAATTTCTTTTCAAATGTTCACTAGATATCCTAACCGAACTTCATTTTGAAAAGTTACTATTCATTTAAAATTAGAAACTTTAACAAGCCTCAAGTATATTAAAAATACTTGAAAATCGTTTGCTACAGTTCCGAATATTCATCGATGTTTCGTTATAAACGCATCCATCCAAAATCGGGCGTCGAAATCAAACTTCAGTTTTTCATTGATCTTTATATTATTAAAATATTCACTTTTACTCTGGATTACAATAAAATTCAATCAAACATCATATAAATTCATTCATATGAATTCCAAACACCCAATAATAGTTGTGACCACTATGAATATCAAAAATGACATCCAGAGTGCCCTTATTTTCATATAAACTTCGGTCGAATAATTGGCGCTTGTTTCACCTTGTTAATCAATCGATTAACACACGAGCTACATGCAAGGGAGATGTGTGAATCAAATATGATCCCGAGACCTGTGTGGGGTTTTCAGCTAACATAAACCGATTTAAATCCACTACGGATTTATGAATTAAACCATAATAATTCAATTCAAACTATTTTTCAAACTAACTAATTTTACTTAAACTACAATAATAAATTCACCGTTTAAATTGTAAATGGATATTTATATCCAATTTCAAATACCACTAATATATTAACAGTATTTAACATGCTAATCGCACAAAATCACAATCACGACATAACTAAACAAATCAACAATTCACCCATTGGGTTTGCAAACAACAGTGATGTGAGCTAGCATGTACCGTATAAATTTTGCAGATATTAATCAAATGAAATCTATAGTTTTCAGTATTATTTAATTTATTAACTAACGCATATTTTAATGTCATGCTAACTGCAAAATTAGCTAATTTATAACTTGCATTCTACTTAAAATTTTCATGTTAACTTCTAACATTAAACAGTCAACTAATTAATTATTTAAACTTATTTAAGCTACTCAAATACACTAATTAAAGTGAGAATATCTCACCCCAACCATCAAATAACAATGCACTTTAATTTCAGACTTTTATGTGTGCGCTACTGCTTAAAAATCCGGTCTTTCGGATTCCGAAAAGCTCCAAACTTTCTGGAAACTCTTATATACACTTTAACTAGTGAATGGAGCTAGAAAGCAACGATCTTTGGCAAAATGGAGGTTCATGGAGCTCGGCTCCTTGCTGTCCAGCGAAAGAGAGAGGTGTTGTGGGGTCCACGAAGAGCCATGTGGCTCGTAGGGTCCACAAAAGAGGCGTTAGAGGTAGTATAAAGGGTTGAAACACTTAAATGAAGGATCTTTGCACAATTGGAAGAAGTTAGGGAGGATAGAAGGGGAGAGAGGGGAAGGGGAGTCACGGGTGACATGGGGGAGGCAGCTGTTAATGTCAGCAAGTGAAATAAGAGGCGGCGAGACCCACTAGGCGGCGTTGGAGAGGAGAAAAGTGGGAGAAGGTCTCCATTTTTATTTTGTTGGAAGCTTTAAACTTGTTTTGCAAAAGTGAATGAAACGTTAGTTAATTAAACCCTAATTAGGCTCAAATCACTTCATAGAGTCACCATTTAAGGAGAGAGTGCCATGTGGAAAAGAGAGGTGCTCGTGTGTCTAATTTTGGTTAGGCACACGCTATTCGTGAATCAACTAAAATTAGAAGGTGTATTAATTACAGCATACAACCTTCATTCTGGTCTCATGGCCACTCGTTAACTCCAAAAATTATGAAATCTCGCTACATTATGCATCTACGGTTCCAAAGAATTTAACCGCGTCGAATTTGGATTCTAATTCAAACTGACTTTTCAGTGTATGTTTATACGTCATTCTTCCACATACAAACTCCGTTGAACTTGAAAATTTAAATCCTGATATATTTCGATATTCCGGATACAATAAAAGTGGTTTCATCAAATTTCGAGACTGTTTGAAAAATGGTCTTTTTATAAGCGATCGATATAGCTTTGAAATATCGATATTCAAATTCAAGGCTTATAAATGGATTTAAATATTTTACTGAACTTTTTTTAAGTCAAATAAAATATTAAAACTAATTTTAAACTTATTCTCAAAAAATATTATGTAAAAGTAAGCAATTTGTTTTCAAAATTCATTAAAATAGATTAAATTAAAATTATAAATTGGCTCCAAAATTCTGGGCTGTTACAATCTCTCCCACTTAAAACTTTTTCATTCTGAAAAAGGAATGGAGCTGAAAGTTGTTTAACCAACCAACTTAACTTTCTCTTTGGCTTAAGTTCTTCAACTTTTCAGTTTCTAAGAACTTCTAAAAAAATTCCTGAAATTTAGCAAATGACTTAAATTTCGCCATAGCCTCCTTTATACTGTTTGATATAACCTAATTTATATGGCCTAAATAGGCACTCAATAAATCAACATATATATGTACAGCCCAAACCAAGCAATTGTGACTTATCTACATCCAAAGGAGATGTGTGAAAAATCACCCCTTGACCCTGTGATGGGGTTTTAGTTGCGATCCATGTGTTGTATCTAATAAAAGAGAGATGCGTATGTTTCTGTCGACCCAACGATGGGGTGTATTATTAAATCCTGCAATTTATCATTTTATGTTTATTAAGTCCATAATCAGTCTTCAGTTCAACCTGCAATTCATTGCTCGCCATACAAGCATCAAACACTTACATGCTTATATGGACATCCAAACCTCGTCATATAAGCATCAAATAATTACATGCTTATAAGGATATGCTATGCTGTGCGGTGTAGTCCATAGTTATTATTTACTATCCAATGGTACATGTTTAATTTCACCCAAGAAACCATCACAGCGCATCCAATTCACTCACAATAATAATAATAATAAATTTTCACAATTAACTAAATAAAGGTGCACATGCTTGTCGGACATGCAAATTTATTCCTTTACTTAGCTTTAAATCCATAACCTGCTCAGCATGTGTGTGTGTGTGTGTGTATATATATATATATGTGTGTGTGTGTGTGTGTGCACTCAGTGTAAGGTTTCCGCATTTATTTTGTCCATGTGGTTTTCCTGCCCTCATCATATAAGCATCTAGGATTACGTGCTTATATGGATATGCTGATTATATAATCCATAATGTATGCTATGCGGTGTAGTCATATCACACAAATATCCAAGCATATATGTAATATCACGTCATAACAAAAGGCCAACCATCATCATATCATATATATCATTGTGAAGTCATCACCAAAAAAGATCAACTATATCATAGACATAGCGTATACCCTAGTGTGAAGTGTCAATCCATGTATATGTATCTGACTATCCATATCTACGCACGCCCGAGTACTGCTACGTACTTAAGGCGGCTTACATCACAAAATATCACATATTCCAAAATATACATCATGTGCCTATGTCGCACCAAAATAGGAGTAGCACATAGATATCATATGTATATATACATACATAAAACTAACAACTATCATCAATGATAAGTACTAGAGCTCTGCACAGAAGGCCCAGACAAGGTCATGTCCTTAGGCTCCTGTGCTAGCTTATCCTCAAAGCTAGGAGGGAAAAGAGGCCAGTCACCTGGTATATGGTCCTCCATCAAAATGTCGTCGGGCTGATCATTGTTTCTATCATGGTCTGACCAGTAAATGACCACTTCATCCTCATTGTCCTCCCCTTCCTCTTCATCCTCTTCCTCTTCAGTTGGTATAAGAACATCCTCTGCTATAATCTGAGCTATAAGTGGCTCATCGGCATCCGCTAGTATCATACCAACAAGTGGCTCCTCATCTCCAAGATCTCCTGCATATAGGTAGGGAAGGTATCTGGAGCTGGAAGCGGCCGATCTACTACCATAAAATCACCCTCGAGAATCACGGGTGGGTCGAAGCCCTCCATCATCATATACTCCTACATCTGAGCATCCATCTTGGGGCGGGGAAGGACTGGGAACTCAGGGCCTAAGGAATGAAACACTAGATCTAATTTCGGCTTTGGGACCTGATTAAGGATAATCGGTAGCTCCAAGGTTGGTTGCTCCTCAACAACAGCATCTATCTCAGGAGGGGGCATGGGAACGGGGTCTCCCATAATCACATGTCCATACTCATCAAGCGGGATCCCCTCATCATCTTCTAACATCCATGCATCGTAATCTGCTGACTCCTCAAGTTCTGGAGAGCCTGATTCCATGGAAACATCATTCGACTCTAAACTCGAATCGGTGTCTAGAAGTATAGGTGGTATAAAAATGGAGGCAGCGTAGGATACATAGGTATTATCGCCACTATGGTCTGGTGTAACCGGGACACTACTAGGATAAGAAGAAACGGAAGAGCTGTTGTCTGAGCTATCTGATGAACTATCTGAGCTGTCTGATGAGCTGGTACTATCTGGTCCATAAACATTGTCACCCGTATGAAGGGAAACTGAGGAACTATCGCCTACACTAAAGGACGGGTGTAACACCCCACCTCCGCTAGGGTCACTCACAAAGGGAATGCACTAGTTTTGGAGGAGCGTTATCGAGGTAAACAAACATAGAAATATTACAAGACAGAACATAGATAAAACAACGGAAGAATCAAAAGATAAATTTCATTACTTTCAAAAAAAGAGTCAAAACCTTTTACATCAAATAGCCAAGGTCATTATTTTCCATTATAACAAATTCTGTCTTGCATAAATAAAGAAGCATAAACTTAAAACATCAAAAGTAGCTTAATTCCCCAAAGGTAGCAGAAATGCATCCATAGCATAGCTCAAGATCAAACCGTACATGAGCTGAATCGAAAGCAAGCGAAATCCAAGCTAAGTGCTAGAGTTTCCTCCCTAAGAACCTGGGGGGAACGGAAGAAAAAGAGGCGAAAGAAAATGGGCCAGTCATAAAGACTGGTAAGTCCAAGTGACTTTCAGCATAAAAACTGGTAAAGGTAACATGACATGTATAAACTGAAATTAAACATAAGGATACGAACAAGATGGGCAAGATAGACTAAGATAACATGATAAATCAAGTATAAATCAAGTATAGCATCACGTGTTCAAGGTTCGCTACACCAACTGTACTAGTATACCAAACCCATGTCTTATATTAATCATGAAATGATCCCTTGGCCCAATATCATGAAATGACCCATTTCTAGGTCCAACGAAACGATACACTAGTCGATCGGCTCCCTACAAGTTCTAGCCCATCAGTTTCTGTGTCATACGACCCTATCACGAATGTAGTCACCTGTGTTAGGTCCACCATAGGGTGTATCACGCCCTATGGTGCCAACCACCGACACGAATCAAGCATGCACAGATAAACCTACTGATGCCCAATGCCTGCTTTTTCAACTCTGGACCACGTGCACGACCATAGCCCGCCTGAACCTACACCGTCGCACCAACACAGGCGTCGTTCTGGTCGCTTACAATCAGCCCAGTAATCGTGCCCCACCCTGCCTAGTCCCAAGGTACCATGATACATCTAGTGGGTTACTGCTGAAATGGACCGCGTAACTAGGGTTTCTGTCCAATAGGTTAAGTATTGTCATTTAAATTCGTGACTTAACCCTTATCAGTCTAACATGTCAAGTTGGTTAAGTGTTGTCATTCAAGTTCGTGACTTAACCCTACGAATCATGTGTCAAGTTGGTTAAGTGTTGTCTTTCATGTTCATGACTTAACCCTATCATGTGGCATTAATTCATTAATGCACCCCAACCTCTCTCATCAGACCTGCTGTTGTGGTCACTGGATATGCTGGGCGGTTCCGGGCAGAATTACACCACAACTCAGTCTGACCTCGGGTTTTCAAGTGCGATATGACCAACTACCCACATTTGATCCTATTGTTTGCAGTAACTGGATTTGCCGGGCGGTTCCGGGCAGAATTACACTACAAACTCAACCCAACCTCGAGTTGGCCATTTTCAAGTTCATTCTAGTGTCATGTCCATGTTCAAATTTTCATGTCAAGTCCGTGTCAAGTTTCAAGGATAAATTTCATGCCAAGTTTCCTATAATTACCAAATTTTCCCAACGTTACCCCGTCTAAATATTAGGCTAACAATCTTAGCCTAATTTTCGTCCGCATGATTTTTGACATATAATATTAGGCTAAAAACTTAGCCTAATTTAACGTACACAAAATTTGCATAAAGAAATCCATTAATATAAACAAGACATAGGTGTAAACTTGGCATTCTCGGCATAGTCAATATGAACACCATTGGTGTGTACTTGCGAAATAATCAACTTGAATATCATAGGTGTGAACTTGCAATGCAGACTAAATCAACATACATATATGTGAATTTGCAACATAGACTAAATCAATTTACATATATGTGAACATGCAAATCAATCACGAACATATGAATAAGTGTGAACTTGAAATATGGCATAGGTTTAACATATACGCATAAACATGTAGATCTAACATTTGATCACATATGTGGTATGATTTTACAACCTAAAACTTGCATAACATGATAAACTACACAACTTGTCATAACCGGTTATATTCCAAGTTCATATACATATGAATAGACTTATTCATTAATTCCCAATTCAACATGATAATAAAATAGAACCACAGACATAGATCAATATCATTCAATTCCACATATAACATAATAGACATCGTTCTATTATTAATTTACTTCCAAGGTATGACATAACTAAATTGACTAAAACATCGCAAGCGTATAGATCTGATAATATTATGAACATAAAAAGGTTTGAATAATAATCTAGTTTCAAGAACATGGATAGATCTAACTTAAATAGAAAAATCCCCAAAACCAAGATCTAAGGATAAATAAAGAAAGTCAAGCTTAGATCCAATTTCATAGTCATAATCCTAGGCAATAACCTCATGGTCATTAATCATAGGTGATTAGCCACAATTGTCCTTGTCATAGTCATAGGCAATAGTCTTATGTTCGCAGTCATAGGCATAGGCATAGTCTTATGTTCACAGTCATAGGCATAGGCATAGTCTTATGTTCACAGTCATAGGCATATTCCCAAAAGTCAAGATCCAAGACGAACAAGAATAGATATGAATCATACATAGATTAACTCCAATTTATAACATGCCCATATTAAGTTTATAGTTTTTATCTAAAAGTAACTGGAACTTACAGATCATGGTCTAAGAAATTTAGATGCGGAAGTCAAGTCTAGAATTTTGTCGTTGAATTGTTGAATCGTTGAATCTTGCTTTGATTGTAGAAGCAAATCCCCAATTCCTAGCCGTAGTCTTCAAGAAATAATCTTCGCGTTTTATTTTTAATTTAATTTAAAGGAAGAAGAAGAAGCCATGATCATCAAGAGTTTGAGCAGCATAAGGTTAGAGAAGAATGGTGTAAAGAGAATGAGGTTAGGAGGCTGTTTATATAGAATTTCAATTTAATTATAGCCGTCGGTGAAGCTAGAGTTAATCAAGGCCATCCATCTCAAGAGAAGCCAATCAAAAAGTGACAAGTTAGCCCTAGTGACACAGCAGAGCTCAGAAATTCGACCAGAAACCCGACCAGGCCAGCCAGGGCCAAACCAGAAAGCTGTGCAGGCCTGCTGCTCGGCCTGGGCGCACCTGCCAAGTGCGCCAATGCAACTTTGCATGGGCGCACTTCCCAAGTGCGCCAGTGCAATTTTGTTTTGGCGCACTCCCCAAGTGCGCCAGTGCATTCTGGCTGGTTTCTGGTTTTTTTGCCTAACTTCATTTGTCCATATCTTCATACAACATCCGTTTTACGCAAACTCGGACTCTATCTCAACCAGAATTCCGAGACGAACGCAATGGCGTAACCCGTTTCCCTTAATTCCCACATTTACAATCAAGTATTATTTAATTCGTTAACATTAATATTAAAATTACGGGGTGTTACAACGGGCTTTCATCCGAAGATGAAGAAGATAAGATAAACAGAATCTCAGGCTAGCAACCAGGTACTAGCTTACCTCTCTAGGAATTTGAAACAAAAAATTTCAAATTAGGGCTTAAATTCAAACCAAATCAATTAAAATAAATAACAAGTGGTTTTCATATATTCACTATCCAAAATCGTGAATATATTTCCCTTACACATTTAAATCCTAAGGGGTTTCAGAATTCATCGGTTGCCCAAAATCGCCGAAGATTCCATTTAACTTATCCAATGTATACATCTTACGTAATAAACAAGAAATCAAACACCCACAAAACAATCCGTTGATTATTTAAAATTTCAAATCATGTATGTTATCGAAGTACGAACCTCTTTTATATGCATAAAATATAATGAAAAAATCAAATTGTATTTATATTAATCATAAATACATTTACTAATAATAATATCATTCTCCACTTGTTTTAGGGCATTATTCACCCCATCTCTAATGAGTTTCTCATTCTAGGATACTATTGATCCTATCTCTAGTGAGTATTTTTAAATAAAAATATTACTAATTCTATCCTTGATGAATTCTTTCATTTGGTTCTAATGTGTCTTGTTCTCGAGCTCTGTAACCAAAGCTCTGATACCAAGCTGACATGACTCGAAACCCCCGCCCGACCTAGACCGAACAAGAATACAGACGGTTTGAGAACACTATGCATCGGAATACAAAACAATTGTATTTTTCATTGCTATTACAAAATTTTGTATCCGAGTACAAGAATTACAGAGTGCAGAAAATAAATAAATAGTTGAAATACACCTATCAGAGAATAAACAAATTACACTGCAGTGGATAATGATGAATATAAATACAATGTTAATACAATATAGCAGAAAAGATCAACTAACACAGCTGAAGGCAATACACAGATACAATGTTTTCCGAAAATAGCTCTGGCCGTAAGCCAAGATCCTGTCAAAATAAAAATCTGCAAAACCAAAACTACTGACTACCCATGTGGAAAATATGAGCACCCAGAGTTTAGGTAGAAACAATAAACTCCGAGTCAGTCATGAGATCTAAATCAATTATTAAAATTTTACTTTTAAATAGGGTAAATCGTGGGACCACACCGTATATCACGGAACGGGTTTACCCCATGAATACCTTGAACTAAAACAATTAATAAACAACACGGTGCTTTTTGGAAAAATGAAGCTATTATAGGACTCAGGTCCCATCACACAATGCAATGCAAGCCAGAGGATAGAGTTTTGCCTTATAATAGCCAAACATGTCTGGTACATTTTAAAATAGATATTTTGATATTCATATTTTTTTGAAAGGCAAGCGTAAATTTTTTTTATTCACAATGAAAGAGTTACACAATAAACACAAACTCACAACAAACGAAACCTAAGAATACCAAGAACAAACAACAACATGACGACTAACAAATTACACTACACAAACAGACTTACAAAAGAGAAAACAATATCAATTTTACTGCTCTTCAGCCTTCAGAGATCCGGAGCATGAATTGAATAGCAGATTAACAAACTCTTGATGCATATGAATGGATATTCAAATGCGAATTATCAATCCATCTTGTTGCTTTCTGAAAAGAAACATTTACGATGTAAGATTCACAACATCAACACTGCATCTCAACATACTTCAATAGTCAGAATTGCATAAAATGTAGAGTACTTATCTTTAACTCATCCATAATTCATACTATCATCAAAAAGCAATCACTATCAAGGAACATTTTTTTAGGAGAAAACCTTCATCAACGTTCAAGATCAAAAGAGAGAACAATATCAACCATCATGCTCTACAGCCTACAGAGAACTAGAGCATATCACTGTAGAGCATATTGACATCAATCCAGCTAGGTGCTTTAGGAATGCAACATTTACTATATATGAATCTATACTGCAAATACCAGGATTTCATAAAGCAAATAGCTTCAACTCATTTATAAGGCATATTATCATCAACTATCAAACACTATCAAATTGCATTTCCAGGAGAAAAACTTCATCAGATCCACGAGATGCATTATACTGAAACAAGAGATGGAAGGAAATGAAGACCATAAGTAAGCTTGTCAAGAGCAAGCTTCAGCATTGAACTTACAGGCCATTAAAGATGTTCCAGAACTCCAAAACAAGATCAGCATACACAAACTCAATGGGATGAACCGGAGTGACAAAACCAATAACAAAATCTAAATAGATAGACATGCACACTGCAGATACCAAACTAAAATCACAAACAGAAAACATCGCAACTCCTACCAAGAAAGATAAACTCAATCCCGTCCTCAAAACACCACCAAAACAAAAACGTCACCTACTCATAATCACCAAGACGAACAAACAAGCACCACAAACAATTAAACTCGGAAAGTTTAATCCAAAACTTGCCTCATCATCAAGCCAAAACAACTAGCAGTCACTATTTAACCCATTAGGATAGAGAATACACTGCTCTCAATAATAGGCATACCTGATATGAAAGTGTTTATGGATGGCTTCCCATTTAACAACAAAGCAAAGTCGCAAAGACAACAAACAAAATGAAATCACTCATCGAGCAAGATGACTCCACGGTGAATCTGAAGTTTCGACTATCTAGCAAGTCGAACCATATCAAAAGAACAAAATAACCTCAAGCCCAATACCAAGACAATAGAACCTAACATACCTCAGCAGACAACCCTGCTAACATAAATCAAACCTTATCGAATAATGAACCACCAAACAACCTGTCGCTGAATCGCTTGGAAACCAGATAAGGCAAATTATAGGGTGGAAGAAAGAGAGTCGCGAAATCCTGAAAGCATAGGAGTGAATCTGAAGAAATTAGTTATTTGAGATGGCCACCGCGCTAGATAGTGAAGGGTAGCGATTGTTAATGGAAATGGAAGAAAGGAGTTGAGAAGATAAAGACAAAACTGAAGGTAGAAGGAAAAGGCTCAGATCGAAGAGTAGATCTGAAAAATGTAACACGATGCAAAATCCGATGAAGAAAGAAGAGAGAGAGTGAAAAAGTAGAGAGAAGGAGTGATTTGAGCGGAGCGATGAGGAAGAACATGAAATCGAAGGAGAATGAAGAAGATGAAGAAGGGGAGATTTCATGTTGTCGCCATTAACGATTTACATCGGTTTTTGATATTCATATTAGTGCATAATGTATAAACAACTTCGAATATAAATGTGTCAATTATAGATGACACAGTACCCCATCCTACTATGTCACCATATAGGTTTACAACTAAAACCGGAAGGTATCGTATGGGAAATTGGATTCTATATATGAGCCGAGGCAAGGGATCTTCCTCATACGAATTGGGCCATCTCTAGCGAGATGCTCCGGACCAACACACGTGATCCTTAGTTAGCAGCATGTTCGGTCCACTCTTAGTTTTGTGGATTGGCAATTCCCAAAAAATAAGTTTCTTGGTCCAATTGGACCTACTATCAGGTTAGTATGTCGACCATCTTGGCTTTTACGGCTATAATCGAGGGCCCTCTCTATTCATCATCCACATAAGTAAAATGTCTGGGATCCATACCATGACATCGCCTCTAGCTAGAAAGAAATGCATGTCCTCCCTATGGTCCTCATCTCGTTTGTGACTCATATCTGGGTGTGAAGCTCGCGAATTAATGCCATACAAAAAATTGTGCTATATTTAAGTCGTGCTTTAATCATCATCCACAAGAATATGCTTTTCAACAAAAGCCTTGATCATTTCATCTTAGCATGCTACATTGTCAATTCATACCATATAACTGATGTCTACCAATATGTAACCTATGAGCTCATACGTCGCAAAGAAGGGTGTTAGGCAAAGAGAATAAATTCTCCGCCACCAAATAAATATATATTTAGTAGAGATCAATTAATATAGCATAAACTATGATGTCAGACACACCATCAATTTGGAAGCTTGTTCTGGTTTTGAACGAAACCAGAGGCACCATATTCCTCGTCCCATATGTCTAAACAGGGGAAAGGTTCTCGCGTATCCGGTCGATTTTCAGGTACGTTTGAGACTACCACCACTTATTACCTTGTCTTAGGTGCACGGCCCAATCAAGATATTAGCAATAGCCAAAACGATGTGAAGATCTCTGGTCTTCATCCACCGTCTTCATATATTTGACTTTTAATTGTCGTAGTAATTATTCAAAATGGGTTAAACCCGGTCTTTCCGAATAACTTGCATATCTTTATAATCGTGTGATAAATACACAAAGACATCACTCATTTCATTCTAATCCAAAATATTCTTTTAATCAAATATTCCAATATTTTGGGAAAGGTTTCCATTAATTTTATCAAAGGTAAATTATTTTAAACATATTGTTTAATCAATTCCTCTGGAAAACATTTCAAAAGATTTTATAACTTCTTTTCACTTCAAAAATCCTTAGTTAATGATTATTCATTCTCAGAAATTAATCCTTCCTTTATTTGGGTTAAAGAACAAATGTCGTTTAAAACACCGTTCGAAATAAACCCCAAATCAATTTGATATTAATATAAGATCTTAAATGGAAATCATGTCAACTTACATTCAATACCAAATTCTGAAATCAACAAATATCGTATTGGAAATAACGATATCAATAACTTTCAAACCCTCTACAAAATCTGTATAATTACGGGATCCAATACTGAAATATCCGAAGAATATTTCCCATTTAAAATCCTTTCCAAATTATAAGTTGAGAATCTTTTAGTTATATTAAAACTCTATTCAAATTATTTATTTCTTTACGTTCAAATGGTGAATTTTTCCCCGTGGTTGTAAAACAATAATTTTTTTTAAAGATATAATATTTATCTTTCAAAACGTGGAGTACTTAATCCAAACTCTTTCTAAATCATTTATTTTGATTTATCTTATTTTATTTATATTTTTAATAATTTTATTAAGGCCTTTTACATTTAGTTTCCAAAATCGGCCACGAGCTGCATCCAAAGCGGCATTTTTCAAAACTGATTTTGATATATTTTAAAATCTAAACGTTCAAATTAAAATCACATATATTCATTTGAAAGATCTTTTCGATATAAACTCAACGGTTTCGGTTTTAGGAGAATCTGACGGTCAGATCTCCCCGTACGTCAGTTCGAAGTTACGGGTTGACGTTCGCGAACGATTGTTGCACGATGCGTTCTATTCAAGCCCGAATCGATTTATAAATTTTAAATAAACCGAATCACTTCTAAACTTCCTTTATTAATTATATAAAATATATATAATTACCTTTGAAAATTCATTTCAGTCATTTATCTTCAAAATCAAATATCTTATTGTTTGGTCTATCTTTCTATTATTTTAATGAATAAAATAATACTATTTTTCGAAAGTCGTTATTTTACACGCAAAAAATCCTTATTGTCGTAATAAACATAAATGAAGAACTTTTGAAAGAAAATTTCTTTTCAAACATTCACTACATATCCTAACCGAACTTCACTTTGAAAAGTTACTACTCATTTAAAATTTGAAACTTTAAGAAGCGTTAAGTATATTAAAAATACTTCAAAATCAGTTGCTACAATTACAAATATTTATCGATATTTCGATATAATCGCATATCAAACTTCGGTTTTTACTGATCTTTATTTTATTAAAATATTCACTTTTACTCTGGATTGCAATAAAATTCAATCAAACATCATATAAATTCATTCATATGAATTCCAAACACTCAACAATAGTTGCGAACAACTATCAACATCCACAATGATATCCGGAGTGCGCTTATTTTCATATAAGCTTCAATCGAATAATTGACGCTTATTTCGCCTTGTTAATCAATCGATTAACACACGAGCTACATACAAGGGAGATGTGTAAATCAAGTACCATCCCGAGACCCTTGTGGAGTTTTTAATCAACACAAATCAATTTAAATCCACTATGGATTTATGAATTTAGCCATACTAATTCAATTCGAACTATTTTTCAAACTAACTAATTTTACTTAAAATGTGAATTCACCGTTCAAATTATAAATGGATATTTATATCCATTTTCAACTACCACTGATATATTAATAGTATTTAACATGCTAATCACCACAAAATCCCAACCACAACATAACCAAACAAATCAACAATTCATCCATCTTGTTTGCAACAACAATGATGTAAGCTACCATGTACCGTATAACTTTTTCAGATATTAATCAAATAAAATCTACAGTTTTCACTATTAATTTATTAACTGACGAATATTTTAATGTCATGCTAACTGAAAAATTAGCTAATTTCCAACTTGCATTCTACTTAACTTTTTCATGTTCACTTCTAACATTAAACAGTCAACAAATTAATTATTTAAACTTATTTAAGCTACTCAAATACACTAATTAAAGTGAGAATATCTCACTCCAACAATTAAATAACAACGCACTGCAACGTAGGACTTTTCTGCGTGCACAAATGTGACGGCCCGCCCCGTACCAGTCGGCTTTTCCTCCGAAAGTGCGCTGTACGCGTGCCTGATTAGCACGGAACGGTCGCCAAAGAAAGGAAAGAAGGGAATGAACTAATCAAGGAACCTGTAGAATGTCTCACAGCGCATGGAATAAAATATATTAACAACATACTTGACATAAAACAGGTGAGACAGTGCATAAGCTGATAACTAAAATCAACATCAATCATCAGAGCAGCGGAAATCCATATACAGCTTATTACAATTTTTTCCAAATTTACTGTCTCTAATCAAAAGAAAGCTATAGTAGAAGATGCACCACTAATGCCCAAGCAGTGATCTTCAACAACACAGGGGGAATATTATATATATATATATATATATATATATTACGTGGAAGCCTCCTGCTCGTCTCCGGATCGTCTACCCGTGCATCACCAGCTAACCTGTCTCTAGTCTGCTCGTGTGAGCACCCAGAGTAATAAGAGGAGACATAAAACTCTGGGTCAGACATAAAGCCTGGTATGAGCGATAAGCATCTAAACAAAACAATAACAGGTATACTAAACCATACCTGAACCTGGACCTGCAACCAAAGAGTTAGTACCACATACCGTACAATGCTCTAAGGTGCCATAATAAATAGTGTAAGAATACGGGGGTGGGGTGTGCATGTCACAATGTAGCAAACAAATCATCCATAGCAATCATCCTCACATCTCTCACTCAGTGCGTAAAGCGTACGACATCTACCACTTTGGAACACTAGACAAACTGAGGTAACGACGAATCCCGACTTGTAGAAACCCTGCTATGACCAAGCTAAACATATGGAGTCATGACCAAACATTTCAATGACCCACTTCATTGGTTGTAGCCCTTGGTTCTACCGATGCCATAATGGCCCTGAATCCGTCTTCGTACCTCCTACCATAGTGGTCCAAAGCTATAGACGTCGATAACTCCTTGGCACGCGTCCCGCAGCAAAGCCCAACCATGAAGCGAACTCGTTGATTCCCATCTGAATCTTGAGCTCTAACTTCTCATTTGGACTTCCTTTGCATCTCGGGTTATAGTCTTCACTTACGGATCGGTCTTCATTCAGTCTTCTCCTCGGATCGTGCTCCCTTGGATGGTTCGGTTCGTGACGCGCCTCCCCAATCGGATCGGATCGAGTTCCTGCTGACTCGTGGTGCTCCAGCTCCATCGGATCGTGTCGCGTCATACGGATCGCGCCTCAACAGCTCGTGGCGCTGGCAACCCATTGGGTTCGGGTCGTGCTACCTCGTCTGGATCGTCGCGCCTCACCTCGGATCGCACCTTCTGATCGGTTCGTGGTCCACCAAGCTGGAGCGATTCGGATCGAGGTACTTCAGTTTGGACACGGCGCTGCATCGGTTCGTGGTCCACCAAGCTGGAGCGATTCGGATCGAGGTACTTCAGTTTGGACACGGTGTTGCATCGGTTCGTGGCCTTCGAAGTGGAACGGATCGTGGCACATGGTGGCGTGAGGTTCAATCAGATCGTGCTCATAGGGGGCGATCCAATCCGGGTAAATTCTTGCACTTCGTTCCAGCGACAGTCTTTCGCCATTCGACGGCGTTTTTGACCAAACTAACACTTCTAAACAATCACAAAACATCTCATACAGTCATAGCAACGTATAGTATCGACCACGAACACCATAACACAAATCATAGCATGTAAAGTGGATCAAACATGGTCAAAACCCCAAATTTTTCCTTAAGCATGTTTAAGCAAATCAAGTGATATACTTAGCAAAACTTAATCAAATCGAACCAAACTTCTATCAGAGGTTTTAAATAACATTTAAGAATTTCTAAACATTTTTTTCAAAATTTATTTGTGTATAAATTCGCTAATCTTCACTAATTACCCTTAATTAACTGTAATTAGTGTCAAAACGATGCTATCACTCACCTTTGCCACAATAAAACTTTCAAATCTGAAGTGAACCTCTGATTTGCACGAATTCCAATATATAACAGCAGCTCTACCTCGGTCCTTGTGCTAATCCTCCTTGATTTGATGCCTCTAAGCCTTAATCCTTGATTAGGAAGTGATCTTGGGTGTTTTAGAGAGATTTAGAGAGATTTAGAGAATGGAGGCCATGGCTAGATCAAGAGGAATGAATAGTGACGGCTGAAAAATGAGAAAAAGGTATTCTCCAAACCCTAACAGCCCTTTTAAACTCCTAATCCCGAAATTCCCCTTGGGCCTAGCTGTTAATCACCCGGTTAAGCCCAATTAAGCTTGTTTTCACCATCTGAAACTTGTTTCAGCCATATCTCCCAAACGGTGAGTCCGTTTGGCTAATGTGACCACTCTACGGAAAGAGAAACCATCATCCGGAGCCAATGGAAGTGGTTTCAGGTCAAAATTCCTTTCCAATCAAAAGTTATGGCCAAAACAGTGCCAAATAGGGGTAAAATGGTCATTTAAAAATCGGGAAAAATCATGAACATGGGAAATGACCCCAATAGTCGTCTCCCAAAGTTACATGACCATATGACTTCGTATGTGAAAGAAATAAATATCCTACGATCCTATGATGCGTAGAATACAGGTCGTTACACTCTCCCCCCCTTAAGAAATTTCGTCCCCGAAATTCCTTTACCCAAAACATACAAAGGATCCCGCATGCCTAACAACCACATACAACAATCAAACATGCAAAACAAGCAAACAAGCCTATCCTAGCATGCGGAAAACTAAATCGAAGTCAAAATCTTACCAGGCAAAGAGTTCTGGGTATGTCTTCCTAATGTTCTCCTTTGTCTCCTAAGTACAATCATTCTCGTCCTCGCTCCACTGTACCTTGACTAGCTTCACCGCCTTCCTTCGAAGTTGCTTCATGTCGTGTGCGACAATACGGGCCGGCTTGCGGTTCCCAACCGCCTCGGGTTCTACTTCGAAGTCCTCTAACTGATCAGGTGAAATAGTCATATCTGAGTCGTGAACGAACTTCCTTAGTTGGGAAACATGAAATACGTTGTGAACTCCCGCCATCTTCTCTGGTAAGTCAACTCTGTATGCCAAATTCCCGACTAGTTCAAGAACAGGGAATGGACCAACAAATCTTGGTGCTAATTTGCCTCTCCTGCCAAATCGTATTACGCTCTTCAACGGAGAAATCTTGACAAACACCAAGTCACCAACGGAGAATTTTAGGTCTCTTCTCCTCTTATCAGCATAACTCTTCTGCCTATCTTGGGCAGCCTTCATTCGTTGTTGAATGATCTTGATCTTATCTGAAGTTTCCCTCACCACATCTGGTCCAAGCATAAACTTCTCGCCAGTCTCTATCCAACATGATGGTGAGTTACACGGTCTTCCGTACAAAGCTTCAAACGGAGCCGTACCGATACTGGATTGGTAGCTATTATTATATGCAAACTCTACTAGATGCAAATGGTCATCCCATGATCCACCAAAATCCAATATACATGCTCTCAAGAGATCTTCCAAAATACGGTTCACCCTCTCCGTCTGACCGTCGGTCTGAGGATGATATGCGGTACTGAGATGTAACTCTGACCCTAGAGCCTCTTGTAATCTCTTCCAAAACCCACTAGTGAACAACGGGTCTCGGTCGCTCACAATGCCTTTAGGTACTCCATGAAATCTCACTACCCACTTCATATACAATTCTGCTAACTTAGCTTCCGTTCTAGTCGATCTGACTGGTATAAATCTTGCACTTTTGGTCAATCGGTTCACAATCACCCAAATGCTATCATGTCCCGATCTAGTCCTTGGTAAACCATCGATAAAATCCATCGAGACTTGCTCCCATTTCCATTCGGGAATTTCTAAGGGCTGTAACAACCCACTAGGCTTCTTTTGCTCGGCTTTAACTAGCTGGCAATTCATGCACTTGGATATAAACTTCCCAACGTCTCTTTTCATCCCTTCCCAGTAGTAAGTCTGCTTCATATCTCGATACATCTTGTTACCACCGGGGTGTATAGTCAGCTTTGAGTGATGACATTCTCTAAGCACTTCATCTCTCAATCCATTGACATTGGGTACAACAAGCTTTCCATTCTTTCTAAGCCATCCATCTCGATCAAGCCCATACTTGTTCACCTCCTCATTGACACACATCTCTATCTTGGAGATGATTTCCAATAGGTTAGGATCGTCCCTCTGACTAGAGCCGATCCGCTCAATTAAAGTGGGTCTGATCGTCAAACTTGCTAACATTTCTGGATCCAATTCGCACTTTGGTCTGAAATCAAACCCCGCGATATACTCCAGTTGCTTCCATTCAAGGAACATAGCCTCTAAGCTGGCATGTCTTCTACTCAATGCATCAGCCACCGCATTGCCCTTTCCCGGTGTATATGCGATGTCAAAATCGTAGGAAGCTAAGAACTCTAACCATCTCTGCTGACGGAGATTTAAATCCTTCTGGGAGAATAGATACTTCAACGACTTATGATCTGTAAACAGCTCAAATCTTTCTCCCAAGAGATAGTGTCTCCACATCTTTAACGCGAACACGATCGCTGCCAATTCTAAATCACGGGTAGGGTATCTTCTCTCGTGCGGTTTCAATTGCCGACTTGCGTAAGCTACAACCCTACCGCCTTGCATCAATACAGCACCCAGTCCGGTACCACAGGCATCCGTGTATACCGTCATCTCTTCATCCCCCTTAGGAATGACTAACACTGGTGCGCTTGTCAACTTGTCCTTTAGATTTTTAAATGCATTCTCGCACCTTTCATCCCAGACAAAAGTTTGATTCTTCTTAGTCAACTGGGTCAATGGTGCTGCTATCTTGGAGAAACCTTGGATAAACTTACGATAATATCCAGCTAATCCCAAGAAACTTCTTACATCTGTTGCGTTCTTGGGCGTAGGCCAATCTTGTACCGTTGCCACCTTTGCCGGGTCCACGGCAATACCATTCTCTGATACAACATGGCCCAAGAACCTCACTTCCCTCTTCCAGAAGTGACACTTAGAAAACTTTGCTTTCAATTGGTGTTTTCTCAACACCTCCATCGCTACTCTTAAATGTTCCTTGTGTTCTTCCTCTGTCCTCGAATAGACCAAAATATCATCAACGAACACAAGGACAAACTTATTCAACTGATCTCTGAATACCCTATTCATAAGATCCACAAAATATGCTGGGGCATTGGTCAGCCCGAATGGCATGACCAACAATTCATAAAATCCAGACGGCGTTCGAAATGCCGTTTTGGCTATACTCTCAGCTTCCACTCTAAGCTGGTGAAAACCTGTCGCGAGATCCAACTGAGAAAATACTCTCGCGCCACTCAACTGATCGAACAAATCATCTATCCGCGGTAGAGGATACTTATTCTTCCTCGTCACTTTATTCAACTCGCGGTAGTCTACACACAAACGAAGGGAACCATCCGCCTTGGTAGCAAACACAACTGGTGCTCCCCATTCAGAAACACTCCTTCTGATAAATCCCTTCTTCAAAAGATCGCTGACTTGCACCTCGAGCTCTCGCTGCTCCCTTGGTGCCATACGACGAAGTGGCATCACTATAGGCCTGGCATCCTTTACCAAATCAATACGAAACTCAATCTCTCGGTGTGGTGGAAGTCCGGTCACTTCTTCGAAAACATCCGGATACTGGCCAACCACGGGCAAACCTGACAACTCACTATGCGGAATGTCGAGGGAGTTTAGAAAACTAGCCAATACCCCCTTACTGGGTAGACCACCAAACACTATCCTCCGCCCATCATCCGCTCTAGCTGTCACTAAAAAGCCCTCACAGTCTACCACCACCCCGTACCTTCGGAGCCAATCTACTCCCAAAATAATGCCAAACCCAGTAAAGCCCAAAACAAAGCAATCACAAACAAACATGCATCCATGACTCGATAAGACCACATTATGACAAATCATGCTAAGGCTAGTCGAACCACCAATCGGGTTCGTCACTACTAAAGGTCTATCGACAATCTCGGGTTCCAATCCCAACCTATCTACCAGGTCACTAGATATGAAAGAACTGGAAGCTCCGGTATCAAACAAAACTCTAACAGGAACATCATAAACAGAAAGCATACCTTGAATGACGACATTCTTTCCTTTCTCCGCCGCAGTTGGGGCATTCGATGAAGAAGGAATAGCATTAAGGGCATATGCTTTCACCATTTGCTTTTCTTTAAGGGGTTGCGGACACTTGTCCTTGTGATGTTCCATTTGGCCACAGTTGAAGCACTTCCTATCCGCTGGCTTGGCCCGACAATTACTAGCATAATGGCCCTTCTTACCACAGCTGAAGCACTCCACATCTTGCTTATTCTTTTTCTTCTGGCCATCCTTGGCTTGGTTCTGCTTTCTCTTATTCTGGGAACCACCCTTGCCTCCACCACTTGCTTGTGGTTTTGGCTCTTCTGCAGATGCAACCTCAGTCTTCGACTTAGGGTAGAGACTTTCTGACCTTAACGCTTTCCCCACAATCGATTCAAACGTCTTACCGATGTGGTTAATAAGTTTTTCCCCCAAGTACTGATCCAAACCAGTTATGAATTTCTCATTCTTTTTCTCGGCAGTATCAATAAGAGATAACCCATATTTTGACAAAGTGTCAAACTCAGCAATATACTCTGAGACAGCTCTTCCATTCTGCTTGAGCTCC
This sequence comes from Allium sativum, assembly GCA_030737875.1. Lineage (NCBI taxonomy): Eukaryota > Viridiplantae > Streptophyta > Magnoliopsida > Asparagales > Amaryllidaceae > Allium > Allium sativum. The sequence goes on from CM060920.1 coordinate 89,445,163, forward strand.
AAGAATTTCTTAAACAGCACTGACTTCTGAGCAGCCGGAATGAACTTCTCGCTAAAGCGAGCCTTAAACTGCTCCCAAGTAATCTGATCTTCGGGAGTAGCTGCCTTTATAGCATTCCACCAATTTATTGCCCGCCCTTGCAGCTGACGGGACGCTAGCTTTCTCTTCATCGCATCCTCGATACCCAAATCCTCGAAGATACGTTCGCAACTATCCAACCAATCCTGAACATCCGTAGCCGACTCCGTTCCATGGAACGGCTTCCCACCAAGGCTAGTATAATCCTTATTCAGCTTGGCGAAGTCGACTCTTGGTGCCTGCACTATTGGACCACCACCATTTCCACCATTGGGAGCTGCCCTCTGCACATCTCTAAGCATCTCTCTCATGAGGTCAGTAAACATCGTCCTCATGTCAGCAGCATTCCCATTATTGGCCCCTCTACCGGTACCTCTAACATATCGGCTCATCGTCAATCTGAAAAAGGAAACGATTAACGACCCCATAGTGGTGCTAGTGCAGTACGACTTCCTCTTTATACTACTAATAGTATGTATATAGCTTTTAAAAATCAAAATAATCACAAATACGCTCTCTCGTATACGTATATTATCTCTCCCTGATAACTTCCCTAGGTTAACTACGCAACCTAGAGCTCTGATACCAAGTGTGATGGCCCGCCCCGTACCAGTCGGCTTTTCCTCCGAAAGTGCGCTGTACGCGTGCCCGATTAGCACGGAATGGTCGCCAAAGAAAGGAAAGAAGGGAATGAACTAATCAAGGAACCTGTAGAATGTCTCACAGCGCATGGAATAAAATATATTAACAACATACTTGACATAAAACAGGTGAGACAGTGCATAAGCTGATAACTAAAATCAACATCAATCATCAGAGCAGCGGAAATCCATATACAGCTTATTACATTTTTTTCCAAATTTACTGTCTCTAATCAAAAGAAAGCTATAGTAGAAGATGCACCACCAATTCCCAAGCAGTGATCTTCAACAACACAGGGGGAATATTATATATATATATATTACGTGGAAGCCTCCTGCTCGTCTCCGGATCGTCTACCCGTGCATCACCAGCTAACCTGTCTCTAGTCTGCTCGTGTGAGTACCCAGAGTAATAAGAGGAGACATAAAACTCTGGGTCAGACATAAAGCCTGGTATGAGCGATAAGCATCTAAACAAAACAATAACAGGTATACTAAACCATACCTGAACCTGGACCTGCAACCAAAGAGTTAGAACCACATACCGTACAATGCTCTAAGGTGCCATAATAAATAGTGTAAGAATACGGGGGTGGGGTGTGCATGTCACAATGATAGCAAACAAATCATCCATAGCAATCATCCTCACATCTCTCACTCGGTGCGTAAAGCGTACGACATCTACCACTTTGGAACACTAGACAAACTGAGGTAACGACGAATCCCGACTTGTAGAAACCCTGCTATGACCAAGCTAAACATATGGAGTCATGACCAAACATTTCAATGACCCACTTCATTGGTTGTAGCCCTTGGTTCTACCGATGCCATAATGGCCCTGAATCCGTCTTCGTACCTCCTACCATAGTGGTCCAAAGCTATAGACGTCGATAACTCCTTGGCACGCGTCCCGCAGCAAAGCCCAACCATGAAGCGAACTCGTTGATTCCCATCTGAATCTTGAGCTCTAACTTCTCATTTGGACTTCCTTTGCATCTCGGGTTATAGTCTTGTAACAACCCGTATTTTCAATAACCTGTTATAATATAAATCGAGGCAGAATTTAATTCTAAAATCTGAATCAAGGGAAACGGGCTATGCCATTGCGTTCGTCTCGGAAAAATATGCGAAATAGAGTCCGAGTTTTCGAAAATCGGAGTCCGTATGACCCAGTTAAGGCCCATCGAAGTTTTCAGAAATTTCCATGTCAAAAACAGATTTGAATTTCAAGTTCAAAGTTGGAAATTAGGGCAAACTGGCGCAGGCGGGAAAACTCCCGCCAGGACCCCCATGTCGACAGGCATGTCGACAGGGTCCCCAGGGTGTCGACAGCCCTGTCGACAGCCCTGTCGACACAGGGTGGCCGGGCAGTTTTGCCTGGCGCACCATTTTTGATTTGGGCTTGGTTGTGTGGCTTGGTTCTAGAGAGTTCCGAAATCTGACGGACCTAAACTAACCTAGGGTTAATCCTAGGGCTAAAAACACTCTAATCTTCTATAAATAAGCCCCTAATCCTACCCTAAATGACTATTATTCATTCTAGCAACCAAACTATGCCAAATTGAATTCTCAAATGGCCTCCACCTAAAAACCCTAGCCTCCACTCTCTTCAAAAATCATTCCTATGAAGGTTTTGATGTTCATACAAGCATTTCTAAGTTGTATGAATGATCATTAGCTTGCATACATCATCAAGTTGCAAGTTTTATTTGCTAAACTAGAGTTTTTGGGATTTTTGTTAATTGAAGCTTTGTTTTGGGTTTTTATATGCTTGCATAAAGGGCTTCTCAATCTTTATTAGTGGATTTGTGTCTTCATAATATTTGTAAGCCCTCTTACCTTCATTTTAGAAACTCTAAAGTTAATATGTGATGAAAGTTGGGATTTATGCATGTTTAATAAGTTATGCATGCTTATGCGATTTCACTATGCCATGTTGTGCATGTTTAATAAGTTATGCATGTTTATGCGAGTTCACTATGCCATGTTGTGCATGTTTAATAAGTTATACATGTTTATGCGAGTTCACTATGCCATGTTGTGCATGTTTAATAAGTTATGCATGCTTATGCGAGTTCACTATGCCATGTTGTGCATGTTTAATAAGTTATGCATGCTTATGCGAGTTCACTATGCCATGTTGTGCATGTTTAATAAGTTATGCATGCTTATGCGAGTTCACTATGCCATGTTGTGCATGTTTGATAAGTTATGCATGTTTATGCAAGTTCACCATGCCATGATTTGCAAGTTTAACAAGCTATGCATGTTTATGCAAGTTCACCATGCCATGATTTGCAAGTTTAACAAGTTATGCATGTTTATGCAAGTTCACCATGCCATGATTTGCAAGTTTAACAAGTTATGCATGTTTATGCAAGTTCACTATGCCATGATTTGCAAGTTTAACAAGTTATGCATGTTTATGCAAGTTCACTATGCCATGATTTGCAAGTTTATTGGGTTATGCATGTTTATGCAAGTTCACTATGCCATGTTATGCATGTTTGACAAGTTATATATGTTTATGCAAGTTCCATGTGCTAAGTTATGCAAGTTTAACATGTTATGCATGTTTATGGTAATATGCAAGTTCACTATGCTAAGTTATGCAAGTCTAACATGTTATGCATGTTTGTTGTGATATGCAAGTTCATCATGTATGTTATGCCAAGTTCCCTCTTCCTATCCTTTATGCGTTATTACGAATATGTAAGCGATAGAATGACGTTAGGGGGGTTTGGGTAAACTTAAAATACATGAAAATATAAGATTGGGAATTTACCTATTAAGTTAGGTCTACCCCTTGGGAATTTACCTATTAAGTTAGGTCTACCCAAGTATTTGTTGACTTGTAATTATGTTTTGAAATAAAGTGGACATGACACTTAGAAAACATAAGTGTGGCCAACTCGAGGTTGGGTTGAGTTTGTAGCGTAATTCTACCCGGAACCTACCGGCTTAACTAGTGGCTACAAACAATAGGACCCAATGTGAGAAGTTGGTCATGTGGTGCCAAGACCCGAGGTTAGACCAAGTTGTGGTGTAAATCTACCCGGAACCCACCGGCTTAACTAGTTAACCACAACAAAGTCTAATGTGAGAGGTTAAGGTGCATTAAACTAATTAATGCCTCATGATTAGGGTTAAGTCAGGGTCCACTAATACTTAACCAATTTGGGGATTCGAGGGATTGAAATGGGGTTAAGTTGTGACCTGTCGGTTACACTTAACCAATTTAATCCATTTGGGGGTTTGAGGGATTGAAATGGGGTTAAGTTGTGAACTGTCGGTTACACTTAACCAATTTAATCCATGATTAGTGAAGGGTTAAATCACACTTAACCCTCTTAGGAAACCCTAGCAACGTGGTCTGTTCCAGCAGTAATCCCAGTTTGGTATCATCACAACCCTAGAGGCTGGGCTAGGGCGGGGCACGATTACTGGACGGATGTAAGCGACCAAAGCGACGTTTGAGTGGTACAGCGGTGCGGGTCCAGGCGGGCTACTTACGTGCACGTAGTCCGGTGTTGGACAAACTCGAGGCACGGGTACCAGTAGGTTTAGACTGTGCATTATTGCTTCAGTGTCTGGGGTTGACACCCGAGGGCTTGATACACCCAAAGGTGGACCCAGCATAGTCTGACTACAACCATATGTGGGCCGTATGGACACCAACACTTGACGTGTTAGGTTTATAGGGAGCCGATCGACTAGACCGTTTAGTTGGACCTTATATTAAGGTCACTTCATGTTATTGGGTCAAAGCTTGGGCCGAGGGATAAATATCTGTTATGTTGGTTTGCTAGTACACCGTGGTGCAAAACTTAACCTTGTTTATGCGATGACACCTCTATCTATCTTGTAGTTAATTTACCATGCCAGTATGTTGTTATCTATGATCATCTCAGTTTCCATCATGCTGTTAACTTTATTAGTTTATAGACTGATCGTAGCAGGGCTTACTCAGTCTTTTTGACTGACCTGTTTTCTTTCGCTTCTTTTCTTCCGTTTCCCCCCCCCCCCAGGTTCTCAGGGTGGGAACATTGGTGCTTAGCTTGGATCGCTTAGCTTGCTTGCTGGATTAGCTCATGTACGTTTGGACATTGAGCTCGCTATGGTTTACCATCTTTACTTTGGGGATAGCACTATGTATTTCAGTATTTTAGTTTATCAGATGATGTTTTTTTATCTAGACTTGTAATTTTGGGAAATTGACATTTTGATGTACCAGACTTGTGTTTTGAAATGGTTTAAAAATCTTCCGCTGTTTTATCTACTTACTCTGTTTATTTACATATATATATGTCATATCCTGCCTTGTTATATCATTATGCATGTTTGCCTTGTTTTAAAACGCCCCACCAAAGTCAGAGTTGCTTGCAAGAGCCACCCTGGCGGAGGTGGGGTGTTACATTTGGTATCAGAGCATATGGTTTACGAGAAGGGATAAAAAAAAAGGTTTTTAAAACTTTTGAAAAACTATTTTCAAAACCAAGTATAAAGTATTTTCCAAAGAAAAGTCTAGTTATTTTTAAAAGCTATTCCCCAAAAGCCATTAGCACTATCCTTTGACCCCTCGTTTGAACTCTTTTCTTTTCGTTTCCAGCATGTCTGATAATCTCATCTTGCCCGAAGGAGTAACAATACCCGATTGGTTTCGTCGGTACTTGGAAGTCATGGCACCGGTCCCGGGTGTCTCTAATGTTGTCTTTCCAGTCAAGGCCGCTGTTCCTCCTCCCCCTTCCGTAGCTGATGTTCCTCTCCTCCCTCAGCCTCCACAAGCGGATTTTGCGGAAACTTGTAAGAACTTTAAGATGATGGGTGGCAAGAATTTTAGTGGAACAGAGACTTTTGTAGAGGCAAGGAATTGGTTGAAAGAGACCGAAGATCTTTTAGCCACCTTTGATATAGGTGACCGCAGGAGGGTTTTATTAGCAGTATGGTTGCTAAAGAAAGAAGCTGCATGTTGGTGGGTAGTCACCACCGCTACTAGGCCAATTGAGACTTGGGATGACTTTAGAGGAAGGTTTGGACTGAGGTTCTTATCCCTGAGGCAAGGGGACATGACTATTAGGGAATACATAGATAAGTTTAACCAACTGGCTCGGGTCGATTTAGACTTGGTTAATACAGCTCAGAAGAAGGCCCTACACTTTGCTCTAGGATTAAAAGAGCCATTACATGGTTTGGCCATGTCTCATATACCCTTGGGGGCGACTTTCGAGAATTTGGTGAATATGACCCTACTTCAAGAAGAAGATAACAATGACGAGAAAGAGGTCAAGGCGAATGAGTCTCAAGGCAAGAGGGTAAATTCCGGGAAACGAGGCAAGAATAACAACAACCGCAAGGACAAGCCAAGAGAGAATAGGAAATGCAACTTCTATGGTAAAGTTGGACATATATCCAGGGAATGTAGGAAGAAGAAGAGAAAGCGGGGCGAATGCTTTCATTGTGGTGAGTTTGGACATCTCAGCAAGGATTGCCCGAGGAAACAAGGGCAAGGTCAGACTCAGTATGCAGGACTATCGGGAGGGCGAGTTCATCCCCTCAACACCGTTCTTCCAGCTCATGATAGAGGTAGTGTTTCTGTTGGAAGTCTTGTTTACATTTTCTGATTTTCCCTGTTCGTACTTTGTTTGATTCTGGCACATCGCATAGTTTTATTTCATCTGATCTAGTTGAAAGTTTGCACCTAAGTACTAGTCTAGTAGATGATCCCGTATGTGTTTCAAATCCAATTGGGGGTTCTGCCCATTTGTCTGTGGTCTGAGTGGATTTGAAAATTTCTATCTTGGGTATAGAATTCTCGTGGGATGTTTATATTCTCGGTTTCAGGGGATATGGGTTGGTTTTGGGCATGGAATGGTTGTCCTGTTTTGGAGCCATTCTTGGTTTTTGTATATAGGGTTGTGAGGCTCATGACTCGCCTCGGTAATACCCTAGAAATTTCTAGCAACCCTATGGGTCCCGTCATGTTATGTTGAATCCCTCAACTCGTCTATCGATAGTTTGCAATCTGTGAGGGTGGTCCGAGAATATCCTGATATCTTGGGGGAAACAAAGGGGTTACCCCTAGACGTGGGATAGATTTCCGCATTGTCTGGTTGGTAATACCAAGCCAGTTTCGTGGCCGGTTAGGCACATGACCTCACGAGATGAGAGTTAAGAAAGCAAGTCAAAGAGTTGCTTGAGAAGAACTTCCTGAGACGAAGCATTTTCGAGTAGGGTGCTCCAGTAGTATTCGTTACTAATGTGGACAGTTTGCTTCGCTTATGTGTTGATTATCGTGAGAAGAATAGACAACAGTTACCAAGGATCGATGATTTGTTTGATCAGCTTGTAGGAGCATCTGTTTTCTTTTGATCTAGCTACCAGATTCCATCAGCTTAGGATGGCTGAGGATGGAATTGACAAGACTGCGTTTAGGACTCTAGATGAATTTTTAGGATGGCTAGTCATGCTATTTGGTTTGACTAATGCACCCGCATATTACGTGAACTTGATGAGTAGGGTGTTTAGGGAGTCCTTGAACAAGTTTGTCGTGGTCGTCGTAGACGATATTTTGATCTCCTTAAAAGAACGAAGAAGAGCATGCTAGACATCTCAAGGAGGTGATGGATACGCTTAGAGCCACCAGTTGAAGGTCAAGTTCTCCAAATGTCACTTTGGAGGAAAGAAGTTGGATTTCTTGGGCACATAGTTCCTAAGTAAGGCTTAGCGGTGGATTCCGCTAAAGTGGTGGCGGTTTAAAACTGGAAAACTCTGAGGAGGGCAATTGAAGTAAGAAGCTTTCTCCGTTTGGCTAGTTAGTTAGCATTCCCTGAGCTTAGACTTACTCTTCTGGATCAAGAAGGGGGTTTCACAGGAAGAAGACCCGCAGTTAGTCTAGAACATGGACCAGTTGATTCGAGGCGAGATGTTAAGTCACCTCGCTAGATATATTATAGATGACAAGGGATGACTAAGGCGCGATGAGAGATTATGTGTTCCTCGAGTGGAAGACTTGGTAAAGAAGGTTCTTGAAGATACGCATCACTCGAGGAGGTGGCCGAGTTGGTCTCAGGATGCATGTTGTGCCACCAGGTTAAGGCCAAGTCATAGAAGCCCGGCGGGCCATTACCTCCATTGGAGGTTCCGCAAGGGAAGTGTGAAAACATCTCGATAGATTATGTGGATAGACTACCTAGATTAAAGAAAGGGAATACGGGTATGTGGGTCATAATAGGTAGACTCACGAAGAGTGCTCATTTCAGTCCGGTGAAGAGCGAGAGGACTGCATCATGGTTAGCAACGGTTTACCCTCAAGAAGTTGGCCAGTTTTGAAATAGCCTACAGGAAGCCATGGGTAATTGAATCTAGGTATGGCCTATCACTCATAGGCAGATGGTTCATTTCGATTAAGCATGAGTTATAGAAAATCACGTTTATAAGGGCAATTGGCAACGTGGATTGGTATTTTCAAGAAAAGTTCTGCTGCGTGGAATACTTTATAGTAAGTAGACGAGATCCAGGATTCACTAGTGAATTTTGGAGAGCTTGCATGAAATCATGAGGTTACAGTTATGTTTAAGCCAAGTACACAGAAAGAAGAATAAGTGGAAAAGGAAGACGAGAGGCGATAATGAAATGAGTTCCAACTCGAATTTGGGAAATAGGAGTTAGGAAGCCAAGAAATCATGAAGTAAAAGACGGTCAAAGCACAGTGGAGTTAAGCTCACGGAAACGTGACTAAGAACAGTGAAGACTAGATACGCGCATCATATCTCTTTTTTAAGAGTACATCCTTGATCCTTGTTTTCCTGTGGAGCTTGCTTGCAAGTTAGCTTTTGTATACATCCTCTCGGTCCCATTCTCGATCTTATTTCTGTTGTAAACTCCATAAGGGGGGTTATGACCCATCAGTTAGTACTATATGTCAGAGTTTGAATGGATTTCTTGTAATCCAAAAAGGAGTTTATCTTGCTTATCTTCTAAGATCTCTTTTTAGCATTTCTCTCTATCCATGTTTATCTAGTTTATCGTGTTTATCTTGTCATGAGAACCTTAGGTAGAATCCTTTGGATGAAACATGTGTTTGAGACATGTTATGTTTGATGGTTGCAAGTGGTTGCAAGTGTTTGCAAGTGGTTGCTCGTGGATGCATTATACACAATTAGGCACTAGATCGGCTCGCACACTCCTCATATTGCATATGCATGAGTGTTTATGCTTATTCATGGATGAAAATTGTGTGTTATCACATGGATGTTGCATATGGGTGTATGTTATGTGCACACATATAGATGATATACATTATGTTAGGAATTGCATACATATGGATTCATTTCACCAACATAATTCGCATTGATGATATTTGCATTAGATAAGTACATATACACACACCTCTGCATATGTTCATCCAGCATTTAGAATCTTGTAAGGACAATGATTGCTCGTGGATGATGCTTTGAGTAGATGGATGATTGGATGGTAGGATACGTTCTTCCTAACTTGAAGATTTCGGGGACGAAATCCTTTAAGGAGGGGAGAATGTAACAACCCGTATTTTCAATAACCTGTTATAATATAAATCGAGGCAGAATTTAATTCTAAAATCTGAATCAAGGGAAACGGGCTATGCCATTGCGTTCGTCTCGGAAAAATACGCGAAATAGAGTCCGAGTTTTCGAAAATCGGAGTCCGTATGACCCAGTTAAGGCCCATCGAAGTTTTCAGAAATTTCCATGTCAAAAACAGATTTGAATTTCAAGTTCAAAGTTGAAAATTAGGGCAAACTGGCGCAGGCGGGAAAACTCCCGCCAGGACCCCCATGTCGACAGGGTCCCCAGGGTGTCGACAGCCCTGTCGACACAGGGTGGCCGGGCAGTTTTGCCTGGCGCACCATTTTTGATTTGGGCTTGGTTGTGTGGCTTGGTTCTAGAGAGTTCCGAAATCTGACGGACCTAAACTAACCTAGGGTTAATCCTAGGGCTAAAAACACTCTAATCTTCTATAAATAAGCCCCTAATCCTACCCTAAATGACTATTATTCATTCTAGCAACCAAACTATGTCAAATTGAATTCTCAAATGGCCTCCACCTAAAAACCCTAGCCTCCACTCTCTTCAAAAATCATTCCTATGAAGGTTTTGATGTTCATACAAGCATTTCTAAGTTGTATGAATGATCATTAGCTTGCATACATCATCAAGTTGCAAGTTTTATTTGCTAAACTAGAGTTTTTGGGATTTTTGTTAATTGGAGCTTTGTTTTGGGTTTTTATATGCTTGCATAAAGGGCTTCTCAATCTTTATTAGTGGATTTGTGTCTTCATAATATTTGTAAGCTCTCTTACCTTCATTTTAGAAACTCTAAAGTTAATATGTGATGAAAGTTGGGATTTATGCATGTTTAATAAGTTATGCATGCTTATGCGAGTTCACTATGCCATGTTGTGCATGTTTAATAAGTTATGCATGTTTATGCGAGTTCACTATGCCATGTTGTGCATGTTTAATAAGTTATGCATGTTTATGCGAGTTCACTATGCCATGTTGTGCATGTTTAATAAGTTATGCATGCTTATGCGAGTTCACTATGCCATGTTGTGCATGTTTAATAAGTTATGCATGCTTATGCGAGTTCACTATGCCATGTTGTGCATGTTTAATAAGTTATGCATGCTTATGCGAGTTCACTATGCCATGTTGTGCATGTTTGATAAGTTATGCATGTTTATGCAAATTCACCATGCCATGATTTGCAAGTTTAACAAGCTATGCATGTTTATGCAAGTTCACCATGCCATGATTTGCAAGTTTAACAAGCTATGCATGTTTATGCAAGTTCACCATGCCATGATTTGCAAGTTTAACAAGTTATGCATGTTTATGCAAGTTCACTATGCCATGATTTGCAAGTTTAACAAGTTATGCATGTTTATGCAAGTTCACTATGCCATGATTTGCAAGTTTATTGGGTTATGCATGTTTATGCAAGTTCACTATGCCATGTTATGCATGTTTGACAAGTTATGTATGTTTATGCAAGTTCCATATGCTAAGTTATGCAAGTTTAACATGTTATGCATGTTTATGGTAATATGCAAGTTCACTATGCTAAGTTATGCAAGTCTAACATGTTATGCATGTTTGTTGTGATATGCAAGTTCATCATGTATGTTATGCCAAGTTCCCTCTTCCTATCCTTTATGCGTTATTACGAATATGTAAGCGATAGAATGACGTTAGGGGGGTTTGGGTAAACTTAAAATACATGAAAATATAAGATTGGGAATTTACCTATTAAGTTAGGTCTACCCCTTGGGAATTTACCTATTAAGTTAGGTCTACCCAAGTATTTGTTGACTTGTAATTATGTTTTGAAATAAAGTGGACATGACACTTAGAAAACATAAGTGTGGCCAACTCGAGGTTGGGTTGAGTTTGTAGCGTAATTCTACCCGGAACCTACCGGCTTAACTAGTGGCTACAAACAATAGGACCCAATGTGAGAAGTTGGTCATGTGGTGCCAAGACCCGAGGTTAGACCAAGTTGTGGTGTAAATCTACCCAGAACCCACCGGCTTAACTAGTTAACCACAACAAAGTCTAATGTGAGAGGTTAAGGTGCATTAAACTAATTAATGCCTCATGATTAGGGTTAAGTCAGGGTCCACTAATACTTAACCAATTTGGGGATTCGAGGGATTGAAATGGGGTTAAGTTGTGACCTGTCGGTTACACTTAACCAATTTAATCCATCTGGGGGTTTGAGGGATTGAAATGGGGTTAAGTTGTGAACTGTCGGTTACACTTAACCAATTTAATCCATGATTAGTGAAGGGTTAAATCACACTTAACCCTCTTTGGAAACCCTAGCAACGTGGTCTGTTCCAGCAGTAATCCCAGTTTGGTATCATCACAACCCTAGAGGCTGGGCTAGGGCGGGGCTAGGGCGGGGCACGATTACTGGACGGATGTAAGCGACCAAAGCGACGTTTGAGTGGTACAGCGGTGCGGGTCCAGGCGGGCTACGGACGTGCACGTAGTCCGGTGTTGGACAAACTCGAGGCACGGGTACCAGTAGGTTTAGACTGTGCATTATTGCTTCAGTGTCTGGGGTTGACACCCGAGGGCTTGATACACACAAAGGTGGACCCAGCACAGTCTGACTACAACCATATGTGGGCCGTATGGACACCAACACTTGACGTGTTAGGTTTATAGGGAGCCGATCGACTAGACCGTTTAGTTGGACCTTATATTAAGGTCACTTCATGTTATTGGGTCAAAGCTTGGGCCGAGGGATAAATATCTGTTATGTTGGTTTGCTAGTACACCGTGGTGCAAAACTTAACCTTGTTTATGCGATGACACCTCTATCTATCTTGTAGTTAATTTACCATGCCAGTATGTTGTTATCTATGATCATCTCAGTTTCCATCATGCTGTTAACTTTATTAGTTTATAGACTGATCGTAGCAGGGCTTACTCAGTCTTTTTGACTGACCTGTTTTCTTTCGCTTCTTTTCTTCCGTTTCCCCCCCCCCCCAGGTTCTCAGGGTGGGAACATTGGTGCTTAGCTTGGATCGCTTAGCTTGCTTGCTGGATTAGCTCATGTACGTTTGGACATTGAGCTCGCTATGGTTTACCATCTTTACTTTGGGGATAGCACTATGTATTTCAGTATTTCAGTTTATCAGATGATGTTTTTTTATCTAGACTTGTAATTTTGGGAAATTGACATTTTGATGTACCAGACTTGTGTTTTGAAATGGTTTAAAAATCTTCCGCTGTTTTATCTACTTACTCTGTTTATTTACATATATATATGTCATATCCTGCCTTGTTATATCATTATGCATGTTTGCCTTGTTTTAAAACGCCCCACCAAAGTCAGAGTTGCTTGCAAGAGCCACCCTGGCGGAGGTGGGGTGTTACAAGTCTTCACTTCCGGATCGGTCTTCATTCAGTCTTCTCCTCGGATCGTGCTCCCTTGGATGGTTCGGTTCGTGACGCGCCTCCCCAATCGGATCGGATCGAGTTCCTGCTGACTCGTGGTGCTCCAGCTCCATCGGATCGTGTGGCGTCATACGGATCGCGCCTCAACAGCTCGTGGCGCTGGCAACCCATTGGGTTCGGGTCGTGCTACCTCGTCTGGATCGTCGCGCCTCACCTCGGATCGCACCTTCTGATCGGTTCATGGTCCACCAAGCTGGAGCGATTCGGATCGAGGTACTTCAGCTTGGACACGGCGCTGCATCGGTTCGTGGTCCACCAAGCTGGAGCGATTCGGATCGAGGTACTTCAGTTTGGACACGGTGCTGCATCGGTTCGTGGCCTTCGAAGTGGAACGGATCGTGGCACATGGTGGCGTGAGGTTCAATCAGATCGTGCTCATAGGGGGCGATCCAATCCAGGTAAATTCCTGCACTTCGTTCCAGCGACAGTCTTTCGCCATTCGACGGCGTTTTTGACCAAACTAACACTTCTAAACAATCACAAAACATCTCATACAGTCATAGCAACGTATAGTATCGACCACGAACACCATAACACAAATCATAGCATGTAAAGTGGATCAAACATGGTCAAAACTCCAAATTTTCCTTAAGCATGTTTAAGCAAATCAAGTGATATACTTAGCAAAACTTAATCAAATCGAACCAAACTTCTATCAGAGGTTTTAAATAACATTTAAGAATTTCTAAACATTTTTTCCAAAATTTATTTGTGTATAAATTCGCTAATCTTCACTAATTACCCTTAATTAACTGTAATTAGTGTCAAAACGATGCTATCACTCACCTTTGCCACAATAAAACTTTCAAATCTGAAGTGAACCTCTGATTTGCACGAATTCCAATATATAACAGCAGCTCTACCTCGGTCCTTGTGCTAATCCTCCTTGATTTGATGCCTCTAAGCCTTAATCCTTGATTAGGATGTGATCTTGGGTGTTTTAGAGAGATTTAGAGAATGGAGGCCATGGCTAGATCAAGAGGAATGAATAGTGACGGCTGAAAAATGAGAAAAAGGTATTCTACAAACCCTAACAGCCCTTTTAAACTCCTAATCCCGAAATTCCCCTTGGGCCTAGCTGTTAATCACCCGGTTAAGCCCAATTAAGCTGTTTTTAATCATCTGAAACTTGTTTCAGCCATATCTCCCAAACGGTGAGTCCGTTTGGCTAATGTGACCACTCTACGGAAAGAGAAACCATCATCCGGAGCCAATGGAAGTGGTTTCAGGTCAAAATTCCTTTCCAGTCAAAAGTTATGGCCAAAACAGTGCCAACTAGGGGTAAAATGGTCATTTAAAAATCGGGAAAAATCATGAACATGGGAAATGACCCCAATAGTCGTCTCCCAAAGTTACATGACCATACGACTTCGTATGTGAAAGAAATAAATATCCTACGATCCTATGATGCGTAGAATACGGGTCGTTACAACAAATGCTTAAAAATCCCGTCCTTTTGATTCCGAATTGCTCCAAACTTTCCAGCAACTATTGTATATACTATAACTAGTGAATGGAGCTAGAAAGCAACGATCTTTAGCGAAATAAAGGTTCGTGGAGCCCGGCTCCTTTCTGTCCAGCGAAAGAAAGAGGTGTAGTGGGGTCCAAGAGGTGTCATGTGGCTTGTAGGATCCACAAAAGAGGTGTTAGAGGTAATATAAAGGATTGAAACACTTAAATGAAGGATCTTTGCACCACAGGAAGAAGTTAGGGATGAGAGAAGAGGAGAGAGGGGAGGGGAGCCGTCGGTGACATGGGGGAGGCAGCTGCTGACGTCAGCAGGCGGAGGAAGGGGTGGCAGGACCAACTAAGCGACGGTGGAGAGGAGAAAAAGGGAAGGATGTCTCCATTTTTATTTCTTTGGAAGCTTTAAACTTGTTTTGCAAAAGTGAATGAAACCGTTAGTTAACCAAACCCTAATTACACTCAAATCACTTCATGGAGGCACCAATTAAGGAGAGTGTACCATGTGGAAGAGAGGGGTGCTTGTGTGTCTAATTTTGGTTGCGCACACATTGATGGTGTATTAATTACAACATACAACCTTTGTTCTAGTCTCACTGCCATACACTAAATGCAATAATTACGGAATTTGAAATCTAGCTATGTTTGTGGAATTACGGTTCCAACAAGTCTAACCGCATTGAATTGGGAGACCATTGGAAAAATGGCATTTTCCAAGTTAAAATCGAATTCAAACTAAGTTTTCAACATATGTTTATACGTCATTCTTCTACATACAAACTCCGTTGAACTTGAAAAATTAAAACCTGATATATTATGACATTCTGGATCCAATAAAAGTGGTTTTGTCGAATTCCGAGACTGTCTGAAAATGGTCTTTTTACAAGCGATCGATATAGCTTTGAAATATCGATATTCAAATTCAAGGCTTATAAATGGATTTAAATATTTTACTGAACTTGTTTTAAGTCAAATAAAATATTAAAAATAATTTTAAAATTATTCTCAATTTTTACTAAGTATAAATAAGCAATTCATACCGAAAATTCATTAAAATAGATCAAATTAAAATTTTAAATTGGTTCCAAAATTCCGGGTTGTTACAGTGCTGGGTTTAGAACTCTGGTCTACACACAAGGAGACATGACCGCTTTCCAACTGCACCAATATCCACTTCGTTTGATAGCAAAGCAACAAAAAATATTGCGTTTTTCAAAATATCAATTTAATTGGAAATGAAAATAACTTTGCAACCAATTGATTTAATCCAATGTGTGCTTCTTTTGGAAAGGGGACTGCCGAAGGATTACAACTATTTATTTGCCTCCATTCACTCCTATATAAACCTCACACCTTTTCCTAATCAACATATGAGTCTTCTCTACAATCCTCTCTCATTATGCTTCAAACTGTGAATTCCACATTTATTCCTAAGCAAATATTAGACCAACGTTATTTCACTTCACAAATATTAAAATTTAGTCAAAATTCACTTCCTAACCTCTATGCACTCTGTTTACATTGTTATTGTTGAAGGCTGTAGAAATTGTACTACATATTGACTTATCCGTGTTACTAAGAACACAAATAAAGTCAAATAAAATTTTGTATTTGTTTAAAGTCGTGTTCCGCTGCTCTGGTGTAATAACCCGAAAATCTGAGCCAATTTAAAATTTTTATTTTGACAATTTTAGTGAATTTTGATTATTTAAAATGAATTATTTTAAATAATAACGACGAGAAATTTATTTTAAATAGAATTCGAACATATATATTTATATAGCTCGACGTTAGAATATAAATAATTATTTATAATTATAAAAGGAATTGAAAATGGCGCGGTAGTTCGAAAACTCGATTTCAAAATTCAAATGAATGTACAGGATTCAAAATAAACTGGATTTTGGCGAAACCGAAAATATTAGAATCTAATTGAGAATATCTTTCCAACGAATCCGAAAAATTGAAATTTCATAACGGGAATCAAAAGTTATGCCCAGTTGAAAATTCAGAATAGTCGCTATGGAATTCTGGCCCTTAAAAATGGAAATTTTGCAAACGACCTCTGTTTTCGACGAAACCACTTTTTTTGGATCCGTGATGTCAAGTTATTGCTAGGTTTCAGAATTCATAATTTTTTGAATCAATATGTGAGCATGGCAAAGGAAAACGCGTTTGACCAGTTTCAGTTGATTTTAATCGACTGGAAAATGGCCATTTTTCAAACGGTCTCAAAATTTGATGAAATTAGTTTTGTTAGTACCGTATCGTCAATACGATGCTAGAAATATTTTTTTTGGAATTTTTAGAATCAGTATGTGTCCCCGACAAATTAAAATGTACGTTTAAATCAAAAATTGAATGTTTTATATTTTAATTTGAAGAATAACTGGCTGAAACAGTGAATGGGCTTACGAAGCATATCCCATTGCGTTCGGAATGGGTGTATTTATCTAGGGCCGACAGTCGTTGGGTTTCGTTTGGAGTTCGAAGTAAAATCGAAATAAATTGGAAATTAAATATTATTATAATTTATGTATATACATTCATAAATTGGTCAAACCCTAGCATTCTATCAGCCGTGGTCAACTGAAACCAACGCGCCCCCATTTTTTTTTAAAAAAAAAATCAACGATAAAGAACTCCCGATCCTTCTTCTCTGGTTCAGATCGAACCACACAACTGTACGAGGAAGATTCAACTCCAACGCTCTTCACCTCCAAGAGATCTTCTTGCTGATTCGTGGTGATCAAATCTAGTGCTTGGGAAGGATCGAAATAGGGCCATGAAGCCGCCGAGTTCCTGGCGAGTTTGAGGGTGATGGAGGTGTTCGAGTTCGCCGAGATCCATGGTGAAGGAAGTCGACGGTAGCAGCTCCGACGAGGTGCGGTCCGATGGTGGTCTGACGGTTCACAGCGCCGATGTGGTTGAACCCTAGTTTAGGAGTTGGGTTCAATATCATGTAACCGGCCAGGAGCGTATTCGATGTAAAGGAGGAAAGGTGATTTCTTTTAGTTTTTTTTAATAAAAAGCATTGTTAAAAATTCAGTTTTTTAAAAATACATTGTTTTATTTTCTGCCTTTTATTTTATTTTATTTTATTTAAACTAAACAACATTGTTTTTAAATGTTGTTTGTATATATAAACAACATTGTTTTTGAATGTATATATACATATATATATATATTTAAATAACTTTTTAAAAATGAGTTTTAAAAATGTAAAGTTTTAAAATAAAATTGGTTTTTTAAAATAGAAGTAGCAGAATAAAATTTTGATTTTTATTGTTTAAAAAGTAAGATAAAAATATAATTTTTACTAATATAGCGAAGTCAAAATATAATTTTTATATAAGAAAAGATATGATTTTTATAATCGAAATGACGATATAAAAATTAGATTTTTATATATGGAATAGCGACATAAAAATATGATTTTTATCGTTTTAATGACAATGTAAAAATGTGATTTTTATGTATTCATTAGCGATAGAAAGATTCGATTTTTTATCTATATATAGTAGCGTTGTAAAAAAAAATGATTCTTAATATAAATTTTGTGAAACAGATCTCGTTGAAACCGCGATGAAGATTTTCTACATATGAAGAGTCGTGGCGTTTGGGTTAGCTTCTAGGTAAGAACTTCTCACTTTTAATTTATTTTCTAGTTGAAATATATACTAGGATGCAGACGGTGCTTAGCAGCACCTGACACCCGTCGACCACAGACCATGTACGGCTTGTTTGTTTGTTTGATGTGTTGAAAATTGATTGTGTGATTGGAATTGAAATAAAATAGATATTCATGTGTTGAAATCAAATATATATTCATGTGCTGAAAAAAAATATTCATGTGTTGAGATCAAATATATATTCATGTGTTGAAATAAAATAAATATTCATTTACAAATCGAACGATTGTTTATGTACACCGATTTGACTGATAATGATTGGGACGATAAATTTTACACATCGCCCAACTGCACAAATAAAAATCTGTGTTTGATTGTTTGAAACCCCACACAGGTGTTGGGATGAAATTGGACATACACTAATCCCAATAATTGGCTGTATGTCGATCGATTGATTGATAGGCTGTTATAAGCGTTGAATATTAATATTTTATGCTTATACAGTGTAGAATGCACTCTGGATGATGGTTGATTATTTATCGTTGCTATTATATACATGTGTTGTATGGAATCCATATAAATAATATTATATGGTAATTGATTGGGTCTCATTCCAATTTAGAAAATAAATTGCATTCATGTGTTGAATAAACAAAATAGTCATGTGTTGACAATGCTCATGTGTTGAGAATATTCATGTGTTGAAACCATTTATGTGTTGAAAATATTCATGTGTTGAGTAAAATATTTTAACAATAAAATTTACATCTTTATCATATATAAAGTTAGAAACTAACTAGAAACTAGTTAAGATGAGTGGTTTCCTGGGTATTGATCTGATGTTGGTTTCGGCCTTCGGGGTTAATACTTAGGGAATCGTTCTCTTACTAATTTACGGTTGGAGACTGATTAAGAATTAAACAATATAAAATCATAATTTTATAAAATATATTAAATAACCAAATAGTCATGTGTTGACAGTACTCATGTGTTGAGACTATTCATGTGTTAAAAGAAATATAGATTCATGTGTTGAATAGAGAAAATATTCATTTGTTGAATAGAATAACGAAGTTATTGAAATATATAAAGCCTTGCTGATTAGATTTACGCCATTTTGACGCGAACGATATTTATATCGATTTTATTCATTTTTATAATGAATATAGAAAAGGAAGTGATTTCAAAATATAACGTTTTGAAAATATTATCATTTATAGATGAATGATATGGAATATTCAATTTTGATTAGAAATTGAATATGAAGTTGAAATCGTTTTGAAAACGAATTTAAAACGATTTATAAAATACGTTTTCAAAGGAAATCGACAAAATATACATAATATATTTATATTATATATATAATGGCCAGAATAGAACGCGCCGCGTCGCGGCAGTTCGCGAATTTCGACCATCGACTTCGAATGGACGTTACGGGAGATCCGACCGTCGGATTCTCCTAAAACCAGAACCGTTGGGTTCGTATCGAAAAGTGCTTTCTAACGAATATTAGAGATTTGAAATCTAACGGTTGGATTTGGAATTATGTCCAAATCAAATTTGGAAAAGGTTGTTGTAAGTGCAGTTCGATGGCCGTTGATGGAAATCGACTGTACGAGCCTTGATAAAATTATTAAAAATAGTAATAATTTATGTAAAATCATAAGAAATGATTTGTGAAGAATTGGGATGAAAAAACTCCATATTTGAAAAGATAAAAATAGATTTTTATCGAAATGAACTAGTTTTGAACTAGAATTATAATTCCATTTATTTTTAAAATAAATAAATTGGATTTGAAAAGGTTTTGAAATTAACCAGAATTTCCAATAATTGAATTGGAATGGATTTGACTCGAAATTGTCTATGGATTATTTCGATGTTGGATTTCGTGATAATACAGATATTGTTATGGAAATTTGAAAGATATATTTATATCGTTATTTCCAATACGATATTTGTTGGTCGTAGAATTTGATATTGAATATAAGCCGATATATTTTCTATTCAGAGCCTTGTATTTAATATCAAATGGGATTTGGGTTTGTCGTGAATGGTGTCTTCATTAACACTGTTCTTAAACCCAGCTGAGAAAAAGATTAAATCTTCTTATTTAGATTTAATGAAGTGTACCAATTAAATGGAATTTAATTGGAATTGAATTTGAATTGATTTTTGGGTTTATCGTGAACGGTGTTTAAAATAACACTTGTTCTTTAACCCGATAATTAATGGAATGTGATTTTGGGTTTATCGTGAACCGTGTTTTAAATGACATTGGTTCTTTAACCCAGTTTAATACAGGATGTGATTTCCCAAGTTAAATAATCATTGATAGTGATTATTGGGAAGATTAAAACCAAGTGGATTTTTAATGAATCTTTAATTAGATTGAAATAATCGAGAATGGAGTATCACCAGTTTTTCTCCAGGAGATAGTTAAATCTTTAATTAGATTTGAACGTGAAATGGTAATTAGTTTTACCGATAACACCGTGGTGTTAGATATGAAGTATGACCAGTTTCACTTTATGGGATGAATAGGTTGGGATTGGGAAATAAAATAAATGATTACTCCGGTGTGGTTCGCTAATCCCGACTAGTCTGAATTGATATTCAAAAGAAGATTAAAGAATAAATTTAAAGAATTTATCTTTGATAAAATTAATGGGAACCTTTCCCAAAGTATAAGAATATTTGAATAAAAGAATATTCTGAATTGGAATGAGGCGTATGTTGTGTTTGTGTAACACTTGTTTATTATATACGCGAGTTATTCAGAAAGACCGGGTTTATCCCATTCTGAATAACTGATTCGACGTGGTGTCGAGGATGAAGACGGTGGTCGAAGACCGGAGGTCTTCACATCGTTTGGGTTATTACTGATGATCTTGATTGGGCTGTACACCCAAGAGGAGGGAATCAGTTGGTTATCATCCAGACGTACTTCGAGATCGATGGATATGCGAGGTACAAGGTGCCTCCGGTTTCGTTCAGACCCAGAACGAACTTGTAAATAGACTGTGTGTCTGACATTGTATTTTATTCTGTGTGATTGATTTCTATTAAATATATATCTGTTTGGCGGCGGAGAATTTATTCTCTTACTTAACGCCCTTCTCTGAGACGTACGAGCTCAGGGGTTATACATTGATGGATATCAATCGCATGGAGTGAATTGCCTGTGTGGCATGCCTAAGTGGCAAATGATCAAGGATTTTGTTGAAAAGCAAAGTCTTATGGTTGATGATCAAAGCACCGCCTGTGTGGCATAGCTTTGTGTAACGTTGATTCACGAGCCTCACACCCCGGTTGTGAACCAGAAATGGGAGAGGACAGCAGGGAGAGCATGCGTTTCCTTCTAGCTAGGGTGGTGTCAGTGACCTACCAGCTCTGACATTTGTATTATTTTCACCTGTGTGGTTGTTGGATTGCGAGGCGCCTCGGATATATCGGTGACTGTGAGGAGCCGATGGAGTCATTTGGCTCATTCACGCCCCAAAGGGCGGGGAAAACGCATGTTCAAGGTTTAAGTTTAATCCACATCGGTGGACTGGCCCTGCATGTTGCCTGGGTACAGTTGCGGCTGAGTCCTAAGGCTCGGGCTAGAGAGTCTCGAAACGGTAGGATTGCGCCTTGCCTTGATTCACAGATGGAAACCCAACTTCCAATACGTGACATTTGCAGTTTTGATTATAAAGCCTAGTATGGCGACAAGATATATGGTACCCATGTCGTCTATGATTGATACTTATGATTTGAAGTTGTTTGATACACTATGCACTTATAATAGTATCAAATAATTTGTTTTAAACGTACTAAGCATGTTTGGCTGTTATAAGGGAAAACCCTATCCCCCGGCTTGCGTTGCATTGTGTGATAGTACCTGGGTCTTATAATAGCTTCATTTTTCCAAAAAGCATTGCGCTGTTTTGTTATATGCACTAGTATTCTTGGGAGGAAACCCGTTCCGTGTTATTCGGCATGGTCCCTTGATATATCTGATTTAAAGTAAAGTTTTAAATAACTGTTTTAGTTCTCACACCAGTCACATGACTAACCTGGAGTTTATTGTTTTAACCTAAACTCTGGGTGCCCTTATTTTGACACGGGCAACTAGTAGTTTTGGTTTTGCAGATTTATATTCACAGGATCCTGATTTACAGCTGGAATTATACTCGGAAAGCTCTGTATCCGCGTATTCCTTTTAGTTGTGTTTTTGTATTATTTTTCCGCTGCAGTAATGTATTTAAATCTCTGATAATTTATGATGTGTAATATTCATTCATACTCTGTATATTCTTGTATTATGATGAAATTGTTGTAATTAACAATGAAATGTTCTTCTGTTTGCATCCCAATGTGGCTTGTTCTCACTCAATCTGTGATTTCCCATAAAAGGGATTTCGGGTCGTCTCATTTGGTATCAGAGCTTTGGTTTACAGAGCTCGGAGAACAAGAACGTTAGAACCAAACGAAAGAATTCATCAGAGATTGGATTAGTAATATCCAATGAGAATGATTCGTTAGAGGTGGGATCAGTAGTATCCTAGAACGAGTGTGAAGAGTATATTTGTAAAATGAAAACGAATTTTGTTTTGAAAATTTAAACTTTATTCAACGTATTCGAATATTTATTTGTATTTAATTTGGACAATCCAAAATATAAAGATTTTGCATATACGTCTGATCCGCGTGTATTTGAAGTTTTAATATACTGGATAAATATAGAATCACACTGTAGTCGCCCGGAGACGATCCTGATGATTACTATAGTATCATCAGTATATGTGTTCGAGTTTTGAAGGTGTGATATTTATATATTTACATTAGACTGGTGTGAGAACCAAAATATAGCTAGAATACATTGTTGTGAATTGGCACCAAAAATATGATTTTTGACTATATATCAAAATTATGAGTTTGAAACGTTAATTCACTAATTGATTGCTGGTTTGATTGTTTGATTATTCTTTGATTAATTAAATGTTGAACCTTTAGCCAAATCGAACCAAATATGAATTGTATTGAAAATTAGTCGCATTTGCATACATATACATGTACTTACATTGAACAGGTCTTAGCAAGGAGGCTAGAGAAGAGGAATAAAATTGTTTGCCCGACAAATAGGTACATGTTTACTAATTTATTGGGTTTTGGATGATTTTATGAGCGGATTGGCTGGACGCTTGGCTGTTTCTTTTTCTTTTTGGATTGATGAGGGCCATGGGAGGCTATTTGAAATATATCGAAGTCCCCGGTGCAGGGGAGGTTATGGCGAAATTTTTCGAAAATTTAGGGTGTTAGCCAAATTTTTGAAAATTTTGAAAAGTTGAAGAACTTAAGCCGTAATGAAAATAATGGAAGTTGAGTTGATAGGTTAAACAACTTTCGGCTTCGTTCCTTTTCGGGGACGAAAATCTTTAAGTGGGGGAGATTGTAATAACCCGAAAATCCGAGCCAATTTAAAAATTTTATTTTGACAATTTTAGTGAATTTTGATTATTTAAAATGAATTATTTTAAATAATAACGACGAGAAATTTATTTTGAATAGAATTCGAACATATATATTTATATAGCTCGACGTTAGAATATAAATAATTATTTATAATTATAAAAGGAATTGAAAATGGCGCGGTAGTTCGAAAATTCAATTTCAAAATTCAAATGAATGTACAGGATTCAAAATAAACCGGATTTTGGCGAAACCGAAAATATTAGAATCTAATTGAGAATATCTTTCCAACGAATCCGAAAAATTGAAATTTCATAGCGGGAATCAAAAGTTATGCCCAGTTGAAAATTCAGAATAGTCGTTATTGAATTCTGGCCCTTAAAAATGGAAATTTTGCAAACGAGCTCTGTTTTCGACGAAACCACTTTTGTTGGATCCGTGATGTCAAGTTATTGCTAGGTTTCAGAATTCATAATTTTTCGAATCAATATGTGAGCATGGCAAAGGAAAACGCGTTTGACCAGTTTTAGTTGATTTTAATCGACTGGAAAATGGCCATTTTTCAAACTATCTCAGAATTTGATGAAATTAGTTTTGTTAGGACCGTATCGTCAATACAAAGCAAGAAATAATTTTCTGGAATTTTTAGAATCAGTATGTGTCCCCGACAAATTAAAATGTACATTCAAATCAAAATGAATGTTTTATATTTTAATTTGAAGAATAACTGGCTGAAACAGTGAATGGGCTTACGAAGCATATCCCATTGCGTTCGAAATAGGGGTATTTAGCTAGGGCCGACAGTCGTTGGGTTTCGTTTGGAGTTCGAAGTAAAATCGAAATAAATTGGAAATTAAATATTATTATAATTTATGTATATACATTCATAAATTAGTCAAACCCTAGCATTCTATCAGCCGTGGTCAACTGAAACGAACGCGCCCCCATTTTAAAAAAAATCAACGATAAAGAACTCCCAATCCTTCTTCTCCGATTCAGATCGAACCACACAACTGTACGAGGAAGATTCAACTCCAACGCTCTTCACCTCCAAGAGATCTTCTTGCTGATTCGTGGTGATCAAATGTAGTGCTTGGGAAGGATCGAAATAGGGCCATGAAGCCGCCGAGTTCCTGGCGAGTTTGAGGGTGATGGAGGCATTCGAGTTCGCCGAGCTCCATGGTGAAGGAAGTCGACGGTAGCAGCTCCGACGAGGTGCGGTCTGATAGTGGTCTGACGGTTCACAACGTCGATGTGGCTGAACCCTAGTTTAGGAGTTGGGTTCGATATCATGTAACCGGCCAGGATCGTATGCGATGTAAAGGAGGAAAGGTGATTTCTTTTAGTTTTTTTTTTAACAAAAAGCATTGTTAAAAATTTAATTTTTTTAAAATACATTGTTTTATTTTCTGCCTTTTATTTTATTTTATTTAAACTAAACAACATTGTTTTTATATATAAACAACGTTGTTTTTGAATGTATATATATATATATATTTAAATAACTTTGTAAAAATGAGTTTTAAAAATGTAAAGTTTTAAAATAAAATTGGTAAAAAATTTTAAAAATAGAAGTAGCAGAATAAAATTTTGATTTTTATTGTTTAAAAAGTAAGATAAAAATATAATTTTTACTAATATAGCGAAGTCAAAATATAATTTTTATATAAGAAAAGATATGATTTTTATAATCGAAATGACGATATAAAAATTAGAATTTTATATATGGAATAGCGACATAAAAATATGATTTTTATCGTTTTAATGACAATGTAAAAATGTTATTTTTATGTATTCATTAGCGATAGAAAGATTCGATTTTTTATCTATATATAGTAGCGTTGTAAAACAAATATGATTCTTAATATAAATTTCGTGAAACAGATCTCGTTGAAACCGCGACGAAGATTTTCTACATATGAAGAGTCGTGGCGTTTGGGTTAGCTTCTAAGTGAGAACTTCTCACTTTTAATTTATTTTCTAGTTGAATTATATACTAGGATGCAGACGGTGCTTAGCAGCACCTGACACCCGTCGTCCACAGACCATGGACGGCTTGTTTGTTTGATTGATGTGTTGCGAAAATTGATTGTGTGATTGGAATTGAAATAAAATATATATTCATGTGTTGAAAAAAAAATATTCATGTGTTGAAATAAAATATATATTCATGTGTTGAAATCAAATATATATTCATGTGTTGAAATAAAATAAATATTCATTTACAAATCGAACGATTTGTTTATGTACACTGATTTGACTGATATTGATTGGGACGATAAATTTTACACATCGCCCAACTACACAAATAAAAATCTGTGTTTGATTGTTTGAAACCCCACACGGGTGTTGGGATGAAATTGGACATACACTAATCCCAATAATTGGTTGTATGTCGATCGATTGATTGACCGGATGTTATAAGCGTTGAATATTTATATTTGATGCTTATACAGTGTAGAATGCACTCAGGAAGATGGTTGATTATTTATCGTTGCTATTATATACATGTGTCGTATGGAATCCAAATAAATAATATTATATGGTAATTGATTGGGTCTCATTCCAGTTTAGAAAATAAATTGCATTCATGTGTTGAATAAATAAAATAGTCAAGTGTTGACAATGCTCATGTGTTGAGAATATTCATGTGTTGAAACCATTCATGTGTTGAAAATATTCTTGTGTTGGGTAAAATATTTTAACAATAAAATTTACATCTTTATCATATATAAAGTTAGAAACTAACTGGAAACTAGTTAAGATGAGTGGTTTCCTGGGTATTGATCTGATGTTGGTTTCGGCCTTCGGGGTTAATACTTAGGGAATCGTTCTCTTACTAATTTACGGTTGGAGTCTGATTAAGAATTAAACAATATAAAATCATAATTTTATAAAATATATTAAATAACAAAATAGTCATGTGTTGACGATACTCATGTGTTGAGAATATTCATGTGTTGAAAGAAATATAGATTCATGTGTTGAATAGAGAAAATATTCATTTGTTGAATAGAATAACGAAGTTATTGAAATATATAAAGCCGTGTTGATTAGATTTGCGCCATTTTGACGCGAACGATATTTATATCGATTTTATTCATTTTTATAATGAATATAGAAAAGGAAGTGATTTCAAAATATAACGTTTTGGAAATATTATCATTTATAGATTAATAATATGGAATATTCAATTTTGATTAGAAATTGAATATAAAGTTGAAATCGTTTTGAAAACGAATTTAAAACGATTTATAAAATACGTTTTAAAAGGAAATCGATGATATATATATAATATATTTATATTATATATATAATGGCCTGAATAGAACGCGCCGCGTCGCGGCAGTTCGCGAATTTCGACCATCGACTTCGAATGGACGTTACGGGAGATCCGACCGTCGGATTCTCCTAAAACCAGAACCGTTGGGTTCGTATCGAAAAGTGCTTTCTAACGAATATTAGAGATTTGAAATCTAACGGTTGGATTTGGAATTATGTCCAAATCAAATTTGGAAAAGGTCGTTGTAAGTGCAGTTCGATGGCCGTTGATGGAAATCGACTGTACGAGCCTTGATAAAATTATTAAAAATAGTAATAATTTATGTAAAATCATAAGAAATGATTTGTGAAGAATTGGGATGAAAAAACTCCATATTTGAAAAGATAAAAATAGATTTTTATCGAAATGAACTAGTTTTGAACTAGAATTATAATTCCATTTATTTTTAAAATAAATAAATTGGATTTGAAAAGTTTTGAAATTAACCAGAATTTCCAGTAATTGAATTGGAATGGATTTGACTCGAAATTGTCTGTGGATTATTTCGATGTTGGATTTCGTGATAATACAGATATTGTTATGGAAATTTGAAAGATATATTTATATCGTTATTTCCAATACGATATTTGTTGGTCGTAGAATTTGATATTGAATATAAGCCGATATATTTTCTATTCAGAGCCTTGTATTTAATATCAAATGGGATTTGGGTTTGTCGTGAATGGTGTCTTCATTAACACTTTCTTAAACCCAGTTGAGAAAAAGATTAAATCTTTTTATTTAGATTTAATGAAGTGTACCAATTAAATGGAATTTAATTGGATTTGAATTTGAATTGATATTTGGGTTTATCGTGAACGGTGTTTTAAATAACACTTGTTCTTTAACCCGATAATTAATGGAATGTGATTTTGGGTTTATAGTGAACCGTGTTTTAAATGACATTGGTTCTTTAACCCAGTTAAAGACAGGATGTGATTTACCAAGTTAAATAATCATTGATAGTGATTATTGGGAAGATTAAAACCAAGTGGAGTTTTAATGAATCTTTAATTAGATTGAAATAATCGAGAATGGAGTATCACCAGTTTTGCTCCAGGCGATAGTTAAATCTTTAATTAGATCTGAACATGAAATGGTAATTAAATTTACCGATAACACCGTGGTGTTAGATATGAAGTATGACCAGTTTCACTTCATGGGATGAATAGGTTGGGATTGGGAAATAAAACAAATGATTACTCCGGTGTGGTTCGCTAATCCCGACTAGTTTGAATTGATATTCAAAAGAAGATTAAAGAATAAATTTAAAGAATTTATCTTTGATAAAATTAATGGGAACCTTTCCCAAAGTATAAGAATATTTGAATAAAAGAATATTCTGAATTGGAATGAGGCGTATGTTGTGTTTGTGTAACACTTGTTTATTATATACGCGAGTTATTCAGAAAGACCGGGTTTATCCCATTCTGAATAACTGATTCAACGTGGTGTCGAGGATGAAGACGGTGGTCGAAGACTGGAGGTCTTCACATCGTTTTGGTGATTACTGATGATCTTGATTGGGCTGTACACCCAAGAGGAGGGAATCAGTTGGTGATTGTCCAGACGTACTTGGAGATCGATGGATATGCGAGGTACAAGGTGCCTCTGGTTTCGTTCAGACCCAGAACGAACTTGTAAATGGACTGTGTGTCTGACATTGGATTTTATTCTGTGTGATTGATTTCTATTAAATATATATCTGTTTGGCGGCGGAGAATTTATTCTCTTGCTTAACGCCCTTCTCTGAGACGTACGAGCTCAGGAGTTATACATTGATGGATATCAATCGCATGGAGTGAATTGCCTGTGTGGCATGCCTAAGTGGCAAATGATCAAGGCTTTTGTTGAAAAGCAAAGTCTTGTGGTTGATGATCAAAGCACCACCTGTGTGGCAAAGCTTTGTGTAACGTTGATTCGCGAGCCTCACACCCCGGTTGTGAACCAGAAACGAGAGAGGACAGCAAGAAGAGCATGCGTTTCCTTCTAGCTAGGGTGGTGTCAGTGACCTACCAGCCCTGACATTTACATTATTTTCACCTGTGTGGTTGTTGGATTGGGAGGCGTCTCGGATATATCGGTGACTGTGTGGAGCCGATGGAGTCATTTGGTTCATTTACGCCCCAAAGGGCGGGGAAAACGCATGTTCAGGGTTTAAGTTTAATCCACATCGGTGGACTGGCCCTTCATGTTGCCTAGGTACAGTTGCGGCTGAGTCCTGAGGCTCGGGCTAGAGAGTCTCGAAACGGTAGGATTGCGCCTTGCCTTGCTTCACAGATGGAAACCCAACTTCCAATACGTGACATTTGTGGTTTTGATTGTAGAGCCTAGTATGGCGACATGATATATGGTACTCATGCCGTCTATGAGTGATACTTATGATTTGAAGTTGTTTGATACACTATGCACTTATAATAGTATCAAATTATTTGTTTTAAACGTACCAAGCAAGTTTGGCTATTATAAGGGAAAACCCTATCCCCCGGCTTGTGTTGCATTGTGTGATAGGACCTGGGTCTTATAATAGCTTCATTTTTTCAAAAAGCATTGCGCTGTTTTGTTATATGCACTGGTATTCTTGGGAGGAAACCCGTTCCGTGTTATACGGTGTGATCCCTTGATATATCTGATTTAAAGTAAAGTTTTAAATAACTGTTTTAGTTCTCACACCAGTCACATAACTGACCTGGAGTTTATTGTTTTAACCTAAACTCTGGTGCCCTTATTTTGACACGGGCAGCTAGTAGTTTTGGTTTTGCAGATTTATATTCACAGGATCCTGATTTACAATTGGAATTATACTCGGAAAGCTCTGTATCTGCGTATTCCTTTCAGTTGTGTTTTTGTATTATTTTTCCGCTACAGTAATATATTTAAATCTCTGATAATTTATGATGTGTAATATTCATTCATACTCTGTATATTATTGTATTCTGATGAAATTGTTGTAATTAACAATGAAAAGTTCTTCTGTGTGCGTCCCGATGTGGCTTATTCTCACTCAATCCGTGATTTCCCGTAAGGCGGATTTCGGGTCGTCTCATCTGGCAAGTGAAGTCCTCTTAGGATGTTGAGGCGAAATCTTGTTCTACTGCTCAGGACCCTGTCATACTTACAGGCGTCGTAGTACCTATACCTCCAGGTTAAGTGAGGTTTTGTTGTTTTAGCATAAATTCTAGAAGGGTGTCGTGGATTGGAAGTAGGACGGAATTCTGAACCAGTGTAAAAATCTCTGGCGTTATTTATATTTTCTGCTGTTGTTACAATTATTTTACTGCTGCTGTGATTACTATGCTTCAAATTCTATATTATTTTTCTTGAAAATTGGTTCATTTTTATTAACAACTAGAAAGGTACATAATAAGGTTAGCATACTAACCTAAATACAAACCGAAAAGCATAAAATAAATACATACGTAGAAATAAATTAAATCCTAAAAGAGAGTTTTGAACCCATGATGAGGTTACCAACTCCATAGCAAGTGCAATCCTATTGCACTTCTAATCCTCTATTACAATCCTTCGGATGGTAGAAATTAAAACAGTTTACCACCATTCCGTTACAATAAAAAAAACTTGATCATGTTTAACCGCCAAATGAAATTCTACGTTATGCAATTAACTCCCTAGCATGCAACTGACTTGTACTTTCCACATTCTACAACCAATTTTCAAGTGTTCCAGTGATTGGTGAACTCTTCTTATAAAACTGGTGTTGACAACGGAAAATATCTTCAATCAAGCTCTTCTTCTCATCGTAACACAATCTGTATGCAAACTTTTGATTGAACCAGCTATATAAGTGGCTGAAGAAAGCTGTAGAAAATAATCTCCCAACGTCCCAAAACTGCTGCTTAAATTCATAAAAAAAGTTCATCTGGAAACATTTCTACATGTGTTTCAACCAAGCCAGGTTCACTTTAGGGATTTCCAATAGTAAAACGTGGCAGTTTTCCAATTTCTCTCTCTTAATCAAACTGAACAATGGCTCATTTTACAACCAACATTGTAAAACAGTTTTCTGAAAAAATCTTCTATAAAGCATATTCCTCAATTTACGCCCATCCGAAAGGTGAAGATCATATCATACAAAGGAATATAATAATGCAGTGTGAATCCAAAAAGATGGCTCGTTTTACATTTTGAAATGTAAAACAGTTTTTGAACTCAGAAAATTAGGAAATAGAACTCTATGGCTGTTTGGCTCGTTTACATCTACCACAAAATGGCGATGTAAATCATTTTACAAAGCGATGTAATCCCAAATCTAGCATATATAGCACAGTTGAAACCAGAATCAGCATGAAATTCGCAAATCCAAACGATTGTTCACTATAACGCATAAATCAACTAACGCCTAAACTGCTAGTTGAAACCGACTACAAGATTCATACCTTTTATAGATCAAAACTGAAACGAAAATAAGCGCACATTAATGAAGATCGGTTTTAGAGGACGAAGGAGATGTAGCTTTAAATGTTGAGGTTGAATCGGTTTCACCAATCCTACAGGCCCACTAATGGGTTGATCTTCAGTAGTTTGAATTCTGAAAGCGATCTAGAGCAGGGTTACTCTCATCGAAGGCTAAACTGGCAGTTGTGATCGGAGGTTGTTATCTGGTTGCGATCTGTGCAGATTCAAAATCGATTGAATTAATCTCGACGAGATCGTTTCAGATCCCATACTAGATTGGTTCCGCGGGTTTGAAAGACAAGTTTGCCGTTATTTTTTTGATATCATATGAAAGTAGATCTGATAAAACGATTATAAATGGCGGATTTTCATTAAGGAAGAAAGTCGCCATTTCCTCTCTCCATGGGAGATGAAATCGTTATATATATTCAAAATCTATATATACATCCATATATATATATATATATATATATATATATATATATATTCTCGCCATCATCGATCCAGTGTATAGAGACTATTCATTCTTCACCTCACCGATTTTTCAATTGGCATCAGAGCATGAAATTCTAGAGATCTTAACAACAATCTCAAATAAACGACAATAAAGAAATCTAGTCAAGGCATTAGAAAGTGGAGAGCAACAAAGCAAAATCAAAGAAGCAAACAAGAAAATGTCTCATGGAAAAAGTCAGATCAGAATCGTATGTGTAGATTCATTATATAAAAATCATTTGTTAGACCATGCAAAATTATTAAAAGATTTTAAAGCTTTGAATAAACTTGATACAATTATTTTAGCTGGGTCAAAAGATTGCAAGCAAGATAATTCCAAATTAAAAGAGGAAGATAATTTTTTATTAAAACAAACTAAATATTACCATACCAAAAAAACTAAATATTTTGAAAATATCTTAGAAGAGCTTGTTTCCCAGAAAGGATTTCCTTTAAAAAGAAAATGAGTGGCTAAAAGATAGAAACAATGATCTTTTAAAGGGAATCGATGTTTTACAAAATAAAATAACATCTTTAGAAGATTCTTTAAATAATTCTAGTTCTTACATTTTGTCTCTTGAAAAAGAGAATGAGCTTTAACTGGAAAGAATATAGAATAATCTAAAAACTATAAGATTTTAAAAGTTAATAATAATATTTTGCAAAAAGAATTTTCTTACTTAAAATAACATTTTGAAAAATTAAAATTTTCTTTAGATAATTCAGAATCTCGAATTGATCGCCGTTAAAATGAGAACAGTACATTAAAGAAGGCGAATTTTAAATTAAATAAGAAAATGATGATTTTAAAAATAGCGAAATTTCTTTTGAAAATGTCAATCGCGACTTTAGATTCAAATTTGGAAAACGTACAAGTGAGTTCGCGAAATTTAATAAGGGTCAAAATGATGTAAATGTGATTTTATCTAGTTTTAGACCTTTACACGGCAAAAATGGTTCAGGATATATGAAATTTGATCATAAAAATAGTACTAAGTATGCTTTCATATATAGTAAAATTTTCAGTGCTCAAGGTTTTAAATCTCGGATATCGCTCGCGTTTCATCTCGGAAATTTTAGAGACTTGATCTCGTATCGGGGAATATCTCGGATGAGATGAGTCTAACTCGGGTGTTTATCTCCAATTTCGGGTTCGGGTTTGAAAGATCATATCGCAGCAATCTCGGGGTATATGATATGTTAAAAACTGATATTCTTACACAGTAATTTTCATGAATGCCATTATAAAATAGTAATTTAAACTTGGCTTGCAAAATCACCTCATTGTTCTTAATTTACAAAAGAACATTCATATTCATAAATCATAATATGTTTAAAATAAATAAAGAATAACGCAATACAAATAGATTAGTGCTTACAACTTATGATCCATGAACATTAGTTATTGTTAGACTATGAACATAAAAATTATCCAAAAGATACATAAATAGAAGTAGAACATAAAATACACAATTTAATAGGTAACATGGTAGTAAAAAATGACGAATATAAAAATCACAAGCATTGTAGAACATATATGAATATATGATATGCTCATTTAACATGCAAAATATAAAATAGCAGGAGATTATCGTGGTTGGATTTGAGTTTTATTAATTATTATATTGGTTTAGGCACAAGTTTAAATTTTAACTGGAAAAACCAAAATATCGGGTGATATCTCTATATCTCGTCTCGGTCAATTTATCATTTGATATTGCAATATCTCGGACAATATATTTAAAATGAGATTCACAGTGAGATTTGTTGTTTCGTTTTGGGGGAGGAGGGAGCCTAAAACGAGATATCGGAGGAGATCTCGAGCGATATTTTCGAGATCTGAAACAGTGTTAGTGCTAGTACTAAATTTTGAATAAATTATAGATCCGAATTTTATAGGAATTCAAGTGCTTCTATGAGTAGTAATGTTTATAATACTTCCAAAAGTACAAAATATTGATAGAAAATATTAATAGAAATTATCTAAGTATTTGGTTTATGTTAATTGGATAATTTAATATAAATATATCAATAACTAATTTGATTCGGTTGCTAATAATGGAAATTTGATTTTCAAAGGTTTCGTTAAACCTTCTTAGTTATGTTTACCTTCCATCTAACCCCTTGGACCCTAATGGAGGAAGTGGGTACCAAAATATACAATTCATTTTTCGCAGGTACCTAAAAAGATCAAAATATGACATGAATTTGTCTCTGCAAATATTCCTTACATACGATGTAAAATGAACGTTTACGATTAATGGAATATCATAACATAAAAAAACTATTGTTGTGAAACGGTCTAAATTAATATACGATCCAAAACAAATAATTATTTTCATCCTTTTTGTTGATGACAAAATGGGAGAAAGTTGTGCATATTGACAGAGGGGTTACATAAATTGAGAGGATGCCAATATTAAGGAGGAGCTTGTTATGTGAAAAGGTTGCACTAATGCAGAAGAACAATAAACAAGATCAGGATTTGCCAATTGGACATCAATATAATCTTATAGCAATTATTCTATTACATCAAACAAATAGTAAATAATTATAAAGAAGAAAAGAGACGCACAATATTTATACTGGTTCCACTACCATCGACATAGTGTACGTCCAGTTCAAAAAGGAGAGAGCTTTTATTCCATATGAGAGAATTACAAGAGATTACAAAATAAGAGTTTACATATCAAAACCTCAAATAGGCTTAATAAGAAGAGACACCATTGGGGATCACTGGCTCCATGCCAGGATCGGTTAACAATAGAGTCTACCCCTCAATATATAGCCAATGAAATATATGTGAACCATCAATCAAATTACCCAGATATAATAACAAACAATGGAGGCTAATTACATAGGAAACAAGCGGTGCAAACATAGCAAGTAAATCGATCATTCCCTTCCTTTGCAAAGATGGTAGACAATCATCCCTGCATTTATTTCCTTTCCATCTCGTTCAAATGCAATCAATAAATGCATTCCATTAAATAATATTTATTTACCATTTTGCATATTTGTTTCCACCTATTTGTGATTTTGTATCACCTAAATTTTACACTCCACCTTGATGCAAAATCACATACCTTCAACACCCAATCTTGAATCAAATTCTCTTCACATCATAAAACTCTTCAACAGAACTCCGCCTTAAATTAAAATCACAATGAGATAGAAACCAAAAATGAATATTTGCCTAATGGGTTCCAACAAAGATACCCCCCATCACACCATGTTAACGAGCTCAGACTACATCCCCGCCAGCCAACAAAATGTTGCAAATATCCAAAATCGAAAAAGAGACAGATCCCAAAATAATCTCAACACCATAAGGCCAAAAATAATTCCCTCAAACACTAATTCAAATACAGAGCCAAAATCCAAATCTCTGTATACAAGGTAATTCTTTCCCCTCTCACATACCTACATGTAGCACCTCCTTTAAGACGACATCACAAAATCGGCGATGTATCATAGTGGCACCAAATCCGCCAAAATTAGCTCTATGAACTGAACTCTCCAAGATGGAATCACAAATCAATAAATCTGAGTGGCATCAAATACGTCACCAAAATCAGCTGCATCAGATATAATTTCTAAACCCAATGGTCTCTTCAACACACTAAACTCTTTATCACATAAATCTCGTATAATGTGCACATTTCTCAACTGAACTTGAAGTTATACAGAGTCCTCAAACACTTGGAAATGTCGCTACCTCCAGCGGTTCGTCTTTGGTCGCTACTACCTCTAAGCAATTTTTCCAATCTTTTTTCTACGAAGAGTCTCATTCCAACGGTTGGGTTAGGCCGCGAACAAACATATAAATCCACCTTAATGAGAACCCAAAGCTCAAGTTACAATAAAGTTCCAAGCTTGGAACACTCATCTCACTCAACATAATCTTCTCTATCAAAGTCTCCTTTTTTCCCCAAAATAGTAACAGAATAATCACCACTGAATCTACCAACATTTGTAGAAATAATTGATGCACAATTTGAAACAAATCGCCTTGCTCCGATACCAATCAGTTATGCGAAAAGGTTGCACTGATACAGAAGAACAATAAACAGGATCTAGATTTGCCAATTGAACATCAGTCTAATTTTATAGCAATTATTCTATTACATCAAACAAATAGTAAACAACTATAAATAAGAAAAGAGATACAGAATATTTATACTTGTTTCACTACCATCGAGATAGTGACGTTCAGTTCAAAAAGGAAAGAGCTTTTATTCCATATGAGAGAATTACAAGAGATTACAAAATAAGAGTTTACATATCCAAACCTCAAATAAGCTTAACAAGAAGAGACACCATTGGGGATCACTGGCTCCATGCCAGGATGGGTTAATAATAAATTCTAGCCCTAAATATATAGCCAATGAAATATATGTGAACCACCAATCAAATTACCAAGATATGATAACAAATAATGGAGGCAAATTACATAGGAAACAAGTGACGCACACATAGCAAGTAAATCAATAATTCCCTTCCATTGCAAAGATGGTAGAAAATAATACCTACATTTATTTATTTTCCATCTCATGCAAATGCAATCAATAAATGCATTCCATTGAAAAATATTTACTAACCATTTTGTATCGCAGAAAATTGTGCATATTAACAAAGGGGGTATATAAATCGAGAGGAAGCCAATATTAAAGGGGCGCTATATAATGCTATTTATTTCGAAAATCATATAATTGCCATCATAAAAAATGGGGAGAATAAAAACACGATTTAGTGTTTTGATGATAACAATTATATGATGCTATTACTAACATGTTTGTTGAGTTATTTCAAGTCAAACTTAGAAGGTAGACACAAAAGTAATTTCGAACTTAGAAAAAAAAAGAGCACTGGTTTAGTTTGAACCAACAAGGAGCAAGGCAAAAGTCGGTACCACTTAACCCTATGCATTATTGTTCAATAGACAATTAACAAAATAAACAATGTAAAAGGCGGGATCAAATGAATAAAAATTGGGCTAATGGAAATTGAACACACGCACTTAAGGAGGAAGGCATGTATACTAACCACCAGGCCATCTTACTATTTGAAACAAAAGGATATAGCAATTTTATACTGCACACTAAAGGCGGAAGTAAAACATGAAGGAGCTCGGATTCAAAAGCTAGCGCCTCAAGCATAAGGAAGGGACATCTTTACCACCTAGCCTGCAAAGCACACTGGAAAGCACTGTAATGACAATATTTTTAACTAATTTAAAATGCGGAAATACATGAAGTAAAACGCAGGATGCTATGTTTCGAACTCTTGTCTACACGCAGGAGACATGAGCACTTACCAACTGCCCCAATAGCCACTCCATTTTATAGTAAGGCGACAACAAATATTGTGTTTTTCAAAATAACAATTTAAATGGAACTGAAAGAAACTTTGCAACTAACTGTTTAAATACAATGGGTGCTTCTTTTCAAAAGGGAATTGCTGAAGGGTTGCAACTATTTGCTTCCCTTCATTCACTCCTATATAAACCTCAAACCTTCTCCAAATCAACATATAATTCTTCTCTCCAATCCTCTCTCATATTGCTTCAAACATTCAGTTCCATATCAATTCCAAACCAAATTTTAAACTAGCGTAATTTCACTTCATAAATATTCAAATCTAGTCAAAATTCACTTCCTAGCCTCTGCGCACTCATATACATCATTATTGTTGAAGGCTCTAGAAATTGTACTACATAGTGACTTATCCGTGTTACTAAGAACAAAAATAATAATAAAAAAAAATCTTATTTGTTTTAAGTCATGTTCCGTTACTCAGTCAAGTGAAGTCCTCTTCTGCTGTAGAGGCGAAATCTTGTTATGTTGCTCAAGTCTCTGTTTTACTGCTCAGGCGTTTTACTACCTATTTCTCGGGGTTAAGTGAGGGTTTGTTGTTTTAGTAGAAATTCCAGAAGGGTGTCTAGGACGGAGTTCCGAACCAGTATATATCTGGTGTTATTTATATTTCCTGGTGTTGTTTCAATTATTTTACTACTGTTATTATTACTGTGCTTCAAATTCTACATATATTGGTCATTATCGATCCAATACATAACGGCTTTTCATTCATTGTCGCACCAATTTTTCATAAGATGATTAATAGAATAATGAAGAAGTTCGGAATCGTCGAAAATCATATGTCAATCGATGAGGGAAAGAAACAACATTCAAGTGGGAGATTTTGTCTATGTGAAGATATTTCCTCTTGAGGGACTTAGGAGGTTAATTAAATTAACGAAGTTAGTACCTCATTTGTATTTCTTAGCTTATTATTACGATTTCAGTTATATTATTTAGATTTATTTGATATTTGATTATCCTGTCATTTATACAAATTTGGTTTTTTTGTTTCCGATGTGAGAAAATTTGTTTGTTATTGTTTATATAGGAATAACAAGATCAATTTATAATAAGTTCAAATATTGTTGGAAATAAAGCTTCTAGTGGTTAAATATAATTCATATATACCGTTATTATATATCACTCATAAGAAAATACCGAATTCAGATTTAGTGATTAATATTATTTTTTATTTCAACTTACTAGATAATTTTTGAATGAAACACCTAAGGCAGAAAATGTTTTAGTGATATTCTAAGCGATTTAAAGATTACGTGTTTTATAAACCTACACCAAAGATAAATCTATATGGAAAATGCAATATTTTCTTAGGATCTTTAGTTTAGGGTGAAATAAAGTATGGATATTACTTTGGGGAGAATCATTATCATTAATTCAAACATATTAACTTTTTCGAACAATGTATACAATTTATTTCCTTTCATTAATAAGAAGAAAATAAGAAACCATTATATGATATGTTTAACAAAATTCTCTTCAAATAGGGAATAAGTATTTGTCCTAGAAGATAGGGAAATAGTATTCTGAATGATTATCTAGTATTTGTCCCCAAAAAAACAATAGGCTCGTGAAGATGTTTTGTGGGCTTACATTAATTCATATAATGTACTGTGTTGATAATAAATTTAAGATATAGGTATATAGTGTAAATCTGTATATGACAATAAAGGTTGAGATTTTTTTCCCCTACCTTAAGATAACTAGATCATTGGCTATGAACAACAATTCAAAAACAAAAGGGAACAAGTGTGTAATACGTAAAACCATAACACATATTTTATTAAAGGCCATACCTAAAAGTAAAATGGTGTATTTTAAAAGAGACTTCCTCTTTGCTTTTTACCGAAAAGCATTTTAAAATTATTTTAGAACTTACCGTGGATTATAATTTTGAGCAATATCGAAATGGTATTAAAATCGTACTTATCAGTGGCCACATTGATGAAACAACTTAAGAAACTCACATATTATTATTATTATTTTGTATTAAATTTCAAATATATCATTTATTATTCATGGGATGATATTTTGATTATCACTAAAAAGCTAGGCATATAAGTACTTAAGAAATATTTGGTATGCAAACTACGAACCTTTTTTTTGGCAAAAGAGACAAATGCTATTTTATATAATGATACAAGACATCCTTGAAATAAAAGAAAGGCATAAAGATATTCATGAATTTACGATGCAGAGACAGATGCATGTTAAGGCATATGCACATATGCGAATTATATGTACTATTTGCAAAATATCTTACTGGCATTAAAAGTGGATCATTGGTTAGTAACCAAAATAACTAGGAGTTATCTTAAGGAATAAAAGATTATATACTCAAAAATAAATAAAATCAGATTGGTTGAAAAGTATAAAACATTACAATTTGAATATTTTAAAGGTTCTGTTTCAGCTAATAGTATTAAAAGTTGGGGATATTGTGGTTTGAGGCTATTGGAGGAGAATGAATGTCGTGCTTCAGACTTTAAGGGTCTATGGAATAGATTCTTTCAAGAAGTAGTTTAACCCACCAGATACAAACGGGTTATCGAACTATCGACTTTCACGATTCAATAAAGCCTTGGAACAGTGAAATCGGATTCAAAGTTTGTACTAATTTGAATCGATCAACAACACTCTGAATTCTGTTTACTGATGGTGCAATTAGATAGAAGAAATATGAAGAGAAGAAGAAGAACAGTTCTGCAATGCCCCTCAGACGTTACAAATTCGGAAATTTGCAACACCTTAACAGTGTGGCAATGGAAGAACTTGAGAAGAAGAAGAACAACAAGTTAAAGTACTTTTGAAACAACTTTGGGCATGGCTATTTATAGCCAGCGAATGGAAGCGACTATTGGCAGGCGTCGCGACCGTTTGGATGGTCGTATCCCTTCGTTTGAATTTGAAATGTGATGCCTCTTCATTCGAAACGTTCAGAAGTATTGCAATTCAAACCGTCCTGCCTTTCAATGCTTTAGAAAAATCCCGCCTCCACTTAAATTTCATTCGGGTTCATGGGCTGAATTTCGGCCCGAATCAGTTTTATAAAAACTATCTAAAAAATTTCTCTTATCGGACCAGAGACCCGCAACCCGCACCCGTATCCAACCCAGTTCGATCAGACGGAGGGAGGCGGCAGCGCGCGCGTGTGTTATAGTTATGTATGGTCTCACTCCTCACAACAAAGTAAACATTTTGGGTGCCCCAAGGCCTTAAGGCCCCAACATACTTGTGAGAAAGCCCCTTAAGTAGTGGCATACCTATGCATATTTCATGATGTGGGACTAATCCCCACACTCTCTTCTCCCTTTCTCTCTTTTTTCTTCAAAAACAAACCCCATACCCTAAAACTAATTTGAAAATTTTACAACATTCTCCCTCAATTTTCAAAAATAAAAATAAGTAAAACGGACGGCTGAATCACTAATGTGACTTCCTACATACCCTAGTGGGTTCAAGCCTATGTAGTTCTAAGATTAAGTTTTGCATCATCGTGGAAATAACACATAAATAAAAGGTATCTTTTGGATTTGAAGCTTTGCTTAGTGTAAACCATTCAATGTTCTATCGAGATTCTATGGTGAATGAGTCTTGAACCAAGTATCCCTTAATGATAAAACAGGAACAATCACACATGTTGTATTCCTTAGTTAGAGTGTTCTGTATTACTCATCACATTAATGGCCATGTGCTTTAATCCTGGTTCATGAGTCTACTTTAGAAAACGGTCTTACTTTCTTAGGAAACGACCTGATTTCCATACTCATATAGGTAAGTCTCTTAAGGTGTTTCTGCGATACACCTTTTAAGGTTTCTAGACTTATTAAAGACATTTATCCATCCTTTTTCTTGCAAAATCCAACACTAAATATTATGTGATTATTGATTTAGTGTTCCATAATCATTCTCTGAACTTGTTGGTAACCATTGAACTTTGTCTATCCTTTTCAAGACACAAGTCGGGTTTC
The DNA here is from genome assembly GCA_030737875.1 of Allium sativum. Taxonomy (NCBI): domain Eukaryota; kingdom Viridiplantae; phylum Streptophyta; class Magnoliopsida; order Asparagales; family Amaryllidaceae; genus Allium; species Allium sativum. The sequence continues at coordinate 89,486,025 of CM060920.1, forward strand.
TGTTAAGGATGATCAATCTTCATTCACAGATCTTAGTCCCATTTCTTTTGACTTTATAGAAACCATTGGCTTTGGAAGACTTTTAGTAAGTGGGTCAGCCAAGTTTTTCTTTGTTTCTGTGTAGTCAACAACTATAACTCCACTTTTGAGTAACTGTCTTACCATTTAGTGTCTTAGACTCACATGTCTAGACTTTCCATTATATGTCTTATTAGAGACATTATATATCGTCGCTTGATTATCACGGTTAATCAAGACTGCTGGAGATGGCTTCTTCCACAATGAGATTTTCATTAACAGATTCCTAAGCTATTCTGCTTCCTTACATGCATCTGCTAATGCAATTAATTCTAACAACATAGTTGAATCAGATCTACAGGTCTGCTTCTTGAAAGCCTAAGACACAGCAACACCTCCTAATAAATATCCATCTGGTCGTAGACTTGGATTTGGATTCTACATTGTTCCAGGTTGCATCACTATATCCTTCTATTACAACAGGAAACCTTTTATAACATAAACCATTATTTATGGTTCCTTTTAAATAAGCTAAAACTCTCGAAATGGCTGTCCAGTGTTCGAAACCTGGATTACTCGTAAATCGACTCAATACACTTATAGCATGCGCGATGTCGGGTCTAGTGCAATGCATAGCATACATAAGGCTCCCAATAACACTAGAATACTCAAGTTGAGAAATTGTACGTCCAGTGTTCTTTTCTAGTTTGATACTTGGATCTAAAGGAGTTGGTGCTAGTTTGTCATCATAATGACCATACATCTTTAGGAACTTCTCAATGTAATGTGATTGGGTTAGTAATAACTCCCTTGCTTTCCTACTGATTTTAATTCCCAAAATTACATCGGCCTCTCCTAGATTTTCATATCAAATTTAGAAGATAGAAACTTCTTAGTTTCATTCACACATGATATATTGGAACCAAATATTAGCATGTCATCAACATATAAACATATTTTAACATAACCGTTGTTATCCGATTTGCTATAAATACATTTATCTGCATCATTAACAATGAATCCAAATGACAGTGCAACTTTATCAAACTTCTCATGCCATTGCATAGGAGCTTGCTTCATACAATAAAGAGATTTGACTAATTTACAAACTTTCTTTTCTTGGCCTGGGGTTATGAAACCTTCAGGTTGTTTCATGTATATCTCTTCTTCTAAATCTTTATTTAGAAAAGATGTCTTTACATCCATTTGATGTATGACCAAGTTATGAATTGATGCAAGTGCTATTAAACAACGTATAGAAGGTATGTGAGCAATCAGAGCATATGTATCAAAATAATCTACTCCTTGTCTTTGCTTATATCCCTTCGCAACTAATCTGGTTTTAAACTTATCAATGGATCCATTAGTATTCAACTTTTCTTGAATATCCATCTACATCCTATAGGTTTAGCACCAGGAGGTAAATCAGTTTAAACCCAAGTTTGGTTTAATACTATAGAATTCATTTCATCATTGACACCTTCTTTCCATAAATTAGAATCTCCAGAACTCGTGGCATCGGAATAAGTTTTGGGATCATCATCGACGTTCATTACATATCTTGTCACATTAAGGACTTCGTCCTTATTGCCTTCTACGAAATATGCTATGAAGTCAGGACCATAGTCCTTATCTATTCTCTCTCTTTTACTTCTTCTGTGTTCAGTACTATTATAAGGTACTGACACTTCCTTGTTGTTTTGAGAAGAAGCATATTCATCATCATTTGTATCATTAGTCGCAGTTGGTTCCGGACTAGATGATCTCAATGGATTCTCAATAGTTTGATTTTCAAAGAATTCTACATCTACAGATTCTATAACTTCTATGGTGTCAAGTATAAGGAACCTATAAGTTATACTATTAAGAGATACTACGAAAACACATTTAAATGCCCTATTACCTAACTATGGTTGTTTGGGGTTAGGCTTTCTAACACATGCTAAGCAACCCCAAACTTTAAGTCTAGCAAGGTTAGGTTTTCTATTAAACCATAGTTCATAAGGGAAAAAATTATTCTTTTTAAGTGGTACTCTATTTAAAATGTAACATGCAGATAACATAGCATCACCCCATAGGTTATAAGGTAGATTAGAACTTTTGAGCATGGCATTAACCATTTCTACTAAAGTTCTATTTTTCCTCTCAGCAACACCATTTTGTTGTAGTGTATACGGGGCGGTACACGAGTGAATTATACCATGTTGTTTATAAAACAAGGTAAATTCATTTGAAAAATGTTCACCACTACGATCTAAATGTAACACTTTAATTTTAACTCCTAATTGTGTTTCGACTTTTGCTTTGTAAATTTTGAATTTATCAAAAGCCTCATCCTTCGATTTCAATAGAAACATATATGCATATCTAGTATAATTATCAATAAATGTAATGTATCAATAAATGTAATGTAGTATTGGTTACCACCATAGGTGATATGACTTTTCAAGTCACCCGCATCACTATATACCAAATCAAGCAAAGTAGTTTTCCTTTCTACAAATTTAAAGGATTTCCGGTGTATTTTTGCTTGAACACAAATTTCACATTTAGAGATAGAATCGAAATCACAATCAGAAATTAATCCTAATTTATGCATTTTTATAAGCGGTTTATAATCAACTTGTCCTAATCTACCATGCTATAAATTAACAGAATCAACAATATAAGCAGAAGATATCTTTACTAGATTCAACTTAATCATGTTGTTACAAGAATACCCCTATCCAATAAATTTGTTGTTCATGGACAACACCAACTTATCTGACTCATACACCATGTTGAATCCTTCTTTGTTAAGAAAGTATCCAAAAACTAAATTCTTACACATATCAGGTACATAAAATACATTGACTAATGTAAGAACCTTCCCAGAGGTTAATGTAAGTTCAATTGTGCCTTTTCTCAGAACTTTGCTTGTAATTTTGTTTGCTCTAGTAACTTCACTGGATTCTCCATTATTCTCATCGTAAGTCTTGAACAGATTATCGTCTTTGCAAATATGAATGGTCGCTCCAGTATCAAGCCACCAATCATTATCAATGCCACTAACGGAGTTTGCTTCTTGCACAATAGCCACAAGCTTTTCTTCGAGCACATTCACTTTTTGTTGTTTCTTCCAAAGACGACAGTCTTGGGCATAGTGGCTGGGTTTGTTACAATAGTAACAGGCACCCTTCTTTTTTGTTCTTGGAATTATTCTTCTTCTTAAACGTGTCTAATTCTTAGGCTTTAACTTACCGGTAATTTCAATATTATTTTCCTTTGATTGAGATTCAGTTTGCGGATTATCATCTAGTTCGTGTTTACGAGAATCCTCTTCAATACGAAAATGACGCTGTAAACCATCTAAATTATAATCCGTGTGCGCATGTTTCAACTTTTTCTTATAATCATTCCAAGAATTTGGGAGTCTCGAAATAATAACTCCAACAATAAAAGATTTAGGGAGATCAATACCGGCATCTTTAAGTTGACTCACCAACAATAGTATTTCGCTTACTTGTCCAACTATGGGCTTGTTGGCGACAATTTTGAAATTCATAAAATTACAAATAAGAATTTTTTTATTACTTGCCTCGGATATGCGATACTTGCTCTCTAAAGCAGTCCAGAGGTCCTTTATAGTTTCCAAGGTCCTGTGAGCATTGTAGACTGAAGTAGACAATGCATTCAGAATGAGCCCTCTGCATAGAAAATCGTGCTCTTTGTGCTTTGCACGTTTTGCCTTCAGAGCGGCATCCTCGTCAACGGTTTCCTTCGATATAACTTCCGATCCGTCTTCCAAGATGTAGAACAATTTTATGGTGATAAAAAGAACTTTATGGTCTCTTGCGAACGAGTAAAGTTTTCACCATCAAAATGCTCCAATTTTGTCAAATCTTGATTCATCACTTGTAACGCACTCAAACCTTCCATGATTGAAGTTATTATCTGAAAATTTGTTGGAGATTTTGTGGTTTGAGGCTATTAGAGGAGAATGAATGTCGTACTTCAAACTTTAAGGATCTATGGAATAAATTCTTTCAGATAGTAGTTCAATCCACCAAGTACAACAGGTTATCGAACTATCGACTTTCAGGATTCAATAAAGCCTTAGAACAGCGTAATCGGATTCAAAGTTTGTACGACTTTGAACCGATCAAGAACACTCTAATTTCTGTTTACTGATGATGAAATTAAATAGAAGAAATATTGTTAGACAAAAAAGTGGTTTAACACCCAAGTTATCTTGATTAGAAGAGAATTAAAACTAATAATAAAAAAAATGCAGCAAACACACCAAGTTTATAGTGGTTCGGCGTTAAAAAACCTATGTCCACTTTATATGATTCTGATTATACATTTAAATACAAGTACAATCACAATATTCTCGCAATCTCACTTTTACAATGATGATTCACTCAATAAATTCGAGATGTTCCTAATTAAAAATGATAGAGGTTTGATAATGGTGGAATCAGAGCTCTTAAATTGCCAAAAGATCCTTAAAAATGCTAAGTATTGGGCTACTTATAGGTGATTTATGCAGGCGGTTCGTGAAGACACGTGGCACCAATCTCGAGAATCTCGGACCCGTTCGTGATATCATAGAGAAGTGTTCAATGTGGCTGTTGTAGACACATGTCACGAGATCCACGAAACCCGGGTCGTGGATTAAAGGGGATGACCAAGTCGTGTCCATGTTTTCTTGGGTGCAAATCTGGTTCGTGACCCATAAATAGGTGATCGTTCGTGGGGGGTGCTCACAAGCTGCGAGTAAAAGAGAGGCCACGAGCTGGATAGTAAGGAAGACCACGAGCCAGGTATGAAGTAGGACCACGAGCCATGTTGATGAGCTTGGGCATGTAAATGCCTTCGCCCATCCAAATACGAGTCTTTATATTCTTGGTGGCTTGACCAAAAAGTTAGCCAACATTTTGCCCCCTCGACGTACATTTTATCGAGGATGGAACGTGCTTCGAAATCATACATCTGTCTGTTCTGGAAACGGTGAGAACCAAAAGTCGCATATGTTTGTAAGACCACAATGCTTCATAAAATCATGTCCTCTGACAAGTATAAATACATCTTTGGGTTTACAATTATTTTGCTGTTCATTTGTTGATCTCCGTCTTCGAGATATATTACAAACAATTCTTCAGGAAAGCTATCAAACTTCCCTTTGTTATTGATAGGAAATCATTTCATTGATTTTTATTAACGTGTTTGCACGAGTTTTTAACAATAATTTTTGGGCTCCTCCATGACCTCGCTGAAATCCCAGACGTCATGTTTGTGTTGAGGCAGGATTTCCCAGAACAGCTGGTGGACTTTACTTCCATGCATGTTTGCGCGACCTTGGGCTGAGTGTCTTAGGTTAGATGGACCGAGCCCAAATGTCCTATTAGGATGAAAAGGGCTTGTAAGGCCCATCGCGGCGATACATAACACCGCTCCCCCTTTCCTTATCTCACTTATAACAGCCGCCGTTTTCTTTAAGCAACCGAAACCCTAACCCTCAAATCCATCACTCCCTCTCAAAGCTTTGAAACGATTCTATAGGTAAACAGGGAATTCAATTTTCTACTACTGCGATTGTTGTTTTTGTATTAATCTGACCATTCTTCATTAACGCTAGACTTTGGTTTCGCCCTCCTTTTTCATCTCTCCCCGAGGACTCTTTTGCCACCAACCCATGCGTCGTCACCAATATTAGTGGCGATGGTGGTTGGTATTCACGTCGACTAAGTGGTTTTATGGGAGAATGATGATGTCATGAGGAGACCGTGGAATTAGAGTTTGAGAAAGACGATCTGTTGGGTTATTGCGAAATGAGGAAGAAGGGTTGAGGGATAGTTCATACAGGAAGTGTAGCTTTGCAGTATGGAACGTGAAGGGGAGCTGGGTGTCGGGTCGGATCGTGGAAGAGAGCAGACATTGGTTCATGGATGGATATATCGATGCGGGTCACGGTGATAGCTTAAGAGTTATCCGAACACAAGCCAACAAGTCTTAAGCCTTAGCCCTCGAAACAGATCTAATTCACGACCCGGACCTCCTTTCATGAGCCGGACTGGATCATGAGCCATACCATGAATTGAACTCGTCCCCACGATCCGCTCTTTGATCACGAGCCATTTCCCAATCATGAATCGTACACTTCCCCGCTAGCTGATTCTTGGTCACGAGCCGCATTATAAAACTTCATGAACCAACTTAACTAGCGAGCCGACATATATGTTGACTGAAATCAATTTTAAATTAATCATATCAACTAACAGTTAGGATAGAGCCCTCGAATGAAATGCTTTGGACTGAATGAGGATCTAACTTAAAGACATGCGATGACCAAATATTCTCAAATCTGCTTTACTTCATGCTTTTCTTTTCAGTACTGCATACACCAACACAGCACTTGCACACATAGGGTTCAAGGGTAATGTAACGACCCGTATTTTCCGCCTATTTATTTGGTTTATTTTAAATATTTTATCAAATATTGGTTTGAGGTTGAATAATCGAATTTAACGATTATATAGTGAATATATTATTTGAAATAAATAATAAATAATATTTTAATTTCCAAAATATGGCAAATTGTAGAATTTGAAATATATTGTGATGGGACAGTTTAAAGTGGTCAAATATTTTTTATACTGAAATTTTAGTGACAATTCATTTTGAAAACGACGACGAATATATGGTTTATAATTTAATTAATTAACGAGCTGCAGCGGCGCGGTAGTTCGCGTTTTGGCGTTTTGAACTTCAATTGGTCGTACCGGGTTCAAAATAAGTCGGATTTCCTCGAAACAAGAAACGTCGGGACCGGTTTGACGATATCTTTCCAATGGCAGAGGAAAATCCAGTTTTCGTCGTGTAGATTTTGTTTTATGTCCAAATCAAATTCTCAGAAAAACAGCGCCAGAATTCCTTTATATATATAGCGCTGCAGTATATATAAAATAACGGTTTTTAAATATTTTGAGCGTCGATTTGGCTTGGATTTCAACCCGGGATATTTTTCCTTGGTAATACATCTAATTCTGGTCGTGTATGACCAACTGCATTATTTAATTTATATTATATTGAAGTATCTTTAAATTGGGTTATTTTATTCAAATTTGGCTAGTTTAAAAGGGACAATTTTCAAACGACCTCTGTTTTCGACGAAACAAATTTTGTTGGGACCGTAACAGTAAATTATTGCCAGATTTTCAGACGGCGCGTCAATCGGGGTTATTCTGTGAGCGTGGCAAAATAAAATGCAAAATAAATCGATCTATTTGGATGTGTACAAACGCTATTTGGGCAAACGGGCTCGGAATTCGACGAAACAAGTTTCGTTAGGACCGTATCGTCAAAATATATTATGCCGTCCAGTCGTGTCTCGAACGGGGTTCGTATGTGAGCGCAACAGCGAATAAACGATATTCGAAATAGCTATAGGTACGGAATAAAAATCGTTAGTCATCGTCATACGTCACGTCAACTTAAATTATATTATCCCCGCATTATATAAACCCCTTTCCATCAAACCCTAGCCTCCATTTCAGAATTCTTTATGTCATTTTGCAAAAAGACCCTCAATCGCAAATCTGTTTATATCTTTCAATCCATGATGATTTTGCTATGGCAACCAAAGGCAATGTTGTAGATCCAGTCAAGATCTACCTCCACACAAAAATCCAGCACCAACGGTCACCTGTGGTGGACGGAATCGGGCTAAAACCAGCAAAAACCCTTTTCGTTATTCTCTGAACTTCGAGCAAACGGGTTGATTTGGAGGGAGGGGACCTTGGGGCTTTTGTAGAGGGAAGAAAGAGCTTCCATTTGGTGGTGGTCTCGAGTTCCCTGGTGGTCGGAGGAGAGAGAAATAGGCAGATGAACGTGGGTGGTGTTTTGGGTTGGATTTTTGAAGTGCTGAACGGAAATCGCCAATTTCTGGCGATGAGAGGTTGATCTGAGGTCGCGGACCAAGGGGGTTCGGAGCAAGGTAGCGTGGCGGTTCCAACCGTGGTGGCGCGGTGGTCCAGCTCAGCATGTGGCGGAGGGAATTCCATGGTGAACGGGAATGGGATATTGCTCGTTTTTGGCGAACTGACGGAGGTTTGGGGAGTGGGACCGACCGGCGTGGGAAGGCCTTGTCGAGGCGGTTCCAGTGGTGGCCTCGGTTGGTGCTCCGGCGGCCCAGGTCGACGTTGATGGGTTGAAGTTAATGGGTTGTTCGAAAGATGGCATCGAAGAAGAAAGGAGGACATCGGCTTTGGCCTGGGCAAGAAGGGATGACGCGTTTTTCTTCCAATCCGAGGATGACGTGGCACACGGGGTTAGTTCGTTAAGCACGATAATTAAGGTAATTTATTTATTTATTTAAATAATTAATTAGTTTTAATCAAATCGTATATCTTAGTCAACTTTAAACAAGCGTAACTTGTTCATACGTGAATGGAATTTGACGAAACAGGATCCGTTGAGATCGCAGGGACGAGACCTACCCGATGGCACTGACTAGGAGTCAATCTGACGCTGTTGAAAATTCAGCTAATTTTGAACAGTCGTCCCAAATTAGATGCAATAAACGCGTCCACCATCGACCAGAACAAACTCTGTTGAGTTAATTCTCACACCTTCTAGAATCCTGTGATGTGGTACATTCACAGTAAAATATATTTTATAGTTAACAGTTTAAATTGGCTAATTTGATGCGATGGATGCAAATTGGTTGATATTGTCTGATTTGGTTGCAGTTGTTTATTTATTTATTCGTCTATTTTATCAAATGACGTCTGTGATGCAGAGAAGGACAGGTTGGAGGGATCCAACCGGATTCCTCAAATAAACTGTATATTTGTTTGTTGTGCTTATATATGAGTTGTTCATCCTGACTGACACAAAAACTAGTTGCATGGTTGAATAAATATTCACCCGTGATGTGTTAAAATCAACCGACCCTGTTGATTTGGTAATTGACAGTGAATGTCTAAGAATGTGTTGTTCCTGACGTCAGTTGACTGTTCGGGAAATTAACGCAGTTTTAAAGTTATAAATTATTTTATAACTGAATTGAAGTTTTTCAGTGATTTTGTATAGATAATTAAATTAGAAGTTTATAAATAAATATTTTAATCAAGTTTATAAAAGAATTATTTAGATGGTTTGCGTAGCCAAACCGTGTGATGTAAACGAGTTATAAAGCAGGAAATCTAAGATATTTACCTACGGGTTTGATAAATGGAATTAATTGTTTTAGAATAATTAAATGGTGTTTCCAGATTTACTTAGTTAATTAAGTAATATAAAAATGGGAAATGACAAGAGTATTCGGTTAATGGTTAACTGAGATGTAGGGTCGACAAAACCAACTGTTTTAACCAAGGCTGATAATGGGATTAATTGGATTCTTTGAACTTTCCAAATATTCGTCGTGTTTAAAAAGGGTGTTAATGTTAGTTAACCTTAGGTTAACTATAAGTTAAAGTAATCATCAAATCGTTGGTGATGATAAGATGAATTATTCTTTAAAAAGATTTTTAAAGGTAATGACTATCCTATTTTTGGTTAATAGCAGAGTTAACTATTTTTAATATAGTTAATGTTAAAGATAATTATTATTTAAATTGAAATAATTAGAGTAATGATTTTAAATGGATATTTAATCAAGGAATGGTTAAGTATCTCTAAGTCGATCAAAGACCAGATAAGAATTTTATTAAAAGGATTTATAAAATTTAAGTTTCCAAACAGGATTGATAAAGATCAACAAGTGGTAAATTGACAAAGAGGTTTAGCCAAAGGGGCGATAAAGGCTTATTTTAGAAAGGGTATAAATAGATGGGATCAAAATTATTCGACGAAGGATTTATATTATAAATCAATGTCATAAACAGAAAATGTTGAAATTAAAAGTTATGGTTTAATGAATATTTACTCAATTAAAGAAGTTAAGTAAAGAGATGGTTAAACGAGGATTTAAATATAAGGGATGGTGAAAAACCCAGATTTGAAACCAAAAAGGGGAAATGAGAAATTGATATTAGTGGTTAAACGAATATTTTTCTGAGGTAAGAACGAGTCGATCAAGGTCTGAGAGGTAACTAAAATACCCCAACTTGGTTGGCTTCACTATTATCGAGGAACGGTATTAGTTTGACGTGAGTGAAGGTGATGAATTGGTTTATCTGATACAAGAAATATCAACTCTGATGCAAGATTTGTAAATTTAATAATATTGCAATTATCAGTTTCAAAAGAAGTAAGAATAGTGATTTCAATTATATTAAACATTTGTTATTCAATTAGAGTTGATCGAATATAGTTAGAGTTAGTCAAACAAAGTTATCTAGGAAAAAGTTCCATCGTGTACGACTGCTAGCGAAATTCGCAGGGCTGCAGATAGCCTATGGCGGTCGGATGTTTCCTGAGGGAATCAGGCGTAACCATTGTGATCGCTGCGATCTAGAGTCGAGCGAATGGAGTTAAGTCGAGTATTAGTTAATAAGAGTAATCAAGTCAAGTTTATCGAGCCAAATAAGTTGAGTTAGTCAAGTTAGAGTTAATCAATCAAAGTAAATTAGTTAAAGTTAGTCAAAAGGGAAATTGGTTAAATATATTTTAAAAGAGGTCGAGTTGTGCCAAATACTGAATCAGAAAACTCATTGTGTTCACACTTTTGTTATTTGATAGTTAAAACACCGACTATCAAACCAGACCAATACGATTGTTGGTTCGGAAAGTCCGAGATCGAATTATATTCGAAAACCATTCCGACCATCAAATACGTGAAGACGTCAATTGAAGACGTAGCAAGTGAAGACCGTGGATCTTCATAAGCGGAAGGACTACTTGTTGATTTCTCTGGCCTGCAGCCAGAGTTATTTTGATTTGTGATTCTGTCGTGGTTGAAATCCACGGGTTGCAAGGACTTCTCGCTATTGATCCATGGGGTGATTCCTATATGAGATGCAGTAGGAGAGTACCTTCGGTTCATCCTATTCCTGGATGACTTGTATGGACGGATGTCTGACAGAGTATTTCCAAAGGAATTACATGAGTTGATTTCTCCAAACGTACGATAGTTGATGGCGGAGAAATGGTTTTTCTCTAGCCAAATAAACTAGAGTATTTTGTGGACGTCAATCAAGTGTGATCTGGCAGATCTGATGATGTGGCATTCAAAGTGAATGATGACCAGATGTTCTGGAGACAAATTCTAGCCCCAAGCCTCATCAACCGGGAAATGACAAAAATCGGGTAGGCAGCATGGCTATGTGGGTCGCTCCCATTAGGATGTATGATCACCTATCTAGAGAAATTCCTATTGCTTCTTTATCTATTCGATGCTAACCTTATTCGGGTGGCGGTTGCTGATCCCAACCGTCGGTGATATACATTCGATACACTCAAGCGAAATGAGTGGTCGGTCATGTGAGGGCCGGGTTGCAAGACGTTCTTGTTGAACCCAGTGTATTCGCCTCTAGAGATACACGTGCGGAAGGTAGCCCCATACCTTGTCAAGGTCGGAATCCAATATCCAATAAGCGCCCGCGGTTTTCGATTGTATACTATATATGGGGAGCGTGAGATGCAAACGTTCCTCTAGATTGATATTTATTTGTATTTAGACATTATGATAATATCAGAGCAAGCTATGATTTCAAAACTGGTTTGGGTTATAGTAAGGTAAAAATCGTCCGTGTTTATGTGTGGACTGGTCTTACTATTATCCTTTGATTTCATAAAGGATTTTCCAAAGTTAAACAAGTGGTGTGTGCTGTGAATTTATCACTGATAGTATTCCAGACTGAACCGGTGTATTTTGTTTTAAATCAAATGTGCTCGGGTCAGACCGAGTATGTTCCAGGTTAGGTTCTGCTTGGAGTTTCAGGAGCTCGAAGCAGGCCGCTTCACCGCTAGTTATTCAAATTTATTATTCCGCTGTGACTGATGCATGTGTACTCTGATGATTGGAATGTCTATACAGTTTTGTATAAAGGATTTGTTATATTTTATTCGTTCCGCTGTGAGATTCTGATGTGGTGTTATTCTTCTTTCTTCTATTCTAATATTTCTTTCTTTCTATTCTCACCCTCTAATTTCTTTCTCATGACAACCCAGTGATTTTGATGCTTGATTAGTCGACATGGTGGTTTTATGTCGTTTTTCAAGGTTGAAAATCCGCTGGGTCGTTACAGTGGTATCAGAGCTATTGGTTTAGAGATAACCTTGGCTCTGTGGTGGGACTCAATAGAGATGGGGTCAGCAGTACCCTAGATTGAGTCCGAGTATATATAGAGAGAGCGTATTTGTAATTTGATATAAAAATTATTTTGAAATTGTTTTTGACCAATATATTTTGGAAATTAAACTGATGATTTCCACAAACGATTATCATATGGTAAATCAATGGGATTTGGTAATGTTGATTTGAATGACTTGTTTATAGTTTATGGTTGATTGCTTGAATATAAACTTGAGAATGGATAGAATTGGTTGAAACAAATTTGAAATAAATAAAGGAGTCAAATAAATCAATCCTGATTCAAATACATTCGAGTGGATAATTAAAGAAATAAATGAAGTAATTATAAATAATTAAAATCTCGTGTGAATAAAATTGTGTGTATAAATTGTTGATATGAATGATATGAGTGTTTTGAACCTAACTGACATTTGTTTGGATACTAATGAATTGGTTGAGTTGAGTACAGGTTCAGAAGTGCCAGTTCAGCTTTAAAATCTATTCGAAAGAAAAATTCTGGAGATAATTGAGTCCAGTTTGAGTAGAGCTGCGAAACAATTAAGCAAGCTCAAATATAATTTACCGCTTATTGCATAATATCGCTCGCCAAAAGGTACGCCTACGAAAATATGAAATTTTGGTTTTGTTTGGATTTTGGGTTTGAATTTTTGAATTTTTCCGACCATGAGAGTCGACGTATACATATTTCTTGAACCTGCGATATTGTAGATGGTCCTCCGTACAGGGGAGACTCTACCGAAATTTTTTCAGAATTTAAGAAGTTAGAAAATTTTTGAAGATTTTTGGAAATTCTTTTATTTGAAATAAATTGGTTTTGAAACCAATTGGGTCAGTTTGAAAATAAATTCGAGTTTTAAAATTAATTCTTTTTGAAAAGATAATAGTTGACGACATTTCTTCTACCTTAGCAATTTCGAGGACGAAATTATTTTAAGGGGGAAGGAATGTAACGACCCGTATTTTCCGCCAATTTATTTGGTTTATTTTAAATATTTTATAAAATATTGGTTTGAGGTTGAATTATCGAATTTAACGATTATATTGTGAATATATTATTTGAAATAAATAATAAATATTGTTTTAATTTCCAAAATATGGGAAATTGTAGAATTTGAAATATATTGTGATGGGACAGTTTAAAGTGGTCAAATATTGTTTATACTGAAATTTTAGTGACAATTCGTTTTGAAAACGACGACGAATATATGGTTTATAATTTAATTAATTAATGAGCTGCAGCGGCGCGGTAGTTCGCATTTTGGCGTTTTGAACTTCAATTGGTCGTACCGGGTTCAAAATAAGTCGGATTTCCTCGAAACAAGAAACGTCGGGACCGGTTTGACGATATCTTTCCAATGGCAGAGGAAAATCCAGTTTTCGTCGTGTAGATTTTGTTTTATGTCCAAATCAAATTCTCAGAAAAACAGCGCCAGAATTCCTTTGTATATATAGCGCTGCAGTATATATAAAATAACGGTTTTTAAATATTTTGAGCGTCGATTTGGCTTGGATTTCAACCCGGGATTTTTTTCCTTGGTAATACATCTAATTCTGGTCGTGTATGACCAACTGCAGTATTTAATTTATATTATATTGAAGTATTTTAAAATTGGGTTATTTTATTCAAATTTGGCCAGTTTAAAAGGGACATTTTTCAAACGACCTCTGTTTTCGACGAAACAAATTTTGTTGGGACCGTAACAGTAAATTATTGCCAGATTTTCAGACGGCGTGTCAATCGGGGTTATTCTGTGAGCATGGCAAAATAAAATGCAAAATAAATCGATCTATTTGGATGTGTACAAACACTATTTGGGCAAACGGGCTCGGAATTCGACGAAATAAGTTTCGTTAGGACCGTATCGTCAAAATATACTATGTCGTCCAGTCGTGTCTCGAACGGGGTTCGTATGTGAGCGCAGCAGCGAATAAACGATATTCGAAATAGCGATAGGTACGGAATAAAAATCGTTAGTCATTGTCATACGTCACGTCAACTTAAATTATATTATCCCCGCATTATATAAACCCCTTTCCATCAAACTCTAGCCTCTATTTCAGAATTCTTCATGTCATTTTGCAAAAAGACCCTCAATCGCAAATCTGTTTATATCTTTCAATCCATGATGATTTTTCTATGGCAACCAAAGGCAATGTTGTAGATCCAGTCAAGATCTACCTCCACACAAAAATCCAGCACCAACGGTCACCTGTGGTGGCCGGAATCGGGCTAAAACCAGCAAAAACCCTTTTCGTTATTCTCTGAACTTCGAGCAAATGGGTTGATTTGGAGGGAGGGGACCTTGGGGCTTTTGTAGAGGGAAGAAAGAGCTTCCGTTTGGTGGTGGTCTCGAGTTCCCTGGTGGTCGGAGGAGAGAGAAATAGGCAGATGAACGTGGGTGGTGTTTTGGGTTGGATTTTTGAAGTGCTGAACGGAAATCGCCAATTTCCGGCGACGAGAGGCTGATCTGAGGTCGCGGACCAAGGGGGTTCGGAGCAGGGTAGCGTGGCGGTTCCAACCGTGGTGGCGCGGTGGTCCATCTCAGCCTGTGGCGGCGGGAATTCCATGGTGAACGGGAATGGGATATTGCTCGTTTCTGGCGAACTGACGGAGGTTTGGGCAGTGGGACCGGCCGGCGTGGGAAGGCCTTGTCGAGGCTGTTCCAGTGGTGGCCTCGGTTGGTGCTCCGGCGGCCCAGGTCGACGTTGATGGGTTGAAGTTAATGGGTTGTTCGAAAGATGGCATCGAAGAAGAAAGGAGGACATCGGCTTTGGCCTGGGCAAGAAGGGATGACGCGTTTTTCTTCCAATCCGAGGATGACGTGGCACACGGGGTTAGTTCGTTAAGCACGATAATTAAGGTAATTTATTTAATTAATTAAATAATTAATTAGTGTTAATTAAATCGTATATCTTAGTCAACTTTAAACAAGCGTAACTTGTTCATACGTGAACAGAATTTGACGAAACAGGATCCGTTGGGATCGCAGGGACGAGACCTACCCGATGGCACTGACTAGGTGTCAATCTGACGCTATTGAAAATTCAGCTATTTTTGAACAGTCGTCCCAAATTAGATGCAATAAACGCGTCCACCATCGACCAGAACAAACTCTGGTGAGTTAATTCTCACACCTTCTGGAATCCTGTGATGTGGTACATTCACAGTAAAATATATTTTACAGTTAACAGTTTAAATTGGCTGATTTGATGCGATGGATGCAAATTGGTTGATATTGTCTGATTTGGTTGCAGTTGTTTATTTATTTATTCGTCTATTTTATCAACTGACATATGTGATGCAGAGAAGGACAGGTTGGAGGGATCCAACCGGATTCCTCAAATAAACTGTATATTTTTTGTTGTGCTTATATATGAGTTGTTCATCCTGACTGACACAAAAACTAGTTGCATGGTTGAATAAATATTCACCCGTGATGTGTTAAAATCAACCGACCCTGTTGATTTGGTAATTGACAGTGAATGTCTAAGAATATGTTGTTCCTGACGTCAGTTGACTGTTCGGGAAATTAACGCAGTTTTAAAGTTATAAATTATTTTATAACTGAATTGAATTTTTTCAGTGATTTTGTATAGATAATTAAATTAGAAGTTTATAAATAAATATTTTAATCAAGTTTATAAAAGAATTATTTAGATGGTTTGCGTAGCCAAACCGTGTGATGTAAACGAGTTATAAAGCAGGAAATCTATGATATTTACCTACGGGTTTGATAAATGGAATTATTTGTTTTAGAATAATTAAATGGTGTTTCCAGATTTACTTAGTTAATTAAGTAATATAAAAATGGGAAATGACAAGAGTATTCGGTTAATGGTTAACTGAGATGTAGGGTCGACAAAACCAACTGTTCTAACCAAGGCCGATAATGGGATTAATTGGATTCTTTGAACTTTCCAAATATTCGTCGTGTTTAAAAAGGGTGTTAATGTTAGTTAACCTTAGGTTAACTATAAGTTAAAGTAATCATCAGATCGTTGGTGATGATAAGATGGATTATTCTTTAAAAAGTTTTTTAAAGGTAATGACTATCCTATTTTTGGTTAATAGCAGAGTTAACTATTTTTAATATAGTTAATGTTAAAGATAATTATTATTTAAATTGAAATAATTAGAGTAATGATTTTAAATGGATATTTGATCAAAGAATGGTTAAGTATCGCTAAGTCGATCAAAGACCAGATAAGAATTTTATTAAAAGGATTTATAAAATTCAAGTTTCCAAACAGGATTGATAAAGATCAACAAGTGGTAAATTGACCAAGAGGTTTAGCCAAAGGGGCGATAAAGGCTTATTTTAGAAAGGGTATAAATAGATGGGATCAAAATTATTCGACGAAGGATTTATATTATAAATCAATGTCATAAACAGAAAATGTTGAAAATAAAAGTTTTGGTTTAATGAATATTTACTCAATTAAAGAAGTTAAGTAAAGAGATGGTTAAACGAGGATTTAAATATAAGGGATGGTGAAAAACCCAGATTTGAAACCAAAAAGGGGAAATGAGAAATTGATATTAGTGGTTAAATGAATATTTTTCTGAGGTAAGAACGAGTCGATCAAGGTCTGAGAGGTAACTAAAATACCCCAACTTGGTTGGCTTCACTATTATCGAGGAACGGTATTAGTTTGACGTGAGTGAAGGTGATGAATTGGTTTATCTGATACAAGAAATATCAACTCTGATGCAAGATTTGTAAATTTAATAATATTGCAATTATCAGTTTCAAAAGAAGTAAGAATAGTGATTTCAATTATATTAAACATTTGTTATTCAATTAGAGTTGATTGAATATAGTTAGAGTTAGTCAAACAAAGTTATCTAGGAAAAAGTTCCATCGTGTACGACTGCTAGCGAAATTCGCAGGGCTGCAGATAGCCTACGGCGGTCGGATGTTTCCTGAGGGAATCAGGCGTAACCATTGTGATCACTGCGATCTAGAGTCGAGCGAATGGAGTTAAGTCGAGTATTAGTTAATAAGAGTAATCAAGTCAAGTTTATCGAGCCAAATAAGTTGAGTTAGTCAAGTTAGAGTTAATCAATCAAGGTAAATTAGTTAAAGTTAGTCAAAAGGGAAATTGGTTAAATATATTTTAAAAGAGGTTGAGTTGTGCCAAATACTGAATCAGAAAACTCATTGTGTTCACACTATTGTTATTTGATAGTTAAAACACCGACTATCAAACCAGACCAATACGATTGTTGGTTCGGAAAGTCCGGGATCGAATTATATTCGAAAACCATTCTGATCATCAAATACGTGAAGACGTCAATTGAAGACGGAGCAAGTGAAGACCGTGGATCTTCATAAGCGGAAGGACTACTTGTCGAATTTCTCTGGCCTGCAGCCAGAGTTATTTTGATTTGTGATTCTGTCATGGTTGAAATCCATGGGTTGCAAGGACTTCTCGCTACTGATCCATGGGGTGATTCCTATATGAGATGCAGTTGGAGAGTACCTTCGGTTCATCCTGTTCCTGGATGACTTGTATGGACGGATGTCTGACAGAGTATTTCCAAAGGAATTACATGAGTTGATTTCTCCAAACGTACGATAGTTGACGGCGGAGAAATGGTTTTTCTCTAGCCAAATAAACTAGAGTATTTTTGTGGACGTCAGTCAAGTGTGATCTGGCGGATCTGATGATGTGGCTTTCAAAGTGAATGATGACCAGATGTTCTGGAGACAAATTCTAGCCTCAAGCCTCATCAACCGGGAAATGACAAAAATCGGGCAGGCAGCATGGCTATGTGGGTCGCTCCCATTAGGATGTATGATCACCTATCTAGAGAAATTCCTATTGCTTCTTTATCTATTCGATGCTGACCCTATTCGGGTGGCGGTTGCTGATCCCAACCGTCGGTGATATACATTCGATACACTCAAGCGAAATGAGTGGTCGGTCATGTGAGGGCCGGGTTGCAAGACGTTCTTGTTGAACCCAGTGTATTCGCCTCTAGAGATACACGTGCGGAAGGTGGCCCCATACCTTGTCAAGGTCGGATAAGCGACCGCGGTTTTCGATTGTATACTATATATGGGGAGTGTGAGATGCAAACGTTCCTCTAGATTGATATTTATTTGTATTTAGACATTATGATAATATCAGAGCAAGCTATGATTTCAAAACTGGTTTGAGTTATAGTAAGGTAAAAATTGTCCGTGTTTATGTGTGGACTGGTCTTACTATTATCCTTTGATTTCATAAAGGATTTTCCAAAGTTAAACAAGTGGTGTGTGCTGTGAATTTATCACTGATAGTATTCCAGACTGGCCCCGTGTATTTTGTTTTAAATCAAATGTGCTCAGGTCAGACCGAGTATGTTCCAGGTTAGGTTCTGCTTGGAGTTTCAGGAGCTCGAAGCAGGCAGCTTCACCGCTAGTTATTCAAATTTATTATTCCGCTGTGACTAATGTATGTGTACTCTGATGATTGGTATGTCTATACAGTTTTGTATAAAGGATTTGTTATATTTTATTCGTTCCGCTGTGAGATTCTGATGTGGTGTTCTTCTTCTTTCTTCTATTCTAATATTTCTTTCTTTCTATTCTCACCCTCTAATTTCTTTCTCATGACAACCCAGTGATTTCGATGCTTGATTAGTCGACATGGTGGTTTTATGTCGATTTTCAAGGCTGAAAATCCGCTGGGTCGTTACAGGTAACTATACTCTAACTTCTTATGTTTGTTCATCAACACAGTAGACATGTCTAGTAGGCATTCGGCTAGGTTATCAGAGAAGAGTGTAGATCCAAAATCGTCAAGCTATTATGATCCCGACGTACTTTCGTCGGACCCAGATTGGAATAATTCTGGATCTGATTATGAAACAGACATTGATGCAGAATCAACATCTTCTGAAAGCACATCACTTGAGGAAGAAGAAGAGGACCGGATCGGAGATATCCGCGCTACAGATGAACTTGAGGGTATCAAAAATTTGGATGGCCCAAGTGATTCTACGAATTCCAAACTTGATGATATAAAGCTAAAGAAAACCTGTTTAAAGCACGGGATCCCATGGGATGACGTTAAAACCCCAGAGAAAGGGGATAGACCCCATTCTGCTCCGGAGGGATATATGGCCATCAGTAACGTCATGTTCTCGATAGGAATTATTCCTCCATTTCCTCCGATTGTCATTGACCTCTTTAGATGACTGTGTATTGCTGCTATGCAGCTTCATCCCAATGCTTACGCTGCTCTATATACCTTATATATTGCATACGCAGAAATCCTGGAAACCAAGCTTGTTTATAAGGACTTGAACTTTTATTACCATTTTAAACATCGTTCGACAGGGACCCCGAATTTTGTTTTCTTCGAGTCTTTCCCCTCTAGGAAAGTCCTGAGCGAGGGACATAACAACCTGAGGGATGTTAAATCTGAGTGGTTCTATATAAAGCATCAGGCTGGCTGTGCGAGGAAGTGGCTTTAGTCAAGTAGGTTTTGGATCCTTTAGTATCTGCTTTAATTGCATATATCAATGTACTAATACTTAATTTCTTTTCATAGTTTCTAACCCCAAGAAGCAAGAGGGTAAAGCGTACGAAGATCGCTTGTCTTGCCTTATGAAAAGCAACTCAGATTTTTGCAAAATCAAGAAGTGTGTAACCGATGAGAATCTCCATAAACATCATCTTCTCGATATAAGATTCGGGTTGGGTCAGGGTGGCAGGCCTTACAAGTATGTGCCCCTTACTCAGGCGATTGGGGAATCTAGTAGAATGCCCCCGGCTAAGGGGCAAGTGACCACGGAGGCTACAAAAACGATCGAGCATCCTAAAAGTCCTTCACCTATGGATGTTCAAGATGACGAAGAGATGAACATATACAGAGGAGGTGAAGTTCGAGCTGAAGAACTAAAGGGTGTTTCCATCCCTGAAGGGGAGTCTTCTCCGAAGACACCACCGCCAACTAAGCCCTCGACTCATGATTCTTTAAAGAAGAACAAATATATGGGGATTTAGCTAAACTTCCATTGCCGGACAACATTTACACATCTGAGTATTTAGGAGCGAAACCATTTTTCCCTATCTCCGAGGAAGAATCCACTCCCGTCAAAGAGAAAGATACTATACAGACAAGCCTAGCTCCGGGCCCTAGTCTGTTAGGGGGGATGATACGGGAGACACACGCACACTACAACAAAATGACCCTATTACAATGGTGGAAAACAGTTGTAAAAGACTTTTTACAACGGTGGAGCCACCGTCGTGTATTAAGAAGTTGTAATAGACTGAAATCTTTTACAACTTTTATACACGGTTGCGACACCGTTGTTAAATGTTTATTTTACAACTGTTTTCCACCGTTGTAGTAATACATATTACAACATTTTTGCACAGTTGTAGTAATACATATTACAACTTTTTTCACCGTTGTAGTAAGTCCTACTACAATTAATTATAATAATCTGATTTTTGTTTCGTTATACATTACATTTCATATAAAAATAAATATTTATATTGAATAAAATGATACTACACAGCACTGAAATAATCAATTAAATATTTTATTTCAATATTTGAATTAGTACAATTTTGTGATCCACTACCGTACAACTCACTTTTACATAATACAGTCGTAACAATACATACATTCCTCACTACAAACTGATCCTCAATACACTTAGTTACATATACACTTTCGTATAAATATACATACACACTGACATACACCGAGTCTTTATGCTCTAGCATCCAATCGATCATCCATTTCAACATCATACTCAACATCAGTGAGCAACACACCGCATATTTCAAGCGACTTGAGATTCTTGAACCTGATAATATCAGGTAAGAACTTAGTCTGTAAGTAAAGAAGAAGACAAAGTAGAAGAGAAAGAGTACTTAAAACATCAAATGAATAGTAATTTGCAAAAAGTTATCACCTTTACTGGTTTCCTAGGAAATGACCAAGGCATGTTTGCTGGTTTCCCAGGAAATCAAATGAATGCTTAAAACATCAAAAAAAAGAAAGGCAAAAACTTGTGATATGTGCTTTGCCCTCTAACGTAACAGTGGACTTTTTGTAATGTAAGATATATAATATGGTTTCTGTTACAACTAACTTTTTTGGCTTATTACCTTCTTGCTGAATCCTTGTTTTCTCACAAGCTTACATTGTTAACTAGGATTTTACGGATTTTAGTTGTAATATCATCTCTATTTCGAAACTACTAGTACTTATTTGAAGATTTTGAATGGTAGTAAATTGCTTTCAGTGTGTCGGTTAATTGGTCGCATTCGACTTGCTTAACCATATGTGCATATATTGGTGTTTGAATGTTTAACCCATGATCATAACATAGCAGATAGAAAGCAAACATATGGTTCTAAGTTCTAACCGCACTAGAATGCATTTTTGTTTATTGTATGCGTTGCTCCATCTTGTCATTCCAATGCCAAGTTGTGATATAGGTCACATATTTGGGAACTGTATGCATACAATGGTATGAATGGTTTCTGAATCAAACAACAATCAGTTATCTTGTCTATTTTGAGTGACACAAATTTGACAAAATATGCTGTTTAAGTTACATTTCAAGCAAATAATGATATTTGTTTTCTACCATGGTACTTGTACATAGTAATGAATGTAAAACTGCATTAACTTTTGGAATTACAAGCCAGAAACACTTATTAAGTAACTGTTATAACAATAATACGACAGATCAGGAACTTTAAAATGAATCTGCTTTAAATTTTGATGGTAACGCTGCAAACTATAACATGACAGCCTCTGGCATAATAATTACTTACCAGCTTGGCTACAAAAAGCTTATTTTTTACCGTCAAGTTTATCCTTCAAAATATATCTATATTTAGCCCAACCAATTTTTTATCCTTCAAACTCGTATAACAGAGACTTAATTGAACCAAAAAAAGGGAATTAAGCCAATTGCTAATATAGTTCATGACAAAACCAAAGGAGAACGAACCAGGCAAATACAAGTGCTTTTGTGACATCTAAGTAGTGCAATATTTTGTGCAGTATTTCAATATAAAAAACTGAACAAGGAAAGATCAAAGAATACGTACCTTTCAAGCGATTTGTCCCTGCAACTGTAATCCGTGCTCCAAAAAAATCGACATGAGTCAAAGCAGCAAGGGCTGCAACATCGGAAGGGCGCAACATCGGATTCGCTGCAGATCGTCGTCGAAGAAGGAGGCGGTGCTGTTAGAAGTGATGTTGGGTATCGTGAGTTTAATTGGGGCGGTGATGTTGGGTATCGTAAGTTTAATTAGGGCGGTGGAGTTAGAGGCTGGTAGAGATCGCATGAGCCAGGGTTTTCATTGTTTGAGGCGGCCATTAAAGAATCGTGAGTTAGGGTTTATTGTTTGAGATGGATCTCGAAATTTAATTGTGTTATCTGGACCGTTCAGTTAGAAAAGCGGGCATGTGGAGGGAAGATGAAAATTTAGGGACATACTAGGTGGGCTGGTGGAGGGAAAAAAATCGGTGTACAGGAAACGAAAATTGCAGTGTACGTACAAGATATTACTTTATAATTATTGAATGTTATTTATTATTTTAATTATTGAACGGTAATTATTAATGTTAATTATTTCATGCTAGGGTGATCTAATTAGAAAAGAAGAGCGGAAGTGTTTTGATTTTCGTTTGAAGCCAAAAAGCATTTTGTTTCGGAGCCTAAATGTTTTGATTTTCGAAGAAAAAAATTATATTTAAAAAAAAATGGGTACGTTCTATATTTGAAGAAAACGGCCTAATTTTTTTTTTCGGGGGCGATGCCCCCGAACCTGTGCCGCAGCGCAGTGGCCAAAAATGATTATTAAGACTTTCAAAGAAAAAAAATTCGGCGACGAGCAGTGCAGCTGGAGAAATAGTGATCTGGATCAATCGAGCAGTGGCGATGTGAAGTGGAGGAGATCGCTATGGCGACCGGATTATCGAAAGGGGAGTTAGGGTTTGCGGTGGAATACGAGAAAAAGGAGAAAGGGAAATCGAACCGATGAAAAAGGAATAAATATTGGATTGAACCGATGTCAAAAGGCTTATGTTACTATTAATACTTATAAAAAGCTTATGTTACTATTAATTAATAAGTAGTTAACATACATTAACTATTAAAAATAAATTACTACTTATTAACTATTAATTATTTAATAATAATTGATAAATATTATTGATTCCCAAGTTTATTATTAGTTATTATTATTAAGTATCAATATAATTAGTTATTAAATATAGATATTATAAACATGAAGTTTGCACTAGGCATCTCAATTACAACGAATAAAATGAAAAGTTGTGATATATATGTTTATTACAACAGTGCGTTTTGCAAGGTTGTAAAAAAGGATCTATTACAACGGTGCTTTTGCACCGTTGTAAAATTAAAGTTGTAATATGGAAATATATATGTTCTTTACAACAGTGATTATTGCACCGTTGTAAAAAAGAATCTATTACAACGGTGCTTAATGCACCGTTGTAAAATTAAAGTTGTGATATGGTAATATATATGTTCTTTACAACAATGATTATTTTACCGTTGTAAAAAACATTTATTACAACAGTACGTTTTGCACCGTTGTAAAAAAGGATCTATTACAATGGTGCTTTATGCACCGTTGTAAAATTAAAGTTGTAATATGGCGTTTTTGTTGTAGTGGCATCACATGCACCACATGTCACAACATTCATACACTGTATGTACTCATGGCTCTTACACTTTCTTGTTTCATTTGCAGGAAAAATGACTCGTCGCCGCTCTTATTCTCATCATGATCTTCGTGAGTACACGCCCAGACTCAATCCTGTTTCTGAGCACGATTGCGATGTCAGTCATGGGAGAGATAGCAAGAAACACTATGATTCTTATCAGCCTCATTCTTCACGCTCTCATTCTCCTTTAAGGCAAGATCCCGAAAAGCTCCACGGTCGCCAAGTGCCTCATGCAAGAGGTAAACAACTTCCCAAAGCCCCGATTCCATCAAAGGATATTCCTCCTCAGGATAAGTCCTCCAAGAAGCATTACGTGCCCAAGGATTAGTATAAAGATCCAAGCAAAGGTTTGGAAAAGGGAAAGAAAGCCCTTGTCCCTTCCGGGCAACGCAACATCGATATTACTACCACACAGCCGGTGGTCCTTACTACAGAGAATAAGCCAAGCTAGAGCGCCTATGGGAGCAATTCCCTGACATTTACTTCAGAAAGATGCACTTTGTTCCAGATCTTGAACCAGTTCCCCGTGATTGGGATACAGTAGTTATGGATAGGGTAGCTCATGTGGCTACACAATACAAGGCGATGAAGAAGCATGCCGAAAATCTCTCTGAAGTTATCCGCCTTCTTGAGGTAGACGTGAAGGATGCACGGGAAAAGGCCGAATATGATGTTAAGTCCAGAGATAAGGCCGAGAAGAACCTAGAGGATACCCAGGATCAGCTTGCCTTGGCTCAGCGGGGTGTTGTAAACTATAAGAAAAGGTCAGAAGAAGCGGAAAAACATTTTCATGACGAGCTAGATTCCAATAGCAAAGAGCGTATGGCCATGAGAAAAGAAATGGAAGATCTTAGATAAGCTAACACTGAGTTGAAACTGTCCCAATGCCACTTTGCCGAGGAGAAAGTTGCGTTGGAGAAGGAAATGACAAGCATGAAGGACAAATTGGCTCATGCTGAGGAGAGGGCGGCTCTTGCTGAGGGACATGCTAATGAGGCCCTCAAGTCTGCCTCCAGTGCTACCTCTAAGCTTGCCGCGGATGAATAGGAAATAGAAGGGTTTGATGAATTATTGATGGACTTTTTCGCTCAAGTCATTCGAACCCGAGACATCTCTTGGATCAAGAACTATCCCACCGCGTTAGCTGACGTTTGGGACCAGATCGTCGAAAGTGAGAAGCAGCGTCTGAAGGTCGAGGTTGTCAATGAGGATGAGCTTATGTGGACTTTTCTTAGAGGTGAAGAGCCTAAGAGACTAGCATAGGGTAGACGTCCAATTAAAGAGTCTATGGAGAAAGAGAGGCTTAAGCTCAAGGGTAAGAACAAAGTTGATGATGGTTCAAGCTCAGTCATAGAGCTCAAGACTTCTGGGGTCGATGAGTATAACCCTGATGACCCATTAATCTCTAAAATTCTTGTTCCCCAACTTGTTGGGGTTTCTACTGCACATTCAGATGAGCAATCCACGGAAGGTATCCCCACATTCTCTCCATAATTTGTTAAAGCTATCATAACTTATCATCTCATTGTGGAGCAAACAATTGAGAAGACCACATTTTCTCCCAAATTAATAAGAATTGCTTCTCATGATGTAGGTGCCAAAATGG
Organism: Allium sativum; assembly: GCA_030737875.1. Classification (NCBI taxonomy): domain Eukaryota; kingdom Viridiplantae; phylum Streptophyta; class Magnoliopsida; order Asparagales; family Amaryllidaceae; genus Allium; species Allium sativum. Next base: position 89,511,614 of record CM060920.1, read on the forward strand.
CTGAAGGAACAACGGAAATGCAAACAAAAGGCGACGTGACCGAGAAGGCCATTGTACCATCTAGCATTAATGTTCCTAAGGATGCAGAAATCACTGGAGCCTTGAAGGACACTGATGGTGACGATGGGGATGAAGAATAGGATGTCACTACCATAGGAGAGACTATGGATGATGATAGCACGACCTTAACCGAGATGAAGGATAAGAAGGATGAGCAATTGAGAGTTAAATTCGAGGAAGGACCTTTAAATATTCCACCTCTCTCTATAGCTGCTCCTGGATCTGGACTGATTATAAAGATCTCCTCCAGGTCGATAACTACACAGCTTGCATCCCAGCCCTCTGACGCTCCACAAGATCCTCCTTCGGATAAGAAGAAGAGGAAAAAACATGATAAATCTGATGCTAAAAAGGAGAAGCCAGAGAAACAGAAGAAAGAGAAGAAACCGAAGCCATCTCCGAAACCCAAGTAGAGTTCGGTTGCTTTCGTTCATTTTAAGTTTCCCCTAGCTTTATGATGTAGTTGTGAGAGTGGCCCTCACATTTTGACTACCTTGTAGTTTAGCACTTTGTAAATGAAATCCTGTTTCTTTCGCATTATTGTGTACCTGCAAGTTTATCATACTTAGTCATACATAAACATTCAGATCATAACTAAATTAAAATCACATCATAAACCATTCTGGCAATGAAAATTTAAAATTTGTACACTATGCGTATTTATGTACGCAATGAAAATTTAAAATTTCTACACTATGCGTATATATGTATGCCCCCAATTAATCATTAACATAATGCCTAGCCAGGGCTTGTTGAGGATTGATTAGAATCAGATATATGTTGCCCCCCATGTCCGTACATGGAGAGTTCGGGCTAAGCTTTCCCTCTTGTCCCGATCCTGCAGCGGGATAGGAGCCCTTTTTATGGCATTTAATCAACATGTCTTTATACTCTCCTGTCGTATGCCCAGGATAGAGTTCGAACTCAGCTTTCAGTCTGCTCCCCAATCCTTCAGCGGGGTAGGAGTTTATTTGTAGCACTATTCCCTGGTGCCTTTATACTCTCCCATCAGATGCCAAGGGTAGAGTGGAGTCAAGGTGGAGTTTTAATTACGGTGCACCTTCACGCCTCGTAGACAATTCGTTTTCTTGTCCTGCATACTCTTCTCAAGTCGTGAGAGTTAGAGTATTTGAGGTTGTGTCATTTAGTTCATTGCGTCCTCGATGCTCCATACATGGTTGACTTTCAAATTTGAAAGACTTTTTGAATTACGTGTATCAAGGTCATCGAGGGACTTATGATAAATATCACAATTATAATAGCTCAGATGAATAAAAGCAAAAGAATAATCAAAAAATGGTACGGTAAAGTAAAGGACACACGATATTTTATAGTGGTACGGTCGAATCATGACCTACGTCCACTTGATGATCTTTTGTTTGTGTAACCAGACTGTTCTAGGGAAGTCGAGCCTTTTTACATGGTCCTAAAAACAAAAGAATAACAATGATAATTTTATGTCAAGTAATGTCGCAGATGCTGGGCGTTCCACACTCTGGGGATTTCATCTCCGTCGACGGGTCGCTAGCTTGAAGGATCCGTTATCAAGCTTCCGTAGGACGGTATATGGTCCTTTCCATTTTGGACCTAAGAAAGTGGGTTCTGGGAAGATGTATTTCAGTACCAGGTCTCTAGGTTCGAAAGTTCAAGCCCGAACTTTCTTATTGTGATATCGGGTGACATGTTGCTTATGTCTCAAGGCCCGTAGATCTGCTTCATCTCTTTATTCCTCAATCATGTTTAGAGACTCGTAGAGCAATTCATTGTTGGTCATTGGGTCGTAATAGGTGGTCCTGTGGGACAGTACTTTTAATTCTACCGGGATGACAACGTCCGATCCAAATGCCAGGGAGAAGGGAGTGTGACCTGTCACTGATTTGTAAGTTGTTCTGTAAGCCCACAATGCTAAGAGTAACTCATCGACCCACATGGATTTGGCCCGCTTCAATCGCTTCTTCAGAATGTATTTAATTACCTTGTTCGCTGCTTCTACCTGTCCATTCGACTGTGGATGTGCTACGACAGTGTATCTTTTCTCGATATGATACTTCTGGCAGAAATCTCAAAACTCGGCGATGTTAAATTGAGTGCCATTGTCTGTTATTATGATTTTCGGGATCCCAAACCAACATATGATATTCTTGATGACGAAGTTCATTACTCGTTTAGTTGTAATCGTTTTCAATGGTTCTGCTTCGACCCACTTTGTAAAGTAATCTAGAACCACGATGGCGAACTTTTCTTCGCCCTTCGCAATGGGTAGGCTTCCGATGATGTCAATTCCCCAGACAGCAGAGGGCCACGGGCTCATCAATGTCTTCAACCAGCTAGGAGGTGCCCTGCGGATCGTAGAGAATTTATGGCACCCGTCGCAACATCATGCTTATTTAGCCGCATCTATGTTCATGGTAGGCCAAAATAGTCGTATCATAATACCTTCTTAGCCAGTGTTTGGCCTCTAGTGTGGTCGCCACATTGACCTTCGTGTACTTCCCTTAGTATTTGTTCGATGTCGTCGTGGGCTACGCATTAGATGAGTGGCATTGAAAATTCTTGTCGATATAGGACTTCGCCTTGCATAACATATCTTGAAGCCTTATGGATAACGACACCCCTTTCGCTTTTCTTGGAAGGAAGCGTACCATTTACCAGGAAGTTCTTTATGGGCGTCATCCATGACTCCCTTTATGGTTCAGTCTCCAGTATAGGATCAATTTCCATCTTGTCAATACTTGGAGTTCCTAATATTTCAATTGGGACCATTTCCGTGTCCTCAGATTTGTCAGAACATGCCAATTTGGCCAACTTATCTGCCTTTTGATTCTCCGTTCAAGGGATATGGGTTATAGCGTAGTGCTCAAAACCGCCCATCAGCTTTCTTACTTCTCTTAAATATGATACAAATCTTAGCCCCTTGGCCTGAACTCCTCATTAACCCGGTTCACAACTATCTTGGAATCACAAAAAATATCCAACCTCGGTATCCCCAACTCTTTTGCGAGCTTTAGCCCAGCAATCAGGGCTTCATAGTATGAGTCATTGTTCGTGGCATGGAATTCTAATCTTAGAGAATAGTATATTGATCGTTTCTCAGGGGTGACGAGGACAACTCCAGCGCTAGACCATCTATCATTCATGGCACCATTGGTATACAGCATCCAGGTGTTAGGATCGAATAGCCGTTCTGAGGGGCCTGTCTCTTCGCTTGTTACATCTTCTTCAGGAATAGTAAACTCCGCTATGAAATCTGCCAATACTTGCCCCTTTATCGATCTTCGAGGTTGGAAGTTCAAATCAAACTAGCTTAACTCTATATTCATTTGAGTAGCCTTCCAGATGCTTCTGGTCTCTGCAATACCTGCTGGAGAGGGTGGTCGGTGCATATAGTGATAGGGTGAGCTTGAAAATAGTAACGAGGTTTCTGGATGCGATTAGTAGGCTATACGCGAGTTTTTCTATCCTCGGGTAGTTTCGCTCTGCTGTAGCCAGTTTCTTACTCACGTAATACACTGGCCTTTGGACCTTATGTTCTTCTCTTACCAAGGCTGAACTTATTGCATGGGATGATACCGCCAAGTATACAAAATAGATCTTCATGGTCGACTGGCTTGGTCATTATCGGAGAACTTTCCAAATGAGTAAGAAGGTTCTGGAATGCTTCAACACAATCAGGATTCCACTGGAAGTTGCGTTTACCTCACTTTATCAAATTGAAGAATGGAATGCACTTATCTGTAGCTTTAGAAATAAATCTGCTTAATGCAGCCACTTTTCCAGCGAGGCTCTACACATCCTTAATCTGTCTCGGTTCCTGAATATTCCTGATTACCGTAATTTGGTATGGATTGATTTCGATCCCTCGAGAGCTAACAATAAAGCCCAACAATTTCCTGGAGGCGACTCCAAATTAACATTTTAGAGGGTTGAGCTTTATTCCATGTCGTCGAAGGATATCTAACATTTCAGCTAGGCCAATAGTATGGTCATATGACTGTCTAGATATCACAAGCATATCGTCGACATACACCTCCATCGTTTTCCCAATCTGATTATAGAACATTCTATTCACCAAGCCATGGTATGTTGCTATGTCATTCTTTAAACCAAAGGGCATCACCACATAACAATATAGTCCTAAATATGTGATGAAGCTAGTATGATCTTAATCTGGAACATGCATAGGGATCTGGTTATATCCTGAATACGCATCCATAAAGGGTAGGAGTTCGTGACCTGCTGTTGAATCCACCAGCTGGTCGATCCCAGGAAGTAGAGTACTGTCTCTCGAGCAAGCTTTATTCAAATCCAAGAAAATCAATGCATGTACGCCATTTTCCGTTGGCCTTCTTTACTAAAACAGGATTTGAGATCCATTATGGGTAAGTCGAATCTCTAATGAATCCGTTGCTTCTCAACTTCTTCCTTCAAGGCAGCTGACCTCTCCGGGCCGAGCATTCGCCTCTTCTGCTTAACGGGTGGATGTATTCGGTTGATACTCAATGAGTGGTTCATAATTGAAGATGATATCCCACACATATCAGCGTAGGTCCAAGCAAGCACATCCAAGTTTGCCTTTAAAAAGTCATTCAATTCCTTTGCTAGAAGCGGGTCTAGCTGGAATCCAATCTTTAGAACCTTCGCTGAATCATCATCGTCAATTGGGATATCCACAGTTGTTTCTTCAGGCGTCACCATTCTTCCCCTAGGCTCCTCATCCTCTCTAGGATCTATGTCCTCGGGCAGGTCTTTGGGCGATTCCGTCGAGGTTGTCCCTTTTAATTGCAATGTTGTCCTCCGTTGTTGGGGAGGGAGCACCCTTAGTTTCCACGTCTTTTACTTTGCGTAGCAATTTTAATTCTGCCATATAGCAGGCTCGTCCAGTTACTTGGTCGTCCCTAATTACTCCTACTCCCGCCTCGGTTGGGAATTTCAACAATAAGCACTAGGGTTCGATGCAAGCCCTGAATTCTGCAAGGGCCGGTCGGCCCAAAAAGGCGTTATAGGGCGAATCTATATCCAAATCTACGAATGGGAGAATCCTCACTCTCCGATGGTCTCCCTCTCCTAAAGTTACTGATAATTCTGCATATCCCATCGGGGATGTGGGGCTCCATTGAAGCTGCATATCCATCCATCGTAGGGCTTCAAATCTTTAGTTTCAAGCTTCATCTGATCAAACACTTTTTTGAACAGAATGTTAACCGAACTCCCGTTATCTACCAAGACTTTGTTGACTAGAGCAGGACCAATGGTAGCAGTGATCACTAAGGGGTCTTTGGTAGGGGATTGGACTCCAAAGATATCTTTATCACAGAATATTACATCATCGGAAATCGTCTTCAGCTATTTTACCGGGGCAGAATCATCAGGATTGTTGCAATCTCCCACCTCAGCGTGTTTGGCTGCATTCACATACTGGTCCATTGCCCTATAGCTATGTCCAGTTGGATGGGGTCCTCCTAATATAGTGTTGATGACGATTCCTTTAGCTTTCTGTTGTGCAGTGGCCTTTTAGGGGTGGCTGCCCTTTATTCCGCTCAGGACTACCTTGCCCCGGTTTCTCGGAGCTTCCTTATATTCATCCAACTTTCCTTCTCTAAGGAGTTTTTCGACCATGTCCCTCAAATGATGACATTCATTTGTCGAATGACAATAGGTCTCGTGGAAAAGACAAAATTTCCCTGTTTCACGCTCCTTTTCCGTCGAATCCCTTGGTGGGGGCTTCTTGTATTGGAGAACATTATAGGTGTCCAGGTAGATATTCTCTAACGTGTTGTTCAAAGGTATGAGGCTTTCAAAATTTCTGACCGAGATCTCTTCTGTCATTCATTTCAGCGATTCTTCCTCTTATTATCATTTCCAGCTTGGCGATCGTTGCATTGGTTCTTATTACCATCGTTGACTTCCACCTTTCCAGAACTGTTACCGGATTGTTTAATGGTCACATTGCTCTGAATATCTTCTTTAACAGCGGTTTTCCTCTTTCAATTAGCATAAATCTCTTCTTGACGCAGGCGGATATTGGTTTTCTCATAAAATAGCTCTCTAGTCAGTGGCAGTTTTCTGGCTAAATATTTACTAAACTCAGTATCTTTGTCTACTCCATCAATCAATGCCATCAGGACGGACTGTTCATAGGGATCTCTTACCTCAGTGACTGCCAAATTAGAACGATCCTAGTACAATCTCAGGGTTTCATCAGGGCGCTGCTTAATGACTAACAATTCAACGACGTTTTTAGACCTCTGAGCGTGGAGTCATAACCGAGTAAACCACATTAATGCCACATCCTCTAGAAAGATCGGGAATGCTTTGCATTTCACTGTCTGGAGCAGCGGCAACATTCATATACCACGAATATCTCATCAAGTGTTGAACTGGATCCGTCCTGCCCGCATAACGATTCATAGTCTATTGATTAAATCTCCTCAGGAACCGGACGTCTAATGTCATCAGTGAAAGGTGTATGACTTCGATCTATACCCCAATCCTCATTTCTTTGTCCTCGACTGTCTGCTATGATTTGTCTCACCATCATTTCGATGTCAGCATTAGTCAAGGTAGACTCGGGGTCTGCACTTCTTGCTCTACGGAAATCTCCAACGTCTCTTCGGTGCATCGCTGCCCGATCTAGTACCTGAGCAAAACTTCCCTGCCCCCTATAGCCATGGTCAGTCGCGCAACGTGGGGGTTGATTCTGTATAGGATCATCAACGTTTATATCCCTAGGTAATTCTCGGGATCCTTCCCTTGGAAACAGAGCGGGATCATTCAGGTTGCGGTTGTTTGGTCCCAAACTGAGTGTCATTTCTTCTCTGGAAGGGAGGGATCCAAACCGTAGTTGTTCCACATTTTCAGGCCTCTCCAGTTGTCATTGCTGGGGTCTTGGAGGCTCCCCTGATGAAGATGAATAGTCTACAGTAAAGAGGTGAGTTGGCGAAGGCGTTCTCTACCTTCGAAGTTCGTCTATCTGTCTTCTCATCGCAGCCATATTCTCCCACATCAAGGTACTCTCGCGTCTTTGAGCCTCCAAAGTGTCATTTGTCCCTTCCAACATGTCAAGAACATGAGACATATTTCCTTCTATTGTTGGAGCAGAAGTCGGTAGCTGGTCATTACATTCACAGTCGGATTCAGAGCACTTGATTCAGGTCGAGCAGAAGCTTCAGCGTGGGTGGAACGAGCCATAATTTCCTTTCTGAGCCGGGTCGTGGTCACTTGCAGAGACCATTTCGTGACCCCTTCATTGGACCGGTTCGTGGTTCCATCTTGTGGGTGGCTCGTGGTCTGCTCTTGGGGGCAGCTCGTGATCCCCTCTTAGGACCGGGTCATGACCCCCTATTGGGGTTGGTTCGCCCCCAACGAGCTGGGAGCCGGTGAGTCCACTTCAGCCTACTCCTGAACACTCTCTTCGTTAGCTTTGTTTGCTCGAGAAGCTCGTGAATCTTTCGATTTCTTTGCGTGCATAACGTCTTGATTTTGCTGAAATCTTCAAAAATGAAACAGTGGGATTGCGGACTATTTTTTTGGACTTGAAAATACGAATAGTAGAGCAATGATCCGGTAGGCTGAGAATTCAATTCTCAGTGAAAGCACCAAAATGTTAGACCAAAAAGTGGCTCTAACACCCAAGTTATCTTGATTATAAGAGAATTAAAACTAATAATAAAGAAAAATGCAGCAAACACACCAAGTTTATAATGGTTTGGCGTTAAAGAGCCTACGTCCACTTTATATTATTCTGGTTATACGTTTGAATACAAGTACAATCAAATATTCTCTCAATCTCACTTTTACAATGATGATTCACTCAATAAATTCGAGATGTTCCTGATTAGAATGATAGAGGTTTGATAATGGTGGAATCAGAGCTCTAAAATTGCCAAAAGATCCTAAAAATGGCCAAGTATTGGGCTATTTGTAGGTGATTTCTGCAGGCGGTTCGTGACACGTGACACCAATTCCGAGAATCCCGGACCCGTTCGTGAGAGTGTGGAGAAGTGGTCAATGTGGTCGTTGTAGACACGTATCACGAGATCCATGAAACCCGAGTCATGGCTTAAAGGGGATGACCGAGTCGTGAGTTGAGATCTTGTTCGAGACCCACAAGTAGGTGATCGGGCATGGGAGGTGCTCATGAGCCGCGGGTGAAAGAGAGGCCACGAGCCGGATAGGACGGAAGACCACGAGTCGGGTACGAAGTAGGACCACGAGCCATGTTGATGAGCTTGGGCATGTAAATGCCTTCGCCCATCCAAATACGAGTCTTTATATTCTTGGTGGCTCGACCAAAAAGCTAACCAACAAGTATGAAGAGAAGTAGAAGAAGAACAGTTCTGCAACACCTCTCAGACATAACAAATTCGGAAATTTGCAACACCGTAACAATGTGGCAATGGCAGAAGTTGAGAAGAAGAAGAACAACAAGTTAAAGCAATTTTGAAACGCTTTTGGGCGTGGCTATTTATAGCCAACGAATAGAAGCGATGGTTGGCAGGCATCGCGACCGTTTGGATGGTCGTATCCCTTCGTTTGAATTTGAAATGCGATGCCTCTTCATTCACAACGTAATTTCGGCCCGTATCAGTTTTATAAAAACTATCTAAAAAAATTCGCTAATCGGACCCGAGACCCGCACCCGGTTCGGTCGGACGGACTGCGGACACGACGCGCGCGTGCGTTATAGTTATGCATGGTCTCCCTCCTCACAACTAAGTAAACATTTGGGTGCCCCAAGTCCCCAACACACTTGTGAGAAGGCCCCTTAAGTAGTGGCATACCCATGCATATTTCATGATGTGGGACTAATCTCCACACTCTCTTGTTCCTTTCTCTTTTCCCGCTTCAAATACAAACCCCATACCCTAAAATTAATTTGAAAATTTTACAACATTAAAAATAATATTTCTAGGAACGCTACAAGAAAAGCAATCGTACATACATGGTCTTTTGTATTATGAAACTAACGTTTATTTTCTATTTTGAGGCTTCTAATAGTGAAAAATTATTGCAAAATTTTATCATAAAGTTACGGAATATTGAAAAAGAAATTGAAAGAACAATAGAGTAATATTGTTATATTAAGAAACATTATTTTTCAGTAGGCGAAGAGTGCAAAATATACTGCAATTCATAGAGCACATTGTGACAAACTCAATTTCGGTCGATCAACTTACAAACGAATTTTCATCCAAGGTCTTTCATGAACATGTTAGTTGGTATAACTTTTATGTAAAGAAAGTTTGGTCCAAGGAGAGTTTGTATCTAACATAGTCATATAATATATTGCTTTATAATTCGGTTCCAGGTATTTTAAGTTTTTCTTTATCCGAGATAAAGTAATTGAAAAAAGTTTACATTCTGTGAAGTTGAATATTGAACTTCATTATGATCTCACTAAGGTTAGACCAATTGGAAATATGCATGTATATATCATATTTACTATAATTTACATGCTACACTTGCATGATTGATTTATGTTTATGTTTGCATATGTGACGTTGATAGGTGTAACAATCTTTGATTTCTTTTTTTTTCTTTTTTTTTCTTTTTTTTATTTTTTGGTCAAAATAGTTCGCAAACGAGATTGTTTCGAAAACAACTTATGTTCTAAATATCAAATTTTGAATCTCATAAAGTTACATACATTTGTATGACAATACATATGTGACCCAACGGAAATTCTTTGGAGCATTTTCAATAATTTGGGCCATATATATAAAATAAAATGTGTTGTTAAAGCTTAATTAAAGTAATCAAATTTTAAATTAAAGCTAAACTCAAAGATATAATTTTCTATTATTAGCATGTAGATATCGTGGCAATTTTATATTGTTATATGCTAAAATTAGATAATACAAAAATTATAAACAAGAAATTATGATTACATAGGCTTCAATTATTCGCTTAATAGTTTTGATGGAAATAATTCAAATTTAAATTTTATGCACATTTGAAAGGTCAAGTGCTAATTGTTCTGTTTTTTCAATCAATAATTATAGATTCAGGTATAGTTTCCATTAAATCATCTACTTTGCATAGGTTTTTCCCAATCAAATTAATATTAATCATTCATTTAGGCCTAAAGTTTAAAGTATATAGCAATTTTGACGCATTTTCTTTTTACATTGAGGAATGAGTAGCTCATACGTCTATTTATGGAATTTTTGGATTTCTTGGTTTGCCATGGTTAATTTTGAATGATAAAGAAACAATGCTTAAAATTGCCTTTTGGTTATGGTTAATTTTGAATGATAAAGAAACAATGCTTAAAATTGCCTTTTGGTTATGTAGTTCAACTATAATGCAACATGCTGAAGAATTTATTGCCTTTCGGTTATGTAGTTCAACTATAAGGCAACATGCTGAAGCTAAATTCTTCTTCCCATCCGAACGGATGGCTAAAATGAGATCACTAATTGTTGAATTATCACATGAACTGAATAAATGTTGATTGCAGAAAGAAAGAATTGAAATGAGAAGAAAAAGGGTTTTATTCTTTGTTTGAAATGTTTCGAACTATATATATTGCATTACTTATGTTTCTGTACAAACGCATGCTCTATTCATACAAAACGAAAGGGCTTAAAGTAACAGACAGCCCAAATAAAAAAGGGGTAAAACCCGCATTACATAATAGAACAGTAAAGATGCCGTGAAGACCCTTTCTTTCAACACTAATAGAAAATCGGAAGGTTAGGCAAGGCGTTTTATTTGGCACAAACCCATGAATTAGCCAATTAAGTGGTCGACTTTTTACAAAATATGGTGTAGTATATAATAGAACACAGTCCCTCTAGTTTACTGCCTTGTGCCTAACACTGCCATGGTAAAGGTAAAAAGTAGAACTTCACTACGTAGATATGTCCACACAGCTGCTTAAAAGACAACCTACAACTTGCTTAATAAATGATGAAGCAAAAATCCCAGACCACAAGAGAAAGAAAGGAATTTCAAGTAGGAAATTAGCTTGTATTTAAGACTTCAGTCAAATAGACAGGAATTAATGAGATCCAAAAAAGGGGGAGAAGTCAAAGAAGAAAAGTCGAGAATATGACAAGTGCCATTCTTCAATATGAAACTCCTGCTTACACAGAAAAAGTTGTAGATGAGCTTGAGGAAATAACAGATAGGAGGATAGCACCAAGCAGCAATAAGGTTTTGGTGCAGATTCTTGCCAAATGGAGGTAACTACTGAAGAAGCAACATGGTAAGACCATTGAGATATGGTTAAGAGATTTTCCACCACAAACCATATATTCCAGGTAAACCGAAAGCTACAGGATATTCACCAAATAATTCATCAGAGTCTGCTCAAAATTTCACCAGAGATGGTAGACTGGTTGTGGAGGATGGAGTACTGTATAAGATGGTTGAGTACTGTGTTAACAACTGATGTCAACAGATGAAGTGCATGTGTCAAATGGAGCAACAGCAGTTGCAGTGTCTACTTTTTTGGCCATTCAGTTCATAATTCAAACATCCATTTTTGCTTTGCACTTAAGTGGATATGCAAAGAGCAAATGTAGGAGAAGAGGCAACAATTATTGAATATATTTTGATATGTATTCTTATGTAGAAAGCACTAGAATGTATAATGGAAATGTGGAGGAAAAATGAATAACAACTTATGCTTACCTGAGTTCTGTTATTTTTTCCTCCAAAATAGACCTTTTAGCCATTCAGTTCATAGTCCGGTTATCCTTTCTCTCCTCTTCTATTCAAATTATCCTTTTGTAATCTCACAGAAAATAATATTGTTTTAGGTTTTATTACTTCTCTGAAAATCAAACAAAGTATCGTTTGAATATGTGTGTGTGTGTGTCAATATAAACCAAGAACTCATTTGACAATTAATACAGGAAAAAAAAAAAAAAAAAAAACATTCTGAACAAAGCAAATAAATTGAAAAGAGAAAACTAACATCAGTAATGGTTGCTATACTGTGCTAATGTGTACAACCTAAATTTATCAACTTCCTTATACATGTTAAAAGATGTCATATAAACATTCACATCAAGTATTTCTTTTGTTCATCAAAATTTGAAAAGAAGAAGAAAAATTCAATTCAAAATCAGTCATATTTTTGCCATCATCTGGATGAAATCCTGATAGTTGACTCGACCATCTCCATCGGAATCTGCTTCATTTATCATTTGCTCTGCTTCTTCTTCTGTTAGTTTTTCTCCCATGCTAACCATTACATTCCTCAACTGCATTTACATAAAATAACAAATAAGATCAAATGTGTTTACCCTGTCTTTAAACCAAAACACAGTTTTAGTACCCTAGTTATTGTAAAACTAACCTCATTAGCTGAAATGTAGCCATCTTGATCTCTATCAAAAACCTTAAAAACTTCTCTCAGTTCTTCCTCGGCATCAGTCTTCTTCATGTTCACTGCCATTTCTCTCAAGAACTCTTTAAACTCGACAACGTTAACGTCATCGCCATCATAAACTTGGCATATTTTGTTAATCAAATCTTCTTTGTATGAACTTCCATCCATTGAATTTATCATTGGTCGAACTAGCTCCTCAAGCATTCTCAAACCTGTACATCCCATAAATTAAAAATCTTTTCAAATTCAATTTTTTTTTTATGGATAAGAATGAAACTGAAAGGAGAAAAGAAAAAAGAAAATCACCAGTGTCTGATCCATCCGAGTAGTATAAACTAAGACTTCTAACAAATTCAACCATTTGCTCTTCGCTAACAAAATCCATCTAAGTTGAGAAAGTGATGTAAGAATAGTAAAATTCGAAGAACCAGAATGGAAGAAGAAAGATAAGATGAAGCTCTATTTGTAGTATGCGCTAATAATCCTTAGCATTAAAGTTAAGTTGACAGCTCTTAATAAATTATAATACTAAACAGCAATTACCAGTCAAAACAAACACAAATAAATGGTTAAATAATGTGATTTTCTTCATGTTGATGCTTCTGTTTTGTCAATTATAGAATCCGAATAATGCTGCCTGAGAAAAATCCAGAAATGGAATTTATTTCTTGGGTTGGTCACAAAGAAAACAGACGTGGTGTTTGGTGCACTGGTCTATTCGAAAACTCAGTCATACATTCTAAAATTTTCAAGCTTTTTAACAGTTCTTTCTAGTATATTACTATATTTATATTCTTTATTGTTATTGCTCTTTTTCAAACATTGGAAAGCTAAACATTGAAATCTACGCGGCCGTTTGAAGACGTGATTACGTTCAAACACAAACATTATGATCTTAAATATGCGTCTTGAATAAAGATGAGGATTTGATGATGTGATTAAAGTGTTATTATATCTTGTATATGTTTTCGTACTTTTGAATTTATTTATTGGTTTGACAAAATCGTCGAGGAAATTAACACAGTATACAAAGCAAGTAGAACGCGTGTGACTGCGTCTTGGGTAATTCATGTTTACTGTGAAAATAGGGAATCTTGACCACTTAGGCCGTTATGATGGTTATACTAAAAGTACATCGTTTTCGATCCATTTAGCTTTCAGAAGGTATCTTTCTGAAGTGAGCCCGAAGATCCATTTTTTGAAGTCTTAGTTGGGTAAGTTAACTTTCTTTCCTAAGTTAAAAAAAGAGGATAATTCACATACATAGCCTTGTTTTTGTAAATTATAACATCAACAGACCTGTTTCAGAAATAATAACACAAATAGACCTATTTTAGCCTGCAGGGTTTCCGAAGGCGTGTTTTGAAAACATGCATTCATAAAAATACGAAGGCGTGTTTCCAAAACACGCCTTCAATAAACCACTGCACACAACAGGAACCAGAGCCCTTTCTTCCACACTACAACTCTCAATTACGCAGTAGAATCCCAAATTGCATTGACATGAACTCATCCTTATACAACTTGAATAGTAGCAAAGGCTATCACAAGTTGATCACAACAAGACCTTACAATGGACATTCCATGAATGGCAACAACAATGGTAGGCTGAGAACTTCGTTGATGAAAATAAAGGAGTTCAATAACAAGACCTTACAATGAGTTCATCTCTAATTGATTCATAATGCTCCCTTACACAACTACATAATGCTTTCCATACACGAAGACACATTCTATAAACACTACTATCCAAGAAGGCGCTAAGAAATACTTAAACGTACCAAAACATAACAAATAAGTACACAAACATAAACGTGCACTAGTTTCGCATCGGCCGCCTGAGTATTGGTGTGGAAGTTGAAGACGAACCACTGTTGTTGCTGCTTCTAGTGCGTTGTGCACTGCTGGAACGGGGTAATGTGGGCGCCGGTTGTGATGGACAAGGCGCAATCTCGTCATGTGCTACTACCTGAGGAGGAGGAAAACCTGTAGGAGGAGGAGAAGGAGGACCTGCAGGAGGAGGTGGAGGAGATGGTGGTTTCAGCCGATCTAGCTTGTTCCTGCACAAAATCACGTCTAAAATCTTTTGTATGTTTGTGCACATTGTCCGTCCCTCGTCGTCCGTCTGCCTCTCTCTAAGCTTTTCTGCCTCCTTCCACGCACGGTTAATACCGGCAACCTGCAAATTTAAAAGAAAATTAGATAGAATGAATAAATGAAATTGATTATATTTAATAGTACACACATCAACTTAGCACGTTCCTCTCTAGTGGTGCTCTAGGAACATACGGTGTTAATGCAGTATCTACTCTGGGATTAAGGGCGTAGCGTCGTGATATGTTCCAGTAGCACCTCATGCACTGTGCCACGGATATGGGGGGCTCCCTCTCGAACTCAATACGGTTATCGCGGTCATTCCACATGGCATGATACATGTGAAAGTCCTGTGCACTGTAGCCCTCAATGTAAGGCGGTGCATCATCCGGTATATGCTGCCTCATGCTAAACTGCCTCATAACCCTATCGGGAAGGTGCCAAGCGGTGAAGCTATAGGCTATCATAGGTACTCTCGTCGTCCAAAGATACCCATGAGCTCTGCACGTGTCTAGTAGTAGGGCAAGTATCTCATTAATGTACGGATACCCTGTATCCTTTTCGTTTGTTAGAACGTCCAGCTCGTTGCGGTAAAATACCAACTCTCGTCGCGGTGTATGTCGCGTGTTCTTTTTTCCTACCCACCTATTACATGATAATAAAAGGTACATATAATGGAAATGGTATGTGTTGTGTTTAATAAAATAAACGATCAAATAAGTATACCTAGCTCTAAGTGGCATCGATGTGTCGATGGGATCAGGAGTCACTACTAATCTTCCGATGGAAAGATAAGTCCAGGACCAAAGCTAAGTACACAAAAATATACTATTAATACAAGAGAATGATGCATCACATTGTATAACAGTAAATTATAGAAATCCGGTTCATACCTGAAGTAGTGTCGGACAACCAACAACACAGTTATACTGTTGCAGTGCGACCTTAGGCAAATTCTAATATGCATAGGCCAACACTGCACTACCCCACGAATATGAAGAGCATTGTCCGAGATCAGCTAAAAAGGGTAGCCATCTCAAATCTATACGGGTCTTGGCATGGTCGACCATCATTCTGTAGAAAACAATATGTAGTAAAATGCAACGAGCCCGTTGCTCAACCTCTAACAGGGTGGCATCTACAGAATTATCATCTGCCAACTGGTTACAGAACCATCTGATATTAATCGAATTGTTACCCCTTACTTGATTGGCTGGTGGATCCAGCCCTAGTAGGTCATGACATAGCTGCAAATAATCGTGTGCCGCACCATCAAACGCAACAACATTGCCGTCAATAGGCAATCCTAGCAAAACCGTAATATCTCCCAAGGTGATAGTCATCTCACCGACCGATAGGTGAAACGTGGATGTCTCAGGCCTCTACCTATCCAGTAAAGCACCGACAAGGCTATGATCGAGATGGATGTAACCTAAGCGAAAAATATGCATGAATCCAACCCTATGTATCTTGGCAAGTACGCGAGGATCCTCGGACGTCACTTTCGAAAGTGACGACGAGTGGTCTATGACAAACCCAGTACTGACACTCTGCAAGTGTAATAGATAACAAAAACTGGTGTTTGACATCTAAAAAACTAAATATCAAAATATGAAAATAGTAACAAATTGCTACCTGCGTCCGATCAGCATTCGATGTCCTGTGTCGCGGCTGCATATATAATACGCTCGGATCTACTGGTCCGGGCTACATCTCAAAATACTCTGCAAAAATGAAGGATTAACTGTTTCAGACATTTTCAAACCAATAAAATGATTTTCATAGCAATACAGTACACAACTTACATGTGTCGTCAAACTTGTTTGTAATTAACCGCAATACCTCGATTCATACTATATCCAATACATGACATCCAATACCCCACAAATAATAATCAAAAAACTCAATTCAATAATGTGAACAATCTAGACACCAAAACCCCCAAATCGTATAGCGAACAATGTACACAACAATGTACAAATTTCTTACTAGTAAGCCACAAACAAACTAAACAACAATGCGAACAATGTACACCAAAACCCCCAAATTGTATATGCAAACAATGTACACAACAACGCGAACAAGGTATACACCAAGCTTTGTTTTTTCAACAAACAAACTACGTACTAGTACGCTACTATCAGTTCTATATCTTCTATTTCTTGAAATTATATGACCTAATATGAAAAACAATAATTTTGGGTTTAGTTTTTTACCGATTTCGTTTTGTACGCCAGATGTGCTAGCCATTGCAAGCTTTTTGGAATGAAAAGGACGAAAATTGGATGAAATTAGGGTTGATTTGGGATTTTTTTTCGTGGGGTTTCAGGTGGCTGAACTAATTGGGGAAGATGGAATAATGAGTGAGGTGGGGGGAAATGGGTCTCGCGATTGGTATTTGTGCAGGGTTTATCTGAAGGCGTGTTTTGGAAACACGCCTTCGGTATAATACAAAGGCGTGTTACCAAAACACGCCTTCAGAGACCCTATAGACCAAAACAGGTCTACATTTGTGATACTTTTATAACACGGCTCTTTCAGTTATTGTTTTGTAAAACAAGCCTATATGGGTAAAAAGTCCAAAAAAAGAAGAAGCAAAAACTAATGTAAAAGCGAAAATGGAAATTAATCGGAGCCGTTAAGGTTACCATTTTGCAAATGTTATTTTCATAAGTTTCATTGATAAGCTAAAATGATATACCAAAATGTATGGTCAATAATAGGGTTATATAGGAAAGATGGTCGAGTGGTTGAAGGCATAGCATTGGAACAGCTATGTAGGCTTTTTGTTTACCGTGGGTTCGAATCCCTCTCTTTTCCGTTTCTGTTAATTCACCATCATTACCAACTACAATATATCAAATCAAATAAAAAAGAATATCGTTACGGGTAAGGTTAGCGATGAAATTGGCCACTAACAACCTATATAATCCATATCACGGAATAATGGTAAATCCATGGATTAAAATTACGAGAGAATGAAGAGAAAAAAAAGGAATTTTTTTTAAGAAACACATGAAATGTATAGTGGCTCAGTAATTTGCTTACATAAACTATGAGTTAATCCCTTGTTTATACTGTTAGATTGCAATACAGTTTAAATTTAATTATAAAAATGTGGAGGAAAAAAGTTGATTTTTTAGCTGTGCAGTTAATGCCCAAAAATATATCGTAGCGGATTACCATAGCTACGCTTTTCCCAAATAGCATCTGATATAGCCTCTCTGCTTTAAGCTCGACTATATTCCGCTATTCCCGATAAATTCGATTTTTTCCGCTATATTAGTTATTTCCGCTCTATCTTTGATGAAAGAAACGAACTAAAAATGACATCTACGCATTATAAAAATTATGAAGATAGGTTTTTTAATTAGATCCGCTAAGCGCTTGCTGCTCGGACCTACATAAAAAAGCATAAAAAACATCTTTTTCTAAATGCCTTGGTCCCTTGTTTGTAAATGGAGTTCGACTTGGACCAGCATGAAACTTCGCAAAAATAACAAAATAGTGGGAATGACTGAATCAGCAAAGCACGAGTATGACAATCGCCCATAATCACTGCACTAAATAAGAGGAATAATGTGCTGAATAGTGTGCCAGACAGTTATGAACGATCATTAAGGTATGATACCATAAGCGGAACCTATCGTGTAACTCATAGCGAAGGATAAAATATAGTAGAACATATACAATAGACAATAATAGTGAAGCATATTTGAGCAGAAAGCTTCAGACTTTCATAAAAACTAGAAAGAAATATCCATATACTCGGATTACAACATAATGTCTGTACAAATGTATCTCACTACAACACTCAGAGTGAAACATCAAACAACAGAAATAATAGATACTAGATAGTAGCTAAGATAATACGCCGGACTCTGCTCACCACCGAACAGCAATATCGTCCTCACCAAGATATCACCTGTCACCTGTCACTTATTCTACCGATCCAAAAATCGGATGAACAACCTAAGGTAATAAGAGGGAAACATAAAACCTTGAGTCAGACAACAGTTAGTGAGGGATAAAACAATTATCTAAGATCATCAACAAAGTATATGAGAATATGTAGATAAACAAACTAATCTACCAACAACAGAGAAGAACAAAACCCCATCTTCCCCACGTTGGACGATGATAGCCTTCACAACAAGCATTTCAACCATATATCCATGGTAATTCAAACAACCATTCATTCATGGAAACCAGAAGTAATCCATAATAACACTCATGACATGCAGATTATATTCCCATGTAAACCATCTTAATCGAATTCAACATCCCTCATGCACAAGCCCCGGAGGCCTAAACCAATATCAGACAAGCACCCAAGAAACATCTCTTTCGACGTCAGATAATCTACGTGAGACGGAACAAGAAAGCAACCAACATCCATGACTAACTCTGGATATCACTTCCAATCCTGCTTCGAAACCATCGTTAATCGTACGACCGACTAAACACTTTGCCATCAATTGTCAATGGCCAATGGTGAACCCCGGTTCTAGCAAAAACTCCATATGCCATAAAATGAAATGTAACCAGGCCCATTCAAGCTGCTCAGGGTACTCGACCATACAATCGGTCATTTAAGTATCCATATTATACCGCTGCTTTGAGTCCACTAGAACCTACGACAATGATAATTCCTCGTCCTACATAACTCTAGTCGTCATCTCCGACGACTATCCATAAGCTCAGAACACATTTGAGCAACCATTTCACACGAACTCAAAACACCCTTGAGTCGTCCTCACATTCGTTGCATTACGACGAACAACGAACACATCAAAGCACTTCGACATTCTCACTTGAATACACTTCGAAGTCATCACTATCACCGGACCAAACAACACCAATGCATGATCCAACATCACTCCATAGCACTATATGGCGCTACCGATCCAACATTGGAAAACACGACCGATCCATCGTTAAAGAATATGACTGATCCATCTTTAAGAAACACGACTGATCCATCCAAACCAGTACGACCGATCCATCAACATAAGCCTGAATGATCCATCATCTTGAGAAGCAGACGGACCATTGCCACGACCGACCCATCTAAATTGACCGACCATAGCTTTCATACTGATCCATCATGGTGTCGATCCATCATCTTGACCAACTCATACCCGACCGATCCATCTTGTCGACCGACCCATCTTGCCGACCGATCCATAGCTTTCATACCCTGAAACCACAACCGACACTTCTGACTAACCCATCATGCAACTGAACGACCCATCACTCTTTGCCCGACCGATCCATCATGAGAAGGTATGACCGACCCTTCATGACCAACTCATGTAAGGAACACTCCGACCGATCTATGCTAGGAGCACACCGGCCGATCTATCACCTTTTTCTCCAACCGATCCACCCCTAGGCAGATCTGATCCATCTCCAATCTTGACCAAAAATTCGCCAAACGACAATATTGATGAAATCAACTCATCCAATTCATCCAATACAACCATAAACATGTTATGAAATCACCAACGACTTGACAATGACAATTATCATCAATGATTATGTAAAATTCACCAAAATCATGATAAATGGATATATGAACTAAATTATGGGTCTAATTTGCATAAAAATATGAAACTATATGAAAATTACCGATTTTAAGTTGCTAAATAAGATCCTATGGCGATTCATATGAAAATAGACTTACCATGATGTAGATCGAGGAGAAATCGACTTAAAATGATGAAAACATGTTCATACAACTCATATACTTGATTGATTCCGCGTGAGAGATGCATATCACTCACCAAATCTCTAAAACAATACAAAAACGATGAAACTCGATTCCAGACAGCGAAGAATTTACTCCAAACTCTTCGATTTGATGAACTCTCTCTTCGATTGATTAGATCTAGCTTCAAACAATGTAGATCTTCGATTCTCTAAGCTCTAATGGTGGAAAGGTGTAGAAGATGGAGCAATAGAAGATCACAAGCTCTTCCAAATGAGAGAATGGAGAAAGTAAACTATTCTCCATGTCTCTTACCTCCTATCTATAGCCTTCCACTAGCCCATTAATGGGTCTCTCCAAATTAGCCCATTATGGCTTACCAAACCTGAACAATAAACTGTGAAACCTTAAAACAGTGATTCCTCCCAAACCACTAAGCCAAAACTTTAATTTGACCACTCTACGGAATGGGAATCATCGTTTCCTTTCCAATTAGGCCAATCTTAGTACCTGATTCGATCCGATTCAAAATTTATGTCCTGTACAAGAGTGACAGGGGAAAAATGGTCACAAACATAATTGGTAAAAATTATAGACATGTCTTACATCCCCATAAACAATATATCAAACTATGAGAATGATCCAACCCTTAGGGAATAAAATAAAAATATTTTATGATTCTCAGATACGTAAAATTCGGGCTATTACATTTTCCTCCCTTTAGGGATTTATCCCACGAAATCCCTAGCAAACACAAGCAACCAAAACAATTCCGCATGCCTATCACTCATAAACAGCCAATTCTATCATCCAAACTAGCAGCCATCAAATCATGCATCCATAACCTTATCCTAGCACGTGAAATTCTAACCATAAAATAAGTTTCAATGACCTAATGATAATATGATATCAATGGGTCCTATCGACGAAGAATTCTGGATGAGTCGCCTTTATGCTCTCTTCCGCCTCCCATGTACAATCGTTGCCATCCTCACTTCATTGTACCTTGACTAGCTTAACTGTCTTCCTCCTAAGTTGTTTCATGTCATTTCCCACAACACAAAGCGGATTACGAGGTTTCGTAACTACAGTCTCGACTTCTAGGTCTTTATACTGCTCTGGAGATACCACCACATTCGAATCATGCACGCACTTCCGTAGAAATGACACATAGAAAACATTATGCACATTTGACATCTTCTCCGGTTACTCCAATCTATATGCGAGCTTTCCAATTCGCTCGACTATTGGAAACGGTCCAACGAACCTTGGAGATTACTTTCCTTTACTTCCAAACCGAACCACATGTTTCAACGGCAAAATCTTCATTAAAACCATATCGCCTACGTCGAATTCCGAATATTTCTGACGCTTATCAGCATAACTCTTATAATGATCTGGGCCTGCCTTCATCCGT
This sequence comes from Allium sativum, assembly GCA_030737875.1. Taxonomy (NCBI): domain Eukaryota; kingdom Viridiplantae; phylum Streptophyta; class Magnoliopsida; order Asparagales; family Amaryllidaceae; genus Allium; species Allium sativum. The sequence goes on from CM060920.1 coordinate 89,533,235, forward strand.
TGTCGAGCGATATAATCTGAGGTTTCTCTTATCATTTCTAGCTAAATTATCAACTTATCTCCACTTTCTAACCAACATGCTAGATAATTACATGGTCTACCATACAACGCCTTATGGTGCGCTCTCAGTGCTCGACTGGTCGCTGTTGTTATATGCAAACCGGACTAGATGTAAATGGTCTTCCCATGATCCCCCGAAGTCCAATACACAAGCTCTTAGGAGATCTTACAAAACTCGATTAACCCTCTTGGTTTGAACAACAGTTTGGGGACGATAAGCCGTACTCAAACACAACTCGGTTCCCAAAGTCTCTTGCAAACTTTTCTAAAATGCACTCGTGAACAATGGATTTCGATCACTCGCTATGCTCTTCGGGATACCAAGGAATCGAACTATCCATTTTATATAAAGCTCAGCCAACTTCGATGTTGTCCTAGTTGATTTGACAGGAATAAACCTTGCACTTTTGGTTAAGAGATCCACGATGATCCAAATTCCTTCGTTTCCTGCCTTGGTTCTAGGTAATCCATTGATAAAATTCATCGATATTTGGTCCCGCTTCCACATAGGAACTTCCAATGGCTGAAGCAACCCACTCGGCTTCATCTGTTTAGTTTTCACCAACTAATAGTTCATACAAATGAAATTTCCAATATCTCTTTTCATCCCTTCCCAGTAGTAGACTTGCTTCATGTCCTAATACATCTTATTACCACCAGGATGAGTCATCAACTTCGAGTGATGACATTCCTTCAAAACCTCATCTCTCAATCCATCGATATCAGGAACAACCAGTCGTCCTTTCTTTCGAAGACTACCCTCTCAATCAACCTCGAACTCTTTATCCTCTTGTTCCAACTTTTGGATAAACTCGACAAGCTTTGCATCTCGCTTTTGGCTCTCACCAATCCTTTTGATAAGAGTAGGTCTTATCAATAAGCTTGCCAACATTTCAGGTCCCAGCTCACAACTTGGTCTGAAATCAAACCCTGCCAAAAACTCGAGGCTCTTCCATTTTGAAAACATCGCTCCCAAACTTGCGTGTCTTCGACTTAACGCATCTGCCACTGCGTTGCCTTTACCAGGAGTATAGGCTATACCAAAATCATATGATTCCAGAAACTCAACCACCGTTGCTGCTAAAGATTCAAATCCTTTTGGGAGAAAAGATACTTCAATGACTTATGATCCGTAAAAAATTCAAATCAAACTCCCAACCGGTAATGTCTCCATGTCTTTAGAGAAAATTCGATCGTTGCCAATTCCAAATCTTGAGTTGGATAATTCCTTTCATGTGGCTCTAGTTGTCAACTCGCGTATGCCACAACCTTATCTTTCTGCATTAGCACCACTATAAGAAAAATACCCTATTGCAACTAGCTATTTGCAACAGGCGATAATGACTGTTGTAGTAAATGATATTTAGCAACAGGCCTATTATTGCAGTCACAATAGATGAGATTTAGTAACAAGCCTTTTATTTCTGTTGCGAAAAACATATTTTTAGCAACTGCACTTCCCTTCCTTTTGCAAAAACATACTTTTAGCAACTATACTTCCATGACAGTTGCAACAAACATATTATTTGCAACTGCGCTTCCAAGCCAGTTGCGAATAGATATCTTTAGCAGCTATTTTTGCCACTTGCAATAACTGCATTTATTTACAACTGGTAAAGCCCGTTGCAAAAAACATACTATTAAAAATAAGTATCAGCATTTAATGATTAACTTTTAATAACTAATTTTAAATAGTTACTATTAAATGATTAAATACTACTAATTATATAATAACTAAGATTAATATTTAATAATCATTAATTAATAATAAAATTTAAGTATTATACAGTGATATTTATAACTGATAATTAAATAATAATAATTAATAAAATATTAACAGTTAACATTGAACTAATAATAATAATAAATAACTATTAATAATAGTAAAAAACTAATGGTGGCTATACTTTGAAAATTGACATAAGCACAAACTTCTAATTTTAAATTCTTAGCCTTAAATGTAATAAACAATCAAGAATCAAAACTCACTGCGTTTTCTTAAATATTTGCTAATGTGAAGGTTCAATTTTTTTAATGTTTATTCATAACAACTTATTTTTCTTCTGCCATTGTTTTTTAGCATTGGTGTATATTTGGTTTTCACATGTAAAGATCCAAATTGTGGACCTTTTAGCAATGGCAGTGTTCTAAACTTTTCGTTGAATTGAATTTGCTATTTTTTAATCATATTTTACTATTTTCAAAAAAAATTATTTCTGTAAATTACTTCCAAAGCAATAACGTTTAACTTGAAATTACTAGTTTCCTTTAACTTGATGTTTCCATTAATGCTCATTTTCTTCATTCTTTAGTATTTATCATGTATTATTATTTGTTGCAACATGGTTACTGCATAATCAAAACGTATGATCATACTAGAACAATCATGCCAATAAATCCAAACAAACTTCCCGCACTCTAATTTCATTTCCCGCTTTCCAAACAAAACCCTAAATTATATTTCCCCTAAATCCTCAGATTCGCTCTTCCATAGCGCAACCACAAGATATAATCGCGGCATTCCTTGAACTTCTCCTCCACATGTCGGATCTGCTTTTCGGATCCGCTCTTCAATAGCGCAACCACATATCATTCTGTAACTCCTCCCCCCTTGGCCTGTCGGATCCGCTCTTGAGATCTTCAGATTCTTTCTTTAGATCGAACTCATAATTTAACAGGTATTAGCGAATTATTGGGTTTGTAGGGACAATATGCTTGTACTGTCGGATATAGGTTACATGGATCCATACCCGAATCACTTGGTGAGATAAATTGAGGGTTTTGTGCCTTGATAGCGATGAACAGAAAGGCTCGACGTTTGGAAGTTAAGAGAATCTTTAAAGGTGACTGAGTTGGGCCTGAATAACAGTAGGTTGAGGGTGTTTGTTTGGAGATAGTGAGTTAATACGTCTTGCTGTGTTATACAAGTAAGTTTGAATTTCATTTTTTGCGTTCATGTTTTTTCCCTCTTTCTATGCATAAGTCTGTGATGTTTCTCTTTGTTTCTTTGTTGGCGGCTTGTTGATAGGGAAACATACTTAATTCATATGTTTTTATTCCTGTACTTCTTTGGCTCCAGGCTCTAAGGTTCATATTCTTTATTTCAGATGCTCTCCCACTTTTGCATTTTTTGAACTGCATGCATCAACAGATGCACACTGGTTCAGGCACGATAATGTGTCTCATAGTCAACCAATTTTATTGAAAAGGAAATCACTATAGGCCATTAGTGACTAAATTGCAATAAGAGAATACATGATGGGGTAATGTGAATCGCATTGCCTAGTCATTAGTGACAAAATTGCAATAAGAGAATATATGATAGGGAATGTCATTGATCATCGGTTTAGCAGTGGGACCTTTAAGTTTTAGCTAGTGATCTTGGATTTGTAACCCAGAGTTTACATAATAACCATGTTCACAAAAACGCTTCTGCAGAGAACATGGTACAGTTGGGGATATGAGACATGCCTGGCCCAGTGCACGTGTGGAAAAAAATCTCACTTGTTCACACAGATCATGGGTTCAGAGGTAAGGCCTTTATCTCGAAATATATATCAGTCTATGATATTTCATCTCATTTGTTCCGGCCAAGTTCCTCAAAGGGTTTAATACTATACTTTATAATAAATTCCACATGGCATTCCTTTTATTTGCTCATCATTTGTAGCCTCTATGCCACATAAAATTATGTATTTAGAGTTAGTTTAAACCATTGACTTTGTGGACCTCTATACGTACTAGGTCTTTCCAATTTTACTAAAATTATGCAATGACAAGAAAAACAAAATATGTGTGATCTTTTTCTTTCAGGGGACCGAGGGTGTTAAGATACGAAAGATGTGATCATTTCTTGTTGATGATCAATCAGTGCATGAGTTTTATGATGTTCCAAGTCATTAGATTTAGTTTAATTTTTTTCATAAAATACTAATTCGACTCCTCAAAAATCAAAAGAAACTTTGTACTCTTCAAGTCTTTGTTATACCTTTTTCGTTTTATTTGCTGATGATGCATGTATGTGCGTTTACAAATTCATTACAGGTAATGAACAAGGTGCTAGGGAATTCTTAAAACTAGTATTTCGAGCATTATGCTTATGCTGGGATAGACAGAGTATAGTAGTTATAATTTGCGATTACTTTCTCATCTTTATAGACCTTTTGTTTCTTTTACTAACAAAATTTTATCGTTCTTATTTCAGGTTTGCTGGAATGACATACATATTCCTGGACAGGCATGTGCATATTCATGATCGACAACAAACTTGGAGCATGAACTGCAGATTTTTTCTTGTGACGACCCAAATTTTCGGTACCTTTTGAGCTGCTTGAACAACACCAATCCAACCGAAATTGCATTGGAAACCCATATGTCAAATAGAAAGAAATTAGAGGGTGAGGTAAGAAAGAAAGAAATATTGGAATAGAAGAAGAAGAACCAACACAACACAGAGTCTCACATCGCAGCGGAACAAAATATAATATAGAAATAACTTTTATTGAGAGCTTGTAAAATACTTACAAATCATCAGAGTACATCAATACATCTGGACAGTTATAATAACCTATCCTCATATTCAACACACATCGGAATAATAACTGTATAACATCATACGTTTGAACTCTTCCAGCACGTCTTCTGAACTTTGTAGTGTCCAATAACCTGAACCTGTACTACCCGGTCTAACCCGAGCATTACAAATACCGGGTCAATCTGGTGAACCAGAGTGAGAGAAACTTGCACGGTTTAAGGGGAATCATCCAACTTGATTTTAAAGTTTAAATTTTTTTTAAAAGAAAAGGATAATAGTAAGACCAAATCCACACATAAATACGGATGGTTTTTACCTTACTATAACCCAAAAAATTTTGAAATCATATATATCATCTGTTATTATAATAGTGTCTAAATACAAATAAATATTAATCTAGTAGAACACTTGCATCTCACGCTTCACATGAATAGTATACAATCAAAAACTGTGGACGTTTATTGGAGATTGGATACCGACCATGACAAGGTATGGAACCACATGCTGATAGTGTATCTCTAGAGGGGAATACACTGTGTTCAACAAGAACTTCTTGCAACCCGACCACACCTGACCGACCACTCATTTCGCTTGAGTGTATCGAATGTATATCACCATCGGTTGGGATCAACAACCGTTCCCCAAAAAGGGACATCATCGATAGATTAAAGAAGCAAAAGTAATTTCTCTAGATAGGTGATTATACACCGTAATCGGTGCGACTCACATAGCCATGCCGCCTGCCCGATTTTTGTCATTTCCCGGTTGATGAGGCTTGAGGTTAAAATCGACTTTTGGAACATCTGACCACCATGCATTGTCCATACACGTCATCCAGGAATAGGATGAACCGAAGGCACCCTCAGCTGCATTCAAAAGATCAGTAGCGAGAAGTCATTGCAATCCGCAAAACCCCACTCACGATCGAATCATGTCAGAATACCTCTAGCTGCAGACCAAAGAATATTCGACCAATAATCCTTTCGTTTATGAAGATCCACGGTCTTCAATTGCTCCATCTCGATCAGCTTCTGAACATCTTCAACATTTGCGTATATTCTAGTCGAAATGGTTTTCGAATATAAATTCGATCCCGGTCTTTCCGTACCAATCGATTTGGCCAGATTTTGATAGTCGGTGATTTAACTATCAAAACAAAAAACCGTGATCCGTAAAAATAAATTGAATTCAATAGTATAGTACTCAGCATCACTTGGCCTCTTTAATTAAACTTATTCGAACTCATCTCATTAATCTCGATAATATCATTATATTTTTACCAAATCTCTTTTTATTTCCATTGCTCAATATTCATTAGTCCCTAACCGAAAACTAGTAAGAGAACAACTCCCTAAATATCAACCCCGAAGGCAAAAACCAACATCAGATCGATATTCAAAAAGTCATTTAACTCAACTAATCTCCAGTCAGTTTTTAACTTTCTTAACTTCATTCACATTTGCAAAACATTTGCTTTTAAACCATTTTCCATTTTTAAAATCTCATCTCACTTTACTTCCCTTTACTTTACTTAATATCATTTAATTATCAATTTATCCAACCCTTAATCATTGCATTATTCTCTTCTTATCATATTATAAATTTGTTTTATAAAATCATTTAATAACCACTTATACTTTTAAATAATAAATAATAACTATGTAACAACCCGTATTTTCAACAACCTGTTATAACATAAATTGAGGCAGAATCAAATTATAAAATGGGAAACAAGGGAAACGGGCTATGCCATTGCGTTCGTCTCGGAAAAATACGCGAAATAGAGTCCGAGTTTTCGAAAATCGGAGTCCGTATGACCCAGTTAAGGCCCATTGAAGTTTTCAGAAAAATCCTAAGTAAAAACAGATTCAGATTTAAAGAATTGGGCCAGCTGGGCCAAGGCGGGAAAATTCCCGCCAGGGGCCCCATGTCGACAGGCCTGTCGACAGGGTCCCCAGGGAGTCGACTGCCCTGTCGACAGCCCTGTCGACAGGGGGTGCACGGGCTGCTTAGCCTGGTGCACCATTTCTGATTGGGGTTGGGTCTTGTGGCTTGTTTCTAGAGAGTTCCGGGATCTGATGGACCTAATTGAATCTAGGGTTAATCCTATGGCCTAAAAACACTACCCTAATCTATAAATAAGGCCCTAAACTACCCTAAATCATTCATTATTCATCCTAGTAACTAAACTATGCCAAAATCCATCCTCTCATGGCCTCCACCCTCTTCATACAATCCCTAAATTGATTTCTAAGTAATTTTCCATGCATACAAGCATATTTAGGCTTGTATGATCCTCCTTAGCTTGCATTAAAGGCTTGTTTCTCTATTTGGCACCATAAAGGAGGAGTCTTGGTCAAGTTTGCTTGCATTTTTGGGGTTTAATTCGTTGCATAAGGGGTTCTTTACATTTGCTATAGTTATTTGAGCCCGCATAAGCATTGTAAGCCCTCTTACCTTCACTTTACAAACTCTAAAGTTATCATGTGGTGAAAGTTGAGATTTGTACAAGTTAAATGAGTTATGCATGTTTATGCATGTTTGCTAAGCCATGATTTACAAGTTAATTGAGTTATGCATGTTTATGCATGTTTGCTAAGTCATGATTTACAAGTTAATTGAGTCATGCATGTTTATGCAAGTTTACTAAGCCATGATTTGCAAGTTTATTTAGTTATGCATGCTTATGCAAGTTTAAAATGACAAGTTGTGCATGTTTTGACAAGTTGTGCATGTTTTGACAAGTTGTGCATGTTTATGGCAATGTGCAAGTTCACTATGCTAAGTTGTACAAGTCTAACATGTTATGCATGGTTGTTGTGCAAGTTTATCATGTATGTTGTGCCAAGTTCCCTCTCCCTATCCTTTATGCGTTATTACGAATATGTAAGCGATAGAATGACGTTGGGGGTTTTGGGTAAACTTAAAATACATGAAAATATAAGATTGGGAATTTACCTATTAAGTTAGGTCTACCCCTTGGGAATTTACCTATTAAGTTAGGTCTACCCAAGTAATTGTTGACTTGTAATTATGTTTTGAAATAAAGTGGACATGACACTTAGAAAACATAAGTGTGGCCAACTCGAGGTTGGGTTGAGTTTGTAGCGTAATTCTACCCGGAACCGACCGGCTTAACTAGTGGCTACAAACAATAGGACCCAATGTGAGAAGTTGGTCATGGGGTGCCAAGACCCGAGGTTAGACCAAGTTGTGGTGTAAAGCTACCCGGACCCGCCCGGCCTAACTAGTAACCACAACAAGGTCTAATGTGAGAGGTTAAGGTGCATTAAATTAATTAATGCCTCATGATTAGGGTTAAGTCAGGGTCCACTAATACTTAACCAATTTGGGGATTCGAGGGATTAGAATGCGGTTAAGTTATGAACCGTTGGGTGCACTTAACTAGTTTAATCCATTTGGGAGTTCAAGGGATTAGAATGGGGTTAAGCCACACTTAACCAGTTTAATCCAGGATTAGTGAAGGGTTAAATCACACTTAACCCTCTTAGAAACCCTAGCAACGTGGTCTGTTCCAGCAGTAATCCCAGTTTGGTATCATTCACAACCCTAGAGGCTAGGCTAGGGCGGGGCACGATTACTGGACTGATGTAAGCGACCAAAGGGCGATGGCCGAGTGGTACAGCGGTGCGGGTCCGGCGGGCTACGGACGTGCACGTAGTCCGATGTTGGACAAACTTGAGGCACGGGTACCAGTAGGTTAGGGCTGTGCATTATTGCTTAAGTGTCCGGGGTTGACACCCGAGGGCTTGATACACCCAAAGGGGGACCCAGCACAGACTATCTACAACCATATGTGGGCCATATGGACACCAACACTTGACGTGTTAGGTTTATAGGGAGCCGATCGACTAGACCGTGGCTGGACCTTTTATTAAGGTCACTTCATGTTATTGGGCCAAAGTTTGGGCTAAGGGATCAATACCTGTTACGTTGGTTTGCTAGTACACCGTGGTGCAAAACTTAACCTTGTTTTATGCGATGACACCTCTATCTGTCTTGTAGTTGATTTATCATGCCAGTATGTTGTTATCTATGATCATCTCAGTTTCCATCATGATGTTAACTTTATTAGTTTATAGACTGATCGTAGCAGGGCTTACTCAGTCTTTTTGACTGACCTGTTTTCTTTCGCCTCTTTTCTTCCGTTTCCCCCCCCCCAGGTTCTCAGGGAGGGAATACTAGAGCCTAGCTTGGATTTTAGCCGCTTCCTTGGATAGCTCATGTATGCTTTGGACTTGAGCCCGCTATGGTTTATTACTCTTAATTGGGGATAGCACTTATGTATTTTCAGTTTATCAGATGATGTATTTATCTAGACTTGTAATTCTGGGAAATTGACATTTTGATGTACCAGACTTGTGTTTTGAAATTTTTTAAAAATCTTCCGCTGTTTTATTTACTTACTCTGTTTATTTACATATATATATATGTCATGTCCTGCCTTGCTATATCATTATGCATGTTTACCAATAATGCCCCTCCAAAGCTAGTGCATTCCTTTGCGAGTGACCCTGGCGGAGGTGGGGTGTTACATTTGGTATCAGAGCATATGGTTTACGAGAAGGGATAAAAGGGTTTTTTTTTTTTTTTTTTTTAAAAAAAACTTTTGAAAAGAAAAACTATTCTCAAAACCAAGTATTAAGTATTTTCTGAAGAAAAGTCTAGTTATTTTTAAAAGGCTATTCCCCAAAAAGCCATTAGCACTATCCTTTGACTCCTCGTTTAAACTCTTTCCTTTTCGTTTCCAGCATGTCTGACAATCTCATCTTGCCCGAAGGAGTAACAATACCCGATTGGTTTCGTCGGTACTTGGAAGTCACGGCACCGGTCCCGGGTGTCTCTAAAGATGTCCTTCCAGTCGAGGTCGCTGTTCCTCCTCCACCTCCCATAGCTAATGTTCTTCCTCCTTCCCCTCAGCATCCTCAAACTGACTTCGCAGAGATTTGCCAAGATTTTAAGGCGATGGGTTGCAAGAATTTCTTTGGAACAGAGACTTTTGTAGAAGCAAGGAATTGGTTGAAAGAGACCGAAGATCTTTTAGCCACCTTTGATATAGGTGACCGCAGGAAGGTTTTATTAGCAGTATGGTTGCTAAAGGAAGAAGCTGCACGTTGGTGGGTAGTCACCACCGCGACCAGGCCAATTGAGACTTGGGATGACTTTAGAGGAAGGTTTGGACTGAGATTCTTATCACTGAGGCAAGGGGACATGACTATTAGGGAATACATAGATAAGTTTAATCAACTGGCTCAGGACGATTTAGACTTGGTTAATACAGCTCAGAAGAAGGCCCTACACTTTGCTCTAGGATTAAACGAGCCATTACATGATTTGGCCCTGTCTCATATACCCTTGGGGGCGACTTTCGAGAGTTTAGTGAATTTGGCCCTACTTCAAGAAGAAGAACTTCCTGAGACGAAGCATTTTCGAGTAGGGTGCTCCAGAAGTATTCGCTACTGATGTGGACGGTTTGCTTCGCTTATATGTTGATTTTCATGAGAAAAATAGATAACCGTTACCAAGGATCAATGATTTGTTGATCAGCTTGTAGGAGTATCTGTTTTCTTTTGATCTAGCTACCGGATTCTATCAGCTTAGGATGGCTGAGGATGGAATTGACAAGACTGCGTTTAGGACTCTGGATGGGTTTTAGAATGGCTAGTCATACTATTTGGTTCGACTAATGCACCCGCATATTACGTAAACTGGATGGGTAGGGTGTTTAGGGAGTCCTTGAACAAGTTTGTCATGGTCGTCATAAACGATATTTTGATCTCCTCAAAAGAACGAGGAAGAACGTGCTATACATCTCAAGAAGGAGATGGATACGCTTAGAGCCACCAGTGGAAGGTCAAGTTCTCCAAATGTCACTTCGGAGGAAAGAAGTTGGATTTCTTGGGCACATAGTTCCAAAGTAAGGCTTAGCGGTGGATTCCGCTAAAGTGGTTACGGTTTAAAACCGGAAAACTATGAGGAGGGCAATTGAAGTAAGAAGCCTCCTCAGTTTGGCTAGTTAGTTAGCATTCCCGGAGCTTAGACTTACTCTTCTGGATCAAGAAGGGGGTTTCGCAGGAAGAAGATCCGCAGTTAGTCAAGAACATGGACCAGATGATTCGAGGCGAAATGTTAAGTCACCTCACTAGATATATTATAGATGACAAGGGATGACTGAGGCACGATGAGGGATTATGTGTTCCTCAAGTAAAAGACCTGGTAAAGAAGGTTCTTGAAAGTACGCACCACTCGAGGAGGTGGCCGAGTTGGTCTCGGAATGCATGTTGTGCCACCAAGTTAAGGCCAAGTCATAGAAGCCCAGAGGGCCATTACCTCTATTGGGGGTTCCGCAGGGGAAGTGTGAAAACATCCGATAGATTATGTGGATGGACTACCTAGATCAAGGAAAGGGAATACGAGTAAGTGGGTCATAATAGGTAGACTCATGAAGAGTGCTCATTTCAGTTCGGTGAAGAGCAAGAGGATTGCGTCATGGTTAGCAACAAAAAGTTGGCCAATTTTGAAATAGCCTACAGGAAGCCATGGGTAGGCAATTGAATCTAGGTATGGCCTATCACTCATAGGCGAATGGTTCATTTCGATTAAGCATGAGTTATAGAAAATCACGTTTATAAGGGCAATTGGCAACGTGGATTGGTATTTTCAAGAAAAGTTCTGCTACATGGAATACTTTATATTAAGTAGACGAGATCCAGGATTCACTAGTGAATTTTGGAGAGCTGGCATGAGATCATGAGGTTATAGTATGTTTAAGCCAAGAATACAGAAGGAAGAATAAGTGGGAAAGAAAGACGAGAGACAATAATGAAATGAGTTCCAACTCGAATTTGGAAATAGGAGTTAGGAAGCCAAGGAATCATGAAGTGAAAGATAGTCAAGCACAGTGGAGTTAAGCTCAAGGAAACGTGACTAAGAAGAGTGAAGACTAGATATGCGCATCATATCTCTTTTTAAGAGTGCATCCTTGATCCTCGTTTTCCTGTGGAGCTTGCTTGCAAGTTGTCTTTTGCATATATCCTCTCGGTCCTATTCTCGATCCTATTTCTGTTGTAAACTCCATAAGGGGGTTAAGACTCATCGGTTAGTACTGTATGTCAAAGTGGGAATGGATTTCTTGAAAATCCAAGAAGGAGTTTATCTAGTTTATCGTGTCTATCTTGTCATGAGAACCTTAGGTAGAAACCCTTTGGTTGAAACATGTATTTGAAACATGTTATGCTTGATGGTTGCAAGTGGTTGCAAGTGTTTGCAAGTGGTTGCTCGTGGATGCATTATACACGATTAGGCACTAGATCGGCCCACACACTCCTCATATTGCATGTGCATAAGTGTTTATGCTTATTCTTGGATGAAATTCGTATGCTATCACATGGATGTTGCATATGGATGTATGATTGAGCACGCATGTAGATATTATACATTATGTTAGGAATTTGCATACATATGGATTCATTTCACTGACATACATATGCATTAAGGAGGTTTACTGTATCAGTAACCGCCTGATTTACATACATATGCATTAAGGAGGTTTACTGTATCAGTAACCGCCTGACTTTTTGCATTAGGTAAGTACATATACACACACTTTTGCATATGTTCATCCAGCATTTAGAATCTTGTAAGGACAATGTTTGCTCGTGGATGATGCTTTGAGTAGATGGACGATTGGATGGTAGGATACGTTCTTCCTAACTTGAAGATTTCGGGGACGAAATCCTTTAAGGAGGGGAGAATGTAACAACCCGTATTTTCAACAACCTGTTATAACATAAATTGAGGCAGAATCAAATTATAAAATGGGAAACAAGGGAAACGGGCTATGCCATTGCGTTCGTCTCGGAAAAATACGCGAAATAGAGTCCGAGTTTTCGAAAATCGGAGTCCGTATGACCCAGTTAAGGCCCATTGAAGTTTTCAGAAAAATCCTAAGTAAAAACAGATTCAGATTTAAAGAATTGGGCCAGCTGGGCCAAGGCGGGAAAATTCCCGCCAGGGGCCCCATGTCGACAGGCCTGTCGACAGGGTCCCCAGGGAGTCGACTGCCCTGTCGACAGCCCTGTCGACAGGGGGTGCACGGGCTGCTTAGCCTGGTGCACCATTTCTGATTGGGGTTGGGTCTTGTGGCTTGTTTCTAGAGAGTTCCGGGATCTGATGGACCTAATTGAATCTAGGGTTAATCCTATGGCCTAAAAACACTACCCTAATCTATAAATAAGGCCCTAAACTACCCTAAATCATTCATTATTCATCCTAGTAACTAAACTATGCCAAAATCCATCCTCTCATGGCCTCCACCCTCTTCATACAATCCCTAAATTGATTTCTAAGTAATTTTCCATGCATACAAGCATATTTAGGCTTGTATGATCCTCCTTAGCTTGCATTAAAGGCTTGTTTCTCTATTTGGCACCATAAAGGAGGAGTCTTGGTCAAGTTTGCTTGCATTTTTGGGGTTTAATTCGTTGCATAAGGGGTTCTTTACATTTGCTATAGTTATTTGAGCCCGCATAAGCATTGTAAGCCCTCTTACCTTCACTTTACAAACTCTAAAGTTATCATGTGGTGAAAGTTGAGATTTGTACAAGTTAAATGAGTTATGCATGTTTATGCATGTTTGCTAAGCCATGATTTACAAGTTAATTGAGTTATGCATGTTTATGCATGTTTGCTAAGTCATGATTTACAAGTTAATTGAGTCATGCATGTTTATGCAAGTTTACTAAGCCATGATTTGCAAGTTTATTTAGTTATGCATGCTTATGCAAGTTTAAAATGACAAGTTGTGCATGTTTTGACAAGTTGTGCATGTTTTGACAAGTTGTGCATGTTTATGGCAATGTGCAAGTTCACTATGCTAAGTTGTACAAGTCTAACATGTTATGCATGGTTGTTGTGCAAGTTTATCATGTATGTTGTGCCAAGTTCCCTCTCCCTATCCTTTATGCGTTATTACGAATATGTAAGCGATAGAATGACGTTGGGGGTTTTGGGTAAACTTAAAATACATGAAAATATAAGATTGGGAATTTACCTATTAAGTTAGGTCTACCCCTTGGGAATTTACCTATTAAGTTAGGTCTACCCAAGTAATTGTTGACTTGTAATTATGTTTTGAAATAAAGTGGACATGACACTTAGAAAACATAAGTGTGGCCAACTCGAGGTTGGGTTGAGTTTGTAGCGTAATTCTACCCGGAACCGACCGGCTTAACTAGTGGCTACAAACAATAGGACCCAATGTGAGAAGTTGGTCATGGGGTGCCAAGACCCGAGGTTAGACCAAGTTGTGGTGTAAAGCTACCCGGACCCGCACGGCCTAACTAGTAACCACAACAAGGTCTAATGTGAGAGGTTAAGGTGCATTAAATTAATTAATGCCTCATGATTAGGGTTAAGTCAGGGTCCACTAATACTTAACCAATTTGGGGATTCGAGGGATTAGAATGCGGTTAAGTTATGAACCGTTGGGTGCACTTAACTAGTTTAATCCATTTGGGAGTTCAAGGGATTAGAATGGGGTTAAGCCACACTTAACCAGTTTAATCCAGGATTAGTGAAGGGTTAAATCACACTTAACCCTCTTAGAAACCCTAGCAACGTGGTCTGTTCCAGCAGTAATCCCAGTTTGGTATCATTCACAACCCTAGAGGCTAGGCTAGGGCGGGGCACGATTACTGGACTGATGTAAGCGACCAAAGGGCGATGGCCGAGTGGTACAGCGGTGCGGGTCCGGCGGGCTACGGACGTGCACGTAGTCCGATGTTGGACAAACTCGAGGCACGGGTACCAGTAGGTTAGGGCTGTGCATTATTGCTTAAGTGTCCGGGGTTGACACCCGAGGGCTTGATACACCCAAAGGGGGACCCAGCACAGACTATCTACAACCATATGTGGGCCATATGGACACCAACACTTGACGTGTTAGGTTTATAGGGAGCCGATCGACTAGACCGTGGCTGGACCTTTTATTAAGGTCACTTCATGTTATTGGGCCAAAGTTTGGGCTAAGGGATCAATACCTGTTACGTTGGTTTGCTAGTACACCGTGGTGCAAAACTTAACCTTGTTTTATGCGATGACACCTCTATCTGTCTTGTAGTTGATTTATCATGCCAGTATGTTGTTATCTATGATCATCTCAGTTTCCATCATGATGTTAACTTTATTAGTTTATAGACTGATCGTAGCAGGGCTTACTCAGTCTTTTTGACTGACCTGTTTTCTTTTGCCTCTTTTCTTCCGTTTCCCCCCCCCCCAGGTTCTCAGGGAGGGAATACTAGAGCCTAGCTTGGATTTTAGCCGCTTCCTTGGATAGCTCATGTATGCTTTGGACTTGAGCCCGCTATGGTTTATTACTCTTAATTGGGGATAGCACTTATGTATTTTCAGTTTATCAGATGATGTATTTATCTAGACTTGTAATTCTGGGAAATTGACATTTTGATGTACCAGACTTGTGTTTTGAAATTTTTTAAAAATCTTCCGCTGTTTTATTTACTTACTCTGTTTATTTACATATATATATATGTCATGTCCTGCCTTGCTATATCATTATGCATGTTTACCAATAATGCCCCTCCAAAGCTAGTGCATTCCTTTGCGAGTGACCCTGGCGGAGGTGGGGTGTTACAAACTATTTATCTCCTTCTCGTAATTTGCATTTAAAAATAATAATCTATATAAAAATAGATTTCAAGAATCCATCTCTAGTTATAAACAATTTTATAACTTCCTTTCTATTGATTTACCTGACGGTAAATAAATCTTTATAAAATGATTCATTTTGGGCCATCTGCCAATAATTTTCTCAACCAATATCATTATTGCTTATCAAACAAGTCTTGAGTTTGGGTTCAACAATCAACAACAATCATATTGTTTAAACAGTTCATAAAATACGAGAATAAACAATACATTTGGGGAATCCGTTTGGATCCCTCCAACCTGTCCTTCCCTGCATCACAATGGGTTACCTCAGATTCAATACGACAATATCTTTATTCATCATGATAAACATAAATAAACAGTTCAACTAATAATAGTCATCAAACAATTTATAACATCCATTCAAGCATCAAATGATTTATTTAATACGTTTATATTATTATAAATGTAACCAACAAGGTAAGTTACCTCATTTGGAATTTAATCGTTAAAATAACGATTTAATTTGATTAATTAAACAAACATTTAATCACTGAATATTAAAAATATTCAAAGTTTGTGAAATCAGTCATCGAATTGTCAACCATCAGCAAACACTGCACACAAAATAAAAACCCAGTTTATATAAAATATAAATGGGATAAAATGAGTGAGTTGAACTCACCTTGATTCTCCTTTTGTTGTTAGAATGGTTTTGTTTTAGAGGCTTCCATCTGTGTTCAACTCTGACCAAAACAACTCTATATTGAAGCGTTTGTCATATGATTCGGACGCTCCTCAGTTGGTCATATTCTGTTCATAACTGAGAACATTATGAACATTATACGGTCACGATCTTATTAATTAATTTAATAACCTAATTACATATTAAGTTGATGTTAATAATTAAGCCATGTTGTTTAGGAATATCTAATAAAATGGTTAGGTGATTTTAATATCAGTTAGGCACTATTTTAAAAATTCTTGGCTTAAGAAAGGTTTTCAATTTGAAAGGAAATGGCCTATAACAACAAAACAAGAAATTAACAACTACACCATGTATTAATCACGCTACATGCTAGTATGACCCAATCTATACCTCACTGACAACAACATTAAAAGTCTGGAAAACACAAGGGCATTAAACATGAGATTAAGTGTATTTCTGCAAGCATCTAGCATGGCTACTGTGTAATGTGTCTTTGGACTGAACTTCACACTCACATTATAACAACATGATTTTATAAAATATCATTAGGAGAATTACTAGATGGCTATTTACTTTAGTACATTTAAACCAGCTCGACATCTTGCTTTGGTTCATTTTATCTTACTATTATATTAACTTGTTAAAAAACGACCATATTATACTTAAAAAGAGGATTAGGAATAGTAATTTTAATTAGGCCCTGTCAATCATGTTTAGGCACATACAAGCACGTTATAATCTTACCCAGCTTGTCGCTGTTCACCTTCTTCGTCAGCCATTCTTTGTTCGAAACTCCCCTATACTCTTTCTATTCCCTACCTACTCTTCTCTCCCCAACTGCCCGTACTTGAAACCCAATGCCACTTCACTGCATACAACGTTTTCCCCCTACCTTTATATGTATACATAGCAGCTCAAAAACAAGATGACTCCTCCCCCTAACTTCGAAGTGTACCTACGCCCCATACACAGACAACCGACTATTTCCATTGTCCGGATGCCGCCAGCATGAGCTCCCCTTCCGGCGACAAGAGCTTTTGTCCATCTATTTCCGCTGTCACCAGCACAATACACACCACTGTCCTATTGATCCCCAACTCTTCGCCTATCATCGCCTCCCCGTACTACGGCGTACTTCGAACTCCAGTCACACTTGCTGCCATGCATCGATCAATAGTGCCTCCTTCCTCTACTGCCCCTTTCAACGTGACATCGCCTTTCTTCATGCCACCAACGTCAACTGAAAACCACTGCGCCCCTCCTCTCTCTACTGCTGTGTCAACTTCACCACGCCATCACCCATCCACTACAACTCCTCCATCACATATTCTGCTCCATTCAACACCCAGGATCCACGTACTAACCTGATCCTCTTCACTTAAAATTCAAACCATCAGCCCAAACTTGCTATCACACAGTGACTGTGCACTCGAGAAGATGATGTTTGAGAATTATACTTTGTGGAAGCTTGCGACAGTTTATTGCAAAATGAAGAAATAAAAATGGAGCTAATCCTGTGTATATATAGGCCACAAATTCCTTGGCATCCAAGTAATGAGGGACATAGGTGTATACAGGCTAAGATGGTTGGTGATTAATGGAGAAAATTCATGTCTAAGGAGAAAAGGTATAGCGCGTGCAACAATTTACTAATGCAGTGTAGGCTTTCCAGGCTTTATAGTGTATTATCTTTTTATAGATCTTAGATATGAGCTGTGTGCGCATCACTATGTAGGAAGGACAAAACGATGGTGTAGCTATGCGTGTGTTGTCGGCTTCAATCTTAGGTAGCTGTGTGATAAAGAAAATACATTGTAGAAGGAAAAAGAAATAAGCAGCTGGATCTGTCCTTAGATTAGGTTAAAAGCAATAAGATGGTGCGTGGGTACTTATTCGATATACTGTGACAAATCTTGGTGTGAAGAAACATGCAGCATGTTTCTTTCATTCATAGTTTAGGTGTACTTCTTTTCTTAAGAACTAAGGTTATACATTTATTTATAGTATATTTTTGAGAAGGAAAACAGTGTTTTACCTTTATTTATCTTCCAATAACTACCAAAGGGGTAAATAACTTGGAAAGAATTAAAGTGCTTCTTTCAAAAAAATGATAGGCACTACCTACAAGTGCATTTAAACTATACAAAAAAATAAAATAAAAGGTTCAAACCAATCATTTATGCACCAAAAATTGTGCATGAATAATTTAGTTGCATTTCCAAACTTATCACCAGCAATGTCCCCATGTTATCCACGTCCAACAAAAATTTAATGCCCGAAAGAATGGAGGCAAGGTCGACAACACCAGTTGTTGACCCATCACTTCATAATCACTCTCAAAAGGTTTTAAGGAAGTATATTTTATACAATTAGTTCATATTACCGCTATTTATCGTCAACTGTTAAATTTGTACTGCCATACACAAACCCCAAACACAATGAAAAATGGATATGCCGTTATGTCTAGACTTTTCAGCCCCAGTGAAATTATTTTCATTGAAAACCGACTCCATTTGCACAACGGCGCTATTTTAATTTATTGGTTCACCTCTAAATTTCGGCTATCGATAAAATAGCTCCGTTTAGCTCCAAACTGGAAATGTAGCAATAATTAATTGTACGCATTCCATTGAAACTTGTTTCGTCGAAAACGTCGACCGTTTGAAAAGAAAACTATTTTTAAACCCTAAAATATATCGATAAAATTCATTAAATTACTGAATCGATATTTAACCGATTTAAGTATTCAAATTAAAATAGCCGAAAAATCTGGGACGTTACATTCTTTCCCCCTTAAAAGAATTTCATCCCCAAAATTATAAAATAAGAAGAATGATCTAAACTCAATTATTTTAAAATAATTCTTTTAAAATTATCACCGAAACAAATTCAATTTCTTTAAAATTTTCGAAAGTTTCGCCAGCATTTCCTCTGCATGGTTTGATCGGTATAACCATAACTGCCACTCTGGGCCTCAACTTCTCCAAAAGAAAACCAAAAGCCAAATGGCTACCCAGATCAAGGGTATAAAATCAATCACTAACCAATAATATCAAGGTTTACCTATTTGTCCGGCAATTCAATTTTAATTCTGCAGTAAATCAACTAACTGCTCTTCGTTTCCCCATCTGTACTTCAAATCTGTGTAACCAAATCAATTTCCATAGCCTTCCAACATCTGCACTTAACTCACTTACAATGCAAGTAACAATCCAGGGTTTAACAATTCAGTTCATTTCATAACCGATTTTATTCCCAACTTATTATATCGGAATTTAATTCCTTGCTTCCAATTCATTCGATTTCGAATTAACTAGTTCTTGAATTTAATTTAACCAACTAACAATCAATAAATACACAATCAAACAAATTTGTGTTATATATTCACTGGTTTGTATTCACTTTGGTGTATCATACATTAGTACCAATCGATTTATATCCGCTTGATTTCCATTATCATCTATCCAAATTCCAAATTTATTTTATTCTATTTGAATTCCATCTTAAATTAATTTGCTTAACTAGGTTAAATTTCATTTTTCATATCCAATTAACCAATTTGTTTTCAACCAGCTCAAGTTCACTTCATTATTTGAATTCCAATCAAGCAAAACAACAATATTTCCATACCATGGAAAATTATTCTCCTTTTCTATAAAAATATAATTTTGGATAAAATTATATCATTTACCCTCCTTATAAAACAACATCGTGTCGATCGCCAGTTCAATATTGAACCGATCGAATAACACAATACAAAACATTTTTATACAAAAATTTACAAATACGCTCTCTCGTATATACACTCAAACTCAATCTAGGGTGTTACTAACCCTATCTCTATTGATTCACGC
Source organism: Allium sativum (assembly GCA_030737875.1). Taxonomy (NCBI): domain Eukaryota; kingdom Viridiplantae; phylum Streptophyta; class Magnoliopsida; order Asparagales; family Amaryllidaceae; genus Allium; species Allium sativum. The sequence continues at coordinate 89,553,077 of CM060920.1, forward strand.
CATAGAGCAAAGGTTATTACTCAACCAATAGCTCTGATACCAACTGTGATGACCCAAATTTCTGGTACCTTTTGAGCTGCTCGAACAACACCAATCCAACCAAAATTGTACTGGAAATCCAGATGTCAAATAGAAAGAAATTAGAGGGTGAGGTAAGAAAGAAAGAAATATTAGAATATAAGAAGAAGAAGAAGAAGAACCAACACAACATAGAATCTCACATCACAGCTGAACAAAATATAATATAGAAGTAACCTTTATTGAGAGCTTCTAAAATACTTACAAATCATCAGAGTACATCAATACATCTGGACAGTTATAATAACCTGTCCTCATATTCAACACATAGCGGAATGATAACAATTTAACATCATACATTTGAACTCTTCCAGCACATCTTCTAAACTTTGAAGTGTCTAATAACCTAAACATGTACAACCCAGTCTAACCCGAGCATTGCAAATACCAGGTCAGTTTGGTGAACCAAAGTGAGAAAAACTCGCATAGTTTAAAGGGAATCATCCAACTTGATATTGAAGTTCAAATTTTTTTTTGAAAGAAAAGGATAATATTAAGACCAAATCCACACATAAATACAGGCGATTTTTACCTTACTATAACCCAAAACATTTTGAAATCATATATATCATCTGATATCATAATAGTGTCTAAATACAAATAAATATCAATCTCGTAGAACGCTTGCATCTCACGCTCCACATGTATAGTATACAATCAAAAACAGCGGATACTTATTGGAGATTGGATTCCGACTATGACAAGGTATGGAACCACCTGCCGATAGTGTATCTCTAGAGGGGAATACACTAAGTTCAACAAGAACGTCTTGCAACCCGGCCACACCTGACCGACCACTCATTTCGCTTGAGTGTATCGAATGTATATCACCAACGGTTGGTATTAGCAACGGTTTCCCAAAAAGGAACAACATCGATAGATTAAAGAAGCAAAAGGAATTTCTCTAGATAGGTGATTATACACCCTAATGGGTGTGACCCACATAGCCATGCTGCCTGCCCGATTTTTGTCATTTCCCGGTTGATGAGGCTTGAGGTTAAAATCGACTTTTGGAACATCTGGCCACCATTCGCATCGTCCATACACGTCAGCCTGGAAGAGGATGAACCGAAGGCACCCTCCTACTGCATCCAAAAGATCAATAGTGAGAAGTCCTTGCAATTCGCAAAACCCCACTCATGACCGAATCACGTCAGAATACCTCTAGCTGCAGACCAGAGAATATTCGACAAATAATCCTTCTGCTTATGAAGATCCATGGTCTTCAATTGCTCTATCTCGATCAGCTTCTGAACATCTTCAACTTTTACGTATTTTCTGGTCGGAATGGTTTCGAATATAAATTCGATCCCGGTCTTTCCGTATCAGCAATCGATTCGGCCAGCTTTTGATAGTCAGTGATTAACAATCAAAATAAACAACCATTATCCATAAAAATAAATTGAATTCACTAGTATAGTACTCAGCATCACTTGGCCTCTTTAATTAAACTTATTCGAACTCATCTCGTTAATCTCGAAAATATCATCATATTTTTACCAAATCTCTTTTTATTTCCATTAATCAATAGTCATTAGTCCCTAACCGAAAACTAGTAAAAGAACAACTCTCTAAATATCAACCCCGAAGGCCGAAACCAACATCAGATCGATATTCAAAAAGTCATTCAACTCAACTAATCTCCAGTCACTTTCTAACTTTCTTAACTTCATTCACATTTGCAAAATGTTTGCTTTTGAACCATTTTCCGTTTTTAATATCTCATTTCACTTCACTTCCCTTTACTTCACTTAATATCATTTAATTATCAATTTATCCAACTCTAAATCATTGCATTATTCTCTTCTTATCAGCTTATAAATTTGTTTTATGAAATCATTTAATAACCACTTATAATTTTAAATAATAAACAATAACTATTTATCTCCTTCTCATAATTTGCATTTAAAAAATAATCTATATAAAAATAGATTTCAAGAATCCATCTCTAGTTATAAACAATTTTATAACTTCCTTTCTACAGATTTACCTGATGGTAAATAAATCTTTATAAAATGATTCATTTTGGGCCATTTGCCGATAATTTTCTCAACTAGTATCATTACTGGTTATCAAACAAGTTTTGGATTTGGGTTCAACAATCAACAACAATCATATTATTTAAACAGTTCATAAAATACAAAAATAAACAATATATTTGAGGAATTCAGTTGGATCCCTCCAAATTGTCCTTCCTTGCATCACAATGGGTTACCTCAGATTCAATACGACAATATTTTTATTCTTCACGATAAACATAAATAAATAGTTCAACTAATAACAGTCATCAAACAATTTATAACATCCATTGAAGCATCAAATGATTTATTTAATACGTTTATATTATTATAAACATAACCAACAAGGTAAGTTACCTCGTTTGGAATTTAATCATTAAAGTAATGATTTAATTTGATTAAATTAAACAAACGTTTAATCGCTGAATATTAAAAATATTCAACATTTATGAAATTAGTCATTGAATTATCGACCATCAGCAAACATTGCACACAAAATAAAAACCCGGTTTATATAAAATATAAACGGGATAAACTAAGTGAGTTGAACTCACCTTGATTCTCATTTTGTTGTTAGAACGCTTTTGTTTTAGAGGCTTCCGTCTGCATTCAACTCTGAGCAAAACAACTCTATATTGAAGCGTTTGTCATATGGTTCGGACGCTCCTCGGTTGGTCATATTCTGTTGATAACCGAGAACGTTATATACACTATATAGTTATGATCTTATTAATTAATTTAATAACCTAATTACATATGAAGTTAACGTTAATAATTAAGCCATGTTATTTAGGCATATCTAATAAAATGGTTAGGCAATTTTAATATCAGTTAGGCACTATTTTAAAAAGACTTGGCTTGAGAAAGGTTTTCAATTTGAAAGGAAATGGCCTACAACAACTGAACAAGAAATTAACAACTATACCATGTATTAATCATGCTACATGCTAATATGACCCAATCTATGTCTCACTGACAACAACATTAAAAGTTTGGAAAACACAAGGGCATTAAACATGAGATTAAGTGTATTTCTGCAAGCATCTAGCGTGGTTACTGCGTAATGTGTCTTTGGACTGAACTTCAAACTCACATTATAACAACATGAGTTTATAAAATATCACTAGGAGAAAACTTAATTAATTACTAGATGGCTATTTACTTTAGTACATTTAAACCTGCCCGACATCTTGTTTGGTTCATTTTATCTTACAGTTATATTAACTTGTTATAAACCGGCCATTTTATACTTAAAAAGAGGATTAGAAATAGTAATTTTAATTAGGCCCTGTCAATCATGTTTAGGCACATACAGGCACATTATAATCTTACCCCGCTTGTCATTGTTCACCTTCTTCGTCAGCCATTCTTTGTTCGAAACTCCTTTGTACTCTTTCTCTTTCCTACCATACTCTTCTCTTCCCAACTGCCCGTACTTGAAATCCAATGCCACTTCACTGCTCACAACGTTTTCCCCCCACCTTTATACGTATACATAGCAGCTAAAAAAGATGCCTCCTTCCCTGATCTTCGAAGTGTACCTACTCCCCATACACAGACAACCGACCATCTCCACTGTCCGGACGCCGCCAACATTAGCTCCCCTTCCGGCGACAAGAGCTTCCGTCCATCTATTTCTGCTGTCACCAGCGCAGTACACACCACTGTCCTACTGAACCCCAACTCTCCGCCTATCACTGCCTCCCCGTACTCTGGCGTACTTCGAACTCCAGTCACACATATAATGCCATGCATCGATAAACAACGCCTCCTTCCCCCACTGCCCCTTTCGACGTGACATCACCTTTCTTTATGCCACCGACGTCAACTGAAAACCACTGCTCCCCTCCTCTCTCTATTGTTGTGTCAACTTCACCACGCCATCACCCATCCACTACAACTCCTCCATCACATATGCTGCTCCGTTCAGCACCCGGGATCCGCGTACTGACCTGAACCCACTTCACTTAAAATTCAAACCATCAGCCCAAACTTTCTATCACACGGTGACTGTGCACACGAGAAGATGATGTTTGAGATTTTTAATTTGTGGAAGCTTTGCGGCATTTTATTGCAAAATAAAGAAATAAAAATGGAGCTAATCCTGTATATATATAGGCCACAAATTCCTTGGCATCCAAGTAATTAGGGACATAGGGCTAAGATGGTTGGTGATTGATGGAGAAAATTCATGTATGAGGAGAATAGATATAGCACGTGCAACAATTTACCAACGCAGTGTAGGCTTTCTAGGCTTTATAGTGTATTTCCTTTTCATAGATCTTAGATATGAGTTGTGTGTGCATCACTATGTATGAAGGACGAAACAATGGTGTAGGTGTGCGTTTGTTGTCCCCTTCAATCTTAGGTAGCTGTGTGATAAAGAAAACACACTATAGAAGGAAAAAGAAGTAAGTAGTTGGATCTGTCCTTAGTTTTGCTGTAGTTGAAAGCAACAGGATGGTGCGTGTGTACTTATTCGATATATTGTGACAAATCTTGGTGATGAAGAAACAGGCAACATGTTTCTTTCATTCATAGTTTAGGTGTACTTCTTTTCTTAAGAACTAAGGTTATACATTTATTTATAGTATATTTTTAAGATGGAAACTAGTGTTTTACCTTTATTTATCTTCCAATAACTACAAAGCAGTAAATAAAGTGGAAAGAACTAAAGTGCTTCTTTCAGAAAAACGATAGGCACCATATACAAGTGCTTTTAAACTATACAAAAAAATAAAATAAAAGGTTCAGACTGATCATTTATGCACCAAAAATTGTGCATGAATAATTTAGTTGCATTTCCAAACTTATCACCAGCAATGTCCCCATGTTATCCACGTCCAACAAAAATTTAATGCCCGAAAGAATGGCGGCAAGGTCGACAACACCAGTTGCTGACCCATCACTTCAGAATCACTCTCGAAAGGTTTTAAGGAAGTATATTTTATACGATTAGTTCATATTACCGTTGTTTACCGTCAACTATTAAATTCATACTGTCATACACAAACCCCAAACACAATGAAAAATGGATATGCCACTACTCTAGACGTTTCGACCCCAATGCAATTATTTTCATTGAAAAATGACTTCGTTTGCAGAACGACGCTATTTTAATTTATCGGTTCACCTCTAAATTTCGGTTATCGATAAAATAGCTCCATTTAGCTCCAAACTGGAAATATAGCAATAATTAATTGTACGCACTCCAATAAAACTCATTTCGTCGAAAACGACGATCATTTGAAAAGAAAACTATTTTTAAACCCTAAAATATATCGATAAAATTCATTAATATTACTGAATCGATATTTAAACCGATTTAAGTATTCAAATTAAAATGGCCGAAAAATCTGGAATGTTACTGTTCTGGTGAACTGATGATATTTATTCTCTTGTTATAGTATATGTATGATAAAGTAGAAATATGAGTAGAAAATACTCTATTCAAAAAAAATATGTTGTGTGAGAGAAGAAATTGCTATACATGAATAGTATATGAAAATTGTAGAAACTTTTATTGTAATTGTTTTTACTATTAAAACTTTGTTAAAATAAATTTTTTATTTGTTTATTTCATTCTGTGATATACATTATTACTAAAACAAGTACATTTAATACGTAATATCTATAAGCTGTAATATTTTTTTACAGGTTTATGATTCTATTGCAATGGTCATTTACTGTTGCAAAATGGTCTGTTGTAATAGAAAAAGCTCGTTGCAAAATAGTCTACCGCTATAGGAATTAACCGTTGCAAAATGGGACCGACCTATTGCAACTTGGGCTATGCAGACGTGCCCTTGCCTATTGCAATAGATTTATTATAATAGATTTTGCCTTTTGCGGAAAGTGTTTTTGGTTGTAGTGATTGTTCCCAATTCAGTACCACATGCATCGGTGTATAGCACCGTTTCCTCAGTCTCACTTGGAATCATCAAAACAAGAGCACTTGTCAGTCTCTCTTTCAGGATTCCAAAAACTTGCTCACACTTTGCATCCCATGTGAACACTTGGTTCTTCTTCGTCGATCTTGTTAATGGTGAAACTATCTCGGATAAATCCTTGATAAACCGTCGGTAATAACCAGCCAACCCAAGGAAAACTTCTCACATCTGTCGCATTCTTAAGTCTATCCTAGTCCTGGATTGCTGCCACTTTAGCGGGGTCAACCTGTATTCCATTTCCAGAAACAAAATGGATTAAGAACCTTACTTCACTCTTCCGGAAGTGACACTTCGAAAACTAAGCTCTCAGCTGATGCTTTTGCAAAATTTCCAGAATAACTATCAAGTGCGTCTTATGTTCTTCCTTGTTCTGGGGGTAAACCAGAATATCATCCACGAACACAAGCACTAACTTGTTCAACTGATCTCTGAAAACTCTATTCATAAGATCCATAGAATACGTTGGTGCGTTAGTCAACCTGAATGGCGTCACGAACCATTCAAAGAAACAGGATGGTGTCCTAAAAGCAGTCTTCGGCACACTATCCCTTGCCACCCTCAACTGGTGGAATCACATTGGCAAATCCATCTAAAAAAAACTATGGCTTCGTGAAGCTGATCAAACAAGTCATCAATCCTTGACAATAGATACTTGTTCTTTTTGGTTACCTTATTCAGCTCACGATAATCCATACACAATCTCAACGAGCCATCCGCCTTCGTTGCAAACACCACTGGTGCACGCCATTCGGAAACACTTCTCCAAATGAATCCTTTTCCTAAAAGGTCACGAACTTGCACCTCTAATCCTCGTTGTTCCTTAGGCGCCATCTGTCTAAGAGGCATAATGATTGGTTTAGCACCCTTGACCAAATTGATTCTAAACTCGATCTCACAATGCGGCGGCAAACCTTTGACTTCTTCAAAGATATCCTCATACTCCGTTAGCGATCAGTAAAGATGACAAGTCTTCCTGTGGAATCACAAGTGAATATAAATAGCTCACGAAGACACCAACTTCGGGCTTACACCGAATCAAAACTTTTCGCCCTTCCATATCCCCGACTCTCACCTCAAGCTTCCCGCAATTCACTCTTGCCGCATACCCCTTGAGCCAATCCATGCCCAAGATGATCCCAAACCCAGCGAAATTCAAAACAAAACAATCACACACAAATGAGCAACCATGACTCAACAACACAAGACAACGACAAATCATACAAAGATTAGAACCTCCAACTGAATTTGTTACAATCAATGGTCTATCACAAATTTTGGGTTCCAAACCCAAGCGGTAGACAATCTCATTACAAATTAAAGAATGTGATGCTTCAATATCAAACAACACACGAACTGAAACAGCATTAACTAAAAGAGTACCTTGAACGACGATACCCTTTCCCTTTTCCTCTACAGTAGGAGCTTTTAAAGAAGACGGCGCGACCTCTAAAGCATAAGCCTTCATAATCTGCTTACCCTTAGCTGCTTCTGGACAATTCTTCTTCTCATGTCCAGGCTTACCACACTTGAAGCACTTCTACTTAGCTTTTGGATTCTTACAATCCGTAGAATAATGGACCTTCTACCAGCAATTGTAGCAAGTCGCTTCGCCTTTCTGCTTCTTATGACCATCCTTTCCCTTCTGTTGTTGCTGCTTTCTCTTATTATTATTATTATTATTTCCACTCGGTTGTGGTTTCGGAGCTTCCTTTGCTGCAACAATAGTTTCTCCTTTCGCGGACAAGCTTTCATGTCTCACAGTTTTTCCACAATCTTCTCATATTGATCGCCAAGATGATCCACCAACGGTTCCCATGTAAGTATCCAATCCCATAACAAACTTCTCGTTCTTCTGGTAAGGAGTGTCAATATATGAACGAGCATACTTCGATAAGGCCTCAAAGTTAGAAGCATAATCAAGCACTAGCCTACCATTTTGTTTCAGCTCCATAAATTTCTTGAACATAACGGACTTCTGAGCAGTTGAGATAAACTTTATCTCAAACTTATCTTGGAGTTGTTCCCATGAAATTTCTTCCTCTGGAGTTTCGAGAGTAACATAATTCCACCATTCCATGGCCCTGCCTTGTAGCTGCCTTGACCCAAGCTTTCTCTTGGTTGCATCTTCTATACCCAAGTCTCCAACGATACGAATACAAGCATCTAACCACCTCTGAACCTCTTCAGTTGGCTCAGTCCCTTTAAATGGCTTTCATCCTAGATATGTGAAGTCTTAACACAGCTTCGCAAAATCTGGAACCTTGGGCACCCGAACAGCTACATCTATCGTGGCTGCCACTGGAGAGGGTACCCTCCTCATGAATGCTTCCATCATGGCCTCAAATATGGCTGGGTAATCTGGTGTACCGCCACTTCCCCCTTTAGGCACAGTCTCCTCCCTAGTAGTATGTCTTGAAATACGTCGACTCATTCTAAATCTGCAAATTAGAATGATTAGCCACTTACAAGAAAAAGCTGCTAATGGAGTTCAAATGCTACTATACTATATACTACCATATAATATACATCCATCAGAAATCTACAAATACGTCTCTTATACGTAATTACGTCTTCGAACTTTGGCTAAAATCGATTAACCAGAGCTCTGATGCCAAATGTAATGACCGCCCATAACCCATCCACTAAACAAGAGGAATAATGAACTGAAAGGTGTGCTAGGAAGCCGTGGACGATCATTTAAGGTATGATAACACAAGCAGAACATGTCGTATAACTCAAAGCGCAAGGATTAAATATAATAGAACATATAAAACAGACAATAATAGTGAAACATATTTAAGCAGAAAACTTCAGACTTTCATAACAACTAGAAAGAAATATCCGTACACTCGGATTACAACATAATGTCCGTACAAATTTGCCTTACTACAATACGCAAAGTCAAACATCAAACAACAGAAATAACAGATACTAGATAGTAGCAAAGATAATACGCCAGCCTCCTGATCACCACCGAACAGCAACATCGTCCTCACCAAGATATCACCTGTCACTTAGTCTGCCCATCCAAAAATCGGATGAACAGCCCAAGTTAATAAAAGGGAAACATAAAACCTTGAGTCATACAACAGTCTTAGTGAGAGATAAAACAACTATCTAACATCATCAACAAAGTATATGAGAATAGGTAGAAAAACAAACTAATCTAACAATACCGAAGAAGAACTCGACCCGATCTTCACCATATCGGCTAGTGATCTCCTTTACAGCAAGCATTTCAACCATACATCCATGGTAATCCAAACAACCATTCATTCATGGCAACCAGAAGTAATCCATAATAATACTCATAACATCCAGAATATATTTCTCACATAAGCCATCTTAATCAAATTCAACATCCCTCAAGTACAAGCCCCAGAGGCCTAAACCAATATCAGACAGACACCCAAGAAACATCTCTTTCGACATCAGACAATCTACGTGAGATGGTACAAGAAAACAACTAACATCCAATACTGACTTTGGCTATCACCGCTAGTCATGCTTAGAAATCATCGTTAATCGTATGACTGGCTAAACACTTTGCCATCAATTGTCAAGGGCCAATGGTAAACCTTGGTTCTAGCAAAATCTTAATACGCTACACAACGAAATGTAACTAGGCCCATTCAAGCTTCCTAGGATACTCGACCATACAATCGTTCTTTTAGGTATCCCTATTATACCCCTGCTTTGAGTCCGCTAGAAACTATGACAATGATAATTTCTCAGCCTCCATAACTCTAGTCATCACCTCCGGCGACTATTCATAAGCTCAGAACACCTTTGAGCAACCATTTCACACGAACTCAAAACACCCTTGAGTTATCGTCACATTCATTGCATTACGACGAACAACAAACACATCAAAGCACTTCGACATTTTCACTTGAATACACTTCAAAATCATCACTATCACCTGACCAAACAACACTAATGCACGATCCAACATCACTCCATAGCACTACAAGGCGCTACCGATCCAACACTGGAACACATGATCGATCCATCATTAAATAATATAACCAATCCATCACTTCGAAACACGAGTGATCCATCCACGCCAATACGACCAATCCATCCACACAAGCCAGACCGATCCATCATCTTAAGAAGAAGACGGACCATTGCCACGACCGATGTTACAACCCGGAAAATCTGAACCAATTTAAAATTTTTATTTTGGCTATTTTAATGAATTTTGAATATTTAAAACGAATTATTTTAAATAATAACGACTAGAAATTTATTTAAAATGAAGTTAGAACTTATAAATTTATTTTAATTATATAACGAGCCTAAAATGGCGAGGCAGTTTGAAAATTTGATTTCAAATTTCAAATGAATGTACATGATTCAATATAAACTAGATTTCAGTAAATCCAGAAATATTTGAATCTGTTTGAAAATATCTTTCCAATGGATGTGAAAAATCTAGATTTCATAACGGGAATAAAGAGTTATGTCCAATTGAAAATTTCAGAATAGTCGCTACGGAATTTTATATAATATACAGCCATTAAAAATAGCGATTTTGCAAACAACCTCCGTTTTCAACGAAATCACTTTTGTTGGATCCAGAGTATCAATTTACTGCTATATTCCAATTTTCATAATTTTTGGAATCAATATGTTAGCGTAGTAAATTTAAACGTGTTTGTTCAATTTAGTTTGAATTTAATCGACTTGAAAATGACCATTTTTCAAACGGTCTCCAAATTTGACGAAATTTGTTTTGTTAGGACCATATCATCAAAACATAGCCAGATTTATTTTTCGGAAATTTTTGAAATTTTTAGAGTCAGTATGTGGCCCCGGTAAATTAAAATGTACGTTTAAATTCAATTTATATTGATTTATATTTTAATTTAAGGAAAATTTGTTCGAAATGATCGAATTAGCTTATGTAACATATCCCATTGTGTTCCGAAGGGTGGTATTTGGCTAGGGGCGACAGTCGTTGGGTTTGATTTGGAGTTCTTATGCAAAAACACATTTTTTGGAAATAAATAATATTAAAAAAAATATAAATAAACATTTTCTTCTAAACCCTAACTCACTTCTGAAACCCGTTGTTATTGCTCAAACCGACGCCCAGATTCTCGATTTTTCCTCCCTCTTGATCTTCAAATCCAATCAATAATTTCAACAACTTCTAAAGGCAAATTCGAAGAACACACCGAGATTATGCTATTTAACGGTGAAGATGTGAAATCGTGTTGTGGAGGCCGTATTTTGCCTCTAAACCGCCGCCGCTCGACCTATTTTTCTGGCCAATCAGAGAGGGCGAGTTGGACAGGGTTACAGATGTAAGGTGGTGGCGTGTGGCTCTACATCGTGGAGGTGTCAGATCGGCCGTTCGTGGCTTCGAGGGTGGTGCGTTTTGGAATTTGGGGGATCAGCTATGGGTTTGCACGTCTCCAGGAAGAAGAAGATAAAAGGGGCTGCCTAGTTTTCTGAGTAGGGTTAAGTGATTTAGGAATTTAATTATTATTTAATTATTAATTAAAGTAATTAAATTTTAAACTATCGTATGTTTTTCAAACAACGTCAGAATTTCGTGAAATTAGTTGCACTAGACTCGTATCAGAAAACTCTATACCATGGAGTTGTCTGCAATAGAAATGGAAGCAGTTTGATTTTTGATAAAATTAAATGGCATGTTTAGTTTTATTAAAAACAATCGTTATTCAAACGATTTCTAAAACTGATCAATGTGAGAACTCCTTCTTACTCTCATTATTTACAGTTAAATAAATTAGGTTGCAGACGGGGCTTAGTAGCTCCTGACACCATCGTCCATAGATCATGGACGACTTGTTTGATCGTATTGTGTTATGGAAATTGATCGTGATTGTGATGTGAAATGAACTAAATTAAATATTCATGTGTTGAATAAAATATTTGAACAATAAAAATATCATTTTTATTGTGTATATGAACTACATAAAATATTCATATGTAGAATGAAATATTTGAATAATAAAATATCATTTTATTGTATATATGAACTGTATAGAATAGTCATGTGTTGAAATAAATATTCCTAGACAAATCGGACGAATTGTTTAAGCACACCCATTTAACTGATATTGATTGGGACGATAAATTTTACACATCGCTCAACTGCAAAAATAATAACCAGTATTTGTTTTTTGAAAACCCCACATGGGTATTGGGATGATATTTGACATACATTAATCCTAATAATTAGTAGTATGTCAATCGTTGGGTTGACAGGCTATGATGAGCGTTGTTATATTTATTTTTAACGCTTATACAGTTGTAGATTGCACTCTGGATAATGGTTGATTGTGTATAATTATTGTTGTGTACATGTGCGTATGAAATCCATGTAACTGAAATTATATGCTAATTGATTGAGTCTGAATCCAATTCAAAATTAAAAATATTTTAAATAATATTCATTGTACAATCAAAATCAGATATTTCGAAAATATTATCATTTTAATATTATAATGATAAGGAATATTCAAATTTGATTTGAAATTTGAAATGGAATTGAAATCATTTTAAAATGAATTTAAAACGAATTTACTAAGGAATATTCAAATTTGATCTGAAATTTGAAATGGAATTGAAAACGTTTTAAAATGAATTTAAAACAAAGTTATTAAGGAATATTCAAATTTGATTTGAAATTTGAAACGGAATTGAAATCGTTTTAAAATGAATTTAAAACGAATTTATTAAGGAATATTCAAATTTGATTTGAAATGGAATTGAAATCGTTTTAAAATGAATTTAAAACGAATTTATTTAGGAATATTCAAATTTGATTTGAAATTTGACATGAACTTAGAATCGTTTTAAAACGATTATATAAGCGATATATACAATACATTTTTAAATGGAAATCTATGAAATATATATATTATATATATAATATAATGGCCTGAATAGAACGCCCCGCGTTGCGGCCGCTCACGAATTTCGACCATTGACTTCGAATTGACATTATGGGAGAGCCTAGCATCGGATTCTCCTAAAACCGGAACCGTTGGGTCCGTATCGAAAAGAGCTTTCTAACGAATATAAGAGATTCGAAATATAATGGTTGGATTTGGAATTACGTCCAAATCAAATTTGGAAAAGGTCGCTGTAAGTGAAGTTTGATGATCGTTTATGGAAATCGACTGTACGGGCCTTGATAAAATTATTAAAAATATCAATAATTTATGTAAAATCATAATAAATGATTTGGAAAGAATTGGGATAAAAAAAATTGTATTTGAAAAGATAAAAATATATTTTAATCGAAATGAACTAGTTATTAACTATAATTATAATCCAATTATTTTTAAATAAATAAATTGGATTGAGAATGAGTTTTAATATAACCAGAATGTCCTATATATGAATTGGAGTGGATTTGAATGGAAATCATCTTCGGAATATTTCGATGTTGGATTTCGTGATTATACAGATATTGTTATGGAAATTTGAAAGATATATTTATATCATTATTTCCAATATGATATTTGTTGGTTTCATAATTTTATATTGAATATAAGCCAATATATTTTCTATTCAGAGCCTCGTATTTAATATCAAATGGGATATTGGGTTTGTCATGAACGATGTCTTCAGTAACACTGTTCTTGAACCCCGTGTGAAAAGAATAAATCTTTTAATTAAGATTATTAGAGTTTCCAATTATATTTACTAATTGGAATAAAATGGAATGTGAATTGGCTTTATTGTGAACTGTGTTTTTAACGACATTCGTTCTTTAACCCAATTTACAATGAAATGTGATTTGGAATTTATAAATCTTTTAATTAAGATTTAGGGGCAAAGAAAAGTTTTCCAATTTAATAAAATAAATTGGAATGGAATTCAATTCGGTAATAATTGAAGTGAACTTCGGGGGAGGAAGACTGTTACGATATATGGAATTTAAAAGGCTTTACCGCTATTCCATTTATATTATTGGTTGGATACAGAAGTTTATATAGATTGTATATATTGATTTATTTTCCATGAAGATTCCATAATCAATGGGATGGGATTTTAGGTTTACCGTGAACTGTGTTTTAAATGACATTAGTTCTTTAACCCGGTTAAAGACAAGATTAATTTCTTAACTTTGAATAAATATTAAGTAATGATTTTTGAGATTAAAACTGAATTAGAGTTTTAATTAATATTTAATTAGATTGGAATGTGAATGAGATAATTAAATTTATCGAATTCATGAAATGATCGAGAATGGAGTATCACCAGTTTTGCACCAAGTGATAGTTAAATCTTTAATTAGATTTGGACGTGAAATGGTAAATAATTTTATCGATAACGCTGTGGTGTTAGATATGGAGTATTACCAGTTTTGCTCCATGGGATGAATAGGTTGGTATTGGGAAATATAATAAATGATTACTTCAGTATGGTTCGCTAATCTCGATTTGTTTGGATAAACCTTAATTTGGTTTGAAATGATATCCAATGGAAGATTAAAGAATAAATTTAAAGAATTTATCTTTGATAAAATTATTGGGAACCTTTCCCGAAGGATATGAATATTTAAGTAAAATAATATTCAGAATTGGAATGAGGCATATGTTGTGTTTTTATAGCACTTGTTTATAAGATACGCGAGTTATTCAGAAAGATCGGGTTTATCCTATTCTGAATAAGTGAATCGATGATAAGTCGACAATGAAGATGGTGGTTGAAGACTGGAGGTCTTCACATCGTTTGGATGATTACTGATTTCTTGATTAGGTTGTACACCCAAGATGAGGAAATAAGTGATGATCGTCCAGACGTACTTGGAGATCGACTAGATATGCGAGGACCTCTCTCTTGCATTGGACATATGGGACGAGGAATAAGGTGCCTTCGGTTTCGTTCAGACCCAGAACGAACTTGTAAATGGATGTGTGTCTGACATTGGATTTTATTCTGTGTTGATTGATCTCTATTAAATATATATCTGTTTGGTGGCGGAGAATTTATTCTCTTGCTTAACACCCTTCTCTGAGATGTATAAGCTCAGAGGTTATATATCGATAGACACCAGTCGCATGGCGTGAATTGCCCGTGTGGCATGCTAAGAAGCAAATAATCAAGGCTTCTGTTGAGAAGAAGAGTTTTGTGGTTGATGATCAAAGCACGACTTTAATATAGCATAGCTTTGTGTATAGCGTTAATTCGCGAGCCTCACACCCCGGTGTGAACCAGAAATGGGAGAGGACTTCAGAGAGGGCATGTGTTTCCTTCTAACTAGGAGTGGTGTCATGGTATGGATCCTAGACATTTTTACTTATATGGATGATGGAAAGCGAGGCGCCTCGGTTATATCGGTCACTATGGGGCCGATGGATCGTTTGGTCGATATATTGACCAGTTTTATGCCCCATAGGTTGGGGAAACGTATTGTTCAAGCATTTTAATCCACTCCGTGTGGACTGGCCCTGATGATCTAAGGGTCACTCGAGCTCTAATCCTGAAACATGGGCTAGATTGTCTCAAAGCGGTAAGGACGATCCTTTGCCTTGGTTCACAGATGGAAATCCAACTTCCAATACGTGACTTTGCGGTATTAATTGTAGAACTAGTATGGCGACATGATAGATGATACCCATGCTGTCTATGATTGATACATTTATATTTGAAGTTGTTTTATACACTATGCACTTATAATAGTATCAAATGATTTGTTTTAAACGCACCAAGCATGTTTGGCTATTATAAGGGAAAACTCTATCCTCCGGCTTGCATTGCATTGTGTGATGGGACCTGGGTCTTATAATAGCTTCATTTTTCCAAAAAGCATTGCGCTGTTTGTTTTATGCACTAGTATTCTTGGGAGGAAGCTCGTTCCATGTTATATGGCATGGTCCTTTGATTTACTTTATTTTTAAAGTAAAGATATAATAATTGTTTTAGTTTTCACACCAGTCACATGACTGACCTGAAGTTTATTGTTTTAACCTAAACTCTGGGTGCCCCTGTGTAACACCCCGCATTTTTAATATAATTAAAAATATGTAAAATATGTGTGTATGCATAGATAGGTAAATAATGGTGATGTATGATGAAAATTAATTAATATATGGAAGAGAAGAAAAAAATTAATTCGATAACAGTGTGTGTAACAGAAAAGATAATAAAACAAGGAAACTTAATTTAAATATCAGGAATTAAGTAAAACGGACATCACCATTGCGTTCGTCTTGAAATTCTTCTTGGAATATATCCAAGTTTGCATAAATTGGGCTTCGTATGAAGGAGTTATGGCCTTTAGAAGATTCAACAAAAATTCAAAACAGTTCAAAATTCGACCTAGGCTGCTGGGCGAGAAATTTCTCGCCAAAACCAGGCAGGTCGACCGGGGGGTCAGGTCGACCAAGGGGTCGACCTACCCCTAGGGAGGTCGACCTATCCCCAGATTTGGGCGATTTCAGTTCCTGTGACGTGTTTTGATGTGCTGTATGGGTCGGATGGCTTCTAGGCCAATCTAAGGGCTCTAAAACACTCTCTACACCTATAAATACATAGCAAGACCTAACCCTAATTCATAACAATTCCTTAAGATGCCTCCATGCCGCCAAACTTCAACCAAACATGGCCGCCGCCCCCAAAAATCTAAATTATATTGCAAGTTCTTCATCAACTTTGGAGTTTAATCAAATCAAGTAGCAAAGTTCTTCATCAACAATTCATGCTCTTTCCCAATAATCAAATAAGAAGATTAAATCGGTGTTCTACATCAACGACAAATCGCTTATTTCTCAAATCCAGTCAAGGTGAGTGGAATTATAATAAACTTGTTGTATAATAGTATTATTATCGTTCATCATTCCCCAGTTATAAATTCAATGCAAGATTTAAGTTATAATAATTGTTCTTTTATTCTCCTTCCCTTTTTTATTTTTGGATCTTGGTTATCTCGAACCTAGACGAAATCTTATTATACATACGTACGATTGAAATATAGGAATATTGGGGCATAACTTATTTTATGCAATCGAGGAATATAATCTGAAATTTGTAGAATTGTGGCATAACAATTATTATTGCAAATAATGGGACAATTGGCGGAATTTGTTTGTGACTTGAAATTAAGCCTAAAAGGTGAATTAGATTATATGTATAAACGTGGGGAAATATATTGGGAAAATATTGATTTTATGAAATTGGGTATAATGGGATTCTGGAAATTGGCATGTTTGGATATGAATAACATGGAATTGGTGAATTTGGCTATAATTGAGTAATTTGGGTAAAAAGATTATTTCACGAATGGTTGTATAAGCAAAGTAGAAATGGGTTAAGTAGCACTTGACATATGAATAAACTTAACCAACCTATGAGGAATGATAGTAACCTGTTAGGAACACATGTATGGAAAAATTGGAATAATAGGGATAGCCTATTAATGGGATTATAAGCATGAACATAAATTAGGGTTTTTGGGTAAAGCTTGAATTTGAGATTTGGAAATCGGATATGCCGTTAAGATCCTAGAAATATAATTAAAAATGGAATATGTTGGACAAACCATGTTTTTATGTAATTATGGAACTCGACACATGACATGAAATTGACACTATTGGCATATCTTGAACACGAGCATGATTTGTAATTGATAATTGACATATGACATCTAGAATAAACACGAACATGCTTGTGAATTGATAATTGACATATGACACCTAGAATGCACATGAACTAAACATGAAACATGGATAACTCGAGGTTAGAATGAGTTTATGGTGCAATCCTGCGCGGAACCGCCCGGCACATCCAGTGACCGCAAACAATAGGTTCTAATGTGAGAAGTTAGTCATAACGTGCTTGAAACCCGAGGTTAGATTGAGTTGTGGTGTAATCCTGCCTGGAACCAACCGGCACATCCAGTGACTGCAACAATAGGTCTAATGTGAGAGGTTGTGCATTAATAATTAATTAATGCTAATGACACAAGGTAGTATGTTAAGGTTAAGTCAACATGAAATACTAGACAACACTTAACCAATTTGACATGATATATGGGTGGGTTAAGTCAACGTGAACCGCTAGATAACACTTAACAAATTTGACATGATATATAGGTAGGTTAAGTCAACACGAACTGATAGATAACACTTAACCAATTTGACATGATATATGGGTGGGTTAAGTCAACGTAAACCACTAGATAACACTTAACCAATTTGACTCAATATATGTGTGGGTTAAGTTAACATGAACTGCTGGATAACACTTAACCAATTTGACATGACGTGTGGGTTGAATTGAATACGTGATTGGGGGTTAAGTCAACTTGGACACATGGGCAAACCTAATCAATATAACAGTATCAAAGCAAGGAAAAGTGGGGAATGATAAGATTAAATAACAGATAAACTTATCCTAGTGATAAGAAATGAATATAACTTAAGATGTAATACAAGACTCGAAGGGTGGGACGACTTATACCATGAAATAAGTTAATCTAAGTTGGAAATGTGGGAGAACACCTGTACGCTATCATTTGATAAAAAGAACTTAAGTCATGCTTGAATTCATAGGTAAACCTTAGTTAAAAGGAACTAAGTAATAAACCTTAGTTAAGAGAACTAAGTAAATAACGAGAAAGAGAACTAGGTAGTAAACCTTAGTTAAGAGGACTAAGTTGTAAACCTTAGTTAAGAAAATGAACGATTCAGGAAGCTAAGTAGTAAACCTTAGTTAAGAGAACTAAGTAGTAAACCTTAGTCAAGAAAACCAAGTAGAACACGAGGAGGAGCGAACGTCCATTTGATCATGAAGAAGGCTCCAACGGTCTGGGTTACGAAGCACGCGGCTTAGAGGGGACGTGAGGGTACTCTTGGTATCCCTTTGTGACGTTGCAGATGATCCTCCTGGGCTCACAGAGGTTAAGGTCTGCGTTAGAAGAACCAAGAGTATGCCTTGGTTGCAATATAAGCAACCTAAAGACTAGGATGGACCAGCATGAGGTGGCGAAATCTTGTTTAGCCCTGTGATAGCATGTCGTGGTCTACCTACCATCTTGGGTCAATCGAGTACGTGAAGCGGAAAGGCAGAGAACCCCAATAGACCATATACTTGCGATCTAGTTATGGGTGAGGTTTGTCCAATAGGTTTGTGGAGCATAGGGGCCTGCGTATATTTCTCATTCTTGATTTTCTGGGGTGCCTTTCATTAGTTGGGGAGGGGTCAAGTGGGACCATAGCCACATACAGATAAAAACAGACCTTAGCATCTGCGTCGGCAGATAACTTAAAGCTCTCGACCGAGTTCCGTGTCTCTTGATTTGCCCTGCCACGGGACTCGGGCCGCACATAAAGAGGACATGTGCAACTAGACATCGATAACGATTCACGACATGTACTTGGGGAAAGTCTAGGAACATGTATCTCTCTGGGTAGTGTGTCCTAGACTAGGGGGCATCGTTCAATAGGTAGCATAATCCCTAGTTGGACCTAGGTCGCGTAAACCCTGAATCCGAGAAGCGTTCAATAGGTAGCATAAACCCCAGTGGCCCTGGGTAGCGTAAACCCTGGTTGAATCTAGGAAGCGCTCGATAGTAAACCTTATATTACATCTAGATGATACATAGAATCTAGCAAGATCGAGAGTGGCAGTCCAAACGATTTCGAGAATGGTGGCACTACACTAAAGTAGTATAGATTTACATAATGAAGCCCATACGATATACGGCAAAGGACTGTATATATACATGGGAAGGATTAGATGAGTTAGGGGTATCTACATATACGTTGCATTCGGTTAACCTACTAGTGGGAACTGAGTATAGCCTAGAGAGCTAATATCGCGAATAACCTAATAAGTAAGAAAATATAACTGAACGGTATATGTAGGATTATACAGAAGTTTATTCTAAGTCCAGTCACCAGAACTTATGTTCTGACCCCCTCCTCATTACATACTTCCAGGTTAGGTTCATGATAGAGATGGTATAGCTTTGGATACTGGTTAGACAGTATGATATATAAGGTAAAGCTATTTTTGTATATATTATATTTTAATTCCTTCAGTTGTGAGATGCTTTACGAGTTTTGACATGTTTCTTTATCTCTGTCTTTTTCTGCAGGATACCAGAGCACCCAACTCGGGTCTCGATGGATAGAATTTGAAAAATTCGGTCTATTGGAATTCGAGTTGTCACATCTAGTATCAGAGCTTCGGTTTAGTGATCTTAGGGCGATAATGAGTGAACGTATTTGTATTTTAAAAAAAAATATAAATATATTATATATATATATATAAATCTTGATCCATATATTATCCCACTAGACATGAAAAGGGTTGGGATATCTATTTTGTGCACTAAAGGAATGAACTTAGGAATTTTGAGACCCCTAAGAGGATTGGTTGGAAAGTGTACAATATGACTTGATGTTAGAGAAAGAAAATATCCCATAGGATGGAACTTAAATGTTAGTATTTCAGAGTAGTGGGTTTAGAAGTGTAACCTTAGAAACTAGTAAAGGTTGAAAAATGAAAAATGGATTAGGAATATATATAGTCGGGAGAATTGAATTAGCGAAAGTGCCTAGGAAAGCCTAATGAGTTGAAGACCCGCTTTGAGTCTAACCCAATGACAAGCTTTTAAGAACTTGAATTTGAAAAGGGATTTGTGGTATTTTCCAAGATCTAATCTTAAAAGTATTTTGATAAATGCATGTTGGGTTTTAAAGTAAAGTGGGGTATCTTGTGTAAAACAATGATTTCTTGTTTTAAAATAATTCTCTCACGAAAAGGTGCATATTATAGAGCATGTATAGCTCGCTAGTTTTCATATATGAAATGATTGAAAAGAAGTTTTGAAATCTCTATTTTATTAACAATAAATTTTGATTATTTTTTTTTAAAAAAAAATTTGTTGGGTGAACAAAATAATCAGTAGAGTGTAAGAATAAAGTAGATGCTTGCACCTTAGCAGCCAAAGTTAACGTTGTAAATAGGAACAATGTAACCTCGATAGTTGTCCTTATCTACTCCAGTTTCGTGATTTGAAGAAAATGTTTTGCATTTTATTTTGTGACATGTTTTTTTATGGTTTGGCAAAAGCAAGTTTTTGAGAAAAGAATAAAAGTTTTACCACTTTTAGTTTTTGGAAGAAGAATGTAACAAAAAGAAAGAAGGCCAAACCATGTTTTAAAAATGGAGTAGTTAAGGATTAAGGCCTAGAAAGAACAAGATAAAAATTAAAGCTATGAATTAAACAATTGGAACCAACTAGAGATTGGTTTAGTTGAGTGATTTTCTGAGTGTCAATCTGATGTTGATTTCGGTCTTCGGGGTTAATATTTAGGGAGTTACTCTCTTGCCAATTTACAGTCAGGGATTAGCTAACATTAAACTAATGGAAAATTTCCCGTAGAATGCTTAAGCATTGAGAAACCTAGGTTTGTTGCTGGAGAAAAAAGAAAAAAAAGAGGATAGGCTAGTAATACACAGCAAGGACTAGTAGTGACTACTAAGTTGTAAAGGGCAAGTAAGTGGGTAGATCCTGTCGTGTGGACTCGCAATTGTCTGAGATGACAAAGTCCTAAGATTCTTGGCCCATAGTAGTAGCTGTGTAGGATGCTATTTGAGTTGAAAACATAAAAAGCTTATTTGAAATAATAGACTTAAGTAATTGGATTAAGTCAAATAAGCTAAGAATGAGAAAAGCCTAGCTAAAAAGAAACAATAAATTCAGTAAGGCAACAAATGTGATGGGAAAAGAAAATGGAAATCTTAAGAAAAAGATGAATAAATATGAAATTTTTCCAAGATAAGTGGAAAAAGAGAAGAAATTTTCTTATGTGGTTTTGCTTGGATAGGAAAATAGGAAATCTTTATAGAATAGTTATATAAAAATCCAAGTATGATTAGAAAAAAAAACGGAGGATGTGAATTTTTCCGTTTTATATCTTTTCGTAACATAAGGAAATCGAATTTGGAAAATTAGATTTTTCTAAATTTCGAATTTAATGATGGATGGTAGGGTTTTGGATGCGACAATTGGGTGAACTACGCTCTTATTCCATAAGAGTGTGGGAAAACTTGGATGAAAAATATTTTTATTTTTTAAGAATATTGCATTCATATAGAACTGCAAGTATATTTAGGATGTGAGCATCATGTTTGAAAGAGTTTTTAAAATTTGCATAGGTGGATCCAAATTAGGCATACATATTTTACTATGATGTATCTCACTTTGCACATGTGCACAATGTTTGCAACAATTGGATGCACACTTGATGGATGGATATTGCGAGGGGTTATCTATTTTTACTCTTATCGAACTTCGGGGACGAAATTCTTTAAGGGTGGGAGAATGTAACACCCCGCATTTTTAATATAATTAAAAATATGTAAAATATGTGTATATGCATAGATAGGTAAATAATGGTGATGTATAATGAAAATTAATTAATATATGGAAGTGAAGGAAAAATTATTTCGAAAACAGTGTGCGTAACGGAAAAGATAATAAAATAAGGATACTTAATTTAAATATCAGGAATTAAGTAAAACAGACAACACCATTGTGTTCTTCTCGAAATTATGCTTGGAATAGAGTCCAAGTTTGCGTAAATCGGACTCCTTAAGGAGTTATGGCCTTTAGAAGATTCAACAAAAATTCAAAACAGTTCGAAATTCGACCCAGGCAGTTAGGCGGGAAATTTCCAGCCAAAACCAGGTAGGTCGACCAGGGGGTCGACCTAGAGGTCGACCTACCCCTAGGGAGATCGACCTATCCCCAGATCTGGGCGATTTCAGTTCCTATGACGTGTTTTGATGTGCTATACGGGTCGGATGGCTTCTAGGTCAATCTGAGGGCTCTAAAACACTCTCTACACCTATAAATACATAGCAAGACATAACCCTAATTCATAACAATTCCTTAAGATGCCTCCATGCCGCTAAACTTCTACCAAACATGGCCGCCGCCCCAAAACTCTAAATTATATTGCAAGTTCTTCATCAACTTTGGAGTTTAATCAAATCAAGTAGAAAAGTTCTTCATCAACAATTCATGCTCTTTCCCAATAATCAAATAAGAAGATTAAATCGGCGTTCTACATCAACGACAAATTGCTTATTTCTCCAGTCCAGTCAAGGTGAGTGGAATTATAATAAACTTATTGTATAATAGTATTATTATCGTTCATCATTCCCCAGTTATAAATTCAATGCAAGATTTATGTTATAATAATTGTTCTTTTATTTTCCTTCCCTTTTTATTTTTGGATCTAGGTTATCTCGAACCTAGACGAAATCTTATTATACATATGTGCGATTGAAATATGGGAATATTGGTGCATAACTTATTTTATGCAATCGAGGAATATAATCTGAAATTTAGGGAATTGTGGCATAACAATTATTATTGCAAATATTGGGACAATTGGCAGAATTTGTTTGTGACTTGAATTGACTTGAAATCAAGCCTAAAAGGTGAATTAGATTTTATGTATAAACGTGGGGAAATATATTTGGAAAATATTGATTTTATGAAATTGGGTATAATGGGATTTTGGAAATTAGCATGTTTGGATATGAATAACATGGAATTGGTGAATTTGGCTATAATTGAGTAATTTGGGTAAAAAGATTATTTCACGAATGGTTGTATAAGCAAAGCAGAAATGGGTTAAGTAGCACTTGACATATGAATAAACTTAACCAACCTATGAGGAATGATAGTAACCTGTTAGGAACACATGTATGGAAAAATTGGAATAATAGGTATAGCCTATTAATGGGATTATAAGCATGAACATAAATTGGGGTTTTTGGGTAAAGCTTGAATTTGAGATTTGGAAATTGGATATGCCGTTAAGATCCTAGACACATAATTAAAAATGTAATATATTGGACAAACCGTGTTTTAATGTAATTATGGAACTCGACACATGACATGAAATCGACACTATTGGCATAACTTGAACACGAACATGATTTGGAATTGATAATTGAAATATGACATCTAGAATAAACATGAACATGCTTGTGAATCGATAACTGACATATGACATCTAGAATGGACATGAAATAAACATGAAACATGGCTAACTCGAGGTTAGAATGAGTTTGTGGTGTAATCCTACCCGGAACCGCCCGGCACATCCAGTGACCGCAAACAATAGGTTCTAATGTGAGAAGTTAGTCATAACGTGCTTGAAACCTGAGGTTAGATTGAGTTGTGGTGTAATCCTGCCCGGAACCAACCGGCACATCCAGTGACTGCAACAATAGGTCTAATGTGAGAGGTTGGGCATTAATAATTAATTAATGCTAATGACACTTGCTAGTATGGTAAGGTTAAGTCAACCTGAAATACTTGACAACACTTAACCAATTTGACATGATATATAGGTAGGTTAAGTCAACGTGAACCGCTTGATAACACTTAACAAATTTGACATGATATATAGGTAGGTCAAGTCAACACGAACTGATAGATAACACTTAACCAATTTGACATGATATATGGGTGGGTTAAGTCAACGTGAACCGTTAGATAACACTTAACCAATTTGACTCAATATATGGGTGGGTTAAGTCAACGTGAACTGCTGGATAACACTTAACCAATTTGACATGACGTGTGGGTTGAATTAAATATGTGATTGGGGGTTAAGTCAACTTGGACACATGGGAAAACTTAATCAATATAACAGTATCAAAGCAAGGAAAAGTTGGGAATGATAAGATTAAATAATAGATAAACTTATCCTAGGGATAAGAAATGAATATGACTTAAGATGTAATACAAGACTCGAAGGGTGGGATGACTTATAGCATGAAATAAGTTAATCTAAGCTGGAAATGTGGGAGAACACCCGTACGCTATCATTTGATAAAAAGAACTTAAGTCATGCTTGAAATCATAGGTAAACCTTAGTTAAAAGGAACTAAGTAATAAACCTTAGTTAAGAGAACTAAGTAAATAACGAGAAAGAGAACTAGGTAGTAAACCTTAGTTAAGAGGACTAAGTTGTAAACCTTAGTTAAGAAAACGAACGATTCAGGAAGCTAAGTAGTAAACCTTAGTCAATAAAACCAAGTAGAACATGAGAAGGAGCGAACATCCATTTGATCATGAAGAAGGCTCCAACGGTATGGGTTACGAAGCACGCGGCTTCGAGGGGACGTGAGGGTACTCTTGGTATCCCTTTGTGACGTTGCAGATGATCCTCCTGGGCTCACAGAGGTTAAGGTCTGCGTTAGAAGAACCAAGAGTATGCCTTGGTTGCAATATAAGCAACCTAAAGACTAGGATGGACCAGCGTGAGGTGGCGAAATCTTGTTTAGCCCTGTGATAGCATGTCGTGGTCTACCTACCATCTTGAGTCAATCGAGTACGTGAAGCGGAAAGGCAGAGAACCCCAACTGACCATATACTTGCTATCTAGTTATGGGTGAGGTTTGGCCAATAGGTTTGTGGAGCATAGGGGCCTGCGTATAGTTCTCAATCCTGATTTTCTGGGGTGCCTTTCATTAGTTGGGGGAGGGGTCAAGTGGGACCATAGCCACACATAGATAAAAAAAGACCTTAGCATCTGCGTCGGCAGATAACTTAAAGCTCCCGACCGAGTTCCGTGTCTCTTGATTTACCCTGCCACGGGACTCGGGCCGCACATATAGAGGACATGTGCAACTAGACATCGATAACGATTCACGACATGTACGTGGGGAAAGTCCAGGAACATATATCACTCTGGGTAGTGTGTCCTAGACTAGGGGGCATCGTTCGATAGGGAGCGTAATCCCTAGTTGGACCTAGGTCGCGTAAACCCTGAATCCGAGAAGTGTTCAATAGGTAGCATAAACCCCAATGGTCCTGGGTAGCGTAAACCCTGGTTGAATCTAAGAAGCGCTCGATAGTGAACCTTAGATTACATCTAGATGATACACAGAATCTAGCAAGATCGAGAGTGGCAGTCCAAACGATTTCGAGAATGGTGGCACTACACTAAAGTAGTATAGATTTACATGATGAAGCCCGTACGATATACGGCAAGGGACTGTATATATACATGGGAAGGATTAGACGAGTTGGGGGTATCTACATATACGTTGTATTAGGTTAACCTACTAGTTGGACATGAGTATAGCATAGAGAGCTAATATCGCGAATAACCTAATAAGCAAGAAAATATAACATAACGATATATGTAGGATTATACAGAAGTTTATTCTAAGTCCAGTCACCAGAACTTATGTTCTGACCCCCTCCTCATTACATACTTCCAGGTTAGGTTCATGATAGAGATGGTATAGCTTTGGATACTGGTTAGACAGTATGATATATAAGGTAAAGCTATTTTTGGATATATTATATTTTAATTCCTTCCGCTGTGAGATGCTTTACGAGTTCTGACATGTTTCTTTATCTCTGTCTTTTTCTGTAGGACATCAGAGCACCCAACTCGGGTCTCGATGGATAGAATATGAAAAATTCGATCTATCAGAATTCGGGTTGTCACACCCTATTTTCTACAGGGGCAGCTAGCAGTTGGGTTTTTGCAGATATTTCTTTTCTAGGATCCTGGATTTACAGCTGGAGCTATATTCAGAATGCTCTGTATCCGTATATTCCTTACAGTTGTGATTATGTATTATTTTTCCGCTGCTATGTAATGTATTTTAATCTCTGATATTTTCCTGATGTATATTATTTGATCATACTCTATATATTCTTATACTCTGATGTAAATTGTTGTAATAAGCAATGAAATGTTCTTATGTTTGTGTTCTGATTTTTCGTTTTCTCAACTCAATTCGGGCTTTCCTTTATGGGGAAGTTTGGGTCGTGTCAACCGACCCATCTGAACCGATCGACCATAGCTTTCATACCGATCCAGCATGGTGCCAATCCATCACCTTACCGACCCATACCCGACCGATCCATCTTGCCAACCGACCCATCTTCCTGACCGATCCATAGCTTTCATACCCTGAAACAACAACGACACTTCTGATCGACCCATCATGCCACTGACTGACCCATCACTCTTTTCCCAACCGATCCATTACGAGAAGGTATGGCCGACCCTTCACGACCGACTCATGTCAGGAACACATCGACCGATCCATGCTCTAAACCTACCGACCGATCCATTACCTTTTTCTCCGACTGATCCATCCCTAGGAACATCCGGTCCATCTCCAATCTTGACCAAAACTTCGCCAAACGACAATATCGACGAAATCAACTCATCCAATTCATCCAATTCAACCATAAACATATCATGAAATCACCAACGACTTAAATGACAATTATCATCAATAATTATGTAAAATTCACCAAAATCATGATAAATGGATATATGAACTAAATTATGGATCTAACTTGCATAAACATATGAAACTATATGAAATTACCAGTTTTAAGTTGCTAGATAAGATCCTATCGCGATTCATATGAAAATAGACTTACCATGATGTAGATTGAGGAGAAATCGACTTAAAATGCTGAAAACATGTTCATACAACAATATACATGATTGATTCCATGTGAGAGATGCCACTCACCAAATCTCTAAAATAACACAAAATGATGAAACTCGATTCCGGACAGCGAAGAATTTACTCTTTGATTGGATGAACTCTCTCTTCGATTGATGTAGATATAGCTTCAAACGATGTAGATCTTCGATTCTCTAAGCTATAATGGTGGAAAGGTGTAGAATATGGAACAATGGAGGATCACAAACCCAAATGAGAGAATGGAGAAAGTAAATTATTCTCCATGCATGTTACCCCCTATTTATAGCCTTCCACCAGCCCATTAATGAGTCTCTCCAAATCAGCCCATTATGGCTTACAAAACATGAACAACAAACTGTGAAACCTTAGAACAACGATTTCTTCCAAACTGTCGAGCCAAAACTTTATTGTGACTACTTTACCGAATGGGAATCATCATTTCCTTTCCAGTGAGACCAATCTCAGCATCTGATTCAATCCGAGTCAAAAGTTACGCCCTGTACAAGACTGACAAGGGCAAAATGGCCACAAACAAAATTGGTAAAAATTATGGATATGTCTTACATCCCCATAAATCGCGAACTACAACTACGCGATTCGTTTTATTTTAATTTATATATATATAAATTAATCCGTTTGACAATTTCAAACCATTTTCTCTCTGCCATATAATTAACATCATTTTAATGAATCATAATTTCATTAAAATGTAATTTCTAATGTTAAACTCATTTCCATTTTAACATTGATTCTTTTATACGATATCATATATTACATTAAAAATGTAATTTTTAATGTTAAACACATTTTCGTTTGAACATTGATTTCTTTTATACATGAAATCGTATATTACACTAAAAATGAATTTTTTAATGTCATAAATTTTCATTTCAACATTGATTTCTTTTATATATGAAATCATATATTACATTAAAAATGTAATGTTAATGTTAAATACATTTTTTTTCAACATTGAATCTTTTATATTTTATATTAAAGAAAATGAAAACTTTTAACCCCCCTTTCATTACATTAAAAATGTAATCTTCAATGTTAACACATTTATTAAATAATGCATCTTTTCCTAATCATTTACATTAGAAATATAAATTTCAATGTAACAACATAATTCATTTCAACTAATGATCATTTTAACCTATAATGAATATGTAATTTTTTATGTTATCATATAATGATCATTATATATATATATATATATATATATATATACACACATAATAAAAATGTAGTTTTATTGTTAAATAATTTTTCTATTCCAAATAATGATCATTATTCTATATTCCTAACTTGCAATAAAATTGTTAATTTTTAAAGTTTAACTTTTCTATTTCAAATATTGATCATTTGCTATATTTCTAACTTGCAATAAAAATGTTAATTTTTATTGTTTAACTTTTCTATTTCAAATATTTATCATTTTCTATATTTCTAATTTGCAATAAAAATGTTAATTTTTATTGTTTAACTTTACCATAAGAAATGTAATTTTATATTAACACTTTTATTCACTAGAATACTTTTAATGATTCACTTTTACATAAAAATTTAATTTTTATGTTAATACATTTCAATCAGTTGAATACTTTTAATGAATTTATCTTTACATAAAAATGTGATTTTTATGTTAACACAATTTCTTTTATTCTTCGTACATTACATAAAAATGTAACCTTTTTATCCTTTCATAAAATGTAATCTTTTATTCTTTCATGAAAGAAATGTAATGTTTTTTATGTTTCATTTACATTAAAAATGTAAGTTCCAAAGTAAACACATTTTTATTTATCAATGCTTATTTTTAATGTTTCATTTACATTAAAAATGTAAATTTCGAAGTAAACACATTTTTATATCACAATGTTTTTTTAATGTTTCATATACATTTAAAATATAAATTTTAGAGTAAACACATTTTTATATCACAATGTTTATTTTTAATGTTTCATATACATTAAAAATGTAAATTTCAAAGTAAACACATTTTTATATCACAATGTTTATTTTTAATGTTTCATATACATTAAAAATGTAAAATTCAAATTAAACACATTTTTATATCACAATGTTTATTTTTAATGTTTCATATACATTAAAAATGCAAAATCCAATGAAAATACATTTTTATATAACAAGTGACCATTTTTGACTTACAACCTAAATATGAATTTTATGTTGACATATAATGATCATTTTCATATTCATATATATATATATATATATATATATATATATACTGAAAATCTAATTTTCATATTATTCAAACAATTTTATATAATAACATGAATATTTTATAACACATGAATATTTTAGAAAATTTCGGCAGCGTAACGGTAGGGTAATTAAAAATCGGCACCGTCCCTAGTATGGCTCCTCGTGCTAACATAGGCCTCACGGCGATATAAGGGTTTTATTTTTCCTAATACAATTTTTTTCTGCACAACTAAATTTTCCACAAACACGATCGATTTCATTTCAATCACAATCAATCAACAAAAATCAACTAATTTCTCGATTTCATTTCAATCACAATCAATAAACAAAAATCAACTAATTTCACACCACAATACAATCAAGTCGTCCATGGTCTGTGGACGACGGTTCGGGAGTTTCTAAACTCCGTCTGCAACCTAAAATAATATTTATTTATTTTGGATTTAGAAATCTTACATTGCTATTTATTTCTTCTAAAATTGTGGAAGGCTCCAAAAATTCCCTGATCAGTTCTGAAATGCAGATCTTGAATTTACGGTCCCGATGTTTCCTGTTTCATTAAATTTCGTTATCATATGAGCGAGATCTGATTTTATGAAGTTTGTTAACAATTTAAATATAATAAATAAATTAATTAAATAAATAAAATAACCTTCTCCTACATCAATTTGAAGCCGACAATTTCAAACACCCAGGTTCGAACCTAGGATTGATTTTCGCGACCACCAGAGCTGCCATGATGATGATTTGGCACCACCACCTCGACGACCTACGTGTGAGCTAGCCGCGGCTCCGTCCCCGATCAACTCGCACGCTTCCTGGTGGCGCAATTCTTAGGTGAACGGCGAGAGTTTGGATGCGTTGTTCGAGAAAAATACTGAGTGATAGAAGATCAAAACCGTACTGATTTGAAGAGGGCAATATCCACAACAAAATTCTCTTAAGGATCGATTGTTTTTAATGTAAGGATCGAACGGATTGTAGGAGGATTGTTTTGAGCATTCTAAGTCATTGATCAATGAAGAAGGCGGCTGTATAACGATAGTCTAGGGTTTATACGGAATACGCATATTTATACGTATTTCTATTTTTATTTTTATTTTATTAAATTCCATTTAATTCCAATATAATTCCGGTATCGCTCCTAACTCCAAATCAAACCCAACGAGTGTCGCCCTAGCTAAATACCCTCATTCCGGACACAATAGAATATGTTACGTAGGCCCATTCGACTGTTTAGTCAGTTTTTCTTCAAATTAAAATATAAAATATTTAATTAATTAATTTTAATCGTACATTTTAATTTACCAGGGGCTACATATTGACTCCAAAAATTCCCGAAAAATAAATCTATCTATGTTTTAATGATATGATCCTAACAAAATTATTTTCGTCGTATTTGGAGACAGTTTAAAAAATGGTCATTTTCTGGTCAATCCAAATTGATTGAAATTGACAAAACACATTTTCTTTTGCCACGCTCACATATTAATTTCAAAAATTATGAAAATTGGAATCTTGCAATAATTTGACATTACGGATCCAACCAAATTGGTTTCATCGAAAATGGAGGTCGTTTGCAAAATGGTTATTTACACGGGCTATATATTATATTAAATTCCATAGCGACTATTCTGAATATTCAACAGGCTATAACTTTTTATTCCCGCTATGAAATTTTAATTTTTCGGATTCGTTAAAAAGATGTTTTTAAATAGATTTAAATATTTTTGGTTCCACCAAAATCCGATTTATTTTGAATCCAGTACATTTCAGTTAAAGTCCAAATTCAAATTTTCAAACTACCGCGCCATTTCTAACTCCTTTTAAAATTGAAATAAATATATTCGTTCAAACTTTGATTTAAATAAATTTTTAATCAGTATTATTTTAACTATTCAAAATTCAATAAAATAGCTAAATAATATTTTTAAATTGGTTCTGATTTTCCGGGTTATTGCAATCTCCCCCACTTAAAATCTTTTCGTCCCCAAAAAGGAAACAACAGTAAAGTAGGAAACAAAATGGAAAATGCAAAATATTGTAAATATACCTTGCACCAAATCTAATCAGAGATATCCACTCTGCACTGGGGATAATCCTGTTTAATGCGATCTTCGTACTCCTATATACAGTCTCTAGGATCTCTGCTCCACTGCACTTTGACTAGATGAATTCTCTTGTTTCTCATAACTCGGGTTTCTTTGCCAATGATCTTCACTGGCTCACTTCTTACTGCTAAGCTCGGGGTAATCTCCAAATCTTGTTGTGCAGCTTCCTCCTCAATCAAGTCTGGATCATGTACATGCTTTCGAAGTTGAGACACATGGAATACATAATGTACCCCGGACAACTAGTCAGGCAACTGAACCCTGTAAGTGAGAGTTCCGATGTAACAACCTAGATTCCGATAGACCGATTTTTTTTAGGAAAATCCAATCTATCGAAACCCGAGTTGGGTGCTCTGGTATCCTGCAGAAAAAGACAGAGATAAAGAAACATGTCCGAACTCGTAAAGGATCTCATAGTGGAAAGAAATAAAGTATAATATATTCAAATATAGCCTTACCTTATTAACAATACTGCTAAACCAGTATCCAAAGCTATACCATCTCTGTCATGAACCTAACCTGGAAGTATGTAATGAAGAGGGGGTCAGAACATAAGTTCTGTGTGACTGGACTTAGAATAAACTTATGTATAATCCTACATATACCATTCAGTTACATTTTCTTGGTTTTTAGGTTGTTAACAATGTTAGCTCTTTAGGCTATACTTATCCATCCACTAGTAGATTAACCTAATGCAATGTATATGTAGTTACCCCCTACTCGTGTCCTCTTTTCATGTGTACGCAGTCCCTTATCTAACTCGTGTCATCTTGTATATGTGCGCAATTCCTTATCCAATGTCGTACGTCGTACGGGCTTTCATGTATATATATATATATTCTCACTATCTCTGCGTAAAACCATCATCCCTGTGTTGCGTAAGCGTTTGGACTGCCAACCTAGGTCTTACTAGGTTCTGTTATCGAATACTACCTAGATCCAACTAGGGTTTACCATCGAGTGTTACCTAGGTCCAGCTAGGGTTTACTTTATCGAACGCTTCCTAGGTTCAACAAGGGTTTATGCTACCTAGGTCCGACTAGGATTTATGCTACCTATCGAACAACGCCCTCTAGTCTAGGACACACTACCCCGAGCGATATGCGTTCCTAGACTTTACGTCCCAACCGTATCGTTAAACATGCAAGATATCTAGTTGCACATGTCCTCTATATGTGCGACCCGAGTCCTGTGGCAGGGCAAATCAAGAAACACAGAACTTGGTCGGGAGCTTTAAGTTATCTGTCGATGCAGATGCTAAGGTCTGTTTTTACTGTGGATATGGTCCCACTTGACCCATCCCTCTACTAATGAAAGGCACCTCAAGAATATCAAGAATGAGAATTGTAAGCGGGCCCTCTATGCCCCACAAACCAATTGACCAACCTCACCGATAACTAGACAGCAAGTATATGGTCTTTTGGAGTTCTCCGCCTTTCCACTTTTTAAGCTCGACTGACTCAAGATGGTAGGTAGCCAACGACGTGCTATCACATGGCCAACTGGTTATCGCCGACTGACGCTGGTCCATCCTATTCTTTAGGTTGCCTTATTATTGCAAGCAAAGCAAACTCTTGGTTCTTCTTATGCAGACCTTAACCTCTGTGAGCCCAGGCGGATCATCTGCATTCTCACAGAGGGATACCAAGAGTACCCTCACGTCCCCTCGTAGCCACGTGCTTCGTAACCCAGTCCGTTGGAGCCTTCTTACATGATCAGAGGGACGTATGCTCCCACTCGCGCCCTACGGCGCCGTGATGATCTACTGAGTTTGGTTATTCATCCCTTATCGTATGGACTGGTCCAAGCGCCTTATCCTTTCGTACTATTAGACCTTATGTCTAAACTTCTGATTACGCGATTGCTTTGTCTTATTATTTTGGTTATCCTCGTTTATGTTGTCCTTCAATTCTAATTACCAAGATTCTCTTTAACTAAGGTTTATTACTTAGTCCTCCTCAACAAAGGTTTACTTACTTGGTTATCTTTACCGTTGCTTACATAGTTCTCTAACTAAGGTTCGTTACCTAGTTGCCATTTTACTTAGTTCTCCAGCTAAAGTTCATTACTCAGTTGCCATTATCGCTATTTACTTAGTTCTTTAACTAAGGTTCAACACTTGGTTACCTTCATCTTTATTTTCTTAGTTCTCTAACTAAGGTTCAACACTGGGTTACCTTCATCATTATTTACTTAGTTCTCTAACTAAGGTTTTCCAATGAATTCAAACATGACTTAAGTTTTCTTTATCAAATGATAGCGTATGGGTGCTTTCCCACATTTTCGGCTTAGATTAACTTATTTCACAGTATAAGTTGTCCCATCCTTCAAGTCTTGTATTACATCTTAAGTCATAATCTTCCCTTGTCCCTAGGACAAGTTTACCTATTATTTAATTTTACATTACCGCAAATCTGGTTTATAATAGGTAGTTATCATTCCCCATTACTTTGTTGGTTAAGTTTGTCCATATGTCAAGTTTTACTTAACCCTACCTTCCCGCTCATGTATTACTCGTATATTCCACAAATTTGGTTAAGTGTTGTCTTTTAGTTCATATTGACTTAACCTACCCACGCATCATGTCAAATTGGTTAAGTGTTGTTAACCTAACCTTACCATACTAGGATGTGCCATTAGCATTAATTGATTATTAATGCACCAACCTCTCACATTAGACCTATTGTTGCGGTTGCTGGATGTGACAGACGGTTCCGGCCAGTCTTACACCACAACTCAATCTAACCTTAGGTTTAAGCGCATTATGACTAACTTCTCACATTAGACCCTATTGTTTGCGGCCATTGGATACGCTAGGCGATTCCGGGCAGAATTACACCACAACCTCATTCTAACCTCGAGTTAGTCATGTTTCATCTTTAGCCAATTAACAATTTTTATGAGAACGTTAAGCATCAATTTCAGGTTATGAGTTAGGTTTCATAATCACATAAGAGGTCTCATAATTGCATAAGCTAAGTTTTATCCGTTCCTTTATCAACTTAGGATCCTTACCTTTAGATTCATTTTTCCCAAAACCCAAAATTTTAAACGTATAGTTTAAAACCTCAATCCCGCAATATTAGATTTGAAATAAATCACTTCTGTCCAATCCCATTCCATATTCAATAATTCCAATTAAATTTACACAATATTAGGTTAACATTATAAATCGGAATTCATAGTTGCGCACTATTCAGCATAGATTCATGTTTCCAAAACATACCCAAAGATTCATTATTGAAATACGCTCCAAAATTCCCAATTCAAACTTTATTTCATTGAATAATCCCAATATACAATTTACCAATTGTCCCAATATTTGCAATAATAATTGTTATGCCACAATCCCCAAACTACAGATTATATTCCTCGATTGCATAAAATAAATTATGCCCCAATATTCCCATATTTCAATCGTACGTATGTATAATAAGATTTCATCTAAGTTCGAGATAACCTAGATCCAAAAATAAAAAGGGGAAGAAGAATTAAAGGACAATTATTATAACATGAATCTTGAATTGAATTTATAACTAGGGAATGACGAACGATAATAATGCTATTATGCAACAAGTTTATTGTAATTCCACTCACCTTGCTTTTCATCTTCAATTCATGGATTTGATTTAACTTTGATTGATTTTATGCCCCAATCCATAGATCTAATCTATCTTTGATTTCTTTGCGCAGCGTAAGTTGTGAATCTGAATTTCTCCTCCTTGCGTAGTGTAAATTGCAGATATGAATCCCTTTTTCTCTATAATTTGGAGGTTGTCTTGATTCTAAACTTTTTAATTTTTAGAATAGATGTTTTGAAGAGAAAAAGGGAAGAAAGTGGATCTAGAAATCTCTTGGAGAAGAAGAATTTGAGTTAGAACAGAGCCATGGCGTCGCCATAGGCTTGGGTGAAGAAAAAGAATGGGTTAAGGGTCATTATATAGCTGTTTGGTCAACGCATCAGGTTAGAAATCGCGTCCAGGTGCAGAAAATGAATTCTGCCCAGATTTGGAGGAGAGGTCAACCCCCAGGTCGACCTGTTTTAGGGGAGTTCGACCCCCAGGTTGACCTGCTTGGGGTAGGTCGAACTGCCTTGGTATAGGTCGACCTATCTGGGTTATTTTACTGTTTAATTTCTGAATTCCTCTTGAATCTTCCAAAGGCCATAACTCTTTCATACGGAGTCCGATTTTCGAAAACATGGACTCTATTCCAAGCAGAATTCTGAGACGAACGCAATGGTGATATCCATTTTACTTAGTTCCTGATATTTAAATTAAGTATCCTTATTTTATTATCTTTTTCGTTATGCACACTGTTATCGTATTAATTTTTCCTTCTCTTCCATATATTAGTTAATTTTCATTATACATCACCATTATTTACCTATCTTGCATATATACATATTTGTACATTTTTAATTATATTAAAAATGCGGGGTGTTACGTTCTCCCACCCTTAAAGAATTTCGTCCCTGAAATTCGATAAGAGTAAAATAGATAATCCCTCGCAATATCCATCCATCAAGTGTGCATCCAATTCTTGCAAACATTGTGCACATGTGCAAAGTGAGATACATCATAGTAAAGTATGTATGCCTAATTTGGATCCACCTATATGTATGCAAATTTTATAAACTCTCTCAAAACATGATGCTCACATCCTAAGTATACTTGCAGTTCTATATGAATGCAATATTCTTGAAAAATCAAAATATTTTTCATCCAAGTTTTCCCATACTCTTATAGAATAAGAGCATAGTTCACCCCATTGTCGCATCCAAAACCCTACCACCCATCATTAAATTTGTAATTTAGAAAAATCTAATTTTCCAAATTCGATTTCCATATGTTATGAAAAGGTATAAAATGGAAAAATTCACATCCTCTGCTTTTCTTTTCTAATCGTACTTGGGTTTTTATATGACTATTCTATGAAGATTTCCTATTTTCCTATCCAAGCACAACCACATGAGAAAATTTCTTCTCTTTTTCAACTTCTCTTGGAATAATTTCATATCTATTCATCTTTTTCTTAAGATTTTCATTTTCTTTTCCCGTCACATTTGTTGTCTTACTAGATTTGTTGTTTTCTTTTTCGTTAGACTAGTTTCTTTCTTATCTTATTTGACTTAACCAAATTACTTAAGTTTATTATTTTCAAATAAGCCTTTTCGTTTTTAAATCAAACAGCATCCTACACAGCTACTACTATGGGCCAAGAAACTTAGGACTTTGTCATCTCAGACAATTGCGAGTCCACATAACAGGATCTACCCACTTACTTGCCCTTTACTACTTAGTAGTCACTACTAGTCCTTACCTACTCCATTCTTTTTAAAATATGGTTTGGCATCCTTTCTTTTCATTACATTTTTCTTTCAAAAATTAAAAGTGTTAGAACTTTATTTTCTTCTCCAAAACTTGTTTTCGCCAAACCATAATAACATGTTACAAAATAAAATGCAAAACATTTTTTTTCAAATCACAAAGCTGGAGTAGACAAGGACGACTATCAGGCTTACATTGTTTCTAATTACAATGTTAATTTAACTACTCGCTATAAGGTGCAGACATCTATTCTATTCCTATAATTTATTTTGTCCACCCAACAAAATTTCTTTGTAAATCAATAATCAAAATTTATTGTTGATAGAATAGAGATTTTAAAACTTCTTTTACAAAACACAACACTTTCTTTTCAATCCTTTCATATATTATAATACGAAAACTAGCGAGCTGTATATGCTCTATATTATGCACCTTTTAATGAGAGAATTCCTTTATTTAAACAAATAATCATTGTTTTACAAAATATACCCCACTTTACTTTTAAAACCCAACATGCAATAAACATCAAAATTGCTTTTAAGATCAAAACTTGAAAATACTACAATATCTTTCTAACAAAACTTTTACAAATTCAAGTTCTTAGAAGTTAATCATTTGGCTAGACTCAAAGTGGGTCTTTCAACTCAACTAGGCTTTCCTAGGCACTTTCCAAACCAATTCTCTCAACTATATATATTCCTAATCCATTTTCCACATTTTAACCTTTTTCTAATTTATAAGGTTTCATTTCTAAACCCACTACTCTGTAATAACATTTCAGTTTTAACTCTATGAGATACTTTCTTTCTCTAATACCAAATCATATTGTACACTTTCCAACCAAACCACCTAAGGGTCTCAAAAATTTCTATGTTTATTACTTTAGTGTACAAACTAAATATCCCAACTCTTTCCATACCTGGTGGGCTACTATATGGATTTAGTTATATATATAATATATTTATATTTTAGAAAATACATATACGTTCACACATTATCTCCCTAGGAACACTAAACCGAAGCTCTGATACCAGATGTAACAACCCGGATTCCGACAGACCGATCATTTTAGGAAAATCCAATCTATCGAAACCCGAGTTGGGTGCTCTGGTATCCTGCAGAAAAGGACAGAGATAAAGAAACATGTCTGAACTCGTAAATCATCTCACAGCGGAAGGAAATAAAGTATAATATATTCAAATATAGCCTTACCTTATTAACAATACTGCTAAACCAGTATCCAAAGCTATGCCATCTCTGTCATGAACCTAACTTAGAAGTATGTAATGAGGAGGGGGTCAGAACATAAATTTTGTATGGCTGGACTTAGAATAAACTTCTGTATAATCCTACATATAGCATTCAGTTACATTTTCTTGGTTATTAGGTTGTTAACAATGTTAGCTTTTTAAGCTATACTTATCCATCCACTAGCAGATCAACC
Source organism: Allium sativum (assembly GCA_030737875.1). NCBI lineage: Eukaryota > Viridiplantae > Streptophyta > Magnoliopsida > Asparagales > Amaryllidaceae > Allium > Allium sativum. The sequence goes on from CM060920.1 coordinate 89,591,726, forward strand.
TAATACAACGTATATGTAGTTACCCCCTACTCGTGTCCTCTTTTCATGTGTACGTAGTCCCTTATCCAACTCGTGTCATCTTATATATGTACGCAGTTCCTTATCCCATGTCGTATGTCGTACAGGCTTTCATGTATATATATATATATATATATTCTCACTACGTCTTCGTAAAACCACCATTCCTGTGTTGCGTAAGTGTTTGGACTGCCAACCTAGGTCTTACTAGATTCTGTTATCGAATAATACCTAGATCCAACTAGGGTTTACCATCGAGTGTTACCTAGGTCCAGCTAGGGTTTACTTTATCGAACGCTTCCTAGGTTCAACCAGGGTTTATGCTACCTAGGTCCGACTAGGGTTTATGCTACCTATCGAACAACGCCCTCTAGTCTAGGACACACTATCCCGAGCGATATGCGTTCCTAGACTTTACGTCCCAACTGTATCGTTAAACATGCAAGATATCTAGTTGCACATGTCCTCTATATGTGCGACTCGAGTCCTGTGGCAGGGCAAATCAAGAAACACAGAACTTGGTCGGGAGCTTTAAGTTATCTGTCGATGCAGATGATAAGGTCTGTTTTTACTGTGGCTATGGTCCCACTTGACCCATCCCTCTACTAATGAAAGGCACCTCAAGAATATCAAGAATGAGAATTGTAAGCGGGCCCTCTATGCCCCCACAAACCTATTGACCAACCTCACCCATAACTAGACAGCAAGTATATGGTCTTTTGGAGTTCTCCGCCTTTCCGCTTTTTATGCTCGACTGACTCAAGATGGTAGGTAGCCAACGACGTGCTATCACATGGCCAACTGGTTATTGCCGACTGACGCTGGTCCATCATATTCTTTAGGTTGCCTTATTATTGCAAGCAAAGCAAACTCTTGGTTCTTCTTATGCAGACCTTAACCTCTGTGAGCCCAGGCGAATCATCTGCATTCTCACAGAGGGATACCAAGAGTACCCTCACGTCCCCTCGAAGCCACGTGCTTCGTAACCCAGTCCGTTGGAGCCTTCTTACATGATCAGAGGGACGTATGCTCCCACTCGCGCCCTATGGCGCCGTGATGATCTACTGAGTTTGGTTATTCATCCCTTATCGTATGGACTGGTCCAAGCGCCTTATCCTTTCGTACTATTAGACCTTATGTCTAAACTTCTGATTACGCGATTGCTTTGTCTTATTATTTTGGTTATCCTCGTTTATGTTGTCCTTCAATTCTAATTACCAAGATTCTCTTTAACTAAGGTTTATTACTTAGTCCTCCTCAACAAAGTTTTACTTACTTGGTTATCTTTACTGTTGCTTACATAGTTCTCTAACTAAGGTTCGTTACCTAGTTGCCATTTTACTTAGTTCTCTAGCTAAAGTTCATTACTCAGTTGCCATTATCGTTATTTACTTAGTTCTTTAACTAAGGTTCAACACTTGGTTACCTTCATCTTTATTTTCTTAGTTCTCTAACTAAGGTTCAACATTGGGTTACCTTCATCATTATTTACTTAGTTCTCTAACTAAGGTTTTCCAATGAATTCAAACATGACTTAAGTTTTCTTTATCAAATGATAGCGTGTGGGTGCTTTCCCACATTTTCGGCTTAGATTAACTTATTTCACGGTATAAGTTGTCCCATCCTTCAAGTCTTGTATTACATCTTAAGTCATAATCTTCCCTTGCCCTAGGACAAGTTTACCTATTATTTAATTTTACATTACCGCAAATCTGGTTTATAATAGGTAGTTATCATTCCCCATTACTTTGTTGGTTAAGTTTGTCCATATGTCAAGTTTTACTTAACCCTACCTTCCCGCTCATGTATTACTCGTATATTCCACAAATTTGGTTAAGTGTTGTCTTTCAGTTCATATTGACTTAACCTACCCACGCATCATGTCAAATTGGTTAAGTGTTGTTAACCTAACCTTAACATACTAGGATGTGCCATTAGCATTAATTGATTATTAATGCACCAACCTCTCACATTAGACCTATTGTTGCGGTTGCTGGATGTGACAGACGGTTCCGGCCAGTCTTACACCACAACTCAATCTAACCTTAGGTTTAAGCGCATTATGACTAACTTCTCACATTAGACCCTATTGTTTGCAGCCATTGGATACGCCAGGCGATTCCGGGCAGAATTACACCACAACCTCATTCTAACCTCGAGTTAGTCATGTTTCATCTTTAGCCAATTAACAATTTTTATGAGAACGTTAAGCATCAATTTCAGGTTATGAGTTAGGTTTCATAATCACATAAGAGGTCTCATAATTGCATAAGCTAAGTTTTATCCGTTCCTTTATCAACTTAGGATCCTTACCTTTAGATTCATTTTTCCCAAAACCCAAAATTTTAAACTTATAGTTTAAAACCTCAATCCCGCAATATTAGATTTGAAATAAATCACTTCTTTCCAATCCCATTCCATATTCAATAATTCCAATTAAATTTATACAATATTAGGTTAACATTATAAATCGGAATTCATAGTTGCGCATTATTCAGCATAGATTCATGTTTCCAAAACATACCCAAAGATTCATTATTGAAATACGCTCCAAAATTACCAATTCAAACTTTATTTCATTGAATAATCCCAATATACAATTTGCCAATTGTCCCAATATTTGCAATAATAATTGTTATGCCACAATCCCCAAACTACAGATTATATTCCTCGATTGCATAAAATAAATTATGCCCCGATATTCCCATATTTCAATCGTACGTATGTATAATAAGATTTCATCTAGGTTTGAGATAACCTAGATCCAAAAATAAAAAGGGGAAGGGGAATTAAAGGACAATTATTATAACATGAATCTTGAATTGAATTTATAACTAGGGAATGACGAACGATAATAATGCTATTATGCAACAAGTTTATTGTAAATCCACTCACCTTGCTTTTCATCTTCAATTCATGGATTTGATTTAAATTTGATTGATTTTATGCCCCAATCCATAGATCTAATCTATCTTTGATTTCTTTGCGCAGCGTAAGTTGTGAATCTGAATTTCTCCTCCTTGCGTAGTGTAAATTGCATATATGAATCCCTTTTTCTCTATAATTTGGAGGTTGTCTTGATTCTAAACTTTTTAATATTTAGAATAGATGTTTTGAAGAGAAAAAGGGAAGAAAGTGGATCTAGAAATCTCTTGGAGAAGAAGAATTTGAGTTAGAACAGAGCCATGGCGTCGCCATAGGCTTGGGTGAAGAAAAAGAATGGGTTAAGGGTCATTATATAGCTGTTTGGTCAACGCATCAGGTTAGAAATCGCGTCCAGGTGCAGAAAATGAATTCTGCCCAGATTTGGGGGAGAGGTCAACCCCCAGGTCGACCTGTTTTAGGGGAGGTCGACCCCCAGGTTGACCTGCTTGGGGTAGGTCGAACTGCCTTGGTATAGGTCGACCTATCTGGGTTATTTTACTGTTTAATTTCTGAATTCCTCTTGAATCTTCCAAAGGCCATAACTCTTTCATACGGAGTCCGATTTTCGAAAACATGGACTCTATTCCAAGAAGAATTCCGAGACGAACGCAATGGTGATATCCATTTTACTTAGTTCCTGATATTTAAATTAAGTATCCTTATTTTATTATTTTTTTCGTTATGCACACTGTTATCGTATTAATTTTTCCTTCTCTTCCATATATTAGTTAATTTTCATTATACATCACCATTATTTACCTATCTTGCATATATACATATTTGTACATTTTTAATTATATTAAAAATGCGGGGTGTTACGTTCTCCCACCCTTAAAGAATTTCATCCCTGAAATTCGATAAGAGTAAAATAGATAATCCCTCGCAATATCCATCCATCAAGTGTGCATCCAATTGTTGCAAACATTGTGCACATGTGCAAAGTGAGATACATCATAGTAAAGTATGTATGCCTAATTTGGATCCACCTATATGTATGCAAATTTTATAAACTCTTTCAAAACATGATGCTCACATCCTAAGTATACTTGCAGTTCTATATGAATGCAATATTCTTGAAAAATCAAAATATTTTTCATCCAAGTTTTCCCATACTCTTATAGAATAAGAGCATAGTTCACCCCATTGTCGCATCCAAAACCCTACCACCCATCATTAAATTTGTAATTTAGAAAAATCTAATTTTCCAAATTCGATTTCCATATGTTATGAAAAGGTATAAAATGGAAAAATTCACATCCTCCGCTTTTCTTTTCTAATCGTACTTGGATTTTATATGACTATTCTATGAAGATTTCCTATTTTCCTATCCAAGCACAACCACATGAGAAAATTTCTTCTCTTTTTCAATTTCTCTTGGAATAATTTCATATTTATTCATCTTTTTCTTAAGATTTTAATTTTCTTTTCCCGTCACATTTGTTGTCTTACTAGATTTGTTGTTTTCTTTTTCGTTAGACTAGTTTCTTTCTTATCTTATTTGACTTAACCAAATTACTTAAGTTTATTATTTTCAAATAAGACTTTTCGTTTTTAAATCAAACAGCATCCTACACAGCTGCTACTATGGGCCAAGAAACTTAGGACTTTGTCATCTCAGACAATTGCGAGTCCACATAACAGGATCTACCCACTTACTTGCCCTTTACTACTTAGTAGTCACTACTAGTCCTTACCTACTCCATTCTTTTTAAAATATGGTTTGGCATCCTTTCTTTTCATTACATTTTTCTTTCAAAAATTAAAAGTGTTAGAACTTTATTTTCTTCTCCAAAACTTGTTTTCACCAAACCATAATAAAATGTTACAAAATAAAATGCAAAACATTGTTTTTCAAATCACAAAGCTGGAGTAGACAAGGATGACTATCAGGCTTACATTGTTTCTAATTACAATGTTAATTTAACTACTCGCTATAAGGTGCAGACATCTATTCTATTCCGATAATTTATTTTGTCCACCCAACAAAATTTCTTTGTAAATCAATAATCAAAATTTATTGTTGATAGAATAGAGATTTTAAAACTTCTTTTACAAAACACAACACTTTCTTTTCAATCCTTTCATATATTATAATACGAAAACTAGCGAGCTGTATATGCTCTATATTATGCACCTTTTAATGAGAGAATTCCTTTATTTAAACAAATAATCATTGTTTTACAAAATATACCCCACTTTACTTTTAAAACCCAACATGCAATAAACATCAAAATTGCTTTTAAGATCAAAACTTGAAAATACTACAATATCTTTCTACCAAAACTTTTACAAATTCAAGTTCTTAGAAGTTAATCATTGGGCTAGACTCAAAGTGGGTCTTTCAACTCAACTAGGCTTTCCTAGGCACTTTCCAAACCAATTCTCTCAACTATATATATTCCTAATCCATTTTCCACATTTTAACCTTTTTCTAATTTATAAGGTTTCATTTCTAAACCCACTACTCTGAAATAATAACATTTCAGTTTTAACTCTATGAGATACTTTCTTTCTCTAATACCAAATCATATTGTACACTTTCCAACCAAACCAACTAAGGGTCTCAAAAATTTCTATGTTTATTACTTTAGTGTACAAACTAAATATCCCAACTCTTTCCATACCTGGTGGGCTACTATATGGATTTAGTTATATATATATAATATATTTATATTTTAGAAAATACATATACGTTCACACATTATCTCCCTAGGAACACTAAACCGAAGCTCTGATACCAGATGTAACAACTCGGATTCCGACAGACCGATCATTTGAGGAAAATCCAATCTATCGAAACCCGAGTTGGGTGCTCTAGTATCCTGCAGAAAAAGACAGAGATAAAGAAACATGTCTGAACTCGTAAATCATCTCACAGCGGAAGGAAATAAAGTATAATATATTCAAATATAGCCTTACCTTATTAACAATACTGCTAAACCAGTATCCAAAGCTATACCATCTCTGTCATGAACCTAACTTAGAAGTATGTAATGAGGAGGGGGTCAAAACATAAGTTTTGTATGGCTGGACTTAGAATAAACTTCTGTATAATCCTATATATACCATTCAGTTACATTTTCTTGGTTATTAGGTTGTTAACAATGTTAGCTTTTTAAGCTATACTTATCCATCCACTAGCAGATTAACCTAATACAATGTATATGTAGTTACACCCTACTCGTGTCCTCTTTTCATGTGTACGTATTCCCTTATCCAACTCGTGTCATCTTATATATGTACGCAGTTCCTTATCCAATGTCGTACGTCGTACGGGCTTTCATGTATATATATATATATATATATTCTCACTACGTCTACGTAAAACCACCATTCCTGTGTTGCGTAAGTGTTTGGACTGCCAACCTAGGTCTTACTAGATTCTGTTATCGAATACTACCTAGATCCAACTAGGGTTTACCATCGAGTGTTACCTAGGTCCAGCTAGGGTTTACTTTATCGAACGCTTCCTAGGTTCAACCAGGGTTTACGCTACCTAGGTCCAACTAGGGTTTATGCTACCTATCGAACATTGCCCTCTAGTCTAGGACACGCTACCCCAAGCGATATGCATTCCTAGATTTTACGTCCCAACCGTATCGTTAAACGTGCAAGATATCTAGTTGCACATGTCCTCTATATGTGCGACCCGAGTCCCGTAGCAGGGCAAATCAAGAAACATGGAACTCGGTCGGGAGCTTTAAGTTATTTTTCGATGGAGATGCTAAGGTCTGTTTTTACTGTGGCTATGGTCCCACTTGACCCCTTCCTCAACTAATGAAAGGCACCTAAGAATATCAAGAATGAGAATTGTACATGGGCCCTCTATGCCCCCACAAACCTATTGGCTAACCTCGCCCATAACTAAACAGCAATTATATGGTCTTTTGGAGTTCTATGCCTTTCCGGTTTTCGTGCTCGACTGACTCAAGATGGTAGGTAGCCGACGGCGTGCTATCACAGGGCCAACTGGTTATCCCCGACTCACGTTGGTCCATTCTATCCTTTAGGTTGCCTTATTATTGCAACCAAGGCGTACTCTTGGTTCTTCTTAAGCAGACCTTAACTTCTGTGAGCCCAGGCAGATCGTCTGCATTCTCACATAGAGATACCAAGAGTACCCTCACGTCCCCTCGAAGCCGCGTGCTTCGTAACCCAGTCCGTTGGAGCGTTCTAATATGATCAGAGGGACGTATGCTCCCCCTCGCGCCCAACGGCGCCGTGATGATCTACCGAGTTTGGTTATTCATCCCCTATCGTATGGACTGGTCCAAGCGCCTTATCCTTTGGTACTACTAGACCTTATGTCTAAACTTCTGATTACGCGCTTTCTTTGTCTTATTAACTTGGTTGTCCTAGTTTATGTTGTCCTTCAATTCTAATTACCAAGTTTCTCTTTAACTAAGGTTTATTACTTAGTCCTCTTCAACTAAGGTTTACTTACTTGGTTATCTTTACCGTTGCTTACTTAGTTCTCTAACTAAGGTTCGTTACCCAGTTGCCATTTTACTTAGCTCTCTAGCTAAGGTTCATTACTTAGTTGCCATTATCGCTATTTACTTATTTCTCTAACTAAGGTTCATCACTTGGTTACCTTCATCTTTATTTACTTAGTTCTTTAACTAAGGTTCAACGCTGGGTTACCTTCATCGTTATTTACATAGTTCTCTAACTAAGGTATTTCAATGAATTCAAACATGACTTAAGTTTTCTTTATCAAACGATAGCGTACAGGTGCTTTCCCACATTTTCGGCTTAGATTAACTTATTTCATAGTATAAGTCGTCCCACCCTTCATGTCTTGTATTACATCTTAAGTCATAATCTTCCCTTGTCCCTATGACAAGTTTACCTATTATTTAATTTTACATTACCGCAACTCTGGTTATAATAGGTAGTTATCATTTCCCATTACTTTGTTGGTTAAGTTTGTCCATATGTCAAGTTTTACTTAACCCTACCTTCCCACTCATGTATTACTCGTATATTCCATAAATTTGGTTAAGTGTCGTCTTTCAGTTCATATTGACTTAACCCACCCACGCATCATGTAAAATTGGTTAAGTGTTGTTAACCTAACCTTACCATACTAGCATGTGTCATTAGCATTAACTGATTATTAATGCACCAACCTCTCACATTAGACCTATTGTTGCGGTTGTTAGATGTGACGGGCGGTTCCGGGCAGTCTTACACCACAACTCAATCTAACCTCGGGTTCAAGCGCGTTATGACTAACTTCTCACATTAGACCCTATTGTTTGCAGCCACTGGATATGCTGGGTGGTTCCGGGCAGAATTACACCACAACCTCATACTAACCTCGAGTTAGTCATGTTTCATCTTTAGCCAATTAACAATTTTTATGAGAACGTTAAGCATCAATTTCAGGTTACGAGTTAGGTTTCATAATCACATAAGAAGTCTTATAACCGCATAAGCTAAGTTTTATCCGTTCCTTTATCAACTTAGGATCCTTACCTTTAGATTCATTTTTCCCAAAACCCAAAATTTTAAACCTATAGTTTAAAACCTCAATCCCGCAATATTAGATTTGAAATAAATCACTTATTCCCAATCCCATTCCATATTCAATAATTCCAATTAAATTTACACAATTTCAGGTTACATTATAAATCGGAATTCATAGTTGCGCACTATTCAGCATAGATTCATGTTTCCAAAACATACCCAAAGATTCATTATTGAAATACGCTCCAAAATTCCCAATTCAAACTTTATTTCATTGAATAACCCATTATACAATTTGCCAATTGTCGCAATCTTTGCAATAATAATTGTTATGCCACAATCCCCAAATTACAGATTATATTCCTCGATTGCATAAAATAAATTATGCCCCAATATTCCCATATTTCAATCGTACGTATGTGTAATAAGATTTCGTCTAGGTTTGAGATAACCTAGATCCAAAAATAAAAAGGGGAAGGAGAATTAAAGGACAATTATTATAACATGAATCTTGAATTGAATTTATAATTGGGGAATGATGAATGATAATAATACTATTATGCAACAAATTTATTGTTATTCAACTTACCTTGCTTTTCATCTTCAATTCATGGATTTGATTTAACTCTGATTGATTTTATGCCCCAATACATAGATCTGATCTATCTTTGATTTCTTTGCGCAACGTTAGTTGTGAATCTGAATTTCTCCTCCTTGCGTAGTTTAAATTGCAGATCTGAATCCTTTTTTCTCTATAATTTGGAGGTTGTCTTCATTCTAAACTTTTTAATTTTAAGAATAGATGTTTTGAAGAGAAAAGGGGAAGGAAGTGGATCTAGAAATCTCTGGGAGAAGAAGAATTTGAGTTAGAACCGAGCCATGGCATCGCCATAGGCTTGGGTGAAGAAAAAGAATGGGTTAACGGTCATTATATAGCTGTTTAATCAACGTATCAGGTCAGAAATCGCGTCCAGGTGTAGAAAATGAATTCTGCCTAGATTTGGGGGGAGGTTGACCCCCAGGTCGACCTATTTTAGAGGAGGTCGACCTGCCTGGAGTAGGTCGACCTCCAGGTTGACCTGCCTTAGTATAGGTCGACCTCTAGGCCGACCTGTCTGGGTTATTTTACTGTTTAATTTCTGAATTTCTCTTGAATCTTCCAAAGGCCATAACTCTTACGTACGGAGTTCGATTTTCGAAAACTTGTACTCTATTCCAAGCAGAATTCCGAGAAAAACGCAATGGTGATGTCCGTTTTACTTAAATCCTGATATTTAAATTAAGTATCCTTAATTTATTATCTTTTTCGTTACACACACTATTATCGAATTAATTTTTCCTTCTCTTCCATATATTAATTAATTTTCATTATACATCACCATTATTTACCTATCGATGCATATACACATATTTTTACATTTTTAATTATATTAAAAATGCGGGATGTTACATCCGATCCTTTTGAGAATAGGAAATGCTCTAATGAACCTCAACGCCAACTTCCCAGTCTTCCAGAATTGAACTACTCCTCTCAATGGGGAAACTCTCAGATACACGTAATCACCAACAACAAATTCTAAATCTCTTCTTCTTGAATCTGCGTAACTTTTCTGTCGGCTCTGAGCAGTTAGCAGTTGCTTCTTAATGAAATCAACCTTATCCGAAACTTCTCGAATCATGTTGGGACCCAATACTAGTCTATTGCCTGGTTCTACCCAACATGCGGGAGATTTACATGACCTGCCATACAATGCATCGAATGGCGACATTTGCAAGCTTGCTTGGTAACTGTTATTATAAGAGAACTCAACCAAGTGTAAATGATCTTCCCATGGCCTGCCAAAATCAAGAATACATGCTTGCAACAAGTCTTCTTGTATACAGTTCACCCTCTCAGTTTGGCCATCTGTTTGAGGATGATAAGCGGTGCTCAGATTTAACTTTATCCCCAGCTCCTCTTGGAATGCTTCCTAGAATTTACTAGCAAATATTGGATCACGATCACTAACAATGCTACTGGGAACTCCATGTAGTCTAACGATTTCTTTGAAGTAAATTTTCGCCAGACTTTGAGCTGTTCTAGTAGATCTAAGAGGAATAAAATGGGTGGTCTTCGTGAAACAGTCTACAATCACCTAAATACTGCCATTACCTTTCTCGGTTCGGGGCAGGCCATCAATAAAATCCATGGAGATTTGATCCCGCTTCCAACTTGGAACTTCCAGTGGTTGTAACAATCCGGCAGGTTTTTGCTGATCACTCTTGACTTGTTGGCAAGTGGAACACCTGCTAACATAAATGGAAATGTCTCTTTTTATAGATTTCCACCAAAACGTGCGCTTGAGATCATGATACATCTAACTCACCCCTGGATGAATACAAAGCTTGGATTTGTGACATTCATCAATTACTTCTCTTCTGAGCTCAGGGATATTCGGGACATAAATTCGGCCTTTTAGCCACAGAACTCCTTTATTATTAATTTGGAAACTCGAGGGCTCACCTTCCCGAACTCTTTTACTAATTCTCTAAATAAATTCATCATCCTTCTAAAGAGCAGAGATTTTGTCAATCAATGAAGGTGTAATGATAAGATTGACGATGATAAGATTGGCGATGACCGCATTCTTCTTGTTGAGCGCATCAGCTATAACATTGGCTTTCCCTTGAGTATACAAGATGTCCAGGTCATAGGCCACAAGAAATTATAACCAACGTTGCTGCCTCAAATTTAAGTCCCTTTGGGTAAACAGATACTTCAAGGATTTATGATTTGTATATAATTCAAACTTCTCACCCAAAAGATAATGCCTCCATATCTTTAAAGCAAATACGAAGGCCATCAACTCAAGATCATGAGTGGGGTATCTCTTCTCATGCAGCTTCAACTAATAGCTAGTGTAAGAAATTACTTTACCTTTTCGCATTAACACTGCACCAATACCTTCAATAGAAGCATCTGTATAAATGGTCAAATCTTGATTGCCATCGATAATAGTCAACATTGGGGCAGTAGTCAACCTTAATTTCAGCTCTTGGAAAGCTGCCTAACATTCAGGTGTCCAATTAAACCTTGTATGCTTCTTTGTAAGCTTCGTTAGTGGAAAAGATAGCTTCGAAAAATCCTTAACGAACTTCTGATAATAGCCAACCAATCCTAGGAGACTTCTGACTTCTGTAGAAGTGTTAGGCTACTTCCAATCTTGAATAGCTGTGATTTTACTTGCATCCACTGAAATTTCATCCTTCGACATTACATGATCGAGGAACTTCACTTCTTCTTGCCGGAATATGCATTTAGAAAATTTGGCTTTTAATACATTCTTTCTCAGAATTTCCAAAACTTCTTCCAAATGACTTTCGTGCTCGACAGTTGATTTAGGGAAGATTAAGATGTTGTCAATGAAAACCAACACAAATTTATTTAGGACATCGCGGAATACTCGATTCATCGAATCCAAAAAATAAGAAGGAGCGTTGCATAAGCCGAATGGCATTACTAACCACTCATAAAATATGTCTGGCCCTCTAAAAGCTGTCAAAGGAACACGTTCTTTGGCAATTCGCAGTTGATGGAAACCTGTAGCTAGGTCCATTCTAGAAAACACCTTCACTCCATTCAAGCGATCCAATAAATCATATATACAGGGCAATGGATATTTATTCTTGAGCGTCTTTTTGTTGAAGTCTCGGTAATCAACACATAATCTGAGGGTACCGTCTGACTTTGGAATAAACACTACTGCTGCACCCAAGTTTGAAAAGCAAGGCCTGATCAGACCTTTCCACAAAAGCTGCTTAGTTTGATTGCTCAATTCTTCTTTCTCTTTCCATGTCATTCTTCGAATAGGATGCACAACTGGCCTTGCTGTAATAACCCGGAAATCTAGGCCAATTTAAAATTTTTATTTTGGCAATTTTAATGAATTTTGAATATTTAAAATGAATTATTTTAAATAATAACGACAAGAAATTTATTTTGAATAGAATTAGAAGTATATATTATATAGATCGTCGTTAGAATATAAATATTTATTTTAAATTATAAAAGGAATTGAAAATGGCGCGGTAGTTTGAAAATTCGATTTCAAATTTCAATTGAATGTGCAGGATTCAAAATAAACCGGATTTTAGTGAAACCAAAAATATTTGAATCTAATTTAGAATATCTTTCCAACGAATCCGAAAGATTGAAATTTCATAGCGGGAATCAAAAGATATGTCCAGTTGAAAATTCAGAATAGTCACTATGGAATTCTGGCCCTTAAAAATGGCCATTGTGCAAACGGTCTCGGAATTTGACGAAATTAGTTTTGTTAGGACCGTATCGTCAATACGAAGCTAGAAAATATTTTTTGGGAATTTTTCGAGTTAGTATGTAGCCCCGGTAATTTGAAATGTACGTTTAAAATAGAATATATAGATTTAAATTTTGATTTGAGCGAAAAATTGATCGAAACAATCGAATCAGCCTACGATACATATCCCATTGTGTTCGAAATGGAGGTAACTAGCAAAGGGCGACAGTCGGTGGGTTCAGTTTGGGGTTTGAAAGAAAAAGTTGCTTTTTGGAGAGTTAAATAAATTAAAAATTAAAATTATATAAGTCCTTCCCCCTCCTTTTTCTCTTTTTGGTCAATGTTAAAATTAGAGAGAAAAAAAACTAAATAAAACCCGCTGCCCCCCCCCCCCCCCCAGATCTAAACCCCGTCAGCCCTAGTCGACTTCCGCCGCCGTCCAAGCTCACGCCGACCAGCCGCCTCTGATCAACTACCCCCCCTCCTCCTTCTCCGACGCCCCCTCTGTTCAAAGAAACCGCGATCCCCTTTCCCTCCTCGAACGCCCCTCTTCTCCCTTCCTCTAAAGCCCTAGCCCCCGTTTTCTGCAACCAATCGCCACCACGGACCTGCGCGCACCCCCTCCCTACCTCCGATGACCTGCACCACCACGAGGCACCTCTCCAAGTCGCGATTCATCTCAGCGAAGCCCCCCCTCTCGCTAATTATACTGTAAGTATTTATATATTTCTTTTATGTTTTTTTTATATGAAATCAGTTTTGAAAAATCAGTTTCCCTTGAATAAAGTAGCAAGATAACAATATGGATTTTATGTATGATTTCAAAATAAAAAGCTAGGATTTTAAAAACGCTCAAAGATATGATTTTTAACTTAGAACAGGTGAGATTTTTACATTAGAAAGCAATGTTTTTTACTAATATGAAGAAAGTTTAGATTTTTATAGAAGCAAAGTTATAATTTTTATTATAGTTAGAGAAGAAAAATATAATTTTTATTATAGTAGAAGAAGAAAAATATAATTTTTATTATAGTAGAAGAAGAAAAATATAATTTTTATATAGAAAGAAGCGTTGTAAAAATATATGAAAAAGGAATAAAAATATGATTTTTATTTATTGAAATGAAGTGATAAAAATATAATTTTTATTATGAACAGCGTGGTACAGACTGAATTGGAATTTCAATCCGATCCAGACGGTTCAGCAGTCCAACAAGCAAAGCACGGCGGAGTGGAACCCTCTGTGAGAACTCCTCACTTTTAAATTTATTTCTAGTTAAAATATATACTAGGATGCAGACAGTGTTTAGTACCACCCGACACCCGTCGTCCACAGACCATGGACTGCTTGTATGCTTGTTTGTTTGATTTTGATGTGTAGTTGATTGTGTGATGTGATGTGAGATGAAATAAAATATTTATATAGTTAAAATATTTTATAGTTGAAAATAGAATTTTTAACGTGTATTTGAAATGAAATAAATATAAACAAATCGGACGATTTGTTTATATACACATATTTGACTGATATTGATTGGGACGATAAAATTTACACATCGCCCAACTGCACAAATAAAATCTGTATTTGATTGTTTGAAAACCCCACACGGGTATTGGGGTGATATATGACATACACTAATCCCAATAATTAGTTGTATGTCGATCGATTGATTGACAGACTGTTACAAGCGTTAAATATTTATATTTGATGCTTATACAGTGTAGAACGCACTTTGGATGATGGTTGATGAGTTATCGTTGCTGTTATATACGTGTGTAGTAGAAAATCCATATAATTAACATTATATGGTAATTGATTGGGCCTCATTCCAGTTTCGAAAAAGAAATATTTGAATAGAAATATTTGAAAAAGAAATATTTGAAAAAGAAGTATTTGAAAATAGAAATATATGAAGCCGTGTTGATTAGATTGACGCCATTTTGACGCAAACGATATTTATATCGATTATATTCGTTTTTATAATGAATATTGAAAAGTGATTTCAAAATCGAATATTTTGAAATGAAATTCAAATTGAAATTGAATAGAATTGAATTCGAATTGAAATTGAATAGAATTCAAATTGAAATTGAATAGAAATGAAATTCGAATTGAAATTGAATAGAATTGAATTCGAATTGAAATTGAATAGAAATGAAATTCGAATTGAAATTGAATAGAAATGAAATTCGAATTGAAATTGAATAGAATTGAATTTGAATAGAAAATGAATCCGAATTGAAATTGAATTGAATTGAAAACGAACTGAAACTGAATTAAAAATCGATTTGAATTAAAATCAATTTGAAATGAATTTATAAGGAAAAATTCAGTTTTGATTTGAATCAGAAATGAAGTTGAAATCGTTTTGAAAACGAATTTACAACGATTTATAAAATACGTTTAAAAGGAAATCGACGAAATATATTATATATATATAATGGCCTGAATAGAACGCGCCGCGCCGCGGCAGTTCGCGAATTTCGACCATTGACTTTGAATTGACGTTGCGCGAGATCCGACCGTCGGATTCTCCTAAAACCGGAACCGTTGGGTTCGTATCGAAAAGAGCTTTCTAACGAATATTAGAAATTAGAAATCTAACAGTTGGATTTGGAATTATGTCCAATCAAATTTGGAAAAGGTCGTTGTAAGTGCAGTTCGATGGCCGTTGATGGAAATCGACTGAACGGGCCTTGATAAAATTATAAAAAATAGTAATAATTTGTGTAAAATCATAAGAAATAATTTGGGAAGAATTGGGATGAAAAACTCCATATTTGAAAAGATAAAAATAGATTTTTATCGAAATGAACTAGCTTTGAACTAGAATTATATTCTATTTATTTTTAAATAAATAAATTGAATTTGAAAAGGGTTTTAAAAGTAACCAGAATTTCCAATAATTGAATTGGAATGGATTTGAATCGAAATTGCCTTTGGAATATTTCGATGTTGGATTTCGTGATGATACATGTATTGTTATGGGAATTTGAAAGATATATTTATATCGTTATTTCCAATACGATATTTGTTGGTCGTAGAATTTGATATTGAATATAAGTCGATATATTTTCTATTCAGCTCCGTGTATTTAATATCAAATGTGATTTTGGGTTTGTCGTGAATGGTGTCTTCATTAACACTATTCTCAAGCCTAGTTGAGAAAAAGATTAAATCCTTTTATTTAGATTTAATGAAGTGTACCAATTAAATAATATTTAATTGGTATTGATTTTTGGGTTTATCGTGAACAGTGTTTTAAATAACACTTGATCTTTAACCCGACAATTAATGGAATGTGATTTTGGGGTTTATCGTGAACCGTGTTTTAAATGACACTGATTCTTTAACCCAGTCAAAGATTAAAACTAAGTGGAGTTTTAATGAATCTTTAATTAGATTGAAAAGATCTAGAATGGAGTATCACCAGTTTTACTCCAGACGGTAGTTAAATCTTTAATTAGATTTGAACGTGAAATGGTAATTGAATTTACCGATAATACCGTGGTGTTAGATATGAAGTATGACCAGTTTTACTTCATGGGATGAATAGGTTGGGATTGGGAAATAAAATAAATAATTACTTCGGTGTGGCGCTAATCCCGACTAGTTTGAAGTGATATTCAAAGGAAGATTAAAGAATAAATTTAAATGAATTTATTTTTGATAAAATTAATGTAACACCCCACCTCTGCCAGGGTGGCTCTTACAAGCAACTCTGACTTTGGTGGGGCGTTTTAAACAAGGTAAACATGCATAATGATATATCAAGGCAGAACAAGAACATATGTATGTAATCAGAGTAAATAACATAGATAAAACAGCGGAAGATTTTTTAAACCATTTCAAATCAAGTCTTAGTACAACATCATGTCAATTTTCCAAATAAAATAAGTCTAGTACATAAACAACATCATCTGAAAACTGAAAAGAAAAACATAAGTAGCTATCCCCAAAGCAGAAAAACCATAGCGAGCTCAAGTCCAAAGCATACATGAGCTATCCAAGAAAGCAGGTAGGATCCAAGCTAAGCTCCTGTATTCCCTCCCTGAGAACCTGGGGGGGGGGGGGAAACGGAAGAAAAGAGGCGAAAGAAAACAGGTCAGTCAAAAAGACTGAGTAAGCCCTACTACAATCAATGCAAACTGATAAAGTTAACTGTCATGGGCAGCAAGTATGAACATAAGGATAATGACATGATGATTAACTATCAAGGTAGATAAAGGTGTCATCGCATAATCAGGATTAAGGTTTTGCACCCCAGGTGTACTAGTAAACTAACATAACAGGTATTGATCCCTCAGCCCAAACTTTGGCCCAATAACATGAGGTGACCTTAATACAAGGTCCAGCCCAACGGTCTAGTCGATCGGCTCCCTATAAACCTAACACGTCAAGTGTTGGTGTCCATACGGCCCACATATGGTTGTAGTCAGACTGTGCTGGGTCCACCTTCGGGTGTATCAAGCCCTCGGGTGTCAACCCCAGACACCTAAGCAATAATGCACAGTCTAAACCTACTGGTACCCGTGCCTCGAGTTTGTCCAACACCGGACTACGTGCACGTCCATAGCCCGCCTGGACCCGCACCGCTGTACCACTCAGCCATCGCTTTGGTCGCTTACATCAGTCCAGTAATCGTGCCCCGCCCTAGCCTAACCTCTAGGGTTGTGAATGATACCGAACTGGGATTACTGCTGGAACAGACCACGTTGCTAGGGTTTTCTAAGAGGGTTAAGTGCGATTTAACCCTTCACTAATCATGGATTAAATTGGTTATGTGTAACCGACAGTTCACAACTTAACCCCATTTCAATCCCTCGAATCCCCAAATTGGTTAAGTATTAGTGGACCCTGACTTAACCCTAATCATGAGGCATTAATTAATTTAATGCGCCTTAACCTCTCACATTAGACTTTGTTGTGGTTACCTAGTTAAGCCGGTGAGTTCCGGGTAGATTTACACCACAACTTGGTCTAACCTCGGGTCTTGGCACCACATGACCAACTTCTCACATTGGGTCCTATTGTTTGTAGCCACTAGTTAAGCCGGTAGGTTCCGGGTAGAATTACGCTACAAACTCAACCCAACCTCGAGTTGGCCACACTTATGTTTTCTAAGTGTCATGTCCACTTTATTTCAAAACATAATTACAAGTCAACAAATACTTGGGTAGACCTAACTTAACAGGTAAATTCCCAAGGGGTAGACCTAACTTAATAGGTAAATTCCCAATCTTATATTTTCATGTATTTTAAGTTTACCCAAACCCCCCAACGTCATTCTATCGCTCACATATTCGTAATAACGCATAAAGGATAGGAAGAGGGAACGTGGCATAACATACATGATGAACTTGCATATCACAACAAATATGCATAACATGTTAGACTTGCATAACTTAGCATAGTGAACTTGCATATTACCATAAACATGCATAACATGTTAAACTTGCCTAACATGGCATATGGAACTTGCATAAACATGCATAACTTGTCAAACACGCATAACATGTCATTGTGAACTTGCATAAGCATGCATGACTTATTAAACATGCATAACATGGCATAGTGAACTTGCATAAGCATGCATAACTTATTAAACATGCATAACATGGCATAGTGAACTTGCATAAACATGCATAACCCAATAAACTTGCAAATCATGGCATAGTGAACTTGCATAAACATGCATAACTCAATAAACTTGCAAATCATGGCTTAGTGAACTTGCATAAACATGCATAACTCAATAAACTTGCAAATCATGGCATAGTGAACTTGCATAAACATGCATAACTCAATAAACTTGCAAATCATGGCTTAGTGAACTTGCATAAACATGCATAACTCAATAAACTTGCAAATCATGGCATAGTGAACTTGCATAAACATGCATAACTCAATAAACTTGCAAATCATGGCTTAGTGAACTTGCATAAACATGCATAACTCAATAAACTTGCAAATCATGGCATAGTGAACTTGCATAAACATGCATAACTCAATAAACTTGCAAATCATGGCTTAGTGAACTTGCATAAACATGCATAACTCAATAAACTTGCAAATCATGGCATAGTGAACTTGCATAAACATGCATAACTCAATAAACTTGCAAATCATGGCATAGTGAACTTGCATAAACATGCATAACTCAATAAACTTGTATATCAACTTGCATATTACAACATGATAAACTTGCATATCAACTTGCATACAAAACTTGCATAGCGTATGACAACTTGCATATCATACTTGCATAATAAAACTTGCATAACATATGATAGAAAACTTGCATATCATACATTTAACTTTAAAGTTCAAGTATGAAAGGAATAGGGCTTACAATGCTTATGAGTTTAGCAAATGTAAGAAACCCCTTATGCAACTAATTAAACCCCAAAAATGCAAGCAAACTTGATCAAGACTCCTCCTTTATGATACCAATAGAGAAACAAGACTTTAATGCAAGCTAAAGAGGATCATACAAGCCTAAATACACTTGTATGCATGGAAATCTCTTAAAAATTTGATTTAGGAATTTATGAAGAGAGTGGAGGCCATGAGAGGTTTGATTTTGACATAGTTTAGTTGCTAGAATGAATAATAATGATTTAGGGTAGGATTAGGGGCTTATTTATAGAAGATTAGAGTGTTTTTAGCCCTAGGATTAACCCTAGGTTAGTTTAGGTCCGTCAGATTTCGGAATTCTCTAGAACCAAGCCACAAGACCAGACCCAAATCAAAAATGGTGCGCCAGGCAAAACTGCCCGGCCACCCCGTGTCGACAGGGCTGTCGACAGGGCAGTCGACACCCTTAGACCCCTGTCGACATGCCTGTCGACATGGGGGTCCTGGCGGGAGTTTTCCCGCCTGACGCCAGTTAGCCTTAATCCTTGTTTTTAATTTAAAATTTAAATCTGTTTTTATTATGGAAATTTCTGAAAACTTCCATGGGCCTTAACTGGGTCACACGGACTCCGATTTTCGAAAACTCGGACTCTATTTCGCGTATTTTTCCGAGACGAACGCAATGGCATAGCCCGTTTCCCTTGATTCAGATTATAGAATTAAATTCTGCCTCAATTTATGTTATAACAGGTTATTGAAAATACGGGTTGTTACATTCTCCCCTCCTTAAGGGATTTCGTCCCCGAAATCTTCAAGTTAGGAAGAACGTATCCTACCATCCAACATCCATCTACTCAAAACATCATCCACGAGCAATCATTGTCCTTACAAGATTCTAAATGCTGGATGAACATATGCAAAGGTGTGTGTATATGTACTTATCTAATGCGAACATCATCAATGCAAATTATGTTAGTGAAATGAATCCATATGTATGCAATTCCTAACATAATGTATAACATCTATATGTGTGCACATAACATACACTCATATGCAACATCCATGTGATAACACAAAAATTTCCATCCATGAATAAGCGTAAACACTCATGCATATGCAATATGAGGAGTGTGTGAGCCGATCTAGTGCCTAATGTGTATAATGCATCCACGAGTAACCACTTGCAAACACTTGCAACCACTTGCAACCATCAAGCATAACATGTTTCAAACACATGTTTCATCCAAAGGGTTTCTACCTAAGGTTCTCATGACAAGATTAACACGATAAACTAGATAATCCAGACAAACAGGGATAGCAAAAGATATGCTACAAAGGGATCGGGAAGATAAGCAGGATATACTCTTTTCAGATTACAAGAAGTCCTTTCCTAACCCAACCCATATTCCATAAAAGCCCAAAAGGTTTAGTCAACCTAACGGACACCTTCAAACCCTGACATGTATTACTAGCCAATAAGCCATACCTCCTGACGGAAGTAGGATCGAAAATGGGACCGAGAGGATATACATAAAAAGATAATATGCGAGTAAGTTCCACCGGAAAACAAGGATCAAGGATATGCTCTTAAAAAGAGATATGATGCGCGTATCCAGCCTTCAATCTTCTAAGTCACGTTTCCTTGAGTTTAACTCCACTGTGCTTTGACTGTCATTTACTTCATGATTTCTTAGCTTCTTAACTCTTATTTCCAAATATGAGTTGGAACCTATTTCATTGTCGCCTCTCGTCTTCCTCTTTCACTTACTCTTCTATCATTCTTGGCTTAAACATAACTATGACATCATGGTTTCATGCAAGCTCTCCAAAACTCACTAGTGAATCCTGGATCTCGTTTACTTACCATAAAGTATTCCATGCAGCAGAACTTTTCTCGAAAATACCGATCCATGTTGCCAATGAACCATCCGCCTGCGAATGATAGGCCGTACTTAGATTCAGTTGCTTGCCCATGACTTCCCGTAGACTATCTCAAAACTTGACTGGTGAAGATTGAGTCATGGTTACTAACTATACTTTAGGGAACCTCGTGCAACTGCTTTATTTTTTGAAAGTAAACTGTCGCTAGCTATGATGTAGTCCTTTCGCTCTTTACCGGAGTGAAATGAGCGCTCTTCGTGAGTCTACCTACTATGACCCACATGCTCGTATTCTCTTTCCTTGACCTAGGCAGTCCATCCACGAAATCCTTCGTGATGTTTTTCCCTCTTCTATTGCGGGGACCTCCAATGGATATAATAGCCCACCGGGCTTCTATAACCCGGCCTAAATCTGTTGGCACCACATGCACCTTGGGACAAACTTGGCCACTTCCCTGTGTGATGTGCATCTTCAAGAGCCTTCTTTCTCTCATTGCGTCCTAGCTATCCCTTGTCATCTATAGTGAGGTGTCTTAACATCTCGTCTCGAATCAACTTGTCCATGATCTCGACTTAACTGCGGGTCCTCTTTCTGTGAAGTCCCTACTTGATCCAGAAGGGTAGGTCTAAGCTCAAGGGACGCTAACTAACTAACTAATTAAACTGAGAGAACTTTTAACTTCAATTGTCCTCGTCGGAGCTTTCCGGTCTTGAATCGTGACCATTTTAGCGGGATCCACCGCTAAGCCTTGCTTAGAAACTATGTGCCCAAGAAATCTAACTCCTTTTTCTCCAAAATGACATTTGGAGGACTTGGCTTTCAACTGATGCGCTCCGAGCGTATCCATCACCTCCACGAGATGCCTTGCGTGCTCTTCCTTATCCTTAGAGAAGATCAGAATATCATCTCCGAAGACCACGACAAACTTGTTCAAGAACTCCCTGAACATCCTACTCATCAAGTCCACGAAATATGTGGGTGCATTAGTCAAACCGAATGGCATGACCAGCCATTCTAAGAATCTATCTGGAGTTCTGAACGCAGCTTTGTCTATACTATCCTCAACTACTCTGAGCTGATGGAATCCAGTAGCAAGATCAAGAGAGAACAGATGTTCCTACAAGCTGATCAAACAGATCATCGATCCTTGGCAATGGTTGTCTATTCTTCTTGTTCAACTCACGATAATCAACATACGGGCGAAGCGAACTGTCCACATTAGTAGCGAATACTACTAGAGCACCTTCCTTGGAAATGCTTCATCGAATGGAGTTCTTCTCAAGCAACTCCTTCACTTGCTTACTTAGCTCCCGTCTCACGGGACCATGTGCCTTACCGGCCACATAACTGGCTTGGCATTATCAACCAGATAAATGCGGAAATCTATTTCTCATTTAGGGGTAACCCCCTTCACTTTACCCAAGATATCAGGATATTCCCGGACCACCCTCACCGATTGCAACCTATCGATAGACGAGTCGAGGGATTTAAGATAACACAACATGACGAGACTCATGGGGTTAGTAGAAATTCCTAGGGTATTACCGAGGCGAGTCATGAGCCTCACAACCCTATGCTCAAAAATCAAGAATGGCTCCAAAACTGGACAACCAATCCATGGTAAAAATCAACTCATACCCCATGAAACCGAGAATACAAGCATTACACGAGAACTCTACCCTAGAGATAGAGTTTTTCAAATCCACGTAGATAATAGACAAGTGGGCGAAAACCCCAATTGGATTTGAAACACACACGGGATCACATACTAGACTAGTACTCAGGTGCAAACTTTCAACTAGATCAGATGAAATAAGCTATGCGATGCACCAAAATTAAACAAGGTACGAACAGGAAAATCAGAAATGTATACAAGGCTTTCAACAGAAATACTACCTCGATCGGGAACTGGAGCAGCATTGAGAGCATGATCTTGCCCTCTTGAAGGTCCAGCACGCTGAGTCTGCCCCTGGTCTTGCCCCTGCTTCTTCGGGCAATCCTTACTGAAATGTCCAGTCGCACCGCAGAAAAAGCATTCACCATTATTCCTTTTTCTCTTCCGACAATCCTTACTAAGATGCCCAACTGAACCGCAATAATGGCACTTCCTCTTGTTGTTCTTGCCCTTGTTCTTGTTCTTATTGCCTTGACTGCTCTGACCGCTTGGATTACCCTGATTTCCTTTCCACTGGGAATCAGTCTTCTTGGCTTGAGTATCCTTCATCTTGATCTCCTCCTTGTCACCCCTACTCTCTTCATCAAGTAGGATCATATTCACCAAACTCTCAAAAGTTGCCCCCAAGGGTATATGAGTCATGGCCAAACCATGTAATGGCTCGTTTAATCCTAGAGCAAAGTATAGGGCCTTCTTCTGAGTTGTGTTAACTAAGTCTAAACCGACCTGAGCCAGTTGATTAAACCGATCTATGTATTCCCTAATAGTCATGTCCCCTTGCTTCAGTGATAGGAACCTTAGTCCAAACTTTCCCCGAAAGTCTTCCCAAGTCTCAATTGGCCTAGTAACGGTGGTGACCACCCACCAACGTGCAGCTTCTTCCTTTAACAACCATACTGCTAATAAAACCTTCCTACGGTCATCTATATTAAAGAAGGTAAAAAGATCTTCGGTTTCTTTCAACCAATTCCTTGCCTCCACATAAGTCTCGGTTCCAAAGAAATTCTTGCAACCCATTGCCTTAAAATCTTGGCAAATCTCTGCGAAGTCAGTTTGAGGATGCTGAGGGGAAGGAGGAAGAGGAACATCAACTACCGAAGGAGGAGTAATATTTGCGGGGCCGGCTTCGGTCGCCCTAGCCTCCAAAAGTCTCCTATACCAAACAGGTACGTGTACTCCCTCCGGAATGGCAAAGTTATCGGCCATACTGGAAACGAAGAAAAAGATAGATTCAGAATGGAGAAAAACGAAGGAATTTTGCTAATGGCTTTTTGGGGAATAGCCTTTAAAATAAACTAGACTTTTCTTTGGAAAATACCTTATACTTGATTTTGAAAATAGTTTTCCAAAAAGTTTTTTTTAAAAAAAAAAACCTTTTTGTTCTTTCTCGTAAACCATATGCTCTGATACCAAATGTAACACCCCACCTCCGCCAGGGTGGCTCTTACAAGCAACTCTGACTTTGGTGGGGCGTTTTAAACAAGGTAAACATGCATAATGATATATCAAGGCAGAACAAGAACATATGTATGTAATCAGAGTAAATAACATAGATAAAACAGCGGAAGATTTTTTAAACCATTTCAAATCAAGTCTTAGTACAATATCATGTCAATTTTCCAAATAAAATAAGTCTAGTACATAAACAACATCATCTGAAAACTGAAAAGAAAAACATAAGTAGCTATCCCCAAAGCAGAAAAACCATAGCGAGCTCAAGTCCAAAGCATACATGAGCTATCAGAAAAGAGGCGAAAGAAAACAGGTCAGTCAAAAAGACTGAGTAAGCCCTACTACAATCAATGCAAACTGATAAAGTTAACTGTCATGGGCAGCAAGTATGAACATAAGGATAATGACATGATGATTAACTATCAAGGTAGATAAAGGTGTCATCGCATAATCAGGATTAAGGTTTTGCACCCCAGGTGTACTAGTAAACTAACATAACAGGTATTGATCCCTCAGCCCAAACTTTGGCCCAATAACATGAGGTGACCTTAATACAAGGTCCAGCCCAACGGTCTAGTCGATCGGCTCCCTATAAACCTAACACGTCAAGTGTTGGTGTCCATACGGCCCACATATGGTTGTAGTCAGACTGTGCTGGGTCCACCTTCGGGTGTATCAAGCCCTCGGGTGTCAACCCCAGACACCGAAGCAATAATACACAGTCTAAACCTACTGGTACCCGTGCCTCGAGTTTGTCCAACACCGGACTACGTGCACGTCCGTAGCCCGCCTGGACCCGCACCGCTGTACCACTCAGCCATCGCTTTGGTCGCTTACATAAGTCCAGTAATCGTGCCCCGCCCTAGCCTAACCTCTAGGGTTGTGAATGATACCGAACTGGGATTACTGCTGGAACAGACCACGTTGCTAGGGTTTTCTAAGAGGGTTAAGTGCGATTTAACCCTTCACTAATCATGGATTAAATTGGTTATGTGTAACCGACAGTTCACAACTTAACCCCATTTCAATCCCTCGAATCCCCAAATTGGTTAAGTATTAGTGGACCCTGACTTAACCCTAATCATGAGGCATTAATTAATTTAATGCGCCTTAACCTCTCACATTAGACTTTGTTGTGGTTACCTAGTTAAGCCGGTGAGTTCCGGGTAGATTTACACCACAACTTGGTCTAACCTCGGGTCTTGGCACCACATGACCAACTTCTCACATTGGGTCCTATTGTTTGTAGCCACTAGTTAAGCCGGTAGGTTCCGGGTAGAATTACGCTACAAACTCAACCCAACCTCGAGTTGGCCACACTTATGTTTTCTAAGTGTCATGTCCACTTTATTTCAAAACATAATTACAAGTCAACAAATACTTGGGTAGACCTAACTTAACAGGTAAATTCCCAAGGGGTAGACCTAACTTAATAGGTAAATTCCCAATCTTATATTTTCATGTATTTTAAGTTTACCCAAACCCCCCAACGTCATTCTATCGCTCACATATTCGTAATAACGCATAAAGGATAGGAAGAGGGAACGTGGCATAACATACATGATGAACTTGCATATCACAACAAATATGCATAACATGTTAGACTTGCATAACTTAGCATAGTGAACTTGCATATTACGATAAACATGCATAACATGTTAAACTTGCCTAACATGGCATATGGAACTTGCATAAACATGCATAACTTGTCAAACACGCATAACATGTCATTGTGAACTTGCATAAGCATGCATGACTTATTAAACATGCATAACATGGCATAGTGAACTTGCATAAGCATGCATAACTTATTAAACATGCATAACATGGCATAGTGAACTTGCATAAACATGCATAACCCAATAAACTTGCAAATCATGGCATAGTGAACTTGCATAAACATGCATAACTCAATAAACTTGCAAATCATGGCTTAGTGAACTTGCATAAACATGCATAACTCAATAAACTTGCAAATCATGGCATAGTGAACTTGCATAAACATGCATAACTCAATAAACTTGCAAATCATGGCTTAGTGAACTTGCATAAACATGCATAACTCAATAAACTTGCAAATCATGGCATAGTGAACTTGCATAAACATGCATAACTCAATAAACTTGCAAATCATGGCTTAGTGAACTTGCATAAACATGCATAACTCAATAAACTTGCAAATCATGGCATAGTGAACTTGCATAAACATGCATAACTCAATAAACTTGCAAATCATGGCTTAGTGAACTTGCATAAACATGCATAACTCAATAAACTTGCAAATCATGGCATAGTGAACTTGCATAAACATGCATAACTCAATAAACTTGCAAATCATGGCATAGTGAACTTGCATAAACATGCATAACTCAATAAACTTGTATATCAACTTGCATATTACAACATGATAAACTTGCATATCAACTTGCATACAAAACTTGCATAGCGTATGACAACTTGCATATCATACTTGCATAATAAAACTTGCATAACATATGATAGAAAACTTGCATATCATACATTTAACTTTAAAGTTCAAGTATGAAAGGAATAGGGCTTACAATGCTTATGAGTTTAGCAAATGTAAGAAACCCCTTATGCAACTAATTAAACCCCAAAAATGCAAGCAAACTTGATCAAGACTCCTCCTTTATGATACCAGTAGAGAAACAAGACTTTAATGCAAGCTAAAGAGGATCATACAAGCCTAAATACACTTGTATGCATGGAAATCTCTTAAAAATTTGATTTAGGAATTTATGAAGAGAGTGGAGGCCATGAGAGGTTTGATTTTGACATAGTTTAGTTGCTAGAATGAATAATAATGATTTAGGGTAGGATTAGGGGCTTATTTATAGAAGATTAGAGTGTTTTTAGCCCTAGGATTAACCCTAGGTTAGTTTAGGTCCGTCAGATTTCGGAATTCTCTAGAACCAAGCCACAAGACCAGACCCAAATCAAAAATGGTGCGCCAGGCAAAACTGCCCGGCCACCCCGTGTCGACAGGGCTGTCGACAGGGCAGTCGACACCCTTAGACCCCTGTCGACATGCCTGTCGACATGGGGGTCCTGGCGGGAGTTTTCCCGCCTGACGCCAGTTAGCCTTAATCCTTGTTTTTAATTTAAAATTTAAATCTGTTTTTATTATGGAAATTTCTGAAAACTTCCATGGGCCTTAACTGGGTCACACGGACTCCGATTTTCGAAAACTCGGACTCTATTTCGCGTATTTTTCCGAGACGAACGCAATGGCATAGCCCGTTTCCCTTGATTCAGATTATAGAATTAAATTCTGCCTCAATTTATGTTATAACAGGTTATTGAAAATACGGGTTGTTACAATTAATAGGAACCTTTCTCTAACAATGTGAAATTTAGAAACTAACTGTAGGTTGGTTAAGTTGAATGGTTTCCTGTGTATTGATCTGATGTTGGTTTCAGCCTTCGGGGTTAATATTTAGGGAATTGTTCTCTTACTAATTTACGGTTAGTGACTGATGAATTGGAATGAGACGTATATTGTGTTTGTGTAACACTTGTTTATTATATACGCGAGTTATTCAGAAGGACTGGGTTTATCCCATTCTGAATAACTAATTCGACGTGGTGTCGAAGATGAAGACAGTGGTTGAAGACCAGAGGTCTTCACGTCGTTTGGATAATTACTGATGATCTTGATTGGGCCGTACACCCAAGAGGAGGGAATCAGTTAGTGGTCGTCTAGACGTACTTGGAGGTCGATGGATATGCGAGGAATAAGGTTCCTCTGGTTTCGTTCAGACCCAGAACGGACTTGTAAATGGATTGTGTGTCTGACATTGGATTTCATTCTATGTGATTGATATCGGTTGCATGGAATGGTTTGCCTGTGTGGCATGCTAAGATGCAAATGATCAAGTCTTCTGTTGAAAAGCAGAGTCTTGTGGTTGATGATCAAAGCACAGCCTGTGTGGCATAACTTTGTGTAACGCTGATTCGCGAGCTTCACACCCCGGTAGTGAACCAGAAACGGGAGAGGACCGCAAGGAGAACATGCATTTCCTTCTAGCTAGAAGTGGCGTCAGCGGTTTTACACGCCCTGACGAGTTTGACTTAAGTGGTTGTTGCTGTTGCGAGGCGCCTCGGATATATCGGTCATTCTCGAACTAATGGAGTCATTCGTTGGCTCATTTACGCCCCATAGGGCGGGGAGACGTAGTGTTCAGGATTTCGTCTAATCCACATCGGTGGACCGACCCTGAAGATCCAAGGGTCGATGCGTTCTGTCCCTGAGACATGGGCTAGATTGTCTCGAATTCGGTAGAGGACGATCCCTTGCCTCGGTTCTCAGATGGAAATCCCACTTCCAAATACGTGACATTTGCGGATTTGATTGTAGAGCCTAGTATGTCGACATGATATATGGACCCATGCCGTCTATGATTGATATTTATGATTTAAATTGTTTTAAACACTATACACTTATTATAGTATCAAATGATTTGTTTTAAACGTATCAAGCATGCTTAGGCTATTATAAGGGAAAACTCTATCCTCCGGTTTGTGTTGCATTGTGTGATGGGACCTGGGTCTTATAATAGCTTCATTGTTCTTTATTTAGCATTGCGCTGTTGTTTTATGCACTGGTGTTCTTGGGAGGAAACCCGTTCCGTGTTATACGGCGTGGTCCCTTGATTTACCTAACTTTAAAGTAAAGATAGATAACTGTTTTAGTTCTCACACCAGTCCCATGACTGACCTGGAGTTTATTGTTTTAACCTAAACTCTGGGTGCCCTTATTTTGACATGGGCAGCTAGTAGTTTTGGTTTTGCAGATTTATATTCACAGGATCCTAGTTTACAGTTGGAGCGATACTCGGAAAGCTCTGTATCCGTGTATTACTTTCAGTTGTGTATTGTATTATTTTTCCGCTGCGATGGATTTAAATGTAATTTAAAT
This sequence comes from Allium sativum, assembly GCA_030737875.1. NCBI lineage: Eukaryota > Viridiplantae > Streptophyta > Magnoliopsida > Asparagales > Amaryllidaceae > Allium > Allium sativum. The sequence goes on from CM060920.1 coordinate 89,620,744, forward strand.
CTCTGATATTTTCTGTGTAATATTTATTCATTCTCTGTATATTCTTGTATTCTGATGGAATTGTTGTAATATACAATGAAATGTCCTTCTGTTTGCGTTCTTTTGTGCGTTGTTCTCTAAGTATCCGCTCTTTCCTTACCGGGGAAGTTACGGGTTCTTACACTTGCATTCGGAACTAAATCAATCCTGAAGTCAATTTCCCTTCGCGGAGGTAAGATATCAACTTCTTCAAACACATCCGCATAATTATTAACGACAGAAATATTTTTAATAGAAGTGGGAGAGTCCTCAAGAGCAGCCCAAAATTCTTTTCTGTCTGAATCTGAGCCTACGCAGGGTATAACAATATTGGAAAGCTACATTTTAATTTTGACAAATCTTTCTACACATTTAACTTCGTCCTCGTATTTGGTTAACCAATCCAGCCCAAGAATGATGTCAAATTTAGAAAAATCCATGACGACCAAATCAAAAGAAAACTGGTAACGAGAAAAGGAAACATGTACTCTACAATACACACCGAGGAAAATAGAACCTCCTATCGGATTATGAACTCTAATCGATTCCTTAAGGTTCCTTAGTTTTAACTTCAACTTCTTAATCGTATTGCTTGAGATAAAGCTTTGTGATGCACCCGTATCAAACAATACTTTAACCGGAATATTGTTGACTGTAAGAGTACCTTCCAAAACATCTGGCCTTTGCTGACTAGCTGAGGGTGCTGGAGTTTCAGCTACTTCATTTACATGAACTGCTACAGACTCCTTTAACAGCAGGCAATCCCTTGCAATATGACCTGTCTGGTGGCACTTATGGCATTTCCTTTTACTATGAGATCTCTTTCGCTTTTTAATGGATTTAGGTCCATCCTTTCCTCGTTTCTTTAGAGATCTGCAATTTATTGATAAATGGCCTTGCTTATTGCAGTTATTGCATATGGTAGTCGTTAACGGTTCTTCTTTAGATTCAACCATTTTCTTATCATCTTTAGGCTTCTTACTGACCTCAGATTTTGTACTTGCCTCAGGGCTATTAGTTTCAAACTTCCTTTTGCTGCTAGAACTGCCTTCCTCTTCATCTTCCAAACCATGTTGCTTATCAATGTACTCATAGCGATAAACCATTTGTATCATCTCAGAAAATGGAAGATTCACATGAGCAAGTACTATACCTTCGTATTTCTTTTGTAGTCCCTTGGTAAATCTCAGATTCTTCCTTATAGGGTCTCAAACTAGTTCTGGGGCAAAGCGAGAAGGTTCATTTAATTTATTCTGATATTCCTAGACGGTCATATCTCCTTGTTTCAGATTGTAAAACTCATCATATAGCCGCTCAGTTGCTTCTGGAGGGATAAATCTTTCTTTGAACATTTCTTTAAATCTATCCCAGGCAGTATTACCTTCTGGATTTTCCTCAGTAACAGTTTCCTACTAGATTAATGCTTTGTCTTTGAGGGCCCAAGATGCCAGTAATCTTTTCTAATCATCCCTCAGCTTTAAGCCTTCAAAAATTCTCTTAGAATAACGCATCCATGCCTGTGTTTCAATCACAGATTCTTTGCCCGAGAATGGTACTCCACCCAGATTCTGATACTTCATTACTAGAGCTTCTAGATTTGGTTCTGGTTGTGGGAGCACGATTGGCTCATTAGATTGTCAAACCATAGAATTACTTCTTCTGTTTTTGCCACTCATTTTCTACTATTCCTGCAAATAACAAACAAAGAGTCAGGCCAACAGAAAAGATATTGTAAAGCATAGAGACTTGTATTTAAATATAAATGAATCTATGGGGGTGAATTTTATTCAGCTATACTCATTCTAGGACATTAGTGATCCTATTTATAATGAGTTATTTGCCTTAGAATACTGCTGATTCTATTTCTGTCAAGTTTGTTAATATGTTATATTCCAAGCTAAGTTAAGCGAAGCTCTGATACCAGCTGTTATGACCCCAAACTCCCGTAGTACGGAAGTAAGGATAATCATTTGTACATAACACATAAACAATAACAGCAGAACAGAAATATAAAATTACAGCAGATAATGTACATCAAATTACACTGGAAATAATATATCATCAGAGTTACACAACATAATAGGATCATACTTAGTACAAAATACAGTTTTCAACTTAATATAAAATGTCTGCAGTGGAAATCAAACATAATATACTAAATGAAGTCTGGACAGCATAATAGAAATGACAGGATCCATCTTCAGCTACATAGCTATCCAGAATGGGTCTGCTAAAACCTGAATACAAGGTTACCCGTGTGGAAAGAGGGTACCCAAGTTTGCAAAGTGAAACAAACTACGAGTCAATCATGGGACTGGTATGAGAAATCTACTTAACCTATTGAATAATAAGGCTAATCACAGGACCATGCCGCTAATGTGGAACGGGTTTACTCCATTGGATTGCCAGTGCATAAATAAAGTAAATCGTTAAACAACGCAATGCTTTTTAGAAAAATGAAGCCATTATAAGACTCAAGTCCCATCACGCAATGCAATGCAAAACGGAGGATAGAGTTCTACCTTATAATTTTCAAAAATGCTTGATACGATAAAACAGATTAGATATTATTATTAGTGTATATATGTTTCAAAAACATTTATATCATAATGTATCAATCATAGACGGCATAGCTACCATATACTATGTCGCCAAATATAGGTTTACAATCAAAACCGCATGGTGTCGTATTGGAAGTTGGATTTCCCTCATGAACCAAGGCAAGGGATCGTTCGAGACTCTCTAGCCCGAGCCTCAGGACAAGTACTCAGTAAAGCCCTTAGGAGTGCTAGGGCCGGTCCACACATATGTTAGTGGATTTGTTTTGCCTAAACAATACGTTTCCCCGCCCTATAGGGCGTAAATCTGAGCCACTAGGGACTCAATATCCGAGGTACCTCGCTTTCCATCATCCACATAAGTAAAAATGTCTAGGCTCCAGACCATGACACCACTTCTAGCTAGAAAGAAACGCATGTCCTCCCTGGGGTCCGTTTCCGGTTCATACCGGGGTGTGAGGTTCGCGAAGTAACGCTATACACAAAGCTATGCTAAATAAAGCTGTGCTTTGATCATCAACCACAAGGCTCTGCTTTTCAACAATAAGCCTTGATCATTTGCATCTTGGCATGCCACACTGACAATTCACGCCATGTGACTGATGTCTACCAATATATAACCTTTGAGCTCGTACGTCTCAGAGAAGGGTGTTAAGCAAGAGAACAAATTCTCCACCACCAAACAGATATATATATATTAAATAGAAATCAATCAGCACAGAATAAAATCCAATGTCAGACATACATCATTTACAAGTCCGTTCTGGGTCTGAACGAAACCAGAGACACCTTATTCCTCGTTCCATATGTCCAATACGGAAGAGAGGCTCTCGCATATCCGGACAATCAACAAGTACGTCCGGACAACTACCACTGTAAGCATTTCAAGGCAGCAACTCCAATCAAAGGCATCTGTAGTCATCCATTCGATGTGAAGATCGCCGATTTTCAATCACCGTCTTCAAATCTTCGACTTCCAATCGTCGTATAATTATTTGAAATAAGATTTAACTCGGCCTTTTCAAATAATTCTCGAATATGTATAATTCAAAATCATTTATTTTCATTCCATATTGTTTATAATATTTTATAATGGTTTATCGCTACTTTTAGTTATATAAAAATAGCCATTTTAGTTTAAAGACGCTTCAGGTCATTACATGGCCCTGGCGCTATTTTCATCAAAATTTGATTTACACATTTCTCAAAATCCAACCATTGGATCTTAGCAAATTTTATATCTTTGGAAACGTCTTTCCAAAGCGAACCCAATGGTTCCAGTTTTGGGAAAATCCGACGGTCGGATCTTGGTATAATCGTTTGAATTTACGATTCCAAATCGCAAACTACAGCTGCTCGCGATTCGTTTTATTTTAGTTTATATATATATATATATATATATATATACATGTTAATTCGTTCGACGATTTCAAACCATTTTTTCTCTACCATATAATTAACATCATTTTAATGAACCATAATTTCATTAAAATGTAATTTTTAATGTTAAATGCATTTCCATTTCAACATTGATTCTTTTATACGATATCATATATTACATTAAAAATGTAATTTTTAATGTTAAACACATTTTCATTTCAACATTGATTTATTTTATATATGATATCATATAATACATTAAAAATAAAAATTATAATATCATAAACATTTTCATTTCAACATTGATTTCTTTTATATATGAAATCATACATTACATTAAAAATGTAATTTTAATGTTAAACACATTTTTTTTCCAACATTGAATCTCTTATATTTTACATTAAAGAAAATGTAAACTTCTAAAAATGTAATCTTCAATGTTAACACATCTATTAAACAATGCATCTTTTTCTAATGATTCATTTACATTAGAAATGTAAATTTCAATGTAACAACATGATTCATTTCAACTAATGATCATTTTAAACTACAATGAAAATGTAAATTTTTATGTTATCATATAATGATAATTATATATATATACAATAAAAATATACTTTATTGTTAAACAATTTTTCTATTCCAAATAATGGTCATTTTTCTATATTCCTAACTTGCAATAAAAATATCAATTTTATTGTTTACTTTTCTATCTCAAATATTGATCATTTGCTATATTTCTAACATGCAATAAAAATGTTAATTTTTATTGTTTAACTTTTCTATTTCAAATACTTATCATTTTCTATATTCCTAATTTGCAATAAAAATGTTAATTTTTATTGTTTAACTTTACCATAAGAAATGTAATTTTATATTAACTCTTTTATTCACTTGAATACTTTTAATGATTCACTTTTACATAAAAATGTAAGTTTTATGTTAACACATTTTAATCACTTGAATACTTTTAATGAATCCATCTTTACATAAAAATGTGATTTTTATGTTAACACAATTTCTTTTATTCTTCCTACATTACATAAAAATGTAACCTTTTATCCTTTCATAAAAATGTAATCTTTTATTCTTTCATGAAAGAAATGTAATTATTTTATGTTTCATTTACACTAAAAATGTAAGTTTCAAAGTAAACACATTTTTATTTATCAATGCTTATTTTTAATGTTTCATTTACATTAAAAATGTAAATTTCAAACTAAACACATTTTTATATCACAATGTTTATTTTTAATGTTTCATATACATTAAAAATGTAAATTTCAAAATAAACACATTTTTATATCACAATGTTTATTTTTAATGTTTCATATACATTAAAAATGCAAAATCCAATGAAAATACATTTTTATTTAACAAATGACCATTTTTGACTTACAACAAAAAAATGCAAAATCCAATGAAAATACATTTTTATTTAACAAATGACCATTTTTGACTTATAACAAAAATATGAATTTTATGTTGACATATAATGATCATTTTCATATTCATATATATATATATACATATATATATAATGAAAATCTAATTTTCATATTATTCAAACGATTTTATATAATAACATGAATATTTTATAACACATGAATATTTCAGAAATTTTCGGCAGCATAATGGTAGGGTAATTAAAAACCGACACCGTCTCTAGTACGGCTCCTCGCGCTAACATAGGCTTCATGGCGATACAAGGATTTTATTTTTCCTAATACAATTTGTTTCTACATAATTGAATTTTCCACAAACACGGTCGATTTCGTTTCAATCACAATCAATCACCAAAAATCAACCAATTTCACACCATAATACAATCAAGTCGTCCATGGTCTGTGGATGACAGTTTCAGGAGTTTCTAAACTCCGTCTGCAACCTAAAATAATTTTTATTTATTTATTTCGGATTCAGAAATCTCACATTGCTATTTATTTCTTCTAAAATTGTAGAAGGCTCCAAAAATTCTTCGGTCAGTTCTGAAATGTAGATCTCGAATTTACGGTCCTGAAGTTTCCTGTTTCGTCGAATTTCGTTATCGTATGAGCGAGATATGATTTTTTGAAGTTTGTTAACAATTTAAATATAATAAATAAAATAATTAAATAAAATAACCTTCTTCTACATCAATTTCAATCCTACAGTTTCTAACACCTAGGTTCGAACCTAGGGTTGATTTTCGCGACCACTAAAGCTGTCGTGACGGATCAGGAGCCACTACCTCGACGGCCTACGTGAGAGCTAGTTGCGCCCCCGTCCTCAATCAACTCGCACGCTTCCTGGCGGCGCAATTCTCAGGTGAATGGCGAGAATTTGGGTGCGTTGCTTGAGCAAAATACTAAGCGATAGAAGTTCAAAACCATATTGAATTGAAGAGGGCAATATCCACAACAAAATTCCCTTAAGGATCGATTGTTTTTAATGTAAGGATCAGACGGATTTGAGGAGGACTGTTTTGAGCATTCTACGCCATTGATCGTTGAAGAAGGCGGCTGTATAACGATAGTCTAGGGTTTATATGGAATACGCGTATTTATATGTATTTCTACTTTTATTTTTATTTTATTTAATTCTATTTAATTTCAATATAATTCCTATATCGCTCCTAACTCCAAATCAAACCCAACAAATGTCGCCCTAGCTAAATACCCCTATTTTGGACACAATTGAACATGTTACGTAGGCCCATTCAACTGTTTTAGTCAGTTTTTTTAAAATTAAAATATAAAACATTTATTTATTTAATTTTGATCGTACATTTTAATTTACCGGGGCTACATACTGATTCCAAAAATTACCGAAAAATAAATCTAGCTATGTTTTGACGATACGGTCCTAAAAAAAATTAATTTCATTGAATTTGGAGACCGTTTGAAAAATGGCCATTTTCTGGTCGATCCAAATTGACTGAAATTGACAAAACACATTTTCTTTTGCCACGCTCACATATTAATTCAAAAAATTATGAAAATTGGAATCTACAATAATTTGACATTCTGGATCCAACCAAAGTGGTTTCATCGAAAAATGGAGGTTGTTTGCAAAGTGGTTATTTACACGGGCTATATATTATATTAAATTCCATAGCGACTATTCTGAATATTCAACTGGCCATAACTTTTTATTCCCGCTATGAAATTTCAATTTTTCGGATTCATTAGAAAGATATTTTTAAAAAGATTTAAATATTTTTAGTTTCATCAAAACTGATTAATTTTGAATCATGTACATTCAGTCAAAATTCAAATTCAAATTTTCAAACTACCGCGCTATTTCTAACTCCTTTTAAAATTAAAATAAATATATTCATTTAAACTTTGATTTAAATAAAATGTTAATCGTTATTATTTAAAATAAATTATTTTAACTATTCAAAATTCAATAAAATAGCCAAAATAAAATTTTTTAAATTGGTTCTGATTTTCCGGGTTGTTACAAAAGCCAAATGTAAAAGATTAGGAGTAGAACAGGCATTTGGGTAGGGCAACAACCCTAGCCGTATTATGGGAAAAAAGAAAAAATAGAGGCCACGGTTTTTAGTATTTTCTCTCACTCAAGACAAAACTAAAATATGGCCTTAGCCCCAAAAATCAAATCAGGGGAAAATCAACAAATCGTTTAGCTCGCATCAAATTGGAGTGGGATTCGTGAGGGAGACGAGTTTTAGAAGAGAGGCAGTACAATCTAAGGGTTCGAGTGCTAATCAAAATCTCAAAAGGAATGAAATCGAGAAATAAAACTAGGTGAGTGTATTTCACTTTTTATTTGGCAGAAAGACCTCTATAGGCAGTCGTATTGCTTGTACACCTTCTAGTATGCTTTGTTTATTGAAATCTATAAGCTGAATGCATGTAATTATATGTTATTTGTTGTTGATTTCTATGTTTGGATACTTGATTGTTGTGAGTAACATGTTGTTACATTTAGTGATTGTAACACCCTGTAAATTCAAAGAACACTAATAAACTAAAGGGATACTTTATTATATATTGGGAATTAAGTAAAAATGACCATACCATTGCCTTCTCTGAATTTTGGTTAAGATAGACTCCGAGTTTGCGTAAAACGGATATCATATGAGTAAGATATAAAGGTTATAAGTTTGTATACATATAAGAGGTTTATGTATAAAAAAACAAACCAAAATTTCAAAATAAATCAAACAGGGTAAGCGGGAAAACAAAGCCTAAATTAGTCCCGTTAGGGGACGACCCGCTCCAGCCTGGGTCGACCCAGGGGGTATGTTGGTCGACCCCACCTGGATCTAACCGAATTCTTCTGAGTGAACCTGGCCTGTTTTGTTGGCCAGGTTCGTTATTTTCTGAACGGTTGGATTTAAAAACAGAGATCTGACAGTTAAGGATTGTCTTGTAAACTCTATATAAAGGCATGCACTCCTATTAAATCAATTAAACTTCTTCATACTTTTTCCCCAAACCTCTATTCCAAAAATTCTAAGATGAAGATAGGGAGATGCTTCTGAAAATTGGAATGAATCAAGGTAATTCTTGTCTAACTTATACCAGAATCCCATCTGCAACAACAACATATTATCCTCTGTTCTTTAAATCCAATCTCTGTGAGTTCATGTTAATTTTAGATATAAAAATTTAACAGTAATCTTGACATGTTAATAAACCTAGATCTTAGCCTATGCCTGCTAAGAAACTGATTCGTATTTAAACAATTCTGCTATAACTACATGTATTTTTTCATATACATGTCCTGCTGTTCAGTTTTTATTATATGCCTATTTCTGTTATTATTATGCTTGTTTCTGTTTCTCTCCCTCTCTTATTCCCTTTTTATTTTATAAGCCTAGGCTATCTTCGAGCCTAGGCCAATCTCGTAAGAGTCATACGTATGAATGAAAGTGGGACAATTAGGTGATGTTTGGGAATGAAAATATAAAAGAGGAAAAATTGGGGCATATCTTGTTTTGTGGAATATGACTGAAACTTGGGGTGTATTAACATGTATGTAGGCTTAATTCGAAGATTAAGTGGAACATGTAAATGGAGCTGTATGTAACCTGTGGAATCTATTAAATATGTGGGGGTTAAGTAAATCTGTTAAAACTATGGGGTTATGTAAACTTGTTTAATCTGTTGGGGTTGTATGAACTTGTAAATCTGTAAAACTTAACCTATTACATCTGTTAGGGTTAAATGAACCTATTAACCTATCTAATCTGATGGGGATTATACAAACCTGTTAATCTATAACTCATCAAATCTGTGGGGGTTATGCTTTAAGACTTAACCTATTAAAAATACTAGTTAATTGGGGTACACAAGATTAGGGGCGTAGCTTGTGCCATTTGCTGTGTAGGGCACATATCAGTCAGTTACTCATTTTGGTATTAAACAGTGATCACGCACAAGGTAGGGGTCAGGGAACGCATATTGAACTGATAGTAAGAGGTTCATCGGAAAGAAGATGTATACGGGCGCGTTCTAATAAAGTCATGGGCGTGCATGGTTCTGATCTGTAGGAGAAAATAAGTTGATGTAGCACCAGTAAACAGTCTGCGTCCTTCTGTTGGTTGCCACTGCTTATCCTGTTTATACCTGTTGTATGTTACTATTATCTCTCATCCAGTTTATTCACCTGTCTTGATACTTTTACTTCTTTATATGCTAAAAGTCACTGGACTCGCCAGACTTTATGTCCGACCCTTTTTGTTTCCCTTTCTCTCTTTTTCCCCCCTAAGGTTCTCAGGGTGGGAATGCTCAATCGTCATTAGGACTCTCTCTCTCGGTTTTTGCTTGGATCTGGATCTGCTTTGATGTATCACTTCGACTACTTGTCCACTTTGTTATGGCAATTATTAGGGATTATGATTTCACATTTCTGTACTCTTATGGTTTTTAGCGCAAGACAGATGTTTTGGTTTGATGTATTTGGTTTCACTATTTTAGATAGATGTGGTAACTGGTTTTGAGACTACAATGTTTTCCTGCTGAATAATGAATATTTTAATTTTCGCTGCTATTTTTATATGTCTTGTGAGATTCTGTTTCTTTTTACCTATAACGCTTCACGAAACTTAATGCATTTTTATAAAGAGTGACATTAACGGACGTGGGGTGTCACAGTGATAGATGCTCATCCTAATTGTTTTTTGTTTGTAGTTGGACACATATAAAGATATATGTATAGATCTGTTATGAAGTAAAAAAGGGATTTTGAAAAAAATTGATTGTGTAAGATTATGCTACTTAATCTTTTATCGATTGCTACATACACCATAATAACCTTGACCAGAGTATACCATATATATATATACATATATATATATATATTAATCAGCTGACTATTATTGGTATGATTATTTAAATAAATATTGGCATGGCTGAATAATTGTGTTATGTTGTGATGGTTGAGTCGGCATGTGTTGTTGGTTACTGACTGTTATGTATAAAATTATGGTGTATATATTGAATCTTATTTGGGGTATTCACATGAGGATTGGGGTGTGAATACAAAGAAAATAAGCGATTCAACCTGATTTAAGTAAAGAAATTGGGCTTGTGCATATGATATGTATATATGTGTATATATATAGGAAAATTATGTGTGTGTGTGTGTGTATATATATATGTATGTATACTAGAAATGAGTTCTAAAAATAAGAGGATATATATATGTATATGTATACATGCATACAAATTGTATGTATATGTATATTAGAAATAAGGGTGCGTTTGGCTTAGGTCCCTATTAAATTTCAAAATTACGCTCACATCCAGTCCTAAACTTATTGTAAATTAGGTCCCTATTTTTTGAAAAATCATCAAAAAATCACCCAAAAAATGAAAAAAAAAATCACAAAATTTCATAATCAAATAAAACAATAAATTCATGTGTTAAAACAACGGGAAAAAGCAACAAAAACCAAAAATACCAAAAAACAGCGAAACAATAGCATATTGCATTAAAAGATGCACATATTCGTACATAGTTGCATACATTCATGCATATATTTCAGTGCTGCATCAAACTGCAGTATAAATGCATACATGTATGCAGTTAAACAACAATATGCATCATTTCATGTATATATTTAATTCTAGCTTTTTTTTAAAAAAATCAGACAATGTTGCATACATGTATGCACTTATACAGAAAACATGCATACATTCATGCACATATTCAGAAGTCTTCATCTCTTTTAAATTTGTTGCATACATATATACATACATACGAAATAAATACATACATGTATACAACTATTCGTAATACATGCATCTCAATTCAACTTTATATGCATATATGTATGTAACTATTACAAATATATGCATACAGGTATTCATATATTGGTCCATATTTTCAATAGAAAACACTGGACGAATATATGCATACATGCATGCATATATTCAGTATAGTTGCATAGATGCATCCAATTTTTTTTCTACGAATGCTTCTAGGAATATTTGCGATTTTTTGAATTTTTTTAGTTCTCGGCACATATTTTCTTCTGAAAAACACGTAAGTCTCATTCTAGGGACCCGCTTTACAATTCAAACATGGGCAGGATGCCGTTTATACTTTGAAGGTTTTTATGGATGCGTGACTAATTTTCGCTAGAAATAAATTGTTGGGTTGAGATTGATTAAGTAACCCTAACAGGTATATATGTATGTATGTATATTTATAAATATATACATGTATATCTATTAAGGATGTTAGAAGAAATATTTTTATACCCTCTGAAAATAGTTTAAACAACTATTAGGTGAATGCTTGCATTAGTACCTTATCCTTTGTTACACATTATTAGCTGCAATCAACACTTGGGGAAGTCTGAATTGAGAGGCTGAATATGTGTACATACATGGAAAATGTGTACGTATACGTATATACATACATACATATATATATATAGTAGAAATAATCTGGCAAATGATGATGTATGTGTATATATGTATATAAGTGTGTGCGTATATGTACATTTGTAATAACATGTTAGGTGATATGAAATTATGGAATTATACGTATATATGTATACGTACATGAAGATGTGTGTGTGTATACGTGTGTGTGTATATATATATATATATATATTAGAAGTGGACAACTAAGTTGAGATTTATTGAATAATATTAACAGATTTATATGTATTTATGTATGTGTATATCTATTTAGGATGATTTGGATAGGTATTTGCTATTCTTTGAAGTTTATAAATGGTGATGTGCATTGACGGATTTCACAAAACCAGTTGTATATAGGTTTATATTTATGTTGTATTTATACTGAACATAAGCAGGTTGGCCATTAAACTATATATAACCATATTGAGAACCTGATGTGTGTGTGTGTGTATATATATATATATATAAGTCAATAATGCTATGAAGAGTGACTACCACTCTTTGGCGTTAACTGAACTGATTCATACCCTGACTTGTAGTTTATAACCAGTAGCATGCATATGTTTATATCCAACATGAAGATTTGTTTGCTAATTTGCCTTCTTATATCTATAGGCAGTGAAAACATAACATGCTATATAGTTGTTAGATAGTTTAATGTATGGGTGCTTTAATTGATGAACGCATGGACACGTGATATCACTACACCTAAAAAGGCCTTTCGTAGCATTGAAAACGCTGCTAATTCTTATAGTAGCGTTTCGATAAAAGCTGTGACACGACATGCAACCAAAAGTCAGAAAGTTTTAGTTGCATTTTAGAAAACGCTGCCAAAAGCGATCATATTGCGGCGTTTCTCCAACCCTACAAAAGATTTTTTTGCAAGCGTCATTAAAATGGAACCAAATTGTATTTGCACCCTTGTTTTTTTATTTTTTGTAGCGTTTTTTCCTTTGCTACTATAATAATTATTTTTGTAAATTGCAATTTCTTCTGTAACACTTTTGGAACGCTACCAAAACTTATGGGTTGATGTACACCACATTTTAATCGTAGCTATTTACTATTAATGGCTTGTATCATTTCCAACAATCACTTATATACAACATCCATGCTAAACAAACAATCAATCGCATAATTATCATTTTCTAACTAACATTGATAGTCACTATATTCAAATAATTAAAAAAACACATTTATCGCAAAATCAAGTATAATATTCGTAATCATTTCAGCAATAGTATTTCAATAAAATAAATGAATTTATTACCACAACTATTTACAAACAAGTCTACACAACTGCACAAAAAAAATACTATATAACAGTTAAAGTCTTGTTTATGGCTTAATTACCAATAGTTCCTTGATGCGGTTGTTCTTCACTTCGAAAATGTTGATTACCTATACATAAGTATAACGGTCAACGGTTAGAATTACATACATGTCCTGATAATTTACATGTATATATGATCCCAAATATATATATATATATGATTATTTAGACACAAGATCATGATTATTGGATTATTTTGTCTTTATGTGAAGAGGTGAAATTCAAGGGATGATCCAATTGTGTAGGTTTATTGTGTCATTAATTTTGTCAAAAATTTGTGTCCAAATAAACTTTCCCCGTATTTAGGCTTTATATAAATTCTAAAATATATCAAGCCTGGAAATGTATATATGGTTTTATAACTAAAAATTTAAGCATACATTCCAAATCTTTATGACAATCTAGCCTTCCAGCTAAAATTTAAGTTTCACATTTATATTATACAGCGTATTTGCATAATACATAGGAATCTAACAGTTTATGTTGAATATGTTACATAACCAGGTTGGAAATATGCTACAATTTTTTTTTAAAAAAATTAAAATAAATGAGTTTACCATGCAATAAAAACATATCATCCCATAAATCAACCTAAAAAAATTTCTTCTCATTTACAGCCCATACCTGCGAATATCCAAAGATCAAAATGATATTTTGTTCAAAGGTAGAACTAACGTGAAAAGATTCAGATGATCTAAAACGACATTGTGTGCAACACAAGAACTAAAAAAGCCACTAAGAAAATAGATAGACTAACACATTAATTTCTTCATATTTGTATTAAGTTTGTTCACTTTTATACATAAAAAAGGTGTATAAAGTAGTACTGCATAGACTACTGTATGAATTTGGATAAATAAAAAATAATTGTGTCGAGCAACAATTACCTTCAAACAGTTGCATTGTTATTTCATCACAATACAGAATCTGAAGCCTAGCCTATAGGTCTGTTCCCAGGCACTTCAGGAACTCTTTCTCCTTTGCTCGACCAACATGATTTGTAACACCCCAAAATTTTAACGGCGCTAAAGATGATGAATTAAAGAATAGTTAGTGTGAAATACACTGTTAACAATGAATTAAGGAAAACTTAATTAAATATTCAAAATTGAGTAAAATGGACTGCGCCAATGCGTCTGTCTCGAAATTCTAGTCAAGATAGAATCCTGGTTTGCATAAATCAAATACCACATGAAGAAGTTATTAAGGTTTGAAGTTTGTATGCATATACATATAATTTCAATATATTCAAAAATCAGAAAAACAAGAAATCTGGTGCGCAAATCAAGGAAAGGCCGACATTTTGAAGTCGACCCGAGACCCGCTTGGTCGACCCGGGGGTCGATCTAGGGTCGACACCCTTGACGGGAGGTCGACCTAAGGTTGACCCACCTGAAGGTGGTCGACCCACCCGTGGTTCTGGAAGCTTCTCTGACGTGGACGATTCTGATGGCTTCTTGTAACAATCCAAAAAATCAGAACCAATTTAAAAATTTTATTTTGGCAATTTTAATGAATTTGGAACATTTAAAATGATTTAGTTTAAATAATAATGACTAGAAATTTATTTTGAATAGAATTAGAACGTATAAATTTATTTATATCGGAACTAGAATATAAAAATTTATTTTAATTATAAAAGGAATTGAAAATGGCGCATTAGTTTGAAAATTCGATTTCAAATTTCAAATGTATAGAATTCAAAGTAAACCGGATTTTAGTGAAACAAGATATATTTGAACCTGTTTGAAAATATTTTTCTAATGAATCTAAAAAAAAATCCAAATTTCATAGTGGGATTAAAAAGTTATGCCCAGTTGAAAATTCAGAATAGTCACTATGAAAATATAGCCCTTAAAAATAGAAACTTTGCAAACGACCTCTGTTTTCGATGAGACCACTTTTGTTTGATCCAGAATGTCAAGTTATTGCTGGATTCCAATTTCCCTAATTTTTGGAATCAATATGTAAGCGTGGTGAATTAAACGTGTTTGGGAATTTCGGTTTGAATTTAATCGAATGAAAAATGACCATTTTTCAAACGGTCTCCAAATTTGATGAAAGTAGTTTTGTTAGGACCGTATCGTCAAAATATAGCCAGATTTATTTTTTAGAATTTTTGGAGTCAGTATGTGGGCCCGGTAAATTAAAATGTACGTTTAAATTGAATATACATTAATTTATATTTTAATTTAAACGAAAACGGATCGTAACAATTGAATTGGCTTACCAGACATATCCCATTGTGTTCGGAATGAGGGTATTTATCTATAGGCGACAGTCAGTGGGTTCGATTTGGGGTTCTGAAGAAAAAGTAAATTTATGGATTGGAAAATAGTTAAAAATATAAATAATTAAAAACCCCTCCTTATCCCCACTCCCCTCTCCTCATTTCAAAATTCAAAAATAAATTTAAAAATTAAAACATGACAATGAAGAATTCGCGCCCCAGACTGCACCACCGCCGCCGCTAGTGGCTAGCTCCCCACCGCCGCATCCCCCTAGCCACCACCGCCTTCCCTCTCTCCCTCCTTGCCCTGATTGAAACCTAGAGGACCACTTCCCCAAATCTACGCCATGTAGCCCCACCACACCACCGCTGAACCACTCCCATCGCCTACGGTCGCCGTCCCCTACCTCTGGCCGGATTCCGGTGCTCCAAAATGTGATTTTTTTTCATTTTTTCTATTTTATCTTTATTTCCTTAATGTAATTAATTTTACATTATCATTTTTAGGTAAATGAAGTTAACATTTTTATGTGAATATAAGACGAGATTTCTATGAATATAAAGAAGAGGGTTTTATAAATATAAAGATTAATGTTTTCATGAAGATAAAGATTTGATTTTTATTATGTCTTCACGACGATAAAGATTTGATTTTTATAATGTTTTCATGAAGATAAAGATTTGATTTTTATAATGTTTTCATGAAGATAAAAATTTGATTTTTATTTATATGAAGTGAAGATAAAAATTTGCTTTTTATTTATATGAAGTGGCGATAAAAATTTGATTTTTATTTATATAAAGTGGCGATAAAAATTTGATTTTTATTTATATAAAGGGGCGATAAAAATATGATATTTATTATATAGACAACATTATAAAAATGTGATTTTTATATGAAATATCCTTGCATAAGAATGTGATTTTTATTTAGAAAGTAGCAAAATAAAAGTGTGATTTTTAACATATATCGCGTAAAACAGATTGTGATGGAGCAGTCGAGAAACAAATCCAAACTGTCCAATAAGGAATGACGGAGTGGAAACCGAAGGTGAGAAATTCTCACTATAATTTCTTGTACAGTTATTTATGTTAACTGCATATATGAACTGCTCCGCGTCGTCCACGGAGCATGGGCGACCTGTTTGATTGTATTATGTTGTGTTAGTTGATTGTGATGTGGAATGGAATGGAATAAAATAATATTCATGTGTTGAATAAAGTGTTAGAACAATAATGTATAATGAATGAAATAAAATATTTATTGAAATGAAAATAAATATTCATTTACAGATCGGATGATTTGTTTATGTACACCCATTTGACTGGTATTGATTGGGACGATATATTATACACGTCACCCAACTGCACAAATAATATTCAATGTTTGTTGATTGAAAACCCACACGGGTATTGGGATGATATTTCACGTACAGTAATCCTAATTGTTTAGTTGTATGTCGATCGATTGGTTGACAGACTGTTGTAAGCGTTAATTATTTGTATTTAATGCTTATGCAGTTGTATGATGCACTTTGGATGATGGATGATTGTTTATCGTATGATTATATACATATGTTTTATGGAATCCATATAAATAACATTATATGGTAATTGATTGGGTCTCATTCCAATTTGGAAAATGAAGAATACATAAACATAATATTAATGTGTTGAATAAAATATATTCATCTGTTGAATAAAATAAAATAATGAATATTTCAAAATAATATCCAGTAAAGGATAAAAATCTGATTTTGATGTCCGATTTTGGATGGATACGAAAATATTTAAACATATGAAGCCGCGTTGTTTAGATTTGCGCCATTTTGACGTGAACGATATTTATATCGATTTTATTCATTTTAATAATGAATGTCGAAAAGGAAATGATTTCAAAATCTGTTATTTTGAAAATATTATCATTTGTACATTAATGATATAGAATATTCAATTTTGGTTTAAAATTGAAGATGAAGTTGGAATCGTTTTTAAAACGAATTTAAAACGATTTACAAAATACGTTTTAAATAAAAATCAATGAAATATAATATGCATATATATATATGTATATATTATATATTTAATGGCTTGAATAGAACGCACCACACAACGATCATTCACGAATTTCGACCATTGACTTCGAATTGACGTTACGGGAGATCCGACCGTCAGATTCTCCTAAAACCGGAACCATTGGGTTCTATCGAAAAGAGATTTCCAACGAATATAAGTGATTTGAAATCTAATGGTTGGATTTGGAATTATGCCCAAATCAAATTTGGAAAAGGTTGCTGTAAGTGCAGTTCGATGACCGTTTATGGAGATCGACTGTACGTGCCTTGATAAAATTATTAAAAATATTAATAATTTGTGTAAAATCATAATAAATGATTTGGAAAGAATTCGGATGAAAAATTCCATATTTGAAAAGATAAAAATATATTTTTATCGAAATGAACTAGTTATGAACAAGAATTATAATCCAATTATTTTTAAAAATAAGTAAACTAGATTGAGAATGGGTTCTGATATGACCAGAATTTCCAATATATGAATTGGAGTGGATTTGAATGGAAATCATCTTCAGAATATTTCGATATTTGATTTCGAGATCATGCGGATATTGTTATGAAAATTTGGAAGATATATTTTATATTGTTATTTCCAATACAATATTTGTTAGTTTCAGAATTTGATATTGAATATAAGCCGATATATTTTCTATTCAGAGCCTTGTATTTAATATCAAATGGGATTTTGGGTTTTTCTTGAACGGTGTCTTAAATAACACTGTTCTTAAACCCAGAAGAGAAAAGAATAAATCTTTTAATTAATATTCAGAGAAGAATATCAATTATTTAACATTTAATTGGAATTGAAATGGAATGTGAATTGGGTTTATTGTGAACTGTGTTTTTAGCGACATTCGTTCCTTAACTCGATTTGCAGTAAAATGTGATTTGGAATTTATAAATCTTTTATTAAGGTTTATTGGAAATTTCAAAAGTTTTCCAATTTAATAAAATAAATTGGAATGGAATGGAATTCGATTTGGTAATAATCGAAGTGAGCTTCTGTGGAGGAAGACTGTTAATATATATGGAATTTAAGGGGCTTTGTCGTTATTCCATTTATATTATTAGTCGGATACGGAAATTGACATCGATTATATATATTTATATGTTTTCTGTGAAAAATCCAAAATTAATGGAATGTGATTTTGGGTTTATCGTGAACCGTGTTTTAAATGACACTAGTTCTTCAACCCAGTTAAAGACAGGATATGATTTCCCAAAGTTAAATAATCATTAATATTGATTTTTAGGAAAAATAAAACTAAGTGGAGTTTTAATGAATCTTTAATTAGATTGGAATGAGGATTTGATAATTTAAAATGTCAAATTTGAGAAATGATCGAGAATGGAATATCACCAGTTTTGCTCCAAGCGATAGTTAAATCTTTAATTATATTTGAACGTGAAATGGTAATTAATTTTTACCGATAACACTGTGGTGTTAGATATGGAGTATTACCAGTTTTGCTCCACGGGATGAATAGGTTGGGATTGGGAAATATAACAAATGATTATTTCGGTAAGGTTCGCTAATCCCGACTAGTTTAGAAAACCTTAATATGGTTTAAATTATGAAAAGAATATTTGAATAAAAGAATATTCTGGATTTGAATGATGCGTATGTTGTGTTTGTGTAACACTTGTTTATAAAATACGCGAGTTATTTGGAAAGACCGGGTTTATCCCATTCTGAATAACTGATACGACGATTAGTCGAAGATGAATACGGTGGTTGAAGACCGGAGGTCTTCAAATCGTTTGGATGATTACTGATGTCTTGATTGGGCTGTAACCCAAGACAAGGTAATAAGTAGTGATCGTATGGATGTACTTGGAGATCGACGGATATGCGAGGGCCTCTCTCCTGTATTGGACATATGGGACGAGGAATATGGTCCCTCTGGTTTCGTTCAGACCCAGAACGAACTTGTAAATGGACTGTATGTCTGACATAAGAATTTATTCTGTGCTGATTGATCTCTATTAAATATATATCTATTTGGTGGTGGAGAATTTATTCTCTTGCTTAACATCCTTCTCTGAGGCGTACGAGCTGAGAGGTTATATATCGATAGACATCATCGCATGACGTAAATTGCCTGTGTGGCATGCCTGAATGGCAAATGATCAAGGCTTCTATTGAAAAGCAGAGTCTTGTGGTTGATGATCAAAGCATAGCTTTAATATAGCGTCGCTTTGTGTATAGCGTTAATTCGCGAGCCTCACACCCCGGCGTGAACCTGAAATGGGAGAAGGATCCACGAAAATGGACAAATGCTAGTTTCTTGCTAGGAGTGGTGTCATGGTATGAAGCCCAGACATTTTACTCATATGGATGTTGCTTATTATTACTGGATGGATAAAGAGGCGCCTCATATATATTGGTCACTGCGATGCCGATGGATGTTGAGTCATCTGGCTCATTTATGGCTCATAGGGTAGGCTAGCATATAGTATATGGTATTATTAATCTGCTTAGTGTGGACCGGCCCTGTGTCTCCTAAAGATCAGTTGCGGCTGTATCCTGAGGCCAGGGCTAGACAGTCTCGAATTCGGTAAGGACGATCCCTTGCCTTGGTTCATGATGGAAATCCAACTTCCAATATGACATCATGTGGTTTTAATGGTAGAACTAGTGTGGCGACATGAAATATGGTACCCATGCCGTCTATGATTGATACATTTATATTTGAAGTTGATTTCTTCACTTATAGTAATAATAATAAAAAATACGCGTATCAAGCATTATTTGTCTATTATAAGCTAAAACCCTATCCTCCGGCTTGTGTTGCATTGTGTGATGGGACCTGGGTCTTATAATAACTTCATTGTTCTTTATCTAGCATTGCGCTGTTTGTTTATGCACTGGTATTCTTGGGGTTAAAACCCGTTCCTTGTTATACGGCGTGGTCCCTTGATTTACCTAACTTTTAAACCAAGATAATAACCGTTTTAGTTCTCACACCAGTCACATGACTGACTTAGAGTTTATTGTTTTAACCTAAACTCTGGGTGCCCTTATTTTCCACACGGGCAGCTAGTAGTTTTGGTTTTGCAGATTTATTCTCATAGGATCCTGGTTTATAGCTAAAGTGATATTCGGAAAGCTCTGTATCTGTGTATTTCTTTCAGTAGTGTTTTGTATTATTTTTCTACTGCTATGTATTTAAATGTAATTTGAATCTCTGATATTTATCAAATGTATATTATTTATTCATACTCTGTTATATTCTTGTATTCTGATGGAATTGTTGTAATAAGCAATGAAATGTTCTTCTGTTTGTGTTTTGATTTGTCGTGTTCTCAACTCAATCCGGACCTTCCTTTACAGGGAAGTTTGGGTCGTCTCAGTTGGTATCAGAGCTTTGGTTTACAGAGCTCGAGAACAAGTTACATTAGAACCAAATGAAAGAATTCATCAGAGATTGGATTAGTAATATCCAATGGGAATGACTCGTTAGAGATAGGATCAGCAGTATCCTAGAACGAGTGTAAAGAGTGTTGTTTTCAAAAATAAAAACAAATGTAGTCTTGAAAATTTAATCTAATTATATGTATTTGAGTATATTCTTTTATATTGAATTTGGACAATCTAGTATATGGAGATTTTGAATATACGTGTAGTTAACGTGTATTCGAAGCCTCAAATATACTAGATAAATATAGAATCACACTCTAGTCGCCCGGAGATGACTCTGATGATACTGGTGATTGACGTGTCAGCATCAGTAGTTTATGTTCGAGTTTCGAAAGTGGGATATCTGTATATCTCCAACTGACTAGTATGAGAACCAAAATTAGATAGGGTTATTGTTTGTGACTTGGCATCAAAAATGGATTTTTGGTATATTAAAGCTATAAATTTGAAACGTTAATCAACCAATTGATTGATGGTTGTGTTGCTTGATTGTAAGTTAACTATATTGAACTAAATTGAAATTTTATTGCATTTGCATATATGTACATGTATATACATTGAACAGGTTATGGATAAACGGCTAAGAAGAGAAATAAAATTGTATGCTCGACAAATAGGTACGTGTTTACTAGTTTTCTTTTTCTTTTAAAGAGTTTATGAGCCTAAGGCTGGCCTCTTGGCATTTTCTTTTTCTTTTAAAAAGTTTATGAGCCTAAGGTTGGCCGCTTGGCATTTTCCTTTTCTTTTAAAGAGTTTATGAGCCTAAGGCTGGCCGCTTGGCATTTTCTTTTTCCTTTGGATTTGAGAGGTCCCTACGTGGCTAATTGAGGTTTTAAATGTCCCCCCGTACAAAGGAGGTTACGACGAAATTTTTCAAAAATTTCGGGTGTCAGCCAAATTTTTGATAAATTAGAAATTCTTAGAAACTAAAAAGTTAAAGAATGAAATCCAGAATGAAAGTTGAGTTGGTTGGTTAAACAACTTTCAGCTCCGTTCCATTTTGAGGACGAAAAGATTTTAAGTGGGGGAGATTGTAACAACCCGGAAAATCTGAATCAATGTAAAAAATTTATTTTGGAAATTTTAATGAATTTGGAACATTTAAAATGATTTATTTTAAATAGTAACGACTAGAAATTTAGTTTGAATAGAATTAGAACGTATAAATTTATTTAAATCGGAACTAGAATATAAAAATTTATTTTAATTATAAAAGGAATTGAAAATGGCGCGGTAGTTTGAAAATTCGATTTCAAATTTCACATGAATGTATAGGATTCAAAATAAAACGGATTTTAGTGAAACCTGAAATATTTTAATATCTTTGAAATTATCTTTCCAACGAATCTGAAAAATCCAAATTTCATAGCGGGAATAAAAAGTTATGCCCCGTTGAAAATTCAGAATAGTCGTTATGGAAATATAACCCTTAAAAATAGAAATTTTGAAAACGACCTCTGTTTTCGATGAGACCACTTTTGTTGAATCCGGAATGTCAAGTTATTGCTGGATTCCAATTTTCATAATTTTTGGAATCAATATGTAAGCGTGGTGAATTTAAACTTGTTTGGCAATATCAATTTGAATTTAATCAACTGAAAAATGGCCATTTTTCAAACTGTCTCCAAATTCAACGAAATTAGTTTTGTTAGGACCATATAGTCAAAATATAGTTAGATTTATTTTTTTGGAATTTTTGGAGTCAGTATGTGGCGCCGGTAAATTAAAATGTACGTTTAAATTAAATATACATTGATTTATATTTAATTTAAATGAAAACTGATCGTAACAATTGAATTGGCTTACCAGACATATCCCATTGTGTTCGTAATGGGGGTATTTAGCTAAGGGCGATAGTCAGTGGGTTCGATTTGGGGTTCAAAAGAATAAGTAACTTTATGGATTGGAAAATAAATAAAAATATAGATAATTAAAAACCCCTCCTTACCCCACTCCCCTCTCCTCATTTCAGAAATCAAAAATAAAAAAAAAATAAAAACATGACAACAACGAATTCGCGCCCCAGGCTGCACCACCGCCGCCGCTAGTGACCGGCTCCCCACCGCCGCATCCCCTTAGCCTCCACCGCCTCTTCCTCCGCCTTCCCTCTCTCCCTCCAGCCCTGATCGAAACCCTAGCAGCCCACTTCCCCAAATTGACATCGCCTGGCCCAACTACACCACCACAGCACCGCTGAACCACCCCCATCACCTGCGGTCGCCGTCCACTACCTCTAGTCGAATTCCGGCGGTCCAAAATGTGAGTTTTTTTCTTCCTATTTTATCTTTATTTCGTTAATGTAATTAATTTTAGGTTATCATTTTTAGGTAAATAAAGTTAACATTTTAATGTAAATATAAAGACGAGATTTCTATGAGTATAAAGACGAGGGTTTTATAAATATAAAGATTAATGTTTTCATGAAGATAAAGAATTGATTTTTATAATGTCTTCATGAAGATAAAGATTTGATTTTTATAATGTCTTCATGAAGATAAAGAATTGATTTTTATAATGTTTTCATGAAGATAAAAATTTGATTTTTATTTATATGATGTGAAGATAAAAATTTGATTTTTATTTATATGAAGTGGCGATAAAAATTTGGTTTTTATTTATATCAAGTGGCGACAAAAAATATGATATTTATTATATAGACAATATTATAAAATTTTGATTTTTATATGAAATATCCTTGCATAAGAATGTGATTTTTATTTATAAAATAGCAAAATAAAAGCGTGATTTTTAACATATATCGCATAAAACATATTGCGATGGAACGATCGAGAAACAAATCCAAACTGTCCAATAAGGAATGACGGAGTGGAAACCGAAGGTGAGAACTTCTCACTATAATTTCTTGTACAGTTATTTATGTTAAATACATATATGAACTGCTCCCCGTCGTCTACAGACCAGGGACGACTTGTTTGATTGTATTGTGTTTTGTTAGTTGATTGTGATTGTGATGTGGAATGGAATGGAATAAAATAATATTCATGTGTTGAATAAAGTGTTAAAACAAAAAAAAATATCTTTTTATTGTACAATGAATGAAATAAATTATTTATTGAAATCAAAATAAATATTCATTTACAAATCATATGATTTGTTTATGTACACCCATTTGACATGTATTGATTGGGGCAATATATTTTACACATCGACCAACTGCACAATTAATATTTAGTGTTTGTTGATTGAAACCCCACACGGGTATTGGGATGATATTTGACGTACACTAATCCTGATTGTTTAGTTGTATACCGATCAATCGGTTGACAAAGAGTTTTAAGCGTTAATTATTTGTATTTAATGCTTATGCAGTTGTGTGATGCACTTTGGATGATGGATGATAGTTTATTGTATGATTATATACATGTGTTGTATGGAATCCATATAAATAACATTATATGGTAATTGATTGGGTCTCATTCCAATTTAGAAAATGAAGAATACTTAAAAATAATATTCATATGTTGAATAAAATATATTCATGTGTTGAATAAAATAAAATAATGAATATTTCAAAATAATATTCAATAAAGGATAAAAATTTGATTTTGATGTCCGATTTTGGATGGACACGAAAATATTTAAATATATGAAGCCTTGTTGTTTAGATTTGCGTCATTTTGATGCGAACGATATTTATATCAATTTTATTCATTTTAATAATGAATGTCGAAAAGGAAATGATTTCAAAATCTGATATTTTGAAAATATTATCATTTATACATTAATGATATAGAATATTCAGTTTTGGTTTAAAATTGAAGATGAAGTTGGAATCATTTTTAAAACGAATTTAAAACGATTTACAAAATAGGTTTTAAATGGAAATCGACGAAATGTATATATACACACATTATATATATTAAACGGCCTTAATAGAACGCGCCACGCAGCGACCGTTCGCGAATTTCGACCATTGACTTCGAGTTGACGTTACGGGAGATCCGACCGTCGGATTCTCCTAAAACCAGAACCGTTGGGTTCATATCGAAGAGAGCTTTCCAAGCATAAGTGATTTGAAATCTAACGGTTGAATTGGGAATTATGTCCAAATCAAATTTGGAAAAGGTCGTTGTAAATGCAGTTCAATGACCATTTATGG
Organism: Allium sativum; assembly: GCA_030737875.1. Classification (NCBI taxonomy): domain Eukaryota; kingdom Viridiplantae; phylum Streptophyta; class Magnoliopsida; order Asparagales; family Amaryllidaceae; genus Allium; species Allium sativum. The sequence continues at coordinate 89,645,765 of CM060920.1, forward strand.
AAATTGACTGTACGAGCCTTGATAAAATTATTAAAAATATTAATAATTTGTATAAAATCAAAATAATTGATTTGGAAAGAATTGGGATGAAAAATTCCATATTTGAAAAGATAAAAATATATTTTTATCGAAATGAACTAGTTATGAACTAGAATTATAATCCAATTATTTTTAAAAATAAATAAATTGGATTGAGAATTGGTTCTGATATAACCAGAATTTCCAATATATGAATTGGAGTGGATTTGAATGGAAATCATCTCCGGAATATTTCGATATTGGATTTCAGGATTATGCGGATATTGTTATGGAAATTTGGAAGATATATTTTATATCGTTATTTCCAATACGGTATTTGTTGGTTTCATAATTTGATATTGAATATAAGCCGATATATTTTCTATTCAGAGCCTTGTATTTAATATCAAATGGGATTTTGGGTTTGTCGTGAACGGTGTCTTAAATAACACTGTTCTTAAACCCAGATGAGAAAAGAATAAATCTTTTAATTAATATTAAAGAAGAATACCAATTATTTAACATTTAATTGGAATTGAAATGGAATGTGAATTGGGTTTATTGTAAACTATGTTTTTAACGACATTCGTTCTTTGACCCGATTTGCAGTAAAATATGATTTGGAATTTATAAATCTTTTATTAAGATTTATTGGAAATTTCAAAAGTAAAGTTTTCCAATTTAATCAAATAAATGGGAATGGAATGGAATTCGATTTGGTAATAATCGAAGTGAGCTTCTGTGGAGGAAGACTGTTAATATATATGGAATTAAGGGTCTTTATCGTTATTCCATTTATATTATTAGTCGGATACGGAAATTAACATCGATTATATATTGATATGTTTTCCGTGAAAATTCAAAAATTAATGGAATGTGATTTTGGGTTTATCGTGAACCGTGTTTTAAATGACATTGGTTCTTTAACCCAGTTAAAGACAGGATATGATTTCCCAAAGTTAAATAATCATTAATATAGATTTTTGGGAAGAATAAAACTAAGTGGAGTTTTAATGAATATTTAATTAGATTGGAATGAGGATTTGATAATTTAAAATGTCAAATTTGAGAAATGATCGAGAATGGAATATCACCAGTTTTGCTCCAAGCGATAGTTAAATCTTTAATTATATTTGAACGTGAAATGGTAATTAATTTTTACCGATAACACTGTGGTGTTAGATATGGAGTATTACCAGTTTTGCTCCATGGGATGAATAGGTTGGGGTTGGGAAATATAACAAATGATTACTTCGTTAAGGTTCTCTAATCCTGGCTAGTTTGGAAAACCTTAATATGGTTTAAATTGTGAAAAGAATTTGAATAAATGAATATTCTGGATTGGAATGAGGCGTATGTTGTGTTTGTGTAACACTTGTTTATAAAATATGCGATTTATTCGGAAAGACCGGGTTTATCCCATTCTGAATAACTGATACGACGATTAGTCGGAGTTGAAGACGGTAGTTGAAGATCGGAGGTCTTCACATCGTTTGGATGATTACTGATGTATTAATTGGGTTGTACACCCAAGACGAGGGAATAAGTGGTGATCGTCCAGACGTACTTGGAGATCGACGGATATGCGAGGGCCTCTCTCCTGTATTGGATATATGGGACGAGGAATAAGGTGCCTTTAGTTTCGTTCAGACCTGGGACGAACATGTAAATAGACTGTGTGTCTGACATTGGAATTTATTCTGTGCTGATTGATCTCTATTAAATATATATCTGTTTGGTGGCGGAGAATTTATTCTCTTGCTTAATACCCTTCTCTGAGACATACGAGCTCAGAGGTCATATATCGATAGACATCAGTCGCATGATGTAAATTGCATGTGTGGCATGCCTGAGTGGAAAATGATCAAGGCTTCTATTGAAAAGAAGATTCTAGTGGTTCATGATTAAAGCATAACTTTAATATAGTGCCGCTTTGTGTATAGCATTAATTCGCGAGCCTCACACCCCTGTGTGAACATGAAACGGGAGAAGGATCCAGGGAAATGGACATATGCTAGTTTCTGGCTAGGACCGGTGTCATGGTATGGAGCCCAGAAATTTTACTCTATGGATGTTGCTTATTATTACTGGATGGATAGAGAGGCGCCTCAGATATATCGGTCATTGCGGTGCCGATGGATGTTGAGTCATCTGGCTCATTTATGCCCATACGGCAGGCTAGCATATAGTTTATGGTGTTATTAATCCGCCTAGTGTGGACCATCCCTGTGGCTCCTAAGGAGCAGTTGTGGCTGTATCCTGAGGCTGGGGCTAGACAGTCTCGAATTCGGTAAGGAGATCACTTGCCTTGGTTCATGATGAAAATCCATCTTCCAATACGACGTCATGCGGTTTTAATTGTAGAACTAGTATGGCAACATGATATATGGTACCCATGCCGTCTATGATTGATACATTAAGTTGATTTCTTTACTTATAGTAATAATAAAAAGATAAATTTCGCGTACCAAGCATTATTTGGCTATTATAAGGTAAAACCATATCCTACGGCTTGCGTTGCATTGTGTGACGGGACCTGGGTTTTATAATAGCTTCATTGTTCTTTATCTAGCATTGCGCTTTTTGTTTATACACTGGTATTCTTGGGGTTTAAACCCGTTCCGTGTTATACAGCGTGGTCCCTTGATTTACCTAACTTTAAAACCAAGATAATAACTGTTTTAGTTCCCACACCAGTCATATGACTGACCTGGAGTTTATTGTTTTAACCTAAACTCTGGGTGCCCTTATTTTCCACACGGGCAACTAGTAGTTTTGATTTTGCAGATTTATTCTCATAGGATCCTGGTTTATAGCTGAAGTGATATTCGGAAAGCTCTGTATCCGTGTATTTCTTTCAGTTGTGTTTTGTATTATTTTTCTGCTGTTATGTATTTAAATGTAATTTGAATCTCTAATATTTATCAAATGTATATTATTTATTCATACTCTGTTATATTCTTGTATTCTGATGGAATTGTTGAAATAAGCAAAGAAATGTTCTTCTATTTGTGTTTTGATTTGTCATGTTCTCAACTCAATCCGGGCTTTCCTTTATAGGGAAGTTTGGTTCGTCTCACTTCTGGTCCAATCTGAAGATCTTGATTGCTCTGCAACTCCTATATAAAGGAACCTAAACCTAGGTTTTATCTATCTAAAATAATGGTGACGGCGAAGCTCTGCTGCAATGAAGATTAAAATGGCTTTTCTTCTTCTAAATAACCTTAAAGAAGATTATACATATTCGAAGATTGCTACAACAAATTGGGCGATGATTACAACAAATTATTCAACATGTTCTTCGCAGTAATTCCACTGTGAGTTCATGTTATTTTTAGATCTGAATATTTAAATAGTAATCTTGATATATATGTAAAAACTGGATCTTGAATCGGTGCCTAATCAGTTCTATTATGACATAATTATCAGATCTGCTTTTATAAGTTCATATCGCCACCATGTTAAATCTTGTCATAATATGCCTATTCAGTTTATGCTTATTTCTTCCAGTTTATTATTGATTCGTTATTATGCTTATTCTTAATTCTCTTCTCTCCCTATTTTTTCCTTTTTATTTTTATATAGCCGGACTACCTTCGAGCTTAGGCCTAACGTTGAAAAATGTGAACATGTGAAATTGGGAACGATCGGGAAAGACGTAATTTGGTGAATAATTGATATTGGAAAATATGGATCTAAATTTGGGCATAAATTTGGAAATATATAAATATGTGTTTGGGGGCATACGTCTTGTTGGATAATATTAATTTATGCACGCATTGGAATAAAAATATGGAATTGGGTATAAAACAGGACATGTCTAAATACTGATTTGGAACATAAATTGGGACGTATGTGAATATGAATTTTAGGCATACATTGGAAAATATGCGAATATGGATTTGGGTATAACTTGTATTGAAATGGGTGAATATGGACTAGGGACATAAATTAGAAAATATGTAGATTTGGGTTTGTACATAACATATAAATATGTATATGCCTTGACTTATAACTTGGGAAAAAGAGCATATGGTGCATAATTAAAAGGCGAATTGAAAAAGGGGTGTAAAAGTCAATAATTTGAATAGTGAATTGGGCATAAAATTAAATATGGGGAAAAAGAGAAATAATCACCTATAATGACATAGGTAGATTTGGATAAAAATGGAATGTCTATTAGTTACATTTAGGAATTATAATTGCACTTATGACACGAGGTTAGGTTGCATTAGTGGTGCAAGTCTGCCCGGATCCGACCGGCATATCCAGCAGCCACTAATATTGAACCTAATGTGAGAGGTCTAAGTGTGCAAATATGAATTGGGTTAAGACACGAGGTTAGACCCAACTGTGGAATAAGACTGCCTGGACCCGACCGATATATCCAGCATCCATACGTTGTAGGCCCAATGTGGGAGGTCTAGCCCATTATAACCATAATTGGACATGGTAATGAATTGGGAAACTTAACTTAATTTAATCCATAAGGATTGTATGATTATGAACTTAAGTTAGGTTTAAGTAAAATTGGATGGGTAGTGGGTGGGTTAAGTAAAATAGAGGGGGTGGGTAATATTTACATATTGGCCCACGAACTTAACCTAATAAGGTTATGTAATTAAAGACACCTAGTGGTATACATGAATTTTGGTATCCATCTAAGTTAATTAACATCATTCTTCATGTCACCTCTTGCCTTTTATTCGATTATCAGATAACATTATTAAGCCCATTACGTCCAAAGCTTAATTTTTCATTTCCCTTGTGCTTGTAGAAGACACCAATTAGAATAGTATCACTTTAATGAATTCATGCAAATTTCTACTAATGCATTCCACCTAATTGATGCAGACCCATTAAGAAAAGACAGTTCCTTCTTCACATGTCTTTTTGTAGGTGGGTACTAGATCGATTCACGTGAATAACTTCTACCCAAATGACTATGATCTTCCTCGAACCAGAAATTCGCATATCAATGTCGATTATTATTGTCACTTCACAATCCCTATGTTCTGAATCTAATCGAAGCACGGTTCGTGATTTTCACTTTGCTTGGACCTCAAATCTTGTCGAGCTCGTCGATGATCGTCGCAAACAAAATACCAAACAAAAAAGGAACACATTATTCAACATTTTTGTACAGTTCCTACCGAATGATTTTGGTATAGAATTTAATAATACTAGTGGTAACTATGTGTATCTTATATTTCATGTTAATATTTTATTGCACGTATACACTGATCCAGATTTGGTTATTTGCATGAATATTAAATTTATATATAGAAGTTGAGCTCACATCAACGCTTGCAATTTTGGGTTAAAAATTTAGCAAACGTACTACTTCTCAATGTTTTGTTTCACATATTATCATAGCTAACTAATAAAAATTCTACAAAAAAAACGCGTTGATGATTATTCATATACTGCTCTGATGATGCATATTCAAAATTTTAGTTTATTGAAAAAAATGGTTTATTATAATATGTACTTACCGTACTTATCCAAAAATATGGGTACAGATGTGTGTGCTTACTATTATTAATTCATGGGTAGAGACATTCACTTTTTATTCCTATGAAATCAATAAATACAATTGCCTTAAACATCAACATAAACATGATCAACTATGCAAGCCATGCCATCGATCTATATCCTTTCTAAATAACTACATACTGGCACAAATGAAATTGCAAATGAGACTTTTTTGAGAAGAATAATTTGAATACTAAGTGACAAAATAATTGTACTTATATAATATTATATTTTTTGTAAAAAAGTTTAGTGGCGGACAATGGCAACAAAGCATTATAAAATCCCTTCGGCTTGTTATAATCACCAAAGAAGAAGAAAATGAAGTGAATGCTTGGCTTTCTCAGTGTCAACTTTACTCACTGCACTTTTACTTTCATTCTCTACTTGAAACGGTTACATTTTCTTTGAAAATAAACTCTATAGTCTATGCTTCCGTTTTGACATCAAACTCTTCCCTTTGCCTTAACTAACTTGACAAAGTTCCTAAAGCTATTGCACTCAACTGAAGTGCAACTTTTAACTCTTAGGTATTGGTTATAAAAAAACAGAACCAGCATTTTAGCATTAAACTGAGGGCCTCTAATTCTAATTGTGTATCAAAAATAAACCAACCAACTCACCCTAAGTAGCTTCAATAAAGAAATCAATAATAATTTTTTCAATTCAAAATTTCCTCTCAACCTCAATATTCGGTTTATAAAAGTTGAAATTGATAAAAGCTTAGAAACTACCATTTCCTACCACTGACATAAGGAGAATTAGAAAGAATTCATTTGAATTTTTTATTGATGATAAGATTGATTCAAAGACCATGTCTTTATACATAAAGATGTAACTGCTAGTATAACACTTGCCGTATATAATATTGTAACGGCTAATACTTGCTGATTATAACATTGTAACGGCTAATATAATACTTGTCATATATAATATTGTAACGACTAATACTTGCTGATTATAACATTGTAATGGCTAGTATAGTACTTGACGTATATAACATTGTAATGGCTAATACTTTCCGATTATAACAATAATCAAGCTCTAGCCTGTAAATGAGCCCAATACGATGCATATTAGACCTTATTCAAAATGAACGGATGTGATGAATGATGACAACATCTTTATTATTTCGTCACTCTTCCTCAAACCAAACAAGGGTTCCCATTTCTGTCTCCGCCTCCATGAACTACTTCTCCATTTTTATCTCTGTCTCCATCAACGACTTTTAGATCCTCCCTCAATCGCATAAAATTCTTGGTAGACAAAGCTTTTGTAAGTGCATCAGCTCGCTCATAATATGCGAGGACAAGACAAACCGCCAGTTTCCCTATCTGAGTTTTGTCTCTAACAAAATGAAGATCAGTTTTAAGATGCTTTGTCCCTGAATGTTGAATCGGATTGAGTGATAGATACACTGTACTCTTGTTGTCACACCAAATAGCAGACTTTAGGTTTAGAGTAAACCCTGGATCCTCCAATAGTGATTGTATCCAAGTAACTTCCACCATTGCGCTTGCCAAGGCTCGATACTCCGCCTCCATACTTGACTTGGAAGTTGTCTGTTGCTTTTTTGTACGTCAGGAAACTATGCTAGAGCCAAGATAAAAATAGTACTCTGAGACTGATTTTCGGTCATCACTATTGTTTCCCCAATCTACATCACTAAAACACTGTAAGCTAAGTTCATTATAAGATTTTATTATTATACCATCGTATTTCGTTCCTTGCAAGTATCGCAATATTCTTTTAAGTGCTATCCAATGTTCTGATAGAGGATTCTACATGTATTGACTTAGTTTGTTAACACTATAACATATATTTAGACGAGTAACAGTTGCATATTGAAGATATCCTATTAAGCTTCTATATTCCTTGAAGTTGTTGATGGCTTCACCTTTGTATTTAGAAAGTCTTAGGTTGCTTGATATTGACGTTGGAAATGAATTTGCTTTATGCATTTTATCCCTTTGCAAGATTCCTGAAATGTAATTTTGTTGAGATAAGAATAATTCTCTATTATTTTTCTTCATAATTTGTATTCCAAGAAAATTTTTAGTTCCCCCATGTCTTTTATTGCAAAAATTTTATCCAGTCTTCGTATGATGTTGTTTATTTCTTGGCAAATATCTCATGTTATCAACATATCGTCTACGTATACCAAAATATAGACAGTTTCATGTGCGCTTCTCTTCATGTATAATGAGTTATCTGATTTAGCTTGTAAGAAATTCATGTTGGATAAGGTTAACTTGAGTTTTTCATACCATTCCCTCGAAGCTTGTTTTAAACCATATATAGACTTATGTAACTTGCATACTTTGTTGCCATAATTGTAACCTTCGGGTTGATGCATATAAACTTCTTCAGTCAACTCCCAATTTAAGAAAGCGCTGTTGAGATCCAACTACCTTATGTTCCATCCTTCGCTCATAGAAATGGTTAGTATGATTCTAATTGTTGTAGGTTTTATGACTAGAGAAAAAGTCTCATTGAAATCAAATCCAAATTGTTGTGCATAACCCTTAGCCACCAATATAGCTTTGTATTTTCAATAGTTCCATCCTCCTTCCTCTTTAATTTGAATACCCATCTACATCGAATGACGTTATTATGTTTAAGTGGTGTCACCAAACTCCATGTATTATTTTTCATAAGAGCCTATTATTCAACATCCATAGCCTCTTTCCACTTTTCTGATTTTATTGCTTGCTCGAAGTTGATTGGCTCAGCTTCAATAACTGAGATGTTATACACTTTAGGTTGGTATATGCCATTCTTTGACCTTGTTATCATATGATGTCCTTGTTGTGTTTGTTGGTGCCTGTCAATATTACTGCTTGTTCCTGTTTTTGTATTACTGATTGTTATTGTATCATCACTAATTTGTATATCTTAGTTGGTTTGATGTGTGTGCTTACTTTCTGAACTATTCTGAGATTCATTTGTATTTACATCTGTTACTTCCATGGGGTCATTCTGCATGTTGATGTCTCGCTGATCTTCGCTAATGCCATCAATAGGTGGTTCAGCAAGTAACTGTTTGAATTGATCTCCCTTGACAGAATGTTCTTCATTACCTTTTGTTTCTTATTTTCCTACAAGTGGAAAAGTGTGTTCATCAAAAATTACATGTCTAGAAATATAAATTTTTCCATTTTTCTCTAAGCATTTATATCCTTTTTGATTCTGAGCATACCCAATGAAAGTGCATAGGCTTGATCTCATGCTTGGTCTGTGCCTATTGTAGTCTCTTAATCATGGAAAACATAGACAACCATATTTTTTTTTAAATTGTAATCTGGTCAAGCATTATATATCATTTCATGTGGGGTTTTGTTATATAAAACTTTAGTTGGTAATTTGTTGATAAGAAAAACTGAAGTGTAGAAAGCTTCATTCCAATATTTCATTGGTAGTGAGCCTTAAGACATTTGTGTTAGACCAGTCTCTACAATGGGGCTCTGTTTTCTTTCAACCAGAACATTTTGTTTAGATGAGTGAGGACAAGTCAACCTATGTTTCATTCCTCTTTTAATAAAATAATAAGTCAATGGCTTAAACTCTCCCCCCATCATCTGTTTAGATAGTTTTGACACTACAATTAGTTTGTTTTTCCATATGAGTTATGAATTGTATCACAATATTTCATGTTTTTAACTTATTATTTAGCATGTATATCCAAGTATATCTCGAGTAGGCATCCACAAAGGAAAGGTAGTACCCGTGTCCTTGATATGAGTTCAGTGATGCTGGTCCCCATAAATCAGCAGCTATCAACTCGAGAGGTTTACTGTACTTTGTTTCGGAATCTCTGAAAGGAAGCTTATGTCTTTTGCCAAGTTGGCAGTATGTACATGTGTGCTCAACAGGTAAATTTTTATTAAAAGAAAAATTATTATTGCTTAAAAAGGTTTTGACAGTTTCAATGATAGGATGCCCTAGTCACATATGCCATAATTTAATACTACATTGCCTATTACAATCATTATTACTGCTAACATTAGTATCCCTATTACAATCATTATTACTAGTTTGTACATTATTACACCAGATTTTGCCACTAGAGTTTTCATTCATTAAGGTGTCAAACTTGTAAAGCCTATCATGTAGATTACCCGTAGTAATATTTCGTGACTTAGTAAATCCTTAACAACACAGAATTTGGGGTGAAATTCAAAAAATACGTGATTCTCATTGGCAAATTTTGATACACTTAACAAATTTTTATTAATAGAAGGTACTCTAAGCATTGTGTTTAAATTATATTGCCTTTTTCCTATGATAGAACCCTTGCCAATGTGTGTTATACATGCAGTTTTACCATCCCCCATATGTAAACTTTTCATACCTGAGTAGTTTCTGCTCCCAATGTTAAAATTTTGGAGATTACTTGTTATGTGATGAGTGGCACTAGAATCTGGGTACCATTCTTCAAAACTGCTATCTTCTTTTTTACCTGCATCATCATTACTTGTATTCTGACTATTATTTGCATTATTACCACTCTTATTTGAGTTCATCATAGCCATGTTGGCTTGGGGTGCCATCTGAGCCGAATTGTTTTGATTATACTGTTGCCCATTGTCAGTATTATACTTAAAATAACATTTGTTCGCCACGTGACCAAACTTTTGACATATTTGGCATCTTACCTGGTTGTTGTTATTCCATCTGCCACATCCTCGACTTCTTTGTGGCTGAAAGCCTCCCCTTTGTGGCTGGAAACGATTATCTTGTCTGTTTGCACTGATATTATTATTGCTTGTGTTTGCCTGGTTTTTAGTTACAACGGAATTAGCAGAAAGCTCAACCCGTGTTGTTTTCCTTTGATCAATCCTGCATTCATGAGCGAGGAGAGCAGATCGTACGAACTGTAGATCAGGTAACGTCTGTTGTGTAGCAAGAACAGTTAATAACGACTCATATTCTTCATCTAGCCCTTTGGTAGTAAAAAGTATTTGCTCATTATCACTGATTTTATGTCCAACAACATTTAATTTATTGCATATGTTTTTAATTTTGCCCAATTAATCTTTCATGCTTCTATCTTCTTTTCTGCAATTTTGAAATTCCCTTCTGTATTGCAAGATCCTTGCTGTAGATTGGGAGCTGAAATTTTTCTTTATAGTAGTCCATATTTCGTATGATGAGTTGCATCCAACAATTTGTGATAATAGTTTAGAACTGGTAGAAGATAAAAACCATGATGATAGTAAGTTGTCCTGCTTCTGGAATTTGATATATTTAGGATTTGATACTGTTTTTCCCTCTTTATCAGTAATCATTATTGATGGAGTAACCAATGTTCCTGTTATGTAGTCTTGTAGTCCATAACCTTTAAGAGAAATCTCTACTTGATATTTCCATAGTATATAATTATCTTCATCCAAAGAAGTTGTAATAACTTGACTTTTGGGCTTAATCAGGTTCATGAGGTTTGGAGATGAGCCATTGGCATTGCTGCCAGATACAAAGCGGAAGTAGCTTCATTATCGCTGGCCATGGTGTGGCGGTATCAAACTGTAGCCTTAAGGAAAAAATAGCGAAGAGAGAAAAAACTGAGGAGTAAAAAGAAAAATCCCCTCTTCCCGATGGTGAAAAAGTTCGAATAGGATGTATAATGCCTTTCGGCAATTCAGTGCTCTGATACCATGATGAGAATTAGAGAGAATTTCATTTGAATTTTTATTGATGATAAGATTGATACAAAGACCATGTATTCATACATAAAGATGTAACAGCTAGTATAATACTTGCCGTATATAACATTGTAACGACTAATAGTTGCTGGTTATAACATTGTAACAGCTAGTATAATACTTGTCGTATATAACATTGTAACGACTAACACTTGATGATTATAACATTGTAACGGCTAGTATAATACTTTCCGTATATAACATTGTAACGGCTAATACTTGTTGATTATAACAATAGTCAAGCCCCAGCCTGTAAATGATCCCAATACGATGTATATGACACATGTGATGAATGATGACAATATCTTTATTATTTTGTTATGCCACTTCCCATTGCTGCCACAAACCTGACTCAACCACACTAGCACTAACTCAAATGCCCGAAACCGCACTCTAACTATCACTAATTCTCATTGCCCACTAAAACTACCACTGAAACCACCACTTCCATATGTATAAGGAGAACAACTACATACTCAAATCTTCTATTGCTTCAATCACCCGAATGCCTAAACTGCTCCTTCTCAACATACTCGAATCTGCAAACCACATCAGCGCAGCCTGCAAACTTCTTGACAACATGTTGTATACGCCACCTGATTTTTTTTATCGATGTATCCCGCTTTCCATTACTAAGCTCATTATCAACCAATGCCTGCACCCATTTAAATTGATTACCAACAAACTCAATAAAAAGCCAACTGAACATCTCTAAATAAAGAAAGCTAATTGTTATCAACTTCATTGCTGTAACTATGATTACATATAACTTTAGGACATTTTTCCTCCCCTAGAAGCTCATTTACTTGATAAAAAGCATTGAATCATTTTTTTAAAGCATGGGAACTGCCACTCCAAAAATTTGATGCTATGCTTTTAAAAAGATAAATTTGCTTAAGGACAGTAGTGGGTTACACATCTGTGGAACAAAGTAGTAGGCGAACTTTCTAGCCACTGTTGTACCGATGACCATCACTTTGGACCCAATATGAGCCATGAAGTCAGCACCCTCACATCTACAGTTGAAAAATGGAATCCTTTTAATGACCCCTTCGAAAATAAAATATGGTTTCGGCCATGTCGACCGCTTGAAAAATTAAGCCAAAATGGTAATATCATGTTCATGGAAGATGCCAATAATTGTTAACAGAACCGCTCTAATTAGTCGGTTAAACCGGTCAAATAAACCAGTTAATCACAGTTAATTTTGACCAGTTCGATCAGTAAACCAAAACTAAATCAACCGAACCCGAGTTGTAAAATTATATGATGTACCGAAAAATTATACTTACTAGAACTTTATTCTCCAATTACATGTGCGGCTGACCAAGCTATCGTAGTAACAAAGGCATCTTCCATGTACGTACACTACGATGTTGGACTCCATAACAATGCATCACTGACTCTCATAAAGTTATGTGCAGCAATTGATTTCGCCTGATGGTTCTAAACTTCTCACTTCATGCCTGGAAAAAAAAATAAGCGATCCATGATTCAAAGTTTATATAAATATAATCTCGTAATTATCATAAAACTGGTACAATTTGAACCATAAGATAGCGAAAAGAAAAATAAATAATACTAGAATTAGCTGTCCATTTCATGAAAGTTTGGAACATGCCACTTTGGATAAATGAACTGTGACCGTCACTACTGTAAGCAATGGTGCAAAAGAACTTATGCAGTGAGTCTGAAGAGAAAGGAACAGTTGTTATGGGGTGGATGGAAAAAGCTTTAAGGTTGAAAAAGCTGAATGACTTAGAAGGATGACTGACAGTAGTGCAAAGATATTCAACAAACGTGGAATGCAATCAGAAGGGTTGCAGTCGTATATGAATTACTATTGAGTATACCATCGAGCCTAAGAATTGTGAAGCCGTAGACTGAGTATAGCTCTAGTACAAGCATAATTGTGGCGTAGGTCTGAAGTCTAGCATTTCCCTTGAGTACGCTAAATGATAGGGGATTAACATATGTGTGAATGCTGGCTTAACTTAGGCTTATACAACGATTGACTGTTAAAACACTAAGATGTATCATGGTATAAACTTCAAAAATTATAGTAGTATATTATACAAAAATGTACTCATATGAACTATCTCTACATCAGTCCACCATCCGACAGCAATATAAAACCTAACCGCCGTACTAACTCTGTGCATTCCAAAGATTTCAATAAGCATTGTTCTCAAATACACCTCACTATCACCTACAACCCTAACCTGACCTGCCAGTTTCAAATATCCCACATCCACTATTGACCTCCAAAAACAAACCGAGACCAATAACGACCTCAATCATATTTTCAATTCGCGAGTCTTTTTTATTAAAAATGGCCCTTCGCTAATTTATGTACCATGTACAAAATCAATTTTTAAATTATAAAACAATTTACATACATTGAATTGGCTTTTCAAATGAAAATCCTCGCAGCAAAGGGGATCGACAACGTTAATTTTGGGAAGGAAAAACGTGGAGCTGTGGATCTAATTTGAAGGAGGAAATTTAGTTGAGGAAAGGGCTGAAATTTTGTTAAGGGAAGGGCGGAAATTTTGGTGAAGTGAGAAGGTGAAGGAAGTTGAAGCGAGGTGGGGAAATATTATTTAATGTAGAATGAGTGAGTCCTGGAGGGAATGACTTGTAAGACCAACCCCAACGCGGGGTTGGTCAGTAGACAACTGACCCCAACGCGGGTCAGTTGTCCACTTGGGGGTTGCTTTGGCAACCCCATGGTTGCCAAAGCAACCTGGTTGGTTGCTTTGGTTGTAACGTTTAGCTGGCTTATTTAAAGCCGGCTAAGTGTGGTGTGGATGGCCATCCACACCACTACACGGATTGCAATCCTACAGCGTAGGATTGCAATCCGTGTGATTGCCTTAACCGGCTTTAAAAAAGCCGGCTAAGGCAATCCAACCATTTAATGCATTGGGGTCAGTTGCAAAACAACTGACCCCGAAGTGATGCTCCCTAACTGACAGCGTTGGGGGTGTCCTAATATAAAAGCAAAGAGCACCAATATTTTGGAAAAAATAAAAAAAATCTAACCGTATCCCAAAACGAAAGTAAAAAAACAATAGTGGTTGCATTCACACCATAAACGCTACTAATAGTTGTAACTAAATCTTGATTTTCTTGTAGTGCATATATATTATTTTAGACAATTTAATACATATATACATACATATACATATACGTATACGTGTATATATATATATATATATATATATATATATGTATATGTGTGTGTGTTGTATGGTGTACGCATGGCCTGCTATATTTATTTAGACAATCTGATTTGTTTAAGGAATGATTAGTTTAAAAACTGCATAACACTGGAAATTGGTCCACTATGCAGCATGTAGTATGAAAGCATAACAGAGTTTTACTTGCCATATAATTTTAGAGATACACTCATGCCAGACAATTTTTTCAGACCCCTTTGTGTACTTTTATGCATCTTTGGTGTGTCTTATTTTTATAATGAGGCAGCCTTAAGAAGCTTGTTGGAAAACAATGGCTGAGTCACGTACTTCGTCGCTTTCTTGAAGACGATTCGGCGATCTGGCCGGTGGTGCAAAACCAGTTCGTACTTCCGCCGCCGCCTCTAGGATAAAACAGCCTCTCTCTGATTAATAACTGATCTGCTTTGCACAAACAAATCAGTGCAGATTTGCACTTTCTGATTTTACTGCTCGAAAATTTCTTAAGAGTATTTTAATAGGGGAGAAAGAGAATGCAGAATTTTTTTTTTATATAGATCTCGTCTAATCTAATGATAATATATAGACGGGGATCAGGGTATTCGAAAAATCTGGTCAGTGGAGGAAAATCGGATCTGCGAAAATACTTGGTCAAAGTTTTACCGCGTCATATAAAAATCGGTTCAGAAATTATTTTCCTGATTTAAAAACTGGTTCGAAAATAGCAGTGTTTTCTGGACCAAAAATATAAGTGTCTACACCACATAGCCAGGGCCCAAAGCCCAAAGCCCGAGCCCGAGCCCGAACCGAACCGAGTCGGGTCGGGTCGGGTCGAGTCGAGTCGGTCGGGCGGGCGCGCGCGTGTGTGGTGGTCATGATGCATGGGCTCCCTCCTCACAACAAAGCATGCATTGGGAGCCCAAGGCCCCATCAAAGCTTCTTAGAAACAAGTATATAAGCTTGCCTCTTCCATATAATCCCATGATGTGGGACTATTCACATATAGGAGCCATCATACACTTATTTCATGTTTTAAATAATTCACAATATTTCCAACAATCCCCCACTTGAATTTTTTAAAAATATTATCGAGCAGTTTCTAAAAACATAAGACTGTGCATAAACAAAGGTGTCATCCGACTTGAACCTTTGCGTAGTGAATAAGATTCAGTTTTTACTAGAGTGACACGTAGTCTTGAACTCTATTCCTGACATCAAACCACACACAATCTTTTCCATAGTGCAATCAAATAAGCCCGTGCATTTATGGCCATACACGTCTATCCCAGTTTAGTGAACGCTCTAGAAGTTCTGCCCAAAACTCCATAGGAAACGGCCTCATTTCCACATTCACATAGGTGAGTCTATCAAGAGTACTCCTGAAGGTAGGTACTCCACTCCAAATAGAGTATAGATCTCATTAAGAGTTTCTATTAACTCATCCTCTATCACTTCAGGAATACATGCTTCTTAGTTTATTATATAGCATGTTCAACTTTTATCACTACACAACTTGTTATTACCCATTGAACCTATTTCTTGGGATATCCAGTCATTTAGGTCGGGTTACCATTGTACGTGAGTCAACAATCTAAGGGCAATAGTCCCATTCTTTTAGAAGAATTATGGACTTTCTCTCTTGACAGTCCTTTCGTCAAAGGATCTGCCAAATTTTCTTCACTACGTACGTAATCTACTCTAACGGTACCTGTAGAAAGTAGCTCTCTAACCGTGCTGTGCTTACGACGTATTTGTCGTCTCTTACCGTTATAATAACGGTTCTGAACTTTTGCAATAGCCGCGGTACTATCACAATGTATCAACACAGCCGGTATCGGTTTTTCCCATAAGGGAATCTCAGCTAGCAGATTTCTCAAATATTCTGCTTCTTCACTAGCTGTGGCTAGTGCTATCATCTCAGACTCCATAGTGGACTGAGCCAAAATAGTCTGTTTCTTGGATTTCCAAGAAACAGCTCCTCCAGCGATGCTAAATATATAGCCACTGGTCGCTTTAGAATCATCAGATAAAGTATTCCAGTCTGCATCTGAATATCCTTCAAGTACAGCTGGAAACCTTTCATAATGTAATCCAAGGTTCATTGTTCGTTTAAGGTATCTCATGACCCTTTCAATAGCATGCCAGTGCTCTATACTAGGTCTACTGGTAAACCTGCACAATAATCCCACGACATAGGCAATGTCGGGTCTAGTACAATCAGTGGCATACCGAAGGCTGCCAATGATGCTCGCATAATCAGACTGTCTTACACCTTCACCAGTGTTCTTAAATAACTTTACACTTGGATCGTATGGTGTACATGCGGGTTTACAGTCAAAGTAATTATATTTCTTTAGTATCTTCTCAATGTAATGAGACTGATCCAAAGAAATTCCCTTTTCTGACCTAGTAATTTTAATACCGAGGATTACACTCGCTTCACCTAGATCTTTCATATCAAAATTGGCACATAATAAGGATTTGACTGAATTTATAGCATGAATGTTTGACCCAAAGATGAGTAGGTCATCTACATAAAGGCATATAATAGTGCAAATGTCATTCTCATATTTGTAATAAATGCATTTGTCACTTTCATTAACTTTAAAATCATTTGAAATGATTAAGTTATCAAATTTTTCATGCCATTGTTTAGGTGCTTGTTTTAAACCATATAATGATTTATCTAACTTGCATACTTTATGTTCTTGACCATGTACTACAAATCCTTCAGGCTGGTCCATATAAATTTCTTCGTCTAATTCACCGTTCAAAAAGGCAGTTTTAACATCCATTTGGTGTATTAGTAAGTTATGAATGGAAGCAAGTGAGATCAATACCCGAATGGATGTTATTCTAGTTACAGGTGAAAAAGTGTCAAAGAAATCTATATTTTCTTTTTGTCTAAAACCTTTAGCTACTAGTCGTGCTTTGTATTTATCTATAGTACCATCAGGTTTTAGTTTCTTTTTAAGCACCCATTTACAGCCTATAGATTTACAACCAGGGGGTAAATCTGCCAAATGCCAAGTCTTATTGGATTCCAGAGAATCCATCTCATCATTTATAGCCTCTCGCCAAAAATCGGCATCTAAAGAAGATAAGGCCTCTTGGAGGTTTAATGGATCCTCCTCTATAGTAAAAGCACAAAAATCCGAGCCAAAGTTTTTCTCGGTTCTTGCTCTTTTACTTCTTCTAGGTTCAGCTTCAGAACTTTTATCAAGTTCTGTTCTTATAGGCGTACTTGATGTGCCCCCACTATTTCTTAATTTAAAAGGAAATTTAGTTTCATAAAAATCGGCATCATTTGATTCAATTATATTATGTGCATTTAAGTCATAAAATCTGTATGCTTTGCTATTAATAGCATAGCCTATAAATGCACATTCATATGCTCTACTTGCCAATTTTATTCTCTTAGGGTCTGAAATGCGAACATATGCCAAACAACCCCAAGTTCTAAAGTATGAGACATTGGGCTTATGATTCTTTAAAATTTCATAAGGTGAAATTTTATTCTTAGATTTAGGGATTCTGTTCAGAACATAGCATACAGTCAATAAAATATCCCCCCACCAATGTTTTGCTGCACCAGAATTTAGTAGGATGGCCACTACTAATTCGGTAAAAGTCCTATTTTTTCTTTCAGCTTTACCGTTCATTTCAGGTGAATAGGGTGCAGTTCTCTCATGTACAATACCATGTAATTTATAGAAGTCCAGAATTGAATTAGATTCATATTCTGTTCCTCTATCACTACGAAGTCTCTTAATCTTTCTATTTACTTGATTCTCAATTTCAGTTTTGAATGTTTTGAACATTTCAAAGGCATCACTTTTATGTTTCATAAGATATACATATATGAAATCAGAACAATCATCGATAAAAGTGATAAAATAACGATGTCCATGTCTAGTCAAAGTACCATCAAGTTCACATATGTCAGAATGAATCAAGTCTAAGGGTTCAGATTCTCTATCAACAGACTTGTGAGGTTTCTTAGTGATTTTTGCTTGTGTACAGAATTCACATTTATCAGATTCAGATTCTGCTATCTTAGGTATCATATCTAGAGTGCTCATGTTATTAATTATTCGTTTATTAACATGACATAATCTAGAATGCCAAATATTAAAATCACACAACATATAAGCAGAATTATTCACTTTATTCAATTCAACATTTAATTTGAACATTCCCTCACAAGCATAACCCTTTCCTACAAAGTTTCCCTTATACACTATAGTATACAAGTCAGCACCAATAAATTGAGTGAACCCTGCCTTATTGAGAAGATAGCCAGAAACCAGATTCTTCCTCATCTCTGGAGTATGCATAACATCTTTGAGGATTACAGTCTTTCCAGAGGTAAACTTGATCTCCACGTTTCCAACCCCAGCAACTTTAGTGGTGTGAGAATCTCCCAGCAGCACTTTCTGATCATCAGCAGCCGTGTATGTGGAGAACATAGCACGATCATAACAGACATGGCGAGAAGCACCAGTGTCTATCCACCAGCCATCTGATCCACCAACAAGGTGAATCTCAAAAATCATAGCCATAAGTGGCTCATCCTCAGTCAAGTTAGCCTGTGGTACAGAGCTAGGCTTGTTCCGACACTTTCGTGCCATATGACCTGGTTTGCCACAGTTGTAACATAGAAACAACTGTCCAGAGTCATTCTTTTGGGCTGGTTTTTGCTGTCCTTTTGGGTTTCCCTGCGGATTCCCATTGTTGCGTCTGTTCTGATTCTTAAAAGATTTCTGATTTGGTTTCAGAACTGCGGGCTTGGTCTTTTTAGTGTTGTTGTTTGAAACAAACAACACTTCCTCTTTCTGGTCCTGTTTGCGTGCTGCCTCCTCAATGCGAAGGCGAGTAATCAGACTCTCTAAGGAGAATTCCTTAGTCTTATGGCGCAAGAAATTCTTAAAGTCTTTCCAACCTGGGGGAAGTTTGTCAATAATAACAGCAACTTGAAACTGTTCATCTAAAACCATACCTTCGGAGATGATCTCATGAGCTATTTTCTGCAGCTCATGAGACTGCATCTCTACTGATCTATCGTCTGTCATCTGATACTTCAGATAGCGGCTCACAGCATACTTCTTCGCCCCTGCCTCCTCTGTATCGTATTTCTTCTGCAGTGCTTCCCAGATCTGCTTCGCTGTCTTGTCTTCTGAATTGTAGTAATCATACAGATCATCGCTCAATCCGTTCAGAATAAAATTTTTGCACAAATAATCCTGTTCTGTCCAGCTTTGCAACTGCTTCGATTGTTCGTTCCAGGATGTCATCTGCGCTGCGTCAGTTCCGTCAGGCTTGTCTGGCAACTGCGGTTTCTCGGTGGTAAGAGCAGCAGCCACCTTCCTCATCGTCAGGTAGAACTCCATCTTTTGACGCCAGCGTTTGAAGTGCAGACCTTCGAAACGAAATGGAGCAGCAGTCACCAATGGGATCTGGAATGCAGCATCATCTACAGTTGTTGTCGAAGCCATTGTTTCTGATCGTCTTCAAATTGTTGGAAAACAATGGCTGAGTCACGTACTTCGTCGCTTTCTTGAAGACGATTCGGCGATCTGGCCGGTGGTACAAAACCAGTTCGTACTTCCGCCGCCGCCTCTAGGATAAAACAGCCTCTCTCTGATTAATAACTGATCTGCTTTGCACAAACAAATCAGTGCAGATTTGCACTTTCTGATTTTACTGCTCGAAAATTTCTTAAGAGTATTTTAATAGGGGAGAAAGAGAATGCAGAATTTTTTTTTATATAGATCTCGTCTAATCTAATGATAATATATAGACGGGGATCAGGGTATTCGAAAAATCTGGTCAGTGGAGGAAAATCGGATCTGCGAAAATACTTGGTCAAAGTTTTACCGCGTCATATAAAATTCGGTTCAGAAATTATTTTCCTGATTTAAAAACTGGTTCGAAAATAGCAGTGTTTTCTGGACCAAAAATATAAGTGTCTACACCACATAGCCAGGGCCCAAAGCCCAAAGCCCGAGCCCAAGCCCGAACCGAACCGAGCCGAGCCGGGCCGGGTCGGGTCGAGTCGAGTCGGTCGGTCGGGCGCGCGCGTGTGTGGTGGTCATGATGCATGGGCTCCCTCCTCACAACAAAGCATGCATTGGGAGCCCAAGGCCCCATCAAAGCTTCTTAGAAACAAGTATATAAGCTTGCCTCTTCCATATAATCCCATGATGTGGGACTATTCACATATAGGAGCCATCATACACTTATTTCATGTTTTAAATAATTCACAATATTTCCAACAAAGCTTGCAGGCAATATGTGAAGTTTATAAAGGGATGAAGTACTGGATACTAAAATTGTTAGAAAACTGCTAAGTGAGTTAAGGATTTGGACTGTAGATGCATGGAAGCTATTGACTGATTATATTTATATTTCCTTTGAGATTTATACTGATCCACTAATTCAGTGTTAAATATATTGTATAAATGATATTAACTGATTTGTATGTTTCTATATTCGACGTAAATAAACCAAGGATAAAATCTAAGATATGTAGTTAATGTATGTGCAGTGTGTAGTTTTGAAGGATAACCTTTTTGAGATTGTTACATATAATTGTACTCAGAGTATTATACGCAATACTGGGTACTGTTTTTATATCTTACATATATATTGGACACCAATATATGAAAATCAGATTTTAGTACTAATAGAGGAAGCCTGCTGTATAAACAATATATAGTATGGTTTCTCAAAATCTAATTGGGTGCCTACTGAATAACAGTTCGAATAGTTTTCGTGTATATGCAATTCTTAAATAAATACAACTGAAAGTATTTCCTCTTGCTCTATTGTAAATGTTGTTTAAAGAGGCTTGTACCATTATGTGTGGCTGAAGAGAGTATAACATATAACTAATGTACATATACGCTACGTCATCTACACACAAGTTTTGTCTTGTAATGTGAAGATTTAAGATTCCTGGTATCGATATATGTCATATTTATCAAGTTATGAACTGTTTAAAATGATACTGAAAGAGTTTCACATATATATGTGTGTGTCTATCTATATATATATATATATATATATATATATATATATATATATATATATGGCGAGCGTTCAAGAGAACCCTAAAAATTTAGCACTTCAATAGCATCTCTGTTTTCCACCTCTCGTTTATAATAAAGAAAGTGTAACACCCTGTATTTTCTGTGAACGTATAAGTAACAAATCAAAAGATAATTAATTTTTAAAATAAGAACCAAGGGAAACGGGTTGCGCCATTGCGTTCGTCTCGGAATTCTGCTTGAAAACGAGTCCGAGTTTGCGTAAATCGGAGTCCATATGAAGAAGTTATGGCCTTCCAAAGTTTCAGAAATATTCAGAGTTCAAAACAGCCCCAAACCTAGCCTTCTCTACACACAATTCTGTTCTGCTTCTGCTCTGCCTCTGTTCTATATAAAAATAAAAAGGGCGTCGCTACTTTGCTGGAATCAAAACTAGAAGCTAATCAACATCAACCTAAGCAACTCAATTCAAACTAGAGATTAAAGCTTCTGCAACGATTCTACAACAATTAAAGTTCTTTCTTTAATCCAACCAAGGCAAGTGCAGTTATTTTCCGATATAAACTATAATCGTAATTGTGACATGATTGTAAATCTGAATTTGAGATTGTGTATGTTCTGTTCTGATCTATTTTATTCTGTATCTCTTCTTCTTTCTGTTCTATAGCCAGGCTACTCCGAGCCTGCGCCAAATCTCATAAGAGATTAACGCACGAACGCTAAGATGTTTGGGACAAATAATGAATGTGGCATAATTGGACATGGCTAATCGGTAACTAGAAGGACACATGTTATAAACCGGACTTAGATCTATGCATATTATGTGAATTGGAAGAAGAGGAACCATTGTATGTTAACATATGACTTGAGACATTGGATATAACGCATATTTTGAATTAAGATCTGTTATAAGTAGATTGTTGGGCATATTGTTTATATAACAATTCATGATTTGAATGAGAATATGACTTAGGTGTGAAGATCTATATTAAGATTTGATAACTATCAAATGTGAATAAAACCTAAGTAGGAGATTTTTGAATATATGACATGCATTGAAATCGATGGCTATATTTGGTATAATTTATATGTGAATCTTTTGTACTAGGCAAGTTGAACTAAATTGGGACATGTAAATTATGACCATAATCCGTGACATGTAAATTCAATGCAAACGTGGGGTATATGATCATAGTGTGAATCATGACAACTATTTAGGCATGCAAACTTAGGCCAAATTTATAATTAGGCAAGATATGTTTGTGAAACTTTAAGGAATGATTAAATCTGTTATATTTGCCTAATTTGCTAGTTCTGCTATATTTGCCTAATCTGCTAGTTCTGTTATATTGCATAATCTGCTAGTTCTGTTATATTGCTTAATCTACTAGTTTTGCTCTACTGCCTAGTATGCTAGATCTGTTCATCTACCAAATTTATCATCTGTTAAGTCTGCTGAAAATGCCAAATCTGTTATATGCTAAATCAGCTAAATTACTTAATCTGCAGAATCCGTTAAGTCGCCTAATCTGCGAAAATCTGTTATCTGCTATATCTGTTAAGTTGATATATTCAGTTTGTTATTGACATAATCTGAATTAGCTATGAATAATTGACATGTATATTAGGCGTGGACATAAATGGTAAATTATTAATTAATTGGCCGCAAAGATGAACATGGCTAACTCGAGGTTAGAATGAGTTTGCGGCATAATTCTGCCCGGAACCGCCCGGCACATCCAGTGGCCGCAAACAATAGGTTCTAATGTGAGAAGTTAGTCATAACGTGCTTGAAACCCGAGGTTAGACTCAGTTTGCGGCAGAAATCTGCCCGGAACCAACCGGCCTAACCAGTAGCCGCAAACTGCCAGTCTAGTGTGAGAGGTCTGGGCATTAATATTTAATTAATGAAAATCTGAGATAAATATGATGTCTAAAACGTGTTGGGCGGATAGAGTTAAACCCACAAGACTGATGAATTTAATAAATCTGTTCCGTGAATCTATAGGCCCAATTACAAAGTTGGACAAATCTGTAAGTCTGTTAATCTGTAACTGGTTAATCGGTAAGTCTGTTAAATCTGTACATCTGATCCGTTAGTCTGAAAAATTGTTGATTTGATTTTCTGATCTGTGAACTAGTAAATCTGATCTCTGTATGTCTGAACTTGTAAACAAGTTAATCTGAAATCTGTTAGTCTGGGGACACAAGGTTAGGAGGGAATTTACTTGTGTCATCTGTTGTTTGGGACCCATATTAGTCAGTAACCCTTTCTGGTATCAAAACTTTGACTCAACAGTAGGTAGGGTCCGGGCACGCTTACTAAACTAATTATAAGCGGTTCATTCTGATAATGGCGAGGGGTGTTGATGGTGCGTTCCAACCGGGTCATGTGCGTGCATGGATCCCGGTCTGCCTCTGAGGATGTAAGACGAGGTGACATCTGTAAATAGGTCTGTGTCAATTGGTTGTCACTTTAGGGGGTGATACACCCTACTGTGGGGCCGACACAGGGTATTTATGTGTTAGGGAGCCGATCGCTTGGGGTAGGGTTTAGGGTACACTTAGTTCTGTCTGTTTCTGTTGGTACCGTCTGTTTCTGTTGGGTGGTAACACCTGTCTGTTTCTGCGTGGTACCATCTGTTGGGGGTGGTAAAGTCCCATTACTAGTGTACACCTAATTCTACATTATGTTTCCGTAGGGATTAATATGTTTCTGCTTCAGTCTGTTTCTGTTCGGGTGGTAAAGGCCCATTACTAGCACTCTCTTCTGTGGAAATTATTCTGTACCCGTTTCTGTTTCAGTTTAGACATTAGGGTGACACCTAATTCTGTTATACTAGTATTAGTGCAGAGAAGTGTAAAGAAATAGCTTATGTCATTCTGTTCTTCTGTAATATCCGCTACACCTGTTACTGTTATCTCTCATCTAGTTTTATTTTCATGTCATGTTATTATTATCTGTTCATAACTGAAAATCACTGGACTTGCCAGACTTTTTGTCTGACCCTTGTTGTTTCGCCTCCTTTCTTCCGTTTCCCCCCAGGTTTTGTAGAAGGGAGTACTCTAGCTTGATCCAAACTTCTTCCGCTTGAAGTGCTTAAAGTATGGCTTGTCTTCTTCTGTGGGGATTATGATTTTAAACTATGCATTCTGCAAGACTGATATTTTGTACTTGAATTTTGATATTGTGATTTGAAAGGATGTAACCAAGCATATTTCGGTTTCTGTTGTAATAAAGTTATAAATTTTTCAAGTACTGTTTTATCTGTCTTGTAAGTTTCTGTTCTGTTTACTAAAATGCTCCACCAAAGTTAAGGCATTCCCTTTGTGAGTGACCTTAACGGAGGTGGGGTGTTACACTTGGTATCAGAGCTGAAGGTTACCAGATCGGGTAAAGTTTTTGAAAAACTATTTTCAAAAAGGTTTTAAAAGGTAGTATTTTTGAAAGTAAAGCCTATTTTTGAAAAACATAATCCCCAAGAGCCATATATCTTACCTTCAATCCTTTTTGTAATTGAATCTTTCCTTTTTCGTTTCAGCATGTCTAAAGCATCTGAGATACCAGAGGGTGTTCATGTACCCGGTTGGTTTCATCAATATCTTGAGGCAAGGACCGCCGCCGCAGGTCCAGCAAATGATCCCCCTCCTCCGCCCCTCCTCATGCAATTTATTTCTCAAAGATCTGTGGAGATTTTAGGGCTATGGGTGGGAAGGATTTCAAGGGAACTGAATCATTCGTAGAAGCGAGGAACTGGCTCAAAGAAACTGAGGATCTATTCGTTATCTTCGAGGTGGACGATAAGCCGAAGGTACAGTTGGCGGTATGGCTGCTCAAAGACGAAGCTTCCTATTGATAGGAAGTCACAAACACCGAGAGGCCAGTTGAAACATGGATGGATTTCAGAACAAGGTTTGAGACAAAATTCCTCTCGCAAGCTGAACGAAGTCTACAACTGGAAAAGTTCTTATCTCTTAAGCAAGGAAGTATGACGGTCAAGGAATATGTCAACCAGTTCAACCAACTGGCTAGGTTCGGATTGGATTTAGTCAACACTCAGCATAAAAAGGCTCTCCGCTTTGTTAAAGGATTGAACGAGCCACTGCACAGCCTAGCCATGACCCATGTACCCATTGGAGCGACTTACGAGAAATTGGTGGACATGACACTACTGCACGAGGAAGACAAGGGCCAGAAAGAGACAAAGAAGGAAGAACCACAGAATAAGAAAGCAGGGCCCAAAAAGGAAACACAAAAGAAGGATGAGAAGTCTGAAGATAAGAAGGGGAAAAAGTGCTTTACTTGTGGAAGCTCGACTCATCTGAACAATGATTGCAGGAAAAGGAAGGGAACTTGCTTCAACTATGGTGAGATGGGACACTTCACTAGGGATTGCCCGAAGAAACGAGGGCAAGGACAGAGGCAGAACCCACTTCTGGAGGACAGGTGAATGGATAGGATAGAAATAAGAAAATTTGAGTAGAAAGTTTAAGTTTCTTATCTGATTGTTGAGTTAAAACTCTTTCTGATTCTGGCATTTTGATTCTGTAATCGATACTCTGCACTTTAATACTAGTATTGTTTCTGATTCCGCTGTAGACTCAAACCCATAAGGGTTATGACTAATCTGTTTGTGATAGATTGGGGTTTGAGAGATATCTGTGTTAGGCGTCAAGTAGGACGCATACATTCTGGGTTTTATCATGCTTAGTTCGGTAACCTGATCTGCACCAGTAATCTGTAAATATCTGAATATTCCCGATAAGGTTAAGATTTCCAGTTTTGACATTATCTAAAGAGGGTAATCATCTGGGTGTCAATTTGATGTTGGTTTCGGTCTTCGGGGCCGATACTTAGGACCCATGTCTAATGGGAACCAGGTTTTTGTTTTATTTGTACTCGCTTCTATCATTCGACTGTATCCTATCGATTGAATCTTCGAACTTTAGGTAGAAACTAATGGGTATAAACATGTGTTTGAGACATGTTATGTTTGATGGTTGCAAGTGGATGCAAGTGGTTGCTAGTGGTTGCTCGTGGATGCATATACACACACTAGATCGGCTCGAAAATACTCTCATACTGCATATGGATGTGTGAGCATTTTTCAATTTTTGTGGATGCAAAATGATTGACTCAGAACATGGATGTTGCATATGACTGAATGGTTGTGCACTCATATAGAAATGATATGTATCAAATAGGAAAATTTGCATACATGTTGGACTCATGGCACTGGCATAATTCGCATTAAGGAGGTCAACTGAATCAGTGGACCGCCTGATCTTTGCATTAGATAAGGAACATATACACACACCTTTGCATATGTTCATACAACATTAGAAGTTTCTAAGGACAATGGATGCCAGTGATTGATAATTGAGTAGATGGATGTTGGATGGTAGGACACATTCTTCTTAACTTGAAGATTTCGGGGACGAAATCCTTTAAGGAGGGGAGAATGTAACACCCCGTATTATCTGTGAACGTATAAGTAACAAATCAAAGGATAATTAATTTTTAAAATAAGAATCAAGGGAAACGGGTTGCGCCATTGCGTTCGTCTCGGAATTCTGCTTGAAAACGAGTCCGAGTTTGCGTAAATCGGAGTCCATATGAAGAAGTTATGGCCTTCCAAAGTCTCAGAAATATTCAGAGTTCAAAACAGCCCAAACCTAGCCTTCTCTACACACAATTCTGTTCTGCTTTTGCTCTGCCTCTGTTCTATATAAAAATAAAAATGGCGCCGCTATTCTATTGGAATCAAAACTAGAAGCTAATCAACATCAACCTAAGCAACTCAATTCAAACTAGAGATTAAAGCTTCTGCAACGATTCTACAACAATTAAAGTTCTTTCTTTAATCCAACCAAGGCAAGTGCAGTTATTTTCTGATATAAACTTTAATCATAATTGTGACATGATTGTAAATATGAATTTGAGATTGTGTATGTTCTGTTCTGATCTATTTTATTCTGTATCTCTTCTTCTTTCTGTTCTATAGCCAGGCTACTCCGAGCCTGCGCCAAATCTCATAAGAGATTAACGCACGAACGCTAAGATGTTTGGGACAAATAACGAATGTGGCGTAATTGGACATGGCTAATCGGTAACTAGAAGGACACATGTTGTAAACCGGACTTAGATCTATGCATATTCTGTGAATTGGAAGAAGAGGAACCATTGTATGTTAACATGTGACTTGAGACATTGGATATAACGCATATTTTGAATTAAGATCTGTTATAACTAGATTGTTGGGCATATTGTTTATATAACAATTCATGATTTGAAAGAGAATATGACTTAGGTGTGAAGATCTATATTAAGATTTGATAACTATCAAATATGAATAACACCTAAGTAGGAGATTTTTGAATATATGACATGCATTGAAATCGATGGCTATATTTGGTATAATTTATATGTGAATCTTTTGTACTAGGCAAGTTGAACAAAATTGGGACATGTAAATTATGACCATAATCTGTGACATGTAAATTCAATGCAAACGTGGGGTATATGATCATAGTGTGAATCATGACAACTATTTAGGCATGCAAACTTAGGCCAAATTTATAATTAGGCAAGATATGTTTGTGAAACTTTAAGGAATGATTAAATCTGTTATATTTGCCTAATTTTCTAGTTCTGCTATATTTGCCTAATCTGCTAGTTCTGTTATATTGCCTAATCTGCTAGTTCTGTTATATTGCTTAATCTGCTAGTTCTGCTCTACTGCCTAGTCTGCTAGATCTGTTCATCTACCAAATCTGTCATCTTCTAAGTCTGCTGAAAATGCCAAATCTGTTATATGCTAAATCTACTAAATTACTTAATCTGCTGAATCCGTTAAGTCGCCTAATCTGCGAAAATCTGTTATCTGCTATATCTGTTAAGTTGATATATTCAGTATGTTATTGACATAATCTGAAATAGCTATGAATAATTGACATGTATATTAGGCCTGAGCATAAATGGTAAATTATTAATTAATTGGCCGCAAAGATGAACATGGCTAACTCGAGGTTAGAATGAGTTTGCGGCGTAATTCTGCCCGAAACCGCCCGGCACATCCAGTGGCCGCAAACAATAGGTTCTAATGTGAGAAGTTAGTCATAACGTGCTTGAAACCCGAGGTTAGACTCAGTTTGCGGCAGAAATCTGCCCGGAACCAACCGGCCTAACCAGTAGCCGCAAACTGCCAGTCTAATGTGAGAGGTCTGGGCATTAATATTTAATTAATGAAAATATGAGATAAATATGATGTCTAAAACGTGTTGGGCGG
This sequence comes from Allium sativum, assembly GCA_030737875.1. NCBI lineage: Eukaryota > Viridiplantae > Streptophyta > Magnoliopsida > Asparagales > Amaryllidaceae > Allium > Allium sativum. The sequence continues at coordinate 89,674,555 of CM060920.1, forward strand.
ATAGGGTTAAACCCACTAGACTGATGAATTTAATAAATCTGTTCCGTGAATCTGTAGGCCCAATTACAAAGTTGGACAAATCTGTAAGTCTGTTAATCTGTAACTGGTTAATCGGTAAGTCTGCTAAATCTGTACATCTGATCCGTTAGTCTGAAAACTTGTTGATTTGATTTTCTGATCTGTGAACTAGTAAATCTGATCTCTGTATGTCTGAACTTGTAAACAAGTTAATCTGAAATCTGTTAGTCTGGGGACACAAGGTTAGGAGGGAATTTACTTGTGTCATCTGTTGTTTGGGACCCATATTAGTCAGTAACCCTTTCTGGTATCAAAACTTTGACCCAACAGTAGGTAGGGTCCGGGCACGCTTACTGAACTAATTATAAGCGGTTCATTCTGATAATGGCGAGGGGTGTTGATGGTACGTTCCAACCGGGTCATGTGCGTGCATGGATCCCAGTCTGCCTCTGAGAATGTAAGACGCCGTGACATCTGTAAATAGGTTTGTGCCAATTGGTTGTCACTTTAGGTGGTGATACACCCTACTGTGGGGCCGACACAGGTTATTTATGTGTTAGGGACCCGATCGCTTGGGGTAGGGTTTAGGGTACACTTAGTTCTGTCTGTTTCTGTTGGTACCGTCTGTTTCTGTTGGGTGGTAACACATGTCTGTTTCTGCGTGGTACCATCTGTTGGAGTGGTAAAGGCCCATTACTAGTGTACACCTAATTCTACATTCTGTTTCCGTAGGGATTAATCTGTTTCTACTTCTGTCTGTTTCTGTTCGGGTGGTAAAGGCCCATTACTAGCACTCTCTTCTGTGAAAATTATTCTGTACCCGTTTCTGTTTCAGTTTAGACATTAGGGTGACACCTAATTCTGTTATACTAGTATTAGTGCAGAGAAGTGTAAAGAAATAGTTTATTCTGCTCTTCTGTAATATCCTCTACACCTGTTACTGTTATCTCTCATCCAGTTTTATTTTCATGTCATGTTATTATTATCTGTTCATAACTGAAAATCACTGGACTTGCCAGACTTTTTGTCTGACCCATGTTGTTTCGCCTCCTTTCTTCCGTTTCCCCCCCAGATTTTGTAGAAGGGAGTACTCTAGCTTGATCCAGATTTCTTCCGCTTGAAGTGCTTAAAGTATGGCTTGTCTTCTTCTGTGGGGATTATGATTTTAAACTATGCATTCTAAAGGATTTTGTACAAGACTGATATTTTGTACTTGTGATATTGTGATTTGAAAGGATGTAACCAAGCTTATTTCGGTTTCTGTTGTAATAAAGTTATAAAATTTTCAAGTACTGTTTTATCTGTCTTGTAAGTTTTTGTTCTGTTTACTAAAATGCTCCACCAAAGTTAAGGCATTCCCTTTGTGAGTGACCTTAACGGAGGTGGGGTGTTACAGAAAGTGAGTGGGAAGTGAGAGAGTTAGTGGAAGGAGAGAGAAGGGAAGTTAGTGCGAAATGAGTGGTGGAAAAGTGGGAGGCTAATGGGGTGCTCACTATTTGGGGTGCCATTGAACGCTCATATATATATATATATATATATATATATATATATATATGAGTATGTGTGTGTAAGTGTGTGTGTAAATTTAAGAACCTGTTCTTATGTGGTTGTTTTAGCAATTTTTAATGTATCATATGCCATTTATTTCGAGAAAATGGTTTAATAAAGAAGAAACGAGATATTTAAATCTTGTTTATGTTGTGTAATGATTAATTATTTTTAGTTAATCCAATATCCATTACTATTTAATTTGACTCTGATATAAGTAAAGAAGACTTGTATATCTTTATATATACCAGTTAATGATTTGTATTATAATGATATTTCTATATTGGGGTTGAATGATCCTATAGTTTAAGGGTTATAAGAAGATAACTCTTGAGTAGAGGACCTAGAACTATTGTATTTATAGTTTGAAAAATTGTTTGAAAATATTTGGGGTCCTCTCAGTTGGTATCAGAGTTGTGGTTATAAAACACAGCTGTTGAAAATACATTTTTATGAATTTTAGTAGAGCATGCTAATTTAAAATGGGTATAAACATTGAGTGATTGGTTGACTCCATTTATTTGTTTAAGTAGTGCAGAAAATTTAATGGGATTGCACTAATATTATCGTAACTACTCCTAAGAATTGGTTGTAACACAAGAATTAGATTTTTTTAATGTATTTGGGTGTTATGATTTATGAAATACATTAAAATAAGATGTAGAATTAGTAAAATAACTTGGATAATGGCCTCAAGTTATAATTATAAACAGTTCTAATCCTGTTGTGTCAATTTGCATGTTTATTTGACGTGAAATTGCAATTGGTTTTATGTAATAACCCGAATTCCAACAGACCGAATTTTTTTCAAAATTTTAATCCAATGAAACTTGTGTTGGCTTGTCTAGTATCCTGCAGAAAAGACGGAGATATAAAATATATCAGAGCTCAGAAAACATCTCACAGCGGAATGGATAAAATATAATATAATCAAAATATAGCCTTACCCAGATAATAATACTTCCTAACCAATATCCAAAGCTATCATATCTCTGCCACAAATCTAACCTGCGAGTATGCTATGAGGAAGGGGTTAGAACACAAGTTCTAGTGACTGGATTTAAGCTACACATTTTGGATAACCTTACGTATATCGTTTAGTTACATTTCCTTATTTACTATGTTACTTGTGTTAACAACGCTCAAGGCTTACACACACATCATATCCGTCTACTCCTTAGTAGATTAACCTAATACAGTATATATGTAGTTACCCCCAAATTAAGGTACACCCCATGGTACCCCACTCGCAATGTCTCCGCCGTAATGCCATAGAAATGTACGCAGTCCCTCATCCTACACCGGAGTGACGTACGAATCTCTATATAACTACAATACGTTCTGCATAGAACCACTATCGCCATGCTACGTAAGCGTACGGACTGCCATCTTCGAACCATTCGATCGAATCAGATTCCATCAAAGAATAATGCCCTAGAGTCTACGATACACTACTCAGAGCAAACATGCATTTATCTAGATTTCCCCACGTACGTATCGTTAATCGTACTCGATGCCTTAACCACACATATCCTCTACTGTGCACCGAGTTGCGTAACAGGTCTGTACATGAAACACAGAACTCGGTCAGGAGCTTTTCAGATATATGTATACATAGATGCTAAGGTCTGCATTTTCAGCGATTATGGTCCTACCCGACCTCTCACTCAACTAGTGAAAAACAAACGATATTGAGAACTAGTGGCGTGGACCCATAAAACAACAACATCCAAATCCTAATTCCTATCCCTCACCTAAAGCCTTGATAGCAAAAGGACTTTGGTATTTTGATTTAGCTCTCCGTCTTTTCGCATCACGCATTACGTATCACGTTGACCGTCGATGCTTGGTATCCGACGTCTTACTATCAACATATGGTTAGACCTGCCGGCAACTCGATAAAATGGTCGTAACCCGCCTAGTCATAAGGCAACCATGGATCATCGAATCACCAATGCCACCCTACAGCCTTCTGACTGCTCCTAATGGCAGTTAAGGTATACCCATCGGATAGTAATGCACAGTCCTAACCTCTACGAGCAAAGTCCGAACACTATCACCGCATAGAGGACTACCAGGAGTACCCTCCACGTCCTAGGATGCCGCGTGCTTCCCCTTCCAGTCCTTCGAAGCCAACAGAATAGGAAGAATAATTAGATGGACGTGTGCTCCCCTCGTGCCTCATGACACCATGATGATCTACCCCGTTGGGTTCTTTACCTTCAAATGTACGAAGTGGTCCAAGCGCCTCGGGTTAATGTGTTATTAGACCATATGTTTAATCATTTGATTACGCGCTTGCTCTACCTTTTTTATATTTCCATTTAACTTGGTTTTTTTCAAGTCATATTGACTTCTTATTCGAGTCACCAAGTTCTTTTTGCTTATTAATTCCCGTTATATAACTAAACCCATTTATGTTTATTAATAAGCCCATAACATGTTATTTTCTAGATTGTAATCCAAGGTCTGTAATCTACAATCTCATTATATTATTAATTGTTAGATTCCATTGTTACATTAACATGTTCTACTTAATATGTAACAAAGTATATTTTATCTCAATTGACATGTTTTCAGTTTAACATGTCACTTATTATTTATGATTAAATATAACTTATTTCATCTCATATGTTCAACTTATTCTTTCTTATTTAATCATAATTCCATTTTACACTGTCATTACAACCTATTGTTGTTTACTTATTAATTTAGTTCTCTTAACTAAGGTTTACTAATAAATTTCTTCTTCATTTATTATAACTTATGTTATAATTCTTCCTTGTCCCTAGGACAAGCCTACCTATTATATAACATTCTTGTTAATGCAATTAATTATAATAGGTTACTACAATTCCCCGTTCATTCTAATCCTTTTACTATTGTAACTTTCATTCGTTTCCATTAATCATAATTAGTGCCTTTTATTTCAATCCTTTTATATAAATATATTTATATATATGTTTATGCACTAGACCTCTCACATTAAGTCGACAACTTGTGGATGCTGGATTTGTCAGGCGGTTCCGAGCAGATTTCTACCACTAGTTGGACTTAACCTTGTGTCTTAGTGTCGTTACATGTATATTTATGCACTAGATCCCTCCCATTAAATTGACTACTTATGGATGTTGGATTTGTCGGGCGGCTCCGGGCAGACTTCTACAACAAGCCTCGTGTCTAAGTGCGGTTACTATTTCTTAATTACCGTAAATTTTCCATATAATTTAGGTTTATCCATTCTTCTAAATTTTTACTTTATTTTTATTTTTTACATGTCACACTTAATATCATATTAAGTCTATTTTAACTTATTATTGTGTCGCATGTTCTTCCTAACATGTAATTAACTCCACTTTAAAAGAATAACATGTAATCATGTAATTATTCCAATCTAACGATTTAACATGTAATTATCCCAATTCTTATAGTTTGGGTTCAAGTACATAATATGTCACAAATTAATATGTAATTATCCCAATTTCACTGTAACTTAACTTACAACACCTAATTAACAAGTTATTAAAACATGTATGTATACAACAGTAATCGTTTCCACATATTTTAACAGGTATACATTTCAGCAGTTTTACATTGCATATTAACGGGGAATATCAAACGATAAATATACCATTATCAAAAAGGTATAACTTAAATCCACTCACCTAATTGCTTTCCGATTCATGAATCTAGTCCAGATCTAGCATTCCATGGTTCTCCTAACTGAATTTAGAACCTAAACAACCATGTATCCACAATTCTTAACTAAAAGAAAAAGGGAAGAAAGAGGAGACATTTAAATTGACTAGATCCAAGAATTTACCTTGCTTCGAATAAAATTCTGCACACCTTCTTTATTAATATACATTCTTTTCTTCCAGATCTTGAATCATAATTTTCCTAATTATTCTATTTTTCTGAAGAGAGTTGAGAAGGAAGAAGAATGGCAGAGCTTAGGCATCCTCTCGGAAAATGTGAGATTTAGGCTAGGCTCTACTAGCCTATTTATAGGTAATCAGGATCTTATCATACACGTAGCGTTGAGTCAGCAATGAACATGGTTAAGAAAACCATCCAGATTCATTAACGAATCTACCTAGATCTGGGGTGGGTCGACCCCCTATAGGTGTGACGACCCTAGGGTCGACCCCCCGGGTCCCATGAACAATTTTAGGCATATGTTTTTCGTTTTAATGTTTTTAATTTTAAACGTTTGATTAGTACCCCGTTATACTTTCTTTGATTTATTTAAATATTATATTTACATATAATCTTCTTATATGTATACAAAACTTCAAATGCCCATTTTACACGTTTATATACTTTCGCACATATATACGCATATATTTTTCATATACATGTATACATATATTTTTGTACTTTCTTATAAGTATAATTTTCCTTATATGTGCATTTATACATATTTTCTCTTTAGAACATGTATTATTTTAGTCGTTCTTTTAAACTAAAAATACGGTGCCTGTGGGGATCGAACCTGCGCCCCTCTCATGAAAGTCACATGTTCTAACCAAGTGGAGTACTTAGGCTTTTGTTAACAAGGCTTAAAACATTTGTGGTCATTGTTCTTTTTCTTTTACCTTCTTTTCATTTTCGTTGTAATCTTTTATTTAAACCATTTCATGTAACCTTATCATTTTGCATGCATCTTTTTCTTTCATTTTTCTTTTATTATTAATGCATAATATTTGTAAATAATTGCATGCAACATAATTACACTACATGTAACCAATTTCTTCTTTCTTTTAACGTATGCATTGTATTGTTATTTGCATTAATCTTTTCTTCTTTTATATATTTATGTCTATGCATATATACACACATATGCATTATTAAATATTTAATTATCATAAAATGTGGGGTGTAACATTTTAATGAATGAATTGTGTGATTTACTAATTTCAAATTAGATATAGTGCAGGATAATACATATAATCCTATTATATGATGAAAACTGATAGGAATAACCTGCAAGTTCATTTATAATATTTAGTTGTGATGCTTGACACTAAATACTATGATTATTAATGTGCAAGCGACTGTAAATATTGTAGAATCACTATCTTTGAAAATACTATTGGAGCATGCATAGGAAATTTCTATATGAAATTTATTTGAGAATCATTTTAAATTGGATTCAATATAACTAGTGGAAAAGAGAACTGCATAGAAAATTCACAAATGAATTAGAACTGCAGGAATTGGTTTATGTTATTGTTATGATTTTGGTTGAATCATATCATGTGATTTATTGAATATGCATAGTTATACAACCTTTGTACAAGTATATGCATATGATTTTAGAACATTGATAACAAAATGTGGTATGATAGAAGTTGGGTACAAGGAAGTGACATATTTGATGTTTGGTTATGTCTTGTATTCAGAGAAAAAAAACCAAGGGTGCAATGGATAGTCATGTGTTGAGCCTCTAGTTTCACAAATATTTCTTTATATATAAATTGTGATTTAGCTAGGCTTATCAAATAAATAAGCACTAGTTAAAGCATAGTGGTTGGAAATGAAGGCTTTAGGTTGTACCAATTTAAACACTCATGGCCACATGATGTCAGCAATGTAAAAGAGGTAGAAAATACTCAAGGTATACCCATGCTAGACACTGTAAATTGCATATCTGAAAAGTTTGATTTTTATTTATGCTAAGTGTAATGTAGACGCTACATTAGATTGACTGAATGTTAGTATGCTAGTTGGGTGCTACTATTTGGAAATAAATTTTACTTTTTAATTACGTTGAAAAAAAATGTTGGGTGTTTACATAAGTATTAGTTGACATGATTTAGGTGAATGTATGGCTGATATTGCTGGATATATTTGATTCTTTTCTGAGGGCAATAGGTACTCAGGGGTTGTGTATGGGTCAAATGGGGAAAAGGAAAGAGAAATACTTAGTGATAAACTAAGGACTGGTCAGGTAAGGAAAGATTATCCTGAGCATCTTGGCATGGGTTACAATACAAGCTTGTACACGGCTTGTTTAAGTCCAGAAACCTGAGTGTTTGGAAATAGTAAAGGGGTTCTAGACAGTGTGCACCATTAAGTCAAGTATAATATAACTTGGTTAGAAATGAAAAATATAGATGAGTTTATAAATAAATTTATGAAAGACATAGGCCTGCTAGATTACATTAGAGAATGTTGGGAGGGTAGGATATGTGAGTATTAATCTATTTTATGATTTATATACTTGATGTGAATGATTGCATTTCTTTTGTATGAATGAATGTGATTTGCTATTGGATTTACCCTACTGTTTTAAATAAATTGATGCTTGGGAGGGAAGTATAAATTAATAGGGGAAAGGAAGCAAGAAAACTTGGTAATAAATAAGGATAAGGTCACCTGTATCAAGTTGGGTATGGGGTAAGTAGATGCTACATATTTGGTTTGCTTGCATGAATGGAGTGGTGTGAGTCTGCACACGGCTTATTTAAGCCCTAAGGTTTTTGTGTTTGGGGACACTGATGGAGATCTTAGGCAGTGTGCACCAGTGGACTTATGAATATAGCATTGGACCTAAAAGATGCTAAAATTAGTAACACACAGGGATCAATGGGCTAAGAGTATAGGGGAGTCATGGATTGGGTGATTGCTAGTTGATGCTTTAGCTTGAATCATGTGTGCTTGTATACGCCGTTGTAAACAATGAGTAATTTGATTATATTAATTTAAAAAAAACTGTGTATGATAATGGATGATTGACGCAGTTGATTGAAATGTATCAATATACTCAGCATAGATAAGCAGATAGCAAAAATCTATTTACTATAAGTTTACCAAAAATAGGGGTGTAAATCGGTTGGACTGGACTGGACGGAGGTATGTGCAGTTTCTGTCCTTAAAAAAAATCGGACCAAACACGGATCGAACCAATTTTTTTCTCGGACAAATTTTGTTGTCCTAATTCATGTCCTAAATAAAATCGGTTGGGCACAGACATATGATTTTCGGACATGGACATGATTAGACTCGGTCGGACATAGATATTTATATCACATTTTGTACATTTCACTGGATTTTCTCTCAAATATATGCCGAATTACAAGTAATTCGGATAAATTCAAACGAGCTCGGACCGAGCAAGATTTTTTCTCGTACAAATTTTGTTGTCCTAACTCGTGTTCTAAATGAAAATCGGACAGACTCAGACGGACGTATTTCGGTCACGGACGCGAACGGACGTCGGACATTCGGAAAAAATTTACATCCCTAACTAAAAATAAGATAGTGTTGTGGGTATGCTTATAAATAAATGATGATTCTGTGATAAATCCTTATCACCATGTAAGTACATTTTTATGCATATGTTTGCTAAAAATTTGGTGCTAAAAGCCACAAGTTGTTTGTTGTGCCATCATCATAGAAATTTAATGTTTTATTCATATATGAAAGTGTACCATAATTTCAGAACTGGGGTATATTTATTATTTTAAAATATTTAAGTCAGAAATGGTAGTAGGGTGTTTGGCAGTAGGAAATTTGGTTTCCTAGTTATGTCACTCACCTGAAGATAGATGACATGGGTGCACTGAGTTGATATGTTGATCTCATGATCATATGAGAATTCAACAAGGAGTTTAGTATAGTAACAAGCAGACCATATAGCTTATGAAATATTGAGCATCTTGGGGATTTACTTCTCTGAAACAAGGGAACTAACTTAAAATATACATCTATAAATAATACCCTAGTTAACAAAAAGACAAAACCTGCAAGCATTATGTGTTTGAACCATTTGTTTGAATGTTGCAGTAGTAAGTTTGTTTGTAATGTTTAATTTGTTAGATGCTCTCATAAATTAGACTGATAATATATGGTCTTGATTATATTTGATTTATGTTGAATCATAACACATAAAGACCATGTTTATAGGTTATAAATTGTAAATATCTATTATCATACTTGTGTTACGATGTTTTAAAAAATATGTGTGTGTTTGTTGTTGCAAAATATAAGGGCAATTAGGAAGTAAGGTGTCAGACAGTAGGAAAGTAGGTTTCCAGTTTATGTCTCATACCTGAAAATATGGCAAGGCTGCAATGATCTCATGTGCTGAGCCTTTGTCCATCAAAGTGTTTTCTAGAAATTGAGTTGAGTAGCAAGCAAGTGCATACTTATGTGATTGATTATGAGAACTAAATTGCTAAAAAATACATGGTGTACTAATAGAAACACCTTACCCTGGTTTTGCAGCAACAAAGAACACTAAAAGAAATATTTATAATAAATAGAATGATCTAGTGTTATAACTAATAATTTTGATTTATAATGACACGTAATTTATTATTTGACTGTTTTGATGTTAATTGGTTATAACACACATTTGACATAAGTATGAAAAAATTGTGGGACACAATTTCTAAAAGGAGGGGTGAATGTGAGAACCCAAAAAATTAGTGATCCAAAACTATATTTATTATAATTAAATTTATGTATATATATTTGGGGTGAATAAATAAATGGATCATTTATGTGTATATATATATATATGATGAGTATATATATAATTGTGCAATGGTTTAAATTGTGAAAAAATATACATGTTGATTTGTATATTGGGTGTAACATGAGAAATATTGTTTAAATGTTATGAAAATGGGTTTAAGGTTTTATAAAGCCAAATGTAAAAGCCTAGGGTTAGAATGGGCATTTGGCAATGGCAACAACCTTAGCCGTATCAAAGAGAAAAAAAGAGGCCACGGTTTTCAGTATTTTCTCTCGTTCAAAACAAAACTAAAATATGGCTGAAGCCCTAAAAATCAAATCAGGTGGAAAATCAACAAATCGTTTAGCTCGCATAAAATTGGAGTGGGATTCGTGAGGGATACGAGTTCTAGAAGGGAGGCAGTAGCAAATCTGAGGGTTCGAGGGCTAATCAAAATCTCAAAAGGAATGAAATCAAGAAATAAAACTAGGTGAGTGTATTTCACTTTTTATTTGGCACTAAGACCTCTATAGGCAGCCGTATTGTTCGTACACCTTCCAGTATGCTTTGTTTAATGAAATTCATAAGCTGAATGTGTGTGATTATATGTTATTTGTGGTTGATTTCTGTGTTTGGATGCTTGATTGTTGTGAGTAGCATGCTGTTACAGTTAGTGATGGATGCTGGTCCTAATTGCTTTCTATTTTTAGTTGAATACATAAAGAAATATATATGTATAGGTTTGCTATGAAGTAAAAATGGATTTTGAAAAAATGAGTGTGTAAGATTGTGCTACTTAATTTTTCATCAACTGCTACATACACCAAGACTGGGGTATGCATACTTAAATAAGGGGATGGCTGAATAAGTGTTATTGTGTGCGTGTATAGCTGACTATTATTGGAGTGAATATTTAAATATATATTGGCATGGCTGAATAATTGTGTCATGTTGTGTTGGTTGAGCCTGCACGTGTTGTTGGTTACTGACTGCTATGTATAAAATTGTGGTGTATATATTGAGTCTTATTTGGGGTATTCACATAAGGACTGGGGTATGAATACCAAAAAAAAGGTGGATTTTATCTGATTTAAGTAAAGAAATTCAGGTTGTGCATATGATATGTATATATGTGTATATATGCAGGAAATTGTGTATATATGTATATATATGTATACTTGAAATGAGTTCTAAATATAAGAGGATATATATGTGTACATGCATACGAATTTTATGTATATGTATATTAGAAATAAACTGCTTGGTTGAGATTGATTAAATGACCCTAACAGGTTTACATATGTGTATAAATATATACATGTATATCTATTAAGGATGTTAGAAGAATTATTTTTCTATCCTTTGAAAATAGTTTAAACCATTATTGGGTGAATGCTTGCATTAGTACCTTATCCCCTGTCACGCATTATTAGCTGATGTCAATACTTGGGGAAGTTTGAATTGAGAGGCTGAATATGTGTACATACATGGAAAATGTGCGTGAATACATACATACATAATACATGTATATATATAGTAGAAATAATCTATCAGATGATGATGTATGTGTATATATGCATATAAGTGTGTGTATTTGTACATTGGTAACAATCTGTCAGGTGGCTATGAAATTGTGGAATTATATGTATATATGTATACATACACGAATATGTGTGTGTGTGTACTAGGAGTGAACAACTGAGTTGAGATTGATTGAATAATATTAACAAATTTATATGTATTTATGTATGTGTATATCTGTTTAGGATGGTTTGGATAGGTATTTGCTATTCTTTGAAGTTTATAAATGGTGATGTGCATTGCCTGATTTTACATACCTAATTGTATATAGGTGTATATTTATGTTGTATTCATACTGAACATAAGAAGGTTGGCCATTAAACTATATATAACCATATTGAGAACCTGATACATATATATTTATTTGTTTATATATATATATATATATATATATAAGTCAATAATGCTATGAAGAGTGCCTACCACTCTCTTGGGTTAACCAAACTGATTCATACCCCGACTTGTAGTTTATAACCAGTAGCATGCATATGTTTATATCCAGCATAAATTTTGTTTGTTAATTTTCCTTCTTATATCTATAGGCAGTGAAAACATAACTTGTTATATAGTTGCTAGACAGTTTAATGTATGGGTGCTTTATTTAATGAACACATGGACACCTGATATATATATATTATTTTAGATAATTATATATATATATATATATGTGTGGGGGGGGGCATGGTATGGTTTACACATGACCTGCTATATTTATTTAGACAGTTTAATTTGTTTAAGGAATGATTAGTTTAAAAACTGCATAACACAATAGAAATTGGTCTACTATGCAACATGTAGTATAAAGGCATACCTGAGTTTTACTTGCTATATAATTTTTGAGATACACTCATAGCAGACAATTTTTTTTGACCCCTTTGTGTGCTTTTAGGCATCTTGGGGGTGTCTCATTTTTATAATGAAGCAGCCTTAAGATGCTTGTAGGAAATATGTGAAGTTTATAATGGCATCAAGTACTGGTTACTAAAAATGTTAGAAAGCTGCTAAGTGAGTTAAGGATTTGGACTGTAGATGCATTGAAGCTATTGACTGATTGTATTTATATTTACCTTTAAGATTTATACTGATCCACTAATTCAGTGTTAAATATGTTATATAAATGATATTAACTGATTTATATTTTTCTATATTCGGCGTAAATAAACCAGGGATATAATACGAAATATGTAATTAATGTATGTGCAGTGTGTAGTTTTGAATGATAGCCTTTCGAGCTTGTTATGAATAATTATACACAGAGTATTATAAGTAATACTAGATACTGTTTCTATATCTTACATATATATTGGACACCAATATATGAAAATCAGTCATTTGGTACTGATAGAGGAAGCTTGCTGTATAAACAATATATAGTATGGTTTTTCAAAAAACAGTCAAAAACAAAACTGGGTGCCTATTGAATAATAGTTCGAATAGTTTTCTTGTATATGCAATTCTGAAATAGATATAGCTGAAAGTATTGCCTGTTGCTCTAATTTAAATGTTGTTTAAAGAGGCTTGTACCATTCTGTGTGGTTGAAGAGAGTATAACATACAACTAATGTATGTATATGCTGCCTCATCTACACACAAGTTTTGTCTTGTAATTTGAAGATTTAAGATGTCTGATATCTGTATATATGTTATATTTATCAAGTTATAAATTGTTTAAAATGATACTGAAAGAGTTATATAACACACACACACACACACACACACATATATGTAAATTCAAGAACCCGTTCTTATGTGGCTGATGTAGCAATATGTAATGTATCATAAGCCATTTATTTTGGAAAATGATTTAATGAAGAAGAAACAAGTTATTTAAATCTTGTTTATGCTATGTAATGATTAATTATTTTTAGTTAATCCAATATCCTTTACTATTTAATTTAACTCTGATGTAAGTAAAGGAGAATTGTATATCTTCATATGTACAAGTTAATAATTTGTATTATACTAGTATATCTATATAGGGGTTGAAAAATTCTGTAGTTGAAGGTTTATAAGAAGATAACCCTTGAGTAGAGGACCCAGGACTATTGTAATTTATAGTTTGAAAAATGAAAAATTGTTTTGAGAATATTTGGGGTCCTCCCAAACACTCCATTAAATTATTTTAATAATTATTTCCAAAAAATGATGTTTAATAGATTTTGTTTAATTAGGTTTTTCCTATATTCTCCAACTGAATATATAATTCTTGAAAACTTCATAGGATATTGTTACTAATACCTTTCCCCATATCTATCACTTAATTTTTTTGAAAGAAATTGTGATTTTAATTGTTTAAATCCTGTTACAAATAGAGAAGAAACAAAATTGAATATGGGGTAAACTTCTTCACTTTATTATACACCCCACCAATGCTTATATACACATTAGCAAAGAAACAAAGGAAATTCATGTACACTATACACTACTTATACATATATAAGATTTCGCTTGATAAAACTCCCTCTCAAGTTGGTGCATAAATGTTGCTCATGCTAAACTTATTGCAAAAATACTCAAATTTTGGCCATATTCAATGCCATAGTGAAGATATCTGCAAATTGTTCTCCAATTTTCACATGGCTTATAACAATTAACCCATGATGTATCTTCTCCCTTATGAAGTGAATATTTACTTCGATGCGATTAGTTCTCTCATGAAATACTAGATTTGATGCAATCTGTAAAGCAGCTTGGTTATCGCAATAAGTTATTTGCCTTGTAATCCATGGTCCAATTTCACACATAAGACGATATATTTGCATTATCTCAATTACTACCATGGCCCTAGCCCTGTAGTCGAACTCATCACTTGATCTAGAAAAAACATTTTGTTTCTTACACTTCCACGAGATCATTTTACTTCCTAAGAACACATAGAACCCAGAATAGACTTTCTATTAGTCTTAGATCATGCCCAATCTACTTCAAAAAAACACTCAACTTGTGTATGCCCATGATTCTTGTACACTATTCCCTGTCTAATAGTTCCCTTGAGATAGATCAAGACTTGTTTTAATATACTTCTATGAAGCACTGTAGGAGATGGCTTTTATTGACTTATTATACTGACAGAAAAGGCAATGTTAGATCGTGTAATAGTCAAACAGTTCAACTTTCCTACTAGCCTTCTATACCTATCTGGATCTTTAAACAACTCACCACACTCTACAAGATTGCTAGTTGGAGGAATTGGTAGAAATTGGTTTGATTCCTAGATTTCCAGTTTCTTCTAATAAATCGAGGACATATTTCCTCTATAACATAAAAATACTTTCGTCACTTCTTGTAATTTCAACTCCTAGGAAATTGTAATGACTCGCCTTTTTGCCTGATTCTCGCCGGTAATTAAACCAACTTAGATCGTTCATAAAGATGTATGGTTATGGGTACTCACATATTTGAACACAAATAACAAAACTTTTCATTTCATTACAAATTTTTCATCGGAGTTACAATGAATCAGAGTACAACATAGGCTCAGCGGAAAACAAAATGCTCTCAGCGGAAGAAGTGAAACCAAAAGAAATTCTAGCTCCAATTCTGAATCCAGCTCTGCAGACTAAACCTACAAACTAAACTACTAGCTGCCCATGCAAAAATTATGGGCGCCCAGAGTTTAGGTGTGGAAACAAGAACTCGAAATAGTTATTATTTAGGATTTATTTTAAATTTGGGAAATTCACCGGACCACGCCGCTAAAGCGGAACGAGTATACCCCATGTGAATTCCTATGCATAGAATTTCGTGAATGACTTTGGAAAAATGAAGCCATCATAAGCTCGTCCCACATGCACACAATGCAAGCACACACCAATGGACGAGTTTAGTCTTAAGATAACCAAAAATGCTTTCATATGTGAAAATCCTCTTTTGATACTATTATTAGTGCATGGTGTTGAAAATCATTTCACAAATAAATATATTAATCTTATCAAGCATAGTAACTATACCCACATACATAGTTAACAAACAAATCGAACGGCTCGTATTGGTTACTGGGTTTTCCAACATGATGGTTCCTAGCAAGAAAGATTAATCGAGGACAGGAAGCTAAGTATCTCCTGGTTAACATCCAGGCACAGACACCAAATACAGAGCTTGAAGTATACATCCCGATTTTCATCCTGACTCGGACACCGCATATACTTTATAATTACCGGTGATTAATCGTTAAAATAAAATATTATTGGAGGCATGCAAGTGAGATCTCCAATTTAAATTATCATTATTTTGATTAAGTAATGGTTAATTATAAGTCGTTGATAACTATAATTAGTTAACAATAATAAATTGTTTATAAATGGTTGGTATTTAATGTTGTTATTATAATATTGATGAACAATCATGAAGTAGAACACGCTGGATACTAAGCGTTATTTAAATTAACACTTTGTGCATAAATGAAAATTGGTTGTTCAATTGTTGTGTTTGTTGTGGGTGGATAAATGTTCATATGGTTGATGTATTGATTTGTTATGGTTGCATCACACATACCGTAGTTGTGTGATTATGCAGATAATCGAATTGAATCTCCTTTCCATGCAAATAAGGATTTTATTATTAAAATTTGAAATTTGAAATTTGTCTTTGAATTATATTTCAGTTATTTGAAAACCTAAAATGATAAACCGATGTTCATGGCGACGATTTTGAAATTGAAGTGGTTTTGAAACATAAATCGGATAATGATTTGGAAAATGTACTCAGGATTGGTTTGTGCAAACAAAATTTTAACGATAAATTGTGAGTAAATGAGCGAGATTTAGAAAATAATATTTTAAGATTTCGATTTGAATTGAAATGAATACTTGAAAATTTGAAAGGATGATTTGGAAATTAAATAAAGTTAGTTTGAAGATAAATTTGGTATACAAATTATTATTATTTTGTATTAAGCTTCAAATTAAAATCGAAATGGAACCTTGGGAAGTATTTTCAACTATTACGAGTTATTAACGTTGAATCAAGTTTAGAAGTTAAATTCGAAGAAATGATTTGAGTTATGAATCACAAATTGGTTATTATTAAGTATATTTGATTAATTAACAACAGTGAATTTGAAACAATTGAATAAGCTTTGGAGAAAACAATTAGTATTATTATTAAGTTCGATTTAATCTAAAAAAGGGACTTGAAATTCAGAATATGGTTCTAAATTTAAGTTATAAAATTTAAAAAGGATTTAAACGATTTATATTTAATCATTATGTGGTTGAGCTGAACATGTCGCGTAGCGGCAGTTCATTGATATCGATTTTAATTTTCAAACGACTATAACTTGAACGTTTTAAATTGGATTGACGTGAAACGAAAAACGTCAGAATTAAATTAATGATAGTTTTTGAATAAAAAGGAAATTTTCAAATTTCAATGTGTGATTTTTAAGTTATGTTTTTTTTTTTTTTGAAAAGGTCGTTATACGCGCAGTTCGGCAACTGTAACGGAAAATCGAAATAAACACATTTATTTAAATTAATAAAAATTCGAAAAAATTATGATTAATCATACCTAAAAGTGATTTGAGTTGAAATATTTGAATATTGAATGATTTTATATCCATTTGATTTAAGCATTTTGATAACACTGTTAAATGTTATTATAACGATTTGTTGGAAACAATCGGGTTTTGAAGTTATAAACCGTAAAGTATCATTTTAAACTTTTAAAATGGTTTTGTAAATATTTTGAAAGAGTTTAAGAACTTAAATTATTTCATATGGGATTTGTTACTGACTTTCAAGTCAAGTATTTGGAATATAAATTGTTTGACTTATCATGAATGAGAATTTAAACTAAATTAAGATTTGGTAGTTAAAGAATGTTGGAAAGAATGATAATGTATAAAAGAATTATGTTTTGAAATACAAAGCTGAATATTGAAATTTCAAGGAAGGATTCAAGTTGTGACGGGTTTAAGGAACTGGAAAGAATCCAACATAAATTTGAAATGAATAGATAACGATTTGGAAGGAGATTTGAATTGAGAAACCTATGTAATCCGTAGCTATTGATTTAAATTGTGCTTATTACTTGGAAAGATCGGAATTGAATATATGTTTGAAAAACCATTCCAAGTAATAATACGACGTTATAAAGAAATTGAAGACATGGAAATCGATAAGTGAAGACCGAGAATCTTTGAATTGTTTGGATTGATTGATGATGTCTCGATTGGGCCGATCACCCAATACGAGGTTATAAATGGCATAAGATCAAAATATATATTTGGAGATTTTTCGGGTTGTTGTTCCATTCCGATTCAAAATGGACTTGTATGGATTGTGTGTCTGACATTGAAATTGACTACGTAGCACTAATTTCTGTTAATACATATCAGATTTATGGCAATAAATTATTCTCGTCTCTAAGACATATGAACTTAGATGTTATGTATTGATAGAAATTAGTGACATGCTGTGAATTTACAATGTGATATACTCAAGTTATGAAATGAGCTAGTGATGATCAAAGCACGGCTTATTGAGGCATAGTTTTGTGTATATCGTGACCTCGACGAACCTTACACCCCGGATAGATGGCAAACTGGCGGTTAGGTTGTATAAATATATATAATCTCTATTGAACTCAAAAGCTTCAGCGGTGGTACCACCTGTGAAACCTGAGGAAATAAAGTATAGACGATGTCCGAGTCTGGATGAAAACCGGGACATATATTTTGTGCACTGCATTCGGTGTCCGTGTCTAGATGTTAATTGTAACACCCCGCTATTTTTAATGATTTAAACCCCGATTTAAATTGAATTTTATTATATGGTTTTACATAATGGGAATCTGAAATTTGAAATACATTCAGTGTGACGTAGAAGTTGTGAAAATTTCATCGGAAAATTTGAATGTTTGTCGATCGCGCAATTCTTAGTGTAAATCTGTGCATAACAGTTCAAATTTTAGAAATTTTAAAATCTCTTCGAAACCAGTTCGGACAAACATGAAAAATATTCTATTCGTTGTTACAAATCCAACGGCGAAATTTGCTTCGTGAAAATCAGATGTTTTGACCCCCGTTTAATTGTTTTCCTATCCGAATTTTACGTTTATAGGGGTCCGCAATGCCTTTTTAAATGGAGCATCGTGACACTGCAAACTTTATATTGTTGTGTCCATCTCATCATGCTGATTATCCCAATATATTCATTTATTAGTTTCGGTGCTCGATTCGCGCTAAAACTGCTAAAAAGCTTGTGCAGTTCATTTTTGAAACAAAGTCATTTGAGTTTAACGTGTCCCTATTCGAATCCTACATATTTTTTCAGTTATTTTGGGTCTGCAAACTCAGCTCGAAAGGGCACTAATGCCAATATGCAAATTTTTGTTTTCAAAACCATGCATGGCTATGCATTCATTTTTCATGCGCCTCTTTATTTTCTAAGCCATTTCAATTTTATGTGCGTCCCTTTATTTTCTAAACCATTTCATTTTGCATGCGTGTTCCCCAACCCAATGCATGCATATCTTTAAAAAAAAAAATTTTTTTTTTCAAACCAAGGTCTTTCTGATTCCCAACCTTTCATGTTTCCAGAATTCCTTCCTTCCATATGCATGTGTTTCACAAAATTCTCCCAACCATTTGTTACCATGCGTTTTATTTTATTTATTTTCCTAAGCTAGACCTTTCATTTTCCAATGTCCACTCTTTCCAAAAGATACGCATTGAATTTAAGCTATACGTTCATTTTTTTCAAAAGCCTTACTCTTTGTTCCTTCCCAAACCGTTCTTCCCAGGCAACTTTTCATGTATATTGTATTGAACAAGGAAAAAAATGAATGGACATAAGTGTTTCGTATGATATAAATAATAATAAAAAGTTGCTCTGTTCTCTTTATCTTATATATCCTTCCCATCACATATAACTCCTCCAATCACTTTCTCATTCTCCTTTCAACAGCTTACTCCACCGTCTTTCCCTTTCCTTCAGTCCGTCGCCTCCTGCTCCACTGGCTGACCTTTCTTCTCCAATTTCGCACCCAACCTAGGACGCCCTAAAGGCCACCTCACTTGAACCGAACCTCCCTGTAGCCAATAAACTCCGACTGTCATTTCCACCACTTCGCCACGCCCTCGCCTCGACCAACAGGCGAGTCCCACCTGAAGCACCGACCTCCCCACGCCCCATTTCCTCTCGCCTGAACCCCACTCCTTCGCATGCGTGACGTGAGTTGTTTATATGTGTGAGTGTCAGCATGCGTTATATAATATATGTGTTTATGTGTGGATCCGTGTGTGCATTTTATGGTGTTGGCGTGATTGTTGTGATCTGTGTGTAGCGTGCATGAGATTTGTTTTTATGTTTTATTTGTGTTGCCTGTGCTTGGGTTTGGGGTGAGTTGAATGAGTAATTTGAAATTTTGAGTGAGTTAATATATATATATATATATATATATATATATATATATATATATATATTGTGTGTGCGCGCGCGCACTACAAGGAACGGTCAGTTTAGTGACGGTAAAAAGCCGTCATAAGCCATCGTCAAAAGCCGTCGCTATGTATCCGGACGCTAAGCAAATAGCGTCGGCGTTAGTGATGGTTGTGGTCTCCTATATAGCAACGTCCGATGATGACATGCTTAACACGTGAACAAATTGTTGGACTTTCAATTTTCGTGACAAGCCGTCACTAACGGTAAGCAAGTACGCTGTCACAAGCCATCACCAGCCGTCGCTACATAATGCCAATAATCTGTCATAAGCCGTCACTAGCCATTGCTAAATTGGGTAGATAAGCTGTAACAAGCCGTCACTAGCCATCGCTAAACTGGGTAAATAAGCCATGGCCAGCCTTCACTAAACTGTGTACATTTTTCTGTTTCCCAGCAGCCATAAGGCCTTCAAGCCACGCCAACTCAAATCCAACTAATTCACAACTCATATATTATCACTTTCACAATCCATCATCTTATATATATATGCTCCAATTCACCGATTAAACCAACATATATGATATTAAACATCGCATACACGACTAAATAGCTAGTAAATGATAAATAAGAACAATACAATAGTCCAAAACCCAACATCACATCCATATAATACAAACAAACCATCATCGTCTCCAAAAAACAACATCACGTCCACATCACATCTAAAAAACAACTAGTTTATATATACAAACCAAGTCCAAAATAAAAAAAGAGTATAAGTACCTACTCATCCTCATCAACATCCTCGTCGTCCTCCTCCTCATGGTCCTCCTTCTCCCCGATAGTAGGCTTACTCGACGGCATATGCCTATGCTCCTGGAGATATGCAGCAATCCTCTCATCCACCATGGTCACAAGCCTGTTCTTTTGGAAATCCTGTAAATCTGCCACTTGCTGTCGAAGCATGGAAATGTGAGGACCGACCCGATCCAAAATGATCGACTCGACCAGGAATTGCTTCTGACTTATTCCCCACGACATGATTTGAGACTGACCCAACTTATATCCGATCCATTTCCTACACATTTCGATTCAACTCCGATTTCGACCAAAACTTCGCCAAACGACAAATCCGACAAAACAAACTTATCCAAATCATCAAATATGCCTAGAAGCATGGCATTAAACCATTATCAACATGAAAACAACAATTTTCACTAAAATTATGCAAATCACTCCAAAATCATAATAAATGATCATGTGAACAAAATTATAAATCTAACTTGCAAAATCATATGAAATAGTCCAAGAATTATCAGTTTAAACTTATTAAATTAGATCCTAGGGTGATTCATATGAAAATGGACATAACATGGTATAGATCCATGAGAAAACACTTGAATTTGATGAAAAACATACACAAACACTCATATACTTCATTGCATTCATGAGAGAGATGTAAATCACTCACCAATTTGCCAAAACAAGCTAAAATCAATGAAATAGGGATCCAAACAGTAAGCACCACACACCAATCACTTAGATCCGATGAACTCTTGCATTGATTGATGTAGATCTAGCCTCCAATGGTGTAGATATATGATTTCTGTAACGACACGTATTTTTACGGTCGAATAATTAATTTATTTAATTATTTAAAATATGGTTTTTGTAATTTAAATGGTTTAAATTAAAATAACTATTGAATATTTAATTAACGAAATAATTAAATAATATATTTAATTTATGGAATAGTCAGAAATAGTGAATTGACAATATAATGTGAACTGGACAATTTAAAATATATATATTCAGTTTAGAGTTGAATTATATTAACGAATTTATTTATAACTGTCAGTTGAACGTATAAATTATATTATAATTATAATCGAGCTCGAAATGGCGCTGCAGTTTGTAATTTGATGATCCGAACTTTAAACGAATATACAGAATCCTTTTTAAGCCGGATTTCTGTGAAATAAGAAACATTCGGAGCTGATGAAGTATATTTTTCTAATGGAAAAGAAAAATCGAGATTTCATCGTGTAGATTTTGAGTTATGTCCAAATCAAATTTTAGAAAAGTCGCTATGGAATTCCTTTATAATTTATAGCGATTTATGTATATTATAAATGGTTTTTTCAATATAAATTGAGTATCAACTCAACCGGGATTTGAATATCAAGTTATAAATCCAATTGGAGCTGTATGATATTCTATTCTGAATATATACTATTAGATCCAAAAATGGCTCGAACACCCAAATAGTTTGAATAAGCAGAGATTAATATCTAGAATTGCAAGAAAAATACAGAAAACGCATAAGATTTATAGTGGTTCGGCGTTAACGAGCCTACGTCCACTTTATATCTATGATTATACATAAGATTCAAGTACAACCAATGATTTCTCTCTCAATCTCACTTTTACAATGGTGATTCACTCAATAATTTCGAGTTAAAACTGATAAGAAATAACAGAATAGCAGCAATGGTGGAAACAACACTCCAAACTGCCAAAAGATCCTGAAAAATGCCAAGCACTAGGCTATTTATAGGTGATGTTTGTTGGTGGATCGTGGTCATACGTGGCACAAATCCCGAGGATCTCGGACTGGTTCGTGAGCGGATGTAGAAATGGTCAAAATGGCCGTTGTGGACAGATGTCGTGAGATCCGGGCCTTTCGGGTCGCGATAGACCAAGTTCTCGCTTTCGTTCTTTGGCCGTGAGGATGAGATCGTGGAGAGGGATCGGGCGAGCATTGGCATGGAGGGATCGGATCGTGGATAGGCGCCCCGAACGGGGTAGTATCACGAGTCGAGGAAGGTGAGGTGACCATCGAGTTCCCGAGGGCTCTGATGAGTGAGGCTTTATATTTTCTTTATGTGTAAACCTTGGTGGCTTTTCCAAAAGCTAGCCAACATTTTGCCCCTTGAAGTATGTTTTATCAGGGATGGAACATGCTTCGAAATTGCTACATCGATACTTCATGAAATGACACAAATCAATAGTCGTGTTTTTCTGGAACGTTGTACTGCTTCAAAGAGTCGCGTTCTTTGATAGGTATAAATATCAAGTTGAATCCTCTGATCATTTGGTATCTTTCATCTCTTGAATTCCAGAGGATATCGCAATTATCTCGTCGGGTAGGCTTAAAAACTTTTTGTAAGAAATAGTGTCGAATAACTTTCATATTTTTTGTAAATACAGAACTCTTTTTTGTCGATCCATTAGTCACGCTAATGTTCGGATCGTCACTTTACACCACGGTTCGTGGTAAATTGTGCAACACATCTGGGTAGAGCCGCCCTATACGCCACAGACCGTTGTCTGGAAAGGCCCAAGTCCGAACCATGGTGGGCTCCTCATATGCATCAGGCCTGCCGAGCCGCATGAGACAAAAAAGGGGAGGACAAGAGTCTTCTCCTTGGCTATATAAATTGTTTTAACCCCCTTCTTTTACCTTTTCACTTTTCTCCAATTACCGCCGCCTTTCCTTCTTTCCAAAACCCTAATTTGACTTTCGCCGGAAACCAAGAATTTCCTATAGTTAAAAGGTAACGGCATTAGGCTTGTTTCCCATTTCATTTGGTTTCTTTTTCGCTCCTCTTTATTTCCCTTGAATTTTCATCGATATGGCGATGGTGATGACGAGGGCATTGGGTTTAGCGATGGTGGTGATGGGTTCAATCTCATGGATTTATGAGTTGAGAGGAGAAACGAGAAGGGAGAAGATGTAAAAGAGCAGGGCATCTCATGGAAGGGGTTACCACTTGGGTCGTGGTGACAGTGGGATGGAGGAAAGTAAGATGGAGCTGGTGTCAATATGAACAACGGATCGGGTCGTGAATCGTTGGGAGAGTACTGGCTCGTGGAGTCATGGAGTGGAATGGATCGAGGGTCCTTTCCACGAGCCGTTTGGGTAAAGGAGAATTATCATGAACGAATTGTCATGAACCAGATCGTTCCACGATCCATAGCATAACTCACGATGCTCCCTCACTAGCATAGCTTGTCAGCGATCCAACACCACGATCCGATCCTTGTCCCAAGCACTCTCATCTATACTACGACCTGATCCCCAAGACTTTAACGAACCAACTTTATTAACGATCCCATGCATATATTAGCTAAAGAACACTGTGCAATATATATATATATATATCAATGGACAGTTAGGTTAGAGTCTTCAAGATGAACTTTCCGGATTGAACAAAAGCATGACTTTACCGCATATTTATTATGCTTATCTAATTCACTTTGTGATTTTATTTTCCAGTATCATGCACACTTGCACACACTAGCACTTGCACACGCATAAGGTTCACGGGTAAGTGCATCCTAATCTTTCATGTTTACTCGCCAAAACAGCTATGTCAGATAGACATTCCTCAAGAATATCCGAAATGAGAGCAGACCCGGAGTCTTCGAAATTCCACCATCCTGACGTGCTTCCATCAGGCTCAGACTGGAGTAATTCTGGCTCCGAATATGAGATAGATACAGAATCGAATTCTTCTGAGAGTACATTGCTTGAAGAGGAGGAAGAAGAAGATGACCGAGCTCCTGATGAAATTCCTGGTGTTGAGGAAATTGAGAAAAAGAAGCTCACTGATTCTCTAGTTTCCAAATTAGACGACATAAAGCTTAAGAAAATATGTTTGAGACACGAGATCCCTTGGGACGATGTTAAGACTCCATGAAGTGAGGATAGACCTCATTCTACCCCACCAGGGTACATGACCGTCAGTTGGCTAATGTGCTAGGTAGGTGTTATTCCTCCATTTCCACCAATCGTTGTTGAAACCTTAAGACGATACGCATTGCCCCTATGCAACTTCATCCAAACGCATACGCGGCTTTATACACTCTATGTGTTGCGTATGCGGAGATTCTACAGACTGAGCTCACCTTCAGGGACTTAAAATTCTATTATCTCTTCAAACACCATTCCACAGCGACTCCAAACTTCACTTTCTTTGAATCGGTGGCGAACAGGAAGGTTTTATCAGAGGGTCACAACAACATAGGGGATCCCAAAGCTGATTAGTTCTACATAAAACACCAGGCCGGGTGTGCGAGGAAATGGCTAAATTCAAGTAAGCCTTAGGTTTCTAGATGCATGACCTAATTACATAATCAAAGTGCTAACATGTTTCTTTTCTCTGTGTCGATCATGTTTTCCCGAAAACGGAAGGTTTGGTATATGATGATCGACTGTCCCGCCTTCTTAAAAGCACATCCGATTTCTTAAAAATCAAGAGATGTATCACTGACGAGAATCTTCACAAGCACCGCCTTTTGGATATGAGGTTTGGACTTGACTTAGGTGGTAAGCCTTATCCTTATAAGTATGTGCCCCCACTACCGGGGAGTCTAGCAGCATGCCCCCGGCTGGGGGAGATGGGCCCACAGAAGTTGCAAAAGTTATTGAAATTCCTAAAAGTCCTTCACCTCTGACTGATCAAGATGATGAGGATTTAAATATGTATAAAGAGGGTGATACTCGGGTTAGTGAGCCGGAAGATAACCCTTCCTCTAAAGGACAGTCTCCCGCTAAGACTCCACCACCACTCGAACCCTCATTAACAAATGAGCAAATACGTGAGAGTTTAGAAAAGATTCCCTTGCCGGATGACCTCTACACTTCCAGAGATTTTGGAGGGGAACCATTCTTTCCTACCTCTGAGGGGGAAACCTCCCCTGCAAAATATAAAGAGACTACACAGATAAGCCAAGCTTTGGGCCCTGGTCTGTTAGGGGGATTATGCGGACACACACATACACCACATGCACCACTTATCACGACACTTTTACATTAATCATATTCGTGATCTTGATTTTCATTTACTATTATTTGCAGGAAATATGTCTCGTCATCATTCTTATTCTTATCGCGCTCTTCGCGAGAATACTCCCAGGCTTTCTTCCATGTCTGAGCATGACCGCAACGGTAGTCGCGGGAGGGATAGTCAAAGACATTCTGATTCCTATCAACCTCAGTCTCCGCGCTCCCGCTCTCCTTCTAAGCAGGATCTTGGGAAGTTCCACAGTCGCCAATCACTACATGCTGGGGGCAAGGAAATTCCTAAGGCTCCAACTCCTCCAAAAGGATTACCTCCCCACGACAAATCTTCTAAAAAGCCCCATGATCCCAAGGGAAAACAGAAAGAATCGAGCAAAGGCAAAGGGCAGGAGAAAACAACTCTCGTTTCTTCGAGAAATGACAATTAGAGTCCTCTATTATGCAAGAAGTGGCCTTGGCTCCTGACACTAAGGAAAAACTGGAGCCCTTGCAGAAGCAATTTACTGAACTCTATTTTGAGAGGATGGTCTTTGTCCCAGACGTAGAGCCGGTTCCTGAGAATTGGGATGACGAACTTGTGGGATGCGTTGCCCACGTAGCCAAGCAGTATAGGATGATGAAAAAACATGCTAAGAATCTTTTCGATGTGATCCGTACCTTAGAGACGAATGCGGCTAGAGCGAGGGTAAAAATTGATAATGATACTTGGGCCAGGAATAAAGCAATAAAAGATCATGAGGATACACAGGCCCTTCTTGCGATAGCTCAGCGGGATGCTTACAACTTTAAGACCGAGCTAGAAATGCCCAGAAGCACTTCCATCTCGAACTTGATTCAAATAGTCAAGAGCGCGTGGCCTTTAAGAAGGAGGTAGAGGACCTAAAACTTGCTAATGCTGAATTGAAGGCTGCACAAGATCGATTCGCTACAGAGAGGGCTTCTTGGGAAAAGGAGAAGATGAGCTTAAATGATAGGCTCGCTCATGCCGAAAAGCGAGTAGCTCTTGCCGAGAGTAATGCCGATACTGCTCTTAAGTCGGCCTCTGCTGCTACTTCTAATCTTGTTGCAGTCGAGAAAGAAATAGGAGGGTTTGAGGAGATGCTTATGGACTTTTTTGCTCAGGTTATCCGCACTCGAGACATCTCCTGGATCCTAGATTATAATATCACTCTGGCTAATGTCTGGGATATGATAGCCGATGGAGAGAAGCAGCAGTTAGGGGTTAATGAGATCGATGAAAGCAAACTTATGGAAGCTTTCCTTAAAGGTGGAGAGCCTGAGGCCTTGGCAGAAGGTAGACGTATGATTCGAGAGGCCATGGATAAAGAAAAAACCGATCTCAAGGGAAAAACCAATATCGATGAGGGATCCAGTTCAGCACCGGAGCTTAAAACTTCTAAAGTCGAGGAATACAATCCTGACGATCCCTTGATCTCCGAAATTCCAGTCCCTTCTGCCGTTGAGGCTTCCACTGCGGCTTCGGCTGAAGGATCAGCGGAAGGTATCTCCACATTTTCTCCATAGTTTGTCAAAGCTATTATAACTTGTCGTCGCTATGCTGAGCAATCCATTGAAGGGACCACGCTTTCTCCCAAACTAATAACTATTTCTTCTCATAATATAGGTGCCAGGTCTACCGAGAAGGTTACAGAGAAGCCAGCGGATGTCGAGACAGTTGGTGTGCCTCTAGTCAGTGAGGTCACTCCTGAAGATCCAAAGCAGCCCGAAACTGAGATAACTAAGGAAACCATTGAAGCTTCCAACAAGGGTGCCCCAAAGGATGTTGAAATTATTGGGGCCTTGGATGATATTGATGACAGCCATGAGGATGAAGAGGAGGAGATAGACATCATGGGAGAAACCAAAGATCCTGAGTGTGAGACTTTGGACGAGATGAATGCGAGGAGGGATAAGCAGTTGGCTTTGAAAATAGAGGAATGAGAGATCTAAATGTGTCTCCTATCACTACTGCTGATCCCAAAACGGGGTTGATCATAAAGTTCCCCTCTAAGTCGATAACTTCGCAGCTTGCAAGCTAGTCTAGTGGATCCTCCTTCCGAAAAAAAGAAGAGGAATAAGCATGATAAAGCTGATGCTGACAAGGAGGAGGGGACAGGGAAGAAAAAGAAGGAGAAGAGTCTGAGGTCGTCCCCGAAGACCAAGAGGTGCTAGTTTAATTATGCCTTTCTTTTTAGTATTTCCGCTGGCATTATTATGTAGCTGCAAGTATGGCCCTCGCCTTTTGCTTAGTTTTAGATTGTAAATCCACACTTAGTAAATGAAAATCTGTTTCTTTTGTATCATCGCATACCTACAAATTTATCATATCTGCAAAGTTTATCATTCTAAATCACAGACATTAAATATAATCATAAGTAATGTTGACAATCGCAACTAGCGTTGAAGTCATAGATGATAATCGTTGAAAAGTTCATGTGCTAAGTAAATGTGAAGTATACACAAATGCGAAGTGTTGTATGAATATGCCCCTAATCAATCATCATTATAATGCCTGGCCAGGGCTTATTGAGGATTGATTAGAGTCACACTCTGGTTGCCCCCCATGTCCGGAAATGAAGGGGTCGGGCTCAGCTTTCATTCTCGTTCCAGATCCTACATCGGGATAAGAGCCCTTAAGCGGCATTTAGTTGAAACGCCTTTATACTCTCCTGTCGTATGCCCAGGATAGAGTTCGAACTCAGCTTTCAGTTTGTTCCCCGATCCTTCAGCGGGGTAGGAGTTCTTTTGCGACACTGAGTCTCCAGCGCCTTTATACTCTCCCGTCGAATACCAAGGGTAGAGTGTTAGTCGAGACGGTCTTTAAAATCATTGTGCACCTTCACGTCTCGTGGACAATTTGTTTCCTTGTCCTATGTACTTCTTCTTAGGCCTTGAGAAGTGGAGCTACGATGATTGTGTCATTTACTTTATCGCCTTCTCGATACCCTGCATATTCTTAGTAATTACATAGTTTACGATAATTCATGAGTAATAATATAGTAAGTAAAGGTGCGATAAAAGTAAATGATACACGATATTTTATAGTGTTTTGGTCGAATCATGACCTACGTCCACTTTATAATCTTTTGTTCATATAATTGGTCTGTTCTAGGCAAGTCAAGCCTTATTACACGGTCCTAAAAACAAAAGAATAAGAATGACAATTTTCATGTCAAATAGTGCCACAAATGCTGGGCATTCCACACTCTGGGGATTTCAATTCCGCCCACGGTCGTTAGCTTGAAGGATCCATTATCAAGCCTCCATAGGATGGCATAAGGTCCTTCCCACTTTCGTCCCAAATGCACTGGGGGTGGAAAGACACGCTTAAGAACTAAGTCTCCAAGTTCAAAGGTTCGAGCTCGGACTCTTTTGTTGTAATACCAAGCAACTTGCTGCTTGTGCCTCAAGGCACGTAGGTCCGCTTCGTCTCTCTTT
Organism: Allium sativum; assembly: GCA_030737875.1. Taxonomy (NCBI): domain Eukaryota; kingdom Viridiplantae; phylum Streptophyta; class Magnoliopsida; order Asparagales; family Amaryllidaceae; genus Allium; species Allium sativum. Next base: position 89,703,794 of record CM060920.1, read on the forward strand.
TCCTCTACCATATCCAGGGATTCGAGAAGAAGCTTGTTATTAGTCATTGGGTCGTAATAAGTGACCCCGTGGGACGGTACTTCTAGCTCTACTGGGATGACTGCTTCCGACCCGAAAGCAAGGGAGAAAGGGGTATGCCCGGTAGCTGATTTGAAAGTTGTTCGATAGGCCCACAGAGCCAAAGGTAGCTCATCGACCCACATCGCCTTGGCCCACTTCAGTTGCTTCTTCAAAATGGACTTGATTACTTTGTTTGTTGCTTCTACCTGCCCATTTGACTGTGAGTGTGCCACAACCATGAACCTCTTCTCGATATGGTATCTTTGACAAAAATCTCGGAACTCAGAGTTGTCGAATAGGGTTCCATTATTAGTTATAATAATTTTCGGGATTCCAAACCGACATATGATATTTCTCACGACGAAGTTGATCACCTTCATGGTTGAAATCGTTGTCAACGCTTCTGCTTCAACCCATTTTGTAAAGTAATCAATGGCCACTATAGAAAACTTTGCTTTACCCTTCGCTAGTGGAGACTTCCGATGATATCAACTCCCCACACCGCGAAAGGCCATGGACTCAACATTGTCTTTAATTGGTTAGGATGTTCCCTGGAGACCTTTGAGAATTTCTGGCATGCGTCGCAATATCGAGCATACTTAGCTGCATCCTTATTTACAGTGGGCCAAAAATATCCATATGGCAGTATCTTATTTGCTAGTGTTTATCCTCCAATGTGGTCGCCGCATTCTCCTTCGTGAACTTCTTTTAATACCCTTTCTATATCGTCATGGGCTATACACCGGAGGAGCGGCATCAAGAATCCTTTCCGATATAGAACTTCACCTTGCATGACATATCGCGAAGCTTTCCGAATCACGGCACGTCTCTCACTTTTCTTGATTGGGAGTATCCCATTGACTAGGAAATTCTTCAAGGGTGTCATCCATGACTCCCTTTCCGGCTCAGTCTCCAGCATAGGATAAATTTCCATCTGATCGATGCCTGGAGTCTGAAGTGTTTCTACTAGGACCATCATCGTGTCCTCGGGGTTATCAGAACTAGCCATTTTGGCTAGCTTATTGGCCCTCTGATTCTCCAATCGAGGGATGTGTGTAATGCTATAATGCTCTAAGCTACTCAGCATTTCGTTTACTTTCTTTAGACATGACACCAGTCTCGGCCCTTTAGCTTGGAATTCCCCATTGACCTGATTCACAACTATCTTCGAATCACAGAAGATACCCAGCTTTCTTATTCCCAACTGCTTGGGAAGCCTAAGCCCGACGATCAGGGCTTCATATTCTGAATCGTTATTCGTGGCATGGAACTCCAACCTCAGAGCATAATATATTGATCGTTTTTCGGGGGTTTCCAATACAATTCCTGCACTGATCTTCTATCATTCCTGGCTCTGTCGGTATATAGTTTCCATGCTTTAGGGTCAAGGAGTTGTTTTGGGGTATCAATTTCTTCACTCACTTCATTATCTTCAGGGATGGTAAATTCTGCTATAAAGTCTGCCAGTACTTGCCCCCTTATCGATCTTCAGGGCTGGAAGTTTAGGTCAAACTGACTCAATTCAATATTCCATTTTAATAGCCTTCCCGATGCCTTGGGTTTTTGCAATCCTTGTCTTAGCGGATGATCCGTATATACTGTAATGGGATGAGCCTGAAAATAGTGATGAAGTTTCCTTGATGCAATTAGTAGGCTATATGCAAGCTTTTCTATCTTTGGATAATTTCGCTCTGAGGCCACTAATTTCTTGCTTACGTAATACACGGGCCTTTGTACTTTATCCTCTTCTCTTACCAAGGTTAAACTTATGGCGTGGGACAATACTGCCAAGTATACGAACAAATCCCCATGATTCACTGGCTTAGACAGTATCGACTTTTTTTCCAAATGATCCAATAGGTTCTGAAATGCTTCAACACAATCAGGAGTCTATTTAAAGTTGCGCTTGCCTCGCTTGATCAGATCGAAGAATGGGATGCTTTTATCTGTAGCTTTGGAGATGAATCTACTCAACGCAGCTACTTTTTCAGCGAGACTCTGCACATTTGATTTGCCTTGGTTCCTGAATGCTTCAGATTGCTGTAATCTGATCTGTATTGATCTCAATTCCACGCGAACTAACAATAAAACCTAAAAACTTCCCAAAAGCAACTCCAAATGAACACTTCAAAGGGTTGAGCTTCATTCCATATCGCCTGAGTATATCGAACATTTCAGCTAGATCAGTAGTGTGATTCATTGACTGTCTAGATTTACTAGCATATCATCTGCGTATACCTCCATCGTCTTCCCGATCTGGTTATAAAACATTTTGTTTACCACACTTTGGTAAGTCGCTCTGGCATTCTTTAGGCCGAAAGGCATCACCACGTAACAGTATAATCCCAATTCTGTGATAAAGCTGGTATGTTCTCGATCCGGAAAATGCATGGGGATTTGGTTATATCCAGAATAAGCGTCCATAAGGGAGAGGAGCTCGTGACCTGCCGTTAAATCCACTAACTGGTCGATTCTAGGAAGTGGAAAGCTATCCTTTGGGCAAGCCTTGTTCAAGTCGGAGAAATTGATACATGTACGCCATTTTCTGTTGGCCTTTTTTTACCAAAACCGGTTTTGAAATTCAATCCGGGTAAGTCGAGTCTCTGACAAACCCCTTGCTCCTTAACTTCTCAACTTCTTCTTTTAAGGCAGCCGACCTCTCTAGGCCCAGGATTCGCCTTTTCTGCTTAATAGGTGGATGCTTCGTATTGATACTCAGCGAATGGCGCATGATTGACGGAGATATGCCACACATATCAGCGTGAGTCCATGCAAACACATCCAGGTTGGCCTTCAGAAAGTTGATCAGTTCCTTTGCACGAACAGGGTCCAACTGGGACCTGATTTTTAAGACCTTTACTGGGTCATTATCATCGATCGGAACATCCTCAGTTGTTTCATTAGGAGACGCCATTCTGCCCCCGGGTTCCTCGTCCTCTCTGGGATCTATATCCTGGGGTAGTTCCTTTGGCGGCTCCCTTGGAACTGTCTTTAATTGCTATGATGTATTCTCCTTTGCAGGCGGATAAGTATCCTTTGGGTCAATATTTAATCCCTTGAGTAACAATTTCAATTCTTCTATATGGCAAGCTCTTCCTGCGATTTGATTGCCCCTAACTACTCCCAATCCCGCATTTGTCGGGAATTTTAACAATAGGCACCAGGGCGTGATACAAGCCTTGGATTCTACTAGGGTCGGTCGACCCAGGAAAGCATTATAAAGCGACTCAATATCCAACAATACAAATGTGAGGATTCTCACTCTCCGGCGATCTCCCTCTCCCAGAGTGACTGGCAAATCTACATATCCGATCGGGGATGTTGAGGCTCCCTTGAAGCCGCGTATCCATCCATCACAGGGCTTCAAATCTTTTGATTCCAATTGCATCCGATCGAATGCTTTTTTGAAGAGTATATTTACTTGAACACCCCACCTTCATTAAGGTCACTCTCAAAGGGAATGCCTTAACTTCGGTGAAGCATTATAGGTAAAAGATACAGATAATTTACAAGACAGACATATGAATAGTGGAAAAACTAAATTTATTTCATAAGTACATGGTTCATTCAAAACATTACAACAATTGTCTCAAACCAACTTCCAAATCATTACAACAAAATATCTGTCTTGACTAAAACATAAAGAAGCATAAAATAATAGTAAGGCAGCATAAATCCCTAATAAGAGAGTATCCAAAGCCATAGCCCATGGAAAGAGAATCCAAGCAATACATCTACTCTCTTCAAGCTGGAAATGGTCTGGACTAAGCTGAAGTATTCCCTCCCTAAGGACCGGGGGAGAGGGGGGAGGGAAGAAAAGAAGACGAAAGAAAAATGGGTCAGACATGAGTCTGGTAAGTCCAGTGATTATTTAGCATGTAAATAGGAAAAAGGATCATGACATGAATAAACTGAACCTAGGACAGCCCCCTAGAAATAAGATAATAAAATTGAATATGCTATCGCACTCGTTACTATTTCTCTGCACCCACTTACAAGTGTTTCAACTAGCACGATGTGTTCAAGATAAATGATCCCCTTTATCGATTGTCTCCTACTCGTATACGTTTTCTACTTGTATCATTCGGCCCCGCTTGATTGTAGATACCTGTGCTGGTCCCACCATGAGGTGTATCAAATCCTATGGTGGCAACCCGACATAATTCAAGATGCACGGTTTATAACTACTGATGCCCAGTGCCTGATTTTTCCACTCCGGAGTACGTGCACGCCCGCACTCCATCGGAACCTACACTGACGCACCACCCGCCGTTGTTTTGACCGCTTATAATTAGCCCAGTAATCGTGCCCCACCCTACCTAGTTCAGGGTACCATGATACATCTATGTGGGTTACTGCTGAAATGGGTCCCCGTTACTAGGGTTTCCTAATCAACATGTTAAAATGGTTAAGTGTTCTTAAATTAACCTAACCCTACCCATCAGTTTAGTTAATATGTTGTATTGGTTAAGTGTTGCCTTAATTAACTAAGCCCTACCATTCCTGTCTTAGCTTTAATTCATTCATTAAAGCACCAACCACTCACATTAGATATGTATTGTTGCGGTCGTTGGATGTACCGGTCGGTTCCGAGCAGTCTTACACCGCAACTCAATCTAACCTCTGGTTCTTTTGGGCTTAATGCGCTAACCTCTCACATTAGATCTATATTGTTACGGTTGCTAGATGTGCCGGGCGGTTCCGGGCAGTCTTACACTGTAACTCAATCTAACCTCGGGTTAGGCATATTCGTCTTTTACTTAATTTACATATTTATCCTTCATATTTATATGTAAATTATCCACAATTATTGTCATTCAAGTCATGCCCTATTTACCCTCTAAATCATGTTCATAATTTTTAGGTATATAAATTATACCATTTTATGCAACTAATCATTTATATGATTATGAGCCAAACTATGCCAATAATATGAAATTTAAGGTTTTTCCCAATATTACCCCCATTATACGTTTGCATAATTCACATAGAACGTTAGGCTCGCAACTTAGCCTAACTTATAAACAAAAGGGAAAAGAAAGGAGCATGTACCATTCCCACAGCATAAAATAATAAGGATCTAACTAAACATGTATCATATAAATTTGGCATAAAACAATGAACTTGTATTTTGGATCCAATTAACATGAATCTTAAGCATATGAACGGGGACTTACATAGAATTACACAAATCCAATTAGGCATGTAAATGTGAACTTGCATTTGAGTTGGATCAAATTAACATGGATCTAAACATATGAGAATGTAGCTCTAAACATATAGGCATACATGACTTAGCCTAAAAACTTGCATGTAACATAACATGAAAGAGTCACCAAATTTATATAATACACGATTGGTTTAACATACAACATGATAAGTCCAATAAACCACAATAGTCTCATAGGCATATATGACAGAATCATCACAAGAATAGACATGAATAAGCATCACCATTATCTTACAACTAGGCACAGTTCTAGTTTCGCTTTATTATAAATCATGACTTTTAATGGTTCACATCTAAAGAATAACTGAACTTACAAACAAAAGAAAAATCTTGTTTTCTGGGATCTGTTTTCTGAAATTGAAAAGATATCCCTTGACATAGACTATCAATTCTCAAATTTAGATTTGATTCGTAGCTTCTAACTTGGTTTCTAGTTTGCTTCCTAGTTGGAGAAGGATGGTGGCTATGCTAGGTTGACCATGGATAGCATGACGGCTCCTTAGAAATGAAATTGTGTGGTTTAGGGTTGAGGGTTGGGGTTGTTTATATAGAAGTTTAGATTTATGTGAGTCGTTAGATCAACCTAGAAGCAATCAGAACCATCCAGACTAGATAGAGCTATCCAGAAATCTCCACCTATGCACTAGTGACTCAGCAACAAGTCAGAAATCGTCACTGTTTGGATCTGGGCGAGGGGGTCGACCCCTACATGGGGGTCGACACCCCTCTTGGGGGGTCGACACCTATGTCGAGCCCTCCCGGGGGGAGTCGACCCCTATGAGTGGGAATTTTCCTGCCCAGCTGATTCACATGATTTAAAAATTCGAACTGTTTTTGTTTATTTAATTATTTAATTTTCTGTTTAAACATGAAATCTTCTAAACTCCATATCTTCTTCATACGGAGTCCGATTCATGCAAACTCGGACTCTATCTCAAGCAGAATTCCGAGACGAACGCAATGGAGTAACCCATTTCCCTTAATTCTCATTTTTACAATTAAGTATTCTTTAATTCGTTACTTTAATAAACATAGAAAATACGGGGTGTTACATTTACCGAACTTCCATTATCCACCAAAACTTTGTGAATTAATGCGGGGCCAATATTTGTGGTGATCACCAGAGGGTCCTCGGTAAGGGAATGAATTCCAATGTTATCACTTTCGCGAAAGGCGACGTCATCGGACATAGTTTTTTGCTGTTTCACTAGGGCTACCACTTCAGGATTACTACACTTCCCTACTTCAAGATGTTTGGCTGCATTTACATATTGATCCATTGTTCTAAAGCTATGTCTAACCGGATGAGGTCATCCTACTATAGAGTTAATGACAATGTTCTTTCCTTTCTGTTGAGCGGTAGGTCTGGTGGCAGGTTGATTCTGATTCAGGGGTTGTCCAGCTTGCCCCATGTCTCTCGGCGTAATCTTATTCTCGTCCAACTTTCCCTCATGAAGTAACTTCTCAACAACATCCCTTAAATGCGGCATTCGTTGGTGGAGTATCCGTGGGTTTGATGGAAAAGACAGAACTTCCCCGACTCTCGTTCTTTCTCTGTAGAATCCATAGGCCGGGGCCTACTATACTGGAGGACGTTGTAAGTATCCACAAAGATATTTTCTAAGGTATCATTTAATGGGGTGAAACTATTGAATAGCCGGTATCGAGGCCTCTTTTGTGAGTTATTTCCTTGATTCCTCCTTTTGTTACCATTCCCATATTGACGACCATTCCCTTGGTTTTTATTCCCTACGTTCACTTCCACCTTTCCAGAGCTGTCCCCAGTTTGTTTGATTGCCACATTACTCTGTATATCTTCCTTGTCAGTGGCCTTCCTCTTTCGGTTGGCGTGGATATCTTCTTGATGCAGGCGGATGTTGGGTTTTTCATAAAATATTTCCCTAGTCAGTTGTGGGTTGCCAACAAAGTATCTTCCAAACTCCGTATCCTTATCCACTCCATCGATCAAGGCCATCAAAATAGTTTGTTCGTTGGGATCTCTAACCTCTGTGGCTGCTAGATTGAAGCGATCTAGATAGGATCTCAAAGATTCATCCGGGCATTGCTTAATGAGGGATAATTCGATGACATTCTTAGATCTCTGAGTATGCAGCCGGAACAGATTCACAAACTGTTCACTTAATTCCCTGAAACTGGAGATCGATCGCGCTGGCAAACGAGAAAACCACATTAACCCCATATCCTCTAGAAATATCGGGAATGCCTTACACTTTACAGCGTCGGAGGTGGCAGCAGCATTCATGTACCATGAATATCTCATTAGGTGATGGACTGGATCCACCCTTCCTGCATAACGGTTCATAGGTGGCATGTTAAATTTCCTTGGGAATCAAACCTCTAATATGTCATCTGTGAAGGGCGTATGGCTACGGCCTATACCCCAATCTTCATTTCTTTGTCCGCGACTTTCTACCATCATTTGTCTGATCATGGCTTCGACATCTGCATGGGTCAGAGTAGATTCAGGATCAGCACTTCTTGCCCTGCGCGCCCCTCCAGCATTTCTTTGACGTGCTGTTGTAAAGTCTGGGGCCTGAGCAGAACTCCCTTGCCCCCTATTGCAACGGTCAATCACGCGATGAGCGGGAGGAATGGGTTGATTCTGAGAAGGGTCAACGATGTGTCTATTCCTATGTGGTAGAGCGGGCTCATTTAAGTTACGGTTATTAGTTCCCTAATTAAGTGCCTCTTCTTCTCGAGAAGGAAGTGACCCAAATCGAAGATGCTCTATGTTCTCAGCCCTTTCTAATGGGGGCCATCGTCGGTTTCTCCGAGGCTCTTCGGACGAGGATGAGTATTCTAGGGTAGAAGGATGGACTGGTGGGGGTGTCCTCTACCTTTGGAGATCATCAATATGCTTGTCCAAGGCAGTGATATTCTGTTGCAACAAGGAGCTTTCTTGTCTTTATGCTGCCAACTCATCATTCGTCCTATCCAACATTTCAATGATGCGAGAGAGATCTCCTTCAGTAGCTGGGACAGAGGGGTTGAATTGGTCATCAATATCCTCTCTTATACGCAAGGAAACGAGCCGGGTCAAGCTGAAGTATCGGCACGAGTGGAACGAGCCATAATTTCCCTCCCAGGTCGAGTAGTAGTCTGATTATCATTTCGGGTCGTGGTTGCCCTATGCTGATGGCTCGTGGTACACTCTTGGAGTCGGCTCGTGGTGGTCCTGTGAGGTCGGATCGTGGTAATGCTAGTAGAGGGATGACAACGTTGTCCTGGGATCGGGTCATTACACCCTCAGCCACTCAAGTCGTGTTGCCACCACCGGGTCGGGTCGCCCCCTCCTCACCACGATCCGGAGATTCCACGTCGACCTGCTCTTGAACGCTATCTTCGTGAGCTTCGTTCGTAGCTTCACTGGCTTGTGAAGCTTGCGCATCCTTGGATTTCTTTCCATCCATAGTAATTTGAGTTTGCTAAGTTCTTCAAAAATCAAAACAGTGAAGGTTCAGACTATCTTCTTCGAACTTGAGTATCCAAACAGTAGAGCGATAACCCGATATGCTGAGACTTCAATTCTCAGTGAAAGCACCAAAATGTTAGATCCAAAAATTGCTCTAACACCCAAATTATTTGAATAAGCAGAGATTAATATCTAGAATTGCAAGAAAAACACAGAAAACGCACAAGATTTATAGTGGTTCGGTGTTAACGAGCCTACGCCCACTTTATATCTATGATTATTCATAAGATTCAAGTACAACCAATGATTTCTCTCTCAATCTCACTTTTACAATGCTGATTCACTCAATAATTTCGAGCTAAGACTGATAAGAAATAATAAAATAGCAGCAATGGTGGAAACAACACTCCAAACTGCCAAAAGATCCTAAAAAAGCCAAGCACTGGGCTATTTATAGGTGATGCTTGCAGGCGGATCATGGTCATATATGGCACAAATCTCGAGGATCTCGGACTGGTTCGTGAGCGGATGTAAAAATGGTCAAAATGGCCGTTGTGGACAAATGTCGTGAGTTCCGGGCCTTTCGGGTCGTGATAGACCAATTTCTCGCTTTCATTCTTTGGCCGTGAGGATGAGATCATGGAGAGGGATCGGGCCATAGAGCATTGGCATGGAGGGATCAGATCGCGGATAGGCGCCACGAACGGGGTAGTGTCACGAGTCGAGGAAGGTAAGGTGACCACGATCGAGTTCCCGAGGGCTCTGATGAGTGAGGCTTTATATTTTCTTTGTGTGTAAACCTTGGTGGCTTGGTCCAAAAGCTAGCCAACATATACAATAATATTTATTTATAAATATTAAATTTAATTATTTTTAAATATATTAATATTTAAAAAGGGTTTATTTAGAGCTTTAAAAATAGCCAGTTTTGCAAACGACCTCCGTTTCTGGCGAAACTAATTTTGTTGGATCCGCAATATTAAATTATTGCTAGATCTCAATTTTCGTGATTTTTAGAGTCCGTATGTAGTCGTACGGGATTTTAATGTGAAAAACAATCAATAATTTGACCTTTAAAAATACACTGTGTGAGCAAATGAAGTCGGAATTCGACAAAAGCAGTTTCGTTGGGTCCGTAATGTCAAGCTGTAGCTGTAAATCCATTTTCATCGAATTTGAATATGTTATGTGACTATGCGGGGTTTTAAATGTTAAATACAATCAGCGTTATAATAAAAATCAATAAATTAATGAATATAAAAATATTATACTTCCCTATAAATATCCTACTACCCTTAAACCTAATCCGTTAATTTTAGTCAGTCAAAATTTCACGCCGCCACTTCGAATAAAAGTTCGAAACTTTGAAAAATGAAATCAAATTCAAATAAAATTCTAAAATCACAAAGCTTGATTTTTCTGAGTTCGGTGGAGCTTGTGCTTCTTTCTGTTGGAATCTGGTGGGACGCGATGCATGTTTACTGGTGCTTGAAAACTTGCAGTCGGACTAAGGTTAACGTTTGTTGAAGATTGAAGCCTCGAGTTGTGTATTGATGGTTATATTTGGATTGAGAGGGTTAAAGGGATCTCGTATGCATATTTTTGGGTTGTTTGATAATTAATGGGCGTCGATAGTTACTGTACATGTTCGAAGTACTTCTATTGTCACCTTTTTTTTTGAATGATGCGACTGAAGCCTTGATGGTTTGATTGAAAGGAGAAAGCAAAGAGGATTTTGTCGGTTGAGTTCTGTTTGAGTTCGAGGGTCCATGTAGGGAGAACGAGGAGATAGGAGCAGCGACTATGGAGTTTATGTGCATGCCACAGTGATAACCGTGATGTAAGGGAAAAAGTCTAGTTCTGTATTTGGGGTATGGTAGGGTGCGGATTTGAACGAGGATGAGAATGGTGACTTCGGTTTAAAGGATAATGGAGTATTGAGTGAATGGGATCGATCTCAGGTTCGGCTATGGCGTTTAAGGGAGCAGGTCACGGGAGCTCTTCGTGAGGACTTAAAATGGAACAGACTGAGAGTGAATTAGAGCTCGTTACAATTTATAGCAAAATAAATTGTCCGGTCTGAATCGACGATCGATTATCGTTATTCAACGATAACCGACCAATGTGAGTAAATCTCACTAACTCTATCCAGCTATATTTAAATAACATATTTTTAGAATTGATAAATGATGATTGATATTTATGTGTTGATTGTTTGATTGAATTGATGATTGATTGTTTGAGATTATAAATAACGATATATATAAATCGTTAATCGAATATTGATTCTGTTTATCAGAATATTTCATATCGAAATGAAATCGATGTTATTATATTGTTTTAACATCTTTGGATGCAGGGAAATAGGTTGGAGGGATCCAACTGGATTCCTCAAATATTATTCCTGTTTGTTTCCATATAAATTGTGATATATGACGTGTTATATAATCTGTTATTGATTATGTGTGTTTGGATGAGATTGATCATGATTATTGGGTATTTTACCCAACCTCTGCGAGCACAACCTAAACATCTGCCACCGCACAGAGGACTACTAGGAGCACCTTACGTATCTCAGGAAGTCGCGTGCGTCCCCTTCCATTCCCTCAGAGCCGACAGAATAATCAGATGAATGTGCGCTCCCCTCGTGCCTTACAACACCACTATGATCTACCCCGTTGGGTTATTCACCCTCAAACGTGCGCACTGGTCCAAGCGCCTCACTTTAATATGTTATTAGACCCTATGTCTAAGAATTCTTTTACGCGCTTGCTTTATCTTATCAGGTTTCCATTTAACTTGGTTATCTTAACTTTTTATTTAGGTTACCAAGTTCTTCTTAGCCCCTTATATCTCTGAGGAATGGGCCCCTCTTGCTTATTAATTTCAGTTATACGACTTAACCCATTTAAGTTTATTAATAAGCCCACAACACGTTATTCTCTAGATTGTGATCCAAGGTTTGTGATCCACAACCCTTTATATTCTTATTTGACTTCAAGGTTACAATAACATGTTCTACTTAATATGTTATTAAGTATATCTCAATTCACATGTTTTCTAATTAACATGTCACTTACCATTTATGATTAAATATAACTTATTTCATTTCATAAGTTTTCCTCATTCATTCTCATTTAATTATAAATTCAATTTACACCGTCATTATAACTTATCGTTGTTTACTTCTCTTTTAACTAAGGTCCATTAATAAGTTTCTCTACCCATTTATTGTAACCTATGTTATAATTTCCTCTTGTCCCTAGGACAAGTCTAAACATGTTATTCTTATCAGCGGGTTTCAGACTTCCAAGTTTACAGATTACTCAATTTATAGTTAAGTACAACTTCTTATATTTCATAAAATTTCCCTCTTTTCTCAACTGGTTTCAGGTTTTCCCTATTTATTGATTTCTTAATTTACAATTAAGTGCCCCTTATCTCATTTCACCTGTTATCCCATTTCCTTACTATTTTATTACAACCTAAGTGATAATCTTCACTTGTCCCTAGGACAAGTCTACCTATTATACAACATTTTTATTAATGTAATTTATTTATAATAGGTGATTATCATTCCCCGTTTAAACCATTTACTGTTGTAACCCATTATTCTTCATTCACCATAATATATGTTCCTTATTTTATTAAGGAAAACACTTCATGCACCTATCGGTTTGATTTATAGAAAGAATCGGTGATTTATTTTCATAACGTATTCCCATCTAAATCCATGGTGGTAAGTAATTTCTTCCCTTTTTCCTACTATATTCGCTGTGGCTTACTTGCAACCACATTCTCAGAAATAGGTCATTTAGGGAAATACATCACTTTTCCTTTGCATCGCACTAACTCAGTCCATTACATCCCTTCCTTTCTTATTTTCTGAGTTAGGCAATTAGTTACCATCATTGCCATTTATTCATATTTTGCTATATGCATATATTTATATATATGCACTAGACCTCTCACATTAAGCGCACACTTATGGACGCTGAATTTGTCCGGCGGGTCCAGGCAGACATCTACTACAAGCTGACTTAACCTCGTATCTTAGTACCATTACATGTTTATTCATGCACTTAGACCCCTCACATTAGATTTACCACTTATGGATGCTGGATATGCCGGGCAGTTCCGGGCAGACTTCTACCACAAGTGTAATCTAACCTCGTGTCTAAGCGCGTTACAGCTTCTTCTTTACAGTAAATTTTAGGCATGTTATCCTTTTTACCGTAATCTAATTTACATGTCATCAAATTATGCCTATATTATGGCGCATGTCCTTTTTAACATGTGTTTAATTCTATTTTGACATGTAAACATTTAATCGGGTAATTGTTCAAATCTAACAGGTTAACATGTCATTTACTCAATAATATGCCACAAGTGAATCATGTAATTATAACAACAGTAGTCATTACCCATATTCTAACAAGTTTGTTTCTCAACATGTAATCATTCCAACACTTTAACAGATTCAACATATGAATTATTCATATTAACATCTCAACTTATTATAACAGTAATTCTTAATTATTCTGGAAAATTCACATATAATAACAGAGAATGTTTTAAATGATAATATATCATTATCTAAAATGATATAGCTTAAATCCACTCACCTCGTAAGCTTTCCAAATCCTGGATCCGGTCCAGATCTAATCTTTCATGGTTTTCCCCTAATTGGATTCAGAACCTAACAACCATGGATTGACTAGTTTTATTAAAATAGAAAGGAAAAGAAAGAGGAGGAATATTGAATAGATCAGATCTAGAAAGTTACCTTACTTTTCACATAATTCTGAACACCTTTTATAAACGTCAATCTCTTTCCTCTAGATCTTGATTTAAAATTCTTCTAAATAATATCTAAATTTCTTAAGAGATCTTAAGGAAGAGGAATAGCAGAGCTTCAGCGTAGCCTCAAAAATACGAGGTTTAGGGTTAGCTCTACAGACTTATTTATAGGTGTATCAGAGAAACCTGGTCCTTCAGATTTAAATTAAAAATATCAAAACCGACCACGTCAGAAGAATGTTCCAGATCCGCGGTGGGGTCGACCCTGGGGATGACCTCCATTGGGGTGGGTCGACCCCTAGGTCGACCCCCAATGGTCTATTTTCACTCCTTGATTTCCTGCTCGTGATTTTTTTTGGGACTAACTTATTTAATATATATACATATAAGTTCCTTATATGTATAAGAACTTCTAACGCTTATAACTACTTCATACGGTATTCGTTTTACACAAACCAGATGTCTATTTTAACCAGAATTTCGAGACGAAAGCAATGGCGCAGTCCATTTCAATTAATTCTAAATATTTAATTAAGTTATTTTTATTTATTATCTTAAAAATGCGGTGTGTTACATCGGTAGGCAGAGCACTTGGAATGTTTGAAAACCTCTGGCATTTATCACACTTACGGGCATAGTTTGCGGCGTCTTTATTGAGTGTGGGCCAGAAATAACCATATCTGATAATCTTCTTTGCTAGATTTTCCCCCTGGTGTAGTCACCGCACTCAATTTCGTGCATTCTAGCAACACACGGTCAACGTCGTTGCGTGCTACACACCAAAGTAGTGGAACAGAGAACCCTCTTTGATAGAGCACTCCATCTAAGATGATGCAGCGAGATGATTTGTGAGTGAGTGCACGTCTTTCTTCGTAGCATCCCGGGAGGATTCCATGTTGTAAGTAGTTCTTGACCGGTATGGATACGAGCTCGGTTTCGTTCTCTGTCGTTGCTACTGAATCAGTCTACATCTAATCGATGCTCGGGGAATCAAGTGTTTCGACCGAGGCAAGTCCCATGAGCTGTACATCCCCGGAGCTTGCCAATGAGTCGTCTTGCTCGTTTTGGTCTTGGGGGATATGCGTGATGATGTAGTGATCGAATTTGGTTAGCAATTCTCGAACCCGAGCATGATAGGGAGTGAGTCGCGCCTCCTTGGCTTGATACTCTCCTTGTACTTGGCGTAAGATAAGCTGCGAATTGGAATAAATCTAGATAGCCTTGATGTTAAGTTCGATTGCAATTCCGAGTCCAACAATCAAGGCTTCGTACTCTTTACCATTGTTGGTGGCAGGAAAGTCAAGTTTAAGAGTATAGCATATCGAGTGTTTCTCAGGAGTGATGAGCACGACACCAGTGCTAGAACACTAGTTGCTAGAGGGACCATTACCGAATAACTTCCACTGAACATCTGGAGTTTCAATATTTTTTAGGTGAAAATCTTCTGGAGCAGTGAATTCCGTGATGAAATCTGCGAGGGCATGTCCGAGGATGGCTCGGCAGGGAATGAAAGTGATCTCGAATTGGCCCTGTTCTATATTCCATTTCAGAAGTTGCCCACATGCCTTAGGTCATTGTAGGACCTATCGTAGTGGTTGGTCAGTGAAGACTTTGATTGGATGGGACTGAAAGTAAGGCTGTAGCTTCCGGAAAGAGATCAACAAACAGTAGGCAAGCTTCTCAAGGTTTAGATAGTTCATTTCTACCCCCGTTAATCTCTTGTTGATGTAGTAAATGTGTCGTTGGACACGGTCTTCAATGCGGATGAGTGCCAAGCTAATTTTATGCATAGAAAAAGACAAACATACATGTAAGTCCTTGTGATCCACGGTTTTGGACAAGATAGGCAGTCGCTCTACGTGATTCAGAAGGTTCTTGAATGTGGCGACGCATTTCGGTGTCCATGTGAAGATGCGCTTCCCTTTTCTGAACAAGTCAAAAAAGGGAATGCACTTGTCAGTAGCTTTACAGATGAATCGACTTAGGGTGGCGACCTTCCTATTTAAACTTTGAACATCCTTGATGCTCTGAGGGGCCTGAATATCCCGGATAGCTTTAATATTATTTGGATTGGCTTTAATGGCTCGTGAATTTACAATAAAACCCGAAAAAATCCCGACACAACGTCAAAAGAGCATTTCAAGGGATTGAGTTCATGTCGTATTGGCGGAGGATACCAAACATTTCGAAGAGGTCACGGACATGGTCCTTCGATACCTTCATTTTCACGAGCATATCGTCCATGTATCCCTCCATGGATGTTCAGATCTGGTCCTTAAACATGCAGTTTACCAGTCGTTGATAGGTGGCACCAGCATTCTTTAGACCGAAGGGATAGAAATAGAGCCCTAGGTCAGTTATGAAGGAAGTATGATCATGGTATGAGAGGTACATCAGAATCTGATTGTAGCCTGAATAGGTATCAGTCAAGGACAAGAGCTAGTAGCCTTCTGTTGAATCAACAAGCTGGCCAATCTTCGGGATTGGGAAGTCGTCTTTAGAGCATGCCTTGTTCAAGTTGAATATGTCAACACACGTTCGCTACTTGTCTTTTTCTTTCATGACTAGGATGGGGTTGGAGACCCATTCGGGGTTGAAGGCTTCTCAGATGAAACCATTGTCGAATAACCTACCCACAACCTCTTTAAGTGCAGTTGATCTTTCGTTTCCCAAGGTTCGACATTTCTGTTTGATCGTGAGTTGCCAAGGAGTGATACCGAGCCTATGACAATCGATTCCTGGATCGATGCCACATATCGGAGTGGGTCCAGGTGAAAACGTCGAGGTTGGCCCTTAAGAAATCCACAATCTCTACTTTTATTATGGGGTGGAGTATCGATCCAACTTTCAAGACCTTCATCGGATTGTCGGGGCTGATCGGAATATCGGCCGTTGGTTCTATCGAGGTAACCCCCTCGAAATCCGGCTCTTCGTCCTCCCTTGGATCGAGATCGTCGAAACGATGGCAGTGGCGCTTGAATCAGGACTCAGACGTTGTTGATTGCTATACGGAGATGGTTTTTGCGCAAGAAGGCGAAGGCATGGTATTGCATTTGTCTTTATTGCGCGCGTTCCTCCATTTTATGAGGTAGCAATCTCTTGCTGTTGCTTAGTCGCCTTTATCCGTGTCGATCCTGTTTTCTATCGGAAATTTCAATAGAATGGACCGTGGTGACATGTAGACTCAGAACTCTGTAAGGAACGGACGCCAAAAGAAGAAGTTATATGGAGATATGACGTCGATAACACAAAAGTGAGGATTCAGACCCGGCTCCGATCCCCTTCTCCGAGTTCTAAAGGGAAGTCAACTATTCCCACCAGATGATTGGATGAACCATTGAATCCGTGAATCGTGGACTGATAGGGCTTCAAGTCGTTGGCCTCAAGTTTCATTTGGTCCTAGGCCGCCTTGAATATGATGTTGAACGAGCTTCCCGAGTCGATAAGAACCCTTCGGACGAAAGCTGGGCCAATCTGAGCAGAAATAACGAGAGAGTCAATCTTCGGAATCTCTATTCCCATGGAATCTTTCTCGTAGAAAACGATATTGTCCAGCATTGTTTTCTGCAGCTTGGCGGGGACGGAGTCGTCCAGAGTAAAGCATGCTTCATAAGTGGCATGTTTTATAGAATTGGTGTAATACTCCATCCTGCGGAAGCTGTCGTGTGCAGGTGAGGTCCTCCACAAATAGTATTGGTCACAATTCCACGTGAATTTTGATTGGATAGCCCTAGGGCTGCATTCGCAGGTCCTAGAAATGTGGGCGTTGGAGGACCCATGGATACTGCTCCAAGCATTTCACGCGGATGAGTTTTTCAATCGCATGCTTGAGGTGACGGTGGCCATTGGTATTGTGCCCGTACATGTCATGGAACCTACAATATTTGGCATAGTTTTTCTCGTGGTCAGTGGTGTGACGGCCGCCCCCACACCATCAGACATTTTCCCGAAATGCATTGTGTCAATGCCAGACTAGCACGGGACGGCCGTCAAAAAGGTGGGAACGATAAATTACCAAAGAACCTATAGTATATCTCATAGAGCATGGAATAAAATATAATAATAACATAACTTGATATAAAACAGGCAAGATAGTACATAAGCTGAAGCCTAAATCATATCCATCAGAGTAGCGGAATCCAAAATACAACTTCATATCCAATTATTACAACTATAAAATTCTGTCTCTAAAAGGAAATAAAAGAGGTACACTACTAATGCCCAAAGCAGTGACCATCAATAATAAAGGGAGAATATCTGTAAAGTACGTGGAAGCCTCCTGCTCGTCTCTGGGCAACTACTCGTGCATAACCACCTAACCTGCCTCTAGTCTTTTCGTTTTGGAGCACCTAGAGTAATAAGAAGAGACATAAAACTCTGGGTCAGACGAAAGTCTGGTGTGAGCGATAGAAAATCTATGTAACTGAATAAAGCAATAACATGTAAAAATAATCATACCTGACCTGGACCTACAACCAAAGAGTTAGCACAACAAGATGTACAATACATTAAGTTAACACTAACATAGAGTGTAAAATGGAAGTGTGCGTGTCATGGTGATAGCAAACATCAAACATAGCAATCATTCCTCACATCTCTCACTCAGTGCATAAAGCATACGATATCAACGCTTTGATCACTAAATCCCTTGGGGCCATGATGGGTCCACACCGTCCTGGATTCCGTACAACTATTGCTGTGACCACATCGCCCTGGTCTATAGTCAATAACCCTACCCAGTTCACACCGCCCTGGCTCTGGGTACAGGCCAACCAGTCCATACCGCCCTGCCTTTGGTTCGTCAACATGCCCCCTCTCTCAATGGTGAACCAAAGTTATAGATATCGATAACTCCTTTGCACACGTCCCGCAGCAAATCCCAACTCTAGAAGTCAACTCGTTTGTTCCCCTCTAGATCCTAAGTGATAACTTCCCACTTAGACTTCCTTTGCATCTCTGGTTTTGGTTGAATTGGAATTGGTCTTCAGAAGAGTCAACGCGTGGTAGTGGTAGAAGCTCAAATCCGGTTCGTTGATCCTATTCGGCTCGTCCATTTAGGTTCGGTTCGGTGCTCCTCCTCGTCTCGGTTCGGTTCGGTGTTCCTCCTCGTCTTGGTTCCATTCGATGCTTCTCCATTTCGGTTCGGTGCTCACTCCAACTCCAACCCTATGCAAGTGGCCTTCCTTTTTGCCATGCTCCAATCCGGTTCTGTCCGTCTTATCCGATCCCGCATATCCGATCGGAACCAGATCCCTATAGAATTTCCAACAAGCTAATTTTTGTCGAACGACGACATTTTCAACCATTCTAACTTTTCTATGCAATCATAAAACATACCATACAGCAGTAGTAACATGTAGAATCAACTGAAAACATCAAAACAACAATTTCACATGTTAATTTAGATCAAACATACCCAAATCCATGATTTTCCCCTTAATCCCCTAAATTCCGAGATTAAGAAAATAAATCCAAATCAACCTAATTTCATATATGTGACATAAAATATGATTTTAGAATTTATGCATATTTTCCATAATTTTTGGATGTATACTTTCGCTAATTATCACTAATCATCCCTAATTATCCATAATCAGTGTATGAACATGAAAATCACTCACCTTAGCCCATAATTAATGATAGATCTGAAACTTTTACTGATTTGGCTCGGTTTCCAAGGTGGTGCAGCAGCTCTACCTCGAATTTGGTGGTAATATGGCTTGATTTGATGTAGATTTAATTAATTTATGATTAGAGAGTGATTAGAGAGAGATTTAGAAGATGAAAGCCATGATTAGGGTTTGAGAAAGGTTTGTGGCGGCTATAAAAATGAAAGGAGATGATTCTACAACTCCTTTCAGCCCTCCCATAACCATAATCCCAAATTGGGCTTTGGGCCTTGCTGCTAATCACTTAATTAAGCCCAATTAGGTTGTTTTCCATCTTTCATATTTTATTTCATCCATATCTTCAAAACGGTAAGTCCGTTTGATTAATGTAACCACTCTACGAAATGGGAAACCATAATCCAAATACAATGGAAGGGGTTTCAGATCAAAACTCCTTACCAATCAAAAGTTATAGGCGAAAAAAGATTCGTCAGGGGAAAAATGGTCATTTTAAAATCCGACAAAAACCGTGAATATGGGACATGACCCCAATAGTCATTTTCCAAAATTACACGACCATATGACTTCATATGAAAATAAAATAAATATTCTACGATCCTCTGATATGTAGAACACGGGTCGTTACACTCTCCCCCCCTTAAGAAATTTCGCCCACGAAATTCCTTAATCAAGAAAACATACAATAGTGTCCCGCATGCCTATCAACCATTTACAAATAATCAAACATGTATAATAAACACAACAAGTATGTCCTAGCATGCGGTCTAGTAACAAGGGAATAACTATATAGCGATTAAAATCTTACCAGATAAAGAGCTCTTGATACGGTTTCCTTATGTTCTCCTCAGTTTCCTAAGTACAGTCATTCTCATTATCACCCCCACTGGACCTTAACCATTTTCACCGTCTTCAATCTAAGTTGTTTCGTATCTTGTTTGACAATACGAATTGTTCTACGGTTTCCAATTGCCTCGGATTCTACCTCGATATCATCCAACTAATCCAATGAAATAGTTATATTAGAATCGCCTACGAACTTCCTTAACTGAGAAACATGAAATACGTTGTGCACTCCCGCCATCTTGTCAGGTAATCCAACTTTATACGCTAAATTCCCAACTCGCTCGAGAACTGGAAATGGACCAACAAACCTTGGTGCTAACTTACCTCCCCTACCAAACCGAATCACATTCTTCAAAGGATAGATCTTGACGAATACCAAGTCGTCAATGAAGAATTTCAAATATCCTCGTATTTTATCAACATAATTCTTCTGCCTATTTTGGGCAGCCTTCATTCGCTGTTGAATAACCTTGATCTTATATGAAGCTTCTCTTATTACATCTGGCACAAGCACAAATTTCTCATCGGTTTCCATCCAACATGATGGTGAGTTGCACGATCTTTCGTACGAAGCTTCAAATGGATCCATACCAATAGTGGACTGATAACTATTATTATACGCGAACTCAACTAGATGCAAATGGTCATCCCATGATCCCCCGAAATCCAATATACAAGCTCTTAAGAGATCCTCTAATACACGATTCACCCTCTATGTTTGACTATTGGTTTGAGGATGGTATGCGGTACTAATATGTAATTCTGACCCTAAAGCCTCTTGTAAGCTCTTCCAAAACCCACTAGTAAATAATGGATCTTGGTCACTCACAATACCTTTAGGTACTCCATGAAATCTCACTACCCACTTCATATATAGTTCCGCTAACTTAGCTGTCGTTCTATTCGACTTGACCATTATAAACCTTGCACTCTTGGTCAATCGATCCACAATCACCCAAATACTATCATGACCAGATCTAGTCCTTGGTAAACCATCAATGAAATCCATTGAGAATTGTTCCCATTTCCATTCGGGATTTCCAACGGTTGTAACAAACCACAAGGCTTCTTTTGCTCGGCTTTAACTAACTGGCAATTCATGCACTTAGATATAAACGTCCCAACGTCTCTCTTCATCCATTCCTAGTAGTAGATCTGCTTCATGTCTTGATACATTTTGTTACCACCGGGATGTATAGTCAATTTCGAGTGATGACACTCTCTAAGCACTTCATCTCTCAATCCATTAACATTAGGTACAACTAGTCTCCCATTCTTTCGAAGCCATCCTTCTCGATCAAGTCCACACTTGTTCATTCCCTCACCGTCAATACCCATCTTTACCTTGGAGATGAATTCCAATATATTAGGATTGTCCCTCTGACTGGAACTGATCCGCTCAATCAAAGTCGGTCTGATCATCAAACTTGCTAACATCTCTGGACCTAATTCACACTTAGGTCTGAAATCATATCCCGCGATATACTCCTGTTGCTTCCATTCAAGAAACATAGCCCCCAAACTGGCATGTCTCCTACTCAATGCATCAACTACCTCATTGCCCTTTTCGGGTGTGTATGCGATATTAAAATCATATATGGCCAAGAAATCTAACCATCTCTGCCGATGAAGATTTAAATCCTTTTGAGAGAAAAGATAGTTTAATGACTTATGACTGGTAAACAACTCGAATCTTTCTCCTAAGAGATAGTGTCTACACATCTTCAACGTGAACACAATCGCTGCCAATTCTAAATCATCGGTAGGATATATTTTCTCATGTGGTTTCAGTTGCCGACTAGCAAAAGTTACAACCTTACCTCCTTGCATCAGTACAACACCTAGTCTGGTACCACAGGTATCCGCGTATACGTCATCTCTTCATTCCCCTTAGGAATAACAAACACTGGTGCACACGTTATCTTCTCCTTAAGTCTTTTAAATGCATTCTCACACCTTTCATTCCAAACAAAAGCTCGATTCTTCTTGGTTAACAGAGTTAACGGTGTGCTATCTTGGAGAAGTCTTGAATAAACTTACGATAATATCCAGCTAATCCTAAGAAACTTCTCACATCCGTTGCATTCTTGGACGTAGACCAATATTGAATCGTAGCCACCTTTACAGGGCCCACAGCAATACCATTCTCTGAAACAACATGGCCCAAGAATCTCACTTCCCTCCTCCAGAAGTGACTCTTAGACAATTTCGCTTTCAATTGGTGTTTCCTCAACACCTCCATCACTACCCTCAAATGTTCCTTGTGTTCTTTCTGTGTCCTCGAGTAAACCAAGATATCATTCATGAACATAAGAACAAACTTATTAAATTGATCCCTGAAAACCTATTCATAAGATCCGCAAAGTACGCGGGTGCATTGGTCAACCCGAATGGCATGACCAACCACTCACAAAATCCATACGGCATTCAAAATGTCGTTTTAGGTATACTTCAATTGCTACTCGGAGCTGATGAAATCCTGTCGCGAGATCCAACTAGGAGAACACTTTTGCTCCATTTAGTTGATCAAACAAATCATCTATCCGTTGAAGAGGATACTTATTCTTCCTAGTCACCTTATTCAACTCGCGGTAGTCCACACATAAGCGAAGGGAACCATAGGCCTTGGTAGCAAATACAACTAGTGCTCCCCACTCGCAAACACTTCTTCGGATAAATCCCTTCTTCAAAAGATCGCTTACTTGCACTTCAAGATCTCGCTGCTCCCTTGGCGCCATACGACAAAGAGGCATCAATATAGGTCTGGCATCCTTCACTAAGTCAATACGAAACCCGATCTCTCAGTGTGGTGAAAGTCCGGTCACTCCCTCAAAGATGTCCGGATATTCGCCAGCAGTAGGCACATCTGACAACTCATCATGTGGAATGTCGAGGGAATTTAGAAAACTAGCCATCACCACATCACAATACTACCCTCCGCCCATCATCCGCTCTAATGGTCATCGAAGACCCCTCATATTCTACCACCACCCAATACTTATGGAGCCAATCGACTCCCAAATAATGCCAAATCCAGTAAATCCCAAACCAAAGCAATCACAAGCAAACATACATCCATGACTCGATAAGACCAGATTTTGACAAATAATACAAAGGCTAGTCGAACCACCAATCGGATTCATCACAACTAAAGCTTTATCGACAATCTCGGGTTCCAATTCCAACCTATCTACCAGGTTACTAGATACGAAGGAATAGGAAGCCCCGGTATCAAACAATACTCGAACAGGAACATCATAACAAGAAACATACCTTGAATAATGACACCCTTTCCCTTCTTCGCCGTAGTTATGGCATTCGACGAAGAAGGAACAACGTTGATAGAATATGCTTCCACGATCTGCTTCTCCTTAGGGGGTTGTGGACGTTTATTCTTGAAATGTACCACTTGGTCACATTTGAAGCACTTCTTCTCCCTGGTTTCGTTCGACAATCTCTGATATAATGGTCCTTCTTGCCACAACCAAAGCATTCTATATCTTTCTTATTCTTCTTTTTCTGACCATCCTTGGTTTGATCCTGCTTTCTCTTATTCTAGAACTCCTTCTTGCCTTCACCGCTTGCCTACGGTTTTGGCTCCTCGTCAGATGTAATAGCAACCTCGGTCTTCTCTTAGGGTAAAGGCTCTCCGATCTCAATGCCTTCCCCACAAGATATTCGAAAGTCTCATTGATATGGTTTGTAAGACTTTCCCCCAGGTACTCATCTAAGCCAATTATGACTTCTCGTTCTTCTTCTCGACGGTATCGATAAGAGATAATCTTTATTTCGATAAGGTATCGAATTCAGCAATGTATTCTGAGACTGCCCTACCATTCTGCTTAAGCTCTAAAAGCTTCCTGAACAATTCTTATTTTTGAGCAACTGGAATAAACTTATCAATGAAGTGAGTCTTAAACTGATCCCAAGTAACTTGATCCTCGGGAGTAGCCGCTTTAATATCATTCCACCAATTCATTGCCCGTCCTTGAAGCTGACGCGATGCTAGCTTTCTCTTTATTGCATCATCGATCCCCAAATCCTCGAAGATGCGCTCAAAACTATCAAGCCAATCCTGAACCTCTGTAGACGATTCCGTTACATGTAACGACTTTCCACCAAGACTAGTATAATCCTTGTTAAACTTGGTGAAATTGGCTCAAGGAGCCTGCACTACTGCACCACCACCATTAGTAGCATTAGGTACTGCTCCCTGAGAATCCCTAAGCATCTCTCCCATGAAGGCAGTAAACTTTGTCCTTATATCAGGGACATTCCCATTATTGGCCCCTGAACCCGCTCACTCTTCAACTCTGGGTGCAGAGTTCCTCACCGTACTCCTTGCGTTTCGGCTCATCGTTCAATCTATAAAGAGAAAACGATTAACCGTCTACTTAGTGGTGCCGCTACAGTGCGACTTCATCCTTAGATAAACTAATAGGATATATATAGTTTTTGAAAACCAAAATATCACAAATACGCTCTCTCATCTACGTATACTATCTCTCCTTGATATCTTCCCCTAGGTTAAACTATGCAACCTAGGCTCTGATACCAAGTGTGACGGCTGCCCCACACCATCAGACATTTTTCCTAAATGCGATGTGCCAATGCCCAACTAGCACGGGACGGTCGTCAAAAAGGTTGGAATGATAAATTACCAAAGAACTTGTAGTATATCTCACAGCGCATGGAATAAAATATAATAATAACATTACTTGATACAAAATAGGCAAGACAGTACATAAGCTGAAGACTAAACCATATCCATCAGAGTAGCGGAATCCAAAATAAATCTTCATATCCAATTATTACGACTTTAAAATACTGTCTCTAAAAGGAAATAAAAGAGGTACACTACTAATGCCTGAAGCAGTGACCAACTACAATACAGGTAGAATATCTATAAAGTACATGGAAGCCTCCTGCTCATCTCCGGTGAGCTGCTCGTGCGTAACCAGCTAACCTGCCTCTAGTCTGCTCATTTAGGAGCACCCAGAGTAATAAGAAGAGACATAAAACTCTAGGTCAGACGAAAGTCTGGTGACGATAGCAAATCTATGTAAATGAATAAAGCAATAACATGTATATATAATCATACCTGAACTGGACCTGCAACCAAAGAGTTAGCACAACAAGATGTACAATACTCTAAGGTAACACTAACATAGAGTGTACAATGGGAGTGTGTGTGTCATGGTGATAGCAAACATCAAACATAGTAGTCATTCCTCACATCTCTCACTTTGTGTGTAAAGCATACGATATCCACCGCTTTGATCACCAAATCCATTGGGGCCATGACGGGTCCACGCCGCCTGGACTCCGTACAACTATTACTATGACCACACCACCCTGGTTTATAGTCCATAACCCTACCCAGTCCACACCGCCCTGACTCTGGGGTACAGGCCAACAAGTCCACACCGTCCTGGCTCTGATTTGTCTACATGCCACCTCTCTCAATGGTGAACCAAAGTTATAGATATCGATAACTCCTTTGCATACATCCCACAGCAAAGTCCAACTCTAGAAGTCAACTCATTGTTTCCCATCTTGATCCTGAGTGATAACTTCCCATTTAGACTTCCTTTGCATCTCGGGTTTTGGTTGAATTGGAGTTGGTCTTCAGAAGAGCCGTCGCGTGGTAGTGGTTGAAGCTAAAATCTAGTTCGGTTCGGTGCTCCTATTCAGCTCGTCCATTTAGGTTTGTTTCGGTGCTTCTCCTCATCTCGGGTCGGTGTTCCTCCTCGTCTCGATTCGTTTCGATGCTTCTCCATTTCGGTTCAGTTCGGTGCTCCGCTCCAACTCCAACCCTATGCAAGTGGACTTCCCTTTTTCCATGCTCCAATCTGGTTCAGTCCGTCTTATTCCAATCCGATCCCCCCTATCCGATCCAAACCGGATCCCTGCAGAATTCCCAACAAACTATCTTTCGTCAAATGACGGTGTTTCCAACCATTACAACTTTTCTATGCAATCATAAAACATGCCATATAACAGTAGTAACATATAGAATCAACCAAAAACATCAAAACAACGGTTTCACATGTTAATTTAGATCAAACATACCCAAATCTATGATTTTCCGCTTAATCCCCTAAATTTCGGGGAAAATCCAAATCATCCCAATTTCATATATGTGACATAAAATATGATTTTAGAATTTATGCATATTTTTCCATAATTTTTGGATGTATACTTTCACTAATTATCACTAGTCATTCCTAATTAGCCATAATTAGTGTATGAACATGCAAATCACCTTAGCCAATAATTAATGATAGATTTGAAACTTTTACTGACTTGGCTCGGATTCCAATATGGTGCAGCAGCTCTACCTCGAATTTGTTGTTAATACGACTTGATTTTGATTAATTTGTGATTAGAGAGTGATAAGAGAGAGATTTAGATGATGGAAGCCATGATTAGGGTTTGAGAAAGGTTTGTGGCGGCTAGAAAAATGAAAGGAGATGATTCTCCAACTCCTTTCATCCCTCCTATAACCATAATCCCGAATTGGGTTATAGGTCTAGCTGCTAATCACTTAATTAAGCCCAATTAGGTTGTTTTCCATCTTACAAATCTTATTTCAGCCATATCTCCTAAACGGTAAGTCCGTTTGATTAATGTGACCACTCTGCGGAATGGAAAACCATCATTCAAATCCAATGGAAGTGGTTTTAGGTCAAAAATCCTTACGAATCAAAAGTTATAGGCGAAACAAGATTCGCCTAGGGAAATATGGTCATTTTAAAATCCGGCAAAAATCGTGAATGTGGGATATGACCCCAATAGTCATTTCCCAAAGTTACACGACCATATGACTTCATATGAAAATAAAATAAATATTCTACGATCCTCATATACGTAGAACACGGGTTGTTACAAGTGGATTCCCGAACATTTGGCTTCTTGTATTGGAGAGTATTACAGGCCTTTAACTAAATCATCTCTATATCTCGGTTCAGCGGAATGTTGTTCCTGTACTACTAATAGTGGTTGTGCTTCATAAGATCTGCCAGGGGCTAATTATTGTTGCAACCGCAGGGTTTGCCGATATTCGACTTTGGCTTGTAGGGTTTCATTCCTTTACCCTTGTCGGAGGATTCCCCGACCGTCTTTCCTTTGATATTGTCCTTGATGGTACCCGCGTGAGGATTGTTGGAATGACTACCTCGAAAAGCTCGATTGCGCCTTGCTTCTTCTTGGCACAGGAACGACCCGACTTTTTCGTAGAAAGGTTCTAAGGTCTTAGATTGCTATCTGTCGATCCAGGCTCCAAACTCAGAGGCATAGAGTACACCTTTTGCAAGTGAGAAAAAGACAATGCGAGGTTCTGGGTCGTCGACCTCAGTAAGGGGGCAGTATTGGATTGCTCGAGGGAGCTCTTGAAGGATTCTATGGGAACCTGATAAATGTTGGAGAGGGTGAGGTCGTTCTTCAGAGTTGCAACGAGCATCCTGAACTACCTGACCAATTCTATTGCCAACTGGCCACATTGTTGATTGATTAGAGTGGAAGGCGAGAGAACAAAAGAAAAGAAGTGCCTGCTAAGAAGACTGGGAAGCATTTACACTTGACTATGTCGGTGGCGTGACTGGAGTCCATCTGCCATTCATAGAGGTTTAAAAAAGCACGAGGGTCAGTCGTGCCCTCGTAAAGTGCCATCTGTGGCATGTTGAAGCGTCGGGGCCATTCTGCTTCATTCACGACGCTAGCGAAGAGATTATGCCTCAGGTGGGTTTCCTGCGAGTCGCTGGCCTCCCCTCACATATCTCTTATGATCCTTCGGACCATGTCGGAGAGATATGCCGGTTGGACATCCTCTAGCGGAATTCATTGGTTTGGGCACACTTTGGTAGTTCTGTTCTGCGGATGCCTTCTGTGATGCATATCGGGCTCATCCTCTTCCATATCGTCGACATCGATAGCCTCATTTTGGTATGGCTGGTGAGGTTGAGCGGGTTGGTGTGCATTCTGATTCAGAGGGACTTCGGCATGCTGGCTTGCTGAGAGTGAGGGTCCCAAGTTTTGAGAGATGATAGTTGGGTTCTGCCGAGGAAGGGGTTTGTTACTCGGACCTGGCTCATCGTTGATACCCAACCGGGAACGATCATGATAAAGCATCCCCGCATTATAAGTGACAGTGATTCTATCATCTTTACCATTTCCGTTGCAGTTGCCGCTGCCATTACTATGTGCATTAGAGTGGACGCCGACATTATTATTGAGGCTGAGCCTCCTTCTTTGATGTGGGCATCGGGATTCGGAAGAATAGGTTTCTGAGACATTGTGCCTCACTCGGGCGTTGTTTTGAGCAAGTTGGAGTTGGGTGACTAGGCATTTACTGTTTTGAAGTTGACACATAAGGTCAATGTTGTTTTAGATTGCCTCATTAAGTTCAAGAGCTGTGTTTTCATACTTCTTATTAAGAACGTAAATTTGCGCTAGAGTTGCAGCGGATTTGGAGTCTAAAGGAGGAAGAAATTACATTTCGGTTGGACCTTCTGCCAATTGAGGTTGCTGAGAAGTACTGCCGTCAATTGCGGTAGAGAGGCCGAGCGTTTAATTCTTTGGTCGCTTAGCCACCGTAAGTGGACTTGGCGGCATGTTATAAAGGAACTTAAAGTGCATCGAAGTCGACATGGAAAAGTGCGACCAAGGAGCAAGTCTAAGAAACTTTCTCAATGAAAGCACTAAAATTTTTATGGTAAAAAATGTCGTAACACCAAAGGATTCTCCGTTCCTTAAAGAATAATGTTTCGCATGGGAAAGTAAGTGCAAAAAGCTGTAAATAACACAGTAGATTTATAGTGGTTCGGTTTTGTGAGGGGCCTACATCCACTTTGAAGGAGTTTGCTGATATTTTATTTACAATAATAGGATGCAAGCTTAGAACTACATCATGACATCCATTTACAAACATTTCCAAGTATTTCAAAGTCATAATTCTCATATATGAACCTTGGAAAAAGTCACTTTTATGCTTCTTCTTCCTCAAAGTATGGATGCCATTAATGATTTCATATTGCTCTTAAGAGATGTCAAATCAGCCAATTTTTCAACCCCATTGAAGTGTGAGCTTGGGGGTATTTATAGTGGAAGGATTAGGTGGAGTAGGTAGGATTTGAGACCATAAGTTGTATTTTCGTATCCTTGAAGTCGGCACCCAAAATTTCAACTCCCCCTCATCATTTTCAAAAGAACTCGTATTGCTCTATTGCCATACGAAGTGACGTTTCCGCTAGGGGATACTAGTGTTTCGTATCCCACGAGGAATACAAACCTTCCAAGGGATACATTGTTTATGTTGTATTGAGGGGTTTGAAACTCCTATTGTCACAGGGGTCAGAATGTTGAAGGCGTGGGGACTCGAAAATACTATTATTGTAGGATCCAAACTTTTGTAAAGGTGAGGGAGTTTGAGCTTTTAGTGAGAGGAGGGAGTCGAAACTTCAACTACGAAGCCGGGGAGTTCGATGTTCTTAAGATTCAAAGTTTAGTGTGAGTAAGGGATACGAACCGGAGGGGTTCGAAACTTGGAGAGACCTGAAGCTTTCCGGTTCGAAGGCAAGGGGTACGAGCCTAGGGGTTCTAGATTTCCTACAGAAGGGATATGAAAATGTGGTTAGCTTGTAGTTTTGAGACGTCGTGAGGCTCCTTCTCGTCTGACATCTTCCAACCAAGTATCCTTGGCTCTTTGGCGACACTTTGGGCTTTAACGTTACACGGTGTGTTGAGTCGAGCATTTCTGGTGTACTTTCAGGAACTGGACCAAAAGACCGGTTAACACAACTAATAGATACCTAATCCAAATACTATATATTATGGATATAATGAATGTTATCAGTTAATATATATTATATAAATTATCCATATCCAATATATAATGGATACAGTGAATGTTATTTAATTGTAAGGGCCCCACCTTGGTACGCCCTAATAAAAAGCATTACAGAGTAATACCATCTATTAGAGCAAAGAACAGGGATAACTAGGAGAAACCATCCGTAATCTTGTTTTAGATGAGTATCGAATTCATCGATTGGTTGTATTGTAATTATTTTCTTACCTTAGGTGGATCGACATGCTCAATTTATCTAATATAAAACTATAATGGCTAAGGATCATATTCAGAACAATTTACAATACATCACAGTTTTACATATCACAAAACAAAATACATATAGATACAATCATGGAATACAATACATACATGTGCCACAAACTTGAACAGTTATATATGAACCATATACATATACAACAAACTCCAAATAAATGAATATACAAGTGACACGAATACACAACTTCCCATTAAGATAATAAATTCAATGAGATAGTCCAAACTAGATCAGCTGACAATGAGTCTACATATGTTTTGGATTGGAACAACTCGGTCTGACCCGAGTATTAAATACACGGATCGATCTAGTTTACACATCTTAGTTATAATGATAGATGAAATAAAATGTCAGACTGGCGTAAATTCCTTATCAAATGAAAAGGAACATAATGATCATAGGTTCACGAAATAAAAATAGGGTAATTCCTTTCTATCAAAAAGGAATACCCTACACATATGATACAGAATTCTCCGTGTACAAGTCCACATAAACAATATGTGCTTGCTTTGGTGAGCACAACACATACTCAGTTGTTTCCCTCATTAGCACAACTTACCAAAACTCTACGACTAGGGTAATTGATGGTTGGAACCGCATAACATGAGAGGGAAACACATAAATCACTTAAATCACAAGGACACTAAAGTCACAAGAATCACCAAAATCACAAAAATCACAGAAGAAAAAAAACACTTGAAACACAAGAATCATTGAGACAGGAAACTTATCTAGTTGTTCAAAACCAAAGCTACGAAATCACCATATATGCACACAATGATCTTCGAATAACTCAAAGCAATATATATAATCATCATCATCATGAAATGGTGAAATCGTCCATAAACAAAAAACCCAGGAACAACATGATTTTGGATCCAACAACATGATTGGCAAGCAGAAGTTATGCTAACACGTGCTAACAACATGATGGCTCGAGGCTATAGCCAGTACTAATATCAACATGAGGGGTACCTCATACATAAGGTCGGTATATAACATGATTGACCTGAAGGTCGAACAAAAGGATTGACCTGAAGGTCTAGTACTGGAAAAAGAACGTGAATGTGTCACAACTCTCAATCAATAAACCGAATAACGATAATCGTGTGTTCTATACCATATGATATCACTACTAAATTACTACCCACTAGTCGGTCACACAATAGAAATCGTAGGAAAATGGAAGAAAGCACAACAGAAGACAAGGAAAAACAACTTCAATTAGATGAGTTTGTAATTAACCAATCTCATATACCTTCGTGTCCCATACCACGAGGTTTATGGTATCGCTTAATCATAATCACGCTTTCTCAAAAGGTGCAAAATTTTATGTTTTCATATATACTAAGATACTTGTTTTGAGAAAGTGAGTTTATAAAAAAAATCCCGAAAATATTTAGGTTATTTATTTAAATCATTATGACTGGGAATATATATATATATATATATATATATATATATATATATATATGTTATATCCTTGAGACGATTTTCATTTCAAAACTAAAACATGAAAATTAATTTGTCTAAAAGCGATAAGAAGTCTTTATACTTGTGATGGCCCGAAAATTCCTACCTTTCGAATCGACTATAAACCACACAAGTTCGATCCAAACGACAAAAATCATTGAACTTTAACTAAGGGTATATGACTAATAAGAACTGAACGAAATAACTTTTTCATTATCATTGCAATAGCTTTTACATCAGAGCACAAATTATATTAGAGTACAATAATAAATACAATTTATAGTGGAAATAACTATGTCGAAGTGTATCATGTATACATCGGAAAACATAAACTTTCAGCGGAAGAAATAAATTGCTCTGGACACAGATTTAGCTTCAATCCAGCACCTACTCTATAAAATATCTGCAAACCAAAAATACTAGGCTACCCATGTGGAAAATATTGACACCCAAAGTTAAGGTGGGAAATAATAAAATCTGAATCAGTCAAGGGACTGGTGTAAGAACTAAAACAGTTATTAACCATTATTTTAAAGTTAGGTAAATCACAGGACCACATCGTATAACACAGAACGGGTTTTCTCCACATGAATATCGGTAAAAAAAAAAAACTCGCTGTGCTTTTTGAAAATGAAGCTATTATAAGACTCAAATCCCATCATACAATGCAACGCATACCGGAGGAGAGAGTTTTACCTTATAATAACCAAACATGCTTGATACGCAAAAGTCTCTTTTATTGTTACTTGTTTATCGTGTCGAAATCACTTTCGAAAATAAATGTGTAAATCTTGGTTCGCATAATGCCCCGTCCCATTATGTAAGCTATTAGGTTACATAGGAAAACAAAAAACTTGTTTTGGAAGTTGGATTCCAACAATGACAAAGGAAAAGGATCTTCCTTAATCGCTTTCATAACACCTTTAGTAAGATGTCCTAGGAGTCAACAAATGAGTCCTTCGGAGCAGCAGAGTCAGCCACTACTAATAGGTTGGTTAGAATCTTACCTGAACATAACGTGCCACCGGTCGTAATAGACCTTTCTGAGATGCCTCGATCCATCATCCACATAAGTAAACTTTCCAAGGCACCATACCACAACATCAATTTTTAGCTAGAAGGAAATGTATGTCCTTATCTCTACGTTCCATCATCCTAGTTTTGGCCATTAACTCGTGAGTTGTGAGGCTCTAACGTCATGTTTTACCACAAATTTACACTATATCAGTCATGCTTTGATCATCATCTACAAAGCTCTGCTTTTCTACAAAAACCTTTGATCGACTCGGCATTTAGCATGCCACATTGCACTACGCCATAAACGGCCTAATGCAACAAATTTGCAAGGTATTGCCAGCCAAAATGTGACGATAGCTATACTATTTTGGTCCTACTACGACGTTCTATTTTTGGTGTCACCTTAGCCATAAAAATGTGTTGCTCTAGATAAACAAGTGTAACACGATGCAACATTTTACATAGTGTTGCTATGGTAGACGTTTCCACATTCTACGTGGCGATTTGCATCAAGATGATCCAACGGTCCACGTTACTGATCCGTGTCATTCTGATTTTCCTTCATCGCCTCAGCTTCTTTGCCCCAAATTTTTGTTTTCCCGTTGGAACATAATTCATGCTATTTTCACTTGAGAAAAAATACAGTCGGCTTCCACTTTAATGACCGATCAAATATTAGGGTTTTGCCTTCTTCAACAAATCGCACTTCAGCTTCTTTAATTCTAGATGATACTATGATTGCTTCAAATTACAACTTCTCCTGTCGTCATCGATTTCTCGAATGCTATCGGTGCTCCGACAATCTTCGATCCTGGTCTTGTTGAGATGAAATCGATCTCTAAAATTAGTATGTGATTTTGCCCCTTTTTACTTTTGATTATTGTTTTGTTGTTCGATTTCAATCCCACCTTTTCCTATGATGAATTCATGTTAATTTATAGGGTTTTGAATCCCTAAATAATCTCTGATTTCAACATTAGATTTGGTTGTGATTTGTAGCTCGGATTTTGTCGAGTTTGAAATATTCAAACTTTCTGGAATTTAATTTCATGATGAATGACTCGACTGAAATTAGATTTTCTAGAATTTAATTTTTGGAATTCAATTTTTGAAATTACATGTTGATTAATGGAAGATGAATTTTGGGCAATTCAATATATTTGCATATTCAACGATAAACTCTAGAAGTTTATTAAGTTGCTTGAATTGCTGCTGACTTGCTTGTGAGTTTATTGAGTTGTTGTGCACTTGTATATGCTGCACTTTGGTCTCTCTCCAGTTTAACCTTCAACTTGCCAAATGAAACATCATACAAACTCGTAACCATAAAGAACTGGTCTAAATTAGTTGAAGGCGATCAAGTAAGCTTGTTTTATTGATTAGAATACGTCAATGCATACATTCTATTCATGTAGGTGCAGTACTTAAAGGCCTTTACTTGAATCTTACTACAGCTAAAGCAAGAACTAAGGATGATATTGTTTGGAACCGGAACTAGAGTGAAACAACATACAAAATTGTACGTAATGCATCCTCTTGGTTTTGTTTGATAATAACATGATATTTATGTATTACTAGGTGTGATAGTATCGTATTATTTGGAACTAGAATGAAACATAAATTATAGAAGATGGTGGAGTATGCAGGATGTGCAATGATGTGCAGTTTTGATAAGTGCAGTATGCAGGGTATGTTTTGAAATGGTGCTTAAGGCGGATAAGTGCAGGTAAGGGGACACAAGATGTTTGTGGTCGAAGAGGATGTAAATGTGTTCAGAAGTTGAAGTTTAATGTTTATTGTTGTTGTTTAAGGCTTTGGTTGATGACGAACTTGGTGTGCAGTGTTTCAAAGAAGGCTAGGTCTTCCAAAATCAGATGAATTGGGCGGTGCCCACTTTTTCGACCTAACTGGCTAGGTCGATAGCCACCGGGACTGTGGGGCCCCGGACACCCACCAGCACTGCGCCGGGACCCTCTTCTCGGCTCGCCTTCGGCTCAGCATATATTTGTCAGTGTTAGTGTTTGTATAAATTGAAACTGCGTATGTAATGATTGAATTGAGTCATGTAGTGATGAATATATGTATATGTGATTGATTATATTATTAACAGTGAATAGAAAATGGTGGAGTTAGAAATATGTACTATTTCAAATATTGAAATAAAATATTTATTTGAATAAAAATACCATTTGAATATTTAATTCTCATTTTTGTTATATTATATAATTTAAAAAAAAATTAAAATAAATATCTATAGCAACATTTTTGGAATGTTGCTACAGACACCTAAGGATGTTGCTATAGACCAAAATAGTGGTCTATTGTAACAATATTTGTTATGTTGCCGTAGATAATCAAAATGTTGCCTTTGTGGTCTATAACAATGACGAAAATCGCATCACCCGAAAAATGTTGCCAAAGACCTATGCCGACATTTTTTGGGCTTGTGCCAACATTTTTTTCCTGTTGCATTAGGTCATTTATGGTGTAATGTTGTCAATACAAAACATATAATCTGCATCTATTAATATATAACCCTCTAAGGACATATGTCCTAGAGGAGGGTGTTAAACTTAGAGAATAAATTATTCACCACCAACTGATATGTCATATAGAAACCTATTGGTTATGGCGTAAAATACAATGTCAGACACACTTGCATTCACAAGTTCGTTCTAATTCTAAACGAAACCGAAGGCACCTTATTCCTCATCCAAAAAAGGAGAGGGGCCCTTGCGAATCCGGACAATCAATAAGTACATTTAGACTACTGCCACTTATAACCTCTTCTTGGGTGTACCTTCCAATCGAGACATCAGCAATAATCCAAACGATGTGAAGCTCCCCGATCTTCAATAATATCTTCAATACTTGTCGTATAGTTATTTAGAATGGGTCGAAACTCGGTCTTTCCGAATAACTAGAGCAACTTTACAAACCATAATTAATATATATAATATCATGAGTCTCGTTCCATTTTGGAATATTCTATTACTCAAATCATTCTTTATGCTGGGAATTACTCCCTTGAATGTTATCAAAGATATACATTTTTAAAACCATTATTTAAATTTTCCTCGGGAAATCATTTGAAAAGATTATAAAATCTAATTTCACAAACTTGACTCATATCGAGTTTTCTATGCTTTATCGAGAATATTAAATCTCACAAAAAGGGTAATTTATCAAATCATTATTCCATCCCAATCCTATTCATCCTATGGAGCAAAACTATTGGTACTCCATATCTAATACCCTCGTAATTTGGTATGTTTAATTACCTTCATCCATTTCAAATCTGATTAAAGATTTCAACTATCTTTATGGGAAAACTTATTTATCCCAAAGCCAAAATCGTACTTATGATTTCATAATCTTATCGCTTATGCGAAAAAAACATGCTTATCATCTTTTAATAAATTCTCAAACTCGTTCCCATTATCGATTTTAGGGAAAACTCTTTCATTAAATCTTTATATTTGAATTAAATGAAGATTTCATTTCAACTCATCTTAGAAAATTATCTTTTCCTTAACATGGGTTAAAGAGCAATGTTATTTAAGACATCGTTCACTATAAACCCAAAATCACACTTTCATTCTAAATGAAATATTCACGAAAATCATATTAGCTCATCATTGATATGAATTCCCATATCGGACTAATACAATAAGCAGAATAATGACAAAGACTTTTAATCCTTAAATAGTAAAAGTCTTCATCCACAGGGGCACATCTTGATTATCACCAAATCGATTCCCATCTAATTCTAATTTAATTCATTAATTGGAAAATTTCACTTAGGAAAACATCATTAAATCTTAATTAAAAGATTAATTCCATAACCTTCATCTTTAACTAGGTTAAAGAACGATGCTGTTGAAGAGGCCATTCACGATGAACCATAAACCAATTGATATCAAATATAAGATTTAAACAAAATTTAACTCCACTTATATTCAACACCAATTCTCATAATCAACGAATACTATAAGTGGAACAACGATATAAACATCTTCCAAGTTCCTCAAATAGTAAACGTCTACACTATGGTAGTAAATACCAAATATTCGAAGATCATTTCTATCCAAATCCACATTACAATTAATCTCAATTAAAACATTTCCCAAAACTCACCTTTCAAATCCAATAAACTAATATTTGGGAATCTTAAGTTTATTTAACTTAAATTCACAAAACGTCGCTTTACCGCATTCAACAAGTTAGGCTGAAAACAAAAAAATCGAAATATAGTTTAAACTTCATATTTGTTTTCCAAACAACTTTAAAATCACTTATTATGATTTATCATAAGTTCCCTTATTTTTAATAATTTTTATACGGCCGTTTCAATCGATTTCCAATTACGGTTATCGAACTGCGTTTACAACCACCTTGTCAAAAATAGATTTAAACATAACTTGAAATCTATATGTTGAAATCTAAAATTTCTTTTTCCATTTGAAAGCTATCATTAATAAAAAGAAAACATTTCTCATTTCGAGGAAATCCGATTTAAATTGCATTAGTTATGCTTGTTTGAATTCATGGTTGAAATTCACAAATTGTTGTTGCGCAACATTGTAAGGACCCGGATTTTTCGGCCATTTGAATTTGAATATTTAAATATGTTTTAAATATTATATTTGAAGAATTAATGGATTATTAATATAGAATTTGTTAATTAAACAATGACTAAACATTTATATTTATATTTAATTTAAAATGAACTCGTAACCTTGCGGTAGTTCATAATATTGAGTTTTGAACTTCAATTGAATATGTTGAAACCGTTATAAGTCGAAATTCTGTGAAACAAGAAACATTAGAATCTTATTGATTATAATTTTTTAATGAAAGAGAAAAATTGAGATTTTATCTTATATATTGTGAGTTATGGTCAAATCAAAATTCAAATAGTCACTATGGAATCGTTCATAAATTATTACGTTAAATTAATAAATTAAATAGGAATTTTAATAGAATTTGGATATCATTTAACTTGAAGATCTGAATATTGAGTCATAATTTCGTATTGATTATACTTGAAGTGATACATTATTTCATTTGGATATATGCGATCATAATAATAATTTATTATTATTGTTTTGGGATTTATTTATATTACATTGATATTATATATTCCTTAGAAATAGCTGTTTTTTCAAACAACCTCTATTTTTCGATGAAACAGATTTTACTTGAATACGTATAGCTTGTTATTGCAAGATTTGCAGTTTGGAGCCAATCAGAATTGTTTTGTGGGTGTGCGATACTTAAATTTGAACTGATAAATATATTGGAATTAAAATAATGTTTTTTTACAAATAGAGTTCGATATTAAAGAAATTAACTTTATTTGGATCAGAACGTTAAGACGTAGCAGTGTGTCTATTTTCTTTGCGTTTGGGATTCGCGCGGGGCGGTGCATATATATAACGGTCAACGTAAATACTGGTAAATTTTAATAACCATGTAAAATAACTGTGCTGAAATAAAAAAAAACCAATATACTACTTCTAAGCCAAGTAAATAGCTTAGGTCCTATGTGACTGAAACTACTCAAATTGAAATTTTGCACCCTACTTCACATTTAAGTAAAATATGGTACATGCCTAATAAATCAACTCATACCTAAATATTGATAGCGTTGCCTAGCTGAAGTGGCCATTTGAAATGAAAATTCATTTTTCCATGTACAATGTGCTATTTCCCTTTCCAAAACTAAGAGCAGTACAACCAATATAGGAAGCACCTGCAAAAATAGAATCATGTACAGCTAATTGAAGTTGAAAATACATGCAGCGACATTCTTCTAACCTAAATCTATAAACACACAAGCCTATACAGAACGACAACGTTCCTATCCAACTCTCAGCCATATATATATATATATATATATATATATATATATATATATATATATATATGCATACCCATCCCCATTCTTGTTTTCCAGCAACTAAAACTATTCACTTCGCGTATCCTCCATTATTCTTCCAGCAAGAAGAAAACCAACCTCCACATTAAAAACCAAACCGTGTCTCTTAATACCAACCAGGTTCAAAGCTCTAGCGTGGGGAGCTACTATTTCATATCTGGAGGGAGGTGGAGTCCAGGTGAGTCGCTAGTGGTATGTGGTCAGAGTTTGTGATGGCGTGCGAGTTGCAGGTTCGAGTGGTGGCGTGGAGAGAGATCATTG
This sequence comes from Allium sativum, assembly GCA_030737875.1. Classification (NCBI taxonomy): domain Eukaryota; kingdom Viridiplantae; phylum Streptophyta; class Magnoliopsida; order Asparagales; family Amaryllidaceae; genus Allium; species Allium sativum. Next base: position 89,742,606 of record CM060920.1, read on the forward strand.
TGAATAGTAGTAGCAGGAAGGTGGCTCGAGTTCACTATTGAGGCTAGTGATGAGTGCGTCCAAGGAAGGTGCTATGGCGATTGAAGCTGGTGGTTGTAATGCTGGGAAGGTTCGATTTTTGAAATTCGATGTAGTTGGTTCCTGGATTTTATATATGTGAAGCAGAGAAATGGGAAGGAGACATCGCATATCAAGAGAAGATGCTACTGTGTTTTTGTATTAAAATGGATCAGGAAGGAAGTATTTCGTGTTGGCATTTGGGCTGACTGATAATTGAGTAAGGCCCATAATTTAAGGAAAATTAGTCTATTTAACTTAATAATATATACACGTTGCATATATATATATATATATATATATATATATGATAGGCAAAGAAGAATTAGTATAGAATGTTAATGTTTATACTATGTGAATATATATACCGTTAGTATATCTAAAAGAAGTATTGCGTTAATAAACGTAGTTAGATAAATTAAAACATTATTAAGAGTTAATTATATTAAGTTAAAATCATGTTAAAATTGATTATTAATAACTTCTTAATCCTTTAAGAGAATTTAACAAACCATGGGACACTGGGATCGTGTCAGCAAGCACGACAGTATTGAGTTAGTTTGATCAGCACAAGAAGCTACAAGAATTTTTGATAAAATTAAACGCATATTTAATTTTATTAAAATGACTTGTTTGAATCAACAAAATAAACCCAGGTGCATTTAACTCACTCAGTTGTCCCAGTTATATTTATATAAGTTGGGTTACATGTTTGTGTGCTATGTTTGCTAATTTTTGAATGATTGTTTGGATGTTTATTAAAAATATATAGTTTAAATTAAACTCTTGTTTAATTTAAATGAAATGAAATCATTATTTTAACGATGATTTCCAATTGAGGAAACTTACCTTTTTGGTTACGTTTATAATAATATAAACGTATTTAATTAAAAATATGAATCTTGTATTGTTGTTATTAGTTGACCATTATCGGTTGAATTTATTTTTTGTGTTTATTATAACAGATAATATATTATCTTATTAAATGGATTGTTTATTTGAGGTAATATACTTTGATGCAGGGAATAACAGGTTGGAGGGATCCAACTAGATTCCTCAAATTTATTGTTATTTTCATATTACCATTATATGAACCGTATAACAAATATGATTGGATTATTGATTTGGTTATAGATTGTTGAATCCAAATTCAATGTTTATTTTTTTATTAACCAATGGGTAGTATTGATTGGGAAATTGGTAGTAGATAGCCTAATAATATATCGTTTTATAAATATTGATTTATAATCGGGTGAATCAATAAAAATAAAGTTATGGAATTTATTTGTTAACTGAAGATGGATAATTTAACCTATTATTTTGAATGGAAGTTTATAAAAAGAAATAAATATTTTTATTTATTATTTAAGTTCATAAGTAATTATTAAATGATTTTATAAAGCTAATTCTTATATGAATAAGATTGATAAGAAAGTGAGCAGACATTACCATAACGATTAATATCCCAGACTTATTGTTTTTAAGAAACAATTAAAATGGGATTAGATTGAAATTGATTAATATTCATTTAATACTAAAAGTAAATGGAATTATTTAAATTAAATATATTATTAATTAATTTAAATGAAAAGAAAAATTAAAATTGATTAACGACTTAATCATGTTTGAGTTAACCAAGTAAACTATGGTAACTGAGATTGATTATTAAATTAGTTTGTTAAGTTTAATGGAGATAGTTAATGGTGAAGTAAACATTTTTATTTAAATTTGATTGTTATTTATTTAGTAACAATAAGAGGGGTAATCTTTGAATTTAAAATTTATTAATGAAGGTTTATAAAGTCTTAAGGCCTGTTTATACTTAAATGATATTTTTTAAAATCGATTTGATATTAATAACAATATTAGTTAAATTTTAAATTGAATTCTTATTGGAACTCTGTTTAATAGGATCTCATAATATCCTTGTTGGACGAAGCTATAAAACCCAATTTTTTTGAATATATTATTGGATCGAGTTATTAGAAATGGCCTATGGATGGAATAAAAGTTCTAGATATGAATTTAAATAATTGGAACCTAACTAAAGTTCGGCTGAGTTAAATGATTTTCTAAGTATTGATCTGATGTTGGTTTCAGCCTTCGAGGTTGATATTTAGGGAATTATTTTCTTACTAATTTACAGTTAGGGACTGATGAAGGTATGAAATGGAAATCGAAATGGAAACCCAAATTTGAATAAAGTGGTTAGGCGAGTTAAGTTATAAAGATGCAATCTAAATTCGCTATATTGAATAAGAGATGAAGTTTTATCGAAATATAACTAAAATAAGTTTGAAAAAACTTATCAGAATTTTATTAAAGGGTTATATTTATAATAGAATCAAGGTGTTTTTAAAGATTATTAAAGTTAATAAAAAAGGTTTTGATTTAAGTAAACGTGGTTAAGATTTAAATAAGGTCTCCAGAGGGAGAGTATGGTATTATAAAATATAATTTGGAAAGTTTTATAAGTTGAATGGAAGCTTTTTGAGTATAATATTATTTTTGAAAAGATGTATTCCAAATATTGAAAGTTTTAAAGATTAGATTAATGAATGGAAAATTAAAAAGGCCAAGTGAAGCTGTGTAATAAATCAATGGATCCATTTTTTTATGATCGTTTATTTTGATAGTCAAATAACCAACTATAAAAATCAGGCCTAATACGTTGTTGGTACGGAAAGACTAGGATCGAATTTATTTTTAAAAACCATTCTGAACCAACGAATACGTTATTGTACAAGATGCTGATCGAGATGGAGCAATTGAAGATCGTGATATTCATAAAAGAGTTGTAACGACTCAGCGGATTCGATGCCCGAATTTCGATAATAATACATGAAACCCGTATTACTTGTCAAAAGCCAAGTATCGAAAACCAGATAGTTAATGGAAAGAAATCAGAGGGTTAGATAAGAAAGAAAGAAATACTATAATAGAAGAAAAAGAAGAAAAACAACAACATATAGAATCAAAGTCTTACATCGCAGTGGAACAAAATATAATATAGAAATAACTTTTATTAGGAGCTTGTAAAATAATACTTACAACCATAAGAGTATATTAACACATCGGGACAGTTATAATAATATGTCCTCATACACAACACACATCGGAATAATAACATTATATGTCTGAACTCTTCCAGCTCGTCTCTTCATAGCATCCAATGACCTGAACCTGTAAAATTCGGTCCAACCTGAGCATTTCAAATGTCGGATCAGTCTGATGAATCAGAGTGAAACCTACGAAGTATATAAACAACATCCAACTTGATTTTAAAGTTAACGAATCTTTTATGAAAGGAAAGGATAATCGTAAGAGCAATCCACACATAAACACAGATGATATTTTACCTTGTGATAGCCCAAAACACTTTGAAATAATATATTATTCTGATATTATAATATATAAATACAAATAAATAGCAATCAAGCGGAACGCTTGCATCTCATGCTTTACATACATTGTAGACAATCACAAACGCGGACTCTTATTGGAGATTGGATTCTAATTACGACAAGGTAGGAAACCACCTACCGATAGTGTATCTCTAGAGGTGAATACACTTGGTTCAACAAGAACATTTGCAAATCAGTCACACATGACCGACCACTCATTTCGCTTGAGTGTATCGAACGTATATCACCAACGATTGGGATCAGTAACCATTCTCCGAAAGGGACAACATCAAATAGAATAAGAAGGAAATAAATTTTCTCTAGATAGGTGATTATACATCCTACTTGGGAGCGACCCACTTAGCTATGTTGCCTGCCTGATTTTTGTCATTTCCCAGTTGTAGAGGCTGGAGATTTGATTTACCCTTTGAATAACATATCACCATTCACTTTGAAAGCCACATTGTCAGATCCGCCAAATCACTCAGAAAATCACTCATCTCAACCAGTCTCCGGTTAGGTTCTAATTCTTAGCTTAACTCTTTATCAATCCATATTATTCCACTTTTAAGTTATTCAACCATTTCCTGCTTTGAAATCTCGTTTTAGTTCCATTCGTTTCACTTAATTCCGTTATTAAGTATCGTAATTCAAACTCAATGTTTTAGCTTCACGCCTCTTATTATAAACCTTATTTATAAACTTAGGTTTATTATATACCCCTCTTTATCTCGACTTATTTTTTACTTAATTCAAATTCTAAGTATCATTTATCTTAAATCTTCGTATTCGCTTGAAATCTCTTTCATAGCCTCGTCTATAAAACTCGGGTTTTACGATAAAATCCGTTTTCACCATTTAACAGATTTACGTCTCAACTTCGTTCACTTACTTAGATGAATTACATTTACAAAATAACCTCTTAAATTATTATCAATTAAGATAATAATTTATTTCATCATTAACTACTGTAGAAGTAGTTAAGTTCTTTATTAACTAAAATAAACAAAAAAAATTCCTTTTTAAAATCTTATTATAATTAAAACAAATATTCATTCAATTATTTCAGTAGATTAATTTAAAACAAACTAATTTAATAATCAATTCCAGTTAAAATGGTCAACTTAGTCAATTCAAAACACGATTATTTCTTTAATCAATTCCAGTTAATTGTTCCTTTAAATTAATTAAAAATATAATTAATTTAAATAATTCGATTTAATTGTTTCTTAGAAACAATTAATCCAACTCTCAACCATTGGGTTAATCTCTGCTCATTTGCTTATAAAATATTATTAACATCTGTATTTACTTTACGAAACCATTTAATATTTTCTTATAAAATTAAATTATAAATATTTATTTCCTTTTAATAAACCTGTATTCAGAAAAATAGATTTAAAATCTAATTTTAGTTATAAAATATATTTTATAACTTCATTTATTTCGATTCACCTAATGTAAATTCATATTTACAAAACGATTGATTTATAGGCCAGATGCTGCCAATTACTCAACCAATACTACCTATTGGTTAAAACTAAACAAACATTGAATTTTAAGTCAACAATCAACAAGCAAATCAATCATCCAATCAGAACAGTTCATATAATGATAATATGAAAACAAACAATATTTAAAATAGTTGAGGAATCTAGTTGGATCCCTCCAACCTGGTTTTCCCTGCATCTAAATACGTTATCTCAAATAAATCATCTATTTCAATAAACAAATATAGTATTCAACAATCAAATAATAATAGTAGTTTAAGCATCCAATTATTAATTTTATACGTTTGTATTATTATAAATGTTACCAACGAGGTAAGATACCTCGATTGGTTACAATCATTAAAAATAACATTTGATTTAAATTAAATTAAATGGACGTTTAATTTAATCAGTTCAATCAACATTGGTAAATAGTAAACATCCAATAATAAACAGCCATATCACACAAATATTAAACCCGACTTATATAAAATATAAGTGGGATAAAAATTGAGTGAGTAAATTCACTTTGGGTTTTCATTCGTCGTCAAACCATTTAAAAACTCCATCTGCATCCACTCCATATGTTCTAATCTCAAAATGTCGTGCTTACTTTAACAACTCGGAAAATCCGAACTAATATAAAAAATTTATTTTGGCAATTTTAACGAATTTCGAATATTTAAAATGATTTATTTTAAATAATTACAAGGAGAAATTTATTTTGAATAGAATTAGAATGTATAAATTTATCTGAATCGAAACTAGAATATAAATATTTATTTATATTATAAAAGGAATTGGAAATGGCGCGATAGTTTGAAAATTCGATTTCAAATTTCAAATGAATGTACAGGATTCAAAATAAACCGGATTTTAGCGAAACCAAAAATATTAGAATCTATTTGAAAATATCTTTCCAATGAATCCGAAAAATTGAAATTTCATAGCGGGAATAAAAAGTTATGTCCCATTGAAAATTCAGAATAGTCGCTATGGAAATATAGCCCTTAAAAATGGAAATTTTGCAAACTACCTCCGTTTTCGAAGAAACCACTTTTGTTGGATCCTGGATGTCAAATTATTGCTAGATTCCAAAATTCATAATTTTTGGAATTAATATATGAGCGTGGCGAAGTAAACTATGTTTTGACAGTTTTAGTCAATTTGGATCGACCAGAAAATGATCATTTTTCAAACGGTCTCCAAATTTGACGAAATTTGTTTTTTTAGGACCGTATCATCAAAATATAGCCAGATATTTTTTTCTGGAATTTTTGGGGTCCGTATGTGGCCCCGGTAAATTAAAATTTGTGTTCATATTCAATATATAGATTTATATTTTGATTTGGACGGAAACTGATCAAAACAGCCGAATTGGCTTACGAAACATATCCCATTGCGTTCATAATAGGGGTAATTAGCTGGAGACGACAGTCGGTGGGTTTGATTTAGGGTTCGTATGGAAAAGTTACTTTTTAGAAATAAAAATAAAATAAAATAATTATATAATATGACCTCCCCTTTATCTCTCTCCCCTCCCCCATTGACTCAGATCCAAATCGAAACCAGAAAAAAAACTGTCGCTGCTCTCCCATCGCGAACCGCCGCCACTGGCGATCGCTCCCTCCCCTCCTCCGCCGCTTGCAGCCAGCGCACCCCTCTCGATCTCGATTTCCGCCACCCTCGCGCTCCCTCTACAGCCCCTCTGCATCGATTAGACCCCCCCCAAAACCCGTCTGAAACCCTACCTGCCGCACCCACCTCCGACAGGCCGACGTCCCTCAGCACCCCACTGTGCCAACGACCCTTCCCCTTCAATGAAAACCGAATACTGTGAGTTTTATTTTTATATTTTTACATTGATTTTAATTTTTAGATTTTTCTATAAATGTAAAAGTTCATATTTTTATAAATTTGAAGTTAAGATCTTTATGTATTTAAAGTAAAGATTTTTTGTGATTTAAAATTGCAATTTGTATATATTTTAACATAGAAGAAAATATCAGTTTTAAAATATGTAATTAGCATTTTAAAAAAATTCGGTTTTTATATGGGTATTAGCAAGATATAAGTGTGATTTTTATATGTAAATAGCGAAAGAAATGATATGATTTTTGAAAGTATAAAAAAAAAGATACAATTTTTAACAGTATAAAGATACAATTTTTATGAGTATAAAGATTTGATTTTCAACAGTATAAAGATTTGATTTTTAGAAGTATAAAAATACGATTTTTAGTTAAATAAAAATATGATTTTTATATTATAGAGATGATAAAAATATGATTTTTATATTATAGATATAATAAAAATATTATTTTTATATTAGAGAGATAATAAAAATATAATTTTTATATGGAAAGTAGCATTGTAAAAATATAATTTTTATATAAACATCGTTATAAAAATATGATTTTTACATAGGAAGTAGCGATATAAAAACATGATTTTTTTTTACAAAAATCATATTAAAAATGTGATTTTTACTATGAACAACAGGATAAGATAGCGATGGTATCGACTGAAATCAAAACGGAATCCAAACCATTCAGAAATAAAGAATGGAGGAGTGGAACCCACGGTGAGAACTCCTCACTTTTATTTTATTTTCTAGTTAAAATATATACTAGGATGCAGACGGTGCTTAGCAGCACCTGATACCCGTCGTCCACAGACCATGGATGACTTGTTTGTTTGTTTGATTTTATTGTGAAAGTTGATTGTGTGATGTGGAATGGAAATAAATATTTTGTAGTTAAAAATATTTAATAGTTAAAAATATAATTTTTAACGTGTATATGAACAAATCAGACGATTTGTTTATGTACACACATTTGACTGATATGGATTGGGACGATAAATTTTACACATCGCCCAACCGCACAAATAAAATTCATTATTTGTTGATTGAAACCCCACATAGGTATTGGGATGATATTGGACATACACTAATCCCAATATTTAGTTGTATGTCAATCGATTGGTTGACAAGCTGTGTAAGCGTTGAATATTTATATTTGATGCTTATGCAGTGTAGAATGCACTTTGAATAATGGTTGACTGTGTTTGATTGTTGTTGTGTACATGTGTATGAAATCCATATAAATAAAATTATATGGTAATTGACTGTGCCTGATTCCAGTTCAAAAAGAACGAATATTTTAAAATAACGATTATTTTAAAATAACGAATATTTTAAAATAATATTCAGTAAAAGATCAAAATATGATTCTGATGTCCGATTTGGGATGGACACAAATATATTTAAATATATAAAGTCGTGTTAATTAGATTAATGCCATTTGGACGTGAACGATATTTATATCAATTTTATTCATTATTATAATGAATATTCAAAAGGAAATGATTTCGAAATCTAATGTTTCGAAAATATTATCATTTATATATTAATGATATGGAATATTCAATTTCAATTTGAAATTGAATATGAAGTTGAAATCGTTTTGAAAACAAATTTAAAACAATTTATAAAATACGTTTTAAATGGAAATCGATGAAATACATATTATATATATAATATAATGGCCTGAATAGAATGCGCCGCGCTGCGGCAGTTTGCGAATTTCGACTATTGACTTCGAATGGACATTACGGGAGATCCAACCGTCGGATTCTCGTAAAACCGGAACGTTGGGTTCGTATCGAAAAGAGCTTTCTAACGGATACAAGAAATTAGAAATCTAATGGTTGGATTTGGAATTATGTACAAATCAAATTTGGAAAAGGTCGCTGTAAGTGCAGTTCGATGGCCGTTTATGGAAATCGGCTGTACGGGCCTTGATAAAATTATTAAAAATATCAATAATTTGTGTAAAATCATAATAGATGATTTGGAAAGAATTGGGATGAAAAACACCATATTTGAAAAGATAAAAATATATTTTTATCGAGATGAACTAGTTATGAACTAGAATTATAATCCAATATTTTTAAATAAATAAGTTGGATTTGAAATGATTTTAAAAATAACCAGAATTTCCAATATATGAATTGGAATGAATTTGAATCGAAATTATCTTCGAAATATTTCGATATTGGATTCCGTGATTATACGAACATTGTGGAGGAATTTGGATATATATATATATATATATATATATATATATATATATCGTCATTCCAATACGATGTTTGTTGAGTTCAGAATTTAATATTGAATATAAGCTGATATATTTTCTATTCAGAGTCTTGTATTTAATATCAAATGAGATTTTGGGTTTGTAGTGAACGGTGTCTTCAGTAACACTGTTCTTGAACCCCATGTGAAGAGAATAAATCTTTTAATTAAGATTGTTAGAGTTTCCAATTATATTTAATAATTGGAATAAAATGGAATGTGAATTGGGTTTATCGTGAACTATGTTTTTAACGACATTCGTTCTTTAACCCGATTTACAGTGAAATATGAGTTGGAATTTATAAATCTTTTGTTAAGATTTAAAGGAGATTTTCCAAAGTAAAGTTTTCCAATTTAACATATTAAAATTGGAATTGAATGGAATTCGATTTGGTAATAATCGAAGTGAGTTTATGTGGAGGAAGACTGTTAATATATATGGAATTTAAAAGGCTTTGCCATTATTCCATTTATATTATCGGTTGGATATGGAAGTTCATATCGATTATATATATTGATCTATATTTCGTGAAGATTCCAATGTTAATGGAATGCGATTTTGGGTTTATTATGAGCTGTGTTTTAAAGGACATTAGTTCTTTAACCCAGTTAAAGATAAGATTTATTTCTTAACTTTGAATAATCATTAATTAATGATTTTTGGAAATTAAAACTGAATCAGAGTTTTAATGAATCTTTAAATAGATTGAAAGGTGAATTTGATAACTAAAATTATCAAATTCAAGAAATGATCGAGAATGGAGTACCACCAGTTTTACTCCAGGCAATATTTAAATCTTTAATTAGATTTGAACGTAAAATGGTAATTTAATTTACCGATAACACCGAGATGTTTGATATGAAGTATTACCGGTTTTGCTTCATGGGATGAATAGGTTAGGATTGGGAGATTAAACAAATGATTACTTCAGTAAGGAGCGCTAATCCCGACTAGTTTGGATAAACCATAATTTGGTTTGAATTAATATCGAAAGGAAGATTAAAGAATAATTTTAAAGAATTTATCTTTGATAAAATTAATGGGAACCTTTCCCAAAGTAAAAGAATATTTGAATAAAGGAATATTCTGGATTGGAATGAGGCGTATGTTGTGTTTTTATAACACTTGTTTATTATATACGCGAGTTATTCAGAAAGACTGGGTTTATCCCATTCTGAATAACTGATTCGATGATATGTCGAGGATGAAGATGGTGGTTGAAGACCAGAGGTCTTCACATCGTTTGGATGATTATGGATGTCTTGATAGGGCTGTACACCCAAGACAAGGTAATAAGTGGTGATCGTCTAGACGTACTTGGAGATCGACCGGATATGCAAGGGCCTCTCTCCTGTATTGGACATATGGGACGAGGAATAAGGTGCCTCTGGTTTCATTGAAACCCAGAACGAACTTGTAAACGGATGTGTGTCTGGCATCAGATTTCATTCTGTGTGATTGATATACATCGGTTGCATAGCGTGAATTGCCTGTGTGGCATGTTGAGATGCAAATGATCAAGGCTTCTATTGAAAAGCAGAGTCTTGTGGTTGATGATCAAAGCACGGCTTTAATATAACATAGCTTTGTGCAGCGTTAATTCGCGAGCCTCACACCCTGGTGTGAACTAGAAACGGGAGGGGATATCAGGGAGGACATGCGTTTCCTTCTAGCTAGGAGTGGTGTCAGCGTTTTACTAGCCCTGACATTTTACTTATATGGATGAAGGATTACGAGGCGCCTCGGTTATATCGGTCGTTCCGGGGCCGATAGGTTGGTCGGGATATGACCAGTTTACGCCCCATAGGGCGGGGAAACGCATTGTTCAGGCATTTTAATCCACTTCGTGTGGACCGGCCCTGACGATCCAAGGGCCCACCTGAATCTAGGTCCTGAGACACGGGTTAGAGCGTATAAGCGGTAAGGACGATCCCTTGCCTTGGTTCACAGACGGAAGTCCAACTTCCAATATGTAACGTTTGCGGTTTTGATTGTAGAGCCTAGTATTGGCGACATGATATATGGTAACCATGCCGCCTAGGATTGATACATTTATATTTGAAGTTGTTTTATACACTATGCACTTATAATATTATCAAATGATTTGTTTTAACGTACCAAGAATGTTTGGCTATTATAAGGGAAAACCCTATCCTCCGGCTTGCGTTGCTTTGTGTGATGGGGCCTGGATCTTATAATAGCCTCATTTTTTCAAAAAGCATTGCGCTGTTTTGTTATATGCACTGGTATTCTTGGGAGGAAACCCATTTCGTATTATACGGCGTGGTCCCTTGATATATCTGGTTTAAAGTAAAGTTTTATAAAACTGTTTTAGTTCTCACACCAGTCACATGACTGACCTATAGTTTATTGTTTTAACCTAAACTCTGGGTGCCCCTATTTTCCACACGGGCAGCTTGTAGTTTTGGATTTTGCAGATTTATATTCAAAGGATCTTGGTTTACAGCTGGAATGATATTCGGAAAGCTCTGTATCTGTTTATCTCTTTCAGCTGTGTTTTATATTATTTTCTGCTGCATTGTAATATGTAAATCTCTGATATTTATCAAATGTATATTATTTGTTCATATTCTGTATATTCTTGTACTCTGATGTAAATTGTTGTAATAAGCAATGAAATGTTCTTCCGTTTGTGTTCTGATATGTCATGTTCTCAATTCAATCTGGGCTTGCCTTCACGAGGAAGTTCGGGTCGTAACACTTACCAATATGGTTCTCACGATCCTGGTTTCATCACGATATAAATTAATATGTTATACACAATATTATAAATATCTTAATGATAATATTTTACATTCCTAATTTTTAATTAATGTATGTTAAACCTGATTAGGTGCAATTTATAGCTTGGTTAGGCACATTAATAATATTTGATTAGGCGCACATTACAAAACCGCACATTATATATCAAATTTCCAACCCTGGTATGTCATATTCACCTACTTCTTACCTTACGTTATAAATAGCTAAGATTGGAGAATATTAAAAATGGATTACATATGCTTAACTTTCCCCAGGCCACGTGTATACATATGTAATTAGACATATTTTAAACCTTCTTAGGCATATACTCAACTAGATTAGGCATATAATAACTTTTCATCTCCCCTGCTATTTTATTAAATTGACTACATCAGTTTTTAATCAGGCATATAACATAATTTTTTAGGCAGATTTCGAACTGCCGGCTACTTAAGAATCACGGTTAGCATAATAAAATAAAACGTTATTAGGCATATGGTAAGTAGAATTAGGCACAATATACACACGTACTGTTCACCTTCTGTCCAATTTTCCACTGTACATACTCCATCCTTGTCCTTACACAACTTTCTCATTTTCTTTCTGAACAAAACGCTATAGGCTTCTTCCCCACGTCTCACTTATTCAATTCACTTCCTGATCGAACATCACTCCTCCAAATTACCCACTTCGGCATGCGGCTGCTTTTCTTTTCCTCATTTCCTGATAACCCTAACTCGTGCACTACCGTGCACATGTCCTCTCCATCTCGACACTCGCCCACCACCCTGTTTCTTCTCCTCCGCCTTCTAGTTTGACTCGCCACTTCATCATTTTTTTCTTTTTGTTTCCATATATTTTTCTTTGTATACCTTGTTGTGCACTTCCCTACCTCGCTGGCTATTTTCCCTCCCTTCTTCTCTTCACACGATGCGATGCAACACTCACACCTTGCCACTGATCTCCCCACCTGTAACAACCCGCATTTTACGTATCGCGGAATCGTAAAATATTTTTATTTTATTCCCTGGGAATTGGATCATTCTCATATTTTAATATCTTGCTTATGGGGATGTGAGACATGTCCGTAATTTTTACCAATTTTGTTTGTGAGAATTTTGCCACTGCCAATCTTATACAGGGCATAACTTTTGACTCAGGTCGAATCAGGTGGTGAGACATGTGCCATTGGAAAGGAAATGATGATTGCCTTTCCACAGAGTGGTCACATTAAAGATTTGGTTTAGCGGTTTGGGAGGAATCGCTGTTTTAAGGTTTTTCAGGTTGGTTGTTCAGGTTTTTAAGCCATAATGGGCTGATTTGGAGAGGCCCTTTAGTGGGTTGGTGGAAGGCTATAAATAGGGGGTGGGAGGTATGAGAAATAGTTTACTCTCCCTATTCTCTCATTTGGAAGAGCCTAAGGATCCTCCATTTCTCCATCTTTCCACCATTAAAGCTTAGGAAATTGAAGATTTACACCATTTGAGGCTAGGTCTACATTGTTTCAAGGGCAAGTTCATCGAATCAAGGAGTTTGGATCCACTTCCTTGTTGTCTAAAATCTTAATTCATTGTTTTTGCTTTGATTTGGAAAATTGGTGAGTGATATGCATCTCCCACACGGATTCAATCAAGTGTATGAGTGTTTGGTCATGTTTTTCATCAAATTCAAGTGTTTTCTCATAGATCTACACCATGGTAAGTCCATTTTCATATTAATCACACCATAAGATCTAATTTATCAAGTTTAAAACGGTAATTCCTATGCTATTTCATATGTATATGCAAGTTAGATCCATAATTTTAGTTCATATACACATTTCTCATGATTTTGCGATATGTTAATGGAAATTGTTATTATTGAAGTTCTTAGTGGTTTCATAATGTGTTCATGGGTGTATTAGATGCATTGGAAGAATTGACTTTGTCAAAGTTGTCGATCGATGAAGTTTTGGTTGCATTTTGGATCGAGAAGGTAAGGGATCGAATTTGGACCGATCGGATCGGTCGTGCTCGTCCCAAGTGGAAGTGACCCATCGGCCAAAAACTTGTCTTGAGAAACAAGTCAGGGATGGTCGGTCTTCTTTTGGGTCAGTTGTGGAGTGGCTAGGGGAACAAGTCAGGAGATGTACTTGGTAGGTGCTCCAGGGCGACCGATCGGTGGGTGCTCCAGGGGGACCGATCAGTGAGTGCTCCAGGGGGGACCGATCGGTAGGTGCTCCAGTGGAGGCCGATCGGTCAGTGCTCCAGAGGGGGCGATCATTCGGTATTCTGGGGAAGGGTCGGTCGATCAGTGCTCCAAGAGGATTGGTCGATTGCACAGGGTTATTTCTAAAAAAAAAATATTTTTCGGGTATGACCCAAATTTGAACAAAAGAGCTTGGAAAAAAAATCGGGGCCAAGCCCCCGAACCCTAGACGCAGCGCAGTGATGTAATTTGGCTCAATGATGGAGTGACTTCGAAGTAAATTCAAGTAGGAAGGTTCGAAGTGTTGAAAGGTGTTCGATGATCGGTGTAGAACAACAAATGAGGTGACAACTCAAAGGTCGTGAGTTGGTGGATAATGGTTGCTTGAGTTAAGAAAAGTCATCGGGTTGGATGACTAGAGATGTGAAGGCCGAAAAGTTATCGTTTTCGTAAGTTCTAGTAGGGTCAAAGTAGGGGTATGATAGGGGCACCTAAAAGATCGGTTGTAGGTCGAGTACCCTGGGTATCGTTGAAAAGCCTAGTTGTCAAGGTTGGACATACATACGTATCATTGAAAGGCGTATGGAGTTTATGCTAGTACTGGGGTTATCATTAGCCCTTGGCATATAGCAAGGTTGGCCATCATATGATTAACGATGGTTTCAAAGCAGGATTGGCGGTGATAGCCAGAGTCTGTCATGGCTGATTAGTTGCCTTGTTTGAATCGTCTCATGTAAATTATCCAACGTCGATGGAGATGTTCCTTGGGTGCTTGTATGATATTGTTTTAGGCCTCTGGGCTTGTACCTGAGGGATGTTGAGTTCGATTAGGGTGATTTACATGATATATATATATATATATAATTTGAATGTCATAAGTGCTTTGCCATGATTAAATGGGTGTTCTGGTTTCCATGAATGTTATGGTTGAAATGTTTATCTATCCATTCTCATATATTTTATTGTTGATGTTTGTTAACTATTTTATCGCTCACTAAGATTGTTTTCGGACTTAAGGTTTTATGTTTCCCTCTTATTACGTTGGGTTGTTCATCCAGTTGTGGATTGGCAGACTCGGTGGCAGATGACAAGTGATAGCTTAGTGAGGACGATATTACAGTTCGTAGGTGAGCGGGAGGCTCACGTACTAGTTTTATTGCTATCTAGTATTTTAATTTCCGCTGTTTGTTATTCTTCTCTAAGTGATGTAGTGAGGCAAAGTTGTATAAACACTATTGTTGTTATCCACGTGCATGGATATTACTTTCTAGTTGTTATGAAAGTTTAGTGTTTTTTGCTTCATTAATAATACATGTTGTATATATTCTATTATATTTTATCCTTGCACTATGAGTTCTACGATAGGTTCCGATTGTGTTTCATACCTTGATGATCGTCCACAGCTGTCTGGCACGTCTTTCAGCGCATTATTCCTCTTGTTTAGTGCAGGGGTTGTGGGCGGTCGTCAGACCACCCCTGTTTTCTTCTACTTTCTTTTTTTTGCCATGGAGCTTTAAGCGAGATGTTACAGATGAATGGTGTGTGTATTAATAGCTGCGTAAGCCTTACTCCCCACGTATTAGGATTTTTTTAGGATTGTAGTGTAGGTTAGGCGTGAATGCTATTTTCATTTCAATGGCCTGTGCGTGATGTTTGTATATATTTTAAGCTTCCCGAATTTTCAATTCATAGGTGGTGAGCTAAAAGAATAGGATGTGAAGGAAAATAAATAGGGTAGCAAAAAATTTGTTCCAGCATTCTAACCGAAGTATGTTTTGATTGAAAATATAGGGTTGTGTTGAGATTTCACTTCGATAGAGTAGTTGCGTTTTTTTTTTTGGTATTTAGGCATGTTGCTTAGGAGTGAAGTGTATAGGTTGATATAAGGTAGGTGAGTACCCCATTACTTAACCAATAAGTTTATATATTTTATTTATTTATATTTTCATTTTATATGGTATTAAATTTTCCCGTTAATGGTTATTTACCAATTACCATTTAATTCGTACTATCACACACAAACTCCAAACACAATGAAAATGGACGTCTCGCTACGTTTTAACATATCGGTCCTAATGGAACTAATTTCGCTACACCTTAATGTCGTTATTTTGATTCCAATTTATTCATCGGTTCACCTTTAAATTGCACACACAGATAAAACAACTCCGAAAGACTCCAAACTGGAAATCTAGCAATAATTAGCTATAGGTATTTCAATAAAATTTATTCCATTGAAAACGGAGGTAGTTTGAAAAGAAAGCTATCACTTAGGCCTATTATCGATAAAATATAATTAACCCAAAAAAATAATAAATTATTGTTATCGTATATCTCCAAATAAAATATTATACAGCTTCAAAGTAGACAAAATATAGATTTAAACCAAATATTTAAAATTTTGTTTTGAAAAATATTCAAATATATATATATATAAATCCTTATATTTTATTTAATAAATGTTATCGTTTATTAACGAATTCCATAGCGACAATTCGAAAATTTGAATTGGACATAACTCACAATCTATAATATGAAATCTCCATTTTCCCTTTCAATAGAAAAGTATAATCAAATAGATTCAAACGTTTCTTGTTTCACAGAATTCCGACTTATATCGGATCATGTATATTAAATTGAAGTTCAAATCGTAAATTATGAATTATCGTGACGTTTCGAGTTCATTTTATAATTATAAATAAATTATACGTTCAAACTTCGTTATATAAATGAATTATATATTATAAATCCATATATAATCCCAAAACAACAATTAAAATATTAAAATAAAATTAAATATTTGATTACCAAAAATACGAGACGTTACAAGGGTAGGATTACTTAAAATTTCTAACTGATCCCTAGAGATATACTATGATTCTGTCATAGTTAAAATCAACAAATTACAAGGACTACTCGCTACTAATGTATATGCTGATACCTAAGATGTGGTAGGAGGGTGCCTTCATTGTGTCCGTTCCTAGGGCAACTTGTACGGACGAATGTCTGATAGAGTATTTCCAAAAGGGTCATGTACATTGATTTCTTCAAACGTACCGAGTTTTCTAGCAAACAAGGGGACTTCTTTAGCTTAACACCCAAAGTATTCTTATGGAAATAAAATAAGTGATTTTCTAGTGGATCTAACGATGTGGAATTCAAAGTGAATGGTAACCAGATGTTCTCAAAAAGTGATTTTGTAACCTCAAGCCTCTTCAATCAGGAAATGACAAAAATCGGGCTACTAGCATGGCTAAGTGGGTAGCTCCAAATTAGTGTGTATTATCACCATCTAGAGAAAATTCATTATTTCTTCTTTCACTTCAATATCTCCCGGGAAACGGTGGTTGATCAACCATTGGTGATAAGACATTTGGTACACTTAAGAGAAATGAGTGGCCGGTCATATGTAGCTGAGTTGTAAGATGTTCTTGTTTAACTCCAACGTATCCTCTTTAGAGTACACTGATCGGAAGATGGTTCCACACCTTGTCATAGTCAGAATCCATTATCCAATAGAACCTCGTGGTTTTTGATTGTAGACTATGTATGTAAAGCGTGAGATGCAAGCGTTCTGCAAGATGGTTATTTATTTGATTTAGACATTATTATAATATCAAAATTTCTTGCTTGCTTAGTGCTTAGTACGCATGATAGGAGGTTCTTGCTTCGCTTTAGGTGGCAAAGAGGAGACTCTTACCCTTACATGTCCCGAAAATGAGGGTTGGTTGTGAGTCGAGAGGCCGGCTGTAAAAGCAGTTCTGAGGTTCCTCTGTAAGCTACGGTGGGAGGTTAGCCCGCTGCCTTGGGATGAAGGGATGGTTGAAAGGCCTACTGATGTACTCTGATGATTGTAAGTTTTATTACAAGCTCTCAATAAATATTTATTTCTATATTATATTTTATTCCGCTTCGATGTAAGACTCTGATTTTGTTGTATTGTTCTTCTTCTTTTCTTCTAATCTAATATCTCTTTGTTATCTTTTTCTCACCCTCTAATATTATTTCTTTTAGCTTTTTGGGTTTTCGGTACTTGAGTTTGGACACGGGATGTATTAGTGTCGAAATTCGAGCGTCGGAATTTCCAGGTCGCTACAGTTGGTATCAGAGCAATGGTTTAGTAATAACCTTGGCTCTATGGCGTACTCAAGAGAGATGGGGTTAGTAATACCCTATATTGAGTTTGAGTGAATTTATATAAGAGAGCGTATTTGTAGATTTTATATACAAAATGTTTTGTATTATGTTGTTTAATCGGTTCAAGTTGAACTGGGAACTGATACAATATTGTTTTATTAGGAGGGTAAATGAAATAATTTTACCCGAATAGAAAAGAAATAATTTTATCAAATCATTGGATTACTGGTTTGTTGATTGATTTGAATGGAATTCAAATAAAATTGTGGATTTAAATGGTTTAATATAACCAAAGGAGGGTTTCACCTAGAATTTGAGAATAAAAAATTTAATATGGAATTAAATAAACCAGAATTTAACTTAATCTAAGTTAAATGGAATTAGAAAGGAAAATGGAATGGTTTGGGTATGTTGATTGTTTGTTTATTGAATGATATATTTGTTGAATAATAGAATTCATCAACAGTTAATAAAATTGAAAAGAAATGAATTTCAATATAATGAATTTGAATAAAATCAAAAATAAAACTAGATGATTAACCCTGTAATGGTTATTTGCATTATATCGAGTTAAGTGCAGGTTTGGAAGAAAGAAGAGTTGTTAGCCACATTGCATCTGACTAAAGTATTGGTTGCCCGACAAATAGGTAAACCTTGATTATATTTGTTGGGTGTTTAATTTTATAACCCTGAGTAGGTGATCGACGCTTTCCTATGAATTAGAAAAGCGCGAATTTTAAATTAAATTACTGCAAGCGCACAGGTGTGTAGCATACAGGTCGAACACAGGGAGGTTTAATTAAAAATTATTATTTATTTTTTTTCTTGGGCGTGTTAGACGAAGCTGGAGGTTGATTTTGCAAAACAAAATAAAAAGTGAAACTACAATTAAAAGATGCAATTAAATTTACTGCAGATTCGAATCTAATCAGATCTGTAATAAATTCAACGATTAAAGATAAAATAGAACAATGGAAATAAAATTGCAGAACAGAATTAAATGAACAGAAAATAACAATTAGGATTACCGCTGAATCTAATCAGACGGTCAATCACTAATGAAAAGAAATGCAAAATACAAATAGTGTTCTACCGAATCTAATCGTGTAGACAACACTAATTGCTAAGAAATAGAAATTGCATAAAATAAAAAGAAAAAAAAATGAGTTTTATTGATGAAGAAGAGAATAGAATGAGATATATGATAGGATGGTGGCTACAATGCCATTACAAGGGTATATATAGGGTGGATAGCCAAACCCTAACCCTAACCCTAATGATAACTGGGCCTGATCATTACATCACTAATTAGTTTACAATGAGAAACATAGATGGGCCTTAGATAAATAAAGCAAATTTGGGCCTTTTCTCTTTTCCTCTTGCTTCCTTGACACTTCTTCGTTGATTTGTGATGTGCAAAGCCTTGTTATCACTCCTTTTCTTGTCCAACAGCAACTAGATGTGATATCTTCATCTACAATTCTTCAAAATGCAAATACACAGCAAATTGAACTCTATTTCTCTACATTTCTGGTTGCATGCGGGCTGGGTTGGACTATCTGTAAAAGTAACAAAACAATACCCAAGTAATATTTATTTATATACAAACGATAAGATATAAGAGCATAAAATAAACACATTTCTATGTCAATCAATACCCCCACACTTATCTTTTACTCGTCCTCGAGTAAAACAAGAAATGAAAAACCAAACTAGATAGGTCGCACTTTCGTAGGAAACACGATTGCATTGAGCGCATGCAACAAGCCGTTAAACCTCTAGGTGTCCCTAGTAGGACAAGTGGTGTCTCGTGAGGGTTTTCAGCGGATACTACCCACAAAATCCAAATGCAGTATGTTATGATTCTAATGAAACTACATGAATGCAATGGACATATGCAAATAAAAACGAAAAATGAAAACACGACTTATTTCAGGAAAGTGGTACAACAAATTAAGTTAATAATTTCTAATCAGTTGATTTTATTTTAGATACCTCGACTTGTCACAAATTTTCAATATAAATCAAGTTTTCAAATGTTAAATTCCAGTTTGGCCAGTTAGTTCGGTTGATAACATAGTGCAGCCATGAAATAAATTCTTAGTTTGCTTGGCACAGTTTGCAAAGTGGTATTCTAATTTTTCTCATGTATGGCTAGTCAAATCAATATGGTCAAGAAGTGTTTGGGTATCATCGCTTATTCTTTATTCTATAAAATTTTAAGATTTATGATTAAGTACATACACCTAACTAAAAAGACCAAGGTTTACCACCCATGCACTGCCTCGCGGACTAACGGAGAGTGGGTAAAGAGCTTGGCGGATTGTGCTGGCCGACTATGACTTTGTCAACAACGTGTCGGTAATCCTTAGGTGTCCAATCTCATAAAATGAGACCAAGATATTCCAACGCTGACATTGTCAACAACGTGTCGGATAGAGCTTGGCGGGTTTGCACACCAACGCTCGATATACAAGCAATGTTGGATACCCTTGGAATACTATTATTATTATTTTCGAAAATATAAGCACAAAAGAGAGTTACGCGAATTCAACTTAACACAACTTAGTTTTAAAGATTTGAAAAGCCAATATAAGTATTTTAAGTCCTCCACTTATTTAAACAAAGTCTACAATATAGAATAGATTTCATGGCCATCACCTAAGAATCTCCCTATGAACCGGTTACACTATTATCCCTCAAAATTAAACTTTTCATTATATTTCTTATTCGATCTAAGTTGAGAGAAAAAAATACTGTCAACTGGCTAAAAATTGTAAACTTATTTTGTCGTATCAATCTAAAACGAGTCATGTTTCAAAAAAAAATGGCATGTTAGTACAGTCTAATAATGCACGATGGTCCTATTTAAATGGCTGAAATTGAAAAAGAAAGAAAATAAAGAAAAAAACGAAAATGAGTGAAATGCAGACTCCCCCCCACACTAGAACTAAACAGTGCCCACACTGTGAACGTTTCCTAAATTTGAAAGATCGTACCCAAAGATGGATTAAATGTAAAATGACTTGTAAAATGAAATGCAATCTAACTATATGTAAGAATGGATCATATGTACAATGATATATGTGTTTACGATGTATGTGATGCAAAGAATTCCACCAACTTTTCCCCCCACACTTGGTTCTAGCCCTATGAGTTCCATTCCCACTATGTCTAGGCATATTTTCTAACAAGAAAAAGTTTTTGAAAACCATCTCGTCTTTATACCTCGATTTATAGTCCAGTAAATGAATATTCAGGGTCGTCCTAACACGAAGTTTTTCAACAAAGCTAACATTCCAAAAATAGGTCATGTGTTCAACAAATTTGTCAGTGTAATTTTTCAAGAATTTGTGATCGTATATAAATTCAGTGAAATTTGAATTCTGAATGTTGTTTAAGAGTATGTGATCACCTTTCTGAATTACAAAGGTATTTCCGACACTGACAATTTCAAGTACGTTTGAAATTTTCTCAAAGTTAAAATTTTCGGACTCGTGGCGTGAATCTACTTGGTCCTCATTTGGCAACTCATCCTCGTACAATCCAAAGAATTCATGTTCGTTAAAGTCCTTTTCCAAAATTGAATTGAAAAATTCAACATTTTTATTCTGTTCAATTTCAAAGATTTCAGGTTTCTCACAGCCCGAAAGAGGAAGATCAAAATTTAAGCTTAAATCTTCTTCCTGAAAAGAGTTGAAATCCAATTCGTTTGTTGAATTTTGAAGAACTTCATCAAGATGATTATTCTCAATTTCCAAAGTCGTTATTTGAAAATTTTCAATGTCAGTAGAAATTGGATTATTTTCTGATTCAAAGCTTGTTTGAATTTGATTCTGTTGCTCTCGTTGTTCTTTCAAAGATGTCAATAAACAAAGAAGTTCATCGGCCTTTTTATTTAGTCTTTCTTCCCTCTCTCTAAGAATTGTAAGACGATCGTTGATTTGAGAGCTCTCGTCTTGATTCTCAAAATTATAGTCCACATCAATTTCACAATCAAAATTACTTCCAATGTGGTGGTTGTTTGAATTTTCAGAAAAATCATTTTGATTTTGAAAATTAGGTTCATAACCAAAACTGTGAAAATTCGAGGGTAAATTGCAATTTTGGTCATACTCAAAATGTGGATATGGGTTGTAGTTTTGAAAATTTTGATCGATTTGAAAATCATTTTCAAAATTATTTTCGAATTGGTTTCCAACCCCATATTGGTGTGGATCAAAGCTATATTGGAATTCAACGCTATTTTGCTGTGGATCTGGCCCATAATCGAAATTACTGAAATTTGAATTGAAATCGTCATTTCGATTATAATCATGGTTTTGAAAATGTTGGTCATTTTGAAAATACTGAAAATTGTTGACATTGGTTTCACCAAATTTTGGGAAATCGTGCTTCATGAGTTGTATTTCATATTCATACTCTTCAAGAGGACGTCTACTCCGACTATTATCCCACATTTCTCTCAAGGATTTTTTTGAATTAGACATTTGAATGAAGTCAGGGTAAGACATAGATTATTCTCACTTCAAAATAATATAAAATACTGAGTTGTGCTCTGTTAATTAACTGACTCAATTGGAAGGGGGAAGAGGGTCTTATGGCCGTTCACGTATAGTATAAAACTAAGGGATACGACCAATGTTTTACGGGTAGTATGCAACCTCTTTTGCTAATAATTCAATAAATTGAACTACTATATATCCGCGATCCAATTATACAAGACAGTCAACTTCACAAAACACCACTGTTCAATTATATTATTTTGCAAATCAAATCAAGTTTTAGAATTGAAAAACGACAGGACTGATGGCTTTAGTTATGGAAATTCGTTTCTCACACACAGATTCAGAAATATCAGTCACAGAATAATAACAGAAAATTAAAATATTGTACAAGCAAGTCGTTGCCCCTGTAGAAGATTTTTACAAGCAATTTCTATATTATTTTTTTCAAGCAACAGTAGACCTGTAGAGTTTAGAAATTTTTACAGTGGGGTATAGCTGTCCGTCCAGTGTAGTTGAATGATGCTTGTGATTCAAATCCCAGTGTTTGCAAATTGTTTGACCTTTGGATTCCTAATTTGCTTGCTTGAATTATGTTCTTTCTTTGGTCTTTGTTTTAGATTGGCCCATTTTCTTTTGAGGTTTTCCTTCTTCTTTTTTTTTCTGAAAAGAAACTAAATGACACACACTAAACAATAAAATAACTAGGACGGAAAAAAAAAACTAAAACACAAAAACTAATCAAAAAAAAACAAATACAAAACAAAAAAAAAGGAAAAAAAAACTAAAATCTAAGGTAGAAAAAGGAAGAAGAAAAAAAACCTAAGCTTAACTAAAACAAAAACTAAACACAATATCAAACCACACACTCAAAACAAGTAAAGTTTGACTCAACATTGGATATGGAATGCTGGTCAAACCCAAATGACTGACCAAAACAAAATCGGCCCAAAAGAAATATGGCAATCTCCCCCCTACACGCTCCAGAATAAAATCATGCATCCAAGAAAAAAACTACAGAAACCCAGAAAGAAACACTCACAAAATCAAATCAATACTTTTCCACCTTCCTTTTTTTTCTCAATCGAAATTGATTTCGATTTAAATCAAAATTGGTTTCCAAATATGGTTCTGCTCCCTTCTTCCCCCCCTTTTTTTTTCTTCTCGAATTGGGTTTCTATGTCCGAAAGTTTTGGTTTCGAACCGATTTACTGAAATAGGGATTTTTGTGTTCGCGGTTTCGGAAGTGGATCTGTTTGCAGCTTTTGGGATTTGAGGGTTTCAGGCGTTCGAACTTGTGATTTGGGTTCCTGGCGTTTCCGAGTTTGCTAACTTAGGGTTTTTTTGGTACGGACTGGGTTTGAGGGGGATTAGAATTGATGCGTGAGTATGGGGATAATTTGGATGGGGGATGATGAGGATGGACGTGGGTTAAGGGAGCTGAGGGTTGCGGTTTGATCTAAGGTTGAAGGGTCTGGTGCGAGAAGGTGTTCGTGTACTTGCGAGGCTTGTATTGCTTGAAGTTTGGGTTTGAAGTACTGGTAGGAGATGCGAGTAGTTTCCGTCAATGGTGAGGGGGTCAAGGAGATGGTGGAATTTGTGATTTGGTCACTGGCGTGAATATGATGGTAAAGGGGAGGTTTGTGAGAAGTTGTGCGGTTGTTTGTGTAGAGTGAGGACAGTGATGAATGGATTTGAGTGCTGGTTTGCGTTTTGGGTATCTATGGAGCGTTGGGGGTTGAGGTTGTTCGGAAGGGGTGATCGTGAAGTAGGGCGTGAGTTTGTGGATGTAAGTGGGTTTTGTTTTGCGGTTTTGGGTGATGGATAGGGGAAGTATGGACGGGTTTGTTTGGTTGCGGTGATGGATGTCTGCCGTTCTGGAAGGTGTGGGATGATGATGCTGTTTGGTCTGTAGGGTTGTATGTGGTGGACAGTTTGTAGTTGCGTGGACCTTGTTGGGAAGAGGGAGCGATAGAAGGTGGTTTCGGTGAGCTGTAGGTGGCAGAGGCGTTGAGGCTATAGGTGAATTTGATTGTTCTGAACAGTGGATTGGTGGAGTGTTCGGAAGGCGTGGTAGATCAGGGAGTTAATTGTGGTGAAATTTGGCAAGGGAATGCATGACCGTGGTTGTGGTTTTGTGGAGCAGTGGATGTGGTTTGTTAAGGGGTGCTGATTTTTGGGAGTGAAGATGGAAGATGATTTGGATAGTGGAGGTCGGCAGAATTTGTAGGACAAGAAGGGAAAGAATTCAAGGCAGAAAAGGCAAATAAGAAAATTCTGTATATATATATATATATTTAGACTTGGAAAAGAAGAAAGGATGTAATAGATTAGAAAAAAATTGGATAGTGCAAGAAATTGAAAGAACAAATAGCAAGATTTTTTTTTTTTTGAAAAGAAAGAGATTGAGAAATAAAAAGGAAAGAAATCAAATAAAAACTAGGATGGGATTTATTTTTTATTTATATGAATACACAAAACAAGGAAAAATAAAAACTAACACGAATCAGAAATTAAATAAATAGTAAAATTTAATCGTTACCTCCCCGGCAACGGCGCCAAAAACTTGATCGACGCTTTCCTATGAATTAGAAAAGCGCGAATTTTAAATTAAATTACTGCAAGCGCACATGTGTGTAACATACAGGTCGAACACAGGGAGGTTTAATTAAATTTTTTTTTTCTTGGGCGTGTTAGACGAAGCTGGAGGTTGATTTTGCAAAACAAAATAAAAAGTGAAACTACAATTAAAAGATGCAATTAAATTTACTGCAGATTCGAATCTAATCAGATCTGTAATAAATTCAACGATTAAAGATAAAATAGAACAATGGAAATAAAATTGCAGAACAGAATTAAACGAACAGAAAATAACAATTAGGATTACCGCTGAATCTAATCAGACGGTCAATCACTAATGAAAAGAAATGCAAAATACAAATAGTGTTCTACCGAATCTAATCATGTAGACAACACTAATTGCTAAGAAATAGAAATTGCATAAAACAAAAAGAAAAAAATGAGTTTTATTGATGAAGAAGAGAATAGAATGAGATATATGATAGGATGGTGGCTACAATGCCATTACAAGGGTATATATAGGGTGGATAGCCAAACCCTAACCCTAACCCTAATGATAACTGGGCCTGGTCATTACATCACTAATTAGTTTACAATGAGAAACATAGATGGGCCTTAGATAAATAAAGCAAATTTGGGCCTTTTCTCTTTTCCTCTTGCTTCCTTGACACTTCTCCATTGATTTGTGATGTGCAAAGCCTTGTTATCACTCCTTTTCTTGTCCAACAGCAACTAGATGTGATATCTTCATCTACAATTCTTCAAAATGCAAATACACAGCAAATTGAACTCTATTTCTCTACATTTCTGGTTGCATGCGGGCTGGGTTGGACTATCTGTAAAAGTAACAAAACAATACCCAAGTAATATTTATTTATATACAAACGATAAGATATAAGAGCATAAAATAAACACATTTCTATGTCAATCAGTAGGGTATCCATTTGGCTTTGTTTTCTTCTGATCGATGTGAGGCCCGGAGTGGAAGTTGTTCCGATCGAGTCGTGCAGTGGAGGAGCTGGTGAATTTTTCATATATTTTAAAACTTAGAAGTCTTTGATAAGATTCTAAATTAATTATTTTAAATAATTAGGTTTGGTTTATTCATTTTACTTAGTAATTTCGGGGACGAAATTCTTTTAAGGGGGAAGAATGTAACGACCCGGATTTTTCGGCTATTTTAATTTGAATATTTAAATTTATTTTAAATCTTATATTTGAAATATTAATAGATTATTAATATAGAATTCGTTAATTAAACAATGATTGAATGTTTATAATTATATTTAATGTAAAATGAACTCGTAACATCGTAGTGATTCGTAATACTGAGTTTTGAACTTCAATTGAATATACCGAATCCATTATAAGTTGGAATTCTATGAAACAAGAAACGTTAGAATCTTATTGATTATAATTTTCTAATGAAAGAGAAAATTTGAGATTTTATCTTATATATTGTGAATTATGGTCAAATCCAATTTTAAAATAGTTGCTATGGAATCGTTTATAAACTATAATGTTTATTTAATAAATTAAATAGGAATTTAAATAGAATTTGGATATCGTTTAACTCAAAGATATTAATGTTGAGTTATTATTTCATATTTATTATATTTGAAGTGATATATTATTTCATTTGGATATATATGACAATAATTTATTATTATTGTTTTGGGATTTATTTATATTATATTGATATTATATAAGCCTTAGGAGTTGTTGTTTTTCAAACAACCTCCGGTTTCGACGATTTTTTTTTACTGGAATATATATATCTAGTTATTGCTAAATTTCCAGTTTGGAGCCAATCGGAGTTGATTTGTGAGTGTGCGATATTTAAATGTGAACCGATAAATATATTGGAATTAAAATAACGTTGATTTGCAAACAGAGTCCGATTTTAACGAAAATTAATTATATTGGACCGAAACGTCAAGGCATAGCAGTATGTCTATTTTCGTTGCGTTTGGAATTCGTGTAGGGCGGTGCATATATATAACAGTCAACATAAATACAGGTAAATTTTAATTAATAACCATATAAAATAACCGTGCTGAAGCATAAATAAAATATAACCAATATACTACTTTCAAGCCAAGTAGATAGCTTATGTCCTAAGTGATTGAAACTACTCGAATTGAAATTTTTCACCATACTTCAAATTTATGTAAAATATGGTACATGCCTAATAAATCAACTCATACCTAAATGTTGATAGCATGGCCTAGCTCGAGTGGCCATTTGAAATGAAAATTCATTTTCCCCTGTACAACGTGCTATGCCCCTTTCCAAATCTAAGAGCAGTACAACAAATATAGGAAGCACAAGCAAAAATCGAATTACGCACAACTACTTGAAGTTGAAAATACATGCAGCTACATTCTACAAACCTAAATCTATAAACCCACATGCTTATACTGAAGACAACGTTCCTATCCAGCTCTCGCCCATATATATATATATATATATATTTGTGCATACCCATCTCCATTCTTTTGTTTTTCAACAACTAAACCCATTCACTTCATGTATCCTCCATTATTCTTCGAACAAGAAGAAAACCATCTTCCACGTTAAAAACAAAACCGTAACACTTAGAATCAACCGGGTTCGAAGCTCTGGTGCAGGGAGCTACTGTTTCGTATTTGGAAAGAGGTGGAGTATGGTAGAGTCACTGGTGGTGGGTGGTCGGAGTTTAGTAATGGATTGCGAGTTGGGGGTTCAGGTGATGGCAAGAAGAGAGATCGTGGTGAACAGTAGTTGCAGGGAGGTGGTTGAGTTCGTTGTTGAGTCTGGTGGTGCGGGCGACGAAGGAAGGTGCTCAAGCAATCGAAGCCGGTGGTAGCGACGTTGGAAAGGTTCGATTTTTGAAAGTCGATGTAGCAGGTTCCTAGATTTTTTATGTGCGAAATCGAGAGCTGAGAATGAGACATAACATATCAAGGAGAAGAAGCTACTGTGTTTTTGCGTTAAAATGGATGAGAAGGAAGTATTTCGTGTGGGAATTTAGGCCGATTGATAAATGAGTAAGACCCATAATTTCATGAAAATTAGTCTATTTAACTTAATATATAAATATAATTATATATATATATATAGAGAGAGAGAGAGAGAAAGAGAGGAGCGTTCAATGGCACCCCAAATAGTGTAGCACCCTTGATTTCCACCACACATTTCCGTTTTTCTCTCCTTCTACTAATTCTCTCTCACGCCACTAACTTATTTAAATATAAATACTTGGCCACAAATAAGGTGCAAAAGGAAGGCGAAAAAATGGGGCATCATATAACCCTCCTCATATATATATATATATATATATATATATATATATATATATGTATATGTGTGTATATATATATATATATATATATATAATAGAAAGTAGAATAGATAAAATGCGCACCAATTGTTCTGTCCCCATTTCCCCAGTCCCCCCGTGTGCCCACCCAATCACAGCCCCCTGATTTCCACCTTTTCCAGTTAAATCCCTCAATTGTTAGGGGACTTAAATGCAAAAAAGCGGAAATGGAGAGATTTGAGTAGAGGGACATAGGAGGACAGGGGAAATGGAGACAGAAGAATTGGTCTCGATAAAATGCTGATGTGGAACCTTTGTTTTATTACAAATCCAGCGTGTCTTCAGGGTAGCATTAATCGCGAATAAGAAATTGTGATGGGAACCGCTTTCAATGGCTTTGTCATAAGCAAAACCTACTTTTTACTTTTTCACGCTCTATCTTCTTCCACCCCACAATTGAATTTCCCTGTAACTGAAATTATGAAATTTTCGCGTTCAACATCGTTTTTGTGCTCTCTCCGCCGTACTTAAATCCATTGCACTTTGGTTTGATTAGGCCACCAGTCCTTGCTTCTACTGCTGGTCTCAGAAAAGGTATGAACTTTGGTCAATCGCCTCCCAAATTCACCAATTTTATCCGATTGTCCCCTTTTCTTTTCCTTATTTCATATTCCCCTGGTTTCATATTCCGCTCAAATTAGTTCTTGCTAAAATTTCCACTTTTGACTTCTGTCTTAAATCTCCCTCTTTCCCTCCGCACTTCCGCCTAACTTCAGGCTTCTAACCAGTTTTATTTGCAGTTATTATGGCTCTCAAATCATTATAAAGTAGAATAGAAATCAGGTCCCAAATCTGCCGATCTCCTGGTTGAAATCAGATCCACAAACGAGAATCTACTAAAGAGGAGTCGTGGTAAAAATGGATTCGAAAATCAAACCCCAAACCTGCCAACTTCAAGGTTGAAAGCAAATCCACAAATAAGAACCCACTATAGAGGAGTCATGATAAAATGGATTCGAAATCAGATCCTAAAACTTCCAACATCAAAGTTTAAAAAAAATCCGTAGATACGAATAACCAGATTCACAATCAATCCTACAAAACACCGGAAGAAATCAAATAGGAACGATATAGTGTACGCAGTGTTAGGATTGCCTCACATGTTCTTAAGAAGGAAATGATGGTTTGGATACAATAGTCCCACATCATGGAATATATTGAAGAAATTGTGTACAAATATGAGCTGATAGACACATAACATCAGGGATTCTTTTTGTTATATGGAAGTTGTGTGTCAGTTCATATGCGTGCAAGGAAGGGGGGCTTTGTTCCGACCATCATTACATAACACGTAGTGCTAATTTAGTGGAGGTAACCATTATTTACTCCATATGTTGGTTTTCTAAAAATGATTCTTAATATGTAATAATCAGATTATGCAAGTAATTCTATATTTAAATCTTTATTTTGCAACTGAGTTCTAGTATTTACCTGATGATAATTGGCTGAATGATATTTTTTTTCCTACTATCCTGATGCAGTTTTTGTTTGGTTGTTGCTTCCTAAACATTTTAGATAATGATCAATAATACAGACACATATTTGCTAACAACTATTCACTTCACGTTTAAAGTAGTAATGGTTTTCACTGTTACATAATATGATTTAGCGACTACTTAGGTGAAGAAAGAAGGTAAAATTTCTATTAATATACTTAGCTGAAGTGGGAAACTTCACATAACGTCTTCAAACATCCAACTATTTATTACTTCAGAAAGTTACTATGTGAGTTGTTAAGATTTTAGAACACGCCACGATTGGGTTTTTGAACATTAATAGCACATGTGTATTAAAACTCAAATCTGACCAAATGTAAAGTTAATATGATGGCTTTATTATATTTTATATCAAATCTACATCCTTATATAGTAGAAAGAAATTCTTTAACCTAGTGATAATAATACCAAACTTCTTGCACAAAAGGGATCACAACTGTATGTATGTACGTACGTACTTTGTGTGTGTGTGTGAGAGAGAGGGGGGTTTCTTTCTACTTTGAGACATTTTGATATTATTACATGTTAAAGAACTATATTTTTCTCTTATCCATGGTTAAAAATATATTATGTAAGAATTCTTCCTATTTGAGACATTTTGATATTATTACATGTTAAAGAACTATATTTTTCTCTTATTTATAGTTAAAAATATATTATATTACCTTGGACCATTGATGTTTACAAAAATTATTTATGTTAAATAACATACAAGTTACACTGTAGTTAACCATTAGCATGAATAATTATAGCCCACCACTCCCTTACAGGCTACAGCGTCAGTAGTTTGACACCTTGACGTCCACATACTTCTTCACTGTCAATGGACTGCTATTAATATTTCCTTCAGTTGTGGATACAATAGTTTCCATGGTTTTAAGTAATTTTTCCAAAGTACCCATATTCAGTTTGACTTATTTTATTTTGTACTTTTCATTTCTTTGTCAGACTTTAAAAAGACAGTACGTATAACTAAATAAGAAAAAACCTATTTTATTTTAAACGAGCGGAATGGCACGCGCTTCGCATGTCGACTGATTTACTGCAAATATTGTAGCCATACAACGGCTTCATAGTTTAAAAGTCGATACGTAAAGAACAATTTGCACCTCAAATGCTTTGTTATATTTAATTATTTCACACAAATAACAAATCCTATTTGCTTAATGCAAATATTGTAAATGTGAGCAACACATTTTTAATGTAAAATTTTGGTAACATTTCTGAATAGCTTACTCAACTTTACATAAAAATCTTTTCCTAAGTTCAAATCGCTTTGCACGTGATGCATTGAAATTTTCAAGACGGGGATTATCTTCTGAAAAGGAATAAGGTGTCTAGATAAAAACAGATCCAATGTATTATATTCAAAACGCCAGCCCATCACACAATATCATAATTTTGTACAAAATAAAGTCTGCACCAGTGCACATGCTCGATACTAATTCAACAATTTCTATAAACTCTCAGCGTGATAATAAAAAAGAAACGGGCAATTAAGCACAGTGTTGCTAATAATTCCTATTTTTAGCACCTTGTTAAAATCCAAACTCGGTACAATATATACAACACACATCTTTTTGATATTCCTCCAAATAAGGCGCATTTGGACTAGAACACCAGAATTAAAATTGCTCTAGGGGCATCTAAAGGGCTTGCATATTTACACAATGCTCGGAATACTCCCGTCATATATCGTGATTTGAAATCTGCAAACATATTACTAGATGATGAATTGTGTAAATATGCAAGCCCTTTAGATGCCCCTAGAGCAATTTTTATTCTCGTGTTCTAGTCTAAATGCGCCTTGTTTGGAGGAAGATCAAAAAGATGTGTCTCCTAGCTACCATCTAGATGATGAATTCAACCCTCAACTATCTGACTTTGGACTTGCTAAACTTGGTCCAACTGGTGATAACACTCATGTTTCTACAAGGGTGATGGGAACATATGGATACTGTGCTCCTGACTATGCGATGAGTGGAAAGTTGACCGTGAAATCTGATGTGTACAACTTTGGAGTTGTGCTTTTGGAGTTAATGACAGGAAGAAGAGCTTTTGATTGCAGTAGGAAAATGGAGGAGCAAAATTTGATTGTTTGGTCTCAGCCATATCTGAAAGATAGGAAAAGATTCAACCAGCTAGCGGATCCTTTGCTTCGTGGGCAGTACCCTCCTCGATCATTCTACCAAGTAGCAATGATAACCTCCATGTGCCTCCAAGAATTGCCTCACAACCGTTCATCAAGCCGTGATATAGTCAGTGCCCTCGAGTATGTTGCATCTCAGCCGTACATGTGAGCTCATGCTTCTTCCAAACTGTCAAAGGCTTCTTTAGCGTCATCACTTGATTCCAAAGAAGCTTCTGGTCATACAAGTCCTGACAATTCAGAAAACTCTGGAGTAGAAAGATACACGTATGCCTGATTGTATAAATTATATGTTTGAAGTATTTTTCGTATTTGTAGATGAATTATGGTAACTGTAATGTATATGTGTGATTATTATAGGAATTTTTGGCATAGTATCATACTATGCTTGCTTTTTTTTTTTTTTTTTTTTTAAAGTTGTATGTACCATATTCCAAATATAATAAATGCGGGTAAACTGAAAGCATAACATAAACAGATACAAATAAATTCAGGTTAGTGGAAGAACTTTTTTGGTTTATATTAGTATTACAAAAGGAAATTAGAACAGCAAATGGCAACCATTATTTTTGTACTGGTTTAATGGTTTTACAGACACCAGAAACTAAAAATGAATTCAAAATTCATATTTTTCTATAATAATTAGAACACTGTGTGAGCAAGGTTAAACATTTAAGCAATCCTTAGTGTGTTAGTATCACATACCATGAGTCATCTAAAAGTTAATCCCACAACAGTAATGATTACCCAAACAATAAAGCATGTAAAAAAATGCAATAAAAAATTAGTGCAACCGCATCAAGCAACAGAACATAACTGCAACATTGTAAATATTCAGATATTACAACTTTTATTAAGCAGATAGGCAACGGTTGCAATGGAAATGACAGAGAAAAGAAATCAAAGGTCATTTTTCCATAGAAACGAACATGAAAATTAAGTAAGAGCAAACAATTGTGTAATTATCCAAAAGTGAAATTGCACAAATCAAAACGTGAATAAGACGATCAATGATTTGGTTACCTACTATTGAGTTGAAAATTAGAGCAGCAACACACCATAACTCTAAAGTCGACAAATTGTTTTTCAGGTCTAGCAGCGTCAGAATTGGGGATGTTGCGTGATTTTTTGATTTTATCATCAAAATAATCCATGGCTGTAAAGAGAGTCACAATCGCGGGGATGTGATTTAGTTGCAATTACAGGAAGTGGAGTAAGAAATTCCTAATTTGTTTTTAAGAGAAATGAGATGGGCAGGAATGAAGTAAAAGGGAAGATTGTGCAAGGAGCAGTTTACGGTTCTAAGATGTAATTGTGGGAAGAGAATGGTAGATCGTGTGAACGAATCTATTGCTTAAGTAGGGAAGGAAAAACCACAATATACGTCACTTCCTCAGGCGAGATGCCCTTCTATCCGTCCAATTTTCTTCCCGAACTCGCTCTCCTCCAATTTCTTAACTTGATATCCTCACCTCCGTTAAACGCGGCTCACCGACTTCTACCCTTCACCCACGTGACAAACTACTGTTATCTTCCACCGTACATCACTCCGTCATCCTATTTTCACTTCCGCGATTTTCTGTAAATTTTTAATACTTCGTTTAACAGCCATGGAGTTTATCATGAAGAAGAAACTTGTTGGTGCAGCTAACGGACCTCGACATGTTGGAGATCTATTTGGATTGGGTTCACTGTTAGAATTTCCTCCAGTTTATTAATTTGTTTTACTTTTGGACTCTGTTTTTGCTTCTGTTAAGTAAATTAGCAATTTTATGATAATGACCAATATATGCATGCATTGAAATTTATGTCTTTTAACTAGTGTTCTGTCTAATGTTATTATGGAATTCTGCGGTCTTTGCGTTGTTGGTTCAGTTTAAACTGCAAGATTTGATCAAGCACTGACCTACTGCAACTTTTATTTAAAACTTAGATATAATTGTTCTCAGAATTTGAAATTAAACTTAAATATATTTGCAACTTTTATTATGGAATATGTGTTATTTTTCCATTCTGTGAATTAATGAATATGATCCATGCCGCACTAATGTATCAATGACCATGGTTAACTTGGTTCATGTGTTATAATACTACTGTGAAGTCCTCAAGATTAAAATTCAGGCTAGGCAGCAATAGCATGCAGTTTTGTTATGAACATGTAGAATTTTTTTGAATTATACATACTAAAAGTCCTTACAGCAGAAGGGTAAAACACTGAAACTACAAGAGTTACCCACTGAAACTGTAAGGACTTTGATTGTTCTAAATAGCTGAAAATTTCAGTTTACATTAGCATAACTATTCCTCAAGATAAAAAAAAGTTGTAGAAACTCGTGCCTATGTTCAAAAATGGGCTGCCCATTTTAATGGGTTTGATGTAAATTTTTAATACTTCGTTCAAATCTTCTCAGATCGGCCGGGTTACTCCACTCCGCTGCATTTCTTTCCTCCTTCTGCCATTGTCTGCGCCGTTAACCTCCTGCGTTTAACCGACTACGTCATTGTGTCTCTATTCCTACTCCTGCACTGTCGGTTGTCACTCTACTTACTATCGCTGCTCTCAGAAACTCGAACAAGATTTGATACGGTAATTTTACATGTACTCCTTTTTTTACAAGCTTTATCTCTTCTGGACACATTTTACTGTCACCGATAATGTTTTTGGTTACTGTTGCTTAATTTACTGCCTGACTGACTGAATCAACAGTTGTAGGCACACCTTTAACCTGAACTGATTACATTTATTCACAGTAATAATCTATTCATATGTACAATTGTATGTCCAATTTTTAATTTGTCCTGCCCGCATTTTTGAACTTGCACGAAACATCTCCCACAATATCCTATTCATTCTGGTTATCCTTATATCATTTTTGATGGGGACATACACAGACATAGTTTATTTGTGTGGAAGGAGTACACTATGATGAACGTACTGACTTTCTCTTCCAATTTATTTTAACCTTTGTGTGCCGTACAGAGGTTTGTCATAGGCTGGGTGAAAGCATATCAATGAGGATACAATGGAACTTACCATAAACAGTAATGAAGATGTTCCCCTTTGGGTTGAAGGTTAGTAGGATGAACAATACATTTTCTCCCATTTCATCTTCCAATATTCAAATGTTAACAGATCAGATTACCTTACCTGATATTACGACTAAGTAGTATTTGTTATGTTCTGCGAAATCCTACCTTGTTTGCAAAACATGGCTGTGATAACTAATCGTTTAATGTTGTTGGAAGTAAGTCGATTATGATACTTCCTGGTAACGTACTGTCAAACAAGGTCTATTACGAATTTTAAACCTATGAATTATCTCGCTTCTATGTTTCTATATAAGAAGCATGTTGCACATCATGAAAGATGAGAGTTTCAGTTCTCACCTACTATTTCCCTTCTCTCTTCCAATTTCTATGTTGATCATAGATTACAATATTATGACTATTACATATATAAAAAAGTGCGTATGTATTAAAACCATCGTTAGCTATATAATTCATACTGTGATTAATTGAAGCATAGTGATTAAATTCGGTAGCATGCTTCTACTACATCCAAAACCGATGTCATTGGTCATTGTTTATCGATCAAATGAAGCATGTTTGAATTAATGAAGATACTTTATGTTTTCTGCCCATCTCGCCCTTTGGTCTCGCACATAATATCCTTTTTCATATCAAAATTAAGTATTTATTACAAATAACTATTATAAGATACCTTATTGCTGAATTAAAGTAAAAGGATTTGGAATATTTCCACAAAAGTTAACAAAAAATATAGTTCATGATTTCCACAAGACCAACCCCTTTAATTAGACTTTTTTTTTGGCAGATAACAACTGAAATGACCAACAATTATGAGATCGGTTTATTGAGTTACATTTAATATCTATAATATAATTCAGCATGAATGGACATCATTTATTTCTATTTTGCTTACACAATATCCATTATAATTCAATAGAATTTTATAGAACGTACCAAAACTGTGAAACTGTTCTTGCTGAATACGCATTCCTTATCTAGCAATTTCCAGTTTGAACAACTCTTTGTTAAATGTGGTTAGTTTACAAGATTAGCTAACACTCGACCTACACCAGAATGATCATCCAATGGTGCACATCAAATGTGGTAAAAATGAGAAGTTGTGTCAGTTGAAAACATTAATTGGTATGACTACTTCAATCTTAAGCAATCGAACTTCTAATCATCCAAATTTTGCGGGATTTTCACCTTTCAGTTATCTTATATTTTTCCAAAATTTCTTTATGTTCTATGCCTGATGATTAGAACTATATTTTGGCATTGATCTACATGAGAAGTAATCGTACATTCATTAGTACAATCTAGTATGCTTATGTAATTTATAGATTTGTCTATTGATAACAATATAACGTTCAGTGAAATGTTATGACATCCAAATTTTGAGTACTAAATATTCGGTGTTATATGCCGCAAAGGGAAAATCCCCTAATTTTGTAAATTTCGCGGTATTTCACAATTTTGAGCAGACTGATTATACGTAAAAGCAAATTTCAAAATAGATTTCCATGATACATTAATAGGGGTAGGAAACTATTGTAGAGGTAATCCATTAGAAATGTTTATGTAGCTGTTCATTTTGTCAAATTACTTATCACATTTTACTTTGCGAATGTCTTATACTGAAGTATATGAATACCGGACAATGTAAACAAATCCGTATAGAACTTTTATATTAAGCAAACAAAATTATTTCGATC
This sequence comes from Allium sativum, assembly GCA_030737875.1. Classification (NCBI taxonomy): domain Eukaryota; kingdom Viridiplantae; phylum Streptophyta; class Magnoliopsida; order Asparagales; family Amaryllidaceae; genus Allium; species Allium sativum. The sequence continues at coordinate 89,779,622 of CM060920.1, forward strand.
ATAGGATAATATGTACTCAAAGCAATAATTTCCTGAAAAACCATTAGCATCCAAATAAGAAGGGCAGTTTAATCTTTTTATGCATGTTATATTATATAGTTTGTGGTATGTACCTTCTACAATCAGTTGATTCATTTTTTTCCAGCATAGATAATGGATATCCAATAATTCGTCATATTGACTACACATGGAAACACGATGTTTTATTTAATCTGAATTACATGGAAGTGAATTATTTGTATTTGCCAGCTTAAGCTTGTAAGTGCGAAAAACACACACACTAAGTTCTTTAAAAATGCTTGACCAATTTACTAAGTTACGAAACAGTTTCGTTACTACCATTGTCAATATATGACATTATTTTTTATTTTATTTTTTAGTCCATAACCCTTAAAATAATACCATTTACATTAGCATACTACCAAAACCGATTGTTTCTTTTTGAATGCTTTCAGTATTTCTAACACGGCTTTTTGACTCATGTAGAAAAGATATCTTATTATTTCTCTAAAATTTCATTTTGGGCTGTTATAATTTTTACAAATTTTAATATTGAAACACTGAGATTTATAATATTTATATTTGGATTATGAAAACATAGCATGAATAATGTTTTCATTTACTAAAATTTATTCTTCATATAGGTTCATTTCAATCTGTTATAACAATGCCATAAACATAGATGAAGTTAAATGCTAGCATTAGTCACCAGCTATTCTGCTACTTTCTTTATTATTGGTTGGTTATTAATTGTGTACCCATTGTTGGTTGCAGGTATTTTTTTAATTAAAACGGATCTAACAATTGATGGGGCGAGCATAGGCAACCACACAAGTTAGTAATTCTATTTAAAAGCCCTCTGTATATCAAGCTATATTGATAATCTTTCCATATCTATATAGCATACCTATTTTGAAATATATTAAATAATGTTTATGATTGAACTGAGCAATATCTTATTTTAATGTCTATCAGGATGCCACGCTGTTATTGTAAATCCATATATTCTTATTTTTATATAGCAAACTTAAGGAATTGTAACACATGGGTAAGAGATGCAAATATACACAAATTAAGTGCCTCTTGGTAAGTATGAAACAAAACATACAATTTTAGATATCTGATCAAAATAAATTATTACTAATATTATATTTTACCAAATATTGAATTTAGGTTTAACCGTATTTTTTGATTAGTAAAAAATTTGAAATGGTTTCAATTTTACATGGTAGCTGTATTTTTTAATGCATATATTTTTCTTTCCCATAGGTCAAAGATTGTTTAATTTCTAGTTATTTTTTGCTAATTCACCCTGATATGGTATTTTCCTAAACGTACAAATTTTTCGATTTTGCTACAGCATTAGTGGTTCAACTAGCAATTTAGGTGAAAATATTGATTATTTAGCTTTTGTGCATGTTCTTTGCTTTAGCTAGGATGACAAAGCAGATATGTTTATCAGCAATTACGGAGTGAGATAAAACAGAGAAGAATATAAAAACGATGATGAAATGAACTGCACTTAAGTTCAATTATCACAGTTCTTACATGGAAGCGATCGTAGGTTGATAAAAACTGTAATTATTATATCACAAATATTATTTCCCCAGCCTAGACTGGACTATGACTTCTCATTGAATTTTTTTGACTGACAATAGAAATAAGACTGTCCCAATGTGTCTGCAAGACTATGTCTAATAGTATCGTATAAAAGTAAAAATTTAATTTTACCGGTAATTGGTGAATTCCTGTTTTTGGATGGTGTTGTGAAAAATTGTGCAAATGCGGAAGCGCAATAAGCAGGATCTAGATTTGCCAATTGAACACCGATCTAATCTGATAGCAATTATTCTATTACATCAACAAAATAGTAAATAACTATAACAGAGAAACAAAGAGACACAATATTTATGCTGGTTCCACTATCCTCGAGATAGTGTACGTCCAGTCCAATAGAGAGAGATTTTATTCCACATGAGAGAATTACAAGAGATTACAAAATAAGAGTTTACATATCCAAACCTCAATCAGGTTTAATAAGAAGAGACACCATTGGGGATCACTGGCTCCAAGCCAGGATGGGTTTACACTAAAGTCTACCCCTCAATATATAGCCAGTGCAAATCTATGTGAGTCATCAATTAAATTACCAACATATGGTAATAATATAATGGAGGAAAATTACCATAACAACAAATGTGCAAATATAGGAAGTAAATCAATCTGTTTCTTTAGCATAGATGGAAGAAATTAATTCCTTCATTTATTTCTCTACCACCTCATCAAATGCAATCAGTGCATTCCCATTATAAAATATTTAATTTCCATTCTTTGCAAATTTGTTCCAATCAAATTGTGATTTTGTATCACCAAATTTAACACTCCACCTTAATACAAAATCACATATCTGCAACACCCTGTCTCCAATCAAATTCTGTTCACATCATAAAACTCTTCAACAGAACTCCACCTTCAATCAAAATCTCACAATGAGATAGAAACCAAAAATGAATATTTGCTTAGTGGGTTCCAGCAAAGCTACCCCCCATCACACAATTGTTAACGAGCTCAGACTACGTCCCCGCCCTCCAACAAACTGTTGCAAATATCCAAAATAAAAAAGAAGGCAGACACCAACGTAATCTTAACACCGCCAAGGCTAAAATTTAATTCTCTCAATTAAAACCATTACAAACACAAACCCACCGCCTGCCAAAGATGCATCTTCCCCTCGAGATGCACCACGCAACATTAACGGTCTAAAAAATGCTTGCAATAACATTGACACCGGTCTGCCACTTGATCTGAGCTCCTCCCTCGATCACTCTGGATCCCTCAAGAATCATCAACATGAAGACCCCTGTCTAAACCACAATGATCTCTGTCTGGACACCCGTCTATCACTTGACCTGAGCTCCTTTCCTGATCATCTTGTATCCCTCGAGCATCATCAACATGAAGACCCCTGTTAGAAACATGATCAGAACTTCCCAAATCCAATAGCCCCTTCAACACAGTAAACTCCATATCACGTCAAAGTTCCTAGATTGGAACACTCTTCACTCTCAACATAATCTCCTCCACCAAAGTCTTCCGTTTCTCCCAAAATAGTAATAGCATAATCACCACTGAATCTACCAACCTTTGTAGAAATAATTGATGCACAATTTAAAACAAATCGCCTTGCTCTGATACCAATCTGTTATGCAAATATTGCACAAATGCGGAAGCACGATAAGCAGGATCTAGATTTTCCAATTGAACACCAATCTAATCTGATAGCAATTATTCTATTGCATCAACAAAATAGTAAATAACTATAACAGAGAAACAAAGAGAAACAATATTTATACTGGTTCCACTATCCTCGAGATAGTGTACGTCCAATCCAACAGAGAGAGATTTTATTCCACATGAGCGAATTACAAGAGATTACAAAATAAGAGTTTACATATCCAAACCTCAATCAGGTTTAATAAGAAGAGACACCATTGGGGATCACAGGCTCCAAGCCAGGATGGGTTTACACTAAAGTCTACCCCTCAATATATAGTCAGTGCAAATCTATGTGAGTCATCAATTAAATTACCAACATATGGTAATAATATAATGGAGGCAAATTACCATAACAACAAATGTGCAAATATAGGAAGTAAATCAATCTGTTTCTTTAGCATAGATGGAAAAAATTAATCCCTTCATTTATTTCTCTACCACCTCATCAAATGCAATCAGTGCATTCCCATTATAAAATATTTACTTTCCATTCTTTGCAAATTTGATCCAATCAAATTGTGATTTTGTATCACCAAATTTAACAATGGAACAAGAATGGAAGAGGTTTCTTTTCTAGAATTATAAATTTTATACCCAAAGTAGAGGTAGATATTAGAAGCGGTTATGATAATGTATTCATTAACCATTTATTTGAACACAAAGGGCTTTTTTGTTTGATGAACATTTTTGGGATTAGTAATCTGAATTTATTTAACATGATGGATGAAAGTGTATAACATATTTTGTCTTATTAATAAAAATATTAATAAATCTTTTTTACGGCAAAGAAAAAACAATATTGCATTATATTGTACTGTCAAATGTGATATTTTTTTCACATAAATTTTTCCCTAATTCCAAAGGGAAGATCTAATATGATAAACAAAATGCAATTTTTCTAATTATTTTATGTGGATTTCCTACTATTCATGTTTGTGAAAGAGTTTAAATTGTATTCCTCTTTAACTTGATTCTATGATCTCGAAGCATGTAATTATTATACATCTTACCTTCTATTAACTTTTGATTTTATCTCAAATTTCAGCAACTTCGACATTTTTTGGTTATGTTGATGAGTGATAACTTGTTTTTGTTGGAGATACAATATAGGAATCCAAGTTTACTTTTTTTTTTAAGTATACAAATGTACAGTTTTGATGTTTATTGCTCTTTATGAAGATGAGTTATAACCAGAAATAATGCTATTAATTTTCATTTACAGGTTTTATTGTGAAGGCGGAACCATTTATGCTATTAATTTTCATTTACAGGTTTTATTGTGAAGACAGAAATGCAAGATATTGGTATCATTCCATGTTTTAAGGCAATGATAAAATACACAGGACAAAACTTTAAGAAAGATGCATACAAGCACAACGAGCAAGTAATAAATGAGATGTGAATATAACTAAGAAAGGAGACAGCCACAGGAAGGCTCACATGGGTTCAAATGGTAGGTTCAAATGGTTCGGTATGAAGTTGTAATGCCTCATGCCTGTCAAGAGCACAGTACAATTCATTCGGTATTTTTACGATCTATGTAATGCCTGTCAAGAGCAAAGTACTATTTATTCAGTATTTTCACGTTCTATTCACTATTTTATTCATCGGATCAACTCAAAACAAACATTCTATTCACTTTTGGTGGCTCCATTTATTCGTCTTGGGCTATATAATGGTGCTGAATAAATGAAACAATCAAAATAATTCTTTTATTTAGCATCATTTTACAACTTCATGATATCCTCCACAAATTTGGATTTGAATATCGAGTCCATATGATAGAATATAAAAAAACGAGTATTGAAATAAGAACTTGTAGTTGACAACAGAAACTACAAAATATGCCTACTTTATGTGCTTAAATTTTGATATTACCCGATGGTTTCGTGCTACATAATGGAGCTATCTGAAAGGATAGAGCTACAGGGCCCGAAAAGATAGTGTCAGGGTTATGCGAATTGTATTTTTCACAAACAAGAATCACGCCCTGAATTCAGGGGGTCCTAGCTTTGTATCTCTAGTTCGGGCAAATTACCAGTGTTTTATTCGGGCTTTTTAGCAAAACTGTTAAAAGGTCCGTTATATGCCTTTTATCTATAAGATAGGTACACTTTACGGTCTGCAATTAAGAAACTACTCTAAAGAACAGTAATAATGGCAGTTTATTTCTATTTTAACTTCATGAAAAACATTTGATGAAAAAGCATATGAATTGGGTTAGATAGCTGGACGTTGTTAAAAAAATTTGAAAGTTGAATAAGTAGGAACAATTTTTAATTGTATTTTCATTTGGCATTCATGCTTAGGAATTTTTTTAATTATATTTACATTTGGTTTTTTCATGCTTTATCAAGGTTATAATATTTTTTTTCTTTTTTCCATAATGTGTGAACATTTATGTAAATTGGAGACGAAAATGCTGAGCAATGACATTATTGAAATTAAAACAGGAAAGTATTTACAAGAACAAAATTGAAGGTTTTTTTAACTATAAGGACAACCCACCAAAATTTTACTCAAAAGGATATTACACTGTTTTTTTCTTCTTCATGTGCGCTTATTTCTTCTTCCTCCACAATCGGCTATCTCACATTTCTTGATCTCGTCTTTGATTTCCAACGCGAATTTTTTTCTTTTCCATATTTGATCTTCAGCAATCGTCTTCTAACATGTATATCGATCGCGACTTTCAATTCTGATTAATTCGATCTCGCGCGTATTCGATTGCTGAAATCATTCAAGAAATTATGGTAAATTCGATTGTTATGATTCGTTTTGGCAGTAAATATGATTTCGTTATTTTTTGATTTCATGAATTCGTCGTATAAAATCGAACAAGAGAGAAGAACGAGAGAAAAATCGCTGGAATTTTTTTTTCACAGTGAAGTTAGCAGCAGTTTTTAGGTATCATTTTGCTATTTTTTTAGAGTTCATTTTTCTTGTATTAATAATGTTATGCTGTTTTGTTTATAGTTTTGATGCTATATCAGTTTTGTACTTGTACTGTTGCATTAGATTTGCAACTCAATCGAAATTATATCATTTTAATCAATCAAAGTGGGATGTAAACATTTTTTGTATTAGTTTTCCTTCAAAATATCAAAGCAGTTTCTAGGTATCCGTTCTATATTTTTTTAGGTGTCAGTTTTATATCTTCTAGTTGAATTTAAATCATAGCAGTTTTTAGGTATCAGTTTTATATTTTTCTAGTTATCAGTTTTATATTTTGTAGCTGAATTTACATCATAGCAGTTTTAGGTATCAGTTTTATATTTTTTTATGGTATCATTTTTATTTATTTAACACAGTTTTATATTCGTTTGTTGTGTTTTAATGTTGTATTTATTTTGTAGTTATATTGTTGCATTATCTATGTATTACAGTCGAACTTATTCGTTATAATCAACCAAACTGTGATGTAAGTAGTTTTTGTGTTACGTTTTATTTAAAACATTACAAAGCAGTTTTTAGGTATCATTTTTATATATTTTTGGGTATCATTTTTACTGTATTCATTGTGCTATGTTTTTTAGTTACTTTTTGTTGTTGTATTAATTTTGTTGCTGTACTGTTGCACTAGCTTTGTAATTCAATTGAATTTATTTCATTTTAATCAATCAAATTGTGATTCAAACATTTCCTGTATTGCTTTTGTCGTTAAATATTAAAGCAGTTTTTAAGTATCATTTTTTTTTAGGTATCATTTTTATGGCTTTGTGCATGAGAACTATGGCAAGTAGGTAGATTTGTGTTGTTTGCTTTGGTAATTGACTTTTTTTTGATACACAACATTAATTCTAACTGATACCCACTAATAAAAAAATAATACCCATCTAGTCAATTCAAATCTCACAAAAATAATATTTATTCTCAATAATACCTACTGATTTAAAAAATAATAGCAATCGATTAAATTCAATTATCACAAAAATGAGATTATTCTCAATAATACATAATAATACCCACTTGTATCGATACCTACAACAATACATAACTGATATACCAGGATACATTGTTTTCGTACACAATATAAGTACATACCACACTGCTCCCCATTCTAAGAATGCATTCATGCATTTACTTTTACTTGTACTCAATCCAGTCTTGAATTCAGGTAAATTCCAACAGCATGCAGTATCTGCAAGAATTTCATACACAATCAAAATTTATACCAACATAATAATGTAAATTCAACTCGAAAATATAAAACTGATACCTTAAAAAATATAAAAATGATACCTAAAAACTGCTATGATGTAAATTCAACTAGAAAATATAAAAGTGATACCTAAAAAAATATAAAAATGATACCTAAAACCTGCAATGGTATTTCAAAGAAAAATGAAACGACCCGCAAATCCGTGCTATCTGAGTTGACTAAAAACACCACACGTCCAACTCAAATTGCACAGAAATACGACTCATTATTAGAAAGAAGTTAGAGGATGAGAAATAGAAAGAAAGAAATATTAGAATAGAAGAAAAACGAAGATCACAACTCACAGCGGAACGAATAAAAATATATTATATAACATAAGCTTGAAATACAAATCTGTTTGGTACATATATACATACCATCATCAGAGCACAACAGTCATTTCTGGAACAGTTATAAACACCTGTTTCCAGATACAAACAAGGTCCACAGCAGAATATATGATAGTCTATATCTAACTGGTGAAGCCTCCTGCTTCCAGCTCTTCCAAGGGAATCTGAAAAAAAATCCTAACTACTTGACTGCCCGTACAAATTTGGGCACCCAAGAGTTTAGGGAAAACAAAACAAAATAAACTCTGGGTCAGTCATGGGACTGGTGTGAGTAAACTCCAACCACTTGTTTAACTTTAAAAATCCTTTCAAAAGAAAAGATAATAGTAAGACCAGCCCACACATAAACATGGACGGTTTTTACCTTACTATAACCCAAAACACTTTGATATCAAATCCAATGATATTATAATAATGTCTACATCAAATAAATAATCAAATAGCAGAACGCTTGCATCTCACGCTCCACATATATAGTATAAAATCAAAAACCGCATGGCGCTTATTGGAGATTGGATTTCCAACATGACAAGGTATGGGACCACCTTCCGATGATGTATCTCTGGAGGCGAATACACCTGGGTTCAACAAGAACGTCTTGCAACCCGGCCCACACATGACCGACCACTCATTTCGCTTGAGTGTATCGAATGTATATCACCAACGGTTGGACTCAAACCACCGTTTCCCGAATGGGCAGAATCGATAGATTTAGAAACAAAAGGAATTTCTCTAGATAGGTGATTATACACCCTAATGGGTGCGACCCACATAGCCATGCTGCCTGCCCGATTTTTGTCCTTTCCCGGTTGTTGAGGCCTGAGGCTACGCATACTTACCATTCATTGATAACACAATCACTTTGAATGCCACATCGTCAGATCCGTTAATCACCAGTTGAGTTTGCACAAATATTTTGGATATTATGCTAAGGGATAAATCCGTTGCAACCATATATATTCATACAGACCAACCCATTTGATCATTGGAAATACTCTGTCAGACATTCGTCCATATACGTTCGTTCTGGGACTGAACGAAACCGAAGGCACTATTTCTATAAATAGAAAAGCCCTTGCACTTTACTCCGTCTTCAATATATTCAGCATATTAGGTTCGCAACGCTTATGCCGATACGGAGTGGTTCTTCGGATAATAATGCAACCGGTCTCTCCATATTGACAACGATGGTCAAAAACTTCGATAGTCTGTGATTTAACTATCGAATAAAAACAAGTGTTCATCCAACATATCAAACAAATCACTGGCTCTTTAATTAATATTTCATTAATTAAATCACTTCTCCATTCTCTTATCAATATTTGTTATCCAAATATTTCAATAACCATATTGGCCCTTTTTCGCTATTTTTGATTTCGTTTCCTTATCGAATTCTATACATATATCGATATATAGATTTCTAATTTTCAAATTTCTTAAAAATATTCTAACTCCTTAAATTCCCGGAAAAATTCGCCATAACCTCCCCTGTATCGGGAGCATCGGGAAATTTCAAATAGCTTCCCGGTATCTTCTAATCTCAAAAGGAAAAAGAAAAAGCCAAGCGGCTTGCCGATACGGCGCATAAAACCCATATATGAATTTAAACATGTACCTTTTTGTCGAGCACATAAATTAAAATCTTCATATACTTTATATACTTCATTCCATACCTGTCCAACACATGTTCACCTGTTTTCTATTCAGTTTAACTCAATCCAATCGTTTGAATTCAGTTTCGCCCATTTATTCTTTAATTAGCTATTTTGCCTATTTCACTTCTTTGTTTGAACATAACATGTTCAAACACAATATTTACTCGTTCATAACCAAATTGAATTTCAATTTCAATTCTAGTTCTCTTTTCTATTTCGAATATAAATTTTCAAATCGAATTCACTTATTCCAAGCCCAATATCAATTCAAAACCCCATTTAACTAATTACTATTCAAATTAGTTAGTTCTATTCAAAGTCAAAAATCTTATTTCTGTTTCAAAATCAAACTCATTACTTCACTTGAGTTCACATATAATTACAACTCAGAATCTGAAATTTCCTAAATAAAATTTCGAATTTTATTCGTTTAAAATCCTTTTATAAAACTAAATAAATCGTTATGGGTTTAAAACGATTTTAGCGCTGTTTTTCTGAAAATTTGATTTTGACATAACTCAAAATCTATACGACGAAATCCAGATTTTTCTCCTTCACTAGAAAACTATTATCAAACCGGTCCTGACGTTTCTTGTTTCAAAGAATTTCGACTTCAATTGAGTTCTATATGCTCAATTGAAGTTCGAATCGCCAATTTACGAACTGCAGCGCTGCGGCGAGTTCGTTTTAATTATATTTATATATATAAACTTTTAAACTTCTTTAAAATGAATTCAACTCCATTTTAACTCTATTTGAATTCCTTGATTCAAATTCCAATCTCACTTTTGAATTCTATATTCAAATTCCAATTCCTTTTCTATTTGATATTCAAATTAAATACTTGAATTTCTAGTTTAATTCCATATTCAAATTCAATACTTGAATTCATTTGAATTCTCTTATTCAAACTCTATATTTAAATTCCATTTGAACTTCTATATTCCAATTCTATATTTGAATTCTATTCAAATATTCAAACTCCTTTTTCAATTCTATATTCAAAATTCCATAGTTAAAACCCATTTTGAATTTCATATCCAAATTCCATAGATCAAATCTATTTGAATTCAATTTGAATCTCTTATATTCAAATTTCATTTTCCATTTCCATTTGAATTCTAATATTCAAATTCGTTCCCAACACCATTTGAATTCTAATATTCAAACTTATTTTTTTACACCATTTGAATTTCTTCACTCAAATCCATTTGAATTCCATTGAATTCAAATTCCATTTCAAAATCAATTGGATTCCCCATTTTGAAATCCTATTTGAAATTCTCTTTCCAATTTTACTTTGAAAATCCTATTTCAAGGTTTATTTCAAATTCTATTTTGAAATCTCATATTCAAATTTCTATTCGAATTTCTTTATTGAAATTCCATGTTCAAAATTCAATACTCGAATTTCCACTTCAAATCTCTATTCAAATTTCATATTTGAATTCCAATTCAAATCTCTATTTGAATTGCTAATATTCAAATTCCTTTGAATTCAAATTTTATTTTAATTTCTTGAATTCAAATTCTATTTTTCCATTCTAACTTCGTCTATTCAAATTCTATTTGAACTTCTATTTGAATTTCTAATATTCAATCTTCTTTTAAAAATTCAAATATTTAAACTCCTTTTAAAATTCAAATGTTATACTCAAATTTCATTTGAGTTATATATTTAAAAAATTTCCTTTCACATCCTGTTTTGAAATTTCATTTCAAATTCAAATTTCACACTTGTATTTCTATTTCTGAATTATCAAATGATAATTCTTTTCACTTCTTTTATAACTTCATTATAAAAGAATTATTTATAAACTTCGTTTATAAAGAAACTACTTGTTTTATTTTTCAAAAACAAGTTTATATTTTATTTCCATTTAAAATTCAAATTCTATTTAAAAATAGAATTTTTCCTTTTTAGATCTCAAATATCCTTCTCATGATATTTTAAATAAATTAACAATTGGCCCAGTGATATTTAAACAATCAAATCACCCAATTTTCAATCATTTGGTTTTTAACACATCATATATGAATATATATAAAATCAAACAAACAACAAACAAATAATATATTTTTGAGGAATCCAGTTGGATTCCTCCAACCTGTTTTCCTGCATCCACAGATGTTAGCACATAAATAATACCCATTCTGCTTCGTGGCAGAATATCGCGGTATAGAAGGTCATCCACTAATCATAGCGTGGGGCGTATAGGGTAATCATCCGCTATGAAACTGCGGGAATCCAACCAATCAATCAACCCAATATATATATAGCCTAAATAACTAATATATATAAAACAACCAGAAAGCATTCACACAAGCAACAAACAAATTATTTTTTTATGAAATAAAAATAATTCTAAAGGTGAGTGAGATTTACTCACCAGGGATTTTCCATTGTCGAATATCTTGTTTAATTCTGTCTCGTCAGCTATAAATTATTCGAACGAAATTTCCTGTATACAAATGATCATTTAATTCTTGTTTAAATGATTTAACTATTTTGATTTTAACTAACTAAATTAATTAATTAATTAAATAAATCCTATGAAATTTAAATTAAATAAAAACGTATATCTCACCGAATAAAACAGTCTCCCTTCATTCTCGTCTGTTTCCAGTTCAAAACCCAGAACCTATTCCCTTTGGATTCCTTCCTGATGCTTGACTGTCCCTCAACACCTTCAACGGTCACCAGTCCACCCAGAGCCCCATCCTCCACTTGCCTTCTCTTGTTCACGTTACTGTCAACTCCTCATACCCCAGAAAAACCCAATCGCAACTTCTTGAATCCGCAATACCCTCCATCAATATTCACGCATCCGTCCTCTCGACATCGTGGTGCCCCTCTCATCCCATCGCGACTTGCTTCCCGGGCCTCCCAAATCACCATCGACCCGTTGATTTTCCTCAATTTCCTACTGTATAACCTAGCATCTCTAAGTCGCAAACCCCCTTTTGAACTCGGTCAAATCCTGCGAAGACATCCCCTTTACCATCGATTTTACCGCCTCCGAACCCTGCTGCATATCTTCGAACGAACCCATCATCGTGAGCGTCTTCTGGTCGATGTCGAGCTTCAAGTCTCCTGCGATTTCAAGTCGTGATGCTTTTTTTTTTTCTTCTAATTATCGGAGGAACCGATTTTGACTGGAGATAAAGAACTGAAGAGGACTTGATTTATTTTCTGATTTGAGAATGAAGGCTCGACCTCATTTATATAGTTGCGAAGGGAAACAAGGAGTACACACTATTAATTTTCTGTCTCCTTGATATCAAAGCTGGAGGCCATTTTTACTGCTCGAGGAAGAACAGTGACTGGGTTTTCAGATTTAGGTCGGCTTGTGTTTATAGTATAGGTCGGTTGTTATTTTTTTTTTTTTAAATAAGTAAATATCCTCCCGGTCCCTTAACTCGAGATCCCGAACTGCTATTTTAACGTAACGACTTACGTTAACAGATTATGGCGTTATTCTGAACTCCACGGAACTGATTCTGGAATTCATTTCAACTGTATAAAAGAGATAACAATTTTAAATAAACGATTTAAATGAAATTTGATTTAAATATATAAATCATTGTCACACAGTTAAATTCTTCGGTAATAAATTACTATAATCATTCTAATTTAATATGAATTAACTGAACTGTTTCTATTCAGTTTTATATTTGAATTCAAGTATTGTCGTTATACTCGATATTAAATCGTATACCGATTATTAACCCGATAAATTCCATAATAAAAATCCATTTATATTATAAATTCAATATTTTAAAACCAAAATAAATATTTAAAATAAATCGACAAAAAATCTGGGTCGTTACATTCTTTCCCCCTTAAAATAATTTCGTCCTCGAAATTGCTAAGATAGGAAAAATGGTACAGACTCGTTACTTTTCAAAATCTCACTTATGTTGAAACTCACTCCTCATATTTCTATGACTTTAATTTCAACCAAAACTTTTGGTTTCCATTCATAGACATTCTAATTCATATTCATTTCAATTTATTTCAAATTGATTCTAGTCAATTTATTCACCTCGAACCATTTAACTTGCTTCAGTTAAATTTTAATTCCAGAATCCAAATCCCAGGGTTTTCATTTCAAATCCTTTGAAATACATACATGTATACTTATATTTATTTTCATCTCAATTCAAAACATTTGAATTTTCAATCTACTTGTTTTCTTTCAAAACTAATTTCCATCAAAAACTTTCTAAGGTAGCAATCCATCACTTAGAAACTCGAAAATGAACACTGATGATGTCGCGACCATCATCAGAATTGTTTCCCAGCCACTGAAGTGAGTTCAGTGCTTAACAATTTCAAAATCCATTTAAAATCCTTTTAAAACAAAGCTATATTGTTCTAATATACTTCCAAAAATATTTCAAACTTCCCAGGATTTAAATTTCAAATTCTGGTTTGAAATCAAATTTTAATTCATCTCAATTTGTATATCTTATTCATATACAAGTTCTATTTGGTTCTATATAACCATTTCATCTTTTATAATCTCAATGGATTATAATAACAACTAACACATCCATATATTATAATAATTTCAGAAAATTATTCTTTCTATATCAAAATATAGTTTTGGGTAAAATTATTTCATGTACCCACTTTAAAACAATATCGTGTTCAATCCTCTGTTCAAGTGTTTATAAATTCCTATCGACTTTGTGGCGTCCCACTATTCGACCAGAACTCATAAACTACTCAACAGACTAGCCAACACAATATAAAACAATTTTTATATCAACATACAAATACGCGCTCTCGTATATACACTCAACTCATTCTAGGGTGCTACTGACCCTATCTCTAATGAGCACAACCCCACAAAGCCTAGGTATTCATTCAACCTAAGCTCTGATACCAACTGAAACGACCCGCAAATCCGTGCTATCTGAGTTGACTAAAAACACCACACGTCCAACTCAAATTGCACAGAAATACGACTCATTATTAGAAAGAAGTTAGAGGATGAGAAATAGAAAGAAAGAAATATTAGAATAGAAGAAAAACGAAGATCACAACTCACAGCGGAACGAATAAAAATATATTATATAACATAAGCTTGAAATACAAATCTGTTTGGTACATATATACATACCATCATCAGAGCACAACAGTCATTTCTGGAACAGTTATAAACACCTGTTTCCAGATACAAACAAGGTCCACAGCAGAATATATGATAGTCTATATCTAACTGGTGAAGCCTCCTGCTTCCAGCTCTTCCAAGGGAATCTGAAAAAAAATCCTAACTACTTGACTGCCCGTACAAATTTGGGCACCCAAGAGTTTAGGGAAAACAAAACAAAATAAACTCTGGGTCAGTCATGGGACTGGTGTGAGTAAACTCCAACCACTTGTTTAACTTTAAAAATCCTTTCAAAAGAAAAGATAATAGTAAGACCAGCCCACACATAAACATGGACGGTTTTTACCTTACTATAACCCAAAACACTTTGATATCAAATCCAATGATATTATAATAATGTCTACATCAAATAAATAATCAAATAGCAGAACGCTTGCATCTCACGCTCCACATATATAGTATAAAATCAAAAACCGCATGGCGCTTATTGGAGATTGGATTTCCAACATGACAAGGTATGGGACCACCTTCCGATGATGTATCTCTGGAGGCGAATACACCTGGGTTCAACAAGAACGTCTTGCAACCCGGCCCACACATGACCGACCACTCATTTCGCTTGAGTGTATCGAATGTATATCACCAACGGTTGGACTCAAACCACCGTTTCCCGAATGGGCAGAATCGATAGATTTAGAAACAAAAGGAATTTCTCTAGATAGGTGATTATACACCCTAATGGGTGCGACCCACATAGCCATGCTGCCTACCCGATTTTTGTCCTTTCCCGGTTGTTGAGGCCTGAGGCTACGCATACTTACCATTCATTGATAACACAATCACTTTGAATGCCACATCGTCAGATCCGTTAATCACCAGTTGAGTTTGCACAAATATTCTGGATATTATGCTAAGGGATAAATCCGTTGCAACCATATATATTCATACAGACCAACCCATTTGATCATTGGAAATACTCTGTCAGACATTCGTCCATATACGTTCGTTCTGGGACTGAACGAAACCGAAGGCACTATTTCTATAAATAGAAAAGCCCTTGCACTTTACTCCGTCTTCAATATATTCAGCATATTAGGTTCGCAACGCTTATGCCGATACGGAGTGGTTCTTCGGATAATAATCCAACCGGTCTCTCCATATTGACAACGATGGTCAAAAACTTCGATAGTCTGTGATTTAACTATCGAATAAAAACAAGTGTTCATCCAACATATCAAACAAATCACTGGCTCTTTAATTAATATTTCATTAATTAAATCACTTCTCCATTCTCTTATCAATATTTGTTATCCAAATATTTCAATAACCATATTGGCCCTTTTTCGCTATTTTTGATTTCGTTTCCTTATCGAATTCTATACATATATCGATATATAGATTTCTAATTTTCAAATTTCTTAAAAATATTCTAACTCCTTAAATTCCCGGAAAAATTCGCCATAACCTCCCCTGTATCGGGAGCATCGGGAAATTTCAAATAGCTTCCCGGTATCTTCTAATCTCAAAAGGAAAAAGAAAAAGCCAAGCGGCTTGCCGATACGGCGCATAAAACCCATATATGAATTTAAACATGTACCTTTTTGTCGAGCACATAAATTAAAATCTTCATATACTTTATATACTTCATTCCATACCTGTCCAACACATGTTCACCTGTTTTCTATTCAGTTTAACTCAATCCAATCGTTTGAATTCAGTTTCGCCCATTTATTCTTTAATTAGCTATTTTGCCTATTTCACTTCTTTGTTTGAACATAACATGTTCAAACACAATATTTACTCGTTCATAACCAAATTGAATTTCAATTTCAATTCTAGTTCTCTTTTCTATTTCGAATATAAATTTTCAAATCGAATTCACTTATTCCAAGCCCAATATCAATTCAAAACCCCATTTAACTAATTACTATTCAAATTAGTTAGTTCTATTCAAAGTCAAAAATCTTATTTCTGTTTCAAAATCAAACTCATTACTTCACTTGAGTTCACATATAATTACAACTCAGAATCTGAAATTTCCTAAATAAAATTTCGAATTTTATTCGTTTAAAATCCTTTTATAAAACTAAATAAATCGTTATGGGTTTAAAACGATTTTAGCGCTGTTTTTCTGAAAATTTGATTTTGACATAACTCAAAATCTATACGACGAAATCCAGATTTTTCTCCTTCACTAGAAAACTATTATCAAACCGGTCCTGACGTTTCTTGTTTCAAAGAATTTCGACTTCAATTGAGTTCTGTATGCTCAATTGAAGTTCGAATCGCCAATTTACGAACTGCAGCGCTGCGGCGAGTTCGTTTTAATTATATTTATATATATAAACTTTTAAACTTCTTTAAAATGAATTCAACTCCATTTTAACTCTATTTGAATTCCTTGATTCAAATTCCAATCTCACTTTTGAATTCTATATTCAAATTCCAATTCCTTTTCTATTTGATATTCAAATTAAATACTTGAATTTCTAGTTTAATTCCATATTCAAATTCAATACTTGAATTCATTTGAATTCTCTTATTCAAACTCTATATTTAAATTCCATTTGAACTTCTATATTCCAATTCTATATTTGAATTCTATTCAAATATTCAAACTCCTTTTTCAATTCTATATTCAAAATTCCATAGTTAAAACCCATTTTGAATTTCATATCCAAATTCCATAGATCAAATCTATTTGAATTCAATTTGAATCTCTTATATTCAAATTTCATTTTCCATTTCCATTTGAATTCTAATATTCAAATTCGTTCCCAACACCATTTGAATTCTAATATTCAAACTTATTTTTTTACACCATTTGAATTTCTTCACTCAAATCCATTTGAATTCCATTGAATTCAAATTCCATTTCAAAATCAATTGGATTCCCCATTTTGAAATCCTATTTGAAATTCTCTTTCCAATTTTACTTTGAAAATCCTATTTCAAGGTTTATTTCAAATTCTATTTTGAAATCTCATATTCAAATTTCTATTCGAATTTCTTTATTGAAATTCCATGTTCAAAATTCAATACTCGAATTTCCACTTCAAATCTCTATTCAAATTTCATATTTGAATTCCAATTCAAATCTCTATTTGAATTGCTAATATTCAAATTCCTTTGAATTCAAATTTTATTTTAATTTCTTGAATTCAAATTCTATTTTTCCATTCTAACTTCGTCTATTCAAATTCTATTTGAACTTCTATTTGAATTTCTAATATTCAATCTTCTTTTAAAAATTCAAATATTTAAACTCCTTTTAAAATTCAAATGTTATACTCAAATTTCATTTGAGTTATATATTTAAAAATTTTCCTTTCACATCCTGTTTTGAAATTTCATTTCAAATTCAAATTTCACACTTGTATTTCTATTTCTGAATTATCAAATGATAATTCTTTTCACTTCTTTTATAACTTCATTATAAAAGAATTATTTATAAACTTCGTTTATAAAGAAACTACTTGTTTTATTTTTCAAAAACAAGTTTATATTTTATTTCCATTTAAAATTCAAATTCTATTTAAAAATAGAATTTTTCCTTTTTAGATCTCAAATATCCTTCTCATGATATTTTAAATAAATTAACAATTGGCCCAGTGATATTTAAACAATCAAATCACCCAATTTTCAATCATTTGGTTTTTAACACATCATATATGAATATATATAAAATCAAACAAACAACAAACAAATAATATATTTTTGAGGAATCCAGTTGGATTCCTCCAACCTGTTTTCCTGCATCCACAGATGTTAGCACATAAATAATACCCATTCTGCTTCGTGGCAGAATATCGCGGTATAGAAGGTCATCCACTAATCATAGCGTGGGGCGTATAGGGTAATCATCCGCTATGAAACTGCGGGAATCCAACCAATCAATCAACCCAATATATATATATATAGCCTAAATAACTAATATATATAAAACAACCAGAAAGCATTCACACAAGCAACAAACAAATTATTTTTTTATGAAATAAAAATAATTCTAAAGGTGAGTGAGATTTACTCACCAGGGATTTTCCATTGTCGAATATCTTGTTTAATTCTGTCTCGTCAGCTATAAATTATTCGAACGAAATTTCCTGTATACAAATGATCATTTAATTCTTGTTTAAATGATTTAACTATTTTGATTTTAACTAACTAAATTAATTAATTAATTAAATAAATCCTATGAAATTTAAATTAAATAAAAACGTATATCTCACCGAATAAAACAGTCTCCCTTCATTCTCGTCTGTTTCCAGTTCAAAACCCAGAACCTATTCCCTTTGGATTCCTTCCTGATGCTTGACTGTCCCTCAACACCTTCAACGGTCACCAGTCCACCCAGAGCCCCATCCTCCACTTGCCTTCTCTTGTTCACGTTACTGTCAACTCCTCATACCCCAGAAAAACCCAATCGCAACTTCTTGAATCCGCAATACCCTCCATCAATATTCACGCATCCGTCCTCTCGACATCGTGGTGCCCCTCTCATCCCATCGCGACTTGCTTCCCGGGCCTCCCAAATCACCATCGACCCGTTGATTTTCCTCAATTTCCTACTGTATAACCTAGCATCTCTAAGTCGCAAACCCCCTTTTGAACTCGGTCAAATCCTGCGAAGACATCCCCTTTACCATCGATTTTACCGCCTCCGAACCCTGCTGCATATCTTCGAACGAACCCATCATCGTGAGCGTCTTCTGGTCGATGTCGAGCTTCAAGTCTCCTGCGATTTCAAGTCGTGATGCTTTTTTTTTTCTTCTAATTATCGGAGGAACCGATTTTGACTGGAGATAAAGAACTGAAGAGGACTTGATTTATTTTCTGATTTGAGAATGAAGGCTCGACCTCATTTATATAGTTGCGAAGGGAAACAAGGAGTACGCACTATTAATTTTCTGTCTCCTTGATATCAAAGCTGGAGGCCATTTTTACTGCTCGAGGAAGAACAGTGACTGGGTTTTCAGATTTAGGTCGGCTTGTGTTTATAGTATAGGTCGGTTGTTATTTTTTTTTTTTTTAAATAAGTAAATATCCTCCCGGTCCCTTAACTCGAGATCCCGAACTGCTATTTTAACGTAACGACTTACGTTAACAGATTATGGCGTTATTCTGAACTCCACGGAACTGATTCTGGAATTCATTTCAACTGTATAAAAGAGATAACAATTTTAAATAAACGATTTAAATGAAATTTGATTTAAATATATAAATCATTGTCACACAGTTAAATTCTTCGGTAATAAATTACTATAATCATTCTAATTTAATATGAATTAACTGAACTGTTTCTATTCAGTTTTATATTTGAATTCAAGTATTGTCGTTATACTCGATATTAAATCGTATACCGATTATTAACCCGATAAATTCCATA
Source organism: Allium sativum (assembly GCA_030737875.1). Classification (NCBI taxonomy): domain Eukaryota; kingdom Viridiplantae; phylum Streptophyta; class Magnoliopsida; order Asparagales; family Amaryllidaceae; genus Allium; species Allium sativum. The sequence goes on from CM060920.1 coordinate 89,799,610, forward strand.
ATAAAAATCCATTTATATTATAAATTCAATATTTTAAAACCAAAATAAATATTTAAAATAAATCGACAAAAAATCTGGGTCGTTACAAAAAACTAATACAAAAAATGTTTACATCCCACTTTGATTGATTAAAATGACATAATTTCGATTGAGTTGCAAAGCTAATGCAACAGTACATGTAGAAAACTAATATTGCACCAAAATTATAAACACAAAAGCATAACACTGTTAAAACACGAAAGCTGACACCTAAAAAAATAGAAAACTAATACATTAAAACTGCTGCTAAATTGTCCATAAAAAAAAGTATTTTCCGGTGATTTTTTATCGTTCATCACTCTCGTTTGATTTTCTATGACGAATTCACGAAATCAAAAATGATGAAATTGGTGAGGAGATCGAGAAATTTGCGCGAGTCGGATTGTTGAGGAAGAAATCGCGTAGGAAATCAGTGAGGAGATCGAGAAATTTAATGGAAGAGGCGGAAGTTGTTTGTCGGAGGCGATTAGGGTTTGATGAAAGAGGCGGCCAGTGACGTGGTGGAAGTTGATCATCGGAGTTGACTAGGGTTTGATGGAAGAGGCGGTCAGCGACTAGGGTTTTCAGTGAGAAGATGGAAACGATAAAAAGAACGTAATAAAAGAGGGATTATGTTGGGCTGGCCTATTTACTGTCCTTATGGATAAATTATTAGTGGATTGTCCTTTTGGATAATTTTTTTAATTAATTTGTCCTTATAAAAAAATTTCCCAAATTAAAAATGTCAGAAATGTAGAGTTACAAATATGCCACGTAATAATAGGAAAAAAGATATGGTAATGTTAATTTTGTTATTTAGTGATTTCAGTAGTTTCTGTTTCCATTAAATTAGTATATCATTCAATCTTTGTCTCAATTTAATGAAATGATGTTACATATAATTATTTTATTAACGAATTCATGTAACATATGCATTCATTTTTGTTTCAATGTCATTATTGTTTCTATTTTCATTTTCTTTTAATAGTTTAAAATAATAATTAATTGGTTCGATTATATATGGATTCCCCTACTTTCTGGATTTATGAATGCAGTGTAAAGTAGGAGTAATCAATGTAAGGCCTACAAATACCGTATTCTTCATCATACTATCAATTTTCATGAATGCCAAAATGAAACTACGTTAATATTGGATGCATGTTAATATTGGATGCAGTGAGATATAAATAAAGGATGCTACTAGATTCGACCTAATTCTTTTTTCAGCTTTTATTAAAATAGAGCCTCGCACTGGTGGTGTGGACTACTGATGGACTGATTTAACTCCTTGACGAGAGTTACATGATTAAATCCATTGGTTACGTGATTTTTTTAATTTTTTTTAATTTGTGTATCTGGGTTTTGATTTGATATAGAAATGTACAAAATATATTGTTAAACCAACATCTGAGTGTGCTTACTTTGTGCATTTCAGCAACTAATGCATACATGACTTGATAAATACTGTCATCATCCAGACAATGACATGACTAATATCAAAGTCAGTCCTGACCCAGTGCTGCCGGGGCGATTGCATGGGGTAGCAAACATGAGAGGGCAGTAAAAGAAATGGTATACAGAAACGCGAGAGGAAAAAAAATAGAAGAAACGTTCGTGCGCGGAAGAAGATTACCCGGCACACGAGCGAATTACAGAAGGAAGAATTGAAGGATAGGATTGCGGCGCTAAGAAGAAGAATCTACAAGATCTCAACTCTGAAATGAGTAAAACCCTACTTTCTAAATTGTCGTCTTAATAGTAGATTCTGTAATATATTGTAATCATGACAATAATTGATCGAGCATTTGGGTGTAATTCAGCATACAAGATAGATTGCGGAAGAGATAAAGATATGGAAAATAGGAATTCGTAAATTGTGGGTTGATTGTGGTGTGAGTATGGCTATTGAGGTGGAGAAACGTATGAGCAAGTGTACTGATGTCGGAGTTACAAATTCAATAGATTTGGGATTTAAATATTCCTATAATCAATTTGTTTCAAGATCTGGCTTTCACTCTGTATTCCAACAAATAACGTAACACATCCGTTTGGTTTTCACAGATAATTGGCGTAGTAGGTTTAAAATGTAAGATATTCCTAAAATCAGCTTTTGCATTATAGTCTTGTTATTTTTATTTCACTTTGCATTGTTAGCTTACAATTAGGGGTGTGAATCGGTCGGACCAGACCGAACCGGACGTACGGATGAGTGTTCAGTTTCTATCCTAAAAAGATTGAATCGAACACGGATTGAACGAAATTTTTTCTCGGAAAATTTTTGTTGTCCTAATTCGTGTTCTAAATAAAATCGGTCGGACACGGACGCGGTCGTACATGGCTTTTTATATCACATTTTATACTTTTTATTAGATTTTCTCTCAATTATACACCGAATTACATGGAATTCGGACGAATTCGAACGAACATGGACCGAACGTGATTTTTTCTCGTACAAATTTTGTTATCACAACTCGTGTCCTAAATGAGAATCAGATAGACTCGGACGGACGTATTTCGGTCACAAACACGAGCGAACATCGAAAATTCATACAAAATTTACAGCCCTACTTACAATAGAGATACTTAGTTTTCAAATGTCAACTATGCGTTGCAAGTATGAATATTATCTAGTGTCATTATGCAAATTTTTTTAATGGGGGCATCATTTGATAGATCATGCATCGGGCACAATAATTCTCAGGACCGGCTCTGACTAATATTTATCATTTCTTTATAGCATACGTTGTTCATGTTAACATGCAAGATAAAATATTATATCCTTCGTATATTAAACCTTTATTTACGATATACATAACTACAACGAGGATTTTCTTTAAAGACAAAATTTGAAAATTTTTAGGTGAAAAGTACGGGAAGTTTCAAAATGAGGGAGAATGACACATTTTCATTAAAGGTGGAATTAAGGAGGTCCACTAACCTTTTCCCATTTACACCATTGTTGTAACGACCCAGATTTTTGAACAGTTTATTTTGGTTTTTAAAATATTGAATTTAAAATATAATAATTTAATATGGTATATATGTTCGAATTAAATTTCAGAATATATACTGTTCAATTTAGGGTAATGTTATGATATTGAAACGTCAGTCTGTACGTTAAAATAGCGGTTTAGAATTTTAAATTAAAAGAACCGCGATATAGTTTAGTTTTTAATTAAAGAAAAATCAAATCAAGTTAATTAAAAATCCTATCAGCCGACCTAAGAAGTGTTTGAACGCAGACCTAAATGAAGTCGCACACCCTATATTTCATCTCGAGCAACCAACTTTGTCTCTAAGCTTCACGATCAGGCAAACAGGATTTTAATGGCCTTTGTACCTTATTGTCTGCTATCGCACTTCTATAAATTGAAGCCGTCACCTTCATTTTCCAGAGGAACGAAAATAAAACCCAACTCCTTTTCCATTTTCCCCTAAATCAATCGGAAACGAAAATCGAAACCACACCTTGCTCGATACCAATGGCATACGCTAGTCTGGGAAGCTCGATAGTTCGACAGCTCGAGCGATGATTCTAGGGTTCCGATCGTCGAAGGTCTGGAGCATCACAATTAGTTCGATGGGCTTCAAATCGAGTTCGACTTCGAACCCGTGAGTCTAGGGTTCAACGTCACAGTGGGGTTGCCGAGGCTTCAGGGTTCGACATTGGGTTCTTCGGGGTGGGATCCGGAGATGCGACGAAGGGGTCGGTCAGAGGAATGCGATGGGATGAGAGAGCGTGGCGGTTTTAGGGGATCGACACAGTGAAGGCGCGATGTCTAGATGACGAACTGGAGTTGTTCGATGGTTGACAGAGGGAGTGCGATAGGTTTGGGTGCTTCGAGTTGATGGAGTTTTAGGGTTCGATTTTGGTGATAGTCAGAACTGGAAGGAAGAAGAAAATTAGACAATGGCTTAAGGTAATCTTCTAATTTAAATTAATTCATCACTTAGTTAATTAGAAATTTATTTTTTAGTTCAAATTTGAAATTTAAATATAAAGTTGGGATGAAGGATTCATTGGCAGTAAGGTATTTTTGAATTAGAATTTAAATGTTATTATATCGGTTTATAGGTTGATAACTAATTTAAAGAAAATTATTGTAAAGAATTAAAATTTTAGATAAGTCATTTGAATATGAAAGTAAGGTTAATCTAGGATTGGTTTACATATTAAAATTTATTTATAAATCAGTATGCTTAGATAACTGGAATTTTATTAATATTGTTTACATTGGAAAAACCAGACGTATGAGGGAATCATCGTGAAATCTATAAAATTGGCTGCATTGGATATTCTACAAATGAAAATCCTGGTGAGTAAATCTCACTCACCTTTAGAATTATTTTTATTTCATTAAAAATAATTGTCTGTTGCTTGTGTGAATATTTTATGGTTGTTTTATATATATTAGTTATTTAGGCTATATATATATATATATATATTGGGTTGATTGATTGGTTGGATTCCCGCAGTCTCATTAGCGGATGCCCGCAGTTTCATAGCGGATGATTACCCTATACGCCCCACGCTATGATTAGTGGATGACCTTCTATACCGCGATATTCTGCCACGAAGCAGAATGGGTATTATTTATGTGCTAACATCTGTGGATGCAGGAAAACAGGTTGGAGGAATCCAACTGGATTCCTCAAAAATATATTATCTGTTTGTTTATTTGTTTGCATATATATTGTTATATATGATGTGTTAGAAAAATAAATAATTGGTTGTTTTGTGTGTTTAAATATCACTGGGCTTAAGTAATGATATTTAGAAATATCGTAAAAAGGATATTGGAAATTTAAAAAGGGAAATTCTATTTTTTAAATAGAATTTGAATTTTAAATGGAATTAAAATATAAACTTGTTTTGAAAATAAAACAAGAAGTTTCTTTATAAACAAAGTTTATAAATAGTTCTTTTATAACGAAGTTATAAATGAAGTGAATAGAATTATCATTTGATAATTCAGAAATAGAAATACAAGTTTGGATTTGGAATTTGAAAATGAAATTTGAGTATAATATTTGAATTTTAAAGGGGGTTTAAATATTTGAATTTTAAGAAGAGATTGAATATTAGAAATTCAAATAGAAGTTCAAATAAAATTTGAATAGAAGAAATTAGAATGGAAAATAGAATTTGAATTCAAGGAATTAGAATAAGTTTTGAATTCAAGGGAATTCAAATAAAGAAATTCAAATAGAGATTTGAATGTAGAATTTGAGATAGAATTTGAAATATAAAATTTCAAAGAAGAATTGAATAGAATTTGAAATATAGTATTTCAAAGAGGAATTCAAATGTGAAAGTTGAATAGAGATTTGAATGGAATTTAAATACGAAATTTGAATTGAGATTTGAAATAGAAATTCGAGTATTGAATTTGAACATGGAATTGAATACAGAAATTCAAGTAGAAATTTGAATATGAGATTTCAAAATAGAATTTGAGATAAACTTTGAAATAGGATTTTCAAAGTAGAATTGGAAATAGAATTTCAAATAGGATTTCAAAATAGGAAATCCAAAGGGTTTTGAAATGGAATTTGAATTCAAGGGAATTCAAATGGCTTTGAGTGAAGAAATTCAAATGGCGTTGAAAATAAGTTTGAATATTAGAATTCAAATGGGGTTGGAATAAAGGAAATTCAAAAAATGGAATTTCAAATAAAAGAAGAATGTAATTTGAAATTTCGGGAATTTCAAATAAGAGAAATGGAATCTGAAACATTTAGAATTTCAAATAGAAATTTAAATGGTGTTGGATATTTGTATTCAAGTATGAATTTCAAGTATGAATTTGAAATGGGATTTCGAGTATGAATTTCAAAGATAGAAATTCAAAAAGGAATTGAATTTAAGTGAAAATTAAATAAAGGATTTGAAATAGAATTCGAATAAATGATTTGAAATGGAATTCGAATAAAGGATTTCAAATGGGATTTGAATACAGGATTTAAAACTACGAAATCTGAAATGTAAAAGATTCAAATGGAATTTGGAATATATATATTAGAAGGAAGTTGAATTCATTTAAAGAAGTTTAAAAGGTTTATATATATATAAATATAATTAAAACGAACTCGCCGCAGCGCTGCAGTTCGTAAAATAGCGATTCGAACTTCAATCGAGTATACAGGACTCAATTGAAGTCGGAATTCTTCGAAACAAGAAACGTCCGGACCGATTTGATAATAGTTTTCTGATAGAAGAGAAAAATCTGAATTTCGTCGTATAGATTTTGAGTTATGTAAAAATCAAATTTTTAGAAAAGCAGCGCCATAAACCATTATAAACCATAATGGATTTTATATATAAATATTGGAATTTTTAAGCAAATAAAAATCCGGATTTCCATTTAAAAATCTAGACTTGAGTTAGAAAATTAATGTGAACTCAAGTGAAGTAAAGAAGATGATTTTTGAAACAATAATCCTATTTTTGATTATTGAATAGAATTAACTAAATCAAAGGAGAATTAGTTAATTGAGTTTGAACTAAAAGTCGAACTTTGAAGAGTGAAATTTGGGATTGTAAATATATATTCGAAATCGAATATAGAACTTAAATTGAAATTTGAATTCAATTGATTGACAAGTAAGTGTAAATATATTTGAAACGTGTTATATTCAAATATACAAGCGAAATAGGCAAAGAGATAGATAACGAGTTAATTTAACGAGTGGAGTCAAAACGAGTGTATGGGGTTGAAATAAATTGGACAGGTATAAACACACAGGAGGCAGGTGTGGGATAAAGTGATGAAGGTATATAATTAGTGTGCTCGACAAAAAGGTACATGTTTAATTCATATATGAGATTTATGCGCCGTATCGGCAAGCCACTTGGCTTTTCCTTTTTCTTTTTGATTGAGGAAGATACCGGGAAGCTATTTGAAATTTCCCGATGCTCCCGATACAGGGGAGGTTATGGCGAATTTTTCCGGGAATTTAAGGAGTTAGAATATTTTTAAGAAATTTGACAATTAGAAATATATATATCGATATATATAGAATTCGATAAGGAAACGAAATCAAAAATAGCAAAAAGGCCAATATGGTTATTGAAAATATTTGGTTAACAAATATTGATAGAGGAAATGGAAAAGAGATTTAATTAATGAAATATTAATTAAAGAGCCCAGTGATTTGTTTGATATGTTGGATGAACACTTTGTTTTTATTCGATAGTTAAATCACAGACTATCGAAGTTTGACCATCGTTGTCAATATGGAGAGACCGGTTGGATTATTATCCGAAGAACCACTCCGTATCGGCATAAGCGTTGCGAACCAAGTATGCTGAATATATTGAAGACGGAGTGAAGTGCAAGGGCTTTTCTATTTATAGAAATTGTGCCTTCGGTGTCGTTCAATCCCAGAACGAACGTAAATGGACGAATGTCTGACAGAGTATTTCCAATGATCAAATGGGTTGGTCTGTATGGATATATATGGTTGCAACGGATTTATCCCTTAGCATAATATCCAGAATATTTGTGCAAACTCAACTAGTGATTAACGGATCTGACAATGTGGCATTCAAAGTGATTGTGCTATCAATGAATGGTAAGTGTGCGTAGCCTCAGGCCTCAACAACCGGGAAAGGACAAAAATCGGGCAGGCAGCATGGCTATGTGGGTCGCACCCATTAGGGTGTATAATCACCTATCTAGAGGAATTCCTTTTGTTTCTAAATCTATCGATTCTGCCCATTCGGGAAACGGTGGTTTGAGTCCAACCGTTGGTGATATACATTCGATACACTCAAGCGAAATGAGTGGTCGGTCATGTGTGGGCCGGGTTGCAAGACGTTCTTGTTGAACCCAGGTGTATTCGTCTCTAGAGATACATCATCGGAAGGTGGTTCCATACCTTGTCATGTTGGAAATCCAATCTCCAATAAGCGCCATGCGGTTTTTGATTTTATAATATATATATGTGGAGCGTGAGATGCAAGCGTTCTGCTATTTGATTATTTACTTGATGTAGACATTACTATAATATCACTGGATTTGATATCAAAGTGTTTTGGGTTATAGTAAGGTAAAAACCGTCCGTGTTTATGTGTGGGCTGGTCTTACTATTATCTTTTCTTTTGAAAGGATTTTTAAAGTTAAACAAGTGGTTGGAGTTTACTCACACCAGTCCCATGACTGACCCAGAGTTTATTTTGTTTTGTTTTCCCTAAACTCTTGGGTGCCCAAATTTGTACGGGCAGTCAAGTGTTTCAGGCTTTTACAGATACACTTGGAGGAGCTTGAAGCAAGAGGCTTCAACGTTAGTTATTTAGAGTTACTTCCGCTGAATCAAATGTTATGTGTACTCTGATGATGGTATGTATGTATGCACAAAACAGATTTGTATTTCGAAGCTTATGTTATATAATATATTTTATTTGTTCCGCTGTGAGTTGTGATCTTCGTTTTTCTTCTATTCTAATATTTCTTTCCTTCTATTTCTCATCCTCTAACTTCTTTCTAACAATGAGTCGTATTTCTGTGTTATTTGAGTTGGACGTGTGGTGTTTTTAGTCAACTCAGATAGCTCGGATTTGCGGGTCGTTTCAGTTGGTATCAGAGCTTAGGTTGAGAGAATACCTAGGCTTGTGTGGCATGTGCTCATTAGAGATAGGGTCAGTAGTACCCTAGAATGAGTTGAGTGTATATATATATACGAGAGAGCGTATTTGTTAGTTGATATAAAAATTGTTTTATATTGTGTTGGCTGGTCTGTTGAGTGGTTTATGAATTCTGGTCGAATCGTGGGACGCCACGAAGTCGATAGGGATTTCTAAACACTTGAACAGAGGATTGAACACGATATTGTTTTTAAGTGGGTAGATGAAATAATTTTACCCAAATTTCTATTTTGATATAAAAAGAATAATTTTCTGAAATTATTATGTGTTGGTTGTTAGGATTATAATCAAACGAGATTATAGAAATTGGAATGGTTTTGGATGACCAAATATAATTTGTATATGAATGAAATATATACAAATGAATTAGAATTGAATTCAAACCAGAATTTGGAATTTTAATCCTGGGAAGTTGAAAAATATTTTTCAAAGTATATTAAAATAATATAGATTTGTTTTAAAAGGATTTGAAAGGAAATCATTTTAGATGGATTTTGAAATTGTTTAAGCACTGAACTCACTTCGGTGACTGGGAAATTATTCTGATGATGATTGCAACACCATCAGTGTTCATTTCCGAGTTTCTAAGTGATGAATTGCTACCTTAGAAAATTTTTGATGGAAATTTGTTCGAAAGAAAACAAGTGGTTTGAAAATTCAAATGTTTTGAATTGGAAATAAAAATAAATATATGTGTATATTTATGGGATTTCAAAAAGAATTTGAAAAGAAAAACCCAGGGATTTGAAATTCTGGAAGTTAAATTTAACTTAAGCAAGTTAAATGGGTCGAAGTAAATGAATTGATTAGAATCAATTTGAATAAGTGTATTGGAATATAGATTGGATATAAATGGATTGATCATAGATCATTCAAAACAAATGTGTGAAAACCAAAAGTTTTGGTTGGAGTTAAATTATTGAAATACAAGGAGTTGAGTGTCAACATAAGAGAAATGTTGAAAAGTAATAAATTTGTACCATTTTTCCTACCTTAGCAATTTCGAGGACGAAATTATTTTAAGGGGGGAAGAATGTAACGACCCAGATTTTTGAACAGTTTATTTTGGTTTTTAAAATATTGAATTTAAAATATAATAATTTAATATGGTATATATGTTCGAATTAAATTTCAGAATATATACTGTTCAATTTAGGGTAATGTTATGATATTGAAACGTCAGTCTGTACGTTAAAATAGCGGTTTAGAATTTTAAATTAAAAGAACCGCGATATAGTTTAGTTTTTAATTAAAGAAAAATCAAATCAAGTTAATTAAAAATCCTATCAGCCGACCTAAGAAGTGTTTGAACGCAGACCTAAATGAAGTCGCACACCCTATATTTCATCTCGAGCAACCAACTTTGTCTCTAAGCTTCACGATCAGGCAAACAGGATTTTAATGGCCTTTGTACCTTATTGTCTGCTATCGCACTTCTATAAATTGAAGCCGTCACCTTCATTTTCCAGAGGAACGAAAATAAAACCCAACTCCTTTTCCATTTTCCCCTAAATCAATCGGAAACGAAAATCGAAACCACACCTTGCTCGATACCAATGGCATACGCTAGTCTGGGAAGCTCGATAGTTCGACAGCTCGAGCGATGATTCTAGGGTTCCGATCGTCGAAGGTCTGGAGCATCACAAGTAGTTCGATGGGCTTCAAATCGAGTTCGACTTCGAACCCGTGAGTCTAGGGTTCAACGTCACAGTGGGGTTGCCGAGGCTTCAGGGTTCGACATTGGGTTCTTCGGGGTGGGATCCGGAGATGCGACGAAGGGGTCGGTCAGAGGAATGCGATGGGATGAGAGAGCGTGGCGGTTTTAGGGGATCGACACAGTGAAGGCGCGATGTCTAGATGACGAACTGGAGTTGTTCGATGGTTGACAGAGGGAGTGCGATAGGTTTGGGTGCTTCGAGTTGATGGAGTTTTAGGGTTCGATTTTGGTGATAGTCAGAACTGGAAGGAAGAAGAAAATTAGACAATGGCTTAAGGTAATCTTCTAATTTAAATTAATTCATCACTTAGTTAATTAGAAATTTATTTTTTAGTTCAAATTTGAAATTTAAATATAAAGTTGGGATGAAGGATTCATTGGCAGTAAGGTATTTTTGAATTAGAATTTAAATGTTATTATATCGGTTTATAGGTTGATAACTAATTTAAAGAAAATTATTGTAAAGAATTAAAATTTTAGATAAGTCATTTGAATATGAAAGTAAGGTTAATCTAGGATTGGTTTACATATTAAAATTTATTTATAAATCAGTATGCTTAGATAACTGGAATTTTATTAATATTGTTTACATTGGAAAAACCAGACGTATGAGGGAATCATCGTGAAATCTATAAAATTGGCTGCATTGGATATTCTACAAATGAAAATCCTGGTGAGTAAATCTCACTCACCTTTAGAATTATTTTTATTTCATTAAAAATAATTGTCTGTTGCTTGTGTGAATATTTTATGGTTGTTTTATATATATTAGTTATTTAGGCTATATATATATATATATATTGGGTTGATTGATTGGTTGGATTCCCGCAGTCTCATTAGCGGATGCCCGCAGTTTCATAGCGGATGATTACCCTATACGCCCCACGCTATGATTAGTGGATGACCTTCTATACCGCGATATTCTGCCACGAAGCAGAATGGGTATTATTTATGTGCTAACATCTGTGGATGCAGGAAAACAGGTTGGAGGAATCCAACTGGATTCCTCAAAAATATATTATCTGTTTGTTTATTTGTTTGCATATATATTGTTATATATGATGTGTTAGAAAAATAAATAATTGGTTGTTTTGTGTGTTTAAATATCACTGGGCTTAAGTAATGATATTTAGAAATATCGTAAAAAGGATATTGGAAATTTAAAAAGGGAAATTCTATTTTTTAAATAGAATTTGAATTTTAAATGGAATTAAAATATAAACTTGTTTTGAAAATAAAACAAGAAGTTTCTTTATAAACAAAGTTTATAAATAGTTCTTTTATAACGAAGTTATAAATGAAGTGAATAGAATTATCATTTGATAATTCAGAAATAGAAATACAAGTTTGGATTTGGAATTTGAAAATGAAATTTGAGTATAATATTTGAATTTTAAAGGGGGTTTAAATATTTGAATTTTAAGAAGAGATTGAATATTAGAAATTCAAATAGAAGTTCAAATAAAATTTGAATAGAAGAAATTAGAATGGAAAATAGAATTTGAATTCAAGGAATTAGAATAAGTTTTGAATTCAAGGGAATTCAAATAAAGAAATTCAAATAGAGATTTGAATGTAGAATTTGAGATAGAATTTGAAATATAAAATTTCAAAGAAGAATTGAATAGAATTTGAAATATAGTATTTCAAAGAGGAATTCAAATGTGAAAGTTGAATAGAGATTTGAATGGAATTTAAATACGAAATTTGAATTGAGATTTGAAATAGAAATTCGAGTATTGAATTTGAACATGGAATTGAATACAGAAATTCAAGTAGAAATTTGAATATGAGATTTCAAAATAGAATTTGAGATAAACTTTGAAATAGGATTTTCAAAGTAGAATTGGAAATAGAATTTCAAATAGGATTTCAAAATAGGAAATCCAAAGGGTTTTGAAATGGAATTTGAATTCAAGGGAATTCAAATGGCTTTGAGTGAAGAAATTCAAATGGCGTTGAAAATAAGTTTGAATATTAGAATTCAAATGGGGTTGGAATAAAGGAAATTCAAAAAATGGAATTTCAAATAAAAGAAGAATGTAATTTGAAATTTCGGGAATTTCAAATAAGAGAAATGGAATCTGAAACATTTAGAATTTCAAATAGAAATTTAAATGGTGTTGGATATTTGTATTCAAGTATGAATTTCAAGTATGAATTTGAAATGGGATTTCGAGTATGAATTTCAAAGATAGAAATTCAAAAAGGAATTGAATTTAAGTGAAAATTAAATAAAGGATTTGAAATAGAATTCGAATAAATGATTTGAAATGGAATTCGAATAAAGGATTTCAAATGGGATTTGAATACAGGATTTAAAACTACGAAATCTGAAATGTAAAAGATTCAAATGGAATTTGGAATATATATATTAGAAGGAAGTTGAATTCATTTAAAGAAGTTTAAAAGGTTTATATATATATAAATATAATTAAAACGAACTCGCCGCAGCGCTGCAGTTCGTAAAATAGCGATTCGAACTTCAATCGAGTATACAGGACTCAATTGAAGTCGGAATTCTTCGAAACAAGAAACGTCCGGACCGATTTGATAATAGTTTTCTGATAGAAGAGAAAATTCTGAATTTCGTCGTATAGATTTTGAGTTATGTAAAAATCAAATTTTTAGAAAAGCAGCGCCATAAACCATTATAAACCATAATGGATTTTATATATAAATATTGGAATTTTTAAGCAAATAAAAATCCGGATTTCCATTTAAAAATCTAGACTTGAGTTAGAAAATTAATGTGAACTCAAGTGAAGTAAAGAAGATGATTTTTGAAACAATAATCCTATTTTTGATTATTGAATAGAATTAACTAAATCAAAGGAGAATTAGTTAATTGAGTTTGAACTAAAAGTCGAACTTTGAAGAGTGAAATTTGGGATTGTAAATATATATTCGAAATCGAATATAGAACTTAAATTGAAATTTGAATTCAATTGATTGACAAGTAAGTGTAAATATATTTGAAACGTGTTATATTCAAATATACAAGCGAAATAGGCAAAGAGATAGATAACGAGTTAATTTAACGAGTGGAGTCAAAACGAGTGTATGGGGTTGAAATAAATTGGACAGGTATAAACACACAGGAGGCAGGTGTGGGATAAAGTGATGAAGGTATATAATTAGTGTGCTCGACAAAAAGGTACATGTTTAATTCATATATGAGATTTATGCGCCGTATCGGCAAGCCACTTGGCTTTTCCTTTTTCTTTTTGATTGAGGAAGATACCGGGAAGCTATTTGAAATTTCCCGATGCTCCCGATACAGGGGAGGTTATGGCGAATTTTTCCGGGAATTTAAGGAGTTAGAATATTTTTAAGAAATTTGACAATTAGAAATATATATATCGATATATATAGAATTCGATAAGGAAACGAAATCAAAAATAGCAAAAAGGCCAATATGGTTATTGAAAATATTTGGTTAACAAATATTGATAGAGGAAATGGAAAAGAGATTTAATTAATGAAATATTAATTAAAGAGCCCAGTGATTTGTTTGATATGTTGGATGAACACTTTGTTTTTATTCGATAGTTAAATCACAGACTATCGAAGTTTGACCATCGTTGTCAATATGGAGAGACCGGTTGGATTATTATCCGAAGAACCACTCCGTATCGGCATAAGCGTTGCGAACCAAGTATGCTGAATATATTGAAGACGGAGTGAAGTGCAAGGGCTTTTCTATTTATAGAAATTGTGCCTTCGGTGTCGTTCAATCCCAGAACGAACGTAAATGGACGAATGTCTGACAGAGTATTTCCAATGATCAAATGGGTTGGTCTGTATGGATATATATGGTTGCAACGGATTTATCCCTTAGCATAATATCCAGAATATTTGTGCAAACTCAACTAGTGATTAACGGATCTGACAATGTGGCATTCAAAGTGATTGTGCTATCAATGAATGGTAAGTGTGCGTAGCCTCAGGCCTCAACAACCGGGAAAGGACAAAAATCGGGCAGGCAGCATGGCTATGTGGGTCGCACCCATTAGGGTGTATAATCACCTATCTAGAGGAATTCCTTTTGTTTCTAAATCTATCGATTCTGCCCATTCGGGAAACGGTGGTTTGAGTCCAACCGTTGGTGATATACATTCGATACACTCAAGCGAAATGAGTGGTCGGTCATGTGTGGGCCGGGTTGCAAGACGTTCTTGTTGAACCCAGGTGTATTCGTCTCTAGAGATACATCATCGGAAGGTGGTTCCATACCTTGTCATGTTGGAAATCCAATCTCCAATAAGCGCCATGCGGTTTTTGATTTTATAATATATATATGTGGAGCGTGAGATGCAAGCGTTCTGCTATTTGATTATTTACTTGATGTAGACATTACTATAATATCACTGGATTTGATATCAAAGTGTTTTGGGTTATAGTAAGGTAAAAACCGTCCGTGTTTATGTGTGGGCTGGTCTTACTATTATCTTTTCTTTTGAAAGGATTTTTAAAGTTAAACAAGTGGTTGGAGTTTACTCACACCAGTCCCATGACTGACCCAGAGTTTATTTTGTTTTGTTTTCCCTAAACTCTTGGGTGCCCAAATTTGTACGGGCAGTCAAGTGTTTCAGGCTTTTACAGATACACTTGGAGGAGCTTGAAGCAAGAGGCTTCAACGTTAGTTATTTAGAGTTACTTCCGCTGAATCAAATGTTATGTGTACTCTGATGATGGTATGTATGTATGCACAAAACAGATTTGTATTTCGAAGCTTATGTTATATAATATATTTTATTTGTTCCGCTGTGAGTTGTGATCTTCGTTTTTCTTCTATTCTAATATTTCTTTCCTTCTATTTCTCATCCTCTAACTTCTTTCTAACAATGAGTCGTATTTCTGTGTTATTTGAGTTGGACGTGTGGTGTTTTTAGTCAACTCAGATAGCTCGGATTTGCGGGTCGTTTCAATTGTTTGGTCTTCTCACTAAATTTTTAACTTTCCATACTTTTCACCAATTTTTTGTTAAGTTTGTCCTTTTCCCTATTTTCCACAAACTAAAAATAATTTTAAAATAACTTTGTTTTCTTTTAGACGATATTATATTTGGAAATTTATAATCACTAGAACTTATTATATCAACATGCTTGCCACGTTTCCCATGTGTGTAGCAGATATCAACTGATATCGTATTATGTAGGTTAGTACATAAAGTCCTTGCCCCATAAGATATTGTATTATATACATACAAATGACAAATTACTTCTACCACTTCCAACCAAAATTGTGAAACTGTATTTTCTAAATTAAGTTCAACCGAAATAACTAATACAAATTAACATTCATCTACGTTTAAACTGTGATTAAGTTCATACACATTGCCCTTTTGCGAAGCACGGGTCCCGCACTAGTTAGAATATATGTATAAACTTGAGCCGCTCGATATGTAAACTAAGAATAAATCTGAACCACTCTTTGTCTTTTTTTTATCTACCAAGAGATTTTATTATATAGATCTTGACCAATCTCTACTTTTATACTTTGATATAACAGCATACTGTAATCTAAAACGCTAAAAGAAACTTTATCCAAAATATCTTTTGCAAAAATTATATAGCTAACCTTATTCAATATTTGATAATTCATTTGATTTCGGCCATAATATTTTCTTAACTGTACTATGATATTCAAATGAAAATTATGAGAACTAAATTCCCTTGATAATTATTTTACTAGTCTCCTACTTAATTAGTTGATTCGATTATCGTTATAAATACCTGCTTACTTTATTTTGACAATAAATATTATCTACTACGAAATTGTTTGTTTGTTTTCATAGTTAGAATTGTTATTAAAACTGAATTATGGTGCATGTAAGATTCACCAAGTTTAAAATGTGTACCAATTTGACTATTTAGCCGTGTATATGTAAACAAATTATTTTTGGGCTGATATAAGGGATGAATCATTCTTATATCTTTACTTATCATAAATGGATTTCTCGATCAATACTGGAGAGCTGAAATTTATATGATATATTAAAAGCATGTATACTAAAGATATAATTATAAAGCTTTTTAAATGGTGTTTAGTGCCGTTGGCTAAACGTCGAAATGTTTAGAAAACATTATAAAAATGTTGCAGTTGCCTTTGTATGTTCTGCTTACTTGAGAGAATAAGATAATGAATTTGGATATAAAATAAGTGGGACAATACAGTCATTGCCTGAGATATTGTATTCTCAATTACTCAACCATTTCATATATCATTCAGGCACTAATTTTCTAATTAACTAGCCAACTCTTATCTTGTGATCATATTGGTCTGTTGTTTTACTGTGTGGATTGAACATAACAGGTTTGCTCATTCATTTACATATGGTAAGAAATTATTAATAGTCTAATACAACTTGGCATTGGATGTTTTAGTTTTGCGTTGATCACTGATAAGTAAAAAGTTCAATATTTTGTTAAATGCATATATTGACCATCTATTTTTTCATAGTCAGTTACAACAAAGCATGAATACA
Source organism: Allium sativum (assembly GCA_030737875.1). Classification (NCBI taxonomy): domain Eukaryota; kingdom Viridiplantae; phylum Streptophyta; class Magnoliopsida; order Asparagales; family Amaryllidaceae; genus Allium; species Allium sativum. The sequence continues at coordinate 89,816,482 of CM060920.1, forward strand.
AATATACAATGAAGTGAGTGAGTGAGAGCGTATGTGTGTGAATAATATAAGGTGTAATCAAGATTCACTAATTTAAAGATTGTGTACCATTTAATTTTCTTTACTAATTTTAAAATGTGAATTAAATCTTAGCTTTGTTATTGATAATTATGGAATTATGACTTGGTGACATATCTCAATCATATTCTGTCATCTAACATGGCTATTTTATTCCTTATGCCATATATGATTGAAATTATGCTATTTGTGGTAGAATTTTTTCTCAAATTAAATGTTTTAGCATATGTAAGGTCATTGGTAAATTATAGTCATATTTGCTTTTAATTAACTGCTTTCTAATCCCTATTTTGTAGAGGTTCAGTGTATCATGCTATGCAATAAGCAATATGGTCAATATTCCATAATTCCTCATATTTTAATCGTCAAAGATAATAAATGACCATTGAATGCGAATTTGCATTAAGAATCTAATGATGCCATATTTTTTGATCTTCTGTCTTAACAGCATTGACTAGCTGACATAAGGGTATTATTAAGTTGTTTTTGTATTTTTGTTCAAAATTCAAACTTATTATTGTTATTGCAAGTACTTTTAGATCGTTGGTTTATGCGCGGTGCAGCTCATGGTGGTAGATGCATCTTTTGTAGGCGGTGGGTGAAGTTCGTAATAACTAAGTGGTAGGAGAGAGATTTTTTGTGCGTACAGAGATTTGGATTTTGGCTCTGTATTTGAATTGGTGATTGAGAGAATTAATTTTGGCCTTGGCGGTGTTGAGATTACTTTGGTGTCTGCCTTCTTTGTTATTTTGTTAAATTTGGTGATTCAAAATCACAAATTGATTGGAACAAATTTGCAAAGAATGGAAAGTAAATATTTTTATAATGGGAATGCATTGATTGCATTTGATGAGGTGGTAGAGAAATAAATGAAGGTATTAATTTCTTCCATCAATGCTAAAGAAACAGATTGATTTACTTCCCATGTTTGCACATTTGTTGTTATGGTAATTTTCCTCCGTTATATTATTACCATATGTTGGTAATTTAATTGATGACTCACATATATTTGCACTGGCTATATATTGAGGGGTAGACTTTAGTGTAAACCCATCCTAGCTTGGAGCCAGTGATCCCCAATGGCGTCTCTTCTTGTTAAACCTGATTGAGGTTTCGATATGTAAACTCTTATTTTGTAATCTCTTGTAATCCTCTCATGTGGAAAATAATCTCTCTCTGTTAGACTGGACGTACACTATGATGATAGTGGAACCAATATAAATATTGTGTCTCTTTGTTTCTTTGCTATATTTATTTACTATTTTGTTGATGTAATAGAATAATTGCTATCATATTAGATTGATGTTCAATTGGCAAATCTAGATCCTCCTTATTGTTCTTCCGCATAGGCGCAATTTTTCATAACATATTGGTATCAGAGCCATATCATCGCATAGCTTGGAGTGTTTGTTGGATTGAAATTTGGAGATGTCGGAGATGATGACGTTTTCAAAGATGGCTATTTTAAATGGGAAGAATTGGGGTATATGGAAGCCGAAGATGGAGGACATTCTATATCTCAATGATTTTCATGATCCCATTGATGGAGATGGGGCGAAGCCCTCGAATATGGATGAGGGAAAGTGGAAGAAAATGGACAAAAAGGCGATTGCACTGATTCGCCAATATTTGGATGATTATGTATTCCACCATGTGGCTAGTTGTGAATCCGCGAAGGCATTGTGGGACAAATTAGTATCTTTGTATGAGTCAAGGAGTGCTACAAGTAAGGCTTTTCTGGTTCGAAAGTTGGTGCAACTTCGATTGGATGAGGAGAAGTCTGTTGCAGAGCATTTGAACGAGTTTCAGGTTGTCATCAATCAATTGGCAAATATGAAGGTCAATTTTGATGATGAGTTGCAAGCTCTTTTGTTGATGAGTTCTCTTTCGGAAAGTTGGGAGACTTTGGTTGTTTCATTGAGTAATTCCAATGCTAATGGAACTATCTCTTTAGAAAAGGTTCGAAGCAGCCTTTGAATGAGGAGCTAAGGAGAAAAGGGTCAGAGTTGAAATCGGTTCAAACTGAGGCGATGGTAGCAAGGGACTCGGGGAAAGATACAAGAAGGAAGAAGAAAGGAGCTAATGGTAAAGGTGCTTGTTATTATTGTGGTAAGAAAGGCCACAAGCGCAATGATTGTTATGCTTATCAGAGGGATAAGAAGAAGGCGCAAGGTGATAATAATAATGATTTGGCACAAGCAGGTTTTGCTGAAGGTACCGAAAGCGATTCTTCATGTGATGTCCTATTTAGTGTTGTGGAGCCTTGGAAGATGGAATCATGTGAAAAGTTTCTCTTCGTATGAGAAGAGTGTTGGCATGATAAAGACGACCAATGGAGTAGAGCTACCAATTTGTGGAGTTGGAGCTGTTAGGTTTCGGATGCATGATGGAGTGGTGAGAGAAGTGGTCGGTGTGAGGCACATACCCACTTGTTCGCATAACCTCATATCTCTCGGTCAGTTAGATCGCTGCGGTTGCACTTATGAGACTCGAGATGGAGTTTTGAGAGTGAAGAAGGGTGGTCATGTGATGATGCGAGGAGTTTTGTAGGAGGGAAACCTATATAGTTTGGTCGGTTCGGTGGTCAATAATGAAAGGCAAGCGACAGTTGAAGAACCTAGTCCACAACAAGGTGGAGAGGTTAATATGGTCACCGCTAATGGTCCTATGGTGGAGGATCATGGTATCGACAAGGGTCTAGATGTTGATGATGCTCGAGGGATCACGGAGATGAAGAGATCATGTCAAGCGGAAGACGGATGTCGAGTTGTGAAATCCACAAAGACGAGATGGAGGTCTTTGTGGTATTACAAATGCTTTTGAAGATCGCTAGTGGCATGGTGCACGGATAAGGGAGGTGCATCATTAGTGGGCAATGGTGGAGGTTTGTAATGGTGTTAATTGAGAAATAAAGGTTGAAAGTGAGAGCTAAGGGGCTATTGTTTGAGTGGAGGAGATGTTGTGATTTGGTATCAAGGTGGAGTGTTGAAATTGATGATACGCAAATCACAATTTTGAGCAACAAATAATCTTACATATTTTGTGGAGAGATTTGGTGCTAGATTTGATGAAGAGATTTGGTGCTAGATTTTATGGAGAGATATTGGTTGCTATATTTATGGACATTTATTGCAAGGATATTTGGTGCTTAACCAAATAGTTTTATAACATATATGAAGATATTTGTGAGCTAAGTTTTCTTGGACATGAAGCCAAGTTTTTCTTGGGCACGAAGCAATTCTCACTATAAAAAGGGCTAGCTAATTTCTTCACTAGGTGTGGAAAATTTGCCATTATTCTTCATTGTCTTTTTCCTCAAATTTTTAGCCATTAGATATTCTCTACCTATTTCTCAATAAGGTTATTGGTTCAAGTTGTAATTGTTTGTAACGATAGTTGAGATCGTTTGTAAACAATTTTTATTAGTGAATCAATAAAGAGGGTGGTTGGGTGGAATATCGTGTGCTCATATTTCCGATATTTTTTTTATTTTATTTTTTGTTTTTCAATCAAATTCATCTTCAAGTGATTGGGTGATAAAGATCCTATTTTTCTTGGCGTTTCGTCAAGTTTCCGTTGCGCACAAAAATCATAACAATTATATGTTTTTTATATTAAAAAAAAACTGGAAACACTATAATAATAACAAATAAGTGTTAAAATTTAATTTTTTAAATAGATATTCTTTTTCCATTGTCTGTTTTCGCTCCATACATGTCATATCATCATACTTTCGTCGATCCATTGAAATATCTAAGACAAATTTTAAAGAATAATAAAAGAGAAAATTTATGCTACTTGCATAACCTCTGACTACAGTTTAAATTGTCCGACACAACGCTTACAAGTGAAATATATATAAGAAAAGAAAGAAAAAAGCAGTCACTTCGGGTTAGCTTGCTTCCACTGGACTGGGATTAGCTAGTAATCACCAGTGCCAAGGAATAAAGATAGATAGATTTGGAAAAACTTACTATCTATAAAGCTAAAGATTCATCATCTACATATATTTTTGTGTATGAAATTTATTTTATTTTTCTTCTGTTTATTCATTTGTTTCTTCTCTTTTGTAGCTTGCAGAGATATATCAACCACTTCAGTCTATGCATGTAATTTCAGCAATTTAATTTTGGTTGTTTTCCCAAATGTTTTCGTCTATTTGGCTTTGTAACTTACAGGGACCATATTATGGTTCATATAGTTTTGAAGTGCAATATAAGGGTTGACCACATCCTCTGTATCATTGTAATAAATGCATTCCATTTAGACCAATGCCCAAGTACTCCTCTGCCTTCACATGGCTCCAGGTACTCCTCTTCCTTCACAGTTACACAAATAGAATACTGCCATGAAAGCTGATAGTGACTACATTTTCCTGTTGTTTTCGAACCTTATAGCGGTGCGATCTATTTTTTATTTCTCTCTATTTTTTATTTCTCTCCTGTGCTGCTGTATATAAACTGGTACACATATCCACCTATTGCACTCTTCCTGTGTTATGTCTAATTAGCCGTAGCACTACTTAACCAACCTACTACTCAGTTGATTCCTGCTATTTATTTCACTCATATTCATCTGCATACATTGATATTCTACTATACCACTATCCAAAATCTTTTTTCCTATAATGTATATTTATTCCTTTCCAGCAGCAGATTTATGGTTCACACAATAAAAATATGCGACCAACTTTAATTGCAACCACTACGATCAATGCTTCTACTTCCATCTTTGGTAATATAACACAACAAAAGAAGAAACGAACTGAACTAACTATTGTACTCTACATCCATGTCCTACCATACGATTCACTATAGTACTAACTGCCCGTATGCAAAACACGGACCTCCCACTAGTTTCACACAAATAACAAATCCTGTTTGCTTAATGCAAATAATGTAAATGTGAGCAATACATTTTTAATGTGAGATTTTGGCAACATTTCTGTCGTTCACTATCAAATAGCTTGCTCAACTTTACATAAGAATCTCTTCCTAAGTTCAAATCGCTTTGCACATGACACATTGAAATTTACAAGACGGGGATTATCTTCTGAAAAGGAATAAGGTGTCTAGATAAAAACAGATCCAACGTATTATATTTAAAACGCCAACACATCACATAATATCATAATTTTGTACAAAATTAAGTCTGCACCAGTGCACGTGCTCGATCCTAATTCAACAATTTCTATAAACTCTCAGCGTAAGATAATAAAAAAGAAACAGGCAATTAAGCACAGTGTTGCTAATAATTCCTATTTTCAGCACTTTGTAAAAATCCAAACTTGGTACAATATATATGACACATCTTTTTGACCTTCCTCCAAATAAGGCGCATTTGGACTAGAACACGAGAATAAAAATTGCTCTAGGGGCATCTAAAGGGCTTGCGTATTTACACAATGCTCGAGTCCCTCCCGTCATATACCGTGATTTGAAATCTTTAAACATACTACTAGATAATGAATTGTGTAAATATGCAAGCCTTTTAGATGCCCTTGGAGCAATTTTTATTCCCGTGCTCCAGTCCAAATGCGCCTTATTCTGAGGAAGATAAAAAAGATGTGTCTCCAAGCTACCATCTAGATGATGAATTCAACCCTCAACTATCTGACTTTGGACCTGCTAAACTTGATCCAACTGGTAATAACACTCATGTTTCTACAAGGGTGATGGGAACATATGGATACTGTGCTCCTGACTATGCGATGAGTGGAAAGTTGACCGTGAAATCTGATGTGTACAGCTTTGGAGTTGTGCTTTTGGAGTTAATGACAGGAAGAAGAGCTTTTGATTGTAGTAGGAAAACGGGGAGCAAAGTTTGGCTGTTTGGTCTAAGCCATATCTGAAAGATAGGAAAAGATTCAACCAGCTAGCGGATCCTTTGCTTCGTGGATAGTACCCTCCTCGATCATTCTACCAAGTAGCAATGATAACCTCCATGTGCCTCCAAGAATTGCCTCACAACCGTCCATCCGTGATATAGTCAGTACCCTCGAGTACGTTGCATCTCAGCCGTACATGTGAGCTCATGCTTCTTCCAAACTGCCAAAGGCTTCTTCTGCGTCATCACTTGATTCTAAAGAAGCTTCTGGTCATACAAGTCCCGATAATTCAGAAAACCCTGAAGTAGAAAGATACACGTATGCCTGATTGTATAAATTATATGTTTGAAGTATTTTTCGTATTTGTACATGAATTATGGTAACTGTAATGTATATGTGTGATTATTATAGGAATGTTTGGCACAGTACTTTGCTTACTTAAAAAAAATAAAAATAAAAAATAAAAAAGTTGTATGTACCATATTTCAAATATAATAAATGCGGGTAAAGTGAAAGTATTATATAAACAGTTACAGATAAATTCAGGTTACTGGAAGAACCTTTTTTGGTTTATATTAGTATTACAAAAGGAAATTAGAATAGCAAATGATAATTATGGATAGCATTATTTTTGTACTGGTTTAATGGTTTTACAGACAACAGAAACTAAAAATGAAGTTCAAAATTCATATTTTTCTATAATAATTAGAACACTGTGTGAGCAAGGTTAAACATTTAAGCAATCCTTAGTCTGTTAGTATCACATACCATGAGTCATCTAAAAGTTAATCCCACAACAGTAATAATTACCCAAACAATAAAGCATGTAAAAAAATGCAATAAAAATTAGTGCCACAACATAAAGCAACAGAACACAACTGCAACATTGTAAATATTCAAATATTACAACTTTCATTAAGCAGATAGGCAACTGTTGCAATGGAAATGACAAAGAAAAGAAATCAAAGGTCATTTTTCCATAGAAACGAACATGAAAATTAAGTAAGAGCAAACAATTGTGTAAGTATCCAAAAGTGAAATTGCACAAATCAAAACGTGAATAAGAGGATCAATGATTTGGTTACCAACTAATGTGTTGATAATTAGAGCCATTTTCCATAGAAACGAACATGAAAATAAAATCAGATCAAACAATTGTGTAAATATCCAAAAGTGTAATTGCACAAATCAAAACGTGAATAACAGGATCAATGATTTGTTTACCTACTATTGAGTTGAAAATTAGAGCAGCAACACACCATAACTCTAAACTCGACAGATTGTTTTTCAGATCTAGCAGCGTCAGAATTGGGGATGTTGCGTGATTTTTTTATTTTATCATCAAAAGAATCCATGGCTGTAAAGAGAGTCACAATCGAGAGGATGTGATTTAGTTGCAATTACAGGAAGTGGAGTAAGAAATTCTTAATTTGTTCTTAAGAGAAATGAGATGGGAAGGAATAAAGTAAAAGGGAAGATTGTGCAAGGAGCAGTTTACGGTTATGAGATGTTATCATGGGAAGAGAGTGGTAGATCGTGTGAACGAATCTATTACTTAAGTAGGGAAGGAAAAACCACAATACACGTCATTTCCTCAGGCGAGATGCCCTTTTATCCGTCCAATTTTCTTTCCGAACTCGCTCTCATTTCTAATCTACCCACCATTTCATTTCCCCGTCCTCAACCGCTCTCCTCCAATTTCTTAACTTGATATCCTCACCTCCGTTAAACGCAGCTCACCGACTTCTACCCTTCACCCACGTGACAAACTACTGTTATCTTCCACCGTTTATTACTCCGTCAACCTATTTTCACTACCATTCCATCCTTTCCCTTCTACACGAAAATAAGGGTTTGATGTAAATTTTTAATACTTCGTTCAAATCTTCTCAGATCGGCCGGGTTACTCCACTCCGCTGCATTTCTTTCCTCCTTCTGCCAATGTCTGCGTCGTTAACCTCCTGTGTTTAACCGACTACGTCATTGTGTCTCTATTCCTACTCTGCACTGTCGGTTGTCACTCTACTTACTATCGCTGCTCTCAGAAACTCGAACAAGATTTGATACGGTAACTTTACACGTACTCCTTTTTTTACAAGCTTTATCTCTTCTGGACACATTTTACTGTCACCGATAATGTTTTTGGTTACTGTTGCTTAATTTACTGCCTGACTGACTGAATCAACAGTTGTAGGCACACCGTTAACCTGAACTGACTACATTTATTCACAGTAATAATCTATTCATATGTACAATTGTATGTCCAATTTTTAATTTGTCCTGCCCGCATTTTTGAACTTGCACGAAACATCTCCCACAATATCCTATTCATTCTGGTTATCCTTATATCATTTTTGATGGGGACATACACAGACATAGTTTATTTGTGTGGAAGGAGTACACTATGATGAACGTACTGACTTTCTCTTCCAGTTTATTTTAACCTTTGTGTGCCGTACAGAGGTTTGTCATAGGCTGGGTGAAAGCATATCAATGAGGATACAATGGAACTTACCGTAAACAGTAATGAAGATGTTCCCCCTTTGGGTTAAAGGTTAGTAGGATGAACAATACATTTTCTCCCATTTCGTCTTCCAATATTCAAATGTTAACAGATCAGATTACCTTACCTGATATTATGACTAAGTAGTATTTGTTATGTTCTGCGAAATCCTACCTTGCTTGCAAAACATGGCTGTGATAACTAATCGTTTAATGTTGTTGGAAGTAAGTCGATTATGATACTTCCTGGTAACGTACTGTCAAACAAGGTCGATTACGAATTTTAAACCTATGAATTATCCCGCTTACTATGTTTCTATATAAGAAGCATGTTGCACATCATGAAAGATGAGAGTTTCAGTTCTCACCTGCTATTTCTCTTCTCTCTTCCAATTTCTATGTTGATCATAGATTACAATATTATGACTATTACATATATAAAAAAAAGTGCGTATGTATTAGAACCGTCGTTAGTTGTACAATTCATACTGTGATTAATTGAAGCATGATGATTAAATTTGGTTGCATGCTTCTACTACATCTAAAACTGATGTCATCGGTCATTGTTTATCGATCAAATGAAGCATGTTTGAATTAATGAAGATACTTTATGTTTTCTGCCCATCTCGCCCTTTGGTCTCGCACATAATATCCTTTTTCATATCAAAATTAAGTATTTATTACAAATTACTATTATAAGATACCTTATTGCTGAATTAAAGTAAAAGGATTTGGAATATTTTCACAAAAGTTAACAAAAAAAATAGTTCATGATTTCCACAAGACCAACCCCTTTAATTAGATTTTTTTTTTTTTTTTTTTGGCAGATAACAACTGAAATGACCAACAATTATGAGATTGGTTTACTGAGTTACATTTAATATCTATAGTATAATGCAGTATGAATGGACATCATTTATATCTATTTTGCTTACATAATATCCATTGTAATTCAATAGAATTTTATAGAACGTACCAAAACTGTGAAACTGTTCTTGCTGAATACGTATTCCTTATCTAGCAATTTCCAGTTTGAACAACTCTTTGTTAAATGTGGTTAGTTTACAAGATTAGCTAACACTCGACCTACACCAGAATGATCATCCAATGGTTCACATCAAATGTGGTAAAAATGAGAAGTTGTGTTAGTTGAAAACATTAATTGGTATGGCTACTTCAATCTTAAGCAATCGAACTTCTAATCATCCAAAATTTGCGGGATTTTCACCTTTCAGTTATCTTATATTTTTCCAAAATTTCTTTATGTTCTACGCCTGATGATTAGAACTATATTTTGGCATTGATCTACATGAGAAGTAATCATACATTCATTAGTACAATCTAGTATGCTTATGTAATTTATAGATTTGTCTGTTGATAACAATATAACGTTCAGTGAAATGTTATGACATCCAAAATTTGAGTACTAAATATTCGGTGTTATATGCCGCAAAGGAAAATCCCCTAATTTTGTAAATTTCGCGGTATTTCAAAATTTTGAGCAGACTGATTATACGTAAAAGCATATTTCAAAATAGATTTCCATGATACATTAATAGGGGTAGGAAACTATTGTAGAGATAATCCATTAGAAATGTTTATGTAGCTGTTCATTTTGTCAAATTACTTATCACATTTTACTTTGCGAATGTCTTATACTGAAGTATATGAATACCGGACAATGTAAATAACTCCGTATAGAACTTTTATATTAAGCAAAAAAAATTATTTCGATCATAGGATAATATGTACTCAAAGCAATAATTTCTTGAAAAACCATTAGCATCCAAATAAGAAGGGCAATTTAATCTTTTTATGCATGCTATAATATACAGTTTGTGGTATGTACCCTCTACAATCAGTTGATTCATTTTTTTCCAGCAAAGATAATGGATATCCAATAATTCGTCATATTGAATACACATGGAAACACGATGTTTTATTTAATATGAATTACATGGAAGTGAATTATTTGTATTTGCCAGCTTAAGCTTGTAAGTGCGAAAAACACACACACTAAGTTCTTTAAAAATGCTTGACCAATTTACTAAGTTACGAAACGGTTTCGTTACTACCATTGTCAATATATGACATTATTTTTTATTTTATTTTTTAGTCCATAACCCTTAAAATAATACCGTTTACATTAGCATACTACCAAAACTGATTGTTTCTTTCTGAATGCTTTCAGTATTTCTAACACGGCTTTTTGACTCATGTAGAAAAGATATCTTATTATTTCTCTAAATTTTCATTTTGGGCTGTTATAATTTTTACAAATTTTAATATTGAAACACTGAGATTTATAATATTTATATTTGGATTATGAAAACATAGCATGAATAATGTTTTCATTTACTAAAATTTATTCTTCATATAGGTTCATTTCAATCTGTTATAACAATGCCATAAACATAGATGAAGTTAAATGCTAGCATAAGTCACCAGCTATTCTGCTACTTTCTTTATTATTGGTTGGTTATTAATTGTGTACCCATTGTTGGTTGCAGGTATTTTTTAATTAAAACGGATCTAACAATTGATGGGGCGAGTATAGGCAACCACACAAGTTAGTAATTCTATTTAAAAGCCCTCTGTATATCAAGCTATATTGATAATCTTTCCATATCTATATAGCATACATGTTTTGAAATATATTAAATAACGTCAATGATTGAACTGGGCAATATCTTATTTTAATGTCTATCAGGATGCCACGTTGTTATTGTAAATCCATATATTCTTATTTTTATATAGCAAACTTAAGGAATTGTAACACATGGGTAAGAGATGCAAATATACACAAATTAAGTGCCTCTTGGTAAGTATGAAACAAAACATACAATTTTAGATATATGATCAAAATAAATTATTACTAATATTATATTTTACCAAATACTGAATTTAGGTTTAACCATATTTTTTTATTAGTAAAAAAGTTTGAAATGGTTTCAATTTTACATGGTAGATGTATTTTTTAATGCATATATTTTTCTTTCCCATAGATCAAAGATTGTTTAATTTCTAGTTATTTTTTGCTGATTCACCCTGATATGGTATTTTCCTAAACGTACAAATTTTTCTATTTTGCTACAGCATTAGTGGTTCAACTAGCAATTTAGGTGAAAATATTGATTATTTAGCTTTTGTGTATGTTCTTTGCTTTAGCTAGGATGACAAAGCAGATATGTTTATTAGCAATTACGGAGTGAGATAAAACAGAGAAGAATATAAAAATGATGATGAAATGAACTGCACTTAAGTTCAATTATCACAGTTCTTACATGGAAGCGATCGTAGGTTGATAAAAACTGTAATTATTATATCACAAATATTATTGCCCCAGCCTAGACTGGACTATGACTTCTCATTGAATTTTTTTGACTGACAATAGAAATAATACTGTCCCGATGTGTCCGCAAGACTATGTCTATTAGTATCGTATAAAAGTAAAAATTTAATTTTACTGGTATTTGGTGAATTCCTGTTTTTGGATGGTGTTGTGAAAAATTGTGCGAATGCGGAAGCGCAATAAGCAGGATCTAGATTTGCCAATTGAACACCAATCTAATCGGATAGCAATTATTCTATTACATCAACAAAATAGTAAATAACTATAACAGAGAAACAAAGAGACACAATATTTATATTGGTTCCACTATCCTCGAGATAGTGTACGTCCAGTTCAACAGAGAGAGATTTTATTCCACATGAGAGAATTACAAGAGATTACAAAATAAGAGTTTACATATCCAAACCTCAATCAGGTTTAATAAGAAGAGACACCATTGGGGATCACTGGCTCCAAGCCAGGATGGGTTTACACTAAGTCTACCCCTCAATATATAGCCAGTGCAAATCTATGTGAGTCATCAATTAAATTACCAACATATGGTAATAATATAATGGAGGCAAATTACCATAACAACAAATGTGAAAATATAGGAAGTAAATCAATCTATTTCTTTAGCATAGATGGAAGAAATTAATCCCTTCATTTATTTCTCTACCACCTCATCAAATGCAATCAGTGCATTCCCATTATAAAATATTTACTTTTCATTCTTTGCAAATGTGTTCCAATCAAATTGTGATTTTGTATCACCAAATTTAACACTCCACCTTGATGCAAAATCACATATCTGCAACACCCCGTCTCCAATCAAATTCTCTTCACATCATAAAACTCTTCAACAGAACTCCACCTTCAATCAAAATCTCACAATGAGATAGAAACCAAAAATGAATATTTGCTTAATGGGTTCCAGCAAAGCTACCCCCCATCACACAATTGTTAACGAGCTCAGACTACGTCCCCGCCCGCCCACAAACTGTTGCAAATATCCAAAATAACAAAGAAGGAAGACACCAACGTAATCTCAACACCGCCAAGGCCAAAATTTAATTCTCTCAATTAAAACCATTACAAACACAAACCCACCGCCTGCCAAAGATGCATCTTTCTCTCGAGATGCACCATGCAACATTAACGGTCTAAAAAATGCTTGCTTTCCTGATCACTCTGGATCCCTCAAGAATCATCAACGTGATGACCCCTGTCTAAACCACAATGATCTCTGTCTCGACACCCTTCTATCACTTGACCTGAGCTCCTTTCCTGATCATCTTGGATCCCTCGAGCAACATCAACATGAAGACCCCTGTCAGAAACATGATCAGAACTTCCCAAATCCAATAGCCCCTTCAACACAGTAAACTCCATATCACGTCAAAGTTCCTATATTGGAACACTCTTCACTCTCAACATAATCTCCTCCACCAAAGTCTTCCGTTTCTCCCAAAATAGTAATAGCATAATCACCACTGAATCTACCAACCTTTGTAGAAATAATTGATACACAATTTAAAACAAATCGCCTTGCTCTGATACCAATCTGTTATGCAAATATTGCACAAATGCGGAAGCACGATAAGCAGGATCTGGATTAGCCAATTGAACACCAATCTAATCTGATAACAATTATTCTATTACATCAACAAAATAGTAAATAACTATAACAGAGAAACAAAGAGACACAATATTTATACTGGTTCCACTATCCTCGAGATAGTGTACGTCCAGTCCAACAGAGAGAGATTTTATTCCACATGAGCGAATTACAAGAGATTACAAAATAAGAGTTTACATATCCAAACCTCAATCTGGTTTAATAAGAAGAGACACCATTGGGGATCACTGGCTCCAAGCTAGGATGGGTTTACACTAAAGTCTACCCCTCAATATATAGCCAGTGCAAATCTATGTGAGTCATCAATTAAATTACCAACATATGGTAATAATATAATGGAGGCAAATTACCATAACAACAAATGTGCAAAAATAGGAAGTAAATCAATCTGTTTCTTTAGCATAGATGGAAAAAATTAATCCCTTCATTTATTTCTCTACCACCTCATCAAATGCAATCAGTGCATTCCCATTATAAAATATTTACTTTCCATTCTTTGCAAATTTGTTCCAATCAAATTGTGATTTTGTATCACCAAATTTAACAATGGAACAAGAATGGAAGAGGTTTCTTTTCTAGAATTATAAATTTTATACCCAAAGTAGAGGTAGATATTAGAAGCGGTTATGATAATGTATTCATTAACCATTTATTTGAACACAAAGGGCTTTTTTGTTTGATGAACATTTTTAGGATTAGTAATCTGAATTTATTTAACATAATGGATGAAAGTTTATAGCATATTTTGTCTTATTAATAGAAATATTAATAAATCTTTTTTACGGCAAAGAAAAAACAATATTGCATTATATTGTACTGTCAATTGTGATATTTTTTTCACATAATTTTTTCCCTAAATCCAAAGGGAAGATCTAATATGATAAACAAAAATGCAATTTTTCTAATTATTTTATGTGGATTTTGTACTATTCATGTTTGTAAAAGAGTTTAAATTGTATTCCTCTTTAACTTGATTCTATGATCTCGATGCATGTAATTATTATACATCTTACCTTCTATTACCTTTTGATTTTATCTCAAATTTCAGCAACTTCGACATTTTTTGGTTATGTTAATGAATGATAACTTGTTTTTGTTGGAGATACAATATAGGAATCCAAGTTTACTTTTTTTTATGTATACAAATGTACAGTTTTGATGTTTATTGCTCTTTATGAAGATGAGTTATAACCAGAAATAATGATATTAATTTTCATTTACAGGTTTTATTGTGAAGGCGGAACCATTTATGCTATTAATTTTCATTTACAGGTTTTACTGTGAAGACAGAAATGCAAGATATTGGTATCATTCCATGTTTTAAGGCAATGATAAAATACACAGGACAAAACTTTAAGAAAGATGCATACAAGCACAACGAGTAAGTAATAAATGAGATGTGAATATAACCAAGAAAGGAGACAGCCACAGGAAGGCTCACATGGGTTCAAATGGTTCGGTATGAAGCTGTAATGCCTCATGCCTGTCAAGAGCACAGTACAATTCATTCAGTATTTTTACGATCTATGTAATGCCTGTCAAGAGCAAAGTACTATTTATTCAGTATTTTTACGTTCTATTCACTATTTTATTCATCGGATCAACTCAAAACAAACATTCTATTCACTTTTGTTGGCTCCATTTATTCGTCTTGGGCTATATAATGGTGCTGAATAAATGAAACAATCAAAATAATTCTTTTAATTAGCATCATTTTACAGCTTCATGATATCCTCCACAAATTTGGATTTGAATATCGAGTCCATATGATAGAATATAAAAAAACGAGTATTGAAATAAGAACTTGTAGTTGACAACAGAAACTACAAAATATGCCTACTTTATGTGCTTAAATTTTGATATTACCCGATGGTTTCGTGCTACATAATGGATCTATCTGAAAGGATAGAGCTACAGGGCCCGAAAAGATAGTGTCAGGGTTATGCGAATTGTATTTTTCACAAACAAGAATCACGCCTTGAATTCTGGGGGTCCTAGCTTTGTATCTCTAGTTCGGGCAAATTACCAGTGTTTTATTCGGGCTTTTTAGCAAAACTGTTAAAAGGTCCGTTATATGTCTTTTATCTATAAGATAGGTACACTTTACGGTCTGCAATTAAGAAACTACTCTAAAGAACAGTAATAATGGCAGTTTATTTCTATTTTAACTTCATGAAAAACATTTGATGAAAAAGCATATGAATTGGGTTAGATAGCTGGACGTTGTTAAAAAAATTTGAAAGTTGAATAAATAGGAACAATTTTTAATTGTATTTTCATTTGACATTCATGCTTAGGAATTTTTTTAATTATATTTACATTTGGTTTTTTCATGCTTTATCAAGGTTATAATATTTTTTTTCTTTTTTCCATAATGTGTGAACATTTATGTAAATTGGAGACGAAAATGATGAGCAATGAAATTATTGAAATTAAAACAGGAAAGTATTTACAAGAACAAAATTGAAGATTTTTTTAACTATAAGGACAGCCCACTAAAATTTTACTTAAAAGGACAATACACTGTTTTTTTCTTCTTCACGTGCGCTTATTTCTTCTTCCTCCGCAATCGGCTATCTCACATTTCTCGATCTCGTCCTTGATTTCCAACGCGAATTTTTTTCTTTTCCATATTTGATCTTCAACAATCGTCTTCTAACATGTATATCGATCGCGACTTTCAATTTTGATTAATTCGATCTCGCGCGTATTCGATTGCTGAAATCGTTCACGAAATTATGGTAAATTCGATTGTTATGATTCGTTTTGGCAGTAAATATGATTTCGTTATTTTTTGATTTCATGAATTCATCGTATAAAATCGAACAAGAGAGATGAACGAGAGAAAAATCGCTGGAATTTTTTTTTTCACGGTGAAGTTAGCAGCAGTTTTTAGGTATCATTTTGCTATTTTTTTTAGAGATCGTTTTTCTTGTATTAATAATGTTATGCTGTTTTGTTTATAGTTTTGATACTATATCATTTTTGTACTTGTACTGTTGCATTAGATTTGCAACTCAATCGAAATTATATCATTTTAATCAATCAAAGTGGGATGCAAACATTTTTTTATTAGTTTTCCTTCAAAATATCAAAGCAATTTCTAGGTATCCGTTCTATATTTTTTTAGGTGTCAGTTTTATATCTTCTAGTTGAATTTAAATCATAGCAGTTTTTAGGTATCAGTTTTACATTTTTCTAGTTATCAGTTTTATATTTTGTAGCTGAATTTACATCATAGGAATTTGTAAATCGTGGGTTGATTATGGTGTGAGTATGGCTATTGAGGTGGAGAAACGCATGAGCAAGTGGACTGATGTCGGAATTACAAATTCAATAGATCTGGGATTTAAATATTCCTACAATAAATTTGTTTCAAGATCTGGCTTTCACTCTGTATTCCAACATATAACGTAACATATCCCTTTGGTTTTCACAGATAATTGGCGTAGTAGGTTTACAATGTAAGATATTCCTAAAATCAGCTTTTCCATTATAGTCTTGTTATTTTTATTTCACTTTGCATTGTTAGTTTATAATTAGGGGTGTGAATCGGTCGGACCAGACCGAACCGGAAGGATGAGTGTTCAGTTTCCATCCTACAAAGATTGAATCGAACACGGATCGAACGAAATTTTTCGTTGGAAATTTTTTATTGTCCTAATTCGTGTTCTAAATAAAATCGGTCAGACAAGGACGCAGTCGTACATGGCTTTTTATATCACATTTTATACTTTTATTAGATTTTCTCTCAATTATACACCGAATTACATGGAATTCGGACGAATTCGAATGAACACGGACCGAACGTGATTTTTTTCTCGTATAAATTTTGTTATCTCAACTCGTGTCCTAAATGAGAATCGGATAGACTCGGACGGACGTACTTCGGTCACGAATGCGAGCGAACATCGGACATTCGTACAAAATTTACATCCCTACTTACAATAGAGGTACTAGGGCTGGCAATTAGAACCGAGAACCGAAAAACCGAACCGAACCGACCCGAAAAGACCCGAACCCGATGGGTCTCGTGTCGGGTCTAGGTGATGAAAAATACCGTTAAGACCCGATTAAACCCGCCCGCATAGACCCGACCCGAAAGACCCGACCAAAAAACATTGAAATATATGTATTTTTAGTGTTATTATTCAATCGGACACGAACTGACCCGACCCGAGCTTCAACCCGACCCGACCCGAACCGAAGCTCGGGTCGGGTCTAGATTTTTGAAATGTATAGTTTAGACCCGACAAAACCCGACCCGCCTAGAACCGAGACCCGTCGGGTCGGGTCCGGGTCCATCGGGTCGGGTCTAATTGCCACCCCAAAGAGGTACTTAGTTTTCAAATGTCAACTATGCATTGCAAGTATGAATATTATCTAGTGTTATTGTGCAAATTTTTTTAATGGGGCATCATTTGATAGATCGTGCACCGGGCACAATAATTCTCAGGACCGGCTCTGACTAATATTTATCATTTCTTTGTAGCATATGTTGTTCATGTTAACATGCAAGATAAAATATTATATCCTTCGTACATTAAACCTTTCTTTACGATATAAATAACTAAAACGAGGATTTTCTTTTAAGACAAACTTTGAAATTTTTTAGGTGAAAAGTATGGAAAGTTTCAAAATAAGGGAGAATGACACAGTTTCATTAAAGGTGGAATTCGGGGGTCCACTAACCTTTTCCCATTTACGCTATCGGTTGGTCCTCTCACTAAATTTTAAACTTTCCATATTTTTCACCAATTTTTTTGTTAAGTTTTTCCTTCTCCCTATTTTCCACTAACTAAAAATAATTTTAAAATAACTTTGTTTTCTTTTAGACGATATTATATTTAGGAAGTTATAATCACTATAACTTATTATATCAACATGCTTGCCACGTCTCCCATGTGTGTAGCAGATATCATTGATATCGTATTATGTAGGTTAGTACATAAAGTCCTTGCCCCATGAGATATATTATATACATACAAATGACAAATTACTTCTACCACTTCCAACCAAAATTGTGAAACTATATTTTCTAAATTAAGTTCAACCGACATAACTAATACAAATTAACATTCATCTACGTTTAAACTGTAATTAAGTTCATACACACTGCCCGTTTGCGAAGCACGGGTCCCGCACTAGTTAGAATATATGTATAAACCTGAGCCGCTCGATATGTAAACTAAGAATAAATCTGAACCACTCTTTGTCTTTTGTTTATCTACCAAGAGATTTTATTATATAGATCTTGACCAATCTCTACTTTTATACTTTGATATAACAGCATACTGTAATCTGAAACGCTAAAAGAAATTTTATCCAAAATATCATTTGCAACAATTATATAGCTAACCTTATTCAATATTTGACAATTCATTTGATTTCGGTCATAATATTTGCTTAACTGTACTATGATATTCAAATGAAAATAATGAGAACTAAATTCCCTTGATAATTATTTTACTAGTCTCCTACTTAATTAGTTGATTCGATTATCGTTATAAATACCTGCTTACTTTATTTTGATAATAAATATTATCTACTACGAAATTGTTTGTTTGTTTTCATAGTTAGCATTGTTATTAAAACTGAATTATGGTGCATTTAAGATTCACCAAGTTTAAAATGTGTACCAATTTGACTATTTAGCCGTGTATATGTAAACAAATTATTTTTCGGCTGATATAAGGGATGAATCATTCTTATATCTTTACTTATCATAAATGGATTTCTCGGTCAATACTGGAGAGCTGAAATTTATATGATATATTAAAAGCATGTATACTAAAGATATAATTATAAAGATTTTTAAATGGTGTTTAGTGCCTTTAGCTAAACGTCGAAATGTTTAGAAAACATTATAAAAATGTTGCAGTTGCCTATGTATGTTCTGCTTACTTGAGAGAATAAGATAATGAATTTGGATATAAAATAAGTGGGACAGTACAGCCATTGCCTGAGATATTGTATCCTCAATTACTCAACCATTTCATATATCATTCAGGCACTAATTTTCTAATTAACTAGCCAACTCTTATCTTGTGATCATATTGGTCCGTTGTTTTACTGTGTGGATTGAACATAACAAGTTTGCTCATTCATTTACATATTGTAAGAATTATTAATAGTCTAATACAACTTGGAATTAGATGTTTTAGTTTTGCGTTGATCACTGATAAGTAAAAAGTTCAATATTTTGTTAAATGCATATATTGACCATCTATTCTTTCATAGTCAGTTACAACAAAGCATGAATACAAATATACAATGAAGTGAGTGAGTGAGAGCGTATGTGTGTGAATAATATAAGGTGTAATCAAGATTCACTAATTTAAAGATTGTGTACCATTTAATTTTCTTTACTAATTTTAAAATGTGAATTAAATCTTAGCTTTGTTATTGATAGTTATGGAATTATGACTTGGTGACATATCTCAATCGTATTCTGCCATCTAACATGGATATTTTATTCCTTTATGCCATATATGATTGAAATTATGCTATTTGTGGTAGAATTTTTTCTCAAATTAAATGTTTTAGCATATGTAAGGTCATTGGTAAATTCTAGGCATATTTGCTTTTAATTAACTGCTTTCTAATCCCTATTTTGTAGAGGTTCAGTGTATCATGCTATGCAATAAGCAATATGGTCAATATTCCATAATTCCTTAGATTTTAATCGTTAAAGATTATAAATGACCATTGAATGTGAATTTGCATTAAGAATCTAATGATTCCATATTTTTTGGTCTTCTTTCTTAACAACATTGACCAGCTGACATAAGGTTTTATTAAGTTGTTTTTGTATTTTTGTTCAAAATTCAAACTTATTATATGTTTTTTATATTAAAAAAAAGCTGGCAACACTATAATTATAACAAATAAGTGTTAAAATTTAATTTTTTAAATTGATATTCTTTTTCCTTTGTCTGTTTTCGCTCCATACATGTCATATCATCATACTTTCGTCAATCCATTCAAATATCTAAGACAAATGTTGACGGCCCGCCCCGCACCTACCGACATTTACTCCAAAGGTGCGCTGTACACATGTCTAGTTAGCACGGAACGGGTCGTCAGAAGGAAAAAGGAAGAAGGAAATGAACCAACAAGGAACCTGTAAAATGTCTCACAGCGCATAGGATAAAATATAATAATAACATATTTGACATAAAACAGGCGAGACAGTGCATAAGCTGAAACAACTAACATAGCAGCGGAAAATGTAAGTACAGCTTATGATCCAAAGTTAAACATTATTACAACTTTCAAACTGTCTCAAAGCAAAAGCAAGATAAAGGAGGTACACTACTAATGCCCAAGTAGCAACCACCAACGACACTGGGAGAATATATATATATATATATATATATATATATATATAATACGTGGAAGCCTCCTGCCCGCCTCCGAATCAGCTACTCGCGCATCACCAGCTAACCTGTCTCTAGTCTGCTCGTGTGAATACCCAGAGTAACAAGAGGAGACATAAAACTCTGGGTCAGACATAAAGCCTGGTATAAGCGATAAGCATCTAAAGTGAACAATAACAGGTAGAATAGAAACATACCTGAACCTAGACCTGCAACCAAAGAGTTAGCACTACATACTGTACAACACTCTAAGGTGTCATATCAAATGGTGTAAAGATACGGAGGTGGGGGTGTGCATGTCATAGTGATGGCAAACAATCAAACATAGCATCTATCCTCACATCTCTCACTCAGTGCGTAAAGCATACGATATTCACCATTTCGATCACCCAACATACTTTGCTACGATCACTTTGCCCCATGAAGTCATAAATGGCTTCACTGCACTGATAACGTAGCCACTAATTCTTTGCTATGTCCACTTGCCCCATGGAGTTGTTCACCCCATCTGCGCTGGCTCATAGCCTTACCAATCCTTTACTGTGTCCACTTGCCCCATGGAGTTATTCACCCCATCTGCGCTGGCTCATAGTTACTATGTCCACTTGCCCCATGGAGTTATTCACCCCATCTGCGCTGGCTCATAGTCTTACCAATCCTTTACTATGTCCTCTTGCCCCATGGAGTTATTCACCCCATCTGCGCTGGCTCATAGTCTTGCTACCATCACCTTGCCCCTCGAGTCATAATGACTCTACTGCACTGATAAGTAGCCCATCATCCATTTTTAGTGGTGAATCGAAGTTATGAACGTCGACAACTCCTTAGCACACGTCCCGCAGCAAAGTCCAACCATGAAGTGAACTCATCGGTTCCCAACTGGATCCTGAGCTCTAACTTCCCATATTGGACTACCTTTGCATCTCGGGTTATTGGTCAATACTGGGTCGGGTCGGATTCCCTTCAAGCCATCGGTTCGGGTCGGGTGTCCCTACGTTGCGTCGTTCATGATCTTCCTCTGGCACGGTTCGGTTTGGGTCCACTTCATCGCGTCGGTTCGGGTCGTGTGCCCCACTTCGGGTCGGGTCGGGTGTCCCACTCCCTTCCAGTTCGTGCTTCCGCTCCGATCCGCTCCCTCGTTCTTCACGTGCTCCGATCCGATCCCTCCTTCTTTATCCGATCCGATCCCAGTTCAATTAGTGTGGCCTTCCTTTTTGCCAGTTCTCTTAAGTGTCAGGTTCCGATCCGACCAGATTCCTTGCCTAGTTCAACTTATCCGATCCGAGTCACCATATCCGATCCGATCCGAAACCTGCACTGTTTCCTGAAGCTTTTCCAGCAAGTGTTTACGCCATTCGACGACATTTTCGACCGTTCTAACTATTGAAATCAATCACAAAGCATATCATACAGTCATAGCAACATGCATAATCAACCACAAACACCAAAACATCAATATGGTAGGTTAAAATGGATCAAACATACCCAAAACCCCATATTTCCCCTTAAGCATGTTTAGGTGAAACTAATGATAGGATTAGCAAAACTTAACCAAATTAACCCAAATTCATATCAGAGGTCTAAAACATCATTTAAGAATTTATGAACATTTTTCCAGAATTTTATCATATTTAAATTCGCTAATTAACACTAATTACCCTTAATTAGCCATAATTAGTGCAAAACTATGCAAATCACTCACCTTAGCCACAAACAAAACTAAGATCCGAAATAAATCTCTGATTTGATGCGAATTCCAATGCTAAATATCAGCTCCAATGTTGATTTGGTGTTGATATCCATTGATTAGATGTTGCTAAGCTTGATCCTTGATTAAAAGATGATTTGGAGGTGATTTAGAGGTTGGAGGCCATTTTTAGGGTTCCTTGGTGAAAAGTGGAGGCTAGAAAACTGAAATGGAATGATTCTCTAACTCATTCCAGCCTCCCCATAACCCTAATCCCGAAATGGGTTATGGGCCTATTCACTAATCACCCTATTTGGCCCGGTTAAGCAGTTTTTCACCTTCCAAACCTTATTTCAGTCATATCTCCCAAATGGTAAGTCCGTTTGACTATTATGACCACTCTACGGAAAGGTAAACCATCAAACGAATCTAATGGAAGTGGTATCAGGTCAAAATTCCCTTCCAATCAAAAGTTATGGCCAAAACAGTACCAACTAGGGGTAAAATGGTCATTTAAAAATCAACAAAAATCATGAACATGGGAAATGACTCTAATAGATGTTTACCAAAGTTACATGACCATACGACTTCATATGTGAAAGAAATAAATATTCTACGATCCTCTGATGCGTAGAATGCGGGTCGTTACAACAAATTTTAATGAATAATAAAAGAGAAAATTTATGCTGCTTGCATAACCTTTGACTACAGTTTAAATTGTCCGACATAGCGCTTACATGTGAAATATATATAAGAAAACAAAGAAAAAAGCAGTCACTTCGGGTTAGGTTGCTTACACTAGACCGGGATTAGCTGGTAATCACCAGTACTAAAGAATAAAGATAGATAGGATGGAAAAACTTGCTATCTATAAAGCTAAAGATTCATCATCTACCTATATTTTTGTGTATGAAATTTATTTTATTTTCCTTCTGTTTATTCATTTTTCTTCTCTTTTGTAGCTTGCGAAGATATATCAACCACTTCAGTCTATGCATGTAATTTCAGCAATTTAATTTTGGTTGTTTTCCCAAATGTTTTCGTCTACTTGGCTTTGTAACTTACAGGGACAATATTATGTTTCATATAGTTTTGAAGTGCAATATAAGGGTTGACCACCTCCTCTGTATCATCATAATAAATGCATTCCATTTAGACCAATGCCCAAGTACTCCTTTGCCTTCACATGGCTCCAAGTACTCCTCTACCTTCACAGTTACACAAACAGTATACTGCCATGAAAGCTGATAGTGACTACATTTTCTGTTGTTTTCGCACCTTACAGCGGTGCGATCTATTTTTTATTTCTCTCCTGTGCAGCTCTATATAAACTGGTACACATATCCACCTACTGTACTCTTCCTGTGTTACGTCTATTTAGCCGTAGCACTACTTAACCAACCTACTACTCAGTTGATTCCTACTATTTATTTCACTCATATTCATCTGCATACATTGATATTCTACCATACCACTATCCAAAATCTTTTTCCTATAACGTATATTTATTCCTTTCCAGCAGCAGATTTATGGTTCACACAATAAGAATATGTGACCAACTTTAATTGCAATCACTACGATCATTGCTTCTACTTCCATCTTTGGTAATATAACACAACAAAAGAAGAGACAAACTGAACTAACTATTGTACTCTACATCCATGTCCTACCATACGATTCACTATAGTTCTAATTGCCCGTATGCAAAACACGGACCTCCCACTAGTTTCACACAAATAACAAATCCTATTTGCTTAATGCAAATAATGTAAATGTGAGCAATACATTTTTAATGTAAGATTTTGGTAACATTTCTGCCGTTCACTATCAAATAGCTTGCTCGACTTTACATAAGAATCTCTTCCTAAGTTCAAATTGCTTTGCACGTGACACATTGAAATTTTCAAGACGGGAATTATCTTCTGAAAAGGAATAAGGTGTCTAGATAAAAACAGATCCAATGTATTATATTCAAAACGCCAACACATCACACAATATCATAATTTTGTACAAAATTAAGTCTGCACCAGTGCACATGCTCGATACTAATTCAACAATTTCTATAAACTCAGCGTAAGATAATAAAAAAGAAACTGGCAATTAAGCACAATGTTGCTAATAATTCCTATTTTCAGCACCTTGTTAAATCCAAACTTGGTACAATATATATGACACATCTTTTTGATCTTCCTCCAAATAGGGCGCATTTGGACTAGAACACGATAATAAAAATTGCTCTGGGGGCATCAAAAGGGCTTGCGTATTTACATAATGCTCGGAACCCTCCCGTCATATACCGTGATTTGAAATCTTTAAACATATTACTAGATGATGAATTGTGTAAATATGCAAGCCCTTTAGATGCCCTTGGAGCATTTTTTATTCTCGTGTTCCAGTCCGAATGCGCCTTATTTTGAGGAAGATAAAAAAGATGTGTCTCCAAGCTACCATCTAGATGATGAATTCAACCATCAACTATCTGACTTTGGACCTGCTAAACTTGATCCAACTGGTAATAACACTCATGTTTCTACAAGGATGATGGGAACATATGGATACTGTGCTCTTGACTATGTGATGTGTGGAAAACTGACCGTGAAATCTGATGTGTACAGCTTTGGAGTTGTGCTTTTGGGGTTAATGACAGGAAGAAGAGCTTTTGATTGTAGTAGGAAAGCGGGGGAGCAAAATTTGATTGTTTGGTCTCAGCCATATCTGAAAGTTAGGAAAAGATTCAACTAGCTAGCGGATCCTTTGCTTCATGGACAGTACCCTCCTTGATCATTCTACCAAGTAGCAATGATAACCTCCAAGTGCCTACAAGAATTGCCTAACAATCGTCCATCAAGCCGTGATATAGTCAGTGCCCTCGAGTACGTTGCATCTCAGTCGTACATGTCAGCTCATGCTTCTTCCAAACTGCCAAAGGCTTCTTCAGCGTCATCACTTGATTCCAAAGAATCTTCTGGTCATGCAAGTCCTGACAATTCAGACAACCCTGAAGTAGAAAGATACACGTCAGCATGATTGTATAAATTATATGTTTGAAGGATTTTTCATATTTGTACATGAATTATGGTAACTGTAATATATATGTGTGATTATTATAGGAATTTTTGGTACAATACTATGCTTGCTTTTTTTAAAAAAAAAAAAAGTTGTATGCGCCATATTCCAAATATAATAAATGCGGGTAAACTGAAAGCATAATATAAACAGTTACAAATAAATTCAGGTTAGTGGAAGAACTTTTTTGGTTTATATTAGTATTACAAAAGGAAATTAGAACAGCAAATGACAACCATTATTTTTGTACTGGTTTAATGGTTTTACAGACAACAGAAACTAAAAATGAATTCAAAATTCATATTTTTCTATAATAATTAGAACACTGTGTGAGCAAGGTTAAACATTTAAGCAATCCTTAGACTGTTAGTATCACATACCATGAGTCATCTAAAAGTTAATCCCACAACAGTAATAATTACCCAAACAATAAAGCATGTAAAAAAATGCAATAAAAAATTAGTGCAACCGCATCAAGTAACAGAACAAAACTGCAATATTGTATATATTCAAATATTACAACTTTTATTAAGCAGATAGGCAACTGTTGCAATGGAAATGACAGAGAAAAGAAATCAAAGGTTGTTTTTCCATAGAAACGAACTTGAAAATTAAGCAAGAGCAAAAAATTGTGTAATTTTCCAAAAGTGTAATTGCATAAATCAAAACGTGAATAAGAGGATCAATGATTTGGTTACCTACTATTACGTTGATAATTAGAGTCATTTTTCCATAGAAACGAACATGTAAATTAAATTAGATCAAACAATTGTGTAAATATCCAAAAGAGAAATTGCACAAATCAAAACGTGAATAAGAGGATCAATGATTTTGTTACCTACTATTGAGTTGAAAATTAGAGCAGCAACACACCATAACTCTAAACTCGACAAATTGTTTTTCAGATCTAGCAGCGTCAGAATTGGGGATGTTGCGTGATTTTTTGATTTTATCATCAAAAGAATCCATGTCTATAAAGAGATTCACAATCACGGGGATGTGATTTAGTTGCAATTACAGGAAGTGGAGTAAGAAATTCCTAATTTGTTTTTAAGGGAAATGAGATGAGAAGGAATGAAGTAAAAGGGAAGATTGTGCAAGGAGTAGTTTACGGTTCTGAGATGTAATCGTGAGAAGAGAATGGTAGATTGTGCGAAGGAATTGGAATATATGTATAAACCTGAGCCGCTCATATGTAAACTAAGAATAAGTCTGAACTACTCTTTGTTTTGTGTTTATCTACCAAGAGATTTATTATATAGATCTTGACCAATCTTAAATACTAAAAGAAATTTTATCCAAAATATCATTTGCAACAATTATATAGCTAACCTTATTCTATATTTGATAATTCATCCCGCCATGTCCTCTTCCTTTGAGAACCCAATCCCGCCATGTAACATCATCCCGCCTTTAGCAAATCCACTGCCAACGCCACAGCCCGTATTCTCTCCTCCTCCTTTATTTATACCTCCTTTACCTCCTGACCCTTCCCCTACCTCTAACCAAGCTCCAACCATGCCCATCGTTCAACAACCATGGACTTCCTTTTTGAAGCGCAAACCCTTGAATGCGGGGAAGTACATGCCTGTTGAATTAACCCCTATCATAGTTGACAATGCGCTGGAATTACTAGAGGGTGTTCCTGAAGCGGGGAGTGAAGTATGGAGTGACATCGTTGTTGGCTTTTTCCTTTACAAGCCTCTTTCCTACTCAGCGACCATTAACAAGCTGAACTCCATATGGAAGCTTAAAGGATCTGTAACGGTACATTCAGATGGAGTTCTTTTCCTTTTCGCCTTTACCTGTGATGAGGATAAAAACAAGATTCTACAAGCGGATCCAATTATCATGAGTAACAAAATGTTTATTCTCAAACCTTATGACCCATCCATAAGTAATGTTCGAGGAAATGTCAAAACAGTTCCATTCTGGGTTAAATTCTTCAATATTCCAATTTTTGCTTGGTCTAACTTTGGAATTAACTGGATAAGCTGTATGCTGGGTAAACTTCTGTGCATGGTTGATATGACAGAAAGTAGGAGAAGATTGCAGTATGCAAAGTGCTTGATTGAAATAAAACCTGACAAAGAGCTAGTATACGATTTTCTTGTTAAAACTCCTGAAGGAGGTGTCCAGCGCATTTACGTTGAGTACATGTGGAAGGTAGACAATTGTCTCACCTGCAACTCTTTTGGCCACATAGACAGAAATTGTGATTCCTCTAATGAAAGGAACTTAGTAGATGAGGTTGTAAAGGTTTTGAAACCAACAGACACTGGAAAAGAACAATTTAGAGAACAAGTTTTAAGAAAGCCATACTCTCGGCCTGAGCACAATAATCAAAAGTGGCAAATTGTGACGAAAAAGAAAAATAGACTCGAAGGAAATACAAGTAGAAGTACAGGCGCAAGAGTAATTTTGGAGACAAACAAAAGTAAAGAAAAGGAGTCAATAGCTGAGACTTTAAAAAATAAAAGGTTTGATGCTCTAATAGAAACAGAGGATAATGATAAGGAAGTGGGTGAAATGAGCCAAGAAAATGAATCAAAGCAAGGTGAAAATTTTGAGGATGAAGTGTTTGAGATTGATGGCATGAGTGATATGGGTGAGATTGCTGTTCCATCTTTAGAAGAATGCCTTGAACAGGGAAAAACCTGGGATATAGGTACATTGAAAACAACTAATGTTACGCAGGTAGAGGTGATTGAAGTCGATGAAGAGGGAGAGGTGCATTTCATCTCTGATATGATTAAAGAAATAGTCATGAAGGCTTGGGAAGATGAACATAATAGTAAGCAAAATGAGGGTAAAAAAACTCAAGTGGACGAAGTTGTGAGGAATGAATCTGAAATGCAGGAAACAATAAATGTTGCTTTTAATAGTGTCGGTGGTTTCAACTCTTCATCTAATAAATCCATTAAAGTGACTGAAATCCAAAGCCCCATGCACATGCAATTCAATCCATCCATGCAACCACCTGCGTCCAATTCTTTTATTATTGATCCAAATATAACTAAGGACACTTCATCTTCTCAATTCTCCCCTTCTAAACCTAAGCAATACAGTCACCTGAAACCACCTCCATCATACAAGCAACCACCTCCAGACTCTTTCTCCACTCCTCCTTGTAGCACTTCCAAAAGTAAGAATTTCTTGACTCCTGTGTCTGTACCTCATCAGTATCCACTAAGGAGTATGAAACATTGTCCCTCTATCCCTCCAACTGTTTAATTGATGATGAAAACAGTTGGAGTTTGAAATGTCAGAGGTTGTCATAATGACATCAAGCTGAATCAATGTAAAGTTTTAATAGCAGATAATAAGCTCAGTATTCTAGCAATACTTGAGACCAAACTAAACCAGGAGTTGACAGAGAGAGCTGCAAACTTTATAAACCCCGCTTGGTCTTATCTCCACAATTTATCTGAAGCCCCTTTTGGAAGAATATTAATCCTTTCTAACCCAGCAATCTTAATGTTGTCTAAGCTAATATCCTCCTCTCAACTCATCCATTGTCAATCCACTGACCTCTCAAGCCATAACACCTTCCACATTACCTTTGTCTATGCTGCCAATTCTACCAAGTAAGACAATCAATGCTAGACCAACTTCCATCTCTATCCCAATCCAATTTGCCATGGTTAATTCTTGGAGACTTCAATTGTTCCTTTGATGTCTCACATAAAATGGGAGGTAACTCTTTATCACTCACTGAAATCATGCTGCTCAAAAATGCCATGCACGCTGCCAATTTCACTGACATTAAGAGAACTGGTCTTCCATTCTCTTGGAACAACAGCAGTAGACAGGGTCCCAGAACCTATACCCTCATTGACCATGCTTTTTGCAACCCTTTATTGTAGCGACCCGAACTTCCCCGGTCTCCGAAGAGATGAGAAAGAACGAATTACTGTGAGGACAAGACAAAACAGAACGCAGACGGAAGAACATTTCATTATATATTACAACAATTCCATCAGATACAAGAATATACAGAGTATAAATGAATAAATTACATTCAATAAATATCAGAGATTACAATAAATTACATAGCAGCGGAAAATAATACAAAGCACAACTGAAGGTGATATACGGATACAGAGCTTTCCGGATATCATTCCAGCTGTAAACCAGGATCCTGTGAATATAAATCTGCAAAACCAAAACTACTAGCTGCCCGTGTCGAAAATAAGGGCACCCAGAGTTTAGGTTAAAACAATAAACTCCAGGTCAGTCATGTGACTGGTGTGAGAACTAAAATAGTTATTTAAAACTTTATTTGAAAAGAGAGTAATTCAAGGGACCACGCCGTATAACACGGAACGGGTTTCCTCCCAAGAATACCAGTGCATAGAATAAACAGCGCAATGCTTTTTCGAAAAATGAAGTCGTTATAAGACCCAGGTCCCATCACACAATGCAACGCAAGCCGGAGGATAGGGTTTTATCTTATAACAGCCAAACATGCTTGATACGTTTACAACAAATCATTTGATACTATAATAAGTGTATAGTGTCAAAACAATTTCAATCATAAATATAAATCATAGACGACATGAGTGCCCCATCCCACTATGTCGCCATACTAGGCTCTACAAATAAAGCTGAAATACATGTATTGGAAATTGGATTTCCGTCATGAGTCGAGGCAAGGGGCAAGCTCCTCTCCGCGTTCGAGACACTCTAGCAAATGTCCCAGGGCTACGCACTCTGGGCAACCCCTGGATCTTCAGGGCCGGTCCTCACTTACGTTAGAGGATTGGCAATTCCTGAACACACGTTTCCCGGTCCTTACAGACCTATAATCGAGGCGCCTCATCCAACAACCACAAAGGTGAAAAGTATATAAATGTCAGGGCTGGTAAGTCACTGACACCACCAAAGCTAGAAAGAAACGTCGTGCTCTCCCTGCAGTCCGTATCCCGTTTTTAACTCATACAAAGGTGTGAGGCTCGCGAATTCACGTTATACACAAAGCTGCCACGTAGGCTGTGCTTTGATCATCAACCACAAGACTTTGCTTTTCAACAGAAGCCTTGATCATTGCATCTTAGCGTGCCACATAGGCAATTCATGCCATGCGACTGATGTCCATCGATATACAACCTCTGAGCTCGTACGTCTCAGAGAAGGGCGTTAAGCAAAAGAATAAATTCTCCGCCGCCAAACAGATGTATATTTAATAGAAATCAATCAACACAGAATAAAATCCAATGTCAGACACACAATCCATTTACAAGTCCGTTCTGGGTCCGAACGAAACCGGAGGCACTTTCCTCGCATATCCATCCATCTCCAAGTACGTCTGGACGACCACCAACTATTTCCATCCTCTTGGGTGTACAGCCCAATCAGGATTGTCAGTAATAATACAAACGATGTGAAGACTTCCGGTCTTCAACCACCGTCTTCATCTTCGACATATCGTCGAATCGGTTATTCAGAATGGGTATAGACCCAGACTTTCCGAACAACCCGCGTATATTAAAACAAATGTTAAACAAACACAACATACGCCTCATTCCAATTCAGAATATTCCTTTATTCACAAAATCACATTTTTAGGGAAAGGTTCCCATTAATTTTATCCAAGATAAATTCTTTCAAATTTATCCTTTAATCTTCCTTTTGATGTCATTTCAAACCAAATTATGGTTTTTCCAACTAGTCGAGATTAGCGAACCACACCGAAGTAATTATTTATTTTATTTTCCAATCCCAACCTATTCATCCCATGAAGCAAAACTGGTAATACTCCATATCTAACCCCACGGTGTTATTGGTAAAATTAATTACCATTTCACGTTCAAATCTAATTAAAGATTTAACTATCGCTTTGGAGCAAAACTGGCGATACTCCATTCTCGCTCATTTCTAAATTTGATAATTTAGATTATAGATTCACATTTCAACCTAATTGCAGATTCGTTAAAACTCCTTTTACTGGGTTAAAGAACTAGGTGTTATTTAAAACACAGTTCACGGCAAACCCAAATCACATTCTATTTAAAATCGGGTTAAAGAACTAGTGTTATTTAAAACACAGTTCACGATAAACCCATTTCAAATCCAATCAAATATATTAGAAATTCCGATTATTTAAAACCCCTTTTTAAATCTAATTTATTTATTTAAAAATAATTGGGTTTTAAATTTAGTTCAAAACTAGTTCATTTCGATAAAAATCTAATTTTATCGTTTCAAATATGGAGTTTTTCATCCCAATTTTTCTCAAATCATTTCTTATGATTTTACACAAATTATTACTATTTTTAATAATTTTATCAAGGTCCGTACAGTCGATTTCCATCAACGGTCATCGAACTGCACTTACAACGACCTTTTTCGAATTTGATTTGGACGTATCTCCAAATCCAACCGTTAGATTTTGAATTTCTAATATTCGCTAGAAAGCTCTTTTCGATACGAACCCAACGGTTCCGATTTTAGGAGAATCCGACGGTCGGATCTCCCGTAATGTCCGTTTGAAATAAATGGTCGAAATTCACGAACTGCCGCGGCGCGACGCGTTCTATTCAGGCCATTATATATTATATATATATAATATATATATAATATATATTTCGTCGATTCTATTTTTAAACGAATTTTATAAATAGTTTTGAATTCGTTTAAAAAACATTTCAACTTCCATTTCAATTCAAATCAAAATTGAATTTTTCCTTATAAATTCGTTTTAAAATTCATTTCAATTCAATTCAAATTTCAATTCAATTTGAGTTCATTTCAATTCGCTTTCAATTCAATTTGAATTCGTTTTCAATTCACTTCAATTCAAATTGGTTTTCTATTCGATTCAAATTCATTTTCTACTCAAATCAAATTCGTTTCGTTTCTATTTGAATCAAATTCATTATATATTCAATTGAAATCAAATCCATTATATATTCAATTCGTTTTCAATTCAATTCGAATTCGATTCGTTATATATTCAATTGAAATCAAATTGGTTTTCTATTCCATTCAATTCGAAATCGTTTTATATTCAATTCATTTCGAAATAGTTTTTATTCAACTCATTTCGAAATCGTTTTCAATTCAATTCAAATCGAAATCGTTTTTAATTCAATTCATTTCGAAATCGTTTTATATTCAATTCATTTCGAAATCGTTTTATATTCAATTCATTTTGAAATCGTTTTATATTCAATTCATTTCGAATTCGTTTTATATTCAATTCATTTCGGTTTTCTATTCAAATCAAAACAAATTCCATTTCAAAATATTCAATTTCGAAATCACTTTTCAATATTCATTTCAAAATGAATGAAATTGATGTAAATTTCGTTCACGGCAAAATGACGTCAATCTAATCAACACGGCTTCATATATTCTATTTTCAAATGTTCTGTTTCAAATATTTCTACTTCAAATATTTCTATTTCCAAATATTCTATTTCAAATATTTCTATTTCAAATATTTCTATGTCCAACAAATGAATATTTATTTTTGTCAACACACGACTAATCTCAACGAATGAGTACTGTCCACGTGTGACTATTTTTGTTAAATTATTTCGTTCAACACATGACTAATCTCAACGGATGAGTACAGTCAACACATGAACCTTTATTTTATAGTGATAAAGATATAAATTTTATTGTTAAAATATTTCGTTCAACACATGACTAATCTCAACGGATGAGTACAGTCAACACATGAACCTTTATTTTATAGTGATAAAGATATAAATTTTATTGTTAAAATATTTCGTTCAACACATGACTAATCTCAACGGATGAGTACAGTCAACACATGAACCTTTATTTTATAGTGATAAAGATATAAATTTTATTGTTAAAATATTTCGTTCAACACATGACTAATCTCAACGGATGAGTACAGTCAACACATGAACCTTTATTTTTAGTGATAAAGATATAAATTTTATTGTTAAAATATTTCGTTCAACACATGACTAATCTCAACGGATGAGTATAGTCAACACATGAACCTTTATTTTATAGTGATAAAGATATAAATTTTATTGTTAAAATATTTCGTTCAACACATGACTAATCTCAACGGATGAGTACAGTCAACACATGAACCTTTATTTTATAGTGATAAAGATATAAATTTTATTGTTAAAATATTTCGTTCAACACATGACTAATCTCAACGGATGAGTACAGTCAACACATGAACCTTTATTTTATAGTGATAAAGATATAAATTTTATTGTTAAAATATTTCGTTCAACACATGACTGATCTCAACGGATGAGTACAGTCAACACATGAACCTTTATTTTATAGTGATAAAGATATAAATTTTATTGTTAAAATATTTCGTTCAACACATGACTAATCTCAACGGATGAGTACAGTCAACACATGAACCTTTATTTTATAGTGATAAAGATATAAATTTTATTGTTAAAATATTTCGTTCAACACATGAGTAATCTCAACGGATGAGTACAGTCAACACATGAACCTTTATTTTATAATATTCTTTATTTTCTAAATTGGAATGAGGCCCAATCAATCACCTTATAAAATTAATTATATGGATTTTCATACAACACATGTATATAATAGCATTGAAAAATAATCAACCATCAACCAAAGTGCACTACACTGTATAAGCATCAAATATAGATATTTAACGCTTATAACAGCCTGTCAATCAATCGATCGACATATTTAATCAATCAGGATGAGTGAACTTCATATTTCATCCCAACACCCGTGTGGGGTTTCAAACAATCAAACACAGATTTTATTTGTGCAGTTGGGCGATGTGTAAAATTTATCGTCCCAATCAATGTCATTCAAATAGGTGTACATCAACAAACCGTCCGGTTTGTAAATGGATATTTATTTATTCACATTCCACGTTAAAACTATATTTTTAACGATAAAATATTTTATTTCAACACATGAATTTCTATTCAGTTCATTTACACAATAAAAATGATATTTTTATTTTTCTAACATATTTTAGGAAATTTCGGCGGCATAACGGCACGATACTAGAAACGGGACAAGGCCTAGCCTTATCCCCAGTCTAGTGAAGGCCCACGCCATTCACACATCAATCAAATCAATTTCATTTCACCAAACAATTCAAATTTCAATCAAATAATCTAACTAATTTTTGCAATCAAACAAACAAGTCCATGGCCTGTGGACGATTGTGTCGGGTGCTACTAAGCACCGTCTGCATCCTAGTATATATATATATAACTAGAAAAGAAATTGAAGAGTGAGAAATTCTCACCGATAGCTATCCAATCATCTTGACTCTTCTTTTAGAGAAATCTTCATCGTTATCGCATCTTCGTTGCCAGTAGCCACTAATATATAAAAATCACACATTTTTATATTTTGATGTCTTTAAAATAAAAATCACATTTTTATCTGTTCACTTTCAATTTAAAAATCATATTTTTATAAACGCCTCATACATTTAAAAATCGAATTTTCACTTCGCTATTCAATATATAAAAATCGAATTTTTTTATTATGCTATTCAATATATAAAAATCAAATTTTTATTATGCTATTCAATATATAAAAATCAAATTTTTATACCGCTACTATATAGATAAAAATTATATTTTCACATCGATGTTCATATAGTAAAGATTATATTTTAATCACGCCATTCTTCATACAAAGATTTCGCCTTTTCAAAAATAAAGATTTCGCCTTTTCAAAAATAAAGATTTCCCTTTTCAAAAATAAAGATTTCGCCTTTTCAAAAATATCATTATAAAAATCTCATTTTTATTTTTCTACACATATATAGATGGTATTTCTAATTCTCTATCATGCAAAAGTTATATTTTTTTATTTTCTACATAAACAAAATCATATTTTTACATCTTCTATATAGTAAAGATTATATTTTTAATACTTTAAAAATATAAAAATCATATTTTTAATACTTTAAAAATATAAAAATCATATTTTTACATCTTCTATATAGTAAAGATTATATTTTTAATACTTTAAAAATATAAAAATCATATTTTTAACTCACCACTAGAATAAAAATTATATTTTTATCCTTTGTATAATACAAAGATTATATTTTTACAACGTCTTTTACACATAAAAGATTATATCTTTACTTAGCTACACGAATAAAAATAATATTTTTAACTTGCTACACATATAAAAATTATATTTTTAACCTCTACGTTATATAAAAACCATATTTTTAATCTCTTACATGAATAAAAATCATGTTTTTATCTTTTCTATAATATAAAAATTATATTTCTCTTCCTTCTAAAAACCATATGTTTATATTCAAGAAAAAAAAACATATTTATAAACCAAAGAAATAAATCCGCTTTTAAATCAATGTGTAATCAACATTAACTAGTTTAATAAATTAATTCGAATTACCTTGCTTCGCTGTTTTTCACGCCGGAGGGGGTTTCACGTCGCCACTGGCAGGAGGCGTTACCATCGGAGGTGCAGGGGGTGCTCACTGGCGGGTCAGTGGCCAGAGGAGGGTCGGCGAGGCATGGGAGGGTCGGAGCAGGCGGTTTTAGGCGGTGGCCAAGGGGGAGGAGCTGGAAACGGAGGGGGGGGTCGCGTGTAACACCCCGAATTTTGGGTTAATACTAAAATTCACTAATTACAGGATAAATAATCTCAGATGTGGGAATTGGGGGTAACGGGCTGCGTTATTGCGTTCGTCTCGGAAAAATACGCGAAATAGAGTCCGAGTTTTCGAGAATTGGAGTCCGTATGGCCCGGTTATGGCCCAAAGAAGTTTGCAGAAAAATTAGTGCTAAAAACAGATTTAGGAATTTAAATTTAAATTTTAGATTAGAACCAGCGGGGCCAGGCGGGAAGATTCCCGCCTAAGCATGTCGACAGGGCTGTCGACAGGCCTGTCGACAGGGCTGTCGACAGGCCTGTCGACAGGGGGGTGTCGACATGCCTGTCGACTTGCCTGTCGACCTGGCGTGTCGAACCAGGGTGCTTGGGTGCACCAGATCTGGTTTTCTGGCTTGGGCTGGGTCTGGTTCTAGAGATTTACTAAATCTAAGGGTCCTAATCTAATCTAGGGTTAATCTAAGGGCCTAAAACACTCACCTAATCCTATAAATAAGACCCTAACCCTCCCCTAATTCATTCATAATTAAATCTAGTAACTAAACTATGGCAAATTGAAACTTGAGAGAGCCACCATCAAAATTAGAGAAGGGATAACATTCCAAATCCACTTCTAGCCTCTTAATCTTCTTCATTAGTTTGCTAATTTTGTTTTGGTGAGCTTCTATCCCCTTAATAATCAATTGTTAAATTGATTAAGATAGGATATGAGGATGTATGGTTATGTTTGTGGATCAATGTGTTTATGCAAGCTTAATATTGTATATGTCATGTGTTTTGCAAGTTATATGCTCTATGTTATGAAGTTTAGTGTATGTGTTCATGACATTTTTATGCAAATTCAATGTTATATCTTTATGCAAGTTTGGTGCTATGTTTCATGATGATTATGATGCAAAACACTAAGTTGGACATTGATCTATTATGCAACATGTTATGCATGCATATGAAGTTATGTAAATGATTATGCAAGTTGGGTGTATGTTCAAATGCAAGATTAACATGTTATGCATGCATATGAAGTTATGAGAATAATGATGCAAGTTATGTGTATGTTTAAATGCAAGATTAACATGTTATGCATGCATATGAAGATATGTAAATGATTATGCAAGTTAGGTGTATGCTCAAATGCAAGATTACCATGTTATGCATGCTTATGAGGTCATGTGAATAATTATGCAAGTTATG
Organism: Allium sativum; assembly: GCA_030737875.1. Classification (NCBI taxonomy): domain Eukaryota; kingdom Viridiplantae; phylum Streptophyta; class Magnoliopsida; order Asparagales; family Amaryllidaceae; genus Allium; species Allium sativum. Next base: position 89,853,766 of record CM060920.1, read on the forward strand.
TAGATGCTTAAGAGCAAGTTGGGTTAATATGTGTTCATGTATGCAAGTTGACATCCTCTTAACCCATGACAAAGTTATATGCTAAACCCATGTTATGTGTGATGGATCTTCCCCTTTTATTATGTCATAAAATGAGAACGATTTATGTGGGGAACGATGGGGTGGGTAAATATGTTAATAAATGAATGATTGGGTATGATTAAGCATACCATAAAAATAAATTACCATAAGTGGGAATTTACCTATTGAGTTAGGTCTACCCCATGGGAATTTACCTATTGAGTTAGGTCTACCCATGTTATGGTAAACTTGATATTAATTAGGGATAATTAATATGGGGGTGATTAATTAGGTGTAATTAATCGACTAAGACACGAGGTTGGACTCATTTGTAGTGTAAAACTGCCCGGACCCGACCGGCTTAACCAGTTGCTACAAATGTCAGCCCAATGTGAGAGGTCTTAGCCATAAATTAAATACGTGGTTAAGGTAAAGACACGAGGTTAGACTCTGTTATGACGTAAGACTGCCCGGGTTCTACCGGCTTAACCAGGCGGTCATAACAGCCAGTCTAATGTGGGAGGTCTTTATGGGAGATCACGGTCTTAATTAATTAAGAAACACTTAACCATAATGGCATGTAGTGGGACATGAGGGGTTAAGTGGGTGCCTTGGGTGGCATGTGGAAATATGGTGGGTGCCTTGGGTGGCATGTGGAATCTAGTGGGTTGCCTTGGGTGGCAATAGAAAATACGATTAGAATACTTAACCAAGTGGAAACATGTAATTAAACATGATTAAAGGGTTAAGTGGGATACACTAGATATATGACAAGCTTAAGTGGGTAGCTTGTGGGGGCCCATTTCAACCAATATCCCAAACGTATCTTTGTGGGCTCGACCCATGTCGAGTGACGGGACACGCATATTGGGCTTGATTATAAGAGGCCAAAACGGGATAGCGGTGGCAACGCAAGTCCAACGGGTTTCATATGCGTGTGTGGGCCCGGGCTGGTAGATAAGTCGTTGTTGCATCGTGTAGATATAAAGCCGTGCACCGTTGATAGTATTGGGTAGCCACTTTAGGGGAGTGATACACCCCACTGTGGGACCAGCACGGGTATCTACGGTAGGGAGCCGATCGATGGGAGTAGTGGGTACACCTAGTGAAGATAGGGGCAGACGGCACCTATGTAGGGGTACACGAAACTACTGGGTAAGAATTACTGAGTACACCTAGTGGAGATAGGGGCAGACGGAACCTATGTAGTGGGCTAGGAGTACATGAAATTATTGGGAAAATTTTCTAAGTCCTTGGAAGGGATCAACCTTTAAGTAGGAATGACTGGTGTGGTGCAGTTAGTAATTATCTTTGGGTGGGTAGATGCGTCCTGACGGTTATCTTAGTTCATCCTATGTTGTTGGCTATTTAGTGTAGTCATTATCCCCAAAGGTACCGTACCGAGTTCATGTCATACCCTAATTACTTTAATAATTGTATTGTTAAGGTTATAGGGCTCACTCAGACTTATGTCTGACCCCGTTGTTTTTATCTTTTTCCCAACCCTCAGGTCCTACGGTGGATCCTAGCGGTAGTAGAGCTTGATCGGATTGCTGTTCCAGCCTTTGGAAGCTTGGGTAGATGTAAAGCTCCAGTTATCCAGTTATCTTTTCTTTTGTTATGGCTATTGTATGAGAGAGTGGGATTATGTACTTCTTTATTTTGACGGATATTTGTACTTGACTTTTATCATGGCTTTATGATGTAACCAGACATGTTTATTTCCGCTGTTATGAGATGATGTTTTAAATTTCAAGTACCATTTATATCTGTCTTGGTGTAATTTTTCTGTTCTATATTCACCAAAATACTCCACCGATGCTATGGCATTCCCTTAGTGAGTGCCCATAGCGGGTGTGGGGTGTTACACGTGGTATCAGAGCAAAGGTTACCGGAACAGATAAAATTTTTAGAAAACTATTTTTCTAAAACATTTTTGGAAAAGATATTTTCAAAAAACATGTCTTTTAAAGAGAAAAGTTTTTGAAAGAAAAGCATAATCCCCAATAGCCATATCTATATCCTTCGAATTCTCCGTTTTGAATCTTTCCTTTTTCGTTTCAGCATGGCCGAGAATCTTAATTTTCCGGAGGGTGTGACGATACCAGTATGGTATAGGAGATTGATGGAGGCTAGGGCCACCACTACGGGTCCAGCAAATGTTCCTCCACCAACCGTAGCACCCGATCTTCCTCCTCCCCCTCCTCCTCGCACGGATACTTTTGCTAAGACTTGTAAGGAGTTTAAAGCTATGGGAGGGAAACCTTTTCAAGGATCTGAAACTTTTGTGGAGGCTAGAGATTGGCTTAAGGAGGTGGAAGAGTTGATAGATATCTTTGAGATGGAAGAAGGAAAGAAGGTCAAGTTGGCTGCTTGGTTAATGAAGGGAGAGGCCTCATTCTGGTGGGAGGTCACTAATGGAGAACGCCCCGTTGACTCTTGGGCGGATTTCAGGCAAAGATTTGTGGCAAAGTTTCTCTCAAGGGCGGAGGAGAACTTGTATATGGAGAGATTCTTGACTCTAAAGCAAGGGAATCTTTCGGTGAAGGAATATGTTAACAAGTTTAATCAATTGGCAAGGTTTGGCCTAGATATGGTGAATACACCGGAGAAGAAGGCTTTGCGGTTCGTGAAAGGCTTGAATGAACCGATGCATGGGTTGGCTATGACTCATATCCCTATGGGGGCCACCTTTGAGAAGCTAGTTGACATGGCACTCATGTATGAGGAAGAGAAGGGTCCCAATGCTAGTCAGGCGCCCGAAAAGAAGGGAGATCAAAAGAGACCTCAGCAACAACAACAAAACAAAGGTGGGAAAGGCAACGGTGGCAAGGGCAAGAAGAAGAAGTGTTTCAATTGTGGGACACCTGGTCACCTAAGCAAGGATTGTCGCAAGAAGAAGAAGACTGGCTGCTTCCACTGTGGCGAAGCAGGGCATCTTGTGAAAGACTGTCCCAAGAAGGGGCAAAGGATGGGATCTACCTCGGGAGGACAGGTGCAAGCTCTTATGGCACCGGGTCAGGCTAGGGGGCAAGTACAGGCTCTCGCGGTTCCACCGATTCAGGAGAGAGGTAGAACTATTTCCGTGGAAAGTCTGGTTTTTCTATTTGATCATCCTGTCCGTACATTGTTTGATTCAGGCGCATCGCATTCGTTTATCTCATCATCATTAGTTGAGTCACTGCACTTAGACACCAGTCTTGTAGATGATCCCTTGGTTGTTTCAAACCCAATTGGGGGCTCCACTTATTTATCCATGATATGTTTGGGTTTGAAGATTTCTATACTTAGCATTGAGTTTAGATGTGATGCTTTTGTGTTGGGCTTCACGGGCTATGGGTTGATTTTGGGCATGGACTGGTTATCCAGTAATGGTGCCGTTCTTGATTGCGAAAGGAGAGTTGTTAGGCTCATGACCCGCTTGGGTAACACTCTCGAGATCTCTTGTAATCCCAGGGATTCTGTTATGCTAAGTTATCTTGAATCGCTTGAAGCTTCGGTCGAGAGTTTGCAATCTGTTAGAGTGGTCCGGGAATATCCGGATGTGTTTGAGGAGGTGAGGGGCTTACCTCCGAAGCGGGAGATTGACTTCCGAATATATCTGGTGGATAATGCTAAACCGGTATCTTTACCAGTGCGCCACATGGCTCCTCGTGAAAGGAGGGAACTCCATAAGCAAGTAGGAGAGTTGCTTGAGAAGGGGTTCATAAGGCGAAGTATATCGGAGTGGGGTGCTCCAGTAGTTTTTGCTACGAAGGCGGATGGGTCCCTCAGACTTTGTGTAGACTACAGGGAACTCAACAAGCTCACAAAGAAGAATAGACACCCATTACCGAGGATAGATGATCTTTTCAATCAGTTGGTTGGCGCTTCAGTAATTTCTCAGTTGGACTTAGCCACGGGGTTTCATCAGTTGAGGGTGGCTGAGGATAGCATAGACAAGACTGCCTTTAGAACTCCGGATGGTTTCTATGAGTGGTTGGTGATGCCATTTGGGTTGACGAACGCCCCTGCATATTTCGTTGATTTGATGAGTAGGGTGTTCAGGGAGTTCCTTAATAAATTCGTGGTGGTCTTTGTGGATGATATCTTAGTATTTTCTAAGAGTGAAGAAGAGCATGCCCTACATCTTGGGGAAGTATTGAAGACTCTTCGAGCACATAGCCTTAAGGCTAAATTCTCTAAATGTCACTTCTGGAGGAAGGAAGTGCGGTTCTTGGGGCACGTGGTCTCCAAGGAAGGGATAGCTGTGGATCCCGCGAAGGTAGTATCAGTCCAAGATTGGAAGGTTCCCAGAAATGCTACCGAAGTAAGAAGTTTCTTGGGGTTGGCGGGTTATTATAGGAAGTTTATTAAAGACTTCGCGAAGATATCAGCCCCATTAACCCGCTTAACGAAGAAGAATCTTGTTTTTGCATGGGACGTAGATTGTGATGATGCGTTCCGACGGTAAAGAGAGCTTTAACCACTGCTCCAGTTTTAGTGTTGCCAGATGGGAGCAAGCCATTTGTTGTCTATACCGATGCCTGTGGGACAGGACTTGGCGCAGTCTTAATGCAAGAAGGAAGGGTAATAGCCTATGGTGGAAGGCAGTTAAGGCCACATGAGAAAAATTACCCTACCCATGATCTAGAGTTGGCCGCTATTGTTTTTGCGCTTAAGATCTGGCGCCATTATCTTCTTGGTGAGAGATTCGAGTTGTTCACTGACCATAAATCTTTGAAGTACTTGTTCTCTCAGAAGGATCTAAATTTAAGACAGCAAAGGTGGATGGAGTTCTTAGCATCTTATGATTTCGAGATAGCGTATACCCCTGGCAAGGGTAATGTGGTGGCGGACGCCTTGAGCAGGAAGAGGTTGTCCTTGAGTCCATTGTTCGTGGAACGACGAAGCTTGGAGTTTATCTCGATGTTTGATTTCAGACCTTCCATTGATTATGTACCCGATTTGCTAGCTTCTTTGGAAGTTAGACCTACTCTTTTGGGGCGGATTGGAGAAGCACAAAGGGATGACCCACAGTTGGTTGAGTTGATAGAGAAGCTCATAAGGGGGGAGTCGTCCAGCCATTTGAGTAGGTATACCCTAGACGATAGGGGGTGCTTGCGTAGAGACGGTAGACTTTGTGTACCGCAAGATGAAGGGTTAAGGAAGGTTATTCTTGATGATGCACACCGTTCTAGGATGACCATTCATCCCGCTGGGGACAAGATGTACCAAGATATGAAGAGGGTTTTCTTCTGGGCCGGTATGAAGAAAGATGTGGCCGAATATGTAGCTCGATGCTTGGTATGTCAACAGGTGAAAGCGGAGCAAAGGAAACCAGGTGGGTTGCTTCACCCATTGGAGGTTCCACAATGGAAGTGGGATAGCGTCTCGATGGACTTTATTGACGGGTTACCTAGATCGAGGAAGGGCAATACAGGAATTTGGGTGGTGGTAGATAGACTTACTAAGAGCGCCCATTTCATACCTGTGAAGAGTAAGAGGACCGCTTCATGGTTAGCTTCAGTATATCTTCGAGAGATAGTTCGATTGCATGGGGTACCCTCTAGCATAGTGAGTGATCGAGATCCTATCTTCACTAGTGAGTTCTGGAAAAGTCTGCAAGAGGCAGTGGGGACTCAATTGTGTCTGAGCACCGCATATCATCCTCAGACAGACGGCCAGACTGAGAGGGTGAATCGTGTTCTAGAAGACCTTTTGAGGCTTTGTATCTTAGATTTTGGAGGTACTTGGGAAGAGCATCTTCCATTGGTGGAGTTCGCATATAATAACAGCTTTCAGTCCAGTATTGGTATGGCTCCTTTCGAAGCTCTCTATGGAAGGCCTTGTCGATCACCTACATGTTGGTGGGAATCTACGGATAAGATCTTGCTTGGGCCTGATATGGTTAGGGAGACTTCTGAGAAGATTGACTTGATTCGGAGAAGGATGAAAGCAGCGCAGGATAGGCAAAAATCTTATGCGGACAAGAGAAGGACGGATCTTGAGTTTGAAGTTGGGGATATGGTTTTTGTTAAGGTATCTCCATTAAGAAATGTTGTTCGCTTCGGATCCGTTGGGAAGTTAGCACCAAGGTTTGTTGGGCCGTTTCCTATCAAGGAAAGGATTGGACGGATGGCATATAGGGTGGAGTTGCCCGACAGACTTAGCGGTGTTCATGATGTATTCCATGTATCACATCTGAGGAAGTGCTTACATAAGACGGCAGAGGCGGTAGAGCCGAGCTTGCTTAGAGATGTAGAGATAGAGCGTGATGCGACTATTCGACGAGCTCCTACTCGCATCCTTGGGTCAGAGACTAGGAAGTTGAGAAGCAAAGAGGTTCAACTAGTCAAGGTGCAATGGGGAGAAGATGAGAGCAACACAACTTGGGAGACGGAAGCAAAGATGCGTTCATTGTACCCATTTCTTTTTGAGGGTATGTCTTTACTTTCTCCTTTATCGCTTGTCTAGTACTTATCTTATCTTTGGTATGTCCTCTCGTCTTTGACCTTTAGATAGGGTAAACCTATGGTTGAAACATGTGTTTGAGACATGTTATGGTTGATGGATGCAAGTGGATGCAAGTGTTTGCTAGTGGTTGCTCGTGGATGCATATACACACACTCTAGGCACTAGATCGGCTCAGTCACTTCATATTGCATATTGCATAAAATTGTGTGTAGGAAAATATATTTATGGATGTATAATGGTTGTGTTATCACATGGATGATGCATTTTGGTGAATAATTGTGCACTCATGTAGATATTGTATGTGTCGATAGGGTTTTCTCGCATACATAATGGATGCATGGCACTATCATGGTTTGCATATGTTCATACATTAGATAGGGAACATATACACACACTCTTTGCATATGCTCATACATCATTAGAAATTGTTCTAAGGACAATGGATGCCCGTGTTTGATGGATTGAGTAGATGGTTGTTTGGATGGTAGGATATGCATTCTCCTTAGCCTAGAGATTTCGGGGACGAAATCCTTTAAGGAGGGGAGAATGTAACACCCCGAATTTTGGGTTAATACTAAAATTCACTAATTACAGGATAAATAATCTCAGATGTGGGAATTGGGGGTAACGGGCTGCGTTATTGCGTTCGTCTCGGAAAAATACGCGAAATAGAGTCCGAGTTTTCGAGAATTGGAGTCCGTATGGCCCGGTTATGGCCCAAAGAAGTTTGCAGAAAAATTAGTGCTAAAAACAGATTTAGGAATTTAAATTTAAATTTTAGATTAGAACCAGCGGGGCCAGGCGGGAAGATTCCCGCCTAAGCATGTCGACAGGGCTGTCGACAGGCCTGTCGACAGGGGGGTGTCGACATGCCTGTCGACTTGCCTGTCGACCTGGCGTGTCGAACCAGGGTGCTTGGGTGCACCAGATCTGGTTTTCTGGCTTGGGCTGGGTCTGGTTCTAGAGATTTCCTAAATCTAAGGGTCCTAATCTAATCTAGGGTTAATCTAAGGGCCTAAAACACTCACCTAATCCTATAAATAAGACCCTAACCCTCCCCTAATTCATTCATAATTAAATCTAGTAACTAAACTATGGCAAATTGAAACTTGAGAGAGCCACCATCAAAATTAGAGAAGGGATAACATTCCAAATCCACTTCTAGCCTCTTAATCTTCTTCATTAGTTTGCTAATTTTGTTTTGGTGAGCTTCTATCCCCTTAATAATCAATTGTTAAATTGATTAAGATAGGATATGAGGATGTATGGTTATGTTTGTGGATCAATGTGTTTATGCAAGCTTAATATTGTATATGTCATGTGTTTTGCAAGTTATATGCTCTATGTCATGAAGTTTAGTGTATATGTTCATGACATTTTTATGCAAATTCAATATTATATCTTTATGCAAGTTTGGTGCTATGTTTCATGATGATTATGATGCAAAACACTAAGTTGGACATTGATCTATTATGCAACATGTTATGCATGCATATGAAGTTATGTAAATGATTATGCAAGTTGGGTGTATGTTCAAATGCAAGATTAACATGTTATGCATGCATATGAAGTTATGAGAATAATGATGCAAGTTATGTGTATGTTTAAATGCAAGATTAACATGTTATGCATGCATATGAAGATATGTAAATGATTATGCAAGTTAGGTGTATGCTCAAATGCAAGATTACCATGTTATGCATGCTTATGAGGTCATGTGAATAATTATGCAAGTTATGTAGATGCTTAAGAGCAAGTTGGGTTAATATGTGTTCATGTATGCAAGTTGACATCCTCTTAACCCATGACAAAGTTATATGCTAAACCCATGTTATGTGTGATGGATCTTCCCCTTTTATTATGTCATAAAATGAGAACGATTTACGTGGGGAACGATGGGGTGGGTAAATATGTTAATAAATGAATGATTGGGTATGATTAAGCATACCATAAAAATAAATTACCATAAGTGGGAATTTACCTATTGAGTTAGGTCTACCCCATGGGAATTTACCTATTGAGTTAGGTCTACCCATGTTATGGTAAACTTGATATTAATTAGGGATAATTAATATGGGGGTGATTAATTAGGTGTAATTAATCGACTAAGACACGAGGTTGGACTCATTTGTAGTGTAAAACTGCCCGGACCCGACCGGCTTAACCAGTTGCTACAAATGTCAGCCCAATGTGAGAGGTCTTAGCCATAAATTATATACGTGATTAAGGTAAAGACACGAGGTTAGACTCTGTTATGACGTAAGACTGCCCGGGTTCTACCGGCTTAACCAGGCGGTCATAACAGCCAGTCTAATGTGGGAGGTCTTTATGGGAGATCACGGTCTTAATTAATTAAGAAACACTTAACCATAATGGCATGTAGTGGGACATGAGGGGTTAAGTGGGTGCCTTGGGTGGCATGTGGAAATATGGTGGGTGCCTTGGGTGGCATGTGGAATCTAGTGGGTTGCCTTGGGTGGCAATAGAAAATACGATTAGAATACTTAACCAAGTGGAAACATGTAATTAAACATGATTAAAGGGTTAAGTGGGATACACTAGATATATGACAAGCTTAAGTGGGTAGCTTGTGGGGGCCCATTTCAACCAATATCCCAAACGTATCTTTGTGGGCTCGACCCATGTCGAGTGACGGGACACGCATATTGGGCTTGATTATAAGAGGCCAAAACGGGATAGCGGTGGCAACGCAAGTCCAACGGGTTTCATATGCGTGTGTGGGCCCGGGCTGGTAGATAAGTCGTTGTTGCATCGTGTAGATATAAAGCCGTGCACCGTTGATAGTATTGGGTAGCCACTTTAGGGGAGTGATACACCCCACTGTGGGACCAGCACGGGTATCTACGGTAGGGAGCCGATCGATGGGAGTAGTGGGTACACCTAGTGAAGATAGGGGCAGACGGCACCTATGTAGGGGTACACGAAACTACTGGGTAAGAATTACTGAGTACACCTAGTGGAGATAGGGGCAGACGGCACCTATGTAGTGGGCTAGGAGTACATGAAATTATTGGGAAAATTTTCTAAGTCCTTGGAAGGGATCAACCTTTAAGTAGGAATGACTGGTGTGGTGCAGTTAGTAATTATCTTTGGGTGGGTAGATGCGTCCTGACGGTTATCTTAGTTCATCCTATGTTGTTGGCTATTTAGTGTAGTCATTATCCCCAAAGGTACCGTACCGAGTTCATGTCATACCCTAATTACTTTAATAATTGTATTGTTAAGGTTATAGGGCTCACTCAGACTTATGTCTGACCCCGTTGTTTTTATCTTTTTCCCAACCCTCAGGTCCTACGGTGGATCCTAGCGGTAGTAGAGCTTGATCGGATTGCTGTTCCAGCCTTTGGAAGCTTGGGTAGATGTAAAGCTCCAGTTATCCAGTTATCTTTTCTTTTGTTATGGCTATTGTATGAGAGAGTGGGATTATGTACTTCTTTATTTTGACGGATATTTGTACTTGACTTTTATCATGGCTTTATGATGTAACCAGACATGTTTATTTCCGCTGTTATGAGATGATGTTTTAAATTTCAAGTACCATTTATATCTGTCTTGGTGTAATTTTTCTGTTCTATATTCACCAAAATACTCCACCGATGCTATGGCATTCCCTTAGTGAGTGCCCATAGCGGGTGTGGGGTGTTACATCGCGCGAGGCTTGAGGCAGCACCTGGGCGAGCGGCGTGGCAGATCGGAGGGCGGCTTAGAGGAGGGTGTCGCCGTGGGTGGGGGTCGCGACCTGGAGGCGGGCGGCTCCGTCACTACCATTTTTGTTTTCTTTCTTTTTCTAATTTTAAATCGTTCTGAAGTGAGAGAAAAAAGGGAGTTAGAGAAATAGAGGGGATTATATTATATATTTATTTAATTAATTAAAATTCCCAAAAAGGTCAATTTTTCGTTCGAACTCGAAATTGGGCCCAACGACTGTCGTCCCTAGCGTTTTACCCCCATTCCGAACACAATGGGTTATGTATCGCAAGCTGATTCGATAGTTACAATCAGTTTCCGTTGAATTTACATTTAAATGGCTATATTGAATTTTAAACGTACATTTCAAATTACCGGGGTCACATACTAACTCTAAAAATTCTCGAAAAATATTTTCTAGCTTCGTATTGACGATACGGTCCTAACAAAACTAGTTTCGTCGAATTCTGAGACCGTTAGAAAAATGGCCATTTTCCAGTCGATTAAAATCAACTAAAACTGGTCAAACGCGTTTTCCTTTTCCACGCTCACATATTGATTTGAAAAAATATGAAATTTGGAATCTAGCAATAATTTGACATCACAGATCCAACAAAAGTGGTTTCGTCGAAATCCGAGGTCGCTTGCAAAATGTCCATTTTTAAGGGCCTGAATTCCATAGCGACTATTCAGAATTTTCAACTGGACATATCTTTTGATTCCCGCTATGAAATTTTGATTTGTCGGATTCGTTGGAAAGATATCATCAATTAGATCCTAATGTTTTTGGTTTCACTAAAATCCGGATTGTTTTGCACCCGGTACATTCAATTGAAGTTTGAAATCGAATTATCGAACTACCGCGCCATTTTCAATTCTATTTATAATTATATATAATTATTTATATTCTAACGACGACGTATATAATATATACGTTCGAATTATATTCAAAATAAATTTCTCGTCGATATTATTTAAAATAATTCATTTTAAATATTCAAAATTCATTAAAATTGCCAAAATAAAAATTTTAAACTGGCCCAGAATTTCCGGGTTATTACAATCTCCCCCACTAAAAACTTTTCGTCCCCGAAAAGGAACAAAGTCGAAAGTGGTTTGATTAATCAACTCTACGTTTGATCTGGCTTCCATTCTCCAACATTTCAGTTTCTGAGAATTTTCAAATTTTCAAAAATTTGGCTAACACCCTAAATTTTCGAAAAATTTCGCCATAACCTCCCCTGCACCGGGAGCCACGGGAAAATCCCGAAATTGCCATATAGGCCTTCTGATCTCAAAAAGAAAAAGAAAAAGCCAAGCGGCTAGCCAATAGGCTCATAAAATCATCATCACCCGAACAAAACAGTAAATTATGTAGTAAACATGTACCTATTTGTCGGGCAAACAAATTTTATTCTCTGCTCTAGCCTCCTTGCTATGACCTGTTCAATGTAAGTATATGTATATGCATGCAAATGCGACCAATTTTCAATACAATTCAAAATTTGGTTCAATTAGGCATAATGGTTCAAAATTATCAAACAAATAAACAAACAACACAAACATCAATCAATTAGTAGATTAGAGTTTTCAAATTCATAAATTTGATGTATATACAAAAAATCTTGTTTTTGATGCCAATTCATAACAATGTGTTCTAGCTATATTAGTTTTGGTTCTCACACCAGCCTAATAGAAATATATAGAAATCAAACCTTCGAAACATGAACACAAATTCTGATGATGATATATCAATCATCAGAATCATCTCCGGGTGTCTAGAATATGATTCCATATCTATCCAGTATATTAAAACTTCGAATATACGTTCATGACGCGTATATGCAAAACCTTTATATATTGGATTGCCCATATTCAAAATAAATAAAAAATCAAATACATTTAAAACGATTTAAATTTTCAAAACAAAACTGTTTTCTTTTGAAAAATATACTCTTCACACTCGTTCTAGGATACTACTGATCCTATCTCTAACGAGTCATTCTAATTGGATATTACTAATCCAATATCTGATGAATTCTTTCGTATGGTTCTAATGTGTCTTGTTCTCGAGCTCTGTAAACCAAAGCTCTGATACCAAATGTAGCGACCCGAACTTCCCCGGTCTCCGAAGAGATGAGAAAGAACGAATTACTGTGAGGACAAGACAAAACAGAACGCAGATGGAAGAACATTTCATTGTATATTACAACAATTCCATCAGATACAAGAATATACAGAGTATAAATGAATAAATTACATTCAATAAATATCAGAGATTACAATAAATTACATAGCAGCGGAAAATAATACAAAGCACAACTGAAGGTGATATACGGATACAGAGATTTCCGGATATCATTCCAGCTGTAAACCAGGATCCTGTGAATATAAATCTGCAAAACCAAAACTACTAGCTGCCCGTGTCGAAAATAAGGGCACCCAGAGTTTAGGTTAAAACAATAAACTCCAGGTCATTCATGTGACTGGTGTGAGAACTAAAACAGTTATTTAAAACTTTATTTGAAAAGAGAGTAATTCAAGGGACCACGCCGTATAACACGGAACGGGTTTCCTCCCAAGAATACCAGTGCATAGAATAAACAGCGCAATGCTTTTTCGAAAAATGAAGCCGTTATAAGACCCAGGTCCCATCACACAATGCAACGCAAGCCGGAGGATAGGGTTTTACCTTATAACAGCCAAACATGCTTGATACGTTTACAACAAATCATTTGATACTATAATAAGTGTATAGTGTCAAAACAATTTCAATCATAAATATAAATCATAGACGACATGAGTCCCCCATCCCACTATGTCGCCATACTAGGCTCTACAAATAAAGCTGAAATACACGTATTGGAAATTGGATTTCCGTCATGAGTCGAGGCAAGGGGCAAGCTCCTCACCGCGTTCGAGACACTCTAGCAAATGTCCCAGGGCTACGCACTCTGGGCAACCCCTGGATCTTCAGGGCCGGTCCTCACTTACGTTAGAGGATTGGCAATTCCTGAACACACGTTTCCCGGTCCTTACAGACCTATAATCGAGGCGCCTCATCCAACAACCACAAAGGTGAAAAGTATATAAATGTCAGGGCTGGTAAGTCACTGACACCACCAAAGCTAGAAAGAAACGTCGTGCTCTCCCTGCAGTCCGTATCCCGTTTTTAACTCATACCGAGGTGTGAGGCTCGCGAATTCACGTTATACACAAAGCTGCCACGTAGGCTGTGCTTTGATCATCAACCACAAGACTTTGCTTTTCAACAGAAGCCTTGATCATTGCATCTTAGCGTGCCACATAGGCAATTCATGCCATGCGACTGATGTCCATCGATATACGACCTCTGAGCTCGTACGTCTCAGAGAAGGGCGTTAAGCAAAAGAATAAATTCTCCGCCGCCAAACAGATGTATATTTAATAGAAATCAATCAACACAGAATAAAATCCAATGTCAGACACACAATCCATTTACAAGTCCGTTCTGGGTCCGAACGAAACCGGAGGCACTTTCCTCGCATATCCATCCATCTCCAAGTACGTCTGGACGACCACCAACTATTTCCATCCTCTTGGGTGTACAGCCCAATCAGGATCGTCAGTAATAATCCAAACGATGTGAAGACTTCCGGTCTTCAACCACCGTCTTCATCTTCGACATATCGTCGAATCGGTTAGTCAGAATGGGTATAGACCCGGACTTTCTGAACAACCCGCGTATATTAAAACAAATGTTAAACAAACACAACATACGCCTCATTCCAATTCAGAATATTCCTTTATTCACAAAATCACATTTTTAGGGAAAGGTTCCCATTAATTTTATCCAAGATAAATTCTTTCAAATTTATCCTTTAATCTTCCTTTGGATGTCATTTCAAACCAAATTATGGTTTTTCCAACTAGTCGAGATTAGCGAACCACACCGAAGTAATTATTTATTTTATTTCCCAATCCCAACCTATTCATCCCATGAAGCAAAACTGGTAATACTTCATATCTAACCCCACGGTGTTATTGGTAAAATTAATTACCATTTCACGTTCAAATCTAATTAAAGATTTAACTATCGCTTTGGAGCAAAACTGGCGACACTCCATTCTCGTTCATTTCTAAATTTGATAATTTAGATTATAGATTCACATTTCAACCTAATTGCAGCTTCGTTAAAACTCCTTTTACTGGGTTAAAGAACTAGGTGTTATTTAAAACATAGTTCACGGCAAACCCAAATCACATTCTATTTAAAATCGGGTTAAAGAACTAGTGTTATTTAAAACACAGTTCACGATAAACCCATTTCAAATCCAATCAAATATATTAGAAATTCCGATTATTTAAAACCCCTTTTTAAATCTAATTTATTGATTTAAAAATAATTGGGTTTTAAATTTAGTTCAAAACTAGTTCATTTCGATAAAAATCTAATTTTATCTTTTCAAATATGGAGATTTTCACCCCAATTTTTCTCAAATCATTTCTTATGATTTTACACAAATTATTACTATTTTTAATAATTTTATCAAGGCCCGTACAGTCGATTTCCATCAACGGCCATCGAACTGCACTTACAACGACCTTTTTCGAATTTGATTTGGACGTATCTCCAAATCCAACCGTTAGATTTTGAATTTCTAATATTCTCTAGAAAGCTCTTTTCGATACGAACCCAACGGTTCCGGTTTTAGGAGAATCCGACGGTCGGATCTCCCGTAATGTCCGTTTGAAATAAATGGTCGAAATTCACGAACTGCCGCGGCGCGGCGCGTTCTATTCAGGCCATTATATATTATATATATATAATATATATTTCGTCGATTCTATTTTTAAATGAATTTTATAAATAGTTTTGAATTCGTTTCAAAAACATTTCAACTTCCATTTCAATTCAAATCAAAATTGAATTTTTCCTTATAAATTCGTTTTAAAATTCATTTCAGTTCAATTCAAATTTCAATTCAATTTGAGTTCATTTCAATTTGCTTTCAATTCAATTTGAATTCGCTTTCAATTCAATTCAAATTGGTTTTCTATTCGATTCAAATTCATTTTCTATTCAAATCAAATTCGTTTCGTTTCTATTTGAATCAAATTCATTATATATTCAATTGAAATCAAATCCGTTATATATTCAATTCGTTTTCAATTCTAATTCTATTCGTTATATATTCAATTGAAATCAAATTGGTTTTCTATTCCATTCAATTCGAAATCGTTTTATATTCAATTCATTTCGAAATAGTTTTTAATTCAATTCATTTCGAAATCGTTTTCAATTCAATTCAAATCGAAATCGTTTTTAATTCAATTCATTTCGAAATCGTTTTATATTCAATTCATTTCGAAATCGTTTTATATTCAATTCATTTCGAAATCATTTTATATTCAATTCATTTCGAAATCGTTTTATATTCAATTCATTTCGGTTTTCTATTCAAATCAAAACAAATTCCATTTCAAAATATTCAATTTCGAAATCACTTTTCAAAATTCATTTCAAAATGAATGAAATTGATGTAAATATCGTTCACGGCAAAATGGCGTCAATCTAATCAACACGGCTTCATATATTCTATTTTCAAATGTTCTATTTCAAATATTTCTATTTCAAATATTTCTATTTCCAAATATTCTATTTCAAATATTTCTATTTCAAATATTTCTATGTCCAACAAATGAATATTTATTTTTGTCAACACACGACTAATCTCAACGAATGAGTACTGTCCACGTGTGACTATTTTTGTTAAATTATTTCGTTCAACACATGACTAATCTCAACGGATGAGTACAGTCAACACATGAACATTTATTTTATAGTGATAAAGATATAAATTTTATTGTTAAAATATTTCGTTCAACACATGACTAATCTCAACGGATGAGTACAGTCAACACATGAACCTTTATTTTATAGTGATAAAGATATAAATTTTATTGTTAAAATATTTCGTTCAACACATGACAAATCTCAACGGATGAGTACAGTCAACACATGAACCTTTATTTTATAGTGATAAAGATATAAATTTTATTGTTAAAATATTTCGTTCAACACATGACTAATCTCAATGGATGAGTACAGTCAACACATGAACCTTTATTTTATAGTGATAAAGATATAAATTTTATTGTTAAAATATTTCGTTCAACACATGACTAATCTCAACGGATGAGTACAGTCAACACATGAACCTTTATTTTATAGTGATAAAGATATAAATTTTATTGTTAAAATATTTCGTTCAACACATGACTAATCTCAACGGATGAGTACAGTCAACACATGAACCTTTATTTTATAGTGATAAAGATATAAATTTTATTGTTAAAATATTTCATTCAACACATGACTAATCTCAACGGATGAGTACAGTCAACACATGAACCTTTATTTTATAGTGATAAAGATATAAATTTTATTATTAAAATATTTCGTTCAACACATGACTAATCTCAACGGATGAGTACAGTCAACACATGAACCTTTATTTTATAATATTCTTTATTTTCTAAATTGGAATGAGGCCCAATCAATCACTATATAAAATTAATTATATGGATTTTCATACAACACATGTATATAATAGCATTGAAAAATAATCAACCATCAACCAAAGTGCACTACACTGTATAAGCATCAAATATAAATATCTAACGCTTATAACAGCCTGTCAATCAATCGATCGACATATTTAATCAATCAGGATGAGTGAACTTCATATTTCATCCCAACACCCGTGTGGGGTTTCAAACAATCAAACACAGATTTTATTTGTGCAGTTGGGCGATGTGTAAAATTTATCGTCCCAATCAATGTCATTCAAATAGGTGTACATCAACAAACCGTCCGGTTTGTAAATGAATATTTATTTATTCACATTCCACGTTAAAACTATATTTTTAACGATAAAATATTTTATTTCAACACATGAATTTCTATTCAGTTCATTTACACAATAAAAATGATATTTTTAGTTTTCTAACATATTTTAGGAAATTTCGGCGGCATAACGGCACGATACTAGAAACGGGACAAGGCCTAGCCTTATCCCCAGTCTAGTGAAGGCCCACTCCATTCACACATCAATCAAATCAATTTCATTTCACCAAACAATTCAAATTTCAATCAAATAATCTAACTAATTTTTGCAATCAAACAAACAAGTCCATGGTCTGTGGACGATTGTGTCGGGTGCTACTAAGCACTGTCTGCATCCTAGTATATATATATATATATATATATATATATATATATATAACTAGAAAAGAAATTGAAGAGTGAGAAATTCTCACCGATAGCTATCCAATCATCTTGACTCTTCTTTTAGAGAAATCTTCATCGTTATCGCATCTTCGTTGCCAGTAGCCACTAATATATAAAAATCACACATTTTTATATTTTGATGTCTTTAAAATAAAAATCACATTTTTATTTGTTCACTTTCAATTTAAAAATCATATTTTTATAAACGCCTCATACATTTAAAAATCGAATTTTCACTTCGCTATTCAATATATAAAAATCGAATTTTTTTATTATGCTATTCAATATATAAAAATCAAATTTTTATTATGCTATTCAATATATAAAAATCAAATTTTTATACCGCTACTATATAGATAAAAATTATATTTTCACATCGATGTTCATATAGTAAAGATTATATTTTAATCACGCCATTCTTCATACAAAGATTTCGCCTTTTCAAAAATAAAGATTTCGCCTTTTCAAAAATAAAGATTTCCCTTTTCAAAAATAAAGATTTCGCCTTTTCAAAAATATCATTATAAAAATCTCATTTTTATTTTTCTACACATATATAGATGGTATTTCTAATTCTCTATCATGCAAAAGTTATATTTTTTTATTTTCTACATAAACAAAATCATATTTTTACATCTTCTATATAGTAAAGATTATATTTTTAATACTTTAAAAATATAAAAATCATATTTTTAATACTTTAAAAATATAAAAATCATATTTTTACATCTTCTATATAGTAAAGATTATATTTTTAATACTTTAAAAATATAAAAATCATATTTTTAACTCACCACTAGAATAAAAATTATATTTTTATCCTTTGTATAATACAAAGATTATATTTTTACAACGTCTTTTACACATAAAAGATTATATCTTTACTTAGCTACACGAATAAAAATAATATTTTTAACTTGCTACACATATAAAAATTATATTTTTAACCTCTACGTTATATAAAAACCATATTTTTAATCTCTTACATTAATAAAAATCATGTTTTTATCTTTTCTATAATATAAAAATTATATTTCTCTTCCTTCTAAAAACCATATGTTTATATTCAAGAAAAAAAACATATTTATAAACCAAAGAAATAAATCCGCTTTTAAATCAATGTGTAATCAACATTAACTAGTTTAATAAATTAATTCGAATTACCTTGCTTCGCTGTTTTTCACGCCGGAGGGGGTTTCACGTCGCCACTGGCAGGAGGCGTTACCATCGGAGGTGCAGGGGGTGCTCACTGGCGGGTCAGTGGCCAGAGGAGGGTCGACGAGGCATGGGAGGGTCGGAGCAGGCGGTTTTAGGCGGTGGCCAAGGGGGAGGAGCTGGAAACGGAGGGGGGGTCGCGCGAGGCTTGAGGCAGCGCCTGGGCGAGCGGCGTGGCAGATCGGAGGGCGGCTTAGAGGAGGGTGTCGCCGTGGGTGGGGGTCGCGACCTGGAGGCGGGCGGCTCCGTCACTACCATTTTTGTTTTCTTTCTTTTTCTAATTTTAAATCGTTCTGAAGTGAGAGAAAAAAGGGAGTGAGAGAAATAGAGGGGATTATATTATATATTTATTTAATTAATTAAAATTCCCAAAAAGGTCAATTTTTCGTTCGAACTCGAAATTGGGCCCAACGACTGTCGTCCCTAGCGTTTTACCCCCATTCCGAACACAATGGGTTATGTATCGCAAGCTGATTCGATAGTTACAATCAGTTTCCGTTGAATTTACATTTAAATGGCTATATTGAATTTTAAACGTACATTTCAAATTACCGGGGTCACATACTAACTCTAAAAATTCTCGAAAAATATTTTCTAGCTTCGTATTGACGATACGGTCCTAACAAAACTAGTTTCGTCGAATTCTGAGACCGTTAGAAAAATGGCCATTTTCCAGTCGATTAAAATCAACTAAAACTGGTCAAACGCGTTTTCCTTTTCCTCGCTCACATATTGATTTGAAAAAATATGAAATTTGGAATCTAGCAATAATTTGACATCACGGATCCAACAAAAGTGGTTTCGTCGAAATCCGAGGTCGCTTGCAAAATGTCCATTTTTAAGGGCCTGAATTCCATAGCGACTATTCAGAATTTTCAACTGGACATATCTTTTGATTCCCGCTATGAAATTTTGATTTGTCGGATTCGTTGGAAAGATATCATCAATTAGATCCTAATGTTTTTGGTTTCACTAAAATCCGGATTGTTTTGCACCCGGTACATTCAATTGAAGTTTGAAATCGAATTATCGAACTACCGCGCCATTTTCAATTCTATTTATAATTATATATAATTATTTATATTCTAACGATGAAGTATATAATATATACGTTCGAATTATATTCAAAATAAATTTCTCGTCTATATTATTTAAAATAATTCATTTTATATATTCAAAATTCATTAAAATTGCCAAAATAAAATTTTTAAACTGGCCCAGAATTTCCCGGTTATTACATTTATCCTTCAACACTTGGCCAGCCATTTCTTCAAATTTGCCTCCTCCCCTCCTCTCTGATCATTCCTATATCATCCTCAATCTTAGTTGTTTGGACATGAAAAATCCCTCTAGTTTTAAATTTTTTAATGTTTGAGACAGTGAACCAGACTTCAAGGAAACTATTTGTGAAGTTTGGCAGAGACCTGTTTTTGGTAACCCCTTTTTATCTTGCAGGAGAAACTTAAAGCAACAAAATAGAAATTGAAGACTTGGGCTAAAATGAAATTTGGGAATGGAGCAAATCAAAGTAATTTCTGGAGACACAAGTTACAAGAAATTCAAACTCAAATGATGTTGGATCCCTCGAACTTCTCTCTCTCTCCTCACAAGAAACTGAGTTACATAAACTTTTCCTGAATGCCCTCACTAATGAAGACGCAATGGTGAAGAAAAAAGCGAGAATAAAATGGAAGCTTCAGGGAGACAAAAACAGTGCATACTTCCATGCTTCCTTAAAGGACAAACAATGTAGGGAAAACATGACTAGTATAATCGACAACAATGGGAACTTGGCTAACTCTCAAGCTGAAGTCGAAGGTGCTTTTCTGTCTCACTTCTCTGATCTGCTTGGAAATAAGGGAAACTTCATTCCTGAGATGGAAAGCATTAATCCTTATCTACTTCCTAGGCTATCTGATAATCATTCCCAGTTTCTTGAAGAAGATATAACTGATAAAGAGATAAAGGTTGCAATGTTTTCTTTGAATAGAAACTCCTCGAGTGGACCTAATGGTTTTAACGCTCAGTTCTACTACTCATGCTGGCCTATTATTCACAAAGAGGTATGTAGTGCTGTCAAAAATTTCTTCAGAAATTCCAGAATGATTAAGAGTTTCAATAACACTAATATTGCTTTAATCCCCAAAGTAAAAAATGCAACTAAAGTCTCTGACTTCAGATTAATTTCATGCTGTAACACTATCTATAAATGCATTTCAAAGTTAATTTCTTCTGGACTGAAAATGGTTCTTCCTTCGATAATCTCTCCAAACCAAGCTACATATCTACCTGGTCGTAGCATACTTGATAATGTACTACATTCTCATGAATTGCTCAATAGTTACTCAAACCAGAATATATCTCCCAGAGTGATGTTTAAACTTGACATAATGAAAGCTTTCGACAATCTGCAATGGGACACTATAGTGAGAATTCTGGGTTTTATGAATTTCCCTCCCAGCTTCATTGTGTGGATTCACTCATGTATTTCTACTGCCAACTTTTCGATACTTGTCAATGGATCGACAATTGGTTACTTTGGAAGTAAACATGGAATAAGGCAAGGTGACCCCATTTCAACTTATTTATTCATCATTGTTATGGAGTTATTAACCCAGATGCTCAACAGTAAAATTGATAGCGGTCATTTTAAACTACACCCAAAAACTGACGATCTCGTCATTTTCTGTTCTCCTGACAGTGAAACTATTGACTCTATTTTTGAAACTCTTCAAAACTTCTACCTGATGTCAGGCCTGAAAGTTAACTTAGAAAAGTCTGATATGATGACTGCAGGCTTGAGTGAGAGTGCTAAGAATGCTATATGCGCCAAGACTGGTTTACACAACAGAATTGGAACTATAACTTACCTTGGTGTGCCTCTGTCTACTGCCAAAACAACAATTAACCACTGTTTGCCGCTTTTTAGCAGGATAACATTAAGACTTAACTCATGGACTACTAGACTACTAAGCCAAGCTGGAAAATTAACCCTTATTAAATCGGTTATTTTCTCAATGCAAGTGTAGTGGGCTAGGATTTTTTATACTGCCAGGTAAGCTCATGAGAATGATACGCTCCGCATGCATGAGATTTCTTTGGAAGGGAAAGACTGATGGAAAGTATTTAGCTCCAGTTGCTTTTAAAGTAGCAGAAAAACCAATCAGCAAAGGAGGTTTGGGCTTAACTAACTTACTCATCTGGAATACAGCTGCATTCATGAAGCACATGGATAAATTTCTAAACTGTAACGAAAGCTTGTGGGTTGATTGGTCGAAGAAGTACATAGTGAAGAACAACGACTTTTGGGTGATGCAGCAACCTCAAAATATTAGCTGGACATGGAGATGCTTATTCAAGCTAAGACCAAAAGGTATTGCCACTCATCAAATACAAAATTAAGCAGTCCTCTCAAGCTAAAGTTTGGTTTGACCCTTGGTTGGAGCATGGTCTTCTTCTTTGTAATTCCATGCCGTATTTACAGTTGGAGCTGTCTGGTGTAAGTATGAATGCGAAAGTAGGTAATTTCATTACTGGTAACACTCTTGTTTTCCCTAATACTTCAGTTCACACTGTCAACGTTTTGTGGAATAAAGCTACGGCTATTATTATTCATGATATGAATGTAGACAATGTTCAATGGGGAGCAGGTAACAAAAGCTACGAGACTAAAACGATCTATAATCATATGGCTGGGATTAATGATATGATCTCTTGTAAGTGGAGCAAGAAAATTTGGAGTATTGATAATCATGCTAGAGAGAACCTTTTCCTCTGGAAAGTCATCAACAGAGCGCTATGCACTAAAGTGCGTTTGCATGAAAGAGGGCTGCTGAATGATCTATTGTGCAAGACGCGTGGTGAACTTCCAGAAATCCTTAAACACCTGTTCTTTGAATGCACTAAGACGCATCAAATATGGAAAGAGACTATGAGTGTTATTGGCTGTGGGGGAGTAACACGTGATAGTCGAAGAGAATGGAGGAGACTTGCTAATCAAACAAGTAGAAAGAAACTCAAGGGTAGATTGTTGTGTTATGTTCCGAAGAAATACGTGTATTCAGTCTGGAAAGAAAGAAATGTGCGGATTTTTAACCTAGCAAACGCAAAGAATAATGTGCAGTTCAGAAATGCTTTCAGAATGGAGCTCAGGAATGGATTAATGCTTTTAAATTTCACGTTCGACCCTAGCATACTTGATAAGCTGCTTTGATTAATTATCTTGTTTATATGTGTTCGCCTTTGTCATTTTCTAGTGATTAATGTACCGTGTTTCTCTGTAATCTTGTGTGTGTTGTATCTCTGCTTTTCTCTGGTACATTAATAAAAGTGGTAGGGGTCCACTCAACCCGTCGGTCTTGCCAAAAAAATATATATTTGACAATTCATTTGATTTCACTCACAATAGCTTTATCATTTTCTTAACTGTACTATGATATTCAAATGGAAATAATGAGTACTAAATTACCCTTATAATTATTTTACTAGTCTCCTACTTAATCAGTTGATTTGATTATCATTATAAATACCTGCTTACTTTATTTTGACAATAAATATTATCTACTACGAAATTGTTTGTTTGTTTTCATAGTTAGCATTATCATTAAAACTGAATTTTGGTGCATGTAAGATTCACCAAGTTTAAAATGTGTACCAATTTGACTATTTAGTCGTGTATATGTAAACAAATTACTTTTGGACTGTTATAAGGGATGAATCATTCTTATATCTTTACTTATCATAAATGCATTTCTCGATCAATACTAAAGAGCTGAAATTTATATGATACGTTAAAAGCATGTATACTAAAGATATAATTTGAAAGCTTTTTAAATATTTAAATGATATGTTAAAAGCATGTATACTAAAGATATAATTTGAAAGCTTTTTAAATGGTGTTTAGTGCCTTAGGCTAAACATCGAAATGTTTAGAAAACATTATAAAAATGTTGTAGTTGACTATGTATGTTCTGCTTACTTGGAAGAATAAGATAATGAATTTGGATATAAGATAATGATATTTTTAGAAAACATTATAAAAATGCCAACTCTTATCTTGTGATCATATTGGTCCGTTGTTTTGGTGTGTGGATTGAACATAAAAGGTTTGCTCATTCATTTACATATGGTAAGAAATATATTAATAGTCTAATACAACTTGCCTTTGGATGTTTTAATTTCACGCTAATTACTGATAAGTAAAAAGTTCAATATTTTGTTAAATGCATATGTTGACCATCTATTTTTTCATAGTCAGTTACAACAAAGCATGAATACAATGAAGTGAGTGAGTGAGAGCGTCTGTGTGTGAATAATATAAGGTGTAATCAAGATTCACTAATTTAAAGATTGTGTACCATTTAATTTTCTTTACTAATTTTAAAATGTAAACTAAATCTTAGCTTTGTTATTGATAGTTATGAAATTATGACTTGGTGACATATCTCAATCGTATTCTGACACCTAACTTGGCTATTTCATTCCTTTATGCCATATATGATTGAAATTATGCTATTTGTGGTAGAATTTTTTCTCAAATTAAATGTTTTAGCATATGTAAGGTCACTGGATATATTATAGGCATATTTGCTTTTAATTAATTGCTTTCTAATCCCTATTTTGTAGAGGTTCAGTGTATCATGCTGTGTAATAAGCAATATGGTCAATATTCCATAATTCCTCAGATTTTAATCTTCAAAGATAATAAATGACCATTGAATGTGAATTTGCATTAAGAATCTAATGATTCCATATTTTTAAATCCTCTGTCTTAACAGCATTGACCAACTGACATAAGGGTATTATTAAGTTGTTTCTGTATTTCTGTTCAGAGTTCAAACCTATTATATGTTTTTTAGGGGATTGTTAAAAGGACTCCACTTTTGGTTAAGGTGAGTACCATTTTCAGTTTATTTTAAATTTGTTAAGGGGATTAAAATAATCAGGAAAATAATTACAAGGATAAAATTAAAGGCTTTTTTATCCATAAGGATAACCCACTTAAATTTTACTCAAAAGGACAGCACACTCCTTTTCTTGTCTCACATGCCCTATTTCATGTAATTCATTGAACATTTAACCCCTAAATCATGCGCGCTATTTCCTTATTTCATGCACTATTTTTCGTCGAAGAAAATTTGGATCTCGCCGCCATTGATAGCGATTCTTATTCCTTCAGATTTTCGAATCAAATTTTTTTATTTGATCGCATAAATCCCAAGAGATCTGAAATTCTAAATTAACGCACAATTCTCAAACGGAAAATTGATCTCTCATCAATCAGACAGGAAAATCAAAATCACATTACATTTACTGTTGATTTTCTCCATTCATTTTGAGTTTATCATACGATTCTTTCACTGTTTGCGATAGGTTTTTAGTGTTTCTATTGGTAATTCATGGATTCTACTTGTGCTATAAGCAGGTATTATTTTTTACTTTTTTTCAGATTTTTAATTTTTTTTCGTTACTTTTATTCTAGTTTTTTCTTTTTTTAAGGTTGTAATTTGTTTCTGAATGCATTGATGAATTAAATCTGTTTTAGATTAAAACTTGTTTTGCGTTCATTAGTATTAATGTTACTATGATTGTTTGCAATGTATTAAAAAAAATTAACTATAGCAGTTTTTAGGTACCATTTTAGTATTTTTTTATGGTATCATTTTCTTCCCTTTCATTTGAATGTGCAATAGTTTGTAGGTATCATTTTAATATTTTTTAGGTATCATTTTTAATGTATTACCCTTGTTTTATTGTTTTATGGTATCTGTTTGCATCTTTTTACTTGGCTAACTGTTTTTTTTTCACATTACTTTTTTGTTCCAGTGGTGACGGCATTCTCCTTATCGTAATTGTCTTCAACGATACCTCTTTCAGTACTCGGTTGTCGATTAACTGCTCATTGGATGCTTTGAAAAACGAAATATGTGAGTATTGGTCTCAACTTACTCCCAAGTCCATTGAAATTAGCTTTGTGATTGAGGATAGAATTAAAATTGTTGAGAGTGATTATGATCTTCAAAGTATCGTTTTATTTCAATTACATAAGAAGAGTGCTTTTTCTGTTTTGATGTTAAGTTGAAGGAATTTCTGTTGGAAAATGTGATTGATGGTTCTTCTGCACTGTCTACTAATGTTTTAATTCCTTTATCTTCTGATCAAAGTTTGGGTGCGAACATTGTCGTTCAAAAGAAGAGTTATTTAAAATATTTGATGAAAAGAGAATCTACATAAAAATTTACTGATTTTACCAGTTTTTGTTTCGGAAGTGCCAAGGAGTTTAGAGAATTTTTAATGGCCTTTCAAATTAAATCAGGTCATGAATACCACTTTCTTAAGAACAGTGCTACTAGGATCACTGCTATTTGCTCATCATTTTCTACTGGTTGTTTGTTTAAAGTGCATGCTTCTTGTGATGTTGGCCAACTAAATAGGTTTTTCATCAGAAATCTGGTTGTCGAGCATTCTTGCGGGGGTGGTCTAACAAATTTGAGTAACCCTTCTCTATCAAGCTCATTTGTTAAATCATTGATAATAGATGAAATTAGAGATCATCCTAGTAAGAAACCGAAAGACATCATTGATGATTTTCGAAGAGAGTTTAATCTGAATTTATCTTACTCTTATGCTTACAAAGGAAAGCAACTAGCTTTATTGGAACTGTACGGCAATGATGCAATGTCGTACAATGATTTATCTTGGTATTTATGTGCACTACAGACTCAAAATCCTGGTTCTTATGTCGCCATGAATGTTAACTCTTCTATAAATTATTTTGAGAGAGTGTTTGTTGGTTTTGGTGCTTGCATTCTTGGCTTCAAACATTGTCGGCCTATGATATTTTTAGATGGTACCCATTTGAAAGGTAGGCCAGGAGTTTTAATGGGTGCTACAGCTAAGAATGGCAACCAAGGTATTATTTTACCATAATTTTAAATGATTTACATATACATATGGTACCATTTGGATTTTATGTGATCAGTTTTCTCCAGTTCATTTTCTGATTTATCAGTTTATTATTTTTTACTGTATCATTGTTTAGATATACAGATTTTAGTTATCATTTTTATTGGCATTACGGTATCATTTTCTTCTCTGTTTTTAGTATACAGTTTGTAGGTATCATTTTAGTTCCTATCTAGGTATCATTTTTTCTCAAACAGTTTTTAACCATCAGTTTTGGTTGTTTGCAGGTATCGTTTTGATTTATACAATATCTAATTAGCTTTATCGTATGTTTGAAATTATCAATTTTTTTTAAAAGAATGATTTCCTATTGAATTTTTATTCTCAATTTTTATGCAGGTTTCTTCCCTTTAGCTATGGCCATAGTTTCAATAGAAAATGTGGATAATTGGAGCTGGCTTCTTAATCATTTGAAGAAAATGCTCAACGAAGATCGTAATTTGGTTTTTATGTCCGATCGACATCAAGGTCTGATTTCGGGTGTTCACGATGTCTTTCCCACTTCATATCATAGTTATTGCTACCTTCACATGGAACAAAATTTGCTGCCTGCTGTTAAGTCCAAAAATGCACACATTTTGTAACGACCCGGGGAAAAGCTCGACGCTCAAGTTTTCGACAATAATATATAAACCCATATTACTTGCCAAAAGCCCAAGTATCGAACCCCAGATTGTCATGAGAAAGAATTTAGAGGGTGAGAAAAGAAAGAAAGAAATAATAGAATAGAAGAAAGAAAAAGAACACATCAGAATCTCACAGTGGAACAAATAAAATATAATATCAAATCTCTTTATACAAAGAACTGTATACACATACCAATCATCAGAGTACAACATATAACTGTCACAACAGAAAAATATCTGTATATAACTAGCGGTGAAGCCTCCTGCTTCTAGCTTCTAGAACCCGAGCACATTTGAAGCAAAGCAAAACCTAACCTGGAACATACTCAGTCTGGAATATACTCAGTCTGACCCGAGCACATTTGAAGCAAAGCAAAACCAAGCGAAACCTAACCTGGAACATACTCAGTCTGACCCGAGCACATTTGAAGCAAAGCAAAATACACCGGGTCAGTCTGGAATACTATCAGTGATAAATTCACAGCACACACACAACTTGTTTAACTTTGGAAAATCCTTTCTGAAATCAAAGGATAATAGTAAGACCAGCCCACACATAAATAAGGACGGTTTTTACCTTACTATAACCCAAAAACATTTTTGAAATTCATACTTTGTTCTGATATTATCATAGTGTCTAAATACAAGTAAATAACAATCTAGAGGAACGCTTGCATCTCACGCTCCCCATATATAGTATACAATCAAAACCGCGGGCGCTTATTGGATATTGGATTCCAACTTGACAAGGTATGGGACCACCTTCCGAATGTGTATCTCTAGAGGCAAATACACTGGGTTCAACAAGAACGTCTTGCAACCCGACCAACACATGACCGACCACTCATTTCGCTTGAGTGTATCGAATGTATATCACCGACGGTTGGGATCAGCAACCGCCTCCCAAAAAGGGACAGCATCGAATATAGATTAAAGAAGCAAATGAAATTTCTCTAGATAGGTGATTATAAACCCTAATGGGAGCGACCCCACATAGCCATGCTGCCTGCCCGATTTTTGTCATTTCCCGGTTGATGAGGCTTGAGGCTAGAATTCTTTTTCAAACATCTGGCCACCATTCACTTTGAATGCCACATCGTCAGATCCTCTGGATATCACTAATTGATGTCCACAAAAATACTATAGTTGGGAGCTAACCAACTATAATACGTTTGAATAAATCAACGTACGTGGTTCGATCCTTTGGAAATACTCTGTCAGACACTCGTCCATACAAGTCATCCAGGAACAGGATGAACCGAAAGTACTCTCCTACTGCATCTCGTATAGGAATCACCCATGGATCAGTAGCGAGAAGTCCTTGCAACCCGTAGATTCCAACCACAACAGAATCACAGTTTATCTCTGTTTGCAAGACAGAGAATCTTAGTGGCTCTTCCGCTTATGAAGATCTACGGTCTTCAACGCTCCATCTCGATCTTCTTCTAATATCTTCACGTATTTGTTGGTCGGAATGGTTTTCGAATATAACTTCGATCCCGGTCTTTCCATCCCAACAATCGTATTGGTCAGGTTTGATAGTCGATGATTTAACTATCAAATAACAATCGTGTCAATGATTTCATTGATTCTGTATTTGGCATTACTTGGCCTATTTAAATATATATATATATATATTTAACCAAATGGTAAATCAACTTTTAAATCTTCCAATATTTTTAAAACATTATATTTATCCTTATTTATAACAAAACCATTTTAATTACTATAGAGCATATATATATATATATATATATATATACATATATATACATATATATATATATACCCAACTTTCCACTTCTTTTGGAAACATCGATATACTTTCTTTAAAACCCTTTTTCCCTTATATTTGAGTGTCTCGATATATATACATCTTATAGATATATATAATATACTTAATGGTATTAACCGTTTCCAATTCTAATAAGGTTAAAGCAAAGGTCGACTTATGATTCAAAATCAAATATTCTTCTTTATTTTGAAACTAGTATTGCAATATCATCTACATCCCACGTTCTCGCATTAGAGTTCAATATCCATGTATAGGATAAAACCAATTTCAACACATTCACTTATCCCAAACTAATACCATTCCTCGATAATAGTGAAGCCAACCAAGTTGGGGTATTTTAGTTACCTCTCAAACCTTGATCGACCCCGTTCTTATCTCAGAATAACATTAATTTATCTCATAACCACAAATATTTAAAACCCCATTTTCCCCTTTTGATTTCAAAATCTGGTTTTAAAAACCCGTTTCTTAAATTTGAAATCCTCGTTCAAAAACCTTTTACTTAATTCCTTGAATTAAGTAAATATTCACTAACCATAACCTTTACTCAAAACATTATTTCACTTATTTTAATAATTAAGAAAAACCCTATTTAAAATTGCTATATTTACTACCAAATCCATTTTCTCATCTCGTTTGAACGCTTGGGTTATGAACCCCTTTATAACCCCTTGACCATACTTATCGCTAGTTAATTATTCCTTACTTGGATTCCGATTAAAGATCATCACCTTAAATCATTATTAATTAAAATAATGATTAACCTTAATATTAACTATATTAAAAATAGTTAACCTTTTTATTAACTAAAAATATAACAATTATTACCTTTAAAGGGTTAACCAATAATAATTAATTTCATTAAAACCAAATACTTCAATAATTCCTTAAATTATAGTAAATCAAAGATTAAATCCTTATGGTTACCGAAAGATTCACTAATATTTAACACTATTCAATTAGAAATTTCCTTAAATTTATAGTTAATCGAAGATTAACTAATGTTTAACCATAAACATCTCAATAAATTTTCTTAATTTATAGTCAATCAGAGATTAACTAAATCTTTTCCCCTATTCGTTAAATTTAACGAATATTTAGAAAACCCATTTCATTATCAATTTAATTCCATTGACAAATTAAATTAAACACGGTCGATTTTATCAACCGTACCTATCAGTTATCCATTAACTGAATTGCATTGTCATTTCCCCCTTTTAAAAAAAACACTATTTAATTGTTTGAAAAACAATTATCCTATCTTACCAATCTGTCGGTAAATTCTTGGCTTTCTACTTTTAAAACTCGTCTTAACCATTTAAATAATTTCTTTCATAACCTTGATCAAAGATATATTTATGATTTTTCTATTTTAATTACTTTTACAAAATAACTAACACTCTAGTTCGGTTATAAAATAATTTATACCTTAAAACTACGTCGACCCATCTGACAGTAGAACGACATTTAAAACAATATATTTTAGGCCATTTTTCTGCCAATTACCCAATCAGCACTGTCGATTAATCTTAATCACAACGATGATGAATATATATTCAACCATCAACATTCAAACAGGTTTTGGTGTCAGTCAGAGTGAACAATTCATATATATGCATAACCAACAAAAATACAGTTTATTTGAGGAATCCAGTTGGATCCCTCCAACCTGTCATTCTCTGCATCACAGATATCAGTCATACGAATTTAATTTCAATAATATATTATTTAAAACTGACGAACATAAATAACAATAATCAATCAAACAAACAATAACATCCATAACAGCAAATCAACCAATTTCTACTGTTTAATGGTCAATTATATTTCTCTATGGATTTACCACATCACAGAATTCCAGAGGGTGTGAGAATTAACTCACCAGATTTATTTCGGTCGACGGTTGACGCGTTTGTTCCTTTTAATCTTGAACAGACATTCAAAATTTGCTAAAATTTCAACTGCGTCAGATCAGTGCCTAGTCAGTGTCATCACCTAGGCCTCGTCCCTGCGATCCCAACGGACCCAGTTTCGTTAAATTTTGTTATCATACGAGAAAGATGCGCTAATTTAAAGTTTATGCAAATATACGATTATATATTAAATTAACTGATTAATTAATTAAATAAATACTACCTTAATTATCTCTTAACATCTTCCACGTCAACCTTCTTAATCACCTTCACGCGGTTTCTCCGGTTCCTCCATTCAAACCCCGACGCTACCTTCTTCCTCACGAACACGACCCAAACATCCACCCACCACCATCGATTTACTAAACCGGAATCCACCCCTGACCCGTCGCCGAAACCACCTGAACCCCTCCTACCATCGCCAGAGACGACGACCTCCAACACCCACTGCTCCGCCCCAAAAACTGCTCCAACCGAAAACCGTTCATCTCCTGATTTGCGCCTCCACTCACCTCCTGACACCACCAGACCGCCACCAACCTCACCCCTGTACTTCGGCCTTCCCTTCCCTTCAGATCCCCGACCACCTCATGAACCACGGTCATCGGAAATGGCCCAAAACCGATCGCCACTTTTATAAACAGCCCCAAAAACAACCTCTCAGTTCATCTCTTAACCACGGCTCCCACCGACCACCGGAGAACACGAGACCACCACCCAATCGAAGCCTTGCCTCTCCTCTACAAAACCCCCAAGGTCCCGCCCTCTCAAATCGATCAAATCTCCTCAATTTTGAAGAAAAACAAAAACAATTTTCCATGGTTTAACACCGATTCCGGCCACCTCCGACCACCATTCCACCCCAACTTTCTCCAGTAGGTAGATATCGTCCCGATCTACCACTTTCGCTTTGGAACCCCCCTCGAATTCATCACGGATTGAAAGGTATAAATTAATTTGCGTTTGAGGGTTTTTCTGTAAATTTACATGAAAATTTTCTGATTTGGGAATTTTTGTTTGGTAGGTGGCTGAAATTAGGTCATATATATAAGTGGAAATTATAATTTTATATTCGTGAGGTGACTAGCGATATTTTTTTTCGTATCTATTGCGTTTTCGAACGTTATTTATTCGCTCCTGCGCTCACGTACAAACCTCGTTCGAGACGCGAATGGACGGCATAGTATAATTTGACGATACGGTCCTAATGAAACTTGTTTCGTCGAATTCCGAGTTCGTTTGCTCGAATGACCCTCGTTCACGTTCAAATAGTCGTTTTTATTGGTATTTTATTTTGCCACGCTCACAAATTAACCCCGATTGACGTGCCACTTGAAACCTAACAATAATTTACTGTTGCAGTCCCAATAAAATTTGTTTCGTCGAAAACTGAGGTCGTTTGAATAAAGGCCCTTTTATAACTGGCCAATTCAAATAAAATAAATCAATTTTAAAATATCTCAATATAATAATATTAAAATATTGCCATTAGTCAAACTCGACTAGAATTTGATGTAGATTCACAATAAAATAACTCGGGTTGAAATCCAAGTCAGTTCGATATTCAAAATAGTTAAAACCCTTTATTCAATATAAATAATCGATATAATATATATATATATATATATATATATATATATATATAAATTCCATAGCGACCTTTTAAAAATTTGATTTGGACATAAAATAAAATCTACAACATGAAAACTCGATTTTTCTCTTTCATTATAAAAATATCGTCAAACAGATTCTAGCGTTTCTTGTTTCGAGAAAATCCGACTTATTTTGAATCCTGTACAGCTGTTTAAAGTTCAAAATGCCAAATTATGAACTACCGCGCAGCTGTAGCTCGTTTTATAATTAAATTATAAATTAAACCTTATAATGTCGTTTTATAAACAAAATCGCCACGATAATTTCAATAAAACCAATATTGAATCATTTTAAACTTGCCCGATCACATTATACGGCAAAATCAACATTTTCCCAATATCCCGAAAATAAAATATCATTATATTATTAATATAATTTAAATATTCAAATTAAAATGGTCAAATCGATTATTTATATTCAAATCAATATTTTAAATAAATAAAATATTTCAAATAAATGGTCAGAAAATACGGGACGTTACACATTTCGATTGTGGAATTGTTCCGGACATGTTCTCGAGCATCTAATGTTCTTGAGTTTCAAGTTGCTCATTCTAAGTTTTTACAAGTTGGTGGTCCTGCAGCGGTTAATTTTTTGAAAGACAAACCTTTCGATAAATGGGCTGATTTTTTTTTTTCCGTGGTAAAAGGTATGGTGAGTATAGCTCTAACGTGGCTAAAAGTTTCAACAGCTGGATTTTAGAAGAACGGGCCTTACCAATTACATCTTGTTTGGACGGGATACGAATAAAAATCATGGAACAAATGGCTAAACGCCGAGAAGAATCCCGTTTATGGACTACCATTTTGTGTCCAACCATGGAAAATCGATTAAAAGACTTAGTTGAAGAAGGTTTTGGTTGGGATGTATTCAAGGCTTCTGAACACCTGTTTGAAGTGAAATCACCAATTTCTCATCGTGTTGATCTAAAAGACTGGACGTGTAGCTGTAACAAGTGGAAAGTGATGGGTTTTCCATGTGCTCATGCTATAAAATGTATTAATAAAATGAAATTAAATGTGTATGATTTCATTGAGCACTATTTCACCGAAGAAGCTTACCGGTCTTCATATAGTCATACAATTAATCCTATACCTACATATGACAAACCTGATGTTGATTCAAGTAATGAAGCAATAATTAAGCCACCAAAGGATAAACGTGGTGCCGGTAGACCTTCATCAAAAAGAAAATGTGGATTTGCATATTTTCCAGAACAAGCAAAATAGATGTAGAGTGTGAAATGAATATAGTCATAATAAGCGCAATTGTCAAGCTTCCAAAAATAAAAAATGAAATTCATTACATTTGTTCTAGGTATCATTCGTATCTCCATATATACTTGTCAAGAAAACTTGAATGCGTTTGCAATATAGTGTTTGCTGAACTGCAAATGTACGCAATTATCTACATTTTTAATAAAAAATCTTCTTCGCTTATTTTGTTTACGTTTGATTATTTCATTGATGTGTTATTGGCATTCTGTTTTTTTATGTTGTTCTGATCAATGAGATTCGATCTGCATGTTTAATATTAGTTTTTATCTCTTCCATGAATCTATTTAATTAGTTATTCTGTATGTTTGATTAATTAGATATTTTTTCTTTGTCTTGTCGGGTTCATTTTTGTGTTGTTACCATGTGTAGAAATTTATTTGGTATCATTTTTATAAATTTTTAGGGATCATTTTTAATTTATCTCAATTCAAAATTCCATGGGTATCTTTTTTCCTTACTGCAGTTATCATTTTTATTTTTATTTTTTAACTTCAGATTTTGGTTATCATTTTTTCATTATTTTAGGTATCATTTTTTAAATCCATACATTATTAGCCAAAAATATTATTGTCATTTCAAGTTTTAATCATCCAATTTACTGAGTTGACTATTTTATGCAATGATTCATTGTTTTATTCAATCCCATTTAATGTGTTGAGTATTTAACATATGCAAAATCCATAGGTATCATTTTTTACACAATTCAGTTATCATTTAAATTGTACCAATATTCATTCAGATTTTGGTTATCATTTTTTATATATTGTAGTTATCATTTTCTGATTTGTTATC
The DNA here is from genome assembly GCA_030737875.1 of Allium sativum. Taxonomy (NCBI): domain Eukaryota; kingdom Viridiplantae; phylum Streptophyta; class Magnoliopsida; order Asparagales; family Amaryllidaceae; genus Allium; species Allium sativum. Next base: position 89,888,499 of record CM060920.1, read on the forward strand.
CACTTTACAGTTTTTAGTTATCATTTTTTACATTAGGTTAGTTCACATCAATTCTGCACACATAAAAAAGACTGAGAATGAATTTTTTTTTACATAAATTCAGTCTTTTCAAATCGAATTCAGCAATGTGTCAAGTATGAAGATTTATCATCATGTATTCATGCAAGATTAGTATTTCACACAACCACCCATTCATTACTGAAATTCAAAATGTTAACATCTGCATAAATTTCAATCTAGAAGAAAATACACTGTTTTCCAACCAACTACAATATACAGCACTGTTTCACTCATTTTTTCATTCATTTTTTTAGTCTTCTTTGACAATCCAGTGATGAATCAAACCAAATTCCAGCAGCATGCATGATTGGATATAACTTCACGCACCATCAGTGCTCTTATTTTATTCATTTTCTCTTTTGAGACCTTTAGAGGAATTTCAGCTCTGTTGTCTGAAATTATGTTTACGATGACGAATATCCCGCAGTCCACTCTGCATAAATGAAAATTAACGATGTTTACAAATTGTAAAGAACAAATGTCAGTTATTTTTCTTGTACATTGAATACTGATTTATGTCGGTTACAATCAATTATCATTACAAACTACTTTTTTTGTATTGACCAAATAAATAAAAAAAGATGAAAAAATAATTAGCCTGTCAGAATGCTGCTGTGCGCATGGTTCTTGAAAAATCTCTCCATCAACAATCTTCTTATCTACAATTTTATTCTCTACCCAAAGTCGTTGCAGAATTTCTTCAACTTTCTTTTGCTGTAATGAACATTTTTTAGTACTAACTCGCTATCAATAAAGACATTACAATTTTCTTACCATTTCATATGCTTCATTTAAATGAAGATTATTGAACTTGTTTGATCTTCTTGGTCTCAAAGAATCATAGTGAACCCATTACATGTTTGCATATGCTAATGTCAACAGCGTCTAATGGTTGTCAAAATGTAATGGGAAGTAAATTTTTTCTGTATAACTGTTCAAAGCTGCTTCTTTTAAGAAAGGAGTAACCAAACTTTTAATAATTGAACTCCTGCCCTCCATAATTGCTTTCTGCTCAGTGTACATTTTAATTTAATAATTGTTGAAGACATGAATACCACAATAATATTTTTTTAAACCTGTGATTCAACTTACTGTCATAAGTGTAGACATTGCGTAATTGTTATCAACTAAATCACATTTATGGGTGCACCAGTCGATTATCTGAAAATACAATGAAAACAATAAATTACATACAGTAAATAAACATGTTTCAACATCTTATAACAGATTTATGTCTTCAAATTTATCTGTTTTAGTACGACATAATTTGAATCTATGTTTTACATTTTCTGAGTATCATTTTTATATTTAATTAGGTATCATTATCTTATTCATTATACTGATCATATAAAAAATTAGAAATTTGGTTATCATTTTTTTTAAACATGGCAATCATTACCACATTTTTGTATATATGTTTACCTGCCCATCTGTGAACGAACCTCTCAGCACTTCTGTCAGCATATCCTTTGTAACAATACAGCCTCCCCTTGCTGGATCATCATTTTCCCAAGCAATCGGACTGTCAATTATTTACAAGTCAAATAGTTAATAAAATTATTTCTACGTTGTACAAGTATAGATGAAAATATTATACTTACTTCTCTTTGGCTATTGACATTGAATAAAATTTCCTTACAATTCTACCTTCCTCATCATCAAGATGTTTAGTCACTTTTTTGCATTTTGACAAGTGCAAGTCTTTTCATGAAGGTTCCTCAACATTTATTGGCTCTTCTAGCCTAACAGTATGTTCCTGATCTATGTTATCTTCATTTACCTTTTTTTCCCTGCATTTTTCATCATCAAATGGAATCAATGAAAGTTGTAACTCCTCATTTTTTCCTTCACTAGAACCTTCATTCTCCTTCTTCTGTGTTACCCGTGCTTTCTTCGTTGCTTTTACATAATATTCAAACTCCTATTTTCTTTTTTGTGTTCTTCTTCTTGCTCTCATTCTCAGTATGTATGAAGGTGGTTTTGCACTTTTTGGCTTGGAAGCTGATTTTTTTAAGTCCTTTTTTAACTATTTTATCCGAATTCCCTTCTATGGTTTTCATCTTTTCAATCTCTACAGTCAAATTAAAACTAAAGTCCGGAGGATCAATGTCGTAAATTGACTGTACACTCTTTTTTTGACTCCTGCTATCATTGACAGAATCATCAACTGTGATTGGCGTAGTTTCATTCTCTATTACAGCAGTCATGTTTTCTTCTCCATAGGTCCTTTCAGCATCATTCGTCATGCCATCGTTCATTTTAACTTGGTCCTGATTCTCATTATTCACCTCATTTTTACTTATTTGATTACTTTTCAAGTTTTCATCTGTATGCGTATCACCCAGTGTCTGTTCTAAATCAACTCTATCATCCGTTTTCTCGTGTTGCATTTCAGCTTTCTACTCTTTCATCTGGTCTTTAAGTTTACATAACTCCTTTTCTACTTTTCTTCTCAAATTTCTTTCTTCCATCCACTTCCTTTTAAATTCTTTGTTTTCCTTCTCCAATTCTGTGATGCAGTAGATAAGAACTCTATTTTCCATGTTCTTATCAACTTTTTCCACTACTTGGACCTGCTGATTACGCGTTCTTTTTTTGGTTTGCGCAACTTTTCCTTTTATTGTAGCTCTTCTTTCCAAAATTTCCTTACACTCTAACAGAAGCGCCTCATGCAGCTCAATTTTTCTCATTTCCATTACCTATACAAGAATATGCATTATATGAATCAATCTGCATAATTGCCACATTGCTGAATTGGATTGGAAAACACTGAATTTATATCAATTTTTTTTCATTCTCAGTATTTTGTATGTGTGTCGTAATGATGTGAACTAACGTAATGTAAAAAAATGATAACTAGAACAGCTAGAAAATGATAACTAGAAACGGTAAAGTTGGTAAGAAATCAAAAAAATGATACCTACAATATATACAAAATGATAATCAAAAACTGAATAAACATAGGTAGAAATTAAATGATAACTGAATTGTTATGAAAATGATACCTATGGAATTTTCATATGTTACATACTTAGAAGAATAAATGAGAAAGAATAAACCACTGAATCATTACATCAAAGAGTGTAGTCACTAAATTGAATGATGAAAAACTGAACTAACAACAATATTTTTGTCTAATAATTTGTATTTGTGCAGAAATGTTGTTTAATAAAAAAAACTCAGAAAATGATAACTACAATTTAAAAAAAATGATATCCAGAAAATGTTTATTGATATAAATTATAAAAATGATATCTAAAATAAATAAAAAATGATAACCAGAATCTGAAGTTAAAAATTCAAAACAAAAATGATAACTGCATTGAAGAAAAAAAGATACTCATGGACTTTGAAAGTAACATAAATAAAGAATGATCCCTACAAAATTATAAAATACAAACCAGAAAAAATTCTACACATGATAACAACACAAAAATGAACCCTACAAACAAATAGAAAAGATAACCAGCTACTCAAACATATAAACCAATGTTACTTCTTCACTATTTTTACACATGGTAACAAAATTAAAATTAACTCTGTACAAAATTAACACTGAAATATTGATATTTCTACCTGTCCAGCTTTAAAAGTGTCCAAAAATTCCTTCTGAACTATTTTACTTAATTTCCTCAGATCCCACCTAGCAAATCGAGGTATTTTGTTCTCAAACTTCTTCCTCTGGGCAATTAGATTTACCTTCTCACACATCACACACTGCATATAAATAAAAACCAATGTTAAAATTGAATTCAATAATACTTCTTTGGGTATACAGAAAAAATATTGTATGAAAAAATTTACCAAATGAAGCATTGAACAGCCGGCCATATCCCGCGGATTTTTTACGTAGCTTTTTACAAACTTTTTAAAACTCGAATGAATGGTTTTTGGCCAGGACACTGAACTCATCTTTTTCACATCTACAATGTATGGAATAAAACACAACTAAACTTTTGTTGGTTATTGGGAAAGAAAAATGTAATCAGTATTAACATAATCATAAGGAGTGGCAAGTCCTCTTCGAACTCCTTCTTTTTCTTCCCTACTTCTTCTTTAATTCTTTTTTCAATTGAACTCCTTGTAATTATAGTCGCTTTCCCAAAATTTCTTGACACGAATTCCTTGCAATCTATCGGTATCGTTCTACTAGTCATTTTTGGTGTGTCGTCTATATCAGAACCTTCTAAAGGCATGTAAAATAATAGACTTATATCTTCTGCCCGAATTTCCATTTTACTTTCTCCAAACACAAAACATTCTTTCTCCACTGAGTAGCATGAATATACTACATCCAAATTTTCTGCTTTTTTCTTGCATTCAGTCAGTGAAATGTTTTTCTCATAAAAAAACATAAAAAAAAAAAAAATCATAAAACGGTGTTCTTTTCAAAATGTCAATTTGCTTGCATGTTAATGTTTTCTTGTCTCTCAACAAACAGATCGTCTTGTAAGACGATTGCAACCCAGTATGCTGTTGCACAATTAGTTCTTTCACCTACGACTAACTCTACTTTTCTCTTCATTGAAATGCCTGACTTAATTTCTTGAGGCCTTGGATTCTCAAAATCATCATCCTAGTTATCATTAAAAAAAAATTTAATGCAGAGAATAATAATATTTATCAGTGACACAATTGTATGTAACGCATTTAAAAAAAAATTAATCTAATTAACCCTTACATTTATTGTTTGCATTATCCTTTTTACATTCTACATTATCATTTTTCCTTGCACTAAGTTAATATCAAGTTAAATATTACTTTCAGAATCAAGGTATCATTTTTAACACATATACAATATCATTTTTAATAAAAAGCTCTACTCAAGTTAGCATTTTAATACCATTGTAGTTATCATTTATATATCATTGAAGTTAGCATTTTTAACTTACAGAATTTTCTTCAGTTTTTCCCGCATTCTTATCTTCAAATATTTTGGTTTTTCTTCCTTCTTTAACCTGCACAAATGAATAATTATTGTTACAAAATTTAAACAAACACTACTGAAAATTCTTATTATGAATAACACATACCTTTTTTTATTGACTTTTATTTCTTTCTTGAACTTTTCTTCCACATACTTTGGATTATTAAACCGTTTTGACCGAGTCTCCTTACTTACTACTCTACCGCTTTTTCTCATTTTTTCATTTCCATCATTTTTTCGATCCAGAGTATCACTTCATATTCCAACTTTCACTTGCTCTACAGTTTCAGCGTTGACAGTATCATTTTTTTCTCCCAACATAAATTCTTCATCATTTTTACCTTCGATTGTATCGCTCCGGTTCTCAACCACAATTCGTTCGTTACTAGTTTGTACATTTTCAGTATCATTTTTTCCATCAACTCCTCTTTGATCGACAAATTGGCAATCAACGTTATCATTTCCTCTTTCAACTGCGATTTTAACCATTACTGGATTGTCAATTTGCTTCTGACCATCAATACTTAGGGTTTCGACTCCAGCTTGGGACAATTCCGCAGCTTCAACTAGGGTTTCAAAATTCCTTTCCACTACTTTTTCCATTAACTCGCTGTCAGTATAGTCGCTCCGGTTTCGATCTAATTTAGGAGACTTGGTAGGCGGAGAATTCGACGATCGCGATTCTGTAGTCATTTCTTAATTACGGCGGAGAGAAGTATGGCTTAAGACTATTAAGACAGAAAATGAAATAACTGGGTTTTTTTTGGGCTGAGCTATTAATTGTCCTTTTGGATAAAATATAATTGTGTTGTCCTTATGGATAAAATATTAAATTAATTTGTCCTTATAAATTTTTTTTCCTAAAATAAATTAGCCTCCCCTTAAACATATTAATAAAATTTCCAATACTAACCCTACTCTTTATTAATGCAACCTTAAAACATAAACTCTATTTAATTCCGCACATAGAAAAATAATAATACATGAAACATAAACATTTTGCACATATGAAAATAACATATTCAAGCATTGTTTACTTTAGTATTCACTGTCACAGTAAGCATGGAACACAACAACAAAATATACACATACAAAACACACTAGCCATAAATGACAATAAGAGTAACAACATATACTTAGCACGGCATGAACATAAGCATAAATTCACTAAACAAACATTTGTTTTAATGTTGGAATATGTACACTGTTCTAATGTAATTACTTTTGACAAATCATCTCATAGTGAGGTTGTTTTTCTTATCAAACTGTAACATATTGTATTCACCCTCGAACAAAATCCAAACTTTCAATGACGAACTGTATTCATCATTCGCGCAAACGAACGAAATTCATCCACTTTCTGCAAACTGTATTCATCTTTTTCAACAAAATCTAAAATTTCAAAAAGGAGATTTATCAACATTAGATTTTTTTTCTCTGTTTTTTTTCACTTCGTGGCTTGTTTAGATTGAACTGAGATTGAATTTTGATCGATAAGTTTTAAGGGATGATGAGGTCGGAATACTTTAGTCTATATTTTATTTTATTTTTAAAATTCCAAACTCACCTTAACAAATTGATATTCTTTTTCCATTGTCTACTTTCGCTCCATACATGTCATATCATCATACTTTCGTCGATCCATTCAAATATCTAAGACAAATTTTAACGAATAATAAAAAAGAAAATTTATGCTACTTGCATAACCTCTGACTGCAGTTTAAATTGTCCGAACTTTTATTTTTCTTCTTTTTATTCATTTGTTACTTCTCTTTTGTAGCTTGTAGAGATATATTTACCACTTCAGTATATGCATGTAATTTCAGCAATTTAATTTTGGTTGTTTTCCCAAATGTTTTCATCTACTTGGCTTTGTAACTTACAGGGACACTATTATGGTTCATATAGTTTTGAAGTGCAATATAAGGGTTAACCAAACTACATTAGTTTATTGTATAGCGAAATTATTATGCCTACTTGCAGCTGTTCAAGGCCTTTAAGTTCATGCCTGAATTATAAGACAATGGAGAGAGGATTGTTTAAAAAAAAAAATAAAAAAAAAATAGATAAATAAATAAATAAAATAAAACATGCTATCTATAATCCGATGTGTGATGCATTTGGGAACTATATAGAGAAGATTTATATCCATTTCCAATGAGATTTGTTTCTTTCTCTGGGTTCTTATTTCTATCATATAACTCCCTTTATCAATCTTTTGTGTGTGATACACTCTGCATAATTGTTGTTCTCCCTCAAAAGGAATAGAAGTCTGTGATATAATTTACTTTTCTGCAGAATTGAGCTACCATTTTAATTGTTAAGATTTAGGTGAAGTTAACAGTATTATTATTTACATTTAAATGTTCATAAACATGAATAATTATTGTTTTATATCACATATTCAAAGATTACATCTCTTAAAAAGTGTAATCCTGAATAAAGTGCAAAAGATGCAATACAAAAATTGAAAGGTTCAGTATCCAATATAAACATGCTCCAGTCGATTATAGTGTTGAAGTAAATGACGGTAGATGTCAAAGTAACTACAAAGGACATGTTTGAGAAAAGCCAGATGGCATCCCATGTCAAAGAAAGGACGTCCGGTGTTCTCAACAAAAGATAGGACTATAGCAGAGGTCAAAAAGTGCAGAAAGGGTGCTGTCAGCAAAAGAGGGCAGAAGGCATCAAACACCAAAGACATAAAAAGTTGCATATGGAACACAGTAGGGAGTACAAAAAGAACAGTTTTGAAATTTAGCTGTAGCAACAAGAATGAATCTGGAGAAGGCATGGTAGAAAACTGATCACAAAATTTACTAAAGAAAAATTTATAGTTGAAGAAAGCATGCATTCAAATCATTATATTTCATGATAGATGATGCAGTAAATTCTTGGTTTAAACATTAATTATGTTGATTTATTGATAGCATTTATAGCTATTGAGTGATAATCAGTTACATGTTATGTAATTAGATAAATTATCGTATTTCAATATCAATCAAAAAAGTCCTACACCTTTTTCAGTTTTAACCTATCTAACATATAATTTTTCCATCTTGCACAAATTATAGCACACAAAGAAATGAAGAACTTTCAACAAAAATAAATATAATGGTAGGGATGAATAATATCAGAAACAATTTAATTTTGAGCACTTTGATGAGTCCAAAATTGCAGTTTAATTTTCTTACTAAGTGTCATTGCTATGGATGTGGTCTTCCATATTGTAAAAGATATATGTTGGAAATTGTTTTGAAACAAAAGGGTGAATTATTAAAAAAATTAGAATAAGTGTAAGAATGACTCCTATATGTGAATAGTCCCACACCTTGAGACTATATGAAAGAAGCAACTATTTATACTTGTTTCTTAGAAGACATGTTGGAGCCTTGGGACTCCCAATACATGCTTTGTTGTGAGGAGGGAGACCATGCATCATGACCACCGTACACGACCATCCACAATAATATTTGAAACCTTTTCTGAACCATAAAAAACCTGTTAACACCAAGAAGATCAATTAAACATTTGGAGTTAATCCATGGTTCAAACCACAAAAGTGTGCTAGACTCAAACCGATACCCCCTTCTCTCTTCGGCTTACATAAGTTATTCCAGCTAATTTTATGTTGGGAACCTCCCCAGAAAAAATCAGCACAAAGTATATTAATTTTATCAATAGTGACCTCTGGAATTTGATAAACAAACATCAAGTACATGACAATGAGTGTTAAAACTAAATGAATCAGTTCGGCATGACCAGCTAGACTCAAGTACTTAGTATCCCAACATTGAATTCTGTCTTGAATCTTATGAAAGAAGGAGGCGCATTCACCATAATGTAGATAATTTGTAGATAAAGGCTCGCCAAGATACTTGATAGGCAAACTACCCACTTCATAGCCGAAAATGTTAGTAATGTCGTGAGTGTTATGAGCATGAAGACTAAAAAATATTTTAGTCTTTAAAGAATTGACATTTAATCTGGAGTATGTACTAAGATTAGCAAATATATTTTTCAAAGTAATAGCAGAAAGACTATTGCTTTTACCAAACACCAAGGGACCGTCTGCATAAAGGAGATGACTAATTTGCGGTTGAAAATTATGAATCGGAGAGAAGGTCTTCTTAGCAGTCTCCTTATGCATGTAGTAACTCAAATATTCCATTGCGATACAAAACAAATATGGGGACAAGGGATCCCCTTGTCGTACGCCGCGATTAGATGTGATAAACCCTTTAGGAACCCCTTGCATTAAAATGGAGAAAGTTGTAGTCGAGATGCATTCGTAGATAAGATTAATGAAATGCATTGGAAATCCCATAGAATGCATAATATAGCAAATTAGCTCTCTGTTTATCATGTCATACGCTTTGTGTAAATCATCTTTTACACAAAATTTACTCACACCAGCTTTTTTAAAATCTGTAAGTAGTCCATGGGCTAATAATATATTATTTCCCATGTACCTTCCATGTATGAAGGCACATTGACTTTGGGAAATGAGATACTGCATTAGAGGCTTCATTCTGGCACAAAGAACTTTGCTGACAGTTTTATAAAACAAATTACAACATGAAATAGGGCGGTAGTGTGTGATCTCAGAAGGTCGATCAATCTTGGGAATAAGAGTAACAAAGGTATGATTAATCCCCTTAGGCAGTTTTCCAGTTGAAAATATATCTTGTACTGCTTCAAGAAGATCCAAATTGATTTGATCCCAGTGTAGTTTAAAAAAATTCGAATTGATTCCATCAGGCCCGGGGCTGGAATCGTCATGTATAGAGAAAACTGCTCTCTTGATTTCATCCAAACTAATGGGAGCCAATAGCATTGATTTTCCGGAATGATTGATAGTAGCTATAGGTTCGAATTCTGTAAAACGATTAATTATTGGACGGTTAAACAAGTCAGTAAAGTAGGAAATTGCTTGGGCTTCAATTTCACCAGGCTTATACAGTAAGTGTCCATTTGCAGAGATCAAAGCTTTAATATTATTATGGTATTTCCTGAAAGACATTTTAGAGTAGAAGAACTTGGAGTTAGTATCTCCCTGTTGAAGCCATAGAACCTTTGCTCTTTGACGTATTCCCCAAAATTTAATACGTTGTTGTGTCATGTACAGGTGTTTTGCTTGAAGCATTTGGTCAAACAGATCTGTATTCTCTGGATCATTATCAGAAGCAGCCTCCAAAGAGTGGAAATTCTGTTCAACTTCGATCAATAGTGAGTCGTCTTTTGGTCGTAACCTATTCCATTTCTTGAATTCAGATTTGCACGCTTTAAGTTTATGTTGAAAATTATAGCTCATAGAACCCCTAGTATTAGATAACCAGCCTTTGAAATAACAGTCGTAGTACCCAGGATATAAATGCCAATCGTTACGATATCTGAAAGGGTAGGCCTTTACCTGTAATGTTAGAACCAAAAGCAAGAGTAAAGGATTATGATCGTTGGATTCTTGCGAGAGAGAAAGCGCTTGCATATTGGTAAAATGTTGTAGGCATGTATGATAAACCAGAATTTTATCAATATTATTGGCAATTCCCCTGCTCCTCCTTGTATAGTTGAATCCAGTCGCCTTAATTTCCATTAACCCAGATTGTTGTAGGAAATTTTGAAACGTCCTAATTTGAGAGAAAGGTACAGGATGTCCTCCCTTTTTATCAGAAGGCAGGGAACTGTGGTTGAAGTCTCCCATTAAGACCCAGCAGTCGGAAATGTATTGAGATTGACTAATGAGATCACGCCACAAATCCTCCCTCTCTTGATAGTTATTACTAGCGTAAATAACAGAGAAGTTGCATTGAAATCCACTATAATTGGTTAGAGTAGCAGTAATAAACAAAGAAGAGGACAAAAGAATATCCACTTGCCATACTTTAGTACCCCACAACAATAATAATCGACCTGAAACAAGGGTATAACAAGAAGGATAATAAGAACAGTGTGTTGGCAGTTTAGTAGATAAAGAGGACAAGTTAGAAGCATTTAATTTATTTTCTACTAGGCCTACTATTGTAGGCTTATATGATGTTAGAAGTTTGAATACATCACTAATCCGCTGTGATGAATTCATTCCTCTAACATTCCATGACAGAAAAGGCATTTAATAACAGATGAACTCCTGATTATTCTTTTAGGAGGAGTTTCAGGTTTGCGAGCAGTTTGAGCAGTCTTCAAATATTCTGTATTTTTATTAACAAAGGAAGATGCATCAGGTTCACCCGTATTGGGTGGATCTTCTGTGATGGCATCCACAATATTCTTGAACACATCAGGAAGTAATGATGTTGGAAGAGTAGAATCCAAGAATTGAAGATCATCTTGTGCTGGAGGCTGCTGTTGTGTTTGAGTGTCTGAAGTGTCACCGCTAACACAATTGGATGGTCGCGAATAAGATGTAGATGCAACTGAGTGTACAGTATTATAGGGAACCCATTGTGGTTTTGTATGAATTTCATGAATATTTTGTTTGTTCCCAAATTTCATACATTTCATACATTTGGAAGGAATGAATTCATAGTGAACTTGTATTGCTTTCTTGATTTCAGTATGTAGCAATATAGGAACTACACTTGGTAATTTCGAATCCACAGTGATGCCTACCAATATCCTAGCATAACGAGTATAAGATTTGGTAACCGTTTTGTCATCCAACATGACAGGTTTACCAACAAAACTGGCAATAACAGAAAGAGCATTCTCATACAACATTTCCATGTCTAATCCATGTAGTTGAATCCAAATTTGGACTTCTCATCCATCAAATTTGTCAAAGTTATATCCAGGCATCCACTTATCAACGATTAACAATTTCCCATAAAAGAAGTAAGTTTCAGAACGCATAACTTTTGTGAAATCACTTTCCTGCATGAATTGGATACAAAAAGCATTACGAGGAACAAAATGAATGCGAAAGACACCCACTGGTTTCCACACCCTCGATATGAATTCCATTAAGTTGCTAACTGATAATCGAAAATCAATAACGTGGATAACTATAGTATCGCCCAAGACTCTGACGATTGTTGAAATATGTTTTCAGGAAGGAACACATAATCTACAGCAGGTTGAGTATATTTGAGTGTTGATGGCGAAACCGATGATCTCTGACCAGAGACTGCCTCCGCATGCAGATTATAGGTTTTGCTACCTCTTTCAAAAATGGGATATTTTTATACATGCTATCATTAAGTTTACTCTATTGATGGCATCTCTTCGTTTCACAATAGTTGCCATGTAGATTTTCATATTTGAGTATATAATGGTCTGTTTATTTGCTGATTTAGCTCCTTCCATTAATCAAAATTTTATAAATAGGCTTGAAAATTATTTATATTCAAGTTTTAAATGTTACGTGCAAATTATTGATGTGAAATGTGAAATCTAAAAAAAAACATGTCAAAGACATATGTAAGTTTTAATCCTTTACAATTTTTACGAACAAGGTTGACATGCAGAACCTCTTTTTTCATTTTTTTGTAAACATTATTCTTTTTACCTTTTTATGACTAGCGGGAGCTATGGATGGATATATTGAATTGCCTGTGTCGGTACACTACAACAAAATATGATATTAATAACGGTATTTAATAACACGTTATTTTGAAGTGTTATTATTTACATACTTAACTAGAACCGTATCACCTGCTACTCTCCTCTTATTGAAATTATTCGATGTGGTCTCCCCAACTTGACTATGTGTAACGCTCCCTCGCCCCTCACGAAATCTTCACCGTCTCCCTCCAACACTCCACGAATTGTCATCGCTCTCCCTCCAAAACCTTTTCCCCTCCCTCCAAAATCATTTCTAGGTCGTTTAGCTTCAACCTCCTCACCCGATCGAAGAAAGAAAACTACTTCCATCTCCAATATCCTCAACCGATCTGTCGAAGCTAGGGAAGATTCTTGCGTTCTGGGTCTAATCTTGGATTTGGATTATGGTAAGAGAATGCATATTTATTTAACAAATAATAGCTATAAATTCCTAATTATTTGGGCCGTATTAGAAGGACTTACAAACCTGCTAATGCTGTAATGAAAAATAGAGGTCATGATGTTATGGTAATATTCTTAAACGCAATACTGTTTGCGATGAGATGTATAAATTAAACATAATTTATTTTGTTTGCAACTTTGTAGCTCAATTGGGATGAGGATGCAAGTGGTGTATTCTTGAGTGGAACAGAGTATATGATAAAGCAATTGCATTGGAATTTCCCTACCAAACATTCTATCAATGGAAAAAGGTTGATTTGCAATTCTCTCTTTAATTATTGATACTCAAATTTTATCATGTGAAAAACCGTAATGAGTACTCAACCTTTTGATAATTCGGTTATGGAGTTCATTGTTGTTGAAGCAAATTAAGTTAGTTGACAAAAGTTAACATTTGCATGCATTTATAGTTTATGTAATTGTAATTTAACTTCTGATTTTAATTGGAAGGGCAAGACTAAAGTAGAACAAATCACCTGTCCCTATATCTCCTATATCTATTGTGTCACATTTAATCTTATTCACTCATCACCCTAATTTCGTTAGCATGTGGAAACCACTGCAATGATTGAGCGGTGGATAACTTACTGATTAATGGTTCAGGTCAGATAAACATGTGGGGAAAGAGGAATTCATCTGAAATTAAACAGCCTTAACAACTAGTCATAATTAAATCGTTGTTACATGTACATAACACCATTTTTAAGTGTTTTGGTTATGATATCTGTGAAGGAAAATACTGTTTTGATTTATAAGATCCAATCCTTTTGTAACATGTAAAAGAATGAAATAAAGGTTAATCAGGTATCTTGATTTGTTGAATCATAAAATACTACTGATCACACTGGAATAATGTATTGTAGCTCATATGGTTCAAACTTTGAGCTGAAGTTTTGATTCAAACTGTTGAATTATTTCTTAATCCAATTAAATAGAGAATAAATCCATTTTTCTAATATTTTCTCAGAAGTGAGGATTTGATTTTCCATATTTTCCTATTTTTAATGATGAATAAACTGAACCGATAAATTGAACCAGCATCCAGCATTACCATAACAGCATATAACAATTTAGAATTCAATTTTCAAAGTCTTGTCAAGCAAAGAAAGTAAGAAACAAAACATAGGCCAGTGAAAACTTTTCAATTCCCCAATAGAAGTACCTGCTGCCATCAACCGGACCACCGCTTATGCCTCTACGGAGGCTGTTGATCTTCTGCGCTACCTCCGGTTCTCCGCCACCATAGGAAAGCCCTGACATTCAGCACTATCGATCGAAAGCACGGATCCACGGGATTCTTTCTCAGGGTATAGTGCTTCTTATAGCTCAACTCTAGGCTATGGTCAGTATTTGGATGGCACTGGAGACCTACATGCATCAGTTGGTGGGAAAAATGGCATGCTTCCTTCACGATACGGAAATTATGGTTTAGCCACCTCAGGGATTAGTGTAAGAGATCTCACACCATTGGAAGATCCAACTTTGTTACTAAGTGATATTGCACATCATGCAAATCCTAGTTCTTTGTATCATGAACGTCCGGATCTATTGCAAAAACCAGAAGCTTTATTAGGTGATGAATCCCATATTCTGTTTGTTGACAACTTGCCAAAAGATTGTACAAGAAGGGAAGTTGGTCATCTATTTCGACCTTTTGTTGGTTTCAAGGAGATTAGATTCATTCATAAAGAGGCAAGAAAGTCAGGAAACAAAGCTTATGTACTGTTTTTTGTGGAGTTCAGTGATCCCAAGTTTGCTTTGACGGCTATGGAAGCTCTTCAAGGGTATAATTTTGACGATAATGAGCTTGATTCACCAACTTTGAAGATCCAGTTTGCAAAGTTTCCTTCCCAACCTGCTAGCCATGAAAATTAACTCTTACCTCTACCTAGGAACTGAGGGAAGAAAAAGTGCAATCATGTAGCCAGCAGGTAGAAGTTTAATTGTTTGCAGTGTTATGGTATATGTAGCATTTGGAATTTACTGCTCTTATGTAGCAAAGTTTCCTTTCTACGAATCTCCTTAGTGTACTTGCTTGGGATAAGGATCTGGAATACGTTTACTCTTACATGTTCATATACTAATGTCATCTTAAATCAATCTATTTTAGTTGGGACTTTACTACCAATCTGCTTTGTTACTGACTCTAAATACACTCTCAGACCGACCCATATTTGCATCTCTCTTTACTTCGTGGACAGTTTGATTCACCTATAACTTCAAAATTCGTATGTTCATTGATCTTTTAATTCAAACACATTGTTGAAATATATCGTTTAACCTTCAATTTACCTGTCATGTTTTTTTAATAATTTATTTTTATTTTTCAAATTAGCAATTTTGTCAGCGCTTCTTGCCATTCTAGAAGATCAGTCTAATTGCAAAATTTATTTGTACAAGATATTCACTAAGCTTGGGAAGACATTTAATCTTGAAGAGATCTGTTCTGTTATTAAATGAAGATGCAAAATGGAAATTGTTGCATGTAAGAGTTTTCTGACTACATATTGAAGTATCCGCAAATTCGTATAGTATGTGTATTGTTAGTTACACTTGATCCGATTTATTGTGGTGGATGCAGTTCTGAATTAATCAAGTACTATTTCTTTATATGACTGTCCTATTGGCTTCTGCCAAGTAATCCCTTATTTTAGAATTAATCAAGCTTATTAATCTGATTTATTGTGTCTAATATGTACACCCACACACTCGCACACACTCACACTCACACACACACACATACATACATACATACATACATATACACATTTTGTTGACATTTTTGGTCTTTCTTCAGACTTAGGACATACAAGTTCCAATACCCTTTTCTGATGCAGTGATAGGTACTGCTGGTTCTAATATCGTTTATAACCGTCGAAGCAGTGGAGCAACTATCACAATTCAGGAGTCAAAAGGTGTTCCCGGAGAGATGACATTTGAGATTAATGGGACTGCTACACAAGTTCAAATTGCTCAGCAGTTAATTCATATGACTTCATGCTTTGCTGCACAAGTTGTAGCATTGAGTTGATAAAATATCCGAAAATATCAGTATGATATATGCTATGTTTTCTCTGTCTAAAGGGCAATAATTCATTATCTGCTTGATCTGGATTGTTATTACGTTTATAAGTTTCTTTGCCAAAAAACATGTTTATCATTTGTGTTCTAAGAATAAAGAAGTTGGCTGAAAATTGAGCGGTAATAATATAACATTTTGAAATATGGCTAATTTAATCCTGGCTTCTTATATTGGTCACTGACTACTGCAGAATTACATGGCCCAAGCTAGCGCATCAACTGGGCAAAACACAACGCCTCCAGACTCTGACCCGTAAGTTACATTTCCTATCCTTCATATGCATCATCATGGTATCCATCAAGTGTACTTACTAATCAAGTTCTGTATTTATCAAGCTTTTACATGTGTCGACTAATAAGCTGAATTAGTTATAGTTAGATGATACTTGAAAATGGACTGGCCATTAAGTGTACTTACAAGCAGTTCAGTAGAAAAGTGATACTTGAATGGACTGGCCACTAAGATATTAATCAACGAAAGGGCGAAATAGAAGTAGAGACAGTGCCTGAATTGGTGCAGTTTTGCTCAGTTAGTTCAAAAGAACCAATGCTGTACTTTTTTTTTTTTGAAATGAGCCAATTGTATGTGTTAAGAAAATGCAAGTTAACACTTTAAAGAACTTCATGAAGCAGTCAAGATAACTTAGAATTAGAAATAATAACTATTTTATGGTACTAAAACAAACGACAGTAGGATTTTGTAAACATTGTAATGTAGTATAATGTTCCTATAATTTATATACAGCTATACATTGATGACTTTTGTTTCTTTACTATGCATATCAAATGCATTTTTTCAATTTACCACTGTAAGAGACAAGTAGGTAAGTTAACAATAACAAATACAAGGTTTAGAATGATTTGTATTTGTAGTAACAGGTACTTTTAGTATTGATCATCATAGTTTAGTTTACATAAGCCTTAGATACAACTTCATTTTTTAAATTAATTTTAAATAAACCACGATTAAAAAGGCAACATACCCTCATGCCCATTTGTTATCAGGAAATCGCTGCAATGAGTAGCTATGGATACTTGAAAAAAATGTGTGTTGAAACCATCTGGGACCCCGTACTAGTGGCATTCAAGCTGAAGACAGCAGCTTCAGTCTCGTCCTTAGGTCAGTGGGAAAGAAAAGTTCATTTATAGTTGAGTGGAAAAATTCACAAAAGCATTACTAATTCCAATACTATCATATTTATACATGCTTCTAATTTGGAGTGCTTAACGTTTAAATATGTGTGATAGAATTTAGTACTCCTGTATCTTTAAATAAAAACTCAATCGTCATCTTTTGTTTTATCATTGCTATGTAACTGTCTAGCACAGATAGCAACTGAACTTTAATTTTGTATTCATGCTTCGAAAGAGCAGCATCATCGGGGTTCATCAGCTTTCCTTGCTATGCAGTTTCAAGGTTTTTCTTTTGCTCAAAGCTAATTGCTATGTAATCGTACGATTTTGTTATATGACATTACGTATCATGTCAAATCTGACCAAGCAACATCCATCATAACCTTAACTTAAATCTTTGAATAACTTTAAGTTTTTTTTTTTTTTTTTTTGTATTTAAATTGACCAATTTAACATGATTGACAATTTTTAATTCATGATTTAATTAACAAAATTTTACTGTATGTAGGCAGTCAGATGAGGATGTTGTAAGCTTGTTGCGGGTCTGGCAGATATGGATGTCACACTCAGATCCTTGAGGGTAACACTGTTATATTTTGTAAACTTTTGCTGCTGAAGTATGTGGTATGCTCTTTTATTATGGTGGAGCTGACTCATTTGCTTCTACAGTATGACTTTATTTAAGCGGAATCAAGTGTTTCCAAATAAAACAACTATTGCTAAAGAAAACATACTTCAGGAATGTTAAATCAATGAAGGTAGTTTATAATCTATAACTCTCAATGTAGATTGCACTTTTTAACTAGTTTCCTTGCTCATGCTAAATAATCAAAATCTTCATAAACCGCATTTGACGTCAAAATGACTCCAAATCATTTGTCCGTTTTAGATAAACTATAAACATGTCACTTTTGAGTAGTACTACACTGAATTAAGCCTTTAAGCCAATTTCCAGCTTTTCTTTTCTTTTTTTGGCCGTTGGGAAAGATTCTTATGTAGTATTGTAGTTTGCCTAATATTTTTTATTTCTTCGGATTTATCATGAATACATAAACGTGTCTTTTTGGAATCAGGTGATTGCATAGTATCCATGGACCATTTGATAGAAAAAGAAAGGCTTTGAGCAGTTGACGTTCTTAGTGATGCATTTGGTACTTGTAAACTTTAAATATGAACTATGTTTTGTCTTTTGTGTACTTAAATTGATATCAATATGGAATGAAAAATATATGTATTGAATTTGGTAACTCATGGATTGAAATTATTTTTTGTTAGTTGATACTTTATTTTGTTGTCATGAATATGTGTTATATTTGTTGATTATTATATTTTTTTCATTCTTACATTGCTCTTTAAATTGTTTTGAAGATTTATTTTGATTGCTATTATTAAAATGTAATATACATGCATAGCTCTACGAATTTTATAGCGGCATATATGAGTTGTAAAAGGTTTTAGCAATACTGTAACATGTTAATTTAATAGCGTCATATAGCCGCTATTAAATGAATATGTTATAGCGGCTATAATGTGTTATAAAAGATTCTCACTTTCATTGAGATTCAGATGTTTAATAGCGGTGAGGATGAGTTGTTGTCTTTAAGTAACATAACGACAAATTTGTGCTATAAAATCATGCTCTTTTATAGCGGCAAACAAGGCGTTATAAATATTTAGTAGTTTTTTATAACATGTTCATATACAGCAGCAGTTATGGAACCGCTATAGTTTTTATTCATAGCGGCTGTATGCCGCTATAAAATACCAGTTATGTTGTAGTGGTAATTCATTTCAAGTAAAATAATGATTTCATGCATAAGATCGATTATTACCAATGGATTCTTCATAGGCTAGAATTGATGTGTTAATGTTTGGAGTAAATGACAGATATCAAAAAATTAAGTTGTTGATGTTTTGGTATTAAACAGGAGACAACAAAACATTTAGGTTATAATATGATTACGATGGATGGAGGAATAAATGCGAAAAGTTCATCTAATTTAAGTGCAGATTGCTTAAAGGTATGATAAATTTTGGTATAAGCTTTGAATTTATTTTCTCCTATGATATTATTTGCTTTTGATTATTATGGCTATGAAAATATAAACTAGCTTGCAATGAAAGTTCATATTTCTCCGGATATGTTTATCTATTTGTTAAGACTGATTAAAATCAAATCAATTGCAGCCAAGTTAACCGACTGCTTCTTTTATCTGTTTGTTAGGATTATTAAAATTGAATCAATTGCAGCCAAGTTAACCGACTGCTTCTTTTCAGTTATTTTCATGTCCTCTTCCCATTTAACTAAACAAATTAATTTACTAAAACGGTGAGTATATTTAGCTATATGCAAAACTACTTATCGTAGTTGCAAACGTTCCTTATTCAAATGTCTCAAGTTGTCAACTTAGTAACATTTGTAGTCTTCACACATGTTTGATAAGTATTGAAATTCTGATCAATATTCTACCCAACCAAAGTTGATTTATGTCATCAGTTAAGTTTATGTGTTTTGGGAGACTTCCTTAAATTATATGAGATGTTTATTTCTCAAAATATTATCATTTTTCCTTTTCATTTTTTGAAGATGATAAATGATTCAAGTTGGGATCAAATATCATCTTTTCTTTCACTATTATGTAACTGAATTGAATATTAACCTGTTACATACTTTTTCCCTTCCAGTTTTGAGAATGGAAAAAGAAAGATGCGCTAATAAGGAAGGTTACCAAGAAGTTTTAAGCTGTCTCACATTGTTGAAAATCGGAAAGAATAAAAATAAGTTGAGGTGAAGGATTTTGTCCTTTATATCTTAGTTGTACTTAGTTGTCGGATATTTAGTAAAATCAGCGTTAAAAACTTAAATCTACTGTATATGGTTTTGTATTACCTTCCTGGATAATGTATAATCTAAGTTTTGCTATATATTCTTAATCATTTGTGGGTGTGTTCCTCACTGAATGTCAACCTTCCTGCCTATGATCGTATCCACTGTCATCAGTATACAGTAAAGTAAATAAATGTAAGAAAAAATTTGATGAAATAAAGTGGGAGTTATATATAGAATATGTTCCAAAGGAATGCTGAGAATAACTGAGGGTGTTTATACGCAAAAAAGAAAAAGCATTAATAAGAAAAAATAAAACCAATTGAGGTTGGTTTACATGTATAAATATTACCATGATAAGAGATAAATAGTAAAATTAACCAAGGATGGTTATAGTGCATAAGCATTACTATTTAGGAGATTTAGTTTGTTTGGTTTTCATTTTAAGATGAGGTGAATCAACAAGATACTTGAGCAGCCATAGCGAGAGATACTGTAACCAATTTCCCCCTGTTTTGACATTAGTTTTTATAGTTTAACTTCTTCTTTTAGAAATTAAGGATAATAGAAATGCTAAAATTTAGGTTAACTGATAGGGTAGGACGTACATAAGCGATTTAGAAAATTAACAGATCTTTAACATAAAACATTTGTAACTTTATTTAAAGTATGTTTGCTAGAATCCATGGTGTTAGTTTTAAAATAATAAAGAAAAAGTATATGAGATGATTGTGGAATGAAAGACAAAGCTATTGATGAACAATTAAGTATCAACTGCAAAAAATATTCTATAGCCAAAGACACCAGTCCTCATATGTCTAAACTAAAAATTCTAACTTGGTGGTTTGTTGGTTTTTGAGTAAAACATAAATATGCATTCTTCTGTTCGGGTTGCCAAAATTCCCCGTTATCGTTACGTACGCGTCCGTAACAATAACAGGGCATTTTGTCCCAACGACCAGATTTTGGTTCTTCCTCCTAATCTGGCCGTTGGTTTTAAATTTAAATTAATTGAATTAAAAAATAAAAATAAAATGGTCCGTTTAAACCCGTAAACGCATTCTGCGCTTAACTAAATGATCTGCTGAAATTCTCCGCTTCCACTTACCGCAAATGCACCTTATGTTTTGTAATCTAGAAAGATTAAAAAGGAATCTGCAATAAAAGTGCTTTTATTATTTTAATCTGGAATTTATTTTTTTGCAATCATGATCTATATCTTTTGTTACCATATTCGCAAATACCATTGTACAGTAGAATCTAACGCTAGGTTATAGAAAACTTTCACCTGTATAGACTTGATGAACAAAATAACGAATTAGGTGACGTAAACTTAGGTCTACAATTATTTTCTAAAACAAAATAAAGAATTAGTGTAATTTTTTTACTGTATGTGGGTAATAGCAAGATATAGGTAATATTTAATGAAAAAATCATAAACACTATAAATTTTCATTAAATAGTGTACCCTCTGTTTTTGGTATATAAATCAAAAAACAAAATTAGTGCAGTCTTTTCTCTCTATTTTTTTTGGTTGTATCCCATTGGGCGATTGGTGAATTGTCATAATTATCCTATAATTGGAATTGAATACAATAACAATGTTTTATTGGAAAATACACAATGTCGGTTATAATTATTGCTCAAGGTAATAGTTACAATTAACAATATATTATGTTTCGTTTCCTACCTCAACATTAAGACGAGTGATTTTCACAATAAAGGTATTAGTTTTAAAACTACAAATTTGTAGTTTTTGTCTTTATTATAACATAATACACATGAAATAAACTATGTAGTGATTTTTTTTTTAAAAAAAATACGTCATGAAGATTGGAATGTACATATAAATGTGTATTGTTAATTATACTTCATTCTTTCCACTTCAAATCCAATATTTTTACACTAGGCATTATACTTCAACATGCATACGCATGTTTTTCGTACTTATTATATTGCTCCATTTACATAATTTTTAGGGGATTGTTAAAGGAACTCCATATTTGGTTAAGAGGGGATAATTTTAAGGGGACTCCAACTTAGTTTTTTTTTTTTTTTTTTTTTTTTTTTTGTTAAGGGGAGTCTGGATTATTTTTCTTACTACTTCTAGGCCTTAGTATCCTACTGGTATTTTGGACTAGCACAAATAAACTATAATATCGCGCATCATATAGTTAATTGAATCAGTAGATTATACATAACATTATTGCTGCTACTTACTTTTTTGTGTTTGGTTATTATATATGACCAAGAATAGTTGTTTAAATGGGTTAATGAATGTGGTAATCAATGTAGGAAAATACTAATTTTGGTGTGTAACATGGAAATTCAATACACGATTTCTATACCTTAGTCCTAAAGCAAATTTCGTGCAAATCAATTTACCTGTTGCACGTTGCCAAAAAAAAACTGTTCGAGAATATTAAACGGTTCTTTGAATTTATGTACTGGTTTACAGGTCTAAAGCTTGCTTGCTGATCTACGCCACAAAATTTAATCAACCAAATGTAAGCCTTTTCATTTTCATTTTCATCGATTAAGGGTTTTATAAAAATGTGTTTTATATGTTTGCTTTGATGTCTCTAGAAATCAGAGGGACATTGTTTTCACATTTTAAAAATGAAATTACACTTTCTTTTTACTTTTTTTTATATACATAATTCAACTGCAAATTCATTTTTTTTCTTCTTCAAAGCACACTATTAGCTTAACATTTATCAGCCATACACATATGTATCCACTATTTTACTCACGGAATGGTGATTACCGTTATAGTTGGTTTTAGTTCCTATTTTGATAGTTTCTTCACTTAATATTTCTAAACTACTACAGATCTTTCGATTTTGCAGAAGATGCATGTTCTAGATTTGGATCAATTGATATATGTAGGTTCAGATGAGTCTTACGCTGAAACCAAGTATGTTACTAATGAATAACATTGATTTAAAAATACTTCCACCTAATCAGTACATTTTTCTTTCAGTTTTGTTTTTAATAAGGCAATAGGTTAGAAAGTGTTCTATGTATAACAATTTCACGCACATGATCATTCTTCCTTGCTGTTTTTAGTTCTTATTAGGGTTACTGATGAAATAAGTACATCTGAAAAAAAAAAAAATATTGTAAGGTATCCTGCAAACTATAAAAAAAGGATGGTCGTACAATCTATATATTTCAGTCATGCTCTTACTGATATTTTGGTTGGATTTCATTTTTTTAGATTGTTTATGTTTGCTTTCATGTTTTACTTCTTTTACATACTTTTGCCAATAAATTATATTTTACTGCTGCTAGACATCGGGAAAAAGAACAATGAGACGTTTATTTTGGTGGTTCATAGAAATTTTTACATGCTCAATTTTTAGGTAATTTTAATTCTTTTTTAGTTCATAAGGAATGCGGGCTTCATGGAAGGAGACTGGAAATGTAGGCGACAATTATTTGATTACAACAATATTACTTCAATGCCACATCAGTTTGAGTTTCCTAACATGGCGTACTTAATTACTTATTTAATTTGAATTATCCTTTTGTTTTGCTTCCGTTATATGATTCTTGGCGGTGACTTTGAATATCTGTTGTTCCTTACAGGCGTGTCATTGTCCCATCAATACGTGGTAGGTATACGAATTTTTTCTAATGTTACGGAATATTTTGCAATTGCAAATACATATATTTTATTTCCTAACATTCTTGGATATGGATAATATTTCATAAATGGTTGAAGATTCTAACCGGAGTGAGCAAATAGTAGTTTCATTTGAAACTATATCAAAAATGCTGAAAAAAAATTATCAAAAAAATAAAAATCAAATCAAATCAAGTTGATATTTTTCAAAGTCGAAACCGACCAATTCAAAAATATTTATTTTGGTTTTCCCCAAATGAATTATATACTCTTGTTGTAGATACGATATAAGATTAAAATATTTAATTAGCTTCATATGATGTTAACATTTTTAAATGCAAATTCATCTTCTAAAATAGTAGTACGAATCAAATAAAAAGTAACGATGTTATGAAACTAATAGCATTGTCCTTAGTAATCATGTTATTTTAAATTAATTAGTTTTGAAATTTTGTTTTAGTTTCAAATATTGAAAACCTAATCTGACCATTAAACCAAAGAAATATAAAAAAATAAATCAAAACAAACTAATTAAATAACAAAACTGAACCGAAATTGTCAAAACTTAATTGGTTTGGTTGGTATACTTGATTTGAACCAATAAATATTCACCTCTATAATTTTTTTCATTGCAAAGCCCAAATCTACAGGATCAAATTGTTGTTGACTAAATAAAAATTAAATTGAAAATCAGAAATAGTAATAATGTAACCTTACATGACCTGATAGGACAACAATATGCATCTTAATTGTCTACATTGAGATGGTGGGATCCAACCCGATCTGCATTAATTAATCAAGGTTTTTGTTTGAATTTAGCTTGTAAAATCAATTGTTTGTATGAAATCAAAGGGTAATACCTTCGGACAACATGAGCATGGTGACTTAATTCATCTATTTATCGTTATTGCATGTTCACTTAGCCCAAAAAAATATGTTTCGACGTATGAATGTCATGATAACAAATGAAATAAAATGATAATGATTAATAATTATTTATGTTTCATAAATATACAAACACACAAATTGTTTTTCGAGCTTAGGTTTGGCATATTTTATTTGTCCTTCACTTTCTGCCTTCATCAGTTGTTTATCATAGCATAAATTCATTTTTTTATCTAGAATAAATATCAGGAAACATCGGCCTTATTACCTTATAATTGAAAGTTTTCGTAGATGTTGATAACCATATGTAAACTTATACTAATCTACAATATTAATATACAAATAATAACCACAACAAACAGTGATACGTATTCATCTTTCTAACTCAGATAGCTGTAGACAATCCTTTGACGAACCAATTTGAAGTTATAATATACAAATAATCTATATAGTTGTGCTTCATATGATCAATACGAGGAAAAAAAATCCCTATAGTACCGCACGTCATAATACAAACTTATTAATTTCACATCCGCCTGTGTGCGTAGCACATACCACTCACTATAAATTGCACAGGGCATGGTTACCGTTTTGTTTTAAGTAACAGATTCATATGATATCAATGCTGAATGGTTTATATATTCTAAGGCGGTGAGTTTAATGCAAAACTTTGAGCATAGTTAGTTTCTTTGTAGGGCATTTAGTGTTATATGATTCTGAATATGATTGTACCAATAATCAATGGCACAAACATGTTTAAAGAGGGAATAATATAAGAATATCAAGTACAATTAGTTTCTAGCATTACATATGCACTAGATATGTTTTAAGGCATTTTAGCAGCAATTCACTACTTATAACTTGATAATGCCACTGAGACTACTTTCATAAATTAAAATTAGTTTGATGATATTTACGACTTTGGTTTACCATTTTATGCAATTATTAGCAATGATTATGTGATTGATCAAACTAGGATGAATATAAATTATAAGAAAATGTCACAGAATAAGCTTCAAACTTGAAGTTTTGATTCTACATTTAAAATATTCTTGTTAAGGTAAGTCCAAGGTTTGGATTTCATAAAAAAATTAGTTATGTTTGTTGATTATTTTTTCTATGCTAACATCAATAGAAGTACTACCTACATGTAACGTCTTAACTAATAAGGGTTACTACAGTTTTGGTTTTTTTTTTTTTTTTTTTTTTTTTTTTTTTTTTTTTTGTGCTGACACACGGTCAAAGAATGACTATTGAACTCTCAACTTTACAAGGAGATTCAAAGGGGTGAAGTATATGACCCTTCGAAAAAAAGAATAACAAATGCTAGATGTCAAACAAACTACTGAGTTTGCTTCTTCCACGACCAGTGTGTTTGCAGGCTTTTACGTGATGATTTTGAGTGAACCATCTTATTTGATTGTACTTCCTACTTAGTTACCTTTAGTTTATATCAGTGGAATAATCTTATGTTCTTTTAGTTAAATGTGCCAATTTGGACAGAAATATATAGCTATGTCTCAATTTATTATGATAGCTATGTTTATATGATTCAACAATGATAGGTAGCGTTGACTTTACCGATCATCTGAAATAATTTCAGATATTGTTAACCTCCTAAGGTATCAAGTCCACCGTATATATACTTTTCAATTTATCTAGCATTCAAGCTATACACACGTTTTCTCTGCAGCACGTTACAAAAATGATGCTATGACCAAAAAATTAATCAGATTGTACTGGACACACGGAAGTATTAATAAAATAAAGTTAACAACATCAGAAAAAAACGAGATATATTTTGTGATTTCACAACTACTATAGAAGTATAAATAAAAGAAGGTTAGCAATCTCAACGTCAAACCACTTAGGTCCACTGTCCAAGAACGATTTATTTACTGATGCATAATTGAAAAAATGATCGTTTGCACAAAAGAACTACAAAAATACACGCCAGTTATAATGCAAATACATGCTAATACAATTTGTCCGCTTTCGTTGCTTATAATATATTGTACCCATTCTGCTACGTCAGTTGGAAAACTAAACATTATGGTTGAACCACAATATTTTTCCATTCCTTAATTACATGCACTAATAGCATCATCCAAGCCATTGGCTACCATTTGAAACTGCACAACATCATCTCTTTCATGATAAACAGAAACATCAAAATACAAATACTTCACACATTGGCACAACAATGACTATTACACCATCAATTACACCATCAACATTTCTATAATTACACACTACCGTATGCGTAGCACGGGCCATACACTTGTTAATAATATATACATATTAATTATTAACAGTTACTAATTAACATTAAATTATAATTAATAAATATGAAAGTAACATTTAATAATAATTTTTACCAATTAATAACTATAATTAAATAATTAAGAAAAATGAATAAATAAAAATATATACTTAATATTAAATAATTAGTTATTAATAATTTATTATAACTCATAATTAATAATCCATAATTATGATTAATAATTTGAACTAATTATTTATAACATAATGAATTATGATTAATATTTTTAATAATTAACAAGTAATATTTTAGTTATTTTTTTTCATAATATACACTTATTCGTATTAAATAAATAATAATTAATACTAAATACTTTTGAAATTTTTGATAGAACTCAATTTTTCAAAACTTTCAAAGATTTATTATTATTTAATAATTTTTCCTCCGTCATTTTAGTCCTTCTAAATTTTAGGAGTAGCCTGTTTGTTTTATATTTCTATAGAACTTTTGAACTTGTTCCTAAGAAAAAATTACTTCCACTGACTTTTTTCCAAATAGTACATCCTTTGAAAATATTCTATTTAAGATTTTTCATTTTATTGTTTTCTTTAGAATTTCCACTAACTTTAGCTATATTAATATCTACCACTTTCTATGTTGAGGTCTTATTTAACTACAATTTTGGTTATTATTTTTATTATTTCTGTAACAAGTCTAGTTACAACGTGTTTATATGTAAATAAATAATCAAACCGACCGTTAGGGAGGTTTTCCTACTGTAAGAGAGGCTAAATCAATTTGTCCGTCCCAATGAATATAGCCTCAAATCTAGCAGCGTTGTCCGACATATAAACATTGTCTTCTCGTCTCCCTATTTCTCGTTCATTCTTCTTCCCTGCATAATTTGACTCGCATCTCTTAAATATCTCCTCTTTTTTCTCAACCATTATGACTAATTCAGATTTCACATGTCTCCTTAAATCTCTTGAATTTCATTTACTCAATTTTTACTTGCCTAATTACCTTAATTCTCTGCACTTTTATCTCCTTAGATCTCTCTAATTTCAAATATTCTCTATCATATTATTTTTTGATTTTCAACTAAGATTAATAAAAAAAATAGGTTTTTAAACTGTGCAATCTAATTGTCGGTTCCTCACCGTTATGCGGAACCGACCGTTATGGATGTTTTTTACTGTCACTTGGCCAAAATCAATTTTTCCGAAGCCCAAAGAACATGAAACATGTATATAACATGCCTCCTTAAATCTCTTCAGTTTAATTATCTCCACTTTTGTCTCCTTAGATATCTCTAATTTTAAATATTCTTAATCACGCTATTTTCAATTAAGATTAATAGAAAACTATTTTTCTTTTTCTTTTTTAAACTATGTAATCTAACGGTCGGTTTCCCACCGTTATGCGGTTATACTAGTAATATAAATAATAATTAAATAAATAGTAATTAAATAAATAATAAGATAAACAAATAATAATAGTTAACTAATGATAACTAAAACATTTTGCTATAAATATTTGTAATCCGTAAATACTGATAATTTCAAGCGGTGATAATTTCAAGCGGTGAATATTTTTAATCCGTAAACGTTTGACAAATTATTTAACACGTATCAGTTTTTTTTTCCGCTTTCAAGCGGTGAAAATTTCAAGTTCCGCCACAAATTATCTGCCTGCAGAGCGCAGCCTATCAAAATGCTTATCAGACTCTAAATCAACGACATAAAATTAAGTTCTCCACTGCTTCCACATTCTTCAGATAAAATTAATTTTTCTAAAACCCTAACCGAAAAGCCGTTCTTGTTTCAATCTCATCGAACCAAAAAGGCAAAGTCATCTGGAAGATGTAATTGCTCCAGTCTCCTCAACTTTCATCTATCAGGTGGTATCGATCCATTTAATTATTAAATTAATTTAGACATTTAAAGGTTTAAAAGGTTTGATATATTTGCGTGCAGGAATTAGGCTACAATGAAGATTATCATCAAAACAGAGTTGATGAAGACTGATAGGAAGAGAAGAAATTGATGATGATATCTGGCTTCTGAAATTATTACCTACAGGCTCTAGATCTTTCATGTAAGTAAAATTGTTAAAAGATATGAGAAAATCACTAATAGATTATTGATTTTTTAATGGGACGGCATTCATTCTTCCACCGCATTTCTTCTCTTCAAAACTTTCAAGTAAGTCAAAACCCCTGAATCCGTGCTTTGCGAAAACTTTTGATCTCAAGTCGTGCTTCATCATTCCAACTCGAGCAATCGCAGGTATGAATTATTTTTGAAGCTTGCATGGTATACGGTATTTCAGGTTTTGAAGTTGGCGCAAGTATTTGGAATGTTTGGGGCTTCAGACTGTTAAACTTTTGTATTGGAATGATTTGTATTCGATTGAAGTGGGTTTTGACGTTGTGGTTGTATTTGAGGAGTTCGAAATGCATTGTTCCTCTTAAAACTTCAATTTTGACTTTTTGCTCACAAAGTGTTTGACAAATTAATTAAGCTAGAAACCCTTTAATTTTTATGTTGTTGTCGTATAACCGTATGAAATTAATTTGAATGCCATTGTGTTTGAGCCATGTGAAACTCCATTTTGAACTTGTAATTCTCTTGTTTTGATATTGCTTACGTGTGCTACTTTAATCTTTGGAATTGAGCACATATCTACTTGTGTCGTAATAACACCCTCGTCCATATGTAGATGGTGACAATGTAACTTATACAAATTAGGTTTGGCCAGCTTATTTATAGCTCACTGTATCAAATTGTACCAGTTTATACAAAGGCCTTTTGTGACAATGCAACACTCTGAAATTTGTAGATTTTAAAATGTGTTTTGCAGTCCGTAATTAATTTGTTTTTGTGTTTCTCTAGTGAGTCTGAATTATTCTGGTATACGCACCCAGAAATTTGTGCATCTTGGCAATTTGAGCAAAGATGATAAATGGTGGGGATGGTTGGTACATCGACAGTGGAGCCATGATGGTGACTTTTTTTTATGAGGCAATGGTAATTTTTAAATTTGATTAGGGTTTTCTAAAATGTATAGACTTGTGGATCCACGAAGAAGAATAAAAAAGGCACTTTTGGAAACTACAAAAACACTGTGAAAGTGATATGTGACCTATTTATTATATAAATAGCAATGATATAGACCTTAGCAAAATGATAAACTTAATTAGTTGATGAATACAGCGGGTCTTGTGTCAATGTGAATAAGAATATTAACAATTTTTATCAGTAGTTAAAAACTTTCTAACACCAAGTATTGCACTAATGAATGTTGTTATTATGTACAGTATTAACAACGTTTGTTCAATGATGTGATACTTGTATTCGACTAATTTGAGCGTGATGATCAAAGCCCTTCCTATACTCAATATCTCTGTCTTCTAGCTAGATTGAATGATTGAAATGAAAACACCATTAGTTGTTATCATGAGACCAGAAGCAGCTATCAGAGAATAAAGTTCCATACCATCTTACCAACATTAATTTTTAGGCTAGCCTTTTGAAGTATTATGTTATCAAGCTTCTCTGAGATACTAAAACTTGTGAATACATTATTTTTCTCACATGGCCAAGTACTTAGTTATGCAGTCCATATATTTAGTGTAGATTTCGTTTATTCTTGTCCAATCTTCCAGATTTATTGATAAATTTAGCACACATGTTATTGTTGGTGTAAAGATGGGAGGGAAGGATGAGATATATATTAAGCAACAACATTCTTCCAGTCTTCAACCTGCTGAAGTTCAAAAGAGATTGAAGGAAATGGCAGATAAAAGGTTTTTTGACATGAATACTGATGAAGTATTTGGGAAGGATAAGGTATTGATCATTTAGTAACCTTTCTACATATGTTTGTTGGAAAACAATGGCTGAGTCGCGGACTAGGTCGCTTTCTTGAAGACGATTCGGCGATTTGGTCAGAGGTGCAAACCAATTCGTTCCTTCGCCGCGCGCCTCTAGGATAAAACAGCCTCTAAAATAGTAACTGATTTGCTTGCACAAACAAATCAGTGCAGATTTGCACTTTCGGGAAAAATACTGCTCGAAATTTCTTAGAAGTTTTAATGGCGGCTGAGAAGAAGAGAATATAAAATTCGGTGTTTTTCTCGTCTCAGATAAAATAGTATATATAGAACGAGAATTAGGTTTTGGGAGAAAATATCGGATCTGCTAAAATTTCGGGGGGAATTAATATTTTACCGTTGCAAAACTTTTCCGTTGCAGAATAAATATCGGTGCGCAAAATAATTTTTCCATAAAAAAAAACGGTTCGAAAACAACTAAGTTTTATGGTCCAAAAATATAAGTGCCTACACCACAAAGCCCAAGCCCGAACCGAACCGAACCGGGCCGGGCCGGGTCGGGTCGAGTCGAGTCGGTCGGTCGCGCGCGCGTGTGTGGTGGTCATATGATGCATGGTCTCCCTCCTCACAACAATGCATGTATTGGGAGCCCAAGGCCCCAACATGATTTCTTAGAAACAAGTATAAAAGCTTGCCTCTTCTATATAATCCCATGATGTGGGACTATTCCCATATAGGAGCCATTCTTACACTTATTCAAGATTTTTTAAAAATTCACTTAATGTTTGTAAAACATTTCCAACAATCCCCCACTTGAATTTTTAAAAATATTTTCGAGCAGTTTCTTAAAAACATAAGATTGTGCATAAACAAAGGTGTCCAAGGACTTGAACCTTTGCATAGTGAGTAAGATTCAGTTTTTACTAGAGTGACACGTAGTCTTGAACTCTATTCCTGACATCAAACCACACACAACCTTTTCTATAGTGCAATCAGATAAGCCCGTGCATTTATGGCCCTGCACGTCTATCCCAGTTTAGTGAATGCTCTAGAAGTTTTGCCCAAACTCCATAGGAAACGGCCACATTTCCACATTCACAAAGGTGAGTCTATCAAGAGCACTCCTGAAGGTAGGTACTCCACTCCAAATAGAGTATAGATCTCATTAAGAGTTTCTATTTACTCATCCTCTAATCACTTCAGGAATACATGCTTCTTGGTTTATTAAATAGCATGTTCAACTCATATCACTACACAACTTGTTATTACCCATTGAACCTAGTTCTTGGGATCTCCAGCCATTTAGGTCGGGTTACCATTGTGCGTGACTCAACAATCTAAGGGCAATAGTCCCATTCTTTTAGAAGAGTTATGGACTTTCTCTCTGGACAGTCCTTTCGTCAAAGGATCTGCCAAATTTTCTTCACTACGTACGTAATCCACTCTAACGGTACCTGTGGAAAGTAGTTCTCTAACAGTGCTGTGCTTACGACGTATTTGTCATCTCTTACCATTGTAGTAACGGTTCTGAACTTTTGCAATAGCCGCGGTACTATCGCAATGTATCAACACTGCTGGTATCGGTTTTTCCCATAAGGGAATCTCAGCTAGCAGATTTCTCAAGTACTCTGCCTCTTCACTAGCTGTAGCTAGTGCTATCATCTCAGACTCCATAGTAGACTGAGCCAAAATAGTCTGTTTCTTGGATTTCCAAGAAACAGCTCCTCCAGCGATACTAAATATATAGCCACTGGTCGCTTTAGAATCATCAGATAAGGTATTCCAGTCTGCATCGGAATATCCCTCAAGTACAGCTGGAAACCTTTCATAATGTAATCCAAGGTTCATGGTTCGTTTAAGGTATCTCATTACCCTTTCAATAGCTTGCCAGTGCTCTATACTAGGTCTACTGGTAAACCTGCACAATAATCCCACGACATAGGCAATGTCGGGTCTAGTACAATCAGTGGCATACCGAAGGCTGCCAATGATGCTCGCATAATCAGACTGTCTTACACCTTCACCAGTGTTCTTAAATAACTTTACACTGTGATCATATGGTGTACTTGCAGGTTTACAGTCAAAGTAATTATATTTCTTTAGTATCTTCTCAATGTAATGAGATTGATCCAAAGAAATTCCCTTTTCTGACCTAGTAATCTTAATACCAAGGATTACACTCGCTTCACCTAGATCTTTCATATCAAAATTGACACTTAATAAGGATTTGACTGAGTTTATGGCATGAATATTTGACCCAAAAATGAGTAGGTCATCTACATAAAGGCATATAATAGTGCAAATGTTATTCTCAGATTTGTAATAAATGCATTTGTCACTTTCATTAACTTTAAAACCAGTTGAAATGATTAAGTTATCAAATTTTTCATGCCATTGTTTAGGTGCTTGTTTTAAACCATATAATGATTTATCCAATTTACATACTTTATGTTCTTGACCATGTACTACAAATCCTTCAGGCCGGTCCATATAAATTTCTTCGTCTAATTCACCGTTCAAAAAAGCAGTTTTAACATCCATTTGGTGTATAAGTAAATTATGAATGGAAGCAAGTGAGATTAGTACCCGAATGGATGTTATTCTAGTTACCGGTGAAAAAGTGTCAAAGAAGTCTATATTTTCCTTTTGTTTAAAACCTTTAGCTACTAGTCGTGCTTTATATTTATCTATAGTGCCATCAGGTTTTAATTTCTTCTTAAGTACCCATTTACAGCCTATAAACTTACAACCAGGGGGTAAATCTACCAAGTGCCAAGTCTTATTGGATTCTAAAGAATCCATCTCATCGTTTATAGCCTCTTGCCAGAAATCGGCATCTAAAGAAGATAAGGCTTCTTGGAGGTTTATAGGATCCTCCTCAATAGTAAAAGCACAAAAATCTGAACCAAAGTCTTTTATGGTTCTTGCTCTTTTACTTCTTCTAGGCTCAGCTTCAGAATTTTCATTAAGTTCTGTTCTAATAGGCATATTTGAAGTGCCCCCACTATTCCTTAATTTGAAAGGAAATTTAGTTTCATAAAAATCGGCATCATTTGATTCAATTATATTATGTGCATTAAGGTCATAAAATCTATATGCTTTGCTATTAATAGCATAGCCTATAAATGCACATTCATATGCTTTACTTGCCAATTTTATTCTCTTAGGGTCTGGAATGCGAACATATGCTAAACAACCCCAAGTTCTAAAGTATGAGACATTGGGTTTATGATTCTTTAAAATTTCATAAGGTGAAATTTTATTCTTAGATTTAGGGATTCTATTCAGAACGTAGCATACAGTCAATAAAATATCCCCCCACCAATGTTTTGCTGCACCAGAATTTAATAATATGGCAACTATTAGCTCGGTAAAGGTCCTATTTTTCCTTTCTGCTTTACCGTTCATTTCAGGTGAGTAGGGTGCAGTTCTCTCATGTACTATACCATGTTGTTTATAGAAATCCAGAATAGAATTAGATTCATATTCTGTTCCTCTATCACTACGAAGTCTCTTAATTTTTCTATTTGCTTGATTCTCAATCTCAGTTTTGAATGTTTTAAACATGTCAAAAGCATCACTTTTATTTTTCATAAGATATACATATGTGAAATTAGAGCAGTCATCAATAAAAGTGATAAAATAACGATGTCCCTGTCTAGTTAAAGTGCCATCAAGTTCACATATGTCAGAATGAATCAAGTCTAAGGGTTCAGAAACTCTATCAACAGATTTGTGAGGTTTCTTTGTTATTTTTGCTTGTGTACAGAATTCACATTTATCAGATTCAGATTCTGTCATTTTAGGAATCATATCTAGGGTGCTCATGTTTTGAATTATTCGTTTATTAACATGACACAATCTAGAATGCTAAATATTAAAATCACAAAGCATATAAGCAGAAGAAGTCACTTTATTAGATTCAACATTCAGTTTAAACATACCCTCACAAGCATAACCCTTTCCCACAAAAGTTCCCTTATAAGTAAGAGTGTACAAATCAGCCCCCAATAACTTGAGTGAAACCAGCCTTATTAAGGAGGAAGCCAGAGACCAGATTCTTTCTTATCTCTGGAGTGTGCATAACATCTTTCAGAATTACAGTTTTTCCAGAGGTGAACTTGAGTTCCACATTTCCAATCCCCGCAACTGTAGTGGTGTGAGAGTCTCCCAATAGCACTTTCTGATTTTCAGCAGCCGTGTATGTAGAGAACATGCCACGATCATAACAGACATGGCGAGAAGCACTAGTGTCTACCCACCAACCCTCTGATCCACCAACAAGGTGAATCTCAGTAACCATAGCCGTAAGAGGCTCCTCAGTCAGGTTAGCCTGCGGTGCAGAGCTTGGCCTGTTCCGGCACTTTCGTGCCATATGCCCTGGTTTTCCACAGTTGTAACAAAGAAACAACTGTCCAGAGTCATTCTTTTGGGCTGGTTTCTGCTGTCCTTTTGGGTTTCCTTGCGGATTCCCATTCTGTTTGTTGCGCCTGTTCTGATTCTTAAAAGATTTCTGATTTGGTTTCAGAACAGCGGGAGTGGTCTTCTTAGTACTGTTGTTATTCACAATCAGCACCTCTTCTTTCTGGTCCTGTTTGCGTGCCTCCTCCTCAATACGGAGGCGTGTAATCAAGCTTTCTAAGGAAAATTCCTTAGTCTTATGTCGCAAGACATTCTTAAAATCTTTCCAGCTAGGGGGTAATTTATCAATGATAACAGCAATTTGAAATTGTTCGTCCAAGACCATACCTTCGGAGATGATCTCATGAGCTATTTTCTGAAGCTCATGAGACTGCAACTCTACCGATCTATCATCAGTCATCTGATACTTTAGGTAGCGACTTACAGCGTATTTCTTTGCCCCTGCCTCCTCTGTGTCATATTTCTTCTTTAGTGCTTCCCAGATCTCCTTTGCTGTCTTTTCATCTGAGTTGTAATAATCATACAGATCATCGCTCAATCCATTCAGTATGAAATTCTTGCATAAGTAATCCTGTTCAGTCCAGGTCTGCAATTGCTTTGACTGTTCAGTCCATGATGCCATCTTTGCTGCATCAGTCTCGTCAGGCTTGTCTTGTAGCTGCGGTTTTTCAGCAGTCAGAGCAGCCACCACCTTCCTGATCGTGAGGAAGAACTCCATCTTCTGACGCCAGCGCTTGAAATGCAAACCTTCGAACTTGAAAGGAGCAGCAGTCACCAGAGGGCCGTGAAAAGCAGAGGGAGGAGCAGAATCGTCTATGGTTGAGTTCGAGGCCATTGTTTCAGATCGTCTTCAATTTGTTGGAAAACAATGGCTGAGTCGCGGACTAGGTCGCTTTCTTGAAGACGATTCGGCGATTTGGTCAGAGGTGCAAACCAATTCGTTCCTTCGCCGCCGCCTCTAGGATAAAACAGCCTCTAAAATAGTAACTGATTTGCTTGCACAAACAAATCAGTGCAGATTTGCACTTTCGGGAAAAATACTGCTCGAAATTTCTTAGAAGTTTTAATGGCGGCTGAGAAGAGGAGAATATAAAATTCGGTGTTTTTCTCGTCTCAGATAAAATAGTATATATAGAACGAGAATTAGGTTTTGGGAGAAAATATCGGATCTGCTAAAATTTCGGGGGGAATTAATATTTTACCATTGCAAAACTTTTCCGTTGCAGAATAAATATCGGTGCGCAAAATAATTTTTCCATAAAAAAAAACGGTTCGAAAACAACTAAGTTTTATGGTCCAAAAATATAAGTGCCTACACCACAAAGCCCAAGCCCGAACCGAACCGAACCGGGCCGGGCCGGGCCGGGTCGGGTCGAGTCGAGTCGGTCGCGCGCGCGTGTGTGGTGGTCATATGATGCATGGTCTCCCTCCTCACAACAATGCATGTATTGGGAGCCCAAGGCCCCAACATGATTTCTTAGAAACAAGTATAAAAGCTTGCCTCTTCTATATAATCCCATGATGTGGGACTATTCCCATATAGGAGCCATTCTTACACTTATTCAAGATTTTTTAAAAATTCACTTAATGTTTGTAAAACATTTCCAACAATCCCCCACTTGAATTTTTAAAAATATTTTCGAGCAGTTTCTTAAAAACATAAGATTGTGCATAAACAAAGGTGTCCAAGGACTTGAACCTTTAAATAGTGAGTAAGATTCAGTTTTTACTAAAGTGACACGTAGTCTTGAACTCTATTCCTGACATCAAACCACACACAACCTTTTCTATAGTGCAATCAGATAAGCCCGTGCATTTATGGCCCTGCACGTCTATCCCAGTTTAGTGAATGCTCTAGAAGTTTTGCCCAAACTCCATAGGAAACGGCCACATTTCCACATTCACAAAGGTGAGTCTATCAAGAGCACTCCTGAAGGTAGGTACTCCACTCCAAATAGAGTATAGATCTCATTAAGAGTTTCTATTTACTCATCCTCTAATCACTTCAGGAATACATGCTTCTTGGTTTATTAAATAGCATGTTCAACTCATATCACTACACAACTTGTTATTACCCATTGAATCTAGTTCTTGGGATCTCCAGTCATTTAGGTCGGGTTACCATTGTGCGTGACTCAACAATCTAATGGCAATAGTCCCATTCTTTTAGAAGAGTTATGGACTTTCTCTCTGGACAGTCCTTTCGTCAAAGGATCTGCCAAATTTTCTTCACTACGTACGTAATCCACTCTAACGGTACCTGTGGAAAGTAGTTCTCTAACAGTGTTGTGCTTACGACGTATTTGTCGTCTCTTACCGTTGTAGTAGCGGTTCTGAACTTTTGCAATAGCCGCGGTACTATCGCAATGTATCAACACTGCTGGTATCGGTTTTTCCCATAAGGGAATCTCAGCTAGCAGATTTCTCAAGTACTCTGCCTCTTCACTAGCTGTAGCTAGTGCTATCATCTCAGACTCCATAGTAGACTGAGCCAAAATAGTCTGTTTCTTGGATTTCCAAGAAACAGCTCCTCCAGCGATACTAAATATATAGCCACTGGTCGCTTTAGAATCATCAGATAAGGTATTCCAGTCTGCATCGGAATATCCCTCAAGTACAGCTGGAAACCTTTCATAATGTAATCCAAGGTTCATGGTTCGTTTAAGGTATCTCATTACCCTTTCAATAGCTTGTCAGTGCTCTATACTAGGTCTACTGGTAAACCTGCACAATAATCCCACGACATAGGCAATGTCGGGTCTAGTACAATCAGTGGCATACCGAAGGCTGCCAATGAAGCTCGCATAATCAGACTGTCTTACACCTTCACCAGTGTTCTTAAATAACTTTACACTGTGATCATATGGTGTACTTGCAGGTTTACAGTCAAAGTAATTATATTTCTTTAGTATCATCTCAATGTAATGAGATTGATCCAAAGAAATTCCCTTTTCTGACCTAGTAATCTTAATACCAAGGATTACACTCGCTTCACCTAGATCTTTCATATCAAAATTGACACTTAATAAGGATTTGACTGAGTTTATGGCATGAATATTTGACCCAAAAATGAGTAGGTCATCTACATAAAGGCATATAATAGTGCAAATGTTATTCTCAGATTTGTAATAAATGCATTTGTCACTTTCATTAACTTTAAAACCATTTGAAATGATTAAGTTATCAAATTTTTCATGCCATTGTTTAGGTGCTTGTTTTAAACCATATAATGATTTATCCAATTTACATACTTTATGTTCTTGACCATGTACTACAAATCCTTCAGGCTGGTCCATATAAATTTCTTCGTCTAATTCACCGTTCAAAAAAGCAGTTTTAACATCCATTTGGTGTATAAGTAAATTATGAATGGAAGCAAGTGAGATTAATACCCGAATGGATGTTATTCTAGTTACCGGTGAAAAAGTGTCAAAGAAGTCTATATTTTCCTTTTGTTTAAAACCTTTAGCTACTAGTCGTGCTTTATATTTATCTATAGTGCCATCAGGTTTTAATTTCTTCTTAAGTACCCATTTACAGCCTATAAACTTACAACCAGGGGGTAAATCTACCAAGTGCCAAGTCTTATTGGATTCTAAAGAATCCATCTCATCGTTTATAGCCTCTTGCCAGAAATCGGCATCTAAAGAAGATAAGGCTTCTTGGAGGTTTATAGGATCCTCCTCAATAGTAAAAGCAC
The DNA here is from genome assembly GCA_030737875.1 of Allium sativum. NCBI lineage: Eukaryota > Viridiplantae > Streptophyta > Magnoliopsida > Asparagales > Amaryllidaceae > Allium > Allium sativum. The sequence goes on from CM060920.1 coordinate 89,927,265, forward strand.
AAAAATCTGAACCAAAGTCTTTTATGGTTCTTGCTCTTTTACTTCTTCTAGGTTCAGCTTCAGAATTTTCATTAAGTTCTGTTCTAATAGGCATATTTGAAGTGCCCCCACTATTCCTTAATTTGAAAGGAAATTTAGTTTCATAAAAATCGGCATCATTTGATTCAATTATATTATGTGCATTAAGGTCATAAAATCTATATGCTTTGCTATTAATAGCATAGCCTATAAATGCACATTCATATGCTCTACTTGCCAATTTTATTCTCTTAGGGTCTGGAATGCGAACATATGCTAAACAACCCCAAGTTCTAAAGTATGAGACATTGGGTTTATGATTCTTTAAAATTTCATAAGGTGAAATTTTATTCTTAGATTTAGGGATTCTATTCAGAACGTAGCATACAGTCAATAAAATATCCCCCCACCAATGTTTTGCTGCACCAGAATTTAATAATATGGCAACTATTAGCTCGGTAAAGGTCCTATTTTTCCTTTCTGCTTTACCGTTCATTTCAGGTGAGTAGGGTGCAGTTCTCTCATGTACTATACCATGTTGTTTATAGAAATCCAGAATAGAATTAGATTCATATTCTGTTCCTCTATCACTACGAAGTCTCTTAATTTTTCTATTTGCTTGATTCTCAATCTCAGTTTTGAATGTTTTAAACATGTCAAAAGCATCACTTTTATTTTTCATAAGATATACATATGTGAAATCAGAGCAGTCATCAATAAAAGTGATAAAATAACGATGTCCCTGTCTAGTTAAAGTGCCATCAAGTTCACATATGTCAGAATGAATCAAGTCTAAGGGTTCAGAAACTCTATCAACAGATTTGTGAGGTTTCTTTGTTATTTTTGCTTGTGTACAGAATTCACATTTATCAGATTCAGATTCTGTCATTTTAGGAATCATATCTAGGGTGCTCATGTTTTGAATTATTCGTTTATTAACATGACACAATCTAGAATGCCAAATATTAAAATCACAAAGCATATAAGCAGAAGAACTCACTTTATTAGATTCAACATTCAGTTTAAACATACCCTCACAAGCATAACCCTTTCCCACAAAAGTTCCCTTATAAGTAAGAGTGTACAAATCAGCCCCAATAACTTGAGTGAAACCAGCCTTATTAAGGAAGAAGCCAGAGACCAGATTCTTTCTTATCTCTGGAGTGTGCATAACATCTTTCAGAATTATAGTTTTTCCAGAGGTGAACTTGAGTTCCACATTTCCAATCCCCGCAACTGTAGTGGTGTGAGAGTCTCCCAACAGCACTTTCTGATTTTCAGCAGCCGTGTATGTAGAGAACATGCCACGATCATAGCAGACATGGCGAGAAGCACCAGTGTCTACCCACCAACCCTCTGATCCACCAACAAGGTGAATCTCAGTAACCATAGCCGTAAGAGGCTCCTCAGTCAGGTTAGCCTGCGGTGCAGAGCTTGGCCTGTTCCGGCACTTTCGTGCCATATGCCCTGGTTTTCCACAGTTGTAACAAAGAAACAACTGTCCAGAGTCATTCTTTTGGGCTGGTTTCTGCTGTCCTTTTGGGTTTCCTTGCGGATTCCCATTCTGTTTGTTGCGCCTGTTCTGATTCTTAAAAGATTTCTGATTTGGTTTCAGAACAGCGGGAGTGGTCTTCTTAGTACTGTTGTTATTCACAATCAGCACCTCTTCTTTCTGGTCCTGTTTGCGTGCCTCCTCCTCAATACGGAGGCGTGTAATCAAGCTTTCTAAGGAAAATTCCTTAGTCTTATGTCGCAAGACATTCTTAAAATCTTTCCAGCTAGGGGGTAATTTATCAATGATAACAGCAATTTGAAATTGTTCGTCCAAGACCATACCTTCGGAGATGATCTCATGAGCTATTTTCTGAAGCTCATGAGACTGCATCTCTACCGATCTATCATCAGTCATCTGATACTTTAGCTAGCGACTTACAGCGTATTTCTTTGCCCCTGCCTCCTCTGTGTCATATTTCTTCTTTAGTGCTTCCCAGATCTCCTTTGCCGTCTTTTCATCTGAGTTGTAATAATCATACAGATCATCGCTCAGTCCATTCAGTATGAAATTCTTGCATAAGTAATCCTGTTCAGTCCAGGTCTGCAATTGCTTTGACTGTTCAGTCCATGATGTCATCTTTGCTGCATCAGTCTCGTCAGGCTTGTCTGGTAGCTGCGGTTTTTCAGCAGTCAGAGCAGCCACCACCTTCCTGATCGTGAGGAAGAACTCCATCTTCTGACGCCAGCGCTTGAAATGCAAACCTTCGAACTTGAAAGGAGCAGCAGTCACCAGAGGGCCGTGAAAAGCAGAGGGAGGAGCAGAATCGTCTATGGTTGAGTTCGAGGCCATTGTTTCAGATCGTCTTCAATTTGTTGGAAAACAATGGCTGAGTCGCGGACTAGGTCGCTTTCTTGAAGACGATTCGGCGATTTGGTCAGAGGTGCAAACCAATTCGTTCCTTCGCCGCCGCCTCTAGGATAAAACAGTCTCTAAAATAGTAACTGATTTGCTTGCACAAACAAATCAGTGCAGATTTGCACTTTCGGGAAAAATACTGCTCGAAATTTCTTAGAAGTTTTAATGGCGGCTGAGAAGAAGAGAATATAAAATTCGGTGTTTTTCTCGTCTCAGATAAAATAGTATATATAGAACGAGAATTAGGTTTTGGGAGAAAATATCGGATCTGCTAAAATTTCGGGGGGAATTAATATTTTACCGTTGCAAAACTTTTCCGTTGCAGAATAAATATCGGTGCGCAAAATAATTTTTCCATAAAAAAAACGGTTCGAAAACAACTAAGTTTTATGGTCCAAAAATATAAGTGCCTACACCACAAAGCCCAAGCCCAAGCCCGAACCGAACCGAACCGAACCGGGCCGGGCTGGGCCGGGTCGGGTCGAGTCGAGTCGGTCGGTCGCGCGCGCGTGTGTGGTGGTCATATGATGCATGGTCTCCCTCCTCACAACAATGCATGTATTGGGAGCCCAAGGCCCCAACATGATTTCTTAGAAACAAGTATAAAAGCTTGCCTCTTCTATATAATCCCATGATGTGGGACTATTCCCATATAGGAGCCATTATTACACTTATTCAAGATTTTTTAAAAATTCACTTAATGTTTGTAAAACATTTCCAACAATGTTTATAAAGATTAGGAATTTATGGATGCTCACTTTTGCATATGATGCTTGTTTTTACAGTTCATTGATCACATATTCTTTGTTTGCACTTGAAATTGTTATCTTTTGTTTATTTAGTTGACTTCACAAACTTTGACTTTTATAGCAATCATGTGGATGGTGGGATGAAAGATTTGGACCTCGTGATGCAAATAATATTATTTTGTCGTTTTCACTAGCAAGCAAGAATTAGTAAACTTTCCGATAAAAAGTTTTGATAGTTTTGTTTAGACACATAATGATAACAAGTTCGATGAAAAATAGTTTGTATTAACAGAAAAGCATATTAGAAAAACTATATGTGTTTCTTTATACATGTATGTATTGCCTGTATAAAACTGAATGACACCCCTCTTTGTTGCATTAGCTTCCTAACCTCAGCTTTTAGTAATTGATTAGAAATTGTCTACATCCATGCAGCAACCCACCGTTAACATAAAAATATTTTCATTTCCTGAACAATCCAATGTATTTTTCAGCTGATTATCTAATTTCATCTCACCACAAAAGTAAAAGAAATTTAAACATACTTTCTATATATTTCTATAGTAACAGACAAAGTAAACAAGTGCCCAATTTATTGATCCTAGTTCTTTTTTTTTTTTTTTTTTTTTTTGCTACAACACAATTGCTAATCTTTTGAACATTAGTTATGGTTAAGCTGCGAGGTTGTGGAGTGTTTGATGGATGAGTTTTAAAGGTGATGAATTACTGCTTGGCTATGTTTTGGATTGTTTGATATCTTAGAGTATTTATTAGTTTTATTATGAAATTGTCTGCTTTCTTTCTTAGTCTATTCCTCAAAGTATTTGATTTCTTAAAATATTCATTGGTTTGGTTATGAAACTGTTTTCTTTCTTGCTTAACCTATTCCTCAAAGTATTTGACTTGATATTCATGATGACAGATTCATTAGCAGTTTTAGAAGAAAATGCAATTTTAACTACATCCAAATATGAAAAAGAAACGAAAAACTTGTGGGAGACAACATAATGAAGGTGGTTTACAAAGAGATATCTGAGCTAGAATACTTGTACATTTATGATGCATATTTACATAGTTGAACATACATGGAGGAAAGATGCATAGCCCATGAAATACATGAAATATGCAGGATAATCATTTGAAGTTATATGGTATGCTTTAGTTGATGTTTCTATTGTTTGCTGAGATATGCAGGCTCAACAGGGTTTTTATTTTGTTGGTCTTGAAAAGTTAGAATTTTTTTAACTGAAGTTTCTTGAGTTAATTGGTGAAGAAACTCAAATATAATATATTGACGAATATTGTTTACTGTTTTGACAAATATATGTTTGCTGAAGACATGTTTTAGAACCATGTTTACAGCTTTGACAAATATTGTTTACTGTTTGCTGTTTTGTTTTAGAATCATGTTTCATAACAAAATATTGTTTACTATTTGGCTTTTTAACTTTTTAGAAGTAAAAACACTAATTATATAAGTATAAGCGCTTTTGCTTTGGGTTGCCAAACGAGCCCTTATTGCTTTTATTTTATTCTGATAGGTACAACTGGACAAAATTAAGAGCAAGAAGTCAAAGATTTAAAATAGAGTGAAGCATCTTGTTTATTGGCTATTTATGTATTTAACTAAGGTGAATTTGAAGAAGGTTAATTAAGGTATCAGGTATCAGGTATCTCATGTTTTTATTCCTCAGAACATTCACCTATACAAACTTTATTCCAAGTTTTTAATGTATGTTGCCCTGCTCAATGCACATTTTTTTTAACTTGTTTGTTCTTCTTCATCCAGTTCTTTTAATGCACATTTTGGATCAATCACCGAAGACGAAGACATTGAGTATGAGAGGGTGTGAGTGAGTGTAACTAAGTGTATGTAGTGAAATAATATTTTTACAAATGAGTATTTTTCATATTTTGTATAGTACTTGTGTAATAGAAATAAATAAAGGGTGCTACTATTCATACCTCGGTTTACACTTCCGGCCACCTTTCTAAATTTAATACAAATAATTATTTTTTATATTCTTCTGGGCACCATATATTATTCTTTCACTCGGTTATTCACCACCATACATAAGAAAAACACGCACTTCTCTACAATTTGAAACTCTAAACCCTAACAAAGGAAGATATTCTTTTGTGCCTAATAGAGATGGAAGATGAAGATAAAAAAGAGATTAGAATTGTTTGATTTTTATTGTCTTCTATTATGTTGTAGAACATGTTGTTAGGGTTTTTTTAATGGTTAGGGTTTTCCATTGTGTCTTAGGATATTTTTCTGCTCCATTGAAAATTTCAAGCTTGGAGGACATTAAATTTGACGACGTTGTAATAGAGAATGACAATGTAAGTTCTGACTTGTAGCGTTTTTATCCGTATAGCTTATGTATCTTCTTTTACAAATTGATTCATTAACTTTTTTGTCGTTTGATAGGTGGAGTATTTGAATGATGATAAATTGGAGTATAAACATGATGGTTGTGATAATATGATGTAAGATGTTCGATCAAATGACTCAAAAGACATAAATGCATGATGTAAGTGAGGAAGGAAGCATTCGTGTAGAGGAAGGTACTGGTAGCCTCTCCATTTTTAGATTGTTAATTTAGACGGTGGCCAGTAGAGGAAATTTGAAATATTTGGGGTGCTTTTAGTTTTGTTGGCCAGAAGTGTAAATCGGGGTGTGAATAGTAGCACCCTAAATAAAACTATGTATTGTTCAAGAGTGTAATAAACTATTTATATTAAAATAAGAAATTTTAAGTTCAATATTTTAATTTATGCAATTATATTACTACGATCAGATTTTAGTAAAAAAAACAAAACAGACTTTTTACAACGAGCTATGCCAGTTGTAATATAATGTATTACAACGGGCAGAAGCCGGTTGTAATTTATTAGCTATTACAACGGGTTTGTAGCCATTGTGGTAGAGTTGTTGCACGTGATAGAGGACGTTATTACAATGGTTTTTTACAACAGTCACTGACCGTTGTAATTTAGTGAGGACCTATTACGACGACGCATATTAGGACGGGCTTTTACCCGTTGTGAAAAGCATATAACAACGGCTTTTGCCCGTTGTAAAAGGACTATTTTGTTGTAGTGAATTTGTCATTTGTATGTATATAATACAATATCTCATGGGGCAAAGACTTTACGTACTAACCTACATAATACGATATCAGTTGATATCTGCTACACACATGGGAAACATGGCAAGCATGTTGATATAATAAGCTCTAGTGATTATAAATTTCTAAATATAATGTCGTCTAAAAGAAAACAAAGTTATTTTAAAATTATTTTTAGTTAGTGGAAAATAGGGAGAAAGACAAACTTAACAGAAAAATTTGGTGAAAAGTATGGAAAGTTTAGAATTTAGTGAGAAGACCAAACGATAGTATAAATGGAAAAAGGTTAGTGGACCCCCTGAATTCCATCTTTAATGAAAATGTGTCATTCTCCCTCATTTTGAAACTTCCCATGCTTTTCACCTAAAAAATTTCAAAGTTTGTCTTAAAAGAAAATCCTCGTTTTAGTTACGTATATCGTAAAGAAAGGTTTAATGTACGAAGGATATAATATTTTATCTTACATGTTAACATGAACAACATATGCTATAAAGAAATGATAAATATTAGTCAGAGCTGGTCCTAAGAATAATTGTGCCCAATGCACGATCTATCCAATGATGCCCCATTAAAATTTTTTGCACAATGACACTAGATAATATTCATACTTGCAACGCATAATTGACATTTGAAAACTAAGTACCTCTACTGTAAGTAGGGCTGTAAATTTTGTACGAATGTCCGATGTTCGCTCGTGTTCATGACCGAAATACGTCTGTCCGAGTCTATCCGATTCTCATTTAGGACACGAGTTGAGATAACAAAATTTGTACGAGAAAAAAAATCACGTTCGGTCCGTGTTCGTTCGAATTCGTCCGAATTCCATGTAATTCGGTGTATAATTGAGAGAAAATCTAATAAAAAGTATAAAATGTGATATAAAAGGCCATGTACGACCACGTCCGTGTCCGACCGATTTTATTTAGAACACGAATTAGGACAAAAAAAATTTCCGAGGAAAACTTTCGTTCGATCCGTGTTCGATTCAATCTTTTTAGGATAGAAACTGAACACTCATCCGTCCGGTTCGGTCTGGTCTGACCGATTCATACCCCTAATTGTAAGCTAACAATCCAAAGTGAAATAAAAATAACAAGACTATAATGCAAAAGCTGATTTTAGGAATATCTTACATTGTAAACCTACTACGCCAATTATCTGTGAAAACCAAAGGGATATGTTACGTTATTTGTTGGAATACATAGTGAAAGCCAGATCTTGAAACAAATTGATTATAGGAATATTTAAATCCTAGATCTATTGAATTTGTAATTCCGACATCAGTCCACTTGCTCATGCGTTTATCCACCTCAATAGCCATACTCACACCACAATCAACCCACGATTTACAAATTCCTATTTTCCAGACCTTTATCACTTCCGCAATCTATCTTGTATGCTGAATTACACCCAAATGCTCGATCGATTATTGTCGTGATTACAATATATTACGGAATCTACTATTAAGACGACAATTTAGAAAGTAGGGTTTTACTAATTTCAGAGTTAAAATCTTGCAGATTCTTCTTCTTAGTGCCGCAATCCTATCCTTCAATTCTTCCTTGTGTAATTCGCTTGTGTGCCTGGTAATCTTCTTCCTTGCGCGAATGTTTCTTCTATTTTTTTCCTCTCGCGTTTTCGTATACCATTTCTTTTACTGCCCTCTCGTGTTTGCTGCCCCGTGCAATCGCCCCGGCAGCACTAGGTCAGGACCGACTTTGATATTAGTCATGGCATTGTCTGGATGATGACAGTATTTGTCAAGTCATGTATGCATTAGTTGCCGAAATGCACAAAGTAAGCACACTCAAATGTTGGTTTAACAATATATTTTGTACATTTCTATATCAAATCAAAACCCAGATACACAAATTAAAATAAAAATAAAAAATCACATAACCAATGGATTTAATCATGTAACTCTCGTCAAGGAGTTAAATCAGTCCATCAGTAGTCCACACCACCAGTGCGAGGCTCTATTTTAATTAAAGCTGAAAAAAAGAATTAGGTCGAATCTAGTAGCATCCTTTATTTATATCTCACTGCATCCAATATTAACATAGTTTCATTTTGGCATTCATGAAAATTGTAAGAATACGGTATTTGTAGGCCTTACATTGATTACTCCTACTTTACACTGCATTCATAAATCCAGAAAGTAGGGGAATCCATATATAATCGAACCAATTAATTATTATTTTAAACTATTAAAAGAAAATGAAAATAGAAACAATAATGACATTGAAACAAAAATAAATGCATATGCTACATGAATTCGTTAATAAAATAATTATACGTAACATCATTTCATTAAATTGAGACAAAGATTGAATGATATACTAATTTAATGGAGACATAAACTACTGAAATCACTAAATAACAAAATTAACACTACCACATCTTTTTTTTCCAAATTATTACGTGGCATATTTGTAACTCTACATTTCTGACATTTTTAATTTGAGAAAAAAATTTGTAAGGACAAATTAATTAAAAAAATTATCCAAAAGGACAAGCCACTAATAATTTATCCATAAGGACAGTAAATAGGCCAGCCCAACATAATCCCTCTTTTATTACGTTCTTTTTATCGTTTCCATCTTCTCACTGAAAACCCTAGTCGCTGATCGCCTCTTCCATCAAACCCTAGTCAACTCCGACGATCAACTTCCACCACGTCACTTGCCGCCTCTTTCATCAAACCCTAATCGCCTCCGACAAACAACTTCCGCCTCTTCCATCAAATTTCTCGATCTTCTCACTGATTTCCAACGCGATTTCTTCCTCAACAATCCGACTAGCGCAAATTTCTCGATCTCCTCACCGATTTCATCATTTTTGATTTCGTGAATTCGTCGTAGAAAATCAAACGAGAGAAAAATCACCGGGAAATACTTTTTTTTTATGGACAATTTAGCAGCAGCTTTTAGGTATCAGTTTGCTATTTTTTTAGGTATCAGCTTTCGTGTTTTAACAGTGTTATGCTTTTGTGTTTATAATTTTGATGCAATATTAGTTTTCTACATGTACCGTTGCATTAGCTTTGCAACTCAATCGAAATTATGTCATTTTAATCAATCAAAGTGGGATGTGAACATTTTTTGTATTAGTTTTTCTTTGAAATACCATAGCAGTTTTTAGGTATCATTTTTTTTTTAGGTATCACTTTTATATTTTCTAGTTGAATTTACATCATAGCAGTTTTTAGGTATCATTTTAATATTTTTTAAGGTATCAGTTTTATATTTTCGAGCTGAATTTACATTATTATGTTGGTATAAGTTTTGATTGTGTATGAAATTCTTGCAGATACTGCATGCTGCCGGAATTTACTTGAATTCAAGAATGGATTGAGTACAAGTAAAAGTAAATGCATGAATGCATTCTTAGAATGGGAAGCAGTGTTGTATGTACTTATATTGTGTAGGAAAACAATGTATCCTAGTATATCAGTTATGTATAGTTGTAGGTATCGATACAAGTGGATATTATTGTGTATTATTGAGAATAACCTCATTTTTGTGATAATTGAATCGAATTGATTGCTATTATTTTTTAAATCAGTAGGTATTATTGAGAATAAATATTATTTTTGTGAGATTTGAATTGACTAGATGGGCGTTTTTTTTTATCAGTGGGTATCAGTTAGAATTAATGTTGTGCATAAAAAAAAGTCAACTACCAAAGCAAACAACACAAATCTACCTACTTGCCACAGTTCTCATACACAAAGCCATAAAAATGATACCTAAAAAAATATAAAAATGATACCTAAAAACTTCTTCAATGTTTAACGACAAAAGCAATACAGAAAATGTTTGAATCACAATTTGATTGATTAAAATGAAATAAATTCAATTGAATTACAAAGCTAGTGCAACAACAAAACTAATACAGCAACAAAACGTAACTAAAAAAACATAGCACAGTGAATACAGTAAAAATGATACCCAAAAAATATATAAATGATACCTAAAAACTGCTTTGTAATGTTTTAAATAAAAAGTAACACAAAAACTACTTACATCACAGTTTCGTTGATTATAACGAAATAAGTTCGACTGTAATACATTGATAATGCAACAATATAACTACAAAATAAATACAACATTAAAACACAACAAACAAATATAAAACAGTGTTAAATAAACAAAAATGATACCTTAAAAAAATAAAAAACTGATACCTAAAAACTGCTATGATGTAAATTCAGCTACAAAATATAAAACTGATAACTAGAAAAATATAAAACTGATAACTAGAAAAATATAAAACTGATACCTAAAAACTGCTACGATTTAAATTCAACTAGAAGATATAAAACTGACACCTAAAAAATTATAGAACTGATACCTAGAAACTACTTTGATATTTTAAAGGAAAACTAATACAAAAAATGTTTACATCCCACTTTGATTGATTAAAATGATATAATTTCGATTGAGTTGCAAATCTAATGCAACAGTACAAGTACAAAACTGATATAGCATGAAAACTATAAACAAAACAGCATAACACTATTAATACAAGAAATATGATCCTAAAAAAATAGCAAAATGATACCTAAAAGTTGCTGCTAACTTCACCGTGAAAAAAAAAAGTTTTTTCCAGCAATTTTTTTCTCTTTCATCTCTCTCGTTCGATTTTATACGACGAATTCACAAAATCAAAAAATAACGAAATCATATTTACTGCCAAAACGAATCATAACAATCGAATTTACCCTAATTCCGTGAACGATTTCAACAATCGAATACGCGCGAGATCGAACTAATCAAAATTGAAAGTCGCGATCGATATACATGTTAAAAGACGATTGCTGAAGATCAAATATTGAAAAGAAAAAAATTTGCGTTGGAAATCAAAGACGAGATCGAGAAAAGTGAGATAGCCGATTGCGGAGGAAGAAGAAATAAGCGCACGTGAAGAAGTAAAAAACAGTGTATTGTCCTTTTGAGTAAAATTTTAGTGGGTTGTCCTTATGGTTAAAAAAGCCTTCAATTTTGTCTTTGTAAATATTTTCCTGTTTTAATTTCAATAATGTCATTGCTCATCATTTTTGTCTCCAATCTACAAAAATGTTCACACATTATGGAAAAAAGAAAAAAAAAATATAACCTTGATAAAGCATGAAAAAACCAAATGTAAATATAATTAAAAAAATTCCTAAGCATGAATGCCAAATGAAAATACAATTAAAAATTGTTCCTACTTTATTCAACTTTCAAATTTTTATAACAACCTCCAGCCATCTAACCCAATTCATATGCTTTTTCATCAAATGTTTTTCATAAAGTTAAAATAGAAATAAACTGCCATTGTTACTGTTCTTTAGAGTAGTTTCTTAATTGCAGACGGTAAAGTGTACCTATCTTATAGATAAAAGGCATATAACGGACCTTTTCAGATAGCTCCATTATGTAGCACGAAACCATCGGGTAATATCAAAATTTAAGCATATAAAAGTAGGCATATTTTGTAGTTTCTGTTGTCAACTACGAGTTCTTATTTCAATACTCTTTTTTTATATTCTATCATATGGACTCAATATTCAAATCCAAATTCGTGGAGGATATCATGAAGCTGTAAAATGGTGCAAAATAAAAGAATTATTTTGATTGTTTCATTTATTTAGCACCATTATATAGCCCAAGTCGAATAAATGGAGCCACCAAAAGTGAATAGAATGTTTGTTTTGAGTTGATCCGATGAATAAAATAGTGAATAGAACGTAAAAATACTGAATAAATAGTACTTCGCTCTTGACAGGCATTACGTAGATCGTAAAAATACTGAATGAATTGTACTGTGCTCTTGACAGGCATGAGGCATTACAGCTTCATACCGAACCATTTGAACCCATTTGAGCCTTCCTGTGGGTGTCTCCTTTCTTGGTTATATTCGCATCTCATTTATTACTTGCTCGTTGTGCTTGTATGCATCTTTCTTAAAGTTTTGTCCTGTGTATTTTATCATTGCCTTAAAACATGGAATGATACCATCTTGCATCACTGTCTTCACAATAAAACCTGTAAATGAAAATTAATAGCATAAATGGTTCCGCCTTCACAATAAAACCTGTAAATGAAAATTAATAGCATTATTTCCGGTTATAACTCATATTCATAAAGAGCAATAAACATCAAAACTGTACATTTGTATGCATAAAAAAAAAGTAAACTTGGATTCCTATATTGTATCTCCAACAAAAACAAGTTATCATTCATCAACATAACCAAAAAATGTCGAAGTTTCTGAAATTTGAGATAAAATCAAAAGGTAATAGAAGGTAAGATGTATAATAATTACATGCATCGAGATCATAGAATCAAGTTAAAGAGGAATACAATTTAAACTCTTTCACAAACATGAATAGTACGAAATCCACATAAAATAATTAGAAAAATTGCATTTTGTTTATCATATTAGATCTTCCCTTTGGATTTAGGGAAAAATTTATGTGAAAAAAATATCACATTTGACAGTACAATATAATGCAATATTGTTTTTTCTTTGCCGTAAAAAAGATTTAATAATATTTCTACTAATAAGACAAAATATGTTATACACTTTCATCCATTATGTTAAATAAATTCAGATTACTAATCCCGAAAATGTTCATCAAACAAAAAAGCCCTTTGTGTTCAAATAAATGGTTAATGAATACATTATCATAACCACTTCTAATATCTACCTCTACTTGGGTATAAAATTTATAATTCTAGAAAAGAAAACTCTTCCATTCTTGTTCCATCCAAAAACAGGAATTCATCAATTACCAGTAAAATTAAATTTTTACTTTTATACGATACTAATAGACATAGTCTTGCAGACACATTGGGACAGTCTTATTTCTATTGTCAGTCAAAAAAATTCAATGAGAAATCATAGTCCAGTCTAGGCTGGGGCAATAATATTTGTGATATAATAATTACAGTTTTTATCAACCTACGATCGTTTCCATGTAAGAACTGTGATAATTGAACTTAAGTGCAGTTCATTTCATCATCGTTTCGTAACTTAGTAAATTGGTCAAGCATTTTTAAAGAACTTAGTGTGTGTGTTTTCCGCACTTGCAAGCTTAAGCTGGCAAATACAAATAATTCACTTCCATGTAATTCAGATTAAATAAAACATCGTGTTTCCATGTGTAGTCAATATGATGAATTATAGGATATCCATTATCTAAGCCGGGAAAAAATTAATCAACTGATTGTAGAAGGTACATACCACAAACTGTATAATATAGCATGCATAAAAAGATTAAATTGCCCTTCTTATTTGGATGCTAATGGTTTTTCAGGAAATTATTGTTTTGAGTACATATTATCCTATGATCGAAATAATTTTGTTTGCTTAATATAAAAGTTCTATACAGATTTGTTTACATTGTCCGGTATTCAGGGACGTAACTACCTTGGGCTTTGGGTGGGCACTTGCCCAAGGCAAGATTCGGGATTATTAATAAGACTGCCGACATATTTTGGATACTAAAGAATGATTTGTATTATAACCACTTAACCTTCGTATTGGGTTAAGTATGATATATTTTGTATATAGGTATTGGGCTGATAATGATATGGCCCAAAATCGAAGACATACATGTATTCTATAAATATATGGACGGCTTATGTGTATTCTATAAATATGGACTCTACAGACGCATTGTTCAAGTTCATTAATAAAATTCTCTCTACAGTATTTCATCTTTACTTCATTTCCTCTATCTCAATTACATTCAATTCAAATCAAAATATTACAAAACTCAACTGTTATATCAATGAGGATGGATAGTATAGATGACATTGATATATTTCTTGAAGATGAAATAAATGACATTGATATATCAATGACATACTGTAATACTTTTGGGTCCTTGTCATTTTGGGTGCATATGTTTGTAATACTTTTGTTTGTAAATACACTTAGTTAATCTCGGTTATCTTGATATGCATGAATGTGATAAATTTATAAGTTTTTTTTTTTTTTTTTTTTTTTTTTTGATCACTCCTATAATCTGCCCATCCTAAGTTAAATTCCTGGTGACGTCACTGCCGGTATTCATATACTTCAGTATAAGACATTCGCAAAGTAAAATGTGTTAAGTAATTTGACAAAATGAACAGCTACATAAACATTTCTAATGGATTATCTCTACAATAGTTTCCTATCAATAGTATCATGGAAATCTATTTTGAAATCTGCTTTTACGTATAATCAGTCCGCTCAAAATTGTGAAATACCGCTAAATTTACAAAATTAGGGGAATTTCCCTTTGTGGCATATAACACCGAATATTTAGTACTCAAAATTTGGATGTCATAACATTTCACTGAATGTTATATTGTTATCAATAGACAAATCTATAAATTACATAAGCATATTAGATTGTACTAATGAATGTACGATTACTTCTCATGTAGATCAATGCCAAAATATAGTTTTAATCTTCAGGCGTAGAACATAAAGAAATTTTGGAAAAACATAAGATAACTGAAGGTGAAAATCCCGCAAAATTTGGATGATTAGAAGTTCGATTGCTTAAAATTGAAGTAGTCATACCAATTAATGTCTTCAACTGACACAACTTCTCATTTTTACCACATTTGATGTGCACCATTGGATGATCATTCTGGTGTAGGTCGAGTGTTAGCTAATCTTGTAAACTAACCACATTTAACAAAGAGTTGTTCAAACTGGAAATTGCTAGATAAAGAATACGTATTCAGCAAGCACAGTTTCCCAGTTTTGGTACATTCTATAAAATTCTATTGAATTACAATTGATATTATGGAAGCAAAATAGATATAAATGATGTCCATTCATACTGCATTATACTATAGATATTAAATGTAACTCAGTAAACCGATCTCATAATTGTTGGTCATTTCAGTTGTTATCTGCCAAAAAAAAAAAAGTCTAATTAAAGGGGTTGGTCTTGTGGAAATCTTGAACTGTATTTTTTGTTAACTTTTGTGGAAATATTCCAAATCCTTTTACTTTAATTCAGCAATAAGGTATCTTACAATAGTAATTTGTAATAAATACTTTTGATATGAAAAAGGATATTATGTGCGAGACCAAAGGGCGAGATGGGCAGAAAACATAAAATATCTTCATTAATTCAAACATGCTTCATTTGATCGATAAACAATGACCGATGACATCAGTTTTAGATGTAGTAGAAGCATGATACCAAATTTAATCATCATGCTTCAATTAATCACAGTATGATTTATATAGCTAACGACGGTTCTAATACATACGCACTTTTTTATATATGTAATAGTCATAATATTGTAATCTATGATCAACATAGAAATTGGAATAGAGAAGGGAAATAGCAGGTGAGAGCTGAAACTCTCATCTTTCATGATGTGCAACATGCTTCTTATATAGAAACATAGTAAGCGGGATAATTCATAGGTTTAAAATTCGTAATCGACCTTGTTTGACAGTACGTTACCAGGAAGTATCATAATCGACTTACTTCCAACAACATTAAACGATTAGTTATCACAGCCATGTTTTGCAAGCAAGGTAGGATTTCGCAGAACATAACAAATACTACTTAGTCATAATATCAGGTAAGGTAATCTGATCTGTTAACATTTGAATATTGGAAGATGAAATGGGAGAAAATGTATTGTTCATCCTACTAACCTTCAACCCAAAGGGGGAACATCTTCATTACTGTTTACGGTAAGTTCCATTGTATCCTCATTGATATGCTTTCACCCAGCCTATGACAAACCTCTGTACGGCACACAAAGGTTAAAATAAATTGGAAGAGAAAGTCAGTACGTTCATCATAGTCGGTTAAACGCAGGAGGTTAACGGCGCAGACAATGGCAGAAGGAGGAAAGAAATGCAGCGGAGTGGAGTAACCCGGCCGATCTGAGAAGATTTGAACGAAGTATTAAAAATTTACATCAAACCCTTATTTTCGTGTAGAGGGGAAAGGATGGAATGGAAGTGAAAATAGGTTGACGGAGGGATGTACGGTGGAAGATACACGTGGGTGAAGGGTAGAAGTCGGTGAGCCGCATTTAACGGAGGTGAGGATATCAGGTTAAGAAATTGGGGGAGAGCGGTTGAGGATGGGGAAAGGAAACGGTGGGTAGATTAGAAATGTTCGGCAAGAAAATTGGACGGATAGAAGGGCATCTCGCCGGAGGAAGTGACACGTGTATTGGGTTTTTCCTTTCCTATTTAAAGTAAATATATCACGTCTCAGAACTGTAAACTGCTCCCTGCGCAATCTTCCCTTTTAATTCATTTCTGCCCGTCTCATTTCTCTTAAAAACAAGTTAGGAATTTCTTACTCCACTTCCTCTAATTGCAACTAAATCACATCCCCGCAATTGTGACTCTCTTTACAGGCATGGATTCTTTTGATGATAAAATCAAAAAATCACGCAATATCCCCAATTCTGACGCTGCTAGATCTGAAAAACAATTTGTCGAGTTTAGAGTCATGGTGTTGCTGCTCTAATATTCAACGTAATAGTAGATAAACAAATCATTGATCCTCTTATTCACGTTTTGATTTGTGCAATTTCATTTTTGGATATTTACACTATTGTTTACTCTTACTTAATTTTCGTGTTCTGTTTCTATGGAAAAATGACTCTAATCTCCAACGTAATAGTAGGTAATCAAATCATTGATCCTCTTATTCACGTTTTGATTTGTGCAATTTCACTTTTGGATATTTACACAATTGTTTGATCTGGTTTAATTTTCATGTTCGTTTCTATGGAAAAATGATTCTAATCTTCAAAGTAATAGTAGGTAAACAAATCATTGTTCCTCTTATTCACGTTTTGATTTGTGCAATTTCACTTTTGGATAATTACACAATTGTTTGCTCTTACTTAATTTTCATGTTCGTTTCTATGGAAAAATGACCTTTGATTTCTTTTCTCTGTCATTTCCATTGCAACCATTGCCTATCTGCTTAATAAAAGTTGTAATATCTGAATATTTACAATGTTGCAGTTATGTTCTGTTGCTTGATGCGGTTGCACTAATTTTTTATTGCATTTTTTTACGTGCTTTATTGTTTGGGTAATTATTCCTGTTGTGGGATTAACTTTTAGACGACTCATGGTATGTGATACTAACAGAGTAAGGATTGCTTAAATGTTTAACCTTGGTCACACAATGTTCTAATTATTATAGAAAAATATGAATTTTGAACTTCATTTTTACTTTCTATTGTTTGTAAAACCATTAAACCAGTACAAAAATTATGGTATCCATAATTATCATTTGCTATTCTAATTTTCTTTTGTAATACTAATATATACCAAAAAAAGTTCTTCCAGTAACCTGAATCTATTTGTAACTGTTTATATAATACTTTCACTTTACCCGCATTTATTATATTTGGAATATGGTAAATAAAACTTTTTTTTATTTGTTTTTAAGCAATCAAAGTACTGTGCCAAAAATTCCTATAATAATCACACATATACATTACAGTTACCATAATTCATGTACAAATACAAAAAATCCTTCAAACGTATAATTTATTCAATCACGCAGACGTATATCTTTCTACTTCAGGGTTTTCTGAATTGTCAGGACTTGTATGACCAGAAGCTACTTTGGAATCAAGTGATGATGCTGAAGAAGCCTTTGGCAGCTTGGAAGAAGCATGAGCTGACATGTACGGCTGAGATGAAACGTACTCAAGGGCACTGACTATATCATGGCTTGATGGACGGTTATGAGGCAATTCTTGGAGGCACATGGAGGTTAGCATTGCTATTTGGTAGAATGATGAGGATGGTACTGTCCACGAAGCAAAGGATCCGCTAGCTGGTTGAATCTGTTCCTATCTTTCAGATATGGCTGAGACCAAACAATCAAATTTTGCTCCCCCATTTTCCTACTACATTCAAAAGCTCTTCTTCCTGTCAGTAACTCCAAAAGCACAACTCCAAAGCTGTACACATCAGATTTCACGGTCAACTTTCCACTCATCGCATAATCAGGAGCACAGTATCCATATGTTCCCATCACCCTTGTGGAAACATGAGTGTTATCACCAGTTGGACCAAGTTTAGCAAGTCCAAAGTCAGATAGTTGAGGGTTGAATTCATCATCTAGATGGTAGCTTGGAGACACATCTTTTTGATCTTCCTCCAAATAAGGCGCATTTGGACTGGAACACGAGAATAAAAATTGCTCTAGGGGCATCTAAAGGGCTTGCATATTTACACAATTCATCATCTAGTAATATGTTTGCAGATTTCAAATCACGATATATGACGGGAGGGTTCCGAGCATTGTGTAAATATGCAAGCCCTTTAGATGCCCCAAGAGCAATTTTTATTCTGGTGTTCTAGTCTAAATGCGCCTTATTTGGAGGAATATCAAAAAGATGTGTGTTGTATATATTGTACCGAGTTTGGATTTTAACAAGGTGGTAAAAATAGGAATTATTAGCAACACTGTGCTTAATTGTCTGTTTCTTTTTTATTATCATGCTGAGAGTTTATAGAAATTGTTGAATTAGTATCGAGCATGTGCACTGGTGCAGACTTTATTTTGTTCAAAATTATGATATTGTGTGATGTGCTGGCGTTTTGAATATAACACATTGGATCTGTTTTTATCTAGACACCTTATTCATTTTCAGAAGATAATCCCCGTCTTGAAAATTTCAATGCGTCACATGCAAAGCGATTTGAAATTAGGGAAAAAAATTTATGTAAAGTTGAGTAAGCTATTCAGAAATGTTACCAAAATTTTACATTAAAAATGTATTGCTAACATTTACAATATTTGCATTAAGCAAATAGGATTTGTTATTTGTGTGAAATAATTAAATATAACAAAGCATTTGAGGTGCAAATTGTTCTTTATGTATCGGCTTTTAAACTATAAAGTCGTTGTATGACTACAATATTTGCGGTAAATCAGTCCACACGCGAAGCGCGTGCCGTCGTCACACGCGAAGCGCATGCTATTCTGCTCGTTTAAAATAAAATAGGTTTTTTCTTATTTAGTTATACGTACTGTCTTTTTAAAGTCTAACAAAGAAATGAAAAGTACAATATAAAATAAGTCAAACTGAATATGGGTACTTTGGAAAAATTATATAAAACCATCGAAACTATTGTATCTACAACTGAAGGAAATATTCAATAGCAGTCCATTGACAGTGAAGAAGTATGTGGACGTCAAGGTGTCAAACTACTGACGTTGTAGCCTGTAAGGGAGTGGTGCGCTATAATTATTCATGCTAATGGTTAACTACAGTGTAACATGTATGTTATTTAACATAAACTATTTATGTAAACATCAATGGTCCAAGGTAAACTAATATAATTTTTAACCATGAATAAGAGAAAAATATAGTTCTTTAACATGTAATAATGTCAAAATGTCTCAAAGTAGGAAGAATCTTACATAACATATTTTTAACCATGAATAAGAGAAAAATATAGTTCTTTAACATGTAATAATATCAAAATGTCTCAAAGTATGAAGAATCCTTACATAATATATTTTTAACCATGAATAAGAGAAAAATATAGTTTTTTAACATGTAATAATATCAAAATTTCTCAAAGTAGAAAAAAAATCCTCTCTCTCTCTCTCTCTCTCTCTCTCTCTCTCTCTTTCTCTCTCTCACACACACACACACAAAGTACGTACGTACATGCATACAATTGTGATCCCTTTTGTGCAAGAAGTTTGGTATTGTCATCAATAGGTTAAAGAATTCCTTTCTACGCTATAAGGATGTAGATTTGATATAAAATATAATAAAGCCATCATATTAACTTTATATTTGGTCAGATTTGAGTTTTAAGACACATGTACTCTTAATGTTCAAAAACCCAATCGCGGCATGTTCTAAAATCTTAACAACTCACGTAGTAACTTTCTGAAGTAATAAATAGTTGGATGTTTGAAGACGTTATGTGAAGCTTCCCACTTCAGCTAAGTATATTAGTAGAAATTTTACCTTCTTTCTTCACCTAAGTAGTCGCTAAATCATATTGTGTAACAGTGAAAACCATTACTACTTTAAACGTGAAGTGAATAGTTGTCAACAAATATATGTGTCTGTATTATTGATCATTATCTAAAATATTTAGGAAGCAACAACCAAACAAAAACTGCATCAAGATAGTAGAAAAAAAAAGTATCATTCAGCCGATTATCATCAGGTAAGTACTAGAACTCAGTTGCAAAATAAAGATTTAAATATAGAATTACTTGCATAATCTGATTATTACGTATTAAGAACCATTTTTAGAAAACCAACATATGGAGTAAATAATGGTTACTTCCACTAAATTAGCACAAATTAGCACCGCGTGTTATGTAATGACGGTCAGAACAAAGCCCCCTTCCTGGCACGCATATGAGCTGACACACAACTTCCATATAACAAAAAGAATCCCTGATGTTATGTGCCTACCAGCTCATATTTGTACACAATTCCTTCAATATATTTCGTGATGTGGGACTACTGTATCCAAACCATCATTTCCTCCTTAAGAACATGTGAGGCAATCCTTACACTGCGTACACTATATCGTTCCTTTTGGATTTCTTCTGGTGTTTTGTAGGATTGATTGTGAATCTGGTTATTCGTATCTGTGGATTTGTTTTGAACTTTGATGTTGGCAGTTTTGGGATCTGATTTCGAATCCATTTTATCATGACTCCTCTATAGGGGGTTCGTATTTGTGGATTTGCTTTCAACCTTGAAGTTGGCAGGTTTGGGGTTTGATTTTCAAATCCATTTTTACCACGACTCCTCTTTAGTACATTCTCGTTTGTGGATCTGATTTCAACTTGGAGATCGGCAGATTTGGGACCTGATTTCTATTCTACTTTATAATGATTCTTCCGTGGTGGATGACTTGAGAGTCATAATAACTGCAAATAAAATTGGTTAGAATCCTGAAGTTAGGCGAAAGTGCGGAGGGAAAGAGGGAGCTTTAAGACAGAAGTCAAAAGGGGAAATTTTAGCAAGCACTAATTTGAGCGGAACAAAGAAACCAGGGGAAAATGAAATAAGGAAAAGAAAAGGGGACAGTCGGATAAATTTGGTGAATTTAGGAGGCGATTGACCAAAGTTCATACCTTTTCTGGGAGCAGAAGTAGAAGCAGGGACTGGTGGCCTAATCTAACCAAAGTATAATGGATTTAAGAACGGCGGAGAGAGCACAAAAACGATGTTGAACGCGAAAATTTCATAATTTCAGTTCCAGGTAAATTCAATTGTGGGGTGGAAGAAGATAGAGCGTGAAAAAGTAAAAAGCAGGTTTTGCTCATAACAAAGCCATTGAAAGCGGTTCCCATCACAATTTCTTATTCGCGATTAATGCTACCCTGAAGACACGTTGGATTTGTAATAAAACAAAGGGTTCCACATCATCATTTTATCGAGACCAATTCTTCTGTCTCCATTTCCCCTGTCCCCCTGTGTCCCTCTACTCAAATCTCTCCTTTTCCGCTTTTTTGCATTTATGTCCCCCAATAATTGAGGGATTTAACTGCAAAAGGTGGAAATCAGCGGGCTGTGATTGGGTGGGCACACAGTGGGACAGGGGAAATGGGGACAGAACAATTGGTGCACATTTTATCTATTCTACTTTCTATTATAGATTATATATATACACATATATATATATATATATATGTATATATGTGTATATATATATATGTATATATGTGTATATATATATATATATATATATATATGAGGAGGGTTATATGACACCCCATTTTTTTCGCCTTCCTTTTGCACCTCATTTGTGCCCAAGTGTTTATGTTTAAAGAAGTTAGTGGAGTGAGAGAGAATTAGTAGAAGGAGAGAAAAATGGAAATGTACGGTGGAAATCAATGGTGCTATACTATTTGGGGTGCCATTGAACGCTCCTCTCTCTCTCTATATATATATATGTATATATATACACTTATTAAGTTAAATAGACTAATTTTCTTGAAATTATGGGTCTTACTCATTATCAATCGGCCTAAATGCCCACACGAAATACTTCCTTCTCGATCCATTTTAATGCAAAAACACAGTAGCTTCTTCTCCTTGATATGCTATGTCTCATTCTCATCTCTCGATTTCGCACATAAAAAATCTAGGAACCTGCTACATCGACTTTCAAAAATCGAACCTTCCCAACGTCGCTACCACCGGCTCCGATTGCTTGAGCACCTTCCTTCGTCGCCCGCACCACCAGACTCGACAACGAACTCAACCACCTCCCTACAACTACTGTTCACCTCGATCTCTCTTCTCGCCATCACCCGAACCCCCAACTCGCACGCCATTACTGAACTCCGACCACCCACCACCAGTGACTCTACCATACTCCACCTCTTTCCAAATACGAAACAGTAGCTCCCCGCACCAGAGCTTCAAACCCGGTTGGTTCTAAGTGTTACGATTTTGTTTTTAACGTGGAGGATGGTTTTCTTCTTGTTAGAAGAATAATGGAGGATACATGAAGTGAATGGGATTAGCTGTTGAAAAACAAAAGAATGGAGATGGGTATGCACAAATATATATATGAGCGAGAGTTGGATAGGAACGTTGTCTTCAGTATAGGCTTGTGGGTTTATAGATTTAGGTTTGTAGAATGTAGCTGCATGTATTTTCAACTTCAAGTAGCTGTGCGTAATTCGATTTTTGCTTGTGCTTCCTATATTTGTTGTACTGCTCTTAGATTTGGAAAGGGAAATAGCACGTTGTACAGGGGAAAATGAATTTTCATTTCAAATGGCCACTTGAGCTAGGCCATGCTATCAACATTTAGGTATGAGTTGATTTATTAGGCACGTACCATATTTTACTTAAATGTGAAGTAGGGTGAAAATTTTCAATTCGAGTAGTTTCAGTCACTTAGGACATAAGCTATCTACTTGGCTTGGAAGTAGTATATTGGTTATATTTTATTTATGCTTCAACACGGTTATTTTATATGGTTATTAAAATTTACCATTATTTATGTTGACTGTTATATATACGCACCGCCCTACACGAATTCCAAACGCAACGAAAATAGACATACTGCTACGCCTTGACATTTCGGTCCCAATAAAATTAATTTTCATTAAAATCGGACTTTGTTTGCAAAACAACGTTATTTTAATTCCAATATATTTATCGGTTCACATTTAAATATCGCACACTCACAAATCAACTCCGAATGGCTCCAAACTGGAATTTAGCAATAACTAGATATATGTATTCCAGTAAAAAAATCGTCGAAACCGGAGGTTGTTTGAAAAACAACAACTCCTAAGGCTTATATAATATCAATATAATATAAATAAATCCCAAAACAATAATAATTATTATTGTCATATATATCCAAATGAAATAATATATCACTTCAAATATAATAAATATGAAATAATAACTCAACATTAATATATTTGAGTTAAATGATGTCCAAATTCTATTAAAATTCCTATTTAATTTATTAAATAAACATTATGGTTTATAAACGGTTCCATAGCAACTATTTTAAAATTGGATTTGACCATAACTCACAATATATAAGATAAAATCTCAATTTTTCTCTTTCATTAGAAAATTATAATTAATAAGATTCTAACATTTCTTGTTTCATAGAATTCCAACTTATAATGGATTCTGTATATTCAATTGAAGTTCAAAACTCAATATTACGAACTACTGCGATGTTACGAGTTCATTTAACATTAAATATAATTATAAACATTCAATCGTTGTTTAGTTAACAAACTCTATATTAATAATCCGTTAATATTTCAAATATAATATTTAAAATTGAATTAAATATTCAAATTCAAATGGCCGAAAACTCCGGGTCGTTACATTGTTCTCCCTTAAAAGAATTTCGTCCCCAAAATTACTTAGTAAAATGAATGCATCAAACCTAATTATTTAAAATAATTAATTTAGAATGTTATCAAAGATTTCTAAGTTTTAAAATATACGAAAAATTCCCCAACTCCTCCACTGCACAGCTCGATCGGAACAACTACAACTTCCACTCCGGGCCTCACATCGATCAGAAGAAAACAAAGCCAAATGGCTACCCTACTCAGGGGTATAAAATTAAACACCCAACAAATATAATCAAGGTTTACCTATTTGTCGGGAAACCAATACTTTAGTCAGAAGCAATGTGGCTAACAGCTCTTCTTTCTTCCAAATCTGCACTTAACTCGATATAATGCAAATAACCATTACAGGGTTAAATCATCTAGTTTTATTTTTGATTTTATTCAAATTCATTATATTGAAATTCATTTCTTTTCAATTTTATTAACTGTTGATGAATTCTATTATTCAACAAATATATCATCCAATAAACAAACAATCAACATACCCAAACCATTCAATTTTCCTTTCTAATTCCATTTAACTTAGATTTAGTTAAATTCTGGTTTATTTAATTCCATTTTAAATTTTTTTATTCACAAATTCTATGTGAAACCCTCCTTTGGTTATATTAAACCATTTAAATTCACAATTTTATTTGAATTCCATTAAAATCAATCAACAAACCAGTAATCCAATAATTTGATAAAATTATTTCTTTTCTATTTGGATAAAATTATTTCATTTACCCTCCTAATAAAACAATATTGTATCAGTTCCCAGTTCAACTTGAACCAATTAAACAACACAATACAAAACATTTTGTATATAAAATCTACAAATACGCTCTCTTATATAAATTCATTCAAACTCAATATAGGGTATTACTAACCCCATCTCTCTCGAGTACGCCATAGAGCCAAGGTTATTACTAAACCATTGCTCTAATACCAACTGTAGCGACTTGGAAGTTCCGACGCTCGAATTTCGACACTAATACATCCTGTGTCCAAACTCAAGTACCGAATACCCAGAAAGCTAAAAGAAAGAATATTAGAGGGTGAGAAAAAGATAACAAAGAGATATTAGAATAGAAGAAAAGAAGAAGAACAATACAACAAAATCAGAGTCTCACATCGAAGCGGAATAAAATATAATATAGAAATAAATCTTTATTGAGAGCTTGTAATAAAACTTACAATCATCAGAGTACATTAGTAGGCCTTTCAACCATCCCTTCATCCCAAGGCAGCGGGCTAACCTCCCGCCGTGGCTTACAGAGGAACCTCAGAACTGCTTTTACAGCCCGCCTCTCGACTCACAACCAACCCTCATTTTCGGGACATGTAAGGGTAAGAGTGTCCTCTTCGCCACCTGATGCGAAGCGAGAACCTCCTATCATGCGTACTAAGAACTAAGAAAGCAAGTAATTCTGATATTATAATAATGTTTAAATCAAATAAATAACCATCTAGCAGAACGCTTGCATCTCACGCTTTACATACATAGTCTACAATCAAAAACCACGAGGTCCTACTGGATAATTCCGGCTATAACAAGGTGTGGAACCATCTTCCGATCAGTTTACTCTAAAGAGGATACGTTGGAGTTAAACAAGAGCATCTTACAACTTAGCCACATATGACCGGGCCACTCATTTCTCTTAAGTGTACCAAATGTCTTATCACCAATGGTTGGTCAACCACCGTTTCCCGGGTGATATAGAAGTGAAAGAAGCAATAATGAATTTTCTTTAGATGGTGATAATACACACTAATTGGGAGCAACCCACTTAGCCATGCTACTAGCCCGATTTGTCATTTCCTGATTGAAGAGGCTTGAGGTTACAAAATCCCTTTTTGAGAACATCTGGCCACCATTCACTTTGAACTCCACATCATCAGATCCGCTAGAAAATCACTAATTTATTTCCACAAAAATACTCTGGGTGTTAAGCTAAAGAAGTCCCCTTCTTTGCCAGAAAACTCGGTACATTTGAAGAAATCAACGTACATGACCCTTTTGGAAATACTCTATCAAACATTCGTCCATACAAGTTGCCCTGGGACTGGACAAAATGAAGGCACCCTCCTACCACATCTTAGGTATCACCATATAGATTAGTAGCGAGTAGTCCTTGCAATCTGTAGATTTTAACCATGACAGAATCATAGTATATCTCTAGGGATCAGTTAGAGATTTTAAGTAATCCTACCCTTGTAACGTCTCGTATTTTTGGTAATCGAATATTTAATTTTATTTTAATATTTTAAATGTTGTTTTGGGATTATATATGGATTTATAATATATAATTCGTTTATATAACGAAGTTTGAACGTATAATTTATTTATAATTATAAAACGAACTCGAAACGTCGCGGTAGTTCATAATTTACGATTTGAACTTCAAATTAATATACAGGATCCGATATAAGTTGGAATTTTGTGAAACAAGTAACGTTTGAATCTATTTGATTATATTTTTCTAATGAAAGGGGAAAATGGAGATTTCATGTTATAGATTGTGAGTTATGTCCAATTCAAATTTTCGAATAGTCGCTATGGAATTCTATAATAAACAATAACATTTACTGAATAAAATATAAGGATTTTTTATATATATTTGAATATTTTTAAAAATAGAATTTTAAATATTTAGTTTAAAATCTATATTTTGTCTACTTTGAAGCTGTATAATATTTTATTTGGAGATATACGATAACAATAATTTATTATTGTTTTGGATTAATTATATTTTATCGATATTATATAGGCCTTAGTGATAGCTTTCTTTTCAAACAACCTCCATTTTCAATGGAACAAATTTTATTGAAATACCTATAGCTAATTATTGCTAGATTTCTAGTTTAAAGTCTTTCGGAGTTGTTTTATCTGTGTGTGCAATTTAAAGGTGAACCGATGAATAATTTGGAATCAAAATAACGACATTAAGACGTAGCGAAATTAATTCCATTAGGACCGGTACATTAAAACGTAGTGATACGTCCATTTTCATTGTATTTGGAGTTTGTGTGTGATAGTACGAATTAAACGGTAATTGGTAAATAACCGTTAACGGGAAAATTTAATACCATATAAAATGAAAATACAAATAAATAAAATATATAAACTTAATGGCTAAGTAATGGGGTACTCACCTACCTTATATCAACCTATACACTTCACTCCTAAGCAACATGCCTAAATACCAAAAAAAAATGCAACTACTCTATTGAAGTGAAAATTCAACACAACCCTATATTTTCAATCAAAACATACTTCGGTTAGAATGCTGGAACAAATTTTTTGCTACCCTATTTATTTTTCTTCACATCCTATTCTTTAAGCTCACCACCTATGAAGTGAAAATTCGGGAAGCTTAAAATATATACGAACATCACACACAGGCCATTGAAATGAAAACAGCATGCACGCCTAACCTACACTACAATACTAAAAAAATCCTAATACGTGGGGAGCAAGGCTTATGCAACTATTAATACACACACCGTTCATCTGTAACATCTCGCTGAAAGCTCCATGGAAAAAAAAGTAGAAGAAAACAGGGGTGGTCTGATGACCGCCCACAACCCTTGCACTAAACAAGAGGAATAATGCATTGAAAGACATGCCAGGCAGCTGTGGACGATCATCAAGGTATGAAACACAATCGGAACCTGTCGTAGAACTCACATCGCAAGGATAAAATATAATAGAATATATACAACTGGTATTATTAATGAAGCAGAAAACACTAAACTTTCATAACAACTAGAAACTAATATCCATACACGTGGATAACAACAATAGTGTTTATACAACTTTGCCTCACTACATCACTTAGAGAAGAATAACAAATAGCGGAAATCCAAATATTAGATAGTAATAAAACTAGTACGTGAGCCTCCCGCTCACCTACGAACTGTAATATTGTCCTCACTAAGCTATCACTTGTCACCTGCCACTTAGTCTGCCAATCCACAACTGGATGAACAACCCAAGGTAATAAGAGGGAAACATAAAACCTTAAGTCAGAAAACAGTCTTAGTGAGCGATAAAACAACTAACAAACATCAACAATAAAGTATATGAGAATGGATAGATAAACATTTCAACCATAACATTCATGGAAACCAAAACACCCATTTAATCATGGCAAAGCACTTATGGCATTCAAATTATATATATCTCATGTAAGTCACCCTAATCGAACTCAACATCCCTCAAGTACAAGCCCAGAGGCCTAAATCAATATCAGACAAGCACCCAAGGAACATCTCCTTCGACATTGGACAATTTATATGAGACGATTCAAACAAGGCAACTAATCATCCATGACAGACTCTGGCTATCACTGCCAATACTGCTTCGAAACCATCGTTAATGATACGATGGCCAACCTTGCTATATGTCAAGGGCTAATGATAACCCCAGTTCTAGCATAAATTCCATATGCCTTTCAACGATACGTATGTATGTCCAACCTTGACAACTGGGCCTTTCAACGATACCCAGGGTACTTGACCTACAACCAGTCTTTTAGGTGCTCCTATTGTACCCCTGCTTTGAG
Organism: Allium sativum; assembly: GCA_030737875.1. Taxonomy (NCBI): domain Eukaryota; kingdom Viridiplantae; phylum Streptophyta; class Magnoliopsida; order Asparagales; family Amaryllidaceae; genus Allium; species Allium sativum. The sequence continues at coordinate 89,956,006 of CM060920.1, forward strand.
CCTGCTAGAACTTACGAAAATGATAACTTTTCGGCCTTCGCATCTCTAGTCATCCAACCCGACAACTTTTCTTAACTCAAACAACCTTCTCGAGCAACCATTATCCACCAACTCATGACCTTTGAGTTGTCACCTCATTTGTTGTTCTACACCGATCAACGATCACCTTTCAACACTTCGAACTTTCCTACTTGAATTTACTTCGAAGTCACACCATCATTGAGCCAAATTACATCACTGCGCTGCGGCTAGGGTTCGGGGGCTTGGCCCCGATTTTTTTTTTCAAGATCTTTTGTTCAAATCTGGGTCATACCCGAAAAATATTTTTTTTAGAAATAACCCTGTGCAACCGACCAATCCTCTTGAAGCGTTGATCGACCGACCCTTCCCCAGAATACCGACCGATCGCCCCTTGGAGCACTGACCGATTGGCTTCCACTGGAGCACCTACCGATCGGTTCTCCCTGGAGTACCCACCGATCGGTCCCCCTGGAGCACCCACCGATCGGCCCCCTGGAGCACCTACCGATCGCATCTCCTGACTTGTTCCCCGAGCCACTCCACAACCGACCTAGAAGAAGACCGACCATCCCTGACTTGTTTCTCAAGACAAGTTTTCGGCCGATCGGTCACTTCCACCTACGACGAAAACGACCAATCCGATCGGTCCAAATCTGATCCCTCACCTTCTCGATCCAAAATCCAACCAAAACTTCATCGATCGACAACTTCGACGAAGTCAATTCTTCCAATGCATCCAATACACCCATGAACACATTATGAAACCACTAACAACTGCAACGATAACAATTTCCATCAACATATCGCAAAATCATGAGAAATGTGTATATGAACTAAAATTATGGATCTAACTTGCATAAACATATGAAATAGCATAGGAATTACTTTTTTAAACTTGATAAATTAGATCTTATGGTGATTCATATGAAAATGGACTTACCATGGTGTAGATCTGTGAGAAAACAATTGAATTTGATGAAAAACATGACCAAACACTCAAACACTTGATTGAATCCGTGTGAGAGATGTATATCACTCACCAATTCTCCAAACCAAAGTAAAAACAATGAATTAAGATTTTAGACAACAAGGAAGTGGATCCAAACTCCTTGATTCGATGAACTCGCCCTTGAAACGATGTAGATCTAGCCTCAAATGGTATAGATCTTCGATTTCCTAAGCTTCAATAGTGGAAAGATGGAGAAATGGAGGATCCCTAGGCTCTTACAAATGAGAGAATAGGGAGAGTAAATTATTTCTCATACCTCCCACCCCCTATTTATAGCCTTCCACCAACCCACTAATGGGCCTCTTCAAATCAACCCATTATGGCTTAAAAACATGAATAGCCAACCTGAAAAACCTTAAAACAGCGATTCCTCCGAAACCGCTAAACCAAATCTTTAATGTGACCACTCTACGGAAAGGCAATCATTATTTCCTTTCCAATGGCACAGGCCTCACCACCTGATTCGACCTGAGTCAAAAGTTATGCCCTGTATAAGACTAGTAGTGGAAACATTATCACAAACAAAATTGGTATAAATTATGGACATGTCTCACATCCCAATAAACAAGATATTAAAATATGAGAATGATCCAATTCCATGGGAGTAAAATAAAAATATTTTACGATTCCGTGATACGTAAAATACGGGCTGTTACAGGTGGGGAGATCGGTGGCAAGGTGTGAGTGTTGCATCGCGTCGTGTGAAGAGAAGCAGGGAGGGGAAATAGCCAGCGAGGTGGGGAAGTGCACAACAAGGTATACAAAGAAAAATATAAGGAAACAAAAAGAAAAAAAATGATGAAGTGGCGAGTCAAACTAGAAGGTGGAGGAGAAGAAACAGGGTGGCGGGCGAGTGTCGAGATGGAGAGGACATATGCATGGTAGTGCACGAGTTAGGGTTATCAGGAAATGAAGAAAAGAAAAGCAGCCGCATGCCGAAGTGGTTAATTTGGAGGGGTGATGTTCGATCAGGAAGTGAAGTGAATAAGTGAGACATGGGGAAGAAGCCTATAGCATTTTGTTCAGAAAGAAAATGAGAAAGTTGTGTGAGGACAAGGATGGAGTATGTACAGTGGCAGATTGGACAGAAGGTGAACAGTATGTGTGTATATTGTGCCTAATTCTACTTACCATATGCCTAATAACGTTTTATTTTATTATGCTAACCGTGATTCTTAAGTAGCCGGCAGTTCGAAATCTGCCTAAAAAATTATGTTATACGCCTAATTTAAAACTGATGTGGTCAATTTAATTAAATAGCAGGGGAGACGAAAAATTATTATATGCCTAGTCTAGTTGAGAATATGCCTAATAAGGTTTAAAATATGTCTAATTACATATGTATACACGTGGCCTGGGGAAAGTTAAGTATGTGTAATCCATTTTTAATATTCTCCAATCCCAACTTTTTATAACGTAAGGTAAGAAGTAGGTGAATATGACATACCAGGGTTGGAAATTGGATATATAATGTGCGGTTTTGTAATGTGCGCCTAATCAAATATTATTAACGTGCCTAACCAAGATATAAATTGCACCTAATCAGGTTTAACATACATTAATTAAAAATTAGGAATGTAAAAAATTATCATTAAGATATTTATAATATTGTGTATAACATATTAAATTATATCGTGACGAAACCAGGATTGTGAGAACCATATCGGTAAGCACGACATTTTGAGATTAGAACAGATGGAGTGGATGCAGATGGAGTTTTTAAATGGTTTGATGACGAATGAAAACCAAAAGTGAATTCACTCACTCAATTTTTATCCCACTTATATTTTATATAAGTCAGGTTTAATATTTGTGTGCTATGGATGTTTATTATTGGATGTTTACTGTTTACATATGTTGATTGAACTGATTAAATTAAACGTCCGTTTAGTTTAATTTAAATCAACCGTTACTTTTAACGATTGTAACCAATCGAGGTATCTTACCTCATTGGTCACATTTATAATGATATAAACGTATAAAATTAATAATTGGATGCTTAAACTACTATTATTATTTGATTGTTGAATATTATATTTGTTTATTGAAATAGATGATTTATTTGAGATAACGTATTTGGATGCAGGGAAAAACAGGTTGGAAGGATCCAACTAGATTCCTCAACTATTTTAAATATTGTTTGTTTTCATATTATCATTATATGAACTGTTCTGATTGGATGATTGATTTGGTTGTTGATCGTTGACTTAAAATTCAATGTTTGTTTTGTTTTAACCAATAGGTAGTATTGGTTGAGTAATTGGCAGCATCTGGCCTATAAATCAATCGTTTTGTAAATATGAACTTACATCAGGTGAATCGAAATAAATGAAGTTGTAAAATATATTTTATAACTAAAATTAGATTTTAAATCTATTTTTCTGAATAAAGGTTTATTAAAAGGAAATTAATATTTATAATTTAATTTTATAAGAAAATATTAAATGGTTTCGTAAAGTAAATACAGATGTTAATAATATTTTATAAGCAAATGAGCAGAGATTAACCGAATGGTTGAAAGTTGGACTAATTGTTTCTAAGAAACAATTAAATCGAATTATTTAAATTAATTATATTATTAATTAATTTAAAGGAACAATTGACTGGAATTGATTAAAGAAATAATCGTGTTTTGAATTGACTAAGTTGAGGAATTGATTATAAAATTAGTTTGTTTTAAATTAATCTACTGAAATAATTGAACGACATGGCAGTTCGGAAGAAATAACTAATAATTCCACTTGAGTGAGTAATAAGCAATATCAGAATGAAACTTGGAACCAGCGAAGGTAAACAAGAATAGGTCTTATGCGTAATAGTTATACATCAGTAATAGGAAGAAGCCCCCTGGTTCATACTTCGCCCAATTAATATACTAGGCCGCCCCAACATACCTAGGCAGACTATTTGTTCTAATTATAACAAGATTTTAAAAAGGAAATTTTTTGTTTATTTTAGTTAATAAAGAACTTAACTACTTCTACAGTAGTTAATGATGAAATAAATTATTATCTTAATTGATAATAATTTAAGAGGTTATTCTGTAAATGTAATTCATCTAAGTAAGTGAACGAAGTTGAGATGTAATCTTGTTAAATGGTGAAAACGGATGTTATCGTAATACCAGAGTTTTATAGACAAGGCTATGAAAGAGATTTCAAGCGAATATGATGGTTTAAGATAAATGATACTTAGAATTTGAATTAAGTAAAAAGAAGTCGAGATAAAGAGGGGTATATAATAAACCTGAGTTTATAAATAAGGTTTATAATAAGAAGCGTGAAGCTAAAACTTTGAGTTTGAATTAGCGATACCTAATAATGGAATTAAGTGAAACGAATGGAACTAAAACGAGATTTCAAAGCAGGAAATGGTTGAATAACTTAAAAGTGGAATAATATGGGTTGATAAGGAGTTAAGATAAGAATTAGAACCTAACCAGAGACTGGTTGAGATGAGTGATTTGGCGGATCTGACAGTGTGGCTTTCAAAGTGAATGGTGATATGTTATTCAAAGGGTAAATCAAACCTCAAGCCTCTACAACTGGGAAATGGCAAAAATCGGGCATGCAACATGGCTAAGTGAGTCGCTCCCAAGTAGGGTGTATAATCACCTATCTAGAGAAAATTCATTTCCTTCTTATTCTATTTGATGTTGTCCTTTTCGGGGAATGGTTGCTGATCCCAATCGTTGGTGATATACATTCGATACACTCAAGCGAAATGAGTGGTCGGTCATGTGTGGCCGGGTTGCAAATGTTCTTGTTGAACCAAGTGTATTCCCCTCTAAAGATACACTATCGGTAGGTGGTTTCATACCTTGTCGTAATTAGAATCCAATCTCCAGTAAGAGCCCGCATTTTTGATTGTATACAATGTATGTGAAGCATGAGATGCAAGTGTTCCGCTTGATTGCTATTTATTTGTATTTATACACTATTATAATATCAGAATAATATATGACTGCAAAGTGTTTTGGGTTATCGCAAGGTAAAAAATCATCTGTGTTTATGTGTGGATCGGTCTTACGATTATCCTTTCCTTTCAAAAAAGATATGTTAACTTTAAAATCATGTTGGATGTTGTTTATAAACTTCGTAGGTTTCACTCTGATTCATCAAACTGATCCGACGTTTGAAATGCTCAGGTTAGACCAAGTTTTACAGGTTTAGGTCATTGGATGCTGTGAAGAGACGAGCTGGAAGAGTTCAGACATATGATGTTATTATTCCGATGTGTGTTGTATATGAGGACATATTATTATAACTGTCCCGATGTGTTAACGTACTCTTATGGTTGTAAGTATTATTTTACAACCTCCCAATAAAAGTTATTTCTATATTATATTTTGTTCCACTGCGATGTAAGACTTTGATTCTATATGTTGTTGGTTTTCTTCTTTTTCTTCTATTTTAGTATTTCTTTCTTTCTTATCTAACCCTCTAATTTCTTTCCATTAACTATCTGGTTTTTGATACTTGGGTTTTGACAAGTAATACGAGTTTCATGTATTATTATCGAAATTCGGGCATCCAAACCGCCGAGTCGTTACAACTCTTTTATGAATATCACGGTCTTCAATTGCTCCATCTCGATCAGCATCTTCTACAATAACGTATCGTTGGTTCGGAATGGCTTTCAAATATAAATTCGATCCTGGTCTTTCCATACCACCAACGTATTAGGCATGATTTCTATAGTTGGTTATTTGACTATCAAAATAAACGATCATAAAAAAATGGATCCATTGGTTTATTACACAGCTTCACTTGGCCTTTTTAATTTTCCATTCGTTAATCTAATCTTTAAAACTTTCAATATTTGGAATACATCTTTTCAAAAATAATATTATACTCAAAAGCTTCCATTCAACTTATAAAACTTTCCGAATTATATTTTATAATACCATAGTCTCCCTTTGGAGACCTTATTTAAATCTTAACCATGTTTACTTAAATCAAAACCTTTTCTATTAACTTTAATAATCTTTTAAAACACCTTGATTCTATTATAAATATAACCCTTTAATAAACTTCTGATAAGTTTATTTCAAACCTATTTTAGTTATATTTCGATAAAACTTCATATCTTATTCAATATAGCAAATTTAGATCGCATCTTTATAACTTAACTCGCCTAACCACTTTATTCAAATTTAGGTTTTCATTTCAATTTCCATTTCATACCTTCATCTTCATCAGTCCCTAACTGTAAATCAGTAAGAAAATAATTCCCTAAATATCAACCTCGAAGGCCGAAACCAACATCAGATCAATATTTAGAAAATGATTTAACTCAGTTGATCTTTAGTTAGGTTCCAATTATTTAAATTCATATCTAGAACTTATATTCCATTCATAAGACATTTCTAATAACTCGATCCGATAATATATTCAAAAAAATTGGGTTTTATAGCTTCGTCCAACAAGGATTTTATGAGATCCTATTAAACATAGTTCCAATAAGAATTCAATTTAAATTCAATTTAAAATTTAACTAATATTGTTATTAATATCAAATTGGTTTTAAAAAATAACATTTAAGTATAAACAGGCCTTAAGACTTTATAAACCTTCATTAATAAATTTTAAATGAAAAGATCACCCCTTTTATTATTATTAAATAAATAACAATCAGATTTAAATAAAAATGTTTACTTCACCATTAACTATCTCCATTAAACTTAACAAACTAATTTAATAATCAATCTCAGTTACCATAGTTGACTTGGTAAACTCAAACATGATTAAGTCGTTAATCAATTTTAATTTTTCTTTTCTTTTAAATTAATTAGTAATATATTTAATTTAAATAATTCCATTTACTTCTAGTATTATATAAATATTAATCAGTTTCAATCTAATCCCATTTTAATTGTTTCTTAAAAGCAATAAGTCTCGGTTATTAATTATTATGTTAATATCTGCTCACTTGCTTATTAATCTTATTAATATAAGAATTAGCTTTATTAAATCATTTGATAATTACTTATGAACTAAAATAATAAATAAAAATATTTATTTCTTTTTACAAAATTCCATTCAAAATAATAGGTTAAATTATCCATCTTCAGTTAACAAATAAATTTCATAACTTTATTTCTATTGATTCACCCAATTGTAAATCAATTTTTATAAAACGATATATTATTAGGCCATCCACTGCCAATTTCCCAATCAATACTACCCATTGGTTAATAAAAAAATAAACATTGAATTTGGATTCAACAATCTATAACCAAATCAATAATCCAATCATATTCGTTATACAATTCATATAATGCTAATATGAAAATAACAATAAATTTGAGGAATCTAGTTGGATCCCTCCAATCTGTTATTCCCTGCATCCAAGTAGATTACCTTAAATAAACAATCCATTTAATAAGATAATATATTATCTGTTATAGTAAACACAAAAAATAAATTCAACCAATAACAACAATACAAGATTCAAATTTTTAATTAAATACGTTTATATTATTATAAACGTAACCAAAAAGGTAAGTTACCTCAATTGGAAATAATCGTTAAAATAATGATTTCATTTCATTTAAATTAAACAAGCATTTAATTTGAACTATATATATTTTCAATAAACATCCAAACAATTAGCAAAGATAGCACATAAACATTTAACTCGACTTATATAAATATAAGTGGGGCAACTGAGTGAGCACCTGGATTTATTTTTTCGATTAAAACAAGTCGTTTTAATAAAATTAAATATGCGTTTAATTTTATCAAAAATTCTTGTAGCTTCCTGTGCTGACCAAACCAACACAATACTGTCGTGCTTGCCGACACGATCCCAGCGTCCCATGGTTTGTTAAATTCTGTTAAAGAATTAAGAAGTTATTAGTAATAAATTTTAACATAATTTTAACTTAATATAATTAACTCTAAATAATGTTTTAATTTATCTAACTACGTTTGTTAACGCAATACTTTTTTTAGATATACTAACGGTATATATATTCACATAGTATAAACATTAATATTCTATACTAATTCTTCTTTTCCTATCATATATATATATATATATATATATGTAACGTGTATATATTATTAAGTTAAATAGACTAATTTTCCTTAAATTATGGGCCTTACTCAATTATCAGTCAGCCCAAATGCCCACATGAAATACTTCCTTCCTGATCCATTTTAATACAAAAATACAGTAGCATCTTCTCCTTGATATGCGACGTCTCCTTCCCATTTCTCTGCTTCGCATATATAAAATCCAGGAACCGGCTACATTGACTTTCAAAAATCGAACCTTCCCAGCATCGCAACCACCAGCTTCAATCGCCATAGCACCTTCCTTCGACGCCCTCATCACTAGCCTCAATAGTGAACTCGAGCCACCTTCCCGCTACTACTATTCACAACGATCTCTCTCCTCGCCACCACTCGAACCTGCAACTCACACGCCATCACCAAACTCCGGCCACACACCTAGTGACCCACCTGGACTCCACCTCCCTCCAGATAAGAAATAGTAGCTCCCCATGCTAGAGCTTCGAACCTGGTTGGTATTAAGAGACACGGTTTGGTTTTTAATGTGGAGGTTGGTTTTCTTCTTGCTGGAAGAATAATGGAGGATACACGAAGTGAATAGTTTTAGTTGCTGGAAAAAAATAATGGAGATGGGTATGCACGTGTATATATGGGTGAGATTTGGATAGGAATGTTGTCTTTCAGTATAGGCTTGTGTGTTTATAGATTTAGGTTAGAAGAATGTCGCTGCATGTATTTTCAACTTCAATTAGCTGTGTGTGATTCGATTTTTGCATGTGCTTCCTATATTGGTTGTACTGCTCTTAGATTTGGAAAGGGAAATAGCACGTTGTATAGGGAAAAATGAATTTTCATTTCAAGTGTCCACTTCAGCTAGGCAACGCTATCAGTATTTAGGTATGAGTTGATTTATTAGGCATGTATACTTAAATGTGAAGTAGGGTGCAAAATTTCAATTCAAGTAGTTTCAATCACATAGGACCTAAGCTATTTACTTGGCATAGAAGTAGTATATTGGTGTTTTTTTTAACTTCAGCACGGTTATTTTACATGGTTATTAAATTTTACCAGTATTTACGTTGACCGTTATATATATGCACCGCCCTACAAGAATTCCAAACGCAAAGAAAATAGACACACTTCTACGTCTTGACATTCTGATCCAAATAAAGTTAATTTCGTTAATGTCGGACTCTATTTGCAAAACAACGTTATTTTAATTCCAATATATTTATCAATTCAAATTTAAGTATCGCACACCCACAAAACAACTCTGATTGGATCCAAACTGCAAATCTTGCAATAACAAGCTATATGTATTCAAGTAAAATATGTTTCGTCGAAAACAGAGGTTGTTTGAAAAAACAGCTATTTCTAAGGATTATATAATATCAATGTAATATAAATAAATCCCAAAACAGTAATAATAAATTATTATTATGATTGTATATATCTAAATGAAATAATATATCACTTCAAATATAATCAATATGAAATTATGACTCAATATTCAGATCTTCAAGTTAAACGATATCCAAATTCTATTAAAATTCTTATTTAATTTATTAATTTAATGTTATGATTTATGAACGATTCCATAGTGACTATTTGAATTTTGATTTGACCATAACTCACAATATATAAGATAAAATCTCAAAAAATTATAATCAATAAGATTCTAACGTTTCTTGTTTCACACAATTTCTACTTATAACGGTTTCAATATATTCAATTGAAGTTCAAAACTCAATATTATGAGCTACCGCAAGGTTACGAGTTCATTTTAAATTAAATATAAATATAAATGTTCAGTCATCGTTTAATTAACGAATTCTATATTAATAATCCATTAATACTTCAAATATAATATTTAAAACATATTTAAATATTCAAATTCGAATGGCCGAAAAATCCGGGTCCTTACAATGTTGCGCAACAACAATTTGCGAATTTCAACCATGAATTCAAACAAGCATAACTAATGCAATTTAAATCAGATTTCCTCGAAATGAGAAATGTTTGCTCTTTATTAATGATAGCTTTCAAATGAAAAAGAAATTTTAGATTTCAACATATAGATTTCAAGTTATGTTTAAATCTATTTTTGAAAAGGTGGTTGTAAATGCAGTTCGATAACCGTAATTGGAAATCGATTGAAATGGCCATATAGAAATTATTAAAAATAAGGGAAATTATGATAAATCATAATAAGTGATTTTAAAGTTGTTTGGAAAACAAATGCGAAGTTTTAACTATATTTCGATTTTTGTGTTTTCAGCCTAACTTGTTGAATGCGGTAAAGCGAGGTTTTGTGAATATAAGTTAAATAAACTTAAGATTCCCAAATATTAGTTTATTGGATTTGAAAGGTGAGTTTTGGGAAATGTTTTAATTAAGATTAATTGGAATGTGGATTTAGATAGAAATGATCTTCGAATATTTGGTATTGACTACCATTGTGTAGGCGTTTACTATTTGAGGAACTTGGAAGATGTTTATATCGTTATTCCACTTATAGTATTCGTTGATTATGAGAATTGTTGTTGAATATAAGTGGAGTTAAATTTTGTTTAAATCTTATATTTGATATCAATTGGTTTATGGTTCATCGTGAATGGCGTCTTCAACAGCATCGTTCTTTAACCTAGTTAAAGATGAAGGTTATGGAATTAATCTTTTAATTAAGATTTAATGATGTTTTCCTAAGTGAAATTTTCCAATTAATGAATTAAATTAGAATTAGATAGGAATCGATTTGGTGATAATCGAGATGAGTCCCTATGGATGAATACGTTTACTGTTTAAGGATTAAAAGGCTTTACCGTTATTCTGCTTATTGTATTAGTTTGATATGGGAATTCATATCAATGATGAGCTAATATGATTTTCGTGAATATTTCATTTAGAATGAAAGTGTGATTTTGGGTTTATAGTGAAAGATGTCTTAAATAACGTTGCTCTTTAACCCATGTTAAGGAAAAGATAATTTTCCAAGATGAGTTGAAATGAAATCTTCATTTAATTCAAATATAAAGATTTAATGAAAGAGTGTTCCCTTAAAACGATAATGGGAACGAGTTTGAGAATTTATTAAAAGGTGATAAGCATGTTTTTTTGGCATAAGCGATAAGATTAAGAAATCGTAAGTACGATTTTGGCTTTGGGATAAATAAGTTTTCCCATAAAGACAATTGAAATCTTTAATCAGATTTGAAATGGATGAAGGTAATTAAACATACCAAATTACGAGGGTATTAGATATGGGGTACCAATAGTTTTGCTCCATAGGATGAATAGGATTGGAATGGAATAATGATTTTATAAATTACCCTTTTTGTGAGATTCAATATTCTCGATAAAGCATAGAAAACTCGATATGAGTCAAGTTTGTGAAATTAGATTTTATAATCTTTTCAAATGATTTCCAAGGAAAATTTAAACAATGGTTTTAAAAATGTATATCTTTGATAACATTCAAGGGAGTAATTCCCAGTGTAAAGAATGATTTGAGTAATAGAATATTTCAAAATGGAACGAGACTGATGATATTTTATATATTAATTATGGTTTGTAAAGTTGCGCTAGCTATTCGGAAAGACCGAGTTTCGACCCATTCTGAATAACTATACGACAAGTATTGAAGATGGTTGTTGAAGATCGGGGAGCTTTACATCGTTTGGATTACTGCTGATGTCTCGATTGGGAGGTACACCCAAGAAGAGGTTATAAGTGGCAGTATTCTAAATGTACTTATTGATTGTCTGAATTCGCAAGGGCTCCTCTCCTTTTTTGGATGAGGAATAAGGTGCCTTCAGTTTCGTTCAGAATTAGAACGAACTTGTAAATGCATGTGTGTCTGACGTTGTATTTTACGCCATAACCAATAGGTTTCTATATGACATATCAGTTGGTGGCGAATAATTTATTCTCTAAGTTTAACACCCTCCTCTAGGACATATGTCCTTAGAGGGTTATATATTAATAGATACTGATTATATGTTTTGTATTGACAACATTACACCATAAACGACCTAATGCAAGAGAAAAAAAATGTTGGCACAAGCCCAAAAAATGTCGGCATAGGTCTTTGGCAACATTTTTCGGGTGATGCAATTTTCACCGTTGTTGTAGACCTCAAGGGCAACATTTTCATTATCTACGGCAACATAACAAATATTGTTACAATAGACCACTATTTAGGTCTACAGCAACATCCTTAGGTGTCTGTAGCAACATTCCAAAAATGTTGCTATAGATATTTATTTTAATTTTTTTAAAAAAATTATATAATATAACAAAAATGAGAATTAAATATTCAAATGGTATTTTTATTCAAATAAATATTTTATTTCAACATTTGAAATAGTACATATTTCTAACTCCACCATTTTCAATTCACTGTTAATAACATAATCAATCACATATACATATGTTCCTCACTACATGACTCAATTCACTCATTACCTATTCAGTTTCAATTTATACAAACACTAACACTGACAAATATATGCTGAGCCGAAGGCGAGCCGAGAAGAGGGTCCGGGCGCAGCGCTGGTGGGTGTCCGGGCCCCCAAAGTCCCGGTGGCTATCGACCTAGCCAGTAAGGTCGAAAAAGTGGGCACCGCCCGATTCATCTGATTTTGGAAGACCAAGCCTTCTTTGAAACACTGCACACCAAGTTCATCATCAACCAAAGCCTTAAACAACAACAATAAACATTAAACTTCAACTTCTATAACATACTTACATCCTCTTCGACCACAAGCACCTTGTGTCCCCTTGCCTACACTTATCGTCCTTAAGCACCATTTCAAAACATACACTGCATACTGCACTTATCAAAACTGCACATCATCGCACACCCTGCATTCGGTACCACTTCTTCTATAGTTTATGTTTCATTCCAGTTCCAAATAATATGATACTATCACACCTAGTAATACATAAATATCACGTTATTATTAAACAAAACTAAGAGGATGCATACATACAATTTTGTATGTTGTTTCATTCCATTTCCGGTTCCAAACAATATCATCCTTAGTTCTCGCTTTAGCTACAGTAAGATTCAAGTAAAGGCCTTTAAGTACTGCATATACATGCATAGAATGTATGCATTGACGTATTCTGATCAATAAAACAAGCTTACTTGATCACCTTCAAATAATTCAGACCAGTTCTTCATGGTTACGAGTTTGTATGATGTTTCATTTGGCAAGTTGAAGGTTAAACTGAAGAGAGATCAAAGTGCAGCATATACAAGTGCACAACAACTCAATAAACTCACAAGCAAGTCAGCAGCAATTCAAGCAACTTAATAAACTTCCAGAGTTTATCATTGAATCTGCAAATATATTGAATTGCCCAAAATTCATCTTCCAATAATCAACATGTAATTTTAGAAATTGAATTCCAAAAATTAAATTCTAGAATATCTAATTTCAGTCGAGTCATTCATCACGAAATTAATTCCCAGAAAGTTTGAATATTTCAAACTTGACAAAATCGGAGCTACAAATCACAACCAAATCTAATGTTGAAATCAGAGATTATTTAGGGATTCAAAACCTTATAAATTAACATGAATTCATCATAGAAAAAGGAGGGATTGAAATTGAACAACAAAACAATAATCAAAAGTAAAATGGGGCAAAATCACGTACTAATTTCAGAGATCGATTTCATCTCAACAAGACCAGGATCGAAGATAATCGGAGCACCGATAGCATTCGAGAAATCGACGACGACAGGAGAAGTTGTAATTTGAAGCAATCGTAGGACCATATCGAAATAAAGAAGTTGAAGTGCAATTTGTTGAAGAAGGCAAAACCCTAATATTTGATCGGTCATTAAAGTGGAAGCCAACTGTATTTTTTCTCAAGTGAAAATAGCATGAATTATGTTCCAACGGGAAAATTAAAATTTGGGGCAAAGAAGCTGAGGCGATGAAGGAAAATCAGAATGACGTGGATCAGTAACGTGGATCATTGGATCGTTTTGATGCGAATCGCCACGTAGAATATGGAAAGGTCTACTATAGCAACACTATATAAAATGTTGCATCGTGTTACACTTGTTTATCTAGAGTAACACATTTTTATGGCTAAGGTAACACCAAAAATAGAACATCGCAGTAGGACCAAAATAGTATAGCTATCGTCACATTTTGGCTGGCAACACCTTGCATATTTGTTGCATTAGGCCATTTATGGCGTAGTACAATGTGGCATGCTAAATGCTGAGTTGATCAAAGGTTTTTGTTGAAAAGCAGAGCCTTGTAGATGATGATCAAAGCATGACTGATATAGCGTAAATTTGTGTTAAAACGTGACTTTAGAACCTCACAACTAACGAATGGCCAAAACTGGGATGATGGACCGTAGAGATAAGGACATACGTTTCCTTCTAGCTAAAAATTGATGCTGCGGTATGGTGCCTTGGAAAGTTTACTTATGTGGATGATGGATTGAGGCATCTCGGAAATGTCAAATACGACCGGTGGAACATTATGTTTAGCTAAGATTCTAACCAACCTGTTAGTAGTGGCCGACTCTGCTGCTCCGAAGGACTCATTTGTTGACTCCTAGGACATCTTGCTAAAGGTGTTTTGAAAGCGATTAAGGAAGATCCTTTTCCATGGTCATTGTTGGAATCCAAATTCTAAAACGAGCTTTTTGTTTTCCTATGTAACCTAATAGCTTACATAATGGGATGGGGCATTATGCGAGCCAAGATTTACACATTTACTTTCGAAAGTGATTTCGACACTATAAACAAGTAATAATAAAAGAGACTTTTGCGTATCAAGCATGTTTGGTTATTATAAGATAAAACTCTCTCCTCCGGTATGCGTTGCATTGTATGATCGGATTTGAGTCTTATAATAGCTTCATTTTCAAAAAGCACAGCGAGTTTTTTATGACCAATATTCATGTGGAGAAAACTCGTTCCGTGTTATACGATGTGGTCCTGTGATTTACCTAACTTTAAAATATTGGTTAATAACTGTTTTAGTTCTCACACCAGTCCCATGACTGATTCAGAGTTTATTATTTCCCACCTAAACTTTGGGTGTCAATATTTTCCACACGGGTAGCCTAGTAGTTTTGGATTGCAGATATTTTATAGATTAGGTGCTGGATTGAAGCCAAATCTGTGTCCAAAGCATTTTATTTCTTCCGCTAAAAGTTTATGTTTTCCTATGTATACTGATACACTTCGATATAGTTATTTCCACTATAAATTGTATTTATTATTGTACTCTAATATAAGTTGTGCTCTGATGTAAAATCTATTGCAATGACAATGAAAAAGTTATTTTGTTCAGTTCTTATTAGTCATATACACTTAGTTAAAGTTCAAGGATTTTTTTCATTTGGATCGAACTTGTGTGGTTTATAGTCGATTCGAAAGGCATGAATTTTCGGGCCATCACAAGTGTAAAGACTTCTTATCGCTTTGAGACAAATTACTTTTCATGTTTTAGTTTTGAAATGAAAATCGTCTCAAGGATATAACATATATATATATATATTCCCAGTCATAATGATTTAAATAAATAACCTAAATATTTCAGGATTTTTTTTATAAACTCACTTTCTCAAAACAAGTATCTTAGTATATATGAAAACATAAATTTTTGCACCTTTTGAGAAAGCGTGATTGTGATTAAGCGATACCATAAACCTCGTGGTATGGGACACGAAGGTATATGAGATTGGTTAATTACAAACTCATCTAATTGAAGTTGTTGTTCCTTGTCTTCTCTTGTGCTTTCTTCTGTTTTCCTACGATTTCTAGTGTATAACCGACTAGTGGGTAGTAAATTAGTAGTGAGATCATATAGTATAAAACACACGATTATCTCTATTCGTTTTATTTATTGAGAGTTGTGACACATTCATGTTCTTTTGCTAGTACTAGACCTTTAGGTCAATCTTGTTTTTTGACCTTCAGGTCATCCTTTTGTTCGACCTTCAGGTCAATCATGTTATATACCGACCTTATGTATGAGGTACCCCTCATGTTGATATTAGTACTGGCTATGGCCTCGAGCCATCATGTTGTTAGCACGTGCTAGCATAGCTTCGGCTTGCCAATCATGTTGTTGGATCCAAAATCATGTTGTTCCTGTGTTTTTGCATTAATTGGCGATTTCACCATTTCATGATGATGATGATTATATATATTGCTTTGAGCTATTCGAAGATCATTGTGTGCATATATAGTGATTTCGTTTCTTTGGTTTTGAACTCTTAGATAAGTTCCCTGTCTCAATGATTCTTGTGTTTCAAGTGATTTTTTTTGCTTCTGTGATTTAATTGATTTTTTTTATTTTGGTGATTCTTGTGACTTTAGTGTTCTTGTGATTTAAGTGATTTCTGTGTTTCCCTCTCATGTTATGTGGTTCCAACTGTCAGTTACCCCAGTCGTAGAGTTTTGGTAAGTTGTGCTAATGAGGGAAACAACTGAGTATGTGTTGTGCTCTCCAAAGCAAGCATATATTGTTTATGTGGACTTTTACACGGAGAATTCTGTATCATATGTGTAGGGTATTCTTTTTTAATAGAAAGGAATTACCCTATTTTTGTTTCGTGAACCTATGATCATTATGTTCCTTTTCTTTTGATAAGGAATTTACGCCAGTCTGACATTTTATTTCATTTATCATTATAACTAAGATGTGTAAACTTGATCGATCCGTGTATTTAATACTCGGGTCAGATCGATTTGTTCCAATTCATAGCATATGTAGATTCATTGTCGGCTGATCTACTTTGGACTATCTCATTGAATTTATTATCTTAATGGGGAGTTGTGTATTTGTGTCATTTGTATATTCATTTATTTGGAGTTTGTTGTATATGTATATGGTTCATATATAACTGTTCAAGTTTGTGGCACGTGTATATATTGTATTCCATGATTGTACATATATGTATTTTGTTTTGTGATATGTTAAATTGTGATGTATTGTAAATTGTTCTGAATACGATCCTTAGCCATTGTAGTTTTATATTAGATAAATTGAGCACGTCGATCCACCTAAGGTAAGAAAATAATTACAATACAACCAATCGATGAATTCGATACTCGTCTAAAACAAGATTACGGATGATTTCTCCTAGCTATCTCTGTTCTTTGCTCTAATAGATGGTATTACTCTGTAATGCTTTTTATTAGGGCTTATCAGGGTGGGGCTGTTACAATTAAATAACATTCACTGTATCCATTATATATTGGATATGGATAATTTATATAATATATATTAACTGATAACATTCATTATGTCCATTATATATAGAATTTGGATTAGGTATCTATTAGTTGTGTTAACCGGTCTATTGGTCCAGTTCCTAAAAGTACACTAGAAATGCTCGACTCAACACATCGTGTGACGTTAAAGCCCAAAGTGTCGCCAAAGAGCCAAGGATACTAGCTTGGAAGATGTCATATGAGAAGGAGCCTCATGACTTCTCGAAACTATGAGCTAACCATATTTTCTTATCCCTCCTGTAGGAAATCTTGAACCCTTAGGCTCGTACCCCTCGCCTTTGAACCGGAAAGCTTCGGGTCTCTCCAAGTTTCGAATCCCTCCGGTTCGTATCCCTTACTCACACTAAACTTTGAATCTCAAGAACGTCGAACTCCCCGGCTTCGTAGTCGAAGTTTCGACTCCCTCCTCTCACTAAAAGCTCAGAATCCCTCACATTTACAAAAGTTTGGATCCCATAGTAATAGTATTTTCGAATCCCCATGCCTTCAACATTCCGACCCCTGTGACAACAGGAGTTTCAAACCCCTCAATACAACATAAACAATGTATCCCTCGGAATATGGGTTTGTATCCCTCGTGGGATACGAAACACTAGTATCCCCTAGCGGAAACGTCACTTCGTATGGCAATAGAGCGATACGAGTTCTTATGAAAATGGTGAGGGGGAGTTGAAATTTTGGGTGTCGACTTCAAGGATACAAAAATACAACTTGTGGTCCCTAAATCCTACCTACTCCCACCTAATCATTCCACTATAAATACCCCCAAGCTCACACTTCAAAGGGGTTGAAAAATTGGCTGATTCGACATCTCTTGAGAGCTCTATGAAATCATTAATGGCATCCATACTTCGAGGAAGAAGAAGAAGCATAAAAGTGACTTTTTCCCAAGGTTCATATATGAGAATTATGACTCTGAAATACTTGGAAATGTTTGTAAATGGATGTCATGACGTAGTTCTAAGCTTGCATCCTATTATTGTAAACAAAATATCAGCAAGCTCCTTTAAAGTGGACGTAGGCCCTCACAAAACCGAACCACTATAAATCTACTGTGTTATTTACAGCTTTCTGCACTGACTTTCCCACGTGAAACATTATTCTTTAAGGAACAGAGAATCCTTTGGTATTACGACGTTTTTTGCCATCAAAATTTTAGTGCTTTCATTGAGAAAGTTTCTTAGACTTGCCCCTTTGTCGCACTTTTCCATGTCGACTTCGATGCGCTTTAGGTTCCTTTATAACATGCCGCCAAGTCCACTTATGGTGGCTAAGTGACCAAAGAATTAAACGCTCGGCCTCTCTACCGCAACTGACGGCGGTACTTCTCAGCAACCTCAATTAGCAGAAGGTCCGACCGAAATGCAAATTCTTCCTCCTATGGACTCCAAATCCACTGCAACTCAAGCGCAGATTTTCGTTCTTAATAAGAAGTATGAAAACACGGCTCTTGAACTTAACGAGGCATTCAAAAACAACATCGACCTTATGTGTCAACTTCAAGACAGTAAATGCCTCGTTACCCAACTGCAACTTGCTCAAAACATCGCCTGAGTGAGGCACAATGTCTTGGAAACCTATTCTTCCGTATCCCGAGGCCAACGTCAAAGAAGGAGGTTCAGCCTCAACAATAACGTCGGCGTCCACTCTAATGCACATAGTAATGGCAGCGACAACTACAACGGAAATAGTAACGGTGATAGAATCACTGTCACTTATAATGGGGGGACGCTTTATCATGATCGTTCCCGGTTGGTTATCAATGATGAGCCAGGTCCAAATAACAAACGCCTTACTCTGCAGAACCCAACTATCATTGCTCAGAACTTAGGACCCACACTCTCGGCAAGCCAGCAGGTTGAAGTCCCTCTGAGTCAGAATGCACACCAGCCCGCTCAACCTCACCAGCCATACCAAAACGAGGCTATCAATGTCGATGATATGGAAGAAGATGAGCCCGATATGCATCACAGAAGGCATCCCCAGAACAGAACTCCCGAAGTGCGCCAAAACCAATGAATTCCGCCAGAGGATGTCCAACCGACATATCTCGCCGACATGGTCCGAAGGATCATGAGAGATATGCGAGGGAATGCCAACGACTCTAGGAAACCCACCTGAGGCATAATCTCTTCACTAGCGTCGTGCATGAAGCTGAATGTCCCCGACGCTTCAACATGCCACAGATGGCACTTTACGAGGGCACGACCGACCCTCGTGCTTTTTTAAACCTCTATGAATGGCAGATGGACTCCAGTCGCGCCACCGACATAATCAAGTGTAAATGCTTCCCAGTCTTCTTAGCAGGCACTTCTTTTCTTTTGTTCTCTCGCCTTCCACTCCAATCAGTCAACAATTTCAGCCAGTTGGCAACAGAATTGGTCAGGTAGTTTAGGATGCTTGTTGCAACTCTAAAGAACGACCTCACCCACTCCAACATTTACCAGGGTCCCATAGTATCTTTCAAGAGCTACCTCGAGCAATCAAATACTGCCCCCTTACTGAGGTCGACGACCCAGAACCTCACACTGTCTTTTTCTTGCTTGCAAAAGATGTACTCTATGCCTCTGAGTTTGGAGCCTGGATCGACAGAAAGCAATCTAAGACCTTAGAACCTTTCTATGAAAAAGTCGGGCCGTTCCTGTGCCAAGAAGAAGCAAGGTGCAATCGAGCTTTTTGAGGTAGTCATTCTAACAATCCTCACGCGGGTACCATCAAGGACAATATCAATGGAAAGAAGGTCGGGGAATCCGTCGACAGGGGTAAAGGAATGACATCCTAAAAGCCAAAGTCGAATATCGACAAACCCTACGGTTGCAACAATAATTAGCCCCCGGCAGATCTTATGAAGCACGGCCACTGTTAGTAGTACAAGAACTACATTCCGCTGAACCGAGATATAGAGATGATTTAGTTAGAGGCCTGTAATACTCTCCAATACAAGAAGATAAACGTTCGGGAATCCACTTGTAACAACCTGTGTTCTACGTATCGGAGGATCGTAGAATATTTATTTTATTTTCGTACGAAGTCATATGGTCGTGTAACTTTGGGAAACGACTATTGGGGTCATTTCCCATATTCACGATTTTTGTCGGATTTTAAAATGACCATTTTTCCCCAAACGAATCTTGTTTCGCCTATAACTTTTGATTTGTAAGGATTTTTAACCTGAAACCACTTTCATTGGATTTGAATGATGGTTTTCCATTCCGTAGAGTGGTCACATTAATCAAACGGACTTACCGTTTAGGAAATATGGCTGAAATAAGATTTGGAAGATGGAAAACAGCCTAATTTGGTTTAATTAACTGATTAGCCGCTAGACCTATAACCCAATTCGGGATTACGGTTATAGGAGGGCTGAAAGGAGTTGGAGAATCGTTTCCTTTCATTTTTCTAGTCGCCACAAACCTTTCTCAAACCCTAATCATGGCTTCCATCTTCTAAATCTCTCTCTTATCACTCTCTAATCATAAATTAATCAAATCAAGCCGTATTCACACCAAATTCGAGGTAGAGTTGTTGCACCACATTGGAATCCGAGCCAAGTCAGTAAAAGTTTTAAATCTATCATTAATTATTGGCTAAGGAGAGTGATTTGCATGTTCATACACTAATTATGGCTAATTAGGAATGATTAGTGATAATTAGTGAAAGTATACATCCAAAAATTATGGAAAAATATGCATAAATTCTAAAATCATATTTTATGTCACATATATGAAATTAGGCTGATTTGGATTTATTTTGTTAATCCCGGAATTTAGGGGATTAAGGGGAAAAACATAGATTTGGGTATGTTTGATCTAAATTAACATGTGAAACCGTTGTTTTGATGTTTTTGGTTGATTCTGCATGTTACTACTATTGTAAAGCATGTTTTATGATTGCATAGAATAGTTATAATGGTTGAAAACACCGTCATTCGGCGGAAAATAGCCTATTGGAAATTCTGCAGGGATCCGGTTTGGATCGGATAGGGGGGATCGGATTGGAATAAGACGGACTGAACCGGATTGGAGCATGGCAAAAGGGAAGGCCACTTGCATAGGGTTGGAGTTGGAGTGGAGCACCGAACCGAACCAAAATGGAGAAGCATCGAATCGAATCGAGACGAGGAGGAACACCGAACCGAGATGAGGAGGAGCACCGAACCAAACCTAAATGGACGAGCTGAATAGGAGCACCGAACCGAACTAGATTTGAGCTTCTACCACTACCACGCAATGGCTCTTCTGAAGACCAACTCCAATTCATCCAAAACCCGAGATGCAAAGGAAGTCTAAGTTGGAAGTTATCACTCAGGATCAAGATGGGAACCAGCGAGTTGACTTCTAGAGTTGGACTTTGCTGCGGGATGTGTGCAAAGGAGTTATCGATATCTATAACTTTGGTTCGCCATTGAGAGAGGGGGCATGTAGACAAACCAGAGCCAGGGCGGTGGACTGGTTGGCCTGTACCCCAGAGTCAGGGCGGTATGGATTGGGTAGGGTTATTGACTATAGACCAGGGTGGTGTGGTCATAGCAATAGTTGTATGGAGTCCAGGCGGCGTGGACCCATCATGGCCCCAATGGATTTGGTGATCAAAGCGATGTATATCGTATGCTTTACGCACTGAGTGAGAGATGTGAGGAATGATTACTATGTTTGATGTTTGCAATCACCATGACACACACACACTCCCATTGTACACTCTATGTTAGTGTTACCTTAGAGTATTGTACATCTTGTTGTGCTAACTCTTTGGTTGCAGGTCCAGGTCAGGTATGATTATTTATACATGTTATTGCTTTATTCATTTACATAGATTTTCTATCGTCACCAGACTTTCGTCTGACCCAGAATTTTATGTCTCTTTTTATTACTCTGGGTGCTCCTAAACGAGCAGACTAGAGGCAGGTTAGGTGGTTATGCACGAGTAGCTGCCCGGAGACGAGCAGGAGGCTTCCACGTACTTTACAGATATTGTACCTGTATTGTAGTTGGTCACTGCTTCAGGCATTAGTAGTGTACCTCTTTTATTTCCTTTTAGAGACAGTATTTTAAAGTTGTAATAATTGGATATAAAGCTTTATTTTGGATTCCGCTACTCTGATGGATATGGTTTAGTCTTTAGCTTATGTACTGTCTCGCTTGTTTTATATCAAGTTATGTTATTATTATATTTTATTCCATGAGCTGTGAGATATACTACAAGTTATTTGGTAATTTATTGTTCCAACCTTTTTGACGACCGTCCCGTGCTAGTTGGGCATTGGCACATCGCAATTCGGGAAAATGTCTGATGGTGCGGGGCAGCCGTCACACTTGGTATCAGAGCCTAGGTTGCATAGTTTAACCTAGGGGAAGATATCAGGGAGAGATAGTATACGTAAATGAGAGAGCGTATTTGTGATATTTTGGTTTTCAAAAACTATATATATCTTATTAGTATATCTAATGATGAAGTGGCACTGCAGTGGCACCATTAAGTAGACGGTTAATCGTTTTCTCTTTATAGATTGAACGATGAGCCAAAACACGAGGAGTACGGTGAGGAACTCCGCACCGGGAGTTGAAGAGGGAGCGGGTTCAGGGGCTAATAATGGGAATGTCCCTGATATATGGACAAAGTTTACTGCCTTCATACGAGAGATGCTTAGGGATGCTCAGGGAGCAGTTCCTAATGCTACTAATGTGGGTGGTGCAGTAGTGCAGGCGCCTTGAGCCGATTTGACCAAGTTTAACAAGGATTACACTAGTCTTGGTGGAAAGTCATTACATGGAACGGAATCGGCTTCGGAGGTTCAGGATTGGCTTAATAGTTTTGAGCGCATCTTTGAGGATTTGGGGATCGATGATGCAATGAAGAAAAAGCTAGCATCGCGTCAGCTTCAAGGATGGGTAATGAATTGGTGGAATGCTATTAAAGCGGCTACTCCCGATGATCAAGTTACTTGGGATCAAGTTACTTGGGATCAAGTTAAGACTCACTTCAGTGATAAGTTTATTCTAGCTGCTCAGAAATAAGAATTGCTCAGGAAGTTTTCAGAGCTTAAACAGAATGGTAGGGCAGTCTCGGAATACATTGCTGAATTTGATTCCTTATTGAAATGTGGATTATCTCTTATCAATACCGCTGAGAAGAAGAACGAGAAGTCATAATTGGCTTATATGAGTACTTGGGGGAAAGACTTATAAACCATATCGATGAAACTTTCGAATCTCTTGTGGGGAAGGCATTGAGATCGGAGAGCCTTTACCCTAAGAGAAGACCGAGGTTTCTATTACATCTGACGAGGAGCCAAAACCGTAGGCAAGCGGTGAAGGCAAGAAGGAGCTCTAGAATAAGAGAAAGCAGAACCAAACCGAGGATGGTAAGAAAAAGAAGAATAAGAAAGATATAGAATGCTTTGGCTGTGGAAAGAAGGACCACTATATCAGAGATTGTCGAGCGAAACCAAGGGAGAAGAAGTGATTCAAATGTGACCAAGTGGGACATTTCAAGAATAAACGTCCACAACCCTCTATGGAGAAGCAGATCGTGGAAGCATATGCTATCAACGTTGTTCCTTCTTCATCGAATGCCACAACTACGACAAAGAAGGGAAAGGGTGTCATTATTCAAGGTATGTTTCTATTTATGATGTTCCTATTCGAGTATTGTTTGATACCAGGGCTTCCCATTCCTTCGTATCTAGTGACCTGGTAGATAGGTTGGAATTGGAACCCGAGATTGTCGATAAACCTTTAGTTGTGACGAATCCGATTAGTGGTTTGACTAGCCTTTGTATGATTTGTCATAATTTGGTCTTATCGAGTCATGGATGTATGTTTGCTTGTGATTTCTTTGTTTTGGGCTTTACTGGGTTTGGCATTATTTTAGGAGTCGATTGGCTCCAAAGGTATTGGGTGGTGGTAGACTATGAGGGGTCTTCGGTGACCATTAGAGTGGATGATGGGCGGAGGGTGGTATTGGGTTGCCTACCTAGTGATGGGGTGATGACTAGTTTTCTAAATTCCCCGATATGCCGCATGATGAGTTATCAGATGTGCCTATTGCTGGCGAATATCCGGACATCTTTGAGGGAGTGACCGGACTTTCACCACACCGAGAGATCGGGTTTCGTATTGATTTAGTGAAGGATGCCAGACCTATAGTGATGCCTCTTTGTCATATGGCGCCAAGGGAGCAACGAGAGCTCGAAGTGCAAGTAGGCAATCTTTTGAAGAAGGGATTTATCCGAAGAAGTGTTTGCGAGTGGGGAGCACCAGTTGTATTTGCTACCAAGCCCTATGGTTCCCTTCGCTTATGTGTGGATTACTGCGAGTCGAATAAGGTGACTAGGAAGAATAAATATCCTCTTCAACAGATAGATGATTTGTTTGATCAATAAATGGAGCAAAAGTGTGCTCCTAGTTGGATCTCGTGACATGATTTCATCAGCTCCGAGTAGCAGTTGAGAGTATACCTAAAACGACATTTTGAACGCCGTCTGGATTTTATGAGTGGTTGGTCATGCCATTCGGGTTGACTAATGCACCCGCGTACTTTGTGGATCTTATGAACAGGGTTTTTAAGATCAATTTAATAAGTTTGTTCTTATGTTCGTGAACGATATCTTGGTTTACTCGAGGACACAGCAAGAACAGAAGGAACATTTGAGGGTAGTGATGGAGGTGTTGAGGAAACACCAATTGAAAGCGAAATTTTCTAAGTGTCACTTCTGGAGGAGGGAAGTGAGATTCTTGAGCCATGTTGTTCCAGAGAATGGTATTGTTGAGGGCCCTACGAAGGTGGCTATGGTTCAAGATTGGTCTAGGCCCAAGAATGCAATGAATGTGAGAAGTTTCTTAGGATTAGTTGGATATTATCGTAAGTTCATTCAAGACTTCTCCAAGATAGCGACACTGTTAACTCAGTTGACCAAGAAGAATCGAGCTTTTGTTTGGAACGAAAGGTGTGAGAATGCATTTAAAAGACTTAAGGAGAAGCTGACGTGTGCACCAGTGTTAGTTATTCCTAAGGGAAACGAAGAGATGACGGTATATGCGGATACCTGTGGTACCAGACTAGGTGTTGCACTGATGCAAGGAGGTAAGGTTGTAACTTTTGCTAGTCGGCAACTGAAACCACACGAGAAAAGATATCCTACCCATGATTTAGAATTGGCAGCAATTGTGTTCACGTTGAAGATGTGTAGAAATTATCTCTTAGGAGAAAGATTCGAGTTGTTTACCGGTCATAAGTCATTAAAGTATCTTTTCTCTCAAAAGGATTTAAATCTTCATCGGCAGAGATGGTTAGAGTTCTTGGCTACATATGATTTTAATATCGCATACACACCCGAGAAGGCAATGAGGTAGTTGACGCATTGAGTAGGAGACATGCCAGTTTAGGGGCTATGTTTCTTGAATGGAAGCAACTGGAGTATATCGCGGGATATGATTTCAGACGTAAGTGTGAATTAGGTCCAGAGATGTTAGTAAGTTTGATGATCAGACAGACTTTGATTGAGCGGATCGGTTCCAGTCAGAGGGACGATCCTAATCTATTGGAAATCATCTCCAAGGTAGAGATGGGTATTGACGGTGAGGGAATGAACAAGTGTGGACTTGATCGAGATGGATGGCTTTGAAAGAATGGGAGACTAGTTGTACCCAATGTTAATGGATTGAGAAATGAAGTGCTTAGAGAGTGTCATCACTCGAAATTGACTACACATCCCAGTGGTAACAAAATGTATCGAGACATGAAGCAGACCTACTACTGGAAAGGGATGAAGAGAGACGTTGGGAAGTTTATATCCAAGTGCATGAACTGCCAGTTAGTTAAAGCCGAGAAAAAGAAGCCTTGTGGTTTGTTACAACCGTTGGAAATCCCGAATGGAAATGGGAACAAGTCTCAATGGATTTCATTGATGGTTTACCAAGGACTAGATTGGTTCATGATAGTATTTGGGTGATTGTGGATCGATTGACCAAGAGTGCAAGGTTTATACCAGTCAAGTCGAATAGAACGACAACTAAGTTAGAGGAACTATATATGAAGTGGGTAGTGAGATTTCATGGAGTACCTAAAGGTATTGTGAGTGACCGAGATCCATTATTTACTAGTGGGTTTTGGAAGAGCTTACAAGAGGCTTTAGGGTCAGAATTACATCTCAGTACCGCGTACCATCCTCAAACCAATGGTCAAACATAGAGGGTGAATCGTGTATTAAAGGATCTCTTAAGAGCTTGTATATTGGATTTTGGGGGGTCATGGGATGATCATTTGCATCTAGTTGAGTTTGCATATAATAATAGTTATCAATCCAGTATTGGTATGGCTCCATTTGAAGCTTTGTATGAAAGATCGTGCAACTCACCATCATGTTGGTTGGAAACCGGTGAGAAATTTGTGCTTGTGCCAGATGTAATAAGAGAAGCTTCGGATAAGATCAAGGTTATTCAACAGCGAATGAAGGCTGCCCAAAATAGGCAGAAGAGTTATGTTAATAAAATACGAAGATATTTGAAATTCTTCATTGGCGACTTGGTATTCGTCAAGATCTCTCCGTTGAAGAGTGTGATTTGGTTTGATAGGGGAGGTAAGTTAGCACCAAGATTTGTTGGTCCATTTCCAGTTCTCGAGCGAGTTGGGAATTTAGCGTATAAAGTTGGATTACCTGACAAGATGGCGGGATTGCACAACGTATTTCATGTTTCTCAGTTAAGGAAGTTCGTAGACGATTCTGATATAACTATTTCGTCGAATCAGTTGGATGATATCGAGGTAGAATCCGAGGCAATTGGAAACCGCAGAACAATTCATATTGTCAGACAAGATACGAAACAACTTTGAAGGAAGACGGTGAAAATGGTTAACGTCCGGTGGGGGTGATAATGAGAATGACTGTACTTAGGAAACCGAGGAGAACATAAGGAAATTGTATCAAGAGCTCTTTATCTGGTAAGATTTTAATCACGATATAGTTATTCCCTTGTTAGTAAACCGCATGCTCGGACAGACTTGTTGTGTTTATTATATATGATTGATTATTTGTAAATGGTTGATAAGCATGCAGGACACTATTGTATGTTTTCTTGGTTAAGGAATTTCGGGGGCGAAATTTCTTTGGGGGGGGGGGGGGGGAGAGTGTAACGACCCGTGTTCTATATATCGGAAGATCGTAGAATATTTATTTTATTTTCATACAAAGTTATATGGTCGTGTAATTTTTGGAAAATGACTATTGGGGTCATGTCCCACATTCACGGTTTTTGTCAGATTTTAAAATGATCATTTTGCCCCTGACAAATCTTTTTTCTCCTATAACTTTTGATTGGTAAGGATTTTTGACCCCTTCCATTGGATTTGGATTATGGTTTCCCATGCCGTAGATGGTTACATTAATCAAACGGACTTGCCGTTTTGGAAATATGACTGAAATAAAATTTGAAAGATGGAAAACAACCTAATTGGGCTTAATTAAGTGATTAGCAGCAAGGCCCAAAGCCCAATTCGGGGTTAGGGTTATGGGAGGGCCGAAATGAGTTGTAGAATCATCTCCTTTCATTTTTATAGCAGCCACAAACCTTTCTCAAACCCTAATCATGGCTTCCATCTTCTAAATCTCTCTCTAATCACTCTCTAATCACAAATTAATCAAATCTACATCAAATCAAGTCGTATTACCACCAAATTCAAGGTAGAGCTGTTGCACTACACTGGAATCCGAGCCAAATCAGTAAAAGTTTCAGATCTATCATTAATTATGGGCTAAGGTGAGTGATTTTCAAGTTCATACACTGATTATGGATAATTAGGGACGATTAGTGATAGTTGGCAAAAGTATACATCAAAAATTATGGAAAATATGCATAAATTCTAAAATCATATTTTATGTCACATATATGAAATTGGGTTGATTTGGATTTATTTTGTTAAGCTCAGAATTTAGGGGATTAAGGGGAAAATCATGGATTTGGATATGTTTGATCTAAATTAACATGTGAAATCGTTGTTTTGATGTTTTTGGTTGATTCTATATGTTACTACTGCTGTTTGGTATGTTTTATGATTGCACAGAAAAGTTAGAATGGTTGAAAATGTCGTCGTTCGGCAAAAAATAGCTTGTTGGAAATTCTACAGGGATTCGGTTCCGATCGGATATGGGGGATCGGATAAGATGGACTGAACTGGATTGGAGCATGGCAAAAAGGAAGGCCACTTGCATAGGGTTGGAGTTGGAGTGGAGCACCGAACCGAAATGGAGAAGCATCGAACGGAACCAGGATGAGGAGGAACGCCGAACCGAACCAAGATGAGGAGAGCACCAAACCGAACCTAAATGGACGAGCCGAATAGGAGCACCGAACCGGATTTGAGCTTCTACCACTACCACACGATGACTCTTCTGAAGACCAATTCCAATTCAACCAAAACCGGAGATGGAAAGGAAGTCTAAGTGGGAAGTTATCACTCAGGATCCAGAGGGGAACAAACGAGTTGTCTTCTAGAGTTGGGCTTTGCTGCGGGACGTGTGCAAAGGAGTTATCGATATCTATAACTTCGGTTCACCATTGAGAGAGGGGGCATGTTGATGAACCAAAGGCAAGGCGGTATGGACTGGTTGGCCTGTACCCTAGAGCCAGGGTGGTGTGGACTGGGTAGGGTTATTGACTATAGACCAGGACGATGTGGTCATAACAATAGTTGTACGGAGTCCAGGGCGGTGTGGACCCATCATGGCCCAATGGATTTGGTGATCAAAGCATGGATATCGTATGCTTTACGCACTAAGTGAGAGATGTGAGGAATGATTGCTATTTTGATGTTTGCTATCACCATGACACGCGCACTTCCATTTTACACTCTATGTTAGTGTTACCTTAGAGTATTGTACATCTTGTTGTGCTAACTCTTTGGTTGCAGGTCAAGGTCAGGTATGATTATTTATACATGTTATTGCTTTATTCAGTTACATAGATTTGCTATCGCTCACACTAGACTTTCGTCTGACCTAGAGTTTTATGTCTCTTCTTATTACTCTAGGTGCTCCTAAACAAGCAGACTAGAGGCAGGTTAGGTAGTTATGCACGAGTAGTTGCCCAGAGACGAGCAGGAGGCTTCCACGTACTTTATAGATATTCTCCCTGTATTGTTGATGGTCACTGCTTTGGGCATTAGTAGTGTACCTCTTTTATTTCCTTTTAGAGACAGTATTTTAAAGTTGTAATAATTGGATATGAATTTGTATTTTGGATTCCGCTACTCTGATGGATACGGTTTAGCCTTCAGCTCTGTACTGTCTCACCTGTTTTATATCCAGTTATGTTATAATTATAATTTATTTCATGCGCTGTGAGATATACTATAGGTTCTTTAGTAATTTATCGTTCCCACCTTTTTGGCGACCGTCCCGTGCTAGTCTGGCATTGGCACAATGCATTTCGGGAAAATGTCTGATGGTGTGGGGCGGCCGTCACACCACTGACCACGAGAAAAACTACGCCAAATATTGAAGGTTCCATGACATGTATGGGCACAATACCAATGGCCGCCGTCACCTCAAGCATGCGATTGAAAAACTCATCCGCGAGAAACGCTTGGAGCAGTAGCCATGGGTCCTCTAACGCCCGCACTTCCAGGACCTGCGAATGCGGCCCTAGGGCAATCCAATCGAAAGTCACGTGGAATTGTGACCAATACTATTTGTGGAGGACCTCACCAACACACGATAGCTTCCGCAGGATGGAGGATTACACCAATTCTATAAAACATGCCACTTATGAAGCATGCTCTACTCTGGACGAGTCCGTCCCCGCCAAGCTGCAGAAAACAATGCTGGACAATATAGTTTTCTACGAGAAAGAAAACAATGCTCTACTCTGGACGAGTCCGTCCCCACCAAGTGCTCTACCTACCGATGTAACACCCACATTTTTAATTAAATATTAAGAATTAAGTGAAACGGACTACGGCATTACTTTCGTCTCGAAATTCTAGTCAAAATAGGCACCTGGTTTGCTTAAAACGGACACCATATGAAGAAGTTATAAGCGTTAGAAGTTCTTATACATATAAGGAACTTATATGTATATATATTAAATAAATTAGTCCAGAAAATAAAAATTCACGAGCGGGAAATCTGGGAGGGAAAATAGACCAATGGGGGTCGACCCACCGCAATGGGGGTCGTATTTCTGAGGCTACGCTGAAGCTCTGCTATTCCTCTTCCTTAAAATCTCTTCAGAAATTTAGATATTATTTAGAAGAATTTTAAATCAAGATCTGGAGGAAAGAGATTGACGTTTATAAAAGGTGTTCAGAATTATGTGAAAAGTAAGGTAACTTTCTAGATCTGATCTATTCAATTTTCCTCCTCTTCCTTTCCTTTATATTTTAAAAAAAATAGCTAATCCATGGTTGTTAGGTTCTGAATCCAATTAGGGGAAAACCATGAAAGATTAGATCTGGACCGGATCCAGGATTTGGAAAGCTTACGAGGTGAGTGGATTAAAGCTATATCATTTTAGATAATGATATATTATCATTTAAAACATTCTGCGTTATTATATGTGAATTTGCCAGAATAATTAAGAATTACTGTTATAACAAGTTGAGATGTTAATATGAATAATTCATATGTTGAATCTGTTAAAGTGTTGGAATGATTACATGTTGAAAAACAAACTTCTTAGAATATGGGTAATGACTACTGTTGTTATAATTACATGATTCACTTGTGGCATATTATTGAGTAAATGACATGTTAACCTGTTAGATTTGAACAATTACCCGATTAAATGTTTACATGTTAAAATAGAATTAAACACATGTTAAAAAGGACATGCGCCATAATATAGGCATAATTTGATGACATGTAAATTAGATTACAGTAAAAAGGATAACATGCCTAAAATTTACAGTAAATAAGTAGCTGTAACGCGCTTAGACACGAGGTTAGATTACACTTGTGGTAGAAGTCTGCCCGGAACTGCCCGGCATATCCAGCATCCATAAGTGGTAAATCTAATGTGAGGGGTCTAAGTGCATGAATAAACATGTAATGGTACCAAGATACGAGGTTAAGTCAGCTTGTAGTAGATGTCTGCCCGGACCCACCGGACCAAATTCAGCGTCCACAAGTGTACGCTTAATGTGAGAGGTCTAGTGCATATATATAAATATATGAATATAACAAAATATGAATAAATGGCAATGATGGTAACTAATTGTCTAACTTAGAAAATAAGAAAGGAAGGGATGTAATGGACTGAGTTAGTGCGATGCAAAAGAAAAGTGATGTATTTCCCTAAATGACCTATTTCTGAGAACGTGGTTGCAAGTAAGCCACAGAGAATATAGTAAGAAAAAGGGAAGAAATTACTTGCCACCATGGATTTAGATGGGAATACGTTATGAAAATAAATCACCGATTCTTTCTATAAATCAAACCGATAGGTGCATGAAGTGTTTTCCTTAATAAAATAAGGAACATATATTATGATGAATGAAGAATAATGGGTTACAACAGTAAATGGTTTAAACGGGGAATGATAATCACCTATTATAAATAAATTACATTAATAAAAATGTTGTATAATAGGTAGACTTGTCCTAGGGACAAGTGAAGATTATCACTTAGGTTGTAATAAACTAGTAAGGAAATGGGATAACGGGTGAAATGAGATAAGGGGCACTTAGTTGTAAATTAAGTAATCAATAAATAGGGAAAACCTGAAACCAGTTGAGAAAAGAGGGAAAATTTATGAAATATAAGAAGTTGTACTTAATTATAAATTAAGTAATCTGTAAACTTGGAAGTATGAAACCCGCTGATAAGAAAAACATGTTTAGACTTGTCCTAGGGACAAGAGGAAATTATAACATAGGTTATAATAAATTGGTAGAGAAACTTATTAATGGACCTTAGTTAAGAGAGAAGTAAACAACGATAAGTTATAGTGACGGTGTAAATTGAATTTATGATTAAATGAGAAAGAATGAGGAAAACTTATGAAATGAAATAAGTTATATTTAATCATAAATGGTAAGTGACATGTTAATTAGAAAACATGTGAATTGAGATATACTTAATAACATATTAAGTAGAACATGTTATTGTAACCTTGAAGTCAAATAAGAATATAAAGGGTTGTGGATCGCAAACCTTGGATCACAATCTAGAGAATAACATGTTGTGGGCTTATTAATAAACTTAAATGGGTTAAGTCGTACAACTGAAATTAATAAGCAAGAGGGGCCCATTCCTCAGAGATATAAGGGGCTAGGAAGAACTTGGTAACCTAAATAAAAAAAGTTAAGATAACCAAGTTAAATGGAAACCTGATAAGATAAAGCAAGCGCGTAAAAGAATGTTTAGACATAGGGTCTAATAACATATTAAAGTGAGGCGCTTGGACCAGTCCGCACGTTTGAGGGTGAATAACCCAACGGGGTAGATCATCGTGGTGCTGTAAGGCACGAGGGGAGTGCACATTCATTTGAATATTCTGTCGGCTCCGAAGGAATGGAAGGGGACGCACGCGACATCCTGAGATACGTAAGGTGCTCCTAGTTGTCCTTTGTGCAGTGGCAGATGTTTAGGTCATGCTCGCAGCGGTTGGGTTTGCACGTAACTACTTGGTGGGTGGGCCTTGACTGCAAATGTAGCTTTGTAGTCAGAATGCTGCGACGCGGTGACACCAGGGTGATCTGGTGATCGCCTCAACGGGAAGGCGAAGGGTCACGACCAACAAGGATAGTAGATTGTCGGATACCCGTCATCGGCAGCCAGTGGGATGCGAAAAGACTAGAGCTAAAACCAATAAACCATTCACCTTTCACTATCGAGGTACGACAGTTGAGGGAAGACGCCAACTAGATGTTTAGATTGTTTGTTAGGGGCCAATTGTTTAGCTTTTGTAGTCTTTACTAGTTGAGGGAGGGGACGAGGTGGGTCCATAGCCACCATGAAAAACATACCCTAGGAATATCTGTATATAGAGGCTCTTAAAGATCGGCCTGTACGGATATGGAAAAGCTCCTGACCAAGTTCTGTGTTTCTTCTATCGCCCTGCCACGGAACTCAATGCACATTAGAGGACGTGCGGTTAAGGCAACGAGCTATAATTAATGATACGTATGTGGGATAGTCTAGATACATGCATGTCGACTCTGGGTGGTGTGTCGTAGACTTGAGGGCCTTATTCCGGTATGAACTCTGATTCTATCGACGACGGCAGTCCGTACGCTTACGTAGCATAGTAATGGCAGACATATACGGAACGTAACATTGTTTTGTAGAGATCCATGCGTCACTCCAGTGTAGGATGAGGGAATGTGTTCACTTCTGTGGCATTACGGTGGAGACCGTGCGAGTGGGGTACCATGGGATGTATCTCAATGTTGAGGGGTAGCTATATATATATATTGTATAAGGTTAATCTACTGGGAAGTAAATGGGTACGGCGTGTGTGCAAGCCTTGAGTGTTGTTAACCCAAGTAACCTAATAAATAAGAAAATGTAATTGAATGGTATATGTAGGATTATCCAAAGTGTATACTTTAAATCCAGACACCAAAACTTGTTTTTTGAACCCCTCCTCATAACATACTCGCAGGTTAGATTTGTGGCAGAGGCATGACAGCTTTGGATACTGGTTAGACATTATTATTACTACGGTAAGGCTATACTTTGATTATATTATATTTTATCCATTCCGCTGTGAGATGTTTTCTGAGCTCTGACATATTTTATATCTCTGTCATTTCTGTGGGATACTAAAGCAAACCAATCCGAGTTTCGATAGATTAGAATTTTGAAAAAAAAAATTGATCTGTCGGAATTCGGGTTGTTACAACCGAGCTAACACAAATGGTCAGTCCTTGGCCATTCTCCATGTGGGGAATAGACATTATTGGAGCCCTTCCGATGGTCAGAGGCGGTGCAGATGCCATCGTCGCAGTTGATTACTTCACCAAGTGGGTCGAGGTTGAGTCCTTCACCACAGTCACTACCAAGAAGGTGATCAGCTTTATTGTCGCAACACACTCACTCGATATGGAGTCCCCCAAGCCATCATCTCTGACAACGGGACCCAATTCGAGAGCGCTGAGCTCAAAACTTTCTACCGACTGCACAATATTAAAAAAAGATTCTCTGCAGTGGCCCACCCTCAAGCAATGGGCGAGTCGAGACTGTCAACAAAGTGATCAAATCCATCATCAAGAAGCATCTGGAAAAAGCCAAAGGCATATGGGTTGATGACCTCCCTCTAGCCCTTTGGGCCTACCGGCCCACCCACAAGTCAACGACTGGCTATACTCCTTTTGCTCTTGCCTATGGATCTGAAGTTGTCATTCCCATTGCGGTCAAGCTTCAGTCTCATCGAGTCACGTACTACGACCCAAAACCAACTGGGATCACCTCTTGAAATCACTCGACCTACTAGAAGAAAAAAGAGACGAAGCCGAATTCAGAGCGGCCGCCCAATGCCAGTGAGTAGCCCGATACTTCAATTCTAAAGTCCTCCTTAAGAACCTCAACATCGACGTCCTCATCCTGAAACGGATCTGTCCCACATAAACTGGTTTCAGTCCTCGCTGGGAAGGTCCGTTCGTCATACAACGAAGGCTCGGAGAAGGAACCTTCAAGCCAGCGACCGTTCATGGAGCCAAACTCCTGAGGGCATGGAATAGTGAATATATTCATCGCTACTTCACATAACTTAGTGTATAGATTTTCCAGTTCCAACAATGTTTTGTTTTCTTTAAATTTAAGGCATTGTAAAGGCTGTTACTGCCAAAGTTATTAGTAAAGATAATGTTCTGTTCTTTGTGTTCTTAATGTGTTTACCTTATGCATAGTTGTTTTATAATTCATCATAACTAACTTGCACACATGAATACACAATTTTGGATCGTCACCCCGAGCATGGGAGCCAGTGCTACCACTCGAGTCTCGAATCAGCGACGATATCAAGTATAAATAACACCACTCAAGTCTCGAATCAGCGATGAGACCGAGTATAAATAACAACACTCGACTCTCGAATCAGTGACGATACTGAGTATAAATAACACCACTCGAGTCTTGAATCAGCAATGATATTGAGTATAAATAACACCACTCAAGTCTCGAATCAACGACGAGACCGAGTATAAATCGTCTTGTTCCTCTGTCTCCGAACTTAAGGGCAGCCCATCAGCCAAGCTATTGTGACATTGACCACTCTCACGGCTCCATTCGACCCGCAGGGTCTGAATTCGAGCACCATTTGGCGAATCGACGACACCCTTGAACTCTAACCCGAACGAAATGACAAGAGAGACTAAAGGACGAATCAGCGACGTCTGTGCCATCTCACGACCTAGGACCAACGACCTCCAGGAGGTCCTATGGTAGAGGGAACCTAACCTGATCTCTGTGCGACTCGGGACTCCTGACCAAAGGAAAACCTTAGAACAGAGCCAACACATAGCGTACGCACGAGTGGGGCACTCCCAGGCGGAGCCTTCAATCACGTTTTCTTAAGTGTAACGACAAGTACGCTTATGCAAGAACATAAAATTGGAAAACGTAAAACAAACATTTGAACACTTGACACAAAATGTGGTGTAAGGAAAGCTGACTAACACTTTCATTCACATAACAAAAGCAAACAAATTATCTAAATATACTTCTTTCTAACGACATGGCTTACATGAAAACCATGCCATGCCTACAAAAGACAAAAGCGAGGCCAAACATGCGTATGCTATCGGCCTACATAACCAAAATATCTATGACATTTAAGACGATCACTAAGATGTCTCATGCTTTTTCTTCTTCCTCTTCTTTTTTTGAACAGATTCGGCACTAGGCTGGTCACCAACAGTTACAGACCTCTTCCTTCTAGAGCCACTGACGCCTTTCCCTCCTCTTCCCTTCACAAGGGTGATAAACTCATGAGACACCAATGTACGCCTTCCATCGTCGTCCTCCCTGCTTGTAATCACTGTGACCTCCCTGCGTTGAATGCATTGTGATATGCACGTAAATTTGCACATTTATATTCAAACACCTATTCTTATTTTAATTAAATAAATAACATAATTGGCTATTTTTACATGTTTTAAACCAACATCCTAAAATTTTCAAATTGTCATGCATTCATCCTCGTTTAAGGTGTAAAATGGTCACTTGTGCATGTTTTAATTTGTGATTGCATTTACTTGTTCTTTGTATTTGTCTCTTATAGGAATTTGGAGCACAAATAATGCATACATATGAAGATTTAGAGCACAAATGCATGCATACAAAGGAATAAGGAGGAAGTAATTCTCATACATGATCATGGAGGACCCCACCTCTCAAATTACCCTCTTTCTCTTAAGCTTCTTATTAAAGACTAATTGAATAAGACAAAAGGTCTCATGCATCATACATGACTCATTAGTGGCTAAGAGAGGATTAGAAGCTTTATGAATGGGCATTTTGGGGAGTTCTCAACAAATGTGATTAGGGTTTTGGGTTAGAAACATGCATATATACCCCTTTATGTGATGTAAATAGTCTCTTCTCTTTGGATCCCCTTCTTTAGTTTAGTTGCGAGGAGCACAAGCTCTCTTGTATTTCCATGGCTACTTAGCCATTTTCTTTATGTAACCTTTTTGTTTTAATGCAATTTAACTTCTATGCTCTTTACTTTCATGTTCATAGCTTAGATTTACTTTCATGTTCATTTACTTTATGTTCATAGCTTAGATTTACTTTATGTTCTTAGTTTAGTTCTGTTCTTGTTCTACTTAGCTTTCTTTCATTTTGCTTTATTTTCTAATGTTGAAACTTACATGTGTTGATATTATAACACATATGAGTGGCTAATCCCTTGATTTAGGGGTAATGATGCTCTTTAACTTTATGTAAGTTCAACATCTGTATGATTTGTGATCTCTAATATGTGCTTCATGTTAGTGAATGTTGATGTAAGTTTATACAAATGGTTTTGATAGTCTATGTTTGTTGACAACAAAATAGGCTATGCTTAGTCAATGTAAACACAAATCACATCAATATTTGCTAAGTGGTTATTGATTTTGAAATGAAAGTAAGAAAAAAAATTGATGATCTATAGTTTTAGTTAATAATTCATAGGCCATACTTAGAATAGTTTTGCTTTAGTTCCATTTTCATGAGAAGCATAAGTGGTTTAAATATTGCATTTATATCACTTAATGGAGATCATAAATTGCATTTTTGATAACTTACATAAATGTGAGAGTTGATTTGCCTCTAAATTGTTTTCATTTCATATTTAGCTCTCAACTTAGTTTATAGTTTTCATTTACCTTTTATTAGTTAAAACTTCACTTGAATTTGGTTTAATTTGATTGAGTAAAATCTAGAATTAATTCTTTCCCTACAGATCGACTTGTATTCGCCACGTACTAATAATTGCACGCCGTGCGCTTGCGGTTTATTACACTTCGCGGCGGTATTCTAATTCATAGAATATTCGCCGGCGAACACATTGCAGTGGTCAAGGGGTGGTATCATAGGAAAGGGCCAGCGCAGCCTCAGTTTCTCTTTTAGCCTTCTTGGCCTCCAACTCCGCTTTCTTCTTAGCATCTCTGGCGGCCTTTTGATCGGCTAGTTTCTTGGCTTTAAAATGCACTTTCACATCATCCTTAAGCATTTTAAATGCCTCCTGACCTCTCTTGTTGGCATCCTCGGCAGCTTTCTTCTTCCTGGCCTCTTCATCGTCCCTCTCCCCCTCAGCCTCATCGACAGATTTCTTCCTCGCTATGTCAGCAGCATCCTTCTCCTCAACATCTTGCCTTGTCTTTTGCCTAAGTATCGTATAAAGATTCCTCATTCTCTTTTCTTTTTTTTACTCCCACTCCTCGACTTTGCCACCATCTGGACTTTCTGAGTTTCCACCATGTCATGCTTTGTCGTCACACTTGCGTCCACTAGGCCCGTCACATGGATACTTTCACCATCCACTGCCTCTCCTTCCTCAAGAAGATTCTTATAAATGCTAGATGCCAAGTCCACATCCGAAAACGTATCCATATGTTATCCACCCTCTCCAAATGGTATTCCTTGCAATTCCAGTCTGGACTCGGGCACTTGGGAAACTATCGGAGCAAAACCCGTTGTCATTTCCACTCCGAAAGGGGATGCACAAAAAAGAAGAAGGCTACTTAGTCCCTTTTAAATCAGTGCTTATATCTTTTTCAAGCATCCGCAACAGTGAGACATTACCTCTAGAAACTTGTGGCATGGGGGTACTAGGCAGAGTGCTCGCTGTTGTAGTAAGAGAAGAGCCGTGTGGTTCAAGCCCCAGGAAATCACGGTGGTACTCAGTCGACGCGTGATTTTTAACCGTAGGACCACAAGTTGTGGCAGATAGCGTAGTTTTTGACTGATAAGAAACCTCCTCTGCAAAATCAGAACTGATAAGCACATTCTCGGTCGGCACAATCTTCACTTTTTTGGCAGCAACCTCCGCTGTCCTCGCCCTCTCAACATCCTCCTGCAACAACATCCTCCCTTCCTCCAGCAACTTTCGCTCAGGCTCGGTCAATATCCCCACCATGAGTAGGTTCTCATCTACTGTCTCCACCTGTCGCAATCGAGCCTCAAACAGTACCAACCTATCCTATTCCTGAGCCATCACTCAGTGTAGTCCCTAGCCTATGAGATTCCACGAAACCTGAAAGTCTTGACATACATGCCCCGGATAGCATCCTCCAATGATTCCTCCACCTTAGCCTCAGTGTCCACAATCTCTTCCTCAAGATTATCTACCTCTCTTTGGTTCTCATCCTTTAGCCCTTCCAACGAGCTTAGTACGTCTCTATTGCTGGCCTAGGCATCCTCTTTCTCCATCTTGACCGCCTCCAACTGTCTCCTCAGTTCATCATTTTCCATTTGCAACCGTTGAACCCCCTCATTCTAGGTTTTCAACCTCTCATTCTCTAGTACCAAGGCCTCATTATCCTGTTAGAGTTGGTGTAGTTTCTCCTTTTTTTTGGACAAGTGGATATTCACCTCCGTCAGCTCAGAGTTTTCCTTCTTCAAATGAGAATTTTCGGTCGACACGGAGGCCACAATATCTTTAATGGTCTAAGCAGCATGCTTCGACTCCCTTTCCAGCTGCTCATATTTCTCCTTCAGCTCACCGGTTTCAACAACAGAGCGTTAGCACACAAATATGCCACTCGGATGCGCAGAAATAGACACAACATGAAATGTTATCTTCAGAGACTTTTCCTGGTCTTGGATGGTCAGCTACTCATCCTTAACCTCCTACTTTAGATTGGTGATCTCCACATTCTTGTTAAAGATAAGCTCTGAAAGATGTAATACTCGCTACATTGATAGTAATCAGCTTACACCTGCTTCCACACTAGGTCTCTGTCCTGCCAAGGGATCGGGTTGATGTATGGAATCCACTTGAGTTTGTCGAAATATTGCTTGAGGAATTTCTGTTTCGGCAAGGCATTTTTCTCTTCCACACTGAGTTCCGGAGCTTCGGGTGGCTCGGGCATTTCCCCCTTCTTCTTTAGGACTTTCTTCTTCTTCCAGCCGGCATGTGCCAACTCTTTTCCCTTGGAAGAAATGACAGGAGGCACAAGCGGAATATAATGACCAGTCATCGAAGAGGGGCGCCCAGCGTTAGTGGAAACATGCCTTGTATTTGTCCCTGATGGCCGGGTGTACGGATGAGGAGATTCAAAACACCAAGTTCGTTCCTTGCGATGATACTCGCTGCTATAGTCATGAAGATGCCGGGGATCGTCACCCAAAATAGCATCCCTTCTAAAATCATTGAGGAAAACATTCCTCGAAGGTCCATGAATCCCAGACCCATAGCTACGACCTCAACCTCCTCTAGCCATTTCACCTGCAAAAGGAATAGATTCAAGATCAGCCTCGAACACCATATGCACACACAAAAATGTTGTGTCATGCAGTGTTTATGAATGTGTGTCCTAAGTGTTCTCTTAACATGCCAAATAGCGGTCCGCTTGAAGGAGTGATCTCCCCCATAGCTAAAGCTAATTCCTCTATACTTGTGGTGCAAGGCCAGGGAAACATAATGAGCGGAAGCTTGTTAAGTTCGTCAAACTGACCCTCCTTTTCTGGTGAGACGGCAGTATCAAAGGGAGTTACAGGGGATTGCGGCCTAGTCAACACTTCTTCCCTTGCCTCACCTGCCGAGGGCAGGGAAGGAGCGATCGACGGGTCCTTATCCCCTTAAACCGCCTCATCAACGTAGGTCTCAGCCCTACTAGCTTCCTCCTGAATCTTGGCAGCCTTGCGTAGCTTAGACCTGACAGGGGACGCTTTCCTTTTTCGGCACAGACAGACTGCTTCTTTTTCAGTCTCCATTTTCTTTCAACCATTGGCAATGGTCGGTTTGATTATTGCACGATCAGCAGAAAGCAGGCCCGCACGATGAAGTCGGTCCTAATCTAAAACACTCTCGGTAGAACGAGCTTTGGCAAGAATGTCCCAAAAAGACTCAAGACGTTGCCGATATACAGCGGTTGTGGGCACGGTAGGATCCCCTATCCCACAAGAACGAAGTTAAGTTACCAAACCCACTAGTTTCAAGCTCAAAACAAGAGGGAATGCTTACTTCCTTCCAACCATCTCCTTGCAAACTCAAGAGGACAATGCATGAAGAACCAATCATGCTTATACATGGTCAACTTGGGCTACTTCCCATCAAAGAACTTTGTGTTGGGCAGAGCTTCCAAAAAGTATTGAGATGGTGCAACATTAGATCTATTATTTAAATTAAAGAGATATTGGATGTACTCTCTAATTTGTTCAAGCTGCAGGTACTCTCTGTAGAGTACGCATGTACCTAACATGGAAGCATACACATTTGGATGGAGCTTCCACGGCGCAAGGCAAAAATAATGCAGTATATCTCGAATGAAATTGTTAGCCGGGGGCTCGGACCTAGAAATGCGTGCTTGCTTGTTCCAGGCAGTATACCCTTCCGGTGGTGCATGAGCCCTATCGTCCATCTAGGGCGCACAAATATCTCTTTCGGGAATACTGAACTGCGCCGTCATGTGCCCCGGCACCGTCTCATCCATATGCGATGGCACCGAATCCGGAGGGTGCTCAAGTATGACCATGCCTGGCATCATATCCGGCGGCACCAAAGTTCTTCCCTTGGTGATATCTATGTGCTTTTCCTCTTCATTGCTGAAAACAAGATTTTGATTAATGTCAATAATGAGAAGTGTAATGAAGATCATGACATAGAGCTAAGGTTTTATTTACATATATATACATTGAGTCATGCTAGAATTATGTTAAACTCTATCCTCAAGTATAACACGAATATATAAATCAAAGTATATATATATATTTAAGGCTTTAAAAGCCAGATATATCTAAAAATAGTTCTACCAGTCGACTGGTAGAAAATTGACCAGTCGATTGGTCAGAGAATTTTTGTATATAACAGCTAGTTTTGAAGATTTTTATCCAAACGATTTTTCAACCAGCCAAGTGATGATTTTTAACCAGTCGACTGATTGGAAACAACAAGCATTTTTTTTGAAGGGTTTCTTCTATTCATGAAGAGGAATCTCTTCATTTCTGAAAGGAAATGGATGTTTCTTTTGATTAAAACTCTTCATGAAAAATTGCTACATTTCTACTAGTATATAAACAACTTCAAACATGATTTACAACTACTGATTTTACTAATTATTATTCTATTCTCTCCATTCTCTGAAATTACATTCTTTACAAACAAAAGCTCTCCTAATTCAAATACTTGTTGAATCCTTGATTTGATTTAATATCACTTGATTCAACAAGCAATTTTCTTCCTTAAATCTTCGCATTCAAATCATATACTCAAGGATCAGGTTATAGGAAGGTTGTATTTAAACCGTTGATTATCCGTGTTGATTCAAGAAATAAAGAAAAAGTCAAAACCCTTGTAATTGTTGAAGTCCTGTATAGTTTCTCAGGCGAGAGGCGTCCATGTTGGGCTCGGGTGTACGGACCTATTCCTCTGGGTTAAGAGAGGGCGTGATAGTGAATTCCGAAGAGGAGCTTCGGGACTGGACGTAGGGCAGGAAGTCTGAACCAGTATAAAATTCCTGGTGTCACTTTATTTTACTTATTGCTTTTATCTACTGGTGATATATCATATCAGTTCTTATCTATTTACATAACTACTGTATACTAGCTAGTTAGAATATTATCTACATTTCTGCTATATCCATATAGATCTTGCTTAAGTCATACACATCGACTCTTTCATTTGGTATCGGAGCAAGGCCATCATATAACTGTAAAATAGTTATTTGATATTTAGATAATATGAATAATAACACTAGTACTAGCATTAATACCATATATATTAAAGGCCAATCAACTGCTAGACCACCCTTCTTTAATGGCATGAACTATAGTTACTGGGCTACATGAATAAGGATTTATATGCAAGCAAATAGTTTTGATGCACGGAATATAACACCAAAAGAGTACACACAACCTACTACAGTATTTACAAAATGGTATGCATCTGAAAAAGCAGAGGCTATTGAGAAAGCTAAGGCCATGAACATGTTACATTGTGCTTTAGACATAAATGTTCAACTGGATTTGTATGAGCAACACAGCATATGAAATCTGGAGAACACTTAAAGTTACTCATGAAGGTACTAACAAGGTTAGACAAAGCAAAATATCTATGCTTAAGAACCAGTTTCAAAATTTTATGATGAATGAAAATGAATCCATAAATGAAATGTATTCACGGTTCCAAAACATTTATCACTCTTTGTTAGGATTAGGAGAAAAGTATTCCGACTTTGATATTGTATCATAAAATTTTAACACCTTAACGGACGAATGGGAGAGAAAAGTATTAGCAATCGAAGATGCTAATGACCTCTCTACCATGAAACCAGAAGAGTTGATCGGTAATCAAATGTCTTATGAAGTGAATTTGCAGGCAAAGAAAGCGCAAGTACAAGATAAGAAAATTTTAGCTTTCCATGCTGAGAAAGAAGATTTCTATTCAGATGAAGAAGATATTGCTTCCGTAGCTAAGAATTTTAGAAAATTTCTAAAATACAGAATAGGTCAAAGAAAAGCGTGAAAAAGAATTCATCAAAAGAACCTGAGCCTACTCTAGTAGAATACTTCAACTGTCATAAGAATGGACATTATCAAAAGAATTTTCCATAATTGAAGAAAAATCGCAAAAAGGAAAAATCAAAGAGATGAGCATTTTCAGTCACTTGGGAAAACTCGGATTCATCTTCTGAAAGTGATAGCGACAGTGATAGTGAGCAAGCAAACGTGTGCTTCATGGATAAGGATAATGATGTAAGTGATTTTACTTTTTATGAACTAGTAGAAATTAATACTGAAATCTTAAAGTTTAGGAAAATATTTAAGTGAAAGTTTAAACAATCAAATGAAGATAAAAAGAAAGCAGAATTTGAGAGAGATCTTTTAAAAGATGAGAAAGAAATTTTAGAAGAAGAAATTAGAAAATTACAAGAATCGCTTTCAATAGCAAATTCTCAAATCTCTATGTTGAGTCAA
Organism: Allium sativum; assembly: GCA_030737875.1. Taxonomy (NCBI): domain Eukaryota; kingdom Viridiplantae; phylum Streptophyta; class Magnoliopsida; order Asparagales; family Amaryllidaceae; genus Allium; species Allium sativum. The sequence goes on from CM060920.1 coordinate 89,999,891, forward strand.
GAAATCGAGACTCAAAAGAATAAAAACGATTTATTAGTCTGTGAAAATCATGATTTAAATACTAAAAATAAAATTATAGAATTGGAAAATTTTAGTTTAAAAACTAAGTTAGAAAGTATTTCTAAAAATGTTAATAATTTTAACAAGGGTAGAGAAAATTTATCTAAAGTATTAGAAAATTCTCAACCGGCTTTTATTAAAAAAAGGACTAGGGTATGATAAAAAAAATTAATTCAAAAAGGGAATCCAGTTCTAAAAATTCTAGTATTAAACCAAAAATTTCCAGTAGTAAATTAAATATTTCTACTAATAAATAATATTTGGAAAATATTATTATATGGATTCCGAAGACAATTAATGTTCTTATTAGGAATAAATATATTAAAAACTTTTTAGATTCTGTTCATTATAATGAAAATTATTTTTTCAAAAAGGATTCTAAACCCTCTTGTGTTTGGTTTCCTAAGACTTAACCCTTTGGACCCTAACAGAGGAAGTGGGTGCCATTTTAATTTCTCTTTTTTGCAGTTACCACAAAAATTTATGTGTATAACTAGCTCAACCAAAAAGGAGTTCTCAAATATATACTCATTTCTGTAAGTAATTTTTTAACATTCTCTTTTATAAATACTATTGTTTATTTTTAGTTTTACTTAATATAGTTGTTGCTTAAATAAAATAGACATACTATACTTTAGCTCCTTATTCAAACCATTCATTAATATCAAGTTTTTTAGCAAATTATCGGCTTAAAAGGAATGGTTACTATAAGCTTTGCCATTCATTTAAGATTCTATATTTAGTAAATATTCTTAAATAAATTCCAAGAAATAAATGTTTTTGTTTTAAAAAAAATAAGAAAAAGATAACCAAAAACCTTTTTATATCATGTCAAAGAAGGAAAGTTCCCTATCAACGCCAACCAAATCATTTGAGAAAACTTCATCTGATTCAATTAACATCATCACATCTCCTACTCCAAGTAAAGAACCGACACAAAAATGGAAAGATCATTGAACCGGATATACTCCTGATTCTAAGAAAAGAAGAAAAGTTGCGATATCTCCATCTACGAAAGAGAAAATAGATGATATTCGACATTATCAATACAAACAAACGAGATAACAAAAAAATATTTTATGAGCAAAAGCAAACATCGGACAAGTTGACATTTTTGGAAACAGTTGCACTCCGTGTATGTGGTAGATCGACTGTAGTTGAACCAAGACACCATTCTTTCTCTACGGCTCCCGAAACACCAAGACCATCTACATCATGGAATCCTTGGAGAAAAATCTCCAAAGAGCAAGAAGGAAAGTCCAAACTCTTGGGAGATGAACTATCAAGAAAATTAGGGAGCTAAGACACCATGAAAATCAACCTCATCCGAAGAAAAATATTCAAATCATAGGAACATTTCTTTTCGCTCAATAAAACTTGCATTGATCAATAATGCAAAATTTTCTGATGTTTTGATTAAAGGAGTTATATTGTATTCTTTTTTTATAATGAACATATACATATTTTCTTTTCAATTAATAAGTTTAAGACCAATAAACATTCAAGAAATAAACTGAGAATTAAAAAACAAAGGCTGCTTTTCAGAAAAAACAGCAACCGGTCGACTGGTAATATATCCACCAGTCGACTGGTAATATATCCACTAGTCGACTAGTTAACTGAAACCCGAATACTTGGTTCCAATCATACACATTCTATTTAACCCTACCTCTCCTTTTATTTATCATTTCTCAAACTTTCTAAAAATGTCTAAAACCCTAAAAACTCCAGAAATTCTATCATGGATCCACCTAAACGTTAAAGAGAGACCGGATCATCTTATAGATCGAGATCAAAGAAGCCAATTGAACCCTTAATTGATCAATGTCTATGGAATGACCTAGCTAAGAGGAGATGGAAGCTCTTATCAAATCAAAAATTCATTCCAGGACCCTTTGCCAAATTTGAAGACCTTAATTCCTATAGATTAAAACAATTAGCTCATCAAGGTAGAATCGAATCACTTTTAGATTTTTCTCAAAACAACATCAAAATAATGTCACCATGATAAGGCTATTCTTGGCCAATATGAACTTGGATCATCAAAATCTAACTAATTCACAAAATTGTGTGTGGAGTCTTGTTTGTTGCCAGCCGATCTTCATTTCTATTGATAGACTAGGTCAAGTTTTAAACTCAACTATGGATGGAATAGCCTTATTCGAATTAAATTGTGAATATGGTGTAAGGGATGAAGTAAGTCATCTCTTTATTGATGATGACTCAGACGGATCTCGAACCAAAAGACTACGACCTAATGCAAGAATTTTGCACCATGTTCTTACTCGAACTATACTACCAAGATCCGGAACTCATGACCTTGTGTATTCGGATGCTTTTCGGGCTTTATATGCGAATTTTGGTCATGTAAAAATTAATTGGATGCAAACAATTATGGACCATCTTCTACTTTATACACAAGGAGCGACTACATACTTTCATTATGGAGAATAATTAATGAGGATTTTTGAAAGTGCAAAAATTCCAAAACCGGATTCGGAGACAATTGAAATAAAAAATTTGGACAAGAAGATTTTGAAGAAAATGCATATGCCTCCTCCAACCATTCGTATCATGAGTTTAGAAAGTTGGAAAAAGAGAAGCTTGGATCAACCATCATCTAGTTCCATTTGTGCTAATCCTGAAGATGTCCGTTTAACGGAATCGTCTCAAACATCAAGACAAGCACTTGATGTAGTTGCGCGCAACCAACTCCTTCTGGAAGCAAGGCTCAAAAGAATGGATAAGAAAATGGATAAAAAGTTTGACAAAATTAAGGACTTTTTTGGAAGGATGTGGAATTCAATCTCTTGCACTCTTGCAAATACTGGTCGTGTGACTTATACGGAGAAACAACCCATGTCTCCTCTCAATTGGACCTCTTCTGAAAGTACCGAATCCGATGACTCTTAGATTAGTAGTATGTTATGTATGTTATTTGCTTTAGTATCTTTTATTTCGAACATGTTATCTACTCATTTTGGTTGTGTAATAACTTATGGTAGGAACTTCTATATTTTGGTTGTGTTGAAATTTATGCATGCTTGAAATGATTATGTTTTTTATTTTATATCTGGTGTTATTCGATTATTTTGTGCTTATTATACCTTAATCTCTTTTTAATCGATAACAAAGGGGGAGAAATATCTCTCTTACGATTTCATGCTATTAGAATGATATCTCTTATATGATTCCATGCTATATATGCAATAATGTTATTTCATATATGTGCTAACAATTTGTGTTGCAGGAATCAAATGGTAAGGTTATAAAATTTATGAACTAACATAATATTGCAGAAATTCAGGGGGAGCTAAATATTCAGGGGGAGAAAATCCGAAGTGTTGTCATCAATCAAAAAGGGGAAGAATTTTGAAAACAAGATTTTGATTAATATCAACAACGAGAAGTGTATTGAAGATCATGACATAGAGCTAAGGTTTTATATATATATATATATATATATATATGTGTGTGTGTATATATATATATATATATATATATATATATAGAGAGAGAGAGAGAGTCGTGTTAGAATTATGTTAAAATCTATCCTCAAGTATAACACGAATATATAAATCAAAGTGTATATATATATATTTAAGGCTTTAAAATCTAGATATATACAAAAATAGCTCTACTAGTTGATTTGTAGAAAATTGACCAGTCGACTGGTTGGAGAATTTTCATCTATAACGACTAGTTTTGAAAAGTTTAATCCAAACGATTTTTCAACCAGTCAACTGATGATTTTTAACCAGTCGACTGATTTGAAACAGAAAGTATTTTTTTGAAGGGTTGCTTCTATTCATGAAGAGGAATCTCTTCATTTCTGAAAGGAAATGGACATTTCTTTTGATTAAAACTCTTCATGAAGAATTGTTACCTTTCTACTATTATATAAACAACTTCAAACATGATTTACAACTATCGATTTTACTGATTATTATTCTATTCTCTCTATTCTCTGAAATTACATTCTTTGCAAACAAAAGCTCTCCTAATTCAAATACTTGTTGAATCCTTGATTTGATTTAATATCACTTAACTCAACAAGCAATTTTCTTCCTTAAATCTTCGCATTCAAATCATATACTCGAGGATCAGATTATAGGAAGGTTGTACTTAAACTGTTGACTATCCGTGTTGATTCAAGAACACAAAGCAAAAGTCAAAACACTTGTAATTGTTGAAGTCCTGTATAGTTTCTCAGGCGAGAGGCATCCTTGTTGGGGCTCGGGTGTACTGACCTATTCCTCTGGGTTAAGAGAGGGCGTGATAGTGAATTCCAAAGAGGAGCTTCAGGACTGGACGTAGGGCGGGAAGTCCGAGCCAGTATAAAATTCCTGATGTCACTTCACTTTACTTATTGCTTTTTCTACTGGTGATATATCATATCAGTTATTGTCTATTTGCATAACTACTGTATATTAGCTAGTTAGTATATCATCTACATTTCTGCTATATCCATATAGATCCTGCTTAAGTCATACACATCGACTCTTTCATTTGGTATCAGAGCAAGACCATCATATAACCGTAAAACCGTTATTTGATGTTTAGATAATATGGATAATAACACTAGTACTAGCATTAATACTGGACACGCTGAAGGCCAATCAACTGCTAGACCACCCTTCTTTAATGGCATGAACTATAGTTACTGGGCCACACGAATGAGGATTTATATGCAAGGAAATAGTTTTGATGCATGGAATATCACACAAAAAGAGTACACACAACCTATTACCGTATTTACAGAATGGTCTGCATCTGAAAAAGCAGAGGCTACTGCCAATGCTAAGACCATGAACAAGTTACATTGTGCTTCAGATAGAAATGAGTTCAGCCGGATTTGTATGAGCAACACAGCATATGAAATCTGGAGAACACTTAAAGTTACTCATGAAGGTACTAACAAGATTAAACAAAGCAAAATATCTATGCTTAAGAATCAGTTCCAAAATTTTAAGATGAATGAAAATGAATCCATGAATGAAATGTAATCGCGATTCCAAAACATTTATCACTCTTTGTTAGGATTAGGAGAAAAATATTCCGACTTTGATATAGTATCAAAAATTTTGAACTCTTTAACGTACGAATGGGAGACAAAAGTATTGGCAATCGAAGAAGCTAATGATATCTCTACCATGAAACCAGAAGAGTTGATTGATAATCTAATGTCTTATGAAGTGAATTTGCAGGCAAAGAAAGTGCAGGTACAAGATAAGAAAAATTTAGCTTTCCATGCTGAGAAAGAAGATTCCAATTTATATGAAGAAGATATTGCTTTCGTTGCTAAGAATTTTAGAAAATTTCTAAAATACAGAAAAGGTCAAAGCAAAAGCGTGAAAAAGAATTCATCAAAAGAACCTGAGTCTGCTCTAGTAGAATGCTTCAATTGTCATAAGACTGGACATTATCAAAAGAATTGTCCAGAATCGAAGAAAAATCGCAAAAAGGAAAAATCAAAGAGACGAGCATTTTCAGTCAGTTGGGACAACTCGGATTCATCTTCTGAAAGTGATAGCGATAGTGAGCCAGCAAACGTGTGCTTCATGGCTTAGGATAATGATGTAAGTGATTTTACTTTTGATGAACTAGTTGAAATTAATACTGAAATCTTGGAGTCTAGGAAAATGTTTAAGCAAAAGTTTAAACAAGCTAATGAAGATAAAAAGAAAGCAGAATTTGAGAGAGATCTTTTGAAAGATGAGAAAGAAATTTTAGAAGAAGAAATTAGAAAATTACAAGAATCGCTTTCAATAGCTAATTCTCAAATCTCTATGTTGAGTCAAGAAATCAACACTCAGAAAAATAAAAATGATTTATTAGTCTCTGAAAATCATGATTTAAGTACTAAAATTAAAATTATAAAATTAGAAAATTCTAGTTTGAAAACTAAATTAGAAAGTATTTCTAAAAATGTTAATAATTTTAACAAGGGTAGAGAAAATTTATCTAAAATATTAGGAAACTCTCAACCGACTTTTAGTAAAAAAGGACTAGGGTATGATAAAAAAATATATTCAAAAAGGAAATCCAGTTCTAAAAATTCATATATTAAACCAAAAATTTCTTGTAGTAAATTAAATATTTCTACTAAGAAAGAATATTCGCAAAATATTAGTATATTGATTCCGAAGGCAATTAATTTTGTTATTAGGAATAAATATATTAAAAAAATTAGATTCTTTTCATTATAATGAAAATTATTTTTCTAAAAGGATCCTAAATCCTCTTGGGTTTGGCTTCCTAAGACTTAACCCTTAGGACCCTAACGGAGGAAATGGGTACCGTTTTAATTTATATTTTTTGCAGGTACCACAAAAATTTATGTGTATGACTAGCTCAACCAAAAAGGAGTTCTCAAATATATACTCACTTCTGTAAGTAGTTTTTTAACATTCTCTTTTATAAATACTATGGTTTATTTTTAGTTTTACTTAATATAGTTGCTGCTTAAATAAAATAGACATACTATACTTTAGCTCCTTATTCAAACAATTCATTAATACCAAGTTTTTTTAGCAAATTATCGGTTTAAAAGGAATGGTTATCTAAGCTTTGCCATTCATTTAAGATTCTATATAGTAAATATTCTTATATAAATTCTAAGAAAGAAGTGTTTTTCTTTTAAAACAAATAAGAAAACGATAACCAAAAACCTTTTCATATCATGTCAAAGAAGGAAAGTTCCCCACCAACACCAACCAAATCATCTAAGAAAACTTCGTTCGATTCAATTAACATCATCACATCTCCAACTCCAAGTAAAGAACCGACACACCAATGGAAAGATCATCAAATCGGATATACTCCAGATTCCAAGAAAAGAAGAGAAGTTGCAATATCTCCATCTACGAAAGAGAAAATAGATGATATTCGACATTATCAATATGAACAAATGAGATTACAAAGAGAAACATTTTATGAGCGAAAGCAAACATTGGACAGGTTGACATTTTTGGAAACAGTTGCACTCTGTGATGTGGTAGATCGACTGTAGTTGAACCAAGACACCATTCTTTCTCTACAGCTCCCAAAACACCAAGACCATCTACATCATGGAATCCTTGGAGAAGATCTCCAAAGAGCAAGAAGGAATGTCCAAACTCTTGGGAGAAGAACTATCAAGAAAACGAGGGAGCTAAGACACCACGAAAATCAACCTCATCCGAAGAAAAATAATCAAATCACAGGAACATTTCTTTTCGCTCAATAAGACTTGCATTGATCAATAATGCAAAATTTTCCGATGTTTTGATCAAAGGAGTTATATTGTAATCTTTTTTAATAATAAACATATATATCTTTTTTTTCAATTAATAAGTTTTAGATAAATAAACATTCAATAAATAAACTCAGAATTAAAGAACAAAGGCTGCTGTTCAGAAAAAACAACAACCAGTCGACTGGTAATATATCACCAGTTGACTGGTTAACTGGAACCCGAATACTTGGTTCCAGTCCGACAAGTTCTATTTAACCCTACCTCTCCTTTTATTTCTCATTTCTCAAACTTTCTAAAAACATCTAAAACCCTAGAAACTCCAAAATTCCATCATGGCTCCACCTAAATGTCAAAGAGAGACCAGATCATCTTATAGATCGAGATCAAAGAAGCCAATTGAACCCTCAATTGATCAATGGCTATGGAATGACCTAGCTAAGAGGAGATGCAATCTCTTATCAAATCTAAAATTCATTCCAGGACCCTTTTCCAAATTTGAAGACTTTAATTCCTATGGATTACAACAACTAGCTCATCAAAGTAGACTCGAATCACTTTTAGATTATTCCCAAAATAACATCAAAATTAATGTCACCATGAAAAAGCTATTCTTGGCCAATATGAACTTGGATCATCAAAATCCCACTAATTCACAAAATTGAGTGTGGACTCTCGTTTGTGGCCATCAGATCTTCATAGGTCACGTTTTAAACTCACCTATGGATGGAATAGCCTTATCCGAATTAAATTGTGAATATGGTGTGAGGGATGAAGTGAGTCATCTCTTTATTGATGATGACTCGGATGGATCTCGAACCAAAGGACTATGACCTAATGTAAGAATTTTGCACCATGTTCTTACTCGAACTATACTACCAAGATCCGGAACTCATGACCTTATGTATTCAGACACTTTTCGGGCTTCATATGCGACTTTTGGTCATGTAAAACTTAATTGGATGCAAACAATTATGGACCATCTTCTACTTTATGCACAAGGAGTGACTACATACTTTCCTTATGGAGAATACTTAATGAGGATTTTTGAAAGTGCAAAAATTCCAAAACCGGATTCGGAGACAACTAAAGTAAAAATTTTGGACAAGAAAAATTTGAAGAAAATGCATATGCCTCCTCCAACCATTTGTATCATGAGTTTAGAAACTTGTAAAAAGAGAAGCTTGGATCAACCATCATCTAGTTCCATTCATGCTAATCCCGAAGATGTTCGTTTAACGGAATCGTCTCAAACATCAAGACAAGCACTTGATGTAGTTGCCCGCAACCAACTCCTTCTATAAGCAAGGCTCAAAAGAATGGATAAGAAAATGGATAAAAAGTTTGACAAAATTAAGGCCTTTCTTGGAAGGATGTGGAATTCAATCTCTTGCACTCTTGCAAATACTGGTCATGTGACGGATCCGGAGAAACGACCCATGTCTCCTCTCAATTGGACCTCTTCTGAAAGTACCGAATCCGATGACTCTTAGGTTAGTAGCATGTTATGTATGTTATTTGCTTTAGTATCTTTTATTTCGAACATGTTATCTACTCATTTTGGTTGTGTAATAACTTATGGTAGGAACTTCTATATTTTGGTTGTGTTGAACTTTATGCATGCTTGAAATGATTATGTTTTTTATTTTATATCTGGTGTTATTTGATTATTTTGTGCTTATGATATCTTAATCTCTTTTTAAAAGATGACAAAGGGGGATAAATATCTCTCTTACGATTTCACGCTATTAGAATGATATCTCTTTTACGATTCCATTTTGATTCCATGCTATATATGAAATAATGTTATTTCATATATGTGCTAACAATTTGTGTTGCAGGAATCAAATGGTAAGTTTATAACATTTATGAACTAACAAAATATTGCAGAAATTCAGGGGAGCTAAACATTCAGGGGGAGAAAATCCGAAGTGTTGTCATCAATCAAAAAGGGGGAGAATGTTGAAAACATTATTTTGATTAATGTCACCAACGAGAAGTGTATTGAAGATCATGACATAGAGCTAAGGTTTTATTTATATATATATATATATTGAGTCATGTTAGAATTATGTTAAAATTTATCCTCAAGTATAACACGAATATATAAATCAAAGTGTGTGTGTATATATATAAGGCTTTAAAAGGCAGATATATAGAAAAATAACTCTACCAGTCGACTGGTAGAAAATTGACCAGTCGAATGGTCAGAGAATTTTTGTATATAACAGCTAGTTTTGAAAATTTTTATCCAAATGATTTTTCAACCAGTCAACTAATGATTTTTAACCAGCTGACTGATTCGAAACAACAAGTATTTTTCTTAAGGGTAGCTTCTATTAATGAAGAGGAATCTCTTCATTTCTGAAAGGAAATGGACGTTTCTTTTGATTAAAACTCTTCATGAAGAATTATTACCTTTCTACTATTATATAAACAACTTCAAACATGATTTACAACTACCCATTTTACTGATTATTATTCTATTCTCTCTATGCTCTGAAATTACATTCTTTGCAAACAAAAGCTCTACCAATTCAAATACATGTTGAATCCTTGATTTGATTTAATATCATTTGATTCAACAAGTAGTTTTCTTCCTAAAATCTTCGCATTCATATCATATACTCAAGGATCATATTATAGGACGATTGTACTTAAATTGTTGACTATCCGTGTTGATTCAAGATCACAAAGCAGAAGTCAAAACACTTGTAATTGTTGAAGTCGTGTATAGTTGCTCAAGCGAGAGGCACCTTGTTGGGGCTCGGGTGTATTGACCTATTCCTCCAGGTTAAGAGAGGGCGTGATAGTGAATTCAGAAGAGAAGCTTCGAGACTGGACGTAGGGCGGGAAGTCCGAACCAGTATAAAATTCCTGGTGTCACTTTACTTTATTTATTGCTTTTATCTACTTATGATATATCATATCAGTTCTTATCTATCTGCATAACTACTGTATATTAGCTAGTTAGTATATCATCTACATTTCCGCTATATTCATATAGATCCTATTTAAGTCGTACACATCGACTATTTCATTCATGATCACCGCCATTCATTCCAAGCCTTCACTGAGCTGGTGATTTAGCCGAATGTTATACCGATGGTTGTTGTCCTTCCGGCAGCACTCCACGGTCGGGCACTGTTGGCGAGCATATCGGCTGAGAAGGATTGACTCCCTGGATGTCCCAAGATCGCTATCCCTAGAGCTGGCATCGCCAATTGAACTGGAAGGGGACAATGAATGTTGCGAAGCTTCATCTTCCAAAATCTGTTTTGTTTTCGAACTAGTGTCCATTACTAGCTATAGTTTCAATACACTTGCGTTAGACATACTTGTACCCCCTTGTGTTGGTGTGTGCTAACATGTACGTGCAGTACACTGCTATGCTAATATGATTGTAACTTATAAACTTGGGACACAGCGATGATCACAAGTCATCAAGGTTGTAACCATCATCATCGTCAATTGACTTTACCAGGTTCACATCGATTGGTGACTATATTACGATTAGAATCGAGAAGGCACGTCTGATAGTTCGACAATTCAGTCAAGTCCATAGTCCAAGTATATGCTCTAATCTTATGTTCTAGGCCGAATTGTCAACTCAATCGTGACAATTGCATGACTCGGAGAAGCGATGCAAACCCCTAGGAAAGGAGTCGAAAACCCGAAATCTCGAAAAAGAAGTACTGTGAGTCGCGAGAATGGGGATTGAAGTACTCCGACCCACAAAGAGTTATGTATCCCTAATTGGGATATGAAACTTTGTATTCCATTGGGGATACGAAATTTTGGATCCACTTTGGGATATGAAATTTTGTATCCCTCAAGGATACAACATTTCGTATCCCCCAATAGGGGATACGAAATTCACCACTTCGGACCCCAAAACTTCGACTCCCCCTTTACGAACTCGGGTCCCCTCACCAATACGAGTTTTTGACTCCTGTCCATTTCTTCTTCTCCAAACTCATTTCTCCTACTTCCTTTTCTTCTCCTCGAGGGTCTTAAATTCGGACCCATGTATTGACCTCGAACCAACATGTCGGAAAATGGTTCCAAGTCAATCCCAAAGCCGGATCTCAAGCATCTTGAGCCCTAGACTCGAGCTTAAATGCCCAATCGGCTTTGAGTTCATCTCGAGATCCACTATCAAATTCGTTTCGGGGATAGATGTCGGATCCGGTTCAAATACCTAGGGTTACTCACGAGCGACTCAAATCAAGGAACGAATTCATGCCCACCTGTTCTTGATGTTCGTAATGTTCAAGTTTCTTGGGTCCGGATGTTTGGGTTCTGTGTGCTGGTAAAAAACGAGAAGAAGAAGAAGAGAAAAGAGGAGAGATAGTAAGAATGTATAGGGAAGAAGGGGACTGGGCTTGGCCCAATGACGATTCCTATCCCATATAGGGATACAAAATAACGTATCCCTCAGCTGGACACGAAAACAACATGTCCCAAACATGAGATACGAGTCGTATAAAAATTGTATATATATACATATATGTGAATAATCTATGTACGAGCGTATGTACGATCTATGCACGTGTGCACAGTGACGCTGCATACATGTACGTTTTTCTAAATGATCGATCATATATTCATATGTATTCATGCGTACATACGTACTCAATTTCTGTTTCTTTTTCATATTCCAGGTCGCATCACGCAAAACTATGTGAAAACATTTGAGCGTATACACGACATCACCTCAACAATAACTCGTTTACTTCACCACATAAACGAAAGTCGACACCTATTGTTTACATTCATGAGTCGATAGGAATTAGACGCTCAACAAAAATAATTCTTTCAACTCAAAGCACATCATGTCAAGACAAGATGTATTTTGGGCGGAAAATGTTAACCAGTCTTTTGGTCTGGTTCCCAAAAGGACACAAGAAACACTCGACTCAAAACATCGTGTGACGTTAAAGCCCGAAGTGTCGCCAAAGAGCCAAGGATACTAGCTTGGAAGAAATCATATGAGCAGGAGCCTCACAACTCCTCGAAACTACGAGCTAACCACATTTTCGTATCCCTCCTATAGGAAATTTAAAACCCCTAGGCTTGTACCCCTCGGATACTGAAGATCTCGTACCCCTTGCCTCCGAACCGGAAACCTTTGGATCTCTCCAAGTTTTGAACCCCTCTTGTTTGTATCCCTTACTAACACTAAACTTCGAATCTCAGGCACTTCGAACTCCTGGTCTTCGTAGCAGAAGTTTCGACTCTCTCCTCTCACTAAAAGTTATGACTCCCTCATCTTTACAAAAGTTGGATCCCACAATAATAGTATTTTCGAGATCTACGCCTTCAACATTTTGATCCCCTTGACAACAGGAGTTTCGAACCCCTCAATACAACATAAACAATGTATCCCTCGGAATACGGGTTCGTATCCCTCGTAGGATACAAAACACTCGTATCCCCTGGAGATACGTAATTACCGTATACCCTAGGGGATACGCCACTTCATATCCCAAGGGATAGGAATTTTGTAACCCTTGGGATACAAAATTCGTATCTCATGAGAGGGATACGAGTTCTTCTAAAAAAATGAGGGGGAGTCGAAATTTTGGGTGTCGCCTTCAAGGATACGAAATACAACTTGTGGTTCCAAAATCCTACCTACTCCCACCTAATCCTTCCACTATAAATACCCCCAAACTCACACTTCAAAGGGGTTGATAAATTGGCTGATTTGGCATCTCTTGAGAGCTCTAAGAACTCATTAACGACGGCCAATCTTTGAAAGAAGAAGCATAAAAGTGACTTTTTCCCAAGATTCATATATGACAATTATGACTCCAAAATACTTGGAAATGTTTGTAAATGGAAGTCATGACATAGTTCTAAGCTTGTAACTTATTATTTTCAATAAAATAGCCGCAAACTCCTTCAAAGTGGATGTAGGCCCCGCACGGGACTGAACTACTATAAATCTACTGTGTTATTTGCCGCTGTCTGCATTTTCTTTCCCACGCGAAACATAATTCTCTATGCAAAGGAGAATCCTTGGGTGTTACGACATTTTTTGCCGTCAACAAGTTGTAATTTTTTTTATCCCTTTTAGAAAGATGATTACTATGGAGAAAACACAGATGATAATTATACCACAAAAATTTCTTTTCATGCAATAAAGAAAGTGCTTATATTTCTTTTTCCATACAATAAGGACAAGCATACAACCAATTGTACACCAACCTTAAAGCATTGTATACATAGGAAAACCTCTAATAGTCAAAAAAAGAAGAAGCAAACATATATAAATTCTTTTATTTTGAAATATTTTATGTTTTAACTCCTTCGTACCATAATATTTTCAACTCTTTAATCAACCGTTATAAATAAATATCGATCCCTTATATCAAATCATCAAAGCTAGGGACGACAATTGTGAGAAAAATATATGGAGTTTTCATACACATCCATTGAGCTAAATTAAAAGGTGTAACAATTATACTTCTAATTGAAATGCTTCCATGCATCTCCATCAGCTTGGTGTGTTAATGTACATTCCTTCTATATTATCACACTATGTCACCTTTGATGTACGGATATAGAAGATGCATATAACATTTTAAGCCCAGTAATGATAGATCGGTAATGCATACGTTTGTATGAGACTTCTTTTCCGCTCTTTCTTGGTCCGTATCTTTCTTGGTTACATATAATATAATTCCTTCAACTGATATCTTATTACCAAATTAATATGCAACTATTTAAACATGCATCTATTTTTTAATATGATAAACTAAAAGCTAACATGTTTTTTTTGCTACATAAAGATTTTCGCACATTAAATTATTGGGCAACAAAGCCGTTTTGTAGCTTGTATAATGGTTGTAAATTCATCTTTTTTAAGCTTGTATTTTGATTTCATAAAAATTTATTATGTACAGATAATTGGGTGTCTCTTTTACAGACATCCTAAAGGATTTTCATAACAGCATCCAATAAAACATAGATTTTTTTTGCTCCAAAATTTAGCTTTTCTTCGATGTTAACATCCTCATCATCAAATTCACCAATAAGAAACATAAAATACGTTGCATCTTCAAACATGTCTTCTATGAGATTCGTCATAATAATTTCATTACTTACCTCCTCCTTTGACAGTACAAGATTAAGTGATACAAGTTATCTTTGATAGTCCCACATAAATGATTCGATACGAAGTCGTACTGGCATTAATGGACTTTAACCATATCTGGTATCAAATGCTTCAACAATTTGCACTTGCTACATGGAAAATGGATTTCTTCATTGTTTCCACTATTGCTGAAAAGAATTCAATAAATATGTGTGCATCATTATCGAAATATTTACTTACTAAGCCTCCCACTTACCTTCGTTGTTGATACAACTAGCTCCAATCGATAAAATAACTAATTATTTATCCTACTTTAAAACATATTATATATATTAGAAAATGCATTGGCATTTTATTTTTCAACTCAATCATAATGCTTAGTGTTTTATTAATTATATAAAATTATTCATTTTAACTTTAGTTTCCAATTCATTTATACATTTCAATGTTCCTTTAACAATAATTCTACTATTAGTTTTCACTTATGCATTATACAATTAACATAATGAATATAATATTAATTTTTTTGAAATTTCTTTTTGCTTTATTGGTTGGTCATCCTACTTTCTATTACAAAAACTGTAGTAATTACATTTCGTAAATCATTTCATTTTTGATGATTCAGTAAAATTTTGGCAGCACTTCCTCTTTATTCCCTGAATTGTACACAGATACATGTACACACGCAACACAAAGAGGTTCATCGAAGTTTTGTGAACCATTAAGAGTGTAATGATTTAAAAACATAATTACTTTATTGTGTTTCTAACTTGTCCAATATGGGGACAAATCCAAAATATATTGTATCCGATAAAATAAATGTCCATGCTGTAACAAAAATGATTACTCATGTGACGATCATATATAACAATTGTCATACATGGTTATAAACTCTCTAATGGATTTATGAATATAACATATTACATATTATATTTTTTTAGTGAAACCATGATAACTGTAGTTATGTAAGTTAAATTAAACGATAATATACACTAGTTAGTTTATCGAATATGCACTTATTTAAAAATATAAATAATTAAGAGTTATGTAAAACTAATTATTATTTTCTACATTTTCAATAATACTTACAGTAAATCTTGCTCATCCATAATAATTAACCCAAACAACCTCTAATACACAAATGCACTAATTAGTCATCCTATACGCACTAATTAAGTGTCACAATACGCAAAACAAATTATTATTTTTGATATTTAGAGGGTAATAACTGTAATTAAAATTCAATGAACTATACTAGACAATCAATAAGGTAACATAAACAAATAGATTAACCCAAATTTACCAAATCGACATTAAGAATGGTTTTAGAGTAAAAATTGATTAGATGTTGATTAAAGAATTGAAGTTGATGAGAATGGAGATTGGTGAAGTAGGTGATAGTCCAGAGGTAAGGAAGATTTCTGAAGATGTAGAGAAGCGGAAGGTAAAGGTTTTGATGTTTTTGCAGGTTAGTTAATGTAACGACCTGTAAATTTTAGTCTTCAAATTTAAATCTAAATTTAGATATAATAAAATCTAGGTTTTAAATTTAAACCTGAGATCATGTATTTTAATTCTATTTATAATATTTTTCCATAATTTTTAAATTAATAAATAAATAAATTTTCATTTGATATATTTTATGCCAATCAGTACTTTTGAAATTTAGCAGAATAAGTTAACTAGTCAGTTTTATTATTATTTTGGGATTGTTCCATGTTATCGAGTATGATCGTATTTTATTTATGTCATTCAATGTTCATATGCAAATGGAATTCTATATAGAAGGGTACTGCAAAATATAATTATTTTAAATCAAATTACATAACACACGCACGACAATCTCTTCACTATACCTTTCCAGATATTGTTGCTCTCTTTGCACATCATTTTCTTTTGCCAACAATCTAGTAATGTTAGTTTATAAGGTAGACATTTTTTTTCTATAATTTATACATGTGTATGCACCAGACATTTTTTCTTTTCCATTAATATATACATTTACTCGTCTACCATTCACTATGCTTTACCCCTTTACTTCATCACCGTATTCCTTCACATCACTATACCACTTTTTGCCCTTTGCTGCATTTGCACATGACTTATCTTGCTTTTCATCAACTTAGCAACTAAGTAAACTAGCCTGCATATAATCTTCACTACATGTATATGAATTCATACATCATCCACTACTCCAATTCTTCTCTTTCTTTCTTTCTTTCTTTGTAAAATAAAATTTGTATATATCTGCATATACGTACATACATACATATATATATATATATAAACCAAAGAAAATAAATATTTACATGTAAGGTGCTGTGTGTGTACATATACATATGGTAGTGAAAATATATATGTGTGTGAGCATGCTTTCTAATTTGAAGTATCAGCGTGTGTAGTAGGAAAGAGAAGGATAGGGAGGCAATGTCAGTGTATAGGTATGTGAATATCCGTGCAAAAGTATTTTTATGCATGGAAGGGAAGGAACGTGCCAGAGGATAGAGGAGGAGGCTGATGTTCGTATGTCGCAAGTTATTGGTGATAAGAAACAGTTAGAGGCACGATTGTCATTGGTAGGACATTGGTTGGGTTTGCGCTAAAGTGTTTGAGTGTGTGTAGGTAGCGTGTGCTTCTAGTGGACAAAAGCCGTGGTTCAAAGGAGGAGGATCTTGGTTTCATTGCATGTGCATGGTGAAGTTAGAAAGGAGGCAGAGGTGATTTTCGTGCATATATAAACCTCGAGCATGCCAAAATATGTAAAGGTAGGGAGTTTGAAGGTCATTTTGGATTTGCAAGGAAAGATGGTGATGATCCGTGCATTAATGGGCCTTGGGGTGAGAGTTTATTTAGTAATTTATATTAATTAAGTTATTTATTTTTCTTTAGTTTTTTAGTTGGTATTTTTTATTTATGAGGTGTAGGTAGTACAGAACATACTATATGACAAGTGAGTTATGTCTACAATGCAAGAATCAAACCTATGACAGGTCAAGGCAGGAACCGAGCTCATGATCTCCTGCAACATGTCCAAGTGACTTAATCAAATTGGATAGGGTACTGCAATTTTCTTTTAGTTATCAAAGATATTAACTTTAAAACTGTTTATCTTACTCATACGGGGTGTTAACTCCAAAATTGGAATTAAACCCACTTGATAGTGGAAAGACCATCCTTAAGGGAAACTTGGATTATCAACAATACAAATTTCACGGAAATAACAAGTAAAATGCATAGGAAGAAACACAAGAATTTTATAGAGGTTCGGCTATCTCCATTATTTGTCCACTTTAATCAATCTTTTATTAATCCTTCTAGTTAGATCTTTTTTGATCTTAACTAGTTTTCGTTATCTCTAGATTATAATTAATTAGAGTTATTGGGAGGAGATAATATGTGAAGAAGGTTCGACGATTTAGTAGAGCAATTGGCTTTTCTATCTAGACCTGATCCAACAAAGTCTTGGTGTGGTCAGCAGCATGTTCTCTTTCTAGTTTGTGGTAGCAGAGTATTTATAGGTGTATAGAGATGAGATGGGCCAAGATATTGCGTCATTGGGCCTATCTAGGCAGTAGATTGCCACATCAGAGAAACCACTCCAATTCGGGTAAGTTTGATGAATCCATCCATAGCCTATGGATCGGATCCTATCCATAGACTTAGGGTATTTTTTCCCTTGTTGATTCATTTGGCCTTCATATGTCCCCGTGATGTGGTTTTCTATGTTTCATAGGATTTGGACTTAGTGTGATGGATCAATACTTATCCATAGACTTAGTGTATTTTCCATCCTCACGGATTCATTTTGGTCTTCATATTTCCTCTTTACGTTCTCTTCCAAATTTGCTAAGATTTGGACTTCGTTTCTACATACTTGGGCGTCCAGCCATGTTGAATTGTCCTCAAAAGGCATAGTCCACCGAATGTATAGATCTAGAGGTATCATATTGCAACCAAACTTAAAGGAGATGATAATAGAGTGATGAAGGTCATGACGGAATGAACCCTGATGGATCTCACCTAATATTTGTGGACAAATACCTATCTATAGGGATGTATAAGCGCATATCCATCTATTTAGCCAATTTTCGATTTATTCAAATTTGAAATGAAAGATCCATCCATAAATCCTTCAATTACTAACAAAATAACATGAAACTTCACATATGCAATATAGATGGGTAGGATCCTTCCACATAAGTTCCAAGCCATTTGGATCATTCCTTTAGGGTCGAATTCTATCCATAAAAGTGGCAACATTCAGCAATGATCCATCCATAACTCACTCAATATTTAACCAAACAAGATGAAACTTTGGGGATGCCTTCTATACGATGATCGGACCTACCATAAGATCTCAGATGGTGTGGCCCACTCTAGATTGGTCAGATACGATCCATGGGGTACAGATAGGTACCGACCTATAAGATTAACTCCCAATGACTTTAATGTTTTTAAGCCCTCTTTTGGGTCTTCCAAGTAATCCCTCAAAATTTCAAGTCAACTCGAGTTCGTATGATCCCTGTGTGTTCAGCCCAAGTTGCTCTAGCCAAGAAGTGGGTAAATATTTTCCCCTAATAGTACATCTTTAGGATGAAAGATGTGCTTTGAGTAAAAACAACTCCAAATAACTTGAGTCTAATTATTGATCACCCAGTTATTTCCCATTCTAAGTCTTTATCTCTAATAGTTGTGCTCCTTGCCCAGTCCGAGAGAGTGTCAAGTCCTTTGATTAATCTAAGGTATTTTTTATGGCTTTTCAAGGTGGGGCTTTCCGTCTTTTGAGTCCAAATCCAATTTGTATTCAATTAGCGTGCAACAATCAAAGCACTCCGATTTAGCCGATCGAATCTGCTCAAGGAAAAAATGACCAAATCTGCTTAAGGCAGTGCTGTTAAATAAGGCCTACCAAATCCGCTCAAGGTAAAGCCAACCAAATCTGCTCAAGGCAAAGTCATTGGGCTAAGACGACCAAATTCACTTAAGGCTAAGCCTTAGGGCTAAGCCAACTGAATTCGCTTAAGGTCGAGTAATCCGAGTCAAACAAACTCACTCACTGCGAACTGACCAAGATCGATTATGCCTAAGGAAAACCGACCAAGAATTAATTTTGCTCAAGGAAAAGCCAAAAAGCAGAGTAGACCAAGACTCAATCCCATTTCAGTTGAACTAACCAAGGAATAATCTTGATCCAAGTAAACCGATCAAAAAAGAATCCTTCTTAGGGTAAGTCATTCAAGACTAAATATTTAGTCTCTCTCAAAGCAAAGCTTTCCAACCTAACTCACTAAGAATTATTTCGACCAAACTGACCAAGAATAAGTTCCTCTCAAGGAAAGGTCTTTAACTAATTCAACTATGACTTTCCGATATTCATTGTTTGATTTTAAGTCATCCAATTTTAGTTAATCCGTGGTCAAGACATGTTCTCTACTTGTCCACTCCAGGACGATATGGGCCTATCCCAGGTCCTTGCTAGGAACAATCCATTGTCTCTTTGGCGAAGGGGACCTTGTGATGAGTAGTTCGATTGAATCTCTCTCTAGTGAAGCATTCTACCATTTGCTCTTCGACCATTACACATTTCGATAGGAGAAAATGCAACCCTACTGGTTCCTAACCAATTATCCTTCTTTCTTGGATTCTCCGATCCTCAAGAACTCCTAGAGGATAAATTGTGGTCCTTGACAAGCACCAACCACTTAACCAGCGGGACATGACGATAGTAAACCGATCCTCACTTACTGGTAATGTAACACCCCATACACCATAACATCATCCAAACATAGAATCTCGTTAAGAAATATAGAGCATTGTAGGTGTAAAGACAAATAAATTCACAGAGACTAAGATTTCACAACACATAAAATAAATTCACAGTGGAAAAAAAAGACAATTTACATTAAAAACAACAAAAACAATCTTTATTATTTCAGCCAGTTCAAACTATTTGAAAATACCATATCTCAAATCTCATTCATAATTGAAATATGATAGTACAATAATATGTCCCCAAACAGGAAAAAAAGTAGAAGCAAACTGTGGAAAGAAATAAAAAATAGATCTCTGCAAGAGTCTTCCAAGAAAAAATACGACTAAGCAGTCCAAGCTAAGCACCTCCTCCCTGATAGCTTGGAGGGAAAGAAGAAGGAAAGCAGAAAAGGAGAAATAGATCAAACAAAAAGCCTGGTGAACTATAATGATTTCTAACACAATTGGTAAGCAAAAGAGAAATAGATAAAACAGTAGTTCTATTAT
Source organism: Allium sativum (assembly GCA_030737875.1). NCBI lineage: Eukaryota > Viridiplantae > Streptophyta > Magnoliopsida > Asparagales > Amaryllidaceae > Allium > Allium sativum. Next base: position 90,020,545 of record CM060920.1, read on the forward strand.
GATAAAATGTTAAGTGTTTGGCACACCTAAAAGTGAACAAATAGAACATGTATAACAAAAATGACATAAATATGTAGGTGTTCTCATTCACAAGATTTGATAATGATGATCAATTTCACTTCTACAAATTCGAACGAAACAATAATTAAGAAGAAGTTCTTAATACTACCCAATCGATCGGCTACAACCAAACCATGGATAACCTATTCCCACAATGGGTTTGGATTTATTAGGCCCTAGCCCATCAGCCAAAAGATGTTACCATATACATTGGTGTCAAAGTGGCTTATGTTTCAAAATTAGTCAAGTGCACGCATACTGTGATGACCCTCTGTACACCACCAGTGCTCAGAACTAAAAATCTACGTTGTATAAGCACCTGATCAATGTAAAGCAATCGTCAAGAGAAATAAATAGTAGAATAGAAGAAAAAAAGAAAAGGAAAGAAGGAAATGGAAGAGGAGAGAAAGAAAAGAACATGAAATTCAATCATAGAACCTGTCGTACATCACATAAAGCACCAGATAACATATAATAATCAAGTTACAGATATAAAATAGGAAAGACATTAATAAAAATATAAACCAGATAATCGAATCATACAGGCTCATACAATTATACATAATGATAATAGAGTTTATACAAAAGATGAATAAACTCAACTAATACACTATTTCTAATAAAATACAAAACACTGTCAAGGCTCCACCGTGCTACACATCGGAAAAGAACAGATAGATTACAAGTATAAATATGTAAATCGTTACCGCCTGCAATCCACCTGCACAACTCTGAACAATACCTATATCTATAAACTGGTCTACTCATCAGCATCATCGATGAGCACAAAAGAATAAGAGGGAAATAAAACTTTAGGTCGGATAAAAGTCTGGCGTGAGTGATAAAAAAATCTTAATGTACTGTAAAAGTCATAATAGTATATATGGCATGGAGGGTATGGAGAATCAAACATGTGCTGCCCCTACATCCACAGAGTTAACACATAATAGTCGATATATGCTACACAAGGATCAACATCTAACCAAGGCATGATAGATACATAAGTACTAATAATGATAAATAAATAAATATCCATCATCCATCCTCACATTCACTCACTTAGTGCTTTAGATATACGATAATGCCTGGTTTTCATATACTCGAGTCCATGCCACCGGTCGGTTAGGACCTAGGTTGTACCTACTTGTACACTTCAAAGATAAGGACCCCTCATAGATTCAGGCGAATCCATAAGTCTCCCATCATTGGAGACCAGGAGGACCTGTCTGGTTGAAAGAACTAGTCTAGTTCAAATGGTCATCATACTCACTTCCCCCGCTTCGCGAGTAACTGCTATAACCTTGTGTTATTGATAATCCCTTTGAATTTTGCAGTAGATTCCATCACTTAATTGTCCAAAAGATTCCCATCTGAAGTTGTAACAATATGGGAACTATCCCCGGCGGTCATCGTATGTCATAGGATATCATCCTGTATCTCCCATCCCTCTTTCTCCGACAGTCAACTCAATACAACTTAATGTCGTTTTTCTGCATCTCGAAGAAAAGTAATCCATTGCAACAACCTCACCTCCATCATAGAATCACAATCATGGAATCACCGTCATTGAATGACGAATAACTACGTAGAAGCATCACATTCTCGTCTCAAGCCAAATCACTGATCGAAGAGTCATCGTCTCGAAACCAGTATTGAACGAACTATCATATCCGGCTCCTTGAAATCTAATTGTTGTCAATGTCAAATTGGACGACGTAGGCAATACCAATAGTAATCAATATCGATAGCTTCGTAGTAATCTATAACGACTATTCAAACCACCCATTTAACAAAAATTCATTAAACATGCATCTAAGGAGATCGTCCAGCGTTCATTGTGAAGTCCATCCATGCGCCAAGTCAAGCTCGTCTCTCCAGATCAGCCACCAAGCTCCACTGTCACACCATCTTCGAATCCATTGCCAAACTCCAATGTTGCTCCGCCTTTGAATCCATCCATGCGATATGAAGCTTCTTCGGGTATATATCTCTCCTAATCGAGTCTACATCCTTGTGAATTCAATCGATATACACCAACGTGTGCATTCTATTGATAAACACCCCAAACTCTCACGAATGAAATATTTCCTAGTACTAGGTCACCTTGGAGTGGCATTTTAATCTAAACTAAGAAATCAATTTAACCATACAACCAATAGTCATCCAAATTCCTAAAATAGCATACCAGTATTCATGATAGTGATAATAAATCGATTAGATTCTATCTATGTCAAATAAAGTGAAATATATGTCAAAATAATCTAGATCTAGCTATATAGTCAAAACAGTACGTAATAGTGTGTAAACGGGTAAATAACACACACAATAGTGCGAAACTGGGTAAAATTTGATATTCAGGTTAAAACTACTCAAATCACTTTCTAATAATTTTATTTATTATTTACTAAGTTCCAAAATCCTAAATATTACATTTTATGATTATAAACCAATTTAAATCGTCAGATTTATACTATATAAAGTAATATAGTTTAGTGGGAGATAATGTCACTCACCGTAGCCAAATCAACCAAAACAACTCTAAAATGTAGGGCTCGTCGATATGAGTCCAACGTACAAAACTGCCTCCCAATCTGGTAAAGTATGCAAAAAATATGTTAAATACAAGTTATACAACTTTAAATGACACAATTAAATTAAATAACTCACTAGTTACCTAATTAATAGGTAATTCCATTTTCCCCAAACATCTAATTCCCTATATCTCCATTCACACAAATAAAATTGTACTAATTGTGCACTAAAACGAGGGATTCAGCTCAAGCCACAATGGAATCTTAAACTGAGAGCATCGACATGAGCCTTGCCTAAAACCTCACCTATCTATACCTTCACTCGAACACCTATGAACCAAGACAGATCGTGATGCCTATGTCAAAGCCACGACCACACTAGGTCGCGTCACCCATCTCAAAGCTAGACCACTCCAAAAACTTGTTGAAGCGGCGCCTTGCCTTCCTCTATTTGGTGCCACCCTCCACGGTCACCAACGACGATCACATCGCTCAAAATCCAGAACTCTAGATTTGAAATAATGGTTTGGAACATTACCAAAAATCTACAGATTAATACAAGAGATTGAGCATCTCTTCCAATCCTAATGAGCCTCAAAGCACGGTTTTAGGACTAGTATTTTGGGAGATCTATTTTTTTGCAGAAAATGGGGAAAAACCATTACCATTGATGAAAAAGTAACTCGAAAATGATGAGGAAACGGGTTTTGTGTTAGCATTATAGCACGAGGAGTTAAATAATATTATTCTAATTCAAATGTAACGTCCTAGTTTTTGATTGAGTTTGTAATGCTGTTTATTATGGTTTATTTCAGTAATTGATTTAAATTAAATAAATGTAAATTGAAAAAATATTCCCAGAGTATATATTTTAATGGTTTAAAATTTCTTTAACCATTATGTATAGGTATATAATTCAAGTAAATAGTGTTTTATCAAATTGTTTTATATTTTTAGATTTGTTTTAAACTCTTTTAAAAATATAGTTAACCTTAGATTTGAAATATTATAGAAAAATAGAATTTATAAAATCCTATGTATATATTTATTTTGTTATATATATATATATATATATGTATATATGGTAAATATTGTCTTAACACCTTGTTTGCATTCAAATATGATTTTAATTCATGTAAATAAAAAGTTTACATAGGATAAACAAATATAAATATAATAATAAAATATTTGTTTACTTCACATATAAGTATATAATAGATATGACTAGTAATGAAAAGATATAGCATTTAATTGATGTAAAGGGCATAAATACAATAAATAAATTGTTACTTAGAAGCTAACATAGACAATTTTCAATTCATTTAGTACACATTGGACCACGACTAATAAATGAAAGAAAAATATGATATTTATGTGATGAGATGTAATAAGATCTCAAACATTTAATAACTTAATGTCTTGAAACCTATGTTTGATTTTTAACATTTGTTTGCACATGACTTGTACACTTATGGACATCCATTAAATGATGCAAGTATGACCTGGTTATGACACATTCCTTTTGTTGTTTTGAATAGTTAAAACCGAGTTTAGCTGTTTCTTACACAAGCCTTTAATATCTTGGATTTACTTAGCTACTAAGTTTGGTTTTTAAATCCAATTTTGTACCTACGTTTGTACACACATACATGTGCTTTTAGCTCGCTATTTCTGAAAGAAATCAAATGGGTGATAGCATTAAGATCCTCCTATCAAGTAAATATGATAGCCTATACATTTCCATCCACATGTAACACATTGCTTCATGATACACTAGCCGTAACACATACTAGGAAGATTGGTTGTTTTTAAATTATTTGTTCTCATAGTTTGTACACAAAAACTGGTACAAAATGCATGTGCAACTGAAGCTATTGTAGGACCAGTTATATACCGTAGGCCACGTTCTTTCCCATTAACCAAAATACAGCTATTACACATAGCTGCATCTTTCAAATACACCAATACACAACTACAAAACAATATCCACTTCTTTCAATAAACAACTACACAGCAACAAAACATAGGCAAATTCCTATTCAATCAAATTCAAAAGCCTGAAACATTCCCATCAAGTATGAGTTCCTTTCCCATGCAAAAACATTTAATGCACACACACATTTTATCATATTTGCACCTATACATGGGCAGGCACCCCATTACATTCACAAGATTTCGAACTATAAACTTAAAGAAAATTAGGCTAAACCTAGACAGTGAGAATAAGCAACATAGGAAGCAAATTGGTTGGTAAACTCACTTTAAATCCTCTTTGTTTGATTGCCATTGACCGTTATGTTCTCTGATGCTATGTGCACACTTATATCTAATTATTAGTGACATGTAGTATTAGTTATGTTGCAAACATTTGAGTATAATAAGTAAACTTCCCGTTTCCTTTTTAATTCTATTTACTAATTAAGTATATATGCTTTCATATACCATAATTTTCTTCTCACAAGTCTGAGAGCCAAGAATAACCTGAGAATGAGATAGCGAAGACATAGGGTATAGTGAGTAACCTAAACTTTTAACCTGTATTTAAACATTGCTTTGATTGATACTAAATAATGCAAGTGTAAAGTTTGTATGCTTGTTTGTATCACCTCACATATGACATACATATATCTGTTATTTGGTTTGAGTACTGTAAACACTTTGAACATGCCTCTATGTACATAAACACAGAGCAAAGTTTATACCCTGTTATTCAAAAATCCTTAACTTGAATTCAAATAAGTTATAGGGTTTGAATTCTTCACCAAAAATGTGTGTTTACATCTATAATATATAGTAACAGTAATTTCAGGGTATATAAATGTATATATTCTCATATATATACTCTTTCCAGTAACCAAGTTCAAATATATGGATTTTCGACTATCATGAAATCGTGTTTTAGGTAGACAAACGTAACCGTATATAAAAATCATGAATTTTAATACTAGTTTCACAATTTTTAATGGAATGGTTATCGAGTTAAGTGGAGATAACAGGAAAATGGTTATTGGGCAAATTCAGGCGATGGCAATGACGATAGGTCATGCTGGCGGGGGTGGAGTAGCGTTAGGTTAAGGGGAATATGGGAAAATATTCCAAAATTTTCTGGTGGATGGATGTGGTGGTCGAACTAAGTTTTGGGTTTCAACCCTACTTTGTTTAATGGTGTTCGACAGCTGACTGCACTGGAGTAGTGGCAAACTAGGAGCGCACACCAGCGGATAGGTGCAGGGGCTCGTCACCGACGTGTGACTGGAGTTTGCTCAAAGTGAGAGCACTGTGGTGGCTAAGTGGGATATTTTCGTGGATCGAGGTGGACAGGGTGTTTGTTGTTCGTTTAGGGTTGAACAACCATATTTCGATCCATGTGATCGAAGATGAAATAGGGGACGTAGATGAGATCTGGAGGTGACAACACACTTATGGATGGGGTCTCGATCAATGGATGATGGCTCAGTAGCGTGTGCATCGATACACCTATGTGCAGTAAACTAGAGCAAGCAATATAAGAAGAAGAAATGGGGAAGAGTAGTAGCAGCTAACCCAAGAAGAAGAAATAAAGAGTTTTTGAGTCCGTTGATCGATGATGGTTCGGTGATAGGTCGGTCAGAGGTTAACCAAGCAGAAGAAAGGGAAGTAAGAATAAGAAGAAAGAAGAAAGGGGCAAAAGGAAGAACAGGGAGTAATAGGAAAGAATAATTGGAGAATGTAGCAGTAAACCAGAGGAAAAAAAAAAGAAGGAAAGGAGAGAACGCGGGCTGATAGCTGGGCTTTGGGCTTCAGGAGGAGAACAAAATAAAATAAATAAGAAAGGAGGTGGGGAATAAGTTAAAAGGAATGACATATTATAAAATAAATTATAAAAGGGATTTCTTTGAAATACTTAAATTTATGTTTAGGATATATATAAATATTTATATAAAAATAAGTACAAGAAATATTTGTCTCAAAAGAAAGAGTTTAAGCATGGAGACTGGAATCTAAGAAGTAGATGGTAGATGATCAGACAAAATCATTGTAAACGAAGTTGTACTTGGTTGGAGTTAAACAGAGTTATTTTATTTAAATAAATAAAGTTAATTTATTTCTTTTTGAATTAATTAAATTAGAATGGAAATACGGATCTTCTTATTCCTAAATCTAGATAATTAATTCAAGTCAGTATTAATTTAATTATAATTGGCATAATGTAATTATTAAATAAATAATGGCTGATCATTTATAATATTGTGTTATAATGAACTCATATGTTTTGATATGAAATATTATTTTGATTTTAATCGACTTAGGTCGATTACTATATTTTAAATCGATAAATAATTTAAAAGTTTAATTAACAACAATTAAACAACAATTGAAATTCATATAAATGTGAATTTATATATAGTAACTAGATAAACAATATTGATCATTTACTATTACCTATTAATGAAATCAGGTGGATGTGATTAAACAAGTCCAGAAGGAATGATATTCCCAATCCAAAGTGAATAACATTCAAAGAAAATGTTTTGCAGATGAGAATGGTTGTGAAGGATATTGGTAAGAGAATTTGATTGACCGACAACGATGAGATTATTCCGAAGTTCGGAAAATAAATGGAAAGGAGATAATCAGAAAGAGATGTTGAATTGGTAATCGATTAAGTTAAAGTTAGGAAAGTATCATCTACGTTTAGCTTAAATAAATATTTGAATTAATCATATATTGAAATAAATTGTATATTGAAAGAAATGAAATAATAGTTATGTTTTAAGTTGTATATATTGAAGTATGGATTATAACAATACTGTTAAAATCAATAAAATAAATGGGATTCATAAACTAAATTAAGTCCTAGATATGATTTAAAAATAATCATTTCCAAGATCAACCAATGTTTGAACGACTATTAGCTGAATTTGAATTTTTGCATTGTGATAGACCAGATCTGTTGTGATGACTGATTTATTGATTGGATTGATTGTAATGTTGTGGTATGACCCACTAAACTTGTTTAGATTAAAAATTTACATGTCTTATTAAGATAATATCCAACTACTGTTAAGATCTGAAATTTTATATAAAATAATTTTTGTGGACAAGTTCTGATAATCAATATAAATATTAATATTTGTTTGAATATGATAACCAGATTTCTTTTTGTATCACATGATCCAAAAAGATATTAACGTTCATCGATTCAAAGAGACCGAGATTGGTTTTCTCAATGAAATCCACAAACCAATTTGTTTCTACCTAGGCGTTGATTAATTTGAATTCAAATTGAAGACCCTTGAAGAAAGAGTTGTTGCAAGGGTTGTTCTGTCAATCCAAGGTAGAAATTGCCTATGATGGATTTACAGTATAATACCTTCGATTTGTCCAACCTCTTGACAACTTGTATGGACGAATGTCTGACAGAGTATGCCTAACAGATAAGATGATTGATCTCTTCAAAGTATGTTTGGTGGTGGTGGAATTCGTTTCTCTTCGCTTTATAGCCATAGTATTGGGGAAATCAATTTGTTATATTGATAGGTTTGACGATGTGGCATTCAATGTAAATGAAGATATGATATATCTAAAGATAAGTTTTGACCACAAGCTTCACAACCGGAAAATGAAAAAAACCGATAGGCAGCATGGCTAAATGGTTCGCTCCCATTAGGGTGTATTGTTACCATCTAGAGAATTCTATTTGGTATTTATTCGCTTCTGTATCTCCCGAGAATGGTTATATTGGTACCAACCATAAGGTGACAATATATTCGATACATTTAATATAAATGAATGGTCGGTCATGTGTGGTCGGGTCATAAGATGTTCTTGTTGAACCCAATGTATTCCCCTCTAGAGATTCGCTATCGGCCATACCTTGTCATAGTTGGAAATACATTATCCAATGAGCGCTCACAGTTTTGATTGTATAATATATATGTTGAGCGTGAGATGCAAGCGTTCTACTAGATTGCTATTTACTTGGATTAGACACTTTTTTAATATCAAAAGATTTTTGATATAAAGAATGTTTTAGGTTATCGTAAGGTGAAAACCGTCCATGTTTATGTGTGCATCGGTCTTACGATTATCTTTTCTTCAAAAATGTTTTTGAAAGTTAAATAAGCAGTTTTAAAAATTGTTTACTCACATCAGTCCCATGACTGATCCAGGTTTATTTTTCTGTATTTTCCCTAAATTTTTGGGTACCAAATTTGTATGAGCGGTCAAGTAGATTAGGATTTTACGGATATTCTTGGAGGACCTTGGAGCAGGAGGCTTCAACATTAGGTATATAGAGTTTATTTCCGCTGTGTTGTATATGTGATGTTCTTTGATGATGTATGTAAGTTCAAATCCAGTTTGTATTTCGAAAGTGATGATATATCTATTATACTTTACCGCTGTGAGATTCGTGTTTATTCTAATTCTGTTTATTGTGATCTTCTTTCTTCTATTCTAACTTTTATGTCTTATCTATTCTCACTCTTTAATTTCTTTCATCGACATTTGGGTTTTAGTGCAGTTTGTATTGGACTTATATTGTATTCAGTAAACTCAAAGGGTACGGAAATTTGGGTTGTCACATTTGTTATCAGAGAATAAGGTTGAGTAATGACCTTAGCTTTGTGGTGTAACTCGATAAAGATGTGGTTAGTAATACCCTAGATTGAGTTTGAGTGTATATATACGAGCGTGTTTTGTTTGTTGATATAAAAATTGTTTTATGTTGGTTTGATTGGTTTGTCGAGTGGTTTATGAATTTTGGTCGATCGATCTGATTCACTGTATCAATAGGTGTTTCTAAACTCTTGAACAGAGTAATTCGGCATAGTATTGTTTTAAAAGCCGAGTAAATGAAATAATTTTACCCAAAATTATATTTTGACATAAAAAGGACAATTTTATGAAATTATTGTTATATATAGATGTGTCGATGGTTATTAAGTAGGATTATAAATTAGATGGTTATACAAAACCAAATTGAATTTGTACATGAATGAAATATACAAATAAGACAAACCATAAATGGAATTTGAAGTACTGGAAAGTTGGAAAATTGTTTAAGTAAAAAAAGATTTTTAAATATTCAAAAGTTTTGAACTTAAAATGGGATAATATGGGCTGATAAGGAATTTAGATATGGATTTAAGAAATTGGAACATAACTGGAGATTGGTTGAGTTAACTGATTTTCTGAGGATTGATCTGATGTTGATTCGGTCTTCAAGGTTGATGCTTACAGAATTGTTTTCTTGCCAATTTACGATTATGGACTAATGAATGTTGAAGAGTAAAAATGGATGAATAAGGAATGGAAATATTTTCCAACTATAATAATAGATAATTCTAGCTATAAAAAATGAAAATGACTATGTTAGGTAACTAATTGCGGATATGGGTATTGTATGCTTTGATGGTTGTGAATTGTTTTGTTGATAACTTATGTATTTTGGATGTCTTGTTTGTTGTGATTATTGATATGTAGGTTGATATAATTTTATGATTTGAATTATAACGGGGATTTTGTCGTTACTCCTTAATTTCGGGTACGAAATTCTTTTAAGGAGGGTAGATTGTAACGTCCCGGATTTTGACTGAGTTTGTAATACATTTTATTATGGGTTATTTCAGTAATATATTTAAATTAAATAAATTTAAATTGTAGAAATATTCCAAAAGTATATATTTTAATGGTTTGAAATTTCTTTAACTGTTATATGTATATATGTATCTAATTCAAGTAAATAGTGTTTTGTCAAATTGTTTTATATTTTTATATTTGTTTTAAACTCTTGTAAAAATATAGTTAACCTTGGATTTGAAATATTATAGCAAATTAGAATTTATGACATCCTATGTATATATTTATTTTGTTATATTATTTATATATGGTAAATATTGTTTTAACACCTTGTTTGCATCTAAATTTGTTTTTAATTCATGTAAATAAAAAGTTAACATAGGATAAACCAATATGAATATAATAATAAATATTTGTTTACTTCACATACAAGTATATAATAGATATGGCTACAAATGAAAAGATACAGAGTTTAATTGATGTAAAGTGCATAAATAAATTAAATAAATTGTTAAATAGAAGCTAAGATTGCCATTTTTCAATTCATTTAGTACACATAGGAACATGACCATTAAATGAAAGAAAAATATGATATTTATGCGATGAGACGTAATAATATCTCAAACATTTGATAGCTTGATTTCATGAAAACTTAGTTTGATTTTAAGCATTTGTTTGCACATGACTTTTACACTATGTACATCCATTCAATGCCGCATGTATGACCTGGTTATGACACAATCTTTTTATAGTTTTGAATACTTAAAACTGAGTTTAGCTATTTTGTACACAAGCCCTTAATATATTGGATTTACTTAGCTACTAAGTTTGGTTTTTAAATCCATTTTTGTACCTATGTTTATACACTCATACATGTGCTTCTAGGTGGCCGTTTTTGAAAGAAATCAAATGGGTGATAGCATTAAGATCCACTCCATCAAATACATATGACAACCTATACATTTCCATCCACATGTAACACATTCCTTCATTATACACTAGTCATAACACATACTAGGAAGCTAAGTTGTTTTTAATGTTAGAAGATCTTTTTGTCAATACACAATTGTATTGCAAATAAATAGTAACAATATCAATGTTACTCAATAATGCCACAATTGTCAAGTCAAACTGTGATTGCAGAAAGGACAGTAAGCAAGACCGATTGTGCACTGGATTGGAGCGGTACAGAACCGTCACCAACCGTAATGTCCGAGTCCAGAAATAATTCTGTTTCCTTAAAACAATATTGCCGTCGTATGCACTAATTGACGTGATCGCAATTTGTTTCCCAGGATAAAACGGACCATCCTCGTAGTGCAGTGCCAGCAAACGGAGCTCCGACGAACTGAAGTAGATTATAGAAATTTGAACAGAGGAATGCTTTGAAGAGGGAGTAACAATTGAGAAGAATAATTAATATTTATTCTCTCCTTTTGGGCTATGTATTTATAGGCTGGAGGAAATGCCTATACGAACATTAATGACCTTTGGAAAGGTTGCGACCCTTTAACCAAGCGGTGCTTAAATGTGCGTGCGCATTTATGATGAAATGGTTGTATCCCTTTAATAGAAGGGACATGCCAGATCATAAAATGATCAAAATAACTCGTTTCAGCACAATAGGCCCAAGCTGAAATCAGCGGCCTATTTAACCATGAGACCTCAAGAGTCCCAAGGTCCAACGCCCAATTATTGACACTAATATCGTGACATGGACTCCAAGAGTCCCCAAATCACTAAGCCCACATTTGACATCAATATAATATTGTGTCATGGACTCCAAGAGTCCCATAGCACTAAGCCCACATTTGACATCAATATAATATTGTGTCATGGACTCCAAGAGTCCCAAGGCACTAAGCCCGATTTGACATCAATATAATATTGTGTCATGGACTCCAAGAGTCCCAAGGCATTAGGCCCAAGTTGACATCAATGTAATATTGTGTCTTGGCTTAGCCACACCTGGTATGAGCTCTCTTCTCCTCTATTTATATAAGATTGTAGAAGAGTTGGTACTCATATTTCATGATGTGGGACTAAAAGTTGTTTTCCTTTCTCTTCTTCCAAAATCCCTCTTTCTCTTTCTCATTCATTTCCAACATTTAAATTATTTGTTCTCATAGTTTGTACACAAAAACTGGTACAAAATACATGTGCAACTGGAGCTATTATAGGCCCAGTTATATACCTTAGGCTACATTCTTTCCAATCAACCGACATATAGCTATAACACAAAGCTGCATCATTCAAATACACCAATGCACAACTACAAAACCATATCCACTTCTTTCGATCAACAACTATACAACTACAAAAAATAGGCAAATTCCTATTTATTCAAATACAACTGCCTACAACATCCCCATCAGCTATGAGTTCCTTTCCCATGAAAAAACATTTAATGCACACACATATTTTATCATATTTTCACCTATAAATACATGGCCAGGCACCCCATTACATTCACAAGATTTTGAACTAGAAACTTTAAGAAAATCTGAGCCTAGGCGGTGAGAATAAGCAACATAGGAAGCAAATAGGTGAGCAAACTCACTTTAAATCTTCTTTGTTTGATCACCATTGACGGTAATGGTCTCTAATGCTATGTGCGCACCCATATCCAATTATTAGTGACATGTAATATAAGTTATATTGCACACATTTGAGTATAGTAAGTAAACTCCCCTTTTCCTTTTTATTCTATTTACGGATTATGTATATATGCATTCATATACCATACTTTTCTTGTCACAAGTCTGAAACAAGAGAACAACCTGAGAATGAGATAGCGAAGACATAGAGTATAGTGAGTAACCTAAATGTTTAACCTCTGTTTAATCATTTCTTTGATTGATACTAAAGGATGCACGTGTCAAGTGTGTGCGCTTGTTTGTATTACCTCACATATGACGTATCTATATTTGTTGTTTTGTTTGAGTACTGTAAAAACTTTGAACAAGCCTCGGTGTACATAAACACAAAGCAAAGTTTATACCCTGTTATTCAAAAATCCTTAACTTGAATTCAAACAAGTTATAGGGTTTGAATTCTTCACGAAAAAAGTTTTTTACATCGATAATATATAGTAACAATAGTTTCAAAGTATATAAATGTTTATACTCTCAAATATATACTCTTTCCAATAACTAAGTTCAAAAATAGGGGTTTTTTACTATCGTGAAATCGCGATTCAGGCAGACAAATGGAACCGTAGATAAAAACAATGAATTTTAGTAGTAGTTTCACAATTTTTAATGGAGTGGTTGTCGATATAAGTGGAGATAAATGAAAATGTTTATTCGAGAAATTCAAGCAATGGCAATGACGATAGGTCATGTTGGTGGGGATGGAGTAGCGTCAGGTTAACGGGAACATAAGAAAAATATTCCAATTTTTTTCTGGTGGATGTATATGGTGGTTGAGATAAGTTTTGGGTTTCAACCTTATTTTGTTTGATTGTGTTAGATAGTTGACTGCATCGGAGTGGTGGTGAACTAGGAGTATGCACCAGGGGAAATAGTTGTAGGGGCTCGTCACCAACGTGTGATAGGAGTTTGACCAAAGTCAGAGCACTGTGGTTGCGATGTGAGATATTTTCTTGGATCGAGGTGGATGGGGTGTTTATTGTTCGTTTAGGGTTGAACACCCATATTTCGATCCATGTGATCGAAGTTGAATTAGGGGACATAGATGAGATCTGGAGGTACGACGCACTTATGGAGGGGTCTCGATCGGTGAATGATGGCTCGGTGGTGTGTGCATATGCACTGATACACCTATGTGCAATAAACAAGAGCAAGCAATATAAGAAGAAGAAATGGGGAAGAGTAGTAGCAACTAACCCAAGAAGAGGACGGAGAAAAAGAAATGGGGATTATTTGAGTCAGTTGATCGGTGATGGGGTCGGCCATAGGTTAACCAAGAAGAAGAGAGGGAAGTATGAATAAGAAGAATGAAGAAAGGGGGTTGAAGGATGAACATGGGGGAGTAGAATAGAGCACGTAGTAGAAAAGAAGAAATTAAGAACATAGCAGTAAACCAAAGGAAAAAAAATAAGGAAAGGAGAGAACGTGGGTTGGCAGTTGGGCTTTGGGCTTGAGGAGGAGAACAAAATAAAATAAATAAGAAAGGAGGTGGGCCCGAGTCAATTGGGTTGCAGCTGGAAATTAAGAGAACATAAATAAAAGAAGAATAAAGTAAAGAAAGAGTTTTGGAAAGAAAGGAAGTAGGGATATGTTAAAAGGAATGGAATTTTAGAAAATAAATTATAAAAAGTTTTTCTTTAAAATATATAAATTTTATGTTTATGATATATATATAAAGAAGTACAAGAAATATTTATCTTAAAAGAAAGAGTTTAAGCATGGAGACTGGAATCTGAGAAGCAGATGGTAGATGATCAAGAAAAATCAATGTAATCGAAGTTGTACATGGTTGGAGTTAAACAGAGTTATTTTATTTAAATAAATACAGTTAATTTATTTTTGGATTAATTAAACTAGAATGGAAATACGGATCTTCTTGTTCCTAAATCTAGATAATTGGTTCAAGCCAGTGTTAGTTAAATTATAATTGGTGTAATGTAGTAACTAAATAAATGATGGCCGATCATTCATAATATTGTGTTATAATTAGCTCATATGTTTTGAAATGAAATATTATTTTAATTTTAATCGACATAGGTTGGTTGCTATATTTTAAGTTGGTAAATAATTTAAAAGTTGAATCAACAGTGATTAAACTAAATATTAAAATTCATATAAATGTGAATTTACATATAGTAACTAGATTAACAATATTGATCATGTACTAGTACCTATTAATGAAATCAGGTGGATGTGATTAAGCGAGTCCAGAAGGGATGATATTCCCAATCCAAAGTGAATAACGTTGGAAGCAAATGTTTTGCGTATGAGAATGGTTGTCAAGGATAATGGTAAGAGAATTTGATTGACCAATAACGATGAGATTATTCCTAAGTTCGAAAAATAAATGGAATGGAGATAATTAGAAAGAGATGTTGAATTAGTAATCGATTAGGTTGAAGTTAGGAAAGTATCATCTACTTTCGTTTAAATAAATATTTGAATTAATCATATATTGAAATAAATTGTTCATCTAAAGAAATGAAAAAATAGCTATATTTTAAGTCGTATGTATTGAAGTATGGATTATAACAATACTCTTAAAATCAATAAAATAAATAAGATTCATAAACTAAATTAAATCTAAGATATGATTCGAAAATAATCATTTTCCAAGACCTACTGATGTATAACGATTAGTAGTTGAATTTGAATTGTTGCATTATGGTAGACCAGATCTATTGTGATGATTGATTTGTTGATTGGATTGATTGTAATGTTGTGGTATGACCCAATAAACTTGATTAGTTTAGATTAAGCATTTACATGTCTTATTAAGATAATATCAAACAATAGTTAAGATCTGGAGTTTTATATAAAATAATTTCTATAGACAAGTTCTGGTAATCAACATAAATATTAATATTTGTTTGAATATGATAACCTAATTACTTTAAGTATCACTTGATCCTAAAACATATTATCGTTCGTTGATTCCAAGTGATCGGGATTTGTTTGCTCAATGAAATCCAAATACCACTTTTTTCGACCTAGGTGTTGATTAATTTGAAATCTAGTTGAAGACCATTGGAAATGGAGTTTATGCAAGGGTTATTCTGTTGATCCTAGGTATAAATTGCCTAAGATCGATTTACAGGATAGTGCCTTCGGTTTTTCCATCCATAGGACAACTTGTATGGACAAATGTCCGACAGAGTATGCCTAATACATCATATGATTGATCACTTCAGACTATGTTTTGTGCAGAGGAATTCATTTCTCATAGCTTTATACCAGTAGTATCGGGGAAATCAATTTGTGATATTTATGAGTAAGACAATGTGGCATTCAAAGTAAATGAAGATGTGATATATCTGAAGGTAAGTTTTGACCTCAAACTTCAAAACCGGCAAATGACCAAAATCGGGCAGGCAGCATGACTATGTGTGTCGCTCCCATTGGGGTGTATTGTCGCCATCTAGAGAGATTTCTATTTGTTCTTTTACATTTGTATCTCCCACGAATAGTTATGTTGGTACCAACCATAAGGTGACAATATATTTGATGCACTCAAGAGAAATTTATGGTCGGTCGTGTGTAGCCGGGTTGCAAAATGTTCTTATTGAGCCCAGTGTATTTCCCTCTAGAGATACACTATTGGAAGGTGGTTCTATACGTTGCCATAGTTGGAAATCCATTATCCAATAAGCGCTCGTGGTTTTGATTGTATACAATGTTTAGAGCGTGAGATGCAAGCAATATGTTAGATTGCTATTTATTATATTAGACACTCTTTTAAATCAAAAGAGTTTTGATATAAAGAATGTTTTGGGTTATAGTACGGTAAAAACCTTTCGTGTTTATGTGTGAATCGGTCTTACGATTATCTTTTCTTCAAAAATGTTTTCGAAAGTTAAATAAGCGGTTTTAAAAATCGTTTATTCACACCACTCCCATGATTGACCCATAGTTTATTTTTCTATGTTATCCCTAAAATCTTGGGTGCCCAAATTTTTATGGGCAGTCAAGTGGTTCAGGATTTTACAGATTTTCTTGGAGGAACTTGGAGCAGGAGGTTTCAACATTTAGTGTATAAAGTTTATTTCCGTTGCGCTGTATATGTGATATGTGAGGTAGTTTGATGATGTATGTAAGTTCAAATCCAGTTTGTATTTCAAAAGTGAATATATATCTATTATACTTTATTCATTCCACTTTGAGATTTGTGTTTACTCTGATTCTGTTTGTTGTCATCTTCTATTATAACTTTTCTATCTTATCTATTCTCACCGTCTAATTTCTTTCTTTGACATCCTAGATTTTGTGCAGTTTGTGTTGGACTTCTCTTGTATTCAGTCAACTCAAAGGATACTGAAATTTGAGTCGCCACATCAAATGTCTTTAATTTTGAACCAAAGTCGAACTCACGTTTTAATTTCGCACGATCAAACGACAAGTCTGTTCTCCATGAAATTTGACAGCGTGCATCACTACAACGATATGGTTCGGATGGTACAAGCTTCATCCAAATCCGAGATAGTTTGCCAAAACGAAATTTTATGCGTATTTCAAGATCATTGTGACTTCCAAATTTTACAAACTTGAAATATATAAATCCTTATGCTTTTTATTAACATAGTGATTTGTACGAACTCAACTAAACTAGTCTCGTATCTAGATTTGATCTTTTGTGAAAAATCACCTTTTGGGACCATCAATCGAATAATCAAAGATCAATATTTAAATATCAAATCATTAAAATATGGGTCATTACACACACTGACCTACCTAAATGCACTCACACCCTCCAATCGGACCGACTTACAAATACAACATAACATGGTGCGTTCCCTTGTCACATTTTGAGACAGAAAATGAAAAAAGTGTATGCTACATGGAATGGGTCCTAACAAATAATCAACGTGGATCAAATCCCCAACCCTTAATTTGGACTCCATAACAAATTAAACATATTTTTCCTTTAATTTACCCTTACACTATAAATCGGTATGTACATATAAGGCCTAACTATGATAGTCCAATTTTAAGCTTATAATATACCTACACACTGTAAAATAATATGTTCATATTGGCAATGAGGAGTACTAGACTCGTAACTTACCCACACACTATTAATAAATATGCACATATTAAGCCTAATTGTCCCTTTCACATATTCCTAGTCATATTACAAATAAACTATTCATGTTTTATTACGATTTCTGATTATCATAAATATACAATTTCCTGATTATAGTCTATTTATATCCAAATCTGTTAAATATGCATTTAAAGACCCATTTGCCTTAATTTAGTTATTCCCTTCTTAATTGTCGTTTTAACATAATCAAATTA
This sequence comes from Allium sativum, assembly GCA_030737875.1. Lineage (NCBI taxonomy): Eukaryota > Viridiplantae > Streptophyta > Magnoliopsida > Asparagales > Amaryllidaceae > Allium > Allium sativum. The sequence goes on from CM060920.1 coordinate 90,038,645, forward strand.
AGCCTCAAATGTAGAATAAACAAAAAAGAAAACTAGTCCGCAAATATATAGGCATACAAGTTCAAGTCTGTTTTCATTTCATTCATATGCCTTTTAGGCATATTTTGACATAATTGCAAAATTTAATAAAAATAGAAAAAAAGGGAAGAGGAGGTCTGACACAATAGTCTATAGAAATCTGAATCCAAATTGTAGAAATAGATATAAGAACTCATAAAGAAGAATGGAGACAATTGAATATAAGAACTGTGAATAATATAGATTTGGAACAACTACTACTATTTCATAGATTTAATTTTAGCTTAATAGAAATCTAGAAATCCCATAAGTATCACCTAAATTTGCAAATCCAATGACCCCAGTAGGAGTTTCCCAATATATATGAATAAACAATATTTGAATTTGTGCATGAACAACTTAATTTTATTATGAAGAAGAAAAGTGAAGTGGAGGGAGAGAAAATAAAGAATGATAATTGTAAGGAATAGGGGAGGAGTATAGGTTTATTTATAGATGAGATAAGGAATTCTAGGCCTTAGGATTTTAGGTTTACATCCTCAAACGTCGGATAAAAAAAGTCTTGAAGCTTCCATATCCTTCGGTTCTTTTCTAGGAACAAAATTATGTCTAGCAAGTACGTGGGTCGACCCACATTAGGCACGGCTCGACCCACGGGTCGACCCATCCTGGAACGGGGTAGTCCCAGCTTAAGCATTGATTAAGCGTAATTAATTATATTTATTTGTTTTTTAGTTTGATTTAAATTTCAAACTTCAATCGGTCATAACTTATTCGTTTTAAGTCCGTTTTATGCAAATCAAAAGTCCAACCCAACTAGAAAATCATATGTAGCCAACCGCACAACGCCCGTTGCCAGGTTCACATTCTTTTTAAATTTTTCTTTAATTAATCAATTTTGTAATTAATTACTACTCATTAAAATTTGGGTTATAACATTCTCCCCTCCTTACAGGATTTCGTCCTCGAAATCACTAATGTAGAAGAATATATAATATAAGTGTTTTCTACATCCATCTACTCATCCATCATCCACTGGCAGCCAATGTCCTTAATTTATCTAATGCAACATACTTATGCAATAGTTTAGTGTATATGATCCTAACTAATGCAAAAGATTAGGCAGTATACTGATTCAGAGGACCTCATTTTTATGTAATTACATTAGTGTACAACATCTGAATGTATGCAAAAATCCAAATAATGAAAGATAATTCTATATGCATTCATCAAACATCAACTATATGAAACAACCATATAATGAAATCCATATATTACAAACATAGAAATAAATAAAATGCACACACATCTACATGCATATGTTAGTGTCATATTCAGTCATCGTAGCGCCTAGTATGTGTTTATGCATCCACTGCATCCACTTTCAAATACTTGCATCCATTTACAAACATCAACCATTCCATGTTTCAATGACATGTTTTAATATCCTATCATATGTAGGGTTTCTACTAAAATTAAATTTAAAGGGATTCAAAAGGGAGAATCTAAGAACTAGAGATCGAAAAAGATTGTAACATACCATCAAAAGATAGAGATAAGAGATATGCATCTTCCCCTAGGGTTCCTAAGTTGCCTCACCATCACCGTATCCCCATTGCGCCTTGATCAGTTTTACTTCCTAATTTATCAGCTTCTTGGTCTCAAAATCTTAGATCTGCCAAGTGCTCATCGGATGGAAGCTTCCCGCTCGACCTCCACATCCTCTAATGCGCTAGGCACTACTACCATCGTGAATCGTGTAGGCACTTCGCAAGTGCGACACATGGAATACGTCATGAACCTCGGATAGTATCATTGGTAGTCGAACCCTTTAACTAATTAGCCAAATCCTCTCTATGACCAGGAATGGTCCAATAAACCTCGGGGTCAGCTTGCCCGTGGAGCAAAAACTTACCACATTCCTTAGTGTGAAACTTGGATGAAGACCAAATATTTAATAGAAAACTCTAAGTAGGTATTTCTCTTAGTTGGGCAAGAATTTTTTCCTATCTCATGTTTCCTTTATTCTCTTTCTAATCAGCTCAACTTTATCAGAGGTTTCCTTAATCATTTCTGGCCCAAGAAGAAGTCTATCTGTTGAATCCCACTAACATATTGGAGATCTGCAAGGACGTCCATGCAAGGCCTCGAAGCATTCCAAAGCCAATTCTAAACTTAAAGCTATTATTATATGGGAATTACACGAGGGTAAATGATCCTCCCATGTCCATCTGAAGTCCAAAATTCACCCTCTCAGTCTATCCACCCGTCCGAGGGTGCTAAGCAGTACTCAACCTGAGTTGCGTTCAAAAAGCTTCTTGCAGACTCCACCAAAACTCGTAAATGAAAATTGGATCTTGTCACTCACGATACTCGAAGGAATACCATGGAGTCTAACAATCTCGAGAATATACAAAGAAGCCAACCATTCAACCGTCCTCTTACGCTTAGTTTGGATAAAATGGGCGCTCTTAGTCAATCGGTCCATGATGACCCAAATTCTGGTGTTGCCCTTCTTTGAGCTAGGCAATCCGTTCACAAAATCCATAGATACACTCTCCTATTTCCATAATAGTATATCTAAAGGATGAAGTAGTCCACCGGGCTGCTTTTGCTCTACTTTAACTCTTTCAAAAGTCGCACATCTAGCGACATACGGTAACAACCCAAAATTTGGACAGTGAATTAGTTATATGATTAAATCTCAAAAATAAGAATTTTTGCAAATGATGGAATTTGACCATGAAATTTTAACGTTGCATTTTTCTCGGAATTCCGGTCAACTTTCATTTTAGAGTTTCGTGAACGGAGTCCATATGAAAAAGTTACCGGCTAAACACGAAATACGGACGAAAAATAAATAAATATAATATATCTTACCATTTATAACTGGCCCTCACTAGGAGAATCATCCGAAAGGCGATCGACACTCTTAAAGGAGTGGTCGACCGCTTCGGGACTGAAGTGCCCAGTGACGGCTTGGTTAAGATGGTTTAGTTTTATATATATTATTATATAAATGGACGGATATTTATTTAATCAAATTTAACGGTTCACGGTCAATTCCACACCTATAAATAAAGGGGTAAGGCCTCACTCTCTTCCTTATAAATCTGTAGGCAGCAACGAAGCTCTGCCACTTCCCTTTCTCTTCAAATCAATTTCTAAATAAAAAATATATTCATATACAATCAATCAAATATAAATCATTTAGATTTGAAAGGGATTATTAGATTAAAATGGAAAAGGGTATGAATTGACGTCTAAGCTGTTCTTCATCAGATTCTCCCCTCTTTTCTTTTTTCTTGTATATCTACAAATCTAAAAGTATCCCTTTTTCATAATAACTGTAGATCTGTAAGAATTTGGGAATTGCAGGCCAAAAAGGTTATTCAGATTAGGATGCTTACATGTGAGTGGGAAATTTACATAAAAAGTTATAATAGCTTATTTATCTCGTTTGAACTAGATCTTAAATATATGCCTAACTTTATCAGAATTGTTCATAATATTGTTAATACTGAGATGATACCTATCAGATCTACTTGCGAATGTTGTAAAAAATCTAAAAGTATATATTTGTGGTTATGAATAATATTATTTGTAGGCTTACTTGATTCGTTATATTATTGCCTACAATTGTGTTGAAATTATATTGTGGTTATTGTAAAACACTATAGATCTGGAAACCAGTCGCAATAAACCCAGTTAAGATGTAGTTATATTCCAGATCTTTAGTTTCAGTGTTAAAGGATGTATTATGTAATTTTGGTTGAAAAGACAAAAACCTTGTTTATAGTCAATTTTGTTGGGGTTTTGACTTGTGCAGTTAAAGCGCTCAGCACATCCAATGTAGCGGAAGTGCATAAAGTTATAGTGTGGATAAGGCGGGGAAGTAGCGGGATATAGCGGATTAGTCTAAAATAGCATATAAATTCGTATTTAATGCTTTTACAGATTTATAAATGAAATGGAAAATTAACATTCAATTTAGTTACAATTGGTACATAGTTAATTTTAAATAAAAGCGTATGCAAATAAATGTAAACTTCTATTTACCTTGATTAAATCTAATCAAACATTATACTATTTTCTATTTTTAAAAATATAATTAAAAAATATTAAAAAATTAATTTTATAAATTTAATAATGTATAGTTGTTAATTGTAAATCATTTCTTTTATAGAAGATATAACGGAAATAGTGGAATATAGCCGAAATAATGGATATATTGGAGATATCGGAATATAGCAGGGCTTAAAGCGGAAATGCTACTTCATAGGCTATTTAAAAATAGTGTAGCGGTAAAAATCTGCAATGCGATATAGCGAGGATATGGTCGGGCAATAGCGGGCATTAGCTGCACTGGTTTTGAATTAGTTGTTGTAAATGTACCTTTTCCTCTTTTAAAATAAAAAGGACATTATTTGAAACAAATAAGAAATATGTCAAATATTAAAAAAGGGAAAAAGTTGTGTAAATTCACATATAAAATATAAATATATGTATTTGTACGTAGTTTACATCAACCATTTCAAAACATACATAACATATATTTCTTGTGGATTAAAATGTGTTTATTCCAAAAATCAGCCATAGTCTACTATAACTGTAGTTAATGGTCTTTTTGTAAGATTTACAACCTTATGGCAAGATTGAATACAAAGGAATGTTTGGTTGTTAGTTGAACCAAATCATTAAACTTAAAGTTAATAATAATAAAAGAAATTAACCATGTTAACTGCGCAAAAATATAAATATATATACATGATCCGTCTGAATCTATGTAAACAATGAAATATACATTATAATGAATATTTGTATGGTATTCATTTTATGGAATTGTACATGTAAAATTTAATCCGTATTAAATGAATATATTTGTGGTGACCATTGTAGCAATTAGTGTAATTGATTGTTATAAATAAGGCCATAAATAATTTAATAACTATTTTAAACCGACATTGGTTTGGGGAAAGTAAATTTAATCAGGTAATTAAATCTAATGGTAATAATTTCTAAATTCACTAGGACTAATGTTTTAAACCCCAATTAGGGAATTTAAAATATAACCGCACTAAGACATGGGGTTAAGTTCAACTTGTGGTAGAAGTCTGCCCGGGAACGCCCGACAAATCCAGCATCCATAGTGGTCAGCTTAATGTGAGAGGTCTGGTGCATAAATATATATATAACTTGCAATAAGTAGATAAATAAAATTTAGTTATGTCTGTTAGGGTATAACAAATAGATATTTCGGGACTGATAAAATAGGGATATTCCATTGTTAATTAATGTCTTAGGGAAATATGACCGATAAGCTCATAAGTGGCATTAATTACAATCAATGGGAATAAAAAGTGTTATTAAAAATTAATTGCTGCCTTAGTAAAATATGACTGTTATGATTATAATGATAATAATCCTATTAACAGAAATAAAAAGGGGATTAATGGGTATTGATTGCCGTTTAAATTACTAAGTCCAATAAGGAAAATAATTAATCAAATATCCTAGTCTAAGACGGATATAATTTTCCTTATTTATATAGGTCAATACAGAACTTATAATTAAAGTTATAATTGGCCTAGGTTGGTTAATGATGCTAAGAATGATTAACCATAGAAACTCATGACGATAATTAATCGTTTGCATATGGTATTCCCGTGAAGAGAAACTAAATGGGAAGAACTCAATAACGTAGCCTGCTTCGAGATTGTGGTCTTCAGTGGTTAGATCAACCTATAAAAAGGTATCAAGTGATCGGGTTACCAACCTCCTATAAATAGAAGTATTAAAGGCTAATTAGATAAAAACTTGATAATCTTCGCGGATAGTCCTATCCCTTGGGTCTTAAGTGGCTTGGGACGAGATGTCCACCTAGGACAGGTCACTCAATTAGGGGTCTTAATTGGTGTGTGATTCCTACCTAAACATGGGTTCACAAACGTCCGGTATGATCATTCCATAGGGCCACTTATCCTACAGGAAGTATAAAGTGGCTAAGAATATTATCCAATAAGGCCAGCTATAAAGTAACAACCTTAAGTGTTTGCGTACTATCTCTAGCCTTATGCGGGGTATGGATTTATATGCGTGAGTTACGGAAACCTTAACTAGTAGGGCCCTCTAGGTCATTTCCCCTAGTTTATAATAATGCGAGCAAATAATCGATAGGTATTAGATGACCAATAGTCCACCTAGGGACTTAAGAGATTAGAGGAGTCCACCCTATCCATTATTCGATGGTGAGGCATTAAAGGGCTGTGTATACATTTATGAATAAACAAACTCCGTGGTTGGGAGTTCACTTCTCGGTTTAATAATTAGTTTAAAGCCTTGATAGATGTGAACGTTCTATCTCGGTATTTATATCCATATTGATTTGGGAATACTACCTTGGGAAGGATAGTTAGAGTCAAGTGTAAATGTTTATAAGGTTAGGTTAGAGTTACTAGCCTTAGTAGGCTTATATCATGGGTTGAACAAAATGGGATACATCTGTGTATAGTAATCTATGTTGTACTTTTCATGTTCAGTAGAATCTAGTTGTTCAGACCCCCTCCTCATTACAATCTCCCAGTTTTTCTAGAGAAGGCCGGGTTCTCACGGGAGTTTAGATTTGGCTTTCAGTTCTCGTTCTCTCTCATGCTCGTTATTGGCAAAGTGACTTACTTTAAAAATGTCGTCACTTGATTCAATACTAGTCTATCCTATTTTGTTTCCGCTGTGAGTTATTTTATCGTACTCTTATTATGTTTATGCTCATTTATTTGCAGGTACCAGATTTACACGTTCCAATACCTGGATGTGTTCGTGTTTTGATTTTGTCAAAATTTGGGCTTGTAAAAGTCTAGGGTGTTACATCTGGTATCAGAGCATAGGTTAGAGGATCCAAGGAAGTAGTTAAATTAGGAATCGTGAGAGAACGTAATTCAATTTTCTTTTATGTTTTTCATCATCTTTCTTACTCAATTTTAATTTGTTTCAATGATGAATTAGTCGTGGGCCTAATTATATAGAACATGGTTTAAATGACGAAGAGTTGATATATGTTGAGTTTGAGTGTCTAGCGAATTTTGCCTTTCCCCGCAATACGTTGGTGATCTCGTTGAGAAGAGCATGAGGACGACATATGGTGGGCTTCGTTGATTCAAGTTTGGAGACTAGACAAGAATCTAGCTACAACCGACATAGTTGCGATTACTGGTTTTTGGTTTCGTTGATAGTTCTAGTCAAAGCCCTTTTTCTTGGTCTGAAACGGGAAGTCCTTGTTGATATGTCGTATCCATTTGGAAATATAATAACAAGGTATATCCATTTGTTACTTCATTAGATTTCCAGATATTCCCTTATTGAAAATATTCATTTGTGTTCTTGGCCTTGTTTCGAGGAAATTTTATTCTTAAAAACTATTTGGAAAAATAAAATGGATTCCAGAAGTTTTGAGATTATGGTTTCGGAAAATGGTTTTATAAAGGCATGATTTATAAAGACGTGGTTATTTTAATCTATTCGTGTTCAGAATTGTTAGGGCGTGTGATCTTTACAAATATAATTTGATTGGTAGGAAGAAGGGAATCAGAAATGACAAGGAATACGCCACTAAAACTTGAAAAAAGTTAATATCCATTCCTTGTGATTTTTATATCCCTCTCTTTTATATATATTGAATGGTTTATTGCGATCATCACAATAAATCCTTGAGATTTAAAGTTCCAACATTTTTGAATGCGAAAACATTTTTTTAGTTTGTAAAATAAGCTAGAATATAAATAATAATTATAATAGGAATAATAAATTGTGTTTATAAATATGAACCCGTTAGTTAATAAAAAATCCATTTTTGAAATTTTAAAATTTTCCTTCGAAAAGGCTAAGGAAAATCCTTCATCCGGATTTTAGGATAATTGATTTTAAATCGTTTAATTTTATGTCATCTAGTTAAGGGGAAAATCAGTTTTAATTTTATTTCGAATCTCTAGCTAATTTTCTATTTATAATTCGTTCGTTCGTTTGGTTGTCACAACTTGTTGGAGGCAGGGAAAAAGGAGCTGGAAATTAAATTTCTCGACTCGAGAAGTGGTGGAGGTCGACATGAGAATTGTTTAGGTTTGGAAGTCATTTCAACATAATATGAATTTTATTTTAATTTGTACATAATTTATTTAGGTCGTTGGGTCGAGGTTCAGACCGCGCCCTATTGTAGGAAAGCGGTCGAACGGAGGTCGACCTCCATCTAGGGGCTAGGTCGACCGCTCCCCTTTGGGACGTGGCCTGTAGCCCAACCTGAAACTGAGTGGAATGATATATATCGTTCCAGCCGCATCTCCATCCTCAAACCTCATTTCCAGCAAACCCAAACCCTCCTCCATTCCCAAGCTTCAATCTGAGCAACCTCCATTCTATTTCGTCCCTAATTTCAACCAAAATTCTTCTCGTGCAGATCTTTACCCTATTATTCCCCAAATTTGATCCTGCGCTTCGTCACTTTTGAGCGCGAGCGGTATCTGGGCTGCATCCATCCATTTGATGCCTAGATGGATGCTACCATCGATGACGAGTCTTGTGTCATCCAATCCATGGTAATGGACACCCATATCGAGTTCGCCGACAATGACTTGGCATAGATTTTGAGCATCTCGGTAGTTGAAGCCAAGCTTGATGTTGTCGAGATGGAGGACCCTCAGATTCTTCAGCGTATCCTTCTTGGATCCCCTGGAGTTTGGACCACTGCTAATTTGTGACCCGTTGCCCGTGTAGTTGTGCGTATCATATAACACAACATCATCCCGAAGAAGGAAGCTTGGAGAAGATATATCGTTCTATGCGCCGCACCACTTATGCTATCCTTGGCGGTATAGTCATCAATTGGGCACGTGTGCTTATGTTCCATCTTCATGAGCCTTTCATCGACACCCCGCGGAACCACTTTCCTTATAGTCATCTTCTCACCCATGTCTTCCGACACTTCCAAGTGAGACTTACTGGGGAGACAATGGTGAAGAATACAAACCTTCTTTCTTCCATTCCCCCTCCCCCCAGTCTCCACTCTCCGTAGGAAACTTATAATATTAACCCAGTCTCCACTCTCCGCAGGATGGGCATTCAACTGCTTGATGCTCCTGTTCCCGCACCGCCCTCTCATGTTCAGTAACCTTAGCAGATCTAGCAGCCTAGCCAAGAGAGCCCGGAGCTCGCCGCCCTCCACAACATCTAGGCAGATCTTCGAGAGGTCCGCGAGGAGCTGCATCGGCAGGTGTTGCATCTCAGCCATTGTAACAGCCCGCGTTTTACGTATCGGAGGATCATAAAATATTTTTATTTTATTTCCTGAGGGTTGGATCATTCTTATATTTTGATATGTTGGTTATGGAGATGTGAGACATGTGCATAATTTTTACCAATTTTATTTGTTACCATTATTCCCTTGTCAGTCTTGTACATGCCATAACTTTTGATTGGGATCGAACCAGATGCTGAGATCGGTCTCATTGGAAAGTAAATGGTGTTACCAATTCCGTAGAGTGGTTACATTAAAATCTGGTTCAGCAGTTTGGGAGGAATCGATGTTTTAGTGTTTCACATTTTTCTGTTTAGGTTTTCAACCAATAATGGGCTGATTTGAGGAGGCCCATTCGTGGGCTGCTGGAAGGCTATAAATAGGGGGTTATAGGCATGGAGAATAGTTTACTTTCTTCATTCTCTCATTTGGTTAAGCTTGTGAACCTCCTTTCTCAATCAAATACACCTTTCCACCATTAAAATTTTAGATCTACATGAGAGAATCGATGATCTACATCATTTGAAGTAAGATCTACGTCAAGTGAATAAAGATTGCATCAAATCAAGAGGTTTAAAGCATATTCTTTGCTGTCTGGTTTGAGAATTTAGCGATTTCAAGTAAATTCGAAGAATTTGTGAGTGATATGCATCTCTCGCACGGATTCAATCAAGTATACGAGTGTTTGATATTATTTTCATCATTTTTGAGTTGTATTTATCTAGATCTACATCATGGTAAGTGTATTTTCATTTGAGTCACCATAAGATCTAACCTAGAAACTGAAAACGGTAATTTCATGTGTTAATTCTATGTTTAGATCCATATATATTGAATTAATCATTTGTTGAATCATCGTTTTGATGTTTGATGGTTTGATAATGAAACTGGTTGATTTTTAGTTGAGATGGGTTGGAGAGTTTGGGCGTGTTGGGCAACATGTTTGGTAAGTTGAAAAATCATGGTTTATCAAGAAAAATCAAGCGGATCGGGTGAATTTTCAAGAATCGGGAAAAAAAAATCAGGTTTTGGAAATTTACAGCGTTTGAAAACAACTGTGGAAAGTCCGGGATCGGGCACGATCTACGGGCATAGGTCGTGCCAGATTTAATGGCGTTTGGCAAACGCTATTAAAAATGTAGGTCGTGCATAAGTTTCCTGAGGTGGTAGGTCGCGCAAGATTTGACAGCGTTTGGCAAATGCTGTTAAAAATTATAGGTCGCACATGAGTTTCCTTAGGTCGTAGGTCGCGCCTGGGCTATGATAGCGTTTTTGAAAACGCTATAAAAGGTCAATAGATTTGCCATTTCTGGAGCATGGATTGTGCACATAAAAACATGTGTTGCACACGTGTTTTTGGGCTGTTTTTAGACGTCAATCACCAGACTGATCCAGAATTGAATGTAGAGATATGGTAGCGTTTCCTAAATGCTGTGAAAGCCATTTTTAGTGTTTTGCTTAGTTTTCACAACAGATTGATGCAGAATTGAACCAGGAGATATAATAGCATTTCGGAAATGCTGCAAAATGCTATTTTGACATTGTGGCTAGTTTTTCATAGCGGAAAAGCTGGAAATGCTATGAAATACAGTATCAACCAAACGAAGCTTATTTTTGAGTCGACGATGGTTCTAGCTTCGATGTGAATCCAATGAGGAATGTCTGAAGCAGTGTAAAGTGTTTGTTGATCGTGGAGATGCAATGAATGTGAAGGTGATTCAAGTTGAACTTGATGGATGTTCGAAATGTTGTGAAGTGTCCGTTGATCATGGAGACACAACGAATATGAAGACGATTCAAGTTGGACTTGAACTCGTGGATAATGGTTGCTAGATATGGTATCTGAGCATGGGGATAGTAGCCGGCTATGCCGACTAGAGTTATGAAGGATGGGAGATTATCATGGTCATAAGTTCTAGCAGGCTCAAAGCAGGGGTATAATAGGGACGCCCAAAAGGATAGTTGGACTAGTCAAGTACCCTAGACCCATTGGATGGGCCTATTTGCCTTTGGAACGCAAATCTACGTTGGACATGCAGTAGTCTAGTTAGAACAGGGGTTACCATTATCCCTTGACGGAAGGCAAGGCATTTAGCCGGTCATACGATTAACGATAGTTCTAAAGAAGGATTGGCGATGATAGTCAGAGTCATCGATGTTGATTGTTTTGCTTGTATCATCTTGTATAGATTATTCGACGTCGAAGGAGATATCTCTTGGGTGCTTGTCTGATGTTGGCATAGGCCTTCGAGGCTTGTTATTGAGAGATGTCGATATAAATTAAGGTAGTCTATGCTTGATATTTGATTGCCATGAATGTACTGTTATTTCGACTTGTTTGTTTGTAAACGCTATCACTGTCGGATGTGGGGAATACGGTTTGGGTTCTTCTCTGGTAGGTTGGTAGATTGATTGAATTAATCTGCTTATTCTCATATATTTTGTTGATGATGTTAGTTTGATGTTTTATTGCTCACTAAGGTTGTTTTCTGACTTAAGGTTTTATGTCTCCCTCTTATTACCTTGGGTTGTCCATTCGGCTTTGGATGGGCATACTAAGTAGCAGGTGACAGATGATCCCTTGGTAAGGACGATGCTGTTAAACGGAGACGAGCAGGAGGCTTATGTACCAGTTCCTTATTATACATATTATGAAGTTTTTTCACTGTCTGTTGTGTCCTTTGAGTATTGTAGTGAGTCCTCTTTGTACAGAGATTATTGATATGGTCCAAAGATGTTATGGATATTCTGCGATGATATGGAGGTTTAAATTTCGCTGCAATTATGCTTCACTATTATTGCCTGTTGTATATGTTCTAATACATTTTATCTTTGCGTCGTGAGTTATACAATGGTTTTCTCTTGTGTTATCCTACCTTGGTGATCGTCCATAGTTGCTTGGCACGTCTTTCAATGCATTGTTCTTGTGTTAAGTGTAGGAGTTATGGGCGGTCGTCACATTTGGTATCAGAGCTCTGGTTATCAATTTTAACCAAAGTTCGAAGACGTAATTACTTATGAGAGACGTATTTATAGATTTTTGATGGATTCATGCTATATAGTAGTGTTTAGTATAATAGCGTTTGAACTCCATTTGCATTTTTTTCTCAGGCATGGACTAATCATTCTATATTACAAATTTAGAATGAGTCGTAGAACATCAAGACACACTGCGCTAGGGAGGAGACTGTGCCTGGAGAAGGAAATAGTGGTATACTAGACTACCCAGCAATATTCGAGGCTATGGTGGCAACGATCATGAGGAGGGCCCCTGCTTCAAGAGCATCCGCGGTAGATATAGGAGTTCAAGTGCAGGTTCCTAGGCCCATGGACTTTGAAAAGTTGTGCAAAGACTTCACGACCCTAGGAGGGAAGCAGTTTAAGGGGATCGAACCAATTAAAGAAATTCAAGGGTGGCTTGATACATGTATTCTGTAACAGCCCGCATTTTACATATCAAAAGATTGTAAAATATTTTTATTTTATTCCTTGAGGGTTGGATCATTCTCATATTTTAGTATATTGTTTATGGGGATGTGAGACATGTCCATAATTTTTACTAATTTTGTTTGTGATCATTATGCCCCTGTCAGTCTTGTACAGGGAATAACTTTTGACTCAGGTCAAATCAGATGTTGAGACCTGTGTCATTGGAAAGGAAATGATGTTTCCCACTCTGTAGAGTGGTCACATAAAAGATTTGGCTCAGCGGTTTAGGCGGAATCGCTGTTTTAAGGTTTTTCAGTTGGCTATTCAGGTTTGGTAAGCCATAATGGGCTGATTTGGGGAGGCCCATTAGTGGGCTTGTGGAGGCTATAAATAGAGGGTAGGAGGCATGGAGAATAGTTTACTTTCTTCATTTTCTCATTTGAAAGAGTGAGAGCTCCTCCATTTCTCGATTCTCTTCACCTATCCACCATTAAAGCTTAGAGAATCGAAGATCTACAACATTTGAGGCTAGATCTACACAAATCAAAGGGAGAGATCATCGAATTGAAGAGTTTGGATCAAATTCTTCGCTGTCCGGAATCATTGATCATTGCTTTTGGGTTATTTTGGATAATTGGTGAGTGTAAGCATCTCTCACATGGATTCAATCAAGTACATGAGTGTTTGATCTTGTTTTCCATCAAATTCAAGTCGTTTTCCTTAGATCTACATCATGGTAAGTCTATTTTCATATGAATCGCCATAGGATCTAATTTAGCAACTTAAAACCGGTAATTCCCATATATTTTCATATGTTTATGCAAGTTAGATCCATAATTATGTGCATATGTTCATTTATCATGATTTAGGGAATTTTATATAATTTGTGATGAAAATCATCGTTTTCATATTGTTAGTGATTACATAACATGTTTATGGTTGTGTTGAATGAATTAGATGGGTATATTTCGTCGATTGTATCGATTGGCGAAGTTTTGGTCGAAATGGGAATTGAATTGGGGTTGTGCAGGTTTCTGGTCGGTCGTAGTACAAGTGTATTATGGGTGAAGTGCAATATGTAGTGCAGTGGCTATGGCCGGTCGGCTCCATACTGGTCGGGTCGGTCTAAACCGGTCAGGTCGGTCGCTGCTGGTTGGGTCATGTTCTGGGTCGAGCAGCGAATGGGTCAGTCAGTCGTACTAAGTGGGTCTGGTCGATCGATCGTACTCAATTGGTTTGGGTCGGTCATGGCGGGTCGGTCCAGAGTGGTTGGTCAAATTTGGGTCGGCGACTCCGGGTCCGTTAAGCCTGGTTTATCTATTTGTTTTGGGTCGATCGGCTCCAAGAGGATGGGTTGGTCGCACAGGGTCATTTTTTGAAAAATTATATTTTTCGGGTACGACCCAAATTTAAATAAAAAGGGCCTGGAAAAAATTTCGGGGGCAACCCCTCGAACCCTACCCGCAGCGCAGTGATGTAATTTGGCTCAGTGATGTTGTGACTTCGAAGTAAGTTCAAGCGGGAATATTCAAAGTGTTGAATGTGTTCGTTGATCGGTGTAGAATAACGAATGAGATGGCAACTCAAAGGTCGTGAGTTGGTGGATAATGGTTGCTTGAGAAGGTTGCTTGATCTATGAAAAGTCGTCGGGTTGGACGACTAGAGATACAAAGGCCGAGAGATTATCGTTGTTGTAGGTTCTAGTAGGCTGAAAGCAGGGGTACAATAGGGGAACCCAAAAGACTGGAAGGTTGCTGGTCGAGTACCTTGAGTATCGTTGAAAGGCCTAGTTGCCAAGGTTGGACAAACATATGTGTCGTTGAAAGGTGTATGGGGTTTATGTTAGGACTGGGGTTACCATTAGCCCTTGACATACGATTAACGATAGCTTCGAAGCGGGATTGGCGGTGATTTCCATAGTCTGTCATGGTTGATAAGTTTCTTTGTTTGAACTGTCTCATGTAGATTGTCCATCATCGAAGGAGATGTTCCTTGGGTGCTTGTCTGATATTGTTTTAGGCCTCTGGGGCTTGTGCTTGAGGGATGTTGAGTTCGATTAGGATGGTTTACATAAGATATATAATTTGGATGTCATGAGTGCTTTGCCATGATTGAATGGGTGTTATGGTTTCCATGGATGTATGGTTGAAATGTTGATTGTAAAGGCTATCACTGTCCGATGTGGGGAAGATTGGGTTGAGTTCTTCTCTGGTGTTGTAGGTAGATTAGTATGTTTATCTATTTATTCTCATATACTTTATTATTGCTGTTTATTATCTATTTTATCGCTCACTAAGACTGTTGTCTGACTCAAGGTTTTATGTTTCCCTCTTATTACCTAGGGTTGTTCATCCAGTTGTGGATGGGCAGACTATGTGGAAAGTGATAGCTTAGTGAGAACGATGTTGTAATTCGGAGGCGAGCACGAGGCTGGCGTACTATCTTACTTACTGTCTAGTATTTCTATTTCTGTTGTTTGAGTTTCTCTTTGAGTGTTGTAGTGAGTCTTCGTGTACAGACTTTGATATTCCTATGATGTATGGATAACCTTTCTGGATGTTGTGAAAATTTTCAAAAGTTTGTTATATGATGCGGCAATATTTCTACCTGTTGTGTATGTTATATTATATTTTATCCTTGCGTTGTGAATTTTCTAACAGGTTCCGCTTGTGTTATCATACCTTGATGATCGTCCATAGTTGCCTGGCACGCCTTTCAGCGCATTATTCCTCTTATTTAGTGCGGGGGTTATGGGCGGTCGTCACATATTCGGATCTTTAGAGACTTGGGAATTGGCGATGCAATGAAGAGGAAGCTTGCATCAAGGTAACTAAGGGAAGAGTTGTGGATTGGTGGAACTCTGTCACTCTTGAGACTCTTGAAGATGATATCACATGGGGGCAATTCCAAGTCAAGTTCGACGAGAAGTTTGATTCTACCGTTCAGAAGTTTATTCCGTTTAAGAGGTTTGTCGAGCTTAAGCAGAACGGTAGGCCAGTGCTTGAGTATGTTTCTGACTTGAAGCTTTGTCGAAGTATGCTCGTTCATATGTCGAGACTCCTTGTCATAAGAACGAGAAATTTTTCATGGGCTTGGAAAAATACCTTGGAAACCAGCTAGTAGATCATCTGGATGATACTTATGAGAAGATCATGGAAAAAGCTCTAAGGCATGAGATTTTTTTTTCCCAAGTAAGAGACTGTTGTTGCAGCTAAGGAAGGACCAAAACCACAGTAGGATGGAAGTGACAAAAGGAGGAAGCAGCAACAACAGAAAGGAAAAAATGGCCAGAAGAAGCAGAAGAGCGAGGTGATATGCTTCAATTGCCAGAAGAAGGGCCACTATTCCAGGGAATGCAAGGATTCTGAAGGTGTGAAGAAGTGCTTCAACTGTGGGAAGCCTGGGCATAATAAGAAGGATTGCCTAGAACTAGTCAAGGGTAAGCAGGTTGGGAAGGCGTATGCTATGGAAGTTGTGCCATCTTCTTCGAGGACTCCTACAATGGAGGAGAAAGGGAAGGGTGTCATCATTCAAGGTAGTCTTCCTGATTAGAGATGTTTCAGTTCATGTGTTGTTCGATACTGGAGCATTGCATTCATTCATTTGTAATGAGTTTGTTTGTCGCTTGGGTTTGAAACCCAAGATTTTTGATATACCATTGGTCGGAACTAATCCGGTGAGGGTTCGTCCAGTATGTGTATGATTTTTTGTGGTTTAGTGTTATCGACTCAGGGTTGCCCTTTTGTGTGTGATTGCTTTGTTTTGAACTTTGCTACATATGGGATTGTTTCGGGTATGGACTGTCTCAAGAGGTATGGGGAAAAGGTGGGTTGTGAGAAGTTGGAAGTGACAGTCGGAATGTGGAAGGGCGGATGGATGTGACTCGAGGCAAGCCAAAAGACGGTGTCTTCGTAAGCTATTTATATTCGCTTGTGATTCCATGGGAAGACTTGGCATCTGTGATGATCGCTAATGAGTTTGAGGTTGTCTTCGATGAGGTCAAAGGGCCGTTGCATCGTGGGATTGAGTTCAGAATCAATTTGATCGAGGGTGCTAGACCTATCGTCATGCCTCTTAGGCAGATGGAGCCTATGGAACAACGAGAGATAGAGATGCAAGTTCGTGACCTTTTAGGAAAAGGATTCATTCGGAGGAGTATATCCGAATGGGGTGCACCAATTGTGTTCACAACCAAGGCTGATGGATCCTTGAGATTGTGTGTGAACTATCGTGAGCTGAACAAGGTGACCAAGAAGAAAAAGTATCTGTCCCCGAGGATCGATGACTTGTTCGATCAGCTTCACGAAGGCCAAAGTGTTTTCCCAGATGGATTTCGCAACGAGATTCCACCAGTTGAGGGTGGCAAAGGATAGTGTGTCGAAGACTTCTTTTAGGGCACCATCTGGTTTCTCAGAATGGTTGATGATGCCATTTGGGTTGACTAACGCGCCAGCATATTTCGTGGATCTTATGAATATGGTATTCAGATGTTAGTTGAACAAGTTCGTGCTTGTGTTTGTGGATAATATTCTGGTTTACTCCCGGAATAGGGAAAGAGCATAAGATGCACTTAAGAATTGTTTTGGAAATATTGTGAAAGCATTAGTTGAGAGCTAAGATTTCAAGTGTCACTTCTGGAAGAGCGAAGTGAGGTTCTTAGGCCATGATTGTTATGAAAAGGGAATAGTGGTTGTTCCCGCTAAGGTGGCAGCAATTCAGGACTTGGGTAGACCTAAAATACGACGGATGTACAGAGTTTCCTTAGATTGGCTCCGAAAACAAGGACGACCGGTTGTTCTTGATATCGAATGATTGAAATTTGAGGTTCTGAGGAAATGTCATCACTCAAAGTTGACGATTCATCCCAGTAGTAACATGGTGTATTAGGACATGAAGCGAGCTTACTATTAAAAAATGTAGGTCACACATGAGTTTCCTTAGGTCGTCGGTCGCACCAGATTTGATAGCGTTTGGCGAACACTATTAAGAATTATAGGTTGCACATGAGTTTCCTTGGGTCGTAGGTCGCACCAGATTTAACAGCTTTTGGAAAATACTGTTAAAAAATTTAGATTGGGCTTGAGTTTCCTTAAGTCGTAGGTCGCACCAGATTTGACAGCGTTTAGCAAACGCTTTTAAAAATTGTAAGTCGCGCATGAGTTTCCTTAGGTCGTAGGTCGCGCCTAGGCTATAATAGCATTTCTGAAAATGCTATAAAGGTCAATGGATTTGCCACTTCTGAGGTTGTATCGCGCACATAAAAACATGTGTTGCACACGTGTTTTTGGGTTGTTTTGAGAGGTCGATCACCAGACTGATCTAGAATTGAACGTAGAGATATAGTAGCATTTCCTAAACACTATGAAAGCCATTTTTGGTGTTTTGCTTAGTTTTTCACACCAGATTGATGCAGAATTGAACCAGAAGATATAATATCATTTCGAAAACGCTGCAAAAGGCTGTTATGACTTTGTGACCAGTTTTTCATAGTGAAAAAGCTGGAAATGCTATGAAATGCGGTATTGACCAAACGAAGCTTGTTTTTGAGTCGACGATGGTTCTATCTTCGATGCGAATCCAAGGAGGAATGTCTAAAGCACTGTAAAGTGTTCGTTGATCGTGGAAATGCAATGAATGTGAAGGCGATTCAAGTTGAACTTGAAGGATGTTCGCAATGTTGTGAAGTGTCCGTTGATCATGGAGACACAACGAATATGAAGAAAATTCAAGTTGGAATTGAACTCGTGGATAATGGTTGCTCGATATGGTATCTGAGCTTGAGGATAGTCGTCAGCGATGCCTACTACAGTTTTGAAGGCTGAGAGATTATCGTTGTCATAAGTTCTAGCGGGCTCAAAGCAGGGGTATAATAGGGACGCATAAAAAGCTAGTTGGACTAGTCAAGTACCCTGGACCCATTGGGTGGGCCTAGTTGTCTCTAGGAGGCAAATGTACGTTGGACGTGTAGTAGTCTGGTTAGAACTGGGGTTACCATTAGCCATTGACAGAAGGCAAGGCGTTTATCCAAGCATACAATTAACGATGGTTTCAGAGCAAGGTTGGTGATGATAGCTAGAGTCATGGATGTTGATTGTTTTGTTTGTATCGTCTTGTATAGATTGTTCGACGTTAAAGGAGATATCTCTAGGGCGCTTGTCTGATGTTGGTTCAGGCCTTCGGGGCTTGTTGCTGAGAGATTTCGACACCGATTTGGGGTGGTCTATGCTTGATAACTGATTACCATGAATGTACAGTTATTTCAACTTGGTTGTTTGTAAAGGCTATCATTGTCGGATATGGCGAAGACGGTTTGGGTTCTTCTCTGGTGGGTTGGTAGATTGGTTGGATTAATTTGCCTATTCTCATATACTTTATTGATGATGTTAGTTAGTTGTTTTATCGCTCACTATGACTGTTGTCTGACTCAAGGTTTAATGTCTCCCTCTTATTACCTTGGGCTGTTCATCCAGTTTTGGATGGGTAAACTAAGTAGCGGGTGACAGGTTGTCCCTTAGTGAGGACGATGTTGCTAAAAGGAGACAAGCAGTAGATTTACGAGCCAGTTCCTTATTATACATATTATGATGTTTTTCTGTTGTCTGTTGTATCCTTTGAGTGTTGTAGTGAGGCCTATTTGTACAAAGATTATTGATGTGGTCCAAAGATGTTATGGATATTATGTAATGATACAGAGGTTTAAATTTCTGTGCAATTATGCTTCACTATCATTGCCTGTGTATACGTTCCGTTATATTTTGTTCTTGAGCTATGAGTTATGCGACAGTTTTCTCTTGTGTTATCCTACCTTGGTGATCATCCGTAGATGCCTGGCACGTCCTTCAGCGCATTATTCCCCTTGTTAAGTGTAGGAGTTATGGACGGTCGTCACAGCCATACTATGTTCCTGGTATGGATGTGGTAATGGATCAAGTTCCAACCGTGGTGCTTGACCAACCGACAGCAGTTAGTCCTTGTGAGCTTATGCCTTGTGCATATTGTATCATGTATCGTGTGTTTTCCCTTTCCAACATTTTTATCTTTGTTGTCATAGTGTTTGTAATTGTTAGTGGTTCCTAAATCACATGAACTATGTTAATGAGATCTCTATGTTTGAAAATTTTTGTGTCGTTCGTGCATATATATTTAAATAAAATCTTATTTTCTTATCTAACTAATAGTTGTCCTAGAACTAAAGAGAATATAACTCTATGTTGGATAAATTTTAGCGAAGGACAAGCTTTTGCGTTGTTTTGTCACGGGTATAATAAATCACTTATTCCTTATTAAGCTAAAATTTATTCCGTCTTTCATGCGCGATTTCTGTTTTCGCATTTTGCGTGATAGACTTTCTTTTTGTCCAACATGTGACATGAATCATTTACCGCAAAATATAATTTTGAAAACGTTGTTTAAAAAATAAAACTTCTATCATTCACATTTTTACTGATTTACTTTCTTTTATTTAGGTCTGTGCAAAAACACAGAATTTGGGTATGGTAGTTTGCATGCGTTTAAACGTCTATTTTACGTTAAAATAGATGGTTTGAATGACGCAAAGCGCACGTTACCAAAATTATAGTTTTCATGCAGAGCCCGTATGGAAAGTAAACGGTGTTGAAAAGGAATTTTCAAAAATTTATAAAAGGAGTACTTGAAATTCAACAAATCAACAATTTTTTTCTTTTTCTTGTCGAATAGCCGAGATGAATGAATTTTTGACCATAAAAAGAAGTTTTTTTTTCTTTTACACGAATTTTATCGATCAGGAAAAATAAAAATATTTATTATACGTGTTATTTGCAGTTATTAAGTGGAAAATTATTTTTGTGAAAATTTTCAATTTTTGGTCACAGGAAAAGCATAAGAAAATTTTTGGGTGGTTTGTATGCGCGTTTTAGCGGTGCAATAAGACCGACGATGCGATAAAAGCGTTAACGATAACAAGAGAAAGACTATTTAGCCTTGGAATCGTTGTTACCACGCCTTGTCAATGATTCGCGCGTGTTGTCAATTATTGATGAGCCTTTTTGGACTGCCCATCAAGGCATGCTAGTGTCGAAGATTTGCCTTCGAAGCCCTCGAAGTAAATCGATTAATGAAGCCCATACTCCTATTCCACGATTATCCATCAGAAGCAGTCCCAAAGGAGTATGATGAGGCCCGGTCCAGCTAGCTACAAAGCGCTCATCTAAGGGTCTGCCTAAAGAATAGTTCATCCCAGATTTTTTCCATTCAAATTGCCCACGGCGGGTAGATCAAGCATCGAATCCGCACTGGATTTTTGGAAGAAAGACCGATTCTTCAGCAGATACTAATTCATTCAGTCGCAGCTATTCTATTGGATCCAATGGCACGTGTAGGTAACGGCCAAGCATTGTACTATCTATAAATAACTGTGTTTCAATTCAGAAAAGCAAGTATTGTAATAATTCTAGCAAATCAAAAAGAGAAATAACATATAAAGTGGACGCAGGCACCCACTTCGCCAAACCACTATAAAAACTCTGTGTGTAATCTTTTTTTAAATTTTCTGTGCATCGTTTATTGCCGTTAATCTTCACTTATTCTCTACAAATCTCTTTCCTTTGGGTGTTGAACCAGTTTTTGGTATCAACATTTTGGTGCTTTCACCGAGAACTTGACTTTCTCAAATCATTTTGGATTTTTTGCTCTACTTTTGGATCACTAAGTCCAAGGCAAAAATCCCATTTCTTATTATTGCATTGGTTTAGCAATGGCAGGGAAAACGACATGCAATACAACAAAAAAAATCCGTAGGTGGGATCCTCAACGAGAGCAGCTGGTGGGTCGACCGCCCCTGAAACTACTTCGGATCAGCCTGTATTACCCGCTGGAGGGGATTTAGCTCCATCCTCTGCCTTTGCAACTCGAGATGAATTCATGGTCATAGTAGATCGACTTAAGGAAACTACTGATGCCCTAAGGGTCCACTCTCAGGAGAATGCCGCTATGCGTGAAGACATGACTCGCATGGCAAGGCAATGGGAAGAATTCAGAAATCAAGCTCAGGAGCTCCGGGGCTATCCGCTCCCTTCTCCGCCGCCGGGCCAAGTATCAGGAAGCTCGTCTTCATCGGAAGAAGACAGGAATCCACGCCGACCCCGACATCCGTTAGAGAGAATTGAAATTGCTTGACTACCGCAGACGGAAGAACATCAGAATCCGCCCGATGAACGTGCTCAAGGGCGTCCTGAACAGGTCGAGTTAGAAGTAGCCGACCCTGTAGCCCCACACAACCGGGAGCCTTCTCCTCCAGTAAACCGAAACGCTGTTCGAAGAAATCGGTCTCCTATATGCCCTCCCCGGAATCTTGTGAGGGACCAAGAAAACCAAAGAAGAAGAAATGCCCGGACGGTATTTCCTGATAGAAGGGGTAGAAGGAGTCCGTGGTTAGAGGAGGTCGATCCAGATACAGTGGTTCCACCAAACCTAGCCGCAATGGTACGACAAATTATGAACGATAGTCGCGGGCATAGAAATGAAGATTGGGTAATCGACCGAAGCCATACGCCGTTCACTGACGACATTTTGCAGGCGGAATTTCCCAGGAGATTCAATATGCCCCAAATGGACCAGTACGATAGGACTTCAGACCCACAGTAGCAGCTAATGAGATATTCTTGGCACATGGAAGTAGCGGTTGCACCTGACACAATCAAATGCAAGGCTTTTCCAATCTTCCTAAGTGGTATAGCTCTTATGAGGTTTGTCCATTTACCCGCGAAATCTGTATCTAGCTTTAAAGACCTGAGTGAAAAGTTCCTAACTCAGTTCCGCCTTCATGCCACCAAATCAAAACATGTCATGGCCTTGTCAGCAGTGAAGCAGGGGAGAGGCGAATCCCTAAGAAATTATCTCAATCGGTTTAATCGGGCGGCAGCCAAAGTTAGCAACCCCAACCACGAGACCGTTTTGATGGCCATGGTCGATGGCATCGACAAACGAACCGAGTTCGGGAAATATTTGATTGGAAAACCGCCGACCATGGTTGAAGCATTCTATGAAAAAGCCAACGTCTGATCAAGGCAAGAAGATGCGCAGCTGGAAGAAGACGGTCAGAGGGATGCCTTCAATCTGTCAACTCGAAACAACGTCGCGGTTAAACAATCCGGGGATAACTCGGGGAAAATCGAAGTAAATGTGGAAAATCGTGGCAAGTGAAGTGGTGAAGGATCGAACAGCGGTAGTTCGAAGCAAGGGAATTCCCAGAAGCGCCCCCGCTTCCAGGTATTTGAAACATATACGGCATTAAACGACACATTAGAGAACATATATCTCGATACCTGTAATACGATGCAATATAAGAAGCCGCCCCCATGAGATCCTATAGAGAAAGAACGTGCAACCGGGAAGTACTGTTTATTTCATGACATTTATGGGCACACAACCAATGAGTGTCGACATCTTAGGGACATCGTGGAAAAGCTGATTCGGGAAGGAAAACTCGACGAATATAAAACAGCTCCAAGGGACGGGGGCAAGGAACTTCAATGCCTAAGCAAAACCAAGCCACGGCTCGTGCTACCCCTCAAGAAAAAGGAAAGGGGATTGTTATTAATACCATCATGGGAGGACCGCCTCCCGCAAGTCATAACATTAGAGCCATGGAATGGTACATCAACGCCGCAAAACATCTTGATGTTGCAGAAGTAGATCCCCGTGAAGCCGCAAGTCCTATTAAACAAAGAAGAACGATGGGCGATGATATCATCTTCCGCGAGCGAGAATCATCTGGTATAGAAATTCCTACAGTCGATCCATTAGTAATATCAGCTGTTATTGGACCAGCTACCGTCCGAAAGGTTTTGATTGACAACGGGAGCTCAGTAAACATCCTATTTAAGCAGACCTACGACCAAATGAAACTAGATGTCAAGGACTTGGAGTTGTATGAAGGTCAGACACGTGGTTTCAATGGGTCGACCACCGAACCCATCGGCCAGGTCAAGCTATCATTGGAATTAGGAGATGGGGATCGACGAACAGTCAGGATTCTGCCATTTGTTGTAATGAATATCAACTCGCATTATAATGCTTTCTTGGGGCGGCCTGCCTTGGTTGTGTTTCGAGCATGTATCGCCCCTTGGTGTTTACTTTTGAAGTTCCCCACGGATAGCGGAATCGGAACTATGCGAGGAGACCAGGTAACAGATCGAGCGTGCAATATGGCAAAGTGGAAGGAGCTACGGAATGGCGGTAACCAGGAGTCTGAGAAATCTTCCCCCTCGGGGGAGAATAAGGAAGCATAGCAATTACAGAGAACACCCTGACCAGGACCGTCCGCCTGTGAGGTCGGAGACATCGACCCACGAGATAACGATGAGTCGGGGTGCAGAAAGGCGGCCCCAAATGAGGCCACCATAGAAATACCCATCGATGATAATGATCCCACCAAGGTCCTAAAGATTGGAGCTGACCCTGATCCCCTCCGGACGAGGGAGTTAAGTGAATTCCTTTGGGCAAATTTGGACGTGTTCGCCTGGACCCATGCTGACATGTGTGGGATATCTCTATCTTTTACAACCCACTCCCTCAGCATCAACCCAAAATATACTCCAGTAAAGCAAAAAAGGCGGATGCTAGGACTCGAAAGGTCGAGAGCTTTGAAGGAGGAAATCGGGAAATTACAGGCCAATGGGTTCATCCGGGATTCAACCTATCCCGACTGGATAGCTAACCCGGTACTTGTGAAGAAGGCTAATGGGAAATGGAGAACTTGTATCGATTTCTCTGACCTAAACAAAGCGTGCCCCAAAGTCAGCTTCCCATTACCAAGGATCAATCAGCTTGTCGACTCGACCGCCGGGCACGAGCTACTCTCATTCATGGATGCGTATTCCGGATATAATCAAATTGCCATGCATGTCCCTGACCAAGAACACACCAACTTCTTTACTTATCTCGGACTATACTATTATGTGGTGATGCCTCTTGGTCCAAAGAACGCAGGAGCTACCTATAAAAGGTTAGTCAATCGAATGTTTCATGATCAAACTGGGAAAACAATGGAAGTATATGTAGATGACATGTTGGTAAAATCAAAATGATCGTCCGAGCATATGGATGACCTGTCAAGGATGTTTAACATCCTTCGAATATATGGAACGAAGCTAAATCCGCTGAAGTGTTCTTTTGGAGTGGCATCAGGCAAATTCCTCGGTTTCATTGTGAGTTCCCATAGAATCGAGATCAATCCTGATTAGATTGCAGCCCTTAAAGGGGTCCAGGAACCTCATCGGATAAAGGATGTTCAGAGTTTAGCGGGAAAGATAGCAGCTATGGGACGGTTCATCTCGAAAGCCACTGATAAATGCCTGCCGTTCTTTGAATTAATAAAAAGAGGAAAGCGAAACTTTGCTTGGACACCTGACTATGTCGAAGCTTTTCACAATCTACTCGACCATCTTGAAAAGCCTCCTATTCTCTCCGAACCTATCTATCATGAGGACTTATTCGTTTACTTAGCAGTATCAGCACACGCACTCAGCTCAGTTCTTGTCCGAGAGGAAGATCGAGTACAACGACCAGTCTACTATGTGAGTAAAAAATTAACCGGGGTCGAACGTAATTATCCTAAAATTGAAAAATTGGCCTATAGTTTGTTAATCACATCGAGGAAGCTTCGACACTACTTCCAGGCCCATCCAATTAAGATATTCATTGATCAGCCTCTTTGACAAATCTTACAAAGGCCAGAAGCGAGTGGGAGACTGCTAAAATGGAATATTGAATTAAGCCAGTTTGACTTAACATTTATTCCTCGGAAATCGATCCGAGGACAAGCTTTGGCTGATTTCATAGCAGAGTTCACTACCCCAGAGGAAGAATGTCAAGACGAGGACCCTGAGCCCATGAGGATCGAGCAGAAGCCAGTCAGTTGGAAGCTCTACACAGATGGGGCCCGAAATAGACAACGTTCAGGAGCCGGCATCGTACTTTTGTCCCCTGAGGGGCGCTCGGTCTATTATGCTCTGAGATTAGAATTCCTAGCAACCAATAACGACCCTGAATACGAAGCCCTGATTACCGGACTCAAACTGGCTAAAGACCTAAAGATAACATCGCTCGACATCTATTGTGACTCACAGCTTGTAGTCTGTCAAGTCAGAAAATAATTCGTAACCCGAGGAGAGCGACTGACCTCTTACCTCAGAGAAGTCGAGAAGCTGTTACAGGGCTTCGACTGATACAACATTTCCCATGTTCCTCGAATAGAAAACCAGAAAGCGGATAGGCTAGCTAAAATGGCTAGTTCGGACCATCCGAGCGAAACAGAGTTAGTCCTCGTAGAAATCTTAAAGATGCCAAGCATCGACCAAATGGATGTCGACCAGACAGACGTCGAACCCGAAGAAGAATCATGGATGACTCCCATTAAAAATTTCCTTCTCCACGGGCAATTACCTGAAAAGAAAAACGAAAAATGGGCCTTGGTACGACGAGCCTCTAGGTACCTTATTCAGCAAGGCCAACTCTATAGAAGAGGATTTTCTGTTCCTATATTCCGGTGTATAGCCAACAACGACATTAAAAGGATTCTGAAAGAAGTACATGAGGGGGATTGTGGAGCACACACCGGGGGGCAAGCCTTTGCCCAAAAAATACTGCGCTATGGGTATTTCTGGCTGACCATCAATAGGGATGCATCCAACTATGCCAAAAAATGTGATAAGTGCCAGAGATTCGCGCAAATCCCATGAGCACCCCCGACAAATATTACCCCGATGACTAGTCCTTGGTCGTTTGCAGTGTGGGGAATTGACATCATAGGAACATTGCCTATTTCGAAAGGGGGTGCAAGGTATGCAATTGTGGCGGTAGACTACTTCACAAAATGGGCAGAAGCTGAGCAAATGACTACAATCACAACGAAAAAAGTTATCAACTTCATCGTCAGGAATATCATATGCCGATATGGAGTGCCTCAAACTATTGTCACAGATAACGGAACTCAGTTCGACAGTTTAGAATTTTGAGATTTTTGTGAGAAATATCATATTGAAAAGAAGTACACTGCAATCGCACACCCCCAATCCAATGGTCAAGTCGAAGCGGTCAATAAGATCATCAAGACCATTTTGAAGAAACGACTGGAACGCACTAAAGGAAAATGGGTCGACGAGTTACCCTTGGCACTATGGGCATATCGTACTACCCATAAGACCGCTACGGGCCATACCCCCTTTGCTTTGTCGTACGGATCCGAAGCAGTCCTTCCGATCGAGCTTGAAGTCCCGACTCATAGGACAACATACTATGATCCCCTGACTAACAAGGCACTTCTCTTGACGTCTTTGGACATGATCGACGAAAAAAGAGATGAAGCAAATCTTCGTGCTCAGGCTCATAGGCAAAGGGTTGCTCGATATTATAACAAGAAGGTCCGACCAAAAACCTTCGAAGTAGGCGACCTGGTCTTGAAATGAATCTTTCCAGTTCCTGTGCATATGGGCTCGAAATGGGAAGAACCTTACGTCATTCAGAGAAAGCTCGATAATGGAAGTTTCAGATTAGTAACTATGGATGGAGAGCTGTTTCAAAGAGCATGGAACGCGGAGCATTTACGGCATTATCTTTCTTAGATTTTGTACTTCAATGTTTTTACCTTCTTTCTGCATTTAGATTATTTATTTATTTGTTTCTAGCATTGTAATAAGCGACCATCATCAGTCGCGTTATTGTATTAATAAGCATCTCCGTTCTTGCTCTAATTTGTTGTAATTATAGAAGAGCCAGTGATTGTGATTGAACGACTGACCTTATAACCTTTACCTTGGATGAATCAAGGATAAGACTGACGCCTATCCAGGCATACTGATCGACCATCAGACCTCGACTCTCGACCTCATTGACTTGAGGAAGAGCATAAACAACACCCAAGCGTGAATGGTGCACCTTGACAAAAGATCGCTCAAACAATAGAACTTTACCCTTTACTGACCAAAGGATAAGTATATAAGCCTCAAGGGCCCCTGTTTAGTTACATCCAGGTTTTGATTAAGGATGAGACAACTTAAACTCGATGGGGGAGTTCGCCACTCAAAGTTCTACCCGACATTGGGGGCAAAAGATGTAGCCATCACCCCCGATTAGGATGAAGGACGACTTACCCTTAATGTTTTAAAAAAAACATAGCTATGAAATCCATGCGACATTTATATACACGTTATCATCATAAGTTGATTTTCATTTAAAGTACCCTGATATCATTACAAAATATTACTGCCTGGCAGGTGCTATCCGGATAGCGCTATATCATCAAAAAAAAAAAACTACACAGAAATGGAAAGTTTAAACGGGAGGCGGCATCAATCCTTGTTCTACCATCTCAGCCAACTCCTTCTGTCTGATTATCTCTAACATCTCCTCAGTGGTCATCACGCGTCTTGACCCCCCAAGCGTGCTACCAAAGGAGTGAGGAGTCGGGATAGAAGCCTGTGGATTCGCCAAGGTAGCAGGGAATGGAGCTGCAGATATAATGGTCGCGGGATTGAATTGAGGAAGTCTAGTGTTTCCAGGATCTTCAATGGGCTCGGGCTTCAAAGCGGAAATTTCCTTGTCTTCCTGATCCTTGGTCTCGGCCATAGATGGGCGACCCTCTTTTTTGGATTCCTCAATAATCTCGACATCAGGAGATACTAAGTCGACCGTTTCTACTTCTGCAGCCTTGATCACCTCCTCAGTAACGCCCTTTTTCTCGGCGATAGGTCCTTCGTTTGTCGTTTCAGAAGCAATGGAAATCCCTGAAAAAGAGAAAAGATACATGTAAGCTGGAGTAGGATAAGGGTTTGGAAAAGAAGAAGGAGAGAGGAGAAGCTCACCTTCTGTATTCGAACCGGCCACCTGTCCTTCCACGACCTTGACTTTGTCGGATGGAAAGGTAAAAGACGAACCCCTCTCGGTAACCCTATGTGCAGAAGGCGTGGGAGCATAAGGACGACTATCACTAGCTTCAGTCTAAAGGAACAATTTTCCCTTCACCTTACGACGCTCCGCCTCTGCCATTTTCCTTTCTTGTTTTCGTGCCTCCACCACAATGGCACGCTCTCTGTCATTCAAGATATGGGTCATCAGTGACGTCTCATTCACTGGACGACCCTGTGTTGCCTTCTTCTCTTCCTCCTATAAGAGTACCTTCCACACATCAACTAACGACTTGGGATATCCAGGCATCCAGGACAAATCCCTGCGGCGAAGAACATCCGCGCAAAATAGAAGAACCTGGCGAGCATGCCCCTTCTTCATCTCAACCTTCTCCCGGGCATGCTTGGCCTTAAGAGTCTCAACTTCAATGTCATGCTGAAGCTTCAGATTACCAGCGGACTCGACCGCTACAACAGCGCTCTTTTCGGCCTGATCCTTAGCTAGCTCTGATGAATGAAGGGCACCCTTTAAATTCTGAATTTCGAGGTCAAGCTACGCTCTATCCCTCTTCAAAGCTGCAATTTCCTCCCTCATGGAGGCGCATTCCTGGCCTTTTTATTGGGCCTGAATCTCCAACTCTTCGATCTCTTTCCGGTACTTTTCTCTGTCCGCCGCTGCCTGTAACTCTTGGTCTTTAATTCTCTTTTCAAGAAACCCGAAGGTCCTCTAACCATTGTCGACATCCCTTTTTAAACTAGCAAGTTCGACTAGTTTTTCCTTTAATGCCCCCACTTACCTGCTCGGCATATTCCAGCATAGCGTCATATTGAGACAAGGCATATTCCAAATTACTGCGCATACGGTGACGAAAGCTGTGAGGTAATGGTTGTATTTCAGGGAGTGCTCCGATCTCAGAAAAAACAAGATCGGGGAAATTTCGTTCCAATTCTTGGAATTGGTCGACGGAAGAAGTGCCGGCCATAGGATTGGAGCGATGGGTCACTACCCGGAAAGACTCAGCTTCTTTTTTCTCCTTGGACTTGGGAAATTTATCCACTTTCCTCTTATTGGGCGTGTTACTCAACCCTTCCATATCCTTCGGGGATCGATCACGACTTTTCGAGCATCTCTTTTTCTGCCTATCCTGGTCCTTGGGCAGTTGATCTCCTCTTTCTTCTCTTAATTCTTCTCTCTCTTCTTCCTTCCTGTCTCTCTTTGCAACTTCTTCTTCCCTCCTCCTGTTATCAATGTCTTTTTCATTGACGTCTTTTTCAGTATGGGGCAAGGTAGCTTCCCTTGGCCCGACGTCCCTTGAAAAGGAAGCGAACCAATCTCCATAAAACTCTTCATCAACACCTATTAGGGAAGCAAAATGACGTGAGTTGTCTTTGATTTGCATAAAAGCATTTGGTGTTTTAACATGCAATAAAACCTTATAGCTATGACAAAATTATACCTCCAATGTCGCTCTGTTTGTCTGGAAAGGACATTCCCTCAGATTGGTGGGCAAAGAATCGATCTGGATTTAAGCTTTGAGGAGAGAGAATAACATCAGGAATTTGAAGATTTTCCAACCCCGGAAGAGGGGCTGCGTCGAGCTCCGCCTGCAAGTCATGAGGTGAGGGAAAATCATCTTCAACTCCTGAATTTTTCGGATGAACCTCAATGGATTCTTCTTTGTTTATATTCCTTGGTGCCACTTTGGGAGACCTCTTAGCGGACACCTTCTTTTTCGATCGATGTCCGACCCCATCGCGAGCAACTTCTAGAAACTTGACTTTCTAAACCTGCCTTTTGAAAATAGGCTTCTTTGAACTGGATTTCCTTTTCTTCTCAGGCAAAGGACGAACAGAGGACCCTCCGACCTGTGGAATCGCCTGTTTATCACCTGACCTTTTTGTGACTGGGGGCACGTCATCTCGCGCCGGTACTTCAGGGTCAGGCCCTTCTTTCGTTGAGCCCTTCGACCTATGCTGATCGAGGAGGGCATATCGGTGCAAGTTTTCATTGGTTAGGTAGTCCCAGAACTCCCGCTGCTTCTTTTCTATCTCGATCAGCTGTTTGTGGCATTCTTTAAAGACCTCCCCCTCAGGTCTTGCTAGCTCGCCTTCTGTATATTGAAAGAAATATCAGTTGGGGAGAGAGACTCCAATAGTACAGGAGAACTTACCACATTTTAACCAGTATTGAGCGCACCCCGACTGTTGCTTAATCCAAAACCAATCTCTCCTGGGGTCGCCCGCCTTGCTTGGAACCTCCTCAATAATCTTCCGACCTCAAACAGCTTCAAAGAAAAATAAAGAAGGAGACTTATCATTGTGTCTAAGGTTGAAAAAGAAGGCTATGTCATCAAAGGTCGGAAGATGTCCCAGTAATCTCAGAAATAGGTAACAAGTCGACAACAGGTTGCCATAAGCTATCGGATGAAACTGCATCGGAGCCAGGTTCATTCGACATAAAAAATCAATGATGAAAGGAGGAAAAGGGGGAATGGCTCCCACGTTGCACATCGGAAGAGAAATTGCCATATAACCATCCAGGGGATTATGAGGTCTGTCGTTCTCCGCGGGGACTAGAACGTCATCAAAAGGAATGTTATGTTTCGCTGTTAAATGTTTTAATCGTTTGAGAGTAATGTTGGATTTTTCTGCTTCTGGAGGGCTCCTTAGGATTTCCGCACCAGGAAGCATATCGAGCGCCAAAGGTATAGGTGTCGCCTCGGATAGCTCGACTGATATCGGGGGGATGGGTTGCGGATCTATCGACCGACTTTGAGGATCGTTGCTAGAAGCGGATTCTGAGTGGCTTGTAGATTCCAAAGAATTGTCCATTCAAATGGAAAAAGGTGTCTCTCCGCTATACTTCGACTTAGCCATTAACCTATTAAAAAGAGGAAAAAAAACGAGTAACTGGTGATCTAGTTTGCGATAAATAACAAAATCTTTTGCCATCAAGATTAGAAATTTGATATTGATAGGTTTAGTACGGAGAAACCCCGATGATGGAGTCAAATTAAACCTTAGATCACAGTAAAAAAAGGGGGGAACAATTGTGCAAAAATGATATTTCGAAATGGAGAGCAATTCATACCTGAAAAAGATGATTTTTGGAGAAGATGATGATCGCTGACTGTTTTTTCTTTCAAAGCAGTAGATTAACCCTCGCAATAATAAAAAAGTAAAAAAGGAATGGGTAAATGAAATTTTACTTTTATAGCAGTAAAGAAATGTGGCTATTCAGATTCGATCAATCTGATTGGACCAGGCGGACGCGTAACGAAGTTGGAAAATCAAAAGTCAGCTGATAAGACAGGGAGATAGAAAGGCGCCGTCATTATTTGAATTCATTTACAATCTCGAAGCAATTGATGGGACTTGACACAGTGTGCGGTACCCATTGAATGAAAGTCGGGGCAACCAGTGGAGTAAGCGATGCATAGACTTTGGTTCAAAAAATGTAGCGGCAAAGCATGCTTCCCATAAAGTGAATCATACTTTGGGGGGCAATGTGTTGATGAGCCTTTTTGGACTTCCCATCAAGGCATGGTAGTGTCGAAGATTCGCTTTCTTAGCCCTCGAAGTAAATCGATGAATGAAGCCCATCCTCCTATTCCACGATTATCCATCAGAAGCAGTCCCAAAGGAGTATGATGAGGCCCAGTCCAGCAAGCTACAAAGCGCTTATCTAAGGGTCAGCCTAAAGAATAGTTCATCCCAGATTTTTTCCATTCAAATTGCCCACGGCGGGTAGATCAAGCATCGAATCCGCACTGGATTTTTGGAAGAAAGACCGATTCTTCAGCAGATACTACTTCATTCAGCCGCAGCTATTCTATTGGATCCGATGGCACGTGTAGGTAACGGCCAAGCATTGTACTATCTATAAATAACTGTATTTCAATTCAGAAAAGTATGTATTGTAATAATTCTAGCAAATCAGAAAAAGAAATAACATATAAAGTGGATGTAGGCACCCTCTTCGCCGAACCACTATAAAAACTCTATGTGTAATCTTTTTTTAAATTTTTTGTGCATCGTTTATTGCTATTAATCTTCACTTATTCTCTACAAATCTCTTTCCTTTGGGTGTTGAACCAGTTTTTGGTATCAACACCAATTAACTTATTTTACGTTATAGAGATTGTTTTATGCCTCCTTTACAGTCTACGGATGGAAATTTTTGGAGTATTTTGGGTAATTGAGGTGAAATTTCCACTGTAAGTCGGGAAACGGAATATTTACAAGCGAAGAGAACGTAAATTCCTTCACTTTAATTTCCTTTTCTGGTTTACGAGAAATTAAATAGAAAGGGATTAGAAGCGTTGGCATTTTGGATGTTAGGGTTTGGATGCAAATTTGGTTGCTTCACACTTTTATTCGTAATCGTGTGATGATATTGGATGGAAAAGGATTCCTAAAATCTGCATTCATACAGAACTTCTAGTATATATTTAGGATGTTTTGCATCATATTTTCTTAAGTGTTTTAAAAATTTATTGCATACATATGGGAGGATCCAATTTAGAATCATTGTGCACGCATGTTTTATGGTTGAAATGCATTATGTACACCATGCACATGCACACTTGTTTGCAAAGTGGATGTACACTAATTGGTTGTGTAGAATATGATAAGTAGATGTTAGAATTTCAAGGCGAAATTCCTTTTAAGGGGGAAGAATGTAATAACCCGGAATTTTGACAAAGAATAAGTTAGTTATATAATTTGATCTCAAAATAGGAATTTCTGCAAATGATGGAATTTGACTACGAAACTTTAACCGTTGCGTTCGTCTCGGAATTCTAGTTAACTTTCATGTTTGGAGTTTCACGAACAGAGTCCGTTTGAAAAAATCACTGGAAAAATACGAAAAACTTACGGAAATAAATAAACATATATAATATATCTTACCATTTATAACTGTCCTCACTGGCCGAATCAGCCGAAGGATAGTCGACACTCCTGGGGGAGCGGTCGATTGCTTCGGGACGGAAGTACCCAACGACGGATAGGTTAAGATGATTTGATTTTATATATAATATTATATAAACAAATGGATGTTTATTTAATCAAATCTAACGATTCATTGCCAATTCCACTCCTATAAGTAAAGGGGTAAGCCTCACTCTTTTCCACATAAATCTGTAGGTAGCATCAAAGCTCTACCATCTTCCTTTCACCTCAAATCAATTTCTAAATCCAGAATATATTCGTATACAATCAATCAAATATAAATCATTCAGATTTGAAAGGGATTTATAAAATTCAAATGGAAAATGATACGAACTGACGTATAAGTTGTTTTTCATTAGATTCTTTCCTCTTTTCCTATTTTCTTGCAGATCTACAAATCTGAATGTATCCCCTTTTCAGAATAACTGCAGATCTGTAAAAATTTGGGAATTGCAGGCCTAAAAGGTTATTCAGATATGGATGCTTCCAGGTGAGTGTGAAATTTACATACAAAGTTATAACAGTTTATTTATCTCATTTGAACTAGACTTTAAATATATGCCTAATGTAACGACCAGGTTTTCGACTGTAATAACCCGAAAATCTGGGCCAGTTTAAAATTTTTATTTTGGCAATTTTAGCGAATTTTGATTATTTAAAATGAATTATTTTAAATAATATCGACGAGAAATTTGTTTTGAATATAATTCGAACGTATATATTATATACGTCGTCGTTAGAATATAAATATTTATTTATAATTATAAATAGAATTGAAAATGGCGTGGTAGTTCGATAATTCGATTTCAAACTTCAATTGAATGTACCGGGTGCAAAACAATCCGGATTTTAGTGAAACCAAAAACATTAGGATCTAATTGATGATATCTTTCCAACGAATCCGAATAATCGAAATTTCATAGCGGGGATAAAAAGATATGTCCAGTTGAAAATTTTGAATAGTCGCTATGGAATTCAGGCCCTTAAAAATGGACATTTTGCAAACGACCTCGGATTTCGACGAAACCAGTTTTGTTGGGTCCGGGATGTCAAGTTATTACTAGATTCCAATTTTCATAATTTTTCGAATCAATATGTGAGCGTGGCAAAGAAAAACGCGTTTGACCAGTTTCAGTTGATTTTAATCGACTGGAAAATGGCCATTTTTCCAACGGTCTCAGAATTCGACGAAATTAGTTTTGTTAGGACCGTATCGTCAATACGAAGCTAGAAAATATTTTTCTGGAAATTATAGAGTTTGTATGTGGCCCCAATAAATTGAAATGTGCGTTTAAATTGAATATATATAGATTTATATTTTAATTTAAACAGAAAACTGATCAGAACGATAAAATTGGCCAACGAAACATAACCCATTGTGTTCAGAATGGGGGTAATTAGCTAGGGGCGATAGTCGGTGAGTTTCGCTTGGGGTTCGTGGTGTTAAACAGACGATTATTGAATTAAATAAATAAATGAAATAAATATATAAAAGGAGCAAAGCCTGGTCAAACCCTCATTACTCTCAGCCCCGGGTCAACGTTCGAACGCGCCTCCTTTTCAAAACAATCGGCCGATTTAGGTCAAAAATAAAATTCCCCAACCCCGCTCGATTCCTTCAATAAAATTCCCAACTTTGTAGGGGAAAATGATAGAGGAATCCATGGGCTATCAATCCATACCGGTGTCGTGATTTTTAGTTTCGTATTTGGTTCGATTTAGGGGTGCAAAGCACCGCCGTTCGCAGGCGGATTCCGGCCACCTGGGGAGCTCGAGCGGCGAGCCTTCGCTGGCGAATGAGGAGCAGGCGACGACGGTCCTCGTGGAAGTCGCAGTTCTGGCTCGCGGTGGTCGTAGCAGCGTCGAAGTGGAACCCTAGATTTTTGCTGATGGGTTCGGATGCGTACAGTGGAGTGAAGAAGAAGGGACGATGAAGAATGTGGTCTGTAATCCGTGACTTGGAAGCTTTCGATGGGTTCAAACACACCAAGACAAACAGTGAGCATTTACAGTTTCAAATAAATATACGCATGGATTTTATTTTCAGATTAAAATTAGAAATAACATTGATTTTAAATGTATGAAGAGCATGATTTTTGAGATATAAAATGTCATGATTTTTGAAAGATAAAATGGCATAGTTTTCAAGATAAAAATAGCAAAGATAGTTAAAAATAAATTAGCATTGTTTTATTTACAAATTTTAGAAAATATAAAATTTGCTTTGATTTGAAAATATACGATACTTTGATTTGAAAATATATATCTCCTTGTTCCGAGAATATATATCGCATTGCTTTTGAAATAAAATATACATTGTTTTTTCTTAAGAAATAGAAATCGCAGTAGTAAAAATGTGATTTTTATATATTGAATAGCATAGTAAAAATTCGATTTTTATATATTGAATAGCATAGGAAAAATGTGATTTTTATATATTGAACATCGAAGTAAAAATATGATTTTTATATATTGAACATCGAAGTAAAAATATGATTGTTATATATTGAACATCGAAGTAAAAATGTGATTTTTATATATTGAATAGCGTAGTGAAAATTCAATTTTTATATATATAGTGGCTACGGGCGACTAAAGTGAAGAAGGGCGAGAACGACGAAGATTTCTACTTTTGAAGTATCGTGAAGATGGATTAGCTATCGGTGAGAACTTCTCACCTTTCAATTTAATTTTCTAGTTATATATATATACTAGGATGCAGACGGTGCTTAGTAGCACCCGACACAATCGTCCACAGACCATGGACTTGTTTGTTTGGTTGCATAAATTAGTTAGATGCTTTGATTTGAATTGAATTGTTTGGTGAAATGAAATTGATTTGATTGATGTGTGAATGGCGTGGGCCTTCACTAGACCGGGGATAAGGCTAGGCCTCGTCCCGTTTCTAGTATCGTGCCGTTATGCCGCCGAAATTTTTTAAAATATGTTAGAAAAATAAAAATAACATTTTATTGAATAAATGAACCGAATAGAATATTCATAGGTTGAATAAAATGTGTTATCGTTAAAAATATAATTTTTAACGTGAATGTGAATAAATAAATATTCATTTACAAACCGGACGGTTTGTTTATGTACACCTATTTGAAGGACATTGATTGGGACGACAAATTTTACACATCGCCCAACTGCACAAATAAAATATGTGTTTGATTGTTTGAAACCCCACACGGGTGTTAGGATGAAATTTGAAGTTCACTCATCCTGATTGATTAGATATGTCGATCGATCGATTGACAGGCTGTTATAAGCGTTAGATATTTATATTTGATGCTTATACAGTGTAGTGCACTTTGGTTGATGGTTGATTATTTTTCAATGCTATTATACATGTGTTGTATGAAAATCCATATAATTAACTTTATATGGTAATTGATTGGGCCTCATTCCAATTTGAAAAATAAAGAATAATATTAAATAAAGGTTCATGTGTTGCAGTACTCATCCATTGAGATTGGTCATGTGTTGAACGAAATATTTTAGTAATAAAATTTACATCTTTATCAATATAAAATAAAGGTTCATGTGTTGACAGTACTCATCCATTGAGATTGGTCATGTGTTGAACGAAATATTTTGATAATAACAACTATTTTGAAAAAGAAATATTTGAAATAGAATATTTGAAAATAGAAATTTATGAAGCCGTGTTGATTAGATTGACGCCATTTTGACGTGAACGATATTTATATCGATTTTATTCGATTTCGAAATGAATTGAATATATAACGATTTCGAAATGAATTGAATATATAACGATTTCGAAATGAATTGAATATATAATGATTTCGAAATGAATGGAATATATAACGATTTCGAAATGAATGGAATATATAACGATTTCGAAATGAATTGAATATAAAACGATTTCGAAATGAATTGAATAGATAACGAATTTGAATTGAATTGAAAACGAATTCGAATTGAATTGAAAACGAATTCGAATTGAATTGAAAGCAAATTGAAATGAATTCAAATTGAATTGAAATTTGAATTGAATAGAAATGAATTTTAAAACGAATTTATAAAGAAGAATTCAATTTTGATTTGAATTGAAATGGAAGTTGAAATTGCTTTTGAAACGAATTTAAAACTATTTATATAATTTGTTTTAAATAGAAATCGACGAAATATATATTATATATATAATATAATGGCCTGAATAGAACGCGCCGCGCCGCGGCAGTTCGTGAATTTCGACCATTTATTTCAAACGGACATTACGGGAGATCCGACCGTCGGATTCTCCTAAAACCAGAACCGTTGGGTTCGTATCGAAAAGAGATTTCCAACGAATATTAGAAATTAGAAATCTAACGGTTGGATTTGGAATTATGTCCAGATCAAATTTGAAAAAGGTCGCTGTAAGTGCAGTTCGATGGCCGTTGATGGAAATCGACTATACGGGCCTTGATAAAATTATTAAAAATAGTAATAATTTGTGTAAAATCATAAGAAATGGTTTAGAAAGAATTGGGATGAAAAACTCCATATTTGAAAAGATAAAAATAGATTTTTATCTAAATGAACTAGTTTTGAACTAGAATTATAATTCTATTTTTTTTAAATAAATAAATTGAATATGAAAAGGGTTTTAAAAATAACCAGCATTTCCAATGATTACATCAGAGTGGATTTGAATCGAAATTGTCTTCGGAATATTTCGATGTTGGAATTCGTGATTATGCAGATGTTGTTATGGAAATTTGAAAGATATATATATATATATTTATATCGTTATTTCAAATACGACATTTGTTAATCGTAGAATTTGATATTGAATATAAGCCGGGATATTTTCTATTCAGAGCCTTGTATTTAATATCAAATGTGATTTGGGTTTGTCGTGAATGGTGTCTTCATTAACACTGTTCTTGAACCCAGTAGAGAAAAGATTAAATCTTTTTATTTAGATTTAATGAAGTGTACCAATTAAATAATGTTTAATTGGAATTGAATTGATGTTGATTTTTGGGTTTATCGTGGACAGTGTTTTAAATAACACTCGTTCTTTAACCCGATCATTAATGAAATGTGATTTTGGGTTGTCGTGAACGGTATCTTCAATAATACAGTTCTTAGACCTAAAGGAGTTAAGAAAATCAGAAACTAACTGGAGATTAGTTAAGTTGAATAGTTTCCGAAGTATTGATCTGATGTTGGTTTCGGCCTTCGGGATTAATACTTAGGGAATTGCTCACTTGCTAATTTACAATTAGGGACTGATTGAAATGTGATGTGATTTTGGGTTTATCGTGAACCGTGTTTTAAATGATACTGATTCTTTAACCCAGTCACAGATTAAAACTAAGTGGAGTTTTAATGAATCTTTAATTAGATTGAAATAATTGAAATGGAGTATCACCAGTTTTGCTCCAGGCGATAGTTAAATCTTTAATTAGATTTGAACGTGACATGGTAATTGAATTTACCGATAACACCGTGGTGTTAGATATGAAGTATAACCAGTTTTACTTCATGGGATGAATAAGTTGGGATTGGGAAATTAAAACAAATGATTACTTCGGTAAGGTTCGCTAATCCCGACTAGTTTGAATTGATATTCAAAAGTAGATTAAAGAATAAATTCAAGAATTTATCTTTGATAAAATTAATGGGAACCTTTCCCTATGAATGTGAAATTTAGAAACTAACTGTCGGTTAGCTAAGCAGAATGGTTTTCTGGATATTGATCTGATGTTGGTTTCGGCCTTCGGGGTTAATATTTGGGGAATTATTCTCTTGATTAATTTACGGTTAGTGACTGATGAATTGGAATGAGGCGTATGTTGTGTTTGTGTAACACTTATTTAAAATATACGCGAGTTATTCGGAAAGACCGGGTTTATCCCATTCTGAATAACTGATACGACGATAAGTCGAAGATGAAGACGATGGTCGAAGACCGGAGGTCTTCACGTCGTTTGGGTAATTACTGATGATCTTGATTGGGATGTACACCCAAGAAGATGGAAACAGTTAGTGATCGTCCAGACGTACTTGGAGATCGATGGATATGCGGGGTACTAGGTGCCTCCGGTTTCGTTCAGACCCAGAACGGACTTGTAAATGGACTGTGTGTCTGACATTGGATTTTAGTCCGTGTGATTGGTCTCTATTAAATATATATCTGTTTGGCGGCGGAGAATTTATTCTCTTGCTTAACGCCCTTCTCTGAGACGTACGAGCTC
Organism: Allium sativum; assembly: GCA_030737875.1. Lineage (NCBI taxonomy): Eukaryota > Viridiplantae > Streptophyta > Magnoliopsida > Asparagales > Amaryllidaceae > Allium > Allium sativum. The sequence continues at coordinate 90,078,424 of CM060920.1, forward strand.
AGGGGTTATATATTGATGGATATCAAACGCATGGAGTGAATTGCCTGTGTGGCATGCCTAAGTGGCAATTGATCGAGGCTTCTGTTGAAAAGCAAAGTCTTGTGGTGATGATCAAAGCACGGCCTTTGTGGCATAGCTTTGTGTAACGTTTACTTCGCGAGTTTCACACCCGGTATGAACCAAAAACGGGAGACGGACCTCAGGGAGGACTTGCGTTTCTTTCTAGCTAGAAGTGGCGTCAGTGATTTTACACGCCCTGACGAGTTTGACTTATGTGGTTGTTGCTGTTGCGAGGCGCCTCGGTTATATCGGTTTCGGCCGATGCATTCTGGTCGGCAGACGGACCAGACTTACACCCCATAGGGTGGGGAAACGTAGTGTTCAGGCATAATAATCCACATCGGTGGACCGGCCCTGTCGCTCCAAGGCTTGCCTGCGCGCTTGCCTGAGACATGGGCTAGATTGTCTCGAATCGGTTGAGGACTATCTTTTGCCTCGGTTCATAGACGGAAATCCAATTCCCAAATACGTGACATTTGCGGTTTTAATTGTAGAACTAGTACGGCGACATGATATATGGTACCCATGCTGTCTATGATTGATACTTATGATTTGAAGTTGTTTTATACACTATGCACTTATAGTAGTATCAAATGATTTGTTTTAAACGTATCAAGCATTCTTTGGCTGTTATAAGGGAAAACCCTATCCCCCGGCTTGCGTTGCATTGTGTGATAGGACCTGGGTCTTATAACAGCTTCATTTTTCTTTATTTAGCATTGCGCTGTTGTTTCATGCACTGGTATTCTTGGGAGGAAACCCGTTCCGTGTTATACGGCGTGGTCCCTTGATTTACCTAACTTTGAAAATAAAGATTAATAACTGTTTTAGTTCTCACACCAGTCACATGACTGTCCTGGAGTTTATTGTTTTAACCTAAACTCTGGGTGCCCCTATTTTGACACGGGCAGCTAGTAGTTTTGGTTTTGCAGATTTATATTCACAGGATCCTGGTTTACAGCTGGAACGATATCCGGAAAGCTTTGTATCCGTATATCTCTTCTAGTTGTGTATTGTATTATTTTCCGCTGCGATGTATTTAAATGTAATTTAAATCTCTGATATTTCTGTGTAATGTTTATTCATTTATACTCTGTATATTCTTGTGATCTGATGCATTGTTGTAATATACAGTGAAATGTTCTTCGGTATGCGTTCTGTTTTGTCGTGTTCTCAAACGATAGGGCGTTTCGAACGGTCTGGGTCGGTTTAGCGACTGGTTCGGACCGAGCGAAATTCCTTGCCATCACAGTTGGTATCAGAGCCTTGGTTTGAAAAGCTAGAGAACAAGGCACCTTAGAACCATACGAAAGAATTCATCAGATATTGGATTAGTAATATCCAATGAGAATGACTCGTTAGAGATGGGATCAGTAGTATCCTAGAAACGAGTGTGAAGAGTATATTTTTCAAAGCGAAAACAAATTTTGTTTTGAAAATTTAAATCAATTATTCGTATTTGATTATTTATTTAATTGATTTGGACAATCCGATATATAAAGATTTTGCATATGCGTCTTGCAAACGTGTATTCGAAGTTTTAATATACTGGATGGTTATAGGATCATACTCTAGTTGCCCGGGGATAATTCTGGTGATGGGGCACTGTCGCCAGTATTTATTTTCGAGTAACGAAAGTGAGATTTCTATATTTCCATTAGACTGGTGTGAGAACCAAATCTTATATAGCTAGAACACTTTAGTGTGAATTGGCATCAAAAACAAGATTTTCAGTATATATATCAAAATTATGAATTTGAAACGTTAATTCACTAATTGATTGATGTTTGTGTTGCTTGTTTATTTGTTTGCTAAATTTTAACCATTTTGCCTAATTGAACCAAATATTGAATTGTATTGGAATTTGGTCGCATTTTCTTGCATATACTTGCACTTACATTGAACAGGTCATAGCAAGGAGGCTAGAGCAGAGAATAAAATTTGTTTGCCCGACAAATAGGTACATGTTTACTACATAATTTACTGTTTTGTTTGGGTGATGATGATTTTATGAGCATATTGGCTAGCCGCTTGGCTTTTTCTTTTTCTTTTTTGAGATCTGAAGGACCGGGGAAGCTATTTGAAATTCCCCGATGCTCCCGGTGCAGGGGAGGTTATGGCGAAATTTTTCGAAAATTTAGGGTGTTAGCCAAATTTTTGAAAATTTGAAAATTCTCAGAAACTGAAAAGTTGGAGAACGAAAGCCAGATCGATCGTAGAGTTGATTAATCAAACCACTTTCGACTTTGTTCCTTTTCGGGGACGAAAAGTTTTAAGTGGGGGAGATTGTAATAACCCGAAAATCTGGGCCAGTTTAAAATTTTTATTTTGGCAATTTTAGCGAATTTTGATTATTTAAAATGAATTATTTTAAATAATATCGACGAGAAATTTGTTTTGAATATAATTCGAACGTATATATTATATACGTCGTCGTTAGAATATAAATATTTATTTATAATTATAAATAGAATTGAAAATGGCGCGGTAGTTCGATAATTCGATTTCAAACTTCAATTGAATGTACCGGGTGCAAAACAATCCGGATTTTAGTGAAACCAAAAACATTAGGATCTAATTGATGATATCTTTCCAACGAATCCGAATAATCGAAATTTCATAGCGGGGATAAAAAGATATGTCCAGTTGAAAATTCTGAATAGTCGCTATGGAATTCAGGCCCTTAAAAATGGACATTTTGCAAACGACCTCGGATTTCGACGAAACCAGTTTTGTTGGGTCCGGGATGTCAAGTTATTGCTAGATTCCAATTTTCATAATTTTTCGAATCAATATGTGAGCGTGGCAAAGAAAAACGCGTTTGACCAGTTTCAGTTGATTTTAATCGACTGGAAAATGGCCATTTTTCCAACGGTCTCAGAATTCGACGAAATTAGTTTTGTTAGGACCGTATCGTCAATACGAAGCTTGAAAATATTTTTCTGGAAATTATAGAGTTCGTATGTGGCCCCAATAAATTGAAATGTGCGTTTAAATTGAATATATATAGATTTATATTTTAATTTAAACAGAAAACTGATCAGAACGATAAAATTGGCCAACGAAACATAACCCATTGTGTTCAGAATGGGGGTAATTAGCTAGGGGCGATAGTCGGTGAGTTTCGCTTGGGGTTCGTGGTGTTAAACAGACGATTATTGAATTAAATAAATAAATGAAATAAATATATAAAAGGAGCAAAGCCTGGTCAAACCCTCATTACTCTCAGCCCCGGGTCAACGTTCGAACGTGCCTCCTTTTCAAAACAATCGGCCGATTTAGGTCAAAAATAAAATTCCCCAACCCCGCTCGATTCCTTCAATAAAATTCCCAACTTTGTAGGGGAAAATGATAGAGGAATCCATGGGCTATCAATCCATACCGGTGTCGTGATTTTTAGTTTCGTATTTGGTTCGATTTAGGGGTGCAAAGCACCGCCGTTCGCAGGCGGATTCTGGCCACCTGGGGAGCTCGAGCGGTGAGCCTTCGCTGGCGAATGAGGAGCAGGCGACGGCGGTCCTCGTGGAAGTCGCAGTTCTGGCTCGCGGTGGTCGTAGCAGCGTCGAAGTGGAACCCTAGATTTTTGCTGATGGGTTCGGATGCGTACAGTGGAGTGAAGAAGAAGGGACGATGAAGAATGTGGTCTGTAATCCGTGACCTGGAAGCTTTCGAGGGGTTCAAACACACCAAGACAAACAGTGAGCATTTACAGTTTCAAATAAATATACGCATGGATTTTATTTTCAGATTAAAATTAGAAATAACATTGATTTTAAATGTATGAAGAGCATGATTTTTGAGATATAAAATGTCATGATTTTTGAAAGATAAAATGGCATAGTTTTCAAGATAAAAATAGCAAAGATAGTTAAAAATAAATTAGCATTGTTTTATTTACAAATTTTAGAAAATATAAAATTTGCTTTGATTTGAAAATATACGATACTTTGATTTGAAAATATATATCTCCTTGTTCCGAGAATATATATCGCATTGCTTTTGAAATAAAATATACATTGTTTTTTCTTAAGAAATAGAAATCGCAGTAGTAAAAATGTGATTTTTATATATTGAATAGCATAGTAAAAATTCGATTTTTATATATTGAATAGCATAGGAAAAATGTGATTTTTATATATTGAACATCGAAGTAAAAATATGATTTTTATATATTGAACATCGAAGTAAAAATATGATTGTTATATATTGAACATCGAAGTAAAAATGTGATTTTTATATATTGAATAGCGTAGTGAAAATTCAATTTTTATATATATAGTGGCTACGGGCGACTAAAGTGAAGAAGGGCGAGAACGACGAAGATTTCTACTTTTGAAGTATCGTGAAGATGGATTAGCTATCGGTGAGAACTTCTCACCTTTCAATTTAATTTTCTAGTTATATATATATACTAGGATGCAGACGGTGCTTAGTAGCACCCGACACAATCGTCCACAGACCATGGACTTGTTTGTTTGGTTGCATAAATTAGTTAGATGCTTTGATTTGAATTGAATTGTTTGGTGAAATGAAATTGATTTGATTGATGTGTGAATGGCGTGGGCCTTCACTAGACCGGGGATAAGGCTAGGCCTCATCCCGTTTCTAGTATCGTGCCGTTATGCCGCCGAAATTTTCTAAAATATGTTAGAAAAATAAAAATAACATTTTATTGAATAAATGAACCGAATAGAATATTCATAGGTTGAATAAAATGTGTTATCGTTAAAAATATAATTTTTAACGTGAATGTGAATAAATAAATATTTATTTACAAACCGGACGGTTTGTTTATGTACACCTATTTGAAGGACATTGATTGGGACGACAAATTTTACACATCGCCCAACTGCACAAATAAAATATGTGTTTGATTGTTTGAAACCCCACACGGGTGTTAGGATGAAATTTGAAGTTCACTCATCCTGATTGATTAGATATGTCGATCGATCGATTGACATGCTGTTATAAGCGTTAGATATTTATATTTGATGCTTATACAGTGTAGTGCACTTTGGTTGATGGTTGATTATTTTTCAATGCTATTATACATGTGTTGTATGAAAATCCATATAATTAACTTTATATGGTAATTGATTGGGCCTCATTCCAATTTGAAAAATAAAGAATAATATTAAATAAAGGTTCATGTGTTGACAATACTCATCCATTGAGATTGGTCATGTGTTGAACGAAATATTTTAGTAATAAAATTTACATCTTTATCAATATAAAATAAAGGTTCATGTGTTGACAGTACTCATCCATTGAGATTGGTCATGTGTTGAACGAAATATTTTGATAATAACAACTATTTTGAAAAAGAAATATTTGAAATAGAATATTTGAAAATAGAAATTTATGAAGCCGTGTTGATTAGATTGACGCCATTTTGACGTGAACGATATTTATATCGATTTTATTCGATTTCGAAATGAATTGAATATATAACGATTTCGAAATGAATTGAATATATAACGATTTCGAAATGAATTGAATATATAACGATTTCGAAATGAATGGAATATATAACGATTTCGAAATGAATGGAATATATAACGATTTCGAAATGAATTGAATATATAACGAGTTCGAAATGAATTGAATAGATAACGAATTTGAATTGAATTGAAAACGAATTCGAGTTGAATTGAAAACGAATTTGAATTGAATTGAAAGCAAATTGAAATGAATTCAAATTGAATTGAAATTTGAATTGAATAGAAATGAATTTTAAAATGAATTTATAAAGAAGAATTCAATTTTGATTTGAATTAAAATGGAAGTTGAAATTGCTTTTGAAACGAATTTAAAACTATTTATATAATTCGTTTTAAATAGAAATCGATGAAATATATATTATATATATAATATAATGGCCTGAATAGAATGCGCCGCGCCGCGGCAGTTCGTGAATTTCGACCATTTATTTCAAACGGACATTACGGGAGATCCGACCGTCGGATTCTCCTAAAACCGGAACCGTTGGGTTCGTATCGAAAAGAGCTTTCTAACGAATATAAGAAATTAGAAATCTAATGGTTGGATTTGGAATTATGTCCAGATCAAATTTGAAAAAGGTCGCTGTAAGTGCAGTTCGATGGCCGTTGATGGAAATCGACTGTACGGGCCTTGATAAAATTATTAAAAATAGTAATAATTTGTGTAAAATCATAAGAAATGGTTTAGAAAGAATTGGGATGAAAAACTCCATATTTGAAAAGATAAAAATAGATTTTTATCTAAATGAACTAGTTTTGAACTAGAATTATAATTCTATTTTTTTTTAAATAAATAAATTGAATATGAAAAGGGTTTTAAAAATAACCAGCATTTCCAATGATTACATCAGAGTGGATTTGAATCGAAATTGTCTTCGGAATATTTCGATGTTGGAATTCGTGATTATGCAGATGTTGTTATGGAAATTTGAAAGATATATATATATATATTTATATCGTTATTTCAAATACGACATTTGTTAATCGTAGAATTTGATATTGAATATAAGCCGGGATATTTTCTATTCAGAGCCTTGTATTTAATATCAAATGTGATTTGGGTTTGTCGTGAATGGTGTCTTCATTAACACTGTTCTTGAACCCAGTAGAGAAAAGATTAAATCTTTTTATTTAGATTTAATGAAGTGTACCAATTAAATAATGTTTAATTGGAATTGAATTGATGTTGATTTTTGGGTTTATCGTGGACAGTGTTTTAAATAACACTCGTTCTTTAACCCGATCATTAATGAAATGTGATTTTGGGTTGTCGTGAACGGTATCTTCAATAATACAGTTCTTAGACCTAAAGGAGTTAAGAAAATCAGAAACTAACTGGAGATTAGTTAAGTTGAATAGTTTCCGAAGTATTGATCTGATGTTGGTTTCGGCCTTCGGGATTAATACTTAGGGAATTGCTCACTTGCTAATTTACAATTAGGGACTGATTGAAATGTGATGTGATTTTGGGTTTATCGTGAACCGTGTTTTAAATGACACTGATTCTTTAACCCAGTCACAGATTAAAACTAAGTGGAGTTTTAATGAATCTTTAATTAGATTGAAATAATCGAAATGGAGTATCACCAGTTTTGTTCCAGGCGATAGTTAAATCTTTAATTAGATTTGAACGTGACATGGTAATTGAATTTACCGATAACACCGTGGTGTTAGATATGAAGTATAACCAGTTTTACTTCATGGGATGAATAAGTTGGGATTGGGAAATTAAAACAAATGATTACTTCGGTAAGGTTCGCTAATCCCGACTAGTTTGAATTGATATTCAAAAGTAGATTAAAGAATAAATTCAAGAATTTATCTTTGATAAAATTAATGGGAACCTTTCCCTATGAATGTGAAATTTAGAAACTAACTGTCGGTTAGCTAAGCAGAATGGTTTTCTGGATATTGATCTGATGTTGGTTTCGGCCTTCGGGGTTAATATTTGGGGAATTATTCTCTTGATTAATTTACGGTTAGTGACTGATGAATTGGAATGAGGCGTATGTTGTGTTTGTGTAACACTTATTTAAAATATACGCGAGTTATTCGGAAAGACCGGGTTTATCCCATTCTGAATAACTGATACGACGATAAGTCGAAGATGAAGACGATGGTCGAAGACCGGAGGTCTTCACGTCGTTTGGGTAATTACTGATGATCTTGATTGGGCTGTACACCCAAGAAGATGGAAACAGTTAGTGATCGTCCAGACGTACTTGGAGATCGATGGATATGCGGGGTACTAGGTGCCTCCGGTTTCGTTCAGACCCAGAACGGACTTGTAAATGGACTGTGTGTCTGACATTGGATTTTAGTCCGTGTGATTGATCTCTATTAAATATATATCTGTTTGGCGGCGGAGAATTTATTCTCTTGCTTAACGCCCTTCTCTGAGACGTACGAGCTCAGGGGTTATATATTGATGGATATCAAACGCATGGAGTGAATTGCCTGTGTGGCATGCCTAAGTGGCAATTGATCGAGGCTTCTGTTGAAAAGCAAAGTCTTGTGGTGATGATCAAAGCACGACCTTTGTGGCATAGCTTTGTGTAACGTTTACTTCGCGAGTTTCACACCCGGTATGAACCAAAAACGGGAGACGGACCTCAGGGAGGACTTGCGTTTCTTTCTAGCTAGAAGTGGCGTCAGTGGTTTTACACGCCCTGACGAGTTTGACTTATGTGGTTGTTGCTGTTGCGAGGCGCCTCGGTTATATCGGTTTCGGCCGATGCATTCTGGTCGGCAGACGGACCAGACTTACACCCCATAGGGTGGGTAAACGTAGTGTTCAGGCATAATAATCCACATCGGTGGACCGGCCCTGTCGCTCCAAGGCTTGCCTGCGCGCTTGCCTGAGACATGGGCTAGATTGTCTCGAATCGGTTGAGGACTATCTTTTGCCTCGGTTCATAGACGGAAATCCAATTCCCAAATACGTGACATTTGCGGTTTTAATTGTAGAACTAGTACGGCGACATGATATATGGTACCCATGCTGTCTATGATTGATACTTATGATTTGAAGTTGTTTTATACACTATGCACTTATAGTAGTATCAAATGATTTGTTTTAAACGTATCAAGCATTCTTTGGCTGTTATAAGGGAAAACCCTATCCCCCGGCTTGCGTTGCATTGTGTGATAGGACCTGGGTCTTATAACAGCTTCATTTTTCTTTATTTAGCATTGCGCTGTTGTTTTATGCACTGGTATTCTTGGGAGGAAACCCGTTCCGTGTTATACGGCGTGGTCCCTTGATTTACCTAACTTTGAAAATAAAGATTAATAACTGTTTTAGTTCTCACACCAGTCACATGACTGACCTGGAGTTTATTGTTTTAACCTAAACTCTGGGTGCCCCTATTTTGACACGGGCAGCTAGTAGTTTTGGTTTTGCAGATTTATATTCACAGGATCCTGGTTTACAGCTGGAACGATATCCGGAAAGCTTTGTATCCGTATATCTCTTCTAGTTGTGTATTGTATTATTTTCCGCTGCGATGTATTTAAATGTAATTTAAATCTCTGATATTTCTGTGTAATGTTTATTCATTTATACTCTGTATATTCTTGTAATCTGATGCATTGTTGTAATATACAGTGAAATGTTCTTCGGTATGCGTTCTGTTTTGTCGTGTTCTCAAACGATAGGGCGTTTCGAACGGTCTGGGTCGGTTTAGCGACTGGTTCGGACCGAGCGAAATTCCTTGCCGTCACATCGACTCCGAAAATCAACACAAAACTCCATGTGGACTATTCAAATATCAAAAATACTAGATCATTAATAGAAAGAAGTTAGAGGGTGAGAAATAAAAAGAAAGAAATTTAGAATAGAAGAAGAAGAAGAACACAACTGAACAGAATGAGAGTAAGCATGAACTTCACAGCGGAACGGATAAAATATAATATATAACATAACTTTGAAATAAAAACTATCACTGTATATATATACCATTATCACATAGCATCACAACGGAAATAAACTCTATATATAACTAATGTTGAAGCCTCCTGCTACGAGCTCCTCCAGGTATATCTGTAAAATCCCGACTACTTGACTGCCCGTACAAATTTGGGCACCCAAGAGTTTAGGGTAAAACAAAACAAAATAAACTCTGGGTCAGTCGTGGGACTGGTGTGAGTAAACTTCAATCATTCGGTTTAACTTTTCAAATACCTTTTTGGAATGAAAAGATAATCGTAAGACCGATCCACACATAAACATGGATGGTTTTTACCTTACGATAACCTAAAACATTTTTAAAAACGATATTATTCTGATATTATAATAGTGTCTAATCACAAGTAAATAAAATCTAGCAGAACGCTTGCATCTCATGCTCCACATATATAATATACAATCAAAACTGCGTACACTTATTGGAGATTGGATTTTGACTATGACAAGGTATGGAACCACCTGCCGATAGTGCATCTCTAAAGAGGAATATACTGGGTTCAACAAGAACATCTTGCAACCCGGCCACACATGACCGACCACTCATTTCTCCTGAGTGTATCGAACATATTGTCACCTACGGTTGCTAGCATCATAATCGTTCCCGGGAGATATAGAAGCGAAAAGAAGTAACAAATATGAATATTCTCTAGATGGTGACAATACGCCCTAATGGGGGTGACCCACATAGCCATGCTGCCTACCCGATTTTTTGTCATTTCCCGGTTGTTGAGGCTTGAGGTCATAACATATCTTTTGACAGATCCTCCTTCATTAACTTTGAATGCCACATCGTCATACCCGCCAAATCACAAATTAATTTCCCCGAAAATACCACGGGTATAAAGCTAAGAGAAACGAATTTCTCCACCACCGAACGTGAATACGTTTGAAGAGATCAACTTACGCGATCCATTAGATATACTCAGTCAAACATTCGTCCATAGAACTTGTCATGGGACTGGACAAACCGAAGGTACTATTCTGTAAATCCATCTTAGGCAACTTCTACCTAGGATCACCAGTACGTCCCTTGCATAAACTCCGTATTCAATTGTCTTCATCATATTTGGTTCGTAATGCTAATGCCCATACAAAGTGGTTTTTAGATAATAAATCTGATCTCGGTCTCTCCGTATTGACAACGGAAAAAGGGTCAAAACTTTGAAAGCCGGTGATTTAATTATCAAAGGAAAACATCCATACACATAACGATGTTATCTTCAAATGGAAATTTATCGATCAACCATCCATCAACACTAAGCCCCTTAGATTAATTTATCAATAATTTATTAATTTCCCCAATTTCCTGTTTCCCATATTTTCCCCTAATATTTCTCAAACCCCGATTCGCTTCACTCGATCCTTGGAAAACGTTTCCAGTTATATTAAAGCATTTATTTACTATATTTAGACAAAATCTCTTTTTAACATCAGAGTTTAATTCCATAAATTCACTACACTAATTTTCTATATTTAGAAAACATATGTTATTAACACTAGGAAAAACATTTCCAATTATCATTTCTTAATTTTCTATATTTCCCACAACATACCATTTTCTGTGCTTAGAAAAAACATTTCTGATTAAATTTGGAAAACGTTTCCAGAATCCTTTTTATTGGATTAAACCGAGTTTATATAAAACATCGTTATATAACTTAACCTATTAAGCATTCGTTAACTAACCACAACACTAACCAATCCTTGCTATCGAACCTTAACTACTCTTTAGTAAATAATGAAGTCAATCAAGTTGGGGTATGATTACCTCTCAGACCTTAACTGAACATCATTCTCAACTCTAAAATAGACAAGGCTCACGACTTAAATCTTAACAGCCGTTTCTTACGCAACTCTCGAATTCAATTTAAGAATCCATTTCTTTTACAGAGAACATTGAATATAATGATAGCATTATAATATCTACTTCCAAAATATTTTAAATTAAAAATATAACTTTCATCCTTTATTTACAATAATTAAATAATATTAATTAACTACATAAATCTTAATTAAAAACGGAAAGTGATTAGTGCCTTCCTGAATTCGATATAATCGAATTTCCACTTATAACTCTCTTTCGAATAATATCTACTCAATTAACGTTCCGATCGATGGAATAAATTCATCGTTTCTGATCAACTCCATTTCTAATTTCACTTTTGAGTTTCTCACTTCAAATATCTACAAATTTCCTTTTATTACCATTCCCATATGCAAAACATTTGCTTCTATACCATTTTTCACTTAAAATGTGAATATTATTTCCTTACAGAAATATGGACTCATTTTATTAAATCAAATCTTGATTTAAATAATAAATTTTAGTTTAAAATTCCATTTATCTTGCTATTCAAAAATCCACATTTCATATTTCATTTCACCAGCTCATTTTATAGGTTATAACTTAATCTTGATTACATATTTGATAATAAATCCAAGTATTAATTATCTCACCAAATTCTGAATAATATATATATATATAATTTATAAGGATAAATATTTTTAATATATTCAATATAGTTGGATTCTAATTATAAATCCTTATGAATTTATTTAAATCTTATTTATATTTCGAACATCGAAATAATACCATTGTCTTCCCCTTGAAACGATTTCTCATTTTAAACCCTTCTTAAATTTACATTTCCACATTGTCTAACACTAGTTATTAAATTCTATTTATAACATTGTTTATAAACCAAAATACTTGTTTTTATTTAATTAAAAACAAGTTATTATATTCTAGGCAATCGAAATTTAATCTCTATTTTGAGAATAGAAATTCCCTATTTAAAAACCCAATTTCTTTCCAATATATTCGAATATATTTTAAGGTATTTAAATACCAATTATTTCAAGTCGATGTTATTTAAACATCCTAAAACACACAATAATCCATCATCGATAATTTGTCACATCATATAATGCAATATATATGAAAAACAACAATATGATTGTTGAGGAATCCAGTTGGATCCCTCCAACCTGTTTCCCTACATCCTCAGATGTTAATTACAGAAATAACATTTATTTCATACCAATATGAAATATTAGAATCAATATTTAAGTAACGGTATCAATAATTTCAACCAATTAATTAGCTAATCATCCAAATGACCATCACACACAGCATTCGATTATTTTTATCAATAATAAATAACGTTTATAAAAATTATAAAACTGGACAGAGTTAGTAAATTTACTCACCTTAGTCATTAATTGTTGTATAACAATTAACGGTCAGTTGGTTAGATCAGGCATTTTATTTTGTCTAAAATTGCAACGACTTCCAAACCGCTGCAGACTGGTTCCATTGTAAAGTTTGCGACAAACGATCCTAGCGGATCCTGTTTGTTGATTTCCGACATAGTACGCATATGTTATTACGAATAAAAGTTAGTATGTTATTTCATTATTAAATACATTATCGTTATTTAAATATATATTATCGGCCTTACCCATTCAAAACAGTCCGTTACTTTATATACCCGCGCCCGTTTCCGTTTCTCTTCAATACTCCCAAACGCAGGCACCACGTTTTTACCATTTCTACCCTGAACCATCCATGCCCCCTCCCCTTCACGTAATGCTCTCTACATCTCACTTGCGTTGGCCTTAATGTTTTATTTGCAATCAGCCCGATATCCCATACATAAGGCCCGCATTTTATACTCCTCCTGTCCTCCTATTTCCATACAGAAATGCTAGAAGGCCCGGGAATTGAGCCGTATTTTTTGTGCGAAATGAATTGCATGGTCCTCCTGAATTAAAGGAATACAATTCGACGGTCTCAGACGCTCCCGCACAGATCCGCACTGGATTCCTTCGGGCTTCATAGCAAAGTCCATTTCCATATTCATGAACGAAAAATTCCTACTTCCAGAAACCGTCTTCTTCCCACTAACGCAACCCTTGTGTACGAACTGCTCCCAGTATAACTCCATGGCATAAACACACCACATCCGTACTTCTCATCACATAACTCCCACGTTTCTTCAATAACACGTCCACGAGCTCCTGTACAAATCCACGCTGGTATCTTCCTTCCGAAAACTACTCCGCCATCTCCTGGTTATACAACTCGACTCACCTTACGAGCCCCATTCCACAACCATCCTTGCGCTGTTACCCTTCCACAGTGCCACCGAAGCACCACGAATTCACCTACACGACGCGATCTGCCACAAGGGTCGTCATCATCATCATGAAGGGTTCTCCAGTCATCACTGACGATGGCTAAGCCGACCCTTAACCTCGCTGAAATTAAGCTTTACGCTCCAGGAAATCACCATCAGCTGAACGAAGTTTGCATTGTCACAAAGTTCTTCTAATGGCGCTCTCTACGAATCTGAGATGGAGCGTTTCCATCTTGATTTCGATTTTTAAAAATTGAAGGAAGAAAAATAAGAGTGAAAAGATGATCTCGGTTTTGTTACAGAAGAGTAGGAAAGGAAATCCTCTCATAATTGCTGTGTATTTATAATAAAGGCAGCTCCGTTCCACACACGGTAGAAGAAGCTTGGCAAGCAATTGGGTTTAAATGGTTTGGAAATCACGCAACTTCACTCGGTTTAGGGTAGGTAAGCAACGTGATTTCTGATTCCTTTGTCAGTAAGTACCCCTTACCTTAGGTACAAAGGCTATTGAGGGGAGAAGACATAACAACGGTCTGCTTGCCTATATATTTTAGCATGTGCGTGATTTTCAGATGGACTGTATAAAAGGACCAAGGGAGTATAGGCTGTAGGCAGCATGCATCGCATGTGGGAAGGTTAGGGTAGGAAGCAGTTCTACTGTTTGAATTCCTTTGGTCACCAAGGCTTATATATTTACATATTGTTATCGGATGTCTTATAAGCGCTGTGTACGCATGCTTTCATTTTCAAAGTGTAGCTGTGTTTAAACTTTATAGGTAGGTTTGCAGTTTTTTTACTTTTGAGATGAAGTTTGTTAGTCTGAATTCTAGAGTAGCTGTTCGCAGATGGTAGTCATGTACCAACGCATGTGCCCCTTTCTTTCTTCGGCTATAGATATGCTTTAGATTATTTATATAAAATATGGGACGTATACATGTAATTAAACCAGGGTGTAGGTATAGGTTGCTCATAACATAGAATGGCACGTTTGAAAAGGAAACATAGATTTGCTCTTTAGTTCTTGAAAATACGGCATATACAGGGAAGGTGGTTGAGTATTAAAAGAAGATATGCTATATATCAGGGGCACAGAGATGCTCGTACGTACTTAAAGGTTGGTATGTTTGTAGATCCTAGAATGTCAGTATAATAAACGGAAAGATACAAGCTAATGGGTGCGTAAAGAATATATGTATACATCAATCAAAATTTACATCTAAGCTAAGAAATAAGGTACCTATCACATAACTTTGTTTACTTTCGGACTGTTATCGACAAAACTAAAAATACCGTCGTAATAAACAATTTGTCACAATCTCAAAAATATATTAAAGTAGACAAGATAGCTTATTTTGTAAAACCTCAAAAGAACTGATATAGGGTGTAAAACACTCTAAATAAAAAATTGCTTATTTTTCAAATTAAAAATTACAGAAAAATTCTAAAAATTAAATTATAGCTACATCTCAAAGATCATGTCCGAATTCAAAATCAATATTTAATTATATTAAATAAATCGTTATGGTTTATAAACAATTTCATATTTGAAAATTTGATTTGGACATAACTTACAATTTATAAGGCGAAATCTCGATTTTTCACTTCCATTAGAAAAATATAACTTTATAGATTTGAACGTTTCTTATTTCAAAGAAATCCGACTTATAACGAATCCAGTATACTCAATTGAAGTTCAAAACGTAAAATTATGAACTACCGCGATGTTACGAGCTCGTTTTTTATTTATATTATAATTAATACGTTCAACTGTCATTTAAATAATATATTCGTTATTCTGATCAAATTATAAATTGAATTAAATGTCTTATACTATTTAATTTACACAGTAATTGCACAATCAACAAATTTTGACCATTCCGAAATTTAAATTATTATCCCATTATTTATATTAATTACATATCCAGAATATTCAAATTCAAACCATTTAAATTATCGAACTAATATATTAAAATAATTAAATTAATTAATGATTATATCGCTAAAAATCTAGGACGTTACACCTAAAATTTATTAGAATTGTTCATAATATTGTTAATTCTAAGATGATACCTATCAGATATGCTTGTGAATGTTGTCAAAAACCTGAAAGTATAGATTTGTGGTTAAGAATAACATTATCCACAGTCTTACTTGATTCATTATATTATTGCCTACAATTGTGTTGATTATATTGTGGTTGTGGTAAAACACTGTGGATCTGGAAATCAGCCTCAATAAACACTGTTAAGATGTAGTTATATTCCAGATCTCTAGTTTCAATGTTAAAGGATGAATTACGTAATTTTGATTGAAAAGACATAAACATGTTCTCTTTCATTTTGTTGGGGTTTTGACTTAGTTGTTGTAAATGTGTCTTTTCCTCTTTTAAAATAAAAAGGACATTATTATAAACCAGTAAGAGATATGTCAAATATCGAAAAAGGGAAAAGTTGTGTAAATTCACGTATAAAAATAAAGATATGTATTTGAACATAGTTTTCATCAACCATTCCAAAACATGCACAACATCTATTTCTTGTGATTTGAAATGTGTCTATTCCAAAATTCAGGCATAGTTTACAATAACTGTACTTAACGGTCTTTTTGTAAGATTTAGAACCTCATGGGAAGAATGAATACAAAAAGGAATGTTTGGTTGTTAGTTGAACCAAATTGTTAAACTTAACAATAATAATAATAATAAATGAAATTAACAGCGTTAACCGCACAAAAATATAAATATAAATATATATATATATACATATATATATACACACACATTATCCATCTGAATCTACGTAAACAACGAAATATACATTATAATGAATGTTTGAATGGTATTCATGTTATGGATTGTATATGTAAAATGTGATCTATATTAAATGAATATATTTGTGGTGACCATTGTTGCAATTAGTGTAATTTATTGTTATAAATAGGGCCTATAATTTAAGAGCTATTGTAACCGACATTGATTTAGAGAAAGTAAATTTAATCAGGTAATTAATCCTAATGGTTACAATTTCTAAAATCACTAGGATTAATGTTGTAAACACCAATTAGGGGATTTAAAATATAACTGCACTAAGACATAAGGTTAAGTTCAACTTGTGGTTGAAGTCTACTTGGAACTACCTGACAAATACAACATTCACAAGTTGTCAGCGTAATGTGAGTGGTCTAGTGCACAAAGATATATATAACATGCAATAAATAGATAAATAAAATTATTAATATCTGTTGGATTACGACAAATAGATATTTCGGGACTGATAAAATAAGGATATTCCATTGTTAATAAATGTCTTGGAAAGTATGACCGCAAAACTCATTAGTGGCATTAATTACAATCAATGGGGATTTAAAGGGTAATTAAAGAATAATTGTTGCCTTAAGAAAGTATGACCGTTATGGTTATAAATGGAAATAATTCTATGGATGGAAATAACTGAAATAAAAAGGGGATTAATGGGTAGTGATTGCTGTTTAAACTACAAAGTCCAATAAGGAAAATGTAACAACCCGTAATTTAAATAACCTGTTATAACATAAATCGAGGCAGAATTTAATTCTAAGATCTGAATCAAGGGAAACGGGGTATGCCATTGCGTTCGTCTCGGAAAAATACGCGAAATAGAGTCCGAGTTTTCGAAAATCGGAGTCCGTATGACCCGATTAAGGCCCAACGAAGTTTTCAGAAAATTCCAAGGTAAAAACAGATTTAAATTTTAAGTTAAAAACAAGGGTTAGGGCACAACTGGCGTCAGGCGGGAAAACTCCCGCCAAGACCCCCAAGTCGACAGGCATGTCGACAGGGGTCTAAGGGTGTCGACTGCCCTGTCGACAGCCCTGTCGACACGGGGTGGCCGGGCAGTTTTGCCTGGCGCACCATTTCTGATCTGGGCTTGGTTGTGTGGCTTGGTTCTGGAGAATTCCGAAATCTGATGGACCTAATTCAACTAGGGTTTAATCCTATGGTCTAAATCACTAGCCTAATCTATAAATAAGACCCTAACCTGCCCTAAATCATTCATTATTCATCCTAGCAACTAAACTATGTCAAAATCAAACCTCTCATGGCCTCCACTCTCTTCATACAATTCCTAAATCAATTCCTAAGAGATTTCCATGCATACAAGTATATTTGGGCTTGTATGATCCTCTTTAGCTTGCATTAAAGTCTTGTTTCTCTATTGGAATCATAAAGGAGGAGTCTTGATCAAGTTTTCTTGCATTTTGAGGTTTTAATTAGTTGCACAAGGGGTTTCTTACATTTGCTAAATTCATTTGAGTCCGCATAAGCATTGTAAGCCCTATTCCTTTCATACTTGAACTTTTAAAGTTAAGTGTATGATATGCAAATTGCCATAAGTTATGCAAGTTTGTTTATGCAAGTATGATATGCAAGTTGCCATAAGTTATGCATGTTTGTTTATGCAAGTATGATATGCAAGTTGCCATAAGTTATGCATGTTTGTTTATGCAAGTATGATATGCAAGTTGCCATAAGTTATGCATGTTTGTTTATGCAAGTATGATATGCAAGTTGCCATAAGTTATGCAAGTTTGTTTATGCAAGTATGATATGCAAGTTGACATATGTTATGCAAATTTTATTATGCAAGTTTGATATGCAAAGTTGTCATATGATATGCAAGTATGTTATGCAAGTTTGGGATGGTCATGTGGTTCATGTTATCAAGTTATGCATGCTTTTGGGCCTAAAAATGTAATATGCAAGTGTATGAACACATGAACCTTTCATATGCCACCATGTTGAACTTGTGGCTCTAACACTTTTATGTCATGATTATGCCAAGTTCCCTCTTTCTATCCTTTATGCGCTATTGCGATATGTAAGCGATGGGATTGCGTTTGGGGTTGGGTAAACTTAAAAGACATAAAAACATGAGCTTGGGAATTTACCTATTAAGTTAGGTCTACCCATTGGGAATTTACCTATTAAGTTAGGTCTACCCAATTGCTTGAAAACTTGTAATGAGATGGACATGACACTTAGAAAAGATAAGTGTGGCCAACTCGAGGTTGGGTTGAGTTTGTAGCGTAAGCCTACCCGGAACCGACCGGCTTAACTAGTTGCTACAAACAATAGGACCCAATGTGAGAAGTTGGTCATGTTGTACCTTGGACCCGAGGTTAGACCAAGTTGTGGTGTAAAGCTACCCGGACCCGCCCGGCTTAACTAGTAACCACAACAAAGTCTAATGTGAGAGGTTAAGGCGCATTAATTAATTAATGCCTCATGATTAGGGTTAAGTCATGGACCATTTAATACTTAACCAATTTGGGCTCGGTTGATTAATCGGGGTTAAGTTGTAAACTCACCGTTACACTTAACCAAGTTAATCCATGATTAGTGGAGGGGTTAAACCATACTTAACCCACTAGAGAAATCCTAGCAATGGGGGTCCACTCCTTCAGTAATCCCTAGTTTGTATCATCATGGCCCTAGGGACTAGGCTAGGGTGGGGGCACGATTACTGAACTGGAGATAAGGGGCCAAAAAGCGACGGCCGTGGTACGCCGGTGTAGTTCTGGGCGGACTCTGGTCGTGCACATAGTCCGTAGCCGGAGAAAACAAGCACGGGTACCGGTAGGGCGAGACTGTGCACTCATGTTTATGGTGTCCAGGGGTTGACACCCTAGGGCTTGATACACCCGACGGGTGGACCCGGCACAGTTCGACTACATTCATGTTTGGGCCGTATTGACACCAACACGTGACGAGTTAGGCTTAGGGAGCCGATCGATTAGACCGTTGGGTTGGACCTCGTGGTAGGGTCACTTCATGTTATTGGACCTAGTATGAGGGTCACTTCATGTTTTTGGACCTAGTATGAGGGTCACTTCATGTTATTGGGCCAAAGCTTGGGCCGTGGGATCAATACTTGTATATCCAAGTCATGTTAGTTTGCTAGTACACCCGTGGTGCAAAACCTTAATCTTGATTATGCGATGACACCTTTATCTACCTTGATGGTTAATCATCATGTTGTTATACTTATGTTCATACCTGCTGCTCATGTCAGTTAACTTTATCAGTTTACATTGATTGTAGTAGGGCTTACTCAGTCTTTTTGACTGACCTGTTTTCTTTCGCCTCTTTTCTTCCGTTTCCCCCCCCTCCCCCAGGTTCTCAGGGAGGGAATACAGGAGCTTAGCTTGGATCCTACCTGCTTTCTTGGATAGCTCATGTATGCTTTGGACTTGAGCTCGCTATGGTTTTTCTGCTTTGGGGATAGCTACTTATGTTTTTCTGTTCAGTTTCAGATGATGTTGTTTATGTACTAGACTTATTTTATTTGGAAAATTGACATGATGTTGTACTAAGACTTGATTTGAAATGGTTTGAAAATCTTCCGCTGTTTTATCCATGTTATTTACTCTGGTTACATATATATACATGTTCTTGTTCTGCCTTGATATATCATTATGCATGTTTACCTGATTCAAACGCCCTTCCAAAGTCAGAGTGCTTGCAAGAGTCACCCTGGCGGAGGTGGGGTGTTACAATTTGGTATCAGAGCATAAGGTTTACAAGAAAGAAAAAAAAAGTTTTTAAAAAGACTTTTGAAAAACTATTTTCAAAACAAGTATAAAGTATTTTCCAAAGAAAAGTCTAGTATTTTAAAAGGCTATTCCCCAAAAAGCCATTAGCGTTATCCTTCGTTCCCTTGACCTAATCTTATCTTATCTTTCGTTTCAGTATGGCTGAGAATTTTGCCATCCCGGATGGAGTAAACGTACCACTCTGGTATAGGAGACTTCTAGAAGCTAGGGCGGCAGCTGGCCCCGCAAACCCTACTCCCACTCCTCCTCCTGTAGTTTGGAATCCTCCCCCTAATGTCCCTCCTCCGGTGGTTCCTGTTCCTCCTCCTCCAGTTGCTGAGGCTCCTCTTCCTCCTCCTTCCCCTCAGCATCCTCAAACTAACTTCGCAAAGATTTGCCAAGATTTTAAGGCGATGGGTTGCAAGAATTTCTTTGGAACCGAGACTTATGTAGAGGCAAGGAATTGGTTGAAGGAAACCGAAGATCTTTTTGCCGTCTTTGATATAGATGACCGTAGGAAGGTTTTACTAGCAGTGTGGTTGCTAAAGGAAGAAGCTGCACGTTGGTGGGTGGTTACCACCGTTACTAGGCCAATTGAGACTTGGGATGACTTTCGGGGAAAGTTTGGACTAAGGTTCCTATCACTGAAGCAAGGGGACATGACTATTAGGGAATACATAGATAAGTTTAATCAACTGGCTCAGGTCGGTTTAGGCTTGGTTAACACAACTCCGAAGAAGGCCCTATCCTTTGCTCTAGGGTTAAACGAGCCATTACATGGTTTAGCCATGACTCATATACCCTTGGGGGCAACTTTTGAGAGTGTGGTGAATATGGCCCTACTCAATGAAGAGGATAGGAGTGACAAGAAGGAAATCAAGATGAATGATACTCAAGCCAAGAAGACTGATTCCCAGTGGAAAGGAAATCAGGGTAATCCAAGCGGTCAGAGCAGTCAAGGCAATAAGAACAAGAACGGCAAGGGCAACAAGAACAAGGGAAAGGAAACAAGAAAGTGCAACTTCTGTGGGATTGTTGGGCACATAGTCAAGGACTGTAGGAAGAAGAGGAAAAGGAAGAATGGTGAATGCTTTTTCTGCGGTAAGACTGGACACTTCAGCAAAGATTGCCCGAAGAAGCAAAGGCAAGGTCAGACTCAGTGTACAAGACCATCTGGAGGGCAAGTTCATCCCCTCAACATCGTTCTCTCAGATCATGATCGAGGTAGTGTTTCTGTTGGAAGTCTTGTTTACATTTCTGATTTTCCAGTTCGTACCTTGTTTGATATTGGTGCATCGCATAGCTTATTTCGTCTGATCTAGTTGAAGGTTTGCACCTAAGTACTAGTCTAGTTAGCGATCCCGTGTGTGTTTCAAATCCAATTTGGGGGTTCCGTCCATTTGTCTATTATCTACGTGGATTTGAAAGTCTCTATCTTTGGTATAGAGTTCTCATGTGATGCTTATATTCTCGGTTTCATGGGGTATGGGTTGATTTTGGGCATGGATGGGTTGTCCAGTTTTGGAGCCATCCTTGGTTTTTGGGTATAGGGTTGGGAGGCTCATGATTCGCCTCGGTAATACCCTAAAAAATTTCTAGTAACCCTATGAGTCCCGTCATGTTGTGTTATCTTGAATCCCTCAACTCGTCTATCGATAGTTTGTAATCGGTGAGGGTGGTCCGAGAATATCCTGATATCTTGGGGGAAGTGAAGGGGGTTATCCCTAAACGGGAGGTAGATTTCCGCATTTATCTGGTTGATAGTGCCAAGAAAGTTTCGTGGCCGGTAAGGCACATGGCCCCGCAAGATGAAAGTTAAGGAAGCAAGTCAAGTAGTTGCTTGAGAAGAACTTCATTAGATGAAGTATATCCGAATGGGGAGCGCCTGTAGTATTTACTACAAAGGCATATGGTTCTCTTCGACCTTGTGTCGACTATCGTGAGTAGACAATCATTGCCAAGGATCGATGATTTGTTCGATCAGCTTGTAGGAACATCTGTTTTCTCTTGATCTTGCTACTGGATTCCATCAGCTCAGAGTAGCTGAGGATAGTATAGACAAAGCTGCGTTCAGAACTCCAGATGGATTCTTGGAATGGCTGGTCATGCCATTCGGTTTGACTAATGCACCCGCATATTTCTTGGACTTAGTGGGTAGGGTGTTCAGGGAGTTCTTGAACAGGTTCGTCGTAGCCTTCGTAGATGATCTTCTCTAAGGATGAGGAAGAGCACGCAAGGCATCTCGTGGAGGTGATAGATACGCTTAGAGCGCATCAGTTGAAGGCCAAGTTCTCAAAATGTCATTTTGGAGAAAAAGGAGTTAGATTCCTTGGGCATATCGTATCCAAGCAAGGCTTAGCGGTGGATCCCGCTAAGGTGGTTGCAGTTCAGGATTGGAAGACTCCAAGGAATGCAACCGAGGTGAGAAGTTTTCTAGGTCTTGCGGGTTTTTATCGGAAGTTCATCAAGGACTTCGCGAAGATTTCTGCTCCTCTCACTAAATTGACAAAGAAGAATTCAGTTTTTGCTTGGAGCTTAGAGTGCGAGCTTGCTTTTCAGAAGCTCAAGAAAGCTCTCACATCAGCACCCGTTCTAGCTTTGCCCGATGGAGGGAAGTTATTTACAGTATACACCGATGCGTGTGGCACGGGGTTGGGAGCTGTTCTGATGCAAGAAGGAAGGGTGATATGCTTCGGCGGTAGGCAACTCAAAGTGCATGAGAAGAATTATCCCACTCATGACTTAGAGTTGGCAGCAATAGTATATGCACTCAAGGCTTGGCGCCATTATCTTCTGGGAGAAAGATTTGAGCTTTATACCGATCACAAGTCTTTGAAGTATCTCTTTTCTCAGAAGGATCTGAATCTGAGGCAGCAAAGATGGATGGAATTCTTGGCATCCTATGATTTTGAAATAGCTTATACCCCCGGCAAGGGGAATGTGGTAGCTGATGCATTGAGTAGAAAAAGGTTGACACTAAGTCCTCTATTTGTTGAGATGAAGAATTTAGAGTTCTTGGCAACCTTTGATTTCTCTTTGGCAGTTGAGTCGATGACCGGTTCTTCAGCATCTCTTGAGCTCAGGCCTACCCTTCTGGATCAAGTTGGGGCTTCGCAGAAGGAAGACCCTCAGATAATTGAGATTATGGATAAGCTGATTCGAGGGGAGACATCTAGTCACCTGGCTCGATATTCTATAGATGATAAGGGTTGGCTGAGGAGAGACGGAAGGTTTTGTGTTCCGATGGTGGAAGACTTGGTAAGGAAAGTTCTTGAGGAAGCACATCGCTCCAAGTTGACTATACATCCGGGTGGAGATAAGATGTATAAGGATATGAAGCGTATTTTCTTTTGGCCCGGGATGAAGAGGGATGTGGCAGAGTTTGTCTCTAGATGTAGTATGTGCCAGCAAGTTAAGACCGAGTCAAAGAAGCCCGGTGGGCTATTGCATCCTCTAGACATTCCACTTTGGAAGTGGGAGAGTATCTCCATGGACTTTATTGATGGGCTACCAAGGTCAAGGAAAGGGAATACGAGCATTTGGGTTATTGTAGATAGACTTACGAAGAGTGCTCATTTCATTCCGGTGAAAAGCAAGAGGACCGCATCTTGGCTAGCGTCCGTATATCTTCGTGAGATTGTGAGACTTCATGGAGTCCCTTCTAGTATTGTCAGTGACCGTGACCCAATCTTTACAAGTCAGTTCTGGAATAGCTTGCAAGAGGCTATGGGCACGAGGTTGAATCTGAGTACAGCTTATCACCCACAGACGGACGGCCAAACCGAAAGGGTGAATAGGGTACTCGAGGATCTATTGAGGCTTTGTATTCTGGATTTCGGTGGTACCTGGGAAGACCATCTTCCTCTTGTTGAGTTTGCATATAATAACAGTTATCAGGCAAGCATAGGGATGGCACCATTTGAAGCTTTATATGGGAGGCCGTGCAAGTCGCCTACATGTTGGTGGGAGACTACAGATAAGCTTATACTTGGGCCCGATATGATCAGAGATGCATCCGAGAAGATCGAGTTGATTCGAAGACGGATGAAAGCGGCCCAAGACCGACAGAAATCCTATGCTGATAAGCGAAGATCTGATTTGGAGTTTGATGTTGGGGATATGGTTTTCGTAAAGGTTTCTCCTTTGCGGAATGTGGTCCGATTTGGAGCCGTTGGGAAGTTAGCACCGAGATTTGTTGGACCCTTCCCCATTATAGAGAGGATCGGGCAGATGGCTTATAGAGTGAAGTTGCCCGAGAAGCTTGCCGGAGTGCACGATGTTTTTCATGTCTCGCATCTCCGGAAGTGTTTACATGAATCAGCAGAGGTTGTGGAGCCAAGTGTTTTGGAGGATGTGGAAGTAGAGAGAGAGAGGCTACCTTGAGGAGAGCTCCGATTCGTATCTTGGGGACGAGGACCAAGAAGCTAAGGAATCGAGGGGTCAGGCTGGTGAAGGTTCAGTGGGGTGAAGCCGAAGAAGACGCAACTTGGGAAACCGAGGAGAAGATGCGTGGACTTTATCCATTCCTTTTTGAGGGTACACTCTCAATCTCTTTTCTTTGTGAGCGTATCTTTCTCTTTGCTATCCATATTTATCTAGTTTATCATGTTAATCTTGTCATGAGAACCTTAGGTAGAAACCCTTTGGATGAAACATGTGTTTGATACATGTTATGCTTGATGGTTGCAAGTGGTTGCAAGTGTTTGCAAGTGGTTGCTCGTGGATGCATTATACACGATTAGGCACTAGATCGGCTCGCACACTCCTCATATTGCATATGCATGAGTGTTTATGCTTATTCATGGATGAAAATTGTGTGTTATCACATGGATGTTGCATATGGGTGTATGTTATGTGCACACATATAGATGTTATACATTATGTTAGGAATTGCATACATATGGATTCATTTCACTAACATAATCCGCATTGATGATATTTGCATTAGATAAGTACATATACACACACCTTCGCATATGTTCATCCAGCATTTAGAATCTTGTAAGGACAATGATTGCTCGTGGATGATGTTTTGAGTAGATGAATGTTGGATGGTAGGATACGTTCTTCCTAACTTGAAGATTTCGGGGACGAAATCCTTTAAGGAGGGAAGAATGTAACAACCCGTATTTTAAATAACCTGTTATAACATAAATCGAGGCAGAATTTAATTCTAAGATCTGAATCAAGGGAAACGGGCTATGCCATTGCGTTCGTCTCGGAAAAATACGCGAAATAGAGTCCGAGTTTTCGAAAATCGGAGTCTGTATGACCCGATTAAGGCCCAACGAAGTTTTCAGAAAATTCCAAGGTAAAAACAGATTTAAATTTTAAGTTAAAAACAAGGGTTAGGGCACAACTGGCGTCAGGCGGGAAAACTCCCGCCAAGACCCCCAAGTCGACAGGCATGTCGACAGGGGTCTAAGGGTGTCGACTGCCCTGTCGACAGCCCTATCGACACGGGGTGGCCGGGCAGTTTTGCCTGGCGCACCATTTCTGATCTGGGCTTGGTTGTGTGGCTTGGTTCTGGAGAATTCCGAAATCTGATGGACCTAATTCAACTAGGGTTTAATCCTATGGTCTAAATCACTAGCCTAATCTATAAATAAGACCCTAACCTACCCTAAATCATTCATTATTCATCCTAGCAACTAAACTATGTCAAAATCAAACCTCTCATGGCCTCCACTCTCTTCATACAATTCCTAAATCAATTCCTAAGAGATTTCCATGCATACAAGTATATTTGGGCTTGTATGATCCTCTTTAGCTTGCATTAAAGTCTTGTTTCTCTATTGGAATCATAAAGGAGGAGTCTTGATCAAGTTTTCTTGCATTTTGGGGTTTTAATTAGTTGCACAAGGGGTTTCTTACATTTGCTAAACTCATTTGAGTCCGCATAAGCATTGTAAGCCCTATTCCTTTCATACTTGAACTTTTAAAGTTAAGTGTATGATATGCAAATTGCCATAAGTTATGCAAGTTTGTTTATGCAAGTATGATATGCAAGTTGCCATAAGTTATGCATGTTTGTTTATGCAAGTATGATATGCAAGTTGGCATAAGTTATGCATGTTTGTTTATGCAAGTATGATATGCAAGTTGCCATAAGTTATGCATGTTTGTTTATGCAAGTATGATATGCAAGTTGCCATAAGTTATGCAAGTTTGTTTATGCAAGTATGATATGCAAGTTGACATATGTTATGCAAGTTTTATTATGCAAGTTTGATATGCAAAGTTGTCATATGATATGCAAGTATGTTATGCAAGTTTGGGATGGTCATGTGGTTCATGTTATCAAGTTATGCATGCTTTTGGGCCTAAAAATGTAATATGCAAGTGTATGAACACATGAACCTTTCATATGCCACCATGTTGAACTTGTGGCTCTAACACTTTTATGTCATGATTATGCCAAGTTCCCTCTTTCTATCCTTTATGCGCTATTGCGATATGTAAGCGATGGGATTGCGTTTGGGGTTGGGTAAACTTAAAAGACATAAAAACATGAGCTTGGGAATTTACCTATTAAGTTAGGTCTACCCATTGGGAATTTACCTATTAAGTTAGGTCTACCCAATTGCTTGAAAACTTGTAATGAGATGGACATGACACTTAGAAAAGATAAGTGTGGCCAACTCGAGGTTGGGTTGAGTTTGTAGCGTAAGCCTACCCGGAACCGACCGGCTTAACTAGTTGCTACAAACAATAGGACCCAATGTGAGAAGTTGGTCATGTTGTACCTTGGACCCGAGGTTAGACCAAGTTGTGGTGTAAAGCTACCCGGACCCGCCCGGCTTAACTAGTAACCACAACAAAGTCTAATGTGAGAGGTTAAGGCGCATTAATTAATTAATGCCTCATGATTAGGGTTAAGTCATGGACCATTTAATACTTAACCAATTTGGGCTCGGTTGATTAATCGGGGTTAAGTTGTAAACTCACCGTTACACTTAACCAAGTTAATCCATGATTAGTGGAGGGGTTAAACCATACTTAACCCACCAGAGAAATCCTAGCAATGGGGGTCCACTCCTTCAGTAATCCCTAGTTTGTATCATCATGGCCCTAGGGACTAGGCTAGGGTGGGGGCACGATTACTGAACTGGAGATAAGGGGCCAAAAAGCGACGGCCGTGGTACGCCGGTGTAGTTCTGGGCGGACTCTGGTCGTGCACATAGTCCGTAGCCGGAGAAAACAAGCACGGGTACCGGTAGGGAGAGACTGTGCACTCATGTTTATGGTGTCCAGGGGTTGACACCCTAGGGCTTGATACACCCGACGGGTGGACCCGGCACAGTTCGACTACATTCATGTTTGGGCCGTATTGACACCAACACGTGACGAGTTAGGCTTAGGGAGCCGATCGATTAGACCGTTGGGTTGGACCTCGTGGTAGGGTCACTTCATGTTATTGGACCTAGTATGAGGGTCACTTCATGTTATTGGACCTAGTATGAGGGTCACTTCATGTTATTGGGCCAAAGCTTGGGCCGTGGGATCAATACTTGTATATCCAAGTCATGTTAGTTTGCTAGTACACCCGTGGTGCAAAACCTTAATCTTGATTATGCGATGACACCTTTATCTACCTTGATGGTTAATCATCATGTTGTTATTCTTATGTTCATACCTGCTGCTCATGTCAGTTAACTTTATCAGTTTACATTGATTGTAGTAGGGCTTACTCAGTCTTTTTGACTGACCTGTTTTCTTTCGCCTCTTTTCTTCCGTTTCCCCCCCCAGGTTCTCAGGGAGGGAATACAGGAGCTTAGCTTGGATCCTACCTGCTTTCTTGGATAGCTCATGTATGCTTTGGACTTGAGCTCGCTATGGTTTTTCTGCTTTGGGGATAGCTACTTATGTTTTTCTGTTCAGTTTCAGATGATGTTGTTTATGTACTAGACTTATTTTATTTGGAAAATTGACATGATGTTGTACTAAGACTTGATTTGAAATGGTTTGAAAATCTTCCGCTGTTTTATCCATGTTATTTACTCTGGTTACATATATATACATGTTCTTGTTCTGCCTTGATATATCATTATGCATGTTTACCTGATTCAAACGCCCTTCCAAAGTCAGAGTGCTTGCAAGAGTCACCCTGGCGGAGGTGGGGTGTTACAGAAAATAATTAAACAAATATCTTAGGCTAAGAAGGATTTAACTTTCCTTATTTATACAAGTCAATGTAGAACTTATAATTAGAAGTTAGAATTGTACTCGGTAGGTTAATGATGATCATAATTATTAACCATAGGAACTCGTGAAGATAATTAATCGTGTGCATTTGGTATTTTTGTGAAGATAAACTAAACAGGAATAACTCAATAACGCAACATGCTTCGAGATTATGGTCTTAAGTGGTTAGGTCCACCTATAAAAAGGATTTAAGTGATCGTGTAGCCCACCTCCCTTAAATAGAAGTATTAAAGGCTAGTTGGGTAGAAACTTGATAATCTTCACGGATAATCCACTTCCTTGGGTCTTAAGTGGATTGGGTCGACGAGTCGACCTGGGATAGGTCACTCAGTTAGGGGTCTTAAATGGTGTGCAAATCCTACCTAAACCTGGGTTCACAAATGTTCATTATGGTCATTCCTAGGGCTACTTATCCTACATGAAGTATTAACCAGCTAAGGAGATTATCCAATAAGGCCAGCTAGATAGAAATAACCTTATGTGGCTACTTATTATCTCTCGCTTTATGCGGGGTATGGATTTATATGTGTTAATAACGAAAGCCTTATCTAGTAGGGCCCCGTAGCTAGTGTCCTTTAGTTTATAATAATGTGAGTAAATCATCGAATGGTATTAGATGACCAATAGTCCGCCTAGGGTCTTAAGTGATTGGAGAAATCCACCATATACATTACTCGATGGTGAAGCGTTAAGTGGTTGTGTATACACTTATGAGTAGACAAACTCCGTGGTTGGGAGTTCACTTCCCGGTTTAATAATTAATTTAAAGGCTTCATAAATATATGCGTAAATGTTCTATCTCGGTATCGATATTCGTATTTATTTGGGAATACTACCACGAAAAGGGTAGTTAGATTCATGTGTAAATGTTTACAAGGTTAGATTAGAATTTCTAGCCTTGGTAGGCATATATCATCGGTTGAACCAAACGGGATAAATATGTGCATTGTAATCTATGTTGTACATTTCCTGTTCACCGGAATCTTGTTGTTCTAACCCCCACCTCATTATGACCTCCTAGGTTTTTCTAGAGATGATCATGTTCTCACAAGAGTTTAGGTTTGGCTTTCAATTCTCGTTCTCGCTTATGCTCAGTATTGGAAAAGTTACTTACTTTACAAAGGTGGTTACTTGAGTCAATACTTGTCCATCTTATTTTGTTTCTACTGTGAGTTATTTTATCGTACTCTGATTATGATCATTCATTTGCAGGTACCATATTTGCACGCTCCATGCTTGGATGTGTTCAAGTTTCGATTTTGTCAAATTTGAGCTAATAAAAGCATGGGGTGTAACATATACTCAACCATACACTTCTTCATGTCGGCTCAATAAAACACTTGCCTCATATGATGATACATCTAATCACCACTCAGATGATAGTCATCGATAGTGATGATCCTCGGCTAATACCGCACTCGTCAAATCATTCATACAGGGTTCATATAACCTACCATCCCATTGAAGCCAGCCCCTACAATCCACAGTATACCTAAGGAGTCTAGAATCCTCTACTCTATTTAATCTATGCAAAATATCCGAAAGCTCGGAATCCTATCCCTTCCTCTCCCCAATCTGCTCAAACAAAGTAGGTTGCACCTCAAAAGATGCCAATAATCCTCGATTGAAATCCATAGATGGCCAAAAATCGAATGCGACTATATAATCCAAACTCTGTCACCAAACAAATAAAGGACTTAGTTTTGCCCTCTGTTTGCTCAAATCATCAGGCGCTGCATTCCGTTTACAAGGGTATAAGAAATCTCGAAATCATATGATGCTAGAAACTCTATCCAACTTTGGCCCCTCAAATTGAGATCCCTCTAAAAGAACAAATACATGAGTGACTTGTGGTCTGTATAGAGCTCGAACCTCTCATCAAGGAGTTAGTGTCTCCAAGACTTATGTGTGAATACTATAAAAGCTAACTACAAACCATGCGTAGGGTAATTCCTCTCATGAACTCTTAGCTGCATACTATCGTAGCACACTACTGTTCGACGACGGAAATTCTATCGAATTAGAAAACTATCACAAAGTGTATAAAACCGCAAGCGCACAGCGTACACTTGTAGTACATTAACGAATACGAGTCGATCAACGGAAAAAGAAGTAATTTAAATTTTATTCAATCAAATTAAAACAAAGTCAAGTGAAGATTTAACTAACTAACTACAACTAAACTAAAATAACAAGCTAAGAAAGATAAAAATATGAGAGCTAAATAACAACTTAGGAATAAATTCACTCTCTAGATCACATGAATCAACATAAAATGAAACCATGATCTCTCTTTTTTGGTCATTTGTGAATTTAGTTGATATGATTATTATAAGCATAGCTTATTTATGCTATTAATTAGCACAAAATAAACTATCAAACTATAACATACCCACTAAATCACCATACTAGTTCAAATGAAAAATGAACAATTCGAAATTGAAATATACTTTAAGCATGGCTTATGAACTATTAATTAGAACTGTAGACCATCAAATTTTGGTTTCAACCTCTAATTAATCACCATCGTCATATGTAGACGAAGAGGTAATTAGTGACCACATGACTAAGCATAGCCTATTTGTTGTCAACAATAAAGGCTATCAAATTCAATAATGAACACATAAAACCAACAACATTAACATGACATGAAGCACAAAAAGAGAGCATGAATAAACAAATTATATTGCATTTACATAATCAAGAGAGCTTCATTACCCCTAAGTTGAAAGGGATTAGCCTCTAATATATGTAATCATAACAACAAAAGTAGCTAGCAACATAAAAAGGAACAAAGAGGAAAATGAAAACAAATTAACAAAAACTAACTATTCTACTTGCATGAAATAAAACTACACTAATGCATAAAGTAAATAACAAGAATTAAATGAACAAGAAATTAAATTGCATTAACATGAAAATTACATAAGGGAGAAATGGCTAGAAGCCATGAAAGAAAAACAGAGCTTTCCTTTAAACTTACTAAAAGAGAGCATAAAAGAGAAGAGGATTTACATCAACATAAAGGGGGTATTTATACATGTTCTAAACCCTAAAACCCTAATCACTTTTGTAACGACCCTGATTTTTTGAACGATTTATTTTAAATATTTAATACTGTTTTAAATATTGAATTGATAATATAAATGGATTTTTATATTGAGTTATCGATTTAATAATCAATTTCGATTTATTTCGAATATAAAGTAATTATTGTTATACGAGAAGTTGAAATAATTCAATGCAAAATTAAAAACGAAATCAAATTAATTCAAATAATTAATTAGAATTTTGTTTGAATATAAACGATAAATAATATTAATTTATTATCAAGGAATTTATCGTTTCGAATTTAATTTATATCGGGTTAAATCTATATCTTCTCCATATGATCGAATTGGGCTTTTTAACCTGTTCCAGTGTGTTCAGAATAGCGGTATAACCCTAAAAATGTTGGTTGTTGGGTTCAGAAAGAAGTTCAGAATCACGGGGTATTTTAATTAGAATTGTACCTGTTAAAATTAAATTTAAAATAAAATAAAATAAATTTTTAAATGATTTCTTTTACCCTAAGTTTTAAATAACAAAACACAGACTACCTACTTGTGATTGATAACATCACGTAGACCTGATTGATAATGAAAACACACTGCACCTACATTGAAATTTTACTTCCCTATTCCTTCACCTCGAAGAGTTCTCCATCTATATAATGCGATAACCATTCTTTCTCCTTGGGAAATCATTGTCTGGCCAACAAAATAGTCAATGCTCCTCTAATTACTTCTGAGATTAAAATGGCGGCTCCCAATTAAATCCAATATCAATCGAAATCGCCTCACTCAAACTTCTTCAAATCACAACCATATTGAACCAGAGGCTCGCGACTATGAAAAGGAGATGCTCGACTCACGTACAATGAGTTAGGGCATCGATCGTAAGAGAATTAGAGAATTGCGTGCCTAGGTTTTATATCGCGATGGGTTCAAAGGATTTAGGGTTGCGGATTTCGTTAATTGGGTGCGACGACGGATCTCAAAGTCGGCTTCCTCATCGCGTCGAGTCTGGTGATGATGAACCGTGTAACTGGGTGGGTTGCCAAGGAGGCTCAAGATTTTGTTTTGAGTGTGTCTAAACTTTATTAGTGATCAACAAGGAGGGCAGGGATGCGATATTATGGAAACAAGGGGATTTATGGGTGGCTTGAGTCTGTCGTGGTGATGTCAACCGAGTAGTATGAACCAGTAGCTTCTAGTGCGAATTTTGGTGGGATTAGAAGTAAGTTTACATCGCTGTGTGACTGTGAGCAAGATGATGGACGCGTTCAGAAGGGGCGGTACACTTTGTACTGTGAGGAGCAACAGTGTTCGAGTTGTGCTTGTGAAGGTCGGTGAGTGATGGAAATTTAAGACAGGATTTTTGGGGAACATGGCGTTTGACAGTTAAAGGGAGAAGAGATGCAGTGGACTGGAGTTCGATTGTGAAATATTGGGAGTTCAGATCTAAAAAAAGTGGAAGAAAAGGGATGGTAGTGGGCTTTGTAAAGGACATGGAGTAAAGCAGAAGTGAAAAACGATTGTTGTATGAAGTCAGAGAAGCCAGCAGTGTTTTCAGTTCATAGCTACTGGAATTAGTACTTCGGCAAAAAGAGAAAATCGTGATTTTAAGGGAACTAAGGTAATTTAAATCAAATTAGTTTAGTTAATATTTATTTTTAAATTAAATTAAATTAGTTTAATTTGTACCCAAACTCATGAAGTTAATATATATTTCATACAATTAATAGGATTGCACAAAATGAAGTGCGTTGAGTTCACATGGATAAAGGGTACGATATAGGATTGATTGGGAGTGCTATGAAGCTTCCTGGATTTTTGGTCTAATTTAAAACTATTGTTTAAAAATTAGATAAAACAATATAAATCATCAAATAAAAATTCAGGTGAGTAATTCTCATTTACAAATTTATTTAAATTTATTTTTATCATTAAAATAAATTGTTGGTTGCCTTGGATGCATTCATAAATTGTTTATCAGTGTTAGCTATTATATATATATATATATATATATATATATATATATATTAGTTATTTAGGATTGATGTTTATAGTTATTATATATATATTGGTGGTTGGATTCCCGCAGTATCATTAGTGGATGACCCTATACGCCCCACGCTATGATAGTGGATGACCTTCATACCGCGATATCCTGCGTCGAAGCAGGATGGGTATTATTTATGTTGGCTAACGATTGTGGATGCGGGAAAACAGGTTGGAAGGATCCAACTGGATTCCTCAGAAATATTATTATTTGTTTGTTCTCATATATATTATAATATATGATGGGTTAGAAAATCCGTGGTTGATAATTGGTATTTTTAATTGGTTAAAATATCATTGGACCTAAAATGTTGATATATAAAAATATTGGGGAAAGAATTTAAACGGAAAAATCTATTTACAGAAAACAGAATTTGAATTTCAATTGGGCCATAAATATATTAACTTGTTTGAATACATAAAACAAGTAGTGAATTTATAAACGTTGTTTATAAATAAATAATAAGAAATTTGAAGTGAAATTATAAACGTTCTTTATAAATTAAATAGTGTAGAGAATTGAAATGAATTTATAAACAAGGCTTATAAATAAAGTGGAAAATTTATCATTTGATAATTTGAATATTTAAATTCAAATGTGAATTTAAAAATAGAAATGGGGAATCGTTTTAAAGAAGTAAACGATGAAATTTATTCTGATGTTCAGAATATACATTGAATTAAAAATAAATCCGTATGGATTTATGAATTGAATCGATTAGACTGAATTTGTTTAAATATAGTATTTCCAGAAAAGAATATTTAAATCTTATTTGATATAAACTAAAATTAAATATGCAAATAGATTCTATATATAGATAAGTTATAAGAGATAGAGTATTCCAAAACAAGATTTTAGTTTTAAATAGATTTCGAAATGGACTTGTTAATATGTAAAACAAGTAAATTTATAAACAATGTTAAAAATATAGTGAATTAATTATCAAGAGATAAATGGGTAACTATAAATTGAAAAATAAAATTTGAAATCATTTAGAAAAGAGAATTACGGCTTTTATTTCGGAATTCGGAATATAAAATGAATTGGGTTTCAAATGGATTTGAAATGGAAATTTGTTTTAATATATAAAACAAAGAAGTTGAATTTATAAATGATAGTTATAAGTCTGATGAAAATAAATTATCATGAGATAATGTAGCAGTTTAAATTCAAATATGAATTTAAAAATGA
Organism: Allium sativum; assembly: GCA_030737875.1. Taxonomy (NCBI): domain Eukaryota; kingdom Viridiplantae; phylum Streptophyta; class Magnoliopsida; order Asparagales; family Amaryllidaceae; genus Allium; species Allium sativum. The sequence goes on from CM060920.1 coordinate 90,113,160, forward strand.
ATTGGAAAGTGTTTTGAAATGGGATGATTGATTATATTTTGGAATATAAAATATGAATTTGAATTGATAAAAATCCAACGGATTTATAAATGAAATTTGATTTATATCGAATTTTATAAAATAATTAGTTAGAGGGATTTGGAATCGAAATTGGCTTTGATAAGTGAATTGGGTTAGTAAATTCATATTCGAAATCGAATATGCAACTTGAATTGAAAATGGAATTCGATTGGTTATAAGCAAGGTTAAAATATATCTAAACATAATATGTTCAAGAAAAAAGTGGAATAGACAAAAGAGCTAATTAGAAAATTAATTAGTGAGTTGAGTAAAAATGGTCAAATGGAATTGGAATAAACTGGGATTAGATGTACATGTGTTAAACAGGTTTGGATGTATACGAAGATTTATAATTCGAGTGCCCGACAAAAAGGTACGTGTTTAAATTTCATATGAGGTTTTATGCGCTGAATCGACAAGCCGATTGGCTTTTTGATTTTCTTTTTGAATGGAAAGGGCCTAGAGAGGCGAGTTGAGGTTTGAACTATCGACCGGTACAAAGGAGGTTATGGTGAAATTTTCGGGGAATTTAAGGAGTTAGAATATTTTTAAGAAAATTTGATAGTTAGAAATCAGTGTATCGATATATATAGAGTTCGATAAGGGAACAAACTTGAAAATAGAATACTATAAACAAAAAGGAATTCTATAATTAAATCTAGTAAAATTAGAAAGAGAAACGTATACAGGTTTAAAAATGAATAATTGGTTTTATGATGTTGATTATTCGAGGTAAGTGGTCTTGTCCGTTTTGAAGTTAATGATGTTTTCAGTCAAGGTATCAGAGGTAGTTATGCCCGAACTTGATTGATTTCATTTTTAACCGATAAATAACAAGATCCAGGCTCGAAGAGAAATGTTTGAATAAGAGTTTGTTGAATGCAGTTTTTGGGTTGTTTTAACAATGTTTTACACAACATTAGTTTTAACCCAAGTAAGTGGAAATTTGGAAATATAATAATAAATATTTCCTGAGCATAGAAATAAATGAATGGTCATAGAAGAGATAAGTAATTGGAATGTTTTCCAATTATAAATAGAATATATTTTCTAAGTATAAAAAAATAAAAGAAGGCGATATATGGAAATGTTTTCCAAATAGTGTAAGAGGCCAAGATGATTGTCGAAAATATCATGTTAACGAATATTGATAAGAAAATGGAGAAGTGATTTAAATTACTAAAATATTAAATTAAAGGGTCCAGTGATTGTTTGTTGCTTTGGATGAATGTTTATTTTCTTCGATAGTTAAATAACTGACTATCGAAGTATTGGCCAATATCGTTGTCAATATGGAGAGACCGATTGGATTATTATCCGAGAACCACTCTGTATTGGCAGTAGCGATGCGAGTCAGATTATATGAAGATAATAGAAGATGGAGTAAATTGCAAGGACGTTTTCTATTAATATAAATTGTGCCTTCGGTTTCGTTCAGTCCTAGAACGAAGTGTATGGATGAATGTCTGACAGAATATTTCCAATGATCGCATATGTTGGTCTGTATAGATATGTATATGTTGGCGGAGAATTTATTCTCTTAGCATAATATCCAGAATATATTTATGCAAATCAATTAATGGTTAACGGATCTGACAATGTGGCATTCATAGTAATTGTGTTATAAATGAATTGCAGGTAATCGTAGCCTCAGGCCTCAACAACTAGGAAATGACAAAAATCGGGGAGGCAGCATGGCTATGTGGGTAGCTTCCATTAGGGTGTATTATCATCTATCTATAGAAATTCATTTAATTCCTTATTCTATTCGATGTTGTCCATTCGGGAAATGGTTGTTGGTCCCAACCTTTGGTGACATACATTCAATACACTCAAGCGAAATGAGTGGTCGGTCATGTGTGGCCAGGTTACAAGATGTTCTTGTTGAACTCAGTGTATTTTCCTCTAGAGATACACTATCGGAAGGTGGTTCCATACCTTGTCATAGTTGGAAATGCATTACCCAATAAGTGCCTGTGGTTTTGATTGTATATTATATATGTGTGGAATGTGAGATGCAAACGTTCCACTAGATTTCTATTTATTTGATTTAGACACTATTATAATATCAAAAGAGTTTTGATATAAAGATTATGGTTTCTTTCAAAAGGACTTGGAAAGTTGAATCAAGTGTTTTGGATTCTCATAAGGGAAAACCCCGTTCTGTGTTATACGGCGTGGTCTTATGAGATATCGTTTATTTTCTCAAACTGTTTTAAATTGTTTACTCATACCAGTCCCATGATTGACCCAAAGTTTATTTTGTTTTGTTTTACCTAAACTCTTGGGTGCCCAAATTTGTACGGGCAGCCAACTGGTTCAGGATTTTACAGATTTACTTGGAGGACCTGGAAGCAGGAGGCTTCAGCGTTATTTAGTATTGTTATTTCCGCTATGTTGTAAGTGTTGTACTCTGATAATTGTATGCTATACAGTTAAAATTTTGTATTCAAAAGTTATGATATATTATATTTTGTTCCGCTACGATGTGAGATTCTGTGTTATTATTTCTATTCTTCTTCTACCTTTTTCTTCTAAAAAAAATGATTCGTATTTCTGTGATATTTGGGTTGGACGTGTGATGTATTAGTCAACTCAGATAGTACGGATTTGCGGGCCATTACAACTTTTGTTGGGGACTACCAGAAACACCCCTTCATGAAGCTTCAAATCTTGTTTTAGCTACTAATAAGTCATGTAGAATGCATGAAGCCTTTTGTCTCATCCAATTATTCTTTAATTGTATCATTAAGGAAGGATAAATAATGGGTAGGTGGGGGTCCTCCACTAAGTTGTGAATGAATTAATTCCATCTCCAATTCTTTATATCCACTTTGTGCATGTATATCTCCATGTAAACTTCTTGTGCATACTTCAATTTTGCTCCTAAATTCCTACATGACACGTGAAAATAAACAAGTAAATTTTATCATAAAATAATACATGCATAAATGACCGTTTTGCCCCAAATATGAAGATGAATGCATGATAATTTGAGAAATTTGGGTTTTTAGTTAAAACATGTAAATATAACCCATTTATGTTATTTATTTAATTAAAACAAAAATAAATGCGTAAATATAAATGTGCATATTTACGTGCACATCAAATACCTCCATACTTATCTTTTTATTTGACCTCGAATAAACAAAAAAACTAAGATAAATCCATTTTCGTAGGGAGCACGATTGCATTGAGCATATGCAACAAGCCGTTAAACCTCTGGGTGTCCCCAGTAGAACGAGTGTTGTCTCGTGAGGGTTTTCAGCGGATACTACCAACAAAATCCAAATGTTAAATGCAATTTTTTTTACAAAATTCAAGATTTGAAAATATTTACAATATGAATGCAAGTTTTAAAAAAAATACTTACAAATGGGTAACTTACTTTTAAATTGAACATGAAGGAGTTAATACAAGTTGGGTCGTCACTATGAAAATTTAAGTCCATTACTAATCAAAACTTCAAACAAAAGTTAGGTTATTGTTACAAACTCCTCCAGCTTGGCCAGTTGTTTCGGTTGAAAACATGGTGCAAATATGAAATGGGTTCTATAATCGATATCAACAATCGTAAGATGGCATCTTTATTTACTTTTGGTTAACAAGTTAGGTCAAATAAGTGAATAGTGTGCTTGGATTTCAAGTGCCAACTCTCTCTTTATAATGAAAAATATTTACATTATTACTATTTACAAACACCTAACTGGAAAGACCAAGGTATACCACCCATGAGAGTTTGGAACAGAGCTTGGTGAATTGTGCAGACCGACGCTGACTTTGTCAACAAGTTGTCGGTAATCCTTAGGTGTCCAACTCATAAAACGAGACCAAGATACCCTACTCATGCACTGCCTCGCGGACTGACATGTGAGCTGGGACATAGCTTGGCGGGTTCGCACACCAATGCTAGATTTACAAGCAATGTTGGACACCCTTGGATTATTATTATATATATTCATTTTTTATAAGAGAGAGTTAAGCTAGAATATCTTAGCACAACTTCACTTAAAAGATCTAAAATGTTATCGCAAGTAGTCTAAATCAACCATTCATTTAATTGGATTACAATTCAGAAAACATTTCATACTCATCACTTACGAATCTCCCTATATACCAGCTACACCAAATTTGCTCATAACTCAAACTTTTCTTCCGCTATCCGTTAAGAGAAGTAAATTTCCAAACATTTCAATTGAACGACCCAAAACTGACTGTATATTTACTTCATCGTGCCTATTTGAAAGTAAATTAAAATGCCCATTATTTTTGATTTTTTTTTGAATTTTTTTTTTGGAATGAAAAAAAGAAAAGAAATATCTATGCAAAACCAAATAAAAAATGAACCTCCCCCCTCACACACACTTGATTTTGACTGTGTCCCCAAAAGCAACCTAAGCGGAAGGAGATTTTTTTCTTTAAAATATACCGTATATTTACAAAAAAGAAAAGTAAAAAATATATATAAAGTATATCAGAAAATATATTGATAAGAAGTAAATGAAACGGTCTTCTAAAGACCGATTCATTTGTCTCTTCAAGTATGAGAGACACAACTTAAGCCTGAAAAACCAAATCGTAAAACCTTTCAAAGTAAAATGTAGATTTGGAAAAACGAATGTTGTTTTATTAAAAATCGAACGAATTGCTTTATTTTTGATGATTTTAGGGGTAGATTGAATAAATGGTTGAAATTTATCTTAATTTCACCAATTTGAATTTCAAATTTATCATTGAAAATTTATTCAAAAGTATTGATTTCAAAATCCAAATGGTGATTCAAATCTACCTCATTAAGATTCAACTCATTATCGACAATCCCAAAAAAATTGTGTTGATTTAATTTATCTTCCTTTGAATTATTAACAACCTCATTACTTATATTATTTTCAAAGTCCAAAGTTGTAATTTTCAGGTTTTCAGAAAAAGGAAGATCGAAATCTAAATATTAGATCACCCTCTCAAAAGAATTGAAACCCAACTCAATTACCGTATTATTAACAACTTTGTTAAGATCGTCATTTTCAATTTCAAAAGTTGTTATTTCAAAATCGTCGGATGTGGGCAAAAGTGGATTATAGTTCGAATCGTTACACGTTTGGATTTGATTTGGTTTCTTACGAAACTTCAACTAGTTTTCATACAACAAATTAGCGTAGTCATATTCACTCATTTTCCAAACAAAATAAAAATTATAATAATTTACATGAGAATTATTAATTTGAAATTGTTGAGAACAAAAGTTTTCATTAGCACTACTATTGAATTATTCCCATTGCCAAATTCGTTTGAAAAGTGATTCGCACTTTCATTTTGAATTTGAAATTCGTTTTAGAGTTCGAAATTGAATTGGCAAGGGTTATAATCAAAATTATTTGAATTTGGAATTGAATTTGAATCTTGATTATTTTGAAAATTTTGACTTGAATTGTTGCACATTAATGAATTATAACATTCATTATTACTTTCAATTTGTTCAAGTAACGATTCAATACTTGTTTCCAAAGTTGATGGTTGATCGTTGTTTTCAAAATTTTGTGGTGCAAAATCAGGATTATTTTGAAATACCCCCAAATTTATCTTTTGATTATCTTGAAAACTTGGACTTGAATTGTTGCACATTAATGAATTACGGGTTTCATTTAGTCTTTGACTTGCTTCAAGTAAAGATTGAATACTTATTTCAAGACTTGAGGGTTGATCATCATTTTGAAAATTTGGTGGTGCAAAATCAGGATTATTTTGAAATTTTTGAAAAGTTGATGTTGTAAAATTCAAATTGTTTGTACAATAGTTGTTATTAAAATATCCATATGAATTTGGTGTAAAATTATACGGTTTATATTGATTTTCACAACTATCGTAAAATCCGTAGGAATAAGGAAATTGGGACATTTTCAAGAAGTTTTTTTTTGGATTTTTTTTTAAGAGAAAAGAAATATTCACGAAAGATTTTTTAAAATTTTGGATTTTTGTATTTTTTTTAATATATGCATGAACCTAATGCAACTATATGAATCCAAATTACTTATTTACAAATTTTCTGAAATTATATAATGACTGTTAGATTGATTTCAACAAAAAATTCTCAACCAGTTAACGGACAGGAGTTATCGGTGCACCAAGAATCACCCTAGCAATGCAACCGAAAGTTTAAGTACCTTCGGAGGAACAACCGCTATAGTATTTACGAATCACCGTAATATTTATAAACCGTTATTACTCTGTCGTAGTCTAGACACCGAGAAATAATTCATTAAAAATAAACCAATTTGTCAAAATATAATGATGTCCTTAGAAAGTTAAAGAAAAATAAGATGAATGCAAAACAGAAATTAAACGTGAATTAACGATGCAACTACAAATGAAATTTTATTTTGTTTTTTGGATTTTTTTTTAAATGCAAGTAAACAACAATGCAATTAAATAAAAATAAGAGAGAAGAGAAAACAACCAGGGAGTCTGAATTTATTAGCAATTTTTTTTAAGCGGCGATTTTTTTTAGCACAAGCAAAGCAATGCAAAGCGATATTTTCAAGCAGTTCTGTAACACCCCGTGTTTTCGATAAACCTTATAGTAACGAAATAAAGAATAACTAATTATAAATGAGTGAATTAAAGGAAACAGGTTACGCCATTGCGTTCGTATCGGAATTCTGGTTGAGATAGAGTCCGAGTTTGCATGAATTGGACTTCATGCGAAGAAGTTATGGCCTTCGGAAGTTTCAAAAATTCAAAATTCAGATTTAAACTCAGGAGAGGGCAAGGCAGGAAAAATTCCTGCCCAGGCCAGGTCGACCCTAGTGTCGACCTACCATACAGGTCGACCTACCCCCTCCCTCCCCTCCCCCCCCCGGGCAGATCTGAAAGGATGACGATTTCTGACTCCCTGCTGAGTCACTAGGGCTGAGGTGTTATCTTATCTTGACTGGATGGTCTTGATTATTTCTAGGGTTAATCTGACGACTCTAAATTAATTAAACCTCTATAAAAACAACCTAACTCTCAACCCTAAATCACAAATATTCATGCTAAGAGCCTCCATGCAGTCAATGATGAACCTAGAATAGTCGTCATCCCTTTCAACTCAAAGGCAAGATTGAAGCTACGTCAAAATTTAATTTAATCTAATTCAACTAAGAAAGTTCAAAGATCTACGTCAAAGGCGAGCAATTCAATTTCAGAATACGAATCCCAGAACTCAAGAATTCCTTTTTGTTTGTAAGTGTAGTTATCTTTCAGATGTGAATGAATTAAAGACATGGTTTGTAATAGACTGTAAAATAGAATTGTATCAAGTTGTGTGTGATGCTGATTTATGTTTATTCATGTCCATTCTATCGTGTATGCCTATGAATTATTGTGGTCTATCATGTTATGAAAAAACTGGTGAATAAACCTATGATGTTATAAAATTATCATATGTAAGTTTGGTGATATTATACAAGTTTTAGGCTAAGTCATGTAGTTTATTCCTAATTGATATCGATTATGCATACTTGTTTAGATCTACGAACTTGTGATGACATCTATATGTTATATGTCAATTTAGAAATTATGCCATGTTTATGCAAGTTAAGTGATGCTATCACGTTATGAATACATGCAATTTTATAGGTTAAAAACATGACTATGTAAACCTATATATTTAGATCTACAACTTTACATGTTAGAACCATATGCCTTTATGTTAGATCAATATTAGCATGATTCAATCCCTATGCAAGTTCACCACTACATGTCTAATTAGATTTTGGTAGTTCTATGTAATACTATTATTTTATGATTCATGTTACATAGATCTAGTTTGCAAGTTCATAATTAAAAGTATATTATGCCAAGTTCATGTGACACATCTGTAGTTAGATCCATATTTTTGTATGATGTTGGAATGTTGCAAGTTCCTCTTTAGTTTATTAGTTAGGCTAAAATGTCAAGCCTAACATCCTATGTAATTTTGCGAACGTACAAGGGGGGTAACTTTGGGGAAAACATGAGAATTATATTATAATTAACATATTTGGCTCGTAACCATATAAATGGTATGGCATTAAAATGGTATAATTTACTTACCAAAAATTATGAATTTGACTTAGAAAGAAAGTGAGCCATGACAATAAATTGTTGACAAATTTACATATAAGCATAAAAGGATATAAATATAAATTTAGAAAAGACGAATATGCCTAACCCAAGGTTAGACTGAGTTGTGGTGTAAAAATGCCCAGAACTGACCGACACATCCAGTGAACACAACAATACCTGTCTAATATGGGTGGTTAGTGCATTGAGCCCAAAAAGGACCCGAGGTTAGACTGAGTTGTGGTGTAAAATTGCCCGGAACCAACAGACACATCCAGTGACCACAACAATACCTATCTAATGTGAGTGATTGGTGCTCTAATAAAAGCTAAGTCTAAGAGTGGTAGGGTTAAGTCAATTAAGGAAACGCTTAACCAATTCAGCATGTTAGCTAAACTGATGGGTGGGGGTTAGGTGAATTTGGACACTTAACCAATTTGAATTTGGACACTTAACCAATTTAACATGTTGGCTGGAAAAACCTAGTAACGGGGACCCATTTCAGCAGTAATCCATGTAAATGTATCATGGGACCCTGAACTAGGCAGGGTGGGGCACGATTACTGGGCTGATTATAAGCGGTCAAAACATCGGCGGTGGTGCATCGGTGTAGGTTCTGACAGAGTACCGGCGTGCACGTACTCCGGAGTGGAAAAATCAGGCACTGGGCATCAATAGTCATACATTGTGCATCTTAAATCGTGTCGGTTACCACCATAGGATTTGATACACCCCGTGGTGGGACCAGCACAGGTATCTACAGTCAAGCGGGGGCCGAAGACACACGTGATAAATGTATGCGAGTAGGAGCTGATCGATATAAGGGAATCATTTCACCATAAACACATGGTGCTAGTTGGACAAGTGTAAGTAGGTGGAGAGAATTAAACATGGGTGCAATGTATATTCGGTTATCCTGCCTTATATAGTTTTATGTTTGTTTGTTGTTCTGGAACTGTCCTATTTTCAGTTTATTCATATCATGACCCTTTTCCTTATTCACACACTGAAAAGTCACTAGATTTACTCAGACTTATGTCTGACCCATTTTTCTTTCGTCTTCTTTCCTTCCGTTTTCCCCCTCCCCTCCTCCCTCAAGTAGACAGGGAGGGAATAGCTCAGCTTAATTTGGACCATTCATCTTTCCAAGCTTTAAGACTCTATGATGTACGGCTTAGAATCTATTATCTTTGGCTATGGCTTTGGACACACTAGACTTTGGGATTTATGCAGTTTTACTTATGTTATATGCTTCTTTATGTTTTAATCAAGATAGAGATTATGATGGAATGTTTTGGAAGTTATGTTAAGACAATTTACTGTAATGGTTTTTGTATTGAACCCCGTATGAAATAAAAGTTAGTTTTATTTTCCGATGCTTATATTTCTATCTTGTAAATTTTCTGTGTGTTGCTTATAATGCTCCATCGAAGTTAAGGCATTCCCTTTGTGAGTGACCTTAACGGAGGTGGGGTGTTTCACTTGGTATCAGCGCAAAGGTTTACTAGATCAGATAAAAGTTTTTGAAGACAATTTTCAAAAAGAAGCATTTTCAAGAAAAAGCGTTATTTTACTTTAAAAAGGCATAATCCCCCAAATCTATATGCATTATCTTTCTATCCTTTGTTTTGAATCTTTCCTTTTTCTTTTCAGCATCTTCGGGAATTTTAACCTTCCAGAGGGTATACCGATACCCGGCTGGTTCAGGAGGTACCTAGAGGCTAGGGCCAACGACGCAGGCCCAGCAGACATTCCTCTTCCCCTAGCTGCAGCGGTTCCTCCTCCTCGTGCAAATGCTTTCTCAAAAATATGTAGGGACTTTCGAGCCATGGGTGGAAAGAACTTCAATGGAAATGAATCCTTTGTGGAAGCAAGAACCTGGCTCAAAGAAACTGAGGATTTGTTTAAGATCTTTAAAGTGGATGATAGGCAGAAGATACAGTTGGCGGTATGGTTGCTCGTAGACGAAGCTTCCTATTGGTGGGAAGTCACTAACGCCGAAAGACTAATTGACATTTTGATGGATTTTAGGATGAGGTTTGAAATGAAATTCCTCTCACATGCTGAACGAAGCCTACAGATGGAGAAGTTCTTAGCTCTCAAATAGGGAAGTATGTCAGTCAAGGAATACGTTAACCAATTTAATCAGCTGGCTAGATTCGGATTGGAGTTAGTGAACACTCCACATAAGAAGGCTCTCCGCTTTGTTAAAGGACTGAATGAGCCACTGCACAGCGTAGCTATGTCCCGTATACCTATGGGTGCGACTTATGAAAGACTGGTGGACAAGTTACTGTTACGAGAAGAAGACAAGGTTGGCAAGAAGGAGACAAAGGTGGAAGCATCTCAAGACAAGAAAAAGGAAGGATCATAGAGCAAGAAGAAAAATGCCAAGAAGGGTGGGAAAAACAACAAAACCCGTGATAAGAGGAAATGTAATTTTTGTGGCATTCCTGGACATCTAGTTCAGGACTGTAGGAAGAAGAAAAGGAAGATGGGTGGCTGTTTCCATTGCGGCGAGGCAGGACACATGGCTAGGGACTGCCCAAGAAAGCAAGGGCAAGGGCAGAGAGTTGGATCTACTTTTGGAGGGCAGGTTCACGCTCTCATGGTACCTCCGCAAGAACAAGGTAGAAATGTTTATGTTGAGAGTTTAGTTTATCTTTTTGATCATCCTGTTCATACACTCTTTGATTCTGGCACATCGCACTCTTAAATATCTACTGCTTTAGTTGAATCTCTGCACCTAGACACCAGTTTAGTAGAGGATCCCTTGGTAGTTTCAAATCCAATTGGGGGCTCAACTTATTTGTCAATGATTTGTTTGGATTTGGAAATTTCTATATTAAGTGTGGTGTTTAGATGCAGTGCCTTTGTTTTAAGCTTCACGGGCTATAGGTTGATTCTAGGCATGGATTGGCTATCCAGTAATGGTGCCATCCTCGACTGTGAAAACTGAGTGGTTAGACTCATGACTCACCTTGGTAACACTCTCGAAATTTCTTGTAATCCCATGACTCTGTTAAGCTTAGCTATCTAGAATCTCTTGTTGCGTCTATTGAGAATTTGCAGTCTATTAGAGTAGTCCGTGAATACTCGGATGTCTTTGAAGAGGTTAAAGGGTTACTTCCGAAACGGGAGATAGACTTATGCATATACCTCGTTGATAATGCAAAACCCGTCGCCCTACCCGTTAGGCACATGGATCCAAAGGATAGGAAAGAACTCAACAACCAAGTTGAAGAGCTACTTGAGAAGGGGTTTATAAGGCGGAGTATTTCCGAATGGGTGCTCCAGTAGTGTTTGTAACTAAAGCGGACGGTTCTCTTCGCCTATGCATTGATTATAGGGAGCTAAACAAGCTGTCCAAGAAGAATAGGCACCCACTTCCATGAATAGACGACTTGTTCGATCAGCTTGTAGGTGCATTGGTTTTCTCCCAACTAGATTTAGCTATCGGGTTTCATCAGCTGAGAGTGGCTGAAAATAGCATTGACAAGACCGCGTTTAGAACTCTGAATGGTTTCTTCGAGTGGCTTGTCATTCCTTTTGGCCTGACAAACGCATCCGCTTATTTTGTCGATTTTAAGAGCAGGGTGTTTAGGGAGTTCCTCAATAAGTTTGTGGTGGTCTTCGTAGACGACATTTTGATTTTTCTTGAAGAGTGAAGAAGAGCATGCTCAGCATCTAAAGGAAGTCATGGACACTCTTCGTGCACACCAGTTAAAAGCCAAATTCTCCAAATGCCATTTCTGGAGGGAAGAAGTAAGGTTTCTTGGACACGTGGTGTCCAAAGAAGGATTAGATATAGACCCCGCAAAAGTAGTTGTGGTGCAAGATTGGAAGGTCCCACGGAATGCAACCGAAGTTCAAAGCTTCCTCGGGCTAGCGGGCTTTTATCGGAAGTTCATCAAGGATTTTGCGAAAATCTTAGCTCCACTTACAAAGTTGACAAAGAAGAACTTAACTTTCACTTAGGATTTGGATTGCGATATTGCTTTCCAACGCTTGGAAAGAGCCCTAACAACAGCCCCAGTTCTAAAATTGCTGGATGGGAGCAAGATGTTTGCCGTATACACAGATGCTTGTAGTACGGGATTAGGAGATGTCTTAATGCAAGAGGGGAAGGTAGTAGCTTATGGAGGCAGGCAGTTGAAAGTACATGAGAAAAACTACCTAACCCACGACCTAGAGTTAGCTGCCATCATCTTTGCGCTTAAGTTTTGGCGCCATTATCTCCTAGGTGAGATGTTTGAATTATATACTAACCATAAAGCGTTGAAGTACCTTTTCTTGCAGAAAGATCTTAACTTGAGGAAACAAAGGTGGATGGTATTCTTGGCATCCTATGATTTCGAGATTTCCTATACCCTTGGCAAGGGCAATGTAGTAGCGGACGCCTTGAGTAGAAAGAAGCTGAACTTAAGCCCTCTCTTTGTTGAAAGGCAGAGCTTGGAGTATATAGCCAACTTTAATTTTAGACCCTATATCGATCATGTGACTGGTTTGTTAGCATCGCTAGAGGTGCGGCCTACTCTTGTGGACTCAATAGGGACCGCACAACGTGAAGACCCTTAGCTAGTTGGTGTGATAGATAAGTTAAGTAGGGGTGAGACTTCTAGTTACCTCAAAAGATACTCCATTGATGATAAGGGTTGGTTGAGGCGGGATGGAAGGCTATGCGTCCCACAAGCAAGGGATTTGGTGAAGAAGATTCTTGAAGAAGCACACCATTCCAAGTTGACCATACACCCTGGTGGAGACAAAATATACAAAGACACCAAAAGGATCTTCTTTTGGGATGGCATGAAGAGGGATGTAGCTGAATTCGTCTCGAAGTGCTTAGTATGCCAGCAAGTCAAGGCGGAACAAAAGAAGCCTAGTGATTTGCTTCATCCTCTAGAGGTCCCACAGTGGAAATGGGATAGCATCTCGATGGACTTTATTGATGGGCTGCCTAGGTCAAGAAGAGGTAATACCATTATTTGGGTAATAGTGGACAGGCTCTCAAAAAGCGCTCACTTCGTACCCGTTAAGAGTAGAAGGACTGCCTCATCTTTAGCATCCATATATCTTAAAGAGATAGTCCGACTCCATGGGATACCCTCCAACATTGTTAGCGACCGAGATCCTATCTTTACGAGCGAGTTTTGGAAGAGCTTGCAAGAACCTGTAGGCACACAGTTATGCTTAAGCACGGCCTAAAATCCCCAAACCGATGGTCAGACGGAAAGAATGAATAGAGTATTAGAAGACCTCTTGAGATTATGCATTCTTGACTTCGGAGGAACATGGAGGATCATCTTCCTTCGATGGAGTTTGCCTACAACAATAGCTACCAAGCCACCATAGGTATGGCACCCTTCGAGGCTTTATATGGATGATCGTGCAGATCACTAACTTGTTGGTGGGAGTCTACAGATAAGCTCATACTTAGACCATATATGATTAGACAAACTTCAGAGAAAGTGGACTTGATACGAAAAAGAATGAAGACTGCCCAAGATAGATAGAAGTCCTACGCAGATAAGAGAAGGACCGACCTTGAGTTTGAGGTTGGGGACAGGGTTTTCCTTAAAGTATCTCCTTTGAGGAATGTCGTTCGCTTCGGATCAGTAGGAAAGTTGGTACCAAGATTTGTAGGGCTATTTCCTATCATTGAAAGGATTGGAAAGATGGCTTATAGAGTAGAGCTGCCCGAAAGATTGGCTGGAGTTCATAATGTCTTTCACGTTTCTCACTTACGAAAGTGCTTACATAAGTCTACGAAAGTGGTGAAACCAAGCATATTAGAGGACGTAGAAGTAGAACTAGAGGTGACTATGAGAAGAGTTCCAACTCGTATCTTAGGTATAGAAGTCAAAAAGCTATGCAACCGCTAAGTCAAACTTGTAAAAGTCCAATGGAGTGATGCTGAGGAAGATGCGACTTGGGAGACTGAGGCCAAAATACGTATAGCCTACCCTTTTCTTTTTGAGGGTACATCTTTGATCTCTTTTTCCTTAAGTTTGTTCATACTCGTATCTATCTTTTTAGTATTTTCCGCAGTTTCGTTCTCGATCCTTAGGTAGAAACCAAAGGATGTAAACATGTATTTGAACCATGTTATGATTGATGGTTGCAAGTGGTTGCAAGTGATTGCTAGTGGTTGCTCGTGGATGCATATACACACACTTTAGGTATTAGATCGGCTCAGTCACTTTCATATTGCATATGCATATATGTACTTGTATATATTAAAATTTGATGTGTTATCATGTGGATGTTGCATTTGTATGAATGATTGTGCACTCATGTAGAAAGTATGATTAGGGAAGATTGCATACATTATGGACGTATGACACCGACATGACTTGCATTAAGGAGGTCAACTGAATCAGTAGACCACCTAATTTTGCATTAGATAAGGACATGTACACACACTATGGATATAATCATGAAGCATTAGAACTCTTTTAAGGACAATGGATGCCTGTGTTTTATGGTTGAGTAGATGGGAGATTGGTTGGTAGGATATACATTCTTCTTGACTTGAAGATTTCGGGGACGAAATCCTTTAAGGAGGGGAGAATGTAACACCCCATGATTTCGATAAACCTTATAGTAACAAATTAAAGAATAACTAATTCAAAATGTGAGAATTAAGGAAAATGGGTTACACCATTGCATTGATCTCGGAATTCTAGTTGAGATAGAGTCCGAGTTTGCGTGAATTGGACTTCGTGCGAAGAAGTTATGGCCTTCGGAAGTTTCAAAATTCAGATTTAAACTCAGGAGAGGGCAGGGTAGAAAAAATTCTTGCCCAGGCCAGGTCGACCAGGAGGTCGCCCTAGTGTCGACCTACCCTACAGGTCAACCTACACCCCCCCCCGGGCAGATATGAAAGGATGACGATTTTTGACTCCCTGCTGAGGTGTTATCCTATCTTGATTGGATGGTCTTGATTATTTCTCGGGTTAATCTGACGGCTCCAAATTAATTAAACCTCTATAAAAACAACCTAATTCTCAACCCTAAATCACAAATATTCATACCAAGAGCCGCTATGTCATCAATGGTGAACCTAGAATAGCCGTCATCCCTTTCAACTCAAAGGCAAGATTGAAGCTATGTCAAAATTAAATCTAATCTAATTCAACTAAGAAAGTTCAACGACCTACGTCAAAGGCGAGCAATTCAATTTCAGAATACAGATCCCAGAACTCAAGAATTCTTTTTTGTTTGTAAGTGTAGTTATCTTTCAAATGTGAATGAATTAAAGACATGGTTTGTAATAGACTGTAAAATAGAATTGTATCAAGTTGTATGTGATGCTGATTTATGTTTATTCGTGTCCATTCTATCGTATATGCCTTTGAATTATTGTGGTCTATCATGTTATGAGGAAATTGATGAATAAACCTATGATGTTATGAAATTATCATATGTAAGTTTGATGATATTATACTAGTTTTAGGCTAAGTCATGTAGTTTATGCCTAATTGATCAGATCCATTATGCATACCTGTTTAGATCTACGACCTTATGATGACATCTATATGTTATATGTTAATTTAGAAATTATGCCATGTTTATGCAAGTTAAGTGATGCTATCATGTTATGAATACATGCAATTTTATAGGTTAAAAACATGACTATGTAAACCTATATGTTTAGATCTACAACTTTACATGTTAGAACCATATGCCTTTATGTTAGATCAATATTAGCATAATTCAATCCATATGCAAGTTCACCACTACATGTCTAATTAGATTTTGGTAGTTCTATGTAAAACTATTATTTTATGATTCATGTTACATAGATCTAGTTTGCAAGTTCATAATTAAAAGTATATTATGCCAAGTTCATGTGACACATCTGTAGTTAGATCCATATTTTTGTATGATGTTGGAATGTTGCAAGTTCCTCTTTTTCCCTTTTTAGTTTATTAGTTAGGCTAAAATGTCGAGCCTAACATCCTATGTAATTTTGCGAACGTACAACGGGGGTAACATTGGGGAAAACACGAGAATTATAATTAACATATTTGGCTCTTAACAATATAAATGGTATGGCATTAAAATGGTATAATTTACTTACCATAAATTATGAATTTGACTTAGAAAGAAAGTGGGCCATGACAATAAATTGTTGACAAATTTACATATAAGCATAAAAGGATAAAAATATAAATTTAGAAAAGACGAATATGCCTAACCCAAGGTTAGACTGAGTTGTGGTGTAAAACTGCCCGGAACCGACCGGCACATCCAGTGACCACAACAATACCTATCTAATGTGGGTGGTTAGTGCATTGAGCCCAAAAAGGACCCGAGGTTAGATTGAGTTGTGGTGTAAAACTACCCGGAACCAACTGTCACATCCAATGACCACAACAATACCTGTCTAATGTGAGTGGTTGGTGCTTTAAAAAAGCCAAGTCTAAGAGTGGTGGGGTTAAGTCAATTAAGGAAACACTTAACCAATTCAACATGTTAGCTAAACTGATGGGTGGGGGTTAGGTGAATTTGGACACTTAACCAATTTAACATGTTGGCTGGAAAAACCCTAGTAATAGGGACCTATTTCAGCAGTAATCCACGTAGATGTATCATGGGACCCTGAACTAGGCAGTGTTAGGGGCACGATTACTGGACTGATTATAAGCGGTCAAAAACATCGGCGGTGGTGCATCAGTGTAGGTTCCGACGGAGTATCAGGCGTGCACGTACTCCGGAGTGGAAAAATCAGGCACTGGGCATCAGTAGTCATACACTGTGCATCTTGAATCGTGTCGGGTTGCCACCATAGGATTTAATACACCCCGTGGTGGGACCAGCACAGGTATCTACAGTCAAGCGGGGGCCGAAGGACACACGTGATAAATGTATGCGAGTAGGAGCTGATCGATATAAGGGAATCATTTCACCATGAACACATGGTGCTAGTTAGACAAGTGTAAGTAGGTGGAGAGAATTAAACATGGGTGCAATGTATATTCGGTTATCCTACCTTATATAGTTTTATGTTTGTTTGTTGTTCTGGTACTGCCCTATTTTCAGTTTATTCCTGTCATGACCCTTTTCCTTATTCACACACTAAAAAGTCACTAGACTTACTCAGACTTATGTCTGACCCATTTTTCTTTCGTCTTCTTTCCTTCCGTTTTCCCCCTCCCCCCTCCCTCAGGTAGCCAGGGAGGGAATAGCTCAGCTTAATTTGGACCATTCATCTTTCCAAGCTTGAAGACTCTGTGATGTACAGCTTGGAATCTATTATCTTTGGCTATGGCTTTGGACACACTAGACTTTGGGATTTATGCAGTTTTACTTATGTTATATGCTTCTTTATGTTTTAATCAAGATAGAGATTGTGATGGAATGTTTTGGAAGTTATGTTGAGACAATTTACTGTAATGGTTTTTGTATTGAACCCCATATGAAATAAAAGTTAGTTTTATTTTTCGCTGCTTATATTTCTGTCTTGTAAATTTTCTGTGTCTGTTACTTATAATGCTCCATCGAAGTTAAGGCATTCCCTTTGTGAGTGACCTTAACGGAGGTGGGGTATTTCAAGTTCTACGATTGATTTTCTACAACCTGAAAAGAGTTGAAACCGATATATATATATATATATATATATATATATTGAAAATTGGTTTACTTTTATTATCTAATTAAAAACAGTACAAGGAAAGGTCAGCATACTAACCGTTACAAACAGAAGCAATAAATAAAACAGGAAAATAAGTAAATTTAATGCAAAAACATAAATCAGACCCATGATGAGGCCATTCCCACTTAGTGCAACCTGTTGCACCGCTCCATATCAAATGCGATCCCGCTGCACTTCACCTCAAAACCGCTTTAAGAACCTAACTGCATAGAAGCTCTCCATCCCATGTGCGAATTACTGCATTGTTGCTGTAACATTCAATACATTAGAGAGGCTTATGTGATTTAGGACTTACATGAAACAAAATACTGCTCTGGTACATCCTTGCCAAATCAAAATTATTTGAATCATTCCAGCTACAGAGACTTTGATCGTGTTCATGAATAGATTACTGATGAAACATATATGAAAACCAGACAACTCCGTCAAAATGAGAAACTGTTGCCACTTTGCACAATATCTGTTGCTTCAAAGTGCATTTATCTCCAAACATTTAATAACCCATAAGAAGTATTATTCCCAGAAAAACCATTCTATCATCTCAGAATCCCATTATCCATTTTCAAAATCATAAACTGGGTTCAGTGTTTTCTTTCTTTGCTCTTTATTAGTTCAGCGACCGGCATTCAACCTCACCATTTGTAGTTTGTATTCATTGAAAGAAAAGTAGTTCATAGATTATTAACACCACCAGGAGCTTAATGGCAAGTGGAAACCAACTGCTAATAGAAAATAACAATGCATTGTTCAAAAAATATGAACTATGCCTACCAGCAGCTCATGAAATAGCAGAGAAGATATTAAGCCCCAAACAGCATTAGAAAACATCGCATTTGCTCCTTAAATAATCATTCATTTACCCTAATCTCATAATGCTGGGTTTTTAGAACTATTTGATCAGACTTCAGGCTTTAATTTGAAACCGTAAAAGGATAAAATGAAAGTAATGATGGATCAATAATAATATACAACCCAAGCTGCCTGGGATATAGCAGTTTCATCTAGATTTAAATTCAGCAGTTTTCAAACATGTCGACAAATCTAATACCATTTGCAGTTTTCTAACATGTTGATATATCAGTGATGAAGATCACCATCCAATATACTATCTGGCATATACTATTAAATTGAATTCCAAACCCAAAGAATCGCCAAGTAAAACAGTACACTATTCAACACACTTATCCCAGAATTATATCAAAAAAGCGCACAAAATAAGCAGTATTGTCTGAAAACAATTCTCACATCAACTCCAAACTATATGACCAGTAGTAACCCATAACATAATATGGGTTAAGAAACACAGAGAGGCTAACTTCTGCACCAACTTATAGCAGATTAATAAAAGAGGGAAATCAGGTCGTATATAGAAATCGTAGAAATCCTTTCATTAGTAAATTTAACTAAATCTGAGGAACCATCAACCAAAACATAGAACCCGTGAACCCAAAGCGAAGTAACATATTAAACCCAGAAACTGTTAGCCCAAGATCTAAACAAAAATATTCTTACCCAAAAACAATCTGACTGCAAACTAGCTCAAATAATGGAAGATCGGTTGGATAACTTGGAACTGAATCTTCAGTTGCGCCGGCAATGCTGAATCCCAAATTAATGATGTCTTGATAATCCATACTTAAGCTAATAAGATCTGCAAGGATTAGGTAGATGTGAAGAATCGGCATAGATCTGACATTAGCGGATCTGGCATAAAGATTGAAAGCGATTCCCAAATTAGGGTAAAAAAAGGCCAAAAAAATAAATTTCAGATCTGACTTTAATTATGGAAAACAAATAGAAATCAGATGTATTATCAACGAAAATTATCGTTGAAGGTTGATGAAGTAAATACGACTGTAAGAAATCAAAAAGTGAAGAAAGGTAGGAAGTAGGGAGGGCACTCACGCAAAACGAAAACTGGTGAAAGTCTCACCAATCGCCATTAATGAGGCCTCCTTGTATATATATATATATACATATATATATATATGTGTATATATATATATATACCGATATATATATATACAAGTGAAAGGGAAATGATTTTTTTTAAGGAAACTAGCAAATGAACAAACACACTTAAAAACAAACTAAACAAAAGATGAAGGTTATTGCTGGGAATAAAATAGAATAAAAAAATAAATAGAGAAAAACTAAACCAAAACAAAATAAAAAGAACTAAAGGGATGAATTAAATTAAACAAAATAAAAACAACATTTAAGGGTCCAACTATATCGACCCGCAAAAGCCCAATTAAAAGAGATAAAATAGCGGTTTCAATTTGTCCTCTCACACACAAATCAGAACGATACGTAAATTAACAAATCCAGGAAATCAAAAACACCAAAACTTGAAATGAAAGGTCAATTTGTAGGTCGAGCTCCGTTGAAGTTGAAGGTGATTGCGGATATTAGAGTTGGATTGAATTTGAGAGTGATTTCTCAGCAATTTGGGTATCCCGATTGGGGTTTGAAGTTGATTTTGGTCGATTGTTAATTTCGGTTGCAATTGTGGGGGTGTTCACTGGGTTTCGAGTTGGAGATTGATTAGGAAAAGGGGCATAAGGCATTTAGGGTTGCAGCAAAGTGAAACTAAGATGAAATTGCGGTTAGGTTTTTCGTTAACGGTGGAGAAGAATTGTAGTGTCTGGTGTTCAGATTAGGAAGCATGTTAGTTTGCGTGGGTTACTGGGGTTTGCTGGAAGGCTTTGGGTTTTGATGGTTGTCGCTAGTTTGTGAAGGTCGGGGAGGGAAAGAGTTTGTGTATTGAAATGTCGGTCGATGACTGGAATGGCAGCTGTAGCTTGAACGATTTAGAAAGACTGATGTTTGGACTGGTTGTGGTTTTAAAAGGATGACATGGTTGTTGTATGGCTTGATGAAAGGTGAAGAGGTTTCATAGTGGAGTTTGGTCTTGGAGGAGCTTGCTAGTGAGAAGGGTATGGAGAGAGTTGAGGCTATTGCAGATGGAGTTATGGAAGGTTTTGATAGTTAAAAGCAATTGTGTTAGAGTTATGGAAGGGGATGAACATAATTGAAGGTATGAAGACAATATGGATTTTGCTTGTCATCGGTGGGTTGGTGCTATGGTTCAAAGTGAGGAAGACTTGGTGATAGTGTATGGGCTATGAAGGCGATTGTTTGAAGGCAAGAAGGTGAGGTAAAGGTCAATACTGAATGATGAAGTTTGCTGACTTGCGTATTTTGAGTTTGCTCGCACTGGTTCGCAGGTTACAGTGGTGATCGGATGTAGCAAGTTTGTGCTGTCTCGGTCAACAGTGAATGGTTGTAGTGTTTGGAAGTGGTTAGAAGAAGAAGTGCATGAACTTTGTAATGGAGGATGGTTTCTAAGAAGAAGTTAGGTTTGGAGATGCAGAAAGGTGTGGTTGTTTTGACAGAATTGTGAATGTGGGTGATGGTTGTGTGCATGGAGTGGCAGTATGGAGAGGTAATGATGTTGGGTATGGCACAATGCAACTATGAACTGATAATTAAAACAAAAATACAATTGTGAACTGTGAATACAGCAACAGTAAATTGTGAACTGAGAATTTGAACAAACAAACTGAGAAAATACAAATACGCACAAACAAGGGAACAAAATGAAGCAAAGAAAACATTTTTTTAAAGAGAATGACAAACAAGAAAATTAATCCGAATAATAAAATCAAAATTAAATTCTTTCCCCGGCAACGGCGCCAAAAACTTGTTCGACGACGGAAATTCTATCGAATTAGAAAACTGTCGGGAAGTGTATAAAATCGCAAGCGCATGATGTACACTTGTAGTACGTTAACGAATATGAGTCGATCTACGGGGAAAGAAGTAATTTTAATTTTATTCAATCAAATTAAAACAAAGTCGAGTGAATATATAACTAGCTAACTTGTGACGACCGCCCATAACTCCCGCACTAAGCAGGAGGAATAATGCGCTGAAATGTGTGCAAGGCAGCTATGGATGATAATCATAGTAGGTAAACACAAGCGGAACCTGTCGTAAACTCACAGCGCAAGGATAAAATATAATAGAACATATACAATAGGTAGTGATAGTGAAGCAGAAAACAATAGACTTTCATAACAACTAGAAAATATTTCCCATATACGTGGATAACAACAATAGTGTTTGTACAATTTACCTTACTACAACACTCAGAGAAATAGCAAACAGCGGAAACAAATACTAGATAGTAGTAAAGATAGTACGCTAGCCTCCTGCTCGCCATCGATCAGCATCACCGTTCCCGCTAAGGCATCACCTGTCATCTGCTACTTAGTCTGCTCATCCAACAATCGTATGAACAATCCAAGGTAATAAGAGGAAACATAAAACCTTGAGTCAGACAACAGTCTTAGTGAGCGATAAAACAGCTAACAAACTTCATCAATAAAGTATATGAGAATGAGTAAATAAACGAACTAATCTACCCACGACATGATAGTGATAGCCTTTACGATCCATACATTCAAAGGAATAACAATCCAGCCATGGTAATAAGAACGACCATTCACACATAGTAATATCAACTCAAACATAATCACAACAAGCAACCAAACATCCATGACTGACTCTGGCTATCACCACCAGCCTTGCTTTGAAACCACTGTTAATCGCATGACTAGCTAACAATTTGCCATCAATTGTCAAGGGCCATACAACGAAACCCTGGTTCTAGACAAACCCCATACAGCATACAACGAAATGTGTTTAGGCCGTACAACGAAACTTTAGGTACTCGACCATACGACGAAATCGCGTAACCCTTACTCTGAGCTGGCTAGATCATGCGATAACGATAATCCCTCGGCCTTCGCATCTCCAGTCGTAATCAATCACGGCTGTTCACCAACTCAGGACAATTTAGAGTTGTAATCATTCTCGTTGTACCGCACTTGACAACGATCACACCACATCACCTTCGCATCTCTAGTCATTATCAATCACGATTATTTATCATCTCAGAACACTTTTGAGATGTCATCACACCCACTACATTACAACAAGCAACAAACACTTTTCAACACTTCCAAACTTCCCAATTGAACTCACTTTGAAGTTGCATCATCACCGAAAATGTCCGCCTTGAAATAGCCGACCAGAAATGGCAAAAATGGCTGACCAGAATAGCCCGATCCAGTTATGCCCATTCCAACTTTGGTCCGATTAACCTTCACTCTGATCCAACTTTGGTCCGATCCAACTTTTGCCTGGTCCCACTTCAGTCGGATCCAATTTTGGTCCGATTCAACTTCAGTCCGATCAAACTTCAGTCCGATCCAACTTCTGTCTGATCCAACTTCAGTCCGATCCAACTTCGGTCCAATTCAACTTATGGCCGAACCAACTTATGGCCGATCCAACTTCGGTCCGATCCAACTTCAATCCGATCCAACTTCTGCATTTCCCGATTCAACTCCGATTTCGACCAAAACTTCACCAAACGATAAATCGAACAAAACTAACTCATCCAATTCATCAAAAAGGATTACAAACATGTTACGAAATCAACAATATCATCAATATGACGATTCTATCAATGATAACGTCAATTAACCAAAATCACCACAAATATGGATATGAACAAAAACCATGGATCTAATTTGCACATTAGTATGAAATATCATAGAAATTACATATCTAAACTTGCTAAATCGGATCATAGGGTGATCTATACGAAAGTGAACTTACCAATGCATATATTTAAGGAAAAAACGCTTGAATTTGATGAAAACACAATCTACTACTCATACACTTTATTGAATCCATGTGAGAGATGTAATCCACTCATCGATTTGCCAAAACAAGCTAAAATGGTAGAAATAAGAATCCGAACAACGAATACTTTGAACGAAACTCCATGATCCGATGAATTTTCCCTTGAAACGATGTAGATCTAGCCTCGAATGGTGAAGATCTTCGATTTCCCTCCCTGGATTTGAATTTCTAATGGTGGAAAAGTGTTTGAGAAAGAAGAAGTACAAGGCCTCCAAATAAGAGAATGGGAGAAGTAACCTATTCTCCATACCCCTCACCCTCTATTTATAGACTCCACCAACCCATTAATGGGCCTTCTCCAAATCAGTCCATTAACCTTCCAAAACCTGAACAGCCAACTGAAAAACCTTAAAACAGCGATTCCTCCCAAACCGCTGAGCCAAATCCTTAATGTAACCACTCTACGGAAAGGCAATAATCAATTTCTTTCCAATGGCATAGGTCTCGCCCTTTAATTCGACCTGAGTCAAAAGTTATGCCATGTACAAGACTGACAAGGGGAAAATGGTCACAAACAAAATCGGTAAAAATTATGGAAATGTCTCACATCCCCATAAGCAACATACCAAAAGATGAGAATGATCCAACTTTTAGAAAATAAAATAAAAATATTTTATGATTTCTGATACTTAAAATGTGGGTTGTTACATTCTCCCACCCCCCCCCCCCCTCCCCCCTTAAAAATTTCGCCCCCGAAATTCCAAGTAAACCTAAGAAACCACAACAATTCTGCATGTCTATCATCTATGAGAAGCCAATTATATCACCCAAACTAGCAACCATCAAGCCATGCATCCATAGCCTTATCCTGGCATGTAGAATTCTACCACGCAACAATAAGATACAACGATATAACGATGATACAATATCAAAGGGTCCTACCAACGAAGAGTTCTAGATGAGTCTCCTTCAAACTCTCTTCCGTCTCCCACATACAATCATCGCTATCTTCTTTCCACTGTATCTTGACTAGCCTGGCCGTCTTCCTCCTAAGCTGTTTCGTGTCATTTCCCACAACACGAAGCGACTTACGAGGTCTTGCAACTGCAGTCTCTACTTCTAGGTCTTCGTACTGCTCCGGAGATACCAGCACATTCGAATCATGCACGAACCTCCGTAGAAACGACATAAGGAAAACATTATGCACACTCGACATCTTCTCAGGTAACTCCAATCTATATGCGAGCTTTCCAATTTGCTCGACTATCGAAAATGGTCCAACGAACCTAGGAGCCAACTTTCCTTTACTTTCGAATCGAACCATATGCTTTAATGGAGAAATTTTCACGAAAACCATATCACCTACGTCGAATTCCAAATCCTTACGATGTTTATCGGCATAACTCTTCTGACGAACTTG
Source organism: Allium sativum (assembly GCA_030737875.1). Classification (NCBI taxonomy): domain Eukaryota; kingdom Viridiplantae; phylum Streptophyta; class Magnoliopsida; order Asparagales; family Amaryllidaceae; genus Allium; species Allium sativum. Next base: position 90,138,098 of record CM060920.1, read on the forward strand.
GGCCGCCTTCATTCGTTGCCGAAAGATCTTGATACAATCCGAGGTTTCTCTAATCATTTCAGACCCAAGCACCAACTTATCTCCAGTTTCTAACTAACAACCTGGAGAACTGCACGGTCTACCAAATAAGGTCTCGCATGGTGTCATCCCAATACTCGACTAGTAGCTATTGTTGTATGCAAACTCAACAAAATGTAGATGGTTCTCCAATGATCCACCAAAGTCTAACACACAAGCCCTCAGGAGATCTTCCAAAACTTGATTGACTCTCTCAATCTGACCATCAGTTTGGGGATGATATGTCGTACTCAAGTACAACTCGGTTCCTAAAGCTTCTTGCAAATTTTTTCAAAATCCACTCATAAATAATGGATCTCGGTCACTCACTATAATCTTTGAGACACCATGGAATCGAACTATCCATTTCACATAAAGTTCAGCCAATTTCGACGCCGTCCTAGTCGTCATGATAGGAATGAATCTCTCACTTTTGGTTAAATGATCCACAATGACCTAAATCTCTTCATTTCCTGCCCTGATTCTAGGTAACCCATCGATGAAATCCATTGATACTTGCTCCGATTTCCATGTAGGAACTTTTAATGGATGAAGTAAACCACTCGGCTTCTTCTATTCAGCTTTCACCAACTGACAGTTCATACACTAGGGAATGAACTTCCCAATATCTCGCTTCATCCCTTCCCGGTAGTAAACTCGCTTCATGTCTTGATACATCTTGTTACCACCAGATGAATCGTCAACTTCTATTGATGACATTCCCTCAGAACTTCATCTCTCAATCCATCAATATCAGGAAAAACTAATCGTTCTTGTTTTCGAAGCCAACCTTGTCGATCGACTTCGAATTCTTTGTCTTCTGGCTCTAGCTTCTTAATAAACTCGACAAGCTTTGCATCTCGCTTTTGGCTCTTGCCAATCCTTTCGATGAGAGTAGTATTATCGATAGGCTTGCCAACATTTCAGGTTCCAACTCACACTTTGGCCTAAAATCAAACCTTGCCAAATACTCAAGGCTCTTCCATTCAGAACATCGCTCCCAAACTTGCTTGCCTTCGGCTCAACGCATCTGCAACTATGTTACCTTTACCTGGAGTATAGGCTATATCAAAATCATATGATGCCAGAAACTCTAACCATCGTTGCTGTCGATTCAAATCCTTTTAGGAGAAAAGATACCCCAACGACTTATTATCCATGAACAACTCAAATCGAACTCCCAACAGGTAATGTCTCCACATCTTCAAAGCAAACAAAATTGTTGCCAACTCCAAATCATGAGTTGGGTAGTTTTTCTCATGCGGCTTTAGCTGTCAATTCACATAGGCTACAACTTTATCCTTCTGCATTAGCACTGCTCCAAGTCTAGTACCACATATATCGATATACACCACCATCTCTTCATTCCTACTTGGAATGGTCAACACAGGAGCATTCATCAATCTCTCCTCCAGGATTTTGAAAGCTTGTTCACACTTTGCATCCCATGTGAACGCTTGGTTCTTCTTCGTCGATCCTGTTAACGGTGCAGCTACCTTGGAGAAATCCTTAATAAATTGTCGGTAGTATCCTGCCAACCCAAGGAAACTCCAAACATCTGTCGCATTCTTAGGTCAATCCCAGTCCTGGATTGCTGCCGCTTTAGCGGGGTCAACCGCTATCCCATTTCCAGAGACAACATGGCCTAAGAACCTCACTTCATCCTTCCAGAAGTGAACTTTGATAATTTAGCTTTCAGCTGATGCTTTCGTAAAATCTCTAACATAACTCTCAAGTGTGTCTTGTGTTCTTCCTCATTCCTGGAGTAAACTAGAATATCATCCATGAACACAAGCACAAACTTATTCAACTGATCTCTGAACACTCTATTCATAAGATCCACGAAATACGTTGGCGCGTTAGTTAATCCGAATGGCATCACCAACCATTCGAAGAATCCGGATGGTGTCCTAAAGCAGTCTTTGGCACACTATCCCTAACCACCCTCAATTGGTGAAATCCCGTTGCCAAATCCATATGAGAAAACACTTTGGCTTCGTGAAGCTGATCGAACAAGTCATCTATCCTTGGCAACGGATACTTGTTCTTCTTAGTCACCTTTTTCAGCTCACGATAGTCCATACACAATCTTAACGAGCCATCTGCCCTAGTTGCAAACAACACTGGTGCACCGTATTTAGAAACGCTTCTCCGAATGAATCCTTTTCCCAAAAGGTCACGAACCCGCACCTCTAACTCTCGCTGTTCCTTAGGCGTCATCCGCCTAAGAGGCATAATGATTGGTCTAACACCCTCGACCAAATTGATTCTAAACTCGATCTCATGATGCGGCGGCAATCCTTTGACCTCGTCAAAGACATCCTCATACTCATTAGCGATCAGCACAGATGACAGGTCTTCTTGTGGAATCACAAGCGAATATAGATGGCTAATGAAGACACCCTCTTCGCGCTTACACTTTATCAACACCTTTCGGCCTTCCACATTCCCGACTCTCACCTCTAGCTTCTCGCAATTCACCCTTGTCGTATACCTCTTGAGCTAATCCTTGCCCAAGATGATCCAAAACCCAGTGAAGTTAAGAACAAAACAATCACACACAAAAGAGCAACCATGACTCGACAACACTAGACCATGGCACAACATGCACGAACTGGACGAACCCCCAACTGGATTAGTCACGATCAATGGTCTATCATAAGTCTCGGTTTCCAAACCCAAACGAAAAACAAGTCTTCAAACTTAGCTTGGAGCAGCTCCCATGAAATATCCCCTTCAGGGGTCTCAAGTGTGACAGAGTTCCACCAATCCATTACTCTGCCCACTAAATTCCTTGATGCAAGTTTCCTCTTTGTTGCATCATCAATGCCCATGTTCTTAAAGATTCGGACACACGTATCCATCCACCTCTGCACTTCTTCAACAGGTTCAGTGCCGTTGAACTGTTTCCCTTCAAATGAGGAAAAGTCTTTGCATAGCTTTGCAAATTCTACCGCTATAGGCACTGGAACTTCAATATCAACCGTAACTGCTATTGGAGCGGGGTTCCTTCGAAGGCATGCTTCAATCATAGCTTAAAACATGGATGGGTAATCAGGTGCCTCGCCATTACCCCCTCCAGGCACAGTTTCTTCCCTAGCAGAATGTCTCGTATAGCGTCGACTCATTCTAAATCTGCAAACTAGAATGATTAGCCACTTTCAAGAAAAACTGCTAAAGGAAAACAACCGCTACTACTATATATGCTAACATATATAGTAAGCATCCAAATGAAATCTACAAGTATATCTCTCATACATAATTACGTCTTAGAACTTCAGCCACAACCATTAACCTGGCTCTGATACAAAATGTGACGACCGCCCATAACTCCCGCACTAAATAAGAGGAATAATGCGCTGAAAGGTGCGCAAGGCAGCTATGGACGATCATCATAGTAGGTAAACACAAGTGGAACCTGTTGTAAACTCACAGCACAAGGATAAAATATAATAGAACATATACAGCAGGTAGTGATAGTGAAGCAAAAAACACAAAACTTTCATAACAACTAGAAAGTATTTCCCATATGCATGGATAACAACAATAATGTTTGTACAATTTACCTCACTACAACACTCAAAGAAATAGCAAATATCAGAAACAAATACTAGATAGTAGTAAAGATAGTACGCTAGCTTCCTAGTCGCCATCGATCAGCATCATCGTTCCTACTAAGGCATCACCTGCTACTTAGTCTGCCCATCCAACAATCAGATGAACAGCCCAAGGTAATAAGAGGAAACATAAAACCTTGAGTCAGACAACAGTCTTAGTGAGCGATAAAACAACTAACAAACTTCATCAATAAAGTATATGAGAATGGGTAAATAAACGAACTAATCTACCCAGCTCCAGAGAAGAAATTACACCTGCCTAGCCCATGACAAGATAGTGATGGCCTTTACGATCCATACATTCGAAGGAATAACAATCCAGCCATGGTAATAAGAACGGCCATTCACACATAGCAATATCAACTCAAACATAATCACAACAAGCAATCAAACATCCATGACTGACTCTGGCTATCACCACCAACCTTGCTTTGAAACCACCGTTAATCGCATGACTGGCTAACAATTTGCCATCAATTGTCAAGGGCTATACAACGAAACCCCGGTTCTAGCCAAACCCCACACACCGTACAACGAAATGTGTTTGGGCCGCACAACGAAACCCAGGGTACTCGACCATACGACAAAACGCGTAACCCTTACTCTGAGCTTGCTAGATCTTGCGATAACGATAATCCCTCGGCCTTCGCATCTCCAGTCGTAATCAATCACGACTGTTCACCAACTCAGGACAATTTAGAGTTATAATCATTCTCGTTGTACCGCACTTGACAACGATCACACCACATCAGCTTCGCATCTCCAGTCGTTATCAATAACGATTATTTATCATCTCAGAACACTTTTGAGAGTTCATCACACTCATTGCATTACAAAAAGCAATAAACACTTTTTAACACTTCCAAACTTCCCAATTGAACTCACTTTGAAGTCACATCATCACCAGAAATGTCCGCCCTGAAATAGCCGTCCAGAAATGAAAAAAATGGCTGACCAGAATAGCCCGATCCAGTTATGCCCAATCCAACTTTGGTCTGATCCAACTTTGGTTTGATTCAACTTCAGTCTGACGCAACTTTGGTCCGATCCAACTTTGGTCCGATCCAACTTCGGTCCGATTAACTTCAGTCCGATCCAACTTCTGTCTGATCCAACTTCGGTCCGATCCAATTTTGGTCCGATCCAACTTTATCGGTCCGATCCAACTTCTGTCCGATCCAACTTCGGTCTGATCCAACTTCGGTCCGATCTAACTTCTGTCTGATCCATCTTATGGCTGATCCAACTTCAGTCCGACCCAACTTCCGCATTTCACGATTCAACTCCGATTTCGGCCAAAACTTCGCTAAAAGATAAATCTGACAAAACTAACTCATACAATTCATCAAAAAGATTACAAGCATGTTATGAAATCAACAATATCATCAATATGACGATTCTATCAATGATAACGTCAAATTCACCAAAATCACCACAAATAAGCATATGAACAAAAACCATGGTTCTAACTTGTACATTAGTATGAAATATCACAGAAATTACGTATCTAAACTTGCTAAATTGGATCATAGGACGATCTATACGAAAATGAACTTACCAATGCATAGATTTAAGGAAAATCGCTTGAATTTGATGAAACATGATCTACTACTCATACACTTTATTGAATCCATGTGAGAGATGTAATCCACTCACCGATTTACCAAAACAAGCTAAAATGGTAGAAATAAGAATCCGAACAGCGAATACTTCAAACCAAACTCCTTGATCCGATGAATTTGACCTTGAAATGATGTAGATCTAGCCTCGAATGGTGTAGATCTTCGATTTCCCTCCATGGATTTGGATTTCTAATGGTGGAAAAATGTTTAGAGGAAGAAGGAGTACAAGGCCTCCAATTGGGAGAATGGGAGAAGTAACTTATTCTCCATACCCCTCACCCTCTATTTGTAGACTCCACCAGCCCACTAATGGGCCTTCTCCAAATCAGTCCATTAGCCTTCCAAAACCTGAACAACGAACTGAAAAACCTTAAAATAGAAATTCCTCCCAAATCGCTGAGCCAAATCTTTAATGTAACAACTTTATGGAAAGGCACTCATCAATTCCTTTCCAATGGCACAGGACTCACCCTCTAATTCAACCTGAGTCAAAAGTTATGCCCTGTACAAGACTGATAGGGGAAAAATAGTCACAAACAAAATCGACAAAAAATTATGGACATGTCTCACATCCCCATAAGCAACATACCAAAAGATGAGAATGATCCAACCCTTAGAAAATAAAATAAAAATATTTTACAATCTTTCGATACGTAAAATGCGGGCTGTTACATAACTACAACTAAACTAAACTAATAAGCTAAGAAAAATAAAAATATGAGAGTTAAATAACAACTTAGGAATAAATCAACTCTCTAGATCGCATGAAACAACATAAAATGAAACCATGATCTATCTTTTTTGGTCATTTGTGAATTTAGTTGATATGATTATTATAAGCATGCCTTATTCATGCTATTAACTAGCACAAAATAAACTATCAAACTATAGCATACCCACTAAATCACCATACTAGTTCAAATGAAAAATGAACAAGTTGAAATTGAAATATACTTTAAGCATGGCCTATGAACTATTAATTAGAACTATAGACCCACAAATTTTGGTTTCAACCTCCACTTAATTACCATCATCATATGTAGATGAAGAGGTAATTAGTGAACACATGACTAAACATAGCCTATTTGGTGTCAACAATATAGGCTATCAAATTCAATAATGAACACATAAAACCATTAACATGACATGAAGCACAAAAATAGAGCATGAATAAACAAATTATGTTGCATTTACATAATCTGGAGAGCTTCATTACCCCTAAGTTGAAAGGGATTAGCCTCTAATATATGTAATCATGACAACAAAAGTAGCTAGCAACATAAAAAAGGAACAAAGAGGAAAACAAAAACAAATTAACAAAAACTAACTATTCTACTTGCATGAAATAAAACTACACTAATGCATAAAGTAAATAACAAGAATTAAATGAACAGGAAATTAAATTGCATTAACATGAAAATTACATAAGAGAGAAATGGCTAGAAGCCATGAAAGAAAAAGAGAGCTTTCCTCTAAACTAACTAAAAGAGAGCATAATAGAGAAGAGGATTTACATCAACATAATGGGGGTATTTATACAAGTTCTAAACCCTAAAACCCAAATCTCTTTTGTTGGGGACTACCAAAAATACCCCTTCATGAAGCTTATAATCTTGTTTTAGCCACTAATAAGTCATGTAGAATGCATGAAGCCTTTTGTCTTATCCAATTAGTCTTTAATTGTATCATTAAGGAATGAGAGATAAGGGGTAGGTGAGGTCCTCCACTAAGTAGTGAATGAATTAATTCCATCTCCAATTCTTTATATCCACTTTGTGCATGTATATCTCTATGTAAACTTCATGTGCATACTTTATTTTTTCTCCTAAATTCCTACATGACACATGAAAATAAACAAGTAAATTTTATCATAAAATAATACATGCACAAATGACCGTTTTGCCCCAAATATGAAGATGAATGCATAATAATTTGAGAATTTTGGGTTTTTAGTTAAAACATGTAAAAATAACCCACTTACGTTATTTATTTAATTAAAATAAGAATAAATGTGTGAATATAAATGTGCATATTTACGTGCACATCAAATACCCCCACACTTATCTTTTTATTCGACCTCGAATAAATAAAAAAAACTAAGATAAATCTTTTTTCGTAGGGAGCATGATTGCACTGAACATATGCAACAAGCCGTTAAACCTCTGGGTGTCCCCAGTAGGACGAGTGTTGTCTCGTGAGGGTTTTCAACGGATACTACCCACAAAATCCAAATGTTAAATGCAAAAAAATATATACAAAATGCAAGATTTGAAAATATTTACAATATAAATGCATGTTTTAAAAAGAACATTTACAAATGGGTAACTTACTTTTAAATTTAACACGAAGGAGTTAATACAAGTTGGGTTGTCACTATGAAAATTTAAGTCCATTACTAATCAAAACTTCAAACAAAAGTCAGGTTATTGTTACAAATTCCTCCAGCTTGGCCAGTTGTTTCGGTTGAAAACATGGTAAAAAATATATTAAATGGATTCTATAATCAATATCAATAATCGTAAAATGGCATCTTTATATACTTTTGGTTAACAAGTTAGGTCAAATAAGTGAAGAGTGTGCTTGGATTTCAAGTGCCAACTCTCTCTTTATAATGAAAAATATTTACATTATTACTATTTACAAACACCTAACTGGAAAGACCAAGGTATACCACCTGTGAGAGTTTGGAACAGAGCTTGGCGGATTGTGCAGACCGGCGCTGACTTTGTCAACAAGATGTCGGTAATCCTTAGGTGTCCAACTCATAAAATGAGACCAAGATATCCTACCCATGCACTTCCTCGCGGACTAATGTGTGAGTTAGGACAGAGCTTGGTGGGTTTGCACACCAACGTTAGATTTACAAGCAATGTTGGATACCCTTGGATTATTATTATATGTATTCTTTTTTTACTATAAAAGAGAGTTAAGCGAGAATATCTTAACACAACTTCACTTAAAAGATCTAAAATGTTATCACAACTAGTCTAAATCAACCATTCATTTAATCAGATTACAATTCAGAAAATAATACATACTCATCACCTACGAATCTCCATATATACCAGTTACACCAAATTTTCTCATAACTCAAAATTTTCTTCCGTTATCTGTTAAGAGAAGTAAATTTCCAAACATTATAATCAAACAACCCAAAACTGACCGTATATTTACTTCATCATGCCCATTTGAAAGTAAATTAAAATGCCCATTATTTTTGAATTTTTTTTGCAATGAAAAAACAAAAGAAAAGAAATATCTATGCAAAACCAAATGAAAATGAAACTCGCCCCACACTTGATTTGGCTATGTCTCCACAGGCAACCCAAGTGGAAGGAGAAAAGAATTGTTTTTTTTTTTGAAAATATACCATATATTTATAAAAAAATAAATATTTAAAGTATATCAGAAAATATATTGACAATAAGTAAATGAAACGGTCTTCTAAAGACCGATTCATTCGTCTCTTCAAGTATGAGAGATACAACTTAAGCTTGAAAAACTAAACTGTAACACCTTTCGAAGTTAAATGTAGATTTCAAAAAATGAATGTCGGTTTATTAAAAATCAAACGAGTTGCTTAATTTTTGATGATTTTAGGGGTAGATTGAATAAATGGTTGAAATTCATCTTTAGTTTCACCAATTTGAATTTCAAATTTATCATTGAAAATTTGTTCAAAAGTATTGATTTCAAAATCCGAATGGTGATTCAAATCTACCTCATTAAGATTCAACTCATTATCAACAAGCCCAAAAAAATCGTTTTCATTTAGTTCATTTTCCTTTGAATTATTAACAACTTCATTACTTATATCATTTTTAAAGTCCAATGCTGTTATTTTTAGGTTTTCACAAAAAGGAAGATCGAATTCTAAATTTTATTTCACCCTCTCAAAAGAATTTAAATCCAACTCAATTACCGTATCACTAACAACTTCGTTAAGATCGTCAGTTTCAATTTCAAAAATTGTTATTTCAAAATCGTCGATTGTGGGCAAAGGTGGATTATAGTTCGAATTATTACACGTTTGGATTTGATTTTGTTTCTCACGAAACTTCAAGTAGTTTTTACACAACAAATCAGTGTAGTTATCTTCACTCATTTGCCAAACAAAATCAAAATTATAATTATTTACATGAGAATTATTAATTTGAAATTGTTGATACCAAAAGTTTTCATTAGCACTACTATTGAAATTATTCCCATTGCCAAAATCATTTGAAAAGCGATTCGCACTTTAATTTTGAATCTGAAATTCATTTTGGAGTTCGAAATTGAATGGGCAAGGGTTATAATCAAAATCATTTGAATTTGGAATTGAATTTGAATCATTACTATTTTGAAAATTTTGACTTGAATTGTAGCACATTAACGAATTATAACATTCATTATTTCTTTCAATTTGTTTAAGTAGTGATTGTTTCCAAAGTTGAGGGTTGATCGTTGTTTTGAAAATTTTGTGGTGTAAAATTAGGATTATTTTGAAATACCCCAAATTTATCTTTTGATTATCTTGAAAATTTGGACTTGAATTGTTGCACATTACTGAATTACGGGTTTCATTTTGTCTTTGACTTGCTTCAAGTAAAGATTGAATACTTATTTCAAGGCTTGAGGGTTGATCATCATTTTGAAAATTTGGTGGTGCGAAATTAGGATTATTTTGAAAATTATGAGAAGTTGGTGGTGTAAAATCCAAATTGTTTGTACAATAGTTGTTATTAAAATATCCATATGAATTTGATGTAAAATTATATGGATTATATTTATTTTCACAACTATCGTAAAATCCGTAGGAATCAGGAAATTGGGACATTTTCAAGAAGCTTCTTTTTTTTTGAAGTTTTGGATTTTTTTTTAAGAGAAAAGAAATATTCATAAAAGATTTTTTAGATTTTGGATTTTTGTAATTTTTTTTAATATATGCATGAACCTAATGCAGCTATATGAATTAAAATTACTTAATTACAAATTTTCTAAAATTATATAATGATGGTTAGATTGATTTCAACAAAAGATTTTTCAACCAGTTAATGGGCATGAGTTATCGGTGCACCAGGAATCATCCAAGCAATGCAACCGAAGGTTTAAGTATCTTCAGAGGAACAACCGCTATAATATTTACGAATTACCGTAATATTTATAAACGATTATTACTCTGCCGTAGTCTAGACACCGAGAAATAATTCATTAAAAATAAACCAATTTGTCAAAATATAATGATGTCCTTAGAAAAAAAATAAGATGAATGCAAAAAAGAAATTAAACGTGAATTAGCGATGCACCTATGAATGAAATTTTATTTTGATTTTTAGATTTTTTTTTGAAATGCAAGCAAACAACAATGCAATTAAATAAAAACAAGGGAGAAGAGAACAATACCAGAGAGTCTGAATTCATTAGCAATTTTTTTTAGCGTAAGCAAAGCAATGCAAAGCAATATTTTCAAGCAATTCCATGATTGATTTTCTGCAACCTGAAAAGAGTTGAAACCGATACACACACACACATACACACACAAATGAAAGGAAAATGATTCTTTTTTGAAGGAAAACTAGCAAATGAACAAACACACTTAAAATTAAACTAAACAAAAGATGAAGGTGGTTGCTGGGAATAAAATAAAATAAAAAATAAACAGAGAAAAACCAAACCAAAACAAAATAAAAAAACTAAAGGGATGAACTAAACAAAATAAAAACAACATTTAAGGGTCCAACTATACCAACCCGCAAAAGCCCAATTAAAAGAGATAAAAAGGTTGTTTCAATTTGTCCTCTCACACACCAAGTCAGAATGATATGTAAATTAACAAATCTAGGAAATTAGAAACACCAAAACTTGAAACAGAAAGTCAATTTGCAGGTCGAGCTCTATTGAAGTAGAAGGTGATTGCAGATATTAGAGTTGGATTGAATTTGAGGGTGATTTCTCCGTAATTTGGGTATCGCGATTAGGGTTTGAAGTTGATTTTCGGTGACTATTGGTTTCGGTTGCGATTGTGGGAATGTTCGCTGGGTTTCGAGATGGAAAGTGATTGGGAAAAGGGGCGTAAGGCGTTTTGGGTTGCAGCAAAGTGAAAGCAAGAGGAAATTGCGGTTGGGTTTTTCATGAACAGTGGAGAAGAATTATGGAGTCTGGTGTTCAGATTAGGAAGCGGGTTTTGTTTGCGTAGGCTATTGGGGTTTGCTGGAAGGCTTCGGGTTTTGATGGTTATCGCTGGTTTGTGAAGGTCCGGGAGGGAAGGAGTTTTTGTATTGAAATGTCGGTCGACGACTGGAATGGCAGTTGTAGCTTGAATGATTTAGCAAGACTGATGTTTGGTCTGGTTGTGGTTAGAAAATGAGGACATGGTTGCGGTATGGCTTGATGAAAGTTGAGGAGGTTTTGTAATGGAGTTTGGTCAGGGAGGAGCTTGCTGGTGAGAAGGGTATGAAGAGAGTTGAGGCTATTGCAGATGGAGTTATGGAAGGTTTTGGTAGTTAAAAGCAATTATGTTAGAGGTATGGAAAGGGATGAACAAAATTGAAGGTATGAAGACAATATGGATTTTTCTTATGGTCGGTGGGTTGGTGTTGTGGTTGAAAGAGAGGAAGACTTGGTGATAGTGTAAGGGTTATGAAGGTGATTGTTTGAAGTCAGGAAGATGAGGTGAAGGCCAATACTGAATGATGAAGTTTGCTGACTTGCGGATTTTGAGTTAGCTTGCATTGGTTCACAGGTTACAGTGGTGATTGGATGTAGCAAGTTTGTGCTGTCTCGGTTGACAGTGAATGGTTGTAGTATTTAGAAGTGGTTTGAAGCAGAAGTGCATGAAGTTTGTAATGGAGGATTGTTTCTAGGCAGAAGTGAGGTTTGGAGAGGCATAAAAATGTGGTTTTTTTGATAGAATTGTAAATGTGGGTGATAGTTGTGTGCATGGAGTGGTTATATATAGAGGTATTGATGTTGGATATGGCACAATGCAACTATGAACTGAGAATTAAAACAAAAATACAATTGTTAAATGTGAATTGTGAATACAGTAACAGTAAAAAATGAACTAAGAATTTGAACAAACAAACTGAGAAAATACAGATACGCACAAACAAGGTAACAAAATGAAGCAAAGAAAACATTTTTTTTAAAGAGAATGACAAACAAGAAAATTAATCCGAAGTATAAAATCAAAATTAAATTCTTTCCTCGGCAACGGCGCCAAAAACTTGTTCGACGATGGAAATTCTGTCGAATTAAAAAATTGTCGTGAAGTGTATAAAACCACAAGCGCATGGCGTACACTTGTAGTACGTTAGTGAATACGAGTCGATACCTGAGGAAATAAGTAATTTTAATTTTATTCAATCAAATTAAAACAAAATCGAGTGAAGATTTAACTAGCTAACTACAACTAAACTAAACTAATAAGCTAAGATAAATAAAAATATGAGAGTTAAATAACAACTTAGGAATAAATCCACTCTCTAGATCACATGAATCAACATAAAATAAAACCATGATCTCTCTTTTTTGGTCATTTGTGAATTTAGTTAATATGATTATTATAAGCATACCTTATTCATGCTATTTACTAGCACAAAATAAACTATCAAACTATTACATACCCATTAAATCACCATACTAGTTCAAATGAAAACTGAACAAGTTGAAATTGAAATATACTTTAAGCATGGACTATGAAATATTAATTAGAACTATAGACCATCAAATTTTGGTTTCAACCTCCACTTAATCACCATCATCATATGTAGATAAAGAGGTAATTAGTGAACACATGACTAAGCATAGCCTATTTGGTGTCAACAATATAGGCTATCAAATTCAATAATGAACACATAAAACCAATAACATTAACATGACATGAAACACAAAAAGAGAGCATGAATAAACAAATTATGTTGCATTTACATAATCAAGAGAGCTTCATTATCCCTAAGTTGAAAGGGATTAGCCTTTAATATATGTAATCATGACAACAAAAGTAGCTAGCAACATAAAAAGGGAACAAAGAGGAAAATGAAAATAAATTAACAAAAACTAACTATTCTACTTGCATGAAATAAAACTACACTAATGCATAAAGTAAATAACAAGAATTAAATGAACAAGAAATTTAATTGCATTAACATGAAAATTACATAAGAGAGAAATGGCTAGAAGCCGTGAAAGAGAAAGAGAGCTTTCCTCTAAACTAACTAAAAGAGAGCATAAAAGAGAAGAGGATTTACGTCAACATAAAAAGGGGTATTTATACATGTTCTAAACCCTAAAACCCAAATCACTTTTGTTGGGGACTACCAAAAATACCCCTTCATGAAGCTTATAATCTTGTTTTAGCCACTAATAAGTCATTTAGAATGCATGAAGCCTTTTGTCTTATCCAGTTAGTCTTTAATTGTATCATTAAGGAACGAGAGATAAGGGGTAGGTGAGGTCCTCCACTAAGTAGTGAATGAATTAATTCCATCTCCAATTCTTTATATCCACTTTGTGCATGAGTAAACTTCATGTGCATACTTCATTTTTGCTCCAAAATTCCAACATGACACGTGAAAATAAACAAGTAAATTTTATCATAAAATAATACATTCAAAGATGACTGTTTTACACCAAATATGAAGATGAATGCATGATAATTTGAGAATTTTGGGTTTTCAATTAAAACATGTAAAAATACCCACTTATTTTATTTATTTAATTAAAATAAGAATAAATGTGTGAATATAAATGTGCATATTTATGTGCACATCAACTACTCCACCCTCTTGCATCAACACCTCACCTAGACAAGTACCACAAGTGTCGGTAAAAACTGTGAATATCTTAGATCCGTCGGGTAACGTCAAAACTAGTGTACTGGAGAGTGCATTTTTCAATTACCGGACGGAATCCTCACAATCCACATTTGAAGAGAAAGCCAAAATCTTCTTAGTAAGTTAGGTTAATGGCGCCGAGATCCATGCAAAGTCCTTAATGGACTTCCTTTAGTAACCCGCTATGCCAAATAAACTCATCACCTCAGTCATATCCATGGCGATCCTCCAATGCTGTATCGCCACTATCTTGGCGGGATCAACATCCAACCCAACGTTTGAGACCATATGTCCCAAGAAACGCGTCTCTTTCCTCCAAAAATGATACTTGGAGAATTTCGCCTTCAATCGACGAACTCAGAGAGTACGGTGAACCTCTCCCATATGCGAAGCACGCTCATCCATGTTCCTTGTGAAGACATGGATGCCATCTACAAAAACACCATAAACTTATTTGGAACATCTCTGATACCCTACTCATCAAGTCTTCGAAATACTATGGTGTGTTGGTCAGCCTAAAAGGCATAACCAACCACTCAATGAAGCCATAAGGAGTCTGAAACACCCTTTTATCGATGTTATCCTATAACACACGTAACTAATGGAAACCAGTAGCCAAGTCCAACTAAAAGAATATAGACACGCCTACCAAATGGTCAAATAAATCATATATCCAAGATGGTGGGTAACAATTCTTTTTTGTGAGCTTGTCTAATTCCCCAGTAATCCATGCACAGACAAAGGGAACCATCAGCCTTAGTGGCAAAGCCAATAGGTGCGACCCACTTAGAAATACTCCATCTCATAAAAGCCTTTTCCAAAAGCTCACCTACTTCTTTCTCAACTCTTTCTATTCCCTCGGAGGCATTAGTAAAATAGGTAACCCTATAGGCTTTGTGTTCTCACTAAGATAAATTCGGAAATCGATCTCTCGCTTAGGTGGCAATCTTCTAACAACCTCGAATACATCCAGATAATTATAGTCAAAAGGTACAAAATAAATATCAACAAAAGAATATAAGGAGTAAAGAAAACTCAACATGATTGATCCTCACGGTTCGCAAGAAATCTATAGGGCCCCTACCACCAAATGTCATCAAACGAACGACCCACCTCTCGCAGTCAAGTATGACCCTATACATGGCTAGCCAATCCATCCCTACCTTGAAAATCCTAATGCATATGCATCACAATCAAATTCAATGCTTAAAATCAAAAATTTCAAACCCCTGCATATTAAAGATAGGTGCGTTGAACCACCTGTAGGATTCGAATCTACTATATGGTCGGTAACTAGTGAGATTTCTATGTGCAAACAGTCAATCAAGGTACTAGAAATAAATGAATGAGAATCTCCTGAATCGGAAAGAGTACAAAATGGAAAATTAGAGATAAATATCAAACCTTCAATAAAGACTTTCCTTCCTCTATCCAATATAATGCTAGTTGATGTTGCCTCCAAAACATTCATCGGAGTTGTTGTTGTTGTACCAGTACCTTGTCCAGTCCTTTATGGACATGCCTTTCTTAAATGTCATGCCTGCACACAATTAAAACAATTTCCTTTCACTTACTGCAATCCCTAATGAGGTGTCCTAGTGTTCCACGCCTATGGCACCCGATCCTAGTCTTGATCTTCCTTTTTTGAGGATTTCCAACTTGTTCCTTCTTAACATTCTTATTTCCGAATTTCTTTTAGGACCGGAAAACTTAGAAGCTCTACTCTTACCATCCTGAATCTCTTCTTTCTTATCATCATGCATCAATGCCATCTCAATCAAAGCCTCAAACGTCACCACATAGGAATGTGAATCATCGCCAAGCCTTGGAGAGGTTGATCCATTCGCCTCGCAAGTCGAACAGCCTTCTTATGAGATATATTGACAAAATCAATGCTAAATATCAATAAATCGTTGAACCGATCGATGTATTCCTTTACTGACAAATATTCTTCCTTAGTAGAAGACATATACTTCCTCCCAAACCTACTCCTGAATCTGTTCCTACCTATATTTCTCCTTTCTTCCTAAATAGTCTCCTACTTGAACGAGGCTTCCTCCTTAAGTTGCCAAGATGCAAGTCAAACTCTCTTCCTATCCTCAAGTTCCAATAGCTTGAAAATCCTCTCAGTGTCTCTAATCTAGGTGCATGCCTCCAGGAATGTCTGATATCCGAAAAGCTCTTACCGCCCAAGTTATAGAACTACTTACAAAGCTTAGAGAAATTTGCAACTGCAGGTGGGTTAGAAGAAACTATCACAGCGGGTGCTGGAACCGACGCATATTCTTGTCCCTCAGCAGGCGTCATAGCTTCCAAATATCTACGGAACCTACCAAGAATAGGAATACCCTCAGGTAGATTATAAGCTCCCGACATGTTATGCAAAAGAAAGGATGGAAATTTGGAATTCGAAGGAATCAAAGGAATGTAGTTACTTGGCTAGAGGGGATATATTTTATTTTCAAAATTACTTTTGGATTTTGAAAATAGTTTTCTTTTGAAAAGTTTTATTTAAAATAAAATTATAGTGATCTTGTAACCTCAGGCTCTGATACCAACTATAACACCCCACACCCCTTAACGTTATCCTAACAAAGAATCTCGTTAAGAATTGTGGAGCGATATAGGTATAAAGACAAATAACATCATAGGGACTAAGATTTCACAAGACCTAAAATATATTCACAAAAGAAGAAAATGACAATTTACATTAAAAATAACAAAAACCATCTTTTTATTTCAGCCAAACTAAACTGTTTGAAAATACCATGTCTCAAGTTTCAGTTACAATAGAAATGTCAGAGTACAATAATAATATCCCCCAATAGCAATAAAGGTATATGAAAACAGTGGAAAGAAATAAACAATTCATCTCTGCAAGAATCTTCCTAGATAAAATCGACTAAGTGATCTAAGCTAAGCCCTTCCTCCCTGAGAGCTTGAGGGAAAGAAAAAGGAAAGAAGAAATGGATTAGTAGGTAAGACAAAAAGCTTAGTGAGTTGTAGTGATTTCTAGCACGATTGATAAGAGAAAGAGAAATATATGAAACAATAGCTCTAGTGTCATAAAAGGGTAAGTGTCTGTGAACACCTAAAAGTGGACAAATATAATAGGGATAAAAAAATTTACATAAAGATGTAGGTGTTCTCATTCACATGATTCAATAATGATGATTATTTTGCACTTCTACAAATTCGACCGAAACAATAATTAGGAAGAAGTTCTAATACTACCCAGTTGATCGACTATAACAAAATCATGGATAACCTATGCCCACTATGGATTTTTTATTATCAGGCCCTTGTCCATTAGCCAAAAGACATAACCTTTTCCATAGGTGTCAAATTTGCTAATGTTCCCAAATCGGTCCAGAGCGCACACACTGACCCGCCGAAACACACTCACGCCTTCTAATTGGACAGACTTACATCCGCAACATAACATGGTGTGTGTCCTTGCCACATATGGAGATCGAAAATGATAAAAAGGGATGCTACATGGAATGGGTCCCAACAGATAATTAACTTGGGTTAAATGTCAGCCCTTGATTTGGCCCCTACAACAAATTCAATATATAAGTCCCCTAATTTACCCACACTATAATTAAATTTGTTCATATTAAACCCTGACAATAAGGAGTAATATGCTCGTAATTTACCCATACACTATAAATTGATATGTACATATAAGACCTAGCCATGATGGCCTAATTTTAAGCTTATGATTTACCCGCACACTGTAAATTAATATATTCATACTAAATCCTGACAATGAGGAGTACTAGACTCGTAATTTACCCACACACTATAAATCAATATGCACATATTAAGCCTAACTATCCCTTTCACATATTCCAAGTCATATAGTAAATAAACTATTCATGTTTTAGTACGATTTTTTATTATCATAATTATACAATTTTCTGATTACGGTCTATTTCTGTTAAAATCTACCAAATAGGCATTTACATTCCCATTTGCCTTGATTCAGTTATTCCCTTCTTAATTTCAGTTTACACATATTCAAACTAAGCCTTAATTTTGATTATTCTATTCAATTAATTTTACTTCCAAATCCAAACTCATAATAAACGAAAATGAGGAATAATATTTTGCAAATATATAGGCATACAGGTTCAACCCTATTTTCATTGTTTTCCTATACTTTTCATACATACTTTGATGTAACTGCAAAATAAAAGAAAAACAGAAGAAAGGAAAGAAGAGGTCTAACACAATAGTCTACAGAAATGTGAATCAAAATCGTAGAAATAGGTAGAAGAAATTCAAAAAGAAGAATCAAGATAACTAAATCTAAGAACTGTGAATAATCTAGATCTGAAACAACTGCACTTGCTATTTTATAGATTTAACTTTTACTTAACAGAAATAACATAAATCTCACCTAAACTTGCAAATCCAATGATCCCAGTAGGAGATTCCCAAAATCTATGAACGAACATTATTCCACTTTGTGCGCGAACAATTTATTTTTATTTTGAAGAAGAGAAGTGAAGTGAAGGAAGACAAAATGCAGAATGAGAATTATGGGGAATGGGGAGGAGTGTAGGTTTATTTATAAATGAAGGAAATCTAAGCCTTATGATTTTAGGTTTTCATCATCAAACTTCGGATAAAACAAAGTCTCAATGCTTCGACACTGTTTTGTTCTGTACCAGGCATGAATCTTGCTTGGCTAGCAAGTGGTTCGACCCACCTCCCAGGTTGGTCGACATAGGGGTTGACCCGTATTGACGTGGGCTGACCTATGGGTCGACCCATCCTGGGACGAGGTCGTGCCAGCTTTAATGCAGATTAAGCTAATTAATTATATTTAACTATTAGTTACATTTTATATTCTGATTCAAATTTCAAACTTCAATTGGTCATAACTTATTCGTTTTAAGTCCGTTTTACGCAAACCAAAAGTCCAGTCAAACACGAAAATCGTAACGGACCCAATGGCACAAATCTCGTTGCCAGAATCCATTATTTTTCGACTTGTTATTTGATTAATTAATTTTTTCATTAATTATTGTTAAAATTGGGATTTTTTCATTCACCCATACTTAAGGGATTTCATCTCCGAAAATGCAATTTAAATTCTTATGCAATAGTGTAGTGTATATGATCCTAACTAATGCAAAAGATTAGGTAGTCTACTGATTCATTAAACCTCCTTTCTATGCAAATATGTTAGTTCCATGCTCCCAAATATATGCAAAAATCATAATGATGACAGATAATTCTATATGTGTGCATCAAACATCACCCATATGTAACAACCATATGACGACATCCATATATTACAACCGTAGAGATAATTAAAATGCACATACATCCATATGCATAAGTAAGTGTCTTATTCAGCCGTTCATGGTGCTTAGTGTGTGTATATGTATCCACTACATCAACATGCAAACACTTACATCCATTTGCAAACATCAACCATAAAATGTTTCAACAACGTGTTTCAATCATATCCTATCTTCGATAGGTTTCTCCTAAGATCAAGCTCAAAGGAATTCGAAAGGTAGAACCTAAGAACTAGAGATGGAAAAAGGTTGTAACGTACCATCAAATAGATAGGGTTAAGAGATACACATCTTCTCCTCGGGTTCCCATGTGGCCTCCCCATCCTCATATCCTCATTACACCTTGACAAATCTTACTTCTTTGTTTCTCCGCTTCTTGGCCTTGAAATCTAAGATCTGCCGAGGTGCTCGTCAGATGGATGCTTCTTGCTTGATCTCCACATCCTCTAATGTGTTGGGCTTTACTACCGTTGCCGAATCATGCGGGTACTTCCACATGTGTGACACATGGAAAATGTCATGAACACCTGATAGTCTCTCTGGTAGTTGAACTCTATAATCCATCTGCTCCATCCTCTCTAAAACCAGGAATGGTAAAATAAACCTCGGGTCCAGCATGCCCGCGGAGCCAAACCTCACCATGTTCCTTAGTGGTGAAACTTTAATGAAGACCAAATCTCCAATAGAAAACTTCATGTTGATCCTTCTCTTATCCGCATATGAATTTTTCCTATCTTGTGATTCATTCATTCTGTTTTTAATCACTCAAACTTATTCAAGGTTTCCCTATTCATATTCGGTCTAAGAATCAATATGTATGTTGAATCCCACTAACACGACGGAGTTCTGCAAGGTCGTCCATAAAAGGCCTCGAAGTGTTCCATGCCAATACTAGACTGAAAGCTTTTATTATACCTGAATTTCACGAGGTCTAACACCCCACCTCCGCTAGGGTCACTCACAAAGGAAATGCACTAGTTTTGGTGGAGTATTATCTAGGTAAACATGCACAGAGATATCACAAGGCAGAACATAAATAAAGCAGTGGTAGAAATTAAAAACGAACTTCTTATTATTTTCAAGAAAAGAGTCAAAAGCTCATATATCCAAGATACAAATTATTCCATTACATCAAGTTCCAAGTAAAGAAGCATAAACTTAAGATAGCAAAAGTAGATTATTCCCCATAAATAACAGAAGCAGCCATAGCATAGCCCAAGACCAAACCGTACATGAGCTGTCAGAAAGCAAGCTAAATCCAAGCTAAGAGCTAGTGTTTCCTCCCTGAGAACCTGGGGGGAAACGAAAGAAAAAGAGGTGAAAGAAAAAGGGTCAGTCATAAAGACTGGTAAGCCCTAGTGACTTTCAGTATGAAAACTAGTAAAGGTAACATGATATGTGAAAACTGGAATTAAACATAAGGATGATAACAGAACTGGTAGGATAATTAAGATAACAAGATATGTCAAGTCTAGCATCGCATATTCAAGGTTCGCTGCACCAACTGTACTAGTATTCTAACCCATGTCAAGTATTAATCATGAAATGATCCCTTGGCCCAGTATCATGGAGTGCCCCATTACGGGGTCCTACGGTACGATTTACTAA
Organism: Allium sativum; assembly: GCA_030737875.1. NCBI lineage: Eukaryota > Viridiplantae > Streptophyta > Magnoliopsida > Asparagales > Amaryllidaceae > Allium > Allium sativum. Next base: position 90,159,133 of record CM060920.1, read on the forward strand.
TCGATCGGCTCCCTACAAGTCCTAGCTCATCATGTGTCTGTGTCATACGGCCCTATCTTGAAATGTAGTTACCTGTGCTAGGTCCACCATAAGGTGTATTAAGTCCTATGGTACCAACCACCGACACGAATCAAGCACGCACAGTGTAAATCTACGGGTGCCCAATGCCTGCTTTTTCAACTCTGGACTACGTGCACGACCATAGTCCGCCTGAACCTACAATGGCGCACCTACTCAGCCGTCGTTCTGGTCGCTTACAATCAGCTCAGTAATCATGCCCCACCCTGCCTAATTCCAGGGTATCGTGATACATCCAAGGGGGTTACTACTGAAAAGGACCGCGTAACTAGGGTTTCTAATGGGTTAAGTGTTGTCATTCAAATTCGTGACTTAACCCTAGCCAAATCATGTATCAAGTTGGTTAAGTGTGTTCAAGCGGTTCATGACTTAACCCTATCAAATCATCGTGTCAAGCTGGTTAAGTATATTCAAGTGGTTCATGACTTAACCCTATCATGTGGCATTAATTCATTAATGCACTTCAACCTCTCACATTAGACTAACTGTTGTGGTTACTGGATTTGCCGGGCGGTTCCGGGCAGATTTACACCACAATATAGTCTAACCTTGGGTTTTACGTGCAATATGACCAACTAACCACATTGGATCCTATTGTTTGCAGCCACTGGATTTGCCGGACGGTTACGGGAAGATTTACACTGCAAACCCAACCCAACCTCGAGTTGGCCATTTTCATGTTTATCTAATTGTCATGCCCACATTCAAGTTTTAATGTCAAAATTCATGTCGAGTTTTCATGTCATGTTTCATGTCAAATCGTGTCAAGTTCATGTCCATATCCAGGTTCAAGTTAATAACATTCATGTTCAAAGTTCAAAGTCAATTCATGTTTTACCTAGTTTACCTAAATCGTATCCCCATCGTACGTAAGCTCGAATCGATACAAATAAATCTAATTAGGGAATAACATAAAAAGGGATGGGTATAAGGTGGCAAAAGTGATTACTAGCATAGCATGGTATGGCTTGATAAAAGATTATAACATTACTAGCATATGGAATATTGGCCTCAAACATAAATATTTCAAATCTAACAAAATAAGGTACTAGTCAAGATAACAATTGTCATAAGGTGATAGCATAATCATGGTAACGATTGACATAAGGTGATAGCATAATCATGATAACGATTGGCATAAGGTGATAGTCATAAACTTGTGACTAATAGTAGATTCAACATGATAATATGAGGGGTTTTCTTTTTAATTTACAACCTGAATAGGCCCCAAATCAATGTCATAATATATCCACAAGTCAAGATCCAAGATGAACAAGAATGGATGTAAAACAGTAATCATACATAGGTCCAATTTCAATTTACACCATAATCATATTACATTTACAGTTTAAATCTAAAAATAACTGGGGCTTACAGATCGTGGTTCGAGAATTAGAAAAACAGAGTTGATGTTGAATCTTTGTATGCTTAGTTAAGTCCTAATAGAAATTCCGAAATCAACAATTCTATTAACGCAGTCGCAACGTAGAAGAAGCAGTCCCCTTCTCAAACTTTTCAACCAGAATTAGAGCAGCATAAGGTCAGAAAGAATTTTGTGTAGAGAGACTAGTGTTAGGGGCTGTATTTATAGGGTCATATCAACGAATGTGGACAGAAACGAGGCCAGATACATCAGAGTGAATCCAGCTCCAAAAATGGGCTCGGGCATCAGGTCGACCCTATGGTCGACCTGGTCCTGGGTAGGTCGACTACATAGTCGACCCCCAGGTCAACCTGGTCCTGGGCGGGAGTTTTCCCGCCCAGTCCGTTCTGAGGTTTGAATTTCGAAATTTGAATTCGTATTGAGCTGTTTTTGAACTTGAAAACTTCTGAAAACTTCGAAAGGTCATAACTTGGTCATACGGGCCCCGATTTTCGAAAACTCGGACTCGTTTCCAAATAGAATTTTGAGACGAACGCAATGGCGTAACCCGTTTCCCTTGATTCTTATTTTAAAAATTAATTCTGCCTTGATTTATGGTTATTACACGTTATAAAAACACGGGTTGTTACATTCTCCCCCCATTAAAGGATTTCGTCCTCGAAATCTCTATGTTAGGGAGGATGTGTCCTACCATTCATCATCCATCTACTCAAAGCGTCATCCACAGGAAACCATTGTCCTTAAAAGATTTCTAATGCTATCTGAACATATGCAGAAAGTGTGTGTATATGTACTTATCTAATGCAAAAGATCAGATGGTTACTGATTCAGTAAACCTCCTTAATGCAAAATATGTTAGTGTAATGAATCCAACATGTCTGCAAATTCCTAACATAGTTTATAATCTCTACATGAGTGCACAAACATTCATCCATATGCAACATCCAAGTGATAGCATAACAGGTTCCATCCATGTACAAGTATAAGCACTCATGCATATGCAACATGAAAATGTGACTAAGCCAGTCTAGTGCCTAATGTGTGTCATGCATCCACTGGCGTCCACTTGTAACCACTTGCAGCCATTTGCAGCCATTAACCATAAAATGTTTCAATCAAATGTTTACATCCATATGGTTCTTCCTAAGGTTCTCAAGATAAGATCGGGAAGATAACAAGACAAATGTAGATAGTAGAAGCATGATACAAATGGGTTTCAAGTTTATGGGAAAAAGAGATCGAGAATGTACCCTAAAAAAGAAATGGGTAAAGCGCGCGTATCTTCTCTTCGGTTTCCCAAGTTGTGTCTTCTTGGGATTCACTCCACTGCACTTTAACTAGCTTGACTTCTCGATTCCTTAGCTTCTTAATCTCCGTTCCTAAGATACGAATCGAAACTCGCCTCAATGTTGCTTCTTTTTCCACTTCTACGTCTTCAAGGATGCTTGGCTCAACCACTTCGGCTGGCTCATGCAAGCACTTCCGGAGGTGCGAGACGTGAAGGACATTGTGTACTCCATTCAGTTTCACGGATAAGTCTACCTTATAGGCCATCCGTCCAATCCTCTCAGTGATGGGGAACGGTCCTATGAACCTTGGTGCTAGCTTTCCAACTGCTCCAAAACGAACTACATTGCGTAACGGAGAAACTTTTATAAAGACCATATCCCCGACTTCGAACTCTAGGTCTGTCCTTCTCTGGTCCGCATAAGATTTCTGTCTATCTTGGGCCGTTTTCATCCGTCTTCGTATCAACTCAATCTTCTCAGAAGTGTCCCTTATCATGTCGGGCCCAAGTATAAGTCTGTCTGTCGTCTCCCACCAACAAGTTGGCGATTTGCACGGTCTTCCATATAGGGCTTCGAACGGTGCCATTCCGATGCTAACTTGGTAACTATTGTTATATGCAAACTCCACGAGAGGAAGATGGTCTTCCCAAGTGCCACCAAAGTCAAGAATGCATAGCCTCAGAAGATCTTCTAGCACCCTATTTACCCTTTCGGTTTGTCCATCCGTCTGTGGGTGATAGGCCGTGCTTAAATTTAGTCGTGTACCAATTGCTTCTTGCAAACTATTCCAAAACTGGCTAGTGAAAATCGGGTCACGATCACTAACTATACTGGAAGGAACTCCATGCAATCGTACTATCTCTCGAAGGTAAATAGACGCTAGCCCTGATGCGGTCCTCTTGCTTTTCACTGGAATGAAGCGAGCACTTTTCGTGAGTCTATCAACTATGACCCATATGCTAGTATTTTCCTTCCTTGACCTAGGCAGTCCATCCACGAAATCCATCGAGATACTCTCCCATTTCCATTGTGGAACTTCCAAAGGATGTAATAGCCCACCGGGCTTCTTCGACTCTGCCTTTACTTGTTGGCACACCATGCACTTCGAAACGAACTCTCCCACATCCTTTTTCATTCCAGCCCAAAAGAAAATGCGTTTCATATCCCTGTACATCTTATCCCCTCCAGGATGTATAGTCGTCTTTGAGTGATGCGCCTCTTCGAGAACTTTCCTTACTAGGTCTCCTACATGTGGGACACATAGCCTTCCTTCGTGCCTTAGCCATCCCTTGTCATCTATGGCATACCTACTGAGGTGACTCGACGTCTCACCCCTAATCAGCTTGTCCATGATTTCGACTATCTGTGGGTCTTCCTTCTGTGAAGTCCCTACTTGATCTAGAAGTGTAGGTCTTAACTCAAGAGATGCAAACGTAGCAGTCAATGACTCAATAGCAGGTGTAAAATCAAAGGTTGCTATAAACTCAAGGCTTTTCCTTTCAACAAACAAGGGGCTCAAAGTCAACCTTTTTCTACTTAGTGCATCCGCCACCACATTACCCTTGCCAGGGGTATAGGCTATATCGAAGTCATATAATGCCAAGAACTCCATCCACCACTGTTGTCTCAGATTCAAATCTTTCTGTGCGAAGAGGTACTTAAGTGATTTATGGTCGGTATACAGCTCGAACCTCTCCCCTAGAAGAAAATGGCGCCAAGCTTTAAGTGCAAAAACAATCGCGGCCAACTCCAAGTCATGCGTGGGATAGCTTTTCTCATGAACTTTAAGTTGTCTGCCCCCGTAGCATATTACTCTTCATTCTTGCATTAGGACAACGCTTAATCCCGTGCCGCACGCATCTGTGTACACGGTAAACATCTTACCTCCATCGGGTAATGCCAAACTGGAGCTGTGGTGAGGGCTTTATTGAGTCTTTGAAAAGCAACGTCACACTCTATGTCCCATAAAGCTAGGTTCTTCTTTGTTAACTTAGTAAGAGGGGCTGAAATCTTAGCGAAGTCCTTAATGAACTTCCTGTAGTAGCCCACCAAACCGAGAAAGCTCCTCACCTCTGTTGCATTCTTAGGAATTTTCCAGTCCTGTACCGCAACTACCTTTGCGGGGTCCACGGCTATGCCTTGCTTAGAAACTATATGTCCAAGGAATCGAACTTCCTTCCTCCAAAAATGGCATTTGGAGAACTTAGCCTTTAACTGGTGTGCCCTAAGCATTTCCCTGACTTCCTTGAGATGTCTAGCATGCTCTTCTTCATCTTTTGAGAAGATCAAAATATCATCCACGAAAACTACCACAAACTTGTTAAGGAACTCCCGAAACACCCTGCTCATTAAATCTACAAAGTATGTGGGTGCATTCGTTAACCCAAACGGCATGACGAGCCATTCGAAGAACCCATCTGGAGTCCTAAACGCAGTTTTGTCAATGCTATCCTCAGCCACTCTAAGCTAATGGAATCCTGTGGCTAAATCGAGTTGAGAGAAAACAGATGCTCCCACAAGCTGGTCAAACAAATCGTCGATTCTTGGTAGTGGGTGCCTATTCTTCTTTGTAAGCTTGTTTAACTCACGATAATCTACGCATAGACGAAGCGATCCATCTGCCTTAGTATCGAATACCACTGGAGCATCCCATTCAGAAATGCTTCGTCTTATGAAATTTTTCTCAAGCAACTCGTTAATTTATTTGCTGAGCTCTCTTCTTTCTCACGGGGCCATGTGCCTAACGGGCAATGAAACTGGCTTGGCATTATCAACAAGATAAATTCGGAAGTCTATCTCGCGTTTAGGAGGTAACCCCCTCACTTCATCAAAGACATCTGGAAATTCTCGGACCATTTTTACAGATTGCAAATTATCGTTGGACGAGTCAAGGGATTCAAGATAACACAACATGACCGCACCCTTAGGGCTACAAGAAATTTCAAGGGTATTACCAAGGCAAGTCATGAGCCTCACTACCCTTCGTTCACAATCAAGAACGGCTCCATAATCGGACAGCCAATCCATACCTAGGATCAAACCGTATCCCATAAATCCGAGAACATAAGCATTACACGTGAATTCTACGCTTAAGATAGAGATCCTCAATTCCACACACATCATAGATAAATGGGCGGAGCCCCCAATTGGATTTGAAACTATAACGGGATCCTCAGCCAGACTAGTACTTAGGTGCAAATTTTCAACAATATCAGAAGAAATAAAAGTATGCGATGCGCCAGAGTCAAATAAGGTTCGGACAGGAAAGTCAGAAATGTAAACAAGGCTTTCTACGGAAATATTACTACCTTGGTCAAGAGCTGGAGTGGTGTTGAGAGCATGCAACTGCCCTCCAGAAGGTCCTGCTCGCTGGGTCTGCCCTTGCCCCTGCCCTTGCTTCTTAGGGCAATCCATGCTGATGGGTCCAGTATCTCCACAATGAAAGCATTCACCCAAATTCCTCTTCTTCTTTCTACAGTCTTTAGCTAGATGTCCAGTAGTACCACAAAAGTTGCACTTCTTCGTCTCACGTGGTTTGTTGTTGCCCTTGTTATTCTTGTTGTTTCCCTTCTTGAAGTCAGCTTTCTTATTCTGAGTCTCATTAGGCTTAACCACCTTCTTGCTATTCTTGTCTTCCTCATGACGTAGAGCCATATCGACCAAGCTTTCAAAGGTCGCCCCCATGGGTATATGAGTTAGGGCCAAGCTATGTAGTGGCTCGTTCAATCCTCGAGCAAAGCGTACAACCTTTTTCTGGGCTGTGTTGACCAAATCCAAACCGAACCGAGCAAGCTGATTAAACTTATTCACGTACTCCCTAACAGACATGTCCCCTTGCTTGAGTGCTAGGAACCTCTCCATCTGAAGGTTCTCTTCTGCCGACGATAAAAATTTAAGCCCAAACCTCTCTCTAAAGTCTGCCCAAGTCTCAACCGGCCTGGTAGCGTTGGTGACTTTCCACCAAAATGCAGCTTCCTCTTTCAGCAACCATGCTGCCAACTGAACTTTCCAATGGTCCTCCATATCAAAGATAATGCACAAGTCTTCAGTCTCCTTTAGCCAGTTTCGTGCCTCAACAATGGTTTCAGTTCCAACGAAGTTCTTGCCGCCCATTGCTTTAAAGTCTTTGCATATTTTGGCAAATGCGGTACCAGGAGGAGGAGGAACCGCAGCCACTGGGGGAGGAGGAGGAGGGATGTCTGCCGTGACCGCGTCGTTGACCCTGGCTTCTAAGTACCTTCAGAACCATCCAGGCACGCGTATTCCCTCAGGAAGGTTAAGATCGACCATGCTGAAAAACGAAAAGAAAAAGATTCAAACGAGGAAACAAAGGGAAGTGCTAATCGCTTCTTGGGGAATAGCCTTTTTAAACATAAAAATTTTCTTGAAAAATGCTTCCTTATAAATGATTTTGAAAATAGTTTCGGATGGTTTTTAAAACTTTTGCCCAGCCTGGTATCCTTCTGCTCTGATACCAAATGTAACACCCCACCTCCGCTAGGGTCACTCACAAAGGGAATGCACTAGTTTTGGTAGAGTATTATCTAGGTAAACATGCACAGAGATATCACAAGGCAGAACATAAATAAAGCAGTGGTAGAGATTAAAAACCAACTTCTTATTATTTTCAAGAAAAGAGTCAAAAGCTCATATATCCAAGATACAAATTATTCCAATACATCAAGTTCCAAGTAAAGAAGCATAAACTTAAGATAACAAAAGTAGATTATTCCCCATAAATAGCAGAAGCTGCCATAGCATAGCCCAAGACCAAACCGTACATGAGCTGTCAGAAAGCAAGCTAAATCCAAGCTAAGAGCTAGTGTTTCCTCCCTGAGAACCTGGGGGGGAAACGAAAGAAAAGGAGGTGAAAGAAAAAGGGTCAGTCATAAAGACTGGTAAGCCCAAGTGACTTTCAGTATGAAAACTAGTAAAGGTAACATGATATGTGAAAACTGGAATTAAACATAAGGATGATAACAGAACTGGTAGGATAATTAAGATAACAAGATAAGTCAAGTCTAGCATCGCATATTCAAGGTTCGTTGCACCAACTGTACTAGTATTCTAACCCATGTCAAGTGTTAATCATGAAATGATCCCTTGGCCCAGCATCATGAAGTGACCCATTACGGGGTCCTACGGTACGATCTACTAATCGATCGGCTCCCTACAAGTCTAGCTCGTCATGTGTTTGTGTCATACGGCCCTATCCTGAAATGTAGTTACTGTGCTAGGTCCACCACAGGGTGTATCAAGTCCTATGGTGCCAACCACCGACACGAATCAAGCACGCACAGTGTAAATCTACGGGTGCCCAATGCCTGCTTTCTCAACTCCGGACTACGTGCACGACCATAGTCCGCCTGAACCAACAATGGCGCACCTACTCAGCCGTCGTTCTGGTCGCTTACAATCAGCCCAGTAATCGTGCCCCACCCTGCCTAGTTCCAGGGTATCGTGATACATCCAAGTGGGTTACTGCTGAAAAGGACCGTGTAACTAGGGTTTCTAATGGGTTAAGTGTTGTCATTCAAATTCGTGACTTAACCCTAGCCAAATCATGTATCAAGTTGGTTAAGTATGTTCAAGCGGTTCATGACTTAACCCTATCAAATCATCGTGTCAAGTTGGTTAAGTATATTCAAGTGGTTCATGACTTAACCCTATCATGTGGCATTAATTCATTAATGCACTTCAACCTCTCACATTAGACTAACTGTTGTTGTTACTGGATTTGTCGAGCGATTCCGGGAAGATTTACACCACAATATAGTCTAACCTCGGGTTTTACGTGCAATATGACCAACTACCCACATTGGATCCTATTGTTTGTAGCCACTGGATTTGCCGGGCGGTTCCGGGAAGATTTACACTGCAAACTCAACCCAACCTCGAGTTGGCCATTTTCAAGTTTATCTAATTGTCATGCCCAAATTCAAGTTTTCATGTCAAAATTCATGTCGAGTTTTCATGTCATGTTTCATGTCAAATCGTATCAAGTTCATGTCCATATCTAGGTTCAAGTTATAATAACATTCATGTTCAAAGTTCAAAGTCAATTCATGTTTTACCTAGTTTACCCAAATCGTATCCCCATCGTACGTAAGCTCGAATCGATACAAATAAATCTAATTAGGGAATAACATAAAAAGGGATGGGTATAAGGTGGCAAAAGTGATTACTAGCATAGCATGGTATGGCTTGATAAAAGATTATAACATTACTGGCATATGGAATATTGGCCTTAAACATAAAGATTTCAAATCTAACAAAATAAGGTACTAGTCAAGATAGCAAGTGTCATAAGGTGATAGTACGATCATGGTAACGATTGACATAAGGTGATAGCATAATCATGATAACGATTAACATAAGGTGATAGTCATAAACTTGGGACTAATAGCAGATTCAACATGATAATATGAGGGGTTTTCTTTTTGATTTACAACCTGAATAGGCTCCAAATCAATGTCATAATATATCCACAAGTCAAGATCCAAGATGAACAAGAATGGATGTAAAACAGTCATCATACATAGGTCCAATTTCAATTTACATCATATTCATATTACATTTACAGTTTAAATCTAAAAATAACCGGGGCTTACAGATCGTGGTTCGAGAATTAGAAAAAGAGAGTCGATGTTGAATCTTTGTATGCTTAGTCAAGTCCTAATAGAAATTCCCAAATCAGCAATTCTCTTAACGCAGTCTCAACATAGAAGAAGCAGTCCCCTTCTCAAACTTTTCAACCAGAATTAGAGCAGCATAAGGTCAGAAAGAATTTTGTGTAGAGAGACTGGTGTTAGGGGCTGTATTTATAGGGTCAGATCAATGAATGTGGACAGAAACGAGGCCAGATACATCAGAGTGAATCTAGCTCCAAAAATGGGCTCGGGCACCAGGTCGACCCCCAGGTCGACACTATGGTCGACCTGGTCCTGGGTAGGTCGACTACATAGTCGACCCCCAGGTCGACCTGGTCCTGGGCGGGAGTTTTCCCGCCCAGTCCATTCTGAGGTTTGAATTTCGAAATTTGAATTCGAATTGAGCTGTTTTTGAACTTGAAAACTTCGAAAGGTCATAACTTGGTCATACGGGCTCCGATTTTCGAAAACTCAGAGTCGTTTCCAAGCAGTCGAGACGAATGCAACGGCGTAACCCCTTTCCCTTGATTCTTTTTTAAAAATTAATTCTGCCTTGATTTATGGTTATTACACGTTATAAAAACACGGGTTGTTACACGAGGGGTAAATGATCCTCCCATTTCCCTCTGAAGTCTGAAATACACGTTCACAGTAAGTCCTTTATAATCTTATTCACCCTCTCATTCTATCCATCCGTCTTAGGGTGATAAGCAGTACTTAACACAAGTTGTGTTTCCAAAGCTTCTTATAGAATACTCCAAAATGAGCTAGTGAAAATCGGATCTCAATTGATCTCAAAGCTCGAAGGAATACGATGGAGTTTAACAATTTCGGGAATGTATAAAGAAGCAAACCATGCAGACGTCCTTTTACTGTTAGCTGGGTGGAAGTGGGCGCTCTTAGTAAATCATTCCACGAATACCCAAATGATGGTGTTGCCCGTCCTTGACCTAGGAATTGCGTCCATAGAATCCATAGAGACGCTCTCCCATTTCAACAATGGTATATCTAAAGGCTGAAGTAATCCGTCGTCCTTCATTTGCTCTTCTTTAACTCTTTGACAAGTCACAAAACTAGTTATATACTCAGCCGCACACTTCTTTATGCCGACCCAATAAAACATTTGCCTCATATCATGATGTTGTATATAACATAGTTGTATACACAATTATATGATTTTTGTTTGATGATAACAAATAAATAAATATTATTTTGAATGTGTTTGTTATTGTACTGTTCTATATATACATCACAAACAGGAATATAATATTTATATTTAAATAGAATACGACTGTACAGACATTCATATCTTCATACAGTATTTTATTTAAATTGAATATTATATTTCAAACATTCAAACAGTACAACTATTTATAACTCCACTATTTAAACGTCACAGGAATTTGTACTTGTAAATAAAATAAATATGATAGACAAGTTTGTTTGAACACAATAAAATAATATTTTATTTCATTCAAATTTGTTTATTACAAGTATCAGTACAATTCTCTCTTTCTGTACACAGCTCCTCACTACAACACTGTCACTCAGTTATACATTTTTATATTTACATTGACTCATATACAGACACTCATACATTTCACTGCATATACTCGTCTTCTGTCTTCTGTCTTCACAGCATCCTTCAGTCAGTCCAGTCTTCATACCTGTCATATACAGAAACACACACAATAATCTTGAATAGAAATAATTTCATATTCTAGCAATATATTTATATTTTAAAATTTTATTTGCCCCAGAATTTTGGTGTGTTTCTCATCATTTTTCAAGACTTGATCTGATATGTATATACGCATTGATTAGCCTTAACATATTACACTGGTTTGCTAAGATCAAAACCAGTTGATTCTGAACAGCCACAACACAGTGCAGTAGTCTACTGATATATTTGTAATATAAATTACATGTGCACAATATATATATATATATATATACACACACACTGTTGTGTATATATACACATATGTACATGTGAACATGGTGAAGACAAGTTACGATCACGGTCGAGCACAATGGTGAACATTTTCCAAATGACAACATGCATGTACAAGCAAGATGAACAAAGCAGCATATAGATGGTTCATGGAACTAGCAGCCAACATGAAATACATACATGGAAAACCAGTGTAATCACGGCAAGGTCCAGCAAGTGTTCAAATGTTCAAGTACACACACAACAAAGATTGGGAATTTCTTTTGGCTAGTATGGTATCAGCTCAACTACAAGAAACAACATGGCCGTGAAGCAAAACTAGGGTAAACGTATGGTGCAAGCTCAAGTAAGTTTCAGCAAGGTTGAATACAAGTGACAAGTAAATGGTGTGCACATGTTCATATATACACAGCACATATTGCACAAGAATAAAATAGCATGCACAGGTTGAACATGGCAAGCATATGGTAGAGCAACAACATAGCAAGTTGGTGCATGAATGGTCATAACAGCAAGGATACAAGTGAAACAAATGATGCATGTTTTAGCATGGTTCAACATGTTCAAATACAAGGTGCATAAGGTCTTTCGCAAGCTCATGTTCAATGCAGCATTTTCATGATCAAGTGGTGACATAAGTATGTCAAAACAGCATGGTGATGGCAAGAATAAATGAAACTGAAACTTGTATATGTGCAAGCAATCAAGCCAAACAGAAGTGTAATGATATACAAAGCAAGTGCAGATAGAAACTCGACAAACATAGAAGTCAAGCAAAAATTCAATGTTGATGAAGTTCAAATATGCACAAGGGTCATATAATGTGTGCAGCAATACATGGACATGCACAGTAGCATTTAAAGTGGTCAAGCCAAAGATTAATGCCAGTATACATGTAGATGAGGTTACAACAGTGTATGACCCGCATTTTTCAACAATATAATAATTAATTTATTTAATTATTTAAAAGGTGATTAAGAGGATTTAATGGTCGTTGAATTAAATAATAGTGAATATTTAATTAAAATAATGATTAAATAATATATTAAATTCTGAAATAATCAGAATGGGCTGAAATGGCAATATGGTATGAATTGGCAATTCAAAATATATAATTCAGTTTAGAATTGAATTACGATAACGAATATATTCAATTAACGATGGTTGAACGTTTAAATTATAATATAATTATAATCGAGCTCGAAATGGCGCGGTAGTTCGCAAATTTGCGATTCGAACTTTAAACGAATATACAGAAGCCGTTTTAAGCCGGATTTCTGTGAAACAAGAAACGTTAGGAGCTGGTGAAGTATATTTTTCTAGTGGAAGAGAAAAATTGGGATTTTGTCATGTAGATTTTGATTTATGTCCAAATCAAATTTTAGAAAAGTCGCTGTGGAATTCCTTTATAATTTATAAAGGAATTAATTATATTTTAAAAAGGAATTCCACTATAAATCGAATATCGATTTAATTGGGATTTGAAATATCGAGTTAAAAATTCATATAGGAATATTGTGGAGCTAAATGATATCGTATGTGAAAATATACATAATATTTATTTATAAATATTTAATTTAATTGTTTTTAAATATAATTTAATATTTAAAAAGGGTTATTTAGAGCTTTAAAAATAACCAGTTTTGCAAATGACCTCAGAATTCGACGAAACTAATTTTGTTAGATCCGCAACGTTAAATTATTGCTAGATTTCAGTTTCCGTGATTTTTGAAGTCAGTATGTGGCTTTTTAATGTAAGAAACAGTCGATAATTGGACCTTTAAAAATACGCTGTGTGAGCAAACAGAGTAAGAATTCAATGAAACCAGTTTCGTTGGGACCGTAATGTCGAACTGTAGCTGCATGTCAATTATTTTTGGATATCGTGTGTGATCACACGAATTTTTAGAAGACAAAAATGAATATAATTTAAGGTAAGAGTCGTGCACCCTAAATCTGTAATTTTGATATTTCACATAATAAGTCAACTAGTCTATATTTTTATATTTTCGGGATCATGGGACATTGCTGGTCTCACCAGTATTTTTATTTTTGTCGATTGTGGTTCGTAATATATTGAACTGTATATAACACGGTACCCTAAAAATCCCTATATAATAACCTTTAAACTATTCTAAACCTTAAATCATTCCTTTGGTCAACAGTCATTTCCGCCGTAACCTTCTCCAGTAAAAACGCGAAAAACTCATCAATGGAAAATCAAAACAAAATAAAATAAATTTCTATAAATCTAAAACCTAATATTTCCGCACTCTTGGATGCAAGAGCTTCAACCTAAAATGAGTTTTAAATGGTTCGACTTCATTTTTCCATTCGCTGGAAATAGTGAAGGCAGCTTAGGGTTCGAAATTGGGGGGAAAATCATGTCGTTGGTTCCTTTCAGAGCGACGGAAGGAAGTTGTCGAAGTGATTCAAATACTGGAGTTCGAACGTAGTGATTTTGGGTGGAGTTGAGGTTGAGTTGTACGGAACTGAAGCGGATTTCATGGAGAGTTGGAAGACACGGACGTAGGTGGCATTAGTTTGTGGTATCATGAATTGATAAAGGAGAAGGGTTGAAGAAGAAGTGCGGAAATGACAGAACAGGAAGCGGATTGTTATGGCGAGTTCAACAGGGATACCGTTGGGTAATTTCATGATTTTTGAATTCGATATATACACTGTATTATCAAAGATTGGTTGTGCAAAGCAAGGATAAGGCATAGGTGCGAGTTGATTAAAATTAGGGTGATTTTTCCAGTTTTGGGATTTTATGAGATGTTGAGGAGGAATTTGACTAGTACTAAAGAATTGATTTACTGGAAGGATTTTTGGGTGATGATGGTGCTTAGTACGGGGATTTAGTTTGGACAAATTTTAGGTTAATTACGACTGTTTGGTTGGTGAGGTTCCTGTTTGTTCAAAATGGGAAGAACATCGTTGAGTTCTTCATTTTGGGTTTAAGGAAAGGTGTTTGAGACGAGGAGATTTTTCATAATGTTTGTTTGAAATATGGTTAAGTGTTGGTGGAGATGTGATCAAGTAGAAATCGGAAATGGTGAGATGTACAGATAGTTCAAACCTGGGAAAAACAAAGAAGAACAAAAGGAGTGGATTGTTTTATTTATAATGGATCGGCTAATAAAAAAGGTTAAGCAAATTAAAAATATACTAAGTTTGTTTTTAATTTAAATAGTATTTAACTTAGAAAATGTATAACTTTGTCATACTGTATCAGAATTTCGAATGGTCAAATCCATTAGGATCGTATGGACGGCGGCTACTCACTGGAACTGGCTGGGAGTGGATTTGAGCTCGTTACAATTCATTGCAAAAAAAATTGTCCGTCTAAATCAACAAACACAAATTGTTATTTAATGGTTAACGCGAAAGGTGAGTAAAACTCACCAATTCTGAACAGTTATATTTTTATAACGTATATTTAGAACTAATAAATGATGATTGATTGCTGTGTGTTAACTGTTTAGTTGAATTGTTTGTGTATTGATTGAAATCATAGATAACGATATATATATATACAAATCGTTAATCGAATATTGATTCTGTTTAACAGAATTTTTATATTCGTGTTGTTTAACATATGTGATGCAGGGAAACATGTTTGAGGGGTCCAACTGGACTCCTCAATATATAAATACTGTTTTGTTTCATATATTTAAATATATGATGTGATATAAAATCGATTGTCGATTATGTGTGTTTGGACGATGTTGATCATCATGATTTGATATGTTAAATACCATAACATACCGGAATGTTGATAAGGGAAATTTCAAAATGAATATTGAAAATAAATTTATTTATAAAATCCAAGGATTTTATAAAAGAGAAAATATTTATAAAATCAAAGAAGATTTTATAAAAGGAATTTATTTATAAATGGAATATTATAAATAGGAAATCTTTATTAAGTGGAATATTTATAAAGGGAAATATTTATAAACTCATAAGATTTTATAAATGAGATATTTGTTTGTTAAAACAAATAGAGTTTTATAAAGGGATTATTTGTAAAACAAATATAAAGGAAATTATTCGTAAAACAAATATAAAGGAAATTATTCGTAAAACAAATATAAAGGAAATTATTCGTAAAACAAATATAAAGGAAATTATTTGTAAAACAAATACAAAGGAAATTGTTTCGTAAAACAAATGTAAAGGAAAACATTTGTAAAACATTTACAAATGGAATTTAAAGAGAAAATATTTGTAAAACATTTACAAATAGATTTAATGGAAATATTTATTTATAGGAAATAAATCGAATGTTATAAATGAGATATTTATTTAGAAAATAAATAGGAAGATGAAAAGGGAAATATTTATTAGTTAAATAAATAGAATTGAAAGGAATATTTAATTATTAAATAAATAGGATTAAATCAAAGGAATATTTAGAAAATGTATCGAAGATGGAAATCTGTTTTTAACAGTAAAAAGGAAAAGATTTATTTAAAGTGAAATTAAATAGAAATCTATTTCAACAGATAAATTGGGAAGATTAATTTATAAGTAATATTTTATAAATTAAGTAAAATATTTATCATTGGACAAATGGAATATATAAGTCAGGACTTATATAGAGAAGTAAGAATCGATTTTAACGTCGATACTTGAAACTGAATATGGACGTAGATTTAACCAAAGGAATTAATCAACGTGTTAATCAAAATGAGTTAGAGAAGATTATCATGTTAAGATAATCAAGTTAAGATTATCAAGTTAAGATAATCGATTTGAGTTATCGAGTTAAGATAATCAAGTCAAGATTATCGAGTTTAGATAATCGAGTTGAGTTATCGAGTTAAGATAATTGAGTTGATTTATCAAGTTAAGATAATCGAGTTAATCGAGTTAAGATAATCGAGTTGAGAATCGAGTTAAGTTAATTTAAGTTAAGTTAAATAAGTTGAGTTAAAGAAGTTGAGTTAATCGAGTATGGTTAGTCAAACCAAGTTAGTCGAATCGAGTGGGTCGAACCAAGTTAGCCGAGCCTGGTTAATCGAATCGAATTGGTCGAACCAAGTAAGTCGAGGTAGCCGAGTCGAGTTAATCGAGTCGAGTTAAGTTAGTCAAGTTAGTCGAGTTAAGTTCGTCGAGTCGAGTTAATCAAATTTAGTTTTTCGAAAGGAGTTAATCGATGTTAGTTTAATCGAAAGGAGATTAATCAAATATAAGTTATTCGAAGTGAGATAATCGAATTTAGTTATTTGAAAGGAGATCGAATATAGTTTATTCGAAAGAGTGAGTTAATCTAATATAAGTTATTCTAAGTGAGTTAATCGAATATAAGTTATTCGAAGAGTGAAAATCAAATATAAGTTATTCGAAGAGAGAAAATCAAATATAAGTTATTCGAAGAAGAGTTAATCCAATAGAGATTACTCGAAGAGAGTTATACGTTGAATTCGACTATATCGAATTCGGGAAAGTATTATTTACTTTCCGGTGTTTAAATCAAGATTTATTTAGTTATAAATTAGGTGTTTATTTATTTATTCACATCAACGAATAAAAGTTAGATGTTAAGTTAGATATTTCAGAAGTAGGGATTGTAACGTTATCGTTATAACCAATGGTTTTAAATAAAGAAGTGGATTCGTAAATTGAATCCGAGGGTTACGTAAGAAAGTTGGTTAAAGATTTAAAAGATAAACTTTGACCATTTCGAAGTTAAAACGTTGTTCAGTTAAGGTCTAAGAGGTAATTATACCCCAACTTGATTGACTTCCTTCTTAACTAAGAAATGGTAAGGTTTGTTCGTGAAGGAGATTTGGAAATGTTTTCCAAATAAGAATCAGAAATGTTTTCTGATAAAGGAGAAAATAAGAATTTAGAATGTATGGAAACAGGAGATAAGTAAATTAACGAACTAAAGAGATAAATGTTAAATGATGATTGATCAATATGATTTCCATCTGGAAATAATATCGTTGTTTGCACACGTTTTTTTTTTTGATAGTTAAATCACAGACTGTCAATGTTTTGACCTTTTTAATGTTGTTAATATGGAGAGATCGGTTGGATTATTATCCAAAGGACCACTCTGTATTGGCATAAGCGTTGCGAATCATATATGCCAAAGATAATTGAAGACAGAGTAAAGTGCAAGGGCTATTGTATAAGTCTTAGATAACAATTGCCTAAGATGGAAGTACTGAATAGTGCCTTCGGTTTGTCCAGTCCCAGGACAACTTGTATCGACGAAGGTCTAACAGAGTATATCTAATAGATCGTGTAAGTTGATCTCTTCAAACGTATTCACGTTTGGTGGCGGAGGAATTCGTTTCTCTTAGTTGTATACTCGTGTTATTTTTGGATAAATGTATACCCGTGTTATTTTTGGATAAATCAATTTGTGATTTAAAGGGTATGACGATGTGACATTCTAAGTGAATGAAGATGTGTCATGTAAAAGATAAACGTAGCTTCTAGCCTCGCATCTGGTAGATGACAAAAATTGGGCAGGCAGCATGGCTATGTTGGTAGCTCCCATCAGGGTGTATTATCACCTGATCTAGAGTTTCATTTACTTCTAAAAATCTATTGTCGATGCTGTCCCATTCGGGAAACGGTTGCTGATCCCAACCGTTGGTGATATACATTGGATACACTCAAGCGAAATGAGTGGTCGGTCATGTATGGCCGGGTTGCAAGATGTTCTTGTTGAACCCAGTGTATTCCTCTCTAGAGGTACACTAGCGAAAGGTGGTTACGCACCTTGTCATAGTTCGAAATCCATTACCCAATACGTGCTTGCAGTTTTGATTGTATACTATGTATGTAAAACGTGAGATGAAAGCGTTTCTGCTAGATGATTATTATATTGTGGTTGATAGACATTATTATAATATCAATGAGTTTTGATATAAAGATATTTTTGGATTCTCATAAGGGAAAAACCCGTTCCTTTATACGGCATGGTCTTAGGAGATATCATTTTTGTTGCTCAAACTGTTTTAAAGTGTTTTACTCACATCAGTCACATGACTGACCCGGAGTTTATTTTGTTTTGTTTCCCTAAACTCTTGGGTGCCCAATTTTGTATGGGTAGTCAAGTAGTCGGGATTTACAGATACTTGAAGAGGTGGAGCAGGAGGCTTCAGGATCATATAACTATTGTTTATTTCCGTTGTGTTATAAGTGTTGTACTTAACAATGAGGTATATTCAAGTACAGATTTATATTTGAAAGTTATGTTATATATATATATTATATGTTACTTGTTCCGCTGTGAGGTTTGCGTTACTCTGATGTTGTGTTCTTCTTCTTCTTCTATACTAAGTTTCTATCTTATCTTTCCTCACCCTCTAATTTTTTTCATTAACTACCGGTATTTTTCGATGTTTGGTTAGTCGTCATTGAGTTTATGTCGATAACCAAAGTCGCTAAAAACCGGGACATTACAGTTGGTATCAAAGC
This sequence comes from Allium sativum, assembly GCA_030737875.1. Lineage (NCBI taxonomy): Eukaryota > Viridiplantae > Streptophyta > Magnoliopsida > Asparagales > Amaryllidaceae > Allium > Allium sativum. The sequence goes on from CM060920.1 coordinate 90,177,934, forward strand.
TGGTTGCTTAATTGGTATGGATGATAGGGGGTTCTCGCTTCGCGTTAGGTGGCGAACGGGAGACTCTTACCCCTACATCTCCCGACAATGTGGGTTGGTCGAGTCGCGAGGCTGGCCGTAAAAGCAGTTCTGAGATACCAGTGTAAGCCACGGGGGGAGGTTAGCCCTCTCTGCCTTGGGGGTTGAGGGATGGTTGAAAAGCCTACCGAAATCGTCGGGTCGTTACAGTTGGTATCAGAGCTTAAGGTTAAGTTATTACCTTGGCTTTGTGGCGTGACTCGGTAGAGATGGGGTTAGCAATACCCTAGATTGAGTTTGAGTGTATATATACGAGAGCGTATTTTTTATTCAATATAAAATTGTTTTATATTGTGGTGATTTATTGGTTGAGTTGTTTATAAGTTCTGGTCGATCAGTTTGATCCACTGTATCGATAAGAGTTTCTGAACACTCGAATACGATGAACCGTCATGGTATGTTTTGAAAAAAAGGGCAAATGAAATAATTTTACCCAAATTAATTTTGATATAAAGGATTTATATTGAATTTATAATATATTGGATACAATGGTCGTTATTATAATCGAGTTAGATTATAAATTAAATGGTTATGTGAATAACCAATCAGAATTCTTATAAGAAAAATATATGAAAGCAGATGAATTATATCTGAATTTAACCCATAATTGAAATTTTACCCTGGAAAAGTGTTGTAAATGAATTTGAATTAAATATATGAGAATTTTAAAATCCTGGGCAATTTTAAATTGTTTTACAGCATTGTAAATGGTATTTTGAAAATGAATTATATAATGGAAGTGTTTAGAAATGGTTTTGAAAGTGATATATTATTGAACTCACTTCGATAATTGGAAAATAATTCTGATAATGACTGCAGCATCATCAGTGTTCGTTTTCGAGTTGCAAGTGACGAATTACTACCAGAGATACTGTTTTGAAATTGTTTTGGGAAAAACAAGTTGTGTTGAATTTCAAAAAGGAAAATTTGATTTTTGAAAAGAGTAAACTATTTAAAAACTCCCAGGAAAGATTGTTTGAATTAAAAACAAATTTAACAGAAATTTGTGAAAGCAAATTGGAATTTAAAAATAAAGCCAGTTAAGTGGTAACTGAGTTGGATTAGAATGATATCAAATAAGTTGGATTGATAAAGATTTGGAATCAAGAATTGAACTTGAGTTGAAATGGAATTTTCTTTGGATATAAGCGAATAGCCGTGTTGAGGATAAATGGATCAGAATTTGATTGGGATAACATTGGTATATGTTAAATTTGTAACAGGTGCAAAGGATATAGTGATATACCCGACGAAAAGGTACAAGTTTATATTTCATATGGTGTATGAGATTTATGAGCCGATTTGGCAAGCCGCTTGGCTGTTTGATTTTCTTTTGGGTTGGAGAAGGCCTAGAAAGGCGAGTTAAGGGTGTACCGATTGAGCCGTACAAAGGAGGTGCTGGCGAAATTTTTTGAAGAGTTAAGGCGTCAGAAATTTTTCAGGATTTTTGAAATTTTCGTTGATAAGAATTAATTAATATTTAATTGAAATTAAATTGGTTCAGTTAAAACTGAAATTAAGAAGTAAACAAATAAGTTCTAACTAGTCGATAGAGTTTGTTTTCTACCTTAACAATTTCGAGGACGAAATTATTTTAAGTGGGGAAGAATGTAATGACCCACATTTTTCAGTAGTATAATAATTAATTTATTTAATTATTTAAAAGGTGATTAAGAGGATTTAATGGTCGTTGAATTAAATAATAGTGAATATTTAATTAAAATAATAATTAAATAATATATTAAATTCTGAAATAATCAGAATGGGCTGAAATGGCAATATGGTATGAATTGGGCAATTCAAAATATATAATTCAGTTTAAAATTGAATTACGATAACGAATATATTCAATTAACAATGGTTGAACATTTAAATTATAATATAATTATAATCGAGCTCGAAATGGCGCGGCAGTTCGCGAATTTGCGATTCGAACTTTAAACGAATATGCAGAAGCCGTTTTAAGCCGGATTTCTGTGAAACAAGAAACGTTAGGAGCTGGTGAAGTATATTTTTCCAGTGGAAGAGAAAAATCGGGATTTCGTCTTGTAGATTTCGATTAATGTCCAAATCAAATTTTAGAAAAGTCGTTGTGGAATTCCTTTATAATTTATAAAGGAATTAATTATATTTTAAAAAGGAATTCCGCTATAAATCGAATATCGGAAATATCGAGTTATAAATTCACATAGGAATATTGTGGAGCGAAATTATATTGTATATGAAAATATACGATAATATTTATTTATAAATATTTAATTTAATTGTTTTTAAATATAATTTAATATTTGAAAAGGGTTATTTAGAGCTTTAAAAATAGCCAGTTTTGCAAACGACCTCAGAATTCGACGAAACTAATTTTGTTGGATCCGCAACATTAAATTATTGCTAGATTTCAGTTTTCGTGATTTTTGAAGTCAGTATGTGGCTTTTTAATGTAAGAAACAGTCGATAATTGGACCTTTAAAAGTACGCTATGTGAGCAAACAGAGTCGGAATTCGACGAAACCAGTTTCGTTGGGACCGTAATGTCGAACTGTAGCTGCATGTCAATTTTCGTGATTTTTGGATATCGTGTGTGATCACACGAATTTTTAGAAGACAAAAATGAATATAAATTAAGGTAAGAGTTGTGCACCCTAAATATGTAATTTTGATATTTCACAGAATAAGTCAACTAGTCTATATTTTTTATATTTTCGGGATCGTGGGACATTGCTGGTCTCACCGGTATTTTTATTTTTGTCGATTGTGGTCCATAATATATTGAACTGTATATAACATGGTACCCTAAAAGTCCCTATATAATAACCTTTAAACCGTTCTAAACCTAAAATCATTCCTTTGGTCAACACTCATTTACGCCGTAACCTTCTCTAGTAAAAATGCGGAAAACTCATCAATGGAAAATCAAAACAAAATGAAATAAATCTCTATAAATCCAAATCCACATATTTCCGCACTCCTAGATGCAAGAGTTTCAACCTAAAATGAGTTTTAAAGGGTTCGACTTCATTTTTTTCATTCGCTGGAAATAGCGAAGGCAGCTTAGGGTTCGAAATTGGGGGAAAAATCATGTCGTTGGTTCCTTTCAGAGCAACGGAAGGAAGTTGTCGAAGTGATTCAAATACTAGAGTTCGAATGTAGTGATTTTGGGTGGAGTTGAGGTTGAGTTGTACGGAACTGAAGCGAATTTCTTGGAGAGTTAGAAGACACGGACGTAGGTGGCATTAGTTTGTGGTATCGTGCAGTGATAAAGGAGAAGGGTTGAAGAAGAAGTGCGGAAATGACAGAACAGGAAGCAGATTGTTATGGGAGTTCAACAGGATGGCGTTGGGTAATTGCATGATTTTTGAATTCGATATATATACTGTATTATCAAAGATCGGCTGTGCAAAGCAAGGATAAGGCACAGGTGCGAGTTGATTAAAATTAGGGTGGTTTTTCCAGTTTTGGTATTTTATGAGATGTTGAGGAGGAATTTGACTAGTACTAAAGAATTGATTTACTGGAAGGATTTTTGGGTGATGATGGTGCTTAGTACGGGGATTTAGTTTGGACAAATTTTAGGTTAATTACGACTGTTTGGTTGGTGAGGTTCCTGTTTGTTCAAAGTGGGAAGAACATCGTTGAGTTCTTCATTTTGGGTTTGAGGAAAGGTAGTTTGAGACGAGGAGATTTTTCATAATGTTTGTTTGAAATATGGTTAAGTGTTGGTGGAGATGAGATCAAGTAGAAATCGGAAATGGTGAGATGTACAGATAGTTCAAACCTGGGAAAAACAAAGAAGAACAAAAGGAGCGGATTGTTTTATTTATAATGGATCGGCTAATAAAAAAAAGGTTAAGCAAATTAAAAAAGTACTAAGTTTGTTTTTAGTTTAAATAGTATTTAACTTAGAAAATGTATAACTTTGTCATACTGTATCAGAATTTCGAATGGCTAGATCCATTAGGATCGTATGGACGGCGGCTACACACTGAAACTGACTGAGAGTGGATTTGAGCTCGTTACAATTTATTGCAAAATAAATTATCTGTCTAAATCAACAGACACAAATCATTATTTAACGGTTAACGCGAAAGGTGAGTAAAACTCACCAACTCTGAACAGTTATATTTTTATAACGTGTATTTAGAACTGATAAATGATGATTGATTGCTGTGTGTTAACTGTTTGGTTGAATTGTTTGTGTATTGACTGAAATCATAGATAACGATATATGTATATATATAAATCGTTAATCGAATATTGATTCCGTTTAACAGAATATTTTATATTCGTGTTGTTTAACATCTGTGATGCAGGGAAACAGGTTGGAGGGGTCCAACTGGACTCCTCAATATATAAATACTGTTTTGTCTCATTTATTTCAATATATGATGTGATATAAAATCGATTGTCGATTATGTGTGTTTGGACGATGTTGATCATTTGATATGTTAAATACCATAACATACCGGAATGTTGATAAGGGAAATTTCAAAATGAATATTGAAATAAATTTATTTATAAAATCGAAGGATTTTATAAAAGAGAAAATATTTATAAAATCAAAGAAGATTTTATAAAAGGAATTTATTTATAAATGGAATATTTATAAATAGGAAATCTTTATTAAGTGGAATATTTATAAAGGGAAATATTTATTTATAAAGGGAAATATTTATAAACTCATAAGATTTTATAAATGAGATATTTGTTTGTTAAAACAAACAGAGTTTTATAAAGGGATTATTCGTAAAACAAATATAAAGGAAATTATTCGTAAAACAAATATAAAGGAAATTATTTGTAAAACAAATATAAAGGAAATTATTTGTAAAACAAATACAAAGGAAATTGTTTGGTAAAACAAATGTAAAGGAAAAAATTTGTAAAACATTTACAAATGGAATTAAAAGAGAAAATATTTGTAAAACATTTACAAATAGATTTAATGGAAATATTTATATATAGGAAATAAATCGAATGTTATAAATGAGATATTTATTTAGAAAATAAATAGGAAGATGAAAAGGGAAATATTTATTGGTTAAATAAATAGAATTGAAAGGAATATTTAATTATTAAATAAATAGGATTAAAGCAAAGGAATATTTAGAAAATGAATCGAAGACGGAAATCTGTTTTTAACAGTAAAAGGGAAAAGATTTATTTAAAGTGAAATTAAATAGAAATCTGTTTTAATAGATAAATTGGGAAGATTAATTTATAAGTAATATTTTATAAATTAAGTAAAATATTTATCATTGGATAAATGGAATATATAAGTCAGGACCTATATAGAGAAGTAAGAATCGATTTCAACGTCGATACTTGAAACTGAATATGGACGTAGAGTTAACCAAAGGAGTTAATCAATGTGTTAATCAAAATGAGTTAAAGAAAATTATCAAGTTAAGATAATCAAGTTAAGATTATCGAGTTAAGATAATCGAGTTGAGTTATCGAGTTAAGATAATCAAGTCAAGATTATCGAGTTAAGATAATCGAGTTGAGTTATCGAGTTAAGATAACCGAGTTGATTTATCGAGTTAAGATAATCGAGTAATCGAGTTGAGATAATCAAGTTAATTGAGTTTACGAATTGAGTTAAGTTAATTTAAGTTGAGTTAAATAAGTTGAATTAATCGAGTATGGTTAGTCAAACCAAGTTAGTCGAATCGAGTGGGTCGAACCAAGTTAGTCCAGCCTAGTTAATCGAATCGAATTGGTCGAACCAAGTAAGTCGAGGTAGTCGAGTCGAGTTAAGTTCGTCGAGTCGAGTTAATCAAATTTAGTTATTCGAAAGGATTTAATCGATGTTAGTTTAATCGAAAGGAGATTAATCGAATATAAGTTATTTGAAGTGGGATAATCGAATTTAGTTATTCGAAAGGAGATCGAATATAGTTTATTCGAAAGAGTGAGTTAATCGAATATAAGTTATTCGAAGTGAGTTAATCGAATATATGTTATTCGAAGAGAGAAAATTGAATATAAGTTATTCGAAGAGAGAAAATCGAATATAAGTTATTCGAAGAAGAGTTAATCCAATAGAGATTACTCGAAGAGAGTTATACGTCGAATTCGACTATATCGAATTCGGGAAAGTATTATTTACTTTCTGGTGTTTAAATCAAGATTTATTTCATTATAAATTAGGTGTTTATTTATTTATTCACATTAAAGAATAAAAGTTAGATGTTAAGTTAGATATTTCAGAAGTAGGGATTATAACTTTATCGTTATAACCAATGGTTTTAAATAAAGAAGTGGATTCGTAAATTGAATCCCACGGTTACGTAAGAAAGTTGGTTAAAGATTTAAAAGACAAACTTTGACCATATCGAAGTTAAAACGTTGTTCGGTTAAGGTTTGAGAGGTAACTATACCCCAACTTGATTGACTTCCTTCTTAACTAAGAAATGGTAAGGTTTGATCGTGAAGGAGATTTGGAAATGTTTTCCAAATAAGAATCAGAAATGTTTTTTGATAAAAGAGAAAAAAGAATTTAGAATGTATGGAAATAGGAGATAAGTAAATTAATGAACTAAATAGATAAATGTTAAATGATGATTGATCGATATGATTTCCATCTGGAAATAATATCGTTGTTTGCACACGTGTTTTTTTAATAGTTAAATCACAGACTATCAATGTTTTGAACTTTTTAACATTGTTAATATGGAGAGATCGGTTGGATTATTATCCAAAGAACCACTCTGTATTGGCATAAGCGTTGCGAATCATATATGCCAAAGATAATTGAAGATAGAGTAAAGTGCAAGGGCTGTTGTATAAGTCTTAGATTACAATTGGCTAAGATGGATGTACTGAATAGTGCCTTCGGTTTGTCCAGTCCCAGGACAACTTGTATGGACGAAGGTCTGACAGAGTATATCTAATAGATCGCGTAAGTTGATCTCTTCAAACGTATTCATGTTTGGTGGCGGAGAAATTCGTTTCTCTTAGCTGTATACCCATGTTATTTTTGGATAAATCAATTTGTGATTTAAAGGGTATGACGATGTGACATTCTAAGTGAATGAAGATGTGTCATGTAAAAGACAAGCGTAGCTTCTAGCCTCACATCACATCCGGTAAATGACAAAAATCGGGCAGGCAGCATGGCTATGTGGGTAGCTCCCATTAGGGTGTATTATCACCTGATCTAGAGTTTCATTTACTTCTAAAAATATGTTGTCGATGCTATCCCATTCGGGAAACGTTTGCTGATCCCAACCGTTGGTGATATACATTCGATACACTCAAGCGAAATGAGTGGTCGGTCATGTGTGGCCGGGTTGCAAGATGTTCTTGTTGAACCCAGTGTATTCCTCTCTAGAGATACACTAGCGAAAGGTGGTTCCATACCTTGTCATAGTTGGAAATCCATTTCCCAATACGTGCTTGCGGTTTTGATTGTATACTATGTATGTAGAACGTGAGATGAAAACGTTTCTGCTAGATGATTATTATATTGTGGTTGATAGACATTATTATAATATCAATGAGTTTTGATATAAAGATATTTTTGGATTCTCATAAGGGAAAAACCTGTTTCGTTATACGGCATGGTCTTATGAGATATCGTTTTTGTTGCTCAAACTGTTTTAAAGTGTTTTACTCACACCAGTCCCATGACTGACCCGGAGTTTATTTTGTTTTGATTCCCTAAACTCTTGGGAGCCCAATTTTGTACGGGCAGTCAAGTAGTCGGGATTTACAAATACTTTAAGAGGTGGAGTAGGAGGCTTTTGGATCATATAGCTATTGTTTATTTCCGATGTGTTGTAAGTGTTGTACTTGATAATGATGTATATTCATGTACAGATTTATATTTGAAAGTTATGTTATATATATATATATATGTTATTCGTTCTGCTGTGAAGTTCGCGTTACTCTGATGTTGTGTTCTTCTTCTTCTTCTATACTAAGTTTCTATCTTATCTTTCCTCACCCTCTAATTTCTTTCATTAACTACTGGTATTTTTCGATGTTTGGTTAGTCGTCATTGAGTTTATGTCGATAACCAAAGTCGTTAAAAACCGGGACGTTACAAACAGCATGTATATGGACTATGGAGCAGTTCTCCAGATGGCAGACATGATGATCACAGTTTGGCAAGTATTTTACATTGGCAGTGTATACAAATAGTGATGCATATACAAGTAAGCGTACAAGAGAATCAAGGTTACAAGGGTATAGCTTTATACATGAATCTAGGCAAAACTTGCATATTTGGATTGAAACATGTCTTTCAATCAGTGAAACATTTTTAGGCAAGAAAATCTGGAAAAATTGGTTCAAGATTTTTTAGTAATGATTTAGCAATCATGAGTCTTTAAAATCATTCATTTGAAGGCACAATTTATGGAGAATTTCTTTATTGCCTTTCAGAACTTTACAGTGAACCATATTTGGCAATTGTTTAATGTGTTCCAAGATTTCTGCATTTTTTTTGACGAGCTTTGATTTCCAGATTAACAAGGAATGCATAAAATCATCAAGAGTTTTCACGGATTCTACATATTCGAAGATTATTTTTTTTTGGAAATAAATAAATTTAGTTTCAAAAAGGTTTCCATAAATGAATTACATGGGCCAAATTGATTTCAATTATAAGGCAACAAATCGAGCATTATTTTCATGCAGAATCAAGACTACTCAATTGCCGAGGAAATCAAGTTCACAATAGTTCAAATATATTGTCCAGAATCATTCTAATCAAATTCAAATTCGAGTCAAATCATAAAGGGAAAGTAACGCAAATCAAGCCAAGTCCTATCGAGTGAAATCAGAGAATTAGAGTTTTAGTTTTACCCTATAAATACACCTATCATCATAGGCGTTCATCACCATAAACCAAAATCAAAAATTCATAGAGCAAAGTTGAAATTTTCAAATCAGAGAAACTCACACGTTTTCGATCGTCGTTTCCAATTCACTTGAAGAGCAGGCCATGAGATCCAAGAGCAACACAGATTCAATTCATGCAACAATCATCCAAGAATTGGAAATCGAAATAAAACCCTAATTCCCAAATATGAGCCACCATATTTTTTCTCCAGAGAATCAGATAAATTGAAGAAAGGAGGGTGGAACCAATTTCTTAAGTGGGCCAGCCAATTGTGTTCAAGGGATAAAAGGGAAGTTTTTTTTTAATTAAACTAGGGTTTGAGAGTTTTGATTTATATTTTGTTGTATTTTTATTTTCTTTTGAATCATCCATAGAGTCTGTAAAATTCTAGGGGGAAAACCAGTTAGGGTGTTAACTAGCAATTTACTAGAGTCTATAAAAACTAGGGTAAAATCTGGTCGAGGGGATATCGATCAGTCAAGGGTTTTGAGCGTAGGATTAGAATAGGAGCGAGGAGTTCGCGAGTGTACTTGGTCTTGTATGCGGGATCTGTTCTTTTACCTAATAGAAACCTTAGGAATGCAGCAGTAGGCAGGATTTTGCCCAAGCTGGGTATATCAGTATGTGTATTATTTTCTGCACTTTTATTTTTGCTGCATTCTGTGATCTGTTTATTATTTTAGTATCCAGTCAGATTTTTAATTCAGCGAAAAACTGTGATAAACCCTATTCACCCCCCTCTATTGTCAATCTAGATCCAATAAGTGGTATCAGAGCCTGGTATTCTGTTAACTCTAGAGTTACGGTGATCCCTACTTGTTAGTCTTCTGAGGGTCGGTCATGTTGTATTCCATCTATTTTTAATGGTACAGATTTTTTAAAATTGGAAATTAGAAACGGAGTTATATTATAAATCTTTTGATATTAAATGTTGGGATACTATTATTAATGGATATGATATGGTTAGTAGAAAAGATATTGGGTCTAATTCTCGTGCTATTCATATTTTATATTCTTATATTAATGATATTCAGTATAGCCTTATCTCCCATTGTTTGACTGCGCAGGAAATATGGAATACTCTCGATACAAGTATGAAAAAATTGACAATAGCAGCTCAAAACCCAAGAAGATCAACTCAGAATCAGATCTATGCTTAAAAGAAGAAACAGATGAACATTCAAGTAGATCAGACGATGGAGACTCAACGGACAACGAAACTGAAAGCTTCTCATATGAAGATTTGGTTTATATGTGTACTGATTTAACAAAAATCATTGATAATCTCTGTTGTAAAAACAAATCTTTAAAATCTAAAAAACACGAGTTGAATAGCAAAATTAACTTTTTGGAATCAGAATTGGCAAATGTCATAAAATTAGAAAATTCTGATTATGAAAATTGTTTGAAATTAAAATCTAATCTCGTTCATCTCAATATTCAAAGGCTTGGAGAAGAAATTCTGGTTCTAAAAGATAACGAGATTGAGCTGAAAGATGCAAATAATTCTTTATAAAAGGAATTTAAAATTTTTAAAACTATCAAAAATTCCAAACATGAAATTGCTGAAAATAATAGTTTGTTGAAAACAGATCTGATTTTGAGTGAGCTTGAAAAAGAGATTGAAAATCTCAAGAAACTTGAATTTGAAAAGCAAATTAAATTTGAATCTGAAATCTTTGAGTCCAAGACCAAAATCAAACTATTTGAAATTGAAAATTTGTTTTTTAAACAAAACGATACTGAAAGGAGAAAGATCAGCATTAATATCGGCATTAATCGTTGTTCGAATCTAATGAAAGAGAATTATGACCTTAAATCTAAAATTCAACAACTTGAATTAACTCTGATCAAATTTTCCAACGAAAAAAAATCTTTAAATATGTTGTTGAAAAACCAACTCTTTTCAGGAAATAAAAATGGTCTTAGTTTTGGGAAAACAAATGTTTTTGAAAATTTGAATTCATGTAAGTTTAAAATTCCTCAAATCACTTTGGAAATGTTTGTTTTGAAATTTTAAACTCTGAAGGATTTTTAAACCACAATCAAGATGAAAATTTGTTTTATAACAAACCATTTAAACATTCTTGGATCCCAAAAGGAAATAAAATAGGATGTGTTAAAGTCAAACAGATTTGGGTTCCTAAGGGTACAAAAGTTAATTCTAATGGTTTGTTGTACAAACAAGTCTGGGTACCAAAACATATGAATACAACTGCGAGTGGTTTTACTAATTTTGCTAGACCACTCAATTCCTTGAACTGTTAGGTACCGGTGGAGCCTGAGGAACTGCTTTGCGAAAGAGAAACTGAATTCAAATTGCTTCATATCATCAAATTGTTCACAGTTCCTTAAACCAAGTTTGCTAAGTTGGAGATTCTGGTTTACATGGATTTCAGGTATAATCTTTGAACTCTTTTTTGTAAATATTTTGTTTTCTTAGTTTATTCCTTCTTCTACCACGTCTATTTTTTTGATTTGTCACTGTCATATCAATGTAACTTCATTTATGCTTTCTTAACTCCCAATTGCAGTACTCATGATCTTCTAGAAATTCGCTTTAATTGAATAGAACTCAGGTGTTTTAATTATTTCCAGATCTTGAATTTAATCTTGTAAATATTTGCAATTGTTTGAAGTTTTCTGATTATTTGAATTCATAACAGTGTTAATGTATTCTTGTCATATCTTAAACATTGTTGATTTGAATTCTAAATTTTTGAAGATCTGAAAGTTTAATGGAATTTCACACATTTCTACTATTTTGAGTTTCTTCTAATTCAGTTTAGAAAAGCTTGAAATATTATATTCATTACAGCACATTACTACTTCTCAATCGTGATAATTTCATTGATATTCAGATTGGCTTGGATATTTTGATCTGTCTTGAATCATTGCTTACACCTTGATATTTATTGTTATTCATGACCATGTGGTTTAGATTTTTTGAGATCATTTGAAATATCTGATATTTTGAATCTCACACACCTTTCAGATCTGAAATTATTTATCTTGTGTGATTGATTCATTGTATCTCATGTTTTACATTTGTTCAAGTGATTTCGAATAAACCATTATTTTTGCATCATGAATTATCATCCAAACTTGGTGTAAATATTCAGAAAAATTCTTTGGGCTTGTCAGAAATAATTTGGAAAAATTCTTTGAAAATCAGGTCTTGAAACTCACTGTTATTTCATGATTTTTTGATTTAAATATTTGTTTGTTTAAAATCATTTGAAATTATTAATTTCTTGAATCTCATACACATCGTGAATCTAAAATTTATAATCTAGTATGACTGATTCATTAAATCTCGATCTTTTCATATCCCTTCAAATGATTTAAAATAAACCATATATTTAATCTTGGATCATGAACCATTCTTTGACTGTTTGAAATATCTTTTAAACATCTCCTTGACAAGTCTGCTTTGAAAATGTTTTTTGTGCTGCTCAGATATTGGTCTTGAAAATATATTTTTGGTGACTGATTGTTTTGGTATCAAATATATACCATGCTCTGATAGATGAAATTAATTTGCTTGATTTGTTAACTGTGTCTGCTTGGACTCTTTGATTAAAATTCTATTGTTTGAGATATCCTTGTTTGTCTCCAGTGTCATGTTAAAATCCTCATTAATTGAGACATCAAGTGGTATCAGTTTAGAAGTACTATTTTGTTTATTCTCATCATGTATATATTTCTTAATCCCTCTTTTCTTGTATAGATCAACCTATTCCTCTTGTATTTAATTTTCAATTTTAAAAATTATTTATTGATTATTCATTCAGAAATTGAAATCAATATCCAAATTGAACTGTATTTATAATTCATCAAAATTATTATTAGATTTTGAAATTGTGATGAATTGTGACTGCAGTATATTTCACAACAAGAGGAGATTTTATTTTGATTTTCATGATGGTTGAACATTTATTATAATATCTTTGAATTGGCGATTATTTCACGACCGTCTTCTTTATCTACCATTATTCTGTCACCCATCATGTTTTTTATATTAATGTGGAGAGTTTAATATTTTTTTAAAAATCTTCTTGAATAAACAGTGGAAATATTTGTGATAGAAATTGGAATATGTTGTTATTCTGAATTAGTGATAATTGAAAATTTTCAATGATCCCGGTACAGTCGAGCATATTTCATAATATAATCAATTTAGAAATTTATTTCACAGTCCATTTCTATACCTACCACATTTCTATCATTCATATTGGTTTTATATACCGAGGAGTTTTTTCTTTTGAATCTGAAAATAATAAATATAATTAATATATAAGTGTGTCTCTAACCTCATTTAAAAATCCAAGCTCTGGTCAAGCATGGTTAAGAGATAACTTACAAATTTAAGCTGCGACTGACCTCATTTAAAAATCCATGCTCTACTTTTGCGTGGTCAGTGTGCTCTTAAATAAAAATAAAAGAAAAGGAAATAATATGCTAAATTGAAATTAAACTGAAATCCTCCTCTGTGTATAAAAACCAGCCTATCAATCCATCTTTCTAATCTGTGAAATATGTTGAAATCTTATGACGTATTATGATTTGTTGATTGATGGGTATTGTGGTTTGAGATTATTCGATTTTGTCACTAAAGTTGAATTATTAACTAGTCCAAATCCGTCACTATTTTTGTGCTTCAATTTATAAATTTCTTTTGGAAAATAATTGGAAATCATTTTTAAAACTCTCCCATTTTATATAAATTTCATCGTAAATCTGTCATTCCCTATAATGTGAAATATGCCACTAGTTCTCAGTTATGATTTTTGTTTGACTGATTGAGATTTATGATGACCGTTCTTCTTCTTAAGAAAAAATTATATTTTTTAGTCATTTTTCATCAATATTTTAAATTCTTTATCCTTTTGATGATAATAAAAGGGGGAGAATGGATTTTGATTTTGATTTATGAGTGAAAATTTTATAAATATTCTTAATTTAGAAAATGTATTTCATTCATGCACAGTTATAGGGGGAGTTGTCTGTTGTAGGGGGAGCTAATAAATAAGGGGAGTTCAATATTCACTGTAAAACACATTTACTGTGCTCAAAATCGTTAATTTGTTTGTCATCATCAAAAGGTGGAGATTGTTGTATATAACATAGTTGTATACACAATTATATGATTTTTGTTTGAAGATAACAACCAAATACATATTATTTTAAATGTGTTTGTTACTGTACTGTTCTATATATACATCACAGACAGGAATATAATATTTATATTTAAATAGAATACAACTGTACAGACATTCATATCTTCATACAGTATTTTATTCAAATTGAATATTATATTTCAAACATTCAAATAGTACAACTATTTATAACTCCACTATTTAAATACTTCACAGGAATTTGTACTTGTAAATAAACTAAATATGATAGACAAGTTTGTTTGAACACAATAAAATAATATTTTATTTCATTCAAATTTGTTTATTACAAGTATCGGTACAATTCTCTCTTTATGTACATAGCTCCTCGCTACAACATTGTCACTCAGTTATACATTTTTATATTTACATCCACATTGACTCATATACAAACACTCATACATTTCACTGCATATACTCGTCTTCTGTCTTCTGTGTTCACATCCTTCAGTCAGTCTAGTCTTCATACCTGCCATATACAGAAATCCACACAGTAATCTTGAATAGAATAATTTCATATTCTAGCAAATATAATTTTTATTTTAAAAATTTATTTGCCTCAGAATTTCGATGTGTTTCTCATCATTTTTCATGACTTTCTCTAATATGTATATATGCACTGATCAGCCTCGACATACTACACTGGTTTGCTGAGATCAGAACCAGTTGATTCTGAACAACCACAACACAGCGCAACAGTCTGCTGATATATATATAATATAAATTACACATGCACGATATATATATACACACACAATTGTGTATATATACACATATGTACAGGTGAACATGGTGAAGACAAGTTACGATCATGGTCGAGCATAATGGTGAACATTTTCCAAATGACAACATGCATGTACAAGCAAGATGAACAAAGAAGCATATAGATGGTTCATGGAACTAGTAGCCAACATGAAATGCATACATGGAAAACCAGTGTAATCACGGCAAGGTCAAGCAAGTGTTCAAATGTTCAAGTACACAGACAACAAAGATTGGGAATTTCTTTTGGCAAGTATGGTATCAGCTCAACTACAAGAAACAACATGGCAGTGAAGCAAAACTGGGGTGAGTGAATGGTGCAAGCTCAAGTTAGTTTCAGCAAGGTTGAATACAAGTGACAAGTAAATGGTGTGCACATGTTTATATATACATAGCACATATTGCACAAGAACAAAATAGCATGCACAAGTTGAACATGGCAAGCATATGGTGGAGCAACAGCATAGCAAGTTGGTGCATGAATGGTCATAACAGCAAGGATACAAGTGAAACAAATGATGCATGTTTTAGCATGGTTCAACATGTTCAAATACAAGGTGCATAAGGTCTGTCGCAAGCTCATATTCAATGCAGCATTTCCATGGTCAAGCGATGACATAAGCATGTCAAAATAGCATGGTGTTGGCAAGAATAAATGAAACTGAAACTTGTATATGTGCAAGCAATCAAGCCAAGCAGAAGTGTAATGATATACAAAGCAAGTGCAGATAGAAACTCGACAAACATAGAAGACAAGCAAAAATTCAATGTTGAAAAATTTCAAATATGCACAAGGGTCATATAATGTGTGCAGCCATACATGCACATGCTCAGTAGCATTTAAAGTGATCAAGCCAAAGATTCATGCCAGTATACATGTAGATGAGGTTACAACAGCGTGTATATAGAGCATTTCTCCAGATGACAGACATGATGATCACAGTTTGGCAAGTATTTTACATTGTCAGTGTATACAAATGGTGATGCATATACAAGTAAGCATACAAGAGAATCAAGGCTACAAGGCTATAGATTTATACATTAATCAAGGCAAAACTTGCATATTTGAATTGAAACATGTCTTTCAATCAGTGAAACATTTTTAGGCAAGAAAATCTTGCAAAATTGGTTCAAGATTTTTCATTAATGATTCTGCAATCATGAATGTTCAAAATCATTCATTTGGAGGCATAATTTATGGAGAAGTTCTTTATTGCCTTACAAAATTTCACAGTGAAACATATTTGGTAGTTTTTTAAAGTGTTCCAAGATTTCTGCATTTTTTTTGACAAGCTTTGATTTCCAGATTAACAAGGAATGCATAAAATCATCAAGAGTTTTCACGGATTCTACATATTCGAAGATTCTTTTTTTTATGGAAACAAATAAATTTGGTTTCAAAAAGGTTTCCAGAAATGAATTACATGGGCCGAATTAATTTCAATTATAAGGCAACAAATCGAGCATTATTTTCATGTAGAATCAAGACTATTTAATTGGCGAGGAAATCAAGTTCACAATGGTTCAAATATATTGTCCAAAATCATTCAATCAAATTCAAATTCGAGCCAAATCAGAAAGGGAAAGCAATGCAAATCATGCCAAGTCATATCGAGTGAAATCAGAGAATTAGGGTTTTCGTTTTACCCTATAAATACACCTATCATCAGAAGCGTTCATCAATGAAAACCAAAATCACAAATTCATAGAGCAAAATTGAAATTTTCAAATTAGAGAAACTCACATGTTTTCGATCGCCGTTTCCAATTCACTTGAAGAGCAAGCCATGAGATCCAAGAGCAACACAGATTCAATTCATGCAACAATCATCCAAGAATTGTAAATCGAAATAAAACCCTAATTCCCAAATATGAGCCGCCATATTTTTTTCTCTAGAGAATAAAAGAGAATCGGACAAATTGAGGAAAGGAGGGTGGAACCAGTTTCTTAAGTGGGCCGACCAATTATGTTCAAGGGATAAAGGGGAAGTTTTATTTTTTAATTAAACCAGGGTTTGAGAGTTTCGATTTATATTATGTTGTATTTTTATTTTCTTTTGAATCATCCAAACAGTTTCTAGAGTCTGTAAATTTCTAGGGGAAGCCAGTTAGGGTGTTAACTAGCAGTTTACTAGAGTCTGTAAAAACTAGGGTAAAATCTGGTCGAGGGGATATCGGTCAGTCTAAGGTTTTGAGCGTAGGATTAGAATAGGAGCGAGGGGTTCGTGAGTGTACATGGTCTTGTATGCAGCAGTAGGCAGGGTTTTGCCGAAGCTGGGTATATTTGTGTGTGATTTATTTTCTACACTTTTATTTTTGCTGCATTCTGTGATCTGTTTATTATTTTAATATCCTGTCAGATTTTTAATTTAGCGAAAAACTGTGATAAACCCTATTCACCCCCTCTAGGGTTAATCTAGATCCAACACACGATACATCTTATCATCGTTGGATGGATAGACATCCAAGAGCGTAAGCCTTAGCTAATACCGCACTTGTTAAATCATCCATGTGGGTACACATAACCTACCATCCCATCGAAGCCATCCCTTACAATCCACATTATACTAAAGGAGGTGTCCATAATCCTCTACTCAATCTATCCAAAATATCTGAATGCTTGGAATCCTCTCTCTGTCTCTCCTCGATCTGCTAAAGTAAAGGAGGTCACACCTCAAAAGATGCCAACAATCCAAGAGTGAAATTCGTAAATGGTAAAAAATTGAATGTGG
Source organism: Allium sativum (assembly GCA_030737875.1). Classification (NCBI taxonomy): domain Eukaryota; kingdom Viridiplantae; phylum Streptophyta; class Magnoliopsida; order Asparagales; family Amaryllidaceae; genus Allium; species Allium sativum. The sequence goes on from CM060920.1 coordinate 90,195,527, forward strand.
CTATATACTCCGAACTCCGCCACTCAATAAATAAAAGACTCGATGTCGCCCTCTGTCTGCTCGAAGCATCTACAACTATACTACCCTTTCCAGGGGTATAAGAAATCTTGAAATCATATCTTGTTAAGAACTCATCCATCTTTGCTGCCTCAAATTGAGATCCCTCTAAGAGAAAAATTATTTAAGTGACTTGTGGTCTATAAAGATCTCGAACCTTTTGCCAAGTAGGTAGTGTCATAAGACATAAGTGCAAATATTATTATAGCTAACACCAAATCGAGTGTAGGATAATTCCTCTCATGAACCCTTATTTGCATAATATCGTAGCATGCTACTCTACCCTCATGCATCAATATCACAAATAGACCAGTCCTGCAAGCATCGATATAAATTTGAAGATCTTAGATCCGTCCAATAATGTCAAAACAAGAGCAATGGTAATAGCATGCTTTATTCTCCAAAAGTCATCCTCACAATACACATCCTAAGAGAAAGCCAAAATCTACTTAGTAAGTTGGGTTAATGGCGCCAAGATCCGTGCTAAGTCCTTAATGAAGATTCTGTAGTAATCCGCTAAACCAAGAAAACTCCTTACCTCAGTTACGTTCTTGGTGGTCCTCTAATCATGTATCACCACTATCTTGGTAGTATCAATAGCCAATCCATCCTTTGAGACTATATACCCCCAAGAAATGCACCTCTATCCTCCAAAAATGACACTTGGAGAATTTCTCCTTCAACTAATGAACTCTGAGAGTACGGAGAACCATTCCCAAATGTGAAGCATGCTCGTCCTCACTCCTCAAGAAGACAAGGATATCACCCACAAAAACCACCATAAACTTATTCAGAACGTCTTTGAATACCCTACTCTTCAAGTCTACAATATAAGATGGTGCGTTGATTAGCCCAAAAAGCATAACAAACCACTTGAAGAAGTCATCTAGGGTTCGAAACATCGTTTTTTCAATGCATTCTCTACCACACGTAACTGATGGAAATCGGTAGCCAAATCCAACTAAGAGAATGTAGATGGGCCTATTATTTGGTCAAACAAGTCATTAAAATGAGTAATTGAGACAGACCAAACTTTCAATTTATAAAGTGAAATCTCAGTTTCTTACATTCGTTAGAAAGATATAATTAAACCGATTCAAACGTTTTTGGTTTTACTGAAATCCGATTTATTTTGAATTCTATACATTCATTTGAAATTTAAAATCGAATTTTCAAACTACTACGCCATTTCACGCTCGTTTTATAATTAAAATAAATTTATACGTTCTAACTTCAATTTAAATAAATTTTTATTCGTTAAAAAAATCATTTTAAATCTTCAAAATCCATTAAAATAGCTAAAATAAAAATTTTAAATTGGTTCTGAAATTTCGGGTTGTTACAATCTTCCCCGCTTAAAATCTTTTCATCCTCGAAAAGGAACGGAGCAGAAATTGTTTAACTAACCAACTCAACTTTCATTCTGGCTTTCGTTCTTCAACTTTTCAGTTTTTAAGAATTTTCTAACTTCTCAAAAATTTGGCTAACGCCTTAAATTTTTGAAAAATTTCGCCATAACCTCCTTTGTACAGCCCTATCAGTAAAACCGCAACTTGCCTCACAGGGCCCTCATCAATCCAAAAGAAAAAAGAAAAAGCCAATTGGCTCATAAAATCATTAAACCCAAGAAATACAATAAACATGTACCTATTTGTCGGACATACAATTTAATTCATGTTCTTAGCTTCTATGCTATGACCCGTTCAATATATACATGTATATGTATGCAATTTTAATAAAATTTCAATTCAGTACAATATTTGATTCGATTTGACTAAAATTTCCTTTCGTTTTCATATTGGTTAAATTAATTATCATTCCAATATTTTTATTAGTTCAACTAATAATCAAACAACACAACCAGTAATAAATTTGTGAATTAAATTTCCAAATGTGTAACTTTTTTATATATACTCAAAAATCGTATTTTTAGTGTCAAGTCACAAACAGTAAATTCTAGCTAAGTTTTGGTTCTCACACCAGACAATTGGAAATATATAGATATCTCACTTTCGAAACTCGAACATAAATACTGATGATGACATGTCAATCACAGTATCATCCCCAGGCGACTAGAGCGTGATTCTATATCTAACTAGTATATTTGAGGCTTTGTATACACGTTTGCAAGGTGTATATGCAAAATTTTCTTACACCCGATAGTCCAAATTCAATATAAAATAAAATACTCAAATAGGTATAATAAGATATAAATTTTCAAAACTAAATTCGTCTTTTTTTAAATAACACTCTTCAAACTCATTCCAGGATACTACTGATCCTATCTCTAAAGAGTTATTCTCATAGGATATTACTAATCCTATCTCCAATGAATTCTTTCGTTCGGTTCTAATGTGTCATATTCTCTAGCTTTGTAAACCAAAGCTATGATACCAAACTGAGATGACCCAAACTTTCAATTTATAAAGTGAAATCCCAGTTTCTTACATTCGTTAGAAAGATATAATTAAACAGATTTAAATGCTTATGGTTTTACTTAAATTCGATTTATTTTGAATTTTATACATTCATTTGAAATTTAAAATCAAATTTTCAAACTACCGCGCCATTTCAAGCTCGTTTTATAATTAAAATAAATTTATATGTTCTAACTTCGATTTAAATAAATTTTTATTCGTTATTATTTAAAATAAATCATTTTAAATCTTCAAAATCCATTAAAATAGCTAAAATAAATTTTTTAAATTTGTAACGACCTGTATTTTTACGGTATTATAAATAATTTATTTAATTATTTAAATAATGGTTTGGTAATTTAAAATGATCCGAATTAAATAATATTGAATATTTAATTAATATAAATAATAGAACAATATATTTTAAATTTTGAAATAGTCGGAAATAGTGGAATTCACAATATTGTGTGAGTTGGATCATATAAAATATATAATTTAGTTTAGAGTTGAATTATATTAACAAATATATTATATAAACGACAGTTCAACGTATAATTATATATAATTAAAATCGAGCTTGAAATGACGCTACAGTTCGTAATTTGGCGATTCGAACTTCAACTGAATATACAAAATCCGTTTTAAATCGGATTTCTGTGAAACAAGAAACGTTCGGAGCTGGTGAAGTATATTTTTCTAATGGAAGGGAAAAATCGAGATTTCGTTGTGTAGATTTTGATTTATGTCCAAATCAAATTTTCAAAAAGTCGCTATGGAATTCCTTTATAATTTATAACGATTCATATATATATATATATTATAAATGGATTTTTCAATATAATATACAATAATATAAATTTATTTATATTTAATTTAATTATTTTTAAATATATTTATATTTAAATTGGTTTATTTAGAGCTTTAAAAATAGCCAATTTTGCAAACGAACTCCGTTTTCGACGAAACTATTTTTTGGATCCGAAATATTAAATTATAGTTAGATTTCAATTTTTATGATTTTTAGAGTCAGTGTGTGGCCGTACGGATTTTTAATGTGAAAAACAGTCAATTATTTGACTTTAAAAATACACTGTGTAAGCAAACGAAGTCAGAATTCGACGAAACAAGTTTTGTTGGGTCCGTAATGTCAAACTGTAGTCGCACGCATTCATGATTTTTGGATGTTGTATGTGATCACATGGATTTTTAAATAACGAATACCAAAAGTGATACCTTATAAATTAATATAAAATTGAATATAAAATTATTAAAGTGGAAATTAGGCTAAGGTCCCTATTTTGAAACTTAATTAGGCTCACATCCAGTCTTAAACTTATCAAATATTCATCAGAATTTTTGCATACAAATATTTGCATACATGTATGCAAATATTCTGAATAACACATAAAATTAAAAACAAAGACTAAATTTATAATAAGTTTATGACCAGATGTGAGCTTAATTTTGAAACCTAATAGGGACCTATAGAAAACGCATCCTTACTGCTAACCCTAGATTCATATTTTTCGGTGGTCAAACATTACAACGCCGTCATAATTTTATTTCCTTAAACCATTCGCGAGTCTTCAAAAATCAAAATAAATTCGTAGAAAAATCTATAAATTCCTATATAAATATATATGGATTCATGAGAAAGTTCTTTCCACTGCTATACCAATTTCAAGGAGTTCGAATTTCATTCTTGACGCTGCAAAGACATGAACGACGACGTAAATGGAGGGATTTGGTACAACAAGGTGCGATTTCGATTTGTGTGTTCGAGTTCCTGGGTGAGTTTGGATCCTTTTTTATTTTTTGAGAGGATTCGATGTGCACAAGGTTTGCGTTAATACTGTAACAGTGTCGAGGAAGCCAAGAACGGAATTCGTTCAAGGGCATCGGTCTGAGTGTGATGGTGAGCGATTGGGGGAGATTTTGATGGGAATTGTGGTGGTGTAAGCAGTTTAGAAATGGGTGGAAGTTGACTTGAAATGGAGTTTGACGCAGTGGAGGGGTGTGTGTCGAGTTTTATGTTATGGGTAATGGAAGATAGAGAAGATAAAGGAGAATTCAATGATGGTTTTTATTTGTTTTGTAATGAAGAGACGAGGGTAATTGGTGAAGTGATATACGACTATGGTGGAGTGAGTTCGAATTTGTCCAGGAAGATGATGAGCGAAGGATTTCAACATATGTAAATACTTAGGTTAAGGGATAATGAAGTTTTAAGGACTTAATCATTTGTCTGGTAATGATAAGGAGGATAGGGCCATGGTATTTTAAAAAGAAGCAGTGGGGTTTTTATTCGTGTCCAGAAAAGAGGAGAAGTGGGTATTGCGGTGCGGGTCTGTTTTTGAGTGGGCCGGTTCTTGATGGGTGAGGCCCAGTTAATTATAATTTAAGTTTGTTTTTAATTTAAATAGTATTCGAATGTATAAAAATCTATAACTTCGTCACACGTTATCAGAATTTGACGAAACTAGATCCGTTGGGATCGTATGGACGAGGGCTATGTAATGGAACTGACTGGGAGTAAATTGGAGCTCGTTACAATTTATAGCAAAATAAATTGTCTATCTGAATCAATCGACAGTTATCATTATTTAATGATGATCATCCAATGTGTGTAAATCTCACTAACTCTGATCAATTTATATCTTTATAAATATAATCTAGTAATGATAAATGATAATTGACTGTTGTGTGATGATTGTTTGGTTGAATTGCTGATGTATTGGTTGAAATTATAGATAATGATATATATATATATATAAATCGTTAATCAAATATTGATTATGTTTATCAGAATATTTCGTATCGAAATGAAATCGATGTTATTATATTGTTTAACATCTGTGGATGCAGGGAAACAGGTCGGAGGAATCCAACTGAATTCTTCAACATTATTTTACTGTTTTTCATATATGGTGATATATGATGTGATATATAATCTGTTGTTGACGATGTGCGTTAGAATGATATTGATCATTGTTAGTTGGTATTTTAAATACCATAAGAAATATTGAAATATAAAAAGGGAATTTTCAATGTTATATTGAAAAAAGAAATATATATAAAATCAAAGGATTTTATAAAAAGAGATATTTATAAAATCAAAGGATTTTATAAAAAGAAATATTTTTTAAATGAACAGAATTTTATAAAAGGAATTATTTATATAATAAATAAGATTTTATAAAAGGAAGTATGTGGGAAATCAATATAGAATTATAAAAAGAGGATTTTAAATTATAAAAGAAATTTGAAATGATTTATTTAAATTAGATATTAAATAAAAGTATGTTTTTAAAAGATGAATTGAGAAGAATAATTTAAAAATAATATTTTTAAATTGAGGAAAATATTTATCATTGGATGAGTAAACATATATAAGTATGAACTTATATAAAGAAGTAAAACAGATAAAGGAAGCAGATTAATTTATAAATAATATTTTATAAATTAAGTTAATTATTTATCAGTGGATAAATGGAATATATAAGTCAGAACTTATATACAGAAGTAAGAATCGATTTTAAAATCAATGTTTGAAACTGAATATGAACGTAGTGTTAACGAGAATTTTTGATGGAATTATTAAAGTGTTGAATATAAAATAAGTTTTATATGAATTGTTTATAAATAGAAGTATAAATAGAATATTTAAAATAAGATATTATTTTAAATACAAAACCAAACTGTTTTAATTATATAAAGAATATGTTATTCATATTGAATATGAATAATGGATTAAGGCAAGCATTTTGCGAAGAAGAAGATTATAAAAGAAATGTTATTCATATTTTATATGAATAATAGATTAAATAAATGTTTTGAAAACAAAAACATTTATAAAGAAGATCGGGTTTGAAGTATAAATTCAAAGGGTAATTTGAATAAGACAGGAAATAGAGTTAATCGAATACAGTTTATTCAAAAGAAGTTAATCGAATATAGTTTATTCGAAAGGAGTTAATTGATATGAGTTAATCGATTTGAGTTTATCAAATAAAGTTAATCAATTAAAGTAAATCAAATAGAGTTAATCCAATAGAGTTAATCGATTAGAGTTAATCAAATAGAGTTAACCCAATAGAGTTAATTGATTAGAGTTAATCGAATAGAGTTAATCAAATAGAGTTAATTGATAAGAGTTAATCGATTAGAGTTAATCGAATAGAGTTAATTGAACAGAGTTAATCGAAGGTAGTTATTCGAAAGAGAGATTATTGAATATAGTTTATTCGAAGGAAAGAGTTATCAAATAGAGATTTTTTGAAAGAGAGTTACGAAAGGAAGTTTGTTAAAGATTTAAAAGGTGAACTTGTCTATTTCAAGGTTAATAATGTTGTTCAGTTAAGGTCTGAGAGGTAATTATACCCCAACTTGATTGACTCCATTTTAACTAAGGAATGGTTAAGGTTCGATAGTGAAGGTTGGTTAAGTGAATTTAGTTAATGAGTGTAATGTTTTGAGTGAGCATAGCGATGTTTTATTTAAACATCTGTTTAAATCCAAATGTAGGAGTTTTGGAAATGCTTTCCAAATAAGTATCAAAAATGTTTTCTAATATAGAGAATAAGAAATGAAAATGTTTTCCAATGTTAATAACATATATTTTCTAAATTTAGAAAATAAGAAATGTTGAATATATGGAAACAGGAAATGAAAAATGAATAAATTAATAAACTAAAGAGATAAATGTTAAATGATGATTGATCGATATAATTTCCATTTGAAAATAATATCATTGTTTGCACACGTGTTTTTCTTTGATAGTTAACTCACCGACTATCGAAGTTTTTGACCATTTTTCCGTCGTTAATACGGAAAGCCTGGGATCAGATTCATTATCTGAAAGCCACTCCGTATGGCATTAGCGTTGCGAATCAAATATGATGAAGATAATTGAAGACGGAGTTATGCAAGGGCTGTCCTGTTTACAGAATAGTGCCTTCGGTTTGTCCAGTCCCAGGACGACCTGTATGGAAGAATGTCTGACGGAGTATATTTAATAGATCGCGTAAGTTGATCTCTCCTAACATATTTACGTTTGTGGTGAAGGAATTCGTTTCTCTTAGCTGTATACCCGTGGTATGTTTGGGAAAATCAATTTGTGATTTGGCGGGTATGACGATGTGACATTCAAAGCGAATAAATGTGTGATATGTCAGAGATAAGCGTGGCCTTAAGCCTCACAACCAGGAAATGGTATAAAATCAGGTAGGTCGCATGGCTAAGTGGTTAGCTGCCAAGTAGGGTGTATTGTCACCTGATCTAGAGTTTCATTTACTTCTAAAATCTATTTCGATGCTATCCCTTTCGGGAAACGGTTGTTGATCCCAACCGTTGGTGATGATACATTCGGTACACTCAAGCGAAATGAGTGACCGGTCATGTTTAGCCTGGGTTGAAAGATGTTCTTGTTGAACCTGATGTATTCCTATCTAGAGATACACCGTCGGATGGTGGTCCCATACCTTGCCAGTTGGAATTCATTAACTAATAAGCGCCCGCGGTTTTTGATTGTATATTATATATGTGGAACGTGAGATGAAAGCATTCCACCAGATTTCTATTTATTTGATTTAGACATTATTATAATATCAGAAGAGTATGGATTTTAAAAGAATTTTAAAAGTTGAACAAATGGTTGGAGTTTACTCACACCAGTCACATGACTGACCCAGAGTTTATTTTGTTTTGTTTTTCCTAAACTCTTGGGTGCCCAATTTTGTATGGGCAGTCAAGTAGTCGGGATTTTACAGATATATTGAGAGCATGGAGCAGGAGGCTTCAGGATTATATAGCTATTGTTATTTCCGCTGTGTTGTAAGTGTTGTACTCTGATAATGTTACTGTATACATATACTAGTTTTATTTCAAAGTTATGTATCTATTATACATTGTTCGTTCCGCTGTGAGTTTCGTGTTACTCTGATGATGATGTATGTTCTTCTTCTTCTATTCTAAGTTTCTATCTTATTTATTCTCGCCCTCTAATTTCTTTCTTGGACTATCCGGTATTTCTGATGCTTGATTAGTCGACAACGTGTTCGGTGTCGATAACCAGGATCGTGAAAACCTGGGTCATTACAAAATTGGTTCAGAAATTCCGGGTTGTTGCAATAATGGTTCTTCTCTGTGAGCTTGTTCAGTTCTTGGTAATTTGCGCACAAACGGAGGGAACCATCAGCCTTAGTAGTGAAGACAACAGGTGCTCCCCACTCAGAAATACTCTGTTTAATAAAACCCTTTTCCAAAAGCTCACCCCACTTGCTTGCTTAACTCTTTCCTCTCTCTCGGAGCCATATGCCAAAAAGGTAATGTTGTAGGCTTTGCATTCTCACTATGATAAATCTGAAAATCGATCTCTCGCTTAGGTGGAAATCCTCTAACATCCTCAAATACATCCGGATACTCACATAAACTAGGTGTAGAATAAATATCAACATAAAAATTTAGGGAGTAAAGAAAACTCAACGTGACTGACCCTCGTGGACCGCAAGAAATCTCAAGGGTCCTACCACTACATGTCATCAAACGAATGACCGTCCTATTGCAATCAAGTAAAACCCCTCACATGGCCAGCCAATCCATCCCTACCCTGAAAATACCAACAAATAGGCATCACAATCAAACTCAATGCCTAAATCGAAATTTTTAAACCTCTACAAATCGTAGATAGGTGCGACGAACCACCAATAGAATTCGAATCTACTATAGGATTCGTATCTGTTGAGATTTGTATGTGCAAATAGTCAACCAAGGTACTAGCAACAAATGAGTGAGAAGCTCCTAAATCAAAAAGAGGGCGAACAGGAAAATCAAAGATAAAGGTCAAACCTTCAATAGAGACTTTACTACCTCTATTGGGCCTACTACTCGTCGGTGCTACCTCCAAGACATGCATCTAAGCTACTGCTATACCAATACCTTGTCCAGTCCTCTTTGGACATGCCCTACTCAGATGTCCTGGCTGCCCACGATTAAAATACTTTCCTTTTTGCTTCTTGCAATCCATAATGAGGTGGCTTAGTGTTCACATCCATGGCACTTGATCTCAGTCTTGATTTTCCATTTTGAGGATTTCCAACTTGCTTCTTCTTGTCTTATTTTATAATTTCATTTTAGGAACTGAAAAACTTAGAAGCTCCACGCTTATCATCCTGAAGCTCTTCTTTCTTATCCTCATGCATCAATGCCATCTTAATAAATCGCTCCCTTAGGAATGTGAGTCATCACCAAACCATGGGGAGGTTGATTCAAGGCGCTCGCAAATTGAACAGCCTACTTATAAGCGGTATTGACCAAATCGATGCCAAATCTCAAAAACTTGTTGAACCTGGTTATGTATTCCTTTATTGAAAAATCTTCATGCTTCAAGCTCAAAACTGCTCCAACTCCATTCCTTCCTCGGTAGAAGACAGAAACTTTCTTTCAAACTTAATCCTGAATCCGATCGAATCTATGTTTCTCCTTTCTATGACAACAGTCTCCCGCTAGAACGAGGTTTCTTACTTAAGTTGCTAAGCTGCAAGTAAAACTCTAATCCTATCTCAAGTTCCAATATCTTGAAAATCCTCTCGGTCTCCCTAATCCAGGTGTGTGCCTCCACGAATGTATCAGTACCTAAAAAGTCTTGCCGCAAAAGTTAGATATATCCTTACAAAGCTTAGAGAAATTCGAGGTCGTAAGTGGGTTGGGAGGAACCACCCAACGGCTGTTGGAACTTGCGCATGTTCTTGTCCCTCGGCGGGCACCGTAGCTTCTAAATATTTATAGAACCAACCAGGAACTGGAATGCCCTCAGGAAGATTATGGCTCCTTACATGCTGGCAAAAGAAAGGGAATAAATTTCGAATTTGAATGAGTCAAAGGAATGTTGTAACATGACTAGAGGGGAATATTTTAGTTTCAAAAATAACTTTAAGCTTTTGAAAATAATTTTTTCACTCACAAAATTTTAGTGGTCTTGTAAACTTAGGCTCTAATACCAAATGTAAGACCCAACACCTGTTAACTATCCTAACATAGAATCTCATTAAGAAATGTGGAGCATTGTAGGTGTAAAGAGAAATAACGTCATAGAGACTAAGATTTCACAAGATATAAAATAAATTCATAGAGACTAAGATTTTGTAGGTGGCATAAGTGCGAATGGAGGATCGACAACTGTGCAAAATAGAATGTGTGCATGTGGAAAATACTGAATGGCGAAGTGCATACTAAGGATAAAATGGTAGCATATGGCATGGTGGTGGACCAAAATTGTATACTGTGTAACACTGAGAATGAGACGTTTCTGCACTTGTTCTTCGAATGTGCAGTCACTAACAGACTTTTGGCTGATGTGCAGGAGCTTCTCAATGGCAGCTCGATAAATGGAAGCATTCATTTCAATTGGTAAGATATCCAGAAGAAAGCTAGAGGGAAGAATAAGAGAGCAAGCGTCTTTAATTTTGTCCTGAAAAAGATTATTAGCAACATATGGAAGGAAAGATGCAAGCGTGACTTTGATCCTGAGCGCAACATCAATTTTGGTCAATGGAAATAACTTATTTGGTAAGACATCTGGGAGGGCCTCAAATATGTAAAATTCACTTATGATCCCGGAATTTTTGGCTAGTTTTATTTTTATCTCTTTTGTTTTTCCTTTTTAGCTCCGTGTAGGCATTGATATACCTTATCTATGCTTTTTTCTTTTGTTGTGTTTCCTCTTTGTTTCTATATACTCGTCTTTTGGTATATCAATAAAGTGGAAGGGGACCACTCAACCACGTCGGCTTTGCCCAAAAAAAATTTCACAGTGGAAGAAAAAGACAATTTACACTAAAAAATCCATCTTTATTATTTCAGCCAAACCAAACTGTCTTAAAATACCTTGTCTCAAATCTTAATCATAATAGAAATATCAAAGTACAGTAATAGTGTCCTCAAATAGCCGAAAAGGTACAAGCAAACCGTGGAAAGAAATAAACAATACATCCCTGTATGAGTCTTCCAAGATAAAATCGACTAAGAAGTCCAAGCTAAGCACTTCCCCCCTGAGAGCCTTAGGGGGAAAAGGGAAAGAAGAAAAGGATAAATAGGTTAGACAAAAATCTTGGCAAGTTGTCGTGATTTCTAGCACGACTAATAAGAGAAAGGGAAATAGATAGAACAATAGTTCTAGTGTCGTAAAAGGGTAAGAATCTATGCACCCCTAAAAGTGAACAATTAGAGTAGGGATAGCAAAAATGACACAAAGATTTAGGTGTTCTCATTCGCAAGATTTGATAATGATGACTGGTTTGCACTTCTACAAATTTGAACAAAACAATAATTAGGAAGAAAGCAACATATTTGTAGTATCTATTAACTGAATTTGATTTATTTTGTACGTATAAACGAAAAAGCAACATATTATAAATGAACCGGTCAAATAAATGAAGAGAATATCAAGGAAAGCAACAATGACAAACATAAATAAAAATAAATAGAGTATATTGAAAAGAAGAAATGACAAATTGCAAAGCTGAAACATGTGCTCACAATCTTTATGTACTTTAGGTTTCAAAATATCCATCCCTAAAAATTATCGCAAAAGAAAATATTAACGGTATTTACAATCAGCATTAGAAAAATTAGCTCAAGAAGCCTCCTCTTCCTTCTTAGGTTTGTTTAATTCTTCTATTGTCGGTTGTCGCTTTTCTAACATTATTTGCAAGAAAATCCTTACTGCTAATGCTAGAGAAGGACTGAACGGACTTTTTCAACTTAAAGAAGTTAAAATAGCCCTATATCAAATTAAGGATAATGGTAGCCCAAGGACAAATAGTTTTAAGCCAAAATTTTCTGAACACCGCTTGGAGAGCTGGAAAATGCATCATGGAATGCAATGTTAGGAGTGAAGAATTTTGGTGGAATTATCAAAGAAATTGACCACATATTCATTTGCCTTATTCCAAAAAATAAGGTCCAACTAACATATCTAATTATATATCGGTATCTTTTTGTAATATTACATGTAAAATATTGGAAAACTTATTATGTAGTATAATGATAGGATTTTTCAATGATCTAATTTCTATGAATCAAAATGGCTCTTTTCCAGGTAGATCTGTTACCGAAAATTCTTTATTAGCTTACGAGATGGTTAGATCGTTTACTAATTGTTCTTACTTACATCTGTAAATAACATAGTAAACTATTTATGGATCCACTACTTTACATCAATAATAAATATATAATTTGCAAGATCCGAAGCATCTAAAAATTTGTGCTCTACTTTCCATCAGTAAACAACATCTATAATGGTGATCTTTTTCACTTCTCAAAATCAGTGTATGCTTTACAAAAGAATGAGTACAGCCAATTACACGATTGCGCACGAGCTAAGAAATATGCTAACATTGTTAGATAAACCAAAGTTTCGAATAGAGTCGATGAATCATATATTTGAAAGATCAATTCAAAAGCTAGTAAAAATTTAGAATACACACATATCAAAGCTAGAACTACAGGTGATTAAATTAATAAAACTCACGTTCTTCCTTTTCCTGCTAGGGCCATCATTCACTATAGCTCAAATGATTTAGATTGAAGGCTAAGCAACAAAGAATCAAATGGTTATCAATCTGATTTGAATGCAAAGTTTCTAGATCTAGATTCTTCTAGGTAACGAGATAAAAAGTTGAAAGTAGTAAGCAACGGATATGAGATTGATATTCAATAAAGGGTAATTTTGTAACACTCCACATTTCTTAATGTCACCTATGTGAAGATTTTGTTAAGAAAATATAGAGAATTGTAGGTATAAAGACATAAAGAATCACAGATACACTAAGATTTTACAAGACATAAAATAATAAATTTATAGCGGAAGAAGAAATAATCTATATTAAAAATGGCAAAAATCATATTCATTTCAATTTTACCAAGTTGTTTCAAAATATATGTCTCAAATATTATTTTCCAAATATTCAAAAAGATACAACCTAACCTAGGAAATGGAACAGAAAGCAATCCATCTTTCGAATGCATCCTACAAGACAAAATCAACAATTAAATCTGAACTATATACTTTCATCGTATATACCTACAGGAAGAAAAGAGGAAAGAAGAAAGGAAAGTGGTCAGACATAAATTCTGGTGAGCTGCTATAATTACTAGCATGACTAACAAGTTAAGGAAAATAGATAAAACAATAGTTCTAGTGTCATAAAAGGGTATATGTTTGTACACACCTAAAAGTGAACAAATATTGATAGGAATGACATAAAGGATTGGCTATTCTCATTTAATTACAATGATGATAAATATGATAATACTAATGATGATAAATAGCTATGATTGTTTTGCACCTCTACAACTCAAACCGAAATAAATAATTAGTAAGGAATTTACTAACACTACCCATCAATCAACTTACATACCACAATGTGATAACCTATGCTGACTATAGCCCCAGGTTTATCAGGCCCGACCCATCAGCTCCAAAGGACATAGCGTTAATCACAGGTGTTACAACGTCTTATTTTCATTAATCGGCGTGATGCACGCCCTTCGCCCAGCCGAAATGCGCCCATACCCACCTCCTTGTTTGGACCTCTTACTACCCAGTAGAGTATAGGCATGCCTTCGCCTGCTCATAAGACCTCGGTGTAGTGATAAAAAGGAATACCGGCTGATATGGATCCCTAACCAAAAATGCAATTCGACATAAGTCACCCCTAGACTTAGTCCCCAATTTAATTTACTAGCGCCAAGACCCTCATAGAATTATTGTTGACCGCCTAGTTACCCTAGACACCTGTATTGTCAACAACCGCCTAGGTCAACAAAAATTAATTATTTTGATTGGTCTATTAGTATTACTAATGAGTCTACTCTCACTGTCAGAACAGGCCAATACTACGAGCCTCTTACTTTCCCTAATCAGCCATCGCTGCTAGAACGGACTCCTACTACACATGCTTATTAATTTTTTTCTTTAAACTTAATGTTATTCTTAAGTTTATTAATATGCCTACTCTCCTTCATGTAACTTCTCTGTCATTTCATAGGTTGCATGTAAACGTTAATTTATAGATTGTCTGTAAACATCTCTTATGTTTAATTACATTTTTAGAACCCAACCCCATGTCATTTGTGTCTATCCAAATGTCATTTATTCAGTTATCAAAGTTATAGTTCTGCACAATTTCAATTAAGCCCAATTCATCATTTTGTGCATATTTCTTTTTTTTTCCAATTGTGCTACTATTGTCAATTTCATTCTTTAACCCAAATTTGCGTATAAATAAAAAGGTTTAGGCTTAAGAAGGCCTAAACTCAACATCAAAATAAAAAGGATAATGGCCTATGCTCGGATAAATAAGAACAAATCTGGAATAAATAGTGTTGTTACTGAACTATGATAAAATTACTTTTTTAATCATTACATTTCGAAAAAATATCGAATTTTTTTTTAGAAGCAATTTTTTTAAATATTAATTAAGTCATTTTTATTTGGGAAGATTGAATACTTGAACGAAAAAGGAAGCGTTTTTAAAAGAACTTCTTTTCTTTCATTTCCAAATTATTATAAATATCAATTAATTCAGCGTTTGGATTACGAAGAACAAGAGGTATAGATGAACTAAATAAAACTACAGTAATAGATTTACTGAAATAGATAGAAGAAAGGATAGAAATGGTAATCAAATCAACATAGATTATTAACAGAAAAGGGAAAATGAATCAGAGGAAATTTACAACTTAATACACCGTCAAGAAAAACCCCAATTTGTACTAATATTGAAATTAGAAGAAATGATAGAGGCAATAATCAGGTTTTCAAGAATTATTTACAGAAAAAAATGAGGAATAGCTAGATTTGTAAAGAAACCACAAATAAACAAGATTTGTGTACAACTACAGAAAAGTTCAGATCTAAAACCACTACAACTACTATTGAATCAATTTGACCTCAACTTGGTAGAAATCTGGTAATCATAGAAAATACTCACCTAAAATTTGAACAAATCCAATAAGCCCTGGTAGGAAATCTCTATCTATGAATATTTGTGCAGAACTAAGCCTCGGTATTCCATTAGAAATATATGTGAGAAGAGGGTTATTTGAGAAGGCCGAGACATGATGTAGTACGGATTAGGTTGGGTTTTAGGTCATCAGATTAAAAGAAGGATCCGGAAGCACCCAGCAAAACCACAAAATAACACAGCCCGATTGGTCTTAATTGTACCTGGAAAACAACGTTGGCAGGCCATAACCTAGGCGAACCCTCCCCATAGGTGGGTCGGCACAGGGGTCGACCTACTTGGGTCCTGGATCGACCCGCGGTAGACCCAGGTTCACTATTTTTTTGGGTTTTAGTTTAATCTTCAAATGGCTATAACTTCTTCATTCAACAAACCAAATGTATATCTTAACCAGAATTTTGTACCGGACCTAATGGTGCAACCCTTGTTGCCCAATTCTCAATATTTTTGTAATTAATATTTATTTTCTTAACTTATTCATTAATTAATTATTGTTTAGTAAAAAAATTGTGTTGTTACATTCTCCCCTCCTTAAAAGATTTCATCCTCGAAATCTCCAAGGTGGAAGAATAATATAAGTTTTTTCTACATCCATCATCCACTGGTAAACACTGTCCTTAATTTTGATGTAATTTATGTATTTATGCAATAATGTAGTGTATATGATCCTAAGTAATGCAAAAGATTAGGCAGTCTGCTGATTCAGTTGACCTTCTCTTTATGCAATTATGTTTGTGCCATGCATCCAAATGAATGCAAAAATCCTAATGATACAGATAATTCTATGTGTGTGCATCAACCATCATCTGTATGCAACAACCCTATGATAGAATCCATGTATTTCATTTATAGAAATGTTAATAAAACGTACACACATCCATATGTGTATGCAAGTGTCATATTTAGCCGATCTTAGTGCCTAGTGTATGTGTATGCATCCACTGCTTCCACTTGCAAACACTTGCATCCCTTCGCAAACAACAAACAAAACACGTGTAACGTCCCAGAATTTTAGCGAGTTAATAATTAATTTATTTAATTATTTTAATATATTAAATAAACGACAGTTGAATGTTTAAACTAATTATAATTCGAGCTCGTAACGTCGCGGTAGTTCAGAATATTGAGTTTTGAACTTTAACTGAGTGTACAAGATCCGTTATAAGTCGGATATCTTTAAAACAAGAAACGCTAGAATCTAATTAACTGTATTTTTCTAATGGAAGTGAAAAATCGAGATTTTGGCTTATAGATTGTAAGCTATGCCCAAATCAAATTTCGAAATAGTCGCTATAAAAATCGTTTATAAGCCGTAACGGTTTATTTAATATAATAAAATATGGTTTTCGAATCTAGACAAGATTTCTGAGGCGTTGTCTTAATTTAATTTATAAAAAAATTCTGTAATTT
Organism: Allium sativum; assembly: GCA_030737875.1. Lineage (NCBI taxonomy): Eukaryota > Viridiplantae > Streptophyta > Magnoliopsida > Asparagales > Amaryllidaceae > Allium > Allium sativum. The sequence goes on from CM060920.1 coordinate 90,212,436, forward strand.
TTATTTTGGAAAATAAATAACTTTTTATTTAACATATTTTGCAACCTATATCAGCGTTTTGGGATTTCACAATAAGCTATCTTGTCTATTTTATTATATTTTTGGTATCGTGGAGATTTGCACAACACGACCATATTTTTACTTTTGTCCATAGCGGTCTATAAATGAATGAAATTGAGTGCAACGGGGTATATAAACTTTATATATATACATATATATGTATGTATACGAAGGGTCCAATGACAAGTCGCTTTGCACTTACAACACACAATAATCAAATACAATGCAAAAACGATTAATGAGGATTTCATTGGGTATGAACGTGGATAACACACTTGGAAAGAAACAGAGTGAGTTGACAAACAAAACAAATACGATAAAACAATATAAAACAAAGAAAAACACTTGGAACAAATTATGATTTGTTGTCCAGTATGTTTTGTTTTCCAGGTCCAACCTTCTGGTACTAATATGCATGCACGTTCCTAGGATGTCCCGCTCTGCACACAACCTCTTTATGATAGGTTTGTACTAGCTTAGACGTGCTGGCACCCATAGAGCATCGTCTTCTCAAAGCATATAGTATACTAAAGTATATGTTATGTTCAATCCTTAGGTTGGTAGTACGTTTGTAATGTTATTAGGTGCGTTCAAATTTCAAGATAATTATGCTGATGTAAACCAATACCAGAAGAAAACTAAACTGCATACATGCTTTGTCTTAATATATATATATATATATATATATATACAAACATATACATATAATCCATCCATCGTAAAGCCATTGCGTCGTTTAGTATAAAATACTGTATGTTCAAATCAAATCAAGTTGTTGCCAACCATGGAAAAAATCAACATTAGCACATGCCTATATTCAGAAACTTAGCTATTCAAAAAAAAAGAAAAAAAATGAACACAGGCTTTTAAATTGAAACAGCTATATTTTAAAGAACTAAACACATGATATTCTACTACTGGAGTTTCCACATGGCTAAGTTTACTCCCACGCAACCTATAAAGATCACACTCGTACATTGTAGAATCGAGCTGCTACCCTAGGTTGTCACGAAGCCATGCTGTTCTATATCAGTTCCTCTATTTTGAACAGGGATTACATTCAAGCAAAAACAATGGCGTGCTTCTAAATCATTTTAGAAAATCTTTAAAAATCAAATACAAATATAAAACCCCATAGAGAAAATCCAATCTATATATATCTGTAATCCTACCGAGACCCTCTTTAATTTCACACCATTTCTGAAAAGTGCGATCGAACTTTCAGGAGCTCAAAGGTTACAGCAGCTCTAGGGTTCGGATGTTGTAGAAATTTGAGCAATAGTCTTCGATTTGAAGATTTCCGTTGAGTTTGCATCCTTAATGAGTTTCGATCAGGAAATTTTGGTGAAATATTGAGATGGAAAAAGTCGGTGGTTATAAGGAGCAGTGTGGGAAAAGTATGGAGGTCCGCTTCTTTGTTTTGCAGGCGAGTGGGATGGGGTTGGCGCATGTGCAGGGGAGAGTCGAACGACGTGGGTTGGTGGAGGTTTGGGGCGAGAGAGAACCTTGCGTGGAAGGGGAAAATGGCATTTTTCTTTCTTGTGTAATCAAATACTGGGTGGGAAGATTTGACACAGGACGATGGGAGCCGGTGATGGCATATGAAGGGGAGGGAAAGGTGCTTGAGCGAGCATAAATTTGGATTGGAGTGGTGTTGTGTTGGGTTAGTATAACGTGCGTGTCTCCTGACTTGAATGAATATATATACAAAGAAGAAGGAGCTCACGCGTTTTATTTTGTGAAGATGAAGAAATGGTCTGCTTTGGTTTTGTACTGAGTAAACCAACGTGAGGCCTAGTTCAAAAAAAAAAAAGAAATTTTATAATACAGATGGGAGAACAAAAATGGCCAGTAGTAAATGAATGGAGATGGGGACAAAATCAAAAGTGACAGCAAATTTATTTGGAGCGAAAAGCTTGGGTAGGACGCTGCATATGCAGCCTGGTATTTATTAGGCACACTGAATCGGTATTGGGCTTCGTTAAAAATAGTAAGTCCAATATAAAAATAAAAAGAAAAAGGAAGGAAGAAAGGAGACGTGAAGGATGGGAAAATGCAATGCTGGAGCGGCAAATTGTTTGGAGAGGGATGGCATACTGTTGAAAATGGTACAAGGGAAAGAGATGGATTTATTTGGGCCGAGAAATTAAGGTTTGGACCGAATTAAATAATATATATAGGACAAATTTCATTTTAGATAGTATATAACCATGTATATGAAATATCTCGTTCATACAATGTCAGTTTCACAAATGGTTTGATCCGCTGGGATCACATGACCACAAGCTACATCATGGAACCAATCTGAAGCAATTTGGGGTTCGATACGAGTTAAGGCGGAATTAAATGCCTGAACTAGTCACTCAACCGATGTTAATCGTTGTTCAACGGTTAACGACCAAGGTGAGTAAACTCGCTAACTCTGATCAGTTCTATAATTTTATAAACATTATTTAATATTGGAAAAAAATGATTGAATGTTGTGTGTGATGGTTGATTGGATGATTTACAAATAAATTGGGTGATAATTATATATATACGAGGTCGTTGGTTAAATACTGGTTTAATAATTTCATATTGATCTGAAATTGTGTTATTTATGTTAATGAACATCTTTGGATGCAGAGAAACAAGTTGGAGGGATCCAATTGGATTCCTCAACAATTATATTGTTGATTTTCATATATTGCATTATATGATGTAACGAAAAATCTATGGTTGGTTATTGTGTGTTTAGGGTGTTAAACAACATTAACCTGAAATAATTGGTATGAAAATACCGTGAAATATATTTGAATATATTGGAAAAGAACTGGGGTTTTAAAAAGGGAATTTCTATTGTATAAATAGAGATTGAATTTCGATTAGCTAAAATATATTAACTTGTTTTTTATTATATTAAAACAAGTGATGTGATTTGTAATATATATTTGCAAATGATATGAAATAATTGTGATTAAATAAATTTGAAATATAAATTCAAGAACGAACAAAGAAAAAGGAAATTGGGAAATCATTTCAAAAAGGAAATGATGGAACTTATTTCGATGTTTGAAATAAATAAATCTATAAGGATTTATAATTTGAATTCGACTTTGTCAAATATTATAAAATAAATTTAATTTTTAAATTATATAATCCAGAATCTGACAAGGTACTTAATATTGGGTTGGAACCAAAGATTTATAATCGAGTATGTAATCGAGATTTAATTATAAATTTGATTAACAAGAATTTATTTGTAGTCTGAGTTATTTGGGATATAAAATAAGTATGAATATACATATAATGACTCGATGGATGGAAATTTAACCTATAATGGTAGTTTTAAATATAAATCAAGATTTGATCTATATAATGAATCCAAATTTTTGTAAAGAAAAATATTTAGGTTTTAAAGTGAAAAACGATTTTAAACCAACATTTCACAAATTGAAATGGGTTGAAAATGGAAATAGACAAATGTTTGGAAGTAAAATTCAAAAGTGGATTTAGGAATTAAGTTGACCTGAAATGGTGAATTTATTCCGACGTTCAAAACGCTAGTCGAATATAAATTATTCGAATATAAGTGGAAGTCGAATATATTAAATCCAGGAAGATATTATTTACTTTTCGTTCTAATTAAGTTGCAATTAAATCAATTAAATATTATTTATTTATTTAAATAAGGGATCAAAGTTATATTTTAAATATTTTGGTAGCAGGTATTACAACGTCATTGTTATAACCAATGTTTTATACAATGCTCGTTAAATCTATGTAAATGGATTTTAGAAATGTTTTCCAAATAGAACCAAAGATGTTTTTCTGAGTATAGAAAATGAAATGATTTTTGAAATTAAAGATGGAGTTAAGGAAATTAGAAACTGACTGGAAATTAGTTAAGTTGAATAGTTTTTATGAGTATCGGTCTGATGTTGATTTCGGTCTTCAGGGTTGATACTTAGAAAACTGTTCTCTTACTAATTTACAGTAAGACCAATGAATGTGGAAAAGGTGAGGCGTGGATACGTAATGGAAATGTTTTCCAACATTGACAACGTATATCCTCTAAATATAGAAAATAAAAGTTATGGAGATACGGAATTATTTGCCAAAGTTAAAATGAGATATTTTCTAAATATATATATTAAATAATTCATGGTACATGGAAATGCTTTCCAAGAATCATGGAAAGTTAAACAAGTTATAAGAAATAAATGGGAAATTGGGAGAAGAATTAATTAATGATAAATTAATTTGAATGGTTGAATGTTGATTGATGATTAATCGGTATAATTCCCATTTGGAAATGTGACTGTTGGATGTGTGAATGTTTTCCTTTGATAGTTAAATAACCGCCTATCAAAGTTTTGACCATTTCCATTGTCAATACGGAGAGACGGGGATCAGATTTATTATCTGAAAACCACTCCGTATGGGCATTATCGTTGTGAATCAAATATGATGAAGATAATTGAAGATGGAGTTTATGCAAGGGCTGTTCTGGCAATCCTAGGTAGAAAATACCTAAGATGGATTTACAGAATAGTGCCTTCGGTTCGTCCAGTCCCAGGACAACTTGTATGGACAAATGTCTGACAGAGTATATCTAATGGATTGCGTAAGTTGATCTCTTCAAATGTACTTACGTTTGGTGGCGGAGGAATTCGTTTCTCTTAGCTTTATACCCATGGTATTTTTGTGGAAATCAATTTGTGATTGGGCGGGTACGACGATGTGGCATTCAAAGCAAATGGAGGTGTGATCTGTCAAAAGATGTGTTATGACCTCACGCCTTATCAACCGGGAAATGACAAAAATCTGGACGGCAGCATGGCTATGTGGGTCGCCCCCATTAGGGTATATTGTCATCATCTGGAGAATATTCATATTTGTTACTTCTTTTTGCTTCTGTATCTCTCGGGAATGGTTATGTTGCTAGCAACTGTAGGTTACAATATATTTGATACAGTCAAGAGAAATGAGTGGTCGGTCATGTGTAGGCCGGGTTGCAAGACGTTCTTGTTGAAACCCAGTGTATTCCTCTCTAGAGATACACTATCGGCAGATGGTTCCATACCTTGTTATAGTCGGAATCCAATCTCCAATAAGCATCCGTGGTTTTTATTATATACTATATATGTGGTGCGTGAGATGCAAGTGTTCTGCTAGATTTCTATTTACTTGTATTTAGACACCATTATAATATCAGAAAAGTACCGACTTTGAAAATGTTTTGGGTTATCGTAAGGTAAAAACCATCCATGTTTATGTGTAGATCGGTCTTACGATTATTGTTTCTTTCAAAAAGGATTTTGAAAAGTTAAACGGAATAATTGGAGTTTACTCACACCAGTCCCATGACTAACCCAAAGTTTTATTTTGTTTTGTTTCTCCCTAAACTCTTGGATGCCCAAATTTGTACGGGCAGTCAAGTAGTCAGGATTTTATAGGTATATTTGGGAGAGCTTGGAGCAGGAGGCTTCGACATTAGTTATAGATAGAATGTATTTCCGTTGTGATGTTATATGATAATGGTATGTATATACAGTTATAGTTTTGTATTTCAAAGTTATGTTATATAATATATATTTTTTGTTCCGCTATGAGATTCGTTTTTACTCTGATTCTGTTTAGTTGTGTTCTTCTTCTCCTATTCTAAATTTATTTCTTTCTATTCCTCAACCTCTAACTTCTTTCTATTGATGATCGGGTATTTTCGATGCTCGAATAGTCGACATTGGTATTTGTGTCGATTTTTGGGTCAAAAATCCCTGGGTCGTTACAGTGGTATTAGAGCTGAAGGTTAAGTAACTACCTTGGCTCTGTGGCATGACTCGATTGAGATGGGGTTAGTAATACCGTAGATCGAGTTGAATGTATATATACGAGAGAGCGTATTTGTAAATTTATATAAAAATGATTTATATTGTGGAGATTTATTGGTTGGGTGGTTTATGAATTCTGGTCGATCGCAGGGCACAACAATATCGATAGGGGTTTCTAAACACTTGAATATGATGAATCGACACGGTATGTTTTTGAAAAGTGGGTAAATGAAATAATTTTGCCCAAATAATATTTTGATAAAAAAAGGTATATATATTTGAATTATTATAATATATATATGTATATATATTGGATGTGTTGGTTGCAATTATAATCGAGTAAGATTATAAATGAAATGGTTATAAATGACCAATCGGAATTCGTAATATAATATATAAATCAGGTGAATTAAATCTGAATTCAAACAGATTTGAATTTAAAATGCTGGAATTTGGAAAAGTATTTGGAGATGAATTTTGGATTAAAAATATGGAAATTTTAAGATCCTAGGTGAATTTGGAAATGTTGTCCAAGTATTGCAAAGCATATTTTGAAGTAATTTCAAAATGAAAGTGTTTAAAAATGGTTTTGAAAAATAATATAGTATTGAACTCACTTCGGTCACTGGAAAATAATTCTGATAATGACGGCCGCATTATCAGTGTCATTTTCGAGTTTCTAAGTGACATATTACCACCAAAACATATTGTTTTGAATTGTTGAGGGAACAAGTTGTTCAAAAATTCAAATATTTGGAATTGTTATTATTATATGCAAATATACATGATTTCAAACTGGTTTGAAATAAAACCCAGGAATTTGAATTTTGAGATTTAAATTTAGATTATGAGATTAAATAAATTGAAATGATAAGTAAATTAGAATTTAACTTGAACCAAGTTAAAAAAATAGATTGGATTAGAGATAATTTAGGACGGAATTGGATTCTTGAGTAAGAATTTGGAATTGAGATTGGAGTTGGAGTTTGATAATGAATTTGGCTTGGTATAAGCAAGTGATTTGGAATGAATTGACTGGAAGTTAATCGGGAATGCATGGATATATGCTAAGGTGACAACATATGGAAGAGATAGAGTTAAATGCCCGATAAAAAGGCACGAGTTTACATTTTATTTGGATATGAGATTTATGAGCATGTTTGATAAGCAGCTTGGCTGTTTGATTTTCTTTTGGATTAGAGAAGGCCTAGAGAGGCAAGTGGTAGTAGTGCCAACTGAGCCGTGTACAGGAGATGCTGGCGAATTTTTTCGGGAATTTAAGATGTTGAAAAGTTTCCAGAATTTTTGAAAATTTTCATTTATAGAGATGAATTAATATTTTATTGAAATTAATTGGTTCAGTTGGAAACTGAAATTAAGAAGTAAAGTAAATAATTTTTAATCTAGTTAATTGTGTTGGTAGCACTTTTTCTGGCTTCGTAATTTCGGGGACGAAATTCTTTTAAGGGGGAAGGAATGTAACATCCCAGAATTTTAGCGAGTTAACAATTAATTTATTTAATTATTTTAATATATTAAATAAATGACAATTGAACGTATAAATTAATTATAATTCGAGCCCGTAACGTCGCAGTAGTTCAGGATATTGAGTTTTGAACTTTAACTGAGTGTACAAGATCCGTTATAAGTCAGATTTCTTTAAAACAAGAAACGCTGGAATCAAATTAAGTGTATTTTTCTAATGGAAGTGAAAAATCAAGATTTTGGCCTATAGATTGAAAGTTATGCCCAAATCAAATTTCCAAATAATCGCTATAAAAATCGTTTATAAGACGTAACGGTTTATTTAATATAATAAAATATAGTTTTCGAATCTGGACAAGATTTTTGAGGCGTTGTCTTAATTTAATTTATAAAAAAATTCTGTAATTATTACTTTGGAAAATAAATAATTTTTTGTTTAACATATTTTGCAACCTATATCAGCGTTTTGGGATTTCACAATAAGCTATCTTGTCTATTTTATTATATTTTTGGGATCGTGGAGCTTTGCACGACACGACCATATTTTTTACTTTTGTCCATAGCGGTCCGTAAATGAATGAAATTGAGTGCAACGAGGTATATAAACTTTATATATATATATACGAAGTGTCCAATGACAAGTTGCTTTGCACTTACAACACACAATAATCAAACACAATGCAAAAACGATTAATGAGGATTTCATTTGGTATGAATGTGGATAACACATTTGGAAAGAAACAGAGTGAGTTGACAAACAAAACAAATACAATCAACATAAAACAATATAAAACAAAGAAAAACACTTCGAACAAATTATGATTTGTTGTCCAGTATGGTTTGTTTTCCCGGTTCAACCTTCTGGTACTATTATGCATGCACGTTCCTAGGATGTCCCGCTCTGCACACAACCTCTTTATTATAGGTTTGTACTAGCTTGGACGTGCTGGCATCCATAGTGCACCATCTTCTCAAAGCATACAATATACTAAAGTATATGTTATGTTCAATCCTTAGGTTAGTGGTACTTGTGTAATTTTTATTAGGTGCGTTCAAGTTTAAAGATAATTATGCTGATGTAAACCGATAGCAGAAGAAAACTAAACTGCATACATACTTTATCTTTATATATATATATATATATATAACACCATACACATATAATCCAATCATCATAAAGTCGTTGCGCCATTTAGTATAAAATACTGTATATTCAAATCAAGTTGTTGTCAACTATGGAAAAAATCAACATCAGCACATGCCTATATTCAGAAACTTAGCTATTCAAAAAAAAAAAATGAACACAGGCTTTCAAATTGAAACAACTATATTTTGAAGAACTAAATGCATTATATTCTACTACTGGAGTTTCCACATGGCTAAGTTTAACCCCACGCAGCCTATAAAGATCACACTCGTACATTGTAGAATCGAGCTGCTACCCTATGTTGTCACGCATGTCCATCATGCAGACCAAACTTGATGGCAAAGTTACAATTTTTCTACCCTATGAATCCAATTCTATAGCTTGCCCTATTGGGTCAAAATCACGCAAAAGAAAAGATGGGAAATGCAGATCTGTATTCTACATGGTATGCATGCCTATGATTTTACCCAACAGCTAACATGAAAAGGACAGGAGCCATAAAAATAAATGTACAACACCATACTAGCATGTGTATCTACCGACCTACCTAAACCATAATACTTGGCATCCAAGGAGTTAAACATTATAAAATACGAAGCCACGCTGTTCTATATTGGTTCCTCCATTTCAAACAGGGATTACATTCAAGCAAAAACAATGGTGTGCTTCTAAATCATTTTAGAAAATCTTTAAAAATCAAATACAAATATAAAACCCCACAGAGAAGATCCAATCTATATATATCTGCAATCCTACCGAGACCCTCTTTAACTTCGCACCATTTCTGAAAAGTGCGATCGAACTTTCAGGAGCTCAAAGGTTACAGCAGCCCTAGGGTTCAGATGTTGTAGAAATTTGAGCAACAGTCTTCGATTTGAAGATTTTCGTTGAGTTTGTAGCCTTAAAGAGTTTCGATTAGGAAATTTTGGTGAAATCTCAAGATGGAAAAAGTCGATGGTTATAAGGAGGAGCGTGGGAAAAGTATGGAGGTCGGCTTCTTTGTTTTGCAGGCGAGTGGGATGGGGTTGGCGCATGTACAGGGGAGAGTTGAACGAGTGGGGTTGGTGGAGGTTTGGGGCGAGAGGGAACCTTGCGTGGTAGGAGAAAATGGCATTTTTCTTTCTTGCGTAATCAAATACTGGGTGGGAAGATTTGACACAGGATGATGCGAGTAGGTGATGGCATATGTAGGGGTGGGAAAGGTGCTTGAGTGAGCATAAATTTGGATGGGAGTGGTGCTGTGTTGGGTGGTATAACGTGTGTGTCTCCTAAATTGAATGAATATATATACAAAGAAGAAGGAGCTCACGCGTTTTATTTTGTGAAGATGAAGAAACTAGTTGCTTTGGTTTGGACTGAGTAAATCAACGTGAGGCGTAGTTCAAAAAAAGAAGAAATTTTATAATACAGATGGGAGAACGGAAATGGCCAGTAGTAAATGAATGGAGATGGGGGCAAAAACAGAAGTGGCAGTAAATTTATCTGGAGCGAAAAGCTTGGGTAGAACGTTGCATATGCAGACCCGTATTTATTGGGCACACTGAATCGGTATTGGGCCTTTTTAAAAATAGTAAGTCCAATATAAAAATAAAAATAAAAAGGAAGGAAGAAAGGAGACGTGAAGGATGGGAAAATGCAATGCTAGAGAGGCAAATTGTTTGGAGAGGGATGGCATACTATTGAAAACAGTACAGCAAGGGAAAGACATGGATTTAATTGGGCCGAGAAATTAAGGTTTGGAACGAATTAAATAATATATATAGGTCACATTTCATTTTAGATAGTATATAACCATGTATATGAAATATCTTGTTTATACAGTGTCATCTTCATGAATGGTCTGATCCGCTGGATTCGTACGATCACAGGCTACATTATGGAACCAATCTTAAGCAATCTGGGGTTCGATACGAATTAAGGAAAAATTAAACGCCTGAACTAGTCAATCGACCGATGTTAATCGTTATTCAACGGTTAATGACCAAGGTGAGTAAACTCACTAACTCTGATCAGTTCTATAATTTTATAAACATTATTTAATATTGGAAAAAAAAATTGAATGTTGTGTGTGATGGTTGATTGGATGATTTACAAATAAATTGGGTGATAATTATATATATACGAGGTCGTTGGTTAAATATTGGTTTAATAATTTCATATTGATATGAAATTGTGTTATTTATGTTAATAAACATCTGTGGATGCAAGGAAACAGGTTGGAGGATCCAAGTGGATTCCTCAACAATTATATTGTTGATTTTCATATATTGCATTATATGATGTGACGAAAAATCTATGGTTGGTTATTGTGTGTTTTGGGTGTTGAACAACATTAACCTGAAATAATTGGAATGAAAATATCGTGAAATATATTTGAATATATTGGGGAAAAATTGGGGTTTTAAAAAGGGAATTTCTATTGTATAAATAGAGATTGAATTTCGATTAGCTAAAATATATTAACTTGTTTTTTATTATATTAAAACAAGTGATGTGATTTATAATATATTTACAAATGATATGAAATAATTGTGATTAAATAAATTTGAAATATAAATTCAAGAACGAACAAAGAAAAAGGAAATTGGGAAATCATTTCAAAAAGGAAATGATGGAACTTGTTTCGATGTTCGAAATAAATAAATCTATAAGGATTTATAATTTGAATTCGACTTTGTCGAATATTATAAAATAAATTTAATTTTTAAATTATATAATCCAGAATCTGACAAGGTACTCAATATTGGGTTGGAACCAAAGATTTATAATCGAGTATGTAATCGAGATTTAATTATAAATTTGATTAACAAGAAGTTATTTGTAGTCTGAGTTATTTTGGATGTAAAATAAGTATGAATATATATAATAACCCGATGGATGGAAATTTAACCTGTAAGGGTAACTGTAAATATAAATCAAGATTTGATTTATACAATGAATCCAGATTTTTATAAAGAAAAATATTTAGGTTTTAAAGTGAAAAATGAATTTAAAGCCAACGTTTCAGAAATTGAAATGGGTTGAAAATGTAAACGGACAAATGTTTGGAAGTCAAAATTTAAAAGTGGATTTAGAAATTAAGTTGACCTGAAATGGTGAATTTATTCCGACGTTCAAAACGCTAATCGAATATAAATTATTCAAAAGAGAATTATAAGTGGAAGTCGAATATATTGAATCGAGGAAGATATTATTTACTTTTCGTTCTAATTAAGTTATAATTAAATCAATTAAATATTATTTATTTATTTAAATAAGGGATCAAAGTTATATTTTAAATATTTTGGAAGCAGGTATTACAACGTTATTGTTATAACCAATGTTTTATACAACGTTCGTTAAATCAATGTAAATGGATTTTAGAAATGTTTTCCAAATAGAACCAAAGATGTTTTTCTGAGTATAGAAAATGAAATGATTTTTGAAATTAAAGATGGAGTTAAGGAAATTAGAAACTGACTGGAAATTAGTTAAGTTGAACAGTTTTCATGAGTATCGATGTGATGTTGATTCCGGTCTTCAGGGTTGATACTTAGAAAACTGTTCTCTTACTAGTTTACAGTAAGACCAATGGATGTGGAAAATGGTGAGGCGTGGATAAATAATCGAAATGTTTTCCAACATTAACAACGTATATCCTCTGAACATAGAAAATAAGAGTTATGGAGATACGGAATTATTTGCCAAAGTTAAAAAGAGATATTTTCTAAATATAGAAATTAAATAGTACGTGATACATGGAAATGCTTTCCAAGAATCGTGGAAAGTTAAAACAAGTTATAAGAAATAAATGAGAAATTGGGAGACGAATTAATTAATGATAAATTAATTTGAATGGTTGAATGTTGATTGATGATTAATCGATAAAATTCCCATTTGGAAGTGTGATTGTTGGATGTATGAATGTTTTCCTTTGATAGTTAAATAACCGCCTATCAAAGTTTTGACCATTTCCGTTGTCAATACGGAGAGACCGGGATCATATTTATTATCTGAAAACCACTCCATATGGGCATTAGCGTTGCGAATCAAATATGATGAAGATAATTGAAGACGGAGTTTATGCAAGGGCTGTTCTGGCAATCCTAGGTAGAAATTGCTTAAGATGGATTGACATAATAGTGCCTTCAGTTTGTCCAGTCCCATGACAACTTGTATGGACGAATGTCTGACAGAGTATATCTAATGGATCGTGTAAGTTGATCTCTTCAAACGTACTTACGTTTGGTGGCAGAGTAATTCGTTTCTTTTAGCTTTATACCCATGGTATTTTTGTGGAAATCAATTTGTGATTTGGCGGGTATGACGATGTGACATTTAAAGTAAATGGAGGTGTGATCTGTCAAAAGATGCGTTATAACCTCAAGCCTCATCAACCGGGAAATGACAAAAATCGGGCAAGCAGCATGGCTATGTGGGTCACCCCCATTAGCGTATATTGTCACCATCTAGAGAATATTCATATTTGCTACTTCTTTTCGCTTATGTATCTCCCGGGAATGGTTATGTTGCTAGCAACCGTAGGTGACAATATATTCGATACACTCAAGAGAAATGAGTGGTTGGTCATGTGTGGGCTCGGTTGCAAGACCTTCTTGTTGAAACCCAGTGTATTCCACTCTAGAGATACACTATCGGCAGATGGTTCCATACCTTGTCATAGTCGGAATCCAATCTCCAATAAGTGTCTGCGGTTTTGATTATATACTATATATATGGAGCATGAGATGCAAGCGTTCTGCTAGATTTCTATTTACTTGTATTTAGACGCTATTATAATATCAGAAAAGTATTGATTTTGAAAATGTTTTGGGTTATCGTAAGGTAAAAACCATCCGTGTTTATGTGTGGATCGGTCTTAAGATTATCTTTTCTTTCAAAACGGATTTTGAAAAGTTAAACTGAATAATTGGAGTTTACTCACACCAGTCCCATGACTAACCGAGAGTTTTATTTTGTTTTGTTTTTCCCTAAACTCTTGGGTGCCCAAATTTGTACGGGCATTCAAGTAGTCAGGATTTTACAGGTATATTTGGGAGAGCTTGGAGCAGGAGGCTTCGACATTAGTTGTAGACAGAATGTATTTCTGTTGTGATGTTATATGATAATGGTATGTAAATACAGTTATAGTTTTGTATTTCAGAGTTATGTTATAAAATATATTTTTCATTCCGCTGTGAGATTCGTTTTTACTCTGATTCTGTTCAGTTGTGTTCTTCTTCTTCTATTCTAAATTACTTTCTTTCTATTCCTCACCCTCTAACTTCTTTCTATTAATGATCGGGTATTTTCGATGCTCGAATAGTCGACATTGGTATTTATGTCGATTTTTGGGGTCGAAAATCCCTCGGTCGTTACAACACGTCTTAGACACATGTTTCAAAAATATCCTATCATTTATAAGCTCAAATCCTAAGATCTACCCTTTCCAAGGATATCTTATAAGAAAGTCCTTAATCAAAGGAAGAAGCTGCTGATAGAATATCAAAGAGGAAGTACTTGTCAGAAAAACATGGGCAAGAAACTTGAATTCTCCCTATGAGATAAATTTTTTTATAACTTAAACTGTTAGTGCCTCGCCACATAATGACTCAAAATAAACTCTTCCTCTTTCCCAATCTTTCGAATTAAATGGTTCCCCCAAGACTGCCGAGTTGTTCTAACCAAGTCCTTGGAAGGGTTCTTTCATCTCATCCATCCTAGTACTTTAGGAAGAAATAATTCAAGTGAACTAATCCATTAAAATATTCCAAGCGAACTAATCCCAAGTCTCATCATACTTTACAAGAAGAGTCACACCTTCATCTTTCCCACCGTCTGCTTTCCAGTCTTTACCTTTACTATCTTGCATTCCCTAATTTGTTCCACTTATGTTGTCCAACCTCATAAGAATTTACTTATATTGTTCCATTTCATACATATATTTTTCAAAACCTTATTTGAAAAATCTTAAAGAAGTAAACTTTTAGTTACAGAAACTTCTTTTCGTATTACATACAGTTGCTTTTACGAAATTTCCAAATATATAAATTTCATATCAAAACACATCAGTTCTTTAAAATTTTATACATATGGGGTTTTGATTCAATGTGCCTCTACAAAAAAAGTTTTTCTTTTAAAGTACTCCTTCTTTCTATTCTTGCCTTAGAACACAATTATCCGTTTGAAACCTCTATATTCTCTTTATTCAATTATACATTGACCAAACTTGTTACTTGCCTCGATTCTATGGTCATATAAAGATTTAGTCAGAACTCACCTCTTTTGTCCAAAGATATTACATGAATCCTTAAAACATAAAAAAACCAAGACTTGTTAACTACATCCTTACTTTTTCAAGGAAACAACTATCCAACAACCTATGACTATTGAAAATTCAGACTTCCCGTATAATAGGTAATGGTCCCTCTCTGATAACAAACTAATGTAGTTAATCCAAGATAACTACCCTTACAGGTTTTTTAACCAATGTTATTTTGGAAAATTGGTACTAAAGCATTAATCTGAGAAGGTTTTCCCCGTTTCATTTTTAGACCAACTTGTCACCATCACTGACCTTACCAATCGCCCTTCCGCACAAGTCAATAACTAGGTGTAGATACTATTAGAATTCCTGCCCTAGAAGCCATCCAGTTGATGAGATTAATAACATTATTGATGTTATTGTTTTATTTGGCATTAAATATTCTGTTATGTTTTATTTACTGCGTAATATAAATACTAACATAATAGAAGTCCGTAGAATAATAATACGGATTTATATTGTTCAAGTAACTGACTTGAAATTAAGATTATATAATATGTTAAGTATTATAATTTTCCAATGTCCCTAGTCAAGTTTTATTGTATACAAAGGACAACAATAAAACATTGAGACTAGTTTGTTGATTGACTGATGATCATATGTCATTAATTTTTAATATATGTGATATTAATGTTAATAACGTATTGGGCTGACCCAACATGAGATAACTACATGGAATATAATTAACAGTATCATAAGTTATTCTCATAGTGACAGTGATGTAATGGTACTGATACCTGAAATCATTATAATTTTATTCGAGGATATTTGTGTTTTGATTCACATCTAAAGTTACTTGTAATAGAGTGGAAGATAACGGTGATTATTGGATACATCTCGAATCGAATGAAAATTATGAATGACTTAGATGGAATTTAACCCTACAATATATTTGTAGTGATATCCATGGGCCTCTTGATTGAGTGAGACTATGAAATGCATGGTCATGCTCAAATAGTGACTTGTTTTATATAGTCTACTCATCGATCAAGATAAATAGGATTAAATTATCAAAATGGTGATATGTTCCATGCCTCTAGCTTAATTCTGGATATATTAGTTAAAAGGATAATATTACATTGATACACTGGTCATAAAATGGTTGTATCGAATCGATGATCTTATTATAACTTGGGTAGAAGGACATATTGCTAGATGCCAGTCATTGTTTATGATTTTAATTACGATTTAAAATCATTGCCAATATTGTAATAACGTATAGGGTCACACATAAAAATGTCTGGAAAAGTGAAGAACTGTTCTTAATAAAAGAAAATCAAAATGTTGATATTTCCTTTTATTTTGAAATGGGATAAGGATGACTCACCCTATTTTACCTTGTTCAACACATATTAAAATAAGGCTGATATTATCTTTATTATTATTACAACACACAAATATGACGAGATAAAAATGAGGGAAAAAACCCTAATTCTTTTTCGGCTAGCACCGTGCTTTTCAATTTCGATTCATACGACGAAATGGAAGACGGACGTTTGTGGATACTCATAGAGGTACGGTGCATGACGTACATAGAGATTTGATCGATCTCCATCTACCAATTCAGATTCGCAGATTCAACAGAGATTTGATAAGATTTTAAATTTCGATTTACTATTTATCGCATAGATACAGCTATGAATTGATTAGATTTATAAAATAGGGTTATGATTTGATCGATTAGACCTAACAGTGGTATCAGAGCTAGGGTTTTTGCGAAATTAATATTTTAATCTCTATTTTAGGGTCCTATATGGTTGATTTCTTGAATTGTTAATAACATTGGTATCATGGATCCGAGATCTTAACATAAAATCATTTGAGATGTGAAAATATTTCACTGTTTTTAAGAAAACTGTATTTGATACACAATATAAAATCGATTTATTATAAATAAGTTTTATATATGATATGAAATCATGAAATGAATTAATAATTGGTTAGAAACATTAAATTAGTTTAATATTGCTAATTTATAAACCATGGAACCATGTTGATTAATCAGAATCTAGTTTTGATTAACTAGGGATGTCAAATTCTTCTGATCAGATTTTGTACATAATTTTAAATATGTTAATTTATGAAATTGCTAATTTTGATTGGATTTGAAGTAATTTTATATGTACAGATCAATTTGATTAAATTTGTATGATTTCTTAAAACAGATTAAAATGTGAACTTTGATATTTATTATTGATGCTCAAGTTATGATATGAACGATTTTGAATCATTGCAGAACATTATGTAGTAAGTTGGTTAAGTTAATGAATTTAACTTATCAACAATGATACATTTCAAACTATTATACATATACATACATATATATATATATATATATATATATATATACAAACATTTACATTATTGATGGTATATGTTTATATATGTGTTACCACTTCTCATAAATCATCACATCTAGATTTGGTTGTTTTCTAATACAAGTTTGTTATTACCAGAAAACAATTGCAGTTTCTGTTTTGCTAATTTTTCTTAGGCACTTTATGCACGGATCATAATGTAAATAGTACAAATTAGATTTGTAATTTTAGAAATGTAACACCCCACCTCCGCCAGTACCACTCTTGCAAGGGCACTGACTTTGGAGGGGCGTTTGAATCAGGTAAACATGCATAATGATATATCAAGGCAGAACAAGAGCATAAGTATATATGTAAACAGAGTAAATAGCATAGATAAAACAGCGGAAGATTTTAAAACCATGTCAAATCAAGTCTGGTACAACATAATATCAATTTTCCAAATAAACAAGTCTAGATAAAACAACATCAACTGTCAAACTGAAATACATAAATGCTATCCCCAAAATACGTGAGAACTATAGCTAGCTTCATGTAGAAAGCGTACATGAGCTGAACTCCCACAGCAAGCAATCCAAAATCCAAGCTAAGCTCCTGTATTCCCTCCCTGAGAACCTGGGGGGGGGGAAACGGAAGAAAAGAGGCGAAAGAAAACAGGTCAGTCAAAAAGACTGAGTAAGCCCTACTACAATCAATGTAAACTGATAAAGCTAACTGGTATGAGCAGCGGGGATGAACATAAGGATAACAACATACTAGCATGATGATTAACTAACAAGGTAGATAAAGGTGTCATCGCATAATCAGGATTAAGGTTTTGCACCACAGGTGTACTAGCAAACTAACATGACTTGAATAAACAAGTATTGATCCCCTGGCCCAAGCTTTGGCCCTATAACATGAAGTGACCCTCATACGAGGTCCATGAGGTGACCCTACCACGAGGTCCATGAAGTGACCCTACCACGAGGTCCATGAAGTGACCCTACCACGAAGTCCAACCCAAACGGTCTAGTCGATCGGCTCCCTTAGCCTAACTCGTCACGTGTCGGTGTCAATACGGCCCAAACATGAATGTAGTCGAACTGTGCCGGGTCCACCCGTCGGGTGTATCAAGCCCTAGGGTGTCAACCCCGGGACACCATAAACATGAGTGCACAGTCTCGATCTACCGGTATCCGTGCTTGTTTTCTCCGGCTACGGACTATGTGCACGACCAGAGTCCGCCCGGAACTACACCGGCGTACCACCCTGCCGTCGCTTTTGGCCGCTTACCTCCAGCCTAGTAATCGTGCCCCCTCCCTAGCCTAGTCCCTAGGGCCTTGATGATACAAACTTGGGATTACTGCGGAGTGGACCCCCATTGCTAGGATTTCTCTAGTGGGTTAAGTACGGTTTAACCCCTTCACTAATCATGGATTAACTTGGTTAAGTGTAACGGTGAGTTCACGACTTAACCCCGGTTAATCTACCGAGCCCAAATTGGTTAAGTATTAAATGGTCCATGACTTAACCCTAATCATGAGGCATTAATTAATTAATTAATGCACATTAACCTCTCACATTAGACTTTGTTGTGGTTACTAGTTAAGCCGGTCGGTTCCGGGTAGCTTTACACCACAACTTGGTCTAACCTCGGGTCCAAGGTACCACATGACCAACTTCTCACATTGGGTCCTATTGTTTGTAGCAACTAGTTAAGCCGGTCGGTTCCGGGTAGGTTTACGCTACAAACTCAACCCAACCTCGAGTTGGCCACACTTATCTTATCTAAGTGTCATGTCCATCATGTTTCCAAAACATGTTACAAATTCTCAAGCAATTGGGTAGACCTAACTTAATAGGTAAATTCCCAAGCTCATGTTTTTATGTCTTTTAAGTTTACCCAAACCCCAAACGCAATCCCATCGCTTACATATCGCAATAGCGCATAAAGGATAGAAAGAGGGAACTTGGCATAATCATGACATAAAAATGTTGAAGCCGCAAGTTCAACATGGTGGCATATGAAATGTACATATGTTCAAACACTTGCATTAGGCCTCAAAAAGCATGCATAACTTGCATATCATATGACAACTTGCATATCAAACTTGCATAGCATAACTTGCATATCATGTGACAACTTGCATATCAAACTTGCATAGCAAAACTTGCATAACATATGATAACTTGCATATCATACTTGCATAACAAAACTTGCATAACATATGACAACTTGCATATCATACTTGCATAACAAAACTTGCATAACATATGATAACTTGCATATCATACTTGCATAACAAAACTTGCATAACATATGACAACTTGCATATCATACTTGCATAACAAAAATTGCATAACATATGATAACTTGCATATCATACTTGCATAACAAAACTTGCATAACATATGACAACTTGCATATAAACTCGCATATCATACATTTAACTTTAAAGTTTAAGTATGAAAGGAATAGGGCTTACAATGCTTATGCGGACTCGAATGAGTATAGCAAATGTAAGAAAACCCTTATGCAACCAATTAAACCCCAAAAATGCAAGCAAAATGGATCAAAACTCTTTCTTTGTGGTGCAAATAGAGAAACTTGTCTTGAATGCAAGCTAAAGAGGATCATACAAGTCTAAAAACACTTGTATGCATGGAAAATCTCTTGAAAATTTATTTAGGAATTGTATGAAGAGAGTGGAGGCCATGAGAGGATTGATTTTGCCATAGTTAAGTTGCTAGGATGAATAATGATGATTTAGGGTAGGTTAGGGTCTTATTTATAGATTAGGCAAGTGATTTAGGCCATAGGATTAAACCCTAGTTGCAATCTCAACCCTCAAAACCGAATCTGGCCCCCTAGCTCAACCCATTCTCAAAATGGTGCACCAGGCAAGACTTGCCGTCTGAGCCAAGTCGACAGCCAAGTCGACAGGGCTGTCGACCTGGTCAGGCCAAGTCGACTCCCAAGTCGACAGGGCTGTCGACTTGGGTACTGTGGCGGGAATTCTCCCGCCTGGCCCAATTCCCAAATTCAGATTTGAATTTGAAATCTGTTTTTACTTAGAAATTTTCTGAAAACTTCGTTGGGCCTTAATCGGGTCATACGGACTCCGATTTTCGAAAACTCGGACTCTATTTCGCGTATTTTTCCGAGACGAACGCAATGGCATAGCCCGTTTCCCTTGATTCAGATTTTAGAATTAAATTCTGCCTCGATCTATGTTATAACAGGTTATGGAAAATACGGGTTGTTACATTCTCCCCTCCTTAAAGGATTTCGTCCCCGAAATCTTCAAGTTAGGAAGAACGTATCCTACCATCCAATCATCCATCTACTCAAAACATCATCCACGAGCAATCATTGTCCTTACAAGATTCTAAATGTTGTATGAACATATGCAAAGGTGTGTGTATATGTCCTTATCTAATGCAAATATCATCAATGCAAATTATGTTAGTGAAATGAATCCATATGTATGCAATTCCTAACATAATGTATAACATCTATATGTGTGCACATCACATACATCCATATGCAACATCCATGTGATAACACAATTATTTTCATCCATGAATAAGCATAAACACTCATGCATATGCAATATGAGGAGTGTGTGAGCCGATCTAGTGCCTAATCGTGTATAATGCATCCACGAGCAACCACTTGCAACCACTTGCAACCATCAAGCATAACATGTTTCAAACACATGTTTCATCCAAAGGGTTTCTACCTAAGGTTCTCATGACAAGATTAACACGATAAACTAGATAAACATGGATATCAAAGAGAAAGATACGCTAACAAAGAAAAGAGATTGAGAGTGTACCCTCAAAAAGGAATGGATAAAGCCCACGCATCTTCTCCTCGGTTTCCCAAGTTGCGTCTTCTTCGGCTTCACCCCATTGAACCTTCACTAACTTGACCTCTCGATTCCTTTGCTTCTTGGTCTCCGTCCCCAAGATACGAATCGGAGCTCTCCTCAAGGTAGCTTCTTTCTCCACTTCCACATCTTCCAGAACACTCGGCTCTACCACCTCTGCTGATTCATGTAAACACTTCCGGAGATGCGAGACATGAAAAACATCGTGCACTCCGGTAAGCTTCTCGGGCAACTTCACTCTATAAGCCATCTGCCCGATCCTCTCTATAATAGGGAATGGTCCAACAAACCTTGGTGCTAACTTCCCAACGGCTCCAAATCGGACCACATTCCGCAAAGGAGAAACCTTCACGAAAACCATATCCCCAACATCAAACTCCAAATCAGTCCTTCGCTTATCAGCATAGGATTTCTGTCGGTCTTGGGCCGCTTTCATCCGTCTCCGAATCAACTCGATCTTCTCGGATGTATCTCTGATCATATCAGGCCCAAGTACAAGCTTATCTGTAGTCTCCCACCAACATGTAGGCGACTTGCACGGCCTCCCATATAAAGCTTCAAATGGTGCCATCCCTATGCTTGCCTAATAACTGTTATTATATGCAAATTCAACAAGAGGAAGATGGTCTTCCCAAGTACCACCAAAATCCAGAATACAAAGCCTCAACAGATCCTCGAGTACCCTATTCACCCTTTCGGTTTGACCGTCTGTCTGTGGGTGATAAGCAGTACTTAGATTCAACCTCGTGCCCATAGCTTCTTGCAAGCTATTCCAGAACTGACTTGTAAAGATTGGGTCACGGTCACTGACAATACTAGAAGGGACTCCATGAAGTCTCACAATCTCACGAAGATATACAGACGCTAGCCAAGATGCGGTCCTCTTGCTCTTCACCGGAATGAAATGAGCACTCTTCGTAAGTCTATCGACGATAACCCAAATGCTCGTATTTCCTTTCCTTGACCTTGGTAGCCCATCGATAAAATCCATGGAAATACTCTCCCACTTCCAAAGTGGAACGTCTAGAGGATGCAATAGCCCACCGGGCTTCTTCGACTCGGCCTTAACTTGCTGGCAAATGATACATCTAGAGACGAACTCTGCCACATCCTTCTTCATCCCAGGCCAAAAGAAAATACGCTTCATATCTTTATACATCTTATCTCCGCCTGGATGTATAGTCAACTTAGAGCGATGCGCTTCCTCTAGAACTTTTCTTACTAAGTCTTCTACCCTTGGAACACATAACCTTCCGTCTCTTCTAAGCCAACCCTTGTCATCAATAGAATATTGAGCGAGATGACTAGACGTCTCTCCTCGAATCAGCTTATCCATAATCTCAACTATCTGAGGGTCTTCTCTCTGCGAAGCCCCAACTTGATCAAGAAGGGTAGGTCTGAGTTCCAGAGATGCTAAAGAACCGGTCATCGACTCAGTCGCCAAAGAGAAATCAAAGGTTGCCACATACTCTAAATTCTTCATCTCAACGAATAGAAGACTTAGGGTCAACCTTCTTCTACTCAATGCATCAGCTACCACATTCCCCTTGCCAGGGGTATAAGCAATCTCAAAATCATAGGACGCCAAGAATTCCATCCATCTTTGTTGCCTCAGATTCAGATCCTTCTGAGAAAAGAGATACTTCAATGACTTGTGATCGGTATAAAGCTCAAATCTTTCTCCCAGAAGATAATGGCGCCAAGCCTTGAGTGCATATACTATTGCTGCCAACTCTAAGTCATGAGTGGGATAATTCTTCTCATGCACTTTGAGTTGTCTACCGCCAAAGCATATCACTCTTCCCTCTTGCATCAGAACAGCTCCCAACCCCGTGCCACACGCATCGGTGTATACTGTAAATAACTTCCCTCCATCGGGCAAAGCTAGAACAGGTGCTGATGTGAGAGCTCTCTTGAGCTTCTGAAAAGCAAGCTCGCACTCTATGCTCCAAGCAAAAACTAAATTCTTCTTCGTCAATTTAGTGAGAGGAGCGGAAATCTTTGCGAAGTCCTTGATGAACTTCCGGTAAAAACCTGCAAGACCTAGAAAACTTCTCACTTCGGTTGCATTCCTTGGAGTCTTCCAATCCTGAACTGCAACTACCTTAGAGGGATCCACCGCTAAGCCTTGCTTAGACACTATATGTCCAAGGAATCTGACTTCCCTTCTCCAAAAGTGACACTTGGAGAACTTGGCCTTCAACTGATGCGCTCTAAGCGTATCCATCACCTCCACGAGGTGCCTTGCGTGCTCTTCCTCATCCTTAGAGAAGATCAGAATATCATCTACGAAGACCACGACAAACTTGTTCAAGAACTCCCAGAACACCCTACTCATCAAGTCCACGAAATATGCGGGTGCATTCGTCAAGCCGAATGGCATGACAAGCCATTCAAAGAATCCATCTGGAGTCCTGAACGCAGTCTTGTCTATACTATCCTCAGCTACCCTGAGCTGATGGAATCCAGTAGCAAGATCAAGCTGAGAGAAAACAGAAGCACCGACAAGCTGGTCAAAGAGATCATCAATCCTCGGTAACGGGTGTCTGTTCTTCTTAGTCAGCTTATTCAACTCTCGATAGTCAACACAAAGTCGGAGAGAACCATCTGCCTTGGTAGCAAATACCACAGGCGCTCCCCACTCAGATATACTTCGTCTAATGAAGTTGTTCTCAAGCAACTCTTTCACTTGCTTGCTTAGCTCCCGCCTTTCGCGCGGAGCCATGTGCCGAACGGGCAAAGAAACCGGCTTTGCATTATCCACCAGATAAATGCGGAAATCAATCTCTCGCTTAGGGGGCAACCCCCTAACTTCATCAAAAACATCCGGATAATCTCGAACCACTCTCACAGACTGAAGAGTCTCCACTGACGAGTCGAGTGATTCAAGATAGCACAACATGACGAGACCTCTCGGATCACAAGAAATCTCTAGGGTGTTCCCGAGGCGAGTCACGAGCCTCACAACCCTATGCTCACAATCAAGAATGGCTCCATATCTGGACAGCCAATCCATGCCCAATATCAATCCGTATCCCCTGAAACCAAGAACATAAGCACTGCACAAGAACTCTACACTCAGTATAGAGATCCTCAAATCCCCACATATCATAGACAAATGGGCGGAACCCCCAATAGGATTTGAGACACAGACGGGATCCTCTACCAAGCTAGTACTAAGGTGCAAACTATCAACAAGATCAGATGAGATAATGCTATGCGATGCACCAGAATCAAACAAGGTACGAACTGGAAAATCAGAAATATATACAAGGCTCTCAACAGAAATACTACCTCGATCGGGAACTGGAGCGGTAGTGAGAGCATGAACTTGCCCTCCTGAAGGTCCAGCACGCTGAGTCTGACCCTGGCCTTGCCCCTGTTTCTTCGGGCAATCCTTGCTGAAATGTCCAGTCTTCCCACATAAAAAGCATTCACCATTATTCCTTTTTCTCTTCTTACAATCCTTGATAAGATGCCCAGCTGAACCGCAGTAATGGCACTTCCCCTTGGTGTTTTTGCCCTTGTTGTTGTTCCCCTTGTTGCCTTGACTCTTGTTCTTGTTCTGATTGCCTTGACTGCTTTGACCACCTGAATTGCCCTGATTTCCTTTTCCTTGGGAATCAGCCTTCTTGGCTTGAGCATCATTTTTCTTGACATCTCCCTGAAGTAACGCCATATCAACCAAACTCTCAAACGTGGCCCCATGGGGAATATGCGACATGGCCAATCCCTGCAACGGCTCATTCAATCCTCTAGCAAAACGAAGAGCCTTCTTCTGAGGAGTATTCACCATATCCAAGCCAAAGCGAGCTAACTGATTGAACTTGTTCACATATTCTTTGATAGACATATCCCCTTGCTTCAAAGTTATGAATCTCTCCATCTGCAAATTCTTCTCAGCAGAAGATAGAAACTTAAGCATGAACCTTGCCCGGAAATCGGCCCAAGTCTCAACAGGCCTAGTACCATTGGTGACTTCCCACCAATAAGCGGCTTCATCCTTCATAAGCCAAACCGCCAACAAGACCTTCCTTTGATCGTCTATCCCAAAGATAGCAAACAAATCCTCGGTCTCCTTCAACCAATTTCTGGCCTCCACAAAAGTCTCAGTGCCTTGGAAGTTCTTGCCACCCATTGCTTTGAAATCTTTGCAAATCTTGGCAAAGTCAGCCTGAGGATGCTGAGGGGGAGGAGGAAGAGGAACCTCAGCAACAGGTGGAGGAGGAACATTAGCAACGGGAGGAGGAGGAATATTAGCCACTGGAGGAGGAGGAATATTAACTACTGGAGGAGGAGGAGGGACATCTGCGGGGCCGGCTTCGGTCGCCCTAGCCTCCAAAAGTCTCCTATACCAAACAGGTACGTGTACTCCCTCCGGGATAGCAAAGTTATCGGCCATACTGAAAAAGAAAAAGACAGATTCAGAATGGAGAAAAACGAAGGGATGTTGCTAATGGCTTTTTGGGGAATAGCCTTTAAAATAAACTAGACTTTTCTTTGGAAAATACTTTATACTTGATTTTGAAAATAGTTTTCCAAAAGTTTTCTAAAAACCTTTTTGTTCCTTCTCGTAAACCATATGCTCTGATACCAAATTGTAACACCCCACCTCCGCCAGTACCACTCTTGCAAGGGCACTGACTTTGGAGGGGCGTTTGAATCAGGTAAACATGCATAATTATATATCAAGGCAGAACAAGAGCATAAGTATATATGTAAACAGAGTAAATAGCATAGATAAAACAGCGGAAGATTTTAAAACCATGTCAAATCAAGTCTGGTACAACATAATATCAATTTTCCAAATAAACAAGTCTAGATAAAACAACATCAACTGTCAAACTGAAATACATAAATGCTATCCCCAAAATACGTGAGAACTATAGCTAGCTTCATGTAGAAAGCGTACATGAGCTGAACTCCCACAGCAAGCAATCCAAAATCCAAGCTAAGCTCCTGTATTCCCTCCCTGAGAACCTGGGGGGGAAACGGAAGAAAAGAGGCGAAAGAAAACAGGTCAGTCAAAAAGACTGAGTAAGCCCTACTACAATCAATGTAAACTGATAAAGCTAACTGGTATGAGCAGCGGGGATGAACATAAGGATAACAACATACTAGCATGATGATTAACTAACAAGGTAGATAAAGGTGTCATCGCATAATCAGGATTAAGGTTTTGCACCACAGGTGTACTAGCAAACTAACATGACTTGAATAAACAAGTATTGATCCCCTGGCCCAAGCTTTGGCCCAATAACATGAAGTGACCCTCATACGAGGTCCATGAGGTGACCCTACCACGAGGTCCATGAAGTGACCCTACCACGAGGTCCATGAAGTGACCCTACCACGAGGTCCAACCCAAACGGTCTAGTCGATCGGCTCCCTTAGCCTAACTCGTCACGTGTCGGTGTCAATACGGCCCAAACATGAATGTAGTCGAACTGTGTCGGGTCCACCCGTCGGGTGTATCAAGCCCTAGGGTGTCAACCCCTGGACACCATAAACATGAGTGCACAGTCTCGATCTACTGGTACCCGTGCTTGTTTTCTCCGGCTACGGACTATGTGCACGACCAGAGTCCGCCCGGAACTACACCGGCGTACCACCCTGCCGTCGCTTTTGGCCGCTTACCTCCAGCCCAGTAATCGTGCCCCCTCCCTAGCCTAGTCCCTAGGGCCTTGATGATACAAACTTGGGATTACTGCGGAGTGGACCCCCATTGCTAGGATTTATCTAGTGGGTTAAGTACGGTTTAACCCCTTCACTAATCATGGATTAACTTGGTTAAGTGTAACGGTGAGTTCACGACTTAACCCCGGTTAATCTACCGAGCCCAAATTGGTTAAGTATTAAATGGTCCATGACTTAACCCTAATCATGAGGCATTAATTAATTAATTAATGCACCTTAACCTCTCACATTAGACTTTGTTGTGGTTACTAGTTAAGCCGGTCGGTTCCGGGTAGCTTTACACCACAACTTGGTCTAACCTCGGGTCCAAGGTACCACATGACCAACTTCTCACATTGGGTCCTATTGTTTGTAGCAACTAGTTAAGCCGGTCGGTTCCGGGTAGGTTTACGCTACAAACTCAACCCAACCTCGAGTTGGCCACACTTATCTTATCTAAGTGTCATGTCCATCATGTTTCCAAAACATGTTACAAATTCTCAAGCAATTGGGTAGACCTAACTTAATAGGTAAATTCCCAAGCTCATGTTTTTATGTCTTTTAAGTTTACCCAAACCCCAAACGCAATCCCATCGCTTACATATCGCAATAGCGCATAAAGGATAGAAAGAGGGAACTTGGCATAATCATGACATAAAAATGTTGAAGCCGCAAGTTCAACATGGTGGCATATGAAATGTACATATGTTCAAACACTTGCATTAGGCCTCAAAAAGCATGCATAACTTGCATATCATATGACAACTTGCATATCAAACTTGCATAGCATAACTTGCATATCATGTGACAACTTGCATATCAAACTTGCATAGCAAAACTTGCATAACATATGATAACTTGCATATCATACTTGCATAACAAAACTTGCATAACATATGACAACTTGCATATCATACTTGCATAACAAAACTTGCATAACATATGATAACTTGCATATCATACTTGCATAACAAAACTTGCATAACATATGACAACTTGCATATCATACTTGCATAACAAAACTTGCATAACATATGATAACTTGCATATCATACTTGCATAACAAAACTTGCATAACATATGACAACTTGCATATAAACTCGCATATCATACATTTAACTTTAAAGTTTAAGTATGAAAGGAATAGGGCTTACAATGCTTATGCGGACTCGGAGTATAGCAAATGTAAGAAAACCCTTATGCAACAAATTAAACCCCAAAAATGCAAGCAAAATGGATCAAAACTCTTTCTTTGTGGTGCAAATAGAGAAACTTGTCTTGAATGCAAGCTAAAGAGGATCATACAAGTCTAAAAACACTTGTATGCATGGAAAATCTCTTGAAAATTTATTTAGGAATTGTATGAAGAGAGTGGAGGCCATGAGAGGATTGATTTTGCCATAGTTAAGTTGCTAGGATGAATAATGATGATTTAGGGTAGGTTAGGGTCTTATTTATAGATTAGGCAAGTGATTTAGGCCATAGGATTAAACCCTAGTTGCAATCTCAACCCTCAAAACCGAATCTGGCCCCCTAGCTCAACCCATTCTCAAAATGGTGCACCAGGCAAGACTTGCCGTCTGAGCCAAGTCGACAGCCAAGTCGACAGGGCTGTCGACCTGGTCAGGCCAAGTCGACTCCCAAGTCGACAGGGCTGTCGACTTGGGTACTGTGGCGGGAATTCTCCCGCCTGGCCCAATTCCCAAATTCAGATTTGAATTTGAAATCTGTTTTTACTTAGAAATTTTCTGAAAACTTCGTTGGGCCTTAATCGGGTCATACGGACTCCGATTTTCGAAAACTCGGACTCTATTTCGCGTATTTTTCCGAGACGAACGCAATGGCATAGCCCGTTTCCCTTGATTCAGATTTTAGAATTAAATTCTGCCTCGATCTATGTTATAACAGGTTATGGAAAATACGGGTTGTTACAAGAAACCACTCTTGTTAGATAAATAATGATACTTTGTTTGCACATGTGTATTATTATTATTATATATACCTTTATATATTTATTTATATATAAATATGTATGAAAAATTCTTCTAAATGTAAATTGTTTATATATGTTGATATATATGCATAATGCAAACATGTTTTATAGATTTCACTTTCATCAGTTATATAGTACGTTATATGTGTGTGTGTGTATATATATATATATATACATATGTGTGTGTGTGTGTGTATGTGTGTATTTTACATATATATATACACACATATATTACAAATATATCTTAGAAACTTCAGTAAATATAGTTTACTGTTTTCTTTTATACTATTGGAATGAACAATAGTATTTAGATACTATATTTGTTCATGCTTATTCATAATTTTTTGAATGAATTTTGTATTTTAAACATTGGAGAAGATATATACACATGTGGCTTGCATATATTTACATATATGTGCTGATATATCTGTATTGAAATCTGAATTGGAATTCTATCTTGTGTTTTGATTTTCATGCCAATTTTGAATTTATTTATATGATTGCAAATTGCACCTTCATTAAAAAAGTTAAGTTGTTCAGTTTTCCACAAGATCTATATGTTTTATATTGCTTGCCTGTGATATATTAAAATGTACATTTAGATTTTAAAGTGCTGGTTTTACATTTATAGTGATAAATATATAAATATTGTGAATCTTGTTTTGAAAGCTACAACAAATATGATATGCATTTTGATAACTTTCAAATCAATTATAATTTTAGGCTTGGATGACTATGTCATAGATATCAATACCAGAGTTCAGTTTTGATCTATGAATTCACATACATATGTTGAACTTATAATTCCAGACAATTAATCCTTCTTAGTTTTTGATTATACAAGACATAATATTTAAACTGCTAATAGTTTGATTGTTTCATTGAAAAGTTAGTGAAATTGTAAATATAATATAACTTTCTCATTTCAGTGCCAAATGTATATTATGACATATGCTTTTCAAATGTATGTGGCTTGTATATACATTGATATACACTGGCAATATAATATGCAGTGTCAACTCCACGTGTGTTTATGCATATATGTACTAGCATTAATTGTGAGTTGATATAGAGATAAAATATTTAGGTACTAAAAAAAACTCCCTGTATAAAGTTATATAGATCAGCAGTCCTGTGCGTTTATAATCACTTACAGACATTTACGCTAACACAATCCATTGTGTACATTTTAATTTTCTTGAATAATCATATTTGTTGTTTCATGTGTGCCTATATGAACAAAACCTATTTCCTCTTTATTGATTTCTTGTATTGGGTAAAAAGAGCACATTCTTGATTCTATAATGCTTAAACATCAATACCCTTAATGTAGAGTAATGTATGCAAGTTGTAAATGTCATATGCAATCCTTAAATTACATATATTAGGATATATAAAGAGTATATCAATATTTTGTGGTTTATATTATACTATGATGATAGTACAAGAAGTTCATAGTAAAATTATGTTGATATATTAATTTTTCTTATAAATATACATCACAGTAGGCATGTTATATAATCAGCTATATAAAACATGATTCATCCATATAAGATGTTTGAACTTGACAATCATATTGCAAATTTGATTTGCAAATGCAACCATTACAAGTACACAGTATAATATGCATACATTTAATTGCAAATATTTTGATAATAGGCTCGATTTATATAAGATGATCTGTTAGATGCAGTTCATGATTGCATAAGACAATATCTCGTACATACATATGAGCAGTAAAATATTTGTAGTGAATTTCGAGATTTCACTTACAATAACATTGTTTATGGTGATTGCTTTAATTAGTAGGCTTGGTCTTACATATTTTTTAAAGACCAGCATGCCAATAATTGGTATATGTATAATTGCAAATTCATGTTTGATATGGATAAGCTGTAATGGATACACATACTTACTGTTTTACTGTAATGACTGGTTTGAACAGATCAGTATGAAGATACTAAAGGCATTTAAAGAGTCGAGGCTTGAATCAATAAATCTGAAATGATATGTGCATATTGATGTACCAACATATGCAAAAATGTTTTGTAGTTGTCAAAAGTAGTGTGTATATACAGATTGTCTTGTATGCATCTCGTTACACTGTGTATATGAAATATGTTTATATATAGGTAATTTTTATTTTAATCCACAATTTTAGTAAGTTAATCCACCATATAAAATATGATCGTCGACTTTTACTAAAATTTAAATTTTAATCAGTGTATCCACCTTAAAAAAACGTACATATTTTTCTTCTTCTCTTCGTTTTGCGTTATACTCTTATTTCTAAAATTCTACCATCTAAATCCAAGTTTAAGTGTAGTAATTCAACGTAATAATAGTAAGTAGTTTGTTTATTTTTTGTTGAAGTTGATTAATTGTAAACAAATTGTTTTTTTTTAATGTCATCATTATTACATATAGTTGTTGTTAGCTATTTTCTGAAATCTTGAAATTGATAGAAATATGTCTAGTTTTCTTCTTTCGTATATGTTTGCTACATTCGATTGTCTAGTAGAATGAGACGTTTTGTAATGTCATGGTAAAACAAAAAGCACAAAAATTGATTGTAAGCTATATGATAGAATGAAAATTTTAAGTTAATCCATTCGTGGATTAACTTACAAAATAGTTGTGGATTAACTCATTAAAGTAAAATGGTGGATTAACTTATTAAAACCGTGGATTGGAATAAAAATTACCTTATATATATTGTATGGCATTAATTCTCACTGTATAATGTTATTTATTAAAGAATGAATGGCTGAGTACTTGTGAAAAGATAATTTATTATTTATTGTGATAGGGCCTGATACTACATATTTAAAAAGTTTGTTTAACTAATATTGTGATGATCTGAAATGTTTAATTTAAACGCCTATAAATAGCCTACAAATTGAATGTATATTTATATATTGTCTTAAATTCGAGTTGAGTTTTGATATAATTATATATATATATATAAATCTGGATTTATTAAATTCTAGGTAATTAAGAAATTGGCTTGATGCATCCTAATATTATAAGTGTCTATGCTATATGTGTATTATAAGTTTTACTAAGATGTGATGTTACAAGTTTATTTACAATAGGGCCTTAACTATGGGCCTAAACTTATATATATATAATTCTGATATGATAAAGGCTTGAGTCTATATAATATACATGATATAAAGTGAAGCCAGGATCATGTTGCAACATATATAAGCTATACAGTAACCATAATTTTGAAATGTTCAAAAAATAAATTGGCATATAACCTAAATATAACATTGAATTTAAATAAATATATATTTTATATACTTTATTTAAGTTCAGCCAACAGTACTGATATAAAATACATATATTTGATATATGTAAACAACTCTAATATTTTTCCCACTACGAATTATAAAATTCCCTTTAAAAGAAAATTTTGTTATACTAAGTCAATGTGAGGTCTTCCAATAATACACTCATCAATGTCCAGAATCGCTGGATGTAGGTAATGGCAAAGCATTGTGCATTCTTTTATTTTGGATATACGTGATGGAGTAAAAGTGATACTTGAATTGTATTATTGGGTCTAACTTAACAAAGGTGCATAATAAGATTATGGCTTAGAGACAACAACATGAATTATTCTATATTTTGAGCGAATGAATAATGCTAAACAAAAATGTTTTTCTTGCGATCCAAGATTTATATACACGATATAATTGACATAGGATGTCTACCTAAAATGTTGTGTTTTGGGGTGTAGCCAAAGCTTGGTCAAGGCATGACTAGATACGGATCTTGGAACGCCATTGTATATATATACTGATATATATAAACAAAGGGATGTTAATTTGAGTGGGAGAGTATTTTAGTTTAAATTTCACATTTATGTTAATATAAATTTTGATTGTCAAAATTTTTGTATTTATATTAAATAAATATTAAAGAATCAGTTATAATTTATTATCTACTATAAATATCAAATAATAAATAACTCCGATAATTTAAATTAATCCTTAAGAAGGATAAATTGAATTAAATCAAATTTCTTGGCTAACACTGAAATTTGTGGATTGCCCTTAAACAAATTAAACATAATTGCTTTACAAATATCGTAGATCTAAAATGAAAGTTGAAGTGTGACTTCAACCGAATAAGTTATAAATGTTACAACAATCTACTTATACATCTCTAGTATTAGATACTAGATATGAATCACATAAATTTATGTAAATTTACATAAATTGCAAAATAAGTAGAAATCTGATAAAAGGAAAAGTGAACTTACAATTGGAAATGAAGCAAACGTTGTTGGATTATCCATAGGAAGTTGATTCTTGTTCTCCATATTGGCTTAATTAAATAAATAAAATAATTGTTATTATGAAATTCCATTTAAAATAAATTTTATTATAAATCTTGTTTAGACAAGTTTGAATTTGATTTGTGATGAAAGAAAATTTTTAATTCATTTTATTTTAATTAATTTTTTATGGAATTTCACAAATAGTTAATGATTGTTATAAATCGTTAACTATAATATATTCGACATAAATACTAAATGGAATAAATTTAGTGATTTAAATCCAACATACCTTTAGCATTGCCAGTTAGCCCATGTAAACAAGTAAAACATATCAAAACTCCATAATGATGGAATTTTGAAATCATTTGATTTCGAATCATATGAAGAATGCAAATCTTGTTTATTAGGCAAAATAACTAAATCACCTTTCACTTGACACAGTGAATGGGTGATAACTATTGGGTCTCATACATAATGATGTATATGGAGCAATGAATGCATAAGCTAGAGGCAGGTTTTATTACTTCATTATATTCACTGACGATGTCAGTAGATATAGATATGTGTATCTTATGAAACACAAATCAGAATCCTTTGAAAAATTCAAAGAATTCAAAAAAATTGAAGTTCAAAACTAATTTTGGTAGAAAATAAATTCTCTTCGAACAGATCAAAGAGAATATTTAAGCCAATTATTTAACGACTATCCAGATGAATTTGAAATTGTTTCACAACTCACTCCATATAGAATGCCATTTTGGAATGGTGTGTCTGAAAGGAGAAATCACACCTTATATGATATAGTACAATTAATGATAAGTCATATAGATCTTCCAATAAATTAAATTTAGAACAATTGCATTTAATCTTACTAAAACGAGTTTGAAGACGCCATATAAGATATAGACTAGAAATGTCCTAGTGTGTCGAAAGCGAATACTTGGGATTCAAGGCGTTTATTAAACGTCATTCCTTTGATAAGATTGGACCCAAATCTGGTAACTATCTTGTGGAATATCCATAAGAAACAAATGGATATTATTTCTACAAATTCTATGAGAATAAAATGTTTACTGCTTGAATTGGTATCCTTTATAAAGGAGAGCCAGTCTTTAAGATAATGACGGGAATGAAATAGAATTCGAAATGTCTCGAAAACCACAAAATACCATTGAATCTTGTATAGAGAAGAAACTAAGTGGGAGTGACACAATAATTCTAATGTTATTTGATAACACATTAATTATTGTGAATAATGTTAGTTTTAAAACAATAAATAAATACTGATTCTAAGAAAGAAAATGTTTGAATTAAGAAGTTCATAATTGAACTTAATTCATTATTGATCCAATGATTTACATTGAGATAACAATGTGGCTTTTGCTCAGGCCTAAAACCTTAAATTCACTATTGATTCAAACATTTATTTAAGAAATATTTATGTGAAGTTGTTCACAGAGGAAATAAACATATCTGCAATTTTGCAAAAGTTGTAATGTTACAGACCTACTGAATTAAACTCTGTCGCAGTAGAAGTTTAATGGTCACACTAGTTTCATGAATATACGATACATGAATGATTGACTCTAGTGGAAGTGGGATATTGTTAGAGTTTATGCCCTAGAGGCAATCCATTTGATGAGATTAATAACATTGTTGATGTTATTGTTTTATTTGGAATAAAACGTTCTATTATGTTATATTTACTGTGTAATATAAATATTAACATAATATAAGTCCATAGAATAATAATACGGATTTATATAGTTTAAGTAAGTGGCTTGAACTCGAGATTATATAATATGTTAAGTATTATAATTCTTACTCAAGTTTTATTGTATACAAAGGACAACAATAAAACGTTGAGACTAGTATGTTGATTGACCGATTATCATATCTCATTGATCATTAATATATGTGATATTAATGTCAAGACGTAAATACGTATTGGAAAATAACGTATTGGGCTGATCCAATATGAGATAACCACATGGAATATAATTAACAGTATCATAAGTTATTCTCATAGTGACAGTGATGTAATGGTTCTCAAACCTGAAATCATTAAATTTTATTCGAGAATATTTGTGTTTTGGTATCATCTAAAGTTACTTGTAACAGAGTGGACGAGAATGGTGATTATTGGATACATCTCGAATCGAATGAAAATTATAAATGATCCAGATGGAATTTAACCCTACAATATATTTATAGTGATATCCATAGGCCTCTTGATTGAGTGAGACTATGAAATGCATGGTCGTGCTCAAATATTGATTTGTTTAATATAGTCTACTCATCGATCAAGATAAATAGGATTAAATTATAAATAGGGTGATACATTCCATGCCACGGGTTTAATTCTAGATATATTGGTTAAAAGGATAATATTACATTGATACACTAGTCATAAAAAGGTCGTATTGAATCGAAGATTTTATTATAACTTGGTTAGCAGTGACGTATTGCTAGATGTCAATCATTGTTTATCATTTTAAATATGATTTAAAATCATTGCCAATGTTGTAATAACCTATAGAGTCACACATAAACATGCTGGAAAAATGAACAACCTTTCTCAACAAAAGAAAATCAAAATGTTGACATTTCCTTTTATTTTGAAATGGGATAAGGCCAACTCGCCCTATTTTATCTCGTTCAACACATATTAAAATAAGGCCGATCTTATCTTTATTATTATTACAGCACACAAATATAACGAGATAAAAAAAACTAATTCTTTTTCGGTTAGCACCGTGCTTTTGAATTTTGATTCGTGCAACGAAATTGAAGATGGACGTTTGTGGATACTCATAGAGGTGCGGCGCATGACATACTTAGAGATTCGATCGATCTCCATCTTCCAATTCATATTCACGGATTCAACGGAGATTTGGTAAGATTTTAAATTTTGATTTACTATTTATCGCATAGATCCAGTTATAAATTGATTAGATTTATAAAATAGGGTTATGATTTGATCGATTTGACCTAATAGGTACAAGCCAGCCCAAGACATGGCAACTATCTGAAAAATCTTTTGGGCATTTTGCAATCTTCCTTCGTTCCTATATTTCCTTTTTTTCCACTACAAAAATAACCTATCGGAAACCATAAGCAAAGAAATCTGACCATGAGGAAAATCTGGCTCTTAATCATTCTC
Organism: Allium sativum; assembly: GCA_030737875.1. Taxonomy (NCBI): domain Eukaryota; kingdom Viridiplantae; phylum Streptophyta; class Magnoliopsida; order Asparagales; family Amaryllidaceae; genus Allium; species Allium sativum. Next base: position 90,248,558 of record CM060920.1, read on the forward strand.
AAAAGGCTTTCTACGCAAGTCGTAGAGAAATATTTCCTTCTGAAACAATTCACTAATGATTACTGCTAAGCCAAAGAAACCATCCATCTTTGCGACAAAGACAATGACGCCTATAATCCAAAAATGCCTACATCCATTAATCTTTTTCAAAAGTTACGTAGTTGTCTTTTTTCCCAAAATCTCTTTACTACAACTGAAGTCCAACGACTTCCTCAAAATACATGTGGAAGTTTCCAACATTAGTACCACACCAATTGACCAAAAGATGGGTTTAGGCAGTAAAATAATCCATACCAACTAATCTTTCACAAGTCAACTTTCAAGTGCGCTTAAAATACATACTCCTAAGAAAAACCATTTTCCTTTCAATATTTGAGATGGCTAATCATACAGATAACCTGTCTAAACTCCAAGCCCATCCATCGACAACATAGCTCCATAGCTAGGAAAGATTCCAAATATAACCATGAAACTTAATTCCCACTTACACTCTCAAAACCATGTGCTTTATCCATAATGCTACATGTTTAGCATTGTCACAAATATAAATCCGAAAATCAATCTCTCTTCTAGGAGATAACCTTTCATCCTCTTAACATATTTGGAATATATAACACAAGAGAACTGAATTGGTACTGCCTAGAGACGCACTAAGGAAAAATAGGAATATCTACATGACTGACTCTTCGGGTAGCAAGAAGTCTCAAAAGTTAGTTCACTGTACATATAACCTAGCCCGACCAACCTCTTCTTGTAGTTAAAATAGCCCCCAATTGGCTAACTAATCCATCCTCTAAATTTTCCTATCTTAAAACCTTATAATATAAGCACCTTGGTCAAACTCTACCACTAATGCCCAAAATATGAGATAACCAATTATATAGATGATCTAACTAGACCCAAACCAAGCCATACCCGAAAATGTCGTAAACATCTCTTAAATCAAGATTTACAGTTCAACCCCGACCCACTTAGATAATCAAGCCTATCTCCCTATAGGATTAAGAAACTACTAATGGGACTAGAAAAGCACCTAAGTGTAGAACAGTCAAATAGTGCTATCATCACACACTTGAGGATTTACCATATTTGCAAAGGACACATTCGTTAGGCCTATAATACATATGCTCTACATGACTTACCTCGTCTCAACATGGATATGGCTCCATGTAGCCATCCCAACTAATACATCAAAGGTAAAGAGACAAAATACTCCTAAAGCAAATAAACATTAATACAAAAGTGGGCATATTTGACACTAGTTGTGTGTGGCCGTAGATCGAAAAGCGTTGTTGTAGACCATTTTTTCAGATAAGCAACACCAGAGGGACGTGGCATCTGCGGTCGTTTCCTTATCCCTCTAAGGCAACGCTTTTACCCATCTACTGCCACAAAAAGAAAGTGTTGTATTATAACCTTATTGCAACAATACTTGCAAGTAATGCAACAATATACAACGTTGCCTTAAGCAGAGGCCAGAGTCTGGCTTCCAGGTCACGGTAGTGGGGCCCAGATGAACTTTCCACGTCAACTGTCAATGTGTCACATGCCACGTCAGCTGTCCATGTGTCGCATGCCACATTAGCTTTCCACGTGGCGCCACGCCAACTATGGGCCCACGTGCTGTACCATAGAGAAATTAGTAATATAGTACTTAATGCAACACCACAACACTATGTATTGCAACACTACAACACTAGAAAAATATCAACTGCAATAGTAAAGAAGGCAAATGCTACATTGCAAGAAGGCAAATACAACCCTGTAATTAAAAATTCTGCAGTACATATATACAATCCAAAACATTGCACCACATTCGAACATATATACCAAAATATTCATACAATAAATCCACCAAAAACTTTCATCACCACAATCAGACCAACCAATTCGACATACCAAACCACAAGTGTCATCACCAACACATACCACAAGTGCCATCACCAAAACATACAAGTGCCATCACGAACACATACCACAAGTGCCATAAATTAAAAGTACAATTCGGATATACCACAAGTGCTAATGCATACCATCCAAATACTTAATTCAGTTGTCGGGGTTGCAGGAGTACCAATATCATCTTCAGCATTTGTTGTGGTGACATAAAAGTCTCCGAAATCTAAATTAAGATCTGGATTAGCTTCGTCGAACTTTTTCAACACCCATGACACGTTCTCTTTCACTTTTCTGCTCACCTTTTCTTCCAAATCAACCTCAAGCTCTTGCCTTATTTTTTTGAATAGCTCTTGCACATAACTGTCTGAAGAACCAGGAGTTGTTGGAGACATTTCAGCCATTTTACCTCGCCTTCCCACAAGCCAGTTCCATGTGTGGCTCTTCCTATTAGAGACAAGTGCATCAGTCTCAGCAATATTTCCTGCATCCACCATTGCTTGAATCTTCGCCTATAAAATGAAAACCAGGCAAGCATATAAATAGGCAGCTGGCACGAATGAATTTATTAACATAACTGGTTATCTTTCAAACTAACTATTTGTTCGATTAATAAGCAGCTCCAACAAACGAACAATGTGCCAATTATACTGACGCAAGTATTGATTCATAATTGATCTTGGGTCAAATACTTTATATAAGATACTCGAAAAAATTTATTAATAGAACTTGTTGTCTTTAAAACATATAAATTAAAATATGGAAGTTTCAGCTGCAATGTAGTCATCTTTCAAACTAGCTATTAAATTGCTATTTCAGTATCTAATGTACTTACGTATTTGGCTTTTAATTCATTGATATACACGTAAATGTGTATATTTTATCCGCATATTTATCTTGTTTTCTCTTTAAAATAACTAATACTATGTATTTATAGTTGTGCTTCCAGATTATTTATGATGAATGGATGAATGCACTTAATTGTTGAAAAGACTGAAGAATTGGTGCATAAAGAGTGTTGATTTTTAGAGCTGGATTGAAGCTTGAAGACCTAAAGAAATGTTGCTGTTCAATCACCTTCTGCTGCATATTTTAATGTCAAGATTCAACGCTTTTCCATAATGATCACTTGGAGTTCTTATTCATTCTCAAGGCAATTAGAGTTGAAGCCCGCAACCTATTTTCCATGCATGTGTTCACAATAGCTCATTTGCAAGGCTTCTCATTCTATAGTTGCGTTCACACTGACTTATGTGTTATTTAAGATAAATCTTTTATCCCACATTGTGTAATGAGCCTCTTAGTCTTGGCCAATGCAAATATAGATACACTGTATCTCATTCATGTAAAAATACACTTAGTTTTTTATTCTGTAATCTTTCTCTTGGAATAAAACTCTTCTTCCCTATTCTCTTTAGTTGTAGTTTTTTATTTACATGTTATTTTCTTTTCTGCATTTAGATTAGATATATTTTATGAAAATAGAATAGGTTGTCCTATATTTTATTTTTATTTTTTTCTCCTTCTCTTCTCTGTTGTTATTTTATTTATGTTCATGTTATTTATTTTCTTTTTCTCTTCCTCTTTAGCTATGTCTAGCTAATCCCCTTTGATTAGGGGGTGATGACGCTTATAGATATGATTCAATATGAATCACATAGCCAAAAGATGAGGACGTGATACATGTAGATCTGGATCTGAATCATGGGTTAGATCTGAACCTTCATATCCTGTGTTGTTTAAGAGCTATGCTCCTTCACAGTGTATATTCGTGTTCGATCTAAAAATCATCATACTTAGATCTAATATTTAGGGTTTTAGAAATATATTAGTGAATCTGTCCTGATAGCCTATGGTTGTTTAAGAGCTTAGCTCCTGCATAGGCTATACTTGTTGTTATTCACATATTTGTTTCTAGAAACCTAATTATCATTGATCCATGTTAGTGACACAAACATGAATTATATTTGTATTAATTCGTTTGGCTATTGATGAATAATTATCTAATTTATGTCATTACTCCATAATTGCTTTCTCTTATTATTAAAAACTCATTTTTCGCATATTTTCTGTGTTTTCAACCAATCAAAATCCTGGAATAACTTGATTGGATTTACTAGTTTAAATATTTTTGGTCCCAGAGTTCGACACCCTCTACAACAATCCTTGTTCTTTAAGAAAGTCGAACGGATTTTACAGTTGTTTACAATTTTTTAATTTGTTCGCAAACAAATTTTGACGCCGTTGCCAGGGACCAAAATAATATTTGTTAGTAAATCCTTCGGATTGCATTTTTTATTTTTATTGATTTTATTTTCGCTTTAGATTTCCCTCATAAAAATATTTAATTCTTGTTAGTTGATTTGTTTTTTTTATTTTCTCATTTTTGTTTTTTTATATATAGAAAAAAAAATCTTGTTTAGAAGATTTGGTATTAAATTATTGATACTACAATCTTCTAATTTAAAAAAAAAACACTTGCCTTTTACTTCAATTTCCTTCCCGTTTTCAATACAAGTTTCTTTCCTTTTTTTTCATTGATTTCTTTCCCATTTTTTCTGCAAATCTCTTTCCTTTTTACAAGATTCTTATTAAAAAAAACTTTTTGCAATCCTTTCCTTTTTCTTCCTCTTTAATTTTCTTTTTCTGCCTTGCTTATATTTTCCTTCTCTGCCTTGCTTTGAACAGACTGCTTGAATTGTTCTTCTACCTTACCATACACTAATCTGATCCCTGACCGGTCACCAACTTCGTCACCCACTGATTTCAACCTCCTTCCATAGCAACCTCTTCCATCCTCCTGATCTTCCGTACATCACCATCCCGCTTTCAGTTTCATCATTCAACCTTCATCTATATATCATTCACTGATAACCATCCCCAAATACTACCTCCATTCTACTCAAACATACTGTCGTGCTTCCATTCACCACAAACATGAACAAAATCTGCCATAATCCTTCAACTCGCCATACACTGGACAAGCCTCAAAACTCACCAACCTCCACTGTCACAAAACATCATCTCGACAGCCTTCAAAACCTTCCTTCCCACGTTCCTACTCATACAGCAACCTTTCTGCAAGTGCCATCACCAATTCTCCAAACCACTATTCTTTGATCAAACCATTATTCAATAATTTCAGCTTCTCTGACCTCCTCAACTTCAACAAACCCAAATCGCCATCTCCCCCTCAACCCTCCTTTTAGCTACAAAATCGGATAACCCCCTTCTAATCCTAGATCGACTCCCCAAGTTCGATTCACAAACCCCTGTAAATCCCTACACGCATCCGAACAGCCCAAATCCTCCTTATTCAGCACAACCACGAACAGAAATCAAGTCTCCTAGTTCACAATCCCACCAATTACCTTGATTACCAGACCACTTTCACCCTCAAATCACCGCCGAGTACCCACTGAAACTCCTTTTCTTCCACCAGTTAACGAACTCAACACCACCCACCTCCACAAACTTCATCCCCAAATCGAAACGTTCCCGACATCAAAACCGCAACCCTAACATACCACAACTCAGCACCAAATCGAAACTCATGAGATTCGAACTTCCAGGCAACTCGAAAGCCTCATCACCTAATCCAAAAAATATCGAAGCAACAATTCAAGTCCCAAAACCCACTTCAAAAAAAATGTTCGAGACCGTAAACCCCATATCGCGAATCAGCATCTGAAAGACCCAGATCACAAAACCCTTGCTTCGAATTCATGAATCACTTCACTCAGAATCCAAAAATTACGGATTTGAACCTCTCGAAAGACCCAAAAAAAGGTTCTAACTTGATTTACTCTGAGATTTGTTTTTGAAACGAGGCGTGATTAAGTAGATTTGTTTCCCTATTTTTTGAGGAACGATTTGTTCTAAAAATAAAAACAAAAAAAATTAAAAAGATACAAAGAGGACTTGATTTTATATAAGTTATGTGCAAGATTGATCCATGTGGCGTGAGTTACTTGTTTCCTTTTTGAATGGCAACTTGGCCAGTTCTAGGACATACACATTGGTGCACACACTCTTGATTGAGTGGCTTGAGTAGTGACCGTTGAGCCTACTATCTTGTTTCTTTTTGTTAGGCTTTTTTTTTGCTCTTTCTTTTCTACCTTAGTTTTAGTTTAGTTTTTATTTTTCTTTATTTATTTCAATTCCTCTTAGTTTTTGTTTGTTTGTTTTTTCTCTTTCTAAAAAAACCACAAAAATATTTTTCTTTTCTCATTTTTTTTCCTTTCTTATTTTCTTTAGATAACTATTTACAGAAAATACAAAAAAATCAAGAAAAATCAAATTCACTCACAACCGGAAGAGGTAGATCAATCAACGAATAAGACTTCAAAGGCCAAGCAAACAAATTAGCAAAATTTGAATCGTTGGAGCGATTGCACACTAAGTGGGGTGTGAACACGCTAGCGCTACTCAATTGCACTGGACGGACTGCCGATCACTGTAAAATTTTCTAAACCCTACAGGTGCTCTGCTGCGAAGAAAAATATATAGAAATTGCATGTAAAAAAATTCTGTAGGTGTAGCGGCTTGCTTGTAAAAATTTATTTCAGCAATTTATTATTCTATGTCTGTTATCTGACCGAATATTTTGCTTGTTGATGTGTGGTTTAAAATTTCAAAACGAACGTGGGATTAATTGAAAAGTTTATTTTTGAAATCGAATCGAGCACTCCCCGAAGCTCATAGGACAAAATATTCATTAAATTGACAATTAGGATTGATACTCTCAAGGTGTCTAAGGAACGGTAGAGTCTCAAACTCAAATAGGTTCTTAACCCTTCAGGTGTGTTTCTACGGTGATTCGTAGCACACTGATAACCCCTGTCCGAACCTGGCCTTGACTTGTATTCATATAATCCGAAGTTGTTAATTTTAACATATTTTTAAAGAGCTTTCTTGAAAATGTCTCAATTATTCCTACGAATTTTATGATAGTTGTGAAAATCAATATAATCCATATAATTTTACACCAAATTCATATGGATATTTTAATAACAACTATTGTACAAACAATTTGGATTTTACGCCACTAACACTTCAAAATTTTCAAAATAATCCTGATTGTACACCACCAAATTTTCAAAATGACGACCAACCCTCAAGTCTTGAAATAAGTGTTCAAGCTCTACGAGAAGAAAGTCAAAGATTTAATGAATCAAGTGAAAGATTAATTGAATTAATATGCAACAATTCAAGTCAAATTTTTCAAAATAATCAAAATTTGAATTCACTTCCAAATTCAAATGATTTTGGTTATAACCCTTGCCAATTAAATTTTGAACTCCAAAATGAATTTCAAATTCAAAATGTGAATGTGAATATCGTTTCAAATGGTTTTGGTAATGGGAATAATTTCAATTGTGGTGCTACTGAAAACTTTTGTTCTCAACAATTTCAAATTGAAAATTCTCATGTAAATAATTATAAGTTTGATTTTGTTGAGCAAACGAACATACTTGACGATTATTTGAAGTTTTATGAGAAACAAAATCGAATCCAAACTTGTGGCAATTTGAATAAGAATCCACCTTTGCCCACAATTGACAATTTTCAAATAACAACTTTTGAAATTGATGAAAATCCTGATGAAGTTATTGAAAGCTCTATGATTGATTTGAATTTGAATTCTCTTGAAAACGAAGACGTCAATCTTCAATTTGATGTTCGTCGCTCAGATTTTGAAAATTTTGAAAATTTAGCAACTTTAAATTGTCAACATAAAAAAATGATGAAGTTGTTAACAACTGTTTTAGTGAGGATGACTTTGATGAGAGAAAACTTCTTAAACTGATTGACGATGATGTTGGTGGGTCTGAAACTGAAAATGAAAAATTTGAAAACTCTGAAATTCTTGAGGTTGAAAACAACGAAACTACTGAATGTGATCTTAAACACAATGACGATTTTTCTAAAATTGTTGAAACTCCTTGCGACTTGATCGGCAACTGAACCTCACTATGATCACTTGTTTTTCAATGTTAAATTTATGTAGTATATGAACTTTTCTGGAATAACACGGTGTTTGACAAGACATGATTTCGAAATTTGCTAAAAATTCACTTGTTTGGTTTTAACTTTAGGTTTACGAATGAACCTTTAGTCAACAAAATTTCCAATATCAAAGCAAATTGAACAATATTTCTCAAACAATTGTGGGGGTGAGAATGATGCACACGTCTCTCAAATTTATACATCATCTGAACAAGTCAAACTTTGTTTTTGAAACTTTTGCTGAACCCCGACTCGATGACTTCTCTTTAGTTGCTACAGAAATTCAATCCGATTCTAGGATCAATTGTAAGCTCAAAATTTTAGATGTAGCAACTCAAATTTTTGAAAAAACAAAATTTGTTTTTCCAAGGCTGAATCGTGATATAAAATTCTTTATGGTTTGGTTTTCTATGCTTCAGCTGTGTCTCATAGTCTTAATGAGGCTAATCCATTGGTCCATCATGGACCGGTTCGTCTATTTGATGACAGCATATTTTCTGCACGCGCATTTGGTAAGTCGCACTAACCCTCTTTTGTACATATGTAAATATTTCTCTTCCGTTCACTCATTTTTTTCATGCATTGACTGTGGGGACATAATCGAAATCAAGTGTGGGGGGGTTTCATTTTCATTCTGTTTTGCATAGTTTAAGTTTTCATTTTTTTTCTTTTTGCATTTTTTTCTTCTTCTTAGAAAAAACAATGTTGCATTTCTAGTTACTCTTAAATAAGACATGATGGAGTTAGCATACAATTTTGGTCATTCAATTAAAATATTTAGAGATTTACTTCTCTTAGCAGATAACGGAAGGAAAGTTTGAATTATGAGCAAATCTGGTGTAACTGGTATATTGGGAAATTCGTAGGTGATGAATATGAAATGTTTTCTGAATTGTAATCCGATCAAATGAATGGTTGATTTAGCCTACTTGCGATAACATTTTAGATCTTTTAGTGAAGTTGTGCTAAGATATCCTCGCTTAACTCTCTCTCTCTCTCTCTCTTATGTAAAAAAAAAAAGAAAAAAAAAAGAGAATGTATATATATAATAATAATCCAAGGGTATCCAACATTGCTAGTACATCTCGCGTTGATGTGCAAACCTGCTAAGATTTTTTCGACACCTTGTTGACAATGTCAGCGTCGGTATATCTTGTCTCATTTTATGAGTTGGACACCTAAGGATTACCGACATCTTGTTGACAAAGTCAGCGTCGGTCTGCATAATCCACCAAGCTCTGTCCCAAACTCTCACGAGTGGTATACCTTGGTCTTTTCGGTTAGGTGTTTGTAAATAGTAATAATATAAATAGTTTGTAATAAAGAGAGAGTAAGCACTTGAAATCCAAGCACACTCTTCACTTTTTCGACCTAAATTGTTAACAAAAAGGAAGTTGAGATGTCGTTTTATGATTGTTGATATCGATTATAGAATTCATTTCATATTTGCACTATGTTTCTATCAAAACAACTGGCCAAGTTGGAGGAGTTTGTAACGATAATATGACTTTTGTTTGAAGTTTTGATTAGTAACGGACTCAAATTTCATAGTGATGACCCAAATTTGTGTTAACTCATTCGTGTAGTATTTAAAAGTAAATTATCCATTTGTAAATATTCCTTTAAAAGCTTGCGTTCATCTTGTAAATATTTTCTAATCTTGCATTTTGTAAATATTTTTTGCGTTCAACTTTTGGATTTTGTGGGTAGTATCCGCTGAAAACCCTCACGAGACAACACTCGTCCTACCGGGGACACCCAGAGGTTTAATAGCTTGTTGCATATGCTCAATGCAATCGTGCTCCCTAGGAAAATGGATTTATCTTAGCTTTTTTTTTACTTCATTCGAGGACGAATAAAAAGATAAGTGTGGGGGTATTTGATATACACGTAAATGTGTATATTTTATCCGCATATTTATCTTGTTTTCTCTTTAAAATAACTAATATTGTGTATTTATAGTTGTGTTTCCAGATTATTTATGATGAATGGATGAATGCATTTAATTGTTGAAAAGATTAAAGAATTGGTGCAAGAAGAGTGTTGATTTTTAGAGCTGGATTAAAGCTTGAAGACCTAAAGAAATGTTGTTGTTCAATCACCTTCTGCTGCATATTTTAATGTCACGATACAATGCTTTTCCATAATGATCACTTGGGGTTCTTATTCATTCTCAAGGCAATTGGAGTTGAAGCCCGCAACCTATTTTCTTTGCATGTGTTCACATTAGCTCATTTGTAAGGCTTCTCATTCTATAGTTGCGTTCACACTGGCTTATGTGTTATTTAAGATAAATCTTTTGTCCCACATTGTGTAATGAGCCTCTTAGTCTTGGCCAATGCAAATATAAATACATTGTATCTCATTCATGTAAAAATACACTTAGTTTTATTCTATAATCTTTCTTTTGGAATAAAATTTTTCTTCCCTATTCTCTTTAGTTGTAGTTTTTTATTTACATGTTATTTTCTTTTCTCAAGTAGATTAGAATTATTTTATGCAAATAGAATAGGTTGTCCTTTACTTTATTTTTATTTTTTCTCCTTCTCTTCTCTGTTGTTATTTTATTTTATTTATGTTCATGTTATTTATTTTCTTTTTCTCTTCTTCTTTAGCTATGTATGTCTAGCTAATCCTCTTTGATTAGGGGGTGATGACACTTATAGATATGATTCAATATGAATCACATAGCCAAAAGATGAGGATGTTATACATGTAGATCTGGATCTGAATCAAGGGTTAGATCTGAGTCTTCATGTTCTGTGTTGTTTAAGAGCTATGCTCCTTCACAGGGTATATTCGTGTTCGATCTAACAATTATCAGATTTAAATCTAATATTTAGGGTTTTAGAAATAAATTAGTGAATCTGTCCTGATAGCCTATGGTTGTTTAAGAGCTTAGGTCCTGCATAGGCAATACTTGTTGTTATTCACATATTTGTTTCTAGAAACCTAATTATCGTTGATCCATTTTAGTGGCAGAAACATGAATTAGATCTGTTTGGCTATTGATGAATATTTATCTAATTTATGTCATTACTCCCTAATTGCTTTCTCTTATTATTAAAAACTCGTTTTTTCGTATATTTTCTGTGTTTTCAACCAATCAAAATCCTGGAATAACTTGATTGGATTTACTTGTTTAAATATTTTTGGTCCCAGAGTTCGACACCCTCTACAACAATCCTTGTTGTTTAGGAAAGCCGAACGGATTTTACAGTTTTTTACAATTGTTTAATTTGTTCGCAAACATTCATCCATTTTGGTCTTGTAACTTCTCGCCGCTTCTCGTTGATACATTTCCAAATAGACCATGGCAGCAGATGGGCCTGCTTTTTCCGGGTCCTTCTTTCTATGTCAAATATTAGGATTATCAAAAATTAAAAAGAATTTTTAACATTCAATCTTAATAATTTACAAATCTAGCTGCGGCCTATGCACATTGTGATAATGATATAAAATATAATTTAATGATATAAGAAATTAAAATTAGCCAATTCAACTCAATCACAAAAAATAATTAACCTAAGTTCAAGAAAACACATATTATCTGTTTTTTGGCTACTGCATGAGTTTTGGGGCCCATGGTATGCGTCTTGCTTAATGAATTATGATGCGCAGAATTAGTCTCAGCTAGGGCCTAAAAAAAGATTAGCACTAATAAAGATAATGCGAACTACTAAAGAAAAGATTAGCACTAAATAAGATAATGCGAACTACTAAAGAAAAGATTAGCACTAAACATGATAATGTGAGCTACTAAACATTATACAAATGTGAATATCATTAATTTATTTTTTTCCATTTGTTGCATGGTTGTTAAATTAGCAGTAAACAAAAAAAGATTAGCACTAAATAAGAAAATGTGAATATCATTTATTTATTTTTTCCATCTGTTGCATGATTATTAAATTAGCACTATACAAATTAGCTTTCTTTTGTGGTCACATTTAAGCCGTAGCTGAACTGCTTCATCCCCCCAGTATTCCAAGAGCATTCTAAAATCCTCCAACAGAATTGTATTGGGCTTATTTGCAAGCCTTTCCTCATCAGTTGAATATTTTTTATAATACCTTGCTTTCATACGAGACGTGTACTGCCTCCAAGAGTCATTAAGCGTGTTCAAGACCAACTTGTGTCCTTCTTTCGAAATGACATACCTGGCCTACAATATATCAAACACGAAATTCAGGAAACAAACTAATTAATTAAAACCAAACATTTAGGAAGTCAGTCGAACTATGGTTTAGGGTGATAGATCTTACCAGAGCATATTCCAATAGTTTATGCTTTAATTGACCAGGAGCAACATGCCAATTGATGTAAGTAAGAGACACGTTATCCTTTGCTATTGCCCCAAGAAAATTGCTTAACTCCGTAATATTATCAGAAACTGGTTGACCACCCTCATTCAACTCAATGACTACTTTATCATCGGGGGTTCTAGCATGCGCCTTGGTCATTTTTGACTTCCCTCTAGGTTTTTTTTGGACCTTGTACTTTATATACCAAGTTCAAAAAAATGAATATAAAATTAATGTATGGCATTACAGGAACATAATATGCATGCAAAACTTATAATAGACACACATAACAGTGCAGTGCAATGCACAGATAAAGAAACATTGTACCCGCTTCATCTTCCTGTGCAATCCATTCCGGCTCTAATCGATCATTAACATTTTCCATTGTTGGAGGCGCTACAACATTCTGCTTTTGATGTTTCTGCATCGCTAAATAAGCAGCGACTAAACCAACAACTTCATAATTGGTTGATTGTTTGAACATTTTTCTACATGTAGATCTTAAAACTGGTGGACGATACATTGTAGGTTTTAAAACTCCTAGATGAGACAGTACAGATTTCATCAATTTCTTCATTATTTCTGCAATTTTCTCCCGATTACTGACTTTCTTTGGAGTGGGAGTGTGTGTCATTGCTTCCTTGTTGGAGCCTGCTTTCTTTAGAGGGGGTGCGGGTCATCACTTCCTTCTCAATTATTTCAGTGGTTGCATTAGCTCGCGAACAAGTTCTCGGTCCAAGTAAAGGTTCCTTTGACTTAACAACTTTGATTCTCTACAAGTAAGTCGAAGTTCAAGATTTTTTAAATTCATAAAGGCAAAGACAATAAGTAGTAAACAAATAACTTTTGTATACCTCTGAATCATCACTGACATCTTCACCATCATTTTCTCGGATGTATTCATCACATCCATCAATATCTTTACCTTTTTCTTTCCTATTTCATGTTGCAGCCTTTTTCACACTACTAATCAATGAAGGCACCCCAAGTGATCTACTAACTGCATCATTTTCTTGCATTCGTGCGTTTCGCTCTTGTTCATACTTCGTCAAAACTGATGGATGTGAGAACTGCAAGCAAATAAGCATTAGTATTCACCATCAATGATAAATTTGAGCTAGTTAACCAAATGGAGTCGATGTATAAACATTTCTTGCATTTTCGATGGAATGCAAGCACAAAGAACTAATAGTTACTTGAATTAGCTGCAGCCTTCATGGTCGGAATAGGAAATCGACACAGTAATAGAAAACACTAAAATGCAGTTCTTGCTTTTACATGCATAATTTTAATAAAAAGTAGTTTGAAATACAAGATTTAAACCTGGTTAATAAAACTGCAATGATAATTGAAAAATACTTGAACGTCTACTTCATTCTCTCGGGTATCATCATCGTTATCAGTTTCATTTTCTACATTTAATTTCCTCCTGGTTCCTTTGTCCATCATAGTAACATCTTCTTCACCATTATTCATATCAGGCTCCGACGATAGTTTCTCCTGACCCACTTGAGTTAGATTATTTTTCATTATTTTGCATTGCTACTGAAGTCTATGTGTGGTAATATACTTGTGCTTTGCAACCAATTTCTTAGCAGAACTTGTAACAATAAAAATAACAATGACGGCCTTCATAGTTCTTTACACACACACATATATATATATATGTACAAAAATGGATCTATATTAAATATACATATATACCTTGAATTATGTTTTTCCTTGGCCATATGATTACATGTGGCTGCAGTTGAATTAATGACTCACTGTCATTGTCAACCGTGTTGTCAATGTAAAAATCCACATCTTCTTCCTTATTGCAGCCCTATACGTATTCGTTTACGTCCTTGTCATTCAATATTAGCTGCCAGCCACCCCTCTTTCCTTTGCTGGCATACACTCCTCATATTTCAGTGTACTGGAGGAATTCTTTAACAAACATCATAAGAACACTGTAAGAAAAGCAGTCTACATCATATTTTATTACTAAGTAGGATTTTCCACCCATTAATATGCCCTTCGAAACTCTCCGTCATGGTGCAGTAGGATATTTATAAGTTCATCCATCCTATACAAAATGAATACATTAGAACAAGGTACATGCATGTTAAAGTGGATAAAAAACAACAATTAACATTTTGGACTATAACAAATTTTGATGATAGTGAAGAAAGACATTAATCATAAAACATGTGAACATCGTAGATTGCATTATGAAGAAAGAGTGCCAAATACATTCATCAAGGATAATAATTTACAGCTATAACAAAAAGTGCCAAATACACCATAAATTAGACAACAGATTAGACCAAAATAAAGCAATAACAAAGAGGAATTTTTTTGTCCTAACGAGACGGAACAGAAGGAACTTCGGCTTCTAGTTCTGTTTCTATTTGTATTATAGGGACATCATCCCTAATCAAACCCCCATTAGCAACTTCTGGTTCTAGTTTACCACCTGTGCCAGTATCATGTAAATGCGGATTGCTCGTGTCTTCTTCCATTGCATTTTGAAGTATCACACCAATCTCTCGACAATTTTTTAATATCGTAATGACTGTTCTTTTCAACTGCATCTTCCACATAAAATACTTGCTGCACTTGCGAAGACAAGACATAAGGATTAGTTTTATGGCACTTACTAAAATTTACACGAGTAAGACCATATGAATCTTTTTCCTCTTGGTACCAGCAACACTTAAAAAGGACCATTGTGAAAGCTCCCTATTACTACCAAAATTAACCCTTAACATAGGCTAACAGTGAAGGGGTGTCAGAGGAACATAAGCACAGAAGAATCTACCGAAAGAAAAAAGCTGAATAAAAGGAAAGACCGAAGGCAGGAAAGAATGATCTGAGAGTAGCATAAACCGGCACCTCCTAGGAAGAAAGGAGTTCAAAGCTTATAGAATGCCAGCGAGGTCTATCCGGCAGGGTCTATCCGGCAGGGTCTACCCGGCGGGGAGTTATGTATCGAAAGGTTACCTAAGTCAAAAACCAAGAAAGAGGGAGACATGAGCTCCGCCTATTGAAACCCGAAAGGGCTATCGGTGTTAACCTACTTAATACAGACACATCGAAAGATGAAAGTATCAAGGGCATCAAGCCAGAAGTACATAAAGATTACTCTGAACAAGCTTCCGAAACGTCTACTACATAAGTGACGAAAGGCCACATTGATATACAACAAAAACATAACTAGAAGCTACCTTACGGAGGACCAGACTATCCCAAAAGCTCCACCGGAAGGCCAACTAGAACCCAAGCAGAGATACAGGCTACCCGTATTAATTTACATAGTACAGAGACAAAAAACGGTTTAGAACTAGCAGCTATCTACATACATCATGAGGGCGAGCACCTCTAAGTATTCACGAGAAAGCCGGAAGCCTACACTTGGAAGCTTACGTCCGATAGCTCACACCTAGGAGCTGCTACCGGGAGTTCAAATGCCATCCAAAAGTCACCACATCAACATGCTCATATCAATTTCAAAAAAGTCCCAACTGACCAGCACCTTCCCTCCGAAAGCTATAATTTGCACCACAAAAGCGACCGAGAGCTAAAACAACCAAAACCAAAGAGAAAAGGCGGCCAACAGAAGTATCTGTAGGCCTAACGACCCAACAACAGAAGGGTACCCGATTTCTCTATAAATAAGACCCCATGGATCACATTGTGGGGGGACTCTCTCATTTTTCTGATTCTTGTACTCTTTCTCTCTAGAGTAAACCCTAATATTCAGATCAATTTAAGGATTTCTTATATTTTGTTCATGTATTCCAAACCAAAGATTAATAAAGAGCGAATCTATACTTATAGTATTTTCTTATGAGTTTACCGGATATATTCTTAGTTATCTTTACGACAATTTATTATTGTTTCCTATATGTGCATGAATTTTTGCCCAAACCTTTCCATAGATCGGATGAGACACTCCCTTCCATATGTTTAAATCCTTCTTGGAAGCTTAGGCCCTCCCTATAAGCTTAGATCTCTCAGTGAGCTCGGTGCAAAATTTCTTTCTACCATCCACTTAGCCCTGTATCAAGAGTTGTGCTTAGTGATCCTTCTCCCCAAGGCTTTGATACCCAGAGATGGCGATTTAATCTAAATTTGTAAAGGCTCAACAACCCAATTTTTCCCTTAGGTCCATTTCCTTTGACCTTTCTCCAGTGCTGACGAATAATATCGTTAACATTTTGGCGCTAGAAGAGGGCCTTGAACCTCTGATCTTTTGGTTAACTTTACCACATATCCATCTGTGTTGTTCCGTCCCGAAATGGACTAACCTTTGAAGAGGCGAACATTATGAGTAAAAGGTCTCTACCAATTACTAATGGGTTTCCCGTGGTTGGGACAAGTATTGGTGAGCCATGGGTTACTGGAAGGATCAAATTAGGAACCTTGCATATCCAAGAGAAAGAGAAGGATGTAGAACCTTATGACCCTGATCAATGGAGCATTAACCCCTTCCACTTAGGACCGACTTCGATTTTTGCCCTAAATCAGTCCTCGACGGAAAGATATAACTCCTTTCTCCACATCAAAGAAGCTATCCTAACACAAGCTAGGGGAACAATATTTGAATAGAAAGTAGAGAAGGCTTCCACTCCTCTTTCCAATGAAAGGTCTGAGAGAGATATACTGCCATATCGAAAGGCGGTTAAAAGGAAGTTTAGGAATAGAGAATAACAAAATCAAGTGGTAAAAGGGCCAAAATGCAACAACAAAAGAGCGCTTTCGAGTCAAGGTTGCCAAAAGGTTGTAAGATCACAACATCGATTGAGGGTATCTATTTCCAAACTAAACATGAGATAAACTTTTAGCCATCATTAAAGAAGAAACCCGAAAACGAAGCTAAGGGGGAAGGGCCATATTGTTACTACCATATGGTAAACGGACATGAATCAAACCATTGTAGAGTTTTAGAGGGAATGATCATCAACTTCTTAAGCCAAGGAAAACTACAAAAATATGTAAAGAAGGCATAGGAAGTTACACCGGTGAGATCTTCTAGAAAGGAAAAGGGTTATCTACCCGATTGCAAAGAAGAAAATCCCCACAAACTTGAAATGACCAAGGACAGGTAAAGCCACAAATGGATAAAAGAAAAGAAAAAAACCCTTATCATCACCAAATTGGTCAGGGCGAGGCATCCCCCAGAGGGGGTGGTGTGTTAGCCTTTTTCCATGCCCAAGTCAGAGGGGGCTAGGTTAAAGCATCAAAAGTGTAAGCCTCCGTTTCACACCAGAAATGGTCGTGGCAGTGCATCTAAAATTAGCACGCCTTGCCTTTGCTCGTAGAAGAGTATGCCCTTCCTCTGTTAGAACTAAGTACGTCCTACCTCTGCTCGCAAAAGAGCATGTCCTACCTCTTCTTATGTTCCGCGTTACTCGCAGAAGGGAACGCAAACCCCTATCATCGCCCAGGATGGTCAGGATAGGGCACCCCTCAGAGGGGGTGGCGTGTAAGCCTCTATCTTTACCTACGATGTTCAGTATAAAGCATCAAAAGAGTAAACCTTAGTTCTGTGCCTATGATGGCCCTGTATAAGTTTCTAAGACCTTATCATCACCTACGATGGTCAAGATAAGGCACCTCCTACGGGGAGGTCGGGTAAGTCCTTGAGCCCTGCTTGTGGATAAGCTGGCCAAGCGCACCGGACGCACATGCCCAGAGAGTGTCCAACAAAGCACTTACATCCTATGCTTTGACATTAAAAGCCCAGGGAGCGGCTCAGGAAGCACATACAACCTCTGCTTCACAAATCAAATCCAAGGAGGATACCAAAACATTAATGTTGGAAGTGGTTTCCGGTCCTCAATCTCTAAATACTTGAATCTGGGTTGGTTCGGCTCTTCACAAATGCCAGAAGGAATTTCCGGTCCCCAATCTCGAAATACCCGAATCTGGGTCGATTCGGCTCTTCACAAATGCCAGAATGAGTTTTCGGTCCTCAATCTTTAAATACCCGAATCTGGGTTGATTCGACTCTTCACAAATACCGGAAGGGGATTTCCGGTCCTCGACCCCTAATTACCACAACAAGGGTTGGTTCAGGTCTTCTATGTTAATACCCTAATCTGGGTTAGTTCAGTTCCTCACAAATACCAAAAGTGGATTTTCGGTACCCAATCTCTAATTTCCTGAACAAGGGTTTGTTCAGGTCCTATATGTCATACGCGAATCTGAGTTGATTCGGCTCTTAGCAAAGGCCTGAAGTGGACTTCCAGTCTCTTATTTAAATAACCCAAATCTGGGTTTATTCGGATCACATCAAACACCAAAAGAGGATTCCTAATCATACTCCGATACCTGAATCTGGATAATCCTAACTTGAAATGGATCCGAAGGCGAATAATTCATCAACGGAAAAGTTCTGAAGTGATTGTCTCAAATTGGAACAGCCCAAGAGGTACTCAAGGGGGAGGGGCCATAAAATAAAATTTAGGAGGAAATGAAAAGCTCATCATCATAACAACTCTGAATAAAAGAGTTACCTCTTTTCTTATTCAGGGAAACTTCTTAAGCCATTCATATACAAGCAATTACTATCTATGTTTTATATCAACAGCTTTTTACATATTAGACATTGTCAATACATAATTTCATTCACAAAAGTTACATTCTCAGTAACCCAAATATGGGTATAATTACATGTCACTATTACAAAATGTCATCAAATATCTAGGTCCTCTCCATCCTTAGGTAAAGAGGGATTAATGGCACGACGAAGCGCAATACTTAGTAGCTTATTAAGATTTCGCACTTTTCTACTCGTTTCATCAAGATGATCAGAGGGTTTGATCCAAAGTTTCAAAGCCTTGTTATAAGCCCTGCACATAGCCTTAAGAGACTTATTTTCTTTCTCTAACTCGAAAATAGTCGTATGCAAATCATGTCGCTCTTCTTGTAAACGCCTAATTTGATCAGCATACCTGACAACAGGGTCATGAGAATTCCTAATTAACTTAGTATCATAGGTCCCCTTCATCTTGGCTACCACTCTTTTGCACCACTCAGAGATGGCTGATTCCTTTAACCTAGGAGGAGGATTATTCAAGTAATAACACTTCTGAAGGGCAGGGGTCTTGCGAGCGGTCGCAACACCAGGAGATGAAGATACTGTCATGATAGGAATATTCTTGAAACAACATTCCCATATCTCGCACTTTGTATTGGCATTGTTTAAATCAATTTCTAAGTCGACAATACGCTGGTGTAAACTCCTCAATTAGTCCTCAAACTCAATCGAGGGTGTAGCCCTTATGTATGCCCTTAATCCAAGAATAGTCCTATCTTTCTCTTCTAACTGGTCTTTAAAAGCATTCATTCTCTCATTCAAATGTTTAATGGATAAATTTTAGTGTAAAATCTTCCTCTCTTAAGACATAGGAGGATCTCTTTTGTCGGAAATGCTTCTCTCTGAGACGGGAAGATCTCACAGCAACTAACTTACCCACAAGAACACAGGAAAATAGTTATGATTATATTTTCGGCTTACAAAAATAAAACTCCATTCTTATATAAAAACTTTGTGTGAGTTAAACCTGAAACCAATCTACTGTGGCACATAAATAAAGAGAGAGTTACGAAGGATCACTTTCACTTGATTAATACATTTATTGTTTAAATAACATCTCAGCATGTTTAACTCTTAAACTCTTTAGAATTGCTTCGCGATCTTCACTCAGAAAGTTAAAAGTGAGCCGAGGAAATTCAGTGTAAACGCTCCTAAGTTTCTCAAGAAAACGCTTTTTCCTGAAAGCGTGGGCAGATGTTGTTAAAAACTCCTTTTTCAGTTTATAAGTCATACGTAATGCATCTTCATAGTAAACAAAATTCTCCCAAGATGAAAATAAGCGTATTAGCCTTCATGTGTAGTAAATAGGGCTCCATACGAATGTTACATAGGTCATTGAGTTAAATTTACAAGTGTTCCTCTTACTCTACATAAGAACGGTTTAGTTCCTTTTGTTTGTTACCTAACTCTACTTAAGGCAGGAAACAACTTTTCTTTTGTCTATTGTAATGACAGGAGACTAGTTATAGTCAAATATTCTGGGAAAGAGAAAAACATTGCCGGAGCAATAATTATACCCGAGAAAAAGGAGCTTCAGGACCAACAACTTTCTTCCCTCCCGAAAGACCGGAGGGGCCACCTACTTTAGGCAAAGAGGATTCAGAACCGCGGACAATATGGGAACCTCCGGCCTCAGAACCACACTTAACAGGATCATGAAAGGCTTCGACACCCGAAAGAGGATCATTTCCATCCCAACCATGTTTATCCTGGCGGCCACTACCTTCGGGACCATTGTCGTCATTTTTCTCGTCGTTGCCAACAAAAGCAAAAGTCTCATCTTCTTCACCTAAATCATCAGAAAGACTATCGATATATAAAAGATCCTAGATTTTAGATTCACCCTTCTGTGGTGTCTCAACGCCTCGTTCGCCCAACTTAATCCTTTCCATAACTCGATCCCTAACGAAGGGTGGAACTTTGGTGGTGCAAATCTCAGGAAAACTTTGATGGTTATTGGAAAGAAGGTGAAATAAGGCATCTTTATAACAACCAGACTTAATCTACGGAAGATGAACTTGCAAGAAATTAGAAATCCTGTCTTTAGCTGCATAGATTATCTGCGCAACGCGGGAAAGCTTCTCATTCTTCTTCTGAATCTCATCGGCATGAGTAACCATATCTTCCGCTATTTAATGTTCTAAGGCCGATACTTTGTCAGGGGTTACGTACTTAGTCTACCTTTCTTTTTCTAAAGCTGCCTCGGTGTGTTCCAGGGAAGCTTTCAACCTCTCACATTCATCACTCAAAGCTCCATTTGCTTCTCAAAGCCGAACGATTTCAGTGGCGGAGGAAGAAGGAATTGGTTTAGGAAAAATTCATCCCTTGGTAGTCTAGGAGATTAGAAGCATTCAGTATACAGCTGCAACAGATTGAAAGTCAAGATTAAAAAAAAAATTGTACCTTAAGCTGTCGGGTGATAAAATGCTGGTAGAAATCCACCGTGTTTGAAGAAGAGGGGGTAGCAAGATGTCAGAAAATTCCGGACTAGAAAGAACAAGCTTCACAAAATCAGTAAAATTCGTTAAAGGGTCGAGGGGCCTCGAAGGCTCGGCGGACTGAGAAGTTGGAAACATTTGCACTCGTTCCTGGTGTACTTGGAAGCAATGACAGTAAGACGCAACTAGGGGTGAGCGTTCGGTCGGTTCAGTTTGTTTGGACATAAAAAGACTCAAACCAAATTGAAACCGAAATTTTTTCAAACCAAACCGAACCGAACCAAATTAATTTCGGTTAATTCGGTCGGTAACCGATTTAACCGAATTTGAAGGATGTATTACTATTCAAATGATGAATTCACTCAAAATAAAGCATTAATTCATGTTTGAAGAAATATTATATGGTAAATTTTATGTTTAGGATATGATTTGATCTATTTGCAACAAATATCTTTATATTACATAACTAAACTAATTATTAAAAGTACTACGATACCGTAAAATTAAATAATAAATTAAAAGTTCGGTTAATTTGGTTAAACCGATAACCAAAAAAATATTTTTTGCAAAACGAATACAAACCGATTTAGTTTTAAAACCGAACCGAACCGACCGAAATGAACCGGTTTGGTCGGTTAATTCGGTTTGAACCGAATATTGCTCACCCCTAGACGCAACCTCCAATTTCTCGATCGGAAACACCCTCGGAAATTACAGAAGTAGGAAAAACACGCTTTAGCTTCTTAGCTGGCGGCTCGACAGACAACTCAGCTAACCTCTTAATAGCAACAGTAGTAGATTGATTCAAAACATTAGTGAAGGTCGAGACTTCCGAAGTCAAAACTCCTAGTCAAATGAAAAACCAAAGAAAAATTCAAGAATGCAGAACTTTGATACCAAAGAGACTTCGATAAAGAAACTATCGAATGAACAAAACATACCGGGAGATAAGGGAGTAGAGGAGGCGAACACTTCTGAGTCTAACAATAAATACTTAGATCTTGGAAAACGAATGGGTGGACGACCCAAAACCTTCTGTCCATTAGGAAGAAGATCATAGTGACACAACTTGTCCTTGGTTAATAGAGTAGACCGACCCTGTGGCTTCTCGAGTAGCTTCAAAATGAACTCAAACACACAGGATTCACTTTCGGTTAAAGGAACTCTCTTAGAAGTAGGATCTGAATCAAAACGACCAAAGTTAAGTAATAGAAAAGAAAAGTAACTGCTCACAAAAGGTTGAAGGATTCACCATAATCAGCAAATTTGCCTGAGATACCAATGGGGCATCTGATGAAAAAAACTGGTCTTCCCAAAATATAGCCTTACCAACACCAGCACCGACGATCTTCCGCAAAGGGGTAGTGGGGAATACAGGGAAGTCAGCACCTTTTGAAAAACGCACCAAGTGTTGTATGAGGTTAGAAGTAAGAGAAGCCTGGCCCGATTCAAGAGCAAGCACTTCAAGACATAAAAGCAGCGTATAAGTGCTTGGAAGGAGTTGGATAGCTGCAGCAGCCTCCAAGTCCCGTAGAAGTCAAAATATGAAAGAGGGAAAAGGGAAGAAGCCCTCATGCCAGATATGTGCAGCCGAATAAGCAAAATATCCTTTAGGTGGATTCATGATGTCATCACAATAAGTAGCAAGAATGGCCTCTACATTATCTATCCCAAAGTTGGACAGAATGGAGTTTACTTCATCTTAATAAGTAATCAAAGACTTCTTCAAGGCGATGGATTTCCACCTCCGAGAAGTGCCACAAACACCAGTTGGTGATGGACCGGGACTCCTTTTATCAGACATGGCACTGCCAGGTGATATAATTCCATAAATACGTAAAATTCATATCCAACTCATTAGAATACCATGGAGTGATAGCACATAAACCTTTTAGTCATAAGTAACTAAGACAGTGCACATTAAGACGATTCCAGATACTAGTTTAAGTTAGACATACAACAAGTGTCACATGTGATGAAGGATAATTGAGCCCTTATAATAAAAAAATCAGTTTTCTTTTGGATAATGCTAAGTGGGCTCAAAGGAAAAGTAACGACTGGACCAGAACCAGGCAACCATAAGTCAACATTGAAGACCTGGTTGGTTCACAGCACTAGCAAAATCGATGGTGCCAGTAGCACCATTTCCGTTACTTAATTGTAAAAATAGGTTCTTGTGTGCAAATTTCAAATCTTAAACCTAAATATTGATATTTGGGGGAAAGAGCATGTGTATAACCCACCATGAATCCTAATCTTGATCATTAACATTCGAACAAATTATGTTCAACGCCCAAAATCCTAATTAGACTAGACATGGAGATTTAACGCCTATTTAAAGTTCGAAGCAGAAATATTACCAGAAATTCAATTGAGAAATTCTCGAAACAAGCTTTCAGTCCTCAATGAACAAATAACCTAGTTCAAGAAATTGATGTTACAAGTAAAAGTTGGAGAAGAAGAAGTGATGGTAGTTATGCAGAAGTTACCTCAAATTTGCACCGTACAAATGGAGACCAATCAGCGTTTCCAATCAAGGAAGATCAAAAGGCTTAGAGATAACACTTCAGAAAAGAAAAAAAGTTAGACTTGAAAAGTTGAAAACAACCCTTCACTAGAGGGAAAATGTTACTACCAAAATTAACCCTTAACATAGGCTAACAATGAAGGGGTTTTGGAGGAACATAAGCATAGAAGAATCTACCGAAAGCAAAATGCCGAATAAAAGGAAAGACCGAAGGCAGGAAAGAATGATCCAAGAGTAGCATAAACCGGTATCTCCTAGTAAGAAAGGTGTTCAAATCCTATAGAATGCCAGCGGGATCTATCCGGCAGGGTTTACCTAACGGGGAATTATGTACTGAAAGGTCACCTAAGAAAAAAAAACAAGAAAGAGGAAGACATGAGCTCCACCTATTGAAACCTGGAAGGGCTATTGGTGTTAATCTACTTGATACTGACACATCAAAAGACAAAAGTATCAAGGGTATCAAGCCAGAAGTACATAAAGATTACTCGGAACCAGCTTCTGAAACATCTACTGCATAAGTGATGAAAGGCCACATTGATATACAACAGAAATATCATCGGGAGCTACCTTCAGGAGGACCAGGCTATCCCAAAAGCTCCACTGGAAGGCCAACTAGAACCCTAGCATAGATACAGGCTACCCATACTAATCTACTTAGTACAGAGACCAACAACTGTTTCGAACCGATAGCTATCTACATACATCATGAGGGAGAGCTCCTCTAAGTATTCATGAGAAAGACGGAAGGCTACACCCAAAAGCTTACGTCTGAGAGCTCACGCACAGGAGCAGCTACCTGGAGTTCAAATGCCATCTGAAAGTCACCACATCGACAAGCTCATATCAATTTCAAAGAAGTCCCAACTGACCGAGACCTTCCCTCCGGAAGTTATAATCTGCACAGCAAAAGCGACCGAGAGCTAAAACAACCAAAACCAAGGAGAAAAGCGGCAAACAAAAGTATATGCAGGCCCAACAGCCCAACAGCAGAAGGGTTCCCGATTTCTCTATAAATAAGATCCCAAGGATCACACTGTGGTACTCTTTCTCTCTAGAGTAAACCCTAATATTCAGATTAATTTAAGGATTTATTTTATTTTGTTCATGTATTCCAGACCAAAGATTTACAAAAAGCGAATCTATACTTATAGTATTTTCTTATGAGTTTATCAGATATAGTCTCAGTTATCTTTACGACAATTAATTGTTGTTTCCTATATGTGCATGAATTTTTTCCCAAACCTTTCCACAGATCGGATGAAACACTCCCTTCCATATGTTTAAATCCTTCCTGCAAGCTTAGGCCCTCCCTACGAGCTTGGAACTCTCAGCGAGCCTGGTGCAGAATTTCTTTCTACCTTCAACTGAGCCCTGTATCAAGAGTTATGCTTTGTGATCCTTCTCCCCAAGGCTTTGATACCCAGAGACGGTGATTTAATCTAAATTTTTAAATGCTCAACAACCCCTTTTTTCTCCTTAGGTCCATTCCCTTTGACCTATCTCCGGTGTTGACAAAAAATATCATTCAAACTCCCCAATAATCAAGCTCAAAAGTTTCTTTGGTTGATCCATTGTAATTGACATCACCAAATATTGTGTTTTGGTCTTTTGAACTTGAAAGGTGGTGGTTTCAATATGCCATAGATTGCATACTGCAACACCGGGGAAGTGATGCGGGAAGTGCCAAAAAGTGTTGCTATAGGCAAAAAATGATCTGTGGCAACACTTTCTTTGTGTTGCATTTTGCCGTGTTGCTGTAGAGTCAAAGGCAACACCTTTGCGACCCTGTGGCGACATCGGTATAGGTGTTTCCACAGGTACGACTACAACAACAAAAAATACCCTTTCACAACTGCCGAAAACAGTTGTAATATGTCTATTACAACTGGCATGCGCCACTGGTTATATACGCAATCGTAATAAAGTCAACCTTTTTTACAACTATTTCTAGCAATTGTTAAAATTTGTTTTATAACTGCTAAAAGTAATTATACCTTGATTGCTATTAATCAAAGATTTCATAATATTATAATTATAACTGCTATTTCACTAACAACAAATACAATTACTTACATTAAGAAAAAACAATTCAAGTTTACACCATTTTTGAATTAGAAACTTCATTACAGAAAATAGCTGAATTCATTTCATATGTCAATAAAAGTACATACACTTGTTAAATGAGAAGTTTTCTACATTGTCTTCTGTTATACACATCCAGCATTTCTTCTTCTTCTATTATACCATCATTTCTTCTTCTATTATGCATGGTCGCATGAGATGCGATTACATGACCTGCTGACACCGTGTCCAGAATACCATCCAATGTGCCAATAGAAGTCTGACAAAAAAAAACATAGGCCACATAAAAAAAATACAACTTGATTTCAGGAACATAAAACAGAAATAAGAATGGTTCTCTCCTATGCCTTTTTAAATGCATATTAAAAATAAGAACATAAAACTCTGAAGTTTAAACCAAATGGGCTTTCAATGACTAGTGTTTCCCTATAATTAATACCACAAAAGGTGATCTTATTTTACATGGCAAGAAGTAAAGATAAATAAAAATCTTACTTTCCACGGAAGAGAAGAACATGAGTAATTATAGCGGTTAGCAAAGCAAACACAACATCATAAGTTACCGCAAAAAATGTACTCAAATAAAGAGGACCATTCTTCTCATAAGCATTCACATGTAAGTGAAAATCAGAATATATAATTCCACAAATATTGTAACTCTGCCCATTTCCTGTAAACAACCCATCTGAAAATAAAGGGAAAGATTCTGTGGTAAAATCAAACCAGTAAGAAATTGGTGTGATAACATACACGATGAGCACAAACTCAACGACCAAGTTAGTAGTGGCAAACCAAGGACTGGCCAATGGGTTGTTGAGATATGAAGATACAGTAGACCAGTCGAGACCAATCGCACTAGTGCCGAGCCCATATAGACCAAAATCTATTTGATGGGCAAAGAATAAGCGTGGGTACATCCAGCATATAAATGAAAGTGAAGTTAGCATTTGGAACAGATAGCCTAGGAATGTGTAGCATGTGAAACAGCATATGAAGGCCACAAAGAAGAACTGGTTTCTGCTCAAGCTTCCTTTTTCCTTGGCTTTTTCTCATGCAGTGATCAGAAATAGCATAAAACAATGTATTTAACCATATTTTGAAGAAGAATGTTCAAATTGCAATGTATATTGACTTATTTAGTGAAATACTTGGTAATTTTACTGCATATTGGAGTGTGTTTATAATTTTTATCATTTCCTGAAGCTAATAGGCTTAACTTGCCACCAGCAATTGATATAAACATGTAGTTAAGTATTTATTTGTTTTTAATTTGTGGAAAACTAAGAAACACGCATAAATAAATGTTATTTGATATTCTACCTGTTTTGTTTATAACCAAACATAAATGGGGTAGCTTTTCAAATATTAAGCACATGAACTTAGATGCTCCAATGAAAAAAAATTGCCCTAATTTTTGACGTGTTCAGAAAAAACCAAAACTCTGCCAGCACTTAGTTTCCCTGAATAAATTTGATATGGAGTATCCTAAAACCTGTAGAATTGAACATGTATTGCTTTCGGACAAGATAACAAGTATGAAGTAAACATAACACAAGTTTATGCACACAACACAAATTTCAAACTTACACAACAGATACATGCATACTTCAAATTTTCATGAAAAAGTCTTTCCTTGACATTTTTGCATACCTGAACAGGGAAACTTGAACTAAATTATATGACCACCACATCGCTGCAGGTTCCACTAAATACCGCCTGAATATGCGTACCCATCCAAATCCCATCACCTGATATTTATAATATGAAACCCATAATATTAGTACAAAAATTCATAATTGTATGCTTAGGATGCAATGAACAATTAAATAGTAAATAGTAGGAACACTAGTAAAAAAAATCAGCCTGGAACCTGAGTTGTGAGAATTACAATAAGAGAAACAAAGAAAGTAAGATGCTACCAATAGAAAATCCTGACTGGAGTAACAACATGAATATCATACACTCTTCCTGCTCCAGAATTTGCAAAATTAGCAACCAAAACATGTTATTTCACATTGAATGGCCCTGGATCTGCCCTACAAAAACACCCTATCAGTAAGAGTCGACGCCATGAGATAACCCAATGGAATGACCACAATTTGAGCTGATATCGATGTTATTGACAAGGGCTAGCGAATTGGGGGGATGAGACTAGAGAAGACAAATAAACTTAAGTATTTCAGCAAAAATCCATTTTGTAACCTAGATATGTAATATAAACGACTATTTTCGTACACAAATCTAAAAATAGACCAAAATCTACACATGAATACATACGTAAATCAGTTAATCGTAATAAAATAAACTAGAAATCGAACCTTCAAGAAAAAGAAACAATAACTGGGGGAGATTGCAAGATGTTAGTGCGGATTTCAATGAACTTGATGAAGACCTAGCGAATTGGGGGTATGAGATTCGTACTCCACCGCCCTCTCTTCGTTGTTGACATTGTACCAAATCAAAGCCTCAATGGACTATACGAATGGGAACATGAGGAAACCGAGAATTGAAAGGAGAGGGCCTTCGAATCCATTTTTGATTCTCCGAAGAACCCTAAAATTGAAAGTCTAGATCTAGAATTGGTGATTTATGAGATAACCTAATAAGAAGGAAGCGCATGAATGGAAATGTTAGTGAGAAACAAAGGGTACGCAGCAGATAGTGGATGAATGGTTGAGATTTGGTTTTAGCTAATGGTGTGGATCGATGAGGTGTATTTTCTTTTTTATTTTTTTAATTAGAATATATCCAGAGCTACTGCAACATCCTGCTATATCTATGCTAACATCTTGAAGCATGTGTTGCAATAGACAAAAATCAGCATAGCTATCATTACATTATAGCTAGCAATACCTTGTATTTTCATTGCAGTAGGCTATCTATGGCGTAGTGTTGGCAGTCAAAACATACAACACTACTTTGTGTGATTCATCGAGAATCTCTAAATTTTGTGTGGAATCTATATCCATTTACTATATAACAGGTAAACTTCCAAGCTACTCGATTAGGACCTAATGCAAACACCTCTAAATCTCTTGAAATATTGTCCTTTTTCAGAACCTCTTCTTTTAGCCAATTCCAAAACTCTTCGAAATGTTCTCATTCCCTCTTGTATCTTCTTGGATTTGCTAGACCATCCACAAAAGCTCGATGAACCCTAAATAATAATTAAGGTAAAAAAACTACGAAATGCAGATATTAATTTATAGTTAAGGAAAATGATAAAGTAACTTAAGAACTTACTCGATCAAACTCTCTATTTCTTTGTTACCGGAATTGAACAGAATATAGCGATGCGTAGATACATGCATCTAAATTGTTCAAGCCCGCCGTAATCGATTTCTCTGCATAAATGAATAGGCAAGTGTACCATTATATCAAAAAAATATGGTGAAAAAATCATTTTGAAATGACAGTATCTCGACTATTTCTTTTTGCAGCCTCTTGATATCGTCCACTTCGATAACCGTGCTCCATAGCCCTCTAAGACATGCACTAAATCTGATCATTGATAATGCAATCTTGGGTTTTGACGCTTTCTTCACGGCAAATTGTAACAAATAGTGGAGTATGAAATGAGCATCATGGCTCTTATATCCCACAACCGTTCTCTCTTTTATGTGCACGTACCGACTAACATTCGAGGCACAACCGTGGGGAAGTTTTGAGTTCTTCAATGTAGAGCAAAAGATTTCTTTTTCCTTATTTTTCGTATCAAATATTGCAGCTCTAATTTCAACATGCTTTCCATCACCACATTCAACAGGATGAAGGGCCTTCCTTATACCCAATTCCTGTAAATCCAAATGAGCGTTTAGGTGATCCTTCGACATACGACCTATATTAAGTAAAGCACCTAATATTTTTCGCATATGTTCTTCTCTATGTGCATGGCATCAAGGTTATATCGAAGAGGATTATGACATCAATATGGTAAGTCAAACAGTACTGTTTTTTTTTAACAGGACCATCACTTTTATCCGTTTTCTTGGTCTTATCCCCAAATTGATTTTTGAACCCATGCATTAACTCTTCAATATCTGTTCCTGGTAATATTCTGGAATGCTCCCCATTTCAATTTCACCATTAAATCTCGTCTTATCCAGCCTCCACTTATGTGCCGGATCAAGAAACTTTCTATGGTGCATATAACATATTTTCTTGCTATGCTTCAAATAACTTGAAGAAGTTTCATAATGATATACTGGACATGTTTGTTTTCCCTTCGTGCTAAAACCTGACAACATGGCATATCCCGGAAAATCACTAATGGTCCATAAGACGCTTGCACGTAAATTAAAATTCCCATCAGTCAAGGAATCATAAGTTTCGATGCCAACATTCCATAACACTTTCAATTCCGCAATTAAAGGCTACATTTATATGTCAATACTATTCTTTGGAGAATATGAACCAGATATTAATGTTGAAAGAATCAAATTCTCTTGTTTCATACATAACCAAGGCGGAAGATTGTAGTTTACCAATACAATTGTCCATGTACTATAACTTGAATTCATTGAACAATATGGATTAAATCCATCAAATGCTAGACCCATCTAACACTATGATTTTCTGATGAAAAATCAAGATAGCGAGCATTCATCATCCTCCATGCCACACCTTCAGCCTGATGTCTTAGTTTTCCATCTTCTTTTCGTTCCACTTGGTGCCATCTCATAAGTTCAGAAAATTCTTTGCACATAAACATCCTTTGTAACCTTGGTCTTAGTGGAAAGTACCTCATAACATTTGCCGGCACTTTAGGAATCGACTTTGGTGGATCATTATTATCAACGTCGTCTTCTTTTTCTTTTACAACCCACCTCGAAAAACCACAAATGTCACAAGACTCTTTATTCTCTGCCCTATATAACAAGAAATGGTTTGGGCAGACATGTATTTTATGGTAATCAAGACCTAAATCCTTAATGACACCCTTTACAGCGTAGGAAGACAAAGGCAGCCAGGCATCAGGAAAGACTCCTTTTATAAGCTTTAGTGATTCCCCAAACGCAGACTCGTTAATTACATAAGCACACTTTAAATGATAAAGCCTGATCAAGAAACATAGTCGAGAAAATTTAGTGCGACCAGGATATAATGGTTTTTTCTCCTTCTTTAACATGCCGATAAAATTTCTCAGCCTTTGGATTTGGTTCTACTTCAAAGTCCCTAAGATTTTGATCAAATTTGTAACCCGCACATTTGAACATCACATCTAAATTATCCTCAAAATCCATCTCCATTTCGCAATCCATATGGTCATCAACACCTATTAATTTCGTCTGTGAAACCTCACAAATCCACCTGGTATGTACTGGAGAAAGGCCGTTAAAAATAAGATGATCGTATATGACATTTTTACAATACCAATTACGTTCTGTACATTTTTTGCAGGGGCACTTCATCTCATCGCCTACCTTATAAATGGAAAATGCATTTCTTAGAAAATCTTTTACCCCTCTTACATATTCTGCACTCGATCTCGGAATTCCTATCCATATGTAATACTCACTATCCATTTCCACAATCTAACCATGGCACTACAGGAAAATATGCTTTTGGATGCACTTATTAGTTGCGTTTGGAAAGAAACTGTAACTACTATTGTTTTGTACTAAACACAACTAAAAATTTACTAAACATTTCTCCGCTTCCGCCAAAATTTGCCGTCAATATTTTTTGTTACATTCCTCGTTTTAATTTCCATTTCTTAATGTTTTTTCACTTCCTAAAAATTATGTACCCTAAATTTTCATCATCCGCTTCAAATTTACTCCATCGTCTTCATCCTGCTACTTCTGCTCATAGTCAGTTGAAGCCTCTCTGATGCACTACTCTCTTCACAGTCAATTGGATAAGCGCTAATCTCTCCATCGATCAATGATTTCATCATGCTCCTCGCCATCAATATGGATTTCTCTTAATTTGCCTCTTTTTATATAGTTTGATACTGAGCTTATATATGGATTTGCGCAAACCCTAATTCACTACTCGTCTTCATCATTTTCCTAACCCTAATTTGTGCATAAACCCTAGTTTCGAGTAAGCTATGATGCTATTACAATTTGTTGCAATATTGTCTTTCAAAATTTATTTTTCCATTAATTAAGGTTTTTGATCTTTTTTATTAGTTGTTAATATTATAAGGAAAACGTTCTAGGATTGAGGAGTAGTAGTTGGAGGATTTTGAAGTGTTAAGGTCAGCGAGGTGGACTATTGTCAGAGTAGTGATGAAGTATGGGTGTATTTGTTTGGTGATTCAAGTGAAGATCAAGAAGTGATGTAGATGGCTTTGCGGTGCGGGTTGTCTATTTGGTGAAAGTGCCAGGAAGAGTTTGAGGTCAGCAAGGAAGAAGATGGGTTATGTGTTTTTGCAGCAGGAGTTGCTTGTATATGAAGGTGGGTTATTTTTTTCTTTTTGTTGCATTTTTAGTTCTAATTTTTAATGAAGCAGGGATTAAACAAAGGATTCTCTTTTTATAGTAACAACCCACCATTAAACTCATTTATAATAGCTTCATCTGAATCTTTATGTGCCCAGCCCTGCATGTCGCCAGCGTAGGAGATCATGTACACAAATTTACTCTGTTAAAGTTTCTAGTGTAAGTCAAAATACCAAACATGAATGAATGGTTACCCTAGTTGTTATTGAGCTTAACCAGCTACACTCCATCTGCGGTTTAAAAGAAGAAATAAAGTAGCAAAAATTCTCAACCTCCATTGTTTACCCTCAATTCAATCATAGTTTTAGTACATAAGATTCAAAAATATATTGATTACATGAATAACACAATAATGTAGTTCAATCTGAATCACTTAATTTACCAGAAAATATTTATAGTACACTTTTTCAACTGTATAAAACATACTAATGAAAAGAAGCTAAAAGGAGGAAGCGCTTTAGGTACAAATACCATGAATAAGTTGTACAAATAGAATAACTGTCTGACCTTCAAGGTAAACATGAGAAGGCAAGCCCCCACTGCATTTTGATCCGAAATCTATATTGATAATGTAAAACATAAAATGTTTATTTGTCAATTGCCATATTTGATTCAATGTAAATCTTCAACTAGGAAATCAAATGCACAGTTTGAATTAAGACAACATATTCTGGGTGAAGGCTTGATGTTAACGAAACATATGGTTTTACTTGAATTATTAAATCCAGTCTTTATTCAAGTTCTTTTTTGCCCAACACCACAAAAGAGTTTACATCTTCTACTTTATAATTATCTAGGATCAAAAAATTTCCACCATAAGTATCATTAATTTACCATTTTCTACTTCTCTGCATATGGAATGATAGTTAAATTATTTTTAAAAAAAAAACTGTGCAACATGCAATGCCTATAAAGGTGTTGCTAAGCCTGTTTCAAGTTGTGCCTAGCCACACTGCTATGCACTATGAAGGAATGAAATTCAATGTAATTTGTACTGGTATGGATACAAATATTATTGGTTCAAATAAAAGTTGATTGCTCTTTGTGGTCTTTTCTTGCTATACTCCTGAGCTATTTGGGATAAGGTGGGTCAATTTCATGAGAATTACCTTTTTTATTTGTTTAGTTTGCATGATTAAACTAGAATGCTTTCACATTCATTATACCTTTCAAAGTTCATATAGTTCTATGTGATGATGCTTACTTGCAAACTTGGTTGTAGTGTGGACAACCAATATGTTAGCACTTAAAGTTGATACTAATTTTATTGCCAAATTATAAGTACACTCTTGTGCATTGATGAGCCTGGACTTTACCCCGATAATGCTACAAGAATTTTTCTTTTTATGTTTTTAATTTGTTGTTTTACTCCTTTTTATACATGTTTGATTTAATTCTTAATTGCAACTTCAAATCTCAAATAGAACAAATTGACATATGCCCTTCTTTTAATGTAGCATAGTTCCCTTGTTTCCATTAAGGATGGATTTTTGTAAATGGAAGTTTCATTTGTTGCTCATTTTAACTTTTTGATTCTCATGGCTGAGGTTACCTTAACTTCTCAGTAGATTCTAAATTAGATCATACTTCTCTAGAATTTGATAAAGCAAGGGCAACTTTCTAAACATCCATATCTGCATACGTACATACATGCATGCATATCCCCATGTGTGTATTTTCACTACCGAGGCACAGTTTCTAATAATGAATTTCAGTCATCTTCATAAAATTTAAAATATAAATATAAACACAGTATAATCTAACAGTCCAGAAATACTGCGTCGTTGTATCACTAATTTGTGTCCCAACATACTTTCCTATAGACACACATGCACACACTATGTATATGTCCATTATTAAAAAAAAAACTAACAAGTTGGGATTCGTAAACCATGTACAAGTGATAACATACAACTTCTTGTGCATACATGATGCATATGACTCTTGAGAGACTCCAAAGGAATTGAAATCTCGTCGTTTTAAAGCCATATAATGTAGCTACATGTGGGCCTAGGTAAAAACATCCCGGGGACATCAAAAGCTTTTCCTATGAGCTAAACTCTAAAGGAGTTCGCCCATTCCCTTTTTGGAAACCTCGTGGCTTAATAAATTCTAAAGTAATATTACTTTATTAAGAAGTTTCATTTTTATATTTTAGATCCTTCGTATTTTGAGATAATCATGGCATATTTGATCTTAAGGCAGGAGTTTGAAGTTTCACATGGCTTGTAATGTCACATTGTCCATCATGCTTTCATATTAGTTCTTTGCACTTGAACTTGGTTTGCATTTATCCTCATTTTATTTCTTGTATATAGAAGGTGTTAAAAGTTATTCAGGTGAAATTTGAGAACACAAAGGAGGAGTTAAATGTATATTTGGTGGTATTTGCTGGAGATTTGGTTGACATTATGGAAAAGCATGCAGACAGCCATCCTGAATGAAAAGAAACTCTCGAGGACCTACTATTGCTTGCTAGGAGCTGTGATGTCATGTTTGCTAGTTAGTTCTGGCTACAATGTGAAGGCATTGTATAAATCTGGATGATAGTCATCAAGAACTGTCGATCGGTGTACTAAAGAAACTCTACACTCGCATGCTTTTTATTTTTAGTAGGTGTACACAATTACTTTAATTTCACAAAGAGAGTGGTTTAGATGAACTCGTTATGGATCTTAGGGGTCTTCAATGTTCAAATAAAAAAATAATTGTACCTGGAATAGGTGAAAAAGGCTCATCGGTTCAAGAGGTGTCACCGAATCAATAGGTATTTTAAGCAAGTTTCATAACTAAGAGCAACTTAACTTGAAATGGAAACGAAGTCGTGAGATCAAACCACTGAGTTTTCCCCCACAGCTTGATACCAAACTTGTAAATGAAGTTGATCATTCAGTAAAAAAAATGATCATTCAATAATAGAAAATGGGGGGAATATACCAACATGGAAGCCTCTTCCTTCTCACGTCGGAAAGACACCGAAAGAATCTATAATCATAAAAGAGGCTGATAGTCGAGCATCTGGTAAAGAGATTATTTCACATATACTGAATCATAAAGATAGTTCAGATATAGATGGTATTGAAAATAGTCAACCAGACTCCATTGATTTTGGAGCTTCTGATGTGCGTTGTTGCGGTGGTTCAAAACACGTGCGTAATTATTATTGGCCATATGGAGATCAACCAAATATTTCCAAAGAGGGTGCAATAATGTGTCGCATATGTGAGGAATATGTTCCTAGATTATATATCAAGGATAATCTTAGGATCTACACGGCTAATAATAGATGTGATCAAAGGGTTTGAAGGTCGATGACCATTTTGTCAGAATTACTGAGACCTTAGAGAAGATGGTAGAGGCTTATAAACAAAGAGACACATCTTGTGCAAGTTCTGATAGGGGTAAGCAAAAAACTGAAATAAAACTGAAACCGAACCGAAACCGATAAAAACTGAAACCGAAAATAAAAAAACCGAACCGTACTAATATTTCGGTTTCGGTTTTAGGTCCAAACCGAATTCAAAAAAACCGAACCAAACCGAATTATAAAATGTTGCACATTGTCTCTTACTGCATGTTGCTCTGTATTATATGATATATACTCACTGGTCACTGCTTCACTCATTTGATTTAGCTGAATACAGTATTAGGGGTAGACTAATATAAAATGTCCATTTTTTCTTTTTGTAGATTCTTGGATGTTTTGAATTGAAGATGAAAGTTTAGGTATCAGTAGACTATTTTCTAGAATTTCAAGTTGCTCCTGCTTATTTCTTTTTTTGTTTTTGTCTTCGGCTTAGAGCTAGCTAGCTTAGCTTTGTACTACTTTGGATGACTTATAGTCTATTGGTCTGTACTGTGTACCATGTGTCTCAATACACTTGGTTGAAACAATTTATTTTAGTTTTTGTATGGTTGTTTAAAATTATAATATTTTTTGTTTGAATCGGTTTTAAAACCAAAACCGAACCGATAAAAACTGAAACCGAGGTTTTGAAACCAAAACCGAAACCGACGCTTTGGTTATCGATTTTTAAAACCGATGTCTTTTGGTTCTAATTTTGGTTTTACCCCAAAACTGAACCGGGTTTTCTCACCCCTAAGTCCTGGTGTCTTCGAAGCTTTTAACCTAGGCTTAATTGAAGAGTTTGATATCAATTTCTCAAAGCTAAGCGACTGAAAGGTTCAGTGGACATGCTCGATTGTTTTCAAGAGATAGATAATTCAATTTTTGATGATATTCTATGGGTTAAAAAAAGATGCCAGGGATATATTCAAATATGGAGCAAGATGATTCTAGTGTCATCGTTCATCATTCTACAACATTTCCAAATTTTACCCGATGTTTTGATTATTCTACGTCACTTTCATCATGCTGTAATCCAAATTCTTCACAACCGAGTACTACCTTTTGTTCGTTATCTTACGGATTGTTATGGAATACTAAAAAATAGTTCATTTGCGTGAATCCCTTGACATTAACAAAGCTCTGGTTACCCAAAATCATGCATTATCTATTGAGTGTGTTCCTGGAACATCTCTCAACGAAGAATACAGAAGCAATAACAAGCTACTAAATATGCAAGAATCTTTAGGCAAGCTTACGGGACTACCGAAGATAAGCAGGCATCAGCCACCTGTTAGCTGTAAATTAAGAAGCATCAATGGATAGAAAAGAACAAGTAGAAGACTGTAAAAAAAATTACAGCTAAAAATGGAAGTTGGATCTGAAAATGAAGTGGTTGGTAATGTTAGAGATTGCAGTGGCATGCACAAAGTAGTTTTGCCACCACATAGAAGCACAGTTAAGAAAGTGAAGTTGAAACTGAAAGAGACATTCTTTCCAGATGACCCCTTCAGCGGTTTTAACCATCTATCTTACAAAGAAAAATGGATCTTCAATCTTCAGTATTTGTTTCCTATTTTGAGTGGGGCACCTAATTATATATTTTCGTTCTTCAAATTCGATCTCGTTTCTGGTCTCACCATTGCTAGCCTTGCTGTTCCCCAAGGCATTAGTTATGCGAAACTAGTAGATTTTCCTCCTATCCTTGGCCTTTATTCAAGCTTTGTACCACCACTTGTCTACGCTGTACTCGGAAGCTCAAGAAATGTAGCACTGGGGCCTGTATCAATTGCCTCATTGATCATGGGATCGATGCTTCGTGAAGTAGCAAATCCGAACACAGAGGCACTTCTATTTCTTCGGCTTGCTTTGACGTCCACTTTTTTTGTTGGGTATTTCAGGCATCCTTAGGAATACTAAGGCTAAGATTTGTTATTGACTTTCTTTCGAAAGCTACGCTCACTAGATTTATGGATAGTGTTGCGGTAATAGTTTCTTTGCAACAGTTGAAAGGTGAGTTGGGAACTGCACATTTTACAACAAAAATGGCTTTGGTGCCTGTTTTGATCTCTGTTTTCCACAGAGTGGACGAGTGGCCATGGAAAACGATATTATTAGGGGTCTCCTTCCTGCTTTTTCTTTTAATTGCAAGGCAAGTGAGTATCAGGAAGCCTAACTTTTTTGGGTATCAACAGAAGCACCATTGGCTTCTGTCATTATTTCAGCCCTCCTTATTTGTTTACTCAAGGGTCAAAATCATGGAATTGACATAATTGGAAAACTCGGACGTGGATTAAATAGTCCTTCTTGGAATAAATTAATATTTGATGGTTCACGTATCAGTACTGTTATACGAACTGGTGTAATTACATGAATTATTTCTCTGACTGAAGGATTTGTTGTAGGGAGAACATTAGCGGCATTGAAAGACTATAAGGTTGATGGGAATAAAGAAATGATGGCAATTGGTATTATGAACGTAGTTAGTTCATGTACTTCCTGCTATGTCACTACAGGTTTTTTTTCTCGATCAACGGTGAACAACAATGCTGGTTGCAAAACAGCTGTTTCAAACATAGTCATGTCTTATGGTTACTTTACTTTTTCTTATGCCACTTTTCGTTTACACCCTTAACACAGTAGTATCCGCATCGTAATCTCAGCTGTTATTGGCCTCATAGACATCTCTACTTCATTGCAAATCTGGAAACTGAACAAAATGGACCTCTTAGTTTGCATATGTGCTTTTCTTGCATTGCAAATCTGGAAACTGGATAAAAGTGCTTCAATGCCCTTTTCTTTCATGACTAATCTAATTTGTATTCAACTATTCAGGGAGAAATATCTGCAGTTGTGTGATGCAGTTTATGTTGAAAACGCTGGTATCGAAAGCACAATGATGGATGAAGAAGATGATGTAGTTCGTAGTTTGAGCTCCAGTCCTTCTCACCCTACAAACAAAGATCGAACATCTATTGATGACTTTGAGATACTAAAGCCTAACAGCAGAGGGGCATTTGGCCATGTCTTTTTAGCAAAGAAAAGAATAACTGGTTACCCTTTTGCTATTAAAGTACATGCTATGATATGACATTTCTGGTCATATATATATAATATGTATATATAGATATATGTATATGTGGATATATGTACATATCATGGTTCATTAACAAATGTTTAATTTATTTTTTGGATAATGCTTTTTTCTTTTTTTCTTCAATTAATGGCGTGTGCAATTAATTTATTCCTTATGTTCACTATTTTAGTGATGATTATTTGCAGGTTCTAAAAAAAGCCGACATGATATGCAAAAACGCAGTTGAGAGCATATTAGCCGAACGTGATATTTTAATATCTGTACAAATCCTTTTGTGGTAAGAACCTTTCCTAAGTTTATTTCTCACTTATGCAATTTGATTGATTTTCCTTATGTCAGGGATATCAAATTTTGTAAGGTGCGATTTTTCTGTACTTTTATTTCCCGAGAAAACCTCTATCTTGTGATGGACTATTTGAATGGCGGAGACTTATATTCGTTGCTGAGGAATTTAGGATGCCTGGACAAAGATGTGGCTTGGGTGTATAAGTTCAATTTTCGAAAAGAAAAATGTCTTAGAAACACAGCAAAAATTTACCCACTATGCAAACTCATTTCCAGGTTCTTGCATTGGAATACCTGCATTCTTTGCGTGTTGTACATCGAGATTTGAAACATGACAATTTATTGATTGCACATGATGGCCATATTAAGGTAAAATGGAAATCCTGAGTTAAATCATCTTGGATAGATTTAAGTCCGGTCTCAAGCATACCCATATTTTAAATTTTATTTATTCATTTACATGTTTGGTTGTCCATACATCTTCATTTGTCCATGACATTGAAGATGGGCGAATTTAATTGTAACTTTTTCTTCATTAATTATCGTTGAGGTTAGTATACAGTTTGATCTCTCACATAATCTGACGGCGCCTTAGATTTACCATGGCTTTGTTAGTTTGTTGATTCTACTCGTGAAGGTACATTTTTGTGATAATTACTTGTAGAAGAATACCTATGATAAATTTCCTTTAGCACGTCTCTGTGGGCTTATGGAAAGACCAAAAGATTACCATGCTTGTTACAAAAGTAACAACATTGTAATCAGAAACATAATTATCAATGATGAGGACTATATTAAATCAAGCAATATACGGAACTATATGTAACAAGTTCTCCTCACATCACCAACAACTTTTTCAATATTCAAACATGAATAGTTTGAATCTATATTTTGTGTTTGTATAGTTTGTCTGTGTAATATATTTTGTGTTAGTGCAATTTGGCAACAATGTTGAAGCCTGCTGACCAACCTCATTGCTGAGTGAGGGTTTGCAAAAAACTAGAATAATAAAAAATAAATTGTTATTCAAACTATTGGCGAGTTGGCACTTAATATCCATGTGGCATGTTGAATTTATACGTTCTGTGGGTATACACACACACATGCATACACACACACACACATATGCCCACTGACAATTGCATGTGATCATCCTCACTATTTTTATTTTCTTCTTTTGTCCTATATTTAGCTATTCGAACCATTTGGCCCTATTGAGCTTGTACAATTACCAATGGATTTGGAAACAAGACAATGCAAGGGTTACAGTTTTGTTCAAGTAAGTAATTTAAAGTACCATGTAGTTTACTAAAACATAATTTGTGCATATTCTAGTTGATTCATGTGCTAATATTTTGGTTTTCACAGTTTTCTCAAGTTGAACATGCCAAGGCGACTCAAATTTTGAATAACGAGCTAGAGATAGCTGGAAGAGCCATTAAGATTACCACACTACTCTGTTTTCAGATTTGTTTTCACAAAACCGCATCTATGTATGATCACAAATCTTACCTAAAATGACATTTGTTTGCAGGTATCAGCAGTCACAGATCATGTAATTGTCGCTGAACCTAGGGCAAATGCCGCTGATCTTGACAACGACAAGGGTGGTTTGGTGAGTATTCGGATGTCTTTTATTATTTGCTACTTACAGTTATCAGCTAACACGGTTATCACCTTTTGTAAAGTTTATAAACTGATTGCACTAAAAATAATGAAATCATTTTTTTATTGGAGGCATTTCTATTTGTAAAGTTTTCTCTTAGCTAATTGTTAGACTTTCGGTATTACAGGTTTTAGGTATCCCAACTAGTGAAGAGATTAAATGCATGAATCCTAATTACACAAAATTTAGATTTTTACAGATCAAGGCTTGTCTATGGCATAAGGTAAAAATAAATGAGAGCATAAGATATTAGCTTTTTTTCTTACATAATTTTGGAGCTAGGAAATATGGTACTCAAAGCAGCTGCAAGAAGCGATCTGAAACCAGTGACTTTGGAGCTAGGAGGAAAATCTCCGATCATAGTTTTGGATGATGTTGATGTTAATCTAGTTGTAGAACTTGCTCATTTTGCATTGTTCTTTAATCAATTATGGCATAAACAAGAATTTATGTATTATAATATTATTTTGTTCGTACTAGTTGTGTATACTTGTTTGTAAATAGTTTTGGTATGTGGATTCGCATATTTTGGCAAAATAATATTATTGAAATGATTATGGATATTATACTTGATTATGAGCTTAATGTGTTTTTTAATTATTTAAATATTGTGATTATCGATGCTGGTTTGAAAATGATAATTATGCGATTGGTTATTTATTTTAGTATTGCTATTGTATGAGATGAAATAAGACGTAGCTAAAAACATATTAATTAGCTTTAGTAGGGTTTCTGAAACACTACAGAAAATATTATAGTAGCATATGAAAAATGCTATAGAAAATAAAAAAAAGAAAGGTGCGAGTATCACTTTGGTTGCGTTTTTAAGATGCTGCCAAACAAACATTAGGTAGGGTTTTTGAAACGCTATTGTATGTTCATTTTTTGTAGCGTTTACTATAACACAACTAAAACTTATGGACTTTAGTTGCATGTCGTATCATAACGTTTATCGAAACGCTACGACAAGTTTTAGCAGCGTTTTTACAACGCTGCGAAAGGTTTATTCTGGTGTAGTGCACGACCTAGTAAGACTAAATTTGATACCACTAACAGATTCAAAACACGAACATGAGCTACCTTGTAAGGTTTGATTAAATTAGAAATAAAAATAAAACAAGTTAGTAATTTACAAATATACATAATCAATGTGGTGAAATCAATGTGTGGCCTAATCAGCAATGGTTTTGATATGAATTATCACTAACTTTTGAAACTGAATTATCAGGAGAATACATAAAACAAGCAACTAAGGATACTGAACACAAAGTCATAACATTAC
Source organism: Allium sativum (assembly GCA_030737875.1). Taxonomy (NCBI): domain Eukaryota; kingdom Viridiplantae; phylum Streptophyta; class Magnoliopsida; order Asparagales; family Amaryllidaceae; genus Allium; species Allium sativum. The sequence continues at coordinate 90,290,528 of CM060920.1, forward strand.
ATTGCTGCACCAAAACAAAACAGTACAGACACAAAGACTATACAGGTGATACAAAGACAATACAGTTGTACCTAATACAAAGAATGATACAATAATTTAATTTTGTCTTCAAATGTTTAGCCCTTGAAGTTGGTCGTTAAGTCTACTAACTTCAGTTCGAAAACCAATAAATCGATTTTGCAGCGTTGTAAGTTGATGTTGTAATTCATTTGCGTACTCAGCGGATCGACTTGGAAACTGATGGTCAATCCACTGCCAAATGGTACACCCTGTGGGATAAACATGACATCTAAGATAGCGACTACCGATGTTAAATCCAATCGAAATAACATTTTCTACAACGGCATACCCACACTCACACATTATGATTGATGAGTTAACTTGTTGTTCGTTAACCACTTGGTTGTTTTAATGCTGATGACACAAGGCAACATGACTTTTTCGTCGCATTACCCTTTCTTCACATCGTTCTTGTTCTCGCCTTTGTCTTTGGAGTTCTTCTTGCTCTAGTTCATGCTCACGCAAATCATCGTAGTTCCTTTCTTGCATCTCTATATAGAAATCAATAGGAGTTTCTGGTGATGATGGGTTTAACAGTCCTAAATCACCCATGCTCAGGGTATCATCATAGTCATATGATGTAGGAAGAGAAATATACATTATTTAACTACAAACAAAAATAGCCATTTAAACATTTAAATTGGATTTCTTTTTTCTTTTGTCCTCTTTTCACAATTTGACATTTAAACATATTAAGGCAGCGTTAATTTATTTACTAATACATCAATGGCTTGGCAAACATAAAAATACATAACTTGCACAATTTCTACACATGCAAACATATAAATACAACACTTCAAGTATAAAAAACCCGAAATATTCAAATTAAAAAACCCTAAACATATAAACATTCAAATAAAAATGAGCAGCAAAACCCTAACTTAAGGTAATCGGCATACCCAAATTACACAGAGACTTTGAATGTAGACCAAAATAAGTTAGAGATGAAATCACCTAAATAAAACCGAAATGATGAAGCCCTAACTACCCGTAATTATCCTAAATGAAGCAAATCGGAGATATGAAGTTTGTAAAGTAGGAGCAACCGGAGGTATATAGTTTGTAATTGAAGTCAGAGTAGCAATCGGAGGTGTTTGTGGACAGATTTCGTGGAGAGGGAATAGTACAGAGGGAAGAGTAAGGGAGAAATTTGTTTTAGGGGGAAGTATTCCGTGAACGGGGAAAAAGTCACGCCAAAATTTTACATAACTGAAGCGGGGATCGGATTGAACTATTGGATTAATCAACATCTACGGTTATTTATTTGTTTAAACTGATAATGTGGATAGCTGATCTGGATTGTATTTATGTAAAGCTACGCTTTGAACTGGTGTTGCAAGTCACAACACAACAATTCCAACTACAACAATGCATTCACATCTAATGTAACAACATATGAATATTGTTGCAAAAGATCAAAAAAAGCGTAGCTTTCGCCACACTTTTCATGCAACGCAAACAAATTAGTGTCGAGTATGCCCACTTTTGTAGTAGTGAAAATAGGAGAACTAGAAAGAACCAAAGATAGATATCATTCTTTCTTACATCGGCTCTTACTTACTTCCATTTCTCGATCCCTTTTACCAACACCTTTCCTATTATACTTTCGACATTAGCACACTTATGTTGCTTTTCCACTTGTCATCCTTAAGTTTACCTTTTTAGGAAGTTTTGCTCACTCCTAATTGGTTGGTTACCAAAATATACAAAAATCTATTTCCATAGCATAAGACAATCGAATTCATAGGAATCCGTGATTATAAGTTTTTTCTTTTTCTTTTTTATTATCTCTAAGTGGACGAGTAGTGTGCAATACGGCTAAATCCTTATTCCGTGCTAACCCATTCATTCTTGCAATGATGTTTTCTATGTTAATTACAAACCAAACTATGGAAATGCATCCTTTTTTCTTAACCAATCAATCAAGGTTATTCTTAACTTCCTAGTTTCCCTTTGTCTCTAAGTTAATAAGGTTGTCACATCCATCATTAGCCCTATTTTTATTAAGCAACAAGTTCTCTCTAATTTCGACCTTGCCAAACTACCGAGCTAAACGGGTTTATCCACTTATCAAAACTTCAACCTATGACGATTCGTGGTTCCTATACATAGAAAAACTTACATAGGTTGTTCTATAGATAACTTAACGAAGAGATTCAGATTTCGAAAGAGTTAAAAGAAGGTTCTAACTGACTAGGGGGAATAACTTTATTTTCAAAAACAACCTTTTGTTTTCCGAAAAATAAGTTTTATTTCAAAAATTCTTTCTTTTAAAATATTTTTTTTAGTGATCTTGCAACCTTAGGTTTTGATACCAAATGTAACACCCCATATTTCTTAACGTCACTCATATGAGGATTTCGTTAAGAAAATATAGAGCATTGTAGGTAAACATTACAGGGACTAAGATTTCACAAGACATCAATAATAAATTTACAGCGGAAGTAGAAACAATTTATATTAAAAATGACATAAACCATATTCATTTCAATTTAACCTAGTTGTTTCAAAATATTATGTCTTGAAATCTCAGTCAAAACAACATTAGAGTACAAAATAATATTGTCTCCCAAATAGTCAAAAAGATACAGCCTAGACTTGAAAAAGGAACCGAAATCAATACACCTTTTGAACGCATCCATCAAGATAGAATCAACAATTAAATCTGAACTGTATAGTTCCTCCATGTAAGTCTGAGGGGAAGAAAAGAGGAAGAAAGAAAGAAAAATGAGTCAGACATAAAGTCTGGTGAGCTGCTACGATTACTAGCACGACTGATAAGTTAAGGAAAACAGATAAAACCATAGTTCTAGTATAATAAAAGGTAAGTGTCTGTGCACACCTAAAAGTGAACAAATATTGATAGGAATGACATAAAGGATTTGATATTCTCATTTAATTACGATGATAATAAATATGATCATACTAATGACAATAAATAACTGTGACTGTTTTGCACTTCTACAACTCAAAACGAAATAAATAATTAGGAGGAAATTTCCTAATATTACCCTTCGATAGACTTACATACTCCAACATGATAACCTATGTCGACCATGGCCCCGGGTTTACCAAGCTCGACCCATCAACTCCAAAGGACATAGCGTTAATCATAGGTGTTACAGCGTCTTATTTTCCCTAATCAGCGCGATGCACGCTCATCTCCCCGCCGAAACGCGTCAGTGCATTGTTTGGACCTCTTACTACCCAGTACAGTATAGACGTGCCTTCGCCTCCTCGTAAAACCCTGATGTAGTAATAAAAAGGAAAACTGGCTGATATGGATCCCCGACCAAAAATGCAATTCTGTAACAACCCAAAAATTTACCGCTTGAATTTACAAGTAAATTTTTAATATCAAAGTAATGAGTTGCAATTAAAATAAATCTCTGTTAAATAATAAAGAGTAATAGTGAAATAATTTTTAAAACTAGTGTACAAAAATATTTAATTCGATGTGAAATTAAATATGTAACCGGAAGTCGTTTATCAAATTCTCAACCTTTCATCAGCTTAAACTTATCAGAAAGGTCATGACGCGCTCGTGTATGCTAACACACATTATATATTAAGTTAGCATGGTTGTTAAACATGAATATATGTATTCATATAAGGGAAAATAAATTTAAAATAAGAAGCTTATCATGTAAGCTAAAAGAAAAAGAAAAAAGAAAAAAAAGATAAGGACACATAACCCTCTTAAATGTCCATATGTAGAAACATCTTAGGACACCTAAGTAAGCATGTTTAATCATCTTATGGTTTGCATGAATGATGATGGACAAGTGTCCAAGGTCAAAAAGACTAAATAGCCTTGAGAAATGTTACAAATAGCATGCCATTTCGATAAAGGAAGACACCAAGAAAAATCCTCCTACTTATTTTGGTCATATCTACCAAACTATATATTCAAATTGAGTGATTCTTTTTTTGTTGGAAAGCTATTTCAAAATGGAAGAACTTTCATTCAGATCAATTTGTGAGATTCATAAAGGAGAATTTTCTGGCATATGTTTTTATTTTCAGAAATACATACTCTCAGTTTTAGAGCCATAATTTTTGATTTAATTAGCCAAATTGCCTCAAATTTTTACAGTAGAAAGATATTTTAATGATAAACAACTTTTCTTAATCACTTTTGCCAAATCCGAGAGTAATTTATGAAAAAATCAGCGAGAAGTGAGTGGATTTATTATTTCTGTTTTTTAGCCCAGAAATGATTGGTTCATTTTTAGAGGCCATAACTTTTGATTTACTTGGCCAAATCAGCTCAAATATTGTCGTTAGAAAGATACTTTAATGATGAACAACTTTCTTGTTTATCACTTTTTCTAATTCGAAGAGTAGCCTTGATGAAATCCTATTGCAAGTGAAGTGTTTCGCTCCTTTTGCTCTTTAAATGCAAAATTTGTTGTTTTTACTTTCAAAATTCATATTTAAATACCCAACACTCCAAATCCTCTCAAATTTGGGCTTGAGACTCCTCAGAATGTGATAAATCAACTGTAAAAATTGTGGATGTTAAATCAAAGTGAAAGAGGGTTGAAGCATGTTAAACCCGAGAGCAACGTAGTTTGACGTGAACGTTGCGAGTTGCGATGATTCGAGAAAGAGACTTGCTTGCTTTGGAGTGATGGTAAGAACTATGTTATGATCTACGAAAGCTTTTTCATGAAGTTAGCAAGGAGTATTGTGAGTATATCCATCGTCTAAATGATTACTAATTTCTTATGCTTGTGTTTTGATTTAATGTTGCACATGACTTCACCATTCTATATTGGTTGTGATTTTTGCTTTGACAAGCAATCAACATATACAACTGATGATTGAGGACATTTATGATTAGTAAGAGCTTATTAGAGAAATATAAAGGTGGTTTGAGATTGTTTTATGAAGGAGTTTTGGCATAAAGAAGATGATTAGCACTTATAATGAAAGATGCTTATCTTTTGAAAGAAAGTTCTACAAGAGATATATAGATGTCTTTCAAAATAAGCATCTACAAATTGTTTTACCCCAACATGATATAAAGAGTATTTTGGAAATAATTATTGAATTTAAATGTTTTGTAAAGAAGAACTACGTTGGCTTGATCCTTTATCTAATTGCTTACCCAATTAGATATAGGTACGTAGACAGTCACAAGGGGTAGTGATGCAGCTGCTTTATTAATAAAATATTTTTTGTTTATTACTTGTTATTACATCTTGTGTTGGTGCATCTTTCATGTGTTAACAATTATGCCATACTAACGTAATTATCGAGTGTGTAGTAATGAATATCGATGTCCATCTCATTAGAGTTGCACAAATGGTAGATTTACGGTAATTTTGTTTAATTCGTATTTAAGCACACCCTGCGAATTAGATGTAAAACTCTGATAAGTGGTATTTATTAAAATTATATCCAATGCATTTAATGATGTTGTATATTTATCAAATAAAATGGTAACTGTCATTGTTTGTTTTAAACGGACAGGGTTTTCGGAAATTTTTACTGGTCCGAAATTCCGTGGCGTTACAAATTTGACATAGGTAACCCCTAGACAGTCCCCGATTTAATTTACTAGTGCCAAGACCCCCGTAGAATTATTATTGACCGCCTAGCTACCCTAGACCCCCGTATTGTCAACAACCGCCTAGGTCACTAAACATTAATTATTTTAATTGGTAATGTCCCGTATTTTCTGACCGTTTATTTGAAATATTTTATTTATTTAAAATATTGATTTGAGTTTATATAATTGAATTTAACTATTTTTACTTTGAATATTATTTATATTAATAATATAATAATATTCTATTTTTGTAATATTTGGAAAATGTTGAATTTGCTGTACAATGTGAACGAGCGATTTAAAGTGGTTTAAATATGGTTTATATTAATTATATTAATATATTCGTTATTAAAACGACGTTAGAACGTTTAATTTATAATTATATTATAAAACGAGCTGCAGCGGAGCGGTAGTTCGTAATATGGCGTTTTGAACTTTAAACGGCTGTACAGGATCCAATATGGGTCGGATTTTCTCGAAACAAGAAACGTCCGAATCTGTTGGATAATATTTTTCTAATGGAAGAGAAAAATCGAGTTTTCATGTTGTAGATTTTGTTTTATGTCCAAATCAAATTTTTAAATAGTCGCTATGGAATTTCCTTATAAGTTATAACATTTATTTATATTAAATAAAGGGTTTTTAAATATTTATAATATCGATTTGGCTTCAAACTCAAACCGAGCTATTTCATTATGGTAGTATATGAAATTCTGGTCAGGTATGGTCAATTATAATATTTTAATATTATTATATTGAGGTACTTTAAAATTAGTTTATTTTTATGTAAATGGACCTTTATTCAAACGACCCTCGTTTTTGACGAAACAAATTTTATTGAGACCATAATAGCTAATTATTGCTAGATTTCAAGTTGTGCGTAAATCAGGGTTAATTTGTGAGCGTGGCAAAATAAAATGCGAATAAAACGACCATTCGGACGTGAATGAGCACCGTTTGAGCAAACGAACTCGGAATTCGATGAATCAAGTTTCATTAGGACCGTATCGTCAAATTATACTATGTCGTCCATTCGCATCTCGAATGGGGTTTGTATGTGATCGCAGGAGCCAATAAACAGTGTTTGAAATTGCGATAGGCACGAAATAAAAATCGTTAGTCAACGTCGATTGTCACATCAGGTTAAAGTATTGATTTTCCCGCTTATATATACCTCTCAGATCAGAAATTTCCAGCCCAAGCCTCATTTCTATCCATCATTTTTGCAGAAAAGTCCTCGATCACTAATTAATTTATATCTTCAAATCTATTGGGAATTTCTTATGGCAACCTGAAGCAAATATATAGATCGGGTTGTTACCTAGCCACTGTAAAAAATTGGGGGCGAACGGGGTACTGTGGTGGTCGGAATCGGCCTGGAACCGTGGATTTTGATTTTGATTTTTCATGGTTTTTGAGGAGTTTGGTTAACGATTGGTGGAGCTGTTAAAGGAGGATGTAGAGGGAAGACACGGCTTCGATTTGGCACCGGTCACGAGTTCTCTAGTGGTCGGAGGAGGCCGGGGTATTTAGCGCTGTTTTCAAAAGTGGCGGTCGGGTATGCTTCGATTCCGGCGAACAGATGGCCTATGGGGGAGTCGAGGCTGAAGGTCGACGAAGCGTGGTGGCAAGGCGGTTCTAACCGTGGTGGTCCCGTCAGCTATTGAGGTGTGTGGCGGCGGAATTTAGTAGTTGATCGGAATTGGGGGAGATCCAAATTCACGGCGGTCGAAGAGGTTTGGTGGCCGAGGGCTTCTGGCGAAGGTAGACGGTGAAGTGGGGTGCCGGCGGTCGGGTCGATGGGTGCCCAGGTCGACCAGAGGCGGCACGGTGATGGTATGGTGGAGGGTAGCTTTGTAAGAAGGGGGAGAATGATGGTGTGAAGATGTCATCGGGTTTGAGAAGCCAGCAAAGGTGAAAACGCGTTTTTGATTCCTCCCATAATGACGTGGCGGTTGGTAATTAAGGTAATTGGTTTTTAATTACTTAGTTAAAATATTAATTAGTTATTAATAATCGTATATATATTCAAACTTTAAACTAGCATAACTTCCACATACGTTAACGAAATCTGACGAAACTGGATCCGTTGGAATCACAGGGACGAGACCTAGACGACGGCACTGACTAGGCATTGATCTGACACAGTTGAAATTTTAGCTAATTTTGAACGTTCATTTCAAATTAAATGCAACAAACGCATCCACTGTCAACTGAAATGAACTGGTGAGTTAATTCTCACACCTTCTGGAATCCTGTGATGTGGTAAATTCATATTAAAATATAATTTACCTTTAAAAGTATAAATTGGTTGATTGGTTGCTATTGACTATTATTGTTTGATTGGTTGCTGTTATTTATATTTCATCGTTTTAAATTAGTAGATCATATGAAATTTATTTCATATGTTATTATGGAATGTGTAACGAGCTGTGGTGCAGAGAAGAACAGGCTGGAGGGATCCGACCGGATTCCTCAAATATTATATATGTTGTTTGTTTTATATTATATTTGAACTGATTGAACCCCACATAGTAGTTAAACCTGTTTGAGCGTGATGGTTGAACAGATATTCACCTGTGTTGTGTTCAAAATCAATCGATAGTGTTGATTGGGTAGTTGGTAGTGAATGACCATAAAGGTACCGTTTAGACGTCGTTCTACCATTCGGTGAATCGACGTAGTTTTAAAGTTATAAATTATTTTATAACTGAATTGAAGTTTTTCAGTCATTTATATTAATAATTAAAGCGATGACTTTTAATTAGACATCGATTAAGAAGTGATTAAGTGGCGATTAGTTTTGGTCAAAGGGGCGATAAGAGTTTTATAAAGGGGATTTGTAATCCAAGTTTACAAACGAGATTTGTAAATGAGATTTACAAGTGAATGTGAAGATTTAAATAAGATTTTATTTAATTGCTAAATTAAGTAAAAGGGAATTCAATTGAAATGAAATGATAAGGAAGATGATAAATATATTAGTAACCGACTGGAATATAGTAATGGTAAATGTTTTAAAATAAAATATAAGAAGTTGTTTAAGAAGTTTAATGGAATTTTATAAGTGATTTAGAAGGAATCCAAACAAGGTTTTTAAAAAGGGTCTTTAAACCAAAATGATGACGTTAAAAGTTTAAGAATTGGATTAAGTGAAACCTCGCAAAGGAAAATACATATTGTAGTTTTATGTTAAATATTGGTAATGGATTTTTGAAATAAAAATCCAAGTTAACGAGTCTCATTTAAAGGAGGTGTTAAGCGGATTTTAACTATAAAATCCAAGATAAAGTATATTATAAGATTGCCGAATAGATGGAAGCAGATTATTTGACATGTGGTTTCTATTTTAAGTCCAAGAGTTATAAGTGGGATTATGGTTAAAGTTAAAAGTTGTGTTTTTAATGAAGACTTACTTAATTAAAGGAACTAAGTAAAGGTATTATTGAATGAGGATTTCAAATGTAAGAAAAAGTTTATAAAACCAGATTTGAAATCAAGGTAGTAAATGAGATTTTAATATCAGTGGTTAAGTGACGAACTAACATTATTCTAAGGTAAGAACGTTGTCGATCAAGTTCCGAGAGGTAAATAAAATACCCCAACTTGAATGGCTTCACTATTATCGAGGAATGATATTAGTTTGGGACGAGTAAAGGTGTTGAAATTGGTTTTATCCTATACGAAGAATATTGGACACTAATGCGATATTTTGGAATATAAAGAATACTAAAATATTAGCTGCAATGTAAATAAAAATATTTGGTTAAATTATATAACTTGACATTTGCTTTACCATATCAGAATTGTTAACTTGTTAATACCATTAAGTAAAATATATATATATATATATGTATATATATTGAGATGCAAATTTTAAGGGAAATAGGCAAAAGGTTTTGTAGGAATATGACAATATTGCCAATGGTATAGGAGATGGTCAATTGGGTGTATATATATATATATACGTACTCTAAGGCATATAAAATAGTTTTGATAAATAAATGTTTTAATATATTGGAAGTTTTAGAAGTTATTACCTATTTTGGTAAATCATTTAAAAATAGGCCAAGTAATGCCAAGTATTGAATCAACAAACTCATTTTATTCACACGATTGTTATTTGATAGTTAAATCACCGACTATCAAACCTGACCAATACGATTGTTTGTACGGAAAGACTGGGATCGAATTTATATTCGAAAACCATTCCGACCAGCAAATACGCGAAGATGCTAATCAAGATGGAGAAATTGAAGATCGTGGATCTTCATAAATGGAAGGACTACTTGTTGAATTTCTCTGGCTTGCAACCAGAGTTATTTGATTTGTGATTCTGTCGTAGTTGAAATCTACGGATTGCAAGGACTTCTCGCTACTGATCCTTGGGGTGATTCCTATGCAAGGATGCGATAGGAGGGTGCCTTCGGCTCATCCTGTTCCTGAATGACTTGTATGAACGAGTGTCTGACAGAGTATTTCCAAATGGATCACGTACGTTGATTTCTTCAAACGTATTTCTGTTAAAGGCGGAGAAGGCCATACACCTTATCTTAGCTAAACCGCAGAGTATTTTTATGGACGTCAATTATTGATGTCTGGCGGATCTGACGATGTGGCATTCGAAGTGAATGATGACCAGATGCTCTAAAGATAAATCTCTAGCCTCAAGCCTCATCAACCCGAAATGACAAAAATCGAGCAGGCAGCATGGCTATGTGGGTCGCTCCCATTAGGGTGTATAATCACCTATCTAGAGAAATTCCATTTGCTTCTTTAATCTATATTCGATGCTGTCCCTTTTTTAGGAAACGGTTGCTGATCCCAACCGTTGGTGATATACATTCGATACACTCAAGCAAAATGAGTGGTCGGTTATGTGTGGGTCGGGTTGCAAGACATTCTTGTTGAACCCAGTGTATTCGCCTCTAGAGATACACTATCGGCAGGTGGTCCCATACCTTGTCATAGTCGGAATCCAATATCCAATAAGCCCCCGCGGTTTTGATTGTATACTATATATGTGGAGCGTGAGATGCAAGTGTTCCGCTAGATTGTTAATTATTTGTATTTAGACATTATGATAATATCAGAACAAGTTATGATTTCAAATGTTTTGGGTTATATTAAGGTAAAAACCGTCCGTGTTTATGTGTGGGCTGGTCTTACTATTATCCTTTGATTTCATAATCGATTTTTTTCCAAAGTTAAACAAGTTGTGTGTTTTTCTGTGAATTTATCACTGAAAGTATTCCAGACTGACCCGGTGAATTTTGCTTTACTTCAAATGTGCTCGGGTCAGACCGAGTATGTTCAAGGTTAGATTTCGCTTGGAGTTTCTCAAGCTGGAAGCATGCGGCTTCACCGCTAGTTATATAAAGTTATTCTTCCGTTGTGACTGATATATGTTGTACTCTGATGGTTGGTATGTATATACAGTTCTTTTGTAGAAAAAGATTTGTGATATTATACTTTATCTATTCCGCTGTGAGAATTTGATGTGATGTTCTTCTTCTCTCTTCTATTCTAATATTCTTTCTTTTCTCACCCTCTAATTTCTTTCTATTAACAATCTGGGATTCGATACTTGGGTTTTTGGCAAGTAATACGGGTTTATGTATTATTGTCGAAAATTCGAGCGTCGAAATTTTCCTCTGGTCGTTATAGTGGTATCAGAGCTATTGGTTTAGTGATAACCTTGGCTCTGTGGTATGACTCGATAGAGATAAGGTTAGTAATACTCTAGATTGAGTTGAGTGTGTATATGAGAGCGCGTATTTGTAATTTGATATAAAATTATTTTGAAATTTGGTTTTGCCCAATTTATTTTATAATAAAATAAAAGTGATGATTATTATAATATGGGCAATTAATTGGATTTGCTAATATTGATTGGGATGATATGTTTGGATTGTGATGTTGGTTGCTTGAATATAAACCTGAACATGAATCGACTTGGTTTAAAACCAATATGAAATAAATAAGTTGGATAAATAATCCAAATTTAATAAATCCGAGAGGATAATCAAGGATATAAATGAATTGTTAGGACTTGGTTATTAATAATTATAATCTTGTGTGGATTGAATTGTGTGTATAATTGGTTGATATGAATGATATTGAACCTAATTGACATTTGTTTGGGGACTAATGAAATTCATTTGAGTTGAGAACATGTGCTGAAGAGCCAATTCAGCTTAAAAATCCATCTAAGAGAAATTCTGGAGTTAATTGAATCCTGTTTGAATAGAGCTACGTTATAATTAAGCAGCTCGAATATAAAATATTGCTTATCGCAAAATAGCGCTCGCAAAAAGGTATGCCTACGAAAATATGAAATTTTGGATTTTGTTTGGGTTTTCAGTTTGGATTTTGATTTTTCCGACCCTTTTGGTCGAGGTATATTTATTTCTTGAACCTGCTATATTGCAGATGTCCTCCGTACAAGGGAGACTCTGGCAAAATTTAAGGTGTTAGAAATTTTTTGGGAAATTCTTTTATTTGAATTAATTTAGTTTTACGACTGATTAGATTTGTTTTGGGAATAAAATCGAGTTTTAAAATTATTATTTTTATAAAGATAATGGGTTGTAGCGTACTTTCTACCTTAGCAAGTTCGAGGACGAAATTATTTTAAGGGGGAAGGAATGTAATGTCCCTTATTTTCTGACCATTTATTTGAAATATTTTATTTATTTAAAATATTTATTTGAGTTTATATAATTGAATTTAACTATTTTTACTTTGAATATTATTTATATTAATAATATAATAATATTTTATTTTTGGAATATTTGGAAAATGTTGAATTTGCTGTATAATGTGAACGAGCGATTTAAAGTGGTTTAAATATGGTTTATATTAAATTATATTAATATATTCGTTATTAAAACGACGTTAGAACGTTTAATTTATAATTATATTATAAAACGAGCTGCAGCGGAGCGGTAGTTCGTAATATGGCGTTTTGAACTTTAAACGGCTGTACAGGATCCAATATGAGTCGGATTTTCTCGAAACAAGAAACGTCCGAATCTGTTGGATAATATTTTTCTAATGGAAGAGAAAAATCGAGTTTTCGTGTTGTAGATTTTGTTTTATGTCCAAATCAAATTTTGAAATAGTCGCTATGGAATTTCCTTATAAATTATAACGTTTATTTATATTAAATAAAGGGTTTTTAAATATTTATAATATCGATTTGGCTTCGAACTCAAACCGAGCTACTTTATTATGGTAGTATATGAAATTTTGGTCAGGTATGGTAAATTATAACATTTTAACATTATTATATTAAGGTACTTTAAAATTGGTTTATTTTTGTGTAAAATGGATCTTTGAAATGGGCCTTTATTCAAATGACCTTCGTTTTCGACGAAACAAATTTTATTGAGACCATAATAGCTAATTATTGCTAGATTTCAAATTGCGCGTAAATCGGGGTTAATCTGCGAGCGTGGCAGAATAAAATGCGAATAAAAATACCATTCGGACGAGAATGAGCGCCGTATGAGCAAACGAACTCGGAATTCGACGAAACATGTTTCATTAGGACCGTATCGTCAAATTATACTATGCCGTCCATTCGCATCTTGAACAGGGTTTGTATGTGAGCACTTGAGCCAATAAACAGTGTTTGAAATTGCGATAGGCACGAAATAAAAATCGTTAGTCAACGTCGATTGTCACATCAGGTTAAAGTAATGATTTTCCCGCTTATATATACCCCTCAGATCAGAAATTTCCAGCCCAAGCCTCATTTCCGTCCATCATTTTTGCAGAAAAGTCCTCGATCACTAATTAATTTATATCTTCTAATCTGTTGGGAATTTGTTATGGCAACCTGAAGCAAATATATAGATCGGGTTGTTACCTAGCTGCTGTAAAAAATTGGGGGCGAACGGGGTACTGTGGTGGTCGAAATCGGCCTGGAACCGTGGATTTTGATTTTCGTTTTTCATGGTTTATGAGGAGTTCGGGTTAACGATTGGTGGCGCTGTTAAAGGAGGATGTAGAGGGAAGACAAGGCTTCGATTTGGCACCGGTCTCGAGTTCTCTAGTGGTCAGAGGAGGCCGGGGAGAGGAGATGAACGGAGGTGAAGTGTTTGGGGCTGTTTTCAAAAGTGGCGGTCGGGTATGCTTCGATTCCGGTGAACTGATGGCCTATGGAGGAGTCGAGGCTGAAGGTCGACGAACCGTGGTGGCAAGGCGGTTCTAACCGTGGTGGTCCCATCAGCTATTGAGGTGTGTGGCCAAGAAATTTAGTAGTTGATCGGAATTGGGGGAGATCCAAATTCACGGCGGTCAAAGAGGTTTGGTAGCCGAGGGCTTCTAGCGAAGGTGGACGGTGAAGCGGGGTGCCGGCGGTCGGGTCGATGGGTGCCCATGTCGACCAGAGGCGGCACGGTGATGGTATGGTGGAGGGTAGCTTTGTAAGAAGGGGGAGAACGATGGTGTGAAGATGACATCAGGTTTGAGAAGCCAACAAAGGTAAAAACGCGTTTTTGATTCCTTCCATGATGACGTGGCGGTTGGTATTTAAGGTAATTGGTTTTTAATTATTTAATTAAAATATTAATTAGTTAATTAATAATCGTATATATATTCAAACTTTAAACTAGCATAACTTCCACATACGTTAACGAAATCTGACGGAACTGGATCCGTTGGAATCGCAGGGACGAGACCTAGACGATGGCACTAACTAGGCATTGATCTGACGCAGTTGAAATTTCAGCTAATTTTGAACGTTCATTTCAAATTAAATGCAACAAATGCGTCCACTATCAACTGAAATGAACTGGTGAGTTAATTCTCACACCTTCTGGAATCCTGTGATGTGGTAAATTCATATTAAAATATAATTTACCTTTAAAAGTATAAATTGGTTGATTTGTTGCTATTGACTGTTATTGTTTGATTGTTTGCTGTTATTTATATTTCATCGATTTAAATTAGTAGATCATATGAAATTTATTTCATATGTTATTATGGAATGTGTAACGAGTGTGGTGCAGGGAAGAACAGGTTGGAGGGATCTGACCGAATTCCTCAAATATTACATATGTTGTTTGTTTTATATTATATTTGAACTGATTGAACACCATAGGGTAGTTAAACCTGTTTGAGCGTGATGCTTGAACAGATATTCACCTGTATTGTGTTTAAAATCAATCGATAGTGTTGATTGGGTAGTTGGCAGTGAATGACCATAAAGGTACCGTTTAGACGTCATTCTACCGTTCGGTGAATCGACGTAGTTTTAAAGTTATAAATTATTTTATAACTGAATTGAAGTTTTTCAGTCATTTATATTAATAATTAAAGCGATGACTTTTAATTAGACATCGATTAAGAAGTGATTAAGTGGCGATTAGTTTTGGTCAAAGGGGCGATAAGAGTTTTATAAAGGGGATTTGTAATCCAAGTTTACAAACGAGATTTGTAAATGAGATTTACAAGTGAATGTGAAGATTTAAATAAGATTTTATTTAATTGCTAAATTAAGTAAAAGGGAATTCAATTGAAATGAAATGATAAGGAATATGATAAATATATTAGTAACCGACTGGAATATAGTAATGGTAAATGTTTTAAAATAAAATATAAGAAGTTGTTTAAGAAGTTTAACAGATTTTTATAAGTGATTTGGAAGGAATCCAAACAAGGTTTTAAAAAAGGGTCTTTAAATCAAAACGATGACGTTAAAAGTTTAAGAATTGGATTAGGTGAAACCTCGCAAAGGAAAATACATATAGTAGTTTTGTGTTAAATATTGGTAATGGATTTTTGAAATAAAAATCCAAGTTAACAAGTCTCATTTAAAGGAGGTGTTAAGCGAATTTTAACTATAAAATCCAAGATAAAGTATATTATAAGAATGCCGAATAGATGGAAGCAGATTATTTGACATGTGGTTTTTATTTTAAGTCCAAGAGTTATAAGTGGGATTATGGTTAAAGTTAAAAGTTGTGTTTTTAGTGAAACTTACTTAATTAAATGAATTAAGTAAAGGGATTATTGAACGAGGATTTCAAATGTAAGAAAAAGTTTATAAAACCAGATTTGAAATCAAGGTGGTAAATGAGATTTTAATATCAGTGGTTAAGTGACGAACTAACATTATTCTAAGGTAAGAACATTGCCGATCAAGGTCTGAGAGGTAAATAAAATACCCCAACTTGAACGGCTTCACTACTATCGAGGAATTATATTAGTTTGGGATGAGTAAAGGTGTTGAAATTGGTTTTATCCTATACGAAGAATATTGGACACTAATGCGATATTTTGGAATATAAAGAATACTAAAATATCAGCTGCAATGTAAATAAAAATATTTGGTTAAATTATATAACTTGACATTTGCTTTACCATATCAGAATTGGTAACTTGTTAATACCATTAAGTAAAATATACATGTGTGTATATATATATATATATATATATATTGAGATGCAAATTTTAAGGGAAATGGGCAAAAGGTTTTGTAGGAATATGACAATATTGCCAATGGTATAGGAGATGGTAAATTGGGTGTATATATATACGTACTCTAAGACATATAAAATAGTTTTGATAAATAAATGTTTTAATATATTGGAAGTTTTAGAAGTTATTACCTATTTTGGTAAATCATTTTAAAATAGGCCAAGTAATGCCAAGTACTGAATCAACAAACTCATTTTATTCACACGATTGTTATTTGATAGTTAAATCACCGACTATCAAACCTGACCAATACGATTGTTGGTACGGAAAGACCGAGATCGAATTTATATTCGAAAACCATTCCGACCAGCAAATACGCGAAAATGCTGATCAAGATAGAGAAATTGAAGATCGTGGATCTTCATAAATGGAAGGACTACTTGTTGAATTTCTCTGGCTTACAACCAGAGTTATTTGATTTGTGATTCTGTCGTAGTTGAAATCTACGGATTGCAAGAACTGCTCGCTACTGATCCTTGAGGTGATTCCTATACAAGGATGCGATAGGAGGATGCCTTCGGTTTATCCTGTTCCTGGATGACTTGTATGGACGAGTGTCTGATAGAGTATTTCCAAATGGATCACGTACGTTGATTTTTTCAAATGTATTTCTCTTAAAGGCGGAGAAGGCCGTACACCTTCTCTTAGCTAAACCGCAGAGTATTTTTGTGGACGTAAATTAGTGATATCTGGCGGATCTGACGATGTGGCATTCGAAGTGAATGATGACCAGATGCTCTAAAGATAAATCTCTAGCCTCAAGCCTCATCAACCCGAAATGACAAAAATCGAGCAGGCAGCATGGCTATATGGGTCGCTCCCATTAGGGTGTATAATCACCTATCTAGAGAAATTCCATTTGCTTCTTTAATCTATATTCGATGCTGTCCCTTTTTTAGGAAACGGTTGCTGATCCCAACCGTTGGTGATATACATTCGATACACTCAAGCAAAATGAGTGGTCGGTCATGTGTGGGTCGGGTTGCAAGACGTTCTTGTTGAACCCAGTGTATTCGCCTCTAGAGATACACTATCGGCAGGTGGTCCCATACCTTGTCATAGTCGGAATCCAATATCCAATAAGCGCCCGCGGTTTTGATTGTATACTATATATGTGGAGCGTGAGATGCAAGCGTTCTGCTAGATTGTTAATTATTTGTATTTAGACATTATGATAATATCAGAACAAGTTATGATTTTAGATGTTTTGGGTTATAGTAAGGTAAAAACCATCTGTGTTTATGTGTGGGTTGGTCTTACTATTATCCTTTGATTTCATAAAGGATTTTTTTCCAAAGTTAAACATGTTGTGTGTTTTTCTGTGAATTTATCACTGAAAGTATTATAGACTGACCCGGTGAATTTTGCTTTGCTTCAAATGTGCTCGGGTTAGACCGAGTATGTTCCAGGTTAGATTTCGCTTGGAGTTTCAGGAGCTGGAAGCAGGCGGCTTCACCGCTAGTTATATAAAGTTATTCTTCCGCTGTGACTGATATATGTTGTACTCTGATGGTTGGTATGTATATGCAGTTCTTTTGTATAAAAAGATTTGTGATATTATATTTTATCTGTTCCGCTGTGAGATTTTGATGTGATGTTCTTCTTCTCTCTTCTATTCTAATATTCTTTCTTTTCTCACCCTCTAATTTCTTTCTATTAACAATCTGGGATTCGATACTTGGGTTTTTGGCAAGTAATACGGGTTTATGTATTGTTGTCGAAAATTCGAGCGTCGAAATTTTCCCCGGGTCATTGCATAATTGGTCTCTTAGTTTCCCTAATCAGTCTACTCTCTCAATACCAGAACGGACCAATACTACGATCCTCTTATTTTCCCTAATCAGCCGTCGTTGCTGGAACGATCTCCGACTATACATGCTTATTAATTTATTTATATTAAACTTAATGTTATTCTTAAGTTTATTAATAAGCCACTTTCCTTCATGTAACTTCTCTGTCATTTCATCGGTTGCATGTACAAGTTGTCTGTAAACACCTCTTATGTTTAATTACATTTTTACAACCCAACCCCCCGTCATTTGTGTCTATCCAAATGTCATTTATTTAGCTATCAAAGTTACGGTTCAATCGTCTTTTATTGCACAATTTCGATTAAACTCAATTCATCCTTTTTATACATATTTCTTATTTTTTCCCCATTGCGCTACTATTTTCAATTTCATTTTTAAACCCAAATTTGCACATAAATAAGAAGAAATAAAAAGGTTTTAGGCTCAAGAAGGCTTAAACTCAACGTCAAAATAAAAATAGGCAATGACCTAGGCTCAGATAAATAAGAACATATCTGTAATAAAATAGGGTTGTTACTGAACTGTAATTACATATGAAGAACAAGAGGTATAAATGAACTGAATAAAACTACGGTAACAGATTTACTGAAATAAACCAAAGAAAGGATAGAAATGGTAATCAGATATACATAGATTATTGACAGAAAAGGAAGTAAGAATCTGAGGAAATCTATAACTTAATATACTATCAAGAAAAACCCAATTTGTACTAATCTTGAAATTAGAAGAAGTGATAGAGGAAATAATCAGGTTTTCAAGAATTATTTACAGAAAGAAAATTAGGAATAGCTAGATTTGTAAATAAACCACAAATAAACGAGATCGGTGTACAACTATAGAAAGTTTAGATCAGAAACCACTACAACTACTATTGAATCAATTTGACCTCAACTTGGTAGAAATTGGGTAATCATAGAAAATACTCATCTAAAATTTGAACAAATCCAATACTCCCCGGTAGGAAATCTCTATCCATGAATATCCTCCAAGACTACGTGCAGAATTAAGCCTATGTACTCCACTAGAAATATATTTTAGAAGTGGGTTATTTGAGATGGAGGCAGAGAAATGGAGTAGCAAGGATTAGGTTAGGTTTTAGAGCATATTTATAATAGAGATCGTGTCTAGGTTCGTTGGATTTTATGTTAAGATTTTATGCCATCATCTTAGAAGTAGGATCTGGAAGGACTCGACAAAACCACAAAAAAACAAAGCCCGATTGATCAAAATCGTGCGTGACAAATAACGTTATCAGGCCGCGACCTGGGTCGACTCGCCCCATAGGTGGGTCTACACACGGGTCGATCCACTCGGGCCCTGGGTCGATCCGGGGGTAGACCTAACTTCACTATTTTTCTTTGGGTTTTAGTTTAATCTTCAAATGGCTATAAATTCTTCGTTTTAAACCCGTTTTCAGCAAACCAAATATCTATCTTAACCAAAATTTCGTAACGGACCCATTGGTGCAACCCCTGTTATGCAATTCTCAATATTTTTTATTAATATTTATTTCTTAACTTATTCATTAATTTATAAATTTGTTAATTAATTATTGTTTATTAAAAAAAATTTGGATTGTTACAAATTTCCTATAAGATACCGGGTATGGGATGGCTTGTGAAACGTGACGGGATTGTATTTTCGGATAACGGTTAGCCGTGGGATTGATACAGTTAACCCTTAACCGAACAGAATTTGTTCGGTTAACATTGGTCGGTTAACCGAATGTTTGGTTAGCTGATTTTATCGGTTAGTACAGTTTAGTTAAGATCTGTTGAGTCGGTTAACTCGTATAACCAGGTTAAATTCCCACCCCTAAATCTGATCGATTGAGATGATAACTTCAAACAGGAATCTTATGGACAGTCTATAGATAGATCTGTTGCGGAGAACGCGTGCAAAGGGGTTATTGTTATTCGAGACTTTGGTGTGCTCTCGAGAGAGGAGCATAAGGAGAGATCAGAGTTAGTCGACGCTTTAGACTTGACCTGCCCGGACCCTAGAGCCAGTTGCGATTTAGATTGGGTAGGGTTATCGTCTTCAATAAGTGATGTTATGACAGATAGATATTCTGGTAGAGTTTGTCGATGTTTTAACCCATTGGTGCTTCGATGGATTTGGTAACCAAAGTACCGAGTACCATACACTTTATGCACCGAATGAGGGAATGCGATGATGAATGATATGATTGTTTACTTATATATATATATTATTTAGTACTTAGACATCCACACCCTTTTTTATATGACGTTTAACATAGTGTTGTAGCATATATAAAATGTTATGTGCTAACTTCGTGGATGCAGGACATGAATGATTCTCCATACCCTGCATGTCATATATATTATTACGTTTACAGTACTTTGAGATTTGTTTATCGCTCACACCAGACTGCCATCTGGCCCAAGATTTTGTTTTTCTCTTGTTACTTTGGATGCTCATCGACAAAGCTGATGAGTAGGACATGTAATAAGTACGAGTATTAGTAGAGCTGTGTTGGTGGATTAACAGAAGGTGACATCTTTCATACTTATTCTACTGTGTGACACTTGAGCCTTGATAGTGTTATTTATTGTTTTCAGAGATAGTTTATCAGTTTGTATTTATTTATCACTTGTATAGACTCTATTACTATTCTATATAACTGTATGAGCCAATGTACTCTGATTCTAAAGCATATGTGGTTATTACTATTATACGTTATCTGATGCGCTGTGAGATATACAGTAGTTTTGTAATCGTGTTTGTTTTATCTATGACTGTATTCCATATTTTCTTCTTCCTCTTCTCTTCTTACTTTTCTTTTCTTTCCCAATTCTGTTCTTTCCTCTTAATTCTTTCTCCTGACAACCGCATTACATCGATCATATGCTTGTGAAGTGCATTATTAGGTTATATGAGCATCAGTAGTGTATGACGATCGTCACACTCGACCCTCCTCATTGCTATCCATAAACGTCATTATGTATACCGTGTATTGTAACCACTATGGTCATAGCTGCGTAACATCAACACAGTAAAAAGTAACCAACTAACTAACAAGAATAATTTTTTTACTATTATCATGCATCAAGGAAATTTTGATTTTAGCTCCAGTCTCAACGAGTATACACCTTGTCATCTTCATTTCAAATTTAAACTTCACTAGTATACTTCAAATTTAAAGATGTAAATCGGTCGGACCAGACACAAACTCTACGAAATTTATGCTCAGACAAATATTGTTATCATAGCTTGTGTCCTAAATGAAATGAGACGAATGCAAACACATGTTTTTCTGACGTTGGCATAGACAGACAACATTATGTATTTCAAATTTTATGTCTTTAACAGAGTTTTCTTCAACTATATACTGAATTATAAGAAATTTGAACAAATATGGATTAAATGAAATTTTTTCTCATATAAATTTATTGTTTTGACTCGTATTTTAAATGAAAATTGGACGGAGTGACGAACATATTTCGGTTATGGACACGTATGGACATCGGGCATTCGTATTAAATTAATGGCAAACTAAAGATCGCAGTACAAAACTAATCAACAAATATGAGAGTTTACATAAGGTTTTTTGATTCTGTATGTAGTACATCCTAGGTGTGAGCAAAAACCGAAATAAAACCAAAACCGAAAATCAAAAAATCGAACCGTACTAAGATTTCAGTTTTGGTTTTAGATCCAAACCGAACCGAAAAAATCGAAACTGAACCGAATTACTAAAATAATTAAATAAATATATAATATTTGTAATTTATAAATCATGTCTTGTATTTAACATGTACGACATCTTGGATATACCCTGTAAACAGAAAGAATTGGGTTACTGGTTTGTTGTAGTGCAAAATATTTTCTATAATTCCAAGTTGCTGCTGGTCTGCTGTAGTGTGGTTCGCTGGAGTGCTCTGCTCATTTCCTTTTTTTGTTTCTTGTCTTCGGCTTAGAGTTAGCTAGTTTAACTTTATACTACTTTGGATGACTTATAGTCTATTAGTCTGTATTTTGTACCATGTGTCTCAATACACTCCGTTGAAACAATTTATTTTAATTTCTTTTATGGTTGCTTAAGTTTATAATATTTTTTGGTTTAAATCGGTTTTAAAACCGAAACCGAATCGATTAAAACCGAAACCAAGGTTTTGAAATCGAAACCGAAACCGAAACCGATGCTTCGGTTACGGTTTTGGTTATCGATTTTTAAAACGAAGGTCTTTCGGTTGGTTTTACCCAAAAACCAATCCGAACCGGGGTCTGCTCACCTACGCCCAAGGGCACGCTTCGTATTTACATGGATAATTATGAACTGCTCCCAAACTTATTCTCTGTATTACATAACCTGCAACAATCCGGACCGTCTAAGAACCGTTTGTATTTTCATTCAATTTCTCAAAACCCTAGAGATCCGAATTAGGGCTCACTATCTTCCTGTCTCGGAAATTCGGACGATATCCAGTTAACAGAAGTGAGTATATTTTTAATTTCCGCTTTCAATTTGAGAATCATGATAATCTTTTCGCGTCGAGATGAACTGGTCAAATCTTCGAATTTGGACAAATTGTTGTTAATATTACCATTCTTCATCCGTTGTTTGCGATACAGGCTTATCGAGAACTTCAATCAGTAGGTTTCTTTAATAATTTTATGGGTTGAAATCTTTTGAGGCATTATATTCTGTGATAATTTCTTCACCACCTTTTGATAAAAGATTAATATTTGAAATACAACTCATAGGATTTCTGTGAACAACTAACTGGTTTCCGATAAATAACCAGAATTCTTTTTGTTTTTGGGTTTGTTTGTGTGAATATCAATCAACATCTTTAGCTAAGTGATCTTATTCACATTTTGCAATAGCATGCAATTGGCCCCAAAAAGGGAAGAAAAAGAAAAGAAACTAGAAAAGTTTTTGACTACTACGGTAATTTCAGTAAATATCATTTGTAATTTCAGTAAATATCACTGTTTTAAAAAACCCGCCTCGAGGAAATAAAAGATAAAACGCCTTGAGGCTTATTCCAAAAAGCTTTTTACCTCTAAAGCTTACGCCTCAAAAATTTGTGGCATACAAAGCGCATAAAGCTTACGACTCGCACGCTCAAGCAGCCGAGGCATATGACTTAAAAACTTGTTTATCTTTAGTTGTAGATATTGACATAGATAAATGTCATTAAACTTTAATTATTCAATGGAAATAAAAAAGATTGTATAATATGTGTAGACGGACATTTTAAATTAATGTATGCTTACCCGAAAAGCCCTTGTATGGTTGGTTCCTAATTTCTACTGTTGGTAGGTTAATTTAAAATGAACAAACGGGATGTTACATGGAAGTGGTTAAAAATTAAGTATATGTATTGCGCTTTATCTCTACCTGGAAGGCTTACGCCTCAACGCTTTGAGGCTTACGCCTCGCCTCACGGATCTGGAAACGCCTCACGTACGCCTTTTGCGTTTTAAAACATTGGTAAATATCATTTTTTTTAATATGGTATTAACGCGCTAAATTCAATTTTCTCATTCAGCCGTAGTCCCATAACTCATAAGATACAGTGTGTTTGATTTCCGGCCGTTTAGTGTTGTACAGGAACGTGCGCCTTCGATTTTCAACAATTGTTCATTGTAAATAACCACGTTTCTTTGATTTTTCAACGGTCTTCATTGTTGTACGATGATAAACAACCGAACAATATTTCGATATCTGTTTGATGAAATAAAATAATATATGGTCTAGGTAAGCATTTAAGCGGAATTTGTATAGTGATCGTTAGTTTTGGAAGCCTTAAGAGATTTTTGTGTGCCTGTAGTGACATACTCAATAATGTGAGCCTGTTTGTCAGCATATCTCAAGTCCTTGAAAATAAGTTTTGAATTGTAGCTTTTATTTTATTCTGAGTTGTGATTTATGAGTAGAATTGTTTGGATTCGAGTTGGTTTTAAGTTAAAGTAAAATAATTCAGTAAAACAAGTCATAAACAACAAATTGTTGCTTCTCATATTTCTAGTTATCAGTCACTTTTGTAAGCTTCCTATAAGAAATTGCTAAACACTAGAACTAAAATAAGGTCATCATGGCTAGTTTAATTATCTAATTCGTGCCATAAGACATAGTAAATGATCTTTATGGCCTTGTTTAAGTATATAAGTGATAGTGAATCTCATATGAAGTTACGATATTTTGTGATTATACCCTGGTTTGAGGTTTGGCTGGAATCTCAAGATTCCGGCGAACGAGAGCGTATTTGGTTTCTGTCGAAATGATCAATTTTTATCGTGAAATTCACAATTTAAGTTGAGAAATGGGGGAAAAACAGAAGGGAGCTATTGAATCAAAAACTTAAAAAAGCATTCAATTCGAAGTAGTATAAATGGACATGATAAAACATACTTGGAACCAAATCCAAGAACCCTAATTTCATCTTTAATGTGGATGCCGCACTTTCTTCTTACTTCATTCGATAATTTCATTCACTGAATAAGCGTTGCCAATTCAATTATTAAGATATTTTGATTAGTATGTTCGTGTTGCATTACGTGTTGCTGCTGTGGAGTAGGAATGTAGGATGTGAAATGAGATTTAGGTTTACAATATTTGAGATAATGGGCTGCACTGTATTAGTTTGAAATTGAGAAACGGGCTGTACTGTTATTATGGGCTTGGTTAAATTAAGCTCAACAACTCTGATTAATCAATATTCCTAGGATGTTACTGGCCTGTGTATAATATATAGCGGGATGCGAACTGTTATACTAATAAGACATACGGCAAACATACTTTTAAATACTAAAATTAAAGGTATATTTTATTAATCTGTTCAAATATTTTATATAGAATTGTATCTAAATCCGAAACCAAAACCTTAACCACCAAAATTTCTGAAGTTGAACGAAATTTCAAATATTTCAAAAGACCGGAATCTAGTCTTGAATTATACATGGACTTAGTTTATAATTCCAATGCTAATTATGAATATTTTGTGACCACTGCAATCTTTTGATAGTTTGTTTCAGTGTTATTTCTGAGTCAGACATGACCAACAAGAAGAATCCTCATGTATTTTTTGACATCTCTGTTGATGGGGATCCTGTAGAGAGATTAGTTATTGAGGTACCATATTAGTTTTTATTTTTTTTAGTAATGATTTTGTATTATTTGATTTATTTTGATGCATACTTCTTTTAATTTGGCTTCTTTTATGCCTTGCAAATACAGCTGTATTCGAATGTTGTTCCAAAGACTGCTGAAAATTTTCGGGCACTTTGTACTGGTAATGTGTCTTGTCCCCATTTATTGTGTATTAGAACATATTTGCTTCTCAGTGAATATTTGTTAGTAGTTGACGTACGAAGGAAAAACGTCCAGGATTATTAGTGAACGAAATAAAAGCAGCAATAAAAGTAATTAATATGCGTATCTTTGAGAAAGACATTATTTCCATAACTGTTATTCATTTGGTGCTACCTATAATTGTCTTATTATTGTATATTTTTATATCTATTGTAATAAGCTGCATTTCAGCTCATACGGAGAATTAATTAGGTAATACACAAAGAATAACATGCTACTTCTATTGTAGAAGCATAAAAAGCATTTTATTTTGTCTTTGGGTCATCAGACTATCTTGGTAACGCGGCTTCGATATTTCAATCATGTATTTAAAGGCTTTCTCTTGGGTTGGTTTTAAATGACCAAATACATAATCTATATACAGTATGTATGAGACGTAAGTTTGTTATCTATAAGTACAGAATCATATATCATTTCAAGATACGAAATTATTGAAGTTCGAAGATTTTGACATTGTTGCATATCGTGCTTCACAGGTGAAAAAAGTCTTAGAACTTCTTCGTCAAAACCCTTGCATTACAAGGGATCAATTTTCCATCGCATAATAAAAGGGTTTATGGCTCAGGTATGATGCCAGTTTCATCTCTACGTCGTATTTGATATTTCTAGTCATATACAAATCTATCTTTGAACTCAACTTTTATACTAAACTCTCACACTTGGAGGTACGTGGATCTCTTAAAGATATAGCGGTTTAGAAGCTTTTAAGGTAGAAACTTAGCATAAATTTTGAGTTCAAAGATCTGCTCAAGCAGTAGCATGTACGCAATGCATCACCCATTTGTATGATAATCTAGCCTACTGTGCTCATCAGTTTTCTACATAATTGTTTATAGGGTGGCGACTTTACGAAACAAGATGGTATTCCTCTGATATGTTATGGCCTCTTAAATGTCACTTTTGCTGTATATAGCCTTGAACGTTCAACCTTAATTGCTATTTCCAGGAACTGGTGGGGAAAGCATATATGGTAGAAAATTTCCAGGTTTGTTTATAACAAGTAGTGAATATGCGGCCTCCAAAACACACCTATTTCATATATTGACGCGTGGATCGTTATTTGCAGATGAAAATTTCAAACTAAAGCATGATGCACCTGGAATTTTATCAATGGCAAATTCTGGCCCAAATTCTAATGGATCCCAGTTTTTCATCACCTTTGAGGCTACTTCTTTTCTTGATGGGTAATGCATGTTTAGACTTATGGTTGATATGTGACTAGGGCTATCAACGGATATTTTCGGATGGGGATAGTGCCATATCCGCTTCTGCATCCGAAATCATTTTCGGATATCGGATATTCGCATCCGCGGATATGGATGAATATCGGACAATTATCCGTTCCGCAAACGGTCGATAAATCAATGAACATAAATGAATTTTTGTTGCTTAATATTAAGCCTTTTCAACCCAATTAATTATTAAAGTGCTAAAAATATATAAATATGAAGATGATATATAATTTTGAGCAATTAGCAGTCGTTTAGTAGATTTTCAACTTTACGAAATAATTAGTATATTTAGTTATGTTAAAATACACATAATTTAAGCTATAATCATGAAAAAAAGTGGATGGATAATTTTCGGATGCTGATGTGTCTGTATCTGCATTCGCATTCGTTTTTTCGGATATTCATCCACTTTTTGGATGCAAATGCGGACGGATTTTGAATTTTTCGGGTATCCATTAACAGCCCTATATGTGACCTATGCAAACTAGACATAATTATTTCTTTCCATAAAAATGATAGTGAAATCACATTTTAATTTATTTTCTGTAGCAAGCATGTTGTTTTTGGGAAAGTAGTGAATGGGATAGGTTTATTGAAAAGGATAGAACAACAAGCAGGTTCTGAGAGTGGAAAACCTGCTTGTCTTGTAAAAATTGTGGATTGCGGTGAACTTGCTGATAAAGACGTTGATGCCCAAGAAACAAAGAAAGGTAACAGATACAAAACTGATCCATCATATTTCCATGGTTTTTCAGAATTCTGAACAAATAAGTAGGGACTATTTTCCTTTTCACATTTAATATGATATATAGTTCTTGTAGGAAATAAATCTATGAAGTCAACAGAAGGAAAAGAGAAGAAGAAGAGAAAGAAAAAATATTCCTCGTCATCCGATTCAGACTCAGATTCAGATTCATACTCATCTGGGAGTGACTCTGGTTCATACTCATCATCATCTGAAACAACTTCATCGAGTGACTATAAACGCAAGAATAAAAAGAAAACATCAAGGAAGATGAAAAGAAAAGATAAAAAACACAAAAAGCCTGCCAAAAGATCTAGACACAAATCAAAAAGGTGTTTTTTGGCAAGTGTATTATACTTTTAGTTTTTCTATTCGAATGTTGCAATTTTTTATTTGTGTTCGTGTTGCTGTCAGATCTTCATATTCTAGCGATTCTGATTCTGGGAGTGGAAAAAGTTTTTCTGGTGATGAAAAGCGTACGGATAAAACTAAGGGCATGCCACCTGCTGCTAACCATCCTCCAAAGGGCTGTGGTGCGCGACCAATTTATCATTTTAATATTTTCCTTCTCATGCATTATTGAGGCCTGTGCTGCTTCTGTATCTGCTTGTGGGTATCTGTATTTTAGTCATGAATGTGACGTTGCTAATGAATAATTTGCCATAATGATATGGTGGGTATCTGTATTTTAGTCATGAATGTGACGTTTCTAATGAATAATTTGCCATGCTAATTCATATGCAATCTATTATGTAGTGCATGGAAATTTATTTATCACAAATTGCAGATACGTGTCAATATTCACCTTATTCAGTTGGCTACATTTTCTAAGTTACGGGCCAACTCCCAGTTGATTTATTGTGTAAATAGGGATCGCTCCTTCAGGAATTTTAGACGTGTGGTGAGTCCAATAAGGCTTCTTATCATGAAATTGAGTGAAGAAGGTTAAGATTTTAGTTGATAACTAGATATTCCATTGTTCAAGCATTCTAATTATAACCTCACATTTTACAATATACATGGTTTATCTTCCCATGCAAATTCTAAACTAATTCCATATAGGAAATTTGGGGTTTCTACTCTTGAAAATTTGAGTGTACTTGTCCACGGGCACTTCCATATAACTATTTACTCTATGAAAGTGCAAATAAGCTGCTACAGTGCTACATAAAGGCAGTGACTGAGGCTTAGTTGAATATAAGTATAAAACTGCATTGCTTGGATTACATTGCAAAGCATCACAATAATTCATTAAGCCGTGATGGAATTAATATATTCAATTCTGTTTATGTTTGCTGGAGTTCGAGTCATGTTCATATGGCTTTCACGCATACAATACACACGCACATACTTATATGTTGTTCGGAAAATTCAGCTGACTCTTGAATGCCTAACAGGTGTTAAATCTCTTCCATCCCTTGAGAAAGAAGCAGATGCAAGTAAGTTGAAGAACGAGGACCATAACATTGCTACATACAACAAATCACAAGTTGTTGCTTCAGAAAATAATAAAAATTCAGAATCCATGCCTATTGGAGCTGCAGAGCATCACATCATTTCAGATGACAAGTCAAGGTGACCTTGTATCTTGTATGCAAGTTCTTCTGCATTACTTCTTGCTAATACATCTTAACTTCACATCTCTCATAATTGAATGGTTTAGTTGGTCTAAAAGTACTTTGACTATTGTGTAGTATGACACCTGCGTATGTTTATAAATTACATGTACTCAGCTTTCTTTTTCTTCATTTCGGCGCATGCTCACAATAAGTTTAACATAACAGGATTTGTCAAGAAGCAAGTCCGCATAGAAAAAGTGCAATGGATCAGGGTGGAATATTGTCGAAGAGTCCTCCATTAGATGATGATGGGAAGCCTAAGCGTATAAGAAAAGGCCGCGGTTTCAGCGAACGCTATGCATTTGCACGGAAGTACAGGACGCCTTCTCCTGTTCGATCCCCAGTTAGATCACAGTATACCAGAGGAAGAAACGACAGGGGGAATGATAATGATAGGTAATTGAATTAGATAAATTAATTGGCTATGGATGTCTTGAAGGAAAGGAAACAAATCAAGTTTATTGGTAATTTCTGTAGGTATCGACGACAGCTTGAGCGTTCGCCTCCCAGCAATAGTCGTAGATCTCCTCCACGAGGCAGTAGTCCATACAGGTAAGCCGAACATGATTTTGATTTGTTTTTTTGGATTTATAATTTATGTTTATCCCTGATAGTAAGAGAGTTCGGACTAGCTTTTCAAGATGCCTGAACTTGTTACTCTAACTTTGGTCATTTCATTTTTTCGACTTTTTTTTCCTCATTTATGTTTAGTGGAAATTGGTGTGTGAAGGACATCATATTACAAATACCATGGTTATTGTACTGTTAATTGTTTTCTAATGGATCTGGGGCTCTCAAGTTATCATATCCAAAACATATTATAGCACTATAAAAAAAAATTGGTCATTCAAGGCCCTTAGTACTAAGTTGAAGCCTTTATTATACATTAAAAGTATGTTTGAACAAAACATAAACTCTGAGGTAATGTTTAGTTTGAAAAGAGTTTTGCATTTAGCCTTTTTATCCCTGATAGTAAGAGAGTTCGGACTAGCTTTTCAAGATGCCTGAACCTGTTACTTGGCTTTGGTCATTTCATTTTTTCTTCTTGTTTTTCCTCATTTAGGTTTAGTGGAAATTGGTGTGTGAAGGACATCATATTACATATACCATGGTTATTGTACTGTTAATTGTTTTCTAATGGATCAAGAGGTCTCAAGTTATCATATCCAAACCAGATTATAGTGCTATAATTTATTTATTTATTTTATTTTTATTTATTTTTGGGGGTCATTTAAGGCCCTCAGTACTAAGTTGAAGCCTTTATTCTACATTAAAAATATGTTTGAACAAAACATAAATTCTGAGGTAATGTTTGGTTTGAAAAGAGTTTTGCATTTAGCCTTTTTAATAGTGTCTAATGGCGTGGGATGGGAAATGAACTGGAGTATTCTAGTCGCTTTGTCATAGAGGGAAAAGAGGAAGAAGAGTTTTGAATATTCCATGAAAGGCGGAAAACAAGGAAAAAACATTTTTAATTTTATTTATGAATTTTTTTAGACACAATTAGTGGTACAACTGATATCAACCATTGGATTGTCCCCTGAATTTCACCCTCCCATAAAAAAATCCAACGGTCTAAATCTCTTGTCGTCAGTTGAGCTTAAATTTGTGTTCAAATAGTCACTTCCTTTATATGTTAAAACAATCGAACCACAGACAATTTGAAAATGCAATACATAAAACTTGATTCAATCTAGATGCTATCTGAAGTTTTCGAATATCAAGTTGTTATAACTGTGGCCTTTGTGTCTGTCCACTTTCTGCTATCCAAACGAGCTCATGTTGACGATTATCGAAGCGAATGATCTACAGTGATGATCCACCGTTTTAGACATCAAGCATGGATGTACATTAAGACAACAATCAAACTAACTAAGCAGAACATTGTATGAGAATTCACCAAGTGAGGGATTACCTACTCCTATGCTTTAGATCGGTATTACTACATGGTACCAATTGAGAGCTCAAGTTCATTCAACACTACTCAGTATCTCTCAAACAACAAGACAACTGCCAAAGCCAATTACAGATTCAAGAAGCTAGCAATACAGGAGAGCTACTAGGATCAATACCTTTTAAATACAAGGGATCGATACCTATCCCTACCCTAGGGATTATCGATCCGTGACTTCGAAGAATTGGCGGTCCATCTTCATGTTGACATTGTCCGTGACCCACGATTTTTTCAAAGATATTTCAAGACGATTTGATGGGGCCTTCGTCTATAAGTATCAGTAGTTTTGGAGAGAAATGGATTTTTTCCCCTTTATTTTCCTAAGTATAGCGTGCGCTTCGAATCTTTACCTGTTCGGAACTTATAAACTTCTGATTTTAGCAATAAAGTGATTGAAACTTCTAAGTGAGCATCAATGTTGAACCACTATAAACTGATCTCTTCTTATTTTTGTTGCTTTACTATGTTTAATTTTTCTTCGTTCATTAATATTCTTTATCTTAGTTCTACAGAAGAACTCTTAGGTGTTTATGCCAACTTTTAACGTAAATATTTCGGTACGTTTTCTAAAATCAACTCAAGTTCTTATTCTTTGTTCCGTCAAGTTTCCACCCCTATGCAAATTTAAAGAAAATCTACATATGAAGCTTGAACTAATGACTAGAAGAAAATTTTTAACTTCACACACATTTGCTACTATTGATGACCAAGGAGATGCTTCTCCTCAGCAGCCCCAATATGTAGATCAGAATGTCGTCACTCTTGATGTGGCCACCACCTTCGATGCTGATGCTTCGATTGCCCAGAGCCTAGTGGGAAGGCATAATGAAACGCTTAAC
The DNA here is from genome assembly GCA_030737875.1 of Allium sativum. NCBI lineage: Eukaryota > Viridiplantae > Streptophyta > Magnoliopsida > Asparagales > Amaryllidaceae > Allium > Allium sativum. Next base: position 90,322,175 of record CM060920.1, read on the forward strand.
AAATACTCAATGGCAGTTGAATACTCGGATTCAAAACAAGATAGATCTTATGCAACAACTGCAAGAAGCAACTCAAGCCAATGTTTAGCCACTTGAGGGGATATGGATAGGATGGGAACCCGCTCCTATCAATTACCTCCTTATATTCGGCACACCACAACCACAAACCATTTAGTGGTGCGCTTAACCTCAAACCGTTTAGTGGTCTTATGTTCCGCTTTTCCATATTTGGGATCTTTTAGCGCGAGCATTTCAAGTGACCTCAAAGGAAGACTTTTTCTCTCTTGATGACTAGCTGCACCTCTTGCTTTTTAGCTAACTCCTCCATAATAAGTTCAGTTTCTATGGTTTCACCCTTATTTGTGATGTCTTATGAGAACTTCATTGAGCTCCATATTTCTTGTATCAATCTGCATTAAAGCTACGATGATCGCTTCATCCCATGGAGGCTCCTTACTGAGCATAACGACGTGGGACACTTGATGAGTAGGAGCTAACGTGGTTAGGGCATGGCTGGTAGCTTTCCAACTTGGGTACCTGCAGCAGGGAGACCTATCACGATTAAATTTTTACTCTTCTACAAAGACCCAAATGAAAGCCTATTGGCCGGTTCAAGCAATTTGAACTCTTTCGAATGCCGGAGAGAGTGTAGAAGTACATTTGGCTTCATGTTCTTTGCCTTCTTGCAAAGTTTCCCCCTATTGGATCAGAGTCATTATTGGTTGGGCTTGTTAGGCTAGAGTGTTTAGGATCGTATTCATGATCGACGGACATTGGGTTAGAAGAGGAGGCTCTTACAACAATAACTGACGCAACGAGAGTTTGAATGGAAGTGCCTTGACTCGACGACTAGCAGCTGGCTGGGTTAGAAGAGGAGGCTCTTACAACAATAACTGACGCAACGAGAGTTTGAATGGAAGTGCCTTGACTCGACGACTAGCAGCCGAGCCAGCGTTATGCACCATTCAGGCACTTCCTCCTACCATCCTTTTCCTTTCGCACGTGTTTCTCTCTGTCGTTCAACCTACCACCTCTTATTCTCTATGTATACGCCTACAGTCTTGCAGACCATTCGGCTCATCCCCCGTTAGAATTCTTATAACCAACTAACCAAGCCTCGTCGACGATATCACTATGGGACATGTACTTTTCGTCCTTATTATGGTGGTCTCAAGCATTAACAAATGTTGTCGACTAATCTTCAAGCAACAAGTCTTGGTGGCGAAGGACCTGTGCGTAAAACCCCAATATGAAGGGATTGAATGTTTTCCTTCTTCAGCCTCTTTCAACTTTGGCTTGAAGTTCTTTTGTTTCCCTTTCATACGTAAGCTTAGCCTCAACTTCTTCATCACAGACACAGATGGGCCGAGTGACTTTCTCAGCTGCCGCCTTTGCTTTCTCAGCCTCGGCAAGCTTGATTTTAAGATCATTCACCTCTTTAGCAAAGACATCCTTATTCTGCTTTTGCTTTTCTGTCTCTTATGTAATCGCTTTATTGTCATCTTCGAAAAAAGCGGTCCTTAGAAGCCCATGTTTCAGCTCTGTTCGGAAACAATTTTGAGATTCGTAGCTTCTTTCTTAAGTTTCTCAATCTGCTTCTCAAGTTCAGCAAACTTAATCTTATAGCTGACTACTTCCTCACCAAAGTGTTTAATCTTATCTTTATCAAAACCAGCCTCAAGCTTTGTGTTTTTTATTTCAGCGCCAATTTCTTTATGATATTAGAGAGTTTCTCGACCATTTGGTTCATCTTTCGGTACTGAATATATGCATCGAATACCTGATCCATAGTATCATTGTTCATTTCATAAGGGATTTAATGGATATTCAGAACAAACTTCAATTTGTTGGGATGAAAGTCTGGGGAATTGAGCCACAACATTATGGGTTTGCTTCTATACAAAGATACTCACATCAGAAGTCATGACAACTTGGGTTGGATTCTTCTTGAAATTCTCAACATGAGAGGACTTCTCGACATATTTGGAACCTGCTTGGTACGATTACAACTAGTATGCGTGGAGGAACTTGAGCGGGGTTGGTAGAGGAATCCTCAATTTTTCACTGCCTTGAGATTCTGCATGTCGACTAGATTGTTTTTTTTATTCTCTGCTGGGAGGACAATGCGATCAGGGCGGAAATCAATATCAAAATCGTGACGCTCTTCACTCCCTGGTCTTGGCTCTCATGGCGTCGGTAATCTGGCTTCGATTGACGCTTGCGATATCAATGAACGCTACATCTAGGTTCTGCGACGATGGTCTCTTTCTTTTCTCATGCCACATGCATAAAGAAGAAGACTCGAATCTAAACCAACTAGCTATTACATAGACACATGTCTTGTCGTGCGGCATTTGTATTGTGACATAGTGTCCGCCAACGGATCAATTTTCGGCGTTCACTAGGAGTGGTGTTCTTTCCATGTTTGTCGATACTACTACTTTCTTAGAGCTTGGGAAGAAGCTATCCGCATTAATATTCTTAAAGTGGAACAATGCGGTTTCGAGTGGAACGTCGTCGAGTCCCTTGAACAACTCCTCAACAAAGTTACACTCTCTTTTGCAATGAAGGCGGGAAACACATGCTTAGAAGTTTGCCCCTTTTTGAGTTTTACCGTCATAGAGGATCGTGAGGGAGGCGGCTGATCTTCCTTTTATCTAACATCACCACTACCTCTTCTCCTTTGATGTCACTCTGAGCCCTTTCTGGTCCTGACCAGCGGCTGAGGGCATAACAAAGTGGACACCGTCACCACTTTTTCCTTTTCCCTTGCAACTTCAGTTGTGACTTTCACTTCTTCATCACCATCACGACTGATCGTGCGACTGTCGTCTAATAAACCACAAATATGGAGCAAATCATCAGAGATTTGAAGCTTCACATCCTAGTACATCACATCTATGGTCTTCAAAGTCACCACTGCATTTATATATTCTAACACATGGGCCTTGGAGGATTACTTGCACAATTCAAACGGCACATTAGTCTAGAGTCCACGATTTAATTTATGTGAAAGTATTCAAGTGAATACATCACTTGCGTCCTTTGATCCAACACCTTGTGAAACTGGGAAGACGACGCGCTTAGAATCGGTTATGCTTGAAATTGCTTAGCATGTTTCATGTACTGTAACGACAGGACTGTTGGGAAGCCTTAAGGAAAGTCTGAGATGGTGTAGTCCCCTGACGTTTAAAATTGAATACTTATCAAATGTCTTCTCCCATCGGCGCTCGATAGATGTTCTCTAAATAAAAGCATATACGTCCCAAGCAAAAAAGTATAACTATTCAGATGTAGTTGTGTTGGAACCAGTCTCGCGTAATACAGATTCTCACAAAAAAATGAATCGAATGATGAAATGCATCCAACCGAGCACATGTATTTGCTACAGGCAGTGTACCTCTCTGAGGTCATATGAGTCCTATCCTAGCGATTCAGAACCGGATGTTATGTTTTTTGCAAATCTTTCTCAACACCGGCTCATCGATTCTCGATGTTGCCGAGTCAATTAGATTCTCTAGAATCACAACGCCTTCAGCGTATTTGGAGTCGGGAAATAATTTCCACGGTTGCTTCTTTACCCACTTGGAGGGCCTCCTGATCCTGTTAGAGCCCTTCAAGTTGATCTACCTGCTGAATATGAGTCTTTCTGAAGCTATTGTTGAACTCGATTAAGCATTAGTGAAGAAATTTCTCTAGTTCTCTTAGCTCCAATGACCTTTGATACGGTCAAAGTGTCTTTAATGCATTAGCTATGAAATTCAACAAATAATTGCAGTTAGTTTTTATCCTTTTATCCTCTACCTAGCGTTTAGTGTAAACTAGTGCATTGTGTGTAGTGCCGTGAATGTGCATGCAATTCAGAAATTCAACTATAAGCAATGATGAGATTTAGATTTCAATTGAAGTTGCTGCGTCATCGTTGACTGTCTCAATAGCCTTTAGATCAGTGGTTGGGGAGTTCTGTCAAGTTTCAGGATCGGACATCGGCATTCAAAGTTCTATGCTTTCATTCGTATGTCCGAATGTGCAAGATGTATGTTCTATTTGTACGTGCAAAAAATGTTTGTATGCAAGTTCATTTAGTTTGTATTCCATTGAGCAATCAATTGTGCGCGGAATGACAAAGGAAGGGACCATACTCGATCCTTGACTAAGCTTCTTTTCTTCCTTTTTTTACACGGACCCCTTGCTCGTTCTGCCAAACGACAACGATCTGGTCCCTCCTTCGCATTCTTCTCCATCCTCCCTTTTTTTCCATTTTGCTTCCAATACTAGTCTCTACACCGCCCCTCCTTCCTCCCTTTTCCGCATTTTCATGGTCTATCTCCGTCCCTCTCAACTATCTCCTTCAAACCGTGACCTCATCAATCAAACTAACCTCATTTACATCATCCCCTCCTCAAACCTTCTAGAATCTCAGGAGAATCGATGGTGTTGTGAATACCATGACTTGGGGAAGGTAGAGCAATGCTAATAATAGGTTAATGCGCGAGATGGTGGAGGGAAGTTTAAAAGCTCGATCTATTTTTGCTTTTTTTTTTTTTTGGTCGGGGGATTGGTTCATGCCTGGATAAAGCGAGGGAGAAGGGTGGAAAGTGAGAAGTATTTATATGGGGAGGTCCTGGTATCCTTCTCTTCTCTTCAGAGAATTAAGTGTCGGATCAGTATCGACTCCTGGATAAAACAAACAAAAAACAAAGTATGTACTTATTTATATTTTACATATGTGTTTGCATGTACATTCATATACACTTATATCCATCCAGGAGTATTCTCAATCACATTACACATCACATGCATGTGCGTGTGCGCCATGACTCCATTCGACAATGTGACTTATTTACGTTCAGATGTATTTACGAGCCATCGACTAGTGTCTAGTTTCTTGATTGAAAATTTGCCTTTGAATTTCATAGAGGTTCAATGCAAATTGTTGAACTTTAACAACTCAATTAACAAACTTAACGGAATCGAGTGAAGTGGATTGCTGGCAAGGTGCAGTCCATACTTATGCTATAGGGAATCAACCTTGCGTCTCATTTATACACAAACGACACATCTCTTGGCACATACAACTTACTAGAGGGATAACGATCATTTTTGAAAGTTACATGGAGTCCCCCTCTTGGCAATCCGAATTTGTCTCAATTCAAGGCATATTATGTTCGCTACAAGACGTACTTTGGGGCACAAATGTTACTTACTTTTGTATCCGGCCACTTTTGGCTATTCAAACGAGCTTGACTTGACGATTATCGAGGCGAATGATTCAGAGTGTTGATCCGAAGGTCTGTACATCAAGTACAGATAACATCAAAGGACATCGATCAAACTAACTTAACAGAACGTCGTCCAAGAACTCACCAAGTGAGGGGTCGACCTACTCCGATGCCTCGGATCGGTATAACCACGCGATGTATCAGCTGAGAGCTCAAGTTCATTCAAAACTAATCCATATTTCTCGAACAACGAAGCAACTTCGAAAGCCAATCATGGATTCACGAAGCTAGCAACATAGGAGAGCTACCAGAGGGGTCACATTGACCAACTCCGTCAAATGAGGGGATCGGTAGTGATTCGGTACATATCCCTATCCTTAAGGATCTGTAACTTAAGAGCATTGGAGATCCATCTTCTCATGATTTTGGCTATGGTCCACGATTTTCCGGAGATACTTCAGGACTACCTGATCCAGCCTCGTTTATAAATATTTAATGCCTCAAGGAGAAGTAGATGTTTTTCTAAGTATTGTACGCTTTTGATCTCTACCAATCCGAATCTTGTAAATATCCTATTTCAACAATATAGCAATTGAAATTCTTATGTGGACGCATGCTTTACAATGTCGAACAACTATAAATCGTTGTCTTCTTGTTTCTATTGCTTTACTCTGTTTAATTCATATTTTTTATTCATATTTTTCATTTTAGTTCTCAACAAGGACTTTTGGATGTTTGTGCCTACTTTTGATGCAGACAATAACTAAAGAGAAAAGGGAATGTGTAATATCACATTAAATCAGTTGACTGTTATTCATAATTATAGCCCATGTCCCTTCAATTCGAAATATTATCATTGTCTTCTAGATTACTAAAATCCCAACCAAAAAAGGTAATTTGTAGTTTTTTTTTAAAAAATAAAGAAAAGATTTGCTTCGGATTTATAATTCAAAATTTATTGTTTCCTAGAAGACAATAAAATAATTAAAGAAAATCAACTTTTAGCTCTCAGGAGTAGAGCCTTAAACAGCAAAATTGACTTTTAAAATACAGACAAATATTGACTTTTAAAATACAGACAAATATTTGGAAAAGAGAATCAGTGTTTCTACAGGCTTAAAAGTTCAAAACCAATATTAGAGCATCTATAATCATTAAAATATAGATCTACAATTTATGATTGAAATCCATTTCCTAAAGTACAACACAATTTATTTGTCATAAATAAAGTTATACAATGTGTTAATATATTTCTGTAGAGAAAGCCATATTGGAAGTTTTGAAATTTGTGGAATCAATTAGAATTTTGAAAATGTCGTCCAAACAAAATAGGAATTGAAACTGAAATCTTGTGCCATCGTGGTAACACAAATAATTTTTTATTCATATTCTAACTAAAAATGTGTGTTGCACCTGGATTCACACTCAAATTGCATTTCTTTGCACCAAAATTGACGGGGTTATCATATTTCAAATAGGATGATAAGTCTTCTACCAATCCATGATTTAGCGCAGTGTAAACTTATATGCTATGGTCATGCAATGCAGCTTTCAGATTATATTGACAGTATTTAATCATTGCTTGGTATTTCATTGTTGTGTGGAAAAATAGAAAAAAAATGTAGTGAAACGAACAAAACTTTAATCAGTTTATTGAGTGTTATATGAGTGTTAATCAGATGTCATTAGGCGCACTCCAGCTGAAATTTCTTTTGAATTATATGAAAGATACCGGAGCAGAAGAAATCGCAGCAACTCAAGGAGCCCAACCAAATATCAGAGTCGTGACAGAAGGGATCGCAGCCGCAGCCCAGGAAATGGCCATAGGCCAGCTCTTTCAGACAGGCTCAGAGGCCGCTTGGGCCCACCTGTAAAGCGGGACAGGTTCAATGACAGGAGGAGGTCTAGATCGCTGACCCGGCCCAACAACGATAATGGATCCGTAAAAGATGCTGAAGCAAAGGCAGCAACCCTTAGTAGAAGCCCAAGTCCTGGCAACAACGGTTTGGTTTCTTACTGAGAGAGATTGTTAATTCAATGCCATGCATTTTGAACTGTATTTCGAGGATTCTGCATGAAAACATCCAGTGTTTCATATATTTTGCTGTATGCGATTGTTAAGTCTTCTATTGTTATCGGACAAATATCATGTATTCCATTTCAGAGAATTTTCATGTTATGATATATTGTAGCAAAAATGAAGAGCTGAATAAATCAGAGTAAACGTTGATACAATTATGAACTCTTGAGCCAAATCAAGTTTTGATGATACACATACAACAAACGCCGACCCAATTTCCCAAGACAAGACAAGGATTTAACAGAAATTTCAGTCAAAACAAATACAGTATCCAGCTACGAAGTGCAACCCAGCTATTCCGGTATCATATGGGCTGGCCTTTCGGTACAATCTGATCCTTTATCCACATGTATATTGGCACCAAAACGTAGTAAGTAGCTGCTATCGTACCCAAAATGAAGCGCAGAAGGAACGAGAATGGATTGATCGGCTTCTTCACATCCTCCGCCTTCGGTCCAAGCTGCATTTTATACATAATATATTAAGGACTCATCTTTTTATAGTAAAAGATGTACTTAAATCAAACAGAGGGCGCACTCATTTTGATGTTTTTGGGTGCAAAGTATGGATTGGGTCGGCATAGACCAAATACTTTATCCGGTCCGTATAAGTATGGATTTAATGTAGTTCAAGCCGTATCCGATCCTATATGAGATTGGATATGGGTTGGGTTGGAGTATAAGTTGGGTTGGGCTGCTTGAATATAATAAAAAATGAGAATATGGAGGGTATTTTTAAAAATAATATTAAAATTTTAAGCATAATATATCGGATTTTAGCTAGCATAATGCATTTAAAATAACATATTCATTATAAGACATTTTATTAAATTTTTATTGTAAAACACATCATATGAAATTAATTTACTAAATAATAGAACAAGTGTTTCATTTTAAAATACATTAAAATGCTCTTTAAAATATATTTGTCAAATTCTATCTAGTTTGGACGGACATGAAATATGTTTTTTTGCATATTTACTATAGAATACATAAACCTTATTATAGGATTATACTATTCTAATTTTAAGTAGATTGGTATTAAATTAGTTTTTTAATATAGGATTGGAATGGGTAAAAATAAGGTTGAGCCGAACGAAATATCAAACCCGACTAATATATAGTATGGGTTACAAATTGTAACCAATATCCGATCCGAACTAAGATGGGTTAGGTTGGACTTTTGTGAGTTAGGTCGGATTGGATATGAGTTGTATGCAGCCCTAGTGTGAAATGATATGATGATCAGTAAAATCTCAGTTTAGAGTTCACCCGTCGAAAAGAATATGTATGTATGGTGTGTATGTATATAGAGCCTAAAACTTGGTCGTCCAAAAAGCGGCTCATATGCAAAGAAAATATAGTTTAGGTTCAACAGTAGAAGCTCATGCTATTACGAAGTTTGGTGTTAATTTACCTGAAGAGGGGAGTCACCAGAGAGACGTTTAACACCAGTGACGGAACAGCCCATGATGAGCCCGTGTCTACGCACTCCACGGTACCATTTTGGGCCAATCCTCTTCAGCTTCACATCTTTGAACCCGGCCTTTTTAAACCACTCAATATATTCTTCTTCGGTGGGGAACAACATCCACATGTCAGCGAAGAACCTGGAAAGCCAGAAGGTAGGGTGCACGGGTCCTATCAAGCAGGCAACGCCGCCCAGTTTTAGGACCCGGTATGCTTCCTTTATCCCTCTTTGTGGGTCTGGCCAGTATTCGATGCTGCATATATCATAGAATTTTGAGTTTTAAGTACACTAAAACCATTCATAGATGGAGAAAATTATGGCAGTTTAGTTTAGTGATAATGTGGGATTATAAAATGCAAAAATAGTAGTTCTATTCGGTTGTAAGACAGCCGGTGTGCTAAAAAACACGCCAAGGCGAGGCACAGGCAAAAAATAAAAAAAGCCTTTTAAAACAGCATACCAAGTCTATCGATAAAAAAGCCTCGACTACGCTTTCACCTTTTAAAACAATGAAGATACAGGTATGTAATCATGCACAATGAAATTAAATAACGGATTTTATGAACATATTTTGAGATCTGAATCGTTCGTTTCACATACCAAGTTTATCGATATGAAACCTTAATGAGATAAATAGCAGAAAACAGCATAAATTTCCAAGAGTGTGATCAAATGCTCTGGTCGACAGTTGAAGCCCAAAATATTAAATAGGTTCATTCATTGGTATGGCATGTTAAGTCAAAAAACAGTAGTATGTAGATTTTTTTTAAAAAAAAATGTACATACAAAGTGATCTGAATTTTTACCCCTAAGGATAATGCTTAAAATATATCCAATGGAATGCATAATGTACAAAACCATTCATATTTTAAGTAATGTCACTTAACAAGTCAACAATCAGCTTATTCAAACTGATTAAGATAGTTGAACATAGTGCAAGAAGTCATGAGTTCAATTCATATTTTATTGGGTTTAACCCACTTGTCATGTAGTATGGTACATGGTGCCCGAAACTTATAAATAAATTACCAAAGGAAAATTTTATATACATCCACATATTCGATTAGTCAGTCCACCCTAAATTCTAGGATGACTACCTATTTTTATGGTGTTTATTATTAATTGTATTTGATTAGTTCATCCACAATTCTTCTTCTCACCGTTTCTGCTTGTTCCGCTGTCACCCATTGATTGATGTCCCAAACCTTCAAGTTATCAAGCTGAAGCAGAGTTTAAGTCTCGTGAGTATGTTAGAGAGACTTTTGCATGGGAACATTACTACTGGTACCTCCCTAATGCTGGAATTGAGCTCTTGATATTTTCAGTTTCTATTTGCAAAGTGAATGCTGTATTCAGCTTGACAGTCTCAGTCTTTTGAGCAAAGGCAAGGCCTAATGATTCTTTAGCTCGATAATAGCTTTAGCGTGTGAGTGTTTGTTTCCTTTTTTTTTTTCTGTGTGTGTGTGTGTGTGTGGGGGGGGGGGGGGGGGACTGAAAGAGTGAATTTTTACATCTCAATTAAGCCAAGTATGTGAGTTATAACAATATACTGGAGACAATTCAGTGCAGGGTGCTGCAACAGAATGTATTGGGGAATGAAAGAAGCCAAAGGTCATGGAAAGTAAAAGAGTACAATACAATTCACAACACATGGACGCAACATGCAGCATATCTTGAAACGGATCGTATACACCCACGCCCTTGTACTGACCGTAGTGACCTATTAACCCTACTATTTGATGGAGGACTTTGGCCTGTCTAAAAGGTTTAAGGTGATTAAGCTAATAGTCCATGGTAATAACAATATTTTATTGAAATTCTACTATAAGGCAGCATGTTAAGCCTATAACATAGATGATTTTTAGGTTGTATGCATACCTTAGGTTAATGCAGCCTACAAAATCTTAATCAACCGTTACAGCTGTTGTAGTGGTGAAACTAGAAACTAAGAAAGTAAGAAGAAAAAGTAAAATACAGGAAACAAACTGGGTTGTAGTGTTTTAAAACACAGACTGTGTGACCTCAAGGCCTATGGACTATGGTTGAATTTCACCAAATCATGAATTTTGCATGACAACTCCATAGTAAATTTTAGCTAAAGTCGGTAATACTGCGTTTGGATAAGAAGAGAAGTTGATCTGGAAAAGGTAGGTGGTGTTGGAATTGAAGCAGGCACTAAAGCAGTAGTAGGAAGAAAGGGAAAGTTCACCATTATAATAGGGTTGTGGATATTGGTTACAATTTGTAAACACCATAATAATAGGGAGTCATCCTAAAAACAAGGGTGGATTAACTAATAGAATATGTGGATGTGTATAAAATTACCCATTACCAAATTCCAAAAAAAGAAAAGAAAGTGTTATTAATAGGTAAGACTTAGGTCAATAAATGAAGGCTAAATCTATTAACTCCCCATCTTCTTCCTTACGCACCCATTCAAAAATTAAGAAGGCATATTTACTGTGTTACCCTTTTTTAGTTTTCGATGAAATAAGAAATTCCATTGTTCTGATTCAATCTACAGAACACATGGTGGGAAAAAAGCCATCGTTATGTCAAACCATTAGAAAATAGAAGCGACTCTGGCAATGCATGTCATGCATTCATATACTAATTTGTTTTAACTAACCCTAAATTAGTTTCTCTAAACCTGAAGTGAATTTAGTTGTGTGGCTGTGAGGGAAAAACAAATTTACATCAATGTTAATAACCATATAAATGAGAAAAAATGAGTTGTATTTGGATTGACGTTGTGACAAAAAAAGAGTGAGAAGGAAACTGATAATAAAGATGAAGTTGTCAAAGAAGAGATGCAGATATCAAAGAAGAGAAAGGGTATAGTTGGAAGAGGCTGGGGTGTAAACGGAAATAAGCGGGGTGCATATGTTTTTACTAAAAACACGGGGTGTGAAAGGTTATAAGCAGGGTGCTAATAGACCTACCCGTGCTTTTTTCACTCTCTTAATCATAAAAATTCCTATAAAAGAAACCATAATAAACCGATAAATTAGTTCACTTGGATTGGATGCAATGCTACTGATTCGATTCATAAACCATAAACCATAAACCATAAAAATTCCTTCTTTTTACTAGTCAATTCTACTGATTCGATTCATAAACCCATGAAGTTATGGACTACAGTCAATTCAATTGGATGCAATGCTGTTCATGTATAACAAACACCGAAATCATATATAAATGAATACCTGCCAGCAGATACATATCGATCGAAAGTATCAGTAGGAAAAGGGAGATCCTCAGCATCACCTTCAACAATGGTACACTCCTTCAAAGCCTCCTTCTGCCTAGCCTTCTCAAGCTGATGCGGAGACTGATCCAGAATCGTAACGTTTTTAGGGTCGATGTGCTTAATAATCCCCAAAGTGGTGAACCCAGTTCCTCCTCCTACGTCCACCACCTTCATCCTGGAATCGTACAGCTCGGCGGGCTCCAACGCATCGTCTCTCATGTCCTCGGTCCAGTGCCCTGGGTTTATCACATGGTCGTACACTATCGACAGGAACCTGTAGAACCAGAACGCTTCCTGCTTGTGCTGGATGAACCTCGGTTGAGAAGCAGGTCGGGATGACGAGGACGCGCTGCATGTAAAGATCGAAGCTTTTTTCGTTTTTTGGTGTTTGGTGGCGAAAGGGATGAGATCCATTTTGAGGTTTGTGGGTTTGGAATGGAGGGATGGGGTTGAGAAGGTGAGTTTGGGTTGGTGGTGGATTCGGAGCATTGAGAGGCTTTCTGCTCCGCTGAGCATGGAGGAAGCCATGGCGGAATCAAGATTTGATTTTTGAAGGAAAGGAAAATTGGAGTCTGAACCCGGAGTTGGTGTAAAGATTGGTGTTTTGCTGCTGAAGTTCTAGTTTAAGTTGGGTTCTGAAGAACCCACAGCGATGGGAGGAGGGAGAAGAAAGTGAGGACTGAGCTTTGTATGGTTAGATAGGTAGGCCACATGTTGCAGAAATTGAAGATAGGGTGAACGCGAGCAGGCCGTGAAGCTATTTTGGCTGCCACATGCGTCATGCATTTAATTTAATTTAATTTAATTTAGGGTTGTGTTAACACGTAAAGATAACATTTATTAATTAAAAGACAAATAAAGTTATTTAAAATACCTATAATGCCTTTACACAATAAATTAATTGGAGGAATTCAAGGGGACTGTTTGAGAAATTTATCAATCTTAATGTGCCGTTGGGGCATATGTAATAGATTCTAGCATCTCTAAGTTTGATTTAGAAATTACATTTTCATCACTAACACAACGATTGTTTAACACAATGTGGAATGAAGAGATGATGATTAATGCTTGGGACCAAAAACCAAGTGTTTGTTAAGCAAACACCCGTGTTGGATAAGAGTTTAAAAGCTTATTTATGATTGTCAATAGATATCTCAAAAATTCAAAATCCATCTGTATTCGTATTCAAGTATCTGATATATGAAAATGCGAATGCAAATGTGATAACATCCTCATTCGTATCCGGAATTGTTTTTCAAGAATGTGGTTTAAATTATTTGTATTTTGGTATGATGAATTATATGCATTTATTATACATTAGAAGTTTATATTATATGTACTAAATGCATTCTAACTTATCATCATATATGTTTATTTTTAACACTTTAATAACCAATAAGATTGAAAAATAATTATACTAAACTAAAATTTCTCATTTATGTTTCTTTGATATATCGGCTCTTTGAGAATAAGATAATCATTCGGGTATCTGTCAGTAGATACAGATATGACACTATCCGCATCTGAAAGTATCGATTGATAGCCCTAAGCAGATATTTAAATTTTAATTGTTTGCGGACAAAACGCCTAAGTTAAAATGTTTATATTATGTTTTACACCCACTATTCACCCCCTTTTTTTACTTTTCATCTTTTATTTTAATTTTTCATTTTTAGTCATCAAGACATCAAATAGCATTACAATTCGCCAAAATTGCTAGACAAACTGTTAATTACACGATCTATGTTGATACCATGTAGCTCATATCATTTGGAATGCTAATGTGGTTGTAGATGATCTATGATATTTACACAAAGTACCCCTGACGAGGACACATTTACTGCATGTAGCGCTAGCGATACCATAAGTACTTATATAATAAGTAATTATTAGATAATCTTGTCTCATAAACTAGAAATATGTATCGGTTTTCTTAGTTTAGCATTAACGTTAAAAAACTACTTATATAGGCCGGTTACATAGCTGTGTGCGATAGTTGACATGGATGCATTTAATTTCACATATCACTTAAGTCAGATAGGGTTGAGGTATATGCATCACCTTTCAATGATTTTTTTTATAGATATTTGCATTTGCACATGTTGATTGTTGTGCAGTCAATGGTATGCCACTTATACGTTTTATTTACCAAATGTAAATTAGAATTGACTCTTTTAGATTTTTATATGTTAACTGGTATAGATGTATATACTTGATTATAGGGATGCAAAATAGATGTGCATATTATACATGCAACGACATTTTTTCAAATAACAAGAGCACAATTTGACTTGTGTAATGATCGACCCTTTCGATGTCAACACTAACACATTCATGGTACTCATATACTAAACAGTGGAGTGTTGCAAAGATGGACTGTTGGGGGTGAAAAAAAAGATTGAACAAAAATCTCACATTGTAATGAATGATAAATAATTCCAAATAATCTTTAGAAAAAGAAAACATTTTATATGCATACAACAATTAGAATAAGTAACATATTATCAGCCTGAATAGTTATAATAGGTGGTACTTGCGAATGCTGATAAATACAAACACGAAATGCAGTGAAAATAATAATACAAGAATAGGTCTTGGAGGCTTCCAGCTTGTCTTCTGAAGCTCTAATGTGTCCAGCTAAATTTAGAAAATTAACGGGGTCTAAATCGAATATTGTAAGAAAATAACATCTGGACTAGTCTGATAAGCAATGCAAGGCACTCAAATCATATGAATTTTTGCATTTATAACTCCTTTCAAAAATAAAGATATCTTATAAAGTGACGTTGTATATAAAATCAAATGAGTTTTTACCATACGATAACCAAACCATTTTATAAGAAATCTTGTGATATTGAAATAATGTCCAGGGTTAGAATAAATTTTTATCAGAGTCAGAGTGGCTACATTAATTACATTCAACGTATATTTAATATACAATTAAGTCTGTAAGGCATGCGTTGGAAAAATGAGTATCGTATAACTATTATAATCTCAACTCTCAGGTTTTAATGAAAACTACTATACAATCACATGTTATCAGTATTATCTAACTATTTGCCATTTAAGCGCTCAATTGCTCGCACATTCATACTCATTAGCTACCATTAGCAAAATTTCTTCCTATAAATCTGTAATGGCCCGAATTTCCGTACCTTTTGAGTCGACTAATAACACTACACGCCTAACCCAAATTGAACAGAAATACGAATCATTATTAGAAAGAAGTTAGAGGATGAGAAATAGAAGGAAAGAAATATTAGAATAGAAGAAAACGAAGATCACAAACTCACAGCGGAATGAATAAAATATATTAGGTAACATAAAACTTTAAAATACAATTCAGTAACTTTATATACATACCATCATCAGAGCACAACAGCTATTTCTGGAACAGTTATAAACATCTATTTCCAGATACAACATGGTACACAGCGAAATATATGATAGTCTATAGCTAACTGGTGAAGCCTCCTGCTTCGAACTCCTCCATGTGAATCTGTAAAATCCCGACTACTTGACTGCCCGTACAAATTTCGGCATCCAAGAGTTTAGGAAAAACAACAAAATAAACTCTGAGTCAGTCATGAGACTGGTGTGAGTAAACTCCAACCATTTGTTTAACTTCCAAAATCCTTTCAAAAGAAATGATAATCGTAAGACCGATCCACACATAAACACGGATGGTTTTTACCTTACGATAACCCAAAAATATTTTGATATCAAAATCTGGTGATATTATAATAGTGTCTAAATCAAATAAATATAATCTAGCGGAACGCTTGCATCTCACGCTCCATATATAATATAAAATCAAAAACCGCATGACGCTTATTGGAGATTGGATTTCCAACATGACAAGGTATGGAACCACCTTCCGATCAGTGTACTCTAGAGAGGATACACTGGGGTTCAACAAGAACATCTTGCAACCCAGCCCACACATGACCGATCACTCATTTCGCTTGAGTGTATCGAATGTATATCACCAACGGTTGGGATCAGCAACCGTTTCCCGAAAGGGACAACATCGATAGATTAAAGAAGCAAATGAAATTTCTCTAGATAGGTGATTATACATCCTAATGGGAGCGACCCACATAGCCATGCTGCCTGCCCGATTTTTGTCAATTCCCGGTTGTGAGGCTTGAGGTTTGAATTATCTTCCAGAACATCTGGCCACCATTCACTTTGAATGCCACATCGTCAGATCCATTGGAAATCACTAATTGATTCCCACAAAAATACTCAGATTGTTAGGCTAAAGAAGTTTCCCTTTGTAACACCCCGTAATTTTAATATTAAAGTTAACAAATTAATGAATACTTAATTTCAAATGAGGGAATTAAGGGAAACGGGTTGCGCCATTGCGTTCGTCTCGGAATTCTGCTTGAGATAGAGTCCGAGTTTGCGTAAAACGGACACCGTACGAAGGAGATATGGACGAACGAAGTTAGGCGGAAAAACCAGAAGAAGAAAAAATATATAAATGCACTGGCGCACTTGGGAAGTGCGCCAGTACAAAAATACACTAGCGCACTTCCCAAGAGCGCCCAGGCCGAGCAGAAAGCCTGCACAGCCTTCTGGTGTGATCTGATCCATACTGTGACTCATTGCTGAGTCCTTTCTGACTCCTTGCTGAGTCATTAGGGCTAAGGTGTCACCCTATCATGACTGAATGGTTTTGATTAACCCTAAGATCATCCGACAGCTATAATTAAATTGAAATTCTATATAAACATGTGTAGACTCAAACCCTAAAATCAAATAAAAATTAGAACAATGGCCGTCATGCTATCACCTTGCAACCTAGAATAGCCGCCACCAATTAGAGAGGAAGAAAAGCTAATCAACTCAATTCTATTCAATTCAAATCTTAACAACAACGAATTTGTCTTCTTCAAAGGCAAGCTAAATAAATTTCATAACTTAGATTTCAGAACTCAAGACCTTATTTGAGTTGTGAGTTCGATTTCTTTAATAAGATAATTAACAATTTAATTAGGTTGAGTTATGATTTGGATTATATGGTTATGTTGTGAATGATTGACCGTTATGTTATTATCTATGATGTAAATCTATGATGTTATTATCTATGTTGTAAAGCTGTGGTGTTATCATCTATGTTGTAAATCTATGTTAATTGTTGGCTTATGTACAATCAATTCATAATGATGTTTCATATGCTAGTTTGGTTATGTTGTTAGAACTAATTCATATGTTAAATCATATGTAAGTTTAACTCGATAATTCTACATGCAAGTTTAGATGTTAATTTAGATATGAATCATAGGCAAGTTAGTGAGAATCATATACAACCTTACATGTTTCATGACATCCATTTTATGTGTAAATTGGATCCAAAGTTTAGGCTAAGACATGGGTGAGTTATATGCTAGTATACAAAATTATATATGCTAGTTTACATGTAGATCTTAATTTACATGTTTTGATGCAAGTGAAGTTTATGTTGCATAAATCACATATGCAAGTATATATATGTTGGAATATGAATCATGTAATGCAAGTTTGTGACTATTGTCTATGCAAGTTTACACCTTATGATTAGATCTATGACATCCATAGTTTATGCAAGTTTGTGACTTTGGCCTATGCAAGTTTTAGATGAAAAACCTTATTCACACATGCAAGTTCACCCCTTATGTTTAGATCTAGTTTTTATTCTATGCATATTGTGATGTTTTCTCTTTATTCCATAAGTTAGACTATTCGAGTCTAACGTATATTTCACGTTAAACGAACGAACGTACAACGTGGGGCAATGAGGTAATATTAAAAGATTTAATATTGAGAATTGGCATAAATGCCTTAAATGTGATGACTAATTGGTATAATTTTATATACCATAAATAAATAGACATAATTAAGGTGTTAATTATGGACATAGTTAAATTTGTAATTGATTGACAATTTGAATAGGGAAATTAATTCGAATTGGGGATAATTAATTATGTGTAATAATAAACAGCCTAAGACACGAGGTTGGACTCGTTTGTGGTGTAAGACTGCCCGGACCCGCTCGGCAAATTCAGCTGCCAAATGCCAGTCTAATGTGGGAGTTCTTAGGCATAAATTAAATGCATAACAGTTGTAAAGACACGAGGTTAGGCTCATTTGTGGTATAAGACTGCCTGGACCCGCCCGACAAATCCAGCTGCCACAAATGTCAGTCTAATGTGGGAGGTCTTTACAAGGTTACGGTCTTAATGAATTAAGAAACACTTAACCAGATAAACATGTAGTGGGACATGAGGGGGTTAAGTGGGTGCCTTGGGTGGCATATGGAATTTAGTGGGTGCCTTGGGTGGCATTTGAAATACAATTAAATGCACTTAATTAAGATTGAAACATGTAAAAAGACATGATTAAGAATGGGGTTAAGTGGGGAAAAACCTTAGAGGGGACCAAGCATAGGTGGAAAGCTTGTGTCATGCATGGGGGCCCTTTTCAAACCAGTAACCCATTAAGTATCTTTGTGGGCTCGACCGAACTCGAGGACGGGACACGCGTACTGGATTTGATTGTAAGAGGTCAAAACGAGTCAGTTGTGGCAACGCAAGTCCAACGGGTTCATATGCATGTGTGGGCCCGGGCTGGTAGGTAAGACGTTGTTGCATCGTGTAGATATAAGCCGTGCATTTTTGGTTGTATCGGGTTGATACTTTGGGGAGTGATACACCCCACTGTGGGGCCAGCACGGGTATCTACGAGTTAGGGAGCCGATCGAATAGGGGTAGTGGGTACACCTAGTGGAGATAGGGGCAAACGACACCTATGGAGGTAGCTAGGGGTACACGAAACTACCATTAGCAGTATTAAGTTCTGTAGGCGGGATCAACCTTTAGGGTGACTAGTGGTGGTGTAGTATAGTAATTATCCTATAGTGATTAGGGGCGCCTTTAACGTTATCTTGGTTCATCTTATTTCCTCGTTTTGTTCTGTCATACCCATTTGTTCACAGTCATTTCCTTATTTTCCAGCTTATGCCTTATTCTAGTTATTTTGATAATTATATTGTTAAAGTTATCGCACTCGCCAAACTTTGTGTCTGACCCCCTTTTCTTTCCACCTCTTTTCTTCCTTCCCCCCCTTAGGTTTGCAAGGAGGGAAAACTACAACTTAGTGCCGATTTCTTTCAGTTGCTTGAAGAGAGTAGATGTATCGCTTGGGACACTCTCAACTTTATGGCTTTGCTTATGCTCAGTGGGGATTTATGCATTTATGTTATTTAAGTATTTGCTTCTTTATGTACTTTGAAGTTTTTGGAAAAGACTACTGATCCTGTTGTAATGGTTTTGGAGACTACTTATGTAAACTCGTTTTGAGTTATGATGCTATGAAATAAGTTTTCACTTCCGCTGTGTTGTTTTATTTATTTATTCTTGTAATTTTATCTGTTCTATACAACAATAACGCTCCATGGACATTGATGCATTCCCTTTGTGAGTGACATTAATGGACATGGGGTGTTACACATGGTATCAGAGCTATGGTTACAAGAACAGATAAAAAGTTTTAAAAGGTGTTTTCGAAAGTATTATTTTCCTAGAAAGTATTTTCAAAAACTTGTTTTAAAGAAGCTATTTTCAAGGAAAGTTTACTTTAAAGAGCATAATCCCTGCAAGCCATACATCTCTCTTTCGCTTCCCTTGTTTTAAAACTCTTTCTTTTCAGCATGTCTGGAGCATCTGAGATACTAGAGGGTGTTCATGTACCCGATTGGTTTCGTCAATATCTCGAGGCTAGGGCCGCTGCCGTGGGTCCGGCCAACGTTCCCCCTCCTCCTCCCCCAGCTCTAGTCATTCCTCCGCGTGGAGATACTTTCTCCAAGATATGTAAAGACTTTCGTTCGATGGGTGGAAAATCTTTTAGTGGGACTGAAACGTTCATTGAAGCTAGAAATTGGTTGAAAGAAGTGGAGGATCTGTTTGGCATTTTCGATTTGGACGATTGGAAGAAGGTCCAATTGGCTGCTTGGTTGATGAAGGACGAAGCTTCGTTTTGGTGGGAGGTCGCTAATGGAGAGCGTCCGGTTGATACATGGCCAGATTTCAGGCGTAGGTTTGAGGCAAAATTTCTCTCACGGGCTGAAGAGAATTTATATATGGAAAGATTTTTGGCGTTAAAGCAAGGAAATCTGTCAGTAAAAGAATACGTCAACAAGTTCAATCAGTTGGCGAGATTTGGCTTGGACTTGGTGAATACACCTGAAAAGAAGGCCCTGAGATTTGTTAAGGGTTTGAACGAGCCGCTACATGGGTTAGCTATGACCCACATCCCATCCCTATAGGGGCTACCTTTGAGAGACTAGTTGACATTGCGCTTATGCATGAAGAGGGGAAGGGCGTCAATGCTAATAAGGCACCTGAGACGAAAGGAGATCAAAAGAAACCACAACAACAAAACAAGAAGGGCGGGAAGAACTATAATGGCAAAGGAAAGAAGAAGTGCTTTAATTATGGGACACCAGGCCATATGAGTAAAGACTGTAGGAAAAAGAAGAAGACTTACTGTTTCCACTGTGGAGAGGCAGGTCATCTAGTTAAGGACTGCCCAAGGAAACAGGGACAAGGGAAAAGAACTTCTGGAGGGCAGCTTCAGGCTCTCGTGGCACCGGGGCAGGCAAGGGAACAAGTCCAGGCTCTCGCGGTCCCACCGCTGCAAGAACGAGGTAGAAACATTTCCGTTGAGAGTTAATTTTTCTGTTTGATCATCCTGTCCGTACTTTATTCGATTCTGGCGCATCACATTCGTTTATCTCTACATCATTAGTTGAAACACTGCACCTAAATACTAGTCTTGTTGTGGATCCCATTGTAGTCTCAAATCCTATTGGTGGGTCGGCTCATTTATCCATGGTTTGTAGGGATTTGAGATTGTCTATCTTAGGCGTTAGTTTTGAATGTAATGCTTTTGTGCTTGGTTTCATGGGCTATGGGTTGATTCTAAGGATGGATTGGCTAGCCAGATATGGTGCCATCTTAGATTGTGAACGAAGGGTAGTAAAATTGTTGACTCGTAGTGGCAAGACCCTTGATATTTCTTGTGACCCTAGAGGATCGGTGATGCTTAGTTATCTTGTGTCACTTGACGCATCCAATGATGATTTACATTCTGTTCGTTTAGTCCGTGAATATGTTGATGTCTTCGATGAGGTGAGGGGTCTACCCCCAAAACGTGAGATAGACTTTCGTATTTATCTTGTAGACAATGCAAAACCAGTATCTCTGCCAGTGCGCTACATGGCTCCTCGTGAGAGGAGGGAGCTCAATAAGCAAGTAGGGGAGTTGCTTGAGAAGGGGTTCATAAGACATAGTATATCAGAGTGGGATGCTCCAGTAGTATTTGCCACGAAGGCGGATGGGTCCCTTAGACTTTGTGTGGACTATAGAGAACTTAATAAGCTTACTAAGAAGAATATGCACCCACTGCTGAGGATTGACGATCTCTTTGATCAGTTAGTTGTCGCCTCAGTGTTTTCGCAGTTGGACTTAGCCACTGGTTTCCATCAGTTGAGAGTGGCTGAGGATAGCATAAACAAGACCGCCTTTAGGACTCCGGACGGTTTCTATGAGTGGCTTGTAATGCCCTTCGGTTTGACAAACGACCCCGCATACTTTGTTGACTTGATGAGTGGGGTGTTTAGGGAGTACCTTAATAAATTCGTGGTGGTCTTTGTGGATGACATCTTGATCTTTTCTAAGAGCGAGGAAGAGCATGCCCTACATCTTAGGAAAGTATTGGAGACCCTTCGAGTGCATAACCTTAAAGCTAAATTTTCTAAATGCCACTTTTGGAGGAAGGAAGTGCGATTCTTAGGGCATGTGGTTTCCAAAGAAGGGATAACTGTGGATCCCGCGAAGGTGGTGGCCATCCAAGATTGGAAGGTCCCTAAAAATGCTACCGAGGTGAGGAGTTTCTTGGGGTTAGCAGGCTACTATAGGAAGTTTATTAAGGACTTCGCAAAGATATCAGCCCCATTGACACACTTGACGAAGAAGAACCTAGTTTTCACGTGGGACGTAGATTGTGATGATGCGTTCCAACGTTTAAAGAGAGCTTTGACCACAGCCCCAGTCTTAGTGTTGCCAGATGGGAGTAAGCCATTTACCGTTTATACCGATGCTTGTGGGACAGGACTAGGCGCAGTCTTAATGCAAGAGGGAAGGGTAATAGCCTATGGAGGAAGGCAGTTGAGAGTGCATGAGAGAAATTACCCTACGCATGACCTAGAGTTGGCCGCTATTGTTTTCGCGCTTAAGTCTTGGCGCCATTATCTTCTTGGCGAGAAATTCGAATTGTTCACTGACCACAAATCGCTAAAATACTTGTTCTCTTAGAAGGACTTGAACTTAAGGCAGCAAAGGTGGATGGAATTCTTAGCGTCCTACGATTTCGAGATAACATATACCCCTGGCAAGGGTAACGTGGTGGCAGACGCCTTAAGTAGGAAAAGGTTGTCCTTGAGTCCGTTGTTTGTTGAGCGGCAAAGCTTAGAGTTCATATCTATGTTTGACTTTAGACCTTCCATTGACTTTGTACCCGGTTTGCTAGCCTCCTCAGAGGTCAGACCTACGCTTTTGGGACGGATTAGTGAGGCACAGCGAGATGACCCATAGTTGGTTGAGTTGGTAGAGAAGCTCATGAGGGGGGAGTCATCGAGCCATCTCAGTAGGTATACCCTAGATGATAAGGGTTGGTTACGTAGGGACGGTAGACTTTGTGTACCACTAGACGAGAACTTGAGAAATATCATTCTTGATGATGCACATCGTTCGAAGATGACCATTCATCCCGGCGGAGACAAGATGTACATGGACATGAGACGAGTTTACTTTTGGGCTGGTATGAAGAGGGATGTGGCCGAGTTTGTCGCTAGATGCTTGGTGTGCAACAAGTAAAAGCAGAGCAAAAGAAGCCCGGTGGGTTGCTTCACCCATTGGAGATCCCACAATGGAATTGGGAGAGTGTCTCGATGGACTTTGTTGACGGGTTACCGAGATCAAGGAAGGGTAATACGGGGATTTGGGTCGTGGTAGACAGACTTACTAAGAGCGCCCATTTCATTCCCGTGAAGAGTAAGAGGACTGCTCCATGGTTAGCCTCTGTATACATTCGAGAGATAGTTCGTTTGCACAGTGTTCCTTCTAGCATAGTGAGCGATCGCGATCCTATCTTTACTAGCGAGTTTTGGAAGAGCATGCAAGAGGTAGTAGGGACTCACTTATGTTTGAGCACCGCATATCATCCTCAGACGGACGGCCAGACCTAGAGGGTGAATCATATTCTATAGGACCTTTTAAGGCTATGTGTTTTAGATTTCGGAGGTATATGGGAGGAGCATCTTCCCTTGGTAGAGTTCGCGTATAATAATAGCTTTCAGTCTAGCATTGGCATGGCACCTTTTAAGGCTCTTTATGGAAGGCCTTGTCGTTCACCTACATGTTGGTGGGAATCTACGGATAAGATCTTACTTGGGACTGATATGATTAGAGAGACTTTGGAAAAGATCGATTTGATTTGAAGGAGGATGAAGACGGCGCAAGATAGGCAGAAATCTTATGTGGACAAGAGAAGGACAAATCTTGAGTTTGATATTGGGGACATGGCCTTTATCAAGGTGTCTCCATTACAGAATGTTGTTCGCTTTGGGTCCGTTGGGAAGTTAGCACCAAGCTTCGTAGGGTCGTTTCCTATTAAGGAGAGAATTGGACAGATGGCGTATAGAGTGGAGTTGCCCGAGAGACTTAGTGGTGTACACGACGTATTCCATGTATCACATTTGAGGAAGTGCTTGCATGAGACCGCAGAAGTGGTAGAGTCGAGCTTGCTTAGAGAGATGGAGATAGAGCGTGATGCGACAGTTCGACGATGTAACACCCCGAATTTCGGTTAATGCTAAAATTCACTAATTACAGAATAAATAATCTCAAATATGAGAATTGGGGGAAACGGGCTGCGTCATTGCGTTCGTCTCGGAAAAATACGCAGAATAGAGTCCGAAATTTTGTAAATCGGAGTCCGTATGGCCCAATGAAGTTTGCAGAAAATTCAAAGTTAAAAACAGATTTAAAAATTCAAATTCAGATTATAAAAATTAGAACTAGCAGGGCAGGCGGGAAAGTTCCCGCCCTAGCCATGTCGACAGGGCTGTCGACAGGCCTGTCGACTGGGAGGTCGACTGCCCTGTCGACTTGCCTGTCGACACAGGGTGTCGAGCCAGATGGCCTGGGTGCACCAGGCCTGGTTTTCTGGCTAGGGCTGGGCTGTGTTCTAGAGACTTCCTAAATCTGACGGACCTAATCTAACCTAGGGTTAATCCTATGGTCTAAAACACACCCTAATCCTATAAATACACCCTAATGCAAGCCTAATCCCTACTAAAAATAGAAATGATGCCATCATGCCGCCAAAATCAAACTTGAGAGGAGCCTCCACTAGTTTATGAAGAAAGTTGCAAGCTAATCAACCTCAAATCATCATCTTCTTCTTGTATAGCAACTAGTTCTACTTCATAAGTTAGCTAATCTTGGTTTTGGTGAGTTTCTATCACTTTAATAACCAATTGCTAAATTAAGTAGATGAGATATGATGAGATCATGCGGTTTTGTATGCGGATTTGTGGGTTTTAAATCATATGATATGATGTTAGTTTGCTAATCTATGTTTAATGTTAACCCTATGTTTATGCAAGTTAAGTATGTGGGTTTATGCAAGTTAAATATATGGGTTTATGCAAGTTAAGTGGTGGGATTTATGCATGTTAAGTATTTGATTTTATGCATGCTAAGTGTTTGGTTTTATGCATGCTAAGTGTTTGGTTTTATGCATGCTAAGTATTTGATTTTATGCATGCTAAGTATTTGATTTTACGCATGCTAAGTATTTGATTTTATGCATGCTAAGTGTTTGGTTTTATGCATACATTATGACATGCAAGTCTACCCTTTTTAAATAAGATGCATACATATGCAAGATGACAGCTTTGTATGCTATGCATACATATGCATGTTTACCCTATTATGATGCAAGTTCATATGCAAGTTTGTCTCTTTTTATGATATGCATAACATATGCGAGTTTGCCTCTATGTATGACATGTTATGCAAGTTCACATGCAAGTTTATGTGCAAGTTCATATGCAAGTTTATGCGTAATTTCATATGCAAGTTTATGTGCAAGTTCATATGCAAGTTGTCTCTTTTTATGATATGCATAATGTAAGTTTGGGTTAAATGCTAGATGTATGCTCATATATGCAAGTTGACACCTTTTGAACCCATGATAAAGTTATATGCTATGTTGGTTAAACCCATGACATTTGTGATGAATCTTCCCGTTTATTTTGTCACGTTATGAGAACGAATTACGTGGGGAACGATGGGGTTAATATGCATGTTAATAGAAATGTGTAAAGTTGGTATGCTTAAGCATAACATAAAATGAATGGACATAATTGGGAATTTACCTATTAAGTTAGGTCTACCCATATTATGGAGTTGGGAATTTACCTATTAAGTTAGGTCTACCCATACTATGGAATTGGGAATTTACCTATTTAGTTAGGTCTACCCATATTCTTAAAAATGTGTAATTAATTAGGGATAATTAATATAAATTATGAGGGTGATTAATTAAGTGTAATTAATCGACTAAGACACGAGGTTGGACTCAGTTGTAGCGTAAAACTGCCCGGATCCAACCGGCTTAACCAGTTGCTACAAATGTTAGCCCAATGTGAGAGGTCTTAGGCACAAACTAAATACGTGATTAATGTAAAGACACGAGGTTAGACTCGGTTATGACATAAGGCTGCCCGGACCCAACCGGCTTAACCAGCAGTCATAAATGATAGTCTAATGTGAGAGGTCTTTATGAAGATCACGGTCTTAATTAATTAAGAAACACTTAACCATATTAGCTTGTAGATGGACATGAGGGGTTAAGTGGGTGCCTTGGGTAGCATGAGGAGACTAGTGGGTTGCCTTGGGTGGCAATAGAAAATACGATTAGAATACTTAACCAAAGTGGAACATGTAATTAAAACATGGTTAAAGGGTTAAGTAAGTGCTTTGGGTGGCATGTGGAAATCTAGTGGGTGCCTTGAATGGCAATTAAAATATGATTAATGACTTAACCAAAATTTATAACATGTAAGTGGACATGGTTAAAGGGTTAAGTGGGATGCACTGGATAGAATGGCAAGCTTAGGTGGTAGCTTGTGGGGGCCCATTTCAACCAATATCCCAAACGTATCTTAGTGGGCTCGACTCTAGTCGAGTGACGAGACACGCATATTGGGCTTGACTATAAGAGGCCAAAACGGGTTAGCGGTGGCAACGCAGGACCAACGGGTTTCATATGCGTGTGTGGACCCGGGCTGGTTGGTAAGTCGTTGTTGCATTGTGTAGATATAAAGCCGTGCACGTTGATATTATCAGGTTGCCACTTTGGGGAATGATACACCCCATCGTGGGACCAGCACGGGTGTCTACGTAAGGGAGCCGATCGCTTGGGGAGTAGTGGGTACACCTATGTAGTCAGATAGGGGTACACGAAACTACTAAATTACTAAGTACACTTAGTGGGATCAACCTTTAAGTAGGAATGACTGGTGTGGTGCAGTGTAGTAATTATCCTTGGGTGGGTAGATGTGTCTTTACGGTTATCTTAGTTTATCCTAAGTCTACCAAGCTGCTTAGTGTAGCCATTCATCCCCAGACGTTACCGTATATCAAGCTTATGTCTTCTCTGGTTACTTTAATGATTGTATTGTTAAAGTTATAGGACTCGCTCAGACTTATGTCTGACCCCGTTGTTTTTATCTTTTTTTCCCAACCCTCAGGTTATCAGAGTGGGCTCAGTACGAGTGGGCTTTGATCGGGCTGCTTTATTCTCTTTTGGAGCTTGGACCATAGATGTAGAGCTCAGCTTACCCTTTCTTTTATGGCTATCAGTTCATGTATTGGGATTATGTACTTTTATTTATCAGGATGGATATTTTGTACTTGACTCTTATTATGGTTTTGTGATGAAACCAAACATGTTTACTTTCCGCTGCAATGAAATGATGTTTTAAAGTTTTCAAGTATTACTTATATCTGTCTTGTTGTAATTTTTTTTCTGTTCTATATTCACTTAAAATACTCCACCGATGTTATGGCATTCCCTTAGAGAGTGACTATAGCTTTTGTGGGGTGTTACACGTGGTATCAGAGCAAAGGTTACCAGAACAGATAGAATTTTTAGAAAAACTATTTTCTAAAAATATTTTTGAAAGAAGTATTTTCAAAAACATGTCTTTTAAGAGAAAAGATTTTGAAAGAAAAGCATAATCCCCGATAGCCATATCTTTATCTTTTGAATTCTCCGTTTGAATCTTTCCTCTTTCGTTTCAGCATGGCTGAAGATCTTAATCTTCCGGACGGTGTAGCGATACCAGTATGGTATAGGAGGTTGTTAGAGGCTAGGGCCGCCACTGCAGGTCCAGCAAATATTCCTCCACTACCCGTTGCACCCGTTCCTCCTCGCGCGGATACTTTTGCTATGACTTGTAGGAAGTTTAAGGCTATGGGAGGGAAACCTTTTGTGGGAGCTAGGGATTGGCTGAAAGAGACGGAAGAATTGATCGAAATCTTGGAAGTGGAAGAGGGAAAGAAAGTCAAGTTAGCCGCTTGGTTAATGGAGGGAGAGGCCTCGTTCTGGTGGGAGGTCACTAATGGAGAACGCCCGGTGGACTCTTGGGTGGATTTCAGGCGAAGGTTTGAGGCAAAGTTTCTCTCAAAAGCAGAAGAAAATATGCACGTGGAAAGGTTCTTGAACTTAAAGCAAGGGAACTTGTCGGTGAAAGAATATGTTAACAAGTTTAATCAGTTAGCGAGGTTCAACATAGACTTGGTAAACACACCGGAAGAGAAAGCTTTGAGGTTCGTTAAAGGCTTGAACGAACCGATGCACGGATTGGCTATGTCTCACATCCCTAGGGGGGCCACTTTTGAGAAGCTAGTAGACATGGCACTTATGCATGAGGAAGAGAAGGGCCCCAATGCTATTATAGCACCCGAGAAGAAAGGAGATCAGAAGAGACCTCAACAACAAAATAAGGGTAGGAAAGGAAACGGTGGCAAGGGAAAGAAGAAGTGCTTCAATTGTGGGACACTAGGCCACCTAAGCAAGGATTGTCGCAAGAAGAGGAAGGCTGGCTGCTTCCACTGTGGCGAAGCAGGGCATTTAGAGAAAGACTGTCCAAAGAAGGGGAAGAGAACGGGATCTACCTCAGGAGGACAGGTGCAAGTTCTTTTGGCACCAGCTCAGGCAAGGGGGCAAGTTCAGGCTCTCGCGGTTCCACCGATTCGGGAAAGAGGTAGAACTATTTCCCATTGAAAGTCTAGTTTTTTTCTGTTCGATTATCCGGTTCAAACTTTATTTGATTCTGACGCATCGAGTTCGTTTATTTCATTATTGATAGTTGAGTTACTGCACTTAGACACCAGTTTAGTAGATGATCCTTTAGTTGTTTCAAACCCAATTGGGGCTCCATGATGTGTTTGGGTTTGAAAGTTGCTATACTTAGCGTTGAGTTTAGATGTGATGCTTTTGGGCTTCATGAGCTATGGGTTAGTTTTGGGCATGGACTGGTTATCCAGTAGGGGTGCCGTTCTTGATTTTGAAGGGAGAGTTGTTAGGCTTATGACCCACTTGGGTAACACTCTTGAGATCTCTTGTAATCCCATGGAATCTGTTATGCTAAGTTATCTAGAATCGCTTGACACGTCGGTCAAGAGTTTGCAATTTGTTAGAGTGGTCCGGGAATACTCGGATGTGTTTGAGGAGGTGAAGGGCTTACCTCCGGAGCGGGAGGTTGACTTCCGAATATATCTGGTAGACAATGCCAAACCAGTGTCTTGGCCAGTGTGTCACGTGGCTCCTCGTGAGAGGAGGGAACTCCATAAGCAAGTAGGCGATTTGCTTGAGAAGGGGTTTAGAAGACGAAGTATATCGGAGTGGGGTGCTCCGGTAATTTTTGCTATGAAGGCGGATGGGTCCCTCAGACTTTGTGTAGGCTAAAGAGAGCTAAATAAACTCACAAAGAAGAATAGACACCCATTGCCGAGGATTGATGATCTTTTTCCAATTAGTTGGCGCCTCAGTAGTTTCACAAGTTGGACTTAGCCACGGGGTTTCGTCAGTTGAGAGTGGCTGAGGATAGTATAGGGAAGGCTGCTTTTAGGACTCCAGATGGTTTTAATAGGTTGAGCCGAGCCAGTTATGGAATAAACGGTGGTTTTGGAGTGAGACTGGCAAGGACATCCAGAGTTGGACAAGGGGCTTAATTGTTTAGCCGTTTTTACTAGTATCATCTCACGTAGGACGTCTGAATTCGAAGGAGGTATCCCTTGGGTGTTTGTCTGATATTGGTTTAGGCCTTTGGGGCTTGCATTTGGGGGATGTCGAGTTCGACTAGGATGGTCTGCGTGAGAGATGGACAGTTGTGATGATTTTGGATGGGATTCTTAGCATCCTATGAGTTTGAGATAGCATATACCCATTGCAAGGGTAACATGGTAGCGGACGCCTTAAGTAGAAAAAGGTTATCCTTGAGTTCATTATTCGTTGAACGACGGAGCTTAGAGTTTATTTCCATGTTTGACTTTAGACCTTCCGTTGACTTTGTACCCAGTTTGCTAGCCCCCTTGGAGGTTAGGTCTACTCTTTTGGGACGGATTGGCAAGGCACAGCGAGACGACCCACAGTTGGTTGAGTTAGTAGAGAAGCTCATAAGGGGGGGAGTCGTCCAGCCATTGGAGTAGGTACACCCTAGATGGTAAGGGGTGGTTGCGTAGAGATAGTAGACTTTGTGTACCGCAAGACGAGGGTTTGAGGAAGGCTATACTTGGTGAAGCACATCGGTCGAAGATGACCATTCATCCCGATAGGGACGAGATGTACCAAGACATGAAGCGAGTTTTCTTTTGGGCCGGTATGAAGAAAGATGTGGCCGAGTATGTCGCTAGATGCTTGGTGTGCCAACAAGTGAAAGCGGAGCAGAAGAAACCCGGTGGGTTGCTTCACCCATTGGAGGTTCCGCTATGGAAGTGGGATAGTGTCTCGATGGATTACTGAAATCAAGGAAGGGTAATACGGGGATTTGGGTTGGGGTAGATAGACTTACTAAGTGTGCCCATTTCACACCCGTGAAGAGCAAGAGGACTGTTCCATGGCTAGCTTCAGTTTACATTCGAGAGATTATTAGATTGCATGGTGTACCTTCCAGTATAGTGAGCGATCGAGATCCTATCTTCACTAGAGAGTTTTGGAAGAGTTTGCAAGAGGCGGTAGGTACTCAGTTGTGTTTGAGTACCGCATATCATCCTCAGACGGACGGTCAGACCGAGAGGGTGAATTGTATTCTGAGGCAATGTATCTTGAATTTTGGAGGTACATGGGAAGAGCATCTTCCATTGGTGGAGTTGCCCGACAGACTTAGTGGTGTACATGACGTATTCCATGTGTCACATTTGAGGAAGTGCCTACATGAGACCGCCAAGGCGGTAGAGCCGAGCTTGCTTACAGAAGTAAAGGTAGAGCGTGATGTGATTATTCGACGAGCTCCTACCCGCATCCTTGGGTCAGAGATTGGGAAGTTGAGAAACAGAGAGGTTCGACTAGTCAAAATGGAAAGGGGAGAAGGTGAGAGCAATGCTACTTGGAAGACAGAAGCGAAGATGCGTTCGTTATACCCATTCCTTTTTGAGGGAATGTCCTTTAAACGTCTCCTTTATCGTTTGTCTAGTGCTTATCTTATCTTTAGTATATCCTCTCATTAGTACCTTTGACCTTTAGATAGGGTAAACCTATGGTTGAAACATGTGTTTGAGACATGTTATGTTTGCTGGATGCGTGTGGATGCAAGTGGTTGCTAGTGGTTGCTCGTGGATGCATATACACACACTATAGACACTAGATCGGCTCAGTCACTTCATATTGCATATTGCATATAATTGTGTGTAGATAGCTATATTTATGGATGTGTAATGGTTGAATTATCATATGGATGATGCATTTTGGTGAATGATTGTGCACTCATATAGATACAGTATGTGTCGATAGGGTTCTCTCGCATACATATTGGATGCATGGCACTATCATGGTTTGCATATGTTCATACATTAGATAGGGAACACATACACACACTTTTTGCATATGCTCATACATCATTAGAAATTGTTTTAAGGACAATGGATGCTCGTGTTTGATGGACTGAGTAGATTGTTGTTTGGATGGTAGGATATGCATTCTCCTTAGCTTAGAGATTTCGGGGACGAAATCCTTTAAGGAGGGGAGAATGTAACACCCCGAATTTCGGTTAATGCTAAAATTCACTAATTACAGAATAAATAATCTCAAATATTAGAATTGGGGGAAACGGGCTGCGTCATTGCGTTCGTCTCGGAAAAATACGCAGAATAGAGTCCGAAATTTTGTAAATCGGAGTCCGTATGGCCCAGTTATGGCCCAATGAAGTTTGCAGAAAATTCAAAGTTAAAAACAGATTTAAAAATTCAAATTCAGATTATAAAAATTAGAACTAGCAGGGCAGGCGGGAAAGTTCCCGCCCTAGCCATGTCGACAGGGCTGTCGACAGGCCTGTCGACTGGGGGTCGACTGCCCTGTCGACTTGCCTGTCGACACAGGGTGTCGAGCCAGATGGCCTGGGTGCACCAGGCCTGGTTTTCTGGCTAGGGCTGGGCTGTGTTCTAGAGACTTCCTAAATCTGACGGACCTAATCTAACGTAGGGTTAATCCTATGGTCTAAAACACACCCTAATCCTATAAATACACCCTAATGCAAGCCTAATCCCTACTAAAAATAGAAATGATGCCATCATGCCGCCAAAATCAAACTTGAGAGGAGCCTCCACTAGTTTATGAAGAAAGTTGCAAGCTAATCAACCTCAAATCATCATCTTCTTCTTGTATAGCAACTAGTTCTACTTCATAAGTTAGCTAATCTTGGTTTTGGTGAGTTTCTATCACTTTAATAACCAATTGCTAAATTAAGTAGATGAGATATAATGAGATCATGCGGTTTTGTATGCGGATTTGTGGGTTTTAAATCATATGATATGATGTTAGTTTGCTAATCTATGTTTAATGTTAACCCTATGTTTATGCAAGTTAAGTATGTGGGTTTATGCAAGTTAAATATATGGGTTTATGCAAGTTAAGTGGTGGGATTTATGCATGTTAAGTATTTGATTTTATGCATGCTAAGTGTTTGGTTTTATGCATGCTAAGTATTTGATTTTATGCATGCTAAGTATTTGATTTTATGCATGCTAAGTATTTGATTTTATGCATGCTAAGTATTTGATTTTATGCATGCTAAGTGTTTGGTTTTATGCATACATTATGACATGCAAGTCTACCCTTTTTAAATAAGATGCATACATATGCAAGATGACACCTTTGTATGCTATGCATACATATGCATGTTTACCCTATTATGATGCAAGTTCATATGCAAGTTTGTCTCTTTTTATGATATGCATAACATATGCGAGTTTGCCGCTATGTATGACATGTTATGCAAGTTCACATGCAAGTTTATGTGCAAGTTCATATGCAAGTTTATGCGTAATTTCATATGCAAGTTTATGTGCAAGTTCATATGCAAGTTGTCTCTTTTTATGATATGCATAATGTAAGTTTGGGTTAAATGCTAGTTGGGTTTAATGTATGCTCATATATGCAAGTTGACACCTTTTGAACCCATGATAAAGTTATATGCTATGTTGGTTAAACCCATGACATTTGTGATGAATCTTCCCGTTTATTTTGTCACGTTATGAGAACGAATTACGTGGGGAACGATGGGGTTAATATGCATGTTAATAGAAATGTGTAAAGTTGGTATGCTTAAGCATAACATAAAATGAATGGACATAATTGGGAATTTACCTATTAAGTTAGGTCTACCCATATTATGGAGTTGGGAATTTACCTATTAAGTTAGGTCTACCCATACTATGGAATTGAGAATTTACCTATTTAGTTAGGTCTACCCATATTCTTAAAAATGTGTAATTAATTAGGGATAATTAATATAAATTATGAGGGTGATTAATTAAGTGTAATTAATCGACTAAGACACGAGGTTGGACTCAGTTGTAGCGTAAAACTGCCCGGATCCAACCGGCTTAACCAGTTGCTACAAATGTTAGCCCAATGTGAGAGGTCTTAGGCACAAACTAAATACGTGATTAATGTAAAGACACGAGGTTAGACTCGGTTATGACATAAGGCTGCCCGGACCCAACCGGCTTAACCAGCAGTCATAAATGATAGTCTAATGTGAGAGGTCTTTATGAAGATCACGGTCTTAATTAATTAAGAAACACTTAACCATATTAGCATGTAGATGGACATGAGGGGTTAAGTGGGTGCCTTGGGTGGCATGAGGAGACTAGTGGGTTGCCTTGGGTGGCAATAGAAAATACGATTAGAATACTTAACCAAAGTGGAACATGTAATTAAAACATGGTTAAAGGGTTAAGTAAGTGCTTTGGGTGGCATGTGGAAATCTAGTGGGTGCCTTGAATGGCAATTAAAATATGATTAATGACTTAACCAAAATTTATAACATGTAAGTGGACATGGTTAAAGGGTTAAGTGGGATGCACTGGATAGAATGGCAAGCTTAGGTGGTAGCTTGTGGGGGCCCATTTCAACCAATATCCCAAACGTATCTTAGTGGGCTCGACTCTAGTCGAGTGACGGGACACGCATATTGGGCTTGACTATAAGAGGCCAAAACGGGTTAGTGGTGGCAACGCAGGACCAACGGGTTTCATATGCGTGTGTGGACCCGGGCTGGTTGGTAAGTCGTTGTTGCATCGTGTAGATATAAAGCCGTGCACCGTTGATATTATCAGGTTGCCACTTTGGGGAATGATACACCCCATCGTGGGACCAGCACGGGTGTCTACGTAAGGGAGCCGATCGCTTGGGGAGTAGTGGGTACACCTATGTAGTCAGATAGGGGTACACGAAACTACTAAATTACTAAGTACACTTAGTGGGATCAACCTTTAAGTAGGAATGACTGGTGTGGTGCAGTGTAGTAATTATCCTTGGGTGGGTAGATGTGTCTTTACGGTTATCTTAGTTTATCCTAAGTCTACCAAGCTGCTTAGTGTAGCCATTCATCCCCAGACGTTACCGTATATCAAGCTTATGTCTTCTCTGGTTACTTTAATGATTGTATTGTTAAAGTTATAGGACTCGCTCAGACTTATGTCTGACCCCGTTGTTTTTATCTTTTTTTCCCAACCCTCAGGTTATCAGAGTGGGCTCAGTACGAGTGGGCTTTGATCGGGCTGCTTTATTCTCTTTTGGAGCTTGGACCATAGATGTAGAGCTCAGCTTACCCTTTCTTTTATGGCTATCAGTTCATGTATTGGGATTATGTACTTTTATTTATCAAGATGGATATTTTGTACTTGACTCTTATTATGGTTTTGTGATGAAACCAAACATGTTTACTTTCCGCTGCAATGAAATGATGTTTTAAAGTTTTCAAGTATTACTTATATCTGTCTTGTTGTAATTTTTTTTCTGTTCTATATTCACTTAAAATACTCCACCGATGTTATGGCATTCCCTTAGAGAGTGACTATAGCTTTTGTGGGGTGTTACAGACGAGCTCCTACATGCATTCTTGGGTCGGAGATTAAGAAGTTGAGGAATCGAGAGGTCAAGCTAGTCAAAGTGCAAGGGGAGATGATGAGAGCGACGCTACTTGGGAGACGGAAGAGAAGATGCGTTCATCGTACCCTTTTCTTTTCGAGGGTATGTCTTTTAATTTCTCCTTTATCACTTACCTTGTACTCGTTTTTATCTTTAGTATGTCCCCTCGCTAGTATCTTTGACCTTTAGATAGGGTAGTCCTATGGTTGAAACATGTGTTTGAGACATGTTATGTATGATGGATGCATGTGGATGTGAGTGTTTGCTAGTGGTTGCTCGTGGATGCATATACACACACCTTAGGCACTAGATCGGCTCAATCACCTTCATGTTGCATATAAATGTGTGTGAATATTTAAGTTAATGGATGTATAATGGTTGTGTTATCATATGGATGCTGCATTTTGATGAATGGTTGTGTACACATGTAGAAATAATATGTATCGATAGGATTCTTTTGCATACATAATGGACGCATGGCACTATCATGATTTGCGTCAAGGAGGTCAACTGAATCAGTAGACCGCCTGATTTTGCATTAGATAAGGAACATACACACACACTTCTTGCATATGTTCGTACAATATTAGAAATTTTGTAAGGACAATGGATGCCCGTGATTGATGGTTGAGTAGATGGATGATTGGATATTAGGATATGCATCCTCCTTAACTTGGAGATTTCGGGGGCGAAATCCTTTAAGGAGGGGAGAGTCCGAGTTTGTGTTCGTCTCGGAATTCTGCTTGAGATAGAGTCCGAGTTTGCGTAAAACGGACACCGTATGAAGGAGATATGGACGAACGAAGTTAGGCGGAAAAACCAGAAGAAGAAGAAAAAAAATATAAATGCACTGGCGCACTTGGGAATTGCGCCAGTACAAAAATACACTGGCGCACTTCCCAAGTGCGCCCAGGCCGAGCAGAAAGCCTACACAGCTTTCTGGTGTGATCTGATCCATACTGTGACTCATTCCTGAGTCCTTTCTGACTCCTTGCTGAGTCATTAGGGCTGAGGTGTCACCCTATCCTGACTGAATGGTTTTGATTAACCCTAAGATCACCCGACGGCTATAATTAAATTGAAATTCTATATAAACATGTGTAGACTCAAACCCTAAAATCAAATAAAAATTAGAACAATGGCCGTCATGCTATCACCTTGCAACCTAGAATAGCCGCCACCAATTAGAGAGGAAGAAAAGCTAATCAACTCAGTTCTATTCAATTCAAATCTTAACAACAACGAATTTGTCTTCTTCAAAGGCGAGATAAATCAATTTCAGAACTCAGATTTCAGAACTCAAGACCTTCTTTGAGTTGTGAGTTCGATACCTTTAATAAGATAATTAAAAATTTAATTAGGTTGAGTTATGATTTGGATTATATGGTTATGTTGTGAATCATTGACAATTATGTTATTATCTATGTTGTGAATCTATGTTATTATTATCTATGTTGTAAAGCTGTGATGTTATCATCTATGTTGTAAATCTATGTTAATTGTTGGCTTATGTACAATCAATTCATAATGATGTTTCATATGCTAGTTTGGTTATGTTGTTAGAACTAATTCATATGTTAAATCATATGTAAGTTTAACTTGATAATTCTACATGCAAGTTTAGATGTTAATTTAGATATGAATCATATGCAAGTTAGTGAGAATTATATATAACCTTACATGGGTGAGTTATATGCTAGTATACAAAATTATATATGCTAGTTTACATGTAGATCTTAATTTACATGTTTTGATGCAAGTGTACACCATAGTTTATGTTGCATAAATCACATATGCAAGTATATATATGTTGGAGTATGAATCATGTAATGCAAGTTTGTGACTATTGCCTAAGCAAGTTTACACCTTATGATTAGATCTATGACATCCATAGTTTCTGCTAGTTTGTGACTTTGGCATATGCAAGTTTTAGATGAAAAACCTTATTCACACATGCAAGTTCACCCCTTATGTTTAGATCTAGTTTTTATTCTATGCATGTTGTGATGTTTTCTCTTTATTCCATAAGTTAGACTATTCGAGTCTAACATATATTTCACGTTAAACGAACGAATGTACAACGTGGGGGCAATGGGGTAATATTAAAAGATTTAATATTGAGAATTGGCATAAATGCCTTAAATGTGATGACTAATTGGTATAATTTTATATACCATAAATAGATAGACATAATTAAGGTGTTAATTATGGACATAGTTAAATTTGTAATTGATTGACAATTTGAATAGGGAAATTAATTCAAATTGGGGATAATTAAAACCGCCTAAGACACGAGGTTAGACTCGTTTGTGGTGTAAGACTGCCCGGATGCGCCCGGCGAATCTAGCTGCCACAAATGCCAGTCTAATGTGGGAGGTCTTAGGCATAAATTAAATGTGTAACAGTTGTAAGGACACGGGGTTAGGCTCGTTTGTGGTGTAAGACTGCCTGGACCCGCCTGGCAAATCCAGCTGCCACAAATGCCAGTCTAATGTGGGAGGTCTTTACAAGGTTACGGTCTTAATGAATTAAGAAACACTTAACCAGAGAAACATGTAGTGGGACATGAGAGGGTTAAGTGGGTGCCTTGGGTGGCATGTGGAATTTAGTGGGTGCCTTGGTTGGCATTTGAAATACGATTAAATGCACTTAACCAAGATTGAAACATGTAAAAAGACATGATTAAGAATGGGGTTAAGTGGGGAAAAACCTTAGAGGGGACCAAGCATAGGTGGAAAGCTTGTGTCATGCATGGGGGCCCTTTTCAAACCAGTAACCCATTAAGTATCTTAGTGGGCTCGACCCAAGTCGAGGACGGGACACGTGTACTGGATTGGATTGTAAGAGGTCAAAACAGGTCAGCGATGACGACGCAAGTCCAATGGGTTCATATGCGTGTGTGGGCCCGGACTGGTAGGTAAGACGTTGTTGCATCGTGCAGATATAAGACGTGCATTTTTGGTTGTATCGGGTTGCCACTTTGGGGAGTGATACACCCCACTGTGGGGCTAGCACGGGTATCTACGAGTTAGGGAGCCGATCGAATGTGGGTAGTGGGTACACCTAGTGGAGATAGAGGCAGATGACACCTATGGAGGTAGCTAGGGGTACACGAAACTACCATTAGCAGTATTAAGTTCTGTAGGCGGGATCAACCTATAGGGTGACTAGTGGTGGTGCAGTATAGTAATTATCCTATAGTGATTAGGGGCGCCTTTAACATTATCTTGGTTTATCTTATTTCCTCGTTTCGTTCTGTCATACCCATTTGTTCACAGTCATTTTCTTATTTTCCAGCTTATGCCTTATCCTAGTTATTTTGATAATTATATTGTTAAAGTTATCGCACTCGCCAGACTTTATATCTGACCCCCATTTCTTTCCACCTCTTTTCTTCCTTCCCCCCCTTAGGTTTGTAAGGAGGGAATGCTACAGCTTAGTGCCGATTTCTTTCAGTTGCTTGAAGAGAGTAGATGTATCGCTTGGGACACTCTCATCTTTATGGCTTTGCTTATGCTCAGTGGGGATTTATGCATTTATATTATTTAAGTATTTGCCTCTTTATGTAGTTTGAAGTTTTTGGAAAAGACTGTTGTAACGGTTTTGGAGACTACTTATGTAAACTCGTTTTGAGTTATGATGCTATGAAATAAGTTTTCACTTCCGCTATGTTGTTTTATTTATTTATTCTTGTAATTTTATCTGTTCTATACAACAATAACGCTCCATGGACATTGATGCATTCCCTTTGTGAGTGACATTAATGGACATGGGGTGTTACACCCTTCTTTGCCACCAACTTCGTACGTTTGAAGGAATCAATGTACGTAATCCCTTTGGAAATACTCTGTCAGACACTCGTCCTTACAAGTTGTCCTGGGTATGGACAAATCGAAGGCACCATTCTGTTAATCCATCTTAGGCAATTTCTACCTAGGATTAACAGAACAGCCCTTACACTTACTCCGTCTTCATAATCTCTTCAACATAAGTTGATTCGTAACGCTTATGCCAATATGGAGTGGTTTTGTAACACCCCACCTCCGCTAGGGTCACTCACAAGGGAATGCACTAGGTTTGGTGAAGCATTATCGAGGTAAACATGCACAGAAATATTACAAGACAGAACATATATATATATAAAACAGCGGAAGTAAAACAAATTTCATTACCTTATAAAATAAGGTCTAAAGCCTTTTACATAGGAATACATCAAAACCTGTCTTGCAATAGTAAAGAAGCATAAAACCATTTCATAAATTATTCCCCAAGTAAAACAGTAAAGTAGCCATAGCCAAGAGAAGTCCAAGCCATGCATGATGACCTTCAAGCAGAAGAAGTCTGAACTAAATAACAGTGTTTCCTCCCTGAAAACCTAGGGGGGGGGGGAAACGGAAGACAAAGAGGCGAAAGAAAACGGGGTCAGTCATAAAGACTGGTAAGTCCTATCTACTTCCCGTATAAAAACAGGTAAAGGTAACGTGACATGCATAAACTGAAAGTAAACATAAGGATGACGGCAAGATAGATAAACTAAATCAAGATAACTGGGTGAACTACTGTAGCAAGATAAACTAAGGTATCATGATAGACTACGGTGTCAAGATAAATCAAGGCATCACATTGTTAGGTTTCTATCAAGTATACTATCCCAAGGTATCTATCATGTATAACATCCCACTGTATCTATCATGTATATTTGCTCTGCACCTCTCGTACTAGTATCCCAACCCGCATCATGTGTTAACTATGAATGTCCCTTGCCCAATGTCATGTAATGGTCCATGTCAACCTAATATATAGCATATGTAGGTTTTCCCAACTCGTATGTTTCTTTCCATGTATAAGTTCAGTCCTTTGCCGTAGGCCATACGGGCTTTCCCATGTAAACGTTTTATCCTTGAGGTTATTTTGGACTGCTACCCTTGATCTTGTTATGTTTCCTTACCATGAACTATCGCGCGTTCCCTTAGGATTTATGCCACCTAGGACCACTAGGGATTATGCTACCTAATGAACGTTTCCGTGTCTCGGTTTGGGTTCAGCCACCTAGGGCCACTAGGGATTATGCCCCCCGTCAACCGCGCCCTTTATCCCGCGTATGTATCGTGAACCGTTTTCCATGTCTAGACGCACATGTTCCTCAATGTGCCATCCGAGTTCCGTGCCAGGGCAAATCAAGAAATACGGAACTCGGTCGGGAGCTTTAAGTCGTCTGCTGATGCAGATATCAAGGTCTGTTTTTATACCCGTGGCTATGGTCCCACGTGACCCCTCCCTCAACTACTGAAAGGCAATCCAAGAAAAATCATGTATGAGAACTACACTAAGGCCCATCGATGCCCACTTCCAGATAGCCAACCTCACCCATAACTCGGTAGCTAGTATATGGTCTGTTGGGAGTTCCCTGCCTTTCCGTACGTACACGATTGACTAAAGATGGTAGGTAGTCGGCGACATGCTATCCCGGGGCAAAATCAAGTATCGTCGACTCCACGCTAATCCATCCCAGTCTTTAGGTCGCTCGCATAGCAACCAAGGCATACTCTTGGCTCTTCTACCGCAGACCTTAACCTCTGTGAGGCCGGGTTTCATGGACCACTTGCCACCTCATAGAGGGATACCGAGAGTACCCTCACGTTCCCCGAAGCTTCCGCTTCGTCACCCAGTTCGCTGGAGCTTTTATCCAAGTCAGATAACTTGCTCCTCCTCGTATACTACGCGATGACCTACCGTACCAGGTTACTCATCTCTTTATGAACTAGTCCCATGTCCTTAGCCAAGAATTATTACTTAGTTACCCTTAACTAAGGTTTACCACTTAGCCCCTCTTTCCGCTATCCTTGTTAACTACGATTTCCAACCTAGTCCCCTGAGCTAGGGTTTTGTCAAATGGGTTAAGTGTTGTTATCCAAGTTCATGACTTAACCCGTCCACGAATCATGTCAAGATTGGCTAAGTACTCCAGTTCAAGGCTTAGCCCTACAGGTTGGTTAAGTGTACCAAGAAGCTCATGACTTAACCTTATCAAGTCAAACTGGTTAAGTATTTATTTGTCTTAACCCTATCAGATTATCATGTTAGATTGATTAAGCATAGATTATCTTAATCCCATCAGATTATCGAGTCGGATTGGTTAAGTATGGTTTAGCTTAACCCCATCCACTAATCGTATTACAATGGTTAAGCCTACTTTAAAAAGGTCTTGTGACTTAACCCTATCAGGTCCACCTATTAGATTGGTTAAGTATAGGTTACTTAACCTCATCAAATCCTCATGTATAATTGGTTAAGTATAAGTTACTTAACCCCATTAAATTACCGTGTTAAGTTGGTTAAGTATTGGTTACTTAACCTCATTGAATTACCACGTTTAGATTGGTTAAGTGTTTAACTTAACCCCATCGAATTCCCGTGTTTAGATTAGTTAAGTATAGGTTACTTAACCCCATCTAATTACCGTGTTTAGATTAGTTAAGTCTTAATTACTTAACCCCATCTGATTACCGTGTTTAGATTAGTTAAGTCTTAATTACTTAACCCCATCTAATTACCAAGTCGGATTAGTTAAGCGTAAATTACTTAACCCCATCCCCTAATTGTCTTGTATGGTTAAGTGTCATTAAGAAGTCAAGCCCAGTCCCACTTAACCTACCCATTCGTGTCATATCGGTTAAGTGTCATTAGTCAAATTTACTTAACCTTATCATGTGGCATTAATTTAATTAATGCACTCTCAACTTCTCACATTAGACCTTGTTGTGGTTACTAGTTAAGCCGGGCGGGTCCGTGTAGATTTACACCACAACCTAGTCTAACCTTGGGTCTTAAGCGCGACATGACCAACTTCTCACATTGGATCCTATTGTTTGTAGCCACTAGTTAAGCCGGGCGGGTCCGGGTAGATTTATGCTACAAACTCAACCCAACCTCGAGTTGGCCACTTTCATGTTTGGTCTAGTGTCATATTACACCTACAACCCATACGTATCTAGCCCCAAGTTCCATGTTTTCGTATGTGCCATGTTCATGTTTACGTGTTTCAAGAGTGTCCCCTTTTTCATGCAACCCATGTCAAGTTTTTTTTTCATGTCATACCCACGTTTTTCCTAAGCTACCCAAACGTATTCCCATCCCAAGTGGAAGCGAGTCACATAGTAGGGTATTATGCCAACATATTTGCCACAAACATGCATAGTATCATAAGGAAATTTGGCCATAAACATGCATAGTATAATAAGGGAATTTGGCCACAAGCATGCATAGTTTCATAAGGAGATTTGGCCACAAACATGCATAGCATAAAAAGGTGATTGGCCACAAACTTGCATATTATCATAAGGGGTTTTGGGTTCATATACTTGCATAAGCCCCAAGTTAAGTTCATGCACATATTTCACAAGCCCAAAGTGGTTCTAAGGTCTTATGCCCACATTCACAAGTTAAAGGTTCAATCTTTCATGATAGACTAGGCTAAACATAGCATGAGTGACATGATATAGTCGCTAAAACATAGTTCCAAGTCATATATTCAAGGTAAGAGGCAAAACTAGGTTCACATAGGTTATAGCACTTATGTTTAACCGCATTTTATTCCATGCCATCATTAAACTACAGTTAACATCTCGAAGTAGCTAGAACTTACATATCGAGGCTTAGGGAAGGATTATGCATCGTCGTGACGAAGAAAGGTGGCTCCTTTGATGAAGAACCGTCATGAAACTCGCATAGCAACGTTGATTTGGCCTCTATTTGGTGTAGCAAGCTTGCACCTTTTGATTTGAACCCGATTTGAATGCATAGTCTCTAGGAATTGGAGATGGAGGCCATGATCACTTGGCATTTGGGCAGCACTTCGTGGCATGAGTGAATTATGAGGGGTTTAGGGTAGGCTTAGGGTCTTTTTATAGAGATTAGGAGTAGTTTAGGCCGTTAGATTAACCCTAGGATAGATCCAAGCCCTCAAAAATCGTCACAAGCCTCCAAAACCGAGCCAAACAGCAAAACAGGTGCACCAGGTTGCCTGGGTCCGACCAGGCAGGTCGACCCCCAGGTCGACCCTGGGGTCGACTCCCCAGTCGACCTGGTCCCACCCAGGTCGACTCCCAGGTCGACCCCCAGGTCGACCTGGTTCTGGCGGGATTTTTCCCGCCTAGCCTGATTTCTGAAAATTTGAAATCTGTTTTGAATTTGAATTTTTCGTGAAACTTCGCGAGGCCATATCTCGGTCATACGGACTCCGATTTACGAAATTTCGGACTCTATTTCGCGTATTTTTCCGAGACGAACACAATGGCACAACCCGTTTCCCCTGATTCAGATTTAACATTTAATTCTGCCTTGATTCTTGTCTTAACACGTTGTTTAAAATTCGGGTTGTTACATTCTCCCCTCCTTTAAGGATTTCGTCCCCGAAATCTCCAAGTTAGGAAGAACGCATCCTACCATCCATCATCCATCTACTCAAAACATCATCCACAGGCAAACATTGTCCTTAGCTGATTTCTAATGCCATATGAACATATGCAAAACGTGTGTGTATATGCTCCTTAGCTAATGCTAATGATCAGGCCTGAATGATCTTTCTAATGCAAAATATGTTTAGTGCCATGAGTCCAACATGTATGCAAATATTCCTAGTCATATAAGTACTATATGCGTGCACAAACATTCATTCATATGCAACATCCGCATGATAACACATTCAATTTCATCCATAAACAAGTATAAATACTCGTGCATATGCAACATGAAACGTGACCGCGTCAATCTAGTATCTAATGTGTATTCGCGCATCCACGAGCAACCACTTGCAACCATTTGCAACCATATCAATCATAACATGTTTCAAATACATGTTTGCATCCATAGAGTTCTATCTAAAGTTCCCAAGATAAGATCGAGGAGATAAACAAGACAAACTCCTTACGGGGTTTGTAACAGAAACAGGACCGAGAAGATATCCACCCAGCGATAGCATGCAAGTGAGCTCTACAGGTGAACCAAGGATCAAAGATATACTCTTAAAAAGAGACATGATG
Organism: Allium sativum; assembly: GCA_030737875.1. Taxonomy (NCBI): domain Eukaryota; kingdom Viridiplantae; phylum Streptophyta; class Magnoliopsida; order Asparagales; family Amaryllidaceae; genus Allium; species Allium sativum. The sequence continues at coordinate 90,366,008 of CM060920.1, forward strand.
CGCGTGTCTAAGCCGCATTTCCATGAGCTTAATTCCATTGTGCCTTGACCGCCTTTGACTTCATGATTTCGTAGCTCCTTGATTCCTATTTCCAAGGTATGAGTTAGAACTCATTTCATTGTCGCCTCTTATTCCACTTTCACTTATCCTTTCCCTAGTATACTTGGCTCAAACGTATCCACTTACTCATGCAAGCTCTCCAAAATTCACTAGGAAATTCTGGATCTCGTTTGCCGATGCCAATCCATGTTACCACGTGCACTTACTAGGGTGGTTCCTATAACCCATGCTCAAGCGGAATGAACCATCCGTCTTATTGGCGGACGTTACTTGATTGGATCAGAGATTTCCGATAAATGCATCAAGAGATTCTAGGTAACTAACCATGACAGAACCCAAAAGGTTACACGGGACTTCGAAGGTATTACCAAAGCAAACCAAGAGTCTGACTACCCTCTTTTCAAAACCGAGAATGGTATCCCTTGCTGGATAACCACTTTACCCCTAGAATCCATCCATAGCTCAACAATAGAAGTATTGCTTCTAATCTCAACACTTGGCATAGACGTTCTCAAATCCAATGAGTCATGAATAAATGGACCGACTCTCCAACCAGATTTTGGGACAAAACTGGGATCCTTTACCATGCTAGTACTAAGGTGCAGAGACTCAACTATCCAAGCAGACTTAAATGATACGATGATCAAGACAAAGTCTGGACGGGATGATAGAAAAGAACGACTAAACCTTTACCAGAAACGGTACCATTTCTTTTAGGTACCCTAGAAATGGGAGCGTACAATTGCCCTCTCCGATGATCTTGTCCTTGTTCTCCTTGATGGACTAAGCCATACCAACAATTGCTCATCCTTAAGCTCGCGTCCTTTATCCTTACTCTTATTATCCCTCCTTGTATCACGGCAACAGGTCTCTCGAGAACCACCTCCATCGTACGGAAACACCTACGTGGCTAGACAAAGATTAGTCACAGTTAGAACTACAGTGACTACAGATGGAGGAAAGAAAGGAAAAGAGATTCAATCAAGGAATCAAAGGATAGTGCTAATGGCCTTTGGGGAATAGCCTTTCAAAACAAAACTTTTCTTGAAAAATGCTTCTTTGTAAACGGTTTTTCAAATAGTTTTCAGAAGGTTTTAAAAACTTTTGCCCAGTCTGGTAACCTTCTGCTCTGATACCAAATGTAACACCCCACCTCCGCTAGGGTCACTCACAAGGGAATGCACTAGGTTTGGTGAAGCATTATCGAGGTAAACATGCATAGAAATATTACAAGACAGAACATATATATATAAAACAGCGAAAGTAAAACAAATTTCATTACCTTATAAAATAAGGTCTAAAGCCTTTTACATCGGAATACATCAAAACCTGTCTTGCAATAGTAAAGAAGCATAAAACCATTTCATAAATTATTCCCCAAGTAAAACAGTAAAGTAGCCATAGCCAAGAGAAGTCCAAGCCATGCATGATGACCTTCAAGCAGAAGAAGTCCGAACTAAATAACAGTGTTTCCTCCCTGAAAACCTAGGGGGGGGGGGGGGGGGGGAACGGAAGACAAAGAGGCGAAAGAAAACGGGGTCAGTCATAAAGACTGGTAAGTCCTATCTACTTCCAATATAAAAACAGGTAAAGGTAACGTGACATGCATAAACTGAAAGTAAACATAAGGATGACGACAAGATAGATAAACTAAACCAAGATAACCGGGTGAACTACTGTAGCAAGATAAACTAAGGTATCATGATAGACTACGGTGTCAAGATAAATCAAGGCATCACATTGTTAGGTTTCTATCAAGTATACTATCCCAAGGTATCTATCATGTATTACATCCCACTGTATCTATCATGTATATTTGCTCTGCACCTCTCGTACTAGTATCCCAACCCGCATCATGTGTTAACTATGAATGTCCTTTGCCCAATATCATGTAATGGTCCATGTCAACCTAATATATAGCATATGTAGGTTTTCCCAACTCGTATGTTTCTTTCCATGTATAAGTTCAGTCCTTTGCCGTAGGCCATATGGGCTTTCCCATGTAAACGTTTTATCCTTGAGGTTATTTTGGACTGCTACCCTTGATCTTGTTATGTTTCCTTACCATGAACTATCGCGCGTTCCCTTAGGATTTATGCCACCTAGGACCACTAGGGATTATGCTACCTAATGAACGTTTCCGTGTCTCGGTTTGGGTTCAGCCACCTAGGGCCACTAGGGATTATGTCACCCGTCAACCGCGCCCTTTATCCCGCGTATGTATCGTGAACCGTTTTCCATGTCTAGACGCACATGTTCCTCAATGTGCCATCCGTGTTCCGTGCCAGGGCAAATCAAGAAATACGGAACTCGGTCGGGAGCTTTAAGTCGTCTGCTGATGCACATATCAAGGTCTGTTTTTATACCCGTTGCTATGGTCCCACGTGACCCCTCCCTCAACTACTGAAAGGCAATCCAATAAAAATCATGTATGAGAACTACACTAAGGCCCATCGATGCCCACTTCCAGATAGCCAATCTCACCCATAACTCGATAGCTAGTATATGGTCTGTTGGGAGTTCCCTGCCTTTTCGTACGTACACGATTGACTAAAGATGGTAGGTAGTCGGCGACATGCTATCCCGGGGCAAAATCAAGTATCGTCGACTCCACGCTAATCCATCCCAGTCTTTAGGTCGCTCGCATAGCAACCAAGGCATACTCTTGGCTCTTCTACCGCAGACCTTAACCTCTGTGAGGTCGGGTTTCATGGACCACTTGCCACCTCATAGAGGGATACCGAGAGTACCCTCACGTTCCCCGAAGCTTCCGCTTCGTCACCCAGTTCGCTGGAGCTTTTATCCAAGTCAGATAACTTGCTCCTCCTCGTATACTACGCGATGACCTACCGTACCAGGTTACTCATCTCTTTATGAACTAGTCCCATGTCCTTAGCCAAGAATTATTACTTAGTTACCCTTAACTAAGGTTTACCACTTAGCCCCTCTTTCCGCTATCCTTGTTAACTACGATTTCCAACCTAGTCCCCTGAGCTAGGGTTTTGTCAAATGGGTTAAGTGTTGTTATCCAAGTTCATGACTTAACCCGTCCACGAATCATGTCAAGATTGGCTAAGTACTCCAGTTCAAGGCTTAGCCCTACAGGTTGGTTATGTGTACCAAGAAGCTCATGACTTAACCTTATCAAGTCAAACTGGTTAAGTATTTATTTGTCTTAACCCTATCAGATTATCGTGTTAGATTGATTAAGCATAGATTATCTTAATCCCATCAGATTATCGAGTCGGATTGGTTAAGTATGGTTTAGCTTAACCCCATCCACTAATCGTATTACAATGGTTAAGCCTACTTTAAAAAGGTCTTGTGACTTAACCCTATCAGGTCCACCTATTAGATTGGTTAAGTATAGGTTACTTAACCTCATCAAATCCTCATGTATAATTGGTTAAGTATAAGTTACTTAACCCCATTAAATTACCGTGTTAAGTTGGTTAAGTATTGGTTACTTAACCTCATTGAATTACCACGTTTAGATTGGTTAAGTGTTTAACTTAACCCCATCGAATTCCCGTGTTTAGATTAGTTAAGTATAGGTTACTTAACCCCATCTAATTACCGTGTTTAGATTAGTTAAGTCTTAATTACTTAACCCCATCTGATTACCGTGTTTAGATTAGTTAAGTCTTAATTACTTAACCCCATCTAATTACCAAGTCGGATTAGTTAAGCGTAAATTACTTAACCCCATCCCCTAATTGTCTTGTATGGTTAAGTGTCATTAAGAAGTCAAGCCCGGTCCCACTTAACCTACCCATTCGTGTCATATCGGTTAAGTGTCATTAGTCAAATTTACTTAACCTTATCATGTGGCATTAATTTAATTAATGCACTCTCAACCTCTCACATTAGACCTTGTTGTGGTTACTAGTTAAGCCGGGCGGGTCCGGGTAGATTTACACCACAACCTAGTCTAACCTCGGGTCTTAAGCGCGACATGACCAACTTCTCACATTGGATCCTATTGTTTGTAGCCACTAGTTAAGCCGGGCGGGTCCGGGTAGATTTATGCTACAAACTCAATCCAACCTCGAGTTGGCCACTTTCATGTTTGGTCTAGTGTCATATTACACCTACAACCCATACGTATCTAGCCCCAAGTTCCATGTTTTCGTATGTGTCATGTTCATGTTTACGTGTTTCAAGAGTGTCCCCTTTTTCATGCAACCCCATGTCAAGTGTTTTTTTCATGTCATACCCACGTTTTTCCTAAGCTACCCAAACGTATTCCCATCCCAAGTGGAAGCGAGTCACATAGTAGGGTATTATGCCAACATATTTGCCACAAACATGCATAGTATCATAAGGAAATTTGGCCATAAACATGCATAGTATAATAAGGGAATTTGGCCACAAGCATGCATTGTTTCATAAGGAGATTTGGCCACAAACATGCATAGCATAAAAAGGTGATTGGCCACAAACTTGCATATTATCATAAGGGGTTTTGGGTTCATATACTTGCATAAGCCCCAAGTTAAGTTCATGCACATATTTCACAAGCCCAAAGTGGTTCTAAGGTCTTATGCCCACATTCACAAGTTAAAGGTTCAATCTTTCATGATAGACTAGGCTAAACATAGCATGAGTGACATGATATAGTCGCTAAAACATAGTTCCAAGTCATATATTCAAGGTAAGAGGCAAAACTAGGTTCACATAGGTTATAACACTTATGTTTAACCGCATTTTATTCCATGCCATCATTAAACTACCGTTAACATCTCGAAGTAGCTAGAACTTACATATCGAGGCTTAGGGAAGGATTATGCATCGTCGTGACGAAGAAAGGTGGCTCCTTTGATGAAGAACCGTCATGAAACTCGCATAGCAACGTTGATTTGGCCTCTATTTGGTGTAGCAAGCTTGCACCTTTTGATTTGAACTCGATTTGAATGAATAGTCTCTAGGAATTGGAGATGGAGGCCATGATCACTTGGCATTTGGGCAGCACTTCGTGGCATGAGTGAATTATGAGGGGTTTAGGGTAGGCTTAGGGTCTTTTTATAGAGATTAGGAGTAGTTTAGGCCGTTAGATTAACCCTAGGATAGATCCAAGCCCTCAAAAATCGTCACAAGCCTCCAAAACCGAGCCAAACAGCAAAACAGGTGCACCAGGTTGCCTGGGTCCGACCAGGCAGGTCGACCCCCAGGTCGACCCTGGGGTCGACACCTCAATCGACCTGGTCCCACCCAGGTCGACTCCCAGGTCGACCTGGTTCTGGCGGGATTTTTCCCGCCTAGCCTGATTTCTGAAAATTTGAAATCTGTTTTGAATTTGAATTTTTCGTGAAACCTCGCGAGGCCATATCTCGGTCATACGGACTCCGATTGTAACACCCCGAATTTTAGTTAATGCTAAAATTCACTAATTACAGAATAAATAATCTCAGATGTGAGAATTGGGGGTAACGGGCTGCGTCATTGCGTTCGTCTCGGAAAAATACGCGGAATAGAGTCCGAGTTTTCGAGAATCGGAGTCCGTATGGCCCGGTTATGGCCCAAAGAAGTTTGCAGAAAATTTAAAGTTAAAAACAGATTTAAAAATTAAACATCAGATTTCGAAATTGGAGCCAGCAGGGGGCCAGGCGGGAATGTTCCCGCCCTACCCATGTCGACAGGCCTGTCGACTGGGGAGTCGACTGCCCTGTCGACAGGGGTGTCGACACAGGGTGTCGGCCCTGTTGATCTGGGTGCACCAGATCTGGTTTTTGGTTGAGTCTTGGGCTGGGTTCTAGAGATTTCCTAAATCTAACGGACCTAATCTAACCTAGGGTTAATCTAAGGGCCTAAAACACTCACCTAATCTATAAATACACCCTAAACCTACCCTAATCCATACTAAAAATAGTAATGATGGCCTCATGCCGCCAAAATCAAACTTGAGAGAGCCTCCACTAGTTTATGAAGGAAGTTGCAAGCTAATCACTCTCTAATCATCACCATCTTCATATTTAGCAACTAATTCCACTTCATAAGTTTGCTAATCTTGGGTTTGGTGAGTTTCTATCACTTTAACATCAATTGCTAAAGTAAGTAGATTAGGTGTAATGAGACTTATGGTCTTGAATGCGGATTTGTGAGTTTGAATCATTTGTAATGATATGCTACTCTATGTTTCCCTATGTTTATGCATATTTAATAAGTGGGTTTATGCATGTTTAATAAGTTGGTTTATGCATGTTTAACAAGTGGGTTTATGCATGTTTAATAAGTGGGTTTATGCATATTTAACAAGTGAGTTATGCAAGTTCATATGCAAGTTATGTATATGCTTAAATGCAAGTTTAACATGATATGCAAGTTATGCATGCTTATGCAAGTATGAGAATGCTTATGCAAGTTATGTATATGCTTAAATGCAAGTTTAACATGATATGCAAGTTATGCATGCTTATGCAAGTTATGTGTATGCTTAAATGCAAGTTTAACATGATATGCAAGTTATGCATGCTTATGCAAGTATGAGAATGCTTATGCAAGTTATGTGTATGCTTAAATGCATGTTTAACATGTTGTGCAAGTTATGAGAATGCTTATATGCAAGTTCAACATGTTATGCAAGTCATGTGTATGATAATACGCAAGTTTGGGTTAAATGTAGTTGGGTTAATATATGCTCATATATGCAAGTTGACATCCTCTTAACCCATGACAAAGTTATATGCTAAGATTTGGTTAAACCCATGATATTTGTGATGGATCTTCCCTTTATTATGTCATGAAATGAGAACGATTTACGTGGGGAACGATGGGGTAAATAAATATGTTAATAAAAGTATGATTGGGTATGATTAAGCATACCATAAAAATAAATTAACATAAGTGGGAATTTACCTATTGAGTTAGGTCTACCCCATGGGAATTTACCTATTGAGTTAGGTCTACCCATGTTATGAAAAATGTGTAATTAATTAGGGATAATTAATTATGGGGGTGATTAATTAGGTGTAATTAATCAACTAAGACACGAGGTTGGACCCTTTTGTAGCGGAAGTCTGCCCGGAACCGACCGGCCATCCAGCGGCTACAAATGATTGGCCCAATGTGAGAGGTCTCAGTCATAAATTAAATACGTGATTAAAGTAAAGACATGAGGTTAGACCCTTTTGATGACAGAAGTCTGCCCGGAACCAACCGGCATATCCAGCAGTCATAAAAGACGGTCTAATGTGAGAGGTCTTTATGAGGTCATGATCTTAATTAATTAATTAAGAAACACTTAACCATATTAGCATGTAGAGGGACATGAGGGGTTAAGTGGGTGCCTTGGGTGGCATGTGGAAATCTAGTGGGTTGCCTTGGGTGGCAATAGAAAATACGATTAGAATACTTAACCAAGTGGAAACATGTAATTAAACATGATTAAAGGGTTAAGTGGGATGCACTAGATAAAGGGACAAGCTTAGGTGGGTAGCTTGTGGGGGCCCATTTCAACCAGTAACCCATATGTATCTTATTGGGCTCGACCCATGTCGAGGACGGGACACGCGTACTGGGCTTGACTATAAGAGGCCAAAACGGGTTAGCGGTGGCAACGCAAGTCCAACGGGTTTCATATGCGTGTGTGGACCCGGGCTGGTAGGTAAGACGTTGTTGCATCGTGTAGATATAAGCCGTGCACCGTTTGTTGTATCGGGTTGCCACTTTGGGGAGTGATACACCCCACTGTGGGGCCGACACGGGTATCTACGGTAGGGAGCCGATCATTTGGGAGTAGTGGTTACACCTAGTGGAGATAGGGGCAGACGGCACCTATGTAGTCAGCTAGGGGTATCCGAGACTACTGGGAAAATTTTCTAAGTCCTTGGGAGGGATCAACCTTTAAGTAGAAATGTCTGGTGTGGTGCAGTGAAGTAATTATCCTTGGGTGGGTAAATGCGTCTGTACAGTTATCTTAGTTTATCCTAAGTCTACCAAGCTGCTTAGTGTAGCCATTCATCCCCAGACATTACCATATGTCAAGTTTATGTCTTCTCTGGTTACTTTAATGATTGTATTGTTAAAGTTATGGGACTCGCTCAGACTTATGTCTGACCCCGTTGTTTTTATCTTTTTTTTCCCAACCCTCAGGTCCTACGGTGGATCCTAGCAGTAGTGGAGCTTGATCGGATTGCTGTTCCAGTCTTTAGGAGCTTGGATAGATGTAAAGCTCCAGTTACCCAGTTATCTTTTCTTTTGTCCTGGCTATTGTATGAGAGAGTGGGATTATGTACTTCTTTATTTTGATGGATATTGTACTTGACTTTTATTTTGGTTTTATGATGTAACCAGACATGTTTACTTCCGTTGTTATGAGATGATGTTTTAAATTTCAAGTACTATTTATATCTGTCTTGTTGTAATTTTTCTGTTCTATATTCACTAAAATACTCCACCGATGCTATGGCATTCCCTTAGTGAGTGTTCATAGCGGGCGTGGGGTGTTACACGTGGTATCAGAGCAAAGGTTACCGGAACAGATAAAATTTTTAGAAAACTATTTTTATAAAAACATTTTTGGAAGAGATATTTTCAAAAACATGTCTTTAAAGAGAAAAGTTTTTGAAAGAAAAGCATAATCCCCAATAGCCATATCTATATCCTTCGAATTCTCCGTTTTGAATCTTTCCTTTTTCGTTTCAGCATGGCTGAGGATCTTAACTTTCCGGAGGGTGTGACGGTACCAGTATGGTATAGGAGATTGATGGAGGCTAGGGCCACCACTGCGGGTCCAGCAAATGTTCCTCCACCAACCGTAGCACCCGATCTTCCTCCTCCCCCTCCTCCTCGCACGGATACTTTTGCTAAGACTTGCAAGGAATTTAAAGCTATGGGAGGGAAACCTTTTCAAGGATCTGAAACTTTTGTGGAGGCTAGAGATTGGCTTAAGGAGGTGGAAGAGTTGATAGATATCTTTGAGATGGAAGAAGGAAAGAAAGTCAAGTTAGCTGCTTGGTTAATGAAAGGAGAGGCCTCATTCTGGTGGGAGGTCACTAATGGAGAACGCCCCGTTGACTCTTGGGCGGATTTTAGGCAAAGATTTGTGGCAAAGTTTCTCTCAAGGGCGGAGGAAAACTTGTATATGGAAAGATTCTTGACTCTAAAGCAAGGAAATCTCTCAGTGAAGGAATATGTCAACAAGTTTAATCAATTGGCAAGGTTTGGCCTAGACATGGTGAATACACCGGAGAAGAAGGCTTTGAGGTTCGTGAAAGGCTTGAATGAACCAATGCATGGGTTGGCTATGACTCATATCCCTATGGGGGCCACCTTCGAGAAGCTAGTTGACATGGCACTCATGCATGAAGAAGAGAAGGGTCCCAATGCTAATAAGGCACCCGAGAAGAAGGGAGATCAAAAGAGACCTCAGCAACAACAGCAAAACAAAGGTGGGAAAGGAAATGGTGGCAAGGGTAAGAAGAAGAAGTGTTTCAATTGTGGGACACCTGGCCACCTAAGCAAGGATTGTCGCAAGAAGAAGAAGACTGGCTGCTTCCACTGTGGCGAAGCAGGGCATCTAGTGAAAGACTGTCCTAAGAAAGGGCAAAGGACGGGGTCTACCTCAGGAGGACAGGTGCAAGCTCTTATGGCACCAGGTCAGGCTAGGGGGCAAGTACAGGCTCTCGCGGTCCCACCGATTCAGGAAAGAGGTAGAACTATTTCCGTTGAAAGTCTGGTTTTTCTATTTGATCATCCTGTCCGTACATTGTTTGATTCAGGCGCATCGCATTCGTTTATCTCATCATCATTAGTTGAGTCACTGCACTTAGACACCAGTCTTGTAGATGATCCCTTGGTAGTTTCAAACCCAATTGGGGGCTCCACTTATTTGTCCATGATATGTTTGGGTTTGAAGATTTCTATACTTAGCATTGAGTTTAGATGTGATGCTTTTGTGTTGGGCTTCACGGGCTATGGGTTGATTTTGGGCATGGACTGGTTATCCAGTAATGGTGCTGTTCTTGATTGCGAAAGGAGAGTTGTTAGGCTCATGACCCGCTTGGGTAACACTCTCGAGATCTCTTGTAATCCCATGGATTCTGTTATGCTAAGTTATCTTGAATCGCTTGACGCTTCGGTCGAGAGTTTACAATCTGTTAAAGTGGTCCGGGAATATCCGGATGTGTTTGAGGAGGTGAAGGGCTTACCTCCGAAGCGGGAGATTGACTTCCGAATATATCTGGTGGATAATGCTAAACCTGTATCTTTACCAGTGCGCCACATGGCTCCTCGTGAGAGGAGGGAACTCCATAAGCAAGTAGGGGAGTTGCTTGAGAAGGGGTTCATAAGACGAAGTATATCGGAGTGGGGTGCTCCAGTAGTATTTGCTACAAAGGCGGATGGGTCCCTCAGACTTTGTGTAGACTATAGGGAACTCAACAAGCTCACAAAGAAGAATAAACACCCATTGCCGAGGATTGATGATCTTTTCGATCAGTTGGTTGGCGCTTCAGTATTTTCTCAATTGGACTTAGCCACGGGGTTTCATCAGTTGAGGGTGGCTGAGGATAGCATAGACAAGACTGCCTTTAGGACTCCGGATGGTTTCTATGAATGGCTGGTGATGCCATTTGGGTTGACGAACGCCCCTGCATACTTTGTTGATTTGATGAGTAGGGTGTTCAGGGAGTTCCTTAATAAATTCGTGGTGGTCTTTGTGGATGATATCTTAGTATTTTCTAAGAGTGAAGAAGAGCATGCCCTACATCTTGGGGAGGTATTGAAGACTCTTCGAGCACATAGCCTTAAGGCTAAATTCTCTAAATGTCACTTCTGGAGGAAGGAGGTGCGTTTCTTGGGGCACGTGGTCTCCAAGGAAGGGATAGCTGTGGATCCCGCGAAGGTAGTATCAATTCAGGATTGGAAGGTTCCAAAGAATGCTACCGAAGTAAGAAGCTTCTTGGGGTTGGCGGGTTACTATAGGAAGTTTATCAAAGACTTCGCGAAGATATCAGCCCCATTAACCCGCTTAACGAAGAAGAATCTTGTTTTCGCATGGGACGTAGATTGTGATGATGCGTTCCGACGGTTAAAGAGAGCTTTAACCACTGCTCCAGTTTTAGTGTTGCCAGATGGGAGCAAGCCATTTGTTGTTTATACCGATGCTTGTGGGACAGGACTTGGCGCAGTCTTAATGCAAGAGGGAAGGGTGATAGCCTATGGTGGAAGGCAGTTGAGAGTGCATGAGAAAAATTACCCTACCCATGATTTAGAGTTGGCCGCTATTGTTTTTGCGCTTAAGATTTGGCGCCATTATCTTCTTGGTGAGAGATTCGAATTGTTCACTGACCACAAATCATTGAAATACTTGTTTTCTCAGAAGGATTTGAATTTGAGACAGCAAAGGTGGATGGAGTTCTTAGCATCCTATGATTTCGAGATAGCGTATACCCCTGGCAAGGGTAACGTGGTGACGGACGCCTTGAGCAGAAAGAGGTTGTCCTTGAGTCCATTGTTCGTAGAACAACGAAGCTTGGAATTTATCTCGATGTTTGATTTCAGACCTTCCATTGATTATGTACCCGGTTTGCTAGCATCCTTGGAGGTTAGACCTACTCTTTTGGGGCGGATTGGAGAAGCACAGAAGGACGACCCACAGTTGGTTGAGTTGGTGGAGAAGCTCATAAGGGGGGAGTCGTCCAGCCATTTGAGTAGGTACACCCTAGACGATAGGGGGTGCTTGCGTAGAGACGGTAGACTTTGTGTACCGCAAGACGAGGGTTTGAGGAAGGTTATTCTTGATGATGCACACCGTTCTAGGATGACCATTCATCCCGGTGGGGACAAGATGTACCAAGACATGAAGAGGGTTTTCTTCTGGGCCGGTATGAAGAAAGATGTGGCCGAGTATGTCGCTCGATGCTTGGTGTGCCAGCAAGTGAAGGCGGAGCAAAGGAAACCAGGTGGGTTGCTTCGCCCATTGGAAGTTCCGCAATGGAAGTGGGACAGTGTCTCGATGGATTTTATTGACGGGTTACCCAGATCGAGAAAGGGTAATACGGGAATTTGGGTGGTGGTAGACAGACTTACTAAGAGCATTTCATACCTGTGAAGAGCAAGAGGACTGCTCCATGGCTAGCTTCAGTATATCTTCGAGAGATAGTTCGATTGCATGGGGTACCCTCTAGCATAGTGAGTGATCGAGATCCTATCTTCACTAGCGAGTTCTGGAGAAGTTTGCAAGAAGCAGTGGGGACTCAATTGTGTCTGAGCACCGCATATCATCCTCAGACGGACGGCCAGACTGAGAGGGTGAATCGTGTTCTAGAAGACCTTTTGAGGCTTTGTATCTTAGATTTTGGAGGTACATGGGAAGAGCATCTTCCATTGGTGGAGTTCGCATATAACAACAGCTTTCAGTCCAGTATTGGTATGGCTCCTTTCGAAGCTCTCTATGGAAGGCCTTGTCGATCACCTACATGTTGGTGGGAGTCTACGGACAAGATCTTGCTTGGGCCTGATATGGTTAGGGAGACTTCTGAGAAGATTGACTTGATTCGAAGAAGGATGAAAGCAGCGCAGGATAGGCAAAAATCTTATGCGGACAAAAGGAGGACGGACCTTGAGTTTGAAGTTGGGGACATGGTCTTTGTTAAAGTGTCTCCATTACGAAATGTGGTTCGCTTTGGATCTGTTGGGAAGTTAGCACCAAGGTTCGTAGGACCGTTTCCTATTAAGGAAAGGATTGGACGGATGGCATATAGAGTGGAGTTGCCTGACAGACTTAGTGGTGTACATGATGTATTCCATGTGTCCCATTTGAGGAAGTGCTTACATGAGACGGCAGAGGTGGTAGAGCCGAGCTTGCTTAAAGAAGTGGAAGTAGAGCGTGATGCGACTGTTCGACGAGCTCCTACTCGCATCCTTGGGTCAGAAACTAGGAAGTTGAGGAACAGAGAGGTTCAGCTAGTTAAAGTACAATGGGGAGATGACGAAAGCAATGCTACTTGGGAGACGGAAGCGAAGATGCGTTCTTTGTATCCATTTCTTTTTGAGAGTATGTCTTTTAACTTCCCCTTTATCGCTTGTCTAGTACTTATCTTATCTTTAGTATGTCCTCTCGTTAGTACTGTTTGACCTTTAGATAGGGTAAACCTATGGTTGAAACATGTGTTTGAGACATGTTATGGTTGATGGATGCAAGTGGATGCAAGTGGATGCAAGTGTTTGCTAGTGGTTGCTCGTGGATGCATATACACACACTCTAGGCACTAGATCGGCTCAGTCACTTCATATTGCATATTGCATAAAAATTGTGTATATGAAGCTATATTTATGGATGTATAATGATTGTGTTATCATATGGATGATGCATTTTGGTGAATGATTGTGCACTCATGTAGATATTGTACATGTCGATAGGATTCTCTCGCATACATAATGGATGCATGGCACTATCATGATTTGCATACGTTCATACATTAGGTAGGGAACATATACACACACTTTTTGCATATGCTCATACATCATTAGAAGTTGTTTTAAGGACAATGGATGCCCGTGTTTGATGGATTGAGTAGATGGTTGTTTGGATGGTAGGATATGCATTCTCCTTAGCTTAGAGATTTCGGGGACGAAATCATTTAAGGAGGGGAGAATGTAACACCCCGAATTTTAGTTAATGCTAAAATTCACTAATTACAGAATAAATAATCTCAGATGTGAGAATTGGGGGTAACGGGCTGCGTCATTGCGTTCGTCTCGGAAAAATACGCGGAATAGAGTCCGAGTTTTCGAGAATCGGAGTCCGTATGGCCCGGTTATGGCCCAAAGAAGTTTGCAGAAAATTTAAAGTTGAAAACAAATTTAAAAATTAAACATCAGATTTCGAAATTGGAGCCAGCAGGGGGCCAGGCGGGAATGTTCCCGCCCTACCCATGTCGACAGGGCTGTCGACAGGCCTGTCGACTGGGGAGTCGACTGCCCTGTCGACAGGGGTGTCGACACAGGGTGTCGGCCCTGTTGATCTGGGTGCACCAGATCTGGTTTTTGGTTGAGTCTTGGGCTGGGTTCTAGAGATTTCCTAAATCTAACGGACCTAATCTAACCTAGGGTTAATCTAAGGGCCTAAAACACTCACCTAATCTATAAATACACCCTAAACCTACCCTAATCCATACTAAAAATAGTAATGATGGCCTCATGCCGCCAAAATCAAACTTGAGAGAGCCTCCACTAGTTTATGAAGGAAGTTGCAAGCTAATCACTCTCTAATCAATCTCTAATCATCACCATCTTCATATTTAGCAACTAATTCCACTTCATAAGTTTGCTAATCTTGGGTTTGGTGAGTTTCTATCACTTTAACATCAATTGCTAAAGTAAGTAGATTAGGTGTAATGAGACTTATGGTCTTGAATGCGGATTTGTGAGTTTGAATCATTTGTAATGATATGCTACTCTATGTTTCCCTATGTTTATGCATATTTAATAAGTGGGTTTATGCATGTTTAATAAGTTGGTTTATGCATGTTTAACAAGTGGGTTTATGCATGTTTAATAAGTGGGTTTATGCATATTTAACAAGTGAGTTATGCAAGTTCATATGCAAGTTATGTATATGCTTAAATGCAAGTTTAACATGATATGCAAGTTATGCATGCTTATGCAAGTATGAGAATGCTTATGCAAGTTATGTATATGCTTAAATGCAAGTTTAACATGATATGCAAGTTATGCATGCTTATGCAAGTATGAGAATGCTTATGCAAGTTATGTGTATGCTTAAATGCAAGTTTAACATGATATGCAAGTTATGCATGCTTATGCAAGTATGAGAATGCTTATGCAAGTTATGTGTATGCTTAAATGCATGTTTAACATGTTATGCAAGTTATGAGAATGCTTATATGCAAGTTCAACATGTTATGCAAGTCATGTGTATGATAATACGCAAGTTTGGGTTAAATGTAGTTGGGTTAATATATGCTCATATATGCAAGTTGACATCCTCTTAACCCATGACAAAGTTATATGCTAAGATTTGGTTAAACCCATGATATTTGTGATGGATCTTCCCTTTATTATGTCATGAAATGAGAACGATTTACGTGGGGAACGATGGGGTAAATAAATATGTTAATAAAAGTATGATTGGGTATGATTAAGCATACCATAAAAATAAATTAACATAAGTGGGAATTTACCTATTGAGTTAGGTCTACCCCATGGGAATTTACCTATTGAGTTAGGTCTACCCATGTTATGAAAAATGTGTAATTAATTAGGGATAATTAATTATGGGGGTGATTAATTAGGTGTAATTAATCAACTAAGACACGAGGTTGGACCCTTTTGTAGCGGAAGTCTGCCCGGAACCGACCGGCCATCCAGCGGCTACAAATGATTGGCCCAATGTGAGAGGTCTCAGTCATAAATTAAATACGTGATTAAAGTAAAGACACGAGGTTAGACCCTTTTGATGACAGAAGTCTGCCCGGAACCAACCAGCATATCCAGCAGTCATAAAAGACGGTCTAATGTGAGAGGTCTTTATGAGGTCATGATCTTAATTAATTAATTAAGAAACACTTAACCATATTAGCATGTAGAGGGACATGAGGGGTTAAGTGGGTGCCTTGGGTGGCATGTGGAAATCTAGTGGGTTGCCTTGGGTGGCAATAGAAAATACGATTAGAATACTTAACCAAGTGGAAACATGTAATTAAACATGATTAAAGGGTTAAGTGGGATGCACTAGATAAAGGGACAAGCTTAGGTGGGTAGCTTGTGGGGGCCCATTTCAACCAGTAACCCATATGTATCTTATTGGGCTCGACCCATGTCGAGGACGGGACACGCGTACTGGGCTTGACTATAAGAGGCCAAAACGGGTTAGCGGTGGCAACGCAAGTCCAACGGGTTTCATATGCGTGTGTGGACCCGGGCTGGTAGGTAAGACGTTGTTGCATCGTGTAGATATAAGCCGTGCACCGTTTGTTGTATCGGGTTGCCACTTTGGGGAGTGATACACCCCACTGTGGGGCCGGCACGGGTATCTACGGTAGGGAGCCGATCATTTGGGAGTAGTGGTTACACCTAGTGGAGATAGGGGCAGACGGCACCTATGTAGTCAGCTAGGGGTATCCGAGACTACTGGGGAAATTTTCTAAGTCCTTGGGAGGGATCAACCTTTAAGTAGAAATGACTGGTGTGGTGCAGTGAAGTAATTATCCTTGGGTGGGTAAATGCGTCTGTACAGTTATCTTAGTTTATCCTAAGTCTACCAAGCTGCTTAGTGTAGCCATTCATCCCCAGACATTACCATATGTCAAGTTTATGTCTTCTCTGGTTACTTTAATGATTGTATTGTTAAAGTTATGGGACTCGCTCAGACTTATGTCTGACCCCGTTGTTTTTATCTTTTTTTTCCCAACCCTCAGGTCCTACGGTGGATCCTAGCAGTAGTGGAGCTTGATCGGATTGCTGTTCCAGTCTTTAGGAGCTTGGATAGATGTAAAGCTCCAGTTACCCAGTTATCTTTTCTTTTGTCCTGGCTATTGTATGAGAGAGTGGGATTATGTACTTCTTTATTTTGATGGATATTGTACTTGACTTTTATTTTGGTTTTATGATGTAACCAGACATGTTTACTTCCGCTGTTATGAGATGATGTTTTAAATTTCAAGTACTATTTATATCTGTCTTGTTGTAATTTTTCTGTTCTATATTCACTAAAATACTCCACCGATGCTATGGCATTCCCTTAGTGAGTGTTCATAGCGGGCGTGGGGTGTTACACGTGGTATCAGAGCAAAGGTTACCGGAACAGATAAAATTTTTAGAAAACTATTTTTATAAAAACATTTTTGGAAGAGATATTTTCAAAAACATGTCTTTAAAGAGAAAAGTTTTTGAAAGAAAAGCATAATCCCCAATAGCCATATCTATATCCTTCGAATTCTCCGTTTTGAATCTTTCCTTTTTCGTTTCAGCATGGCTGAGGATCTTAACTTTCCGGAGGGTGTGACGGTACCAGTATGGTATAGGAGATTGATGGAGGCTAGGGCCACCACTGCGGGTCCAGCAAATGTTCCTCCACCAACCGTAGCACCCGATCTTCCTCCTCCCCCTCCTCCTCGCACGGATACTTTTGCTAAGACTTGCAAGGAATTTAAAGCTATGGGAGGGAAACCTTTTCAAGGATCTGAAACTTTTGTGGAGGCTAGAGATTGGCTTAAGGAGGTGGAAGAGTTGATAGATATCTTTGAGATGGAAGAAGGAAAGAAAGTCAAGTTAGCTGCTTGGTTAATGAAAGGAGAGGCCTCATTCTGGTGGGAGGTCACTAATGGAGAACGCCCCGTTGACTCTTGGGCGGATTTTAGGCAAAGATTTGTGGCAAAGTTTCTCTCAAGGGCGGAGGAAAACTTGTATATGGAAAGATTCTTGACTCTAAAGCAAGGAAATCTCTCAGTGAAGGAATATGTCAACAAGTTTAATCAATTGGCAAGGTTTGGCCTAGACATGGTGAATACACCGGAGAAGAAGGCTTTGAGGTTCGTGAAAGGCTTGAATGAACCAATGCATGGGTTGGCTATGACTCATATCCCTATGGGGGCCACCTTCGAGAAGCTAGTTGACATGGCACTCATGCATGAAGAAGAGAAGGGTCCCAATGCTAATAAGGCACCCGAGAAGAAGGGAGATCAAAAGAGACCTCAGCAACAACAGCAAAACAAAGGTGGGAAAGGAAATGGTGGCAAGGGTAAGAAGAAGAAGTGTTTCAATTGTGGGACACCTGGCCACCTAAGCAAGGATTGTCGCAAGAAGAAGAAGACTGGCTGCTTCCACTGTGGCGAAGCAGGGCATCTAGTGAAAGACTGTCCTAAGAAAGGGCAAAGGACGGGGTCTACCTCAGGAGGACAGGTGCAAGCTCTTATGGCACCAGGTCAGGCTAGGGGGCAAGTACAGGCTCTCGCGGTCCCACCGATTCAGGAAAGAGGTAGAACTATTTCCGTTGAAAGTCTGGTTTTTCTATTTGATCATCCTGTCCGTACATTGTTTGATTCAGGCGCATCGCATTCGTTTATCTCATCATCATTAGTTGAGTCACTGCACTTAGACACCAGTCTTGTAGATGATCCCTTGGTAGTTTCAAACCCAATTGGGGGCTCCACTTATTTGTCCATGATATGTTTGGGTTTGAAGATTTCTATACTTAGCATTGAGTTTAGATGTGATGCTTTTGTGTTGGGCTTCACGGGCTATGGGTTGATTTTGGGCATGGACTGGTTATCCAGTAATGGTGCTGTTCTTGATTGCGAAAGGAGAGTTGTTAGGCTCATGACCCGCTTGGGTAACACTCTCGAGATCTCTTGTAATCCCATGGATTCTGTTATGCTAAGTTATCTTGAATCGCTTGACGCTTCGGTCGAGAGTTTACAATCTGTTAAAGTGGTCCGGGAATATCCGGATGTGTTTGAGGAGGTGAAGGGCTTACCTCCGAAGCGGGAGATTGACTTCCGAATATATCTGGTGGATAATGCTAAACCTGTATCTTTACCAGTGCGCCACATGGCTCCTCGTGAGAGGAGGGAACTCCATAAGCAAGTAGGGGAGTTGCTTGAGAAGGGGTTCATAAGACGAAGTATATCGGAGTGGGGTGCTCCAGTAGTATTTGCTACAAAGACGGATGGGTCCCTCAGACTTTGTGTAGACTATAGGGAACTCAACAAGCTCACAAAGAAGAATAAACACCCATTGCCGAGGATTGATGATCTTTTCGATCAGTTGGTTGGCGCTTCAGTATTTTCTCAATTGGACTTAGCCACGGGGTTTCATCAGTTGAGGGTGGCTGAGGATAGCATAGACAAGACTGGCTTTAGGACTCCGGATGGTTTCTATGAATGGCTGGTGATGCCATTTGGGTTGACGAACGCCCCTGCATACTTTGTTGATTTGATGAGTAGGGTGTTCAGGGAGTTCCTTAATAAATTCGTGGTGGTCTTTGTGGATGATATCTTAGTATTTTCTAAGAGTGAAGAAGAGCATGCCCTACATCTTGGGGAGGTATTGAAGACTCTTCGAGCACATAGCCTTAAGACTAAATTCTCTAAATGTCACTTCTGGAGGAAGGAGGTGCGTTTCTTGGGGCACGTGGTCTCCAAGGAAGGGATAGCTGTGGATCCCGCGAAGGTAGTATCAATTCAGGATTGGAAGGTTCCAAAGAATGCTACCGAAGTAAGAAGCTTCTTGGGGTTGGCGGGTTACTATAGGAAGTTTATCAAAGACTTCGCGAAGATATCAGCCCCATTAACCCGCTTAACGAAGAAGAATCTTGTTTTCGCATGGGACGTAGATTGTGATGATGCGTTCCGACGGTTAAAGAGAGCTTTAACCACTGCTCCAGTTTTAGTGTTGCCAGATGGGAGCAAGCCATTTGTTGTTTATACCGATGCTTGTGGGACAGGACTTGGCGCAGTCTTAATGCAAGAGGGAAGGGTGATAGCCTATGGTGGAAGGCAGTTGAGAGTGCATGAGAAAAATTACCCTACCCATGATTTAGAGTTGGCCGCTATTGTTTTTGCGCTTAAGATTTGGCGCCATTATCTTCTTGGTGAGAGATTCGAATTGTTCACTGACCACAAATCATTGAAATACTTGTTTTCTCAGAAGGATTTGAATTTGAGACAGCAAAGGTGGATGGAGTTCTTAGCATCCTATGATTTCGAGATAGCGTATACCCCTGGCAAGGGTAACGTGGTGACGGACGCCTTGAGCAGAAAGAGGTTGTCCTTGAGTCCATTGTTCGTAGAACAACGAAGCTTGGAATTTATCTCGATGTTTGATTTCAGACCTTCCATTGATTATGTACCCGGTTTGCTAGCATCCTTGGAGGTTAGACCTACTCTTTTGGGGCGGATTGGAGAAGCACAGAAGGACGACCCACAGTTGGTTGAGTTGGTGGAGAAGCTCATAAGGGGGGAGTCGTCCAGCCATTTGAGTAGGTACACCCTAGACGATAGGGGGTGCTTGCGTAGAGACGGTAGACTTTGTGTACCGCAAGACGAGGGTTTGAGGAAGGTTATTCTTGATGATGCACACCGTTCTAGGATGACCATTCATCCCGGTGGGGACAAGATGTACCAAGACATGAAGAGGGTTTTCTTCTGGGCCGGTATGAAGAAAGATGTGGCCGAGTATGTCGCTCGATGCTTGGTGTGCCAGCAAGTGAAGGCGGAGCAAAGGAAACCAGGTGGGTTGCTTCGCCCATTGGAAGTTCCGCAATGGAAGTGGGACAGTGTCTCGATGGATTTTATTGACGGGTTACCCAGATCGAGAAAGGGTAATACGGGAATTTGGGTGGTGGTAGACAGACTTACTAAGAGCATTTCATACCTGTGAAGAGCAAGAGGACTGCTCCATGGCTAGCTTCAGTATATCTTCAAGAGATAGTTCGATTGCATGGGGTACCCTCTAGCATAGTGAGTGATCGAGATCCTATCTTCACTAGCGAGTTCTGGAGAAGTTTGCAAGAAGCAGTGGGGACTCAATTGTGTCTGAGCACCGCATATCATCCTCAGACGGACGGCCAGACTGAGAGGGTGAATCGTGTTCTAGAAGACCTTTTGAGGCTTTGTATCTTAGATTTTGGAGGTACATGGGAAGAGCATCTTCCATTGGTGGAGTTCGCATATAACAACAGCTTTCAGTCCAGTATTGGTATGGCTCCTTTCGAAGCTCTCTATGGAAGGCCTTGTCGATCACCTACATGTTGGTGGGAGTCTACGGACAAGATCTTGCTTGGGCCTGATATGGTTAGGGAGACTTCTGAGAAGATTGACTTGATTCGAAGAAGGATGAAAGCAGCGCAGGATAGGCAAAAATCTTATGCGGACAAAAGGAGGACGGACCTTGAGTTTGAAGTTGGGGACATGGTCTTTGTTAAAGTGTCTCCATTACGAAATGTGGTTCGCTTTGGATCTGTTGGGAAGTTAGCACCAAGGTTCGTAGGACCGTTTCCTATTAAGGAAAGGATTGGACGGATGGCATATAGAGTGGAGTTGCCTGACAGACTTAGTGGTGTACATGATGTATTCCATGTGTCCCATTTGAGGAAGTGCTTACATGAGACGGCAGAGGTGGTAGAGCCGAGCTTGCTTAAAGAAGTGGAAGTAGAGCGTGATGCGACTGTTCGACGAGCTCCTACTCGCATCCTTGGGTCAGAAACTAGGAAGTTGAGGAACAGAGAGGTTCAGCTAGTTAAAGTACAATGGGGAGATGACGAAAGCAATGCTACTTGGGAGACGGAAGCGAAGATGCGTTCTTTGTATCCATTTCTTTTTGAGAGTATGTCTTTTAACTTCCCCTTTATCGCTTGTCTAGTACTTATCTTATCTTTAGTATGTCCTCTCGTTAGTACTGTTTGACCTTTAGATAGGGTAAACATATGGTTGAAACATGTGTTTGAGACATGTTATGGTTGATGGATGCAAGTGGATGCAAGTGGATGCAAGTGTTTGCTAGTGGTTGCTCGTGGATGCATATACACACACTCTAGGCACTAGATCGGCTCAGTCACTTCATATTGCATATTGCATAAAAATTGAGTATATGAAGCTATATTTATGGATGTATAATGATTGTGTTATCATATGGATGATGCATTTTGGTGAATGATTGTGCACTCATGTAGATATTGTACATGTCGATAGGATTCTCTCGCATACATAATGGATGCATGGCACTATCATGATTTGCATACGTTCATACATTAGGTAGGGAACATATACACACACTTTTTGCATATGCTCATACATCATTAGAAGTTGTTTTAAGGACAATGGATGCCCGTGTTTGATGGATTGAGTAGATGGTTGTTTGGATGGTAGGATATGCATTCTCCTTAGCTTAGAGATTTCGGGGACGAAATCATTTAAGGAGGGGAGAATGTAACACCCCGAATTTTAGTTAATGCTAAAATTCACTAATTACAGAATAAATAATCTCAGATGTGAGAATTGGGGGTAACGGGCTGCGTCATTGCGTTCGTCTCGGAAAAATACGCGGAATAGAGTCCGAGTTTTCGAGAATCGGAGTCCGTATGGCCCGGTTATGGCCCAAAGAAGTTTGCAGAAAATTTAAAGTTGAAAACAGATTTAAAAATTAAACATCAGATTTCGAAATTGGAGCCAGCAGGGGGCCAGGCGGGAATGTTCCCGCCCTACCCATGTCGACAGGGCTGTCGACAGGCCTGTCGACTGGGGAGTCGACTGCCCTGTCGACAGGGGTGTCGACACAGGGTGTCGGCCCTGTTGATCTGGGTGCACCAGATCTGGTTTTTGGTTGAGTCTTGGGCTGGGTTATAGAGATTTCCTAAATCTAACGGACCTAATCTAACCTAGGGTTAATCTAAGGGCCTAAAACACTCACATAATCTATAAATACACCCTAAACCTACCCTAATCCATACTAAAAATAGTAATGATGGCCTCATGCCGCCAAAATCAAACTTGAGAGAGCCTCCACTAGTTTATGAAGGAAGTTGCAAGCTAATCACTCTCTAATCAATCTCTAATCATCACCATCTTCATATTTAGCAACTAATTCCACTTCATAAGTTTGCTAATCTTGGGTTTGGTGAGTTTCTATCACTTTAACATCAATTGCTAAAGTAAGTAGATTAGGTGTAATGAGACTTATGGTCTTGAATGCGGATTTGTGAGTTTGAATCATTTGTAATGATATGCTACTCTATGTTTCCCTATGTTTATGCATATTTAATAAGTGGGTTTATGCATGTTTAATAAGTTGGTTTATGCATGTTTAACAAGTGGGTTTATGCATGTTTAATAAGTGGGTTTATGCATATTTAACAAGTGAGTTATGCAAGTTCATATGCAAGTTATGTATATGCTTAAATGCAAGTTTAACATGATATGCAAGTTATGCATGCTTATGCAAGTATGAGAATGCTTATGCAAGTTATGTATATGCTTAAATGCAAGTTTAACATGATATGCAAGTTATGCATGCTTATGCAAGTATGAGAATGCTTATGCAAGTTATGTGTATGCTTAAATGCAAGTTTAACATGATATGCAAGTTATGCATGCTTATGCAAGTATGAGAATGCTTATGCAAGTTATGTGTATGCTTAAATGCATGTTTAACATGTTGTGCAAGTTATGAGAATGCTTATATGCAAGTTCAACATGTTATGCAAGTCATGTGTATGATAATACGCAAGTTTGGGTTAAATGTAGTTGGGTTAATATATGCTCATATATGCAAGTTGACATCCTCTTAACCCATGACAAAGTTATATGCTAAGATTTGGTTAAACCCATGATATTTGTGATGGATCTTCCCTTTATTATGTCATGAAATGAGAACGATTTACGTGGGGAACGATGGGGTAAATAAATATGTTAATAAAAGTATGATTGGGTATGATTAAGCATACCATAAAAATAAATTAACATAAGTGGGAATTTACCTATTGAGTTAGGTCTACCCCATGGGAATTTACCTATTGAGTTAGGTCTACCCATGTTATGAAAAATGTGTAATTAATTAGGGATAATTAATTATGGGGGTGATTAATTAGGTGTAATTAATCAACTAAGACACGAGGTTGGACCCTTTTGTAGCGGAAGTCTGCCCGGAACCGACCGGCCATCCAGCGGCTACAAATGATTGGCCCAATGTGAGAGGTCTCAGTCATAAATTAAATACGTGATTAAAGTAAAGACACGAGGTTAGACCCTTTTGATGACAGAAGTCTGTCCGGAACCAACCGGCATATCCAGCAGTCATAAAAGACGGTCTAATGTGAGAGGTCTTTATGAGGTCATGATCTTAATTAATTAATTAATTAAGAAACACTTAACCATATTAGCATGTAGAGGGACATGAGGGGTTAAGTGGGTGCCTTGGGTGGCATGTGGAAATCTAGTGGGTTGCCTTGGGTGGCAATAGAAAATACGATTAGAATACTTAACCAAGTGGAAACATGTAATTAAACATGATTAAAGGGTTAAGTGGGATGCACTAGATAAAGGGACAAGCTTAGGTGGGTAGCTTGTGGGGGCCCATTTCAACCAGTAACCCATATGTATCTTATTGGGCTCGACCCATGTCGAGGACGGGACACGCGTACTGGGCTTGACTATAAGAGGCCAAAACGGGTTAGCGGTGGCAACGCAAGTCCAACGGGTTTCATATGCGTGTGTGGACCCGGGCTGGTAGGTAAGACGTTGTTGCATCGTGTAGATATAAGCCGTGCACCGTTTGTTGTATCGGGTTGCCACTTTGGGGAGTGATACACCCCACTGTGGGGCCGGCACGGGTATCTACGGTAGGGAGCCGATCATTTGGGAGTAGTGGTTACACCTAGTGGAGATAGGGGCAGACGGCACCTATGTAGTCAGCTAGGGGTATCCGAGACTACTGGGGAAATTTTCTAAGTCCTTGGGAGGGATCAACCTTTAAGTAGAAATGACTGGTGTGGTGCAGTGAAGTAATTATCCTTGGGTGGGTAAATGCGTCTGTACAGTTATCTTAGTTTATCCTAAGTCTACCAAGCTGCTTAGTGTAGCCATTCATCCCCAGACATTACCATATGTCAAGTTTATGTCTTCTCTGGTTACTTTAATGATTGTATTGTTAAAGTTATGGGACTCGCTCAGACTTATGTCTGACCCCGTTGTTTTTATCTTTTTTTCCCCAACCCTCAGGTCCTACGGTGGATCCTAGCAGTAGTGGAGCTTGATCGGATTGCTGTTCCAGTCTTTAGGAGCTTGGATAGATGTAAAGCTCCAGTTACCCAGTTATCTTTTCTTTTGTCCTGGCTATTGTATGAGAGAGTGGGATTATGTACTTCTTTATTTTGATGGATATTGTACTTGACTTTTATTTTGGTTTTATGATGTAACCAGACATGTTTACTTCCGCTGTTATGAGATGATGTTTTAAATTTCAAGTACTATTTATATCTGTCTTGTTGTAATTTTTCTGTTCTATATTCACTAAAATACTCCACCGATGCTATGGCATTCCCTTAGTGAGTGTTCATAGCGGGCGTGGGGTGTTACACCGATTTACGAAATTTTGGACTCTATTTCGCGTATTTTTCCGAGACGAACGCAATGGCGCAACCCGTTTTCCCTGATTCAGATTTTAACATTTAATTCTGCCTTGATTCTTGTCTTAACACGTTGTTTAAAATTCGGGTTGTTACAGGTTTTTAGATATTAAATCTGATCCCGGTTTCTCCATATTGACAATGGAGGTATAAAATAAATCAAAACTTTGATAGTCGATGATTTAACTATTAAAGAACATACATTCAACAAATAATCCTAATTCCAAATGGAAATTTTACTAGTCAGCCATCAAACAACACTAGACCATTTTAAAACCATTTCTGATTAAATTATCATTTATAGTTCCCTTTTCCCATCTTTCGTATCCTTTCAAAACTCTATTTCCTCTCTCGATTTCTTGGAAAAACATTTCTAGTATCCTGATTTATTTATTTGAGAGAATATCTCTTATTGCAGTTAGAAAACATTTCTAAATATTCACGAACCCTTATTTCAATATTCAGAAAATATACCTTATTAGTATCGGAAAATATTTCCATATTCCATTTCTAGATTCCCCGTTGACCAATCCATTACGCGTAGAAAATATCTCTCATTTTATTTAAGGAAAAACATTTCAAAATCCTTTAAATTAACGCGATGTTACAAAACATCGTTATTATAAGTCAAACCATCAATCATTTATTAAGTAACCATATTGCTAACCAATCTTCACTATCGAACCTTAACCATTTCTGCATCAATCATGAAGTCAATCAAGTTGGGATATAATTACCTCTTAGACCTTAACTGAACAACATTCTCAACTTTGAAATAGCCAAAGCTCACAACTTCAAACAGAATATCGCTTACGAGACTCTCAGATTCAATCTAAGAATCCACTTCCTTTACGGAAAACATTGATTATAACGGTAGCGTTATAATCGCTGTTTCCAAATATTTGATTTATAAACATTTATTTTAACGATAGCGTTAAAAGCGCTGTTTAGATTTACAAAACATTTATTATAGCTGCGTTGAAATCACTGTTTAGATTTACAAAACATTTATTATAACAACAGCGTTAAAATCGCTGTTTCCAAATATTTGGTTTATAAAAATATAACTCGTACGTATTCATTTCAATAAATAAATTGACAAGTAAATAGATAAATAATTAAATTTGATTCAAACCGAAAAGTAAAAATACTACTTCCCTAAATTCGATATAATTGAATTCCAATAAATAACTTTCTCTCAATAATCTATATTCGATTTACATTCCGAATTTCGGAATTTATCTACCATTTAGGGTAATTCAAAATCCTAAATTTCACTTTTGAATTTATGCTCTCTAAATTCTTACCAAAATCCTTTATACCCATTTCAGTCTACAAAACATTATCCCAATCTATTCTATATTCCAAATGCTGGAATAAAAACTCATCGTTTCTTAAAACGATTATCCATTTTTTTCCATTCAATTTCCAATCTAGATTCATATTTCAAATCTGAAGTTCCTTTAGAGATATTTTATTTGCCAAATTCCTTCAAACAATTATTCACTTAAATCTTGAATATATTTCTTTTATATACAATCAAATTTATTTGAATATTATACTTGTAAACAACATTTCAAATCAAATTTCCATTTGTAACGTCTATTTAGACTTTATTCATAGGAAGACTTACATTAATTTCATCCATTTATAATCATGCTTGTAATTTCCTTTATAATCGCTACATTCCATTTTCCATTACAAATATCGTTTTCAAACCCGATTTCCACTTTTCCAATATGAATTCAAACTTGAATTTATATTTTACTTTATCTCAAGATAATATTTTTACTAATCTATAAACATCGTTTTAAACAACTTCTTGTTTTATTTAAACAAGTTCTATTTTAAGTTTATTCGAAATTTTATTTCTATTTTGGGAATAAATCCTATTTTTAAATTCCAATTTCCTTTTCCACATTTAAAAATATTTTACGGTAATACAAAGTTTCTAGGGCCAGGGTAAATCAAACCCAACATATCAAATCATGGATTATATAACACATCACATAATATAAAACAATAATATAAATGTTGAGGAATCCGGTTGGATCCCTCCAACCTGTTTCCCTGCATCCACAGATGTTAATCAACATTAATTTCACATAAATATGAAATATCCTGGTAAACAAAACTAGTAATCGAACAACTATCAACCATTTCAACCAAACAATCATCATACAAAATAAAATTACTATAATTAAATTTAAAACTCGTTTATATAAAAATATAAATGAGTCAGAGTTAGTGAGTTTACTCACCTTGATTTGCAGTTGACCATTCTGCTTTCATCTCGTTTAAAATCAAACGGGCGTTTGATTTTATCATGAAATTCCAATAGCCTTGTTTTCAACCAAAATAATTCCACAACTTAGATTTCTTCGTTGCGATTCCAACATGACTGGTTTGATTCGATTACTATTATTTGTTTTTAGCCGTAGA
Organism: Allium sativum; assembly: GCA_030737875.1. Lineage (NCBI taxonomy): Eukaryota > Viridiplantae > Streptophyta > Magnoliopsida > Asparagales > Amaryllidaceae > Allium > Allium sativum. The sequence goes on from CM060920.1 coordinate 90,393,594, forward strand.
CTTCTTTTTTCCAATATAATTGCTGAAGCCTGCTTCTGTACAAGCCTTGTTACTGCTGTTATACCCTCCCACCATCATTAATCGCTGGTAACTAATCCTTCCTTTTGCTGAAATGCACTGCTCTCTCCTTGTTCGAAATCACGAGAACCGGAGTCCTTTCCTAATGTTTCTTCTTTACTACATCGAGCCCATATAACAGCTCCTTCACGATACTTGATCATTGTAATTAGTATCAGACAGTCCTTCAGCTAACCACATCTATACAGTCATCCTTCCTTCTACTGCTACATGTTTGAACAAAGATCTATTCCTAAAAAAATAACTGCTGCCATCAGTAGGGTTCACCGGAGTCAACAAATGATATACTGACGCCTTGCTCCCCCAAGACCTTCCTTTCCCAGGTCTTCACGTAATATACAATATCTCCACGAGAAAATTATTCATAGACTTACCGCTGGTTCCCCACAAACAAAATGGATGGATTTACACTAGTTCAAATGCGACAGTAGAAAAAGAGTTCTTTCACAGCTTAAACGAGAACTCAACCCGTCCCTCCATTTTATAATCAAGACCAACGTTATTTCCTATTTTCATAGAAACCAACACCCAATCTTTTAAATCATAAACATACCTAGTACACGGCTTAACCCACTACACTCCTTCCACTAGCAAACTCGTGATCTCCCCCCGCTGAAAACAAAACGGACCTGCACTTCGCCAACGCACCCATCTCCGACCAGACTTCCTTACTCCCTTCTACTGTCTCGTCTCCAGGAATACACGCAAAGAAATAACCCACCCTCTTTTCCACTGTGAAGCAATTCAATCCACTAAATAGCCTAACCATCCGTAGTTCCTTGCTAACGTCAAAATGACCGCTGGTCATCACTTGTTCGAGCGCAGGTCAGCCCCGTTGGCACTGCAATTTTCGAGCATTAGACCTTAACGTCGAACATCTCAACAAGTGTACGGGACCGAAAAGCTTACTTCCATAATTCTAGAGAATCTAAGAACAGGCGAATTCGTTTTGTATGTCATTTTATATGATTTTCTGTTTGAATTTCTCCTCACGTCTTGTTTTAGTAGAGAGTGAGCAGTCCGGTATTTAAAGGAAGGAAAGCGTGCGAGCCACGGAACGGAGTAGCTTGATGAGCACGGGTTTTGCATAGCTTGGAGAGCACGGTTCTTTCCTTGGGTATGAAGCCGTTGAAAGCAGCTTGGATACTGCTGTATATAGTTGTATATAGGGTAGGAGTATGGGTGCTACCCCAATATTACAATTATATAAATACTAACACCCATGTATTTTAGCAGGATGTTGTGTGCGGACCATTGGCGTTTTGGTTTAATATATATTCCAACATATAAAGATATGGTCTAATATGATACCCACTATTATAGTTATTACATTAAATCTTATATGATTATGTTTGGGTAGACATTCTATTTGATAAGGCTTTATAAACAAAAGTATATTGCCAATACGCCTTAATTGGCTAGGATTTCCTGTGAAATTTTGATAGCATAGCATTTTGACTTACATTATAAATTGATTGTTCAATACATAAAGATAGTATTAGGGAACCAAACCCAACGACGTCTTTTCCCAATATTATCGTGGAATGGTTTATTTAAAGTTAGTAAATAAGGGTATCCACTAAGTGAAATTTAATTCTTTTACAGACCGCTATAGACAGAAACAAAAATATCATTGTGATGGGCAATGTGCCCCGATCCCAAAAATATAATAATATCGGTAGTTTAACTTATATTACGAGATCCCAAAATATTGATATAGGGTGCAAAATACTCCAAATAAAAAGTTGCGTATTTAGTTAATTAAAAATTACAGTAAAATTCTAAAAATTAAATTATAACTACGTCTCAAAGATCATGTCCAAATTCGAATCCAATATTTAATATATTTAAATAACCGTTATGGCTTATATACAATTCCACAACGACTTTCTGAAAATTTGATTTGGACGTAATTCACAATATATAAGACAAAATCTCGATTTTTCACTTCCATTAGAAAGATACAGTTTAATTGATTCAAGCATTTCTTGCTTTATAGAAATCCGACTTATTTTGGATCCTGTATATTCAGTTGAAGTTTAAATCGTAGATTACGAACTATCGCGACTATTTCGAGCTCGTTTTAAATTATATTATAAATTATACTTATAAATATCGTTTTATTAAATAAATTCCTTATAAATTTCTATATCTAATTCAAATAAAATATTTAAAAAATTTAAATATTCAGAATTCAACGGCTGAAAATACGGGTCGTTACATTCCTTCCCCCTTAAAATAATTTCGTCCTCGAAATTACTAAGTAGTAAAAATGCTATAACTCTAATTCCTCATAATCTACTTAGTTGAAATCTGATATTCCATATTTTCATAATCTAATTAGTTGAAATCCGATATTCCATATTTTCATAACCCAGTTCTTTCCTGACCTTCGCATTCTCATACCAATACTCGACAATTCATAATTCTTTCCAAATGATCTGTCCACCATTTTTGGGCAATCCATCATCACTTTCTCGTCTTCAATCCATATGCTCTTCTGCATATCCACACTCATTCTAATTGATTTTAAATCCATTTATCAATTTCATTTTTCCACTTGAAATTTTATTAACCAATTCTGGTTTCCTTATTTCAATTAAAATTAACAACTCGATTTCTAAATTATCAAAAATTTCTTGAAATTTTCTAACTCTTTAAATTTTCGAAAAATTTCGCCAGCATCTCCTTTGCATGGCTCAATCGATACAACTACAACTCGCCTCTCTAGGCTCTTTCCAATCCAAAAGAAAATCAAAAAGCCAAGCGGCTTGCCCCATAGGCTCATAAAACCATCAAACCCAAGTAATATTGTAAACATGTACCTTTTGTCGAGCATAATTCTCTCTTGCATTTGCTGCCATTCAGTATCTGCTCAGCATACATATATCCACTTCCATTTGGTTTCAAATCAATCCATCTTCCAATTTTAATTCTCTAACCAACTTCTGATTAGTTCACCTCTATTCTATCAATTGAAATCTGATTTCTATTCCGGAATCAGTCCCCTTACTCAGTTCGAGTTTCTATTTCCTTCACAATTTAATTCCAAACAACAATATCTAATATATATTCAACTTGTTTATACATAAGTCAAACTCACTTTAAAATTACAAATCTCAACATTTCTCTTTATCTAATTTCATTCGGGATTATTTCCAATTCAATCCAAATTTATTTAACTTAAGTTAAATTTCTATTCATTTGATACATTTTTACCATTTCAATCTATTCAATTTATACAAGTTAACTTTTAATTTCAGAATTCAAATTCCCGGATTTTATTTCAAATTAGTTTGATATCATACATATATACATATATTTATAATCAACTTATTTCAAAACATTTAAAATTCTAAAACAACTCTATTTTTCTCAAACAGTTACCATTAATAAACCTATTATGGTAGCAATCCATTACTTAGAAACTCGAAAATGAATATCGATAATGTCGCGATCCATTATCGGAATTATTTTCTCGCCACTGAAGTGATTTCAGTGGTTAATCACTTTAAAAATTTATTTAAAACTATTCTTATTCAAAAATACTTTAAAACAATGTTATAATACATTTAAAAATACTTCAGAAAACATTTCTAAACATCCGGGATTTTAAATTCCAATTTCTGGTCAGAATCTAATTCAAATTTAGCTTATTTGTATATTCCATTTATGCACAAATTCAATTTGATTTTTATATAACCATTTCAATATTTTATAATTTCATTAGATTGTAATAACAATCAACACACTCATATATAATAATTCAGAAATTATTCCTTTTATATCAAAAAAAAAAAAATTTAGGCAAAATTATTTCATTTACCCATTTTAAAACAATACTGTATCGAATTGTTTTGTTCAAGAGTTTAGAAACACCTATCGATAAAGTTGTACATCCTGTATCGACCAGAATTCATAAACCACTCAACAAACCAACTAATACAATATAAAACATATTTATATCAAATCTACAAATATGCACTCATATACATACTCAAACTCAATCTAGGGTATTACTAACCCTATCTCAATTGAGTCACGCCACAGAGCCAAGGTTACTACTCAACCTTCAGCTCTGATACCAAATGTAATGGCCCGAATTTCCGTACCCTTTGAGTCAACTAATAACACCACACGCCCAATCCAAATTGCACAGAAATACGAGTCATTATTAGAAAGAAGTTGGAGGATGAGAAATAGAAGGAAAGAAATATTAGAATAGAAGAAAACGAAGATCACAAACTCACAGTGGAACGAATAAAATATATTAGGTAACATAAAACTTTAAAATACAATTCAGTAACTTTATATACATACCATCATTAGAGCACAACAGCTATTTCTGGAACAGTTATAAACACCTATTTCCAGATACAACATGGTACACAACGGAATATATGATAGTCTATAGCTAACTGGTGAAGCCTCCTGCTTCGAACTCCTCCATGTGAATTTGTAAAATCCCGACTACTTGACTGCCCGTACAAATTTGGGCACCCAAGAGTTTAGGAAAAACAACAAAATAAACTTGGGTCAGTCATGGAACTGGTGTGAGTAAACTCCAACCATTTGTTTAACTTCCAAAATCCTTTCAAAAGAAATGATAATCGTAAGACCGATCCACACATAAACACGGATGGTTTTTACCTTATGATAACCCAAAAATATTTGGATATCAAAATCTGGTGATATTATAATAGTGTCTAAATCAAATAAATATAATCTAGCAGAATGCTTGCATCTCACGCTCCATATATAATATAAAATCAAAAACTACAGGACGCTTATTGGAGACTGGATTTCCAACATGACAAGGTATGGAACCACCTTCCGATCAGTGTACTCTAGAGAGGATACACTGGGGTTCAACATGAACGTCTTGCAACCCGGCCCACACATGACCGACCACTCATTTCGCTTGAGTGTATCGAATGTATATCACCAACGGTTGGGATCTGCAACCGTTTCTCGAAAGGGACAACATCGTTAGAGTAAAGAAGCAAATGAAATTTCTCTAGATAGGTGATTATACATCCTAATGTGAGCGACCCACATAGCCATGCTGCCTGCCCGATTTTTGTCAATTCCCAGTTGTGAGGCTTGAGGTTTGAATTATCTTCCAGAACATCTGGCCACAATTCACTTTGAATGCCACATCGTCAGATCCATTGGAAATCACCAATTGATTCCCACAAAAATACTCAGATTGTTAGGCTAAAGTAGTTTCCCTTCTTTGCCACTAACTTCGTACGTTTGAAGGAATCAACGTACGTAATCCCTTTGGAAATACTCTGTCATACACTCGTCCTTACAAGTTGTCCTGGGTCTAGACAAACCGAAGCCACCATTCTATTAATCCATCTTAGGCAATTTCTACCTAGGATTAACAGAACAGCCCATGCACATACCCCGTCTTCATAATCTCTTCAACATAAGTTGGTTCGTAACGCTTATGCCAATACGGAGTGGTTTTCAGATATTAAATCTGATCCCGGTTTCTCAATATTGACAACGGAGGTATAAAATAAATCAAAATTTTGATAGTCGGTGATTTAATTATCAAAGGAACATACATTCAACCAATAATCCTATTTCCAAATGGAATTCTACTAGTCAACCATCAAACAACACTAGACCCTTTTAAAACCATTTCTGATTAAATTATCATTTCCAATTCCCTTTTCCCATCTTTCATATCCTTTAAAAGCTCTATTTCCTCTCTCGATTTCTTGGAAAAATATTTCTAATATCCTGATTTCTTTATTTGAGAGAATATCTCTTATTGCAGTTAGAAATATTTCTAAATATTCACGAACCCTTATTTCAATATTTAGAAAATATACCTTATTAATATCGGAAAATATTTCCATATTCCATTTCTAGATTCCCCGTTGACCAATCCATTACGCGTAGAAAATATCTCTCATTTTATTTAAGGAAAAACATTTCGAAATCCTTTAAATTAACGCAATGTTACAAAACATCGTTATTATAAGTCAAACCATCAATCATTCATTAACTAACCATATTGCTAACCAATCTTCACTATCGAACCTTAACCATTTCTCCATCAATCATGAAGTCAATCAAGTTGGGGTATAATTACCTCTCAGACCTCAAATGAACAACATTCTCAACTTTGAAATAGCCAAAGCTCACAATTTCAAACAGAATATCGCTTACGCAACTCTCAGATTCAATCTAAGAATCCACTTCCTTTACGGAAAAACATTGATTATAACGGTAGAGTTATAATCGCTGTTTCCAAATATTTGATTTATAAACATTTATTTTAACGATAGCGTTAAAAGCGCTGTTTAGATTTACAAAACATTTATTATAACAACGTTAAAATCACTGTTTAGATTTACAAAACATTTATTATAACAACAACGTTAAAATCACTGTTTTCAAATATTTGGTTTATAAAAATATAACTTGTACTTATTCATTTCAATAAATAAATTAATAAGTAAATAATTAAATTTGATTCAATCCGGAAAGTAAAAATACTACTTCCCTAAATTCGATATAATTGAATTCCAATAAATAACTTTCTCTCAATAATCTATATTCGATTTATATTCCGAATTTCGGAATTTATCTACCATTTAGGGTAATTCAAAATCCCAAATTTCACTTTTGAATTTATGCTCTCTAAATTCTTACCAAAATCCTTTATACCTATTTCAGTCTACAAAACATTATCCCAATTTATTCTATATTCCAAATGTTGGAATAAAAACTCATCGTTTCTTAAAATGATTATCCATTTCCTTTTTCATTCAATTTCCAATCTAAATTCATATTTCAAATCTGAATTTCCTTTAGAGATATTTCATTTGCCAAATTCCTTCAAACAATTATTCACTTAAATCTTGAATATATTTATTTTATATACAATCAAATTTATTTGAATATTATACTTGTAAACAACATTTCAAATCAAAATTCCATTTGTAACGTCTATTTAGACTTTATTTATAGGAAGACTTACTTTAATTTCATCCATTTATAATCATGCTTATAATTTCTTTTATAATCGCTACATTCCATTTTCCATGTCAAATATCGTTTTCAAACTCGATTTCCACTTTTCCAATATGAATTCAAACTTGAATTTATATTTTACTTTATCTCAAGATAATATTTTTACTAATCTATAAACATCGTTTTATAAACAACTCCTTGTTTATTTAAACAAGTTTCTATTTTAAGTTTATTCGAAATTTATTTCTATTTTTTCCAATTTCCTTTTCTACATTCGAAAATATTTTTTGGTATTTAAAATACCAAGTTTCTGGGGACAGGGTAAATCAAACACAACATATCAAATCATGGATTATATAACACATCACATAATATAAAACAATAATATAAATGTTGAGGAATCCAATTGGATCCCTCCAACCTGTTTCCCTGCATCCATAAATGTTAATCAACATTAATTTCACATATATATGAAATATCCTGGTAAGCAGAACTAATAATCGATCAATTATCAACCATTTCAACCAAACAATCATCATACAGTATAAAATTACTATTAATAAATTTGAAACTCGTTTATATAAAAATATAAACGAGTCAGAGTTAGTGAGTTTACTCACCTTGATTTGCAGTTGACCATTCTGCTTTCGTCTCGTTTAAAATCAAACGGGCATTTGATTTTATCATGAAATTCCAACAGCCTTGTTTTCAACCAAAATAATTCCATAACTTAGATTTCTTCGTTGCGATTCCAATGTGACTGGTTTGATCCGATTCATTTTTTTTTAGCCGTAAACTCCGTCTTTCCCAATATAATTGTTGAAGTCTGCTTCTGTACAAGCCTTGTTACTGTTGTTATACCCTCCCACCATCATTAATCGCTGGTCACTAATCCTTCCCTTTGCTGAAATGCACTGCTCTCTCCTTGTTTGAAATCACGAGAACCAGATTCCTTTCCTAATGTTTCTTCTTTACTACATCGAGCCCATATAACTGCTCCTTCACGATACTTGATCATCGTAATTAGTATCAGACAGTCCTTTAGCTAACCACATTTATACAGTCACCCTTCCTTCTACTGCTACATGTTTGAACAGAGATCTATTCCTAAAAAAATAACTGCTGCCATCAGTAGGGTTCACCGGAGTCAACAAATGATACACCGACGCCTTGCTCTCCCAAGACCTTCCTTTCCCAATTCTTCACGTAATATACAATATCTCCAAGAGAAAATTATTCACAGACTTACCCCTGGTTCCCCAAAAACAAAATGGACGGATTTACACTAGTTCAAATGCGACAGTAGAAAAAGAGTTCTTTCACAGCTTAAACGAGAACTCAACCCTTCCCTCCATTTAATAATCAAGACCAACGTTATTTCCTATTTTCATAGAAACCAACACTCAATCTTTTAAATCATAAACATACCTAATACACGACTTAACCCACTACACTCCTTCCACTGGCAAACTCGTGATCTCCCCTTGCCGAAAACAAAACGGACCTGCACTTCGCCAACGCACCCGTCTCCGACCGGACTTCCATACTCCCTTCTACTGTCTCATCTCCAGGAATACACGCAAAGAAATAACCCACCCTCTTTTCGACTGTGAAGCAATTCGATCCACTAAATAGCCTAACCATCTATAGTTCCTTGCTAACGTCAAAATGACCGCTGGTCATCACTCGTTCGAGCGCAGGTCAGCCCCGTTGGCACTGCAATTTTTGAGCATTAGACCTTAACGTCGAACATCACAACAAGTGTACGGGACTGAAAAGCTTACTTCCAGAATTCCAGTGATTCTAAGAATAGGCGAATTCGTTTTGTATGTCATTTTATATGATTTTCTGTTTGAATTTCTCCTCACGTCTTATTTTAGTGGAGAGTAAGCAGTCCAGTATTTAAAGGGAGGGAAGCGTGCGAGCCACAGAACGAAGTAGCTTGATGAGCACGGGTTTTGGATATCTTGGAGAGCATGGTTCTTTCCTTGGGTATGAAGCCGTTGAAAGCAGCTTGGATTCAGCTGTATATAGCTATATATAGGGTAGGAGTATGGGTGCTACCCCAATATTACAATTATATAAATACTAACACCCATGTATTTTAGCAGGATATTGTGTGCCGACCATTGGAGTTTTGGTTTAATATATATTCCAACATATAAAGATATGGTCTAATATGATACCCACTATTACAGTTATTACATTAAATCTTATATGATTATGTTTGGGTAGACGTTCTGTTTGATAAGGCTTTATAAACAAAAGTATATTGCCAATACGCCTTAACTGGCCAGGATTTCCTATGAAATTTTGATAGCATAGCATTTTGACTTACATTATAAATTTATTGTTCAATACATAAAGACAGTATTAGGGAACCAAACCCAACGACGTCTTTTCCCAATATTATCGTAGAATGGTTTGTTTAAATTTAGTAAATAAGGGTATCCACTATGTAAAATTTAATTCTTTTACAGACCGCTACAGACAGAAATAAAAATATCGTTGTGAAGGGCAATGTGCCCCGATCCTAAAAATATAATAATATCTGTAGTTTAACTTATATTACGAGACCCCAAAATATTGATATAGGGTGCAAAATACTCCAAATAAAAAGTTGCGTATTTAATTAATTAAAAATTACAGTAAAATTCTAAAAATTAAATTATAACTACGTCTCAAAGATCTTGTCCAAATTCAAATCCAATATTTAATATATTTAAATAACCGTTATGGCTTATATACGATTCCACAACGACTTTCTGAAAATTTGATTTGGACGTAATTTACAATATATAAGACGAAATCTCAAATTTTCACTTCCATTTGAAAGATATAGTTAAATAGATTCAAGCATTTCTTGCTTCAAAAAAATCCGACTTATTTTGGATATTGTATATTCAGTTGAAGTTTAAATCGCAAATTACGAACTACCGCGACTATTTCGAGTTCGTTTTCAATTATATTATAAAGTATACGTTTAAATATCGTTTTATTAAATAAATTCCTTATAAATTTCTATATCTAATTCAAATAAAATATTTAAACAATTTAAATATTTAGAATTCAACGACTAAAAATCCGGGTTGATACAAAATCTAAATACACTCATGAAATATACTCAAGTGAGATTATAGGAAGTCTCGTGCTTGAAGTCAAAATCCATGTTTTTCGAACATAACTTTGTCAAGAAAGAAAGATTGTATATGCATGTTCTTTCTGGTGAAGTGAGGGGTTTGTTAATTAGTGAAAGGTCCAATGAGAACTTCAGGGATGGAAGTAGAACTGGAAGTCTGAACCAGTATAAAAGCCCTGGTGTGGTCGATCTTATCTCTTTACTTGCTTACTTGTGTTTATTATATTTATATGCTAACTATTGTATCATGTATCATACACAAGTTATCGATCCTAGTGTGAACTTTCAATAACGACGGAACTACTGGGGCATTGCCAAGATACATCACTAGAGAAAATGTATTGAGGGCCTTACATAGACCCCTGTAAATCACGACCGACCTACCCCTTCCTGGATAGTACTAAATATCTCACCACCTCGGTTGCCAACTTAATAAATTTCCAAAACCACAAGCATAAATGAACCTATAAATACCGATATAGATACAAGTGATAATCATACCCTTATAGTAGCGAACCATATAACCTTGAAGCATATCTCATGTTTTAGTCATTACCGGCTTTGAAGCTACATTTTACACTTTCAGCCAAGGTTGTTAAAACTGCTAGAAGGTAAGCATGAACTAGGAATTAACCACCAAGATAGGGATTAATCAAGGATTAATCGTATTTGGGCATTTTGGACAAACTCATGTATTTTGGATAAAATTTTTGTATCTTGCTTAGTACTAACCAATCCACAATAGGATACCATTGATTTGGTTGGATTTGGAAGTAATCATGAAGATGAAAACGCTTGAATCAAACAATCTGATGCTTATAAGATGCATTAAACCTAAATTGCTGCATAAATGAAGCCTATAAACCTGTTTTTATCCTTACATAATGGAGTAAGTCTCACAATTTGTTCGGCTAACCACCTCACCACTTCATTCCGGACCGAGTACCCTGGTTCGTTCATCTCGGTTTGGCATGGGGCCTGCCACCAATTTATCACGATATGCCCTGTTTCGGCTACACCAAACCAGATGAAGAGGTAATCAAGATATGTGTTCCACTACCTCATCTTGTTCAACCCACGACTCCACTACTTCTTGATCGGCCTCCACTGGTCTATATCGAAGTGGATCCAGATTCATCTATAAATACATAATTTTCTGACACAATGATTGATGGATAGAAATATTTTTCTCTGGTAAAAACTCATGCAAGGACATTGCTAGTGCTATTAATCCATCTTCTTTTCCTCGCATTTCTTAGATAAAAAAAATTGTGTTGTAATCATATAGTATAATAAAAGATATATTACACTGGAGTGGACGTAGGTACATTGCCAAACCACTATAAACTGTGTGTTCCTTTTCTTTACTATTTCTCTATGATTTGGGTATTGCTATGATTGTGTAATTATTCTTTTGGTTTCGATGTTGTACTCAGAAGAACCAATTTCTTGTTAACATTTTGGCAAGATTGGAAGGGGCACGCTTCTTGATCTCTGGCTCCAAGGAAACAGATTGCATAAGAATTTGAAGATGGTGAAATGAAAGAAAACCGATGCCTGTATTCAAGCTGAAGGCGTTGGAAATGAGGGAAGTTAGGGTGCTTCCTTTTCTAGTGATCCTTCCATTTATCTCACTAGTGAGGAGACAGATGGAGCGAGGAAAGATTTGGAGTCGCGTATGGAGCGACATGATGAAATCCTCCGCAGGCAAGAGGATACGATGAATAACTTCCTTGCGAGAACTTACGGACTTGGAAGGCCAGGAGGCTAAGGCTTAAGTGCTGGGGCAGGACCCAACAATGAAGAAGAGAATCGTGTAGGAGCTATGCTGCGACCTGACTTGGTGGCAACACTGTCTCGGCTTGGCATGAATGCCGAACCTGATATGACAAGGGGCAACCACCCCGAAGGTGGTGGCACCGTTCGCGACACTTCAACTCGGGATGTCCAACATTAAGACACAGGAAGCATGGGCCAGGCTTGGCCATATAGGACTTTGAATGAAAATAATGTTGTTGTGCAGGAAGGCCAGTTCCACCATGTCAAACGGATCCTGGAGGCATGACTGAACCGGATATGGATGCTGTGTACATGCCCCAAACTTCTACCGGATTGTATGTTGAAGGAAACAACGTTGGTTTGGAAGGTTATCAACAATTGCTTAGCGATGGAAATTCAATCTAAGACGTGATTCGATTGTTTACGAGAGGCGGGGCATCTCAGGTTTACATGGATTGTGTTAATCGCGACCCCTTTACGCAGGCTATAAGGAATTCTCGAAATCTGCCAAATTTTAAACTACCTATCTTGGAGGTGTATGAAGGCAAGAGGGGTCCTATATTTCACTTGATGTGCTATATGCACTATATGGAAGTGTTATCGACATGGGAGAACGTTGTGGATAAAAGTTTCCTGCTTTACCTTACTGATATTGCTTCTATGTGGTTCAGGTAGCTGGATTCAGGACTGATCAATAGTTGGAACACTTTGGTCGCATGATCTATTAAACAATTCGGGGTCTACATCTCATGACCCAAAAATGTGATTAATCTCACATGGATTAAGTAGAGGACCAGAGAAATTTTGCCCCCTTCCCTAAAAGGTTCAATGTGGCGGTGACATCAGTGGATATACCAGAACCGTCCTTGGTGCTTATGGTTGTTGTATCTAGCGTCTTGGATAAGTCGAATTTAAAGATCTCTTTGCAATGAGATCCGACAAGGAACCTTAGAAAATTCTATTTTTGAGGAAGATAGGATTTTGCTGGTATAGGATGCAAGAGTCGATAATGAGATTATTGAGATTAATATGGCTAAGGATGAAGGATTGTCTAGATCTGGCAAAGGATAAGGGCTAAGGAAAGGACATATACATGGATATTCACAAAATAGCTCCACTCAAGAAGCTTCCTAGGGTGGAGCCTATGTATAAAGAGCGAGAGTCCTATTTCATGAGCTGGATGGTCATATCACAAATGAATGCAGTCATCTACTGGATACGATTGAGGAACATGTCAAACGAGGAGAGTTGGCATAATTTGTCAGGAATCAGGCTATAGTGGCAGAACCGACACGACCAACTGCTGCCCCTGAAAACACGAATGGGCCAGGATTAGGCTCACAAAGATTGATCATCAATTGATCTGATTTTTCCTGGATTTCATGGATATCTAGCTCATCGGATTATGGGATTCACTAAATATTTGGTTTCTTTGATTTTGGGTTTTCAAGTAGTTACATCGATCCACCCATGTATAGGATTAGGATTTAATCCCTATGCATACTCTGTACCCGATAGCAAACTATCCTCCTTTTAAAATAATGAATTTGTAATTGAAAACGACTAAGTTGGCTTACTCACGTACGAGATTAGAATAATACCTCCCAGCGTGCTCTGCGTCCAATGATAAACCATTACGGCTGCTTTTGTTTTGTAAAAATATGAACTTTCTACTTTCGGAAAATTACTTCCCTTGTAAGGATTATGCATGTGAAGTGTGGAACCGGAAATGGAAATTCCAAACTTTAATAAATGAATTTCCAGGCATGGACTATGCTTGAGAGACTTAGTTATCTCATCACGATTTGGTTAGATCGCTTGGTCATGGCCTGGGTATGGACCATACTCGATATGGATTTCCAGGCATCGATTAGGCCTGGAGGGATAAACTATCCTGCCAGGATTTGACAAGATAATCCGATCGTAATTCGTGTATGGACTATACTTGGTATGGATTTCCAAGCATGGACTATGCTTGTGTTGTATATGACATAGTTGTATACACAATTATATGATTTTTGTTTGATGATAACAACCAAATAAATTTTATTTTAAATGTATTTGTTACCATACTATTCTATTTATACATCACAGACAAGAATATAATATTTATATTTAAATAGAATACAACTATACAGACATTCATATATTCATACAGTATTTTATTTAAATATTATATTTCAAACATTCAAACAGTACAACTATTTATAACTCCACTATTTACAATGCACTTAAATATGTTTGAATATCTTTGACATGACACATCACACATGAAATTGTAATATTGAAAGAATTCAAATAAAAACAGACAGATTGAATTGAACACAATAAAATAATATTTTATTTCAACCAAATCTGCTTATTACATACAATCAGTATAAATTCTCTCACAGCTCCTCACCACAGTTCATTCATCACTTATACAACCACTTTTATACACTGACACTATCACTCAGTTGACATTTGAAATACAGACACACACTAACACTGTTCTTATCTTCATCTTCAGTCTTCTGTCTTCACAGCTTTCAGTCAGTCATGTCTTCATCCTGTCACAAATAGAAAAACACACACAGTAGACTGCAACAAAAATAAAATTAAATAAAAGCAAATAAAAATTTATTTTTAAATTTTATTTGCCTCAGAATTACGGTGTGTTTCTCATCTTTTTTCTAGACTTTGTCTAATATGCAGGGACAGAAAAAAAATTGTCTGATGGCTGCATGTACACATGTGTATAAATATACACGTGTGCACTGCCTCGCCAATCAGCGAGCAACTGAGGAGCAACCACGTGGACCAACTCGACTCAGTGCACACATGAAAATTACTCAATGTAAAGTCAACAACAAGCCTATGGTCGAGCCATGTTCAAGTAAAACCAAAGTCAAATGGTGCAGTCAAAATAAGCAAGACAGTTTCAATTTCAAGTGCCAAAGTACAACAAAAACAGTGCAAGTTCATAGGTGTGTAAAATGGTCGAGCATATGTATATGGATGCATGTATTCATGAATATGGCTGAAAACATATACAAATCTGGACTGCACAAAATTGTCAAGCAAGCATTAATGTGACATTTCAGTTTGGTCAAGGCATAACTACCATAGTGACAAGCAGGATAGAAATGATAAATATCACATAGCAGATACATATGGACAGAAACAAGACAAGTCACTATGAACATGTTTAGCTAAATCTAGTTGTGGAACAAGACATGTCAAAACAGCCTGATATATGTACAGTTTTAAGAATACGCTGTGTATATGGTACAAGTGAAATACTTCAGCATGCTCACACATGTTCAAGTCACAAGGTAGACGCAATGCAAAAGGATCAAATGATTACACAGCAACATGGAATGTAGCAAGGCAGAAAAATGGGACAATTTTTTTCAAGAGAAGTTCAGACCAATTGACTAAAGTAAAGCAAGCTCAAAGTAGCCAAAATATAAGTGTGCTACAGGCCATAAAAGTTTTCAAAAGTGCACATGGCAAATGTTCAGGTTCAATATCAGACATGCAAAAATTCTGAAGTATAAATGCGAATACAAGTCCAAGCAAGTACCAGGCTTAAAAGAGGATCAAATATATTATGTGTTCCTATCAGCATCACCTAGAAAATAAAATGTCAAGTATAGTATCAGCAATGATACATGCAAGTATGAAGACTTGAACATCAACCAAACACAAGAATATGGTCTGTTCAAAAACACAAGAGTAGTATCTGTTTCTTAAAATAAGTATTCAAGATAGGGAAGTTCAAAGGAAAAAAATATAGAATATACTAAACATGGTAGCATATGTTCTTATCAGTTCAAAGTCGAATATCAAGGCCTCGGAATTCAAGTGCAAACCAAAATATTAGGCGTTATCAAGTTACTAAAAGTGGTCCAGGATGGCATTTGTTCTTATTAGTTCAAATCAGACTTGGCAAAGTGTTTGGGCAACATACTACTCGAGCAACAACAGACCAACAAGAATGCAACTGATCATCTCAAGGATACAAGTGAAACAAGTACAGTAATTGTTCTCATCTCAAGGATACAAGTGCAACTGATCATCTCAAGGATAATATCTATTCTTATCTAAAAATTAGTCAGGGAAATATCAAAGTCATGTATAGCATCTGTTCTTAACAGAAAAATAAGGAATCAAAATTCCAGGAAAAGGAATTCGCAATTTTTTTATGGTATATACAGCAAAAATTTAAATCGAAGAATTTTCGGAAATAACTTCGAGTTCAAAATCAAAGTTTGGATTCCAGAAATCACGCACTAGGACCAATTCAAATCACGCAATAAACACACAAGTTAAAATTGAAGGAATTTCTAGTATATACGAAAATTCCAGAACCAAAAATTTCGTATATACCAAACCAAATCAAATACGAAATCAGAGTTAATCTCGGATTTAAAAATCCTATATAACACCCATATCATCATCGACAATTCCTCATCCAAGTTAAAGCACAATCAAAGAGAATTTTGAATCAAAAATCATACCAGAGAACAAGCAAGTAACTTGGATCCAAATCGAAGCATCTGAAAGCAACATCGAAGTTGAGCATCAGAAAATCGCACTCCATCACTCAACCATAGAGATTTGGGGCAAAATTGAAAATCCTAGGTGTGTAGCCGCCGCATTTTTATTTCAGAGAAAGAGATCGGGCTAAAGTGAAGTGGTGAATCAACTTTAAAAAGAAGCCATCCAACTTTGTTTTTAAAAGGAGATAACCCATCAAATTTAAACTCCTAAGGGTTTTTTAAAATTTGTTTTATAAGGGTTTTTATTTCTTATTCGTTTTTCAGTTTCAATTTGTAATCGAATCTGTCGTTTTCTAGTTTGTCTCTAAAACTAGGGAGACAAATTACGGGCTTTGTAATTCGGGGAAATATGGTTTCGGGGATAGAAACTGATGCAGGGTTTTGAGCATAGGGTTAAGAATAGTTGGGAGCAAGTGTCGCGAGTTTACAAGGGATTTAAGCGTAGAGATTGTTTTAACTCCTAGTAGAAACCTTGGGGAGTGCATCAGTAGGCAGGGTTTTGCTGAAGCTAGGTATATCTGTGTGTTATTTATTTTCCGCATTTATTTTGATTATTATCTGTGCTGTTATTATTTAATTACTCTGCAAAAATCTGCGATAAATCCTATTCACCCCCCACAAGGGTTAATTTAGATCCTACAAGTGGTATCAGAGCAGGTATTTTTTATTTTATTTTAACTCTAGAGTCATGAAGCTGTCTAATAACGCTTTTTCTGAGGGTCAGTCCATAGCTAGGCCACCAATGTTTAATGGAACTGATTATGCCTATTGGAAAGCTATGATGAAAATTTATTTGAGTTCGGTCGATTATGATGTGTGGGATATTATCGAAACAGGTTATAGGAGTCCCACTGTTATTGTTAATGGTATTGATGTTCCAAAATCAAAAGACAGGTGGGATGCTAATGATAAAAAATTATTTTCAACTAATGCCAAAGCGATGAATGCTTTAATCTATGCTCTTGATAAAACTGAATTTAATTGAATTTCTTATTGTGAGACTGTGCAGGAAATATGGCATACGTTGGAGGTCACACACGAAGGTACATCTCAAGTGAAGGAATCTCGTCTCGCTCTACTCAGCAACGAATATGAAAATTTCTCTATGCAAAGAGACGAAGATATAAAAGAGATGTATGGACGTATCTCATCGCTGGTCTACAATCCAAAAGCTCTTGGCAAAACCTATAGCGAAGTGGAACTGATCAGAAAAATATTGAGAGTGCTACCGATGAATTTTGAAGCAAAAGTTACGGCGATTCAAGAGTCAAAAGATCTGAATAAAATAAGCACGAAGGAGTTGATTGGAAATCTCATCAATTACGAGATGGAGTTAAAAGCAAGAGAAGAACGAAAGAATTC
This sequence comes from Allium sativum, assembly GCA_030737875.1. Classification (NCBI taxonomy): domain Eukaryota; kingdom Viridiplantae; phylum Streptophyta; class Magnoliopsida; order Asparagales; family Amaryllidaceae; genus Allium; species Allium sativum. The sequence continues at coordinate 90,411,489 of CM060920.1, forward strand.
TGAATCAAAGAAAAAGACGATCGCTTTAAATAATACTGTTGAAAGTGATGATGAAGATTCCGCTGAAGAGCTAGCCATGGTTTTGAGAAAGTGGGCCAAAGGAAATTACAAGTCACAAAAGAAGAATTCAAAAACCGACAAGTCCGAAAGTTCAGATAGTTCAGACGATGAAGTGTTTTGCTACAATTGCAAGAAACCCGGACATATAAAACCGAATTGCCCACAGCTCAAAAATGAAAAGAAGAAGAAGTTCAGAAGAAAGAAGAAGGCTTTTGCTGATACATGGGATGACAAGGAAGGAGAAGAAGTTTCTGAAAGTGATGAAGAGGAAGCAAATTTGTGTCTTTTGGCTCAATCTGATACGGAAGGTAGTGAAGAGGATTCTAGTGAGGTATCGAATTTTACCTATAAAGAATTAATTTTAACGTGTCACGAACTAACAAAAACCATTGATTATCTTGAACTAAAAGTTAAGAAATTGAAATCTGATAGGTTAAAACTAGTTTAAGAAAATAACAATTTAGAAAGAAAACTTGAAAAAGTTAAGAATTCACTGTTTTCAGAATGCGAAAAATGTCAACTTTTGAGTAATAATCCTTTGAAATTCAAAACTGATTTTGAATTACTCAAAAGTGAAAACGTGAATTTGAAAAACGAAAATCGTGATTTTGAGAAGGAGATTGAAAAGCTTAGAGAATCTGAAAAACTTGATTTTGAAAAGCGAAAGCAATTTGAAATTGAAATTTCTAAGTCCAATGTTAAAATCAAAGCCCTTGAAAATGAAAATTTGGTTTCAAAACAAACTGATGCTGAAAAGAGGAAAATCGCTTTTAATCGTTGTTCAAATTTAATGAAAGAACAAACTGATGCTGAAAAGAGGAAAATCGCTATTAATCGTTGTTCAAATTTAATGAAAGAAAATAGCGATCTTAAATTTAAAATTCAATGACTTCAGTCAACTTTGACTAAATTTTCTAAAGGAGAGAAATCGTTGAATATGTTGTTAAAAAACCAATTTTTTGTTCAAAATAAAATGGGACCTGGCTTTGGATCTGATCAAGTTGAAAAACAAAATTCTAATGATTTTAAAATTCTTTAAATGGTTTTGAAAACGATCAATTTGAAATTTTGAAATCTAATAATTTCAAAGCGTTTTTAAATCATAAACGAAATAATAACTCATTTAAAAACAATTCATTTAAACATGTTTGGATTCCAAAAAATAACAAAATGTTTTTGAATAAGTCTAAACAAATTTGGGTTCCAAAGGGTAGTGTAGTGGATAGTAATGGATTGTTACATAAACGGGTTTGGGTACCAAAACGTGTAAACGAAGATAAGAGTGGTAAAACAACTTTTGTTAGACCACTCGATCATATAAACATTTACGTACCGTGGGAGGCTAAGGAACAACTGTGCACAAGTGAGATAAAAATTGATTCATATATCAAATTATTTGGAGTTCCTTAGCCATAGATTCAAAGTTGGAGATTCATTGGATCACATTGATTATGGTAAGTCAGGTATGATCTCTAAACTCGTATTTTTATTCCTGTTTAGTTTATTTTCCTTTTTAGTTTTTATTTCTTTTATTTTAGTTATTTTTTACTTGGCTGATTTTGAAATCATTCGTTATTGATTGTTGAATTTCCTAGATTATAAAAAATTTGATTTTTTCTAAGTGATCTCAAGTAATTATCTTAGATTTGATCGTTGAATGTTTCTTGTGTTTGTCTAAAAATTCTCTAAGAATGTCACTTGTGATTCTTGCTTTGAAAATGATCTAGTGCTGCTCTGATAAGGAAATTGATTTGATTTGATGATTGGACAATGACTTGAAAAATCAGTAATTAAATATCTTTAAATTCCATAGACAATTTGAGTTAAATATATAAGTTGTTTTAAAATTGTCTAGGAATAATCAACATTAGAAATATTAGATAATTTCATATTCTACTGATTGATTTTTGAAACTGATTTTCAAACTTGCATTGATATTTTCAAAAACTCCTCTTGTGATTGATATTTGCAATTTTACAATCATTTTTGATTATTTATTCAAAAATTAAAATTATTGATTAATTTGAACCGTTTTGTGACTCATCAAAATTATTAATAAATTTATGAAATTGTGATGAGTTGTGACCATGATATAATTCATAACTAGAGGAGATGTTATTTTAAATCTCATGATGATTGGACAGATTTTATAATATCTTTGAATTAGAGCTTATTTCACGACCATCTTCTATATCTACCATATTTATGTCATTCATCATGTTTTTATTTAATTTGGGGAGTTCTAATTACTCTTGGAATTAAAAATAAAATAAAAATAATTAAATAAATAATTTATCCTTCGTATTCACTCCCATCTAAAAGTCCTCGAGGTTATGCATGGGTGAATTACCTTAATTTCTATGTGCTTCCATTCTCACTTAAAAGGCCTTTGGGCTGTGCATGGATGGAACTCATTGGAGAGGATAAATTTAAGTTACTACTAGCCCCATTTAAAAGGCGTTTGGGCTATGCGTGGTTAGCAAGTGCTTAACACATTTTTAAGCATATTTAAAATCTTCAAAAGTTGTACTCAAATATTCAATTTTTATTGAACTCTCCTCATTCTATAAATCCATCATAAATCCATTCATTCTGAAAGTGAAATTTGCTTCTGATTTAAAGATTATTATGATTTTTGTTTGATTAAATGGGATTTGCGATATATATTCATCTGAATTTGAATTTATATTTATGGTCTAAATTTGTCACTATTTCGATCTGTATTATCCTTTTGATGATAACAAAAGGGGGAGAATGATCAAGATTTTGATTGACGAGTATTTAATTTAAAAATATTTTAAGATTGGAAATTAAATATCTAGAGGGAGAATGGTCAATTGGATTTCATCATTCATATTTTCCACATATATAGGGGGAGCCCAGTTGTAGGGGGAGCTAATAAATAGGGGGAGTCCAATATTCAAACACATTTATTATGCTCAAAATCTTTTATTTGTTTGTCATCATCAAAAGGGGGAGATTGTTGTATATGACGTAGTTGTATACACAATTATATAATTTTTGTTTGATGATAACAACCAAATAAATGTTATTTTAAATGTGTTTGTTACCGTACTGTTCTATTTATACATCATAGACAGGAATATAGTATTTATATTTAAATAGAATACGACCGTACAGACATTCATATATTCATACATTATTTTATTTAAATTAAATATTATATTTCAAACATTCAAACAGTACAACTATTTATAACTCCACTATTTACAATGCACTTAAATATGTTTGAATATCTCTGACATGACACATCACACATGAAATTGTAATATTGAAAGAATTCAAATAAAAACAGACAGATTGAATTGAACACAATAAAATACTATTTAATTTCAACCAAATCTGTTTATTACATACAATCAGTACAAATTCTCTCACAGCTCCTCACTAAAGTTCATTCATCACCTATACAATCACTTTTATACACTGACACTATCACTCAGTTGACATTTCAAATACAGACACACACTAACACTGTTCTTGTCTTCATCTTCAGTCTTCTGTCTTCACAGCTTGCAATCAGTTCTGTCTTCATACTTAGTCACAAATAGAAAAACACACACAGTAGACTGCAACAAAAATAAAATTAAATACAAGCAAATAAAAATTTATTTTTAAATTTTATTTGCCTCAGAATCACGGTGTGTTTCTCATCATTTTTCTAGACTTGGTCTAATATGAAGGGACAAAAAAAAATTGTCTGATGGCTGCATGTACACACGTGTATAAATTATACATGTGTGCACTGCCTCGCCAATCAGCGAGCAACTAAGGAGCAACGACGTGGACCAACTCGACTCAGTGCACACATGAAAATAAGTCATTGTAAAGTCAACAACAAGCCTATGGTCGAGCCATGGTCAAGTAAAATCAAAGTCAAATGCTGCAGTCAAAATAAGCAAGACAGTTTCAATTTCATGTGCCAAAGTACAAAAAAAATAGTGCAAGTTCATGAGTGTGTAAAATGGTCGAGCATATGTATATGGATGCATGTATTCATGAATATGGCTGAGAACATATACAAATCTGGACTGCACAAAATTGTCAAGCAAGCATTAATGTGACATTTCAGTTTGGTAAAGGCATAACTACCACAAGTGACAAGCAGGATAGAAATGATAATATCACATAGCAGATACATACGGATAGAAACAAGACAAGTCACTATGAATATGTTCAGCTAAATCTAGTTGTGGAACAAGACATGTCAAAACAGCCTGATATATGTACAGTTTCAAGAATACGCTGTGTACATGGTACAAGTGAAATACTTCAGCATTCTCACACTTGTTCAAGTCACAAGGTAGACGCAACGCAAAAGGAACAAATGATCACACAGCAGCATGGAATGTAGCTAGGCAGAAAAATGGGATAATTTTTTTCAAGAGAAGTTCAGACCAAATGACCAAGGTAAAGCAAACTCAAAGTAGCCAAAATATAAGTGTGCTACAGTGTAACGTCCCGTATTTTTAGGGTATATAAATAATTTATTTAATTATTTAAATAATGGTTTGGTTATTTAAAATGATCAAAATTAAATTATAGTGAATATTTAATTAAAATAAATAATATAATAATATATTTAATTTCTGAAATAGTCAGAAATAGTGGAATTCACAAAATGGTGTGAATTGGATTATCTGTGATATTTAATTCAGTTTATAATTGAATTAGAATAACGAATATATTATTTTAACGATAGTTGAATGTATAATTATATTATAATTAAAATCGAGCTCGAAATGGCGCTGCAGTTCGTAATTTGGCGATTTGAACTTCAACTGAATGTACAGGATTCGTTTTAAATCGGATTTCTGTGAAACAAGAAACGTTAGGAGCTGGTGAAATATATTTTTCTAGTGGAAGAGAAAAATCGGGATTTCGATTTATGCTAGAGACAGCTAAAGCTATCAAAATTTTTATGGGTAGAAAATCGGGATTTCGATTTATGCTAGAACTCCGATTTGGAATTCGCATTTAGGATTTATCCCGATTTGGAACCCCGATTTTTATGAACTCGCATTTAGGATTTATCCCGATTTGGAATTCCGATTTCGATTTATGCTAGAGACAGCTAAAGCTATCAAAATTTTGATAGCTAAAGCTATACAGTAGACTAAAACTTATGCTAGTCGACAGCTAAAGCCGCATGAGAAGAAGTATCCTACCCATGATTTGGAATTGGCAGCGATTGTATTTGCGCTGAAGATGTGGAGACACTATCTTTTGGGAGAAAGATTTGAGTTATTTACCGATCATAAATCGTTGAAATATCGATATAACCGGGAATTTTGAAATATTGAGTTATAAATCCAATTGAAGTTGTATGGTATTCTAGTGTGAATATACACGATGATATTTATTTATAAATATTTAATTTAATTATTTTTAAATATATTTATCTATTTAAATGGGTTATTTAGAGCTTTAAAAATAGCCAGTTTTGCAAACGACCTCTGTTTTCTACGAAACTAATTTTGTTGGATCCGCAATACCAAATTATTGTTATATTTCAATTTCCGTGATTTTTAGAGTCACTGTGTGGCCATACAGATTTTTAATGTGAAAAAAGTCAATTTTCTGACTTTAAAAATATGTTGTGGGAGCAAATGGAGTCGGAATTCGACAAAACCAGTTTCGTTGGGTCCGCAATGTCAAACTGTAGCGGCATGTCCATTTTCGTGATTTTTGGGTATTGCATGTAATCACAGGGATTTTAAACACGAACGGAAGTAGCGATAACATAAAAATTAATATAAAACTCAAATAAAAAAATATTAAACCTACCTATAAATATCACCACTTCCTTCCTAACCCTAGACTCACTTTCTTCCTTGGTCAAATGCTTGTGCCGCTGCTCTTTTTTTCTTCTACAAATGCGAGTTCATAAAAATCAAAAGAGAATTCAACAAAATTCTATAAATCCTAAATTATGTATATATGGGTTGCTGCTGAGTTCTTCTTTAATACAGTATAAGTGTTTTGAGGCTCGACACCCATTTCTGTACACTGGTTTCAAATCGCGTGAGCTAGGGTTGGTATGCGCGTGATGTTGGAGCTTCAAATTTGGGTTTTTGATGTTGTTATGGGGTGAGAAGGTGGAAGAGAATGTGTTAGTGAATTTCTGGGGGGTTCCGATTTCATTTGGTGTCGCGATGAACACTGTGCTGGCGGTGTAAGGGCAGAAGACGCGAAGTGAATAAGAGGTGCGAGTGTATCGATTTGGGTATGAGTGGATGTAGATTTGTATGAGGATGAGAATGGTACTTACGGTCTGTAAATGTGTGAAGAAACAAAGGAGGATGGTGGTTAAGAGAATTGAAAATAGCCATGCTTTACTGTTAGTATTCGAACTGTACTGGGAGTCGCGGTCTTATTTTGGCTTTTGAGTTGGGCATTACTAGTTGGGGATGGGTGAGTTGATTGAGGAGTTGAAGAGAGGAGCTTTGGCGTTTGGTTTGTGACTTTTAGTGAACCATAGAAGGAAAACATGTTGTGTGAAATCATGGAAGGTGGAGGAGTAAAGACACAGGAAGCTCACGGTTTATATTTTGGGAAGAAGCTTCAAATCATGGGTCGGGGTTCTGGAAAGGGGTAATGGGTCGGATGGTTTTGGTAAAGCCCGGGATCGATTTAAATCTAAGTTAAATTCTTTTTAAATAATGTATTAAGTTATAACATCATTACTTTATCATACATTATCTGAATTCAGCGAAACAAGAACCATTGGGACCATAACGAGGAGACTGTCATTTGGGAACTGATGCGACTGAAATCTGTGATACTTGAATTTCGTAGAAATAAAACATCCGTCTGAATCAACGACAATTATCGTTATTTAACGATGATCGTCCAAGGTGAGTAAATCTCACTAACTCTACTCAATTTATATTTTTATAAAATATTTTTAGAATTCATAAATAATGGTTGTTTGCTGTGTGTTGGCTATTTGGTTGAACTTCTAGTCAGTTGATTGAAAATATAGATAACAATATAGATATAAATCGTAAATCAAATATTGATTCTGTTTTGTAGACTATTTCATAGTAAAATGAAATTGATGTTAATTTTATTGTTTATCATCTGTGGATGTAGGGAAACAGGTCGGAGGGACCTAACTGGGTTCCTCAACATTTATTTTACTATTTTTCATCTATTGTGTTATATGATGTGATATGAAATCTGTGTCGATTTTGTATGGTTGAATGATACCGATAATTGTTATATGGTATGTTAAATACTATAAGGAATACTAGGATGTTAAAAGAAAATTTCAATGTTATATTGAAAAAGAAATATTTATAAAATCAAAAGATTTATAAAAAGAAAACTATTTAATTTGAAAATAAATAGATTAAAAAGGAATACTTATTTGTGAATCAAATAGATAAAATTGAAGAGAAATATTTGTAAACTATTTACAAATAGAATTGAAAAGGGATATTTATTTGAAAATAAATAGAATAGAAAGGGAAAATATGTGTAAAACAAATAGAAAGGGAATAGTTTGATTATCAAAGGAATTACTTATAAAATCAATAGATTTTATAAATAGAAAATATTTTATAGAATAAATAGAATTATCAAAAAAGGGATTTATTTTTGAAAATAAATAGATTATAAAAGGAAATACTTGAAAGTGAATAAAATAGTATAAAAGACGATTTTATATTTGAAAGGTTTAGACCCATGCTTCACACACGGGTACAACATGATATGGATTTAAAGCAAAGATTTTAAATAGAATCTATTCTGACCAATAGATTGAGAAGTTAAATTTATAAATAATATTTTATAAATTGAATGAAATGTTTATCAGTGGATAAATAGAATATATAAGTCAGGACTTATATAGAGAAGGAAGAATCGATTTCAACATCAATATTTGAAACTGAATAAACGTAGAGTTAATCAAAGGAGTTAATCAGTTAGAGTTAAACAGTTAGAGTTAATCAGTTAGAGTTAATCAGTTAGAGTAAATCGATTAGAGTTAGAATTAATCGAATTAGAGTCAACTGAACATAGTTAATCAAATTAGGATTTATTGAATATTAGTTATTCAATTAGAGTTGATCGAATATAGTTATTTGAGATAGAGTTAGTCAAACATAGTTATTCAGGATGAGTTGCCATTTCGTAGGACTACTAACGTAATTCGCAGGGCTGCAGATAGCCTACGGCGGTCGGATGTTTCCTGAGGAAATCAGGCGTAACCATTGTGATCGCTACGATTTATAGTCAAGCGAATGGAGTTAAATCGAATATTAGCCATTCGAAATAAAGATATAACAGACATAGTTATTCGAATATAAGTTAATCGAATATTAGTTATTCGATAGGAGTTAAATAAGTTGAGTTAAATAAGTTGAGTTAAATAAGTTAACTTAATTCAAGTTGAGTTAATCGAGTTGAGTTAGTCAAAATGAGTTAACCAAACTGAGTTAATCCAAATGAGTTAATCCAAAGGAGTTATTCAAAATAGTTTATTCGAATAAAATTAAAGGAGTTAATCGTATATAGTTTATTCGAAAGGAGATAAATCAAATGTAAATCATTCGAAGAGAGTTAATCAAATGTAAATCATTCGAAGAGAGTTAATCGAATATAGTTTATTCGAAAAGGAGTTATCGAATAGAGACTATTCGAAAAAATGAATTATACACTGAATTCGATTATATCGAATTCGGTAAAGTAATATTTGCTTTCCGGTTTAATCAAGATTTACTTATTTATTAATAGATTAGTGGTTTAGTTATTTAGTTAAATTAAGGAATAAAAGTTATATTTTGAAGTTGGATAGTTAAGAAGAAAGGAATTATAACGCTATAGGTAAAATCAATGTTTTAAATAAAGAAGGGGATTCATAAATAGAATCCGAGTTACGTAAGGAAGTTGTTAAAGGTTTAAAAGGTGAACTTTGTCTATTTTGAGGTTAGAAATGTTGTTTAGTTAAGGTCTGAGAGGTAATTATACCCCAACTTGATGGACTTTGTTTTTAACTAAGGGATGGGTAAGGTTCGATAGTGAAGATGGATTAAGTGAATTTAGTTAATGAGTGTAATGGTTTAAATTGGCTTAGTGATGTTTTATTTAAACATCTGTTTAAATCAAATGAATAAATTTTGGAAACATTTTCCAAATATAATCGGAGATATTTTCTAATCATAGAAAATGAAATGTTGATGAGAAAGAATACTGGAATGACAGTGATACGTGAAACCGAGATGGAAATGTTTTCCAATGATCGATGACATATATTTCCTAAATTCAGAAAAGAAGAAATGTTGAGTATATAGAAATGGGAAATGAATAAATAAATGATTAATTTAATTAAAAAAGATAAGTGTTGATTAATGATTGATCGATCGAATTTCTACCGGAAATAAGATCGTTGGTTGTACACTTATTTTTCTTTGATAGTTAAATCACCGACTATCAAAAGTTTTGACCATTTTTCCGTCGTCAATACGGAGAGACCGGAATCAGATTCATTATCTGAAAACCACTCTGTATGGACGTTAGCGTTGCGATCAAATATGATGAAAATAATTGAAGACGGAGTTATGCAAGGGCTATCCTATTTACAGAATAGTGCCTTCGGTTTGTCCAGTCCCAAGACAAACGTGAATGGACGAATGTCTGACAAAGTATATCTAACGGATCGCGTAAGTTGATCTCTTCAAACGTACTTACGTTTGTTGGCGGAGGAATTTGTTTCTCTTAGCTTTATACGCGTGGTATTTTTGGGGAAATCAATTTGTGATTTGGCGGGTTTGACGATGTGGCATTCAAAGTGAATGGTGGTCAGGTGTATTAAAGATATGTTGTGACCTCAAGCCTCATCAACCGGTAAATGACAAAAATCGGGCAGGCAGCATGGATAAGTAGGTCGCTCCCATTAGGGTGTATATCACTTATCTAGAGAAAAATCCATTTCATTCTTTTACCTATTATCGATGTTGTCCCTTTTCAGGAAATGGTGGGTAGCTCCCAACCGTTGGTGATATACATTCGATACACTCAAGCGAATTGAGTGGTCGGTCATGTGTGAGCCGGGTTGTAAGAAGTTCTTGTTGAACCCAGTGTATTCGCCTCTAGAGATACACTATTGGCAAGTGGTCCCATACCTTGTCATAGTTGGAATCCAATCTCCAATAAGCGCCCGCATTTTTTGTTTGTATACTATATATGTGGAACGTGAGATGTAAGCGTTCTGCTAGATTGTTAATTACTTATTATTACACATTATTATAATATTAGAGAAGTATTGATTTCCAAAAATGTTTTGTTTATCGTAAGATAAAAACCGTCCGTGTTTATGTGTGGATCGGTCTTACGATTTCCTTTTCTTTTGAAAAGGATTTTGGAAAGTTAAAACAAATTATTTGAGTTTACTCACACCAGTCCCATGACTGGCCCAGAGTTTATTTTGTTTTGTTTTTTCCCTAAACTCTTGGGTGCCCAAATTTGTACGGGCAGTCAAGCAATTCAGGTCTTTACAGATACACTTGGAGGAGCTTGAAGCAGGAGGCTTCAGGATAATATAGCTATTGTTATTTCCGCTGTGTGTAAGTGTTATACTCTGATAATGTTATTGTATATATATACTGTTTTATTTCAAAGTTATGTTATAATATGTTCTGTCGTTCCGCTGTGAGATTCGTATTATTCTGATTCTGCTCTATGGTGATCTTCTTCTTCTTCTATTCTAATTCTCTATCTTATCTATTCTCACCCTCTAACTTATTTATATTAATGATTACGTATTTCTGATGTCTGAATAGTCAACATGGTAGTTTTGTGTTGGTTTTCGGAGTCGAAAATCCTAGTTCGTTACAGTGGTATCAGAGCTGAAGGTTAAGTGATTACCTTGGCTCTGTGCCGTGACTCAGTAGAGATGGGGTTAGTAATGCCCTAGATTGAGTTGAGTGTATATATACGAGTGAACATATTTGTGGATTTTATAAAAATTGTTTTATATTGTGGAGATTTACTGGTTGAGTAGTTTGTGAATTCTGGTCGATCAGTTTGATCCACTGTATCGATAAGGGTTTCTATACATTCAAGTACGATAAACCGACACAGTATGTTTTGGAAAAGTGTAAATGAAATAATTTACCTAAAATATATTTTGATATAAAATAAGGGTATATCTTGGGATTATTATCATATATTGGCTGTGTTGGTTGATTATAATTGAAATGGTTATATAAATAACCAATTTGATTTCGTATAATTTAAAAGAATATTAGTTAAATCTGAATTAAATTATAATTGGAATTAAAATTCTGAAAACTGGGAGAAGTGTTTGTAAGTGGATTTGTGTTAAGTATAAGAAAATTTTAAAATCCTGGGAGATTTTAAATTGTTTACAAGTATCGTGAATGATATTTTGAAAAAGATTTCAAAATGAAAGTGTTTAAAAATTTGAGTTTTGAAGTGATATAGTATTGAACTCACTTCGATAGCTGGGAAATAACTCTGATGATACTGGCAACATCACCAGTGTTCGTTTTCGAGTTGTAAGTGACGTATTACTACCAAAGATTTTGTTTTCGAATTATTTTGGGAAAAGGAAGTTGTTTTGAATCCCGAAAGGGAATAATTTATTTTAGAAAAATTAAACTGTTTAAAATCCCCAGGAAGATAATATGAATTAAAAACAAATTAAAGAAATTTGTGAAAGAAAATATGAATTGAATTGAAATCAATTAACTGTAAATTGAATTGGAATATGACATATCAAGTAAAATCATATTTTTGAATTTTGAGATAGGGAATCTGAAATCGTATTGGATTGATGAGGCAGGAGTTGGAATCAAGGATGGAACTTTGGTTTGAAATAGAATTTGGCTTGGATACGTGAATGATTTGGTTTTGAGGGAAAAATTGGAATTTTGTTTGGAAATGCATTTATATATGCTGATAGGGTAACAGATGGAAAGGATATAATGATATGCCCGACAAAAAGGTACGTGTTTAAATTTCCATAGGAGGTTTTATGCGCCGAATCAGCAAGTCGCTTGGCTTTTTGGTTTTATTTTTTGAAAGGAAAGGGCCTAGAGAGGCGAGTTGGGGTTTGAACTATTGACCGGTACAAAGGAGGTGCTGGCGAAATTTTTCAGAAATTTCAGGTGTTAGAAAATTTTCAGGATTTTAGAAAATTATCGTTGATAAGAATTAATTAATATTTTAATTGAAATTAAATTGGTTCGGTTGAAACTAAAGTTGGTAAGTAAACAAATAAATTTGTACTAGTCAATAGAGTAGGTTCTCTACCTTAGCAATTTCGAGGACGAAATTATTTTAAGGGGGGAAGAATGTAACGACCCGTATTTTTACGGTATGTAAATAATTTATTTAATTATTTAAATAATGGTTTGATTATTTAAAATGACCAGAATTGAATTATAGTGAATATTTAATTAAAATAAATAATATAATAATATATTTAATTTCTGAAATAGTCAGAAATTGTGGAATTCACAAAATGGTGTGAATTGGATTATCTGTGATATTCAGTTTATAATTGAATTAGAATAACGAATATATTATTTTAACGATAATTGAATGTATAATTATATTATAATTAAAATCGAGCTCGAAATGGCGCTGCAGTTCGTAATTTGGCGATTTGAACTTCAACTGAATGTACATGATTTGTTTTAAATCGGATTTCTGTGAAACAAGAAACGTTAGGAGCTGGTGAAATATATTTTTCTAGTGGAAGAGAAAAATCGGGATTTCGTTCTGTAGATTTTGATTTATGTCCAAATCAAAATTTAGAAAAGTCGTTAATTCCTTTGAAATTTATAAATATATATTTATATTATAAAAGGATTTTATATATAAATCGAATATCGATATAACAGGGAATTTTGAAATATTGAGTTATAAATCCAATTGAAGCTGTATGGTATTCTAGTGTGAATATATACGATGATATTTATTTATAAATATTTAATATAATTATTTATAAATATATTTATCTATTTAAATGGGTTATTTAGAGCTTTAAAAATAGCCAGTTTTGCAAACGACCTCTGTTTTCTACGAAACTAATTTTGTTGGATCCGCAATACCAAATTATTGTTATATTTCAATTTCCATGATTTTTAGAGTCAGTGTGTGGCCGTACAGATTTTTAATGTGAAAAAGTCAATTTTCTGACTTTAAAAATATGTTGTGTGAGCAAATGGAGTCGGAATTCGACGAAACCAGTTTCATTGGGTTCGCAATGTCAAACTGTAGCGGCATGTCCATTTTCGTGATTTTTGGGTATTGCATGTAATCACAGGGATTTTTAAACACAAGTGGAAGTAGCGATAACATAAAAATTAATATAAAACTCGAATAAAAAATATATTAAACCTACCTATAAATATCACCACTTCCTTCCTAACCCTAGACTCACTTTCTTCTTTGGTCAAATGCTTGTGCCGCTGCTCTTTTTTTCCAGCAAATGCGAGTTCATAAAAATCAAAAGAAAATTCAACAAAATTCTATAAATCCTGAATTATGTATCTATGGGTTGCTGTTGAGTTCTTCTTTAATACAGTATAAGTGTTTTGAGGCTTGACACCTATTTTTGTACACTGGTTTCAAATCGCGTGAGCTAGGGTTGGTATGTGCGTGATGTTGGAGCTTCAAATTCGGGTTTTTGATGTTGTTATGGGGTGAGAAGGTGGAAGAGCATGTGTTGGTGAATTTCTGGGGGGTTCCGATTTAATTTGGTGTCGCGGTGAACACTGTGCTGGCGGTGTAAGGGCAGAAGACGCGAAGTGAATAAGAGGTGCGAGTGTATCGATTTGTATATGAGTGGATGTAGATTTGTATGAGGATGAGAATGGTACTTACAGTCTATAAATGTGTGAAGAAACAAAGGAGGAAAGTGTTTGAGAGAATTGAAAACATCCATGCTTTACTGTACGTATTCGAACTATACTGGGAGTCGCGGTCTTACTTTGGCTTTCGAGTTGGGCATTACTAGTTGGGAGTGGATGAGTTAATTGAGGAGTCGAAGAGAGGAGCTTTGGTGTTTGGTTTGTGACTTTTAGTGAACCATAAAAGGAAAACGTGTTGTGTGAAATCATGGAAGGTGGAGGAGTAAAGACACAGGAAGCTCATTGTTTATATTTTGGGAAGAAGCTTCAAATCACGGGTCGGGGTTGCCCGTGATCGATTTAAATCTAAGTTAAATTCTTTTTAAATAATGTATTAAGTTAAAACATCATAACTTTATCATACATTATCTGAATTCAGCGAAACAAGAACCGTTGGGACCGTAACGAGGAGACCGTCGTTTGGGAACTAATGCGACTGAAATCTGTGATACTGGAATTTCGCAGAAATAAAACGTCTGTCTGAATCAACGACAATTATCGTTATTTAACAATGATAGTCCAAGGTGAGTAAATCTCACTAACTCTACTCAATTTATATTTTTATAAAATATTTTTAGAATTCATAAATAATGGTTGTTTGCTGTGTGTTGGCTATTTGGTTGAACTGCTAGTCAGTTGATTGAAAATATAGATAACGATATAGATATAAATTGTAAATCAAATATTGATTCTTTTTAGCAGAATATTTCATAGTAAAATGAAATTGATGTTAATTTTATTGTTTAACATCTGTGGATGCAGAGAAACAGGTCGGAGGGACCTAACTGGGTTCCTCAACATTTATTTTACTGTTTTTCATATACTGTGTTATATGATGTGTTGATTTTGTATGGTTGAATGATACCGATCATTGTTATATGGTATGTTAAATACTATAAGGAATACTGGGATGTTAAAAGAAAATTTTCAATGTTATATTGAAAAAGAAATATTTATAAAATCAAGAGATTTATAAAAAGAAAACTATTTAATTAGAAAATAAATAGATTAAAAAGGAATACTTATTTGTGAATCAAATAGATAAAATTGAAGAGAAATATTTGTAAACTATTTACAAATAGAATTGAAAAGGGATATTAATTTGAAAATAAATAGAATAGAAAGGGAAAATATGTGTAAAACAAATAGAGAGGGAATAGTTAGATTATCAAAGGAATTACTTATAAAATCAATAGATTTTATAAACAGAAAATATTTTATAGAATAAATAGAATTATCAAAATAGGGGTTTATTTTTGTAAATAAATAGATTATAAAAGGATATACTTGAAAGTGAATAGAATAGTATAAAAGAGGATTTTATATTTGAAAGGTTTAGACCCGTGCTTCACACACGGGTACAACATGATATGGATTTAAAGAAAAGATTTTAAATAGAATCTATTCTGACCAATAGATTGAAAAGTTAAATTTATAAATAATATTTTATAAATTGAATGAAATGTTTATCATTGGATAAATAGAATATATAAGTCAGGACTTATATAGAGAAGAAAGAATCGATTTCAACATCAATATTTGAAACTGAATAAACGTAGAGTTAATCAAAGGAGTTAATCAGTTAGAGTTAACCAGTTAGAGTAAATCAATTAGAGTTAGAATTAATCGAACTAGAGTCAACTGAACATAGTTAATCGAATTAGGATTTATTGAATATTAGTTATTCAATTAAAGTTGATCAAATATAGTTATTTGAGATAGAGTTAGTCAAACATAGTTATTCAGGATGAGTCGCCATTTCGTACGACTGCTAACGTAAATCGCAGGGCTGCAGATAGCCTATGGCGGTCGGATGTTTCCTGAGGAAATCAGGCGTAACCATTGTGATCGCTGCGATTTAGAGTCAAGCGAATGGAGTTAAATCGAATATTAGCCATTCAAAATAAAGTTATAAGAGACATAGTTATTCGAATATTAGTTATTCGATAGGATTTAAATAAGTTGAGTTAAATAAGTTAAGTTAATTCAAGTTGAGTTAATCGAGTTGAGTTAGTTAAAATGAGTTAACCAAACCGAGTTAATCCAAATGAGTTAATCCAAAGGAGTTATTCGAAATAGTTTATTCTAATAAAATTAAAGGAGTTAATCGAATATAGTTTATTCGAAAGGAGATAAATCGAATGTAAATCATTCGAAGAGAGTTAATCAAATGTAAATCATTCGAAGAGAGTTAATCGAATATAGTTTATTCGAAAAGGAGTTATCGAATAGAGACTATTCGAAAAAAAAGAATTATACACTGAATTCGATTATATCGAATTTGGTAAAGTAATATTTGCTTTCCGGTTTAATCAAGATTTACTTATTTAGTAATAGATTAGTGGTTTAGTTATTTAGTTAAATTAAGGAATAAAAGTTACATCTTGAAGTTGGATAGTTAAGAAGAAAGGAATTATAACGCTATAGTTAAAATCAATGTTTTAAATAAAGAAGGGGATTCATAAATAGAATCCGAGTTACGTAAGGAAGTTGTTAAAGGTTTAAAAGGTGAACTTTGTCTAGTTCGAGGTTAGAAATGTTGTTTAGTTAAGGTCTGAGAGGTAATTATACCCAACTTGATTGACTTCGTTTTTAACTAAGGGATGGGTAAGGTTCGATAGTGAAGATGGATTAAGTGAATTTAGTTAATGAGTGTAATGGTTTAAATTGGCCTAGTGAAGTTTTATTTAAACATCTGTTTAAATCAATAAATTTTGGAAACATTTTCCAAATATAATCAGAGATATTTTCTAATGAAAATGAAATGTTGATGAGAAAGAATACTGGAATGATAGTGATACGTGAAACATAGATGGAAATGTTTTTCAATGATTGATGACATATATTTCCTAAATTTAGAAAAGAAGAAATGTTGAGTATATAGAAATGGGAAATGAATAAATAAATGATTAATTTAATTAAAAGAGATAAGTGTTGATTGATGATTGATCGATCGAATTTCTATTCGGAAATAAGATCGCTGGTTGTACACTTATTTTTCTTTGATAATTAAATCACCGACTATCAAAAAATTTGACCATTTTTCCGTCGTCAATACGGAGAGACCGGAATCAGATTCATTATCTGAAAACCACTCTGTATGGACGTTAGCGTTGCGATCAAATATGATGAAAATAATTGAAGACGGAGTTATGCAAGGGCTATCTTGTTTACAGAATAGTGCCTTCGGTTTGTCTAGTCCCAGGAGAAACGTGAATGGACGAATGTCTGACAAAGTATATCTAACGGATCACGTAAGTTGATCTCTTCAAACGTACTTACGTTTGGTGGCGGAGGAATTCGTTTCTCCTAGCTTTATACCCGTGGTATTTTTGGGGAAATCAATTTGTGATTTGGCGGGTATGACGATGTGGCATTCAAAGTGAATGGTGGTTAGGTGTATCAAAGATACGTTATGACCTCAAGCCTCACCAACTGGGAAATGACAAAAATTGTGCAGGTAGCATGGCTAAGTGGGTCGCTCCCATTAGGGTGTATTTCACCTATCTAGAGAAAAATCCATTTCATTTTTTTATCTATTATCGATGCTGTCCCTTTTCAGGAAACGGTGGGTAGCTCTCAACCGTTGGTGACATACATTCGATACACTCAAGCAAAATGAGTGGTCGGTCATGTGTGGGCCGGGTTGCAAGACGTTCTTGTTGAACCCAGTGTATTCGCCTCTAGAGATACACTATCGGCAGGTGGTCCCATACCTTGTCATAGTCGGAATCCAATCTCCAATAAGTGCCCACTTTTTTTGTTTGTATACTATACATGTGGAATGTGAGATGTAAGTGTTCTGCTAGATTGTTAATTACTTGTGATTAGACATTATTATAATATCAGAGAAGTATTCATTTCCAAAAATGTTTTGGTTATCGTAAGGTAAAAACCGTCCGTGTTTATGTGTGGATCGGTCTTACGATTTCCTTTTCTTTTGAAAAGGATTTTGGAAAGTTAAAACAAATGATTTGAGTTTACTCACACCAGTCCCATGACTGACCCAGAGTTTATTTTGTTTTGTTTTTCCCTAAACTCTTGGGTGCCAAATTTGTACAGACTGTCAAGCAGTTCAGGTCTTTACAGGTATACTTGGAGGAGCTTGAAGCAGGAGGCTTAAGGATAATACAACTATTGTTATTTCCGATGTGTGTAATCGTTGTACTCTGATAATTTTATTGTATATATATACTGTTTTATTTCAAAGTTATGTTATAATATATTTCATTCGTTCCGCTGTGAGATTCGTGTTACTTTGATTCTGTTCTGTGGTGATCTTCTTCTTCTTCTATTCTAATTTTCTATCTTATCTATTCTCACCCTCTAACTTCTTTCTATTAATGATCAGGTATTTCTGATGTCTGAATAGTCAACATGGTAGTTTTGTGTTGATTTTCGGAGTCGAAAATCCCAGTTCGTTACATACAGGCCATAAAAAGTTTCAAAAGTGCACATGGCAAATGTTCAAATTCAACATCAAACACGAAAAAATTCTGAAGTACAAATGCGAATACAAGTCCAAGCAAGTACCAGTCTTAAAAGAGGATCAAATATATTATGTGTTCCTATCAGCATCACTTAGAAGATAAAATGTCAAGTATAGTATCAGCTGTGATACATGCAAGTATGAAGACTTGAACATCAACCAAACACAAGAATAGGGTCTGTTCAAAAACTCAAGAGTAGTATCTGTTTCTTAAAATAAGTATTCAAGACAGGGAAGTTCAAAGAAAAAATATAGAATATACTAAACAGGGTAGCATATGTTCTTATCAGTTCAAAGTCAAATATCAAGACCCCGGAATTCAAGTGCAAACCAAAATATAAGGCGTTATGTAACGACCCGCAAATCCGAGCTATCTGAGTTGACTAAATACACCACACGTCCAACCCAAATAACACAGAAATACGACTCATTATTAGAAAGAAGTTAGAGGATGAGAAATAGAAAGATAGAAACTTAGAATAGAAGAAAAAACGAAGATCACAAACTCACAGCGGAACGAATAAAATATATTATATAACATAAGCTTCGAAATACAAATCTGTTTTGTACATATATACATACCATCATCAGAGTACACATAACATTTGATCCAGCGGAAGTAACTCCAAATAACTAACGTTGAAGCCTCCTGCTTCAAGCTCCTCCAAGTGTATCTGTAAAAGCCTGAAACACTCGACTGCCCGTACAAATTTGGGCACCCAAGAGTTTAGGAAAAACAAAACAAAACAAACTCTGGGTCAGTCATGGGACTGGTGTGAGTAAACTCCAACCACTTGTTTAACTTTTAAAATCCTTTCCAAAAGAAAAGATAATAGTAAGACCAGCCCACACATAAACATGGACGGTTTTTACCTTACTATAACCCAAAACACTTTGATACAAAAATCCAGTGATATTATAATAATGTCTACATCAAGTAAATAATCAAATAGCAGAACGCTTGCATCTCACGCTCCACATATATAGTATAAAATCAAAAACCGCATGGCGCTTATTGGAGATTGGATTTCCAACATGACAAGGTATGGGACCACCTTCCGATGATGTATCTCTAGAGGCGAATACACCTGGGTTCAACAAGAACGTCTTGCAACCCGGCCCACACATGACCGACCACTCATTTCGCTTGAGTGTATCGAATGTATATCACCAACGGTTGGACTCAAACCACCGTTTCCCGAATGGGCAGAATCGATAGATTTAGAAACAAAAGGAATTTCTCTAGATAGGTGATTATACACCCTAATGGGTGCGACCCACATAGCCATGCTGCCTGCCCGATTTTTGTCCTTTCCCGGTTGTTGAGGCCTGAGGCTACGAATACTTACCATTCATTGATAGCACAATCACTTTGAATGCCACATTGTCAGATCCGTTAATCACTAGTTGAGTTTGCACAAATATTCTGGATATTATGCTAAGGGATAAATCCGTTGCAACCATATATATTCATACAGACCAACTCATTTGATCATTGGAAATACTCTGTCAGACATTCGTCCATTTACGTTCGTTCTGGGATTGAACGAAACCGAAGGCACTATTTCTATAAATAGAAAAGCCCTTGCACTTTACTCCGTCTTCAATATATTCAGCATACTTGGTTCGCAACGCTTATGCCGATACGGAGTGGTTCTTCGGATAATAATCCAACCGGTCTCTCCATATTGACAACGATGGTCAAAAACTTCGATAGTCTGTGATTTAACTATCGAAATAAAAACAAGTGTTCATCCAACATATCAAACAAATCACTGGGCTCTTTAATTAATATTTCATTAATCAAATCTCTTCTATATTCTCTTATCAATATTTGTTAACCAATATTTCAATGATCAATTTTGGTTCTTTACGCTATTTTTGATTTCGTTTCCTTATCGAATTTCTATATCGATATATAGATTTCTAATTGTCAAAAATATTCTAACTCCTTAAACTCCCGGAAAAATTCGCCATAACCTCCCCTGTATCGGGAGCATCGGGAAATTTCAAATAGCTTCCCGGTATCTTCTAATCTCAAAAAGAAAAAGGAAAAGCCAAGCGGCTTGCCGATACGGCGCATAAAATCTCATATACGAATTAAACATGTACCTTTTTGTCGAGCACTACATTATTTATATACCTTCATCACTTTTCCCCAGACCTGTCTCCTGTATGTCTATACCTGTCCAATTGATTTCAAATATTCCCAATTGCTTTAACTCAATTCGTTAATTAACTTGTTAATTAACTCTTAGGTCTATTTCACTTTTATATTTGGACATAACACGTTCAAATATACTTTTAACTTGCTTATCAACTAATTGAATTCAAATTTCAATTAAAGTTCTATATTCGATTTCGAATATATATTTTCGAACGCCAAATTCACCTTTCAAGGTTCGACTTTAGTTCAAACTCGATTAACTAATTTCTACTTTGACTTAGTTAATCCTAAAAAATCAAAATAGGGTTATTGTTTCAAAAATCACTTTGCTTACTTCACTTGAGCTCGCCTTTATTTCCTAACTTAAGTTTAGGCTTTTTAAAATGGGACTTTGGATTTTTATTTACTTAAAAATCCTTATATTTATATATAAAATCCATTATGGTTTATAATGGTTTCTGGCGCTGCATTTTTGAAATTTTGATTTTGACATAACTCAAAATCTATACGACGAAATTCAGATTTTTCTCTTTCATTAGAAAACTATTATCAAACCAGTCCTGACGTTTCTTGTTTCAAAGAATTTCGACTTCAATTGAGTCCTGTATACTCGATTGAAGTTCGAATCGCTATTTTACGAACTGCAGCGCTGCGGCGAGTTCGTTTTAATTATATTTATATATATAAACTTTTAAACTTCGTTTATATAAATTCAACTCTATTCTAATATATTTTAAATATATACCAAATCATTTTTCCCAACTCAACAAATATCTCTGATATTCTATTTCATTTTTTTTTGAAATCTATATTCAAATTCCAATTCGATTCAAATTCTATATTCAAATTCTATTTCAACTATTTGAATTCAAAATTCCATTTTTAATCCATTTGAACTTCAACTATTTAAACTCATTTTTTTACTTTGAACTTCAAGTATCACATCTACTCCCTTTGAATTCAAATACCATGTTTCAAATTCCTCTTATTCAAATTCCTTCTATTTAAACTCCATTTGAGTTTTGTTTGAATTTATATTTAACACCATTTGAATTCTATTTAAATCCTTATACTTAAACCCTCTTTATTAAAACACATTATTTAAAACCCATTTGAATTTTCCTTATTTCAAATCCATTTGAACTTCTTTTAAAATTCAAATTCCATTTCAAAATTTATTTGGATTTCCTATTTTGAAATCCTATTCCACTTCTTACTTTGAAGTCCTATTTTCAAAGTTCATTTCAAATTCTAATTTGAAATTCCATATTCAAATTTCTACTTGAATTTCTATATTCAATTCCATGTTCAAATTCAACACTTGAATTTCTATTTCAAATCTCAATTAAAATTTCATATTTAAATTCCATTCAAATCTCTATTTAAATTCCACATTTGAATTCTTCTTTGAAATACTATATTTCAAATTCTATTCAATTCTTCTTTGAAATTTTATATTTCAAATTCTATCTCAAATTCTACATTCAAATCTCTATTTGAATTTCTTTATTTGAATTCCTTTGAATTCAAAACTTATTCTAATTCCTTGAATTCAAATTCTATTTTCCATTCTAATTTCTTCTATTCAAATTCTATTTGAACTTCGAGTTGAATTTCTAATATTCAATCTCCTCTTTAAAAATTCAAATGTTTAAACTCCCTTTAAAATTCAAATGTTATACTCAAATTCCATTTGAGTTATATATTTAAAAATTCCATTTCAAATCCTATTTTGAAATTTCATTTCAAATTTAAATTCCACATTTGTATTTCTATTTCTGAATTATCAAATGATAATTCTTTTCACTTCATTTATAACTTCGTTATAAAGAACTATTTATAACTTCGTTTAAAAAGAAACTACTTGTTTTATTTCAAACCAAGTTTATACTTTTATTCCCATTTAAAATTCAAATTCTATTTAAAAATAGAATTTTCCTTTTTAAATTTCAAATATCCTTTCACGCTATTTTTAAATATCGTTACTTAAGCCCAGTGATAAAACACACAAAGCAACCAAATATTTATTTTTCTAACACATCATATATAACAATGTATATGCAAACAAATAAACAACAGATAATATATTTTTGAGGAATCCAGTTGGATTCCTCCAACCTGTTTTCCTGCATCCACAGATGTTAGCACATAAATAATACCCATTCTGCTTCGTGGCAGAATATCGCGGTATAGAAGGTCATCCACTAATCATAGCGTGGGGCGTATAGGGTAATCATCCGCTATGAAACTGCGGGCATCCGCTAATGAGACTGCGGGAATCCAACCAATCAATCAACCCAATATATATATATATAATAGCCTAAATAACTAATATATATGAATCAACCATAAAGCATTCACACAAGCAACAGACAATTATTTTTAATGAAATAAAAATAAATTTTAAAGGTGAGTGAGATTTACTCACCTGATTTAGATTCGCGATCCACTCCTGTTTCTTTTCAATTTAACGGTTACTAATCTTCTCGAATGAAATTCGCACCTGTGATAATTTTAATTAAACTTACCGATTAAACGTTTATTTATTAACTATTTAAATAAATAAATAACCTATCCTATATTTTCTCTTCTTTTAATGGTTGCTAAATTAATTCTAATTTAACCAATTTAAACAAACCTATGTATTGTTAAAACATTTAAACTAATTAAGATATTTTCTTTAACTTTAAACTAATTAAGGTATTTAATTTAAATTACCTTAATCTCCTTTCCATGTCTCCAGACAAAAACCCAAGCGGATCCTCCTTTTCTCCTACTTCGAATTGTTCTCGTTCGAATTCGTTAATCCACGGCTTTATCCACTTCCTTATACCTTGCACTTCCTCGACCAAGATCAGCTCAAACGAAGATTCTTCACTTTGGCATTTCACCGAACACCACGCAGTCGCTTTCCATTCCCTAACCGTTAACATAGCAGCGCCCTCTTCTAATCACGACAGTCACCAAAATCAGCATCCATTTCAGCCTCGGCTACCTCCCTTCCGACAACAGTATCCCTCCGACACCCCTCGACCATCCAGACTTCCACCGCAACCCCCAAGCTTGATCGAACAGCACCCCCTCACCCCCTTTCCCCATTATCGAACTCCCATTTCACATTGCCGCACCTATCAGCACCTCCCCCAACTCCTAAAACCATACTCCAAAACGCGTCGCCCCCCTTTTCTAATGATCGACACTCCTATAAATCGCGAACCATAACCCTAAGTCGAGACCCCCTTCCGCAGCTCCTAGTACAAACCCACGATTACTGATTTCGAGCCTTCGGTTGTTTATATTTTTTTTATTAGATCGATGATTGGATTTAGGATTAATTCGACAGAGAAGAGAAACGAAGGAAGGAGAATTTTCGAATGAAGAAAAATGAAGCTCCAGCTAAATTTATAGATGTGCGAGGGTCACACCGTACCAAGGCCATTTCGATTTCTGCTTTGCTTTGTAGTGAAGCTGGGGAGCAAGAAATACAGCTCGAGGCAGACAACAGATACGCGATTTTTCAAATCAAGGATGGGTCTGTAATGTGTACAAATTGAGGTCTGCGATGAAGAAGGGTATAGGTCGGCTGAAGTTGATATGTATTAAATTTTTGATTTGATTTTAATTAATACATTCTACAGAAATATCTCATGGTCCTTTGCTCAAAATCCTGAACCGTTATTTAATCGTAATGACTGACGTTTCTAGCCTTATCTGATATTCCAAACGCAACGGCACAGATTTTGAAATTTAATTCGTCTGTATAGAAGAAATAATAATTCAAATTAATAACTTAAATTAAATTCGATTTGAAATATAAATCGATTTCAAACAACTAAATTTATCGATAACAATCTATCATTATTGTTCTATTCGATATTAAATCATAAAATGATTTTTAAACTGAAAAATTTCATAATAAAAATCCATTTATTATCGAATCAATATTTAAAACCATACTAAATATTTAGAATAAACTGTTCAAAAATCTGGGTCGTTACATTCTTCCCCCCTTAAAATAATTTCGTCCTCGAAATTGCTAAGGTAGGAAAAATGGTACAAATCCATTTCTTTTCGACATCTCACTTATGTTGAAACTCAACTCCTCATATTTCTACAAATTAATTTCAACCAAAACTTTTGGTCTTCGCATATTTGATTCGAATGATCTACGATCAGTCCATTTATATCGAATCTATATTCCATTATACCTATTCAAATTGATTTTTTACTCAATTTATTCACTTCGATCTATTTAACTTGTTTAAGTTAAATTTTAATTCCAGAATTTAAATCCCTGGGTTTTTCTTTTCAAATTCTTTTGAAATCCCATAAATATATACATATTTATTTCTATTTCAAATTCAAAACATTTGAATATTCAAACCAATTTGTTTCTTTTCAACAAATTTCCATCAAAACTTTTTTCTAAGGTAGCAACCTATCACTTAGAAACTCGGAAATGAACCCTGATGATGTTGCAATCATTATCAGAATTATTTCCCAGCCACTGAAGTGAGTTCAGTGCTTTATTATTTCAAAATTCATGATTTCCTTTCAAATCCTTTAAAACAAATCTATTTTAATATACTTTGAAAAATATTTTTCAACTTCCCAGGATTTTAAATTCTTAATTCTGATTTGAATTAAATTCTAATTCATCTCATTCGTATATTTAATTCTTATACAAATTCAGTTTGGTTATAAATAACCATTTCAATTTTTATAATCTCATTTGATTTTAAAATCAACATCCAACACATCCATATAATAATAATTCTAGAAAATTATTCTTTCTATATCAAAATAGAATCTTGGGTAAAATTATTTCATTCACCAACTTTAAAACAATATCGTGTCGATTCTTCTGTCCAAGTGTTTAGAAATCCCTATCGACTTCGTGGCGTCCCACGATTCGACCAGAATTCATAAACTACTCAACAAACTAGCCAACACAATATAAAACAATTTTTATATCAATTAACAAATACGCTCTCTCGTATTATACACTCAACTCATTCTAGGGTACTACTGTCTCTATCTCTAATGAGCGCATGCCACACAAGCCTAGGTATTCACTCAACCTACGCTCTGATACCAACTGTAACGACCCGCAAATCCGAGCTATCTGAGTTGACTAAATACACCACACGTCCAACCCAAATAACACAGAAATACGACTCATTATTAGAAAGAAGTTAGAGGATGAGAAATAGAAAGATAGAAACTTAGAATAGAAGAAAAAACGAAGATCACAAACTCACAGCGGAACGAATAAAATATATTATATAACATAAGCTTCGAAATACAAATCTGTTTTGTACATATATACATACCATCATCAGAGTACACATAACATTTGATCCAGCGGAAGTAACTCCAAATAACTAACGTTGAAGCCTCCTGCTTCAAGCTCCTCCAAGTGTATCTGTAAAAGCCTGAAACACTCGACTGCCCGTACAAATTTGGGCACCCAAGAGTTTAGGAAAAACAAAACAAAACAAACTCTGGGTCAGTCATGGGACTGGTGTGAGTAAACTCCAACCACTTGTTTAACTTTTAAAATCCTTTCCAAAAGAAAAGATAATAGTAAGACCAGCCCACACATAAACATGGACGGTTTTTACCTTACTATAACCCAAAACACTTTGATACAAAAATCCAGTGATATTATAATAATGTCTACATCAAGTAAATAATCAAATAGCAGAACGCTTGCATCTCACGCTCCACATATATAGTATAAAATCAAAAACCGCATGGCGCTTATTGGAGATTGGATTTCCAACATGACAAGGTATGGGACCACCTTCCGATGATGTATCTCTAGAGGCGAATACACCTGGGTTCAACAAGAACGTCTTGCAACCCGGCCCACACATGACCGACCACTCATTTCGCTTGAGTGTATCGAATGTATATCACCAACGGTTGGACTCAAACCACCGTTTCCCGAATGGGCAGAATCGATAGATTTAGAAACAAAAGGAATTTCTCTAGATAGGTGATTATACACCCTAATGGGTGCGACCCACATAGCCATGCTGCCTGCCCGATTTTTGTCCTTTCCCGGTTGTTGAGGCCTGAGGCTACGAATACTTACCATTCATTGATAGCACAATCACTTTGAATGCCACATTGTCAGATCCGTTAATCACTAGTTGAGTTTGCACAAATATTCTGGATATTATGCTAAGGGATAAATCCGTTGCAACCATATATATTCATACAGACCAACTCATTTGATCATTGGAAATACTCTGTCAGACATTCGTCCATTTACGTTCGTTCTGGGATTGAACGAAACCGAAGGCACTATTTCTATAAATAGAAAAGCCCTTGCACTTTACTCCGTCTTCAATATATTCAGCATACTTGGTTCGCAACGCTTATGCCGATACGGAGTGGTTCTTCGGATAATAATCCAACCGGTCTCTCCATATTGACAACGATGGTCAAAAACTTCGATAGTCTGTGATTTAACTATCGAAATAAAAACAAGTGTTCATCCAACATATCAAACAAATCACTGGGCTCTTTAATTAATATTTCATTAATCAAATCTCTTCTATATTCTCTTATCAATATTTGTTAACCAATATTTCAATGATCAATTTTGGTTCTTTACGCTATTTTTGATTTCGTTTCCTTATCGAATTTCTATATCGATATATAGATTTCTAATTGTCAAAAATATTCTAACTCCTTAAACTCCCGGAAAAATTCGCCATAACCTCCCCTGTATCGGGAGCATCGGGAAATTTCAAATAGCTTCCCGGTATCTTCTAATCTCAAAAAGAAAAAGGAAAAGCCAAGCGGCTTGCCGATACGGCGCATAAAATCTCATATACGAATTAAACATGTACCTTTTTGTCGAGCACTACATTATTTATATACCTTCATCACTTTTCCCCAGACCTGTCTCCTGTATGTCTATACCTGTCCAATTGATTTCAAATATTCCCAATTGCTTTAACTCAATTCGTTAATTAACTTGTTAATTAACTCTTAGGTCTATTTCACTTTTATATTTGGACATAACACGTTCAAATATACTTTTAACTTGCTTATCAACTAATTGAATTCAAATTTCAATTAAAGTTCTATATTCGATTTCGAATATATATTTTCGAACGCCAAATTCACCTTTCAAGGTTCGACTTTAGTTCAAACTCGATTAACTAATTTCTACTTTGACTTAGTTAATCCTAAAAAATCAAAATAGGGTTATTGTTTCAAAAATCACTTTGCTTACTTCACTTGAGCTCGCCTTTATTTCCTAACTTAAGTTTAGGCTTTTTAAAATGGGACTTTGGATTTTTATTTACTTAAAAATCCTTATATTTATATATAAAATCCATTATGGTTTATAATGGTTTCTGGCGCTGCATTTTTGAAATTTTGATTTTGACATAACTCAAAATCTATACGACGAAATTCAGATTTTTCTCTTTCATTAGAAAACTATTATCAAACCAGTCCTGACGTTTCTTGTTTCAAAGAATTTCGACTTCAATTGAGTCCTGTATACTCGATTGAAGTTCGAATCGCTATTTTACGAACTGCAGCGCTGCGGCGAGTTCGTTTTAATTATATTTATATATATAAACTTTTAAACTTCGTTTATATAAATTCAACTCTATTCTAATATATTTTAAATATATACCAAATCATTTTTCCCAACTCAACAAATATCTCTGATATTCTATTTCATTTTTTTTTTGAAATCTATATTCAAATTCCAATTCGATTCAAATTCTATATTCAAATTCTATTTCAACTATTTGAATTCAAAATTCCATTTTTAATCCATTTGAACTTCAACTATTTAAACTCATTTTTTTACTTTGAACTTCAAGTATCACATCTACTCCCTTTGAATTCAAATACCATGTTTCAAATTCCTCTTATTCAAATTCCTTCTATTTAAACTCCATTTGAGTTTTGTTTGAATTTATATTTAACACCATTTGAATTCTATTTAAATCCTTATACTTAAACCCTCTTTATTAAAACACATTATTTAAAACCCATTTGAATTTTCCTTATTTCAAATCCATTTGAACTTCTTTTAAAATTCAAATTCCATTTCAAAATTTATTTGGATTTCCTATTTTGAAATCCTATTCCACTTCTTACTTTGAAGTCCTATTTTCAAAGTTCATTTCAAATTCTAATTTGAAATTCCATATTCAAATTTCTACTTGAATTTCTATATTCAATTCCATGTTCAAATTCAACACTTGAATTTCTATTTCAAATCTCAATTAAAATTTCATATTTAAATTCCATTCAAATCTCTATTTAAATTCCACATTTGAATTCTTCTTTGAAATACTATATTTCAAATTCTATTCAATTCTTCTTTGAAATTTTATATTTCAAATTCTATCTCAAATTCTACATTCAAATCTCTATTTGAATTTCTTTATTTGAATTCCTTTGAATTCAAAACTTATTCTAATTCCTTGAATTCAAATTCTATTTTCCATTCTAATTTCTTCTATTCAAATTCTATTTGAACTTCGAGTTGAATTTCTAATATTCAATCTCCTCTTTAAAAATTCAAATGTTTAAACTCCCTTTAAAATTCAAATGTTATACTCAAATTCCATTTGAGTTATATATTTAAAAATTCCATTTCAAATCCTATTTTGAAATTTCATTTCAAATTTAAATTCCACATTTGTATTTCTATTTCTGAATTATCAAATGATAATTCTTTTCACTTCATTTATAACTTCGTTATAAAGAACTATTTATAACTTCGTTTAAAAAGAAACTACTTGTTTTATTTCAAACCAAGTTTATACTTTTATTCCCATTTAAAATTCAAATTCTATTTAAAAATAGAATTTTCCTTTTTAAATTTCAAATATCCTTTCACGCTATTTTTAAATATCGTTACTTAAGCCCAGTGATAAAACACACAAAGCAACCAAATATTTATTTTTCTAACACATCATATATAACAATGTATATGCAAACAAATAAACAACAGATAATATATTTTTGAGGAATCCAGTTGGATTCCTCCAACCTGTTTTCCTGCATCCACAGATGTTAGCACATAAATAATACCCATTCTGCTTCGTGGCAGAATATCGCGGTATAGAAGGTCATCCACTAATCATAGCGTGGGGCGTATAGGGTAATCATCCGCTATGAAACTGCGGGCATCCGCTAATGAGACTGCGGGAATCCAACCAATCAATCAACCCAATATATATATATATAATAGCCTAAATAACTAATATATATGAATC
Source organism: Allium sativum (assembly GCA_030737875.1). NCBI lineage: Eukaryota > Viridiplantae > Streptophyta > Magnoliopsida > Asparagales > Amaryllidaceae > Allium > Allium sativum. The sequence goes on from CM060920.1 coordinate 90,441,372, forward strand.
AACCATAAAGCATTCACACAAGCAACAGACAATTATTTTTAATGAAATAAAAATAAATTTTAAAGGTGAGTGAGATTTACTCACCTGATTTAGATTCGCGATCCACTCCTGTTTCTTTTCAATTTAACGGTTACTAATCTTCTCGAATGAAATTCGCACCTGTGATAATTTTAATTAAACTTACCGATTAAACGTTTATTTATTAACTATTTAAATAAATAAATAACCTATCCTATATTTTCTCTTCTTTTAATGGTTGCTAAATTAATTCTAATTTAACCAATTTAAACAAACCTATGTATTGTTAAAACATTTAAACTAATTAAGATATTTTCTTTAACTTTAAACTAATTAAGGTATTTAATTTAAATTACCTTAATCTCCTTTCCATGTCTCCAGACAAAAACCCAAGCGGATCCTCCTTTTCTCCTACTTCGAATTGTTCTCGTTCGAATTCGTTAATCCACGGCTTTATCCACTTCCTTATACCTTGCACTTCCTCGACCAAGATCAGCTCAAACGAAGATTCTTCACTTTGGCATTTCACCGAACACCACGCAGTCGCTTTCCATTCCCTAACCGTTAACATAGCAGCGCCCTCTTCTAATCACGACAGTCACCAAAATCAGCATCCATTTCAGCCTCGGCTACCTCCCTTCCGACAACAGTATCCCTCCGACACCCCTCGACCATCCAGACTTCCACCGCAACCCCCAAGCTTGATCGAACAGCACCCCCTCACCCCCTTTCCCCATTATCGAACTCCCATTTCACATTGCCGCACCTATCAGCACCTCCCCCAACTCCTAAAACCATACTCCAAAACGCGTCGCCCCCCTTTTCTAATGATCGACACTCCTATAAATCGCGAACCATAACCCTAAGTCGAGACCCCCTTCCGCAGCTCCTAGTACAAACCCACGATTACTGATTTCGAGCCTTCGGTTGTTTATATTTTTTTTTATTAGATCGATGATTGGATTTAGGATTAATTCGACAGAGAAGAGAAACGAAGGAAGGAGAATTTTCGAATGAAGAAAAATGAAGCTCCAGCTAAATTTATAGATGTGCGAGGGTCACACCGTACCAAGGCCATTTCGATTTCTGCTTTGCTTTGTAGTGAAGCTGGGGAGCAAGAAATACAGCTCGAGGCAGACAACAGATACGCGATTTTTCAAATCAAGGATGGGTCTGTAATGTGTACAAATTGAGGTCTGCGATGAAGAAGGGTATAGGTCGGCTGAAGTTGATATGTATTAAATTTTTGATTTGATTTTAATTAATACATTCTACAGAAATATCTCATGGTCCTTTGCTCAAAATCCTGAACCGTTATTTAATCGTAATGACTGACGTTTCTAGCCTTATCTGATATTCCAAACGCAACGGCACAGATTTTGAAATTTAATTCGTCTGTATAGAAGAAATAATAATTCAAATTAATAACTTAAATTAAATTCGATTTGAAATATAAATCGATTTCAAACAACTAAATTTATCGATAACAATCTATCATTATTGTTCTATTCGATATTAAATCATAAAATGATTTTTAAACTGAAAAATTTCATAATAAAAATCCATTTATTATCGAATCAATATTTAAAACCATACTAAATATTTAGAATAAACTGTTCAAAAATCTGGGTCGTTACACGTTATCAAGTCACTAAAATTGGTCCAGGATGGCATCTGTTCTTATCAGTTCAAATCAGTCTTGGCAGAGTGTTTGGGCAACAGACTACTCGTGCAACAACAGACCAACAAGAATGCAACTGATCATCTCAAGGATACAAGTGAAACAAGTACAATATTTGTTCTCATCCCAAGGATACAAGTGCAACTGATCATCTCAAGGATAGTATCTGTTCTTATCTAAAAATTGGTTAGGGCAAATATCAAAGTCATGTATACATCTGTTCTTAACAGAAAAATAAGGAATCAAAATTCCAGGAAAAGGAATTCACAATTTTTTTATGGTATATAAGGCAAAAATTTAAATCGAAGAATTTTCGGAAATAACTTCAAGCTCAAAATCAAAGTTTGGATTCCAGAAATCACGCACAAGGACCAATTCAAATCACGCAATAAACACACAAGTTAAAATTGAAGGAATTTCTAGTATATACGAAAATTCCAGAACAAAAAATTTCGTATATACCAAACCAAATCTAATACGAAATCAGAGTTAATCTCGGATTTAAAAATCCTATATAACACCCATATCATCGTCGACAATTCCTCATCCAAGTTAAAGAACAATCAAAGAGAATTTCGAATTAAAAATCATACCAGAGAACAAGCAAGTAACTTGGATCCAAATCGAAGCATCTGAAAGCAGCATCGAAGTTGAGCATCAGAAAATCGCACTCCATCACTCAAGCACAGAGATTTGGGGCAAAATTGAAAACCCTAGTTGTGTAGCCGTTGCCATTTTTATTTCAGAGAAAAGAGATCGGGCTAAAGTGAAGTGGTGAATCAACTTTGAAAAGAAGCCGACCAACTTTGTTTTTAAAAGGGGATAACCCATCAAATTTAAACTCCTAAGGGCTTTTTAAAATTTGTTTTATAAGGGTTTTTATTTCTTATTCGTTTTTCAATTTCAATTTGTAATCGAATCTGTAGTTTTCTAGTTTGTCTCTAAAACTTGGGAGACGAATTACGGGATTTGTAATTCAGGGAAATCTGGTTTAGGGGATAGAAACCAGTGCAGGGTTTTGAGCGTAGGGTTAAGAACAGTTGGGAGCGAGTGTCGCGAGTTTACAGTGGATTGTAAGCGTAGAGATTGTTTTAACTCCTAGTAGAAACCTTGGGGAATGCAGCAGTAGGCAGGGTTTTGCCGAAGCTGGGTATATCTGTGTGTTATTTATTTACCGCATTTATTTTGATTATTATCTGTGCTATTATTATTTAATTACTCTGCAAAAATCTGCGATAAACCCTATTCACCCCCTCTCTAGGGTTAATTTAGATCCTACAGCTTGAATAGGTTGAATGGTTTTGTCATGACTTGGCAAAGTATTTCATTTTTTTTATTGCAATTATGGATTATACCTGCATTGACTAGGCCCGACGAGGCCATGGATTTCTTGGATTCGGATTTCCCTTATAATATAATCTGGAGAGTTCGTTGGATTCTACTGGTTTTCTATTATATTACGATCCAGAGAGACCATGGAACTTCATCTGAATTCTAGATTTCTTATTTTCTATTAATGCGATCTGGTGCGATCGTGGCTTATATTAATATGGTCTGGTGCGACCATGGATTTCTAGTTTTCTATTATTACATTCTGACGTGATCGTGGATTTATGGTCTTTGGATACTGAACTTCAACTTGGATTTCTCTCGGACTTATGGATTTCAAGATTATCCAAAACACGTCTTCCACAAAAAGCATGTTTTATGGGGCAAGTGTTGACCTACCTTTTTGCAAGGCAGTCGCATATTGGATTTTTAGCTATCGAAGTGCTTAGGACTTGGGCATGGGCTTAGGTGAGCTCAAATACACTAGATTGTAACATTGGATTTTTTGGAAGCATAGATTTGGGATGTTTGGATTTTGGCTCTGCAATGTCGGTTCGGCCAGTCACCTCACCACTTCATTTCGGATCGACTATCCCAGTTCGATCATCTCGGTTCAGCGTGGGTCGGACCACTGCTTTATCATGATATGCCCTTGTTTGGTATTTCTGGTTCGGCTATGCCAAAAAGGACCTAGATTCACCTATAAGTACATGGTTTTCTGATGTAATGATGGATCGAACTCTTTTTCTCTAGAAAAAGCTCATGCAAAGACATTGCTATCGCCATTAATTCATCTTCCTTTCTCCACATTTCTTTGATAGAAATCTACTGTGTTGTAACCATACAATGTAATAAAGATTACACTGGAGTGGACGTACGCACATTGCCGAACCACTATAAATCTAAGTGTTCCTTTCCTCACTGTTTCTCTATGATTTGGATATTGCTGTGATTGTGTAATTATTTTTGTGATTTGGGTTTGTACTAAGACGAACCAATTTTTGTGTCAACAGTGATAATTTTGGCTTCTTTATTGTAGAAATAAGCTGAAGGAAACACAAGAATCATAGCTCTAAAGACTCAAATGGAAGTTGTATGAAACCACTTAGAAAATTAATAGAAGCTTAGACTAAATCCCCTAAAAATACCACTCAAACTCAAGATAAAATGCTTGATTTGGGCATCATTCTAGTGTTCCCAGGGTCGACCTAAGACAGCCAAGGGTCGACCTGGGGGATTAATTTTCGCTTACGTGAAAAACCCCTTCGATCCCAACTTTGAGCTATAGTCCCGACACGTTGCAGGTTTCAGAATGGCTTTAAACTTGACATACAAAATTTTAACACTCACAGTTTAAACTGGAAAAATAATTACTTAATTCGAAAAATAAATGAGAATGTTATGATATCTCAAAGTTGAACCCAGACAATGATTTAACAAAAACAACTGGAGCAAAACATACTCTGATTCAAAGTTCTACAACAAGTTTCTATAAGCTGCATAGGTCGAAATAACCTGAAATTTGACATGCCTATAGTTCAACAACAACACTATCAACATAAACAGTTTGATATAAATATGACAACAAATGAGAGAGATATAAGGTCACAAAGATGGACTCACAGCCAGATTAATGTAATTATTTGAAGCAAAACATGCCCTGAATTAAAATTCAACGACAAGTTTTTATAAGCTATAGAGGTTGGAATGACCTAAATTATACATTGTTATGGTTAAAAATCTCTACTTTCTATAATAAAAAAGAGAATATAAAATAGGACAAGAAACAGGGGGATATAAGATCACAAAGTTGGACTCATAACAGATGTCAACAACTTTAAAAACTTTCAGACAATAAAACATTGCCTGCACCTAATTTGGAGCTACATTTTCGATATGCTATAGCGTTAAGAATGGATCTAAACTTAACTTTCCTATTGATCAACAACAATACTATCAACAAGAAATAGTTTGACATAAATTGAGCAAATAAGAGGGATATAAAGTCACAAAGTTGGACTCACAGCCATATTTTACTATTAAAATCTGGAGCAAAACATGCTCCGATTTAAAATTCGGCAACAAGTTTGTAGAATCTAAAAGATCAGAATGGCTTGAAATTTGTCATTCCAATAGTACAACGGTAACACTATCAACCAGATAAAAATTGGCATAAATCAGACAATAAAACAAGATAAGATATGAAGTCACAAAAATTGGACTCACAGCCAAATTTACAATAAAAATCTAGAGCAAAACATGCTTCGATTCAAAGTTCAACAACAAGTTTCTACAAGCTACAGAGGTCAGAATGACCTAAAATTTGATACCAATATAGTACAACATGTAGGCTATGAATAAAAAGAATAATACTATTACAATAAGTATTGAGAGATAATATCATGCTTCGAATATTGACATAGACACTGTTTTAACCACTATATGCTAGATAAAACAAATTTCAGCTATAACAAATGAGTTTAAACCTCAAATTCAACCAAACCTAACATAAGAACATAAATAAGAGTTTAAACTGGATTGCGTGAGTGTAAAAACTCACGTTACTTAAATTTCCACAAGATTGCAGTGATTTGGAGTTGCAAAACCATGATTTAAAGCTTTAGGAACCCTTATAAACACACAATAAAGATATGCAACCACCCTGAAACTTAAAGTAACCCCCTTCCTTCAATTCCAGAAATTGGTGTTGTAGTTTAATCTTTGATCAGCTGTAGAGAGGGAAGATCAAAACTCTCTTTTTATTTCTCTAATTCGTTTGGATATAGAATTATTAATTTAGAGAAGATGGGATTTTTCTCAGGTTTTTTTTCTCCATGTGGAAGAAGAAGTATCCTAAAAAATAAAAAAGCGTATATTTCCTTTTTCTCCCTTCCAGATATTTCCTAAGATTAGTTAGATTAACTAATTGGCCTAATTAGGTCCAAATAAGCTAATAAGGGCTTATTTATGTAAATATTATTATTTCAACATTTTTTCACATGTTTTACATCATTTTCCACCATATTACATTATTATTATTTTGGCAAGGTCGACAAAGTTAAAAGCCCCTTACCTTTTTATTGAATCTAATCAGAAAAAATAAAGAAGCGTATAATAGGCCTACAAGCCAAGAAAACAGAGAAAACAAAGCTTCAAACACAGTAAAAAAACAAAAAGAGCACTAAAAAAACTAAGAAGCTAACAACAAAAGTTTAGTTTTATGCCATATTCAATGGCAAAATTGGCATAATTCATTCCTTCCCCTATCTCATAAATCATAAATGTTTTAAATCTCTCCACAGCTTTCCTTTTTCTGGTTTGAAGATGATAACATTTTGCTTGATCTAGATAATGGAGAGAAATTTCTTGGGTATATAGTTTAGTAATATTGTCTTCTTTTTCTTAATTCCTGTGACTCTATTCAACTACTCCCATGTTTCATGATTATTAGTATGAAATACTGATTTGTCAAGCTTCTGCATGATCATGTTCCAGTAACCACCAAAAACTAGACACTCAAAAAAAGATAAGAAATTGTCTCCTACTTCTACTCTTAAAAAATTCCATCTCTCCTCAACAAAAATACCCCTTTCTCTTTGCTTGCTTTTGGTGAGCGGTGTATTATTGAGAACCTTCCAATGAGTGAAATTTTCCTTAGCATTATTTTCTTTCTTCCACACTCTTTTGCTCCAATTCCAATTCTCTTGTTCCTCTATTTTGTTGGTAAATTCATATTTTGCAGAGATAGTGAAAATATTCCCCTTAACTCCCTAGCTTATGCTCTCAACATGGTCCAAATTCGGTTTGTACTCTCTGATCCACCTCCATTTTTCATAGATCCTCTGGTTTGAATTGGCAGAGAGCATAAGATCTTGTCCTCTCATCAAATTTCTCATATTAGTTAATATAGCTATACCAGACTAGGTTATCTCTTGATGTGCCATGTTTCTCTGAATGATTCCACCAAACTTGAGCCATGGATCTTGCCAGAAATTAACTCTATTAGTATTAGTTAAGTTGTATTTGATCATAGGAAGAAAGGCTTCCCTTATCTTCAACAACCTTCTCCAGGACCAACTGCATCTCTGTGGTATATCCATACATCAAAGGTTCTTCCTTTTGATCATATGTTTTCTTATACAATTAACCCAAATAATGTCTCTTTTATTAAGAAAGAAATCAAGAAATTTTCCTAGGAGGCTTTGTTCCATGCAACAATATTATGTACAGGTAACTTGTGTGAAGGACAAAAAAGCAAAAATTTTGCCCAAAAGGACAAGAGCCAAAAAAATTGCTCAAAAGACCAACTTTTAGTGTAAAGTGGGAAAACAAGGGCCCCCCCCTGAATTCCACCATTTGCACTAGAAAATGTCCTTTTGAGCAAATTTTTTGGCCCTTGTCCTTTTGAGCAAACTTTTTGGTCCTTTTGTCCTTGTGGCAAAATCCCCTATTATGTATGCCAAAACTCCCCTTTTCACTGGTTTTTCTATTTTACCGACTGATATAGGGGCAGTGTTTTCACTAGCAGTATTACCCTTCCAAAAAAATCTTATGATAGTAGTTCGGGCCATTTTGGCAAGCTTAAGAGGCATGATAAAGACTCTTTTCCAATAAATTTGCATTGAGAAAATTATATATTTATTAAGAGTTATTCTCCCAGCTTGGCTAAGAAATTTATTTGACCAACATTCAAGCCTAGAAATTATTTTATCATATAATGGTAAACACTAGCTCATGGTGATTCTAGAGATGACAAGAGGTAGACCAAGATAGGTCACGGTAACTTGATTCTCTTTGATTCCGGTAACATACACAATGTTATCAAATTGATCTCTAGATAAGCCAGCTGATACAATTTCAGATTTGTCTAAATTGATTCTTAGCCCAATTATAGAATAAAAGGTGTCTAAACATTGAAATATATCCTGAATTGTTTGGATATTAGGTTTAAAAAAGATGGTCAATTCATCAACAAACATTAGAGAGCCTACCTAAGGGTTTTTACATTTAGGATGCAAATTAATTTTTTTAGGCTCAACCAAATTTCTTAGCATTTGGGTAAGGAGTCCCGTAACTATTAGGAAAACATAAGTTGACATAGGATCCCTTTTCTTAACACCTTGTCGCCAGTATAATTTCCAATACTAGTTCCATTGAGAACTATTGAATAATTACCATTGGATAAATACTCATATATCCATGCAATGATTGGAATGGGAAAATTCATATATCCCATAATTCTAACAATAACATCCAAATGCAACATATCAAATGCCTTGTTAATATCTAATTATAATATATCACGTAGGAACTTTGAGTGATTTTATAACCACACATGAGTTCATTTGATAACATAACATTGTCTAAAATATTTCTTTGATCTATAAAGGCAACTTGATTCATAGAAATAACTGCAAGAAGAACATGTTTTAATCTAGAAGCTGTCACTTTGGAGATACCTTTATATATAGTATTACAGTAAGAAATAGGTGTAAAGGAATGTACCTGACCAGGATTCTTACTTTTAGTTATCACAGCTATATTGGTTTTATTGTAAGTTTTCTGCTTTCTAGCACACTAAAAAATTACTAAATAACTTTAATGACTTCAAGTCCAGTTGTGTTCCAAGTAGCTTTAAAGAATTGAGCACTAAAACCATCTAGACCAATACGTGAATCTTTATTTAATGAGGTGAATGCTTGATGAATCTCCTCAGCAATGACCTCTGAAGATAAGTTAATTTTATCTTACATGCTAATTCTGGGAAGTAGCATAGGATCAATTTCATCTTTAGTTGTGAAACCTTCAACATTTCCAAGAAGGTCAGTGAAATAATAAATGAAGGCATCAACAATGCCTTCTAGGTGGTTTGCAGTTGACCTACTTTATCAATGATCTTGTAATATTGTTCTGAATGTGTTTTGCTTTAAGGGCAACATCAAAATATGAAGTATTAGGATCCCCTTCTTCATTCATCTAAGTTTAACTTTCTTCTTGATCATGCTAGCTTCAATGGCTAAGACATCAAGATATTTTTTTATTAATGACAATTTCATACTGTGCATGATTAGTGTTAGGAGGATATTCTTGCATTGTGTTCTGAATTTCCTCAAGCTTCATCCTCCAAAACTCAAATTTCTTATTTTCTTTGCCAAATTTACTTTTGGACCAAATTCTCAGGATATCTTTGACATCTCTATTTTTCCTATAGAATGTACACAGGGTTACCAAATTTAGGCTTTAACCATTCGTTCTTGCTTAAATCATTAAATTCTATCTCATTACTCTAGTTATTAAAGAATTTAAAGTTGGGCTTTCCCCTGATAGCAATGGTTTCCATCTAAATAATTTGAGGAGAGTGATTTGACAAAATGGGTTCTAGTTTGTGATTGATCAAATTAGACCACTTCACAAGAGCTATTAGATTGGTGAAGGCAAACAATCTTGAAGAAAGTTCGAGTTCCCTAACTTTTTTGTTGTTCCAGGTAAAATAAGATCCAAAGGTCTTTATCTCAATAAGGTTTAGAAGTTTGAATGGCTTGATTTAATGGTCTTATTTCATTTAGAAAAAGAGGGTTTCCTCCTATTCTATCAGTAACTCTCATAGAACTATTAATATTTTCATAGAAGATCTAAGGGTGTGTTTCCTACCTCAAAAAGTAAGAGTGTAAAAATTTGTTCCCTGGAATTAGTAGTGTTGTTTGTAAATATGAATGTAAGATAATATAAGAAAGAAAATTGTATATGAGGTTATAATAGTGTATCATCTGTCTAGTTGAAGTGATGGCAGTTAGTTGGTGTATATTGGGATCAAAAATTATAAAAAATTACCACAGGAAGCAACGTCTAAGTTATGTATCAAATTCGAATTAGGGTTTTAAGTAATTAGCAACTTTTTTAGTTAGGTCCATGTTTAATTTAGTTTCTAATACAACCAACATAGACAAGTTATGCTCTATGATTAGTTGTTTGCTTTGATCTAGTTTAATATCAAGGTGTTCACCCTTAATATTCTAAACTCCTATATTTTGTGTCATAATCTAAACCCAATGGGTTGTCAACTACATTTGACTTGTTTCTTGTTATAGATGATTTATAACATTATAACCAAGACTAGCCTTAGCCATTGGGGAGGCAGTGAAGCAGGAGGGTCCTTCAGACTTGACATCAGTTTTATTGTTATGGGTTAAATTTCCTACGCTTATATCTACAAAGTTTTCATTTGAAAATTTCTCCTTCCCTTCTTCATTGTTTTCTGTAGTTTTAGGTAAATATGGTGGAGATATATAAGCTTTTGGTGGTTGTATATTTTCATATGGATTATTACTAGTTGTAGCCAAGTTACTATTGTTCTGTTGCGTTTCTGTTTGTGAAAATTTGAATTGACCTAGAGTTTTTTTTGTTTTGCTTAGATTTTTTCTATAATTATGGACATGCATATTCACTTTTTTTGGGTCTACCTCTTCCTCTGTCGTTACTTTTCCTTATTTCTATGTGTTATTATTTCCATTTGAATTTTTTTGTAGTTTTTCAATTATTTCTTAATCCTTTAACTTTTCTTTGTTTTGATTAGCCTTTTCTACTTCTTCCTCTTTACCTTTATCTATGTACTTTTCTCTACTTTTTTGGTCATTATTTCCCTACATTGTAACCTTCTTTCATTTCTTTCAGCATTGCTTCTTAAAATTTCAAAATCACAAGTTGATTGGTTGATGTTTTTATTTCCATCCTTAAGTAATTAACAATCCTCATTTCCTTCAATAAAATTATCTATTGAAGTTAAATTGTTGTTCTTTTCATGAAATTCATTAAGAGCATCTTCTTGCATTAAGATGTCAAAAGAATCAAATGTTTCTATTGTCATACTGTCTTTATTCCTGCCACACTCAAAAACTTCAGAACATGGTCCTTCTTTATCATTCTCATTGCTATTAGCATTAATTTTCTAGCTAACTCTTCCGCCTTCAATAATTGTAGGATTATCATTAGCATGCTTATCACCATTTCCTCCTGTGCTTTCTCCCTATTACTTAAAATTTCTTGAGCATTATTTTTTTGATATTCCTCCTCTTTAACAATAAGTACTTCACCTTCTTCTATTTCTGCTGGACTGAGATTGTGCTTGGATGAATCATTGGTAATCTCAACATTAGTAACCCCAACCTTTTTAACTTTATAATATTTATCTTGTCCTCTTTTTCTTATTCCCTCCTACGTTTTTCTATTCATGAATCTTTACCTTTCTAACTTGCCTCTGTCCTTTTTTCTGTTACGTCCTCTTCTAATATTTCTTCTACCTTGCCTTTTTCTTTTCCTACTAACCTTTGCAAGTTTCCTTATCTTTGCTACTAATTTTTTTACTAAGTCCTCCTTTCCTTTACGTGCTTCAGTTTTGTGACCAAAAGGATTGCATACAACACATATGTCAAGTTTCCATAAATATTCAGTATTAATTTTCTAAGTGCCACCCTCCACTAATCTAACTTCAAAATCATCCATAAGTTCTTCATTTGCCTTAATTTCTATAAGGCATTTGGCAACCTCCAACCTTTCCAATTTTTTGTTTTTTCATCCTTGCATACAAGCTTTCCTAACCTGCTAGCTAACCAATTAATTCCTATATGTAATCAGAAAAATATATGGATATTGTAAAAATGCACACACAGTGGTACAGAGTGAATACTACCTCGAACACTACAAATTGCAGAATCATATTGCTTGATAATGAAAATTTTATTTTTCGTAATAATGGGATCCCCCACAGAGTTTTTACCTTGTCTTCACAGCATGAAATTTAAAATGGAAGATTGTACCATCCGATCTGACAACAATGTCACCATTTAGCTTCCACAGAGTCTTCAATTTTTGTATGACAGAAGTCTAAGATAGCGGCTGATCCAAGAAAAAGCCAACAAGTGCATCACTCTATTGCTTAGAACTTGCTTGGATGACATCATTAGTGTAATCCCTTGCCTTACCAGATAATGTTGGCACCACATCAACTAGGATGTACTTCCCAGCATTTCTCGGCTTACACTTAACAAGTAAGTCCATGATGGTTGATGAGTGGTGAGCAACACATTGGCAGAAGGAAGTATAAGGGAATCAGGGCACTAGAAGGAGGTTGTGTTGGAGAAGGAGGAGGGTCTGGTGGAGTTGGAGGAGGAGGTGGAACCTGTTCAGTTTGAGTAATGGTAAGAGGATGGGATGGTTGAGCGGCAGCCACTAATAATACATTACTTTTTATTCAATAATTATATTACATTATTTTAACATAACTTGTCCATATTTAAACATTGTTTGAATTCTCAAATTTTATATCAAACATGTTGAAAATCTTTTTAAACAATTTAAAATTTATTTTTAAACATAAACGCCATAAAGCTTACGTTTTATTTAAAAATAATACATATTTGACCCTTTTATTCATTAAGATCTACTTTTCAACAACAAAAGTTTCACGACTTGATTGTTTTAAAACAAAAATAAATTTACAACTACTCTAAAATATTTATAAGTACTTAATTATTGATTCTAATCAATGTCCCCACTATTTATGCTTTAATAACATTGCAATTAATTTACAAATATTGTTGCTATTACCAAAATTCTCTTTTAACAATAATTTACAAGATCACTCCATCGTGGCATAACCCAATATTACATTACTGCTCAATAAATTTATTTAACCATTTACATACATGTTTTAATTAAAATACAACTCCCTTTTTTTTACAATTTCTACAACTTACATCTTTAATAACCAAATTTACAAATTATTCATGATCTGATTAAAATAGCTTAACAGTTCATATAAAAATATATTTTACATTTAATTATTGATTGCTAATCACTATTTTATATTTTAGTATTCATATGAACAACCAAAATATTGTTTAGCTATAATTTTACAGAATTGTAGAATTTATAAAACTTTTCCAACTTTAAAATCTTTATTTTCAATTTTATTCAGTATAAATGGATTAAATCTAATTTCCTTATCATATTATTTAAATTTAGTTTATTTCAACTCACATAATTTCTCATAAGATCCCAATTTCCTTATACTAAGCTTACATAATTATATGAGTTTGGTTTTTGAACTCATATCTTATTTTTCTCAAATTTTAAATTAAAAAACAAATTATAATCTATTTTACCCCGAGTATCCAAAAATCCGGGTTGTGTAACAATTGATATTGGAGGCTCATGCTTTGCTTCGTACATGTTAGTGCATTTTATTATCATCGGGATATCCGACCACTACCACATTCTTGTTGCATCAAGCAAGTTGCAAGGTCGTACCCTGAATGGCATGAACGTCTTTCTACTGAGATTGATGAGTCCACCCTCTAGTGGATGAAGTTCGGAGAATGTTTCAAGCTTAAGTTCGTGCTTGAGTCTGAGAAGGCAATTCTAGCTTGAAACACTCTCTGAGGTGATATATCTTATGCTTTAGCTTAAGCTATCTTTTAAGGAACTTGCTGACTTGGCCCTTTACCTCAAAGTGATCGAGAATGAGAGGGATAATAGCGATGAGACCGAGTTTCGTAAGAGCCCAAATAAGAAGTTTCCCTTATATAAGTCGAAGTCCTTCCATCGTAATTAGAAGAAGACATTTGTTGGTTTTCGCTCTCAGCCCAATGTAGCATCTCCTAACAAGAGAGGATGTTACAACCGTGGTGCTAGCGATAATTTGATTCGTGATTGTCCTAAGCCCTGCATATGTCGTTATTGCAAGAACGGGTGGAATTGGTTGTCTTTGTATCATGTTGGCCCTAGGAATGCAAATTCTGGAAAGCTTAATGTAGCAGATGCCTCAAGTGTTTCATTTCAGCCTCGGGGTACATCTCCTTCTATCCTAAAGGGTTGTTCTATATTATTCCATGATCGTTCGATTCGAGTTTTAATTGATATGGATGCATCGCATCCATTCATATTAAAAGAACTCATTGATGATATTTCTTTGGATGTGACTTATTTGATGACTTCATTATGGATTGTGAATCCTATTGGGAAATCTATAACCCTTAGCATGTTATGTGAGGACGTTAGGATATTTATTTGTGGCTTTTATTTCCATGTGAATCTGCATGTGATACATTATCTTGGGTTTGACATGATAGTGCACATGGATTGGCTTGTTAAATAGGAGGCCTGTATCCTTTGTTTCGAAAGAGTTTTATATCTAAGGCATCCTAATTCTCTTAGTTAGCTATCACTTATTCTTGGGACATTGATTATGAGCCTGAAGTGTTTTTTGTGCTCTTGAGTCCTGAGATGAGGATGAAATATCTTGGATCCAAGTTATTTGCAAGTTTTCCGATATATTTGATCATGCATTAGGTTTTCCAACCAAGCAGGCAATTGAGTTCCACATCAACCTTGTCCCCGATGCACAACCAGTTATTCGGCCTCCTACAAGGATGTCGACTAAAGAGAACACGAAAATCAAAAATGAAACTATTAGAGCTTGAATCCAAACAATTTATCTAGTCTATCTCTTCACCATAGGGTGTTGCGGTGGTATTTGTGAAGAATTCTGATGAACCTCTTAGGCTTTGCTTCGATTATCGCAAGCTTAACAAGTCAACCATCAAGGATCGTTACCCATTGATGAGGATCGATGTTATGTTCTACTAATTTGGTTACGCTAGGGTCTTTTTTGAGCTTGAGCTTGCCACTTGTTTTCATCAGTTTTAAGTTGCGGAAGACGACATTCTTCTAGGATTTTGCACCAGATATGGTTCATATAAGTGGCTTATCATGTCGTTCGATTTGAAAAATGCCCTAGCATATTTCATTAAAGAATCGTGTACGTAACGAACCGAATTTTCGATTGATTTATTTTAAAATTTTAATATTGTTTTAAATGTTGAGTTGATATATAAATGGATTTTTATTATCGAGCTTATTGATTTAATAATCGAAATACGATTTATTTCGAATTTATATAATTATCATAATACGAGAATCTGAAATAATTCAATTCGAAATCTATAACTGAGTCAAAATGATTCAAATGATTAATAGAAATTCTTTTTGAATAGCAACGGTAATAATAATAATTTATTACCGAGGAATTTATTATTTTTGAATTTAAATTATATTATATCGATTTAATATAGTTATTATATATATACGATCAAAGTTGAATTTCTGAATATATTCCGTTGAGTTCAGAATAGCATTATAATATTGAAATGCCATTTGCTACGTTAAAATAGGGGTTCATGATTTCAAGTTATGAACCCCGAGATATTTTTAATGGATAAGTTCGAAATCAAATCAAAATCTGTTTAAACAAAATAAAATTGTCTTTATATCGAATCAAATTAAATAATAGTCATATCAAATTAATTTATATGTACTTAACCTATCACCTAGTTGTACTCGATAGTAGACCTATAATCCCTTTCTTCATCCATAAATCGCGATGACCATCCCCTTTGATTTCTTTCCATTTTTCCGTTCTTCGGCAAATAAATTCCATCGTGGCTTCAAATCGAAAATAAAATGGCCATTACCAAATTTAAGTCCTTCGAAGTCGCACCCTTCTCTCTTTAAAACGACGTATGCCCCTTTTCCATTTTTATTTCTTCCAGTCGAAAATCAAAAACCATCGATGATAAAAAAATCAAATAAAATATGGAATCGAACGATTCCTGATTCATTCGACTCGTATGTGTGAGGGCTTTGCGTGGTGTGAATGATTCGGGTTGCACGCAAGTGTCAGCGATCGACTTCGAGCAACCATCGTGCGTCAAAAGGTTCGATTTTGGGTGAAGTTGAAGATCAATTTTGGGTTCGTGAATCGGTTTAGCTTTTGGTTTTGAATTTTTGAATGGTTTCGTGAATTCGATGGAGTTTTGGGTTAGGAACTTTCTCCCTTCTTCCTGTAGTCGCTTGAACTAGAGGACACCTGCCATTTTGGTTGTGCGAGTTGGTCATTGTTGATATGCGAAGGTAGAAAATGTGGTGGGTTGTTGGAGGGTCGGTGCTGAAAATCAGTGAGTCATTTAGTGTACAATGGAGAGTGTTCAGTAGGTTTTGATGGAAGGCTAACCCGATAAAGGGTGGTTTTGAAGGGGATGGTCAAAACATGGGCCAACAAGGTATTTTGTTCTCTAAAGAGGTCGAAGTCGCGATTGTCCAAGAGGAGGTTGTGATGCTGAGCATTGATGGTCTTGGTTTTCGCTTTAGTAAAGAACATGAAGGCAACACGTGTGGAATAGGGTGAGGATTTGTTTTAATTAAATATTTAAGTTAATTAATTTAATTTGTTAATCACGTCTAATTCGTTACAAATTATAACAAACAAACACACACACACACACACACATATATATATATATATCTCAAACAATATCACATCAAGGCAAAAAATCAATTTCGTTTAAATGATATGGATGAATACTATGGGTAGGAACAGGTTTGGAGCAATTTGGTGGCAGCTAAGATTTTCGGTTAAATTAAACATTTGTTTGATTTAATCGAAAACCAAGAGTATTTCAACGAATAAAAATCAAGATGAGCAGACTCACTTTATGGATTCATTTATAATTTTATTGTAAACGAATTTTTATTTTAATTTTTTTATATGTTGTTTATTGGTTGTTTGGATGCATTAAAATATTATTGTGGCTATTATATATATATATATAATTTATATCTAGGCTTGGTAGTTGTTGCTATTATATATATATTGGATATTTCCCGTAGTACCATTAGCGGATGCCCGCAGTACCATTAGCGGATGATTTCCCTATGCTCCCCCATAATATATATAGTGGATGACCTTCTATATCGCGATATCTTGCCTTAAAGCACGGTGGGTATTATTTATGTTGGCTAACATCTGTGGATACAGGAAAACAGGTTGGAGGGATCCAATTGGATTTGTCAAAATTTATTATTTGTTGTTTTCATATATATTATCATATATGATGTGTTAGAAAACCTATGATTGATAATTGGGTGTTTTGAATGTTTGAATAACACTAGCCCTATCATGAATAGACATTTTGAGATTTAAAAGGGAAAATCTATTTTTCAAAAATAGAATTTGAATTTCGAATGGGCTAGGAAATATTAACTTGTTTTGAATAATAAAAACAAGCGGTTCATTTATAAAAGATGTTTATAAATGAAATGAAATAAACTATCATTGGATAATTTGGGAATTTAAATTCAAATGTGAATTTAAAAAGGGGAATTGAAATTAGTTCCGAAAAGTAAACGATGAAATTTATTTCAATGTTCGAAATGTAAATAGTATTGAAATAAATCCATACAGATTTATAGAAGAACTCGACAATGTCGACTTTTATAAAATAAATGATTTTCAGAAAGGATATTTGAATTAATTAGGAACAAAGATTAAAATTAAATATTAGAATATATTATATGTTATATATATAGATAAGTTATAATAATAAAATATTCCAATATTGAAATTTGATTTCAAATGAATATTTGAAAGAGGAGCTTGTTTTAATTTATAAAACAAAGGAATTAATTTATAAATGATGTTTATAAATGAAGAGAAATAATTATCATTGGATAATTGGGGAATTTAAATTCAAATATGAATTTAAAATGAGAAGTGGGAATCGCTTTAAATATAAAACGATGAAACCTATTCCGACGTCTGGAATGTAAATTGAATTAAAATAAATCCATACGGATTTAGGATTGGAATTCGAATGTGTCAAATTTATAAAAATAAATTGTTTCTAGAAAGGATATTTAATTGTGTTAGATTATCACTCCTCGAATCCCCACCCGGTCTAAACCGAACTGGAACACAGATTGTGTGAGAACATGTTGCGTCAAAATATAGAATGACATAACTTTTCATTGCTATTACAACAATTTACATTAGAGTACAAATAAATAATATACAGCAGAAAATTTCAGAGATTTAATAAATTACAAAGCAGCGGAAATATAATACATAAATATAATATGCAACGAAAAATATCAACTACCACAACTGAAAGAAATGCACGGATACAAAGCTTTCCGAATATAGCTCCAGCCGTAATCCAGGATCTTATGAAAAGAAATATCTGTGAAACCAAAACAACAATCTACCCGTGTGGAAAATATGGGTACCTAGAGCTTAGGTGGAAACAATAAATTCCGAGTCAGTCATAGGACTGGTGTGAGAGATAAAACAGTTATTAAACTTTACTTTAAAAATAAGGTAATTCACGGGACCACTCTGTATAACACAAAATGGGTTTACTCCCACGAATACTCTGAGATAAAACAAGTTATAAACAACACAATGCTTTTTTGAAAAAATGAAGCTATTATAAGACTCACGTCTCATCACACAATGCAACGCAAGCCGGAGGATAGAGTTTTACCTTACAATAGCCAAACATGCTTGATACGTTTTAAATACCGAGTTTTTAACATTATTATAAGTGCATAGTATAGAAAACAACTTCGTGTATAAATGTATCAATCCTAGACGACACAGTGCCCCGTCCCACTATGTCACCATATATTTTTACAATTGAAATCGAAAGCCGCATATTGGAAATTGGATTTCCCTCATGAATCAAGGCAAGGTATGGTCTCCTTACCGAATTCGGATCACCTCTAGCAAGATGACCCAAGATCACACCTATCGGCAACCCTTGGATCCTGTAGGGCCGGTCCACACCTAACATTTGTGGATTAGTTATTCCTGAACAATACGTTTCCCGGTCCTATCTGACCTATCACTTAAGCCTTTTAGTCGGCTCTATATCCAAGGAGCCTCGCAATCCATCATCCACATAAGTAAAAATGTATGGGCTCCATACCATGACACCACTTCTAGCTAGAAAGAAACCTATGCACTCCCTACGTCCGTTATCCCGTTTCTAACTCATACAGGGGTGTGGGGCTCGCGAATTAACGTTATACACAAAACTATGCTATTTAAAGTTGTGCTTTGATCACCATCCACAAGGCCTTTCTTTTTAACAAAAGCCTTGATCATTGCATCTTAGCATGCCACATTATCAATCCATATCGCATCATTGATCATCTACCAATATATAACCTCTAAGCTCGTACGTCTCAGAGAAGGGTGTTAAGAAAGAGAATTAATTCTCCGTCACCAAACAGATATACATTTAACAGAGATCAATGAATACAACCTGAAATACAACGTCAGACACACATCCATTTTCATGTCCGTTCTGGGTCTGATTCAAACCAGAGGCACCTTATTCCTCATCCTATATGTCAAATATAGAAGAGAGGCCCTCGCATATCTGGTCGATCTCCAAGTACGTCTGGATCACCACCACCCATTACCACGTCTTGGGTGTACATCCCAATCAAGACATCAGTAATCATCCAAACGATGTGAAGATCTCCGGTCTTCAACCACCGTCTTCATATCTTCAACTTTTAATCGTCGTATCAGTTATTCAAAATGAGTTAAACCCGGTCTTTACGAATAACTCACGTATCTTATAATCAAGTGCTATAAAAACACATCATACGCCAATTCCAATCTAGAATGCTCTTTTATTCAAGCATTGTTTACATCGGGAATTATTCCCATATATCTTATCAAGGATTCAATTCATTTAAACCACTTGTTTAAATTTTTCTTTGAAAACCATTGGAAAAGATTTTGTATCATCTTCTAACAAACTTAAACCAAATTAAGGTTTATCAACTAGTTGGCATTAACGAGCCTTACCGAAGTAATCATTCAATTTATTATCCCAATCCCAACCTACTCATCCCATGGAGCAAAACTGGTAGTACTCCATAACTAACACCCATTGTGTTATCGGTAAGATTAATTACCATTTAACATTCAAATCAAATTAAAGATTTAACTATCGCATGGAGTAAAACTGGTAGTATCCCAGTCCCGAACATTTCTTGAATTCTAGTAAATTTAATAACCTTATTCACATTTCAATCTAATTAAAGATTCATTAAAACTCCATCTTGGTTAAAATCATCATTTAATGATTATTCAAGTTTAGGAAATAAATCCTGTCTTTAACTGGGTTAAAGAACGAATGTCATTTAAAACACAGTTCACGATAAACCCTAAATCATTTTCCATTTAAATGGAACCTTCACGGAAATCATAACAGTATATAATCGATATAAATTTCTACATCAGACTAATATTATAAATGGAATAACAGCAAAGCCTTTTAAATTCCATAAATAGTAACGGTCTTCCTTTACAGAAGCTCATCTCGACTATTACTAAATCAAGTTCCATTCAATTCCAATTTAATATATTAAATTGGAAAACTTTACTTTGGAAAATTTCATAAAATCTTAATTAAAAGATTTATTCCTTTCTCAACTGAATTTAAGAACAGTGTTATTTAAGACACCATTCATGACAAACCCAAAATCCAATTTGATATTAAATACAAGGCTCTGAATAGAAACCATATCGATTTATATTCAATATCAAATTCTAAAACCAACAGATATTGTATTAGGAATAACGATATCTATATTGTCTGAATTCCTCAATGATATCCGTATAGTCACGAAATTCAATATCGAAACATCCGAAAATAATTTCCATTTCAATTCCTACATCCGAAAATTCTGGTTATATTAAAACCATTCGCAATCCAATATATTTATTTAAAATATTGGATTCTTATGCTAGTTGTTAACTGGACTATTCGGATAAAAATATCATTTATCCTTTCAAAACTAGAATATTTCATCCAAAAATCCTTTCAAATTATTTGTTATTATTTAACATAATTTTTCCCTATTTTTAATCATTTAAAAATAGGCCCTTTCAGTTAAATGACGTTTTAGGTGATTTAGCTGCACTGGCGTTATTTTATTCAAATTTGAATTTGACATTGCATAAAATCTAATCATTAAATTTTAATTTCTTATATTCATTTTAAAGCTCTTTTCGATACGAACCCAACGGTTCTGGTTTCAGGAGAATCCGACGGTCGGATCTACTGCTACATCAATTCAAAGTTAATGGTCTAAATTTGCGAACGATCGCTGCACGACATGTTCTATTCAAACCATTTAAATATATATAATATATTTCATCAATTTCCATTTAAAATCGTATTTTAAAAATGTTTATAAATTCGTTTGATTCTAACTTTCATTTCAATTTTAAATTAAAATCGAACAATCCATATTATTATAATATCAAAATAATAATATTTTCAGAATATCAGATTTTGAAATCCAATCTTTTCGATATTCATTGTAAAATGAATAAAATCAACAGAAAAATCCATTCGAGTTAAAATGGCGTACATCTACTTAACTCGGCTTCATATAATTAAATATTTTCGTGTCCATCCAAAATCGGATATCAAAATCACGTTTTGATTCTTCACTGAATATTATTTTAAAATATTCATTATTTAAGAATTGGAATGTGACTCAGTAAATTACCATATAATTTTGTTTATATGGATTTCGTACATTTCATGTGTTCAAAAATAGCGATAAACAACTATTAATCATCCAAACAACATCTAGAGTGCATCTATAACTATATAATCATTAAATAATTTAATAGTGCTTATAATGGTATGTCAATCAATCGGTTGACGTATAATTGACTACAAGGGAGATGTGCAAATTAATTATCATCCCAAGACCCATGTGGTGTTTTCAACCATCAACAATGATTATTATTTACATACTTGGGCGATGCGTAAAATTATCGTCCCAATACCCGTGTGGGGTTTACATCACAGTCCATGTGAACTTATCTACATATTTGGGAGACGAGTGAATAAATTGTCATCCCAAAATAATTTATAATATAAATGTTTTATTTGTAAACATTTATAATCACAGTTTAATAATGATAACATTAAAACTGTAAACAACCATCAATCACCCAACAAATATTGCAATCACAGATAATCAATATATACTCAGTTATAAAAATAAATAATTGTTCAAGATATTTGAGTGAGAAGTTCTCACAATTGGTCTCCGTCAGTCTTTAATTGATGATTTTAGTACTGTTTGGGTTTAAATTTGCCTCAAATTCTAACTTGCTCTGTTTTTGTTCCTGTCAGTTTCATGTTGTAGTGTTCGCTGCCACGATTCCAATGTACCCAAAATCACTGAATTCCGATGTCATATGGAAAAGATACATTATTTTAAACATTGGATAATTTAATACGTCACTAGCTAAATAAATTACCAATTAACCTTTAATGAATCTCCCTTAACTATCTTCCTCCTAGTTCGTATATGAACCCAAAATCGTGCTGCCTAGGGCTCCAAACCGCGAGCACTTCGAGGCTCCTAATGACGATCTGACGGCTCCACGAGGAAGGCCGAAGCCACCTCTCCCCACACTGACGGTGACGTCAAACTCGGTGGTCCCGGCATGCCTGGAGGGGAGTGCGAACAAAAGGGGTTTGTGCCCAAAATCTGAACAATTTGCTCCACCAATCCAGATCACACCCGTATGTTTTCAAAGCTCATGAAAATCTCTTCGATCTTTGTTTTATAAGCTTCTGAAATTATTGTGTGGATTGGTCAGAAATTGTAGAAGAACGAGGAACGATTTCAGCTGCTCGAGAGTAGTGATGGCGTAGGAAATGAAATGAGATTAAGGTTGTAACAGCCCGCATTTTACATATCGGAGGATTGTAAAATATTTTTATTTTATTCCCTAAGGGTTGGATCATTCTCATATTTTAATATGTTTCTTATGAGGATGTGAGACATGTCCATAATTTTTACCAATTTTGTTTATGACCATTTTTCCCTTGTCAGTCTTGTATATGCATAACTTTTGACTCAGGTCAAATCAAGTGATGAGACCTATGCCATTGGAAAGAAAATGATGATTGTCTTTCCGTAGAGTGGTTATTTTAAAGATTTGGCTCGACTGTTTGGGAGGAATTGCTGTTTTAAGGTTTAACAATAGGTTGTTCATGTTTGTGAAGCCTTAGTAGGCTGATTTGTAGAGGCCCATTGGTGGGATGGTGGAAAACTATAAATATAGGGTGAGAGGTATGGAGAATGGTTTACTTTCTCCATTCTCTCATTTGGTGGCCAATGTCCCCCCTCCTCTTACACCTTTCCACCATTAAAATCGAGATCTAAGGAAGGGTATCCAAGATCCGCACCATTGAAGCTAGATCTACCTCATTTGGAGTGAGAATTCATTGGATCGAAGGTTTGGTTCGAATTGCTCGCTGTCAGGAATCATATTTTTATCATTTTGGGTTGTTTTGGAGAATAGGTGAGTGATATGCATCTCTCATACGGATTCAGTCAAGTATATGAATGTTTGATCATGTTTTTCATCAAATTCAAGCATTTTCTAATAGATCTACACCTTGGTAAGTCCATTTTCTTATGAATCATTATAGGATCTAATCTAGCAAGTTAAAACTGGTAATTTTCATATATATTCATATGATTATGCAAGTAAGATCCACAATTTAGTTCATATGTTAATTTATCATGGTTTGTTTGCAAATGGCGTTTCTATGAAATTAGAAAACTGTTGACAAAATATCATAATAATAATAACCGCAAGCGCACGACGTACAATCGTAGTACGTGGCGAATATGGGTCGATCCACAGGGAAAGAATTTATTCTAATCTTACTCAATCAAATTAAGCCGAAAGCAAGTGAAATTGTTAACTATAACCTAAGGGAAAACTAACGATGTTAAAATGAATACAAATATGAGACTAAGAGACAATTTAAGAGTAGATTCACTATCAACATCAATCTAATTAACATAAAAAATGGCTCTAACTCTCTTAAATAACTAGCACATTAAGTGTTGTATTCATACAAGCATGATTTATATGCTAGAAAATTCAAGGTACATAAATCAACAAATTTCAATGCAAACTTAAAGCCCTAATTATCACATAGAAAATAATAGTTCTAATAAAAATGAAATATTATGAGTAAGTTCTACATGTTAATATTCACTAACTACATAGAACATCAAGGATGCTTTTTCACTTTTAATGTCACTACTTTTTCTAAAATGAATTAGATTGTGATAAAGTATGATTCTATTAATGATATGAGTATAACACATTTGGGAATAATCAACCAACATGTGCTATCAATTTTCACCATATAAAATCTTTACTTTATCCATATCCAATTTTAGATTAAGCTCAAATAAGAGAGTTAGAAATATGAAATTCTTATGTTAATTATTCATGAATCATGAGAGCTTCACTACCCCTAAATTGAAGGGGTTTAACTACTCATAATGGATTCAATGATAACATAAAGAGATTTCATTATAAAAGACAACAATAGAAAAGAGCACTATATTAAAATTACACTAAGAAAAATTACATAAAAAGAAATGGCTAAGAAGCCATGGAAGAGAAATAGAGTTTTTGATTTCATCCACTCTAAACTAAATAAAATCCAAGACGATTTTTACATCAACATAAAGGGGTTATTTATACATGTGAAAAATCCTAATTCAACATTAGCGTGCTACCAAGAATGCCCTTCATTAAGCTTCCTTTTATCTTTAGCAATAATGAACATGAAGCCTTTTTATTTGTCTCCACTAAAGGAGGGAGAGTGGGTGGGGTCCTCCACCAATCTTCTATTTGAATTGATTCCTTCTTCATTGATTGATTTCCCTTTTTTTGGGCAAGGCATTGATTTCCTTTTTATTGGTAAGACATTGATTTCCTCTTTTTTTTTTCCTTTGTATGCATGTATATCTTTATGAAGTCCTCTTCTGCATGCATCAAATCTATACAAAAACAATGAAAAATGTCCAAGTAAAAATTCTCAAAATAACTTAAGCATAATGACCATTTTCCCCCTATATGATGATGAACGCATGATGTTTTGAAATCAATTGAATTACAGTATAAACATGATAAAATACCCACATATGACATTTATTAACACTAAACAAAACTAAATATGTGAATTTAAATGTGCATTTTTACGTGCACTTCAAATACCCCCATACTTATCTTTTTATTCGTCCTTGAATAAACTGAAAAACTAAGCTAAATCCGTTTTCATAGGGAGCACGATTTCATTGAGCGTGTGCAGCAAGCCTTTAAACCTCTGGGTGTCCCCAGTAGGACGAGTGTTGTCTCGTGAGGGTTTTCAGCGGATGCTACCCACAAAATCCAAAAGTTGAACGTAAAAAATATTTACAAAATGTAAGATTAGAAAATATTTACAAGACGAATGCAAGCTTTTAAAGGAATATTTACAAATGTATAATTTACATTTAAATATTACACGAATGAGTTAACACAAATTTGGGTCATCACTATGAAATTTGAGTTTGTTACTAATCAAAACTTCAAACAAAAGTCATGTTACTGTCACAAAGTCCTCCAACTTGGCCAGTTGTTTGGTAGAAATATAGTGCAAATATGAAATGGATTCTATAATCGATATCAACAATCGTAAAACAACATCTCAACTTCCTTTTTGTTAACAAGTTAAGTCGAATAAGTGAAGAATGTGCTTGGATTTAAAGTGCTTACTCTCCCTATGTTGCAAAATATTTACATTATTACTATTTACAAATACCTAACCGAAAAGACCAAGGTATAACACCCGTGAGAGTTTGGGACAAAGCTTGGCGGATTGTGCAAACTGACGCTGACTTTGTCAACAAGGTATCAGTAATCCCTAGGTGTCCAACTCATAAAATGAGACCAAGATATACTGACGCTGACATTGTCAACAAGGTGCCGGAAAGAGCTTGGCGCGTTTGCACACCAACGCGAGATGTACTAGCAATGTTGGACACCCTTGGATTATTATATATACATTCTTTTATTTTATTTTATTTTTACATAAGAGAGAGAGAGTTAAGCGAGGATATCTTAGCACAACTTCACTTAAAAGATCTAAAATGTTATTGCAAGTAGTCTAAATCAACCATTCATTTAGTCGGATTATAATTCGGAAAACATTTCATACTCGTCATCTACGAATTTCCCAATATACCAGTTACACCAAATTTGCTCATAATTCAAATTTCCTTTCGTTATCCGCTAAGAGAAGTAAATCTCCAAACATTTTAATCAAACGACCAGAACTATATGCTAACTCCATCATGTCTTATTTAAAAGTAAATAGAAATGCGAAATTCTTTTTCTTTTTGAATGAAAAAAAAGAAAGGAAAATTCTACGCAAAAAACCAAAATAAATATGAAACCCCCCCAACACTTGATTTGGATTGTGTCCCCATAGTCAATGCATGACACAATGACTGAACGGAAGAGAAATATTTACTATTTCCAAGAATCATGAGTCAACTTAACTTTCTTAATTCACGTAGCATGGCTCATGAAGAATCATGAGCTCCTCCTTTTGATCCGTGGGCAATTCCAAGAATGGTTTTAGACATTGGCCATTGACTTTAAATATGGAACCATCCCTTGGATTTTCTATTTGAATAGCACTATGTGGAAAAACAGTTCGAACAACATATGGTCCGGTCCATCTCGATTTTAACTTACCAGGGAATAAATGAAGTCATGAGTCATACAGCCGAACTTTTTGGTCTAGCAAAAATGCTTTTCTTAGGATTGACTTTTCATGAAAAATCTTGGTTTTTTCGTGGTAAATTTTCGCGTTTTCGTAAGCGTCATTCCTAATTTCTTCAAGCTTGTTGAGTTGCAATTTTCGATTTTCGTCAGCTTGTTCAAGATCAAAGTTTAAGTTTTTTATCGCCGAAAGCGCTTTATGTTCAAGTTCAACAGGTAAATGACAGGCTTTACCATAAACCAATCGGAAAGGGGACATTCCAAAATTAGTTTTAAAAGCAGTATGGTAAGCCCAAAGTGCGTCGGTAATTTTTTGTGACCAATCTTTTTGGATTTTTTGTGACCAATCTTTTCGGTTTTTATTTACAGTTTTCTCCAAAATCTGTTCTGTTTGATGATTCGATACTTCGACTTGACCACAAGTTTGCGGATGATAAGGAGTGGATGACTTGTGGGTTATTGAGTATTTCTTCATTAAGGACTCAAAAGTTTGATTACAAAATGCGTTCCATTGTCGCTTATTATTGTGCGAGGTATGCCGAACCTCGAAAAAATGTTTTCTTTTAGAAATTTCACAGCAATTTTATGATCATTTGTTTTACATGTAACGGCTTCGACCCATTTCGAAACGTAGTCGACGACGAGAAGAATATACAAATTTCCAAAGGAGTTTGGGAAAGGTCCCATAAAGTTAATACCTCATGCATCAAAGATTTCAATCGTAAGGATGGGGTCTAGAGGAATCATGTTTCATCGAGAAATCTTTCCAAGCATTTGGAAACGATTGCAAGTTTTACAGAATTCGAACGATTCTTTAAAGAGAGTAAGACAATAAAAACCGCAAAGAAGAACCTTTTCAGCGGTTTTCCTAGGACAAAAATGTCCATCGCACGCATGATCATGGAAGAATGACAGAACACTCCTAATTTCGCTATCAGGAATGCATCGACGAATGATTTGGTCTGGACAATACTTAAACAAGTATGGGTCGTCCCAATTGAAGTATTTCACTTGGAAAAGAAATTGGTATTTATCTTGTTTGGACCAAAACGAGGGTGTTTCCTTAGTAACTAAATAGTTCATTATATCGACGAATCAAGGATCAACTGAAACAGAAAGGAGCTGTTCATCATAAAGTTTTCATTGATTGGCAAAGAAGAAGGCGTGTTCGGGAGACGAGATAAGTGATCGGCTATGACGTTATTGGATCCTTTTTTGTCTTTTATTGTAAGATCGAATTCCTGAAGTAAAAGGATCCATCGAATTAAACGTGACTTAGCATCCTTTTTAGCAAAAAGGTGTAGAAGAGCAGAATGGTCAGTGTAAACCGTGACATGGGAACCAATCAAGTAAGATCGAAACTTCTCGAGTGCAAGAATGACAACCAAAAGTTCTTTTTCGGTGGCCGTATAATTGAGTTGAGCGTTGTTCAAGGTCATGCTCGCGTAGTAAATGACATGAAGGATTTTGTTGATGCGTTGTCCTAAGACAACACCAACCGCAAAGTTAGAAGCATCACACATGATTTCAAAAGGAAGTTCCCAATTGGGCGAGCATATTATCGAGGCTGAAATGAGCTCGTTTTTAAGACGTTCAAAAGAAGCGACACATTCAGCGTTAAGTTCGAACGGGATGTCCTTTCCTAGAAGAGTAGTCAAAGGACAAGCGATTTTGCTAAAATCTTTCACAAAGTGTCGATAAACCAACATGCCCAAGAAATGAACGAATGTCCTTAACGCATTTTGGAATGGGTAGTTTTTTAATAACGTCAACTTTTGCTTTATCTACCTCAATGCCATTATTTGAAATTACATGTCCAAGGACAATGCCTTTATGACCATGAAGTGGAATTTTTCCCAATTTAATGTTAAATGTTTATCTTTACATCAATTTAAAACAAGTTCAAGATGATGTAAGCAAGAGGAAAAAGAATTGCCAAGGATCGAAAAATCATCCATAAAGACTTCAAGAAAGCGTTTGATCATATCAGAAAAATTCCAAACATACATCATTGGAAAGTTGCAGGAGCATTGCAAAGACCGAAAGGCATACGTCCGAAAGCAAAGGTACCGAATGGACATGTGAAAGTCATTTTCTCTTGATCTTTGGGAGAGATTGGAATTTGGTTATAACCGGAATAACCATCAAGAAAGCAATAGAATTCGTGACCAACAAACGTTTGAGCATTTGATCGATGAAGGGAAGAGGAAAGTGGTCTTTATGCATTGCAGGATTCAATTTTCGATAATCGATGCAAACACGCCAACCCGTTTGAGTACGAGTTGGAAGAAGTTCGTTTTGGTCATTTGCGACAACGGTGACTCCAGAATTTTAGGAAAAACATGAATGGGGCTAACCCATAAGCTATCAAAAATGGGGTAAATGATACCGTTGTCGAGAAGTTTAAGAATTTCTTCGTGAACTCCCTCTTTCATCTTAGGGTTAAGCCTACATTGTGCTTCACAAGTAGGTTTGGCTTCATCGGTTAAGTGAATACGGTTTTGAACGAATACAGGGCTAATTCCATTGATGTCATAAATGGACCAACCGATTGCATCTTTATTTTTAGAAAGAGTCGAGAGAAGAGAAATTTCTTGATCACGAGTTAAATTTGAAGAAATTATGATAGGACAAGTTTCGTTATCACCTAAGTATACATACTTAAGGTGGTCGGGAAGAGGTAAAAGATCCAACTTTGGTGGTTTCTCAATCAAAGAACTTGGTTGAGATTTGGACTCAACTGAAAGCAATTCAAATGAAAGCGTGTGTTCGACTTCGTTAGGAGCATCTTGGAACAATTTTTCGTAATCCAGCCTCACGCTCATCATTATGGTCAATAGATTCATTTTCAGAGTTTTTGTGGATCTCATTAACTTCCAGGTTTGGTTCCATGATTAATTTGAATGACTGTTAAGATTTAAAATGTTAAGATCTAGAGTCATGTTTCCAAAAGGGATTTTTATTGAACCATTGCGACAATTTATTAAAGCATTTGAAGTAGCCAAAAAGGGTCGACCTAAAATCAATGGAATTTGACTCATTGTATTATTGACAGGTTGAGTTTCCAAAACAACGAAATCGTCAGGGTAGATGAATTGACCAACTTTGATGAGTACGTCCTCAATTTCGCCAACGGGTTTCTTAATTGAACGATCAGCGAATTGAAGAGTTATTTTCGTTGGTTTAAGTTCACCCAAACCACGTTGTTGGTAAACGAAATATGGAATTAAATTGACACTTGCACCCAAATCAACTAGGCATTTGTTAAATTGTTTTATCTCCTATCATGCATGAGATTGTAGGGCATCCAGGATCTTTGTATTTGATCGGGAACGATTCGGTCAAGACTTCGCTAAGTCCGACAGCTAAGAAGACTTTCTTCAATACATGAGTGTGTCGCTTTTAGGTACATAAGTCTTTGAGAAATTTAGCGTAGGTGGGGACTTGTTGAATGATGTCAAGAAGAGGGATGTTAACTTTCACTTGTTTGAAAATTTCCAACATCTTTCCCATTTGGTCGGAATGTTTCTTTGGTCGAAGACAATGTGGAAATGGAATGCGAAACTCAGTAGGTCGGTCTACTTGAGTTGGATCAGAACTAGACTTAGAATTTGGATCAAGATCATTCATGGTTTAGAAGAGTCGAGAGAAATACTCGGTAAGTTATTTGGATTTTCAACTTGATTATCGATTTTCTTACCGGACCGTAAAGTTGTGATAGCATTCAACTCAGTTTGATTGCTATCCTGGATGACATGAGCTTGGTTTGGATAAGGATTTTGACTCCTAGGGTTTGGAATGGGTTGACTCGGGAAAGTACCTCTTTCCCGTTCATTTACGGAAGTGGCTAACTGACTCATTTGTGTTTCAAGTTTAGCGATCGATTGATTCGTGGTTTGTGAAACACCCCACCTCCGTTAAAGTCACTCACAAAGGGAATGCCTTAACTTTGGTGGAGGTTTATAAGTAAAAGCCACAGATAAACTCAAGACAGATATGAATACACATATTTTGAAACAGCGGAAACCAAACAGACTTTTATTTCATCAATACGTGTTCAAACAAAACATTTCCATAATTGTCTCAAAATACTTCCAACATTACAACCTCATTACTGTCTTGATTATTAAAGAAGCATAAAACATAAATAAAGTGACAAAAATCCCCATTGTGATATCCAAAGCCATAATCCGAGCAAAAGAGATCCAAATCATACATCTACGGTCTTGGAGCTTGTAAAGAGTCTGACTGAGCTGAGTTGTTTCCTCCCTATGGACCTGAGGGGGGGGGGGGGGAACGAAAGAAAAGAAGACGAAAAGAAAATAGAGTCAGACATAAAGCCTGAGTAAATCTAGTAACTCTTCAGTATGTGAATAAGAAAAGGGCATGATAGGTATAAACTGAAAACAGGAAAGTGTCACAAGCTAAGGAAGTGTCGTTTAGAATCGAATGTGCTATCGCACCCACACTATATATCTCTGCACCTACTTGAGTTTATTCTAACTAGCACCCCATGCTAAGGGTGAAGTGATCCCCATTTTTATTTTAAAGATCGACTCCTACTCGCGTTAATATGTGTTATACGGCGCCCAAGAAGTGTAGATACCTATGCTGGTCCCACCATGGGGTGTATCAAGACCCATGGTGGCGGCCCCGACACAAATTCTAGAAGGCATAGGTTATACTACTGGTGCCCCCAATGCCCTGTTTGTCTGCTCCGGAGTGTGTGCACGCCCGCACCCCGTTAGAACCTACACTGTTGCACCCACCGCCGTGGCTTTGACCGCTTACAATCAGCCCAATAATCGTGCCCCACCCTGCCTAGTTTCAGGGTACCATGATACCTAACTTGGGTTACTGCTGAAACGGGTCCCTCGTTACCAGGATTTTCTAGTCAAACATGTTAAGTGGTTAAGTGTTTGTATTTACCTAACCCCCACCCATCAATTCTTGTTAACATGTTGAATTTGGTTAAGTGTTTATAGTTGACTTAACCCTACCATCTGTCCTTAGCCTCTTAGAGCACCAGACCACTCACATTAGACAGGTATTGCTACGGTTACTGGATGTGCCGGTCGGTTCCGGGCAGGTTTACACCGTAGCTCAGTCTAACCTCGGGTCCTTATTGGGCTCAATGCTTAACCACCCACATTGGATAGGTATTGTTGTGACTGCTGGACAGCCGGGCGGGTCCGGGCAGGTTTACATCACAACTCAATCCTACCTCGGGTTAAGCATATCGTGTTTTCTAAATTTACATATTTTATTACTTCTCAATTATATATGTGAACGTCATATCTTTTATTCTTGGGTATATCAATTCATACCACTTAAATGTCATTGTCGTTGGCATGTGCCAATCATGCCAACATATATTTTTCATGTCTTACACCCAACGTTATTACCCCCGTTTGTACGTTCGCAACATTATAACAAATGTTGGGCTCGACATAATTCAACCCAACTTTATAAACGTGAGAAAAGGGGAAATCAAGCACATGTAACATTTACAATACATAAAGGTGTGTGGCGCATGAACTTGCAATTTAGCGATTCAACTAACATAAATTATGGGTCATGTGAACTTGCATTCAAAGCAAAGTATAACTAAGTAGGTGACATATGAAATGGCATAGTTTAGACTTATACAAACTTGTGTTTAAACATGTTTAACTTGGCATAATGTCAACCACAAAACTAGCATGTTGTATATTCACCAAAATGTCCAATTATAACATCTAATCACGTAGCCTATTTCAACATGAACTTGCATAGTTTATGAAACCCAAACGATACTTAACATAGATCCAATTATACTTGCAAATAAACATAAGAATGATATCATAGGTTTTGGGTCATGTAGGCATAAAAGGTCTCAAATCTAGAACATGTTTACATAAGCCTTAATTTAGACTTAGTGAATGTATATAGTCCATGCCATAGGCATAAACATAAAGGGATCAAATTCTAGTTTTTTCCACAAACTTGCAAGTGCAATTGTTTTCATATACAATTGTTCAATAGGCTTGCATCAATCAATTTAGGCCACAAATATCAATACACAAGTCATAACAGAATCATTACAATACACAGAATTTATATCATACAATAACACAATTCTATTTTCATTTACATCGAATCACATCATATTTTTTATTCATATTCTGAAAGGTCACTATACTTACAACGAATGCAGAATCTTGAATTCTGGATTCTGGATTCTGAATTCTGAAATTGAGATGCGCTCCTTTGGGCAGACTAACGTTGCGTTGATTAATTTGATTAAACTATAATCTTATTCTTAATTTGATTCATCTCTAGGCTTTTCTCTCTTGACGGCTATGCTTAATTCCTCCCTGGCAGCATGACGACTCCCATCTTATTTTTTTGTGTGAATTTTCAGTTGAGACTTAGGGTGTATTTATAGATTTTTAAATTGTTTTGAGCCGTCAGATGAAGATAGTAGGAATCTAGACCATACAAAGTTCAAAGAGCCAATCAAGAGGTGACATGTCAGCCCTAGTGACACACCAAGCCACAGAAATTCGAGCCAGAGCCAGACCTAGCCAGCCAGGTCGACCAGGTATGTCGACTGGCAGGTCGACACTATGGTCGACCTGGGGTGGCCAGGTCGACACCATGGCCGACCCTATGGTCGACCTGGTCTCTGGGCGGGAATTTTCCCACCCAACCCAGTTTGAACCTGTTTTTTTCGAATTTTGAATTTAAAACTGAGCTGTTTAAATTTTAAATTTTATTCTGAAACTTCCGAAGGTCATAACTCCTTCATACGGAGTCCGATTCGCGCAAACTCAGACTCTATCTCAAGCAGAATTCCGAGACGAACGCAATGGCGTAACCCATTTCCCTTAATTCTTTAATTTAGAATTAATTACACTTTAATTTGTGAAGCTTAACATTATAGAATTCACGGGGTGTTATAGTTTGCATGTACGAAGTCAATAAATTTTGCAGACTGCTATTTGATTGGATATTTTTAGTCGCTTCTTTAGTTAACATTTCGAGACTTTTCTCAAGTGACGTCAAACGTTTATTGTCTTGGGGAACAAAAAATTGTTGCGCTTGATTTTGAGGCGGCGCAAGATTTGGGAATTGAGTTTGTTGAAAAGGAGGATTCGAAGGATTATTTGAAAATGGTTGAAAAAAGGGTCGAAACCAAATTCGAATTTGCATTGTTTTGGGTTGAAGAGAAGTTATGATGATTTCTCCAACCTGGATTTTATGTTGGGGAGAATGGGTCGTCTCTAGCTTTGTTAAATGCGTTGATTTGTTCTAATGAATGTGGGCATTGATTGGCAATGTGGTTAGGATCGTTACATTTGTAACATGAGAGCTGAGACACTTGAGCTTGATTTATTTGGTTTGATGAAAGGACATTATCAAATTTGGTTAACATCACATCTATTTTAGCTTCTAAAACCGTTGAGGATCCTACCGAATGAGCATCTGATCGGGAATAAATCGATTTCTTATTAGATCTTTTCTATTGAGCTGATTTTTCGAGAAAATTTTCAAGAAATTGCCAAGCAGCATCGTGATGTTGGGTTAGAAGGTTTCCTTGGCACATCGATTCGAGCATGGCTCGAGAGTTATTTTCAAGTCTATCGTATAAAATTTGACAAAGCGTCCATTTTTCGAAATTGTGATGTGGACATTTGACTAGAAGTTCTTTAAATCTCTCGAAATATTTTGCAAATGATTCACCCCTAAATTGATGAAAATTAACGATTTCATTTCTAATTTTAGATGTTTTTTCCAAAGGGTAATTTTTTTTAGAAAAACGTTCACAAATTCATCCCACGTTCCAATCATATTTGAAGGCAAGCTATACAACCATTTTTCAGCAGAATCGGTAAGTGCAAATGGAATTAACCTAAGTTTGATTCCATAGTCACTTAATTGTTGAAATCTCATGGTTGCATAAACTTGTTCAAATTTGGTTAAGAAAATATAAGGATCATCACATTCACGATTGCCGAATTTCGGAAGATTATTTATGTGATTCGAATGAATTTTGAAGTGGTTACCCATTGGGGCAGGCAATATGATACAAGAAGGAATAGAAACTCGATCGGGGAAGTATCTATCCATAAAAGTTCGAGGGGGATTTTCTTCGGCCATGGTTGAAAGAATGTTTGTTCGGACTAAACAATTAGCTGAAGGATCACGAGTCCAACTGCGCATGCACTAGCGCAAAGATTAAGAGAAAAGTAGAAAGAACAAGCTTGAGAAGAGGATTGATGCTGTAATGACCCGTATTCTACATATCATAGGATCGTAGAATATTTATTCCTTTCCCATGTGAAGTCGTATGGTCATGTAACTTTGGGAAACATCTATTAGAGTCATTTCTCATGTTCATGATTTTTGTCGATTTTTAAATGACCATTTTGCCCTTAGTTGGTACTGTTTTGGTTATAACTTTTGATTGGAAAGGAATTTTGACCTGAAACCACTTCCATTGGATTCGTTTGATGGTTTACCTTTCCGTAGAGTGGTCATAATTGTAACAACCCGTATTTTCAATAACCTGTTATAACATAAATGGAGGCAGAATTAAACTGTAAAATCTGAATCAAGGGAAACGGACTATGCCATTGCGTTCGTCTCGGAAAAATACGCGAAATAGAGTCCGAGTTTTCGAAAATCGGAGTCCGTATGACCAAGATGTGGCCTCGCGAAGTTTCACGAAAAATTCCCAAATTAAAGTATACTTAATTAAGTGAAATGGGTTGCGCAGAGAAATATATATATATTGATATATATATATATATAATTGAAAATTAAATAAATAAATATGCAAAAATGTTCAAAACAGCGAATTGGGAGAGGGGAATAACCGAACCGGCCGATTTTTGAGGTCGACCCAAGCCCGCTGGGTCGACTAGGGGTTAATCCAGGGTGTTTGGCTGTCAACCCGTGGGCCGATTCGCTCAAATGCAGATTTTGCATTTGGATGGTTCTCATGGTTCATCTTTAATCTAAAGGCCCTAGATGGTTCCTACACTTGACTTCTTCCCCAAGACATGCTTTGATGGCTTGGATTGAATCTAGGTTTAATCCTATGGCCTAAAACACTTGCCTAATCTATAAATAAGACCCTAACCTATCCTAAATCCTCATTATTCATTCATGCAACTAAACTATGGCAAAATTGCTACTCTCATGGCCTCCACTCAACTATCCTAGCCTCCACTTCATTTCTATGAGAGGTTTCATGATCATGAGAGTATTAGAGAGTCCCTATGTTAGTATGAGAGCTTCTCAAGTTGATTTCAAGGCAAAAGCTTTGATCTTTGTTCATAAAGATGGTATTTTTGTTGATTTGGAGTGTTCATCTTTGGGTTTTTGGGTGATGGCATGCATAGGCTTCATCACAAGCTTTAGATTAATCGATTTAGGCCTTCATAGCAATGTAAGCCCTTTTCCTACTCTTAGATATTAACTATGAAGTTAAATGTTCATGTTGCAAGTTTGGGTTTGATCATTGAGAATGATACATGCTATCATGTCATGCAAGTTTATGAAGTCATTATCTTGATCTTATGAGCTAAAAGTTACAACCTTTATGTTGAAATGTTGCATTATGCAACATGAGAACCTTCATAATCTTTATGTCAACTTGCATATGAAGTCATAACCCTTATATGATGATATATGCGAGTTTCTAGTCATCATTCCATGTCTTTTGTCACCATGATTCGTTTATGTGCCAAGTTTGGGTTTATGCATGTTTTTGTGAGGCTTAAGAATGTAACATGCAAGCTAATGAACACATTTGTGCCTCATTTGCCACCATGATTAACTTGTGGCTTAATATCCATTTTTGACATACCTTTTCCAAGTCTCTTCTTTTAATCCATTACGTTGTTGTGAACGTATATGCGAGTTTAAAAAGCGTTGGGGTCACATTATGGGAAAACATAATGATATGAACATGATTTGGGTAAATGGGTATAAACATGACAACATGTAACGTTAAGTATGACATGTGTTTATACTTGAAAACATGACTTGAAATATAACATGGAAGTTGACATGTAAGTATGCATAAAAACACAAGCTTGGGAATTTACCTATTAAGTTAGGTCTACCCTTTGGGAATTTACCTATTAAGTTAGGTCTACCCAAATGCTTGAATAACTTGTAACATGTTTTGGAAACATGACGAACATGACACTTAGATAATATAAGTGTGGCCAACTCGAGGTTGGGTTGAGTTTGCAACGTAAAACTACCCAGAACCGACCGGCCTAACTAGTAGTTGCAAACAATAGGACCCAATGTGAGAAGTTGGTCATGTTGTGCTTGAACCCGAGGTTAGACCAAGTTGTGGTGTAAAGCTACCCAGAACCGACCGGCTTAACTAGTAACCACAACAAAGTCTAATGTGAGAGGTTGGGGTGCATTAAGTAATTAATGCCGCATGATAGGGTTAAGTTAATTTGATTAATGACTCTTAACCAAATATGACATGGACAAATGTGTTAAGTAAATTGATTAGGCTAATGATACTTAACAAAACATGACAAGGTTGGGTAGGTTAAGTAACTCGATTTGCCTAATAACACTTAACCATTTTTATACGACTAGTGGACGGGGTTAAGTTAACCAACACTTAATCAATCCAACACGATAATTTGGTAAGGTTAAGTAAGTTTTCTTAATGACACTTAACCGAAAGATACAGTTAATGGATGGGGTTAAGATTAGACTCAACGAGTCTAAACATGATAATCGGATGGGGTTAAGTTAGCCTAGACTTAATTAATCCCACTTGGTAGTTTAATGGGGTTAAGTTGAACACTTAACCAATTTAACTCGTTAGATTGATGTGGTTAAGTGACTTATACTTAACCAATCTAACTCATGAACTTATTGAGGTTAGGTTAACCCATACTTAACCAATATAATGTGAAAACATGATAAGGCTAAGTCATGAATCGCTTGAATACGCTTGACCGATTTGACTCAGTAATTTGATAGGGTCAAGTTAATATACACTTAACCAACTTAAGCATGGTTTGTAGGGTTAAGTCTTGGACTTGGACACTTAGCCAGTTTTGACATGATTTGTAGACGGGTTAAGTCTTGGACTTGGATACTTAGCCAATTTTGACATGATTTGTAGACGGGTTAAGTCATGAACTTAAGTGACACTTAATCCATTATGGAAACCCTAGTTCTGAGAATTAGGTGGATAACCGTAGTTAACAAGGATAACGGGAATAAGGCTAAGAGGTAAACCTTAGTTGAAGAATAACTAAGTAATGATCCTTAGTCAAGGAAATCTAGACCAGCTCATAGATAGATGAGTAACCTGATACGGTAGGTCATCATTTAAGTATACGAGTAGGAGCAAGTATCTGGTTTAGATAAAGGCTCCAGCGAACTGGGTAACGAAGCAGCGGCTTCGGGGAACGTGAGGATATTCTTGGGATCCCTCTATGGGCTGCCAGGTAATTATACTAGGCTCATGTGAGGTTAAGGTCTGCGTTAGAAGAACCAAGAGTATGCCTTGGTTGCTATACGAGCGACCTAAAGACGGGGATGGATAGGGTATAGTCGACGAGACACGGTCGTACCCTAGATAGCATTTCTCGTCAGGCTACCTACCATCTTTGGTCAAGCGTGTACGTACGGAAAGGCAGAGAACACCCAATAGACCATAATTGCTATCTAATTATGGTTGCGGTAAGGCTCGGATTGGGGGTTGGCCAGTAGTGTGTTCTCGTACAGGATTTATCCTGTCTTGTCTTTCGCTAGTTGAGGGAGGGGTCGCGTGGGACCATAGCCACGTATAAAAAAAACAGACCTTAGCATCTGCATCGGCAGATAAATCGTAAACTCCCGACCGAGTCCTGTATTTCTTGATTTGCCCTGTGACAGGACTCGGATGGCACGATGTGATACATGTGCATACAGTCATGGAAAAGCGATTCACGATGAATGCGTGGGAAAAAGGGCGCGGTTGGCGGTTAGCGTAATCCCTAGTGGCCCTAGGTGGTTGAACCCAAACCGAGATACGAAAACGTGCAATAGGTAAGCATAATCCCTAGCAGCCCTAGGTAGCATAAGTCCTAGTTGTACAAACAATAATTCATGTTGGAAGACCCTAGCTAGGTTTAGGGTAACAGTCCAAACCGATCTTAAGGATCATGGAACTATGTTAACGTAATATAGAATCTCATGGGAAAGCCCGTATGGTCTACGGCAAGGGACTGAACATTTACATGGAATAAAACATACAAGTTGAGTAACCTATATATGCGATATATTAGGTTGACATGGACCATTACACGACTTTTGAGTGAGGGTCATTCTTGGTTAACACATGACACGGGGGGGATACTAGTACGGTAGGTGCAGAGCTAAAATACAGGATAGATATCACGGGGCATTATACATGACAGATATCTTGGGGATATTATACTTGATAGAAACCTG
Source organism: Allium sativum (assembly GCA_030737875.1). Classification (NCBI taxonomy): domain Eukaryota; kingdom Viridiplantae; phylum Streptophyta; class Magnoliopsida; order Asparagales; family Amaryllidaceae; genus Allium; species Allium sativum. The sequence goes on from CM060920.1 coordinate 90,480,386, forward strand.
ACGATGTGATACCTTGTTTTATCTTGACATCGTAATTTATCATGACACCTTAGTTTATCTGAGTTCAGTAGTTCATCCTGTTATTTTGATTTAGCTTATCTATCTTGTTATCATGCTTATGTTCATCTCAGTTTCTCATGTCAGTTAACTTTACTAGTTTTTATGCTAATAGTAGATAGGGCTTACTCAGTCTTTTTGACTGACCCGTTTTGTTTTGCCTCTTTTCTTCCGTTTCCCCCCTAGGTTACAGGGAGGAAATACTGTTGTTTAGTTCGGACTTCTTCTGCTTGAAGGTCATCATGGATGGCTTGGACTTTTCTTGGCTAATGGCTACTTTACTGTTTTTACTTGGGGAATAATTTATGAAAATTTCTTTATGCTTCTTTACTATTGCAAGACAGGTTTTGATGTACTCTGATGTAAAAGGCTTTAGACCTTATTTATTCATGTTATGAAAGTTTGATTTTACTTCCGCTATTTTATATGTTCTGTCTTGTGATATTTCTGTGCATGTTTACCAATAATGCCCCTCTAAAGCTAGTGCATTCCTTTGCGAGTGACCCTAGCGGAGGCGGGGTGTTACACGTGGTATCAGAGCAGAAGGTTACCAGACTGGGCAAAAGTTTTTAAAGACCTTCTGAAAACTATTTGAAAAAAAACCGTTTACAAAGAAGCATTTTTCAAGAAAATTTTCTTTTAAAAGAAAAGGCTATTCCCCAAAGGCCATTAGCACTATCCTTGTTTCCTTAATTGAGTCTCTTTTCCTTTCTTTCCTCCATCTGTAGTCACAGTAGTTTTAACTGCGACTAGTCTTTTCTACCTACGAAAGTGCTTTCCATACGATGGAGGTGGTTCTCGAGAGACCAGTGGCCGCGTTATAAGAAAGGATCGTGAGAAAGAAGGATAAAGGTTACGAGCTTAAGGATGAGCAACTTGTTGGTATGGCTTAGTCCTCAAAGGAGGGAGAAAGATGAACAATGAAACCCATGACGAGAGAGTACCTTTGGCATGGTAAAACGGGGCGGATAGTTAAGTATTATGGGACAAGGACAAGATCATCGGGAGGGCAGTAGTATGCTCTCATTTCTAGAGTACCTCGGAAGGAGGGTAACGATCTTGTTAAAGGTTTAGCTTTTCTTCTCTATCATCCCGTTAGGACTTCGTTGTTCGTATCATTTAAGTCTGCTTCGATAGTTGAGTCTCTGCACCTTAAGTACTAGCGTAATAGAGAATCCCATTTTTGTCTCAAAGTCCTATTGGAGAATCAGTCCATTTACACATGACTTGTTTGGATTTGGGAATGTCTATGCCAAGTGTTGAGTTTGGAAATAATGCTTATGTTTATAAGCTATGGATGGATTCTAGGGATGAAGTGGTTATCCAGTAAGGGGTGCCACTCTCGGTTTTGATAGGAGGGTAGTTAGACCTTTTGACTAGCCTTGGTAATGCCCTCGAAGTATCGGGTAACCTTTTTGAGGTTCTGTCATGACTAGTTACTTAGAATCCCTTGATGCCTTTATTGGAAATTTGAAGCCGATCGAGTGGTGTTCGCCAATAAGGCGGATGGTTTACTTCATTTATGCATGGGTTATAGAGATCACCCTAGTAAGTGCGCATGATAACCTGATTGACATCTGTTTACTTTCAAGAGAAAGTTCTTCTACATGGAATGCCTTATAGTATATAAACGAGATCCAAGATTCACTAGTGAATTTTGAAAAGCTTGCATGAGATCATGAGTACGCAGTCATGTTTGCGTCAAGTATTCTAGGAAAAGGATAAGTGCAAGTGGAACGAGAGGCGACGAAGAAATGAGTTCCAGCTCATGTTATGGAAACAGGAATAAGAAGCTACAAAATCGCGAAGTTAAAAGACGACTTTGATGGTCAAAGACTAGATACGCGCATGATATCTCTTTTTGGGAGTATATCCTTGATCCCTGTTTTCTGTAGAGCTTACTTGTAGGCTATCTTTTGTGGACATCCTCTCGGTCCTATTCTCCGTTACAAACCCTGTAAGGAGTTTGTCCTGTTTATCTTCTCGACCCTGTTTCAGGGAATTCTAGGTAGAACCCTATGGATGTAAACATGTATTTGAAACATGTTATGATTGATATGGTTGCAAGTGGTTGCAAGTGGTTGCTCGTGGATGCGCGAATACACATTAGATACTAGCTCGACTCGGTCACATTTCATATTGCATATGCACGAGTATTTATACTTGTTTATGGATGAAATCGAATGTATTATCATGCGGTTGTTGCATATGAATGAATGATTGTGCACGCATATAGTATCTATATGACTAGGACTATTTGCATACATGTTGGATTCATGGCACTATACATATTTTGCATTAGAAAGATTATTCAGGCCTGATCATTAGCATTAGCTAAGGAACATGTACACACACGTTTTGCATATATTCATACAGCATTAGAAATCATCTAAGGACAATGGTTTCTTGTGGATGATGTTTTGAGTAGATGGATGATGGATGGTAGGATATGTTCTTCCTAACTTGGAGATTTCGGGGACGAAATCCTAAAAGGTGGGGAGAATGTAACAACCCGTATTTTCAATAACCTGTTATAACATAAATGGAGGCAGAATTAAACTGTAAAATCTGAATCAAGGGAAACGGGCTATGCCATTGCGTTCGTCTCGGAAAAATACGCGAAATAGAGTCCGAGTTTTCGAAAATCGGAGTCCGTATGACCAAGATGTGGCCTCGCGAAGTTTCACGAAAAATTCCCAAATTAAAGTATACTTAATTAAGTGAAATGGGTTGCGCAGAGAAATATATATATATTGATATATATATATATATATATAATTGAAAATTAAATAAATAAATATGCAAAAATGTTCAAAACAGCGAATTGGGAGAGGGGAATAACCGAACCGGCCGATTTTTGAGGTCGACCCAAGCCCGCTGGGTCGACTAGGGGTTAATCCAGGGTGTTTGGCTGTCAACCCGTGGGCCGATTCGCTCAAATGCAGATTTTGCATTTGGATGGTTCTCATGGTTAATCTTTAATCTAAAGGCCCTAGATGGTTCCTACACTTGACTTCTTCCCCAAGACATGCTTTGATGGCTTGGATTGAATCTAGGTTTAATCCTATGGCCTAAAACACTTGCCTAATCTATAAATAAGACCCTAACCTATCCTAAATCCTCATTATTCATTCATGCAACTAAACTATGGCAAAATTGCTACTCTCATGGCCTCCACTCAACTATCCTAGCCTCCACTTCATTTCTATGAGAGGTTTCATGATCATGAGAGTATTAGAGAGTCCCTATGTTAGTATGAGAGCTTCTCAAGTTGATTTCAAGGCAAAAGCTTTGATCTTTGTTCATAAAGATGGTATTTTTGTTGATTTGGAGTGTTCATCTTTGGGTTTTTGGGTGATGGCATGCATAGGCTTCATCACAAGCTTTAGATTAATCGATTTAGGCCTTCATAGCAATGTAAGCCCTTTTCCTACTCTTAGATATTAACTATGAAGTTAAATGTTCATGTTGCAAGTTTGGGTTTGATCATTGAGAATGATACATGCTATCATGTCATGCAAGTTTATGAAGTCATTATCTTGATCTTATGAGCTAAAAGCTACAACCTTTATGTTGAAATGTTGCATTATGCAACATGAGAACCTTCATAATCTTTATGTCAACTTGCATATGAAGTCATAACCCTTATATGATGATATATGCGAGTTTCTAGTCATCATTCCATGTCTTTTGTCACCATGATTCGTTTATGTGCCAAGTTTGGGTTTATGCATGTTTTTGTGAGGCTTAAGAATGTAACATGCAAGCTAATGAACACATTTGTGCCTCATTTGCCACCATGATTAACTTGTGGCTTAATATCCATTTTTGACATACCTTTTCCAAGTCTCTTCTTTTAATCCATTACGTTGTTGTGAACGTATATGCGAGTTTAAAAAGCGTTGGGGTCACATTATGGGAAAACATAATGATATGAACATGATTTGGGTAAATGGGTATAAACATGACAACATGTAACGTTAAGTATGACATGTGTTTATACTTGAAAACATGACTTGAAATATAACATGGAAGTTGACATGTAAGTATGCATAAAAACACAAGCTTGGGAATTTACCTATTAAGTTAGGTCTACCCTTTGGGAATTTACCTATTAAGTTAGGTCTACCCAAATGCTTGAATAACTTGTAACATGTTTTGGAAACATGACGAACATGACACTTAGATAATATAAGTGTGGCCAACTCGAGGTTGGGTTGAGTTTGCAACGTAAAACTACCCGGAACCGACCGGCCTAACTAGTAGTTGCAAACAATAGGACCCAATGTGAGAAGTTGGTCATGTTGTGCTTGAACCCGAGGTTAGACCAAGTTGTGGTGTAAAGCTACCCGGAACCGACCGGCTTAACTAGTAACCACAACAAAGTCTAATGTGAGAGGTTGGGGTGCATTAAGTAATTAATGCCGCATGATAGGGTTAAGTTAATTTGATTAATGACTCTTAACCAAATATGACATGGACAAATGTGTTAAGTAAATTGATTAGGCTAATGATACTTAACAAAACATGACAAGGTTGGGTAGGTTAAGTAACTCGATTTGCCTAATAACACTTAACCATTTTTATACGACTAGTGGACGGGGTTAAGTTAACCAACACTTAATCAATCCAACACGATAATTTGGTAAGGTTAAGTAAGTTTTCTTAATGACACTTAACCGAAAGATACAGTTAATGGATGGGGTTAAGATTAGACTCAACGAGTCTAAACATGATAATCGGATGGGGTTAAGTTAGCCTAGACTTAATTAATCCCACTTGGTAGTTTAATGGGGTTAAGTTGAACACTTAACCAATTTAACTCGTTAGATTGATGTGGTTAAGTGACTTATACTTAACCAATCTAACTCATGAACTTATTGAGGTTAAGTTAACCCATACTTAACCAATTTAATGTGAAAACATGATAAGGCTAAGTCATGAATCGCTTGAATACGCTTGACCGATTTGACTCAGTAATTTGATAGGGTCAAGTTAATATACACTTCACCAACTTAAGCATGGTTTGTAGGGTTAAGTCTTGGACTTGGACACTTAGCCAGTTTTGACATGATTTGTAGACGGGTTAAGTCTTGGACTTGGATACTTAGCCAATTTTGACATAATTTGTAGACGGGTTAAGTCATGAACTTAAGTGACACTTAATCCATTATGGAAACCCTAGTTCTGAGAATTAGGTGGATAACCGTAGTTAACAAGGATAACGGGAATAAGGCTAAGAGGTAAACCTTAGTTGAAGAATAACTAAGTAATGATCCTTAGTCAAGTAAATCTAGACCAGCTCATAGATAGATGAGTAACCTGATACGGTAGGTCATCATTTAAGTATACGAGTAGGAGCAAGTATCTGGTTTAGATAAAGGCTCCAGCGAACTGGGTAACGAAGCAGCGGCTTCGGGGAACGTGAGGATATTCTTGGGATCCCTCTATGGGCTGCCAGGTAATTATACTAGGCTCATGTGAGGTTAAGGTCTGCGTTAGAAGAACCAAGAGTATGCCTTGGTTGCTATACGAGCGACCTAAAGACGGGGATGGATAGGGTATAGTCGACGAGACACGGTCGTACCCTTGATAGCATTTCTCGTCAGGCTACCTACCATCTTTGGTCAAGCGTGTACGTACGGAAAGGCAGAGAACACCCAATAGACCATAATTGCTATCTAATTATGGTTGCGGTAAGGCTCGGATTGGGGGTTGGCCAGTAGTGTGTTCTCGTACAGGATTTATCCTGTCTTGTCTTTCGCTAGTTGAGGGAGGGGTCGCGTGGGACCATAGCCACGTATAAAAAAACAGACCTTAGCATCTGCATCGGCAGATAAATCGTAAACTCCCGACCGAGTCCTGTATTTCTTGATTTGCCCTGTGACAGGACTCGGATGGCACGATGTGATACATGTGCATACAGTCATGGAAAAGCGATTCACGATGAATGCGTGGGAAAAAGGGCGCGGTTGGCAGTTAGCGTAATCCCTAGTGGCCCTAGGTGGTTGAACCCAAACCGAGATACGAAAACGTGCAATAGGTAAGCATAATCCCTAGCAGCCCTAGGTAGCATAAGTCCTAGTTGTACAAACAATAATTCATGTTGTAAGACCCTAGCTAGGTTTAGGGTAACAGTCCAAACCGATCTTAAGGATCATGGAACTATGTTAAAGTAATATAGAATCTCATGGGAAAGCCCGTATGGTCTACGGCAAGGGACTGAACATTTACATGGAATAAAACATACAAGTTGAGTAACCTATATATGCGATATATTAGGTTGACATGGACCATTACACGACTTTTGAGTGAGGGTCATTCTTGGTTAACACATGACACGGGGGGGATACTAGTACGGTAGGTGCAGAGCTAAAATACAAGATAGATATCACGAGGCATTATACGTGACAGATATCTTGGGGATATTATACTTGATAGAAACCTGACGATGTGATACCTTGTTTTATCTTGACATCGTAATTTATCATGACACCTTAGTTTATCTGAGTTCAGTAGTTCATCCTGTTATTTTGATTTAGCTTATCTATCTTGTTATCATGCTTATGTTCATCTCAGTTTCTCATGTCAGTTAACTTTACTAGTTTTTATGCTAATAGTAGATAGGGCTTACTCAGTCTTTTTGACTGACCCGTTTTGTTTCGCCTCTTTTCTTCCGTTTCCCCCCTAGGTTACAGGGAGGAAATACTGTTGTTTAGTTCGGACTTCTTCTGCTTGAAGGTCATCATGGATGGCTTGGACTTTTCTTGGCTAATGGCTACTTTACTGTTTTTACTTGGGGAATAATTTATGAAAATTTCTTTATGCTTCTGTACTATTGCAAGACAGGTTTTGATGTACTCTGATGTAAAAGGCTTTAGACCTTATTTATTCATGTTATGAAAGTTTGATTTTACTTCCGCTATTTTATATGTTCCGTCTTGTGATATTTCTGTGCATGTTTACCAATAATGCCCCTCTAAAGCTAGTGCATTCCTTTGCGAGTGACCCTAGCGGAGGCGGGGTGTTACAATAATAGCCAAACGGACTTACCGTTTGGGAGATATGGCTGAAATAAAGTTTGGAGGGTGAAAAACTGCTTAACCGGGCCAAATCGGGTGATTAGTGAGTAGGCCCATAACCCATTTCGGGATTAGGGTTATGGGGAGGCTGAAATGAAGTAGAGAATCATTCCATTTCAGTTTCCTAGCCTCCACTTATCATCAAGGAACCCTAAAAATGGCCTCTAACCACTAAATCACCTCCAAATCACCTTTTGGTCAAGGATTTGGTTTATCAACCTCTAATCAAGGAAGATCTATACCAAAGCAACATTGGAGCTGCTGTTTAGCATTGGGATTCACATCAAATCAGAGATTTATTTCAGATCTTAGTTTATTTGTGGCTAAGGTGAGTGATTTGCATAGTTTTGCACTAATTATGGCTAATTAGGGGTGATTAGTGTTAATTAGCGAATTTAAACATGATAAAATTCGGGAAAAATGTTCATAAATTCTTAAATGATGTTTTAGACCTCTGATATGAATTTGGGTTAATTTGGTTAAGTTTTGCTAATCCTATCATTAGTTTCACCTAAACATGCTTAAGGGGAAATGTGGGATTTTGGGTATGTTTGATCCATTTTAACCTATCATATTGATGTTTTGATGTTTGTGGTTGATTATGCATGTTGCTATGACTGTATGAAATGCTTTGTGATTGGTTTCAATAGTTAGAATGGTCGAAAACGTCGTCGAATGGCGTAAACACTTGCTGGAACAGTTTCAGAAAACAGTGCAGGTTTCGGATCGGATCGGATATGGGGCTCGGATCGGATATGTTAAACTCGGCAAGGGATTCGATCGGATCAGAACCTGACACTTGAGAAAATTGGCGAAAAGGAAGGCCACGCTACTGAATTGGGATCGGATTGGATTAAGGAGGAGAGATCGGAGCGGAAAGAGGAGGATGGATCGGATCGAAGCACGTGAAGGATGAGGAGACGGATCGGAGCGGAAGCATGAACTGGAGGGGAAATGGCACCCGACCCGACCCGAAGTAAAGCACCCGACCCGAACCAAGGAGAGACACCCGACCCGAACTGTACCAGAAGAGGACCCGGCCCGAAGCAATGGAGGATACCCGACCCGAACCGACGGCTTGAGGAGGAACTCGACCCGACCCAGTATTGACCAATAACCCGAGATGTAAAGGTAGTCCAATATGGGAAGTTAGAGCTCAGGATTCAATTGGGAACCGATGAGTTCACATCATGGTTGGGCTTTGCTGCGGGGCGTGTGCTAAGGAGTTGTCGACGTTCATAACTTCGATTCACCACTAAAAATGAATGATGGCTACTTATCAGTGCAGTAGGGTCATTATGACCTGAGGGGCAAGGTGATGGTAGCAAGACTACGTTATCAGTGCAGTAGGGTCATTATGACCCGAGGGGCAAGGTGATGCGCAGTAAGACTATGAGCCAGTGCAGTGGGGTCAATGCGACTCCATGGGGCAAAGTGGACATAGTAAGGGTTAGTAAGGCTATGAGCCAGTGCAGTGGGGTTCGTGTGACTCCATGGGGAAAAGTGGACATAGCGAAGGATTTGTGGCTACGTTACCAGTGCAGTGAAGCCATTTATGACTTCATGGGGCAGAGTGATCGTAGCAAGGTATGTTGGGTGATCGAATTGGTGAATATCGTATGCTTTACGCACTGAGTGAGAGATGTGAGGATGGATGCTAAGTTTGATTGTTTGCCATCACTATGACATGCACACCTCCCCCACCTCCGTATCTTTACACCGTTCGATATGGTACCTTAGAGTGTTGTACAGTATGTAGTGCTAACTCATTGGTTGCAGGTTCAGGTATGTTTTAGTCTACCTGTTATTGCTCACTTTAGATGCTTATCGCTCATACTAGGCTTTATGTCTGACCCAGAGTTTTATGTCTCCTCTTATTACTCTGGGTGCTCACACGAGCAGACTAGAGACAGGTTAGCTGGTGATGCGCGAGTAGCTGATTCGGAGGCGGGCAGGAGGCTTCCACGTATGATATATATATATATATATGCACATTCTCCCTGTGTCGTTGGTGGTCGCTACTTGGGCATTAGTAGTGTACCTCATTTATCTTGCTTTTGTTTTGAGACAGTTTGAAAGTTGTAATAAGCTGTACTTTGAATTTCCGTTGCCATGATGTTTAGTTTTGGTTTTCAGCTTATGCACTGTCTCTCCTGTTTTATGTCAAATATGTTATTATTATACTTTGTTCTATGCGCTGTGAGGCATTCTACAGGTTCCTTGTTAGTTCATTTCCTTCTTCCTTTTTCCTTCTGACGACCCGTTCCGTGCTAACTGGACATGTGTACAGCGCACCTTTGGAGTAAATGTCGGTTGGTGCAGGGCGGGCCGTCACACTTGGTATCAGAGCTCTAGGTTGCGTAGTTAACCTAGGGAAAGACACTAGGGAGAGATAGTACGTATATGAGAGCGCGTATTTGTGATTACTTTGGTTTTCAAAAGCTATATATATATGCTATTAGTAGTATAAGAATGAAGTCGCACTGCACTAGCACCACTATGGGGTCGTTAATCGTTTCCCTTTTTCAGATTGACGATGAGCCGAGACACGAGGGGTGCTGGTAGAGGGACCAACCAGGGGAATGCCGCTGACATGAGGGCGATGTTTACTAACCTCATGAGAGACATGCTTAGAGAAGTGCAAGGGGCAGTCCCCAATCCCGGAGTTGGTGTTGGCCCAGTAGTGCAGGCGCCTAGGGTCGATTTCGCCAAGTTGTGCAAGGATTACACTAATCTTGGTGGGAAGCCGTTTCACAGGACGGAGTCGGCCACAGATGTTCGAGATTGGATGGATAACTGTGATCGTATCTTTGATGACTTGGGTCTTGAGGATGCGATGAAGAGAAGGCTAGCGTCTCGTCAGCTGCAAGGGCGAGCGATGAATTGGTGGAATGCCATTAGAACAGCTACTCCAGAAGATCATGTTACTTGGGATAAGTTCAAGGCTCGCTTTAGCGAGAAGTTTATTCCAGCTGCCCAGAAGTCAGTGTTGTTTAAGAGGTTCTTGGAACTCAAGCAGAACGGAAGGGCAGTTTCTGATTATATTGCTGAGTTCGACACTTTGTCGAAGTATGGACTGTCTCTTATCGACACTCCTGAGAAGAAGAATGAGAAGTTTATTATTGGTTTGGATGGATACTTGGGGGAAAGGCTTATCAATCACATCGATGAGACTATTGAATCGATTGTGGGGAAAGCTTTGAGATCAGAGAGTCTTTACCCTAAGTCAAAGACTGAGGCTGCATCTGCAGAAGGGCCAAAGCCGCAAGCAGGCGGTGGAGGCAAGAATAACTCTCAGAATAAGAGGAAGCAGGACCAATCAAAAGGTGGCCAGAAAAAGAGCAAGAAGGATGTTGAGTGCTTCAGCTGTGGAAAGAAGGGCCATTATGCTAAAGAATGACGGGCCAAGCCAGCGGAAAGGAAGTGCTACAACTGTGGTCAAGTGGGACATCATAAGGATAAGTGTCCGCAACCTCTTAAGGAGAAGCAGATTGTGAAAGCATATGCTATTGATGCTGTTCCTTCTTCGTCGAATGCCCCAACTGCGGCGAAGAAAGGAAAGAATGTTGTTATTCAAGGTATGCTTTCTATTTATGATGTACCAGTTCGAGTTTTGTTTGATACTGGGGCTTCCCGTTCCTTCATATCTAGTGACCTGGTAGATAGGTTGGGACTGGAACCCGAGATAGTCGATAGACCATTGGTTGTGACGAACCCGATTGGTGGTTCGACTAGCCTTAGTATGATTTGCAGGAATTTGGTCTTATCGAGTCATGGATGTATGTTTGTATGTGATTGCTTTGTTTTGGGCTTTACTGGTATGGCATTATATTGGGAGTCGATTGGCTCCAAAGATACGGGGTGGTGGTAGACTGTGAGGGCTTTTTGGTGACAGCAAGGGCGGATGATGGGCGGAGGGTAGTGTTTGGTAGTCTACCTAGTGATGGGGTTATGGCTAGTTTTGTAAATTCCCTCGACATCCCGCAGGATGAGTTGTCAGATGTGCCCGTGGTTGGCCAGTATCCGGACGTCTTCGAGGAGGTGACCGGGCTTCCACCACACCGAGAGATTGAGTTCCGTATTGATTTAGTGAAAGATGCCAGACCTATAGTGATGCCACTTCGTCGTATGGCACCAAGGGAGCAGCGAGAGCTCGGGGTGCAAGTCAGCAATCTTTTGAAGAAGGGATTTATTAGAAGGAGTGTCTCCGAGTGTTGAGCACCAGTTGTGTTTGCCACTAAGGCAGATGGTTCCCTTCGTTTGTGTGTGGACTATCGCGAGTTGAATAAGGTGACGAGGAAGAATAAGTATCCTCTAACACGGATAGATGATTTGTTTGATTAACTGGAAGGAGCAAAAGTCTTCTCCCAGTTGGACCTCGCGACAGGATTTCATCAGCTCCGAGTAGCAGATGAGAGTGTTCCGAAAACGGCATTTAGGACGCCGTCTGGATTTTATGAGTGGTTGGTCATGCCATTTGGGTTGACCAATGCACCAGCCTACTTTGTGGATCTTATGAATCGAGTATTCAGAGATCAGTTGAATAAGTTTGTTCTTGTGTTCGTGGATGATATCCTTGTTTACTCAAGGACAGAGGAGGAACACAAGGGACACTTGAGGATAGTGATGGAGGTGTTGAGGAAACACCAATTGAGAGCGAAATTGTCTAAGTGTCATTTTTGGAGAAGGGAAGTGAGATTCTTGGGTCATGTTGTTTCCGAGAGTGGTATTGCCGTGGACCCTACGAAGGTGGCTACGGTACAGGATTGGCCTACACCCAAGAATGCAACAGATGTAAGAAGTTTCTTGGGATTAGCTGGATATTATCGTAAGTTTTTCCAGGACTTCTCCAAGATAGCAGCACCGTTGACTCAGTTGACTAAGAAGAATCAGTCCTTCGTCTGGGACGGAGTGTGTGAGGATGCCTTCAAGGGTCTAAAGGAGAAGTTGACGCATGCGCCAGTGTTAGTCATTCCTAAAGGAAATGAAGAGATGACGGTATACACGGATGCTTATGGTACCGGACTGGGTGCAGTATTGATGCAAGGAGGTAGGGTTGTAGCTTATGCTAGTCGACAGCTAAAGCCGCATGAGAAGAAGTATCCTACCCATGATTTGGAATTGGCAGCGATTGTATTTGCGCTGAAGATGTGGAGACACTATCTCTTGGGAGAAAGATTTGAGTTGTTTACCGATCATAAATCGTTAAAGTATATCTTCTCCCAGAAGGATCTGAATCTCCGTCAGCAGAGATGGTTAGAGTTCTTGGCTTCGTATGATTTTGATATCGCATACACACCTGGGAAAGGTAATGCGGTAGTCGATGCCTTGAGTAGGAGACATGCCAGTTTAGGGGCAATGTTTCTTGAATGGAAGCAACTGGAGTATATCGCGGGGTTTGATTTCAGACCAAAGTGCGAATTGGATCCAGTCATGCTAGCTAGTTTGACGATCAGACCCACTTTGATAGAGAGGATTGGTTCTAGTCAGAGGGACGATCCTAACCTATTGGAAATCATCTCCAAGTTAGAGAAGGGTATCGATGGGGAGATGAATGTGTATGGGCTTGATCGAGATGGATGGCTTCGGAAGAATGGAAGACTAGTTGTGCCCAACGTGAATGGTTTGAGAGATGAAGTGCTTAGAGAATGTCATCACTCAAAACTAACTATACATCCCGGTGGTAATAAGATGTATCGAGATATGAGACAGACTTACTACTGGGAAGGGATGAAAAGAGACGTTGGGAAGTTTATATCCAAATGCATGAATTGCCAGCTAGTTAAAGCCGAGCAAAAGAAGCTTAGTGGTTTGTTGCAACCATTAGAAATTCCCGAATGGAAATGGGAGCAAGTCTCGATGGATTTCATCGATGGTTTACCAAGGACTAGATCAGGATGTGATAGCATTTGGGTATTGGTGGATCGATTGACTAAGAGTGCAAGATTTATGCCAGTTAAATCGACCAGGACGGCAGCCAAGTTGGCAGAATTGTATATGAAGTGGGTAGTGAGATTTCATGGAGTACCCAAAAGCATTGTAAGTGACCGAGACCCGTTGTTCACTAGTGGGTTTTGGAAGAGCTTACAAGAGGCTCTAGGGTCAGAGTTACATCTCAGTACCGCATATCATCCTCAGACCGACGGTCAGACGGAGAGGGTGAATCGTATATTGGAAGATCTCTTAAGAGCTTGTATATTGGATTTTGGTGGATCATGGGATGACCATTTGCATCTAGTAGAGTTTGCATATAATAATAGTTACCAATCCAGTATCGGTATGGCTCCATATGAAGCTTTGTACGGAAGACCATGCAACTCACCATCATGTTGGATAGAGACTGGCGAGAAGTTTGTGCTTGGACCAGATGTGGTGAGAGAAACTTCAGATAAGATTAAGATCATTCAGCAACGAGTGAAAGCTGCCCAAGATAGGCAGAAGAGTTATGCTGATAAGAGGAGAAGAGACTTAAAATTCTCCATTGGTGACTTGGTGTTTGTCAAAATTTCTCCGTTGAAGAGCGTGATACGATTTGGCAGGAGAGGCAAGTTGGCACGAAGATTTGTTGGCCCATTCCCTGTTCTTGAACTAGTCGGGAATTTGGCTTATAGAGTTGGCTTACCAGAGAAAATGGCGGGAGTTCACAATGTATTTCATGTTTCCCAACTAAGGAAGTTCGTTCATGACTCAGATATGACTATTTCACCTGATCAGTTAGAGGACTTCGAAGTAGAACCCGAGGCGGTTGGGAACCGCAAGCCGATTCGTATTGTGGGGCACGATACGAAGCAACTTCGAAGGAAGGCGGTGAAGTTAGTCAAGGTTCAGTGGGGCGACGACGAGAATGATTGTACTTGGGAGACAGAGGAGAGCATTAGGAAGTCGTATCCAGAACTCTTTGCCTGGTAAGATTTACTTTGCGATTTAGTTTTCCGCATGCTAGGGTAGATTTGTTTTGTTTGTTTGCATATTTGATTATTGTTTTATGATTGATAGGCATGCAGGACCGTTGTGTGTGTTTTGATTAGGGAATTTCGGGGGCGAAATTTCTTAAGGGGGGGGGAGAGTGTAATGACCCGTATTCTACACATCATAGGATCGTAGAATATTTATTCCTTTCCCATGTGAAGTCGTATGGTCGTGTAACTTTGGGAAACATCTATTAGAGTCATTTCCCATGTTCATGATTTTTGTCGATTTTTAAATGACCATTTTGCCCTTAGTTGGTACTGTTTTGGCCATAACTTTTGATTGGAAAGGAATTTTGACCTGAAACCACTTCCATTGGATTCGTTTGATGGTTTACCTTTCCGTAGAGTGGTCATAATAGGCAAACAGACTTACCGTTTGGGAGATATGGCTGAAATAAGGTTTGGAGGGTGAAAAACTGCTTAACCGGGCCAAATCGGGTGATTAGTGAGTAGGCCCATAACCCATTTCGGGATTAGGGTTATGGGGAGGCTGAAATGATGTAGAGAATCATTCCATTTCAGTTTCCTAGCCTCCACTTATCACCAAGGAACCCTAAAAATGGCCTCTAACCTCTAAATCACCTCCAAATCACCTTTTGGTCAAGGATTTGGCTTAGCAACCTCTAATCAAGGAAGATCTATACCAAAGCAACATTGGAGATGCTGTTTAGCATTGGGATTCACATTAAATCAGAGATTTATTTCAGATCTTAGTTTATTTGTGGCTAAGGTGAGTGATTTGCATAGTTTTGCACTAATTATGGCTAATTAGGGGTGATTAGTGTTAATTAGCGAATTTAAACATGATAAAATTCGGGAAAAATATTCATAAATTCTTAAATGATGTTTTAGACCTCTGATATGAATTTGGGTTAATTTGGTTAAGTTTTGCTAATCCTATCATTAGTTTCACCTAAACATGCTTAAGGGGAAATGTGGGATTTTGGGTATGTTTGATCCATTTTAACCTATCATATTGATGTTTTGATGTTTGTGGTTGATTATGCATGTTGCTATGACTGTATGAAATGCTTTGTGATTGGTTTCAATAGTTAGAATGGTCGAAAACGTCGTCGAATGGCGTAAACACTTGCTGGAACAGTTTCAGAAAACAGTGCAGGTTTCGGATCGGATCGGATATGGGGCTCGGATCGGATATGTTGAACTGGGCAAGGGATTTGATCGAATCGGAACCTGACACTTGAGAAAATTGGCGAAAAGGAAGGCCACGCTACTGAACTGGGATCAGATCGGATTAAAGAGGAGAGATCGGAGCGGAAAGAGGAGGATGGATCGGATCGAAGCACGTGAAGGATGAGGAGACGGATCAGAGCGGAAGCATGAACTGGAGGGGAAATGGCACCCGACCCGACCCGAAGTAAAGCACCCGACCCGGACCAAGGAGAGACACCCGACCCGAACCGTACCAGAAGAGGACCCGACCCGAACCAATGGAGGATACCCGACCCGAACCGACGGCTTGAGGAGGAACCCGACCAGACCCAGTATTGACCAATAACCCCAGATGCAAAGGTAGTCCAATATGGGAAGTTAGAGCTCAGGATCCAATTGGGAACCGATGAGTTCACTTCATGGTTGGGCTTTGCTGCGGGGCGTGTGCTAAGGAGTTGTCGACGTTCATAATTTCGATTCACCACTAAAAATGAATGATGGCTACTTATCAATGCAGTAGGGTCATTATGACCTGAGGGGCAAGGTGATGGTAGCAAGACTACGTTATCAGTGCAGTAGGGTCATTATGACCCGAGGGGCAAGGTGATGCGTAGTAAGACTATGAGCCAGTGCAGTGGGGTCATTGCGACTCCATGGGGCAAAGTGGATATAGTAAGGGTTAGTAAGGCTATGAGCCAGTGCAGTGGGGTTCTTGTGACTCCATGGGGCAAAGTGGACATAGCGAAGGATTTGTGGCTACAATATCAGTGCAGTGAAGCCATTTATGACTTCATGGGGGCAGAGTGATCGTAGCAAGGTATGTTGGGTGATCGAAGTGGTGAATATCGTATGCTTTACGCACTGAGTGAGAGATGTGAGGATGGATGCTAAGTTTGATTGTTTGCCATCACTATGACATGCACACCTCCCCCACCTCCGTATCTTTACACCGTTCGATATGGTACCTTAGAGTGTTGTACAATATGTAGTGCTAACTCTTTGGTTGCAGGTCCAGGTTCAGGTATGTTTTAGTCTACCTGTTATTGTTCACTTTAGATGCTTATCGCTCATACCAGGCTTTATGTCTGACCCAGAGTTTTATGTCTCCTCTTATTACTCTGGGTGCTCACACGAGCAGACTAGAGACAGGTTAGCTGGTGATGCGCGAGTAGCTGATTCAGAGGCGGCCAGGAGGCTTCCACGTATGATATATATATATATATATATGCACATTCTCCATGTGTCGTTGGTGGTCGCTACTTGGGCATTAGTAGTGTACCTCATTTATCTTGCTTTTGTTTTGAGACAGTTTGAAAGTTGTAATAAGCTGTACTTTGAATTTCCGCTGCCATGATGTTTAGTTTTGGTTTTCAGCTTATGCACTGTCTCTCCTGTTTTATGTCAAATATGTTATTATTATATTTTGTTCTATGCGCTGTGAGACATTCTACAGGTTCCTTGTTAGTTCATTTCCTTCTTCCTTTTTCCTTCTGACGACCCGTTCCGTGCTAACTGGACATGTGTACAGCGCACCTTTGGAGTAAATGTCGGTTGGTGCGGGGCGGGCCGTCACAGAAGCGAATATTTTGTTTTAAGAGAGAAAAGTTAAATTTGTACAAAGAGAAAAAAAAACTATTGGCCCCTCCTTTTTTTAAAGATAGATGAACCTAATGTAATTTACAATTTTTCTAGAATTATATAATGACGGTTAGATTAATTTCAACAAAAGATTTCTTAGCCAGTTAACGGGCAGGAGTTATCAGTGCACCAAGAATCACCCTAGCAATGCAACCGAAGGTTTAAGTACCTTCAGAGGAACAACCGGTATAATATTTACAAATCACTGTAATATTTATAAACGGTTATTACTCTGCCGTAGTCTAGGCATCGAGAAATAATCCGTTAGAAATAAACCAATTTGTCAAAATATAATGAAGTCCTTAGAAAATAAACAAAAAACTATGATGAACGCAATTTTTTTGGAATATTTTAATCAATCACGGAACGAACAGTCTTAGAACGGTCATAGAACAATCACGGAACAAGAAATTGCAGAAATAAATTTTTACAAGCAAGTCGCGGAACCTGCACAAACTCTTTACAAGCAATTTTTTGTATATTTTTAAGCAAGTAGCAGCAACAGGTCCTGTAGAGTTTAGAAAATTCTCACCTAGATCGGCAGTCTGTCCAGTGCAACTGAGTAGCGCTAGCGTGTTCACACCGCACTTGGTGTGCAACCACTCCAACAATTCAAATTCTGCTAATTTCTTGACTGTTTGACCTTTGAAATCCCTGTTCGTTTGCTTGAACTATATTCTTGCTTTTGGTTCTGTATTTTTTTGGGAAAGAAAACAAAAATGCCACTAAAACGAAAACAAAAGAAAACTAAGACAAGTGAACTAACGAACTAGAAACAAATGAACAAAAATAAATCCTAACTTAAACAAAAACAAAAGAGATGTTTTTTTTTTGAATAATGAAAAAGAACTTAAAAGGAAAACTAAATTAAATTCTAATCTAAATTAAAAAATTAAAATTCTATATAAAGAAACAAATATACTCCACTAAACTAGCCCACAAATTCTTAAAAGCTTACACCCACAATCCCACAGGCTATGTTAACCTAAGCCCGGCCCTATAGCACCACAAATATACTTCCAGAAGGATTCTATTCCCACTTCGATTGCAAAAATGGAAAAGAATGAAATTTTGGAAACAAAAATTTAGACCCAATTAAAAAATTTTGTGGCTTTCGAAATCACTAAGTGAACGGGGTACTGGGGTTTTTTCAGTTGGGGATTTTTTTTTTGTGCGTGGATGAGGATGACGGGTTGGATGTAGTTGCAACAATGAGGGTTGAGAGGGAGATTAGCAATGCAGGGTGTAGGTGGACATGGGTGAAGCAACTTGGAGATGAGATGCTTGTTTGGAATTTTGGTTTCTGGTGGATGGACGTGAACGTGGTGTGGCAGTTGTAGAATTGTGGTCTGTAGTTTTTGATGGAGTGGATGATGTATGGATTATGTATGGAGAAGGATGCTGTTGTGAATGGTTTGGAGAATGGATTGATGGACGGGATTTGATGATGTTTAGAAAATGGTGTAAGAAATGCTAGAGAATAGAATGTTAAGAGGAGATTGGTTTATAAAGGATTGTGAATTGTGAATAGAATATGGCAGAGAAGGGAAGAAAATTATAGAGAGAGGACAAGAAAAAGGAAAGAAATAAATGATTAAAGGAGAAAGGGAAAGAAGTAAAAGAGAAAAAAAATGGAAAGATATAATTTTAATTAATCACTGGAAAGAAAAAGAAGGAAGGCAGTCAAGAAATAAATGAAAGAAGGGAAAGGAAATTAAAAAGGGAGTAAAAAGAAAGCACTATTTTTTTTTTGCAAGAATTGTAAAAAGGAGAGAAATAAATGAGAGAGAGAGATAAAGGGAAAGAAATAAAGGAAATTGAAAACACAAAAAATGGGAAAGAGACTGGACAAAAGGCAGGTGTTAATTTTTTTCTTTCTTTTTTCTAATAACTGGAAGATAAATGACTGGATTTTTTTTAATGAAGAGAGATGCAAGAGGCAGATAGCACAAACAGATATTCACAAATGCAATTACAAACACACAGAGAAAACAAACAACACAATTTAACACAACCAAAAATAAACAAATAAAAGCAGTACCACGCATAAAATGATCAAACAAACAAGATTTTTTTTAAATAAATAAAAACACACACAAAACAAACACTAACAACAAATGCAATTCACACAACTGATTACAAAATGGAACAATAACCAATTTTTTTTTTTTTAGGAAAGATAACTAAGAACACTAAAACAAGGCACAATGACGTACACAAACAAATAAATAAAAGTGAAATAAAACAAACAAACATACAATCTTTTTTTTTTCTTTTTTTCAGTAGAACAAAAATAAGAAAATTAATTCGAAGAATAAAATTAAAACTAATTTCTTTCCCAGGCAACGATGCCAAAAACTTGTTTGGAAATGGCGGTTCTATGGAATTAGAAAACCGTTGACAAATATCGTAATAATAACCGCAAGCGCACGGCGTACATTCGTAATACGTGGCGAATATGGGTCGATCCGTAGGGAAAGAATTTATTCTAATCTTACTCAATCAAATTAAGCCGAAAGTGAGTGAAATTGTTAACTATAAACTAAAAGAAAACTAACGATGTTAAAATGAATACAAATATGAGACTAAGAGACAATTTAGGAGTAGATTCACTATCAACATCAATCTAATTAACATAAAAAATGGCTCTAACTCTCTTTAATAACTAGCACATTAAGTGTTGTATTCATACAAGCATGACTTATATGCTAGAAAATTCAAGCTACATAAATCATCGAATTTCAATACAAACTTAAAGCCCTAATTATCACATAGAAAATAATAGTTCTAATAAAAATGAAATATTATGAGTATGTTCTATATGTTAATATTCACTAACAACATACAACATCAAGGATGCTTTCAATTTTAATGTCACTACTTTTTCCAAAATGAATTAGATTGTGATAAAGTATGATTCTATTAATGATATGAGTATAACACATTTGGGAATAATCAACCAACATATGCTATCAATTTGCACCATATAAAGTCTTTACTTTATCTATATCCAATTTTAGATTAAGCTCAAATAAGAGAGTTAGAAACATGAAATTCTTAAGTTAATTATTCATGAATCATGAGAGCTTCACAACCCCTAAATTGAAGGGGCTTAACTACTCATAATGGATTCAATGATAACATAAAGAGATTTCATTATAAAAGACAACAAAAGAAAAGAGAACTATATTAAAATTACACTAAAAAAATTACATAAAAGAAATGGCTAAGAAGCCATGGAAGAGAAATAGAGTTTTTGATTTCAGCCACTCTAAACTAAATAAAATCAAGATGATTTTTACATCAACATAAAGGGGTTTTTATACATGGGAAAAACCCTAATTCAACATTAGTGTGCGACTAAGAATGCCCTTCATTAAGCTTCATTTTGTCTTTAGCAATAATGTATCATGAAGTCTTTTTATTTGTCTCCACTAAAGAAGGAGGGAGAGTGGGTGAGGTCCTCCACCAATCTTCTATTTGAATTGATTCCTTCTTCATTGATCGATTTCCCTTTTTTTTGGGCAAGGTATTGATTTCCTTCTTATTGGTAAGACATTGATTTCCTCTTTTTTCCTTTTTATGCATGTATATCTTTATGAAGTCCTTTTCTGCATGAATCAAATCTATACAAAAACAATGAAAAATGTCCAAGTAAAAATTCTCAAAATAACTCAAGCACAAAAATGACCATTTCCCCCTATATGATGATGAATGCATGATGTTTTGAAATCAATTGAGTTACAGTTTAAACATGATAAAATACCTATAAATGACATTTATTAGCACTAAACAAGACTAAATATGTGAATATAAATGTGCATTTTTACGTGCACATCATGGTTTTTTGTGAATTTGCATAATTTTAGTGATAATCGTCATATTCATGTTGTTAGTGATTTCATAACATGTATATGATCGTGTTTGGTAAGTTGGATGAGTTGGTTTCGTCGAATTCGTGGCTTGGCGAAGTTTTGGTCGAAAACAGAGTTGGATTGGGGTAGTGCAGGTTTTGGATCGGTCATCACGGAAGTGATCGGTCGGCTGTTGTGTGGCTTGGGGAGCAAGTCAAGGTGGATCAGTCAAATGGTGTTCGGGTTGGTCCTGAAGCAATGGACCGATCGGTATTCTTCTAGTTGGACCGATCGTTGTACTTCTGGTTGGACCGGTTAGTGCTCTTCTGGCTGGACTGATCGGCCCTCTTGTGGTCAGGTCGGTTAGTGCAGAGGAGGTCGGTGTCTCCAAAAGTACAGGTAGGTAGGTCATTTCTGGAAAAAAATTATTTTGGCTACGACCCGGGATTGAACAAAAGAGCTTGAAAAAAATTCGGGGGCAACCCTCCGAACCCTAGCCACAGCGTAGTGATGTAATTTGGCTCGGTGATGGCGTGACTTTGAAGGAAATTCAAGTAGGAAGGTTCGAAGTGTTGAAAGGTGTTCGTTGGTCAGTGTAGAACAACGATGAGGTAACGACTCAATGATCGTTAGGTTGTGGATAATGGTTGCTCGAGAAGGTTGCTTGAGTTAAGAAAAGTCAACGGGTTGGATGACTAGAGATATGAAGGCCGAGAGATTATCGTTATCGTAAGTTCTAGCAGGCTCGAACCAGGGGTACAATAGAGACGTCTAAAAAACTAGTTGTAGGTCAAGTACCCTGGGTGTCGTTGAAAGGCCTAGCTGTCAAGGTTGGACAAACATACGTATCATTGAAAGGCGTATGGAGTTTATGCTGGAACTAGGGTTACCATTAGCCCTTGACATAAGGCTAGGTTGCCCAACATACGATTAATGATGGTTTCGAAGCAGGATTGGCGGTGATAGCCGGAGTCTGTCATGGTTGATTATTTGCCTTGTTTGAATCGTCTCATGTAAATTGTCCAATGTCGAAGGAGATGTTCCTTGGGTGCTTGTCTGATATTGGTTTAGGCCTCTGGTGCTTGGGTTTGAGGGATGTTGAGTTCGATTAGGATGGTTTACATAGATATATAATTTGGATGTCATAAGTGATTTATTATGATTGAATGGGTGTTTTGGTTTCCATGGATGTATGGTTGAAATGTTATTGTAAAGGCTATCACTGTCCAAAGTGGAACGACATGGTTGAGTTCTTCTCTAGTGTTTGGTAGATTGGTTTGTTAATCTACCTATTCTCATATACTTTATTGTTGATGTTTGTTAGAAGTTTTATCGCTCACTAAGACTGTTGTCTGACTCAAGGTTTTATGTTTCCCTCTTATTACCTTGGGTTGTTCATCTGGTTGTGGATGGGCAAACTAGGTGGCAGGTGACAGGTGGTAGCTTAGTGAGGACGATGTTGCAGTTCAGAGGCGAGCAGGAGGCTCATGTACAAGTTTTATTACTATCTAGTATTTGGATTTCCGCTATTTGTTATTCTTCTCTGAGTGATGTAGTGAGGCAAATTTTTATAAACCTATTGTGGTTATCCATGTGTATGGATGTTACTTTCTAGTTGTTATGGAAGTTTTGTGTTTTCTGCTTCACTATTAATACCTGTTGTATATGTTCTGTTATATTTTATATTTGCATTGTGAGTTACGAAAGGTTCTGATGTTGTTTATCATGCCTTGATGATCATCCACAGTTGGTTGGCATGCCATTCAGCGTATTATTCATCTTGTTTAGCGCAGGGGTTATGGGCGGTCGTTACAAGTGTTTTCTATTTAGTTTTTTTTATATATATGGGTATATTTTATATTATTTAATTCGTAAAAGTGGGGTTTTGCATCCGAACTCCAAACGAATCCCAACGACTTTCCCTCTAATCAAGTATCCCTATTCCGGACACAATGGGATATGTTTCGTAAGCTGATTCGATTGTTTTGATCAGTTTTTATCAAAATTAAAATATAATTCAATATAACATTCAAAATTGATTTTCAACATACATTTTAATTTGCCACGACCACATACTGACTCCAAAAATTACGAAATTTGAAATCTAGCTAAGTTTTACAAATATGGTCCTAAAAAAAACTAATTTCATCGAATTTGGAGACCGTTTGAAAAATGGCATTTATTCTAGCTTATTGAATTTACAATTAAAACTAAACACGTGTTAAAATTTACCACGCTCACATACTAATTCCAAATGACTTGAAATTTTAAACTTAAAAATAATTTGATGTTCCCGATCTAACAAAATTAATTTCGTCGACAACAAAGGTCATTTGCAAAATGACCATTTTTAAGGCGTATATAATATCGATAAAATATTAATAAATTTCCGTATCGACTATTTGAAATATTAGTTTGGCCATAACTTACAATTTATAATATGAAATCTAAAATATTGCATTCATTAGAAAGATATAACTAAATAGATCCTAATGTTTCTTATTTTATCAAAATCCGACTTATTTTGAATTATGTATATTATTTTAAAGTTAAAAACAAAAATTTCAAATTACTGCGACGTTAAGCACTTGTTTTAATTAAATTTTAAATTTATACGTTCTAATTTTGTTTTAAAATAAATTTTAAGTCATTAAAATTCAAAATAAATCATTTAAAATATTTAAAATCCATCAAAATCTATTAAAAATAAATTTTAAATTGGTTCTGAGAGTACGGGTTGTTAAATCTCCCCCACTTAAGACTTTTTCGTCCTAAAAAAAGAACAGAGCTGAAAGTTGTTTAATTAACCAACTCAACTTTCATTGTGGCTCAAGTTCTTCAACTTTTTAGTTTCTAAGAACTTCCTAATTTCCCTGAATTTAGCTAACACCCTAAATTTCTAAAAAAATTAATCCATAACCTCCTTTGTATGAGTTGATCTGAACAAATTTATTGGGCTGTATTAGGCACCCAATTAATCAATAAATCGCATAAAATTCAATTGTGCACACCCATTGTGACTTACATACACTTCTCCCCCCATGCCCACACACTGTAACTAAAATAAGAGAGACATGTGTATTTTTGTCATCTCAAGACCTGTGTAGGGTTTGTTATTAAATCATACAATTTACCGTTATAGGTTATTAAGTCCATAACCAGTCCTCAATTCAACCTGTAGTTCAGTCCTCGCCATACAAGCATCTTGCTCATATGGTAATCCAAACCTCGTCATATAAGCGCCAAATGCTTATATGGAATATGCTATATTGTCTTCAATAATATGTTATGCTATGTGATCCATAA
Organism: Allium sativum; assembly: GCA_030737875.1. Taxonomy (NCBI): domain Eukaryota; kingdom Viridiplantae; phylum Streptophyta; class Magnoliopsida; order Asparagales; family Amaryllidaceae; genus Allium; species Allium sativum. The sequence continues at coordinate 90,504,467 of CM060920.1, forward strand.
TTTATTGGTTACTATCCTATGACGAATATATAATTTCACACAGAGCAACCATCACAGCGCATCCAAATCATTCACAGTAGTACATTGATAATGAAATTGCGCAACCAACTTAATAAGGTGCACCTGTTTGTCGGGCATGCAATGTATTTCTTTACTCAACTATAAATCCATAACTTGCTCAACATATATATATGTATATCCATGTATATAAATCCAATTCGAATTAAGTTTTCAATTCAGTTCTACATTATATTTGATTTGGCTTAAATTACCCTTCATTCTCATATTGGTTTTATTACTCCAATATTTTTATTTGTTAAATAAATAATCACACAACATAACCAGCAATCAATTTGTTGATTAGCTTTTCAAATATATAACTTTTATATACTCAAAAATATAGTTTCAATGCCGAATCAGAAATAATAAACTCTAACTAAGCTTTGGTTCTCACACCAGTTAATTGGAAATATATAGATATCCCACTTTCGAAACTCGAACATAGATACTGATGATGTTGCAACAATCATCAGAATCATCCCCGGGAGAAAAGAGTGGATCAGTCTTACGATTATCCTTTCTTTTAAAACGATTTTTAAAAGTTAAACCAAGTGGTTGGAGTTCACTCACACCAGTCCCATGACTAACCCAAAGTTTATTTCATTTTGTTTTACCATAAACTCTTGGGTTCCCAAATTTGTACGGGTAGTCAAGTAGTCTAGGTATTTACAAATATATTTGGAGTAGCTTGGAGCAGGAGGCTTCAACCTTAGATAGCTACGAAATATATATTCTGCTGTGTTGTATATGTGATGTACTCCGATGATGTAAGTAAGTACAATTTTGTATTTCAAAAGTTGTTATATATATATTATATTTTATTCCACTGCGATGTGAGATTCTGTGTTGTTGTTTATATTCTTCTTCTATCATTTTCTTTTGTATTTCATAATGATTCATATTTCTGTTCAATTTGGGTTGGACGTGTGGTGTATTTGTTAGCTCAAAGGGTACGGAAACACAGGCCATTACAGTGTATTCAGGTGATATCTTGATAAGTTCGTCCTGGTTTTCATCAATGACATTCTTGTTTATTCTAAGATTGAACCTGATCATGCACGCTCGACACTTGAGGATTGTGTTGAGTATTCTTCGTAATCATCAGCTAAAGGCCAAATTCTCTAAGTGCCATTTTTGGAAGAATAAAGTCAAGGTTCTAGGCCATGTAGTATCTTTTGATGGAATTTCGGTCGATCCATTAAAGAGCGAAGCTATTCAAAATTGGAAGAGGCATGAGAACGTTTCAAAGCCATGTAGTTTCTTTAGATTGGAAGATTATTACCCTCGATTCACTAAGGATTTTTCTCGTACCTTGTTGTACTCAATAGCATCACAAGAAAAGGCATTCGTTTTATTTGGTCCAACAAGTGCAAAGCTTCTTTTCAAAAATTGATGGAGCTTCTTACTCATGCACCAATTCTAGTGGTACTCGAGAGGAACTAAGAACTCAATGTTTACAATTATGCCAATCATTGTCGCCTTACTGTCATGTTTATGCAATGAGAATGGGTAGTTCCCTATGCTTCTTGCCAGTTGCATCCCAATGAGATTTGTTATGCTACCCATGATTTATTGTTAGCTGCCATTATCTTTGCCATGAAAATATGGCATTATTATCTACTAGATGAGCATTTCATTCTCTACATCATTCACAAGTCTCCCACATAGATTTTCACATAGAAGGAGCTTAACATGCCACAACAGCGTTGGCTCAAATTCTTCACTCCTTATGACTTTTATATCCAGTACTTTCCTGAGAAAAGGAATCAAATAATTGATGCATTGAGTCATAACCAGTCATCTGTAGTTTTCATAATGTTAGAAGAGTGGAAGGTCTTAAAGGCTCACCCGTATTGTGATATTTGAGATCGTGCTCCATCTTTGGATTCTCCGATTTTATTATTTAGTATGGATGCACGACTTAACCTACTTGATCATACTACCGGGGTACAGCGGCAATATCCTGATATTATATCTCTTATTTAGTGTTTCTAGTCTGAGTCCCATGATGATGAGTTGAGGGATTTCAGCATTGATATTTATGGTGATGTTGTAAGAAGAATAGATTAGTTGCGACGTCTACTCCTAGTCTTAGGTGAGGCACTCTAGGTAAGTGTCACGATACTACATATACTATCCTGTTAGTGCAAGAAATTTGGATGATAACAACAACATGTATGACAGGTATTGGTATAAAATATATTTAAAGTTAATAATAATTATGTTAACATTTATTACTGTTAGACCAAAATTTGGCTCTAACACCCAAATGCAGTGTGGAATCCTCACAATCACAAATCACAGATAATAAATGCAGAAATTAATAAGGGACACACGAGATTTTATAGTGGTTTGGCCCAAACCAAGCCTATGTCGACTTTACACCTTCTTAAATCCTAAGAAGTTACAAGTACAATGCCGTCTCATAATCCTTGAGATCCCTTTATACACAATATCCTTGTGTTACAATGAAGAAGAGGAGAAAAGATAGTGATTTTATACACGAAATCCAAGCGTTAGATTGATCTGAAGAAGGCACAATGTCCTTGTGTTCTTAGCAATGGAGGCCGAGAGGTGTTAGTACCAAAAACCCAGAGAGATCCATTGAAAATGACTTCCAGTGGTCTATTTATAGCCATTTCCTAAAACGGTCGTGGAACACGTGGCACACATCCCAAAAATACCGAAATGAGATGGAAAACATGGAGAAATCCTCTCCAAGTCGTGCCATGTCATGTGTAATGAGATCCGGGTTGATAAAAGTAAGAATAGCCAAGAGAATAGGTCACCATCGTATGCAGCGCTGATGCTTCAGGTGGTTCATGGTCATAGTTCATGAGCCAGGATGGTGAGCTGAGGATGGAGAGGCTGGTGGTCGGGTTGTGATCTCGGGTTGTGATCTCGGGGGTCATGAGCCCTATGTGCTCCACGATCGGGTCATGGTCCACCACGAGCCCTAGGAGGAGAGCCCTAGGATGAGGGCGATCCCTAGGAGGGCGAGCCCTAGGATAGGAGCGATCCCCTGGAGGGCGAGTCCTAGGATAGGGGTGATCCCCTGGAGGGCGATCCTAATATACATGTAAATGTGTACATTTTATCTGCTTATTTATCTTATTTTATAATTAAAATAATTGATACTGTGTATTTATAATTGTTTTTTCAGATTATTTATGATGAATGGATTAGTGCAGGTAATTGTTGAAAAGCTTGAAGAATTAGTGTAAGAAGAGTGTTGATTTTGAGAGCTTGATTAAAGCTTGAAGAAATGTTGCAGTTCAACCACCTTCTTCAGCATATTTTAAAGATTCAATGCCTTTTCATAATGATAGCTGGTCCCAGAGGATTATGGAGTTCCTATTCATGATCAAAGCAGTTGGAATTGATGCCATTTGATGCCCGCAAGCTGTGACATTTGCAAATCCATTCATATGTGTTCACATTATCTCATTTGCAAGGCCTCTCATTCATACATGTTCACATTAGCTCATTTGAAAGGCCTTCCATTCACATGCATTCACACTTAGCTATTTGGTTTATGTGTTATTTTGGAAAAGGGATTTTGTCCCACATTGTGTAATGAGCCTCTTAGCCTTGGCCAATATAACTATAAATACCTTGTATCTTATTCATGTAAAAACACATTGGGCTTTATTCTGTAATTTTCTTCTTGGAATAAAATCATTCTTCTTCCCCTGTTCTATTTAGTTTTAGTTGTATTTTATTTATGTCTGTTATTTCCTTTTTCACTTCTTCTTTAGCTATGTCTAGCTAATCCCCTTTGAGTAGGGGGTGATGACGCTAATAGATATAATTCAACATGAATCACATAGCCAATAGATGAGGACTTTATACATGTAGATTTGGATCTGAATCAAGGGTTAGATCTGAACCTTCATATTCTATGTCGTTTAAGAGCTATGCTCCTTCACAAGGTATATTCTTGTTCGATCTAACAATTATCAGATTTAGATCTAATTTTAGGGTATTAGAAATTAATTAGTGAATCTGCCCTGATAGCCTATGGTTGTTTAAGAGCTCAGCTCCTTCATAGGCTATGCTTGTCGTTATTTATTTGTTGGCTATTGATGAGTTTGAATCCAATCTATGTCATTATCCCCTAATTGCTTTCTCTTATTATATAAATCTTTTTTTATTTAATTGCTGTTATTTTCCGTGTTTTCAATCAACCAAAATCCTGGAATAACTTGATTGGATTTATTAATTAAAATATTTTTGGTCCCAGAGTTCGACACCCTCTACAACAATCCTTGTTGTTTAGGAAAGCCGAACTGATTTTACAGTCGTTTACAATTGTTTAATTTATTCGCAAACAAATTTTGGTGCCGTTGCCGGGGACCAAAATCATTTTTACTTTTAAATCCTTCGAGTTATAATTTTTTCTTCTTCTTTAGTTTTCCTTCATATTAAAAAAAACAACACAAAATAAAAAAATTTGCTCCTTTTATTTTCTTAATTTTCCATTATAACAAAAAAAGGACAAAAATATTTTTTTTGCTAGTTTTATTTTATTTTCCTTCATTTATAAAAATATCTCTTGATTAGCTTTGATTAGTATTGCCGAGTATGATCTTCTAACTAAGAGAAAAAATTGCAATTTTCGGTTTGATTTCTTTCCTTTTTCATTGCCTTTTTGTTCCAATTTGTTTCCTTTTTCTTTTCGAATCTCCATAAATTCCTTTCCTTTTTACAATTGTCATAAATAAAAATTATAAAAAAAACACTTGCCAATTTTGTTCATTTCTTTCCGCTTGTTTTTCTCATTTTCTTTCCTTTTTCTTTCAAATTTCTTTCCAACTTTCCACACCTCTAATTTTACAGCAATTTGTTTTCCTTTTATTCATTTCTTCTCTTGCCTATAAGTTGCTCACCATCCACTTCTTCCACCCTTATCATTCTCTGCCTAATCACGCCCAAAATCTGAAAACTACCTTCCTTCCCCAAAACAGCAACTTCACCTCTTCTTTACCACTTCTTCAACATCAAACTGTCACCGACCATACACCTTAGTCATTGGACAACTCCTCTACCATAACACGGCAACAGAACAAAGATTTTCCACTCACCTTCATTAATTCTATCACGCAGTTGCTGTTTTCCTAGCACCATCATCCTCAAACCAAATCCTCTTCAAACAATCTGAACCTGCCTCCTGCAAACGCAATATACCAAGTCACGTTCACCATACCCAAATCCACATCACAACCAAACTTCAAAACCTCCCAAATCTTCACTGCAACTTCAACCAAAAACTCAGTCCTCCCTTCATCACGTTTTGAACAACTTTCACTTTACAGCAACTTCCACCTCTCCTTACCATACAACTACACTCCACGTCCATATTCCTCTCCAATTTTCAAGCCTCTTCCATAAACACAAACCATTCATCACAAAGTCATCTCTCACGCACAAATCATTCTCACCATCAACACATCACACCACACCTAAGTCTTCCTAAACAATATTGCCCAAAGCCGCATTTTCCAAAATCCCATCCTCAGATCCACGAAGTCCACGCTCTACAGACCCCGTCCAGCATAACCGCATACTCCTCAAAGATCCCGCAACCACCACAAACCCTGCCAAGAAATTTCTCTCCATCCTCATTACAAACCAATTCAAAAAACCATTCACAGGTCCAAAGACCTGAAACACCAAAGGACTTACTGGAGACGGAAGACAATCATTACCCTTCCATCACTTCAGATTCAAAACCAAGCATAGAAACTTCAAGCTCCCCAAAACCATCGGTTTTGCAACCACCCACCTCCAATTGAATACCCCAGTCATCAATTTCAGTACCCAAGTCAAAAACCGAAGCAATGCAGACAGATCAATCTCAAATCCGGAACTCACAGAACCCTAATTGCGAAAAAGAAAAATCATGATTTGATTGTGGAAAATGAATTCACCTACTTGGGGGTTTCCTGAATTGTTTGAAATCAGGTTTTAGGATTTGTGTTCTTGACTTCTGACCTATAAAACTTCTGTGGGCTCTATTGTGTTTAACCTGTTAATGTGTACAATTGTTCAAACGGTTGATTTTGGACTTGTGATCCTCTTTTGGGCCGTGTGTGGCAAAATTTGGGTGGCACATTGTTTGTGGGCCGGTTGAAATACTTTTTACATTTTCGTTTTGGGTTCCCTTTCAAAATTTTGTTAGTTCTTTTTTTTGTTAAAAAAACTGAAAACAGGTACAGCGGTAATTTGAAAAATGTCATTTTTTTTGGGCTCCTAGCACCAACCCGTGCCGCAGTGCAGTCAAGCAATTTATAGTAGGCGACAACAATAGAAAACAACGGACTATTCAGGGTTGGAGCGGTAGCACACCAAGTGGGGTGTGAACGTGCTAGCGCTTCACAATTGCACTGGACGGACTGCCGATCTAGGTGAGATATTTTTCTAAACTCTACAGGGACTGCTGCTGCAAATAAAAAAAATATAGACATTGCTTTTAAAAATCTTCTACAGGGGCAGCGACTTGCTTGTAAATTTTTTGAATTTTTTTGATTATTATTTCTGCATCTGTATTCATTCTGTTAAGGGAAACACCCCAATTCACATAAGGTGAGGGATTTCATTACCCTTTCCTTAGCCCACAAATTGCATTTCATCGTAGAATCTGACTAATAATAACAGTTGGACATTGGAGTTAAGGGAGTCGGGGGCTCATTTAGGGCTTAATTGTATTTTGATAGTTGATTCATTTGGAACGAATTATTTCTTGGTGTCTAGACTACGACAGAGAAATAACCGTTTATAAATATTACGGTGATTCGTAAATATTATATTGGTTGTTACTCTGAAGGTACTTAAACCTTCGACTGCATTGCTAGGGTGATTCCTGCTGCACCGATTACTCTTGTCCGTTAACGGGTTGAGAAATCTTTTTTTCTAAGTAATCAAACGTGTCACTATATAATTTTGGGTTAGGAGCTATTAAGGACAGAAAATTTCATCGTAGCCAATCTCTGTATATTTGATTGTTTTGTGTATTAAAAAAAAATCAAAATTCCTCAAAAACAAATAAAAGTTTGAAAAACAAAAAAATTAATTTTTTTTTTTAACTTCTTGTTATTCTGTAGCCCTCGTTAGTTCTGTAGGTAGGAATTTTCCAAAACTCCCATTTTCAAAAAACTTTTCTTCTATCTCTGACCTCTTTCTGAACTTCTCCATTGTTTAAATTTCTTTGGAGAACTCTTTTCTTCTTCTTTCTAGTGCATGCAAATTTGGACCCGTGACTAAGAATCTTGTCGTTTAGTTAGAATCAGACCACCTTCTCTTTCCCCAAAAACCCGCTTTTCTTGACCAACCTTTAGAAATGGCTAACGAGCCCGCACCTCGCACCTTGATGGACATAATTCTTCCCGATAGAGTTTCTGTCCCTTCTTGCATTCAGTTACCCAATCCTGTGGGTAATCACTTTGAAATCCGATCAAGTCAGATAAATATTCTTCCCAAATTTGGTAATTTTTCTCATGACGAACCATATAGTTTCTTAATCAAATTTGAATATGCTTGTGGAACCTTTAAATTACAACAGTTATGTGAGGATGGTATTTAACTTCGTTTGATTACATTTGCACTAACTAACTCAGCAGAAAAATGGTTTCTCAGCTTGCCCCCAAATTCGATTAAAAAATGGGATGAATTTACAGCAATTTTCCTTAAAACGTTCTACCCTCCAGAAAAGACGGCTAGAGTCGAAAACGAAATCACTAATTTCCACCAAAAAGGGGGTGAATCTTTTTGGCAATACTTCGAAAGATTTAAAGAACCGTTGTTAAGTTGTCCCCATCATGGTTATGAAACATGGTCGTTATGTCAAACTGTATACGATGGACTTGATAATAGGTCTAGACAAATATTAGAATCCATGTGTCAGGGCAATTTTCTAAAACCGACTGATGTAGAAGCTTGGGAATTTCTGGACGAGTTAGCAGAAAAATCGAAACAATGGGAACTAACTAATGAAAAATCTCTCTACTTGCGATCCAGTAGTAATTCTGTTGAATCCTCTTCTTCTTCTAATACTCTTGTTGATGCTATACTGAACATTGTTAGAACACACACTCAGTCTAATAACATTTCCCAAGCCATGTGTCACATATGTCTTAACTCTGATCATACGGCTGATGACTGTCCCCAGTCCTTTGAGCAAGTGAATGATTTCGATAGACCCAACAACCACCCAAATCTTTCTTATGGTCCAGATAACCCTCTGATGAACAGACCCTTGAATCGAGCATTTCCGAACAATGTTTTTGTAACACCCCGAATTTCACTTAATATTAATGTTTAGTAATTAAAGAATAATTAATCTCAGATGTGAGAAATAAGGGAAACGGGTTGCGCCATTGTGTTCGTCTCGGAATTCTGGTTGAGATAGAGTCCGAGTTTGCGTGATTTGGACTTCGTACGAAGAAGTTATGGCCATCCGAAGTTTCAGAAAATTCAAAACAGATTTAAAATATTCAAATTTCAAATTTCAGAAGAGGCGGGAAAATTCCCGCCAGACAGAGGGTGTCGACACTAGGGTCGACATGGGTGTCGACCCCCCCAAGGGGTCGACCCATGTGTCGACCCCCCCCAAGGGGTCGACACATGTGTCAACCCAGGGGTCGACCCCCCCTGTCGGTTAGGTTGGCCTGGGTGCACTGATTTGAGCTTTGGGCTGTGTTTTGGTGGCTTGTGACGAAATCTGACGGCTCTAAACTAAATTATGGTTAATCTAAGGGCCTAAACTACATCCTAATTCTATAAATACACCCTAAGACTACCCTAATTCATACTAAAATTGGAGACAACGTCGTTATACCGTCAAAATGCAACTAGAAGGAGCCACCAACAAATTAAGGAGGAAGATAGCTTCTCAAATCAACTTCTAATCAACTCTAGCAACTTAATCTTCTTCATTGAAGTGCTAATCAACAAGTTGTGAGTTTCTATGCCTTTAGCAAGCAATTGCTAAACTAATTATGATAGGATATAATGAGGTTATGGTTATGTATGTGGATCAATGCAAGTTATGTTATCATATGCTATGTGTTCATGATGTTATGCAAGTCATATGCTATGTGTTCATGATGTTATGCAAGTTATGCAAGTCATATGCTTTGTGTTCATGATGTTATGCAAGTTATGCAAGTCATATGCTATGTGTTCATGATGTTATGCAAGTTATGCAAGTCATATGCTATGAGTTCATGATGCTAGTTATGCAAATCACTATGATAAACATTGATCCATTATGACACCATGTTATGCAAGTTTGGTGTTTGATTATATGCAAGTTCATATATGACATGTTATGCAAGTTTGGTGTTTGATTATATGCAAGTTCATATATGACATGTTATGCAAGTTTGGTGTTTGATTATATGCAAGTTCATATATGACATGTTATGCAAGTTTGGTGTTTGATTATATGCAAGTAACATGTGCAAGTTTACACCTTTGTATGATATGCATACATATGCAAGTTAACCCCTTTGTATGTCATACATACATATGCAAGTTTACCCCTTTGTATGACATAAGTAACTTATGCAAGTTACCCTCTTTATGACATATGTGATTCATGCAAGTTTGGGTTGATTATTTATGCTAGTTGGGTTTGATGCTATGGTCATATATGCATGTTGACACCTTTAAAACCCATGTTGATGCTAATGTTATGCAAGTTGAACCCATTGTGTTTGTGATGAATCTCCCCTTTTAAGTATGTCATGTCAACGTATTACGTGGGGAACGAGGTGGTTAATATTCATGTTAATAAAATGGTGTGAAGTTAGTATAATTATGCATACCATAAAGTGGATGGACATAATTGAGTCAATTATGTACATCGTTAAATTTGTAATTAATTAGGGATAATTAATACAAATTATGGGGGTGATTAATTAGGTGTAATTAATCGACTAAGACACGAGGTTGGACCCTTTTGTAGCATAAGACTGCCCGGAACCGACCGGCAAATCCAGCGGTTACAAATGATTGGCCCAATGTGAGAGGTCTTAGGCATAAACTAAATACGTGACAAGTGTAAAGACACGAGGTTAGAATCTGTTATGGCGTAAGGCTGCCCGGAACCGACCGGCAAATCCAGCTGCCATAAAAGACAGTCTAATGTGAGAGGTCTTTACAAAGGTTACGTTCTTAATCAATTAAGAAACACTTAACCAGATAAGCATGTAGTGGGGCATGAGGGGTTAAGTGGGTGCCTTGGGTGGCATGTGGAAAACAAGTAAGTGCCTTGGGTGGCATGTGGAAATCTAGTGGGTTGCCTTGGGTGGCAATAGAAAATACGATTAGAATACTTAACCAAGTGGAAACATGTAATTAAACATGATTACAGGGTTAAGTGGGATGCACTAGAAAAAGGGACAAGCTTAGGTGGGTAGCTTATGGGGGCCCATTTCAACCAGTAACCCATATGTATCTTATTGGGCTTGACCCATGTCGAGGATGGGACACGCGTACTGGGCTTGACTATAAGAGGCCAAAACGGGTTAGCGGTGGCAACGCAAGTCCAACGGGTTTCATATGCGTGTGTGGACCCGGGCTGGTAGGTAAGACGTTGTTGCATCGTGTAGGTATAAGCCGTGCACCGTTGATTGTATCGGGTTGCCACTTTGGGGAGTGATACACCCCACTGTGGGGCCAGCACGGGTATCTACGTTAGGGAGCCGATCGCTTGGGGAGTAGTGGGTACACCTAGTGGAGATAGGGGCAGACGGCACCTATGTAGTCAGCTAGGGGTAAATGAAACTACTAGTTAAATTTTCTAAGTCCTTGGGTGGGATCGACCTTTAAGTAGGATTGACTGGTGTGGTGCAGTGTAGTAATTACCCTTGGGTGGGTAGATGCGTCTTTACCGATATCTTAGTTCATCCTATGTGTAGTTGGCTGCTTAGTGTAGTCATTTATCCCCAGTCATCACCGTACCAAGTTTATATCATACCCTAATTACTTTAATGATTGTATTGTTAAAGTTATAGGGCTCACTCAGACTTATGTCTGATCCCGTTGTTTTTATCTTTTTCCCAACCCTCAGGTTCTCAGAGTGGGCCTAGCACTAGTGGGCTTTGATCAGATTGCTTTATCTATCTTTTGGAGCTTGGACCGTGATGTAAAGCCCAGCTTATCTTTTCTATTATGGCTATTAGTTATGTAGTGGGATTATGTACTTATGTTTTATCAGGATGGATATTTAGTACTTGACTCTTGTTTTAGTTGGTTTTGATATGTAACCAAACATGTTTATCTTCTGCTGCAATGAAATGATGTTTTAGATTTCAAGTATTATTTATATCTGTCTTGTTGTAATTTTTCTGTTCTATATTCACTTAAAATACTCCACCGAAGTTAAGGCATTCCCTTAGTGAGTGACCTTAGCGGGTGTGGGGTGTTACACGTGGTATCAGAGCTGAAGGTTACCAGAACAGATAAAACTTTTAGAAAAACTATTTTTCTAAAAACATTTTTGGAAGAAGTATTTTCAAAAACATGTCTTTTGAGAGAAAAGTTTTTGAAAGAAAAGCATAATCCCCAATAGCCATACCTTTATCTTTCGAATTCTCCGTTTTGAATCTTTCCTTTTTCGTTTCAGCATGGCTGAAGATCTTAACTTTCCGGAGGGCGTAGCGATACCAGTAAGGTATAGGAGATTGATGGAGGCTAGGGCCGCCACTGCGGGTCCAGCAAATGTTCCTCCACCAACAGTAGCACCCGATCTTCCTCCCCCTCCTCCTCCTCGCACGGATACTTTTGCTAAGACTTGCAAGGAATTTAAGGCTATGGGAGGGAAACCTTTTCAAGGATCAGAAACTTTTGTGGAAGCTAGGGATTGGCTTAAGGAGGTGGAAGAGTTGATAGATATCTTTGAGATGGAAGAAGGAAAGAAAGTCAAGTTAGCTGCTTGGTTAATGAAAGGAGAGGCCTCATTCTGGTGGGAGGTCACTAATGGATAGCACCCTGTTGACTCTTGGGCGGATTTCAGACAAAGGTTTGTGGCAAAGTTTCTCTCAAGGGCGGAGGAAAACTTGTATATGGAAAGGTTCTTGACTCTAAAGCAAGGAAACCTATCAGTGAAGGAATATGTCAACAAGTTTAATCAATTGGCAAGGTTTGGCATAGACATGGTGAATACACCGGAGAAGAAGGCTTTGAGGTTCGTTAAAGGCTTGAATGAACCGATGCATGGATTGGCTATGACTCACATCCCTATGGGGGCCACCTTTGAGAAGCTAGTAGACATGGCACTCATGCATGAGGAAGAGAAGGGTCCCAATGCTAATAAGGCACCCGAGAAGAAAGGAGATCAGAAGAGACCTCAACAGCAACAGCAAAACAAGGGTGGGAAAAGCAACGGTGGCAAGGGAAAGAAGAAGTGCTTCAATTGCGGGACACCAGGCCACCTAAGCAAAGATTGTCGGAAGAAGAAGAAGACGGGCGGCTTCCACTGTGGCGAAGCAGGGCATCTAGTGAAGGACTGCCCTAAGAAGGGGCAGAGGACGGGATCTACCTCAGGGGGACAGGTGCAAGCTCTTATGGCACCAGGTCAGGCAAGGGGGCAAGTTCAGGCTCTCGCGGTTCCACCGATTCAGGAAAGAGGTAGAACTATTTCCGTTGAAAGTCTGGTTTTTCTGTTTGATCATCCTGTCCGTACTTTATTCGACTCTGGCGCATCGCATTCGTTTATCTCATCATCATTAGTTGAGTCACTGCACTTAGACACCAGTCTAGTAGATGATCCCTTGGTTGTTTCAAACCCAATTGGGGGCTCCACTTATTTGTCCATGATATGTTTGGGTTTGAAGATTTCTATACTTAGCATTGAGTTTAGATGTGATGCTTTTGTTTTGGGCTTCACGGGCTATGGGTTGATTTTGGGCATGGACTAGTTATCCAGTAATGGTGCCGTTCTTGATTGCGAAAGGAGAGTTGTTAGGCTCATGACCCGCTTGGGGAACACTCTCGAGATCTCTTGTAATCCCATAGATTCTGTTATGCTAAGTTATCTTGAATCGCTTGACGCTTCGGTCGAGAGTTTGCAATCTGTTAGAGTGGTCCGGGAGTACTCAGATCTGTTTGAGGAGGTGAAGGGCTTACCTCCAAAGCGGGAGATAGACTTCCGAATATATCTGGTGGACAATGCTAAACCAGTATCTTTGCCAGTGCGCCACATGGCTCCTCGTGAGAGGAGGGAACTCCATAAGCAAGTAGGGGAGTTGCTTGAGAAGGGGTTCATAAGACGAAGTATATCGGAGTGGGGTGCTCCAGTAGTTTTTGCCACGAAGGCGGATGGGTCCCTCAGACTTTGTGTTGACTATAGAGAACTCAACAAGCTCACAAAGAAGAATAGACACCCATTGCCGAGGATTGATGATCTCTTTGATCAGTTGGTTGGCGCCTCAGTGTTTCCGCAGTTGGACTTGGCCACGGGGTTTCATCAGTTGAGAGTGGCTGAGGATAGCATAGACAAGACTGCCTTTAGGACTCCGGATGGTTTCTATGAGTGGCTTGTGATGCCATTTGGTTTGACGAACGCCCCTGCGTACTTTGTTGATTTGATGAGTAGGGTGTTCAGGGAATACCTTAATAAGTTCGTGGTGGTCTTTGTGGATGACATCTTAGTCTTTTCTAAGAGTGAAGAAGAGCATGCCCTACATCTTAGGGAAGTGTTAGAGACTCTTCGAGCGCATAGCCTTAAGGCTAAATTCTCTAAATGTCACTTTTGGAGGAAGGAAGTGCGGTTCTTAGGGCACGTGGTCTCTAAGGAAGGGATAGCTGTGGATCCCGCGAAGGTAGTATCCATCCAAGATTGGAAGGTTCCGAAGAATGCTACCGAGGTGAGGAGCTTCTTGGGGTTGGCTGGCTACTATAGGAAGTTTATCAAGGACTTCACGAAGATATCAGCCCCATTAACTCGCTTGACAAAGAAGAATCTAGTCTTCGCATGGGACGTAGATTGTGATGATGCGTTCCAACGGTTAAAGAGAGCTTTAACCACAGCTCCAGTCTTAGTGTTGCCAGATGGGAGTAAGCCATTTGTTGTTTATACCGATGCTTGTGGGACATGACTAGGCGCAGTCTTAATGCAAGAGGGAAGGATAATAGCCTATGGGGGAAGGCAGTTGAGAAAGCATGAGAAAAATTACCCTACCCATGATTTAGAGTTGGCCGCTATTGTTTTTGCGCTTAAGACTTGGCGCCATTATCTTCTTGGAGAGAGGTTCGAATTGTTCACTGACCACAAATCATTGAAGTACTTGTTATCTCAGAAGGATTTGAACTTGAGACAGCAAAGGTGGATGGAGTTCTTAGCATCCTATGATTTCGAGATAGCGTATACCCCTGGCAAGGGTAACGTGGTGGCAGACGCCTTAAGCAGAAAAAGGTTGTCCTTGAGTCCATTGTTTGTGGAACGACGAAGCTTGGAATTTATCTCGATGTATGATTTCAGACCTTCCGTTGACTTTATACCCGGTTTGCTAGCATCCTTAGAGGTCAGACCTACTCTTTTAGGACGGATTGGCGAGGCACAGCGGGATGACCCACAGTTGGTTGAGTTAGTAGAGAAGCTCATAAGGGGGGAGTCGTCCAGCCATTTGAGTAGGTACAGCCTAGACGATAGGGGGTGGTTGCGTAGAGACGGTAGACTTTGTGTACCGCAAGACGAGGGTTTGAGGAAGGCTATTCTTGATGATGCGCATCGTTCCAAGATGACCATTCATCCCGGTGGGGACAAGATGTACCAAGACATGAAGCGAGTTTTCTTTTGGGCCGGTATGAAGAAAGATGTGGCCGAGTATGTCGCTAGATGCTTGGTGTGCCAACAAGTGAAAGCGGAGCAAAAGAAACCTGGTGGGTTGCTTCACCCATTGGAAGTTCCGCAATGGAAGTGGGATAGCGTCTCGATGGATTTTATTGATGGGTTACCGAGATCGAGGAAGGGTAATACGGGAATTTGGGTTGTGGTAGACAGACTTACTAAGAGCGCCCATTTCATACCCGTGAAGAGAAAGAGAACTGCTCCATGGCTAGCTTCAGTTTACCTTCGAGAGATAGTTCGATTGCATGGGGTACCTTCTAGCATAGTGAGTGATCGAGATCCTATCTTCACTAGCGAGTTTTGGAAAAGTTTGCAAGAGGCAGTAGGGACTCAGTTGTGTTTGAGCACCGCATATCATCCTCAGACGGACGACCAGACCGAGAGGGTGAATCGTGTTCTAGAAGACCTTTTGAGGCTATGTATCTTAGATTTTGGAGGTACATGGGAAGAGCATCTTCCATTGGTGGAGTTCGCGTATAATAACAGCTTTCAGTCTAGTATTGGTATGGCTCCTTTCGAAGCTCTTTATGGAAGGCCTTGTCGATCACCTACATGTTGGTGGGAATCTACGGATAAGATCTTGCTTGGGCCTGATATGGTTAGAGAGACTTCGGAAAAGATTGATTTGATTCGAAGAAGGATGAAAGCAG
The DNA here is from genome assembly GCA_030737875.1 of Allium sativum. Lineage (NCBI taxonomy): Eukaryota > Viridiplantae > Streptophyta > Magnoliopsida > Asparagales > Amaryllidaceae > Allium > Allium sativum. Next base: position 90,520,031 of record CM060920.1, read on the forward strand.
CGCAAGATAGGCAGAAATCTTACGCGGATAAGAGGAGGACGGATCTGGAGTTTGATGTTGGGGACATGGTCTTTGTCAAAGTATCTCCATTACGGAATGTTGTTCGCTTTGGGTCCGTTGGGAAGTTAGCACCAAGATTTGTAGGACCGTTTCCTATTAAGGAAAGGATTGGACGGATGGCATATAGAGTGGATTTACCCGAGAGACTTAGTGGGGTACATGACGTATTCCATGTGTCACATTTGAGGAAGTGCCTACATGAGACCGCAGAGGTGGTAGAGCCGAGCTTGCTTAGAGAAGTGGAGGTAGAGCGTGATGCGACTATTCGACGAGCTCCTACCCGCATCCTTGGGTCAGAGATTAGGAAGTTGAGAAACAGAGAGGTTCGACTGGTCAAAGTGCAATAGGGAGAGGATGAGAGCAATGCTACTTGGGAGACAGAAGCGAAAATGCGTTCATTGTACCCATTCCTTTTTGAGGGTATGTCTTTTAACTTCTCCTTTATCGTTTGTCTAGTACTTATCTTATCTTTAGTATGTCCTCTCATTAGTACCTTTGACCTTTAGATAGGGTAAACCTATGGTTGAAACATGTGTTTGAGACATGTTATGATTGATGGATGCGTGTGGATGCAAGTGTTTGCTAGTGGTTGCTCGTGGATGCATATACACACACTTTAGACACTAGATAGGCTCAGTCACTTCATATTGCATATTGCATATAATTGTGTGTAGGTAGCTATATTAATGGATGTATAATGGTTGTGTTATCATATGGATGATGCATTTTGGTGTATGGTTGTGCACACATGTAGAAATAGTATGTGTCGATAGGGTTCTTTCGCATACATATTGGATGCATGGCACTATCATGGTTTGCATTAAGGAGGTCAACTGAATCAGTAGACCGCCTAATTTTGCATTAGACAGGAAACATATACACACACTTTTTGCATATGTTCATACAGCATTAGAAACTTTAAGGACAATGTATGCCAGTGTTTGATGGTTTGAGTAGATGGTTGTTTGGTTGATAGGATACGTTCTTCTTGACTTGGAGATTTCGGGGACGAAATCCTTTAAGTAGGGGAGAATGTAACACCCCGAATTTCACTTAATATTAATGTTTAGTAATTAAAGAATAATTAATCTCAGACGTGAGAATTAAGGGAAACGGGTTGCGTCATTGTGTTCGTCTCGGAATTCTGGTTGAGATAGAGTCCGAGTTTGCGTGATTTGGACTTCGTATGAAGAAGTTATGGCCATCCAAAGTTTCAGAAAATTCAAAACAGATTTAAAATATTCAAATTTCAAATTTCAGAAGAGGCGGGAAAATTCCCGCCAGACAGAGGGTGTCGACACTAGGGTCGACATGGGTGTCGACCCCCCCAAGGGGTCGACCCATGTGTCGACCCAGGGGTCGACCCCCCCTGTCGGTCAGGTTGGCCTGGGTGCACTGATTTGAGCTTTGGGCTGTGTTTTGGTGGCTTGTGACGAAATCTGACGGCTCTAAACTAAATTAGGGTTAATCTAAGGGCCTAAACTACATCCTAATTCTATAAATACACCCTAAGACTACCCTAATTCATACTAAAATTGGAGACAATGTCGTTATGCCGTCAAAATGCAACTAGAAGGAGCCACCAGCAAATTAAAGAGGAAGATAGCTTCTCAAATCAACTTCTAATCAACTCTAGCAACTTAATCTTCTTCATTGAAGTTCTAATCAACAAGTTGTGAGTTTCTATGCCTTTAGCAAGCAATTGCTAAACTAATTATGATAGGATATAATGAGGTTATGGTTATGTATGTGGATCAATGCAAGTTATGTTATCATATGTTATGTGTTCATGATGTTATGCAAGTTATGCAAGTCATATGCTATGTGTTCATGATGTTATGAAAGTTATGCAAGTCATATGCTATGTGTTCATGATGTTATGCAAGTTATGCAAGTCATATGCTATGTGTTCATGATGTTATGCAAGTTATGCAAGTCATATGCTATGAGTTCATGATGCTAGTTATGCAAATCACTATGATAAACATTGATCCATTATGACACCATGTTATGCAAGTTTGGTGTTTGATTATATGCAAGTTCATATATGACATGTTATGCAAGTTTGGTGTTTGATTATATGCAAGTTCATATATGACATGTTATGCAAGTTTGGTGTTTGATTATATGCAAGTTCATTTATGACATGTTATGCAAGTTTGGTGTTTGATTATATGCAAGTAACATGTGCAAGTTTACACCTTTGTATGATATGCATACATATGCAAGTTAACCCCTTTGTATGTCATACATACATATGCAAGTTTACCCCTTTGTATGACATAAGTAACTTATGCAAGTTACCCTCTTTATGACATATGTGATTCATGCAAGTTTGGGTTGATTATTTATGCTAGTTGGGTTTGATGCTATGGTCATATATGCATGTTGACACCTTTAAAACCCATGTTGATGCTAATGTTATGCAAGTTGAACCCATTGTGTTTGTGATGAATCTCCCCTTTTAAGTATGTCATGTCAACGTATTACGTGGGGAACGATGGGGTTAATATTCATGTTAATAAAATGGTGTGAAGTTGGTATGATTATGCATACCATAAAGTGGATGGACATAATTGAGTCAATTATGTACATCGTTAAATTTGTAATTAATTAGGGATAATTAATACAAATTATGGGGGTGATTAATTAGGTGTAATTAATCGACTAAGACACGAGGTTGGGCCCTTTTGTAGCATAAGACTGCCCGGAACCGACCGGCAAATCCAGCGGCTACAAATGATTGGCCCAATGTGAGAGGTCTTAGGCATAAACTAAATACGTGACAAGTGTAAAGACACGAGGTTAGACTCTGTTATGGCGTAAGGCTGCCCGGAACCGACCGGCAAATCCAGCTGCCATAAAAGACAGTCTAATGTGAGAGGTCTTTACAAAGGTTACGTTCTTAATCAATTAAGAAACACTTAACCAGATAAGCATGTAGTGGGGCATGAGGGGTTAAGTGGGTGCCTTGGGTGGCATGTGGAAAACAAGTAAGTGCCTTGGGTGGCATGTGGAAATCTAGTGGGTTGCCTTGGGTGGCAATAGAAAATACGATTAGAATACTTAACCAAGTGGAAACATGTAATTAAACATGATTAAAGGGTTAAGTGGGATGCACTAGAAAAAGGGACAAGCTTAGGTGGGTAGCTTGTGGGGGCCCATTTCAACCAGTAACCCATATGTATTTTATTGGGCTCGACCCATGTCGAGGACGGGACACGCGTACTGGGCTTGACTATAAGAGGCCAAAACGGGTTAGCGGTGGCAACGCAAGTCCAACGGGTTTCATATGCGTGTGTGGACCCGGGCTGGTAGGTAAGACGTTGTTGCATCGTGTAGGTATAAGCCGTGCACCGTTGATTGTATCGGGTTGCCACTTTGGGGAGTGATACACCCCACTGTGGGGCCAGCACGGGTATCTACGTTAGGGAGCCGATCGCTTGGGGAGTAGTGGGTACACCTAGTGGAGATAGGGGCAGACGGCACCTATGTAGTCAGCTAGGGGTACACGAAACTACTAGTTAAATTTTCTAAGTCCTTGGGTGGGATCAACCTTTAAGTAGGATTGACTGGTGTGGTGCAGTGTAGTAATTACCCTTGGGTGGGTAGATGCGTCTTTACCGATATCTTAGTTCATCCTATGTGTAGTTGGCTGCTTAGTGTAGTCATTTATCCCCAGTCATCACCGTACCAAGTTTATATCATACCCTAATTACTTTAATGATTGTATTGTTAAAGTTATAGGGCTCACTCAGACTTATGTCTGACCCCGTTGTTTTTATCTTTTTCCCAACCCTCAGGTTCTCAGAGTGGGCCTAGCACTAGTGGGCTTTGATCAGATTGCTTTATCTATCTTTTGGAGCTTGGACCGTGATGTAAAGCCCAACTTATCTTTTCTATTATGGCTATTAGTTATGTAGTGGGATTATGTACTTATGTTTTATCAGGATGGATATTTAGTACTTGACTCTTGTTTTAGTTGGTTTTGATATGTAACCAAACATGTTTATCTTCTGCTGCAATGAAATGATGTTTTAGATTTCAAGTATTATTTATATCTGTCTTGTTGTAATTTTTCTGTTCTATATTCACTTAAAATACTCCACCGAAGTTAAGGCATTCCCTTAGTGAGTGACCTTAGCGGGTATGGGGTGTTACAGTTTTGAACCCTTCTCTTAGGCAAATCAGTTTAATTCGAACCAGGCGCCTTTCCACCAATCTCATCAAACGATGGCACCCCAACATGAGAAACGCCTTTCTATGATTAAGGAGAATTTATCTGAGGTGAGCAACCTATTGGCGCAAATGACCAACCAAAGTGTTGAAAATCAAAACAAGTTAGACAACACATTACACTCATACACGCAAAACACGAATCAACAAATGTGTGAACTTCAAAAACAAATGTCTCAACTCAACGCTAGATTAAGTGAAAGGGAAAAGGGTACGTTTCCAAGTCAACCCATCCAAAACCCTAGAGGACAAAATTCAAACTCCAACCAAATTCACATCATTCAAGATTCAAATGTTAGTCAATTAAATGCTGTCACGACTCTTAGATCCGGCAAAAAGATTGAAACCATGTGGTCAACCCAAACGTTTTACCGGATAATCTTCCAAACCCTACCAAAAATTCAACCAACTCGGATCAGAACATTGTGCCAATTTCTGACAAGGACCATCCTCAAACTCAAGTAGCCCATTTCCTCATAGACTCCGACATAGGAAAAAGACAGATCTGTAACACCCCACCTCCGCTAGGGTCACTCACAAAGGGAATGCACTAGTTTTGGTGGAGTATTATCTAGGTAAACATGCACAGAGATATCACAAGGCAGAACATAAATAAAGCAACGGTAGAAATTAAAAACCAACTTTTTATTATTTTCAAGAAAAGAGTCAAAAGCTCATATATCCAAGATACAAATTATTCCATTACATCAAGTTCCAAATAAAGAAGCATAAACTTAAAACAAAAGTAAATTATTCCCCATAAATAGCAGAAGCAGCCATAGCGTAGCCCAAGACCAAACCGTGCATGAGCTGTCATAAAGCAAGCTAAATCCAAGCTAAGAGCTAGTGTTTCCTCCCTGAGAACCTGGGGGGAAGAAATGAAAGAAAAACAGGCGAAAGAAAAAGGGCCAGTCATAAAGACTGGTAAGATCTAGTGACTTTCAGTATGAAAACTAGTAAAGGTAACATGATATGTGAAAACTGGAATTAAACATAAGGATGATAACAGAACTGGTAGGATAATTAAGATAACAAGATAAGTCAAGCCTAGCATCGCATATTCAAGGTTCGCTGCACCAACTGTACTAGTATTCTAACCCATGTCAAGTATTAACCATGAAATGATCCCTTGGCCCAGTATCATGAAGTGACCCATTACGGGGTCCTACGGTACGATCTACTAATCGATTGGCTCCCTACAAGTCCTAGCTCATCATGTGTCTGTGTCATACGACCCTATCCTGAAATGTAGTTACCTGTGCTAGGTCCACCATAGGGTGTATCAAGTCCTATGGTTTCAACCACCGACACGAATCAAGCACGCACAGTGTAAATCTACGGGTGCCCAATGCCTGCTTTTTCAACTCCGGACTACGTGCACGACCATAGTCCGCCTGAACCTACAATAGCGCACCTAGTCAGCCGTCGTTCTGGTCGCTTACAATCAACCCAGTAATCATGCCCCACCCTGCCTAGTCCCAGGGTATCGTGATACATCTAAGTGGGTTACTGCTGAAAAGGACCGCGTAACTAGGGTTTCTAATGGGTTAAGTGTTGTCATTCAAATTCGTGACTTAACCCTATCCAAATCATGTATCAAGTTGGTTAAGTGTATTCAAGCAGTTCATGACTTAACCCTATCAAATCATCGTGTCAAGTTAGTTAAGTATATTCAAGTGGTTCATGACTTAACCCTATCATGTGGCATTAATTCATTAGTGCACGCCAACCTCTCACATTAGACTAACTGTTGTGGTTACTGGATTTGCCGGGCGGTTCCGGGCAGATTTACACCACAACATAGTCTAACCTCGGGTTTTACGTGCGATATGACCAACTACCCACATTGGATCCTATTGTTTGCAGCCACTGGATTTGCCGGGCGGTTCCGGGCAGATTTACACTGCAAACTCAACCCAACCTCGAGTTGGCCATTTTCAAGTTTATCTAATTGTCATGCCCACGTTCAAGTTTTCATGTCTAGATTCATGTCCAGTTTTCAGGTCATATTCCATGTCAAATCGTGTCAAGTTCATGTCCATATTCAGGTTCAAGTCATAACAACGTTCATGTTCAAGTTTAAGGCTAATTCATGTTTTACCTAGTCTACCCAAATCGTATTCCCATCGCACGTAAGCTCGAATCGATACAAATAAATCTAATTAGGGAATAACATAAAAAGGGACGGGTATAAGGTGGCAAAAAGTGATTACTAGCATAGCATGGTATGACTTGAGATAAAGGATTATAACATTATTGGCATATGGAATATTGGAATTTAACATAAAGATTCCAAAACAAAATAAGGTACTAGTCAAGATAACAGTTGTCACAAGGTGATAGTATAGTCATAATGACGACTGACATAAGATCATAGCATAATCATGGTAACGATTGACATAAGGTGATAGTCATAAACTTGTGACTAATAGCAGGTTCAACATGATAATATGAGGGGTTTTTCTTTTTGATTTACAACATGAATAGGCCCCAAATCAATGGCATAGTAATATCCAAGAGTCAAGATCCAAGGTGAACAAGAATGGATGTAAAACAGTCATCATACATAGGTCCAATTTCAATTTACATCATATTCATATTACATTTACAGTTTAAATCTAAAAATAACTGGGGCTTACAGATCGTAGTTCGAGAATTAGAAAAAGAGAGTCGATAGTTGAATCTCTATATGCTTAGTCAGGTCCTAATAGAAATCCCCAAATCAGCAAGTCTCTTAACGCAGTCTCAACGTAGAAGAAGCAGTCCCTTTCTCAAACTTTTCAATCAGAATCAGAGCAGCATAAGGTCAGAAAGAATTTTGTGTAGAGAGACTGGTGTTAGGGGCTGTATTTATAGGGTCAGGTCAACGAATGTGGACAGAAACGAGGCCAGGAACATTAAAATGAATCCAGCTTCAAAAGTGGACTCGGCCACCAGGTCGACACTATGGTCGACCTGGTCCTGGGTAGGTCGACTACATAGTCGACCCCCAGGTCGACCTGGTCCTGGGCGGGAAATTTCCCGCTCAGTCCATTCTGAGGTTTGAAATTCGAATTTTGAATTCGAATTGAGTTGTTTTGAACTTGAAAACTTCTGAAAACTTCGAAAGGTCATAACTTGGTCATACGGACTCCGATTTTCGAAAACTCGGACTCGTTTCCAAGCAGAATTTCGAGACGAACGCAATGGCGCAACCTGTTTCCCTTGATTCTTATTTTAAAAATTAATTCTGCCTTGATTTATGGTTATTACACATTATAAAAACACGGGTTGTTACAGGATCAGCTAGAAAAGATCCTTGAAATATTTAAGCAAGTTAAAGTGAACATTCCTCTTTTAGATATTATACAACAAGTTCCACAGTACGCAAAATTTCTAAAAGATTTGTGCACTCAAAAACGTCATACACATGTACCTAAGAAAGTGTTTCTGGCGGCAACTCTAAGCGAGGTCTTGTCCCAATCAATGCCAGTAAAATACAAAAATCATGGCTACCCCACAATATCATGTACTATTGGGGACAAGAAAATCGATAGATGCCTGCTAGACTTAGGTGCAAGTGTTAACTTGCTTCCATATTCCGTCTATCGCCAATTAGGGCTAGGAGAACTGAAACCCACCAAGGTTACCCTTTAACTTGCTGACTGTTCAATTAAGAAGCCTGTGGGTGAAATCGAGGAAGTATTGATCAAAATAGGCGAATTTATTTTCCTAGTTGATTTCATTATCCTAGAAACTCAACAGGTAAGCAATCCTGCAAACTAGATCCCTTTGATTCTAGGACGACCCTTCTTAGCAACTTCTAATGCGCTTATCAACTGCAGAAATGGGTCTATGAAATTTTCTTTCGGTAACATGACTGTTGAGCTAAATATCTTTAGAACCGAAAACTCTCCTAACTCTTACGTGGATCAGTTTTCTGAAATTCATTCAGTCCACGACAATGAACCCGAGCTTGACCATCTGAATAACGAAATTGAATCGAATTACAAAACCTTATTTCATGATATTCCCAAAAATGTCTCTGATTTGATTCCTGTCGAGCCGCTCACAATTGAGTCTGTCCCTCAATCAGTTTCTTCAGTTGAGTTGTCCACAAAATCTGAACTCAAAGTGCTACCCAGTCATCTTAAGTACGCTTACATAGGAGACAATGAAACTTTTCCTATCATTATCGCTCCTGACCTTACTTTAGAGCAGGAACAATTGCTCCTTCCCATCCTTAAGAAAAATAAGGAAGCAATTGGTTGGTCCATGGCTGATATTAAGGGGATTAGTCCTTCCATGGTCCAACATAGAATCCACCTTACAGATAATGCCAAACCCACTCGTGATCCCCAGCGTCGACTAAACCCCATCATGAAAGAAGCAGTTCATGCTGAAATCCTTAAATGTCTTAATAATGGAATCATCTACCGAATTTCCGATAGTCAATGGGTTAGTCCGATTCATGTCATACCTATGAAATCCAAGATTACCATGATCCAAAATGAAGCTAACGAGCTTAACCCAACCCGCACCCAGACCGGTTGGCGTGTTTGCATTGACTATAGGAAACTTAACGCTGCAACACGTAAGGATCATTTCCCTCTGCCATTTATTGATCAAATGTTAGAACGATTAGCCGATCACGAGTGCTATTGTTTCCTTGACGGGTACTCGGGCTATAATCAAATCCCTATCGCCCTTGAGGACCAAGAGAAAACCACTTTCACTTGTCCATTTGGTACATTTGCGTACCGTCGTATGCCTTTTGGTCTCTGTAATGCAACCTTTCAGAGGTGCATGATTAGCATTTTTTCTGATATGATCGAGTGATTTTTGGAAGTCTTCATGGATGATTTTTCGATCTTCGGGGATTCTTACACTGAGTGTTTACATCACCTGGATCTTGTTCTTAACCATTGCAAAGATAAATACTTAACGCTTAATTGGGAAAAGTGTCACTTCATGGTCAAACATGGCATTGTTTTAGGACATGTCATCTCTAATAAAGGAATTGAAGCAGACAAAGCCAAAATTGAGGTTATCTCGAATCTTCCCATTCCCAAATCCGTTAAGGACATCTGATCCTTTTTAGGTAATGCTAGCTTCTATCGTCGCTTTATAAAGGATTTTAGCAAAATCACTCGACCTTTGACCAGTCTTCTTGGTAAGGATGTTCCTTTCGACTTCAATTCTGATTGCATTTCATCTTTTGAGCATCTTAAAAATGAACTTATCTCTACCCCGATCATCTGCTCTCCTAATTGGAAGCTGCCTTTTGAAATCAAGTGTGATGCCTCGAATTTCGCTGTTGGCGCTGTCTTAGGACAACGAATCGATAAAATCCTTCATGTCATTTACTACGCGAGTACGACTCTGAACGACGCTCAAATCAACTATACGACCACTGAAAAAGAACTCTTGGTAGTCGTTTTCGCTCTAGAAAAATTCAGACCATATCTAGTTGGCTCACACATCACCGTTCATACTGATCATTCCGCACTTAGGTACCTTTTCTCTAAAAAGGATGCTAAGGCTCGTCTCATTCGTTGGATCCTTCTACTTTAAAAATTTGTCCTTACCATTAAGGATAAAAAGGGATCTGACAATGTTATTGCAGACCACTTGTCTCGTCTTATTCCCAACCCTGAAACTCGCAGTGTCCTCTCTTTCTTTCACGACCAAGCCTGTGGTGGTCACTTCGGTCCCAAAAAGACAGCAGAAAAGGTTCTCCAATCGGGTTTCTACTGGCCCAACCTTTTCAAAGACGCCTACGAATTTTGCAAAACTTGTGATCGATGTCAATTCTTAGGGAAAATTTCTAAATGGAATATGATGCCCCTAAACCCCATTCAAGAAGTCAATGTTTTTGATGTTCGGGGTATAGACTTCATGGGACCCTTCCCTAATTCTTTTGGGAACCTTTACATTCTTTTAGCTGTCGATTATGTGTCTAAATGGGTCGAAGCTGTTCCATGCAAAATAAACGATAACAAGGTTGTTGTGCGCTTCTTAGAAGAAAACATATTTTCTAGGTTTGGCACACCTCGCACAATAATCAGTGACAACGGAACACACTTCTATAATCGTTCTTTTGAAGCCTCATGAGAAAGTATTCGATAACCCACAAGTTATCCACTCCTTACCATCCTCAAACTTGTGGGCAGGTTGAAGTATCGAATAGGCAGATTAAACAAATTAATCCTTGAGAAAACTGTGAATCGAAATCGTAAAGATTGGTCCCAAAAGTTAACCGACACTCTTTGGGCTTACCGCACTGCTTTCAAAACAAACTTAGATATGTCACCTTATCGGTTGATTTTTTGTAAGCCATGTCACTTGCCAGTTGAACTCGAACATAGGGCATTATGGGCAATAAAAACTTTAAATCTTGACTTAGAGCAAGCATGAGAACTTCGGAAGTTTCAACTTAATGAACTTGATGAAATTCGAAATGATGCCTATGAAAATGAACGAATTTACAAGGACAGAACAAAAGTTTTTCATGATAAATCAATTTTACGTAAAACTTTCATGCCAGGTCAAAAAGTTCTGTTATATGACTCAAGATTGCATTTATTTCAGGGTAAGTTAAAATCTAGATGGGCTGGACCTTACACTGTACGGATTGTTTTTCCGTATGGTGCGGTACCGATGGAACATCCTATAAGGTCAATGGTCAACGCCTGAAACCTTACTTGGAACCAATACCCAACTAAGAGGAAGAGCTCATGGTCCTCAATGAGCCACAATACATTCAGTAAGACGCACTAACCCTCTTTTGTACATATGTAAATATTCTCTTATTGTATTTCCCTTTCACTAAGATATGTATGATTAAGACTGTGAGGACACAGTCACACTCAAGTGTGGGGGAAATTTACATTACATCAGCAATCAAATGTTATGAACTAGGTCATTCATTGAACAAGGATTAACTTAAATTCATAAATCACACCTTGGTTCTTGTTTGATAAGTTGAATTGTTGGGTGATGGGAATGAACATTATTTATTCATTGAGTCGTAATGTGTCTTTTTAAGATGCTAGCTTGAGACTGTGCAGACATTAGTCATGTTCTGGAGTAAGCGTGTCAAACCTTGTTTTACATCTTAGAATGTGCAAGTAAAAAAAAATCAAAACAATCAAATAATAATGATTTTTCACTTATAATTGTTGGATTTTCTGAGTTCGTTTTCATGCACAATATTTTCTATTCCACTCAAATTTTCAAAATCGTAAGTTCTAAAATCCACTTGGCCCAATTAAGGAAAAATTTGTAACGACCCAGAAAAAGTCGACCTTGATTATCCGATATACAACACATATCGAACATCAAGAGTCGAAAATACCAGATGGTTAATGAAAGAAAATAGAGGGTGAGGAAAGATAAGGTAGAACTTAGAATAGAAGAAGAAGAAGAACACAACATCAGAGTAACACGAATCTCACAGCGGAACGAATAACATATAACATATGTACATAACTTTGAAATATAAATATGTATTTGAATATATATCATTATCAAAGTACAACACTTACAATACAGCGGAAATACACAATAGCTATATGATCCTGAAGCCTCCTGCTCCAACTCTTCAAGTATCTGTAAATCCCGACTACTTGACATCCCGTACAAAATTGGGCACCCAAGAGTTTAGGGAAGCAAAACAAAATAAACTCCGGGTCAGTCATGGGACTGGTATGAGTAAAACATTTTAAAACAGTTCGAACAAGTAAACGATATCTCATAAGACCATGCCATATAACGGAACGGTTTTTTCCCTTATGAGAATCCAAAATATCTTTATTTCAAAAACCTTTTGATATTATAATAATGTCTATCAACCACGATATAATAATCATCTAGCAGAAATGCTTTCATCTCACGATCTACATACATAGTATACAATCAAAACCGCAAGCACGTATTGGGTAATGGATTTCCAACTATAACAAGGTATGGAACCACCTTTCGCTAGTGTACCTCTAGAGAGGAATACACTGGGTTCAACAAGAACATCTTGCAACCCGGCCATACATGACTGACCACTCATTTCGCTTGAGTGTATCGAATGTATATCACCATCGGTTGGGATCAGCAACCGTTTCCCGAATGGGAAAGCATCACCAATAGATTTTTAGAAGTAAATGAAACTCTAGATCAGGTGATTATACACCCTGATAGGTGCGACCTACATAGCCATGCTGCCTGCCCGATTTCTGTCATTTATCGGATGTGAGGCTAGAAGCTGCGCATTTCTTTTACATGTCACATCTTCATGCACTTAGAATGTTACATCGTTAAACCCGCCAAATCACAAATTGACTTATCCAAAAATATCACGGGTATAAAGCTAAGAGAAACGAATTCCTCTACCACCAACGTAGATACGTTTGAAACGATCAACTCACGTGATCTACAAGATATACTCTGTCAGACCTTCGTCCATACAAGCTGTCCTAGGACTGGACAAACCTAAGGCACTATTCAGTATATCCATCTTAGGCACTGTTATCTAAGATTTATACAACAGCCCTTGCATTTTACTCCGTCTTCAGTTATCTTTGGCATATATGATTCGCAACGCTTATGCCAATACAGAGTGGTTCTTTGGATGATAATCCAACTGGTCTCTCCATATCAACAACGTTAAAATGGTCGAAAACTTCGATAGTTGGTGAGTTAACTATCAAAGAAAAACACGTGTGCAAACAACGATATTATTTCCAAGTGGAAATTATATCGAACAATCATCAATCATATATATATATTTATATTCATATTTCCTTATTTTCTACATTTAGAAAATATACGTCATTAACATTGGAAACATTTCCATAGCTTATTCACGCATCACTATCATTCCAAAACTATTAGTCCCTAACCGTAAACTAGTAAGAGAACAATTTTCTAAGTAAAAACCTCGAAGGCCGAAACCAACATCAGATCGATTCTCAGAAAACTATTCAACTTAACTAATCTCTAGTCAGTTTCTAATCTTGTTTAACTCTATTTCTTTTACTCTATTTTGAATAACTAATATTCGATAAACTCTATTTCGAATAACTTTATATTCAATTAACTCTAATCGATTAATTCTAACTCGACTAATTCCTTTATAGAATCCATTAAGTATCTAACACTTAAATCTGATTTAAAATTCCCTTTTATAACTCTATTTATTTCGTAAATAAATAATTCCTTTCATAACCTTTATTTGTAAATGTTTTACAACTATTTTTCTTCCTATATTTGTCTATTTATTTTCTAAATAAATAATCCTCTTATACTTCTATTTATTTTCTAAATAAATATTCTATTTTTATTTTATTTATTTATCAGATAAATATTCCTTTATTCTATTTATTCGTTTTATCAACATTTTTCCCTTTTATAAAACTTTATTCGTTTTGTAAACATTTTCCTTTTATTTACTTTCGACATATTTCCTTTTATAAAATCTGTTGATTTTATAAAATCTGTTGATTTTATAAAATCCCTTTATTTCAATATACATTGAAATAAATTCTTTTTACATCCCAGGGTCTCCTATGGTATTAAAAATATCGAATAACAATGATCAATATCATTTAAACACACATAATCAAATAGATTATATATCACATCATATACTACAATATATGAACAGAACAGTATCATAAATATTGAGGAGTCCAGTTGGACCCCTCCAACCTGTTTCCCTGCATCACAAATGTTAAACAACACAAATATAAAATATTCTATTAAACAGAATCAATATTCGATTAACGATATATATATATCGTTATCTATGATTTCAATCAATACACAAACAACTCAACCAACATTTAACACGCAACAATCAGTCATCATTTATCAGTTCTAAATATACGTTATAAAAATAGAATTGTTCAGAGTTGGTGAGTTTTACTCACACTGGATGATTATCGTTAATAACGATAACCATCGCTTGATTCAGACAGACAATTTATTTTGCTATAAATTGTAACGAGCTCGGATTCACTCCCAGTCAGGCCCATGTGTAGCCACCGTCCTTATGATCCCAACGGATCCTGTTTTGCTGAATTTCGTTATCATTAGAGAGAGTTACGGATTTTTAAAGTTTATACACTAATTTAAATCGTAAATAAACCAACTAATTATCCTAAACAGGCTTAACCTTTTAAAACAAGGTCCATCTCCATCTCCTATTGAACCCGCTCTTCCCTCTCCTTCTTCATACACTCGCTCCCACCCAAATCCACCTGGCCATTTGCAGCTACATCACCTCCACATTCCCACTTTCCGCTCCACTAAAATTCAAACCAAAATAGCCAAAATTCACCTCATCACACCCTCTTCACCATCGTCCCTACAAGCCTCCGCTCGACACCACTTCCGCACCAGCGACCTCGAACTCAGTGCAACCCCTTCATGACAGTATCGACATTTTTATACACAGATTTCCACAAAACGAAGTGCTGAGATGCAATACGTTTCACTCGACTCAAATCCGAACTCAGATTCACGAATCGAGCTTTGAATACCCCAAATTTACAAACCCTAGTCTACTGCGAAAACCCAACGGCGACAGAAAGCATTTCGAATGCCACTATACTTACACAGAATTGAAGGAGATTGCACAAGGGACTCAAAACAATTGTTTTATGATTTATAGAATTTCTGTTGATTTGTTCATGATTTTTCTTCCCTCGCGTTGGAAATGAATTGAGTGGTTTTATAAGCGGTGTTTGGTTGGTAAGGTTTGTGGCTGAGGAGAAAGGTTGCGTGGCCATCAATTTGACCAAGAAAAATGTTAGGATATTTTTGGATTGATTTTTTTATTTTATTTTATCGATTTTCCCTTTGTCTTCGGTCCTTAAAAATCCATGCGACCACATACGATATTCTAAAATCACTAAACTAGACATGAAGCTAGAGTTCGACATTGCAGACCCAATAAAACTAGTTTCGTCGAATTCCGACTTCGTATGCTCACACAGTATATTTTTAACCATCAAAATACTGACTGTTTTTCACTCTAAAAATCCGTAAGGCCACACAGTGACTCTAAAAATCACGGAACTTGGAATCTAACAATAATTTAATATTGCAGATCCAACAAAATTGGTTTCGTCGAATTCCGAGGTCGTTTGCAAAAGTGGCTATTTTTAAAGCACTAAATAACCCATTTAAATATATAAATATATTTAAATATAATTAAATTAAATATTTAAAAATAAATATTATCGTCTATATTCACCATAGAATATCATACAGCTCCAGGGTAATTATATATTCGATATTCCAAGTCCAGGTTGAATCGAATTTCAATTTATATTGAAATTCCCTTTTATAACGTATATAAAGCGTTGCAAATTATAAAGGAATTTCACAGCGACTTTTCTAAGATTTGATATGGACGTAAATCAAAATCTACCCGATGAAATCCAGATTTTTCTCTTCCACTAGAAAGATATACTCCACCAGCTCCGCACGTTTCTTATTTCACAGAAATTCGATTTAAAACGAATCCTGTATTTCCAGTTGAAGTTCGAACCGCCCAATAGCGAACTGCCGCACCATTTCGAGATCAATTATAATTATATTATAATTTATACGTTCAACCATCGTTCAAATAATATATTCGTTATTCTAATTTAATTTTAAACTGAATTAAATATCACAGATGATCCAGTTCACACCATATCGCCATTTCAGCCAATTCTGATTATTTCAGAATTAAATATATTATTTAATTTATTATTTTAATTAAATATTCACCATTATTTAATTGAACGACCATTAAATCCATTTAATCACCTTTTAAATAATTAAATAAATTAATTATTATACCGCTGAAAATGTGGGTCATTACATTCTTCCCCACTTAAAATAATTTTGTCCTCTAAATTGCTAAGGTAGAAAACAAACCCTATCGACTGGTCATTCTTATTTGTTCACTTTTTAACTCCAGTTTTCAACTGGACCAATTTAAATTCAATTAACTTATTAATTAATTCTTATCAACGAAAATTTTCAAAAAATCCAGAAAATTTTCTAACACCTTAACTTTTCGAAAAATTTCGCTAGCACCTCCTTTGTACTGGTAAATAGGTCAAACTCCAACTCGCCACTCTGGGCCTTCTCCAACCCAAAAGAAAATCAAACAGCCAAGCGGCTTGCCAATTCGGCTCATCAAAATCTCATGCTTATATATAATATAAACTGGTACCTTTTTGTCGGGCATATCAATATATTCTTTCCCTCTGCTGTTAATTCAGCATATACCAAGGGCATCCCAATCAATCTCAAATCACTTTTACCTCCCACACAACCATTTGCTTATCCAAGCCGAATTCAAATTCAAATCAAAGTTCCATTCTCGATTCCAAATTCATAACTCATCAATCCATATAGTTAACCGAGTTAAGTTCCACCCCATGTTTCATTAACTAGTTAATTCCACTAATCAGTTATCTTTTTTTTCAAATTCAATTTGGTTTTAATTCAAACAATATTTCCCTGGGAATTTTAAACAGCTTACGATATCGAAAATCAAACTTTCCTTTTCAGGAAAAACAATTCATTTTCCCAAAACAATTCGAAATCAATATTTTTGGTAGTAATCCGTCAATTATAAACTCGAAAATGAACACTAATGATGCTGCGCAGTCATCATCAAAATTATTTTCCAGCGATCGAAGTGAGTTCAATACTATATCACTTTTCAAAACCATGTCTAAACACTTCTATTTTGAAATCCATTTTCAAAATACTATTCCTAATGTTTGCAAACAATTTAAAACCTCCTAGGATTTTAAAATTTCCATATATTTAATCCAAATCCATTTACAAGCACTTATTCAAATTTCCCGAGTTTTAATTTCAATTCTGATTTAAATTTTAGGTTTAATTCACTTCGTAACACTTATATAAATTTTATTTGGTTATATATATAACCATCTCCATTATAATCTTACTCGATTATAATAACAACCAATATATCCAATATATATCAAAATATACTTTGGGTAAAATATTTTTTATTTAACCTCTTTTCAAAACATATCATGCCAACCCATCGTATTCGAGTGTTTATAAACTCCTACCGATACAGTGGATCAAACTGATCAACCAGAACACATAAACAACTCAACCAATAAATCTCCAAAATATAAAATTATTTTTATTTCAAATAACAAATACGTTCACTCGTATATATACACTCAACTCAATCTTGGGTATTACTAGCCCCATCTCTACTGAATCACGCCACAGAGCCAAGGTAATACTTAACCTTATGCTCTGATACCAACTATAACGACCCGGAAAAAGTCGACCTTAATTATCCGATATACAAAACATATCGAACATCAAGAGTCGAAAATACCGGATGGTTAATGAAAGAAAACAGAGGGTGAGGAAAGATAAGGTAGAAACTTAGAATAGAAGAAGAATAAGAGCACAACATCAGAGTAACACGAATCTCACAGCGGAACGAATAAAAAATAACATATGTAACATAACTTTGAAATATAAATATATACTTGAATATACATCATTATCAATGTACATCACTTACAACACAGCGGAAATAAACAATAGCTATATGATCATGAAGCCTCCTGCTCCGTCTCTTCAAGTATCTGTAAATCCTGACTACTTGACTGCCCGTACAAAATTGGGCACCCAAGAGTTTAGGGAAACAAAACAAAATAAACTCCGGGTCAGTCATGGGACCGGTATGAGTAAAACAGTTTAAAACAGTTCGAACAAGTAAACGATGTCTCATAAGACCATGCCGTATAACGGAACAGGTTTTTCCCTTATGAGAATCCAAAATATCTTTATATCAAAAACCTTTTGATATTATAATAATGTCTATCAACCACGATATAATAATCATCTAGCAGAAACGTTTTCATCTCACGTTCTACATACATAGTATACAATCAAAACCGTAAGCACGTATTGGGTAATGGATTTCCAACTATGACAAGGTATGGAACCACCTTTCGCTAGTGTACCTCTAGAGAGGAATACACTGGGTTCAACAAGAACATCTTGCAACCCGGCCACATATGACCGACCACTCATTTCTCTTGAGTGTATCGAATGTATATCACCATCGGTTGGGATCAGCAACCGTTTCCCGAATGGGATAGCATTAACAATAGATTTTTAGAAGTAAATGAAACTCTAGATCAGGTGATTATACACCCTAATACGTGCGACCAACATGGCCATGCTGCTTGCCCGATTTCTGGCATTTACCGGATGTGAGGCTAGAAGCTACGCTTATCTTTTACATGTCACATCTTCATTCACTTAGAATGTCACATCGTCATACCCGCCAAATCTCAAATTGACTTATCCAAAAATATCACGGGTATAAAGCTAAGAGAAACGAATTCCTCCGCCACCAACGTAGATACGTTTGAAACGACCAACTTACGTGATCTACCAGATATACTCTATCAGACCTTCATCCATACAAGTTGTCCTGGGACTGGGCAAAACCAAGGCACTATTCAGTATATCCATCTTAGGCACTGTTATCTAAGATTTATAAAACAATCCTTGCATTTTACTCCGTCTTCAATTATCTTTGGCATATATGATTCGCAACGCTTATGCCAATACATAGTGGTTCTTTGGATAATAATCCAACCGGTCTCTCCATATTAACAACGTTAAAATGGTCAAAAACTTCGATAGTCGATGAGTTAACTATCAAAGAAAAACACGTGTGCAAACAACGATATTATTTCCAAGTGGAAATTATATCGAACAATCATCAACCATACATATATATATATATATTCATATTTCCTTATTTTCTACATTTAGAAAATATACGTCATTAACATTGGAAACATTTCCATAGCTTATTCATGCATCACTATCATTCCACAACTATTAGTCCCTAACCGTAAACTAGTAAGAGAACAATTTTCTAAGTAAAAACCCCGAAGGCCGAAACCAACATCAGATCGATACTCAGAAAACTATTCAACTTAACTGATCTCTAGTCAGTTTCTAATCTTGTTTAACTCTATATCTTTTACTCTATTTTGAATAAGTAATATTCGATAAACTCTATTTCGAATAACTTTATATTCAATTAACTCTAATCGATTAATTCTAACTCGTTTAATTCCTTTATAGAATCCATTAAGTATCTAACACTTAAATCTTATTTAAAATTCCCTTTTATAACTCTATTTATTTCGTAAATAAATAATTCCTTTCATAACCTTTATTTGTAAATGTTTTACAACAATTTCTCTTCCTATATTTGCCTATTTATTTTCTAAATAAATAATCCTCTTATACTTCTATTTATTTTCTAAATAAATATTCCATTTTATTCTATTTATTTATCAAATAAATATTCCTTTATTCTATTTATTTGTTTTATCAACATTTTTCCCTTTTATAAAACTTTATTCGTTTTATAAACATTTTCATTTTATTTACTTTCGAAATATTTCCTTTTATAAAATCTGTTGATTTTTTAAAATCCCTTTATTTCAATATACATTGAAATAAATTCTTTTTACATCCCAGGTTCTCTTATGATATTAAAAATATCGAATAACAATGATCAATATCATTTAAACACACATAGTCAAACAGATTATATATCACATCATATATTACAATATACGAACAGAACAATATCATAAATATTGAGGAGTCCAGTTGGACCCCTCCAACCTGTTTCCCTGCATCACAAATGTTAAACAACACGAATATAAAATATTCTATTAAACAGAATCAATATTCAATTAACGATATATATATATATCGTTATATATGATTTCAATCAATACACAAACAACTCAACCAACAGTTAACACACAACAATCAGTCATCATTTATCATTTCTAAATATACGTTATAAAAATTGAACTGTTCAGAGTTGGTGAGTTTTACTCACATTGGACGATCATTGTTAATAACGATAAACATCGCTCGATTTAGACGGACAATTTATTTTGCTATAAATTGTAACGAGCTCGGATTCACTCCCAATCAGCTCCATGGTGTAGCCACCGTCCATATGATCCCAACGGATCCTGTTTTGCTGAATTTCGTTATCATTAGAGAGAGTTACGCATTTTTAAAGTTTATACACTAATTTAAATCATAAATAAACCAACTAATTATCCTAAACAGGCTTAACCTTTTAAAACAAGGCCCATCTCCATCTCCTATTGAACCTGCTCTTCCCTCTCCTTCTTCATACACTCTCTCCCACCCAAATCCAACTGGCCATTTGCGGCTACATCACCTCCACGTTCCCACTTCCCGTTCCGCTAAAATTCAAACCAAAATAGCCAAAATTCACCTCATCACACCCTCTTCACCATCGTCCCTACTAGCCTCCGCTCGACACCACTTCCGCACCAGCGACCTCGAACTCAGCGCAACCCCTTCATGACAGTATCGACATTTTTATACACGGATTTCCACAAAACGAAGTGCTGAGATGCAATATGCTTCACTCGACTCAAATCCGGACTCAGATTCACGAATCGAGCTTTGAATACCCCAAATTTACAAACCCTAGTCTACTGTGAATACCCAACGGCGACAGAATGCAATTCGAACGCCACTATACTTACACAGAATTGAAGGAGATTGCACAAGGGACTCAAAACAATTGTTTTATGATTTATAGAATTTCTGTTGATTTGTTCATGATTTTTCTTCCCTCACGTTGGAAATGAATTGGGTGGTTTTATAAGCTGTGTTTGGTTGGTAAGATTTGTGGCTGAGGAGAAAGGCTGCGTGGCCATCAATTTGACCAAGAAAAATGTTAGGATATTTTTTTTATTGATTTTTATATTTTATTTTATCGATTTTTCCTTTGTCTTCGGTCCTTAAAAATCCCTGCGACCACATACGATATTCTAAAATCACCAAACTGGACATGTAGCTAGAGTTCGACATTGCGGACCCAACGAAACTGGTTTCGTTGAATTCCGACTTCGTATTATCACACAGTGTATTTTTAACCATCAAAATACTAACTGTTTTTCACTCTAAAAATCCGTATGGCCACACAGTGACTCTAAAAATAACGGAACTTGGAATCTAACAATAATTTAATATTGCGAATCCAACAAAATTGGTTTCGTCGAATTCCGAGGTTCGTTTGCAAAAATGGCTATTTTTAAAGCTCTAAATAACCCATTTAAATATATAAATATATTTAAATATAATTAAATTAAATATTTAAAAATAAATATTATCGTCTATATTCACCATAAAATATCATACAGCTCCAGGGTAATTATATATTCGATATTCCAAGTCCAGGTTGAATCGAATTTCAATTTATATTGAAATTCCCTTTTATAACGTGTATAAAGCGTTGCAAATTATAAAGGAATTTCACAGCGACTTTTCTAAAATTTGATTTGGACGTAAATCAAAATCCACCCGACGAAATCCAGATTTTTCTCTTCCACTAGAAAGATGTACTCCACCAGCTCCACACGTTTCTTGTTTCACAGAAATCCGATTTAAAGTGAACCCTGTATTTCCAGTTGAAGTTCAAATCGCCAAATCCCGAACTGCCGCGCCATTTCGAGCTCGATTATGATTATATTATAATTTATACGTTTAACCATCATTCAAATAATATATTCATTATTCTAATTCAATTTTAAACTGAATTAAATATCACAGATGATCCAGTTCACACCATATCGCCATTTCAGCCAATTCTGATTATTTCAGAATTAAATATATTCTTTAATTTATTATTTTAATTAAATATTCACCATTATTTAATTCAGTGACCATTAAATCTTTTTAATCACCTTTTAAATAATTAAATAAATTAATTATTATACTGCTGAAAATGCGGGTCATTACAAAATGACTCATTGTAGCGTTCTTCTTCGATACCCCACATTATTTAAACCCAAGTTTTTATTGAATTACATCCATGTTTCGACAAATTGTTCTTATATTGGTATACTTAAGAACCTTGTACTGATTTATTTTCAAAAGGTTTAGAAACGTCACTTTTTATACCAATAGTACACTACCCACTCCGTACTTGTTTTAAGGTAGAATAACCATATACCACATCTTATTTTATATGGGTTATCCATCTTATGAAACTTTGCTTATCATTCGTTTTAGCTTTTTATATGACATCAATCCAGATTTGTGTGTTGAACTAGAGTTATAAAAATAAAGTAACTAGGGCACAAAACTTTCATTTCATGAAGTGCTGGTTATGATTCGCTTGGTAGAGGAGGAATCAAATGAAATAATGTACGGTATCATTCCAGTCCATCTCCACTCATCATTCATCAGGCAAAAAGAAAAAAAGAAAAAAAAAGAAAAAGAAAAAGGAAAAAAAGAAGAAGAAGAAAAACAAAGAAAAAAGAAAAAAAATAAAAAAAAAGAGAGAAAATATCTGAGAATAAAATAGACATTCATCATTCTTGACTATAAAGCATTTCCATTCCATCCACATCCATCATACCGTACTTGGAAGTGAGGATTGTAGTTGAGGAGATGAAAGGAAACAAAAATTTTCATACCTGCCTTTGTATTACTTTATCTTTTGTAGCTTGAAGTTCAACTAATGCACTCGCCCTCTTATCTATAACATTTTTAGAATTTACAAAAGTTTTCCTTCATCTATGCACAACTCATATCCAATACAGTACAGTTACAATGGTGCAAAATTATTGAGAAAAAAGAGAGAAGAATAAATGATTGGGTGCACATTGTCGATGTGTAGAACTTTGGTTGACACCATGCTCTTAACCTTCAAGACAATCATAGTGTTATCAAGGAATTACGATTCAGCTTGAAATTTTTTATTCATTTTTGCACCAATTATGGGATGGGCAATTTGGGGCTAAATCGTTATTATTGAAGTTAGGTGAAATCCTTGTAATGTGAAATACCTTAAATATATTGTTTGATTAATCCGCATACAGAAGACGCTTTGGATTTTGTGGGTAGTAACCGCTGAAAACCCTCACGAGACAACACTCGTCCTACTAGCGACACTTAGGGGTTTAACGGCTTGTTGCATATGCTAAATGCAATCGTGTTTCCTACGAAAGTGTGACATATCTTAGTTTAGTTTATTCGAGGACGAATAAAAAGATAGGTGTGGGGGTATTTGATATACATGTAAATGTGTACATTTTATCTGCTTATTTATCTTATTTTACATTTAAAATAATTGATACTGTGTATTTATAATTGCGTTTTCAGATTATTTATGATGAATGGATTAGTGCACGTAATTGTTGAAAAGCTTGAAGAATTAGTGTAAGAAGAGTGTTGATTTTGAGAGCTTGATTAAAGCTTGAAGAAATGTTGCAGTTCAACCACCTTCTTCAGCATATTTTAAAGATTCAACGCCTTTTCATAATGATAGTTGGTCACAGAGAATTATGGAGTTCCTATTCATGATCAAAACTGTTGGAATTGATGCCATTTGATGCCCGCAAGCTATGACATTTGCAAATCCATTCATATGTGTTCACATTAGCTCATTTGCAAGGCCTCTCATTCATACGTGTTCACATTAGCTCATTTGAAAGGCCTCCCATTCACACCTAGCTATTTGGTTTATGTGTTATTTTGGAAAAGGGATTTTGTCCCACATTGTGTTATGAGCCTCTTAGCCTTGTGAAACACCCCACCTCCGTTAAGGTCACTCACAAAGGGAATGCCTTAACTTTGGTGGAGGTTTATAAGTAAAAGCCACAGATAAACTCAAGACATATATACATACACATATTTTAAAACAGCGGAAACCAAACAGACTTTTATTTCATCAACACGTGTTCAAACAAAACATTTCCATAATTGTCTCAAAATAATTCCAACATTACAACCTCATTACTGTCTTGATTATTAAAGAAGCATAAAACATAAATAAAGTGACAAAAATCCCCATAGTGATATCCAAAGTCATAATCCGAGCAAAAGAGATCCAAATCATACATCTACGGTCTTGGAGCTTGTAAAGAGTCTGATTGAGCTGAGTTGTTTCCTCCCTGTGGACCTTGGGGGGGGGGGACGAAAGAAAAGAAGACGAAAAGAAAATAGAGTTAGACATAAAGCCTGAGTAAATCTTGTAACTCTTTAGTATGTGAATAAGAAAAGGGCATGATAGGTATAAACTAAAAACAGGAAAGTGTCACAAGCTAAGGAAGTGTCGTTTAGAATCGAATGTGCTATCGCACCCACACTATATATCTCTGCACCTACTTGAGTTTATTCTAACTGGGACCCCATGCTGAGGGTGAAGTGATCCCCATTTTTATTTTAAAGATCGGCTCCTACTCGCGTTAACATGTGTCATACGGCCTCCAAGAATTGTAGATACCTATGCTGGTCCCACCATGGGGTGTATCAAGACCCATGGTGGCGGCCCCGACACAAATTCTAGAAGGCATAGGCTATACTACTGGAGCCCCCAGTGCCCTGTTTGTCTGCTCCGGAGTGTGTGCATGCCCGCACCCCGTTAGAACCTACACTGTTGCACCCACCGCCGTCGCTTTGACCGCTTACAATCATCCCAGTAATCGTGCCCCACCCTGCCTAGTTTTAGGGTACCATGATACCTAACTTGGGTTACTGCTGAAACGGGTCCCTCGTTACCAGGATTTTCAAGTCAAACATGTTAAGTGGTTTAGTGTCTGTATTTACCTAACCCCCACCCATCAATTCTTGTTAACATGTTGAACTTGGTTAAGTGTTTATAGTTGACTTAACCCTACCATCTGTCATTAGCCTCTTAGAGCACCAGACCACTAGACAGGTATTGCTACGGTTACTGGATGTGTCGGTCGGTTCCGGGCAGGTTTACACTGTAGCTCAGTCTAACCTAGGGTCCTTATTGGGCTCAATGCTTAACCACCCACATTGGATAGGTATTGTTGTGACTACTGGACAGCCGGGCGGGTAGGGGCAGGTTTACATCACAACTCAATCCAACCTCGAGTTAAGCATATCGTGTTTTCTAAATTTACATATTTTATTACTTCTCAATTATATATGTAAGTGTCATATCTTTTATTCTTGGGTATATCAATTCATACCACTTAAATGTCATTGTCGTTGTCATGTGCCAACCATGCCAACATATATTTTTCATTTCTTACACCCAACATTATTACCCCCGTTTGTACGTTCGCAACATTATAACAAATGTTGGGCTCGACACAATTCAGCCCAACTTTATAAACGTGAGAAAAGGGGAAATCAAGCACATGTAACATTTACAATACATAAAGGTGTGTGGCGCATGAACTTGCAACTTAGCGATTCAACTAACATAAATTATGGGTCATGTGAACTTGAATTCAAAGCAAAGTATAACTAAGTAGGTGACATATGAAATGGCATAGTTTAGACTTATACAAACTTGTGTTTAAACATGTTTAACTTGGCATAATGTCAACCACAAAACTAACATGTTGTATATTCACCAAAATGTCCAATTATAACATCTAATCACATAGCCTATTTCAACATGAACTTGCATAGTTTATGAAACCCAAACGATACTTAACATAGATCCAATTATACTTGCAAATAAACATAAGAATGATATCATAGGTTTTGGGTCATGTAGGCATAAAAGGTCTCAAATCTAGAACATGTTTACATAAGCCTTAATTTAGACTTAGTGAACGTATATAGTCCATGCCATAGGCATAAACATAAAGGGATCAAATTCTAGTTTTTTTCCATAAACTTGCAAGTGCCATTGTTTTCATATACAATTGTTCAATAGGCTTGCATCAATCAATTTAGGCCACAAATATCAATACACAAGTCATAATAGAATCATTACAATACACAGAATTTATATCATACAATAACACAATTCTATTTTCATTTACATCGAATCACATCACAGTTTTTATTCATATTCTGAAAGGTCACTATACTTACAACGAATGCAGAATCTTGAATTCTGGATTCTGAGTTCTGAAATTGACATGCGCTCCTTTGGGTAGACTAACGTTGCGTTGATTAATTTGATTAAACTATAATCTTCTTGTTAATTTGATTCATCTCTTGGCTTTTCTCTCTTGACGGCTATGCCCAATTCCTCCCTGGAAGCATGACGACTCCCATCTTATTTTTTTGTGTGAATTTTCAGTTGAGACTTAGGGTGTATTTATAGATTTTTAAATTGTTTTGAGCCGTCAGATGAAGATAGGAGGAATCTAGACTATACAAAGTTCAAAGAGCCAATCAAGAGGTGACATGTCAGCCCTAGTGACACACCGAGCCATAGAAATTCGAGCCAGACCTAGCCAGCCAGGTCGACCAGGTAGGTCGACTGGCAGGTCGACACCCAGGTCGACACTATGGTCGACCTGGGGTGGCCAGGTCGACACCATGGTCGACCAGGTCTCTGGGCGGGAATTTTCCCGCCTAGCCCGGCTTTAACCTGTTTTTTCGAATTTTGAATTTAAAACTGAACTGTTTGAATTTTAAATTTTATTCCGAAACTTCCGAAGGTCACAACTCCTTCATACGGAGTCCGACTCGCGCAAACTCGGACTCTATCTCAAGCAGAATTCCGAGATGAACGCAATGGCGTAACCGATTCCCTTAATTCTTTCATTTAGAATTAATTACACTTTAATTTGTGAAGCTTAACGTTATAGAATTCACGGGGTGTTACATTCTCCCCCCCTTAAAAGGATTTCGTCCCCGAAATCTTCAAGTTAGGAAGAATGTATATCCTACCATCCAACAGTCCATCTACTCAACCAACAAACACAGGCATCCACTGTCCTTAAAAGACTTCTAATGCTTCGTGATCATATGCATAGTGTGTGTACATGTCCTTATCTAATGCAGAAATCAGGCGGTCTACTGATTCAGTTGACCTCCTTAATGCGAATCATGTAAGTGTCATGAATCCATTATGTATGCAAAATTTCCTACTCATAATTCTATATGAGTGCACAACTATTCATACAAATGCGACGACCATATGACAACATATCAAGTTTCAACCATATACAAATGAGAATACATATATGCATATGCAATATGAAGTGACTGAGCCGATCTATAACCTAGGGTGTGTGTGTATATGCATCCACGAGCAACCACTAGCAATCACTAGCAACCCTTTGCAGCCATCATCCATAACATGTTTTCAAATACATGTTTGCATCCATTTGTTTTCTACCTAAGGAGTTAGGAAAAGGACCGAGGAGATATACCTAAAAAGACAGATAAAGCATAACTTAAGGAAAAAGAGAGATCAAAGATGTACCCTCAAAAAGAAGAGGGTAGGCAGCGCGTATTCTGTCCTCAGTTTCCCAAGTCGCGTCTTCCTCAGCATCGCTCCACTGAACTTTAACGAGTTTGACTTCGCGGTTGCGTAGCTTTTTCACTTCAGTTCCCAAAATGCGGGTTGGAATTCTCCTTACAGTTGCTTCACGTTCCACTTCGGCTTCTTCTAGAATGCTAGGTTCCACCACTTCCGCAGACTCATGCAAACACTTCCGGAGGAAAGAAACATGAAAGACGTTGTGAACTCCGGCCAGTCTCTCGGGTAGCTCTAATCTATAGGCCATCTTCCCAACCTTCTCGATGATAGGAAACAGTCCTACAAATCTTGGTGCTAGCTTTCCTGCGGATCCAAAGAGAACGACGTTCCTTAAAGGGGATACCTTAAGGAAAACCCTGTCCCCAACCTCAAATTCAAGGTTGGTCCTTCTTTTGTCGGCGTAGGATTTTTGTCTGTCTTGGGTTGTCTTCATCCTTTTCCATATCAAGTCCACTTTCTCTGAAGTCTCTCTAATCATGTCTGGCCCAAGTATAAGCTTATCTGTAGACTCCCACCAACAAATTGGTGATTTGCACGGTCTTCCATACAAGGCTTCGAAGGGTGCCATACCGATGGTAGCTTGGTAGTTATTGTTGTAGGCAAACTCCACTAAAGGAAGGTGATCCTCCCAAGTCCCTCCAAAGTCAAGAACGCAAAGTCTCAAAAGATCCTCTAAAACTCTATTCACCCTTTCCGTCTGGCCATCGGTTTGGGAGTGATAGGCCGTGCTCAAACATAACTGTGTGCCCACAGCTTCTTGCAGACTCCGGCAAAACTCGCTTGTGAAGATAGGGTCTTGGTCACTAACAATGCTGGAGGGTATCCCATGGAGTCGAACGATTTCCTTGAGATAAAGAGATGCTAGAGATGAGGCAGTCCTTCTACTCTTGATAGGTATGAAGTGGGCGCTCTTAGTAAGCTTATCCATTATTACCCAAATGCTAGTATTGCCTCTTCTCGACCTAGGTAGTCCATCAATGAAGTCCATTGAAATGCTATCCCACTTCCACTGTGGGACCTCTAAAGGGTGAAGTAATCCTCCAGGTTTCTTCTGTTCCGCCTTGACCCGTTGGTAGGTCATGCACTTAGAAACAAAATCTGCCACGTCTTGCTTCA
Source organism: Allium sativum (assembly GCA_030737875.1). Taxonomy (NCBI): domain Eukaryota; kingdom Viridiplantae; phylum Streptophyta; class Magnoliopsida; order Asparagales; family Amaryllidaceae; genus Allium; species Allium sativum. The sequence goes on from CM060920.1 coordinate 90,548,769, forward strand.
TGCCACTCCAAAAGAAAGTCCTTTTTATATCCTTGTACATCTTATCACCTCCAGGGTGCATAGTCATCTTGGAATGAAGCTCTTCCTCGAGAACCTTCTTTGTCAACTCCCTTGCTTGTGGGACGCATAATCTTCCATCTCGCCTCAGCCAACCCTTATCATCGATGGCATATCTACTGAGGTGACTAGAAGTCTCACCCCTGATAAGTTTATCAATCACATCAACAAGCCGAGGGTCTTCACGTTGTGCAGCCCCTATTGAGTCCAAGAGAGTAGGGCGTACTTCGAGAGATGCTAACAAACCTGGTACAAAATCTGAGGAAGGCCTAAAGTTAAAGCTGGCTATATACTCAAGGCTTTTCCTTTCCACAAAGAGTGGGCTTAAGGTCAGTTTCTTTCGGCTCAACGCGTCTGCTACTACGTTGCCTTTGCCGGGAGTATAGGAAATTTCAAAGTCATACGAGGCAAGAAACTCCATCCATCTTTGCTGCCTCAAGTTAAGATCCTTCTGCAAGAAGAGATATTTCAATGATTTATAGTAAGTGTATAATTCGAACTTCTCACCTAGGAGATAATGGCGCCAAGACTTATGCGTAAAGACGATGGCGGCTAACTCAAGATCGTTGGTTGGGTAGTTCTTTTCATGAACTTTCAATAGTCTTCTGCCATAAGCTACTACCCTTCCTACTTGCATTAGAACAGCGCCTAGTCCCGTTCCACATGCATCCGTGTATACTGTGAACATTTTGCTTCCATCTGGCAAAGTCAGAACTGGGGCTGTTGTAAGAGCCCTTTTTAATCGTTGGAAAGCAAACTCGCAGTCCAAATCCCAAGTGAATGCCAGTTTCTTCTTTGTTAGCCTTGTGAGTGGGGTTGAAATTTTCGCGAAATCCCTAATAAACTTTCGGTAAAAACCGGCTAGCCCAAGAAAGCTTCGAACTTCGGTTGCATTTCTTGGTGTCTTCCAATCTTGCAATGCCACCACTTTCGTGGGGTCCACCGCCAACCCCACTTTGGACACTATATGCCCCAGAAATCTTACCTCCTTTCTCCAAAAGTGGCACTTGGAGAATTTGGCTTTTAGCTGATGTGTACGAAGAGTATCCACGATTTCTTTTAGATGCTGAGCATGTTCTTCCTCATTCTTTGAGAAGATTAAGATATCATCTACGAAAACAACCACAAATTTATTGAGGAATTCTCTGAACACCCTGCTCATTAGGTCTACGAAATAAGCGGGTGCGTTTGTCAAGCCAAAAGGCATGACAAGCCACTCGAAGAAACCGTCTGGGGTTCTGAACGCCGTTTTATCAATGTTGTCTTCAGCTACTCTTAGCTGATGGAACCCAGTTGCCAGATCAAGTTGGGAGAAGACCGACGCACCTACAAGCTGATCAAAAAAAGCGTTGATTCGGGGAAGAGGGTACCTATTTTTCTTGGTCAATTTGTTTAACTCCCTATAGTCGACGCAAAGGCCAAGCGAACCGTCCGCTTTGGTTGCGAACACCACTGGAGCAGCCCATTCCGAAATGCTCTGTCTAATGAACCCCTTTTTGAGAAGTTCTTTAACCTGCTTACTGAGCTCCTTTCTCTCCTTTGGAGCCATGTGTCTGACAGGTAAAGCTATAGGCTTTGCATTATCCACAAGATATATGCAGAAGTCTATTTCCCGCCTCGGAGGTAAGCCTTTCACCTCCTCAAAGACATCTGGATATTCCCGGACTACTCTAACTGATTGTAAATTCTCATTAGAAGCATCAAGTGACTCTAGATAACTAAGAATAACAACATTCAAGGGATTACAAGAAATTTCTAGAGTGTTACCAAGCCGAGTCAAGAGTATAACTACTCTTTTCTCACAATCAAGGATGGCACCATTACTGGATAACCAGTCCATGCCTAAAATCAAACTATATCCCGAGAAGCCCAAAACAAAGGCATTACAACTAAACTCAACGCTGAGAATAGAGATTTTCAAACCCAAACAAACCATTGACAAGTAAGCGGAGCCCCCAATTGGATTTAAAACTACTAAGGGATCTTTTACCATACTAGTGTCTAGATGCAGAGATTCTACTGAGGCAGATGAAATAAAAGAGTGTGATGCGCCAGAGTCAAAAAGTGTGCGAACTGGATGATCATAAAGATAGACTACATTTTCTACAGAAATATTACTACCTAAAGTTCTCAAGATAGGATTGAGAAGATAAGCAGGATAAAACAAAGCATCTAGGAGAAGAAGTTAAAGAGGTACCCCCAGAAGGTCCTACTTGCGGGCCTTGCCCTTGCTTCTTAGGGCAGTCCTTAGCCATGGGTCCAGCCTCACCGCAATAGAAGCAAGTAGCACTCATCTTCCTCTTCTTCTTTCTGCAGTCGTTCACCACATGTCCAACAATGCCACAGAAATAACATTACCTTTTCTTACGTGTCTTGTTATTATTGTTGTGGTCCTTTCCTCCTTGACTATTATCCATCTTCTTGTTCGGCGATTCTCCCATTTGCTGGTTCACGTAGAGGAGGAGGAGGAGTAAAAGCATCTGTAGCTGGGGAGTAAGGTCCCCAGACATGCTGAAACAGGAAGGAAAAATTCAGAATGAAGGATAGAGAGAGAAAGATAGGGCACATGGCTTTCGGGGATTTTGTCTTTTTTATAAATATAACACTTTTCCTTGAAAAACGCTTCTTTAAACTTTCTTTTGAAAACAATTTCAATTTTTTTTTCTTACCTGGTAAACCTATGCTCTGATACCAAGTGAAACACCCCACCTCTGTTAAGGTCACTCACAAAGGGAATGCCTTAACTTTGGTGGAGGTTTATAAGTAAAAGCCATAGATAAACCCAAGACAGATATAAATACACATATTTTAAAACAGCGGAAACCAAACATACTTTTATTTCATCAATACGTGTTCAAACAAAACATTTCCATAATTGTCTCAAAATACTTCCAACATTACAACCTCATTACTGTCTTGATTATTAAAGAAGCATAAAGCATAAATAAAGTGACAAAAATCCCCATAGTGATATCCAAAGCCATAATCCGAACAAAAGAGATCCAAATCATACATCTACGGTCTTGGAGCTTGTAAAGAGTCTGACTGAGCTGAGTTGTTTCCTCCCTGTGGACCTGGGGGGGAACGAAAGAAAAGAAGACGAAAAGAAAATAGAGTCAGACATAAAGCCTGAGTAAATCTAGTAACTCTTCAGTATGTGAATAAGAAAAGGGCATGGTAGGTATAAACTGGAAACAGGAAAGTGTCACAAGCTAAGGAAGTGTCGTTTAGAATCGAATGTGCTATCGCACCCACACTATATATCTCTGCACCTACTTGAGTTTATTCTAACTGGCACCCCATGCTGAGGGTGAAGTGATTCCCATTTATTTTAAAGATCGGCTCCTACTCACGTTAACATGTGTCATACGGCCCCCAAGAATTGTAGATACCTATGCTGGTCCCACCATTGGGTGTATCAAGACCCATGGTGGCGGCCCCGACACAAATTCTAGAAGGCATAGGTTATACTACCGGTGCCCCCAGTGCCCTGTTTGTCTACTCCAAAGTGTGTGCACACCCGCACCCCGTTAGAACCTACACTGTTGCACCCACCGCCGTCGCTTTGACCGCTTACAATCAGCCCAATAATCGTGCCCCACCCTGCCTAGTTTCAGGGTACCATGATACCTAACTTGGGTTACTGCTGAAACGGGTCCCTCGTTACCAGGATTTTCTAGTCAAACATGTTAAGTGGTTAAGTGTCCGTATTTACCTAACCCCCACCCATCAATTCTTGTTAACATATTGAATTTGGTTAAGTGTTTATAGTTGACTTAACCCTACCATCTGTCCTTAGCCTCTTAGAGCACCAGACCACTCACATTAGACAGGTATTGCTACGGTTACTGGATGTGCCGGTCGGTTCCGGGCAGGTTTACACCGTAGCTCAGTCTAACCTCGGGTCCTTATTGGGCTCAATGCTTAACCACCCACATTGGATAGGTATTGTTGTGACTACTGGACAACCGGGCGGGTCCGGTCAGGTTTACATCACAACTCAATCCAACCTCGGGTTAAGCATATCGTGTTTTCTAAATTTACATATTTTATTACTTCTCAATTATATATGTAAATGTCATATCTTTTATTCTTGGGTATATCAATTCATACCACTTAAATGTCATTGTCGTTGGCATGTGCCAACCATGCCAACATATATTTTTCATGTCTTACACCCAACGTTATTACCCCCGTTTGTACGTTCGCAACATTATAACAAATGTTGGGCTCGACACAACTCAGCCCAACTTTATAACCGTGAGAAAAGGGGAAATCAAGCACATGTAACATTTACAATACATAAAGGTGTGTGGCGCATGAACTTGCAATTTAGCGATTCAACTAACATAAATTATGGGTCATGTGAACTTGCATTCAAAGCAAAGTATAACTAAGTAGGTGACATATGAAATGGCATAGTTTAGACTTATACAAACTTGTGTTTAAACATGTTTAACTTGGCATAATGTCAACCACAAAACTAGCATGTTGTATATTCACCAAAATGTCCAATTATAACATCTAATCACATAGCCTATTTCAACATGAACTTGCATAGTTTATGAAACCCAAACGATACTTAACATAGATCCAATTATACTTGCAAATAAACATAAGAATGATATCATAGGTTTTGGGTCATGTAGGCATAAAAGGTTTCAAATCTAGAACATGTTTACATAAGCCTTAATTTAGACTTAGTGAATGTATATAGTCCATGCCATAGGCATAAACATAAAGGGATCAAATTCTAGTTTTTTTCCACAAACTTGCAAGTGCCATTGTTTTCATATACAATTGTTCAATAGGCTTGCATCAATCAATTTAGGCCACAAATATCAATACACAAGTCATAACAGAATCATTACAATACACAGAATTTATATCATACAATAACACAATTCTACTTTCATTTACATCGAATCACATCACAGTTTTTATTCATATTCTGAAAGGTAACTATACTTACAATGAATGCAGAATCTTGAATTCTGGATTCTGAATTCTGAAATTGAGATGCGCTCCTTTGGGTAGACTAACGTTGCGTTGATTAATTTGATTAAACTATAATCTTCTTGTTAATTTGATTCGTCTCTAGGCTTTTCTCTCTTGACGGCTATGCTCAATTCCTCCCTGGCAGCATGACGACTCCCATCTATTTTTTTGTGTGAATTTTCAGTTGAGACTTAGGGTGTATTTATAGATTTTTAAATTGTTTTGAGTCGTCAGATGAAGACAGGAGGAATCTAGACCATACAAAGTTCAAAGAGCCAATCAGGAGGTGACATGTCAGCCCTAGTGACACACCGAGCCACAGAAATTCGAGCCAGAGCCAGACCTATCCAGCTAGGTCGACCAGGTAAGTCGACTGGCAGGTCGACACCTAGGTCGACACTATGGTCGACCTGGGGTGGCCAGGTCGACACTATAGTCGACCAGGTCTCTGGGCGGGAATTTTCCCGCCCAGCCCAGTTTGAACCTGTTTTTTCGAATTTTGAATTTAAAATTGAGCTGTTTGAATTTTAAATTTTATTCTGAAACTTCCGAAGGTCACAACTCCTTCATACGGAGTCCGATTCACGCAAACTCGGACTCTATCTCAAGCAGAATTCCGAGACGAACGCAATGGCGTAATCCATTTCCCTTAATTCTTTCATTTAGAATTAATTACACTTTAATTTGTGAAGCTTAACGTTATAGAATTCACGGGGTGTTACACCTTGGTCAATATAACTATAAATACCTTGTATCTTATTCATGTAAAAACACATTGGGTTTTATTCTGCAATTCACTTCTTGGAATAAAATCATTCTTCTTCCCCTGTTCTATTTAGTTTTAGTTATATTTTATTTATGTCTGTTATTTTCTTTTTCTCTTCTTCTTTAGCTATATCTAGCTAATCCCCTTTGATTAGGGGGTGATGACGCTAATAGATACGATTCAACATGAATCACATAGCCAATAGACGAGGACTTTATACATGTAGACCTGGATCTGAATCAAGTGTTAGATCTGAACCTTCATATTCTGTGTTGTTTAAGAGCTATGCTCCTTCATAGGGTATATTCATGTTCGATCTAACAATTATCAGGTTTAGATCTAATTTTAGGGTTTTAGAAATTAATTAGTGAATCTATCCTGATAGCCTATGGTTGTTTAAGAGCTCAGCTCTTGCATAGGCTATGCTTGTTGTTATTTACTTATTTGTTTATAAGAACCTAATTATCGTTGATTCATGTGTGTGGTAGAAACATGAATTAGATCTATATTTATTTGTTGGATATTGATGAGTTTGAATCCAATCTATGTCATTATCCCCTAATTGCTTTCTCTTATTATATAAATCTTTTTTTTATTTAATTGTTGTCATTTTCTGTGTTCAATCAATCAAAATCCTGGAATAAATCGATTGGATTTATTGATTAAAATATTTTTGGTCCCAGAGTTCGACACCCTCTACAACAATCCTTGTTGTTTAGGAAAGCCGAACGGATTTTACAGTTGTTTACAATTGTTTAATTTGTTCGCAAACAGATCCTTAGGATGGGGGCTAGCCCCATGGGGAAAGTTCTAGGATGGGGGCGATCCCCAGGAGGGCGATCCCTAGGATGCGGGCGAGCCCTAGGGGGCAAGTCCTAGGATGGGGAGCCGGTCCAGGAGGGTGAGATTCGATCCAAATTCCAAGAGAGTGATGCTTCGCCACTCCGTCCAAGTGATTGCCAGTCCACATTCAAGTCCTGAGTTATTCCAAATAATAAGATTCATGTTGGGATGATCCTTGCCAAAGGATAGCCTAACAAGTTGCCCCTTAGGACACATCTTGTTGGTTGAAGGAAGATGTGTTCTGGATAATCCAGAAAATCTATAAGCCATAGAAATCCGAGAATACCATGACCTCGCTGGGTCCGCCAGCTACAAATATAATCCATATCTGTAAAGAGGTAGAGGTAAAACAAATGTGCCAAATCCTGACATTATTGTTCGAATTTTTTTGAGCATAAACCATGCTTAAGTGTCTACCGAGCAAAAACCATACTCAAGGAATGTCCAGGTCATCCTGCCAAATCCTAGCAAGGGCCAAAACTTCTAGGAATAATCCATACCAAGAAGTTCAAACCGAGTATAATCCATACTCAATTTCTTTTGTCATATCCTGACAAGACTGCTTGCAGTTCCTAAGTATAATCCATACTTATGATTCCAAAGTGAGTATAAACCATACTCAGACCTGAAGTAGAGCTACGCTTGTCATATCCTGACAAGATAGTCCATCCCTAGGCATAATCCATACCTAGAGTTCCATAATAAGTATAAGCCATACTTTGCCGAGATTGAGAATCTTGCCACAACCTAACAAGACACTTGAATTTACCAAAACAAGCCATGCTTGGGAAATCCTTCCTTATTCAATTCAAAATGCAAAACCAAAGCAAATCCTAATTGTTTGATATAGAGTTCAAAGCACGCTTTAGGGCTACATCCTAACCCCGTACGTGTGTACTTTGATTTAGCCAATTGGAAAACCTAATGAAAGCAAACACAAATCTTAAAGCCTACGAAATGCATAAAATGAAAGCTGATCTCATCCAGATTAGTTGATGATGATCCCACAAGAGCTTGATCCAGGACCATTTCCACTCCTTAGAGCAGGAGGTGGTAGCGCATGCGCATGCGCAAGCACTGCAGGTTGTTTCACGTACTCGGGTAGCTCTCCATGTCTAACTCGTTCATCAATCAGATATCGTAAGTGCCTGCAGTTATTTGTGTCATGACCGTCAATTTCATGAAAGATGCAATGTTTTCCGGAATTGTGTTTCTTTTACGATGGCTCCCTCTTGGGAAGCTTTGGATAGGTGATGGCACCCCTTATATCCATGTAGATGTCAATCAGCGTTGAATTGAGCTCAGTGTACGTTTGATATCGAGCCCCTCTCCGAGGCTGAGAATTTTGTCCATCGTTAACAGCGGCTTTCCCTTTCCCCTTGCCATTGACTTTTCCAGAATCAGACGGTGCTCTGCCTTTAAGCATGTTGATATCGAGAATAGCCTTCTCGGATTTTTCATCTTCCTCATGCGGAAATCCATCTGCTTCAAAGTAGAATTCACCGAGATCTCGCAGTGGGTCCCGGTACAAACACGTTTTGAACTTCAATGTATCCGGAACGCTGGATACTACCGCCACCAATACCATAGATGGTTCGGGTCTATCCGTAGATGCTACTGCAGCGTTGAATCTTTCCAAGAATGAGCGCAGATTTTCTCCAGACCTCTACCTGATTGAAGTTAGTGACATGACATTTTTGGGTCGAGCAATGTGGACCCGAAACTATTCAATGAAACGAGTGACCAACATGTTCCAATTGTTGATTGATTCCAGAGCTAGCTGCCGAATCCACATAGCAGCTATATCAGTTAGAAAGAGAGGAAAGAACTTTGCCATGACGTTTTTCGACGCTGATTGAACTTCCATTTGTCGTTTATAACGCATCAGATGCACGGTAGTATTCATCCTACCGTTGTATGGATCCAGAACTGGAAGTTTGAAATCTGGGGGATTGCAGGAATCCCTGATCTACAAAGTGAAAGGAGTGTAGTTGACGTCATCCATGTCGTTTTGAGAAGTACGGCCTCTAGAGAGGCATTGCATCAGATCTGCTAGTCAATTCCTGTCTAAAGATGTTGCAAATTGCCAATATCAGAGCTGGTGCCCCCAACGTCAAGTGTAAGAGAAGAAGGAAGCAGTTGGTGGGCTGCTGGGAGCATGTAAAAACCCGTAACTTCCCCGGTAAGGAAAGCCCGGATGATCTAGAGAACACGACAAAACAGAACGCAGACAGAAGAACATTTCATTGTTAATTACAACAATTCCATCAGAAAATATGAATATACAGAGTATAAACAAATAATATACATCAGAAATTATCAGAGATTACAATAAATTACATAGCAGCGGAAAATAATACAATACACAACTGAAGGAGATATACAGATTCAAAGCTTTCCGGATATCATTTATATTCAATTTCAATTCGAATTCATTTCTATTCAATTTCAATTCGAATTCATTTCTATTCAATTTCAATTCGAATTCATTTCTATTCAATTTCAATTCGAATTCATTTCTATTCAATTTCAATTTGAATTCATTCAACTCACATTTCAATTTACCATTCGAATTCATTTCTATTCAATTTCAATTCGAATTCAATTCTATTCAATTTCAATTCGAATTCATTTCTATTCAATTTCAATTCGAATTCATTTCTATTCAATTTCAATTCGAATTCATTTCTATTCAATTTCAATTCGAATTCATTTATATTCAATTTCAATTCGAATTCATTTATATTCAATTTCAATTCGAATTCATTTCTATACAATCTCAATTCAAATTCATTTCTATTCAATCTCAATTCGAATTCATTTCTATTCAATCTCAATTCGAATTCATTTCTATTCAATCTCAATTCGAATTCATTTCTATTCAATTTCAATTCGAATTCATTTCTATTCAATTTCAATTCGAATTCATTTCTATTCAATTTCAATTCGAATTCATTTCTATTCAATTTCAATTCGAATTCATTTCTATTCAATTTCAATTCGAATTTTGAAATCACTTTCAATATTCATTGCAAAATGAATAAAATCGATATAAATATCGTTCACGTCAAAATGGCGTCAATCTAATCAACACTGCTTCATATATTTCTATTTTCAAATATTCTATTTCAAATATTTCCTTTTCAAATATTTCTATTTCGAATATTTCTTTTTCAAAACTAGAATGAGGCCCAACCAATTACCATATAATGTTAATTATATGGATTTTCTACAAAACATGTATAAAATAACAACGATAAATAATCAACCATCATCCAGAGTGCACCACACAACTGCATAAGCATTAAATATAAATAATTAACGCTTACACAGTCTGTCGACCAATCGATCGACATACAACTAAACAATCGGGATTAGTGTACGTCAGATATCATCCCAATACCCATGTGTGGTTTCAAACAATCAAACAAAGATTTTATTTGTGCAGTTGGGCGATGTGTAAAATTTTTGTCCCAATCAATATCAGTCAAATGTGTGTATATAAACAAATCGTTCGATTCGTTTATATTAATTTATTTCATTTCATATATACATTAAAAATTCTATTTTTAACTATAAAATATTTTAACTATATAAATATTTTATCTCATTTCACATCACATCACACAATCAACTACACAGCAAAATCAAACAAACAAGCATACAAGCCGTCCATGTTCTGTGGACGACGGGTGTCAGGTGCTACTAAATACCGTTTGCATCCTAGTATATATTTTAACTAGAAATAAATTTAAAAGTGAGGATTTCTCACCGACAAGCTAATCCAAACGCCACGACTCTTCTTATGTAGGAAATCTTCATCGTTCTCCTCTTGTCACTTTCATCGTCCGCATACGCTACATATATAAAAATCGAATTTTTATCTTCACCCCATATATATAAAAATCAAATTTTTATCTTCACTTCTTTATAAAAATTATATTTTTATATTGCTCTTCTCCTAATAAAGATTATATTTTTATCATGCTATTCTTTATATAAAAATCATATTTTTATATATATCTACTTCTAATACAAAGATCGAATTTTTATATCATCACTATAAAAATCCCATTTTTATTTCAACATATATACAATAAAAAGTCATTTTTATTTCGCTACATATATAATGATCAAATCCTTTTGTTTTAAAAATCAAATCTTTTTCTCCATCAAAAATCTATTCTTTCTAATTTCATATAGATTATATTTTTTTTCCTTTCGTAAAGATTTTACCTTTTCATTTATAAAAAGCTTTTCAACACTTAAAGATTATAACTTTATAATGCTAAGTATACAATAAATTTATAACTTTTCAAACAATAAAAAATCATTGCTTTAACTTAATGAAAGTCTAATCTTTAGCATATGCATACATATAAATTTCAGATTTTTAATTATATACAGAAATAATAAAACTGAAAATAAATAAATATAAATAAAATAATAAAAGAAAACTCACTAGGATGGCGGCGCCGGAATTGGTAGGTGGAGAGGGAAGTAGGGCTGACCGGCAGCGAGGTAAAACGGTTGGAGGCGGCGGTTCCTGAGGTAGTTCGGTTTTTTTGGGGGAGGGGGGGTTTAGGGCATCGCGCACTGGAAAGAGGGGAGGAGAGAGCGTGGTCTGAGGTGGGAGGCTAGCGGAGGGGATCGCCTGAGGTCGGGCGATGATTGTGGGAGGGGCGGCGGACGAGGTCAGAGGTGCTGAGCGATTTTGTTCGTGGTTTTTTTTTTTAAATTTTAGTCTTCGATCTGAGTGGTAAAGGAGGAGAGAGGGAAGGGCTTTAATATATATTTAATAATTAAATATTGTCATTTTTCTTCTTAGAAGTTGACTTTTAACTCGAATCCCAAATCAAGCCCAACAATTGTCGCCCCTAGCTAATTACCCCCATTCCGAACACAATGGGACATGTTTTCTAAGCTGATTCGATCGTTTCGATCAGTTTTCGTCGAAATCAAAATATAACTCTATATATTGAATTTGAACTCACATTTCAATTTACCAGGGCCACATACGAACTCTAAAAATTCCCGAAAAATATTTTCTAGCTTCGTATTGACGATACGGTCCTAACGAAACTAATTTCATCAAATTCTGAGATCGTTTGAAAAATGGCCATTTTCCAGTCGATTAAAATCAACTTAAACTGGTCAAACGCGTTTTCCTTTACCACGCTCACATATTGATTCGAAAAATTACGAAATTTGAAACATCACGGATCCAACAAAAGTGGTTTCGTCGAAAACCGAGGTCGTTTGCAAAATGGCTATTTTTAAGGGCCAGAATTCCATAGCGACTATTCTGAATTTTCAACTAGACATAACTTTTTACCCCCGCCATGAAATTTTAATTTTTCGGATTCGTTGGAATGATATTCACAAATAGATTCTATTATTTTTGGTTTCTCTAAAATCCGGTTTATTTTACACCCGGTACATTCATTTGAACTTTGAAATCGAATTCTATTCAAAATAAATTTCTTCGTCGTTATTATTTAAAATAATTCATTTTAAATATTCAAAATTCTCTAAAATTGCCAAAATAAAAATTTTAAATTGGCACAGATTTCTGGGTTATTACAATCTCCCCCACTTAAAACTTTTCATCCCCGAAAAGGAACGAAGCCGAAAGTTGTTTAATAAATCAACTCAACTTTCATTATTTTCACTACGGCTTAAGTTCTTCAAGTTTTCAGTTTCTAAGAACTTTTCAATTTTTTCAAAAATTTGGTTAACACCCTAAATTTTCGAAAAAATTCGCCATAACCTCCCCTGCACCGGGGACTTCGAGATATTTCATATAGCCTTCCATGGCCTTCTTCAATCCAAAAGAAAAAGAAAAAGCCAAGCGGCTAGCCAATCGGCTCATAAAATCATCATCACCCAAACAAAACAGTAAATTATGGTAAACATGTACCTATTTGTAGGGCAAACAATTTTATTCTTTTGCTCTAGCCTCCTTGCCATGACCTGTTCAGTGTAAGTATATGTATATGCATGCAAATACGACAAATTTTCAATACAATTCACTTTTTGGTACAATTTGACTAAATGGTTCAAATTTTAATTAATCAAGCAATAATCAAACAACACAACCATCAATCTATTAATTGATTAGCATTTCAAACACATAATTTTTTTATATAGTAAAAAATCACATTTTTGATGCCAAATCACAACAATAGGCCCTATCTAATTTTGGTTCTCACACCAGTCAATAGGAAATATATAAATATCACACCTTCGACACCCGAACACTAATTCTGATGATGAAGCTTCAATCATCAGAACCATCTCCGGGCGACTAGAGCATGATTCTATATTTATCTAGTATATTAAAATCTCGAATACCCGTGGATCAGACGTGTATGCAAAATCTTTGTATACTGGATTGTCCAAATCAATATAAATAAATAATCAAATACGAATAATTAATTTAAATTTTCAAAACAAAACTTGTTTTCACTTTAAAAATACACTCTTCACACCCGTTCTAGGATACTACTGATCCCATCTCTAACGAGTCATTCCCATTGGATATTACTAATCCAATCTCTGATGAATTCCTTCGTATGGTTCCAATGTGTCTTGTTCTCTAAGCTTTGTAAACCAAAGCTCTGATACCAACTGTAAAAACCCGTAACTTCCCCGGTAAGGAAAGCCCTGATGATCTAGAGAACACGACAAAATAGAACGCAGACAGAAGAACATTTCATTATTAATTACAACAATTCCATCAGAAAATATGAATATACAGAGTATAAACAAATAATATACATTAGAAATTATCAGAGATTACAATAAATTACATAGCAACGGAAAATAATACAATACACAATTGAAGGAGATATACGGATACAAAACTTTCCGGATATCATTCCAGCTGTAAACCAGGATCCTGTGAATATAAATCTGCAAAACCAAAACTACTGGCTGCCCGTGTCAAAATAAGGGCACCCAGAGTTTAGGTTAAAACAATAAACTCCAGGTCAGTCATGGGACTGGTGTGAGAACTAAAACAGTTATTAATCTTTATTTTAAAGTTAGGTAAATCAAGGGACCACGCCGTATAACACGGAACGGGTTTCCTCCCAAGCATACCAGTGCATAAAACAACAGCGCGATGCTAAATAAAGAACAATGAAGCTATTATAAGACCCAGGTCCCATCACACAATGCAACGCAAGCCATCGTAAAACAACTTCAAATCATAAGTATCAATCATAAGTATCAATCATAGACGGCATAAGCGCCACATCCCACTGTGTCGCCATATATAGGATCACAACTAAAATTGAAATGTCACGTATTGGAAGTTGGAATTCCTTCTGTGAACCGAGGCAAAAGATAGTCCTCTACCGATTTGAGACTGTCTAGCCCGAGCCTCAGGATCAGAATGCATCAACCCTTTGGATCATCAGGGCTGGTCCACCGATGTGGATTATTATGCCTGAACACTAAGTTTCCCCGCCCTTTGGGGCGTAAATGAGCCAACGAATGACTCCATCGGACCCGGATCGTTCGATCTAACCGAGGCGCCTCGCAACAGCAACAACCACATAAGTCAAACTCGTCAGGGCGTGTAAACCCACTGACGCCACTTCTAACTAGAAAGAAACGCATGTCCTCCCTGATGTCCTCTCCCGTTTTTGGTCCACCACCAGGGTGTGAGGCTCGCGAATCTACGCTACACAAAGCTACGCCACAAAGGTCGTGCTTTGATCATCAACCACAAGACTTTGCTTTTCAACAAAAGCCTTGATCACTTGCATCTTAGCAAGCCACACAGGAAAACCACTCCATGCAACCGATATCCATCAGTCACACAGAATGATATCCAATGTCAGACACACAGTCCATTTACAAGTCCGTTCTGGGTCTGAACGAAACCGGAGGCACCTTGTACCTCGCTTATCCATCGATCTCCAACTACGTCTGGACGACCACTAACTGATTCCCTCCTCTTGGGTGTACGGCCCAATCAAGATCATCAGTAATCACCCAAACGATGTGAAGACCTCCGGTCTTCGACCACCGTCTTCATCTTCGACTTATCGTCGTAACCGTTATTCAGAATGGGATAAACCCGGTCTTTCCGAATAACTCGCGTATATAATAAACATGTGTTACAAAAACACAACATACGTCTCATTCCAATTCATCAGTCACTAACCGTAAATTAACGAGAGAATAATTTCCTAAATATTAACCCCGAAGGCAGAAACCAACATCAGATCAATACCCAGGAAACCGTTCTGCTTAGCTAACCTACAGTTAGTTTCTAAATTTCACATTCTTAGGGAAAGGTTCCCATTATTTTTATCAAAGATAATTCTTTTAAATTTATTCTTTATCTTCCTTTGAATATTACTTCAAACTAGTCGGGATTAACGAACCTTACTGAAGTAATCATTTGTTTTAATTTCCCAATCCCAACCTATTCATCCCATGAAGTAAAACTGGCCATACTTCATATCTAACACCACGGTGTTAACGGTAAATTCAATTACCATTTCACGTTCAAATCTAATTAAAGATTTAACCATCGCCTGGAGCAAAACTGGTGATACTCCATTCTCGATCTTTTCAATCTAATTAAAGATTCATTAAACCTCCACTTAGTTTTAATCTGTGACTGGGTTAAAGAATCAGTGTCATTTAAAACACGGTTCACGATAAACCCCAAAATCACATCACATTTCAATCAGTCCCTAACCGTAAATTAGCAATTGAGCAATTCCCTAAGTATTAACCCCGAAGGCCGAAACCAACATCAGATCAATACCCCAGAAACCATTCAACTTAACTAGTCTCTAGTTAGTTTCTGATTTTCTTAACTCCTTTGGGTCTAAGAACAGTATTATTGAAGATACCGTTCACGGCAACCCAAAATCACATTCTATTAACTATCGGGTTAAAGAAAAAGTGTTATTTAAAACACTATTCACGATAAACCCAAAAATCAATTCAAATTCAATTCCAATTAAATTTCATTTAATTGGTACACTTCATCAAATCTAAATAAAAAGATTTAATCTTTTTCTCAACTGGGTTCAAGAACAGTGTTAATGAAGACACCATTCACGACAAACCCAAATCCCATTTGATATTAAATACAAGGCTCTGAATAGAAAATATATTGTCTTATATTCAATATCAAATTCTACGACCAACAAATATCGTATTGGAAATAACGATATAAATATATCTTTCAAATTTCCATAACAATATCTGTATAATCACGAAATCCAATATCGAAATTTTCCACAGACAATTTCGATTCAAATGCATTCCAATTCAATTATTGGAAATTCTGGTTATTTTCAAAACCATTTCAAATCCAATTTATTTATTTTAAAAATAAATAGAATTATAGTTCTAGTTCAAAACTAGTACATTTCGATAAAAATCTATTTTTATCTTTTCAAATATGGAGTTTTTCATCCCAATTCTTCACAAATCATTTCTTATGATTTTACACAAATTATTACTATTTTTAATAATTTTATCAAGGCCCATACTGTCGATTTCCACCAACGGCCATCGAACTGCACTTACAACGACCTTTTCCAAATTTGATTTGGACATAATTCCGAATACAACGGTTAGATTTATAATTTCTTATATTCGTTAGAAAGCTCTTTTCTATACGAACCCAATGGTTCTGGTTTCAGGAGAATCCGACGGTCGGATCTCCCGCAATATCCATTCGAAGTGAATGGTCGAAATTCGCGAACTGCCGCGGCGCGGCGCGTTCTATTCAGGCCATTATATTATATATATAATATATATTTCGTCGTTTACCTTTCAAAACGTATTTTATAAATCGTTTTAAAATTCGTTTTCGAAGCAAATTCAACTTCATTTCAAATTCAAGTCAAAATTGAATTTTTCCTTATAAATTCGTTTTAAATTCATTTCAAATTGATTTCAATTCAAATCGATTTTTAATTCAATTTCGGTTCGTTTCCAATTTAATTCAATTTCAATTCAGATTCATTTCTATTTGAATTTCAGTTCGAATTCATTCCTATTCAATTTCAATTCGAATTCATTTCTATTCAATCTCAATTCGAATTCAATTCTATTCAATTTCAATTCGAATTCATTTCTATTCAATTTCAATTCGAATTCATTTCTATTCAATTTCAATTCGAATTCATTTCTATTCAATTTCAATACCAATTCATTTCTATTCAATTTGAATTTGAATTCAATTCTATTCAATTTCAATTCGAATTCATTTCTATTCAATTTCAATTCGAATTCAATTCTATTCAATTTCAATTCGAATTCATTTCTATTCAATTTCAATTCGAATTCATTTCTATTCAATTTCAATTCGAATTCATTTCTATTCAATTTCAATTCGAACTCATTTCTATTCAATTTCAATTCGAATTCATTTCTATTCAATCTCAATTCGAATTCATTTCTATTCAATCTCAATTCGAATTCATTTCTGTTCAATCTCAATTCGAATTCATTTCTATTCAATTTCAATTCGAATTCATTTCTATTCAATTTCAATTCGAATTTTGAAATCACTTTCAATATTCATTGAAAAATGAATAAAATCGATATAAATATCGTTCACGTCAAAATGGCGTCAATCTAATCAACACGACTTCATATATTTCTATTTTCAAATATTCTATTTCAAATATTTCTTTTTCAAATATTTCTTTTTCAAAAATGGAATGAGGCCCAATCAATTACCATATACTGTTAATTATATGGATTTTCTACAACACATGTATAAAATAACAACGATAAATAATCAACCATCGTCCAGAGTGCACCCCACAACTGCATACGCATTAAATATAAATAATTAACGCTTACACAGTCTGTCGACCAATCGATCGACTTACAACTAAACAATCGGGATTAGTGTACGTTAGATATCATCCCAATACCCGTGTGGGGTTTCAAACAATCAAACAAAAATTTTATTTGTGCAGTTGGGCGATATTTAAAATTTATCGTCCCAATCAATATCAGTCAAATGTGTGTATATAAACAAATCGTTCGATTTGTTTATATTAATTTATTTCATTTCATATATATGTTAAAATTCTATTTTTAACTATAAAATATTTTAACTATATAAATATTTTATCTCATTTCACATCACATCACACAATCAACTACACAGCAAAATCAAACAAACAAGCATACAAGCCGTCCATGGTCTGTGGACGATGGGTGTCGGGTGCTACTAAACACCGTCTGCATCCTAGTATATATTTTAACTAGAAATAAATTTAAAAGTGAGGAGTTCTCACCGACTAGCTAATCCAAACGCCACGACTCTTCTTATGTAGGAAATCTTCATCGTTCTCCTCTTGTCACTTTCATCGTCCGCATACGCTACATATATAAAAATCGAATTTTTATCTTCACCTCATATATATAAAAATCAAATTTTTATCTTCACTTCTTTATAAAAATTATATTTTTATATTGCACTTCTCCAAATAAAGATTATATTTTTATCACGCTATTCTTTGTATAAAAATCATATTTTTATATATCTACTTCTAATACAAAGATCGAATTTTTATATCATCACTATAAAAATCCCATTTTTATTTCAACATATATAAAATAAAAAATCAGATTTGTATTTCGCTACATATATAAAGATCAAATATTTTTGTTTTAAAAATCAAATCTTTTTCTCCATCAAAAATCTATTCTTTCTAATTTCATATAGATTATATTTTTTTCCTTTCGTAAAGATTTTACCTTTACATTTATAAAAAGCTTTTCAACACTTAAAGATTATAACTTTATAATGCTAAGTATACAATAAATTTATAACTTTTCAAACAATAAAAAATCATTGCTTTAACTTAATGAAAATCTAATCTTTAGCATATGCATACATATAAATTTCAGATTTTTAATTATATACAGATATAATAAAACTGAAAATAAATAAATATAAATAAAATAATAAAAGAAAACTCACTAGGATGGCGGTGCCGGAATTGGTAGGTGGAGGGGGAAGTAGGGCTGACCGGAGGCGGCGATTACTGAGGTAGTTCGGTTTTTTTGGGGGGGGGGGGGGGGTTAGGGCATCGCGCACTGGAAAGAGGGGAGGAGAGAGCGTGGTCTGAGGTGGGAGGCTAGCGGAGGGGATCGCCTAAGGTCGGGCGATGATCGTTGGGGGAGGGGGGGACGAGATCGGAGGGGCTGAGCGATTTCGTTTGTGATCTTTTTTTTAATTTTAGTCTTCGATCTGAGTGGTAAACGAGGAGAGAGGGAAGGGCTTTAATATATATTTAATAATTAAATATTATTATTTTTCTTCTTAGAAGTTGACTTTTAATTCGTATCGTAAATCAAGCCCAACGACTGTTGCCTCTAGCTAATTACCCTCATTCCGAACACAATGGGACATGTTTCCTAAGCTGATTCGATCGTTTCGATTAGTTTTCATCGAAATTAAAATATAACTCTATATATTGAATTTTAACGCACATTTCAATTTACCGGGGCCACATACGGACTCTAAAAATTCCCAAAAAATATTTTCTACCTTCGTATTGACGATACGGTCCTAACGAAACTAATTTCGTCAAATTCCGAGACCGTTTGGAAAATGGCCATTTTCCATCCGATTAAAATCAACTAAAACCGGTCAAACGCGTTTTCCTTTGCCACGCTCACATAATGATTCAAAAAACTATGAAATTTGAAACCTAGCAATAACTAGACATCACAGATCCAGCAAAAGTGGTTTCGTCGAAAACCGAGGTTATTTGCAAAATGGCTATTTTTAAGGGCCAGAATTCCATAGCGACTATTCTGAATTTTCAACTGGACATAACTTTTTACCCCCGCTATGAAATTTCAATTTTTCGGATTTGTTGGAAAGATATTCACAAATATATTCTATTATTTTTGGTTTCACTAAAATCCGGTTTATTTTGCGCCCGGTACATTCATTTGAACTTTGAAATCGAATTTTCGAACTACTGCACCATTTTCAATTCCTTTTATAATTATAAATAATTATTTATATTCTAACGACGATCTATATATTATATACGTTCGAATTCTATTCAAAATAAATTTCTTCGTCGTTATTATTTAAAATAATTCATTTTAAATATTCAAAATTCTCTAAAATTGCCAAAATAAAAATTTTAAATTGGCACAAATTTCAGGGTTATTACAAAGCGGGTCGCGGGGACAGGTTCGTGAGCCAGGGGTGCAATGTGATTAGTTCTCAGGGGCTGGTCGCGAACCGCATCACGAGCCGGTTGATGCTGTTGAGCTGAAGTAGGTGACTTGGTGTCCATATGAACTGGAGCTAAAGAGGGTCGAGCCTGACCATTTCCAAGAGAAAGAGGGATGCCCCCGAGCTCATGCTGAGCCGTGGGATGGGGACCCGATCACAATTGCCAATGAGAACCTCTTCGGTAGCTTCATTTCTAGTAAGTTGAGAGTTGCTCGGCCTTCCATCCATCCGAGCGAAGAATCCGCCCATCATCTCCTATTGTTTTCGGAGGAGATCATCTTGCCTTGCCATTTGAGCTCTCATTTCAGTGAGAACGCCATCTATCTCTTCTCTGGTTAAGTATGCTGATGGGTTTTCATGAGAGGAAGCCTCATGGTTTGCCTCGTTTCTCGTGCCTTCAGCCTCAACATGGGAAATCTTCCGTTTGGTCATCTATCCAAATGCCAAATAATCTGTTTCCTAAACAGTGTGTCCCCCTTCCTAGCGCGCCAAAATGTTAGATGAAAATTTGGCTCTAACACCCAAATGCAGTGTGGAATCCTCACAATCACAAATCACTTATAATAAATGCAGAAAATAACAAGGAACACACAAGACTTTAAAGTGGTTCAGTCGAAACCAAGCCTACGTCCACTCTATAGCTTCTTGAATCCTAAGAAATTATAAGTACAATGCCGTCTCACAATCCTTGAGATCCCTTTATACACAACATCCTTGTGTTACAATGAAGAAGAGGAGAAAAGAGAATGATTTTATACACGAAATCCTGTGTTAGAATGATTTGAAGAAGGCACAATGTCCGTTGTGTTCTTGGCAATGGAGGTCGAGATGTGTTAGTACCAAAAAGCCAAAGAGATCCCTTGAAAATGCCTTTCATTGGTGTATTTATAGCCATTTCCTAAAACCAATTTGTGGGAACATGGCACACATCCCAAAAATCCCGAAATGAGGTGGAAAACAGGGAGAAATCCTCTTCAAGTCATGCCATGCCATGTGTAATGAGATCCGGGCTGATAGGAGGAAGAATAGCCAAGAGAATAAGTCACCATCATGTGTAGCGTTGATGCTTCAGGTGGTTAGTAGTCATGGTTCATAAGTCGGGATAGTGAGCTGAGGATGGAGAGGCCAGTTGTCGGGTTGTGATCTCGGGAGTCATGACCCCTATGTGCTCCACGATCGAGTCATGGTCCAGGGGTCCACCACGAGCCCTAGGGGGGAGAGCCCTAGGATGAGGGCGAGCCCTAGAGGTGCGAGCCCTAGGATGGGGGTGATCCCCAAGAGGGCGATCCCTAGGATGGGGGCGAGCCCCAGGGGGGCGAGTCCTAGGATGGGGGCGATCCCCAGGAGGGCGAGGCCTAGGATGGGGGCGAGCCCTGGGGGCCGAGTCCTAGGATGGGGAGCCAGTTCAAGAGGGTGAGATCCAATCCAAATTCCAAGCGAGCAACGCTTCGTCACTCCATCCAAGTGATTGTTAGTCCACATTCAGGTCCTGAGTTATTCCAAATAATAAAATTCGTGTTGGGACGATCCTTGCCAAAGGATAGCCTAATGATTACGAATAATTATATATAGTATATATTAAAGGATTTATAACATGCGATGATATTCAAGACTGCATAGTAACAAGATCGTATGTGATGCTGATCAAGACCGATGATGTAAATCAAGATTCGTGAATTATCAAGAATTCAAGAATAATGAAGACGTATACTAAAGTCTTAATTATATACGTTAAAACTAGCTTGCACTCATCTGATCTCTTTTCAAATGGTTTTCAAATAAGGTTTCAAATGATTTTCAAGTAGTATTTAGATAATTTTTCAAATAAGTTTTAAATTTGTTCTCAAATGTTTTCTAAATAAAGATTTCAAAGTATATATTCTATGATTGTTTTTAAGATTTGAATTTAATATTTTAAGTTTCAAATCTATATAATTTTAAATTTCAATTATATATATTTTAAATTTATTTGATGTTATACTTATAATTTAATTTTCGTTATATTTATTTTTAAATTTGATTATATCTGATACTATATTTAATTTTGATATAATATATAATTTTGATTAAATGATACTTTGATTTGGAATACACACACTTTATATTTGACATACTTAGTTTGAACCATATATTACTATTTTAAACCTTATTGTTTTAAATATTTAGTTTTGAATTCGAATTTGCTTTATATTGGTTTTCATCTATACAATACGTATTTAAGTTTAAATTATCTTAATAAGTTTTCTAAGGAATTTCTATGTTTAAAACTACTCTTACTAGGATAATAGCTTCTAAAAGTTTCAGGTTTACTCATATAGTTTTACATTTTTAAGACTTTTTGAAAAATTAGTTTAAAAAAAAATTACATGAGTATGTCGACATGCTTTATTTAGGGTTGTCAACATAGTGCCCATTAATTTTCAAAATTCAATTTTAAAAAGAAGTCTTTATTCATCTTATCCTTTTGCGAATGGACATGATTGTTATTCCTCTTTAAATACATCAGTTTTTCAAAAAAAATTCATTCATAATTTCATCCTCTTCTTCCCACTTCTCTTCTCCATTATTTCTTAATCAAGTTATACTTAAACACTGCCAAAATCTCAAGTGAATCAAATCATTTTCACATAGTTTTCAGTTCTCTATCATCCCCTTCATACTCTCTTGAGATCAAAGTGCAAGTTAGAGTTACAGAGATGTTGTAATCAAGATCACAAAATCAAGTTTGCATATCATTGTAAATCCTTTCCAATAGACTCTAAAAGGAATAAATTTTTAGCCCATAAATCTAGTTAAGTCCGACTATACCTGTAAAGAAATTTGATGTTCTTGTTGGCTCGGAAATACGTGACTGTTGTGCGTAGAGGCATAAATTCTAGAAGGTGTCTCTTTGTAGCCTTGAAATCAAGGAGTGTAAAGATTTTGAAGATAATAAAAATCCGTACCGGCTTTGGTGCAGGATTAGGTGTAGGGTAACTCCGAACCAGTATAAAACCTATTGTGTTCTTGCCCTTTACTTTGTTACTTTTATTACTCTTGACTTTGTTCTGTGATTTCTGTGATAAATTTGCGATTGTTTGCATTTACACACGTATAATTAAAATAATTCAAAAAGATTCGTATAAATTCCACAAATACTATTCACCCCCTCAGATGTTAGGTTTACTTTAAGATTCATTTCCGTTGCACCCACAAATGGTATCGAAGAAAGGTTTTCAAAAGTTTCATATTTTAGTTTTTTTAAAAAGTTTTTAAAATGGATTTTTAAAAAAAATGGTTATTAATTTTATTCTTGCATGGATTTGTCATAAAATCATTAAGTTAGCATTTTATAAAAATGCATCTATAATTTTTAAAATATCACTTGATCTATTGCAAAGGTATACTTTATAGGGAAAAATTTGCTTCATGGCAACTGATGTACACTATGAAGTTAAAGCCCTGAAAAATCCCCGCTATAGCTTGTAGTGCTCTTTAGCCACTACGCTATTTCAATTTAACGCTGATGAACAGTAGATCCGCTTCTAGCCCAGCTATTTTCTGTTGCATCCGCTAAATCAAGGCTTTTTAGCACCCTCTTTAACAATATTAATATATCGAACTTGATTTGACTAGTTCTCTTTTTTGAAAATTCAATAAAATTAATGTAAAGAGATAATTTTAAGACTCTGGTATTTAATATATTATAGAAATCTACCATAATCATTAAATCTAGCATGTGCAACCATGATATTCTTTGATTTTTTTTATATAAGAACAACTACTGTTAATTTCTTTTACACATATAATGTAAAAACAATAATTAATTAATTTAAAATATTATGATAAATATATAATGAACAGTTTTGCGCCTCCGCTATATCCCCACTAGTTCCCCGCTTTATCCCTGCTACGTCTTTTTATATCTCTACCATTGTAAATACGCTAAACGCTTTAACTGCCCAGGATGGACATTATTTAATGAAAATACATAAGGAATGAAAAAATAACAAATGGATACTTGTTAATGGATGCTCAAGGCACATGACATAAAATCCGGAGTTATTAAAGAATGTTGTTTATAAAGATGGAGGTTTGGTGAACTTTGAAGACAACTCAAAAGGTTATGTAATTGGAATCGACAACGTCGGTAATTCTAAAACTCCTACCATTTGTAATGTTTCATTAGTTAAAAATTTAAAACATAATTTTCTTAGTAATAGTCAATTATGCGACAAAGGTTGTAAAATTAATTTTGAAAAGGATAGATATATATCGAAGATAATGAGTCAAACATTATTTTTAAAGGCGTTAGAAAATGAAATATTTATATATTAAGTATGAAAAATTAAAATTGTGATTTATGTCTTTTGGCTGGTACAAGTGACCCATGGATTTGTCACAAAAGGTTTAGTCATGTAAATTTTTAGACTCTTGTCAAATATTTCCAAAAATAATCGAGTTAGAGTCTCCCCAAATTAATTTTATAGTAAAAAATATTGTGATGCTTTTCAATTAGGAGAACTTAGAGAAAGGTCCTTTAAATAAAAAGAAATGACATCATCTTCTTAACCTTTAGAAATTTTACATCCCGAATTTTTTGGCCCTTTAAAAATTCAATCTCTAGGTAATAATGTATATGTATTTTTTATAGTAAATGATTTTTCTTGATTTACTTGGATGACTTTTCTAAAGAACAAAATTTATTCTTATGAACAATTTAAAATTTTCTCCAAAAGAATTTCAAAATCAATTTTCTAATAAAAATTAAAACTATACGAAGTGATCACAGAGGAGAATTCAAAAATAAAAATTTTGCAATAAGAAAGGAATAACTCATAATTTTTCTTTTCCTAGAATACCCTAACAAAATGGAGTAATTGAATGTAAAAATAAAACTAGTCAAGAATGTGCTAAAATGATGTTAAATAGTAGTAAATTACAAAAGAATTATTGGGCTGAAGTAGTCGCTATAGCATGTGACCAACAAAACATCATATGAATTACTATATAACAAAACGCATAAACTATAGTATTTTAAAGTTTTTGGAAGTAAATGCTATATTTTAAATACTAAATATAATTTAGACAAATCCGATTCGAAATCTAATAAAGGATTTTTTATTAGATATTCAAATAGAAGAAAAGCGTATAGAGTTTACAATACTAGAATTAAAATAATTGAAGAAACTCTACATGTCGCATTTGATGAAAATCTTAAAACTATTATAATAATAATGTTATCAATATAAATTTTGATAAAGAAGAGAATATAATAAAAGAATTATTACATAATGAAAATAATAATAATAATCATCATAATAATCATGAGGATTTTAAACCTAATAAAGGAAAAAGAATTTTAAGAGACCCTCCACTAAAAAATATTTTAGGAAATATTGAATCAGTGGCAAAGACAAGGAAATCTATTATGAAAAATGAGTAAAGTAGCGTTTGTTTCTACAATTGGACCCAAAAATCTAAAAAAAAGCATCAATGATTTGGATATTAGCTATGCAAGAGATTTTAAATCAATTTACCAAAAACAACGTACGGGAGTTAGTTCTAAGACCATAAAAATAAATTTATAATTAGAACACTATGGGTGTATGAAAACAAGATGAATGAATAAGGAGGGTAGTACGAAAAAGCACGAATAGTCACATAAGGAGATTATCAGCCAGAAGGAATAAATGACAATGAAACCTTCACCCATGTAGCTAGACTTGAAGAAATAAGAATTTTACTCGCTTTTTCAAATCATAGCAATTTTAAACTATATCAAATGGATGTTAAAAGTGCTTTTCTAAATGGTCATATAAAAGAAGATGCTTAAGCGGAACAACTGTTAGGGATTGCGGAATGGATTGTTAAGGAAAAACAAACACTAAAGGGAGGGGGGTGAATAGTGTTTTTGAGAATTTAAACAAAATCAAAAGTATATGGCCTACTATATGAATCAAACACCACAGTGACAATCACAGACACAATATCAAACACAAACATAAACAAGAGTAAAGTGCGGAAAGGAAAGAACACATTGGATTTTATACTAGTTCGGAATTGCTCCTACGTCCAGTCCCACGCAACGCAGGATTGCGCAGAGTTTTATTACTATATCAATATCCAAATACAATCCTCCTTGATTTCACGACTACAAGGGATACCACCGATTCCACCCACACACTTGATCAAGTATACATTCCTTGATTTCACGACCATAAGGGATACCACCGATTACCCGTCCTTGATTTCACGGCAGCAAATTGTGACGATCCAAGCTTCCGTAGAATGAAAGTAAGGATAATCATAAGAGTATAACATAATTAAAACAATAACAGATCTCAGATGTATAGCAAAACATATAAATCATTGCAGCTGAAAGGAAATGTCATCACAAACATCATCACAGAACATCAGAGTACGCAGTACAGGATATACTTAGCAAAATATATGTCTAAAACAGG
This sequence comes from Allium sativum, assembly GCA_030737875.1. Classification (NCBI taxonomy): domain Eukaryota; kingdom Viridiplantae; phylum Streptophyta; class Magnoliopsida; order Asparagales; family Amaryllidaceae; genus Allium; species Allium sativum. The sequence goes on from CM060920.1 coordinate 90,575,134, forward strand.
GAAAGAAATAAAGTCTCAATCTCCCAAAATACATCAGTATCCAATACTGTCTCAATATCTCAAGAAGAAAATAAAAGATAAAAAGAAAAGATCTTCCAACATCTTCATCAGCAGGCTTTAGTTCAGAAAACATCCCTACCTGAAACCTGTCAATTGGCTGCTCGTGTGGAAAGAGGGCACCCGAGTTTGCAAAGTGAAACAAACTATGAGTCAGTCATGGGATTGGTATGAGAAATATTACTAAACTAATAATATGGCTAATCACTGGACCACGTCGCTAACGCGGAACGGGTTTAATTCCATTGGATTGCCAGTGCATAAGTTTTATAAATTTTTAAGTCAAAACAACGCAATGCTTTTTAGAAAATGAAATCATTATAAGACTCAAGTCCCATCACACAATGAAACACAAACGGAGGATAGAGTTTTACCTTATGATGATAAAAAATGCTTGATACGTAGAAAATAATATGTTTAATATTATTATTAGTGTCTAATATGTTTCAAAAACACTTCAAAGTAAATGTATCAATCCTAGACATCATAGTAACCCATTCTATTATGTCGTCGTATATAGGTTTACAATCAAGACCGTAATGTCGTATTGGATGTTGATTTCCATCATGAGTCAAGGCTAGGAACGATCTCCTTACCAATTCAAGACACTTTGGCAATGTCTCAGGATTCCCCGCAGTGAACCCTTGGATCCTGCAGGGCCGGTCCACAAATAACACTAGTGGATTACTTATGCCTGAACACACGTTTCCCAATCCTATTGGACCTATAAATTGGCCATTGGCGACCAGTAAAAATATCCGAGGCGCCTCATTCTATCAACCACATAAGTAAAAATGCCGGGCCTTGTAAAAACCCAAACACCACTTCTAGCTAGAAAGAAACGTGTGCACTCCTTGCATTCCCTTGTTCCGTTTTTGACTCGGGTTGTAAGGCTCGCAAGGTAACGTAATAACAAAGCTATGCCTAAATAGGCTATGCTTTGATCATCATTCACGAGGCTCTGCTTTTCAACAAAAGCCTCGATTAATTGCATCTTGGCATGCCACATTAACAGTCCATACCATGCGATCGATAACTACCATTATACAACCTTCGAGCTCATGCGTCTCAAAGAATGGTGTTCAGCAAGAGAATAGATTCTCCACTACCACAGATTTATATTAATAGAAATCAATTTAATTACACAACACGAAATTCAATGTCGGACACACATCCATTTACAAGTCCGTTCTGGGTCTGAACGAATCCGGAGTCACCTAGGTGCTCGCGTATCTGGACGACCAACAAGTACGTCCAGACAACTTCCACTTTAACCCTTTATTGGTAGCTAGCCAATGCCAGGCATCAGTAATTATCCTTTGGACACGGACATCGCCGGTCTTCAATCGCCGTCTTTGATATCTTCGATTAAAATCGCCGTAAAATTATTTGAAATGAATTGAACTCGGTCTTTTCAAATAAATTTTCGAATTATTATCATTTAAACCATTAATATCGTTAATATTAATTTATAACAATTTGTTGCTATTTTTATTTATTTAAAAATAGCTCAATATAATTAAACAACGCTTCGGGTCGATGGACGGTCTTGGCGCTGTTTTTACCAAAATTTGATTTACACTTATCTTGAAATATAACCATTGGATTTTGATAAAGTTTATATCATAGGAAAGATCTTCCCAAAACGGCCCTAACAGTTCCAATTTTGGGAAAATCCGACGGTTGGATCTTACGATATAATCATTTAAAGTTACGATTGCCGAAACACGAACTACCGCGCGTGATTTGTTAAATTTTAATTTTAATTTATATATAAATATAAATCATTTGGCGATTTCAACTATTTTCAATCAATCACATGCCAACCCAAATACAACCCATATTCATGTTTGAGATTTTATATATGATTTTCATAATTCTACTAACATGACAAAAATGATGATTTGAAATAAATCATGTTTTTAATGACTAATTATTTCCAATGGTAACCAAATTATATTGAAAATATATTTTCTTAATGTTTACACCTTTTGTTGAAACCAGATGACAAATAAAACATGATTTTAATTCTAGTATTTTTATTGTATCTAAAGCAACAATAAATTTTTTGACATTTAAATCTATTCTTTTTATTTCATATAAAATGTCATTAAAAATGTGACTTTTAAAATCTATTCTTTTTATTTCTAAAATGACAATAAAAATGCAATGTTAAAATCTATCTTTTTTTTTGTCTTTAAAATGACAATAAAAATGCAATGTTAAATCTAAACTTTTTGTTGTCTCTAAAATGACAATAAAAATTGTATGTTAAAATATAATCTTTTTATTGTCTCTAAAATGACAATAAAAATGCAATGTTCAAAATCTAATATTTTATTACAACTAAAATGTATAAAAATGTAATCTTTATATACTAGCTTTTATTTACATCTAAAATGTAAATAAAAATGTAACACTATAATCTATTCTTTTTATTTACATCTAGAATGTAAATAAAAATATAACTTTTTATACTATGTTTTCATTTATGCCAAAATTGCAGATAAAAATGTAACTTCTTAATTCATATTTTTATTTACATCTAAAATGCAAACAAAATGTAACTTGTATTATAATGTTTTTATCTGCATCTAACATTGCAAACAAAAATGCAACTTTAATTAAATGTTTTGTTTGCATCTAAATTTGCAAACAAAAATGCAACTTTCTCTACGATGTTAATTTGCATCTAAATGAGCATATAAAAATGTAGTCTTTTTCTACGGTGTTTATTTGCATCTAAATGTGCAAATAAAAATGTAATCTTTTTCTACGGTGTTTATTTGCATCTAAATATGAAAATAAAAATGTAACTTTTAATTTAATGTTCTGTTTGCATCAAAAATTGTAAACAAAAATGCAACTTTCATTTTAATGTTTTTGTTTGCATCAAAAAAAAGAAAGAAAAGAAAACAAAAATTCAACGTCTAATTTCAACATTTTATTTGCATCAAAGAATGAAAATAAAAATTCAACTTTTTATTTCAATGTTATAACATTTTATTTTAATGTTTTATTTGCATCAAAGAATGCAAATAAAAATATAACTTTTTTCCAATGTTTTATTTGTATCAAAGAATGCAAATAAAAATATAACTTTTTATTTCAATGTCTTATTTGCATCAAAGAATGCAAACAAAAATTAACTTTTAATAGGATATTTATTTGCATCTAAATTTGCAAACAAAAATGTAATCTTTTTCTACGACAATCAAACAACGACAAAGGTGGTGATTTTATCAATCAACACAAAAGGAGATGTTTTTATTGAATTGAAAATTCTAATTCAATAACATAAACAAGATGATGTTTTTATTGAATTGAAAATTCTAATTAAATTCAAAAAATATAACAAAAATGATACTTTTAATTGAATTGACAATTCTACTTCAATTCAACAATATAAACAAAATGATAATTTTATTGAATTGACAATTCTATTTCAATTCAACAATATAAACAAAATGATAATTTTATTGAATTTACAAACTAATTCAATTCAGTAAAATTGACCAAAATGATATTTTTAATTGAATTGAAAAACTAATTCAATTCAACAAAATTGACCAAAGTGATATTTTTATATTGAATTGACAAACTAATTCAATTCAACAAAATTGACCAAAATGATATTTTTATATTGAATTAACAAACTTATTCAATTCAAAAAAATTAAACAAAATGATAATTTTATATTGAATTGACAAACTAATTCAATTTAACAAAATTGACCAAAATGATATTTTTAATTGAATTGCCAAACTAATTCAATTCAACAAAATTGATCAAAATGATATTTTTAATTGAATTGACAATTTAAATCAATTCAACAAAAACGATAAAATAATATTTTTATATTGTTGACTACACATGATTTACCAAATATTTACAAAGAGAAAATGATTTAATTCAACCAACATGTTCAGATCTATAATTATTCACTACCAAACAATAAATCCATCATCATCCAAAATGTCAGAACAAAGTAGATCTAAATCATATACATGCGATCATTACATAGCAAATAAAATAATTAAATTAATTAATTATTAAAAAAAAACAGAAATCTCACAGTCGTGTGGCAAATTTGTCCAAAATCCAAACAGCTCGGAATCGTTCCTTTTTAGTCTAGAGTCGTAGATCTCGTTTCTACGATCGCACATGATCTGAAATCGTTAATTTTCGATGTCGTATGTGTTAGTTAGGATTTAAACAAGATTGATAATAGTTTTAAATTAAATTATTAAAATAATAAAAAAATAGACCTTCTTCCTCTTTCAGTAACAAGCTGTAAGAAAAACCCAATAGCTTCAAATCTAGGTCTCCGATTTTTGTGCAAATGGTGATATGGTTTGACGATCAGAGAGTGGGATGTTGGAGGGGTGTGTGTGGCGCACGTGCGCCATCAAGGGGGCCCACTCGGTGGTGCAGTGGAGGCTCGGCGGCGGTGGGTTTTGCTCGGGTTTAGGCGCGTGAATCTCGTAGTTCGGGCCACCAGAGGTTGATCCAACCGTATAGAAATGAAGAACTAGGAAATCTCCACAGAAAACTCTAAAGGAGGAAGGAGATTCGATGAAAGAATTGGTGGAAATTAGTGGAGAAAGAATGGAGCATTCTCATCCATTACATAAAGGGGAGGCGTCTATGTCTTTTGTAATAACCCGGAAATCCGAGCCAATTTGAAATTTTTATTTTGGCAATTTTAGCGAATTTTGAGCATTTAGAATGAATTATTTTAAATAATAACGACGAGAAATTTATTTTGAATAGAATTAGAACGTATATATTTGTTTGAATCATCGTTAGAATATAAATATTTTATTTTAATTATAAAAGAAATTGAAAATGGTGCGGTATTTTGAAAATTCGATTTCAAATTTCAAATGGATATACAGGATTCAAAATAAACCGGATTTTAGTAAAACCAAAAATATTAGAATCTATTTGAAAATATCTTTCCAACGAATCCGAAAAATCAAAATTTCATAGCGGGAAGTTTACAACTGGAATGATATCCGGAAAGCTTTGTATCCGTATATCTCCTTCAGTTATGCTTTGTATTATTTTCCGCTGCTAAGTAATGTATTTAAATCTCTGATATTTTTCTGATGTATAAAATTTATTCATACTGTATATTCTTGTATTCTGATGAAATTGTTGTAAAAATCAATGAAATGTTCTTCTGTTTGTGTTTCGATGTGGCTTGTTCTCAACTTTATCCGGGCTTTCCTTCACAGGGAAGTTCGGGTCGTGTCAGCTTGGTATCAGAGCTTTGGTTTACAAAGCTCGGAGAACAAGACACGTTAGAACCACACGAAAGAATTCATCAGAGATTGGATTAGTAATATCCAATCAGTATGACTCGTTAGAGATATGATCAGTAGTATCCTAGAATGAGTCGGAAGAGTATATTTTTAAATTGAAAACAATTTTTGTTTTGAAAATTTAGATCAATTATTCGTATTTGAATATTATTTTTATATTGATTTGGACAATCCAGTATATAAAGGTTTTGCGTATACGTTTGATCCGCGTGTATTTGAAGTTCTAATATACTGGATAGATATAGTATCACACTCTAGTTGCCCGAAGAAGATACTGATAATTGAGATCTCATCATCAATGTTTATGTTCGAGTTTCGAAAGTGGGAATTCTATATATTTCCAATTGACTGGTGTGAGGACCAAAACTAGATAGGGCTTATTGTTGTGATTTGGCAAAAATAATGTGATTTTTTGACTATGAATCCAAGCTATGAATTCGAAAAGATAATCAACAAATTGATTGCTGGTTGTGTTGTTTGATTATTGTTTGATTAATTAAATGTTGAACCTTTAGCCAAATTGAACCAAATAGTGAATTGTATTGAAAATTTGTTGCATTTGCATACATATACATGTACTTACATTAAGAAAGTCATTGCAAGAAGGCTAGAGCAGAGGAATAAAATTGTTTACCCGACAAATAGGTTCATGTTTATTGTATTTCTTTGGGTTTGGATGATTTTATGAGCTGTTGGCTAGCCTCTTGGCTGTTTCTTTTTCTTTTTGGACTGGAAAGGCTTGTATGGCAATTTCAGGACTTTCCCAGTGCTCCCGTGCAAGGGAGGTTATGGCGAAATTTTTCGAAAATTTAGGGTGTTAGCCAAATTTTTGAAGAATTTAAAAAGTTCTTAGAAACTGAAAAGTTGAAGAACATAAGCCATAATGAAAATTAGAAAGTTGAGTTGGTTTGTAAAACAACTTTCAGCTTCGTTCCTTTTTAGGGACGAAAAGTTTTAAGTGGGGGAGATTGTAATAACCCGGAAATCCGAGCCAATTTAAATTTTTTATTTTGGCAATTTTAGCGAATTTTGAGTATTTAAAATGAATTATTTTAAATAATAACGATGAGAAATTTATTTTGAATAGAATTAGAATGTATATATTTATTTGAATCGTCGTTAGAATATAAATATTTTATTTTAATTATAAAAGAAATTGAAAATGGCGCGGTAGTTTGAAAATTCGATTTCAAATGGATGTATAGGATTCAAAATAAACCGGATTTTAGTAAAACCAAAAATATTAGAATCTATTTGAAAGTATCTTTCCAACGAATCTGAAAAATCAAAATTTCATAGTGGGAATAAAAAGTTATGCCCAGTTGAAAATTCAGAATAGTCATTATGGAATTTTGGCCCTTAAAAATGGAAAATTTTCAAACGAGCTTCGTTTTCGACGAAACCACTTTTGTTGAATCTGTGATGTCAAGTTATTGCTAGATTCCAAAACTCATAATTTTCTGAATCAATATGTGAGCGTTGCGAAGTAAAACGTGTTTTGACAGTTTCAGTCAATTTCGATCGACCAGAAAATGACCATTTTTCAAACGGTCTCAGAATTTGATGAAATTAGTTTTGTTAGAACCGTATCATCAATAGAAGCTAGAAAATATTTTTTTGGAATTTTTAGAATCTGTATGTGGCTCCGGTAAATTGAAATGTGCGTTCAAAATCAATATATCGATTTATATCTTGATTTTGACGGAAACAGATCGAACAGCTGCATGTCCCATTTGGTTCAGAATGGGGGTAATTAGCTAAGGGTGACATTCGTTGGGTCTCGTTTCGAGGTCGAAATAAAAAGTTACTTTTTTTGTGGATTAAAATAAAATAAATATTTATAATATATACCCCCACCCCTCTTTAATTTCTCTCTCTCCCCAAAATCGAGCAGACTAAATTAAAAAGAAGAAGAAACCCATGTTGACCTCGCTGCGCCCTCCCTCACCGTCACGCCCGCCTCTACTGCGCCTCCCCAGGCCGCACCACCACCTCACGACCTCCCTTCTCCTTCTTCAGACAGTCGCGCCCTCTCCCCTCTCTCCAATCCAAACCCCAACGGCCCTTGAACCTGGATAGCGCCGCCACCGCACCCGTGGGGCCATCTCCGACACCAGACCGCCTGGCCGCACCCCCTGTCACCCTCATCCGCCGTCCCAACTGACTATAGCCTCCCCCTTCGACAGAAAACCTCTCGAAACCTGTAACACCCCACCTCCGCTAGGGTCACTCACAAAGGGAATGCACTAGTTTTGGAGGGGTATTATCGAGATAACATCACAGAATTATCACAAGACAGAACATAAATAATAATTAAATAAACAACGGCAGAATTTATGAGTAAAACAGAACTTCATTTTATTCCAAAATAAAACATGTCTCTTACAAACATTTCAGATAACAACTTCCTTACAACTGTCTTGTAATAATAGCCAAAGAAGCAATGACTTAAAAACAGAAAAACAGCTTATTCCCCAAGTGCAGTAAAAGAAGCAGCCATAGCACACCGTACATGCTGAGCCAAAGCAAGTGATATCCAGGCTAAGAGCTAGTGTTTCCTCCCTGAGAACCTGGGGGGGGGGGAACGAAAGAAAAAGAGGCGAAAGGAAAAGGGTCAGTCATAAAGACTGAGTAAGTTCTAGTGACTTTCAGTGTAGAAACGGTTAAAACAACATGTCATGTATGAACTGGAACTAAACTTGAGAATGGTGTCAAGGTGGACAAGATAGACTAAGGTGATCATGATAAGTCAAGACAAGTCAAATAAAGCATCACATGTTCAAGATTCGTTGCATTGACTGTACTAGTATACTAAGCCCATGTCACTAGTTAATCACGAAATAAATCCCACGGCCCAATATCATGAAATGACCCTGAAACGGGGTTTGACCCAAGTACGGGGTCCTACGGAGCGATTATCTAGTCGATCGGCTCCCTACAAGTTCTAGCTCGTCAAGTGTCTGTGTCATACGGCTAATCACGAATGTAGTCACCTGTGCTGGGTCCACCTTCGGGTGTATCAACCCTAGGGTGTCAACCCCTGACACGATTCAAGATGCACAGATAAATCTATGGATACCCAGTGTCTGCCCCGGAATACGTGCACGACCGTAGTCCACCAAACCAACACTAGCATACCCCACTGCCGTCGTTCACCTCTTACAATCAGCCCAGTAATCGTGCCCCACCCGGCCTAGCCCCAGGGTACCTTGATACATCTAGCGGGTTACTGCTGAAAAGGGTCGTGTCTAGGGTTTCGCCTAACAGATTAGGTCATGTAATTCGTGACCTAACCCGCCTAACCGATTAAGTCATGTAATTCATGACTTAATCTTTTTCCAGTCTAGTCATGTCAAGATGGTTAAGTATGTCATTTAAATTCGTGACTTAACCCACTTTCGTGTCATGTCAAGTTGGCTAAGTGTTGTCGTTTCAAGTTCATGACTTAGCCCTACAAATCGTGTTCAAGTTGGTTAAGTTGTCTTTTCATGTTCATGACTTAACCCTAATTGGCATTAATTGATTCGTTAATGCACCGAACCACTCACATTGGATCCTATTGTTCGTAGCCACTGGATTTGCCGGGCGGTTCCGGGCAGGTTTACGCTACGAACTCAACCCAACCTCGGGTTTCAAGCGCGATGTGACCAACTACCCACATTGGATCCTATTGTTTGTAGCAACTGGATTTGCCGGGCGGTTCCGGGCAGATTTACACTACAAACTCAACCCAACCTCGAGTTGGCCACTTTCTTGTTTTCTAAAGTCATGCCCATGTTCTTATCAAATTCGTGCTATTTTCATAGCATGTTCATATGTCAATTTCGTGCCCAACTAAGGCATGTTTCAGGTCAAGTTATGGAATATTCAAGTCAAGTTTTTCGTGCCATATGCCAAATTTCACGATTTATGATTATAATCAATTCAAGTTTTGCCTATTCTACCCAATCGTATCCCCAACGCATATAATCGTACTTCGTTCACAAGCATAAACAATTCAAGAGATAAAGGGGAATAACACCAAACATGTGATAGGCATATGTGACAATTCATTTGCATAATAAACAGGCTATAACATATCTCATGGTTTCAATACTAGCATGATGATAACTTGGCATAGTAATGGTTCTAACTTAGTTTAACATGATGAATTCAACTTTACATCATAGGCATAATAATCATTGCGGGCATAATAATAATTTTATTATAAACATGAAACATTAAAGGCATGGTAATTCTAATAGGCATAGTGGACTCCAATTTAGCATTTTTAACATAATGATTCTCACCTAGCATTATAAACATAATGACTCCAACTTTTCATCATAACCTAGCGATTCCCAATTTAACATGATAGGTATATTAACATCACAAGCATAGTTTCATTAACATCATTGACATGGTTTAATTAGCATCATAGGCATGGTTTAATCAACATAAGGGTTTCAATGAACATAATGATTCCGTGGACATGTATTAGTTCAACTTGCAATATAATTAAGCCCAAGTGATTCATAACAACATCAACATCATGATAAGTTTAACTTGCAACATTAACATAGCAATATTCCCAAATTATGATTCAAAGTTAAACAATATAAACATGGATTAACAATAGTTCCTAAATCCGGTTTCAATTCATAGCATGTCCATGTTATTTTATCGTTTTTGCCTAAAAAGTGACATAGAACTTACAATATGAAGCAAGCAATCCAAATCAAAACTTTAAATCAAATAGCCCCAAATCCGTTGTCTAAAGCGTCGTAGTTGTTGTAGCTTCTAGTTGTAGCCTTCAAGAATCATCCTTCGTCTTCTTTAATTTTGTTCTTTGTATTTTTAATTTAGAGTTCTAGGTTTAATGGCGGCTGCATGAGGCTAAAATGAAATAGTATGATTTGAGCTAGGTCTTAGGGTCTTTTTATAGTGTTTAGGATTAGTTTTAGCCATAGGATAAACCCTAGGATAGATCTGAGCCATCTAAAATCGTCACAAGCCCCCAAAACAAGACCTAGGAGCCAAAACAGGTGCACCAGGTCGGGGTTCTACAGGGGGGGGGGGTCGACCCAGGGGTCGACACCCATGTCGACCCCCTGGAGGGGGGTCGACCCAGGGGTCAACACCCTGTGTGTCTGGCGGGAATTTTCCAGCCTTCTCTTTCTGGGCTGAATTTCTAATCTGTTTTCGGATTTGAATTTTCGTGAAACTTTGCGAGGCCATATCTCGATCATACGGACTCCGATTTACGAAATTTCGGACTCTATTTCGCGTATTTTTCCGAGACAAACACAATGGCACAACCCGTTTTCCCTGATTCAGAATTTATCATTTAATTCTGCCATGTTTTAAGTTATAACATGTTGTTTAAAATACGGGTTGTTACATTCTCCCCTCCTTAAAGGATTTCGTCCCCGAAATCTTCAAGTTAGGAAGAACGTATCCTACCATCCATCATCCATCTACTCAAAGCATCATCCACAGGCAACCATTGTCCTTAAAAGATTTCTAATGCTGTATGAACATATGCAGAAAGTGTGTGTATATGTTCCTTATCTAATGCAAATGATCAGGCCTGATTGATCTTCTCAAATGCAAAATATGTTTAGTGAAATGAATCCAATATGTATGAATTTTTTTTTTCTATTATAATTCATAATTTCTACATGAGTGCTCAAACATTCAATCATATGCAACAACCAAATGATAGCACAACCAAGTTTCCAAAATAAACACTCATGCATATGCAACATGAAAATGTGTCTGAGCCGATCTAGTGCCTAATATGTATTCATGCATCCACGAGCAACCACTTGCGACCACTTGCAACCATTTCGCAATCATAACATGTTTCAATTACATGTTTACATCCAAAAAGATTCTACCTATGGTTCCCAAGATAGGATCGAGGGGAGAAACAAGATAAAACAAAGCATCTAGAAAAAGAAGTTAACGATGTACCCCCAGAAGGTCCGGTCTGCTTTTTAGGGCAGTCCTTGCTGATGTGTCCAGTCTCCCCACAATGAAAACATTCACCTTGCTTTCTCTTCCTCTTTCTACAATCCTTGGCTATGTGCCCTTCTGTACCACAGAAATTGCATTTCCTTTTATCACGTGAGTTGTCGTTCTTGCCTCCTTTCTCGGAGTCTACCTTCTTATTTTGAGAATCGTTGGGCTTGACCTCTTTCTTGCCCTTCTTATCTTCCTCATACAGTAGGGCCATATCCACCAAGCTTTCAAAGGTCGCCCCCATGGGCACATGAGTCATGGCCAAACCATGTAGTGGCTCGTTCAAGCCCCGTGCAAAACGTAACGCCTTTTTCCGAGGAGTGTTGACTAACTCCAATCCGAAGCGAGCAAGCTGATTGAAACGGTTCACGTATTCTTTAACTGTCATATTTCCTTGTTTAAGGGTCAGAAACCGTTCCATTTGGAGACTCTCCTCTGCTGATGACAAGAACTTAAGCCCAAATCTCCCTCTAAAGTCCGCCCAAGTCTCAATGGGCTTAGTAGCGTTGGTGACTTCCCACCAATAAGAAGCTTCCTCTTTCAAGAGCCACGCCGCCAATTGTACTTTCCTATTGTCCTCTACCTCAAAGATAACAAACAAGTCTTCGGTTTCCTTCAACCAATTCCGTGCCTCAACAAAAGTTCCTAGGAAATCCTTTCCGCCCATGGCCTTAAAGTCCTTGCATACCTTTGAAAAAGCGGTTTCTCGCGGAGGTTGAGGAGGAGGATTGGTTGGGCCTGCCACATTAGCCCGAGCCTCGAGGAAACGACGGAACCAAGTGGGTATATTGACACCCTCGGGAAGATTAAGATCGTCGGCCATGATAAGCAGAAAACGAAAAAGGAAAAGATTCAAACGAGGAAACAAAGATTGTGCTAATGGCTTTTTGGGGAATAGCCTTTTTAAAATAAACCAACTTTTCTTAAAAAGTGCTTCTTTGTAAATGGTTTTTTTCCAAAAGGTTTTCAAAACTCTTGCCCAGTCTTGGTAACCTGGCTCTGATACCAAGTGTAACACCCCACCTCCGCCAGGGTCACTCATAAAGGGAATGCACTAGTTTTGGAGGGGTATTATCGAGATAACATCACAGAATTATCACAAGACAGAACATAAATAATAATTAAGTAAACAACGGCAGAATTTATGAGTAAAACAGAACTTCATTTTATTCCAAAATAAAACATGTCTCTTACAAACATTTCAGATAACAACTTCCTTACAACTGTCTTGTAATAATAGCCAAAGAAGCAATGACTTAAAAACAGAAAAACAGCTTATTCCCCAAGTGTAGTAAAAGAAGCAGCCATAGCAAACCGTACATGCTGAGCCAAAGCAAGTGATATCCAGGCTAAGAGCTAGTGTTTCCTCCCTGAGAACCTTTGGGGGGGGGAAACGAAAGAAAAAGAGGCGAAAGGAAAAGGGTCAGTCATAAAGACTGAGTAAGTTCTAGTGACTTTCAGTGTAGAAACGGTTAAAACAACATGTCATGTATGAACTGGAACTGAACTTGAGAATGGTGTCAAGGTGGACAAGATAGACTAAGGTGATCATGATAAGTCAAGACAAGTCAAATAAAGCATCACATGTTCAAGATTCGTTGCATTGACTGTACTAGTATACTAAGCCCATGTCACTAGTTAATCACGAAATAAATCCCACGGCCCAATATCATGAAATGACCCTGAAACGGGGTCTGACCCAAGTACGGGGTCCTACGGAGCGATTATCTAGTCGATCGGCTCCCTACAAGTTCTAGCTCGTCAAGTGTCCGTGTCATACGGCTAATCACGAATGTAGTCACCTGTGCTGGGTCCACCTTCGGGTGTATCAGCCCTAGGGTGTCAACCCCTGACACGATTCAAGATGCACAGATAAATCTACGGATACCCAGTGTCTGCCCCGGAATACGTGCACGACCGTAGTCCACCGAACCTACACTGGCATACCCCACTGCCGTCGTTCACCTCTTACAATCAGCCCAGTAATCGTGCCCCACCCGGCCTAGCCCCAGGGTACCTTGATACATCTAGCGGGTTACTACTGAAAAGGGTCGTGTCTAGGGTTTTTCCTAACAGATTAGGTCATGTAATTCGTGACCTAACCCGCCTAACCGATTAAGTCATGTAATTCGTGACTTAATCTTTTTCCAGTCTAGTCATGTCAAGATGGTTAAGTATGTCATTTAAATTCGTGACTTAACCCGCTTTCGTGTCATGTCAAGTTGGCTAAGTGTTGTCGTTTCAAGTTCATGACTTAGCCCTACAAATCGTGTTCAAGTTGGTTAAGTTGTCTTTTCATGTTCATGACTTAATCCTAATTGGCATTAATTGATTCGTTAATGCACCGAACCACTCACACTGGATCCTATTGTTCGTAGCCACTGGATTTGCCGAGCGGTTCCGGGCAGGTTTACGCTACGAACTCAACCCAACCTCAGGTTTCAAGCGCGATGTGACCAACTACCCACATTGGATCCTATTGTTTGTAGCAACTGGATTTGCCGGGCGGTTCCGGGCAGATTTACACTACAAACTCAACCCAACCTCGAGTTGGCCACTTTCTTGTTTTCTAAAGTCATGCCCATGTTCTTATCAAATTCGTGCTATTTTCATAGCATGTTCATATGTCAATTTCGTGCCCAACTAAGGCATGTTTCAGGTCAAGTTATGGAATGTTCAAGTCAAGTTTTTCGTGCCATATGCCAAATTTCACGATTTATGATTATAATCAATTCAAGTTTTGCCTATTCTACCCAATCGTATCCCCAACGCATATAATCGTACTTCGTTCACAAGCATAAACAATTCAAGAGATAAAGGGGAATAACACCAAACATGTGATAGGCATATGTGACAATTCATTTGCATAATAAACAGGCTATAACATATCTCATGGTTTCAATACTAGCATGATGATAACTTGGCATAGTAATGGTTCTAACTTAGTTTAACATGATGAATTCAACTTTACATCATAGGCATAATAATCATTGCGGGCATAATAATAATTTTATTATAAACATGAAACATTAAAGGCATGGTAATTCTAATAGGCATAGTGGACTCCAATTTAGCATTTTTAACATAATGATTCTCACCTAGCATTATAAACATAATGACTCCAACTTTTCATCATAACCTAGCGATTCCCAATTTAACATGATAGGTATATTAACATCACAGGCATAGTTTCATTAACATCATCGACATGGTTTAATTAGCATCATAGGCATGGTTTAATCAACATAAGGGTTTCAATGAACATAATGATTCCATGGACATGTATTAGTTCAACTTGCAATATAATTAAGCCCAAGTGATTCATAACAACATCAACATCATGATAAGTTTAACTTGCAACATTAACATAGCAATATTCCCAAATTATGATTCAAAGTTAAACAATATAAACATGGATTAACAATAGTTCCTAAATCCGGTTTCAATTCATAGCATGTCCATGTTATTTTATCGTTTTTGCCTAAAAAGTGACATAGAACTTACAATATGAAGCAAGCAATCCAAATCAAAACTTTAAATCAAATAGCCCCAAATTCGTTGTCTAAAGCGTCGTAGTTGTTGTAGCTTCTAGTTGTAGCCTTCAAGAATCATCCTTCGTATTCTTTAATTTTGTTCTTTGTATTTTTAATTTAGAGTTCTAGGTTTAATGGCGGCTGCATGAGGCTAAAATGAAATAGTATGATTTGAGCTAGGTCTTAGGGTCTTTTTATAGTGTTTAGGATTAGTTTTAGCCATAGGATAAACCCTAGGATAGATCTGAGCCATCTAAAATCGTCACAAGCCCCCAAAACAAGACCCAGGAGCCAAAACAGGTGCACCAGGTCGGGGTTCTACATGGGGGGGGGGGGGGGGGGATCGACCCAGGGGTCGACACCCATGTCGACCCCCTGGAGGGGGGTCGACCCAGGGGTCGACACCCAGTGTGTCTGGTGGGAATTTTCCCGCCTTCTCTTTCTGGGCTGAATTTCTAATCTGTTTTCGGATTTGAATTTTCGTGAAACTTTGCGAGGCCATATCTCGATCATACGGACTCCGATTTACGAAATTTCGGACTCTATTTCGCGTATTTTTCCGAGATGAACACAATGGCACAACCCGTTTTCCCTGATTCAGATTTTATCATTTAATTCTGCCATGTTTTAAGTTATAACGTGTTGTTTAAAATACGGGTTGTTACAAAACCCTAAGAAGACGAAGGCCGTGGTTATGTGGTGTTACGTTAGGGGATTTAGCGACCAAAATAAGTGAGTCTTTTATTTTATTTATTTACATTCATTTTATTTTTGTTTTTATTAGATATAACTAGGTTTAAAATGCTGTTTTTTAATGAAAATAAAGTGGTTAAAAATACATTTTTTATGAGTGTAAAAATTGGATTTTTATCATGAAGTAGCGAAAAAAAATTCGATTTTTGATTGTAGAAAATATAGGATTTTTCTATGAGATAAATAAAAGGATTTGAACTTTATATATATAAATTGATAATAAAAATCCGATTTTTGTTTTTATGAAAGATCGGATTTTTATAATTAAAGCTATGATTTTTATTTACAGAAAGGTCGGATTTTTAAAAGTATGAAAAGGATATATTTTTATAAATGAAAAGCTTGGATCTTTGTAAAGGAAAAGATTATATTTTTATTTTTGAAAAGTTTATATTTTTATACATGCATGAAGTGATTTTTTTAATATAAAAGAAATGATTTTTATATATGCAAACACAGAATAAAAATATGATCTTTATTATACGAAGAGCGAAAAAAATATGATTTTTATATATGTAGCAAAATAAAAATGTGATTTATATATATATAATCGCTGAAAGAAAATGTGACTTTTATTTATAAAAAATGTTGTTTAAAAATAGGATTTTTAACATAAACCGTGTGAAACAGATTGCGATGGAACTGACTGGAAGCAAAGCAGAATCTAGACCATTCAGAAATAAAGAATAGAGGAGTGGAACCCTAGGTGATAACTTCTCACTTTTAATTTGTTTTCTAGTTGAAATATATACTAGGATGCAGACAGTGCATAATAGCATCCGACACCCGTTGTCCACAGACCATGGATGACTTGTTTGTTTGGTTGTGTTTTGATTGATTTGATTGTGTGAATTTGGTAAGTGAAGTGGAATGGAAAAATATATTCTTGTGTTGAAATAAAATAAAATATATTCATGTGTTGAAATAATATTCATTTACAAATCAGATGATTTGTATATGTATACCCATTTGACCGATATGGATTGGGACGATAAATTTTACTCATCGCCCAACTGCACAAATAAAAATATGTGTTTGTTGATTTGAAACCCCACATGGGTGTTGGGATGACATTTAGCGTACAATAATCCCAATTATTTAGTTGTATGCCGATCGATTGGTTGATAGACTGTGTAAGCTTAAATTATTTATATTTAATGCTTATGCAGTTGTGTGGTGCACTCTAGATGATGGTTGATTATTTATCATCGCTATTATATACATGTGTTTTATGGAATCCATATAAATTACATTATATGGTAATTGATTGTGTCTCATTCCAATTTAGA
Organism: Allium sativum; assembly: GCA_030737875.1. Classification (NCBI taxonomy): domain Eukaryota; kingdom Viridiplantae; phylum Streptophyta; class Magnoliopsida; order Asparagales; family Amaryllidaceae; genus Allium; species Allium sativum. The sequence continues at coordinate 90,592,096 of CM060920.1, forward strand.
AAATAAATTATATTCATGTGTCGAATAAACAAAATAGTCATGTGTTGACAATACTCATGTGTTGAGAATATTCATGTGTTGAAACCATTCATGTGTTGAAACCATTCATGTGTTCAAAATATTCATGTGTTTAGTAAAATCTTTAAACAATAAAATTTACATCTTTATCATATATAAAATTAGAAACTAACTGGAAACGAGCTAAGATGAGTGGTTTCCTGGGTATTGATCTGATGTTGGTTTTGGCCTTCGGGGTTAATACTTAGGGAATCGTTCTCTTACTAATTTACGGTTAGAGTCTGATTAAGAATTAAACAATAAAAATCATAATTTTATCAAATATATTAAATAACAAAAATATTCATGTGTTGTCGATACTCATGTGTTGAGAATATTCATGAAGCGACCAGAACTTCCCCGGTCTCCGAAGAGAAGAGAAAGAACGAATTACTTTGAGGACAAGACCAATCAGAACACAAACAGAAGAACATTTTATTGTTTATTACAACAATTCCATCAGAGTACAAGAATATATAGAGTATGAATAAATATACATTCGACAAATATCAGAAATCACAATAAATTACATAGCAACGGAGAAACAATACAAAACACAACTGAAAGTAATACACGGATACAGAGCTTTCTGAGCATCGTTCCAGCTGTAAATCAGGATCCTGTGAATATAAATCTGCAAAACCCAACTACTTGCTGCCCGTGTGGAAAATAAGGGCACCCATAGTTTAGGTTAAAACAATAAACTCCAGGTCAGTCATGTGACTGGTGTGAGAACTAAAACAGTTATTAATCTTTATTTTAAAGTTAGGTAAATCAAGGGACCACGCCGTGTAACACGGAACGGGTTTCCTCCCAAGAATACCAGTGCATAAAACAAACAACACAATGCTAAATAAAGAAAAATGAAGCTATTATAAGACCCAGGTCTCATCACACAATGCAATGCAAGTCGGAGGATAGGGTTTTCCCTTATAATAGCCAAATAATGCTTGATATGTTTAAAACAAATCATTTGATACTATTATAAGTGTATAGTGTCAAAACATCTTCGAATATAAATATATCAATCATAGACGGCATAGTATCCCATGCTACTATGTCGCCATACTATGTTCTACAAATAAAACTGAATGTCATGTATTGGAAATTGGATTTCCGTCATGAGTCGAGGCAAAGGGGCAAGCTCCTCTCCGTTCGAGACACTCTAGCAAATCTCAGGACCACACACAGCGATCCTTGGAATCGGTTGGCCCGGTCCTCTCTTACTTTTGAGGATTAGTTATTCCTGAACACACGTTTCCCGGTCCTAACAGACCTATATCCGAGGCGCCTCGCATTCCAATAACCATACAGGTAAAAAGTATATAAATGTGAGGGCCGGTAGGTCACCGACATCACCTATAGCTAGAAAGAAACGTCGTGTTCTCCCAACGGCCCTTATCCTGTTTTTGACTCATACCGAGGTGTGAGGCTCGCGAATTAACGCTATACACAAAGCTATGCCACACAGTCCGTGCTTTGATCATCAATCACAAGACTTTGCTTTTCAACAGAAGCCTTGATCATTTGCCACTTAGGCATGCCACACAGGCAATTCATGCCATGCGATTGATATCCATCAATATATAACCTCTGAGCTCGTACGTCTCAGAGAAGGGCGTTAAGCAAGAGAATAAATTTTTCGCCGCCAAACAGATATATATTTAATAGAAATCAATCACACAGAATAAAATCCAATGTCAGATACACAATCCATTTACAAGTTCGTTCTAGGTCTGAACGAAACCGGAGGAACCTTATTCCTCGCATATCCATCGATTTCCAAGTACGTCTGGACGATCACCAACTGATTCCCTCCTCTTGGGTGTACAGCCCAATCAAGATCATCAATAATCATCCAAACGATGTGAAGACCTCCGATCTTGAACCACCGTCTTCATCTTTGACTTATCGTTGAATCAGTTATTCCGAATGGCTATATACCCGGCCTTTCCGAATAACTCGCGTATATAATAAACAAATGTTACACAAACACAACATACACCTCATTCCAATTCAGAATATTCTTTTATTCAAATATTCACCTTCTTAGGGAAAGGTTCCCATTAATTTTATCAAAGATAAATTCTTCTAAATTTATTCTTTAATCTTCCTTTGGATATCATTTCAAACCATGATAAGGTTTTCCAAACTAGTCGGGATTAGCGAACCACACCGAAGTAATATTTTATTTTATTTCCCAATCCCAACCTATTCATCCCATGGAGCTAAACTGGTAATACTCCATATCTAACACCATGGTGTTATCGGTAAATATAAATTACCATTTCACGTTCAAATCTAATTAAAGATTTAACTATCGCTTTGGAGCAAAACTGGTGATACTCCATTCTCGATCACTCTAATCTAATTAAAGATTCAATAAAACTCCACTTGGTTTTAATCTTCCCACAAATCAATATCCTGTATTTAACTGGGTTAAAGAACCAATATCATCTAAAACACGGTTCATGATAAACCCAAAATCACATTCCATTGTTAATCGGGTTAAGGAACAAGTGTTATTCAAAACACCGATCACGATAAACCCCAAAAACCAATTTAAATTCAATTCCAATTAAATACCAATTAACTGGACAATTTCACTAAATCTTAATTAAAAGATTTATTCTTTTCTAAACTAGGTTCAAGAACAGTGTTATTTAAGACACAATTCACGACGAACCCCAAAATCCCATTTGATATTAAATACAAGGCTCTGAATAGAAAATATATCGGCTTATATTCAATATCAAATTATGAAAACAACAAATATCATATTGGAAAAAACGATATAAATATATCTTTCAAATTTCCACTACCATATTTGTATAATCACAAAATCCAACATCGAAATATTCCGAAGATAATTTTGATTCAAATCTAATCCAATTCGTAAATTGGAAATTCTGATTATTTTTAAAACCACTTCAAATCTAGTTCAAAACTAGTTCATTTCGATAAAAATACATTTTATCCTTTCAAATATGGAAATTTTCATCCCAGTTCTTTCCAATTCATATATTATGATTTTACACAAATTATTAATATTTTTAACAATTTTATCAAGGCCCGTACAGTCGATTTCCAATAACGGTCGTCGAACTGCACTTACAGCGACCTTTTCCAAATTTGATTTGGACATAATTCCAAATCCAACCGTTAGATTTCAAATTTCTAATATTCATTGGAAAGCTCTTTTCGATACGAACCCAACGGTTCTGATTTCAGGAGAATCCGATGTCGGATCTCCCGTAACGCCTATTCGAAGTCAATCGTCGAAATTCGCGAAATGACGCGGCGGGGCGCGTTCAATTCAGGCCATTTAATATATATAATATATACATTATATATATTTCGTCGATTTCAATTCAAAACGTATTTTATAAATCGTTTTAAATTCGTTTTTAAAAAATTTCAACCTCATATTCAATTTCAAATTAAAATTGAATATTTCATATCATTAATATATAAATGATAATATTTTCAAAACGTTATATTTTGAAATCACTTCCTTTTCTATATTCATTATAAAAACGAATATAAGCGATATTAATATCGTTCGCGTCAAAATGACGCATATCTAATCAACACGGCTTTATATATATTTCAATAACTTCGTTATTCTATTCAACAAATGAATATTTTCTTCAACACATGATTTTATTCAACACCTGAATATTTGTTTCTTTCAATACATGAATTTTTATTAATTCTTACTTACAATAAAAATGTGAATTTTATTGTATAAATATTTTATTCAACACATGAATAGTTTCAACACATGAATAGTCTCAACACATGAGTATCGTCAACACATGACTATTTTGTTTATTCAACACATGAACATTTATTATAATCTTTATTTTCTAATTTGGAATGAGACCCACTCAATTACCATATAATGTTAATTATATGGATTCCATACAACACATGTATATAATAGCAACGATAAATAATCAACCATCATCCAGAGTGCACCACACAACTGCATAAGCATAAAATATAACTAATTAATGCTTACATAGTCTGTCAATCAAACGATCGACATACCACTAAACAATTGGGATTAGTGTACGTCAAATATCATCCCAACACCCGTATGGGGTTTCAATCCACAAACACTGAATATTATTTGTGAAGTTGGGCGACATGTAAAATTTACCGTCCTAATCAATATCCTTCAAATAGGTATACATAAACAAGTCGTTCGATTTGTAAATGAATATTTATTTTCATTCACATTCACGTTAAATTTATATTTTTAACGATAAATAATTTATACCAACACATGAATATATATTTTCATTCATTCCACATCACAATCAATGTAAGAACCCGTAACTTCCCCGTGAAGGAAAGCGCGAATACTTTGAGGACAGGACAAAATAGAACTCAGACGGAAGAACATTTCATTATTATTACAACAATTCCATCAGATACAAGAATATACAGAGCATAAATGAATAAAATACATTCGAATAATATCAGAGATTTAAATTACACTTTAATACATCGCAGCGGAAAATAATACAAAAGCACAACTAGAAATAATGCACGGATACAGAGCTTTCCGAGCATCGTTCCAGCTGTAAATCAGGATCCTGTGAATATAAATCTGCAAAACCAAAACTACTAGCTGCCCGTGTGGAAAATAGAGGCACCCAGAGTTTAGGTTAAAACAATAAACTCCAGGTCAGTCATGTGACTGGTGTGAGAACTAAAACGTTATTCAAAACTTTACTTTAAAAGAGAGTAATTCAAGGGACCACGCCGTATGACACAGAACGGGTTTCCTCCCAAGAATATTAGTGCATATAACAAAACAGCGCAATGCTCTTTGAAAAAATGAAGCTATTATAAGACCCAGGTCCCATCACACAATGCAACGCAAGCCGGAGGATAGGGTTTTCCCTTATAATAGCCAAACATGCTTGGTACGTTTAAAACAAATCATTTGATACTATTATAAGTGCATAGTGTCAAAACAATTTCAATCATAAATATCAATCATAGACGGCATGGGTACCATATATCATGTCGCCATACTAGTTCTACAATTAAAATCGCAATATCACGTATTGGAAATTGGATTTCCGTCATGAGTCGAGGCAAGGGGCAAGCTCCTCTCTGCGTTCGAGACACTCTAGCAAATGTCCCAGGACCCCACTATGATCCTTGGATCTTCAGGGCCGGTCCTCTCTTACTTTTGAGGATTAGTTATTCCTGAACACACGTATCCCGGTCCTTACAGACCTATATCCGAGGTGCCTCGTATCCAACAACCACATAGGTGAAAAGTATATAAATGTCAGGGCTGGTAGGTCACTGACACCACCCTAGCTAGAAAGAAACGTCGTGCTCTCCCTGCAGTCACTATCCCGTTTTTGACTCATACCGAGGCGTGAGGCTCGCGAATTCACGTTATACACAAAGCTATGCCACACAGGCCCATAAGACTTTGCTTTTCAACAGAAGCCTTGATCAATTGCCACTTACGCGTGCCACACTGGCAATTCACTCCATGCGACTGATGTCCATCGATATACAACCTCTGAGCTCATACGTCTCAGAGAAGGGCGTCAGGCAAGAGAATAAATTCTCCGCCGCCAAACAGATGTATATTTAATAGAGATCAATCAACACAGAATAAAATCCAATGTCAGACACACAGTCCATTTACAAGTTCGTTCTGGGTCTGAACGAAACCGGAGGCACTTTCCTCGCATATCCATCCATCTCCAAGTACGTCTGGATGATCACCAACTGTTTCCCTCATCTTGGGTGTACAGCGCAATCAAGATCATCAGTAATCACCCAAACGATGTGAAGACTTCCGGTCTTCAACCACCGTCTTCATCTTCGACATCTCGTCGAATCGGTTATTCAGAATGGGTATAAACCCGGCCTTTCTGAATAACCCACGTATATGATAAACAAATGTTACACAAACACAACAAACGCCTCATTCCAATTCAGAATGTTCTTTTATTCACAAAATCACATTCTTAGGGAAAGGTTCCCATTAATTTTATCCAAGATAAATTCTTCTAAATTTATTCTTTAATCTTCCTTTGGATATCATTTCAAACTAGTCGGGATTAGCGAGCCACACCGAAGTAATTATTTATTTTATTTCCCAATCTCAACCTATATATCCCATGGAGAAAACTGGTAATACTCCACATCTAACACCATGGTGTTATCGGTAAAATTAATTACCATTTCACGTTCAAATCTAATTAAAGATTTAACTATCGCTATGGAGCAAAACTGTTGGTACACCATTCTCGATCACCTTTCAGATTTGATAATTTAAATTATCAATTCACATTTCAATCTAATTAAAGATTCATTAAAACTCCACTTAGTTTTAATCTTTTCAAAAATCATTCCTGCCTTTAACTGGGTTAAAGAACCAATGTCATCTAAAACACGATTCACGATAAACCCAAAATCACATTTTATTGTTAATCGGGTTAAAGAACAGGTGTTATTCAAAACACCGCTCACGATAAACCTAAAAACCAATTCAAATTAAATTCCAATTGAATATTATTTAATTGATACACTTCATTATCTAAATAGAAAGATTTAATCTTTTTCTCTATTGGGCTTAAGAACAGTGTTAATGAAGACACCATTCACGACAAACCCAAATCACATTTGATATTAAATACTAGGCTCTGAATAGAAAGTATACCGGCTTATATTCAATATCAAATCCTGAAACAAACAAATATCGTATTGGAAATAATGATATAAAATATATCTTTCAAATTCCCATAACAATATCTGTATAGTCACAAAATCCAATATCGAAATATTCCGAAGATCATTTCGATTCAACTCCAGTCCAATTCACGTATTGGGAATATTGATTATTTTTAAAATCACTTTCAAATTCAATTTATTTATTTCAAAAATAAATTGATTTTAATTCTAGTTCAAAACTAGTTCATTTCGATAAAAAATCTATTTTTATCCTTTCAAATGTGGAATTTTTCATCCCAGTTCTTTCCAATTCACATATTATGATTTTACACAAATTATCTATATTTTTAATAATTTTATCAAGGCCCGTACAGTCGATTTCCATCAACGGCCATCGAACTGCACTTACAGCGACCTTTTCCAAATTTGATTTGGACATAAATCCTAATCCAACCGTTAGATTTAAAATTTCTAATATTCATTGGAAAGCTCTTTTCGATACGAACCCAACGGTTCCGGTTTTAGGAGAATCCGACAGTCGGATCTCCCGCAACGTCAATTCGAAGTCAATGGTCGAAATTCACGAACTGCCGCGGCGCGGCGTGTTCTATTCAGGCCATTATATATATATATATATATATATTATATATTTCGTCGATTTCCTTTTTAAAACGTATTTTATAAATCATTTTAAATTCGTTTTCAAAACCATTTCAGCACTATTTCAATTTCAAATCAAAATTGAATATTTCATATCATTACTATATAAATGATAATATTTTCAAAACGTTATATTTTGAAATCACTATCTTTTCTATATTCATTATAAAAACGAATATAATCGATATAAATATCGTTCACTTCAAAATAACGCAACTCTAATCAACACGGCTTTATATATTTCAATAAATTCGTTATTCTATTCAACAAATGAATATCTATTCTATTCAACACATGAATCTATATTTCTTTCAACACACGACCAATCTCAACACATGAGTGCTGTCAACACACGACTATTTTTGTTATGTAAAATATTTTATAAAACTATGGTATCTATCGTTTGATTTTTAATTAGACTTCAACCGTAAAGTAGTTCTAATTTTAAATATGATAAAGATGTAAATTTTATTGTTAAAAATATTTTACTCAACACATAAATAGTTTCAACACATAAATATCATCAACACATGACTATTTTTATATTCAACACATGAATTTCTTTTTATAATATTCATATTTTTCCCAATTGGAATGAGGCCCAATCAATTACCATATAACGTTAATTATATGGATTCCATACAACACATGTATATAATTGCAGCGATAAACCATCAACCATCATCCAAAGTGCACCACACAACTGCATAAGCATCGGATATAAATAATCAACGCTTACACAGTCTGTCGACCAATCGATCGACATATAATGAAATAATTGGGATTAGTGTATGCCAAATTTCATCCCAATACCCGTGTGGGGTTTCAAATCAACAAACACAGATTTTTATTTGTGCAGTTGGGCGATGTGTAAAATTTATCGACCCAATCAATATCAGTCAAATCAGTGTATATAAACAAATCGGCTGATTTGTTTATAAATATTCATTTGTTCACATTCACGTTAAAAATTATATTTTTAACGATAATTAATTTATTTCTATATAAATATTTTATTTCCTTTCAACACAAGAATATTTTATTATTCAATCATTCCACAACATAATCAATTTTTCACAACACATCAATCAAACAAACAAGCCGTCCATGGTCTGTGGACGACGGGTGTCGGGTGCTGCTAAGCACAGTCTGCATCCTAGTATATATAACTAGAAAAAGAGAATTTAGAGTGAGAAGTTCTCACCGAAGCTATCCCAACTCCACGACACTTCCAATGTAGGGAATCATCACTGTTCTCGCCTTTTGTCACTTTCGTTGCCCGTAGCCACTACATACATAAAAATCACATTTTTATATTGTTGCCGTGTATATAAAAATCACATTTTTATAATCACGCTATATGGATAAAAATATTATCTTTACATCGCTACTATATGGATAAAAATTCTATTTTTACATTGTTACCATATAGATAAAAATTCTATTTTTACATTGTTACCATATAGATAAAAATTCTATTTTTACATTGTTACCATATAGATAAAAATTCAATTTTTACATTGTTACCATATAGATAAAAATTCTATTTTTACCTTGTTACCATATAGATAAAAATTCTATTTTTATCACGCTATTCTCTATACAAAGATTTCGCCCTTTCAAATATAAAGATTTCGCCTTTTCAAATATAAATATATCACCTTTTCAAAAATAAATATTTCATTTCGCCTTTTCAAAAATAAGTATTTCGCCTTTTCAAATATAAAGATTTCGCCTTTTCAAATATAAAGATTTCGCCTTTTCAAATATAAAGATTATATTTTTAATACTCTACATAAGTAAAAATAATATTTTTATATCTTCTATTATATAAAGATCAAATTTTTAATTCGCTACAAGTATAAAAATTATATTTTTAACTTATTAAAAATCTAGTTTCTATCGTATTAATAATCTAACCTTTATCCTATTAAAAATCTACTCTTTTTCCTTTAGAAAAATCCAATCTTTTTCATAAGATCTGAAAATAAAACATACCCTTTTTTATAGCAAAAATCGAAATTATAAAATAAAAATAAAATAAAAACTTACTGGTTTTGGTCGAAAAGAGGGGGGGCTGTGCTGCGTCGACGGTGACCAGAGGAGGGTGAAGCGGAGGCGTAGGGGGTGCCGAGGCCATCGGCGGTGGTTGTGCTCGGGGGTTGGGGCTTAGGGCAGTGGTACGACGGCTTTGGTGCATAGGAGAAGAGGGCAAGGCGAGGTAGGAGAGGAGGTGGAGGAGAAGGCCACGGGGGTGATGGCGATGTCGGCGGAGGAGCGAAGGGAGGGGGAGGATCGACGTCGGCGGAAGAAGGAAGCGGAGTGGAGGGAGAAGGGGGAAAGGAGAAGAAGGAGAAGGGATCGAAGGGGTGTGTGTGGCGGCGCCGCCCTGGGGCGCGGTGGCGCTCCGATGGGAGGACCGACGGCGCTCCTCCCCTCATTCATCGTCTTCCCTTTTTTTCTTTAATCGATTCTGAGTGGAAGAGAAAGAGGGGGGGCAAGGTTTTGTATAATAATTTATATTTTAATTTATTTTAATTTCAAAAAGTAACTTTCTCGTTCGGACTCGAAACGAGACCCACCGCCTGTCATCCATAGCGTTTTACCCCAATTTCGAACACAATGGGATATGTACCATAAGCTGATTCGACCGTTTCGATCAGTTTCCGTTAAAATCAACATATAACTCAATATATTGAATTTGAACGCACATTTCAATTTAACGGGGCGACATACTAACTAGAAAAATTCCAGAAAAATATTTTCTAGCTTCGTATTGACGATACGGTCCTAACAAAACTAATTTCGTCGAATTCTGAGACCGTTGGAAAAATGGCCATTTCGCAGTCGATTAAAATCAACTGAAACTGGTCAAACGCGTTTTCCTTTGCCACGCTCACATATTGATTCGAAAAATTATGAAATTTGGAATCTAGCAATAATTTGACATCACTGATCCAACAAATGTGGTTTCGTCGAAATCCGAGGTCTTTTGAAAATTTTCCATTTTTAAGGGCCTGAATTCCATAGCGACTATTCAGAATTTTCAACTGCACATATCTTTTGATTCCCGCTATGAAATCTCGATTTTTCGGATTCGTTGGAAAGGTATTCACAAATAGATTCTAATATTTTTGGTTTCACCAAAATCCGGTTTATTTTGCACCCGGTACATTCAATTGAATTTTGAAATCGAATTATCGAACTACCACGCCATTTTCAATTCCTTTTCTAATTTAATATAAATATTTATATTCTAATGACGACGTATATAATATATACATTCGATTTCTATTCAAAATAAATTTCTCGTCGATATTATTTAAAATAATTCATTTTAAATGTTCAAAATTCACTAAAATTGCCAAAATAAAATTTTTAAACTGGCCCAGATTTCCGGGTTGTTACAATCAATTTCCACCACACAACAAAATCAAAAAAGTCATCCATGGTCTGTGGACAACGGGTGTCGGGTGCTGCTAAGCACTGTCTGCATCCTACTATATATATTTAACTAGAAAACGAGAATTAAAGTGAGAAGTTCTCACCTAGAAGCTAAACCAAACGCCACGACTCTTCATATGTAGGAAATCTTCGCTGTTCTCGCCTTTTGTCACTTTCATTCCCCGTATTCACTACATACATAAAAATCGCATCTTTATATTGTTGCTATGTATATAAAAATCACATTTTTATAACTAAGCTATATGGATAAAAATTCTATTTTTATACCGCTGTACATATATAAAGATCAAATCTTTACTATCTATATAATATAAAAATTGTATTTTTATAATGCTATTTTAAAATAAAAATCACATCTTTATGTATATGAAAATCCTGTCTTTCTATATATAAAATTTTGTAACTTTTTATAGCCAAAAATCAAATATTTTTCATATTCAAAATCAAATTCTTATAATGTTCTCTTCATAATAAAGATCACTTCTTTGTATGATGTTCATACAAATAAAAATCGCATCTTTATATAAAAAATCACATTTTTATATAGTACTTATAATTAAAAATCACACCTTTAATTACCTAAACAAATAAAAATGAAATTAAACGCTCACCACAGTCGGAGGAGCCACGGACAGTCGGAGCAGCAAAGAAGTGGGGTTTCGAGGCTTTAACAAATTAAAAATCTGGTTTTTTATAAGGGAGGAGGGTCCACGGGGTGACTGGGGTGGTGGGTTTGCGGCGTTAGGGCACACTGATGGTGGCAGGGGGTGGCGCTGGCCTGATTTGGGGCGGTGGCTCGTTTAAGAAGAGAAGAGGGAGGAGGGACGACATGGAGGGTCGGAGGAGGTGGAGGGGGTGCAGCCGGAGGTGGGGAGGCCCGGGGCTGAGGCGCGGTGGTGGCGGGGGTCCCCTGGCAGCGTCGCAATGGTCGATTGGGGGTGGGGGGTTTCGTGAACGACGGGTAGGATTATAGAGTGAGTGGGGAGAGAGAATATGGGGAGAGAGGGGGGTGTTTTATATTTATATATTATTATTTTATTATTTTTCATCCCAACTAGGTTGACTTTCCATTTGAACCCCGATTCAAACCCAACGGCTGTCGTCCCTAGCTAATTACCCCCATTCCGAACACAATGGGGTATGTTTCGCAAGCTAATTCGGCTATTACGCTAAGTTTCCATCAAATTTAAAATATAAATCTTTATATATTCAATTTAAACGCACATTTCAATTTACCGGGGCTACATACGGACTCTAAAAATTCCCAAAAAATATTTTCTAGCTTCGTATTGACGATACGGTTCTAAAAAAACTAATTTCATCAAATTCTGAGACTATTTGAAAAATGGCCATTTTCTGGTCTATCCAAATTGACTAGAAGTGTTAAAAACACCTTTAACTTCGCCACGCTCACATATTAATTCAGAAAATAATGAATTTTTGAATCTCGCAATAATTTGACATCGCGGATCCAACAAAAGTGGTTTCGTCGAAAACCGAGGTCGTTTGCAAAATTCCCATTTTTAAAGGCCAGAATTCCATAGCGACTATTCTGAATTTTCAACTGGGCATAACTTTTAATTACCGTTATGAAATTTCGATTTTTCGGATTCGTTGGAAAGATATTCTCAATTAGGTTCTAATATTTTTGGTTTCTCTAAAATCCGATTTATTTTGAATCCTGTACATTCATTTGAAATTCGAAACCAACATTTCAAACTACCGCGCCATTTTCAATTCCTTTTATATTTAAAATAAAATATTTATATTCTAACGACGATTTAAATAAATATATACGTTCTAATTCTATTCAAAATAGATTTCTCGTCATTATTATTTAAAATAATTCATTTTAAATATTCAAAATTCATTAAAGTTTCCAAAATAAAAATTTTAAATTGGCCCAGAATTTTCGGGTTGTTACAATCTCCCCTACTTAAAACTTTTCGTCCCCGAAAAGGAACGAAGCTGAAAGTTGTTTTACAAACCAACTCAACTTCCATTATTTTCATTACGGCTTAAATTCTTCAACTTTTCAGTTTCTAAGAACTTTTCAAAATTTTCAAAAATTTGGCTAACACCCTAAATTTCCGAAAAATTTCGCCATAACCTCCCCTGCACTGGGAGCTTCGGAGTATTTCAAATAGCCTCCCATGGCCCTCACCAATCCAAAAGAAAAAGAAAAAACCAAGCGGCTAGCCAATCGGCTCATAAAATCATCCAAAACCCAAGAAATTAGTAAACATGTACCTATTTGTCGGGCAAACAATTTTATTTCTCTGCTCTAGCCTCTTTGCAATGACCTGTTCAATAGATATACATGTATATGCATGCGGTTGTAATCATTTTTCAATACAGTTCAATATTTGATTCAATTAGGCTAAATGGTTAAAAATATCAAACCAATAATCAAACAACACAACCATCAATCAATTAGTTGCTTAGCTTTTCAAATTCATAATTTTTGATATATATACAGAAAATCATGTTTTTGGTGCCAAATCACAACAATAAACCTATCTAATTTCGGTTCTCACACCAGTGTAATGGAAATATATAGATATCTCACTTTCGAAACACGAAAATAATTACGGATGATGACGCATCAATCATCAGAATCAGGTCCGAGCGACTAGAGTGTGATCCTATATCTATCCAGTATATTAAAACTTCGAATAGACGCATATATGCAAGATCTTTACATACTCGATTGTCCAAATTCAATACAAATAAAATATTCAAATACGTATAAACTGGTTTAAATTTTCAAAACAAAATTTGTTTTCATTTGAAAAATATACTCTTCACACTCGTTCTAGGATACTACTGATCCCATCTCTAACGAGTTATTCTCATTGGACATTACTAATCCAATCTCTGACGATTTCTTTCATTTGGTTCTAATGTGTCTTGTTCTCGAGCTCTGTAAACTAAAGCTCTGATACCAACTGTAGCGACCCGAACTTCCCCGGTCTCTGAAGAGAAGAGAAAGAACGGATTACTTTGAGGACAAGACCAATCAGAACACAAACAGAAGAACATTTTATTGTTTATTACAACAATTCCATCAGAGTATAAGAATATACAGAGTATGAATAAATATACATTCGACAAATATCAGAGATCACAATAAATAACATAGCAGTGGAAAAACAATACAAAACACAACTGAAAGTAATACACGGATACAGAGCTTTTCGAGCATCGTTCCAGCTGTAAATCAGGATCATGTGAATATAAATCTGCAAAACCCAACTACTAGCTGCTCGTGCGGAAAATAAAGGCACCCAGAGTTTAAGTTAAAACAATAAACTCCAGGTCAGTCATGTGACTGGTGTGAGAACTAAAACAGTTATTAATCTTTATTTTAAAGTTAGGTAAATCAAGGGACCACGCCGTGTAACACGGAACGGGTTTCCTCCCAAGAATCCTAGTGCATAAAACAAATAGCGCAATGCTAAATAAAGAAAAATGAAACTATTATAAGACCCAGGTCCCATCACACAACGCAACGCAAGCCGGAGGATAGGTTTTTCCCTTATAATAGCCAAATAATGCTTGATACATTTAAAACAAATCATGCGATACTATTATAAGTGTACAGTGTTAAAACATCTTCGAATATAAATGTATCAATCATAGATGACATAGTATCCCATGCTACTATGTCGCCATACTAGGTTCTACAAATAAAACTGAATGTCACGTATTGAAAATTGGATTTCCGTCATGAGTCGAGGCAAGGGGCAAGCTCCTCTCCGTTCGAGACACTCTAGCAAATGTCTCAGGACTACACACAACGATCCTTGGAATCGGTTGGGCCGTTCCTATCTTACTTTTGAGGATTAGTTATTCCTGAACACACGTTTCCCGGTCCTAACAGACCTATAACCGAGGCGCCTCGCATTACAACAACCACACAGGTAAAAAGTACATAAATGTCAGGGCTGGTAGGTCACTGACATCACCCATAGCTAGAAAGAAACGTCGTGTTCTCCCAACAGTCCTTATCCCGTTTTTGACTCATACCAAGGTGTGAGGCTCGCTAATTAACGCTATACACAAAGCTATGTGTAACGACCCGGAAATTCTGAACCAGTTTACAAATTTTATTTTGGCAATTTTAGTGAATTTTGAATATTTAAAATGAATTATTCTAAATAATAATGACAAGAAAAGTATTTTTAATAGAATTCGAACGTATGTATTTATATAGATCGTCGTTAGAATATAAATATTTATTTTAAATTATAAAAGGAATAGAAAATAGCACAGTAGTTCGATAATTCGATTTCAAAGTTCAAATGAATGTACAGGATTCAAAATAAACCGGATTTTATTGAAACCAAAAATATTAGAATCTATTGAGAATATCTTTCCAACGAATCCGAAAAATCGAAATTTCATAGAGGGAATCAAAAGTTATGTCCAGTTGAAAATTCTGAATAGTCGCTATGGAATTCAGGCCCTTAAAAATGGAAATTTTGCAAACGACCTCGGTTTTCGGCGAAACCACTTTTGTTGGATCCGTGATGTCAAGTTATTGCTAGGTTTCAAAATTCGTAATTTTTCGAGTCAATATGTGAGTGTGGCAAAGGAAAACGCATTTGACCAATTTCAATTGATTTTAATCGACTGGAAAATGGCCATTTTTCAAACGGTCTCGGAATTTGACGAAATTACTTTTGTTAGGACCGTATCGTCAATATGAAGCTAGAAAATATTTTTTGGGAATTTTTCGAGTTAGTATGTGGCCCCGGTAATTTGAAATGTATGTTTAAAATAGAATATATAGATTTAAATTTTGATTTGAGTGAAAACAGACTGAAACGATCGAATTGGACTATGTGACAGATCCCATTGAGTTCAGAATGGGGGTAATTAGCTAGGGAAGACAGGCGGTGGGTTTGGTTTCGTGTTCAAAATAAAAAGTTACTTTTTGGTGGAAAATAAATAAAATATATAAAATTCTCTCCACTCCTTTTCTCTCTCCTCCTCTTTACCTTTACACCCCCCATCACCGTTCATTTTAGAATTAAATAAAAAGGAAAAAAAAGAGATCGCGCCCTTGAAACCCGTCGCCCCCCCTCGATCTCGCCGTCCGCGCCATCCGCCCACCGCCTGACCCTCCCTCCACCATGACCAACGCCCCCTTCCTCCTCCTCCGATCCTTCTCCCCTCCTCCTATTCCCAAATCGAAACGCACCCCACAACCAAATTAAACCGCACCACCCCCTGTTCCTCCACCTGATGAGGTCGTGCCTCCACCAGCAGTCGGCCGACGCCCAGCCACCCCCTTCACCTCCAACGAGCGCGAGCTCCACCCCCACCGCCTAATTTTCAATGTAAGTGAGTTTAAATTAATTTCTATTTTCCGTATTTTTATTTATATGTAGCATTATATAAAGTGGCAATTTTTAGTGGGTAAAAATATAATTTTTACTCGTATAACTTCACTACAAAAAGAAATGATTTTTCACTATAGAAAGAAATGGTTGTTAACACTGAAAAGCTATGATTTTTAGCTATGTAAAAATATAATTTTTATTTGAATAGTAAGGTAAAAAATTGATTTTTATATACGTAGTGAATCAAAAATTTTATTTTTATATACGTAGTGAATCAAAAATGTGATTTTTATATAATGTAGATAATAAAAATATGATTTTTACTTATGTAGAGTATTAAAAATATGGTTTTTATATTTTTAGAATAATAAAAAATATGATTTTTATTTAATTAGAGTAATAAAAATATGATCTTTTATATAAGAAGTGAAATAAAAAGGTGATTTTTGAAATGAACAAGAAGTGGTTTTTGAAATAAGATGGATGTGATTTTTAATTTATAGAAAGCAATAATTTTTAATTTATAGAAGGCTATGATCTTTAAAATATATAAAGCATAGAAGATCAAAAGACGATTTTTAATCATATGAAAGCGAAGGGAAAGAAGATAAAAATATGATTTTTATATAATGAAGAGAATAAAATATAATTTTTATATGATGGGAAGAATAAAAATATAATTTTTCTATGTTGTGAAGATTAAAAATATAATTTTTATATAATAGAGAATATAAAAATGTGATTTTTATATATGTAGTGAATGCGGGCAACGAAAGTGACAAAAGGCGAGAACGGCGAAGATTTCCTACATATGAAGAGTCGGGGCGTTTGGATTAGCTAGTCGGTGAGAACTTCCCACTTTTAATTTATTTCTAGTTGAAATATATACTAGGATGCAGACGGTGTTTAGTAGCACCCGACACCCGTCGTCCATAGACCATGGACGACTTGTATGCTTGGTTGTTTGATTTTGCTGTGTAGTTGATTGTGTGATGTGATGTGAAATGAAATAAAATATTTATATAGTTAAAATATTTTATAGTTGAAAATAGAATTTTTAACGTGTATTTAAAATGAAATAAAAATAAACAAATCGGACGATTTGTTTATATACACACATTTGACTGATATTGATTAGGACGATAAATTTTACATATCACCCATCTGCACAAATAAAATCGGTGTTTGATTGTTTGAAAACCCCACACGGGTATTGGGATGAGATTTGATGTACACTAATCCTGATTGTTTAATTGTATGTCAATCGATGGATTGACAGACTGTGTAAGCGCTAATTATTTATATTTAATGCTTATGCAGTTGTGTGGTGCACTCTGGATGATGGTTGATTATTTATCGTTGTTATTTTATACATGTGTTGTAGAAAATCCATATAATTAACATTATATGGTAATTGATTGGGCCTCATTCCAGTTTTGAAAAAAAAATATTTGAAATAGAATATTTGAAAATAGAATATTTGAAAGTAGAAATATATGAAGCCGTGTTGATTAGATTGACGCCATTTTGACGCAAACGATATTTATATCGATTATATTCATTTTCATAATGAATATTGAAAAGTGATTTCAAAATCTGATATTTTGAAAATGAATTCGAATCGAATTGAAATTGAATTGAATTGAAATGAATTCGAATTGAAAATGAAATCGAATTGAAACTGAATTGAAACTGAATAGAATTGAAATGAATTCGAATTGAAAATGAATTCGAATTGAAATTGAATTGAATTGAAATAGAATTGAATTCGAATTGAAATTGAATTGAAAATGAACTGAAATTGAATTAAAAATCGATTTAAATTGAAATCAATTTGAGATGAATTTAAAATGAATTTATATTGAAAAAATCAATCTTGATTTGAATTTGAAAATGAAGTTGAAATCGTTTCGAAAACGAATTTAAAACGATTTATAAAATACGTTTTAAAAGGAAATCGACGATGTATATATTATATATATATATATAATATAATGGCCTGAATAGAACGTGCCGCGCTGCGGTAGTTCGTGAATTTTGACCATTGACTTCGAATGGATATTGCGGGAGATCCGACCGTCGGATTCTCCTAAAACCGGAACCGTTGGGTTCTTATCGAAAAGAGCTTTCTAGTGAATATTGGAGATTTGAAATCTAACGGTTGGATTTGTAATTATGTCCAAATCAAATTTGGAAAAGGTCGCTGTAAGTGCAGTTCGATGGTCGTTGATGGAAATCGACTGTATGGGCCTTGATAAAATTACTAAAAATAGTAATAATTTGTGTAAAATCATAAGAAATGATTTGGGAAGAATTGGGATGAAAATCTCCATATTTGAAAAGATAAAAATAGATTTTTATCGAAATGAACTAGCTTTGAACTAGAATTATAATTCTATTCATTTTTAAATAAATAAATTGAATTTTAAAAGGGTTTTAAAAGTAACCAGAATTTCCAATAATTGGATGGGAATGGATTAGAATCGAAATTGTCTTTGAGATATTTCGATGTTGGATTACGTAATGATACAGGTATTGTTATGGGAATTTGAAAGATATATGTATATCGTTATTTCCAATACGATATTTGTTGGTCGTAGAATTTGATATTGAATATAAGCCGATATATTTTCTATTCAGAGCCTTGTATTTAATATCAAATGTGATTTGGGTTTGTCGTGAATGGTGTCTTCATTAACACTGTCCTTAAGCCCAGTGGAGAAAAGGTTAAATCTTTTTATTTAGATTTAATGAAGTGTACCAATTAAATAATATTTAATTGGAATTGAATTGGTATTGATTTTTGGGTTTATCGTGAACAGTGTTTTAAATAACACTTGTTCTTTAACCCGATAATTAATGGAATGTGATTTTGGGTTTATCGTGAACCGTGTTTTAATGACACTGATTCTTTAACCCAGTTAAAGATTAAAACTAAGTGGAGTTTTAATGAATCTTTAATTTGATTGAAAAGATCGAAAATGGAGTATCACCAGTTTTACTCCAAGCGATAGTTAAATCTTTAATTAGATTTGAACGTGAAATGGTAATTGAATTTACCGATAACACTGTGGTGTTAGATATGAAGTATGACCAGTTTTACTTCATGGGATGAATAGGTTGGGATTGGGAAATAAAATAAATGATTACTTCGGTGTGGTTCGCTAATCTCGACTAGTTTGAATTGATATTCAAAGAAGATTAAAGAATAAATTTAAAGAATTTATCTTCGATAAAATTAATGGGAACCTTTCCCAAAGTATAAGAATATTTGAATAAAAGAATATTCTGAATTGGAATGAGGCGTATGTTGTGTTTGTGTAACACTTGTTTATTATATACGCGAGTTATTCAGAAAGACCGGGTTTATCCCATTCTGAATAACTAATTCGACGTGGTGTCGAGGATGAAGACGGTGGTTGAAGACCGAAGGGCTTTACATCGTTTGGGTGATTACTGATGATCCTGATTGGGCTGTACACCCAAGAGGAGGGAATCAGTTAGTGATCGTCCAGACGTACTTGGAGATCGATGGATATGCAGGGTACTAGGTGCCTCCGGTTTCATTCAGACCCAGAACGAACTTGTAAATGGACTGTGTGAGACGACCCGAACTTCCCCGTGAAGGAAAGCACGGATAGAATTGAGGACAAGACAAAATAGTACGCATACAGAAGAACATTTCATTGCTATTACAACAATTCCATCAGATACAAGAATATACAGAGTACAAATGAATAAATTACATTCGACAAATATCAGAGATTACAATAAATTACACAGCAGCGGAAAATAATACAAAATCACAACTAGAAGTGATACACGGATACAGAGCTTTCCGAGCATCGTTCCAGTTGTAAATCAGGACCCTGTGAATATAAATCTGCAAAACCAAAACTACTAGCTGCCCGTGCGGAAAATAGGGGCACCCAGAGTTTAGGTTAAAACAATAAACTCCAGGTCAGTCATGTGACTGGTGTGAGAACTAAAACAGTTATTAATATTGGTTTTAAAGTTTGGTAAATCAAGGGACCACGCCGTATAACACGGAACGGGTTTTCTCCCAAGAATGCCAGTGCACAGAACAAACAGCGCAATGCTAAATAAAGAAAAATGAAGCTGTTATAAGACCCAGGTCCCATCACACAATGCAACGCAAGCCGGAGGATAGGGTTTTCCCTTATAACAGCCAAAGCATGCTTGGTACGTTTAAAACACATTATTTTGATATTACTATATGTGTATAGTGTTAAAACAATTTCACATCATAAATATCAATCATAGGCGGCATGGGTACCATCTATCATGTCGCCATACTAGTTCTACAATTAAAACCGCAATACACGTATTGGAAATTGGATTTCCGTCATGAGTCGAGGCAAGGGGCAAGCTCCTCTCCGCGTTCGAGACACTCTAGCAATGCCTCAGGACCCCACTCTGATCCTTGGAATCGGCTGGGTCGGTCCTCTCTTACTTTTGAGGATTAGTTATTCCTGAACACACGTTTCCCGGTCCTTACAGACCTATATCCGAGGCGCCTCGCATTCCAACAACCACACAGGTGAAAAGTATATAAATGTCAGGGCTGGTAGGTCACTGACACCACCCTAGCTAGAAAGAAACGTCGTGCTCTCCCAGCGGTCCGTCTCCCGTTTTTGACTCATACCGAGGTGTGAGGCTCGCGAATTCACGTTATACACAAAGCTACGCCACACAGGCCGTGCTTTGATCATCAACCACAAGACTTTGCTTTTCAACAGAAGCCTTGATCAATTGCCACTTACGCATGCCACATTGGCAATTCACTCCATGCGACTGATTTCCATCGATATACAACCTCTGAGCTCGTACGTCTCAGAGAAGGGCGTTAAGCAAGAGAATAAATTCTCCGCCGCCAAACAGATGTATATTTAATAGAGATCAATCAACACAGAATAAAATCCAATGTCAGACACACAATCCATTTACAAGTTCGTTCTGGGTCTGAACGAAACCGGAGGCACTTTCCTCGCATATCCATCGATCTCCAAGTACGTCTGGACGATCACCAACTGTTTCCCTCATCTTGGGTGTACAGCCCAATCAAGATCATCAGTAATCACCCAAACGATGTGAAGACTTCCGGTCTTCAACCACCGTCTTCATCTTCGACATCACGTCGAATCGGTTATTCAGAATGGGTATAAACCCGGCCTTTCTGAATAACCCACGTATATAATAAACGAATGTTACACAAACACAACAAACGCCTCATTCCAATTCAGAATATTCTTTTATTCACAAAATCACATTCTTAGGGAAAGGTTCCCATTAATTTTATCAAAGATAAATTCTTCTAAATTTATTCTTTAATCTTCCTTTGGATATCGTCTCAAACTAGTCGGGATTAACGAACCACACCGAAGTAATTATTTATTTTATTTCCCAATCCCAACCTATATATCCCATGGAGCAAAACTGGTGATACTCCATTCCTAACACCACGGTGTTATCGGTAAAATTAATTACCATTTCACGTTCAAATCTAATTACAGATTTAACTACCGCTTTGGAGCAAAACTGGCGATACCCCATTCTCGATCACCTTTCAAATTTGATAATTTAAATTATCAATTCACATTTTTAATCTAATTAAAGATTCATTAAAACTCCACTTAGTTTTAATCTTCTCAAAAATCAATATTCTGCCTTTAACTGGGTTAAAGAACCAATGTCATCAAAACACGATTCACGACAAACCAAATCACATTTGATATTAAATACAAGGCTCTGAATAGAAAATATATCGGCTTATATTCAATATCAAATTCTGAAACCAACAAATATCGTATTGGAAATAACGATATAAAATATCTTTCAAATCCCCATAACAATATTTGTATAGTCACGAAATCCAACATCGAAATATCCCGAAGATAATTTCGATTCAGCTCCAGTCCAATCCACGTATTGGAAATTATCGATTATTTTCAAAATCACTTTCATATTCAATTTATTTATTTTAAAAATAAATTGATTTCAATTCTAGTTCAAAACTAGTTCATTTCGATAAAAATCTATTTTTATCTTTTCAAATGTGGAATTTTCCAGCCCAAATCTTTCCAATTCACATATTATAATTTTACACAAATTATAGATATTTTTAATAATTTTATCAAGGCCCGTACAGTCGATTTCCAACAACGGCCATCGAACTGCACTTACAGCGACCTTTTTCGAATTTGATTTGGACATAATTCCAAATCCAACCGTTAGATTTCAAATTTCTAATATTCATTGGAAAGCTCTTTTCGATACGAACCCAACGGTTCCGGTTTTAGGAGAATCCGACGGTCGGATCTCCCGCAATGTCCGTTTGAAATAAATGGTCGAAATTCACGAACTACCGCGGCGCGGCGCGTTCTATTCAGGCCATTATATATATATATAATATATATTATATATCTTTCGTCGATTTCCTTTTAAAACGAATTTTATAAATCGTTTTAAATTCGTTTCAAAACAATTTCAACTTCCTTTTCAATTCAAATCAAAATTGAATTCTTCTTTATAAATTCGTTTTAAAATTCATTTCTATTCAATTCAAATTTCAATTCAATTTGAATTCATTTCAATTCGCTTTCAAATCAATTTGAATTCGTTTTCACTTCAATTCATTTCGAAATCCTTTTCAATTCAATTCATTTCGAAATCGTTTTCAATTCAATTCATTTCGAAATCGTTTTCAATTCCATTCATTTCGAAATCGTTTTCAAATCGATATAAATATCGTTCACGTCGAAATAACGCATCTCTAATCAACACGGCTTTATATTTTTCAAAACTCCTTTATTCTATCCAACAAATGAATATTTATCCCATTCAACACATGAATCTATATTTCTTTCATCACACGACTAATCTCAACACATGAGTACTGTCAACACATCACTATTTTTGTTATGTAAAATATTTTATAAACTATGGTATCTATCGTTTGATTTTAATTAGACTTCTACTGGGAAGTAGTTCTAATTTTAAATATGATAAAGATGTAATTTATTTTATTTAAAATATTTCACTCAACACATGAACATCGTCAACACATGACTATTTTTATATTCAACACATGAATTTTCTTTTATAATATTCATTATTTTCCCGATTGGAATGAGGCCCAATCAATCACCATATAACGTTAATTATATGGATTCCATACAACACGTGTATTTAATAGCATCCATAAACAATCAACCATCAACCAAAGTGCACTACGCTGTATAAGCATCAAATATAGATATCTAACGCTTATAACAGCCTGTCAATCAATCGATCGACATATTTAATCAATCAGGATGAGTGAACTTCAAATTTCATCCCAACACCCGTGTGGGGTTTCAAACAATCAAACACGGATTTTATTTGTGCAGTTGGGCGATGTGTAAAATTTATCATCCCAATCAATGTCCTTCAAATCAGTGTACATAAACAAACCGTCCGGTTTGTAAATGAATATTTTATTTATTCACTTTCACGTTAAAAATTATATTTTTAACGATAAAATATTCTATTTCAACACATGAATTTCTATTCATTTCATTTATCAAATAAAATGATATTTTTATTTTTCTAACATATTTTAGAAAATTTCGGCGGCATAACGGCACGATACTAGAAACGGGACAAGGCCTAGCCTTATCCCCGGTCTAGTGAAGGCCCACGCCATTCACACATCAATCAAATCAATTTCAATTCACCAAACAATTCAATTTAAACCAAATAGACTAACCAACTACACAACCAAACAACTTAACAAACAAGCCATCCATGGTCTGTGGATGACGGGTGTCGGGTGCTACTAAGCACCGTCTGCATCCTAGTATATATACATATAACTAGAAAAAGAAATTGAAAGGTGAGAAGTTCTCACCGATAGCTATCCTCTTCACGACACTTCATTAATAGAAATCTTCTTCGTTATCCCATCTTCGTCATCTTCGTTGCCCGTAGTCACTATATATATAAAAATCACACATTTTTATATTTCGATGTCTTTAAAATAAAAATCACATTTTTATTTATTCCCACTCAATTTAGAAATCATATTTTTATAATCACTTCATATATTTAAAAATCGAATTTTTACTATGCTATTCAATATATAAAAATCGAATTTTTACTACTATGTCTTATAGATAAAAATTATATTTTTATCACGCTATTTTCCGTATAAAGATTTCGCCTTTTCAAAAATAAAGATTTCACCTTTATAAGAATATAGACTTCGCCTTTTCAAATTTAAAGATTTCATCTTTATAAAAATCTCATTTTTATTTTTCTACACATATAAAGATGATATTTTTAATATTCCTATCATGTAAAAATCATATTTTTACCTCTTCTATATAGTAAAGACTATATTTTTAATACTTTAAAAATATAAAAATCATATTTTTAATACTTTAAAAATATAAAAATCATATTTTTAATTCCACAATATAAAAGATTACATTTTTATCACTTTACAACATAAAATAAAAATTAGTTTTAAAGTAATTAAAAAAACAGTTTTAAAAATAAAGAAAATTCAGTTTTAAAAATAAATAAAAATCAGTTTTAAAATAATTAAAAAAACAGTTTTAAACATATATAAAAAAAGAAAAATCTGCAAACTTACAGGGGGAAACTTGCGGCTGAAGATTAGGGCAGGGGGGGGGTCGGAGCTTCGAGGTGGCGGAGGAGGAGAAGGGGAGGGGCGGAAGTGGCTGCGGCGATCTTGGAGCGGCGCGATGGTGCTCGGTGGTTCGACGAGGAGAGGGGCTCGGGGTTCTGTGGCTTGCGATGGAGGAAGAAGGAGGAAGAAGGGGCGGATGCGAGAGAGGGGAAGAAGAGGAAGAGGCGGCGGCAGCTCTGGGGGGGGCGCGATGTTCGGCGGCGGCTCTGGGGGGGGTTTAAATCGAGGAGATGGAGGTGAAGGGGCGCAGGGGGGGGGGGGTTGCGTCGGATCTTGGAGCGAGGGGTGGTGGAAGAAGAAGGCGGCGCGTCGTGGTGTTCGATCGCTGGTGGAGCTATTTGTCTCTTTTTTTTTTCTTTTTCTTTTTTTTTTATTCTGTTGAAATATGAAATTGGGGGGGGGGGGGGCAGAACGGGTAAAAAGGGGAAGTTTAATTTTTTTATTAATTTAATTTTTTTATTTTTCAAAAAGTTGTCTTTCACATACGACCTCTAAACGAGGCCCACCGCCTGTCGTCCATAGCGTTTCACCCCCATTCCGAACACAATGGGATATGCCACGTAGGCTGATTCGACTGTTTGAATCAGTTTCTGTTAAATTTACACTTAAATCGCTATATTGAATTTTAAACGTACATTTCAAATTACCGGGGTCACATACTAACTAGAAAAATTCCAGAAAAATATTTTCTAGCTTCGTATTGACGATACGGTCCTAACAAAACTAGTTTCGTCGAATTCTGAGACCGTTAGAAAAATGGCCAATTTCCAGTCGATTAAAATCAACTGAAACTGGTCAAACGCGTTTTCCTCTGCCACGCTCACATATTGATTCGAAAAATTATGAAATTTGAAATCTAGCAATAACTTGACATCACGGACCCAACAAAAGTGGTTTCGTCGAAATCCGAGGTCATTTGCAAAATGTCCATTTTTAAGGGCCTGAATTCCATAGCGACTATTCAGAATTTTCAACTGGACTTATCTTATCATTTATAAAGTGAAATCTCAGTTTGTTAACTTCGTTGGAAATATATTCACAATTAGATCCTAATGTTTTTGGTTTCACTAAAATCCGGATTGTTTTGCTCCCGGTACATTCAATTGAAGTTTGAAATCGAATTATCGAACTACCGCGCCATTTTCAATTCTATTTATAATTATATATAAATATTTATATTCTAACGACGGCGTATATAATATATACGTCGAATTCTATTCAAAATAAATTTCACGTCGATATTATTTAAAATAATCTATTTTAAATATTCAAAATTCACTAAAATTGCCAAAATAAAAATTTCAAATTGGCTCGCATTTTACGGGTTATTACAATCTCCCCCACTTAAAACTTTTCGTCCCCGAAAAGGAACAAAGTCGAAAGTGGTTTGATTATTCAACTCTACGCTCGATCTGGCTTCCATTCTCCAATTTTTTTGTTTATGAGAATTTTCAAAATTTCAAAAATTTGGCTAACACCCTAAATTTTTGAAAAATTTCGCCATAACCTCCCCTGCACCGGGAGCATCGGGGAATTTCAAATAGCTTCCCCGGTCCTTCAGATCTCAAAAAGAAAAAGAAAAAGCCAAGCGGCTAGCCAATAGGCTCACAAAATCATCATCACCCAAACAAAACAGGAAATTATGTAGTAAACATGTACCTATTTGTCGGGCAAACAAATTTTATTCTCTGGCTCTAGCCTCCTTGCTATGACCTGTTCAATGTAAGTATATGTATATGCAAGCAAATGCGACTAATTTTCAATACAATTCAATTATTAGTTTAATTAGGCACAAATGGTTAAAATTAGCAAACAATTAAACAAACAACACAAACATCAATCAATTAGTAAATTAGAGTTTCAAATTCATAATTTTGATATATATAAAGAAAATCATGTTTTTGATGCCAATTCACAACAATGTATTCTAACTATATTAGTTTTGGTTCTCACACCAGTCTAATGGAAATATATAGAAAATCACGCCTTCGTCACTCGAAAATAAATACTGGTGATGGTATACTTCATCATCAGGACCATGTCCGGGTGACTAGAGTGTGACTCTATATCTATCTAATATATTAAAACTTCGAATATACGTTCATGACGCGTATATGCAAAATCTATATATACTCGATTGTCCATATTCAAAATAAATAAATGTTCAAATACGTATAAAATGGTTTAAATTTTCAAAACAAAATTGTTTTCATTTGAAAAATATACTCTTCACACTCGTTCTAGGATACTACTAATCCTATCTCTAACGAGTCATTCTAATTGAATATTACTAATCCAATATCTGATGAATTCTTTCGTATGGTTCTAATGTGTCTTGTTCTCGAGCTCTGTAAACCAAAGCTCTGATACCAAAATGAGACGACCCGAACTTCCCTGTGAAGGAAAGCACGGATAGAATTGAGGACAAGACAAAATAGTACGCATACAGAAGAACATTTCATTGCTATTACAACAATTCCATCAGATACAAGAATATACAGAGTACAAATGAATAAATTACATTCGACAAATATCAGAGATTACAATAAATTACACAGCAGCGGAAAATAATACAAAATCACAACTAGAAGTGATACACGGATACAGAGCTTTCCGAGCATCGTTCCAGTTGTAAATCAGGACCCTGTGAATATAAATCTGCAAAACCAAAACTACTAGCTGCCCGTGCGGAAAATAGGGGCACCCAGAGTTTAGGTTAAAACAATAAACTCCAGGTCAGTCATGTGACTGGTGTGAGAACTAAAACAGTTATTAATATTGGTTTTAAAGTTTGGTAAATCAAGGGACCACGCCGTATAACACGGAACGGGTTTTCTCCCAAGAATGCCAGTGCACAGAACAAACAGCGCAATGCTAAATAAAGAAAAATGAAGCTGTTATAAGACCCAGGTCCCATCACACAATGCAACGCAAGCCGGAGGATAGGGTTTTCCCTTATAACAGCCAAAGCATGCTTGGTACGTTTAAAACACATTATTTTGATATTACTATATGTGTATAGTGTTAAAACAATTTCACATCATAAATATCAATCATAGGCGGCATGGGTACCATCTATCATGTCGCCATACTAGTTCTACAATTAAAACCGCAATACACGTATTGGAAATTGGATTTCCGTCATGAGTCGAGGCAAGGGGCAAGCTCCTCTCCGCGTTCGAGACACTCTAGCAATGCCTCAGGACCCCACTCTGATCCTTGGAATCGGCTGGGCCGGTCCTCTCTTACTTTTGAGGATTAGTTATTCCTGAACACACGTTTCCCGGTCCTTACAGACCTATATCCGAGGCGCCTCGCATTCCAACAACCACACAGGTGAAAAGTATATAAATGTCAGGGCTGGTAGGTCACTGACACCACCCTAGCTAGAAAGAAACGTCGTGCTCTCCCAGCGGTCCGTCTCCCGTTTTTAACTCATACCGAGGTGTGAGGCTCGCGAATTCACGTTATACACAAAGCTACGCCACACAGGCCGTGCTTTGATCATCAACCACAAGACTTTGCTTTTCAACAGAAGCCTTGATCAATTGCCACTTACGCATGCCACATTGGCAATTCACTCCATGCGACTGATTTCCATCGATATACAACCTCTGAGCTCGTACGTCTCAGAGAAGGGCGTTAAGCAAGAGAATAAATTCTCCGCCGCCAAACAGATGTATATTTAATAGAGATCAATCAACACAGAATAAAATCCAATGTCAGACACACAATCCATTTACAAGTTCGTTCTGGGTCTGAACGAAACCGGAGGCACTTTCCTCGCATATCCATCGATCTCCAAGTACGTCTGGACGTTCACCAACTGTTTCCCTCATCTTGGGTGTACAGCCCAATCAAGATCATCAGTAATCACCCAAACGATGTGAAGACTTCCGGTCTTCAACCACCGTCTTCATCTTCGACATCACGTCGAATCGGTTATTCAGAATGGGTATAAACCCGGCCTTTCTGAATAACCCACGTATATAATAAACGAATGTTACACAAACACAACAAACGCCTCATTCCAATTCAGAATATTCTTTTATTCACAAAATCACATTCTTAGGGAAAGGTTCCCATTAATTTTATCAAAGATAAATTCTTCTAAATTTATTCTTTAATCTTCCTTTGGATATCGTCTCAAACTAGTCGGGATTAACGAACCACACCGAAGTAATTATTTATTTTATTTCCCAATCCCAACCTATATATCCCATGGAGCAAAACTGGTGATACTCCATTCCTAACACCACGGTGTTATCGGTAAAATTAATTACCATTTCACGTTCAAATCTAATTACAGATTTAACTACCGCTTTGGAGCAAAACTGGCGATACCCCATTCTCGATCACCTTTCAAATTTGATAATTTAAATTATTAATTCACATTTTTAATCTAATTAAAGATTCATTAAAACTCCACTTAGTTTTAATCTTCTCAAAAATCAATATTCTGCCTTTAACTGGGTTAAAGAACCAATGTCATCAAAACACGATTCACGACAAACCAAATCACATTTGATATTAAATACAAGGCTCTGAATAGAAAATATATCGGCTTATATTCAATATCAAATTCTGAAACCAACAAATATCGTATTGGAAATAACGATATAAAATATCTTTCAAATCCCCATAACAATATTTGTATAGTCACGAAATCCAACATCGAAATATCCCGAAGATAATTTCGATTCAGCTCCAGTCCAATCCACGTATTGGAAATTATCGATTATTTTCAAAATCACTTTCATATTCAATTTATTTATTTTAAAAATAAATTGATTTCAATTCTAGTTCAAAACTAGTTCATTTCGATAAAAATCTATTTTTATCTTTTCAAATGTGGAATTTTCCAGCCCAAATCTTTCCAATTCACATATTATAATTTTACACAAATTATAGATATTTTTAATAATTTTATCAAGGCCCGTACAGTCGATTTCCAACAACGGCCATCGAACTGCACTTACAGCGACCTTTTTCGAATTTGATTTGGACATAATTCCAAATCCAACCATTAGATTTCAAATTTCTAATATTCATTGGAAAGCTCTTTTCGATACGAACCCAACGGTTCCGGTTTTAGGAGAATCCGACGGTCGGATCTCCCGCAATGTCCGTTTGAAATAAATGGTCGAAATTCACGAACTACCGCGGCGCGGCGCGTTCTATTCAGGCCATTATATATATATAATATATATTATATATCTTTCGTCGATTTCCTTTTAAAACGAATTTTATAAATCGTTTTAAATTCGTTTCAAAACAATTTCAACTTCCTTTTCAATTCAAATCAAAATTGAATTCTTCTTTATAAATTCGTTTTAAAATTCATTTCTATTCAATTCAAATTTCAATTCAATTTGAATTCATTTCAATTCGCTTTCAAATCAATTTGAATTCGTTTTCACTTCAATTCATTTCGAAATCCTTTTCAATTCAATTCATTTCGAAATCGTTTTCAATTCAATTCATTTCGAAATCGTTTTCAATTCCATTCATTTCGAAATCGTTTTCAAATCGATATAAATATCGTTCACGTCGAAATAACGCATCTCTAATCAACACGGCTTTATATTTTTCAAAACTCCTTTATTCTATCCAACAAATGAATATTTATCCCATTCAACACATGAATCTATATTTCTTTCATCACACGACTAATCTCAACACATGAGTACTGTCAACACATCACTATTTTTGTTATGTAAAATATTTTATAAACTATGGTATCTATCGTTTGATTTTAATTAGGCTTCTACTGGGAAGTAGTTCTAATTTTAAATATGATAAAGATGTAATTTATTTTATTTAAAATATTTCACTCAACACATGAACATCGTCAACACATGACTATTTTTATATTCAACACATGAATTTTCTTTTATAATATTCATTATTTTCCCGATTGGAATGAGGCCCAATCAATCACCATATAACGTTAATTATATGGATTCCATACAACACATGTATTTAATAGCATCCATAAACAATCAACCATCAACCAAAGTGCACTACGCTGTATAAGCATCAAATATAGATATCTAACGCTTATAACAGCCTGTCAATCAATCGATCGACATATTTAATCAATCAGGATGAGTGAACTTCAAATTTCATCCCAACACCCGTGTGGGGTTTCAAACAATCAAACACGGATTTTATTTGTGCAGTTGGGCGATGTGTAAAATTTATCATCCCAATCAATGTCCTTCAAATCAGTGTACATAAACAAACCGTCCGGTTTGTAAATGAATATTTTATTTATTCACTTTCACGTTAAAAATTATATTTTTAACGATAAAATATTCTATTTCAACACATGAATTTCTATTCATTTCATTTATCAAATAAAATGATATTTTTATTTTTCTAACATATTTTAGAAAATTTCGGCGGCATAACGGCACGATACTAGAAACGGGACAAGGCCTAGCCTTATCCCCGGTCTAGTGAAGGCCCACGCCATTCACACATCAATCAAATCAATTTCAATTCACCAAACAATTCAATTTAAACCAAATAGACTAACCAACTACACAACCAAACAACTTAACAAACAAGCCATCCATGGTCTGTGGATGACGGGTGTCGGGTGCTACTAAGCACCGTCTGCATCCTAGTATATATACATATAACTAGAAAAAGAAATTGAAAGGTGAGAAGTTCTCACCGATAGCTATCCTCTTCACGACACTTCATTAATAGAAATCTTCTTCGTTATCCCATCTTCGTCATCTTCGTTGCCCGTAGTCACTATATATATAAAAATCACACATTTTTATATTTCGATGTCTTTAAAATAAAAATCACATTTTTATTTATTCCCACTCAATTTAGAAATCATATTTTTATAATCACTTCATATATTTAAAAATCGAATTTTTACTATGCTATTCAATATATAAAAATCGAATTTTTACTACTATGTCTTATAGATAAAAATTATATTTTTATCACGCTATTTTCCGTATAAAGATTTCGCCTTTTCAAAAATAAAGATTTCACCTTTATAAGAATATAGACTTCGCCTTTTCAAATTTAAAGATTTCATCTTTATAAAAATCTCATTTTTATTTTTCTACACATATAAAGATGATATTTTTAATATTCCTATCATGTAAAAATCATATTTTTACCTCTTCTATATAGTAAAGACTATATTTTTAATACTTTAAAAATATAAAAATCATATTTTTAATACTTTAAAAATATAAAAATCATATTTTTAATTCCACAATATAAAAGATTACATTTTTATCACTTTACAACATAAAATAAAAATTAGTTTTAAAGTAATTAAAAAAAACAGTTTTAAAAATAAAGAAAATTCAGTTTTAAAAATAAATAAAAATCAGTTTTAAAATAATTAAAAAAACAGTTTTAAACATATATAAAAAAAGAAAAATCTGCAAACTTACAGGGGGAAACTTGCGGCTGAAGATTAGGGCAGGGGGGGGTCGGAGCTTCGAGGTGGCGGAGGAGGAGAAGGGGAGGGGCGGAAGTGGCTGCGGCGATCTTGGAGCGGCGCGATGGTGCTCGGTGGTTCGACGAGGAGAGGGGCTCGGGGTTCTGTGGCTTGCGATGGAGGAAGAAGGAGGAAGAAGGGGCGGATGCGAGAGAGGGGAAGAAGAGGAAGAGGCAGCGGCAGCTCTAGGGGGGGCGCGATGTTCGGCGGCGGCTCTGGGGGGGGGTTTAAATCGAGGAGATGGAGGCGAAGGGGCGCAGGGGGGGTTGCGTCGGATCTTGGAGCGAGGGGTGGTGGAAGAAGAAGGCGGCGCGTCGTGGTGTTCGATCGCTGGTGGAGCGATTTGCCTCTTTTTTTTTTCTTTTCTTTTTTTTTATTCTGTTGAAATATGAAATTGGGGGGGGGCCAGAACGGGTAAAAAGGGGAAGTTTAATTTTTTTATTAATTTAATTATTTTATTTTTCAAAAAGTTGTCTTTCACATACGACCTCTAAACGAGGCCCACCGCCTGTCGTCCATAGCGTTTCACCCCCATTCTGAACACAATGGGATATGCCACGTAGGCTGATTCGACTGTTTGAATCAGTTTCTGTTAAATTTACACTTAAATCGCTATATTGAATTTTAAACGTACATTTCAAATTACCGGGGTCACATACTAACTAGAAAAATTCCAGAAAAATATTTTCTAGCTTCGTATTGACGATACGGTCCTAACAAAACTAGTTTCGTCGAATTCTGAGACCGTTAGAAAAATGGCCAATTTCCAGTCGATTAAAATCAACTGAAACTGGTCAAACGCGTTTTCCTCTGCCACGCTCACATATTGATTCGAAAAATTATGAAATTTGAAATCTAGCAATAACTTGACATCACGGACCCAACAAAAGTGGTTTCGTCGAAATCCGAGGTCATTTGCAAAATGTCCATTTTTAAGGGCCTGAATTCCATAGCGACTATTCAGAATTTTCAACTGGACTTATCTTATCATTTATAAAGTGAAATCTCAGTTTGTTAACTTCGTTGGAAAGATATTCACAATTAGATCCTAATGTTTTTGGTTTCACTAAAATCCGGATTGTTTTGCTCCCGGTACATTCAATTGAAGTTTGAAATCGAATTATCGAACTACCGCGCCATTTTCAATTCTATTTATAATTATATATAAATATTTATATTCTAACGACGGCGTATATAATATATACGTCGAATTCTATTCAAAATAAATTTCACGTCGATATTATTTAAAATAATCTATTTTAAATATTCAAAATTCACTAAAATTGCCAAAATAAAAATTTCAAATTGGCTCGCATTTTACGGGTTATTACACTGTGTGTCTGACATTGGATTTTAGTCTATGTGATTGATTTCTATTAAAAATATATCTGTTTGGCGACGGAGAATTTATTCTCTTGCTTAACGCCCTTCTCTGAGACGTACGAGCTCAGAGGTTATATATTGATGGATATCAAATGCATGGAGTGAATTGCCTGTGTGGCATGCCTAAGGGGAAATTGATCGAGGCTTCTGTTGAAAAGCAAAGTCTTGTGGTTGATGATCAAAGCATCGCCTGCGTGGCATAGCTTTGTGTAACGTGAATTCGCGAGTCTCACACCCCGGTTGTGAACCAGAAACGGGAGAAGGATCCAGGGAGGTCATGCGTTTCTTTCTAGCTAGAGGTGGTGTCAGTGCTTAAACTGGCTGACATTTATATTATTTTCACCTGTGTGGTTGTTGCTGTTGCGAGGCGCCTCGGTTTGATCATACGATCCGGGTCCGATGGAGTCATTCGTTGGCTCATTTACGCCCCAAAGGGCAGGTAAACGCAATGTTCAGGCATTTTAATCCACATCGGTGGACCGACCTATGGCTCCTAGGTGCAGTTGAGGTTGTAGCCTGAGGCTCGGGCTAGAGAGTATCGAATTCGGTAGAGGACTATCTTTTGCCTCGGTTCACAAATGGAAATCCAACTTCCAATACGTGACTGTGCGGTTTTGATTGTAGAGCCTAGTATGGCGACATGATATATGGTACCCATGCCGTCTATGATTGATACTTATGATTGAAATTGTTTTGACACTATACACTTATAATAGTATCAAATTATTTGTTTTTAACGTACCAAGCATGCTTTGGCTATTATAAGGGAAAACCATATCCTTCGGCTTGTGTTGCATTGTGTGATGGGACCTAGGTCTTATAATAGCTTCATTTTCTTTATTTAGCATTGCGCTGTTGTTTTATGCACTGGTATTCTTGGGAGGAAACCCGTTCCGTGTTACACGGCGTGGTCCCTTGATTTACCTAACTTTAAAAATAAAGATTAATAACTGTTTTAGTTCTCACACCAGTCCCATGACTGACCTGGAGTTTATTGTTTTAACCTAAACTATGTGTGCCCTTATTTTGACACGGGCAGCTAGTAGTTTTGGTTTTGCAGATTTATATTCATAGGATCCTGGTTTACAGCTGGAATGATATCCGGAAAGCTTTGTATCTGTATATCTCCTTCAGTTGTGTTTTGTATTATTTTCCACTACTATGTAATTTATTGTAATCTCTGATATTTGTCAAATGTTAATATTGATTTATACTCTGTATATTCTTGTATTCTGATGGAATTGTTGTAATATACAATGAAATGTTCTTCTGTCTGCGTTCCATTTTGTCGTGTTCTCAATACAATTCGTTCTTTCTCTTCTCTTCGGAGACCGGGGAAGTTCGGGTCGTAACACTATGCCACACAGGCCATGTTTTGATCATCAACCACAAGACTTTTCTTTTCAACAGAAGCCTTGATCACTTGCCACTTTGGCATGCCACACAGGCAATTCATGCCATGCGATTGATATCCATCAATATGTAACCTCTGAGCTCGTACGTCTCAAAGAAGGGCGTTAAGCAAGAGAATAAATTCTTCACCGCCAAACATATATATATTTAATAGAAATCAATCACACAGAATAAAATCCAATGTCAGACACACGGTCCATTTACAAGTTCGTTCTGGGTCTGAACGAAACCGAAGGAACCTTATTCCTCGCATATAAATCGATCTCCAAGTACGTCTGGACGATCACCAACTGATTCCCTCCTCTTGGGTGTATAGCCAAATCAAGATCATCAATAATCATCCAAACGATGTGAAGACCTCCGGTCTTCAACCATCGTCTTCATCTTCGACTTATCGTCGAATCAGTTATTCAGAATGGGTATAAACCCGGCCTTTCCGAATAACTCGCGTATATAATAAACAAATGTTACACAAACACAACATACGCCTCATTCCAATTCAGAATATTTTTTTATTCAAATATTCACCTTCTTAGGGAAAGGTTCCCATTAATTTTATCAAAGATAAATTCTTCTAAATTTATTCTTTAATCTTCCTTTGGATATCATTTCAAACCATGTTAAGGTTTTCCAAACTAGTCGGGATTAGCGAACCACACCGAAGTAATTATTTATTTTATTTCCCAATCCTAACCTATTCATCCTATGGAGCAAAACTGGTAATACTCCATATCTAACACCACGGTGTTATCGGTAAATATTAATTACCATTTCACGTTTAAATCTAATTAAAGATTTAACTATCGCTTTGGATAAAAACTGGTGATACTCCATTCTCGATCACTCTAATCTAATTAAAGATTCATTAAAACTTCATTTGGTTTTGATCTTCCCACAAATCAATATCCTGTCTTTAACTGGGTTAAAGAACCAATATCATCTATAACACGGTTCACGATAAACCCAAAATCACATTCCATTGTTAATCGGGTTAAAGAACAGGTGCTATTCAAAACACCGCTCACGATAAACCCCAAAACCAATTAAATTCAATTCTAATTAAATACCAATTAACTGGACAATTTCACTAAATATTAATTAAAAGATTTATTCTTTTCTAAACTGGGTTCAAGAACAATGTTATTTAAGACACCATTCACGACGAACCCCAAAATCCCATTTGATATTAAATACAAGGCTCTGAATAGAAAATATATCGGCTTATATTCAATATCAAATTCTGAACCCAACAAATATCATATTGGAAATAACGATATAAATACATCTTTCAAATTTCCACCACCATATCTGTATAATCACGAAATCCAACATCTAAATATTCCGAAGATAATTTCGATTCAAATCTATTCTAATTCATAAATTGGAAATTCTGATTATTTTTAAAACCACTTCAAATCTAGTTCCAAACTAGTTCATTTCGATAAAAATATATTTTATCCTTTCAAATATGGAAATTTTCATCCCAGTTCTTTCCAATTCATATATTATGATTTTACACAAATTATTAATATTTTTAATAATTTTATCAAGGCCCGTACAGTCGATTTCCAATAACGGTCGTCGAACTGCACTTACAGCGACCTTTTCCAAATTTGATTTAGACATAATTCCAAATCCAACCGTTAGATTTCAAATTTCTAATATTCATTAGAAAGCTCTTTTCGATACGAACCCAACGGTTCCGATTTCAGGTGAATCCGATGGTCGGATCTCCTGTAACGCCTATTCGAAGTCAATGGTCGAAATTCGCGAACTGACGCGGCGGGGCGCGTTAAATTCAGGCCATTTAATATATATAATATATACATTATATATATTTCGTCGATTTCAATTCAAAACGTATTTTATAAATCGTTTTAAATTCGTTTTTAAAACAATTTCAACCTCATATTCAATTTCAAATTAAAATTGAATATTTCATATCATTAATATATAAATGATAATATTTTCAAAACGTTGTATTTTGAAATCACTTCCTTTTCTATATTCATTATAAAAACGAATATAATCGATATAAATATCGTTCGCATCAAAATGGCGCATATCTAATCAACATGGCTTTATATATATTTCAATAACTTCGTTATTCTATTCAACAAATGAATATTTTTTTCAACACATGAATATATATTTTATTCAACACCTGAATATTTATTTCTTTCAACACATGAATTTTTATTAATTCTTACTTATAATAAAAATGTGAATTTTATTGTATAAATATTGTATTCAACACAAGAATAGTTTCAACACATGAATAGTCTTAACACATGAGTATCGTCAACACATGACTATTTTGTTTATTCAACACATAAATATTTATTATAATCTTTATTTTCTAAATTGGAATGAGACCCACTCAATTACCATACAATGTTAATTATATGGATTCCATACAACACTTGTATATAATAGCAACGACAAATAATCAACCATCATCCAGAGTGCACCACACAACTGCAAAAGCATTAAATATAACTAATTAACGCTTACACAGTCTGTCAATCAAATGATCGACATACCACTAAACAATTGGGATTAGTGTACATCAAATATCATCCCAACACCCGTGTGGGGTTTCAATCCAAAAACACTGAATATTATTTGTGCAGTTGGGTGACGTGTAAAATTTATTGTCCCAATCAATATCCTTCAAATAGGTGTACATAAACAAATCGTTCGATTTGTAAATGAATATTTATTTTCATTCACATTCACGTTAAATTTATAGTTTTAATGATAAATAATTTATTTCAACACATGAATATATATTTTCATTCATTCCACATCACAATCAATTTTCACCACACAACAAAATCAAACAAGTCGTCCATGGTCTGTGGACAACGGGTGTCGGGTGCTGCTAAGCACCGTCTGCATCCTAGTATATATATTTAACTAGAAAACGAGAATTAAAGTGAGAATTTCTCACCTATAAGCTAAACCAAATGCCACGACTCTTCATATGTAGGAAATCTTCGCCGTTCTCACCTTTTGTCACTTTCGTTCCCCGTATTCACTTCATACATAAAAATCGCATCTTTATATTGTTGCTATGTATATAAAAATCACATTTTTATAACTACGCTATATGGATAAAAGTTCTATTTTTATACCGTTGTTCATATAATAAAGATCAAATCTTTACTATCTATATAATATAAAAATCGTATATTTATAATGATACTTTTAATATAAAAATCACATCTTTATGTATATGAAAATCCCGTCTTTCTATATATAAAATTTTGTAGCTTTTTATAGCCAAAAATCAAATCTTTTTCATATTCAAAATCAAATTCTTATAATGTTCTCTTTATAATAAAGATCACTTCTTTGTATGATGTTCATACAAATAAAAATCGCATCTTTATACAAAAAATCACATTTTTATATAGTATTTATAACTAAAAATCGCACCTTTAATTACCTAAACAAATAAAAATGAAATTAAACGCTCACCACAGTCGGAGGAGGCTCGAGGAAGCCACGGACAGTCGGAGCAGCGAAGAAGTAGGGTTTCGAGGCTTTGACAAATTAAAAATCCGATTTTTTATAAGGGAGGAGGCTCCACGGGATGACTGGGGTGGTGGGTGGCGGTGCTAGGGCGCGCTGGTGGTGGCAAGGGGTGACGCTGGCCTGATTTGGGGTGGTGGCTCATTTAAAAAGAGAAGAGGGAGGAGGGACGACGTGGAGGGCCGTCGGAGGTGGAGGGGGTGCAGCCGGAGGTGGGGAGGCCCAGGGCTGAGACGCGGGGGTGGCGGGGGTCCCCTGGCGGCGTCGCGATAGTGGATTGCGAGGGGGTTTCGTGAACGACGGGTTGGATTATAGAGTGAGGGGGGAGAGAGAATATGGGGAGAGGGAGGGGGGTGTTTTATATTTATATATTATTATTTTATTATTTTTCATCCCAACTAGGTTGACTTTCCATTTGAACCCCGATTCAAACCAAACGAATGTCGTCCCTAGCTAATTACCCCCATTCCGAACACAATGGGATATGTTTTGCAAGCCAATTCGACTGTTACGCTCAGTTTTTGTCAAATTTAAAATATAAATCTTTATATATTCAATTTGAACGCACATTTCAATTTACCGGGGCCACATACGGACTCTAAAAATTCCCGAAAAATATTTTCTAGCTTCGTATTGACGATAAGGTTCCAACAAAACTAATTTCGTCAAATTCTGAGACCGTTTAAAAAATGGCCATTTTCTGGTCGATCCAAATTGACTGAAACTGTTAAAAAAACAATTAACTTCGCCACGCTCACATATTGATTCGGAAAATTATGAATTTTGGAATATAGCAATAATTTGACATCGCGGATCCAATAAAAGTGGTTTCGTCAAAAACCGAGGTCGTTTGCAAAATTTCCATTTTTAAAGGCCAGAATTCCATAGCGACTATTCTAAATTTTCAACTGGGCATAACTTTTTATTCCCGCCATGAAATTTCGATTTTTCGGATTCTTGGAAAGATATTCTCAATTAGGTTCTATTTTTTTTGTTTCGCTAAAATCCGGTTTATGTTGAATCCTGTACATTCATTTGAAATTTGAAATCAAAATTTAAAATAAAATATTTATATTCGAACAACGATTCAAATAAATATATACGTTCTAATTCTATTCAAAATAAATTTCTCCTTGTTATTATTTAAAATAATTCATTTTAAATATTCAAAATTCATTAAAGTTGCCAAAATAAAATTTTAAATTGGCCCAGAATCTCCGGGTTGTTACAATTAATGTGTTGAACGAAATATTTTATACAATAGAATTCATATTTTTATTGTAAGTAAGATTTATAAAAATTCATGTGTTGAATAAAATATATATCCATGTGTTGAAGAAAATATTCATTTGTTGAATAGAATAACGAAGTTATTGAAATATATAACGCCGTGTTGATTAGATTTGCGCCATTTGATGCGAACGATATTTATATCGATTTTATTCGAATATCGAAAAAGAAGAGATTTCAAAATATAATGTTTTTAAAATATTATCATTTATATATCGATGATATGGAATATTCAATTTTGATTAAAAATTGAATATGAAGTTGAAATCGTTTTGAAAACGAATTTAAAACGATTTATAAAATACGTTTTAAAAAGAAAATTGACGAAATTTATATAATATATATATTATATACATAATGGCCTGAATAGAACGCGCCGCGCTGAGGTAGTTCGTGAATTTTGGCCATTGACTTCGAACGGACATCACGGGAGATCCGACCGTCGGATTCTCCTAAAACTGGAACTGTTGGGTTCGTATCGAAAAGCGCTTTCTAACGAATATTAGAAATTAGAAATCTAACGGTTGGATTTGGAATTATGTCCAAATCAAAATTGGAAAAGGTCGTTGTAAGTGCAGTTCGATGGCCATTTATGGAAATCAACTGTGCGCGCCTTGATAAAATTATTAAAAATATCAATAATTTGTGTAAAATCATAAGAAATGATTTGGAAGGAATTGGGATGAAAAATTCCATATTTGAAAAGATAAAAATATATTTTTATTGAAATGAACTAGTTTTGAGCTAGAATTATAAATCCAATATTTTTAAAATAAATAAATTGGATTTGAAATGGTTTTGAACATAACCGGAATTTCCAATATATAAATTGGAAATGGATTTGAATCGAAATTGTCTTCGGAATATTTCGATGTTGGATTTCGTGATTATACAGATATGTTATGGAAATTTGAAAGATATATTTATAACATTTTTTCTAATACGATATTTGTTGGTCGTAGAATTGATATTGAGTATAAGCCGATATATTTTCTATTCAGAGCCTTGTACTTAATATCAAATGGGATTTGGGTTTTGTGGTGAATGGTATCTTTAATGATACTGTTCTTAGACCCAACGGAGTTAAGAAAATCAAAAACTAACTGGAGATTAGTTAAGTTGGATAGTTTCCTGGGTATTGATCTGATGTTGGTTTCGGCCTTCGGGGTTAACACTTAGGGAATTATTCACTTGCTAATTTATGGTTAAAGGCTGATGGAATAGAATGTGATTTTGGGTTTATCGTGAACCGTGTTTTAAATTACATTAGTTCTTTAACCCAGTTAAAGACAGGATATGATTTCCCAAGTTAAACAATCATTAATATTGATTTTGGGAAGATTAAAACCAAGTGGAGTTTTAATGAATCTTTAATTAGATTGAAATGATCGAGAATGGAGTATCACCAGTTTTTCTCCAGGCGATAGTTAAATCTTTAATTAGATTTGAACGTGAAATGGTAATTGAATTTACCGATAACACCGTGGTATTAGATATGAAGTATTACCAGTTCTACTTCATGGGATGAATAGGTTGGGATTGGGAAATTAAAACAAATGATTACTTCGGTATGGTTCGTTAATCCCGACTAGTTTGGATAAACCATAATTTGGTTTGAATTGATATTCAAAGGAAGATTAAAGAATAAATTTAAGGAATTTATCTTTGATAAAATTAATGGGAACCTTTCCCAAAGTATAAGAATATTTGAATAAAAGAATATTCTAAATTGCAATGAGGCATATGTTGTGTTTTGTAACACTTGTTTATTATATACGCGAGTTATTCAAAAAGACCGGGTTTATCCCATTCTGAATAACTGATTCGATGATGTTCGAGGATGAAGACGGTGGTCGAACACCGGAGGTCTTCACATCGTTTGGATAATTACTGATGATCTTGGTTGGGCTGTACACCCAAGAGGAGGGAATAAGTTGGTGATCGTCCAGACGTACTTGGAGACCAATAGATATGCGAGGAATAAGGTTCCTCCGGTTTCGTTCAGACCCAAAACGGACTTGTAAATGGATGTGTGTCTGACATTCGATTTTATTCTATGTTGATTGATTTCTATTAAATATATATCTGTTTGGCGGTGGGGAATTTATTCTCTTGCTTAACGCCCTTCTCTGAGACGTACGAGCTCAGAGGTTATATATCGATAGATATCAGTCGCTTGGCATGAATTGCCTGTGTGGCATGCTGAGATGCAAATGATCAAGGCTTCTGTCGAAAAGCAGAGTCTTGTGGTTGATGATCGAAGCACGGCTTTAATATAGCGTAGCTTTGTGTAGCGTTGATTCGCGAGCCTCACAGCCTGGTGTGAACCAGAAATGGGAGAGGACTGCAGGGAGGGCATACGTCTCCTTCTAGCTAGGAGTGGTGTTAGCGTTTTACACGCCCTGGCATTTTACTTATGTAGATGATGGATTGCGAGGCGCCTCGGTTATATCAGTCGATCCGGGACCGATGGAGTCATTTGGCTCATTGACGCCCTATAGGGCGGGGAGACGTATTGTCCAGGGTTTAAGTTTAATCCACATCGAATGGACCAGCCCCGAAGATCCAAGGGTCGATGCGTTCTGATCCTGAGGGGCGGGCTAGAGCGTCTCGAAGCGGTAAGGACGATCCCTTGCCTTGGTTCACAGATGGAAATCCAACTTCCAGTACGTGACAATTGCAGTTTTGATTGTATAGCCTAGTATTGACGACATGATATATGGTACCCATGCCGTCTAGGATTGATACATTTATATTTGAAGTTGTTTTATACACTATGCACTTATAATAGTATCGAATGATTTGTTTTAAACGTACCCAACATGTTTGGCTATTATAAGGGAAAAACCTATCCTCCGGCTTGCGTTGCATTGTGTGATGGGACCTGGGTCTTATAATAGCTTCATTTTTCCAAAAAGCATTGCGTTGTTTTGTTATATGCACTGGTATTCTTGGGAAGAAACCCATTCCGGGTTATACGGCGTGGTCCCTTGATATATCTGATTTAAAGCAAAGTTTTAAATAACTGTTTTTGTTCTCACACCAGTCACATGACTGACATAGAGTTTATTGTTTTAACCAAAACTCTGGGTGCCCTTATTTTCGACACGGGCAGCTAGTAGTTTTGGTTTTGCAGATTTATATTCACAGGATCCTGGTTTACAGCTGGAATGATATCCGGAAAGCTTTGTATCCGTATATCTCCTTCAGTTGTGCTTTGTATTATTTTCCGCTGCTAAGTAATG
Organism: Allium sativum; assembly: GCA_030737875.1. Classification (NCBI taxonomy): domain Eukaryota; kingdom Viridiplantae; phylum Streptophyta; class Magnoliopsida; order Asparagales; family Amaryllidaceae; genus Allium; species Allium sativum. The sequence goes on from CM060920.1 coordinate 90,635,398, forward strand.
TATTTAAATCTCTGATATTTTTCTGATGTATAATATTCATTCATACTCTGTATATTCTTGTATTCTGATGAAATTGTTGTAAAAAGCAATGAAATGTTCTTCTGTTTATGTTCCGATGTGGCTTGTTCTCAACTCTATCCGGGCTTTCCTTCACGCGGAAGTTCGGGTCGTGTCATCTTTGTTGTAATGTCATTTAGAGAATTAAATGGTTGTTTAATTAAATAACTTTGAATATTTAATTAATATAATAATTAAATAATATATTTAATTCTGAGATAATCAGAATTAGCTGAAATGGCAATATATGTGGAGTGAATCATTTAACTGATTTAATTCAGTTTAGAATTAATTTATAATAACGAATATATCTAAATAACGATGGTTGAACGAATAATTACAATATAATTATAATCGAGCCTGTAATCACGCGGCAGTTCGTAATTTGGTGATTCGAACTTTAAACGAATATACAGAATCCGTTTTAAGCCGAATTTATATGAAACAAGAAACGTTCGGAGCTGGTAAAGTATATTTTTCTAATGGAAGAGAAAAATCGGGATTTCGTCCTGTGGATTTTGATTTATATCCAAATCAAATTTTTGAAAAGTCGCTATGGAATTCCTTTATAATTAATAACGATTTATTTACATTATAAATGGATTTTTCAATATAAATTGAATATCGATTCAACCAGGATTTGAGTATCGAGTTATAAATCCAATTGGAGTTGTATGATATTCTATTGTGGATATATACGATAATATAAATGTATTTATATTTAATTTAATTATTTTTAAATATATTAATATTTAAAAGGACCTATTTAGAGCTTTAAAAATAGCCGTTTTTATAAATGAACTCCGTTTTTGACGAAACTAATTTTGTTGGATCCGGATTATTAAATTATTGTTAGATTTTAAGTTTCGTGATTTTTGAAGTCTGTATGTGGCCGTACCGATTTCTAATGTGAAAAACAGTCAGTATTTTGATGGTTAAAAATAAGATGTGTGAGCAAACGAAGTCGGAATTCGACGAAACCAGTTTCGTTGGGTCTGTAATATTGAACTGTAGCTGCATGCCCATTTTCATGATTTTTGGATATCGTGTGTGATCATACAGATTTTTAATTGACGAATACAAACAGCTGTAGCTTATTATATTGAAAATAATTAAATATAAAAATAATATCTTTCTCCTATATATATACCCTACTTACTCCTTAAAACCTAATTGTTTTCATTCATCGGTCAGTGAGAAAATGCCCCGTTGGTTTCTTCCTTTCAATGGAAAGTTTTCATCTTCTTAAATTCAAATAAATTCAAAATAAAATCTTTTAAATTCTGAAATGAATATATATGGAATAGTTTAGCATAGAGCCTCAAGTTGGCACCAGATTTATTGTGTGCGATTCGTTTTCTGGAGCACGTTAGTTTCAAGGAACCACCAGGGCTTCGATTTTCAATGGATTACTTGAGTTCTGTGCGAATTGAAGCACATATTCAAGTTCGTGGAGGTGTTTAACACCTTGCAGCTGATTTTGGGAAGAAGCGATTGTAGAAGGTTTCGCTGGATCACTGTAGAGGTTCAAAACTGATGAAAGTCGGTTTTTCTGTGAATGATGCGAGTTGAGTAATATGCATATGAGGTTGGAGAGGGAGAAACGAGGAGAACAATAGAGATTTTGTGGAATTTTCTATGAAGAGGAGAAGGAGCATGAAAGGAATAATGATACGGCTATGGTGGAGGATCATCTGGAGCTCGCGTCGAATTGTCGGGGAAGAAGAGTCTTCGCTGGTCTGGGCTTTAATAGGGTAGATGAGCCAATGTGGGATTAAATGGGTTAAGGCCCACAATGTTTTATAAAAGAAAAAAGAAGAAGTTGGTTACAGGAAATTATAGAAAGGAGAGGGTTGTCGGAGAAGAACCCACTGTTCATCGGGAATGGGTAGTAAAGTGGTACGGGTTGGGCTAGCTCAAATATGGTATGGTCCGAAATTCTTATATATAATATATGATTAAATTAATTAAGTTAGTGTATTTACCTGTTAACGTAATATATTTTGCATACGATCTCAGAATTACAAACGGTCAGTCACGTTGGGATCGTGTGGACGACGACTACAAAATGGAACTGATTCGGAATGAATTGGAGCTCGCTACAATTTATAGCAAAATAAATTATCGTATCCAAATAAAAGATAGTTGATCGTTATTTAACAATAACTGTCCAATGTGAGTAAAACTCACTGACTCTACCTAGTTATATTTTTATAACATATTTTTAGAACTGAAATATGATAATTGATTGTTATTTATTGACTGTTTGGTTGAACTGCTTATTGATTGGTTGAAAATATCAATATAGTTATATATATATATTGTTAATCAAATATTGATTCTGTGTATCAGAATATTTCATATTGAAATGAAATTGATGTGAATTATATTGTGTAACCTTATCGTCTTCTTCCGTAATCGTTGGTTGAGTCTCTTGAGGTTCTTCTTCCTCCATCATTTCTTTTTCCTCTTCTGGTTCTTCCTCCTCTTCCATAGCTTGATTATCATTGTCGATGATATCAGATTAGCCTGATTATCCATAATGAATTCAAGAAGACTCCTTATTACTTTCCCTTGCCTATTTTGCTCTAGGCTCATCCTAATTTGTAGTACTTGTATTTCAGCCATCATTTGCAGAGCATACTCCATCTTTTCTTCGATTTTGATGACCCGAGATAGCGTAGATCGTTGAAAAGGACCCTCGGATGGTCCAGCGAACGAATCAGGATTGATTTGGGTGTTTAAATTAGTGGAGGCCATTGTTTATTTTAGTTTAGAAATTTTACAAAGAAGAGAAATGAAAACGAAGAAGAAAAGTCGAAGTAGAAGATTTAAATAATTGATATAACTAACTTTTGGTGGGAATTAAATTTAAAATTCTGGCAGTTATATTTCGACATATGCATAAATGTATGTCGACATACTTATGTTTTAAATTTTATTTTTCTAATTTTTTATGTTATTTTTATATAATAGTATATTTAATTATTCTAATTCACTTAATGAATGTATGCCTAATTCTCTTCTAAATTTGGTGAATGTTGCTTCGTTTAATGGTTTTGTTAATATATCCGCTATTTGTTTATCTGTTTCTATAAATTCGAGTGAAATTTTCTCTTTACTTACATTATCTCTTAGAAAATGATGTCTTATATTGATATTTAGCTCTTGAATGATGAGTTGGATTTTTAGAAATATTTATAGCACTTGTATTATCGCAGTATGTAGGGGATTTATTTATTTTTAATCCAAAATCATTTAGAGTTTGTTGCATATATATTACTTGTGAACAAGCCAAAGCAGCAGAGATATATTCTGCTTTAGTTGTTGACAAAGATACAATGTTTTACTTTTTACTAAACCACGAGACTAGTGAATGTCCTAAGAAATGACATGTTCCACTAGTACTTTTACGATCGGATTTGCATCCTGTGTAGTCAGTGTCACAGTAAGAAATTAAATCAAATGAATCATCCTTAGGATAAAATAATCCAAAGTCTGATGTATGTTTTACATACCTTAGAATACATTTTACGGCTATTAAATGTGTTTCCTTAGGTTGTGATTGATATTTTGCACAGAGACATGCACTATGCATTATATTTGGTCTATTAGCAGTTGTATACAATAATGATCCTATCATTCCTCTATATAGTTTTTGATCCACATCTTTAAATATCATATTTACTTGATGCTATATTAGTTGCCATAGGTGTTGGTCTCCCATTTGTTGTTGTTAAATTTTATTTCTTAATTAGATCTTTTGCGTATTTTTCTTGATTAATAAATATTCCATTCTTTAATTGACGAATTTGTAATCCTAAAAAGAATGATAGTTCTCCCATATGACTCATTTCGAATTCTTGGGTCATAATGTCTGAAAATTCTTTATTTATCGTTTGTTGATCCAAAAATTATATCGTTAATATATATTTGTACTAATTGAATATCCTTTTTATTTTCTTAATGAACAAAGTATTATCTAATTTTCCTATTTCAAAATTTGATTGAAACAAATAATTTCCTAATCTATCATACCAAGTCCAAAGAGCCTGTTTTAATCCATATAACGCTTTCTTTGACTTCTATACGTGATCAGGTAATTTTTCATCTACAAATAGAGGTGGTTGCTCTACATACACATCTTCTTTAACAAATCCATTTAGAAAAGAACTTTTGACAACCATTTGATATAATTTGAAATTATTATGGTTTGTAAAAGCTAGTTAAATCTTAATAGCTCCTAGCCTTGCTACGGGGGCAAAAGTTTCATCGTAATATATTCCTTCTTCTTGAGTATAACCTCATGCTACTAGTCGTGCCTTATTTCTTATGACCTCACCGTGTTCATTCATTTTATTTTTATAAACCCATTTGGTTCCTATTATAGTTTTATCCTCTGGTCTAAGAACAAGTTCCCATACATAATTTCTAGTAAACTAATTCAGTTCTTCTTGCATAGCAAGTATCCATGAATCATTGGAAGATGATTCCTTTGGATTTTTAGGTTCAATAGTTGAAATAAATGCAGTATTACTCATATTATTTAATTGATTACTGGTTCTAACAACAAATTCTATATCTCCTCAAATATTTTCTACAGGATGATCTCTGAGTAATCTAATTCTTTTAATCGGTTGATTATCTTCATTATTTATTTCACTAGTTTCATTTTCACATTCATCTTCAATGTTTTAAGTTATACTCTTATAGTTTTCGTCAAAAGATACGTTTAAAGTTTCTTCTATAGTTGTAACAACCCGAAAAATCCGAACCAATTTAAATTTTTTATTTTGGCTATTTCAGTGAATTTTGAATAGTTAAAATAATTTATTTTAAATAATAACGATTAAAAATTTATTTTAATCGAAGTTAGAGCAAATATATTTATTTTGACATCAAAAGGAATTAGAAATAGTATGGTAGTTTGAAAAGTCAAACTTGAACTTTGACCGAATGCACCAGATTCAAATTCTAATGGATTTTAGTGAAACTAAAAATATCTAAATCTATTCGAAAATATCTTTCCAACGAATCCAAAAAATCGAAACTTCATAGCGGGAATCAAAAGTTATGGCCAGTTGAATATTCAGAATGGTCGCTATAGTATAATTTATAGCCTGAAAGGCCATTTTTCAAACGACCTCCATTTTCGACGAGACCATTTTTGTTGGATCTAGAATGTCAAATTATTGCTAAGTTTAATTATCCAGAATTTTTGGAATCAATATGTGAGTGTGGCAAACAAAAATGTGTTTTGTCAATTTCAGTCAAATCTGATCGACTTGAAAATGGTCATTTTTCAAACAGCCTCAGAATTCGACGAAATTAATTTTGTTAGAACAGTATCGTCAGAACAAAGCCATAAATTTTTTTCTGGAATTTTATGAGTCCGTATGTGGCCCCGGTGAATTTAGTTATATGATCAAATTAATTTAATAAAGGATTTAAATATTAAATTAAAGATTTCAGGCTACAGACAGTCGTTTGGGCTGACGAGACCTAGCCCATTGGATCCAGAACGGGGGCTATTGGGTGGGATCAACTCCTGTTGGACTGAAATCAGATTGGTTTAAGATGTATGGATTAAATTGTAAAATTTACATTAAAATAATATAAAAATACACCTTATCTTCACAAGACCCTAGGCTATTCAGCGCCGTCACCCTCATTTCCCATGGCCGATGTTGCTCTCCTCTTCCCCCACTAAATTTCGTCGACCCGTACATCAAAACCCCCTTCTCCTTTAGACTTTTCTATAGAGATTTTCTTGCTCTTCATTTCTATATGGTTGAATCAACCCCTGATAGCCCGAACTTCGAGATTCATGCACCTAAACCACCGCCAGCCCTAGGCTCGATCGAGCTAAGCCAAAGCGGGGCCCCTGGTGCGTCGCCTTTAGCCTGACCTGTGGTGCCATCTGATCGCCTTCTAGCCCTCTGGGTTGATCGAAAACGTGAGACCTAGTTTTGAATCTTTTGAAAAGCTTACGGCTGATTACTGTATAGAGGAAGAAGAAGGTTAATTCCTTTAATATTTTATTAATTTAATTTAAAAACTACTATCCATCTTGTTTAAATCCTAAAAAAATTAGATGACATCGAAAATTAACGATTTCAAATTCTATGCGATTGTAGAGACGAGATCTACGACTCTAGACTGAAAAGGAGCAGTTCTGAGCTGTTTGAATTTTGGACAAATTTGCAGTTCTGAACAAAGAAGAATAAACCGACTGTGAGATTTCTCATTTTTAATAATTAATCAATTTAATTATTTTACTCGCTATGTAATGATTGTATGTATACGATTTAGATCGGCTCTGTTCTGAAATTTTGGATGATGATTGACCTATTGATTGGTGATGAATAATTATAAATCTGTATGTGTTGGTTAAATTAAAAAAAAATATCTTCTCTTTGTCAATATTTGATGAATCATGTATATTAAATAAATATAAAAATCATTTTGGTAATATTTATTGAATTGGATTAGTTTGTTAATTCAATTAAAAATATCATTTTGGTCATATTTGTTGAATTGGATTAGTTTGTCAATTCAATTAAAAATATCATTTTGGTCATACTTATTGAATTGGATTAGTTTGTCAATTCGATTAAAAATATCATTTCGTCATTTTTATTGAATTGAATTAGTTTGTCAATTCAATTAAAAAATATCATTTTGGTCACATTTGTTGAATGGAATTAGTTTGCCAATACAATTAAAAATATCATTTTGTCATGTTTATTGAATTGAAACAGAATTGTCAATTCAATTAAAAATATCACTTTTTTATATTATTATATTGAGTTAGAGTTGTCAATATAGTTAAAAGTAATACCATTTTGTTTATATTATTGAATTGAAATAGAATTGTCAATTCAATAAAATCTTGTTGATATTATGAATTGAAATAGAATTTCCAATTCAATAAAATCTTGTTTGTATTATGAATTGAAATAGAATTGCCAATTCAATGAAAAGATTACATTTTTTATTTGCAAATTTAGACGCAAATAAATATCCAATTAAAAAGTTGAATTTTTATTTGCATTCTTTGATTCAAATAAAACATGAAAGAAAAAGTAACATTTTTATTTGCATTTTTTGATGCAAATAAAACCTGAAATAAAAAGTTACATTTTTATTTGCATTCTTTGATGCAAATAAAACATGAAATTAAAAGTTGAATTTTTATTTGCGTTCCTCGATGCAAATAAAACATGAAATTAAAAGTTGAATTTTTATTTGCATTCCTTGACGCAAATAAAACATGAAATTAAAAGTTGAATTTTTATTTGCATTCTTTGATGCAAATAAAACATAAAATTAAACGTTGAAATTTTATTTGCATTCTTTGATGCAAATAAAACATGGATTAAAATGGTTACATTTTTGTTTGCATTTTAGATGCAAATAAAAGCCTAGTTAAAAAGTTACATTTTTCATTTGCATTTTTGATACAAATGAAAGAGTAGAACAAAAGTTAAAATTTTCATTTGCATTTTTGATGTAAATGAAAGAATAGAATAAAAGCTACAATTTTTCATTAGTACTTTTGATACAAATAAAAACGTAGAAAAGTTACATTTCCATTTACATGTTAGTTGGAAATAAAAAGAATCGAAGTTAAAAGTTATATCTTTATCCACATTTTAGATGTAATAAAAGTATAGTTTTAAATGTTATATTTTTATTGTCAATTAGAGACAATAAAAAGAATAAATCAAAAATGACATTTTTGTTGACATATTAGTTGTAAATAAAGTAGTAGAAATATATGTTATATTTTATTGTCAAACTAGAGGCAGTAAAAAACATACAATTAAAAAGTTATATTTTTATTTATATTTTAGATTCAATAAAAAGAACAGGTTTTAATGTTACATTTTTTGTCATTTTAGAGACAATAAAAAGAATAGATTTAAATGTCACATTTTTATTATAAATTTAGATATTATAAAAATAGTAGAATTAAAAATCGTGTTTTACTGCCATTTGTTTTCAACAAAAAGGGTGAACATTATGAATATACTTTCAATGTAATTTAGTTACCATTGGAAATAATTAGCCATTAAAACATGATTTATTTCAAATCATCATTTTCATCATGTTAGAAGAATTATGAAAATCATATATAAAATTTCTAACATGAATATTGACCGTATTTGACTTGCATGTGATTGTTTAAAAGTAGTTGAAATCGCCAAACGATTTATATACATATATATATATATATATTAAAATTAAAATGAATCGCGCGCGGTAGTTCGCGTTTCGGCAATCGTAACTTCAAATGATTATACCGTGAGATCCGACCGTCGGATTTTCCCAAAATTGGAACCATTAGGACTGCTTTGGGAAGATCTTTCCATCGATATGAATTTTGTTAAAATCTAATGGTTAGATTTCAAGATATGTGTAAATCAAATTTTGGTAAAAATAGCGCCAGGACCGCCCGTTGACCCGAAGCGAAGTCAAATAAATTTGGCTATTTTTTTTATATATAAGAATAACGATTAATCGTTACTAAATACCATTAACGATATGAAATAATTTTAATATATATATATATATATATGCGAGGATCATTTGAAAAGTCCGAGTTAAATCTCATTTCAAATGGTCATACGACGATCTAAATTGAAGATCTTAAAGACGGCGATTGAAGACCGGCGATCTTCACATCGAAAGGATAACTACTGATGTCTGGTATTGGCTAGCTACCAATAAAAGGTTAAAGTGGTAGTTGTGTGGACGTACTTGTTGATCGTCCGGATACACGAGCACCTCACTTCCGTATTGGACATACGGGACGAAGAATAAGGTGACTCCGGTTTCGTTCAGACCCAGAGCGGACTTGTAAATGGATGTGTGTACGACATTGAATTTCATGCTGTGTAATTAAACTGATTTCTATTAATATATATCTGTGGTGGCGGAGAATTCATTCTCTTGCTTAACACCCTTCTTTGAGACGCACGAGCTCGAAGGTTATATGTTAGTAGTTATCGATCGCATGGTATGGACTGTCAATGTGACATGCCAAGATGCAATTGATCGAGGATTTTGTTGAAAAACAGAGCCTTATGGATGATGATCAAAGCATAGCCTATTTAGGCATAGCTTTGTGTATTAGTTACCTCGCGAGCCTCACACCCCGGTAGAGTCAAAAACGGGACAAGGGAACGCAGGGAGTGCACACGTTTCCTTCTAGCTATAAGTGGTGTTTGGGTTTTTACAAGGCCGGACATTTTTACTTATGTGGTTGATGGAATGAGGCTCCTCAGATATTTTTATTGGTTGCTAATGGTCGATTTATAGGTCCAATAGGATCGGGGAGCATGTGTTCAGGAATTGCCAATCCACTAGTGTTATTTGTGGACCGGCCGTGTAGGATCCAAGGGTTCACTGCGGGGAACCATGAGACATTTCTAAAGTGTCTCGAATCAGTTAGGAGATCGTCCCTAGCCATGACTCATGATGGATACCCAATTTCCGATACAACATTACGGTTTTGATTGTAAATCTGTATATGGCGACATAGTAGGATGGGGTACTTTGCCGTCTAGGATTGATACATTTACTTTGAAGTATCTTAATTTATACTTGACACTAACAATAATTTTAAAATTATATTTTTCTACGTATCAATCATTTTTTATCATTATAAGGGAAAACTATATCCTCCATTTGCGTTGCATTGTGTGATGGGACTTGAGTCTTATAATGATTTCATTTTCTAAAAAGCATTTCATTGTTTTTGACTTAAAATTTATAAAACTTATGTGCTGGCAATTCAATGGGGTTAAACCCGTTCCGCGTTAGCGGCATGGTCCAGTGATTTGCCATATTATTAGTTTAATAAGATTTCTAATACCAGTTCCATGACTGATTCGTAGTTTGTTTCACTTTGCAAACTCGAGAACCGTCTTTCCACATGGGCAGCTAATTGACAGGTTTCAGGTAGGGATGTTTTCTGGACTAGAGCTTGCTGATGAAGATGATGAAGGATCTTTTCTTTTTATCCTTTTATTTACTGCTTGAGACATTGAGACAGTATTGAGTATTGATGTATTTTGGGAGTCTGAGACTTTATTTCTTTCCCTATTTTAGACATCTATTTTGCAAAGTGTATCCTGTACTGCGTACTTGGATGTTTGGTGATGATATTTGTGATGACATTTCCATTTCTGCTGCAATGGTTTATTTGTTCTGCTATTATCTGAGATCTGTTATTGTTTTAATTATGTTATACTTTTATGATTATCCTTACTTTCGTACCACGGAAGTTTAGGTCGTCACATTTAGTATCATAGCTAAAGGTTAACCTTAGCTACGGAGTATAACATTTGAGAACAATTCGTCTAGATAGAATCAATAGTATTCTAAGACGAGTAGCTCATTAGAGATAGGATTAGCAATGTCCTAGAATGAGCATAGCAGAATAGCACATATTAATCAGTCACTACATCATTATCATCTTATCATATGTCTCTATTTTTAAAATCTTTTCTTTGAAATTTATCGTTTCTCTTAGTCTGGCTCTTTCCTTGATGTTACAGACTGATTGAGAAATGAATACCAGAGCACGTATGAGATGCCGTAGTATAGGTGGGGCAAGAAGACCTGCCAAAGATGAGACTCCTGCGGCCCATGAACAAGATCAGGCCACTCCAGAAGTTGAGACACCACCACCCCCCCCCCCCACGTGCTTTTGATCTAGATAAGGTGGCGAAGAAAATCAAGAATTTAGGTGACGTGCATTTCACAGGCCAAGAAAAGGTGACAGAAGCACAAGCATGGCTTAAGACGATTGAGAAAATTTTGGGAGGACTAGAGCTCGAGGATCATATGAAGCGATTTATGGCGACATGGTTCTTGAAGGACCAGGTTCTCTTATACTCGAGGAGTACTGTAGAGTACCTGTTTCTTACTCTTACTTCCAATTCCCTTTTGATTTGACTGTTATGAGTTTTTCTGGATACGATATCATACTTGGGATAGATTGGCTAACGAAATATGAGGTTGAGTTACTTTGTACAGAAAGAATAGTTAGAATCAAAACCAAATTTGGAGATATTATCACTATTCCATGCCACGGCTCAGCCATAGATAGGAAAGAGTTTTGGTCTTCTCTAGAAGTCACTCCTTCTTCTATTGAGGATATTCCTATCGCCGGAGACTATGCGGATGTGTTCGAAGAAGTAGACAGCCAATCTACGCGTAGAGAAATCGATTTCAGAATTGACTTAGTTCCGAATGCAAGGCCCGTTGTACACCGCATTCAGAGAATATCACTAAAAGAAAAGGAGGAGCTAAGTAATCAAACCAAGCAGCTTTTGTGAAAGGGTCTGATTAGACCCAACTTCTCAAGCTGAGGTGCAGCAGTGGTTTTCATCCCAAAGTCAGATGGTACTCTCAGGCTATGTGTGGACTACCATGATCTAAATAAGCAGACTCTAGAAAATAAATACCCACTGCCCCGCATAGATGATCTGCTTGACCGCTTGAACAGAGCAAGAGTATTCTCTAGGATGGACCTAGCTACAGGTTTCCACCAACTACGCATTGCCGAGGACTGTGTGCCTTTGACAGCTTTCAGGGGACCAGATATATTTTATGAATGGCTAGTGATGCCCTTCGGCTTATGCAATGCCCCAACATACTTCGTAGATCTGATGAATAGAGTCTTCCGCGATGTTTTAAATAAATTTGTGTTGATGTTCATCGATGATATTCTAATCTTTTCTAAATCCACTTCTGAACACGAAAGGCATCTAAAAGAAGTCTTGGAGATTTTTCATAGAAATGTCCTAAAGGCCAAATTCTCCAAGTGCATATTCTGGCAAGAAGAGGTGAAATTCCTCAGCCATGTTGTATCTAAGGAAGGAATCTCAGTAGATTCAGGAAAGATCTCGGCCATCAAAGATCGGAAGCAGCCTACTACGCCTACTGAAGTTAGAAGTTTCTTAGGTCTGGCTGGCTATTATCGGAAATTCGTTAAGGATTTCTCGAAATTATCTTGTCCATTGACGAAGCTGACTAAGAAGCGTACCAAGTTCATTTGGACACCCGAATGTGAGGCAACTTTCCAAGAGCTGAAACAGAAATTGATCACTGCTCCTGTGTTGACCATTATTGATGGCAATCAGGATCTGAAAGTCTGGACAGACGCTTCTAGAGAAGTTTATTCTTTCCATCTAAATAAACATGTCAGAAATGACATTTTTCTAATGTCAAATCTTATTTTAACATGTTATTCTTTTCTCTATTTAAGGTATTGGTGCGGTGCTAATGCAAAAAGACAAAGTTGTCGCATATGCTAGCCGCCAGTTAAAACCGCATGAAAAGAATTACGCCACTCATGATCTTGAGCTAATGGCCATCGTATTTGCTCAAAAAATATGGAGGCACTATCTCTTGGGCGAGAAATTTAAGCTTTATATTGACCACAAATGCTTAAAGTACCTATTCACCCAAAGAGATTTGAACTTGAGGCATCAGCGTTGGGTTGAATTCCTTGCACCCCATGACCTGGACATCTTATATACTCCAGGGAAGGCCAATGTAGTGGCAGATGCTCTTAGCAGGAAGAATACGGCCAACACCAACCTTATCCTTGCAAATCTCATTATTACCCCTACCTTAATCGACAAGATCTCTGCTCTCCAGAAAGGTGATAGATTTATTCAGATGATTAGTGAGCGGGTTCGAAAGGGCGAAGAGTCAAGCTTCCAAATAGACAACAAGGGAACCCTCAGACTGCAAGGGCGAATATGTGTGCCCGATATCCCTGAGCTAAAAAGAGAAGTTATGGATGAGTGTCACAAGTCTAAGCTCAGTATCCATTCTGGAGTAAGCACGATGTACCACGATCTTAACCGAACTTTTTGGTACAAGGCGATGAAGAGAGACATTTCTATATATGTTGCTAGATGTCCCACCGCCAGCAAGTCAAAAGCGATCAGCAAAAGCTAGCAGATCTGTTGCATCCGCTAGGGGTTCTAAGTTGGAAGTGGGACGAAATTTCTATGAACTTTATTGATGGCTTGCCCCGGACTAGGAATGGCAACGACAATATATGGTGATGGTAGATCGCTTCACAAAGACTTCCCATTTCATCCTTTTCAAATCCAATAGAACAGCTTGAAGTTTGGCACAACTTTATTTCAGAGAGATATGTCAGACTGCATGGAGTTCCCAGTAGCATTGTCAGTGACTGTGATCCGATATTTGCTAGCAAATTCTGGGAGGCTTTTCAAGTAGAGCTAGGGACTAAGCTGAATATGAGCACCGCTTATCACCCCCAGATAGATGGCTAGACTGAGAGGGTTAACCGCATAATGGAAGACTTGTTGCGAGCATGCATTCTAGATTTTGGTGGGTCATGGGAAGATCATTTGCACTTGGTTGAATTCTCTTATAATAACAACTACCAAGCAAGCCGGCAGATGTCTCCATTTGAAGCATTATATGGCAGGCCATGCAGATCTCCCGCATGTTGCGTGGAACCCGGTAATCGATTAGTATTGGGTCTGGACATGATTCACGAAGCATCGGACAAAGTTGATTTTATTAAGAAGCGATTACTTGCTGCCCAAAGCCGACAGAAGAGCTATGCAGACGCTCGAAGAAGGGATTTAGAATTCTCTGTTGGTGATCTTGTATACTTGAAGGTTTCCCCACTGAGAGGTGTGATTCGATTTGGGAAGACTGGGAAATTGGCGCCGAGTTTTCATTGGTCCATTTCCTATTCTCGAAAGGATTGGGGCTCTCGCTTATAGAGTGTAGTTACCTGACTAGTTGCATGGGGTCCACGATGTATTTCATGTGTCCTAACACCCGAAGCATGCACATGATCCAGATTTAGTTATGGAGGAAGCAGCGCAACGAGATTTGGAGATTACCCCGGCCCTAGCAGTGAGAAGGGAACCAGTAAAAATTGTGGGCAAAGAAACCCGAGTGCTAAGGAACAAGAGGATCCACTTAGTCAAGGTGCAGTGGAGTGGGGATCCTAGAGACTATACGTGGGAGACTGAGGATAACATCAAACAGGCCTATCCCAGGTGCAGAGTGGATATCTCCGAGTGACTCTTGTGTTGAGGTACATTTACAATACATTACATTTTCCGTTTTGTTTCCTACTTTACTATGGTTTCCTTTTCGAAGACGAAAAGCTTTTAAGTGAGGGAGATTGTAACAACCCGGAAAATCCGAACCAATTTAAATTTTTTTATTTTGGCTATTTCATTGAATTTTGAATATTTAAAATAATTTATTTTAAATAATAATGATTAAAAATTTAATTTAGTCGAAGTTAGAGCGAATATATTTATTTTGACTTCAAAAGGAATTAGAAATAGTACTGTAGTTTGAAAAGTCAAACTTGAACTTTGACCAAACGTAGCGGATTCAAAATCTAACGGATTTTAGTGAAACTAAAAATATCTAAATCTGTTTGAAAATATCTTTCCAACGAATCTGAAAAATCGAAATTTCATAGCGGGAATCAAAAGCTATGGCCAGTTGAATATTCAAAATGGTCGATATAGTATAATTTATAGCCTGTATGAAAGGTCATTTTTCAAACGACCTCCGTCTTTGACAAAACCACTTTTGTTGGATCTGGAATGTCAAATTATTACTAATTTTAATTTTCCAGAATTTTTGGAATTAATACGTGATTTTGGCAAACAAAAATGTGTTTTGTCAATTGTAGTCAAATCTTATCGACTTGAAAATGGCCATTTTTCAAACAGTCTCAGAATTCGACGAAATTAATTTTGTTAGGACCGTATCATCAAAAAAAATCCAGGAATAATTTTTCTGGAATTTTCTGAGTCCGTATGTGGCCCCGGTGAATTTAAATATACGATCGAATTAATTTAATAAAGGATTTAAATATTAAATTAAAGATTTAAGGCCACAGACAGTCGTTTGGGCTAACGAGACCTAGCCCATTGGATCCGTAACGGAGGCTATTGGGTAGGGTCAACTCTTATTGGACTGAAATCGGATTGGTTTAAGATGTATGGATTTAATTGTAAAATTTACATTAAAATAATATAAAAATACACCTCATCTTCACAAAACCCTAGGCTATTCAGCGCCGCCACCCTCATTTCCCATGGCTGACGTTGCTCTCCTCTTCCCCCACTAAATTCCGTCGACCCGTACATCAAAACCCCCTTCCCCTTTAGACTTTTCTGTAGAGATTTTCTTGCTATTCATTTCTATACGGTTGGATCAACCCCTAGTGGCCCGAACTTCGAGATTCACGCACCTAAACCCACGCCAAAAACCACCGCCGCCCCCTAGGCTCAATCGAGCTGAGCCAAAGCGGCCCCCCTGGTGCGCCGCCTGTAGCCGGACGCTGTGGTGCCGTCTGATCGCCTTCTAGCCCTCCGTGTTGATCGAAAACGTGAGACCTAGTTCTGAACCTTTTGAAAAGCTTACGGTTGATTACTGTATAGAGGAAGAAGAAGGTTATTTCCTTTAATATTTTATTAATTTAATTTAAAAACTATTATCCATCTTGTTTAAATCCTAACTAATTCATACGACATCGAAAATTGACGATTTTAGATCCTATGCGATCATAGAGACGAGATCTACGACTTTAGACTGAAAAGGAGCAGTTCTGAGCTGTTTGAATTTTGGACAAGTTTGCAGTTCTGAACAAAGCAGAATAAACCGACTGTGAGATTTCAGATTTTTAATAATTAATCAATTTAATTATTTTACTCGCAATGTAATGATTGTATATATATGATTTAGACCGGCTATGTTCTGAAATTTTGGATGATGATTGATCTATTGATTGGTGATGAATAATTATAGATCTTTATGTGTTAGTTAAATTAAAACAAATTATTTTCTCCTCGTCAATATTTGGTGAATCATGTATATTAAACAAATATAAAATATCATTTTGATCATATTTATTGAATTGGATTAGTTTGTCAATTCAATTAAAAATATCATTTTGGTCATATTTATTCAATTGGATTAGTTTGTCAATTCGATAAAAATATCATTTTGGTCATATTTATTGAGTTGGATTAGTTTGTCAATTCGATTAGAAATATCATTTTGGTCATATTTATTAAATTGGATTAGTTTGTCAATTCGATTAAAAATATCATTTTGGTCATATTTGTTGAATGGAATTAGTTTGCCAATACAATTAAAAATATCATTTTGTCATGTTTATTGAATTGAAACAGAATTGTCAATTCAATTAAAAATATCACTTTGTTATATTATTAAATTGAGTTAGAGTTGTCAACACAGCTAAAAATATACCATTTTGTTTATATTATTGAATTGAAATAGAATTGTCAATTCAATAAAATCTTGTTTATATTATGAATTGAAATAGAATTGTTAATTCAATAAACTCTTGTTTGTATTATGAATTGAAATAGAATTGTCAATTCAATGAAAATATTACATTTTTTATTTGCAAATTTAGATGCAAATAAATATCCAATTAAAAAGTTGAATTTTTATTTGCATTCTTTGATGCAAATGAAACATGAAATAAAAAGTTACATTTTTATTTGTATTCTTTGATGAAAATAAAACATGAAATAAAAAGTTGAATTTTTATTTGCATTCTTTGATGCAAATAAAACATGAAATTAAAAGTTGAATGTTTATTTGCATTCCTTGATGCAAATAAAACATGAAATTAAAAGTTGAATTTTTATTTGCATTCCTTGATGCAAATAAAACATGAAATTAAAAGTTGAACTTTTATTTGCATTCTTTGATGCAAATAAAACATGAAATTAAAAGTTGAATTTTTATTTGCATTCTTTGATGCAAATAAAACATGAATTAAAAAGGTCACATTTTTATTTGCATTTTAGATGCAAATAAAAGCCTAGTTTAAAAAGTTACATTTTTCATTTGCATTTTCGATGCAAATGAAAGAGTAGAATAAAAGTTACAATTTTGATTTGCATTTTTGATGCAAATGAAAGAACAGAATAAAAGCTACAATTTTTCATTAGTACTTTTCATACAAATAAAAACATAGAAAAGTTACATTTCCATTTATATGTTAGTTGGAAATAAAAAGAATCGAATTTAAAAGTTATATCTTTATCCACATTTTAGATGTAATAAAAGTATAGTTTTAAATGTTATATTTTTATTTTCAAATTAGAGACAATAAAAAGAATAAATCAAAAATGACATTTTTGTTGACATGTTAGTTGTAAATAAAGTAGTACAGATATATGTTATATTTTATTGTCAAACTAGAGGCAATAAAAAGCATACAATTAAAAAGTTATATTTTTATTTATATTTTAGAGTCGATAAAAAGAATAGGTTTTAATGTTACATTTTTTTCATTTTAGAGACAATAAAAAGAATAGATTTAAATGTCACATTTTTATTATAAATTTAGATACGATAAAAATAGTAGAATTAAAAATCGTGTTTATTGCCATTTGTTTTCAACAAAAAGGGTAAACATTATGAATATACTTTCAATGTAATTTAGTTACCATTGGAAATAATTAGCCATTAAAACACGAGTTATTTCAAATCATCATTTTCATCATGTTTGAAGAATTATGAAAATCATATATAAAATTTCTAACATGAATATAGACTGTATTTGGCTTGCATGTGATTGTTTAAAAGTAGTTGAAACCGCCAAACGATTTATATTTATATATATAAATATAATTAAAATTAAAACGAATCGCACGCGGTAGTTCGCGTTTCGGCAACCGTAACTTCAAACGATTATACCTTGAGATCCGACCGTCGGATTTTCCCAAAATCGGAACCATTAGGACCGCTTTGGGAAGATCTTTCCATCGATATGAATTTTGTTAAAATCCAACGGTTAGATTTCAAGATATGTGTAAATCAAATTTTGGTAAAAACAGCGCCACGGCCGCCCATCGACCTGAAGCATAGTCAAATAAATTTGGCTATTTTTATATAGATAAGAATAACGATTAATCGCTATTAAATACCATTAATGATATGAAATGATTTTAAAAAATATATATGTGAGGATCATTTGAAAAGTCCGAGTTAAATCTCATTTCAAATAGTCATACGACGATCTAAATTGAAGATCTTAAAGATGGCGATTGAAGATCGACGATCTTTACATCGAAAGGATAACTACTTTTTCTTGACATTGGCTAGCTACCAATAAAAGGTTTAAGTGCTAGTTGTCTAGATGTACTTCTTGATCGTTCGAATACGCGAGCACCTCGCTTCCGTATTGGACATACGGGACGAGGAATAAGGTGAGTCCGGTTTTGTTCAGACCCAGAACAGACTTATAAATGGATGTGTGTCCAACACTGAATTTCATGCTGTGTAATTACATTGATTTCTATTAATATATATCTGTGGTGGCGGAGAATTCATTCTCTTGCTTAACACCCTTCTTTGAGACGCACGAGCTTGAAGGTTATATATTGGTAGTTATCGATCGCATGGTATGGACTGTCAATGTGACATGCCAAGATGCAATTTATCGAGGCTTTTGTTGAAAAGCAGAGCCTTGTGGATGATGATCAAAACATAGCCTATTTAGGCATAGCTTTGTGTATTACGTTACATCGCGAGCCTCACACCCCGGTAGAGTCAAAAACGGGACAAGAGAACGCAGGGAGTGCACACGTTTCTTTCTAGCTAGAAGTGGTATTTGGGTTTTTATAAGGCCCGACATTTTTACTTATGTGGTTGATGGAATGAGGCGCCTCGAATATTTTTATTGGTCGCCAATGGCCGATTTATAGGTTCAATAGGATCGGGGAGCGTGTGTTCACGAATTGCCAATCCACTAGCGTTATTTGTGGACCGGCCCTGTAGGGTCCAAGGGTTCACTGCGGGGAGCCATGAGACATTGCTAGAGTGTCTCGAATCAGTTAGGAGATCGTACCTAGTTTCGACTCATAATGAAAACCCAATTTCCAATACGACATTACGGTTTTGATTGTAAATCTATATATGGCGACATAGTAGGATGGGGTATTATGCCGTCTAGGATTGATACATTTACTTTGAAGTACTTTAATTTATACTTGACAATAATAATAATATTAAAAATATATTTTTCTATGTATCAAGCATTTTTGATCATTATAAGGGAAAACTCTATCCTCCGTTTGCGTTGCATTGTGTGATGGGACTTGAGTCTTATAATGATTTCATTTTCTAAAAAGCATTTCATTGTTTTTGACTTAAAATTTATAAAACTTATGCACTGGCAATCCAATTGTAAAGACCCGTAACTTCCCCGTGAAGGAAAGAGCGGATACTTCGAGAACAACACACAAAAAACGCAGACAGAAGAACATTTCATTGTATATTACAACAATTCCATCAGAATACAAGAATATACAGAGTATAAATAAATAAATATTACACAGAAAATATCAGAGATTACAATAAATTACATAGCAGCGGAAAATAATACGAAATACAACTGAATGAGATATACGGATACAAAGCTTTCCGGATATCGTTCCAGCTGTAAACCAGGATCCCGTGAATATAAATCTGCAAAACCAAAACTACTAGCTGCCTGTGTTAAAATAAGGGCACCCAGAGTTTAGGTCAAAACAATAAACTCCAGGTCAGTCATGGGACTGGTGTGAGAACTAGAACAGTTATTAATCTTTATTTTTAAAGTTAGGTAAATCAAGGGACCATGCCGTATAACAAGGAACGGGTTTCCTCCCAAGAATACCAATGCATAAAACAAACAACGCAATGATAAATAGAGAAAAATGAAGCTATTATAAGACCCAGGTCCTATCACACAATGCAACGCAAGCCGGGGGATAGGGTTTTCCCTTATAATAGCCAAACATGCTTAGTACGTTTAAAACAAATCATTGGATACTATAATAAGTGCATAGTGTATAAAACAACTTCAAATCATAAGTATCAATCATAGACGGCATGGGTACCATATATCATGTCGCCATACTAGTTCTACAATTAAAATCGCAAAATCACGTATTTGGAAGTTGGATTTCCATCTATGAACCGAGGCAAAAGATAGTCCTCTACCGATTCGAGACTGTCTAGCCTGAGCCTCAGGACCCAGACACAGGTGAGCCCTTGGAGCGACAGGGCCGGTCCACCGATGTGGATTAAAATGCCTGAACACTGCATTTCCCCACCCTTTGGGGGCGTAAATGAGCCAACGAATGACTCCATCGAACCTGAATCGTCCGATCAAACCGAGGCGCCTCACAACAGCAACAACCACATAAGTCAAACTCGTCAGGGTGTGTAAAACCACTGACGCCACTTCTAGCTAGAAAGAAACGCATGTCCTGCCTAAGGTCCTTCTCCCGTTTTTGGTTCACAACCGGGGTGTGAAACTCACGAAGTAAACGTTACACAAAGCTACGCTACAAAGGCCGTGCTTCGATCATCAACCACAAGACTTTTCTTTTAACCAGAAGCCTTGATCATTTGCCACTTAGGCATGCCACACAGGCAATTCGCTCTATGCGTTTGATATCCATCAGTATATAACCCCTGAGCTCGTACGTCTCAGAGAAGGGCGTTAAGCAAGAGAATAAATTCTCCGCCGCCAAACAGATATATATTTAATAGAAATCAATCACACAGACTAAAATCCAATGTCAGACACACAGTCCATTTACAAGTTCGTTCTGGGTCTGAACGAAACCGAAGGCACCTAGTACCCCGCATATCCATCGATCTCCAAGTACGTCTGGACGATCACCAACTGATTCCCTCCTCTTGGGTGTATGGCCCAATCAAGATCATTAGTAATTATCCAAACGACGTGAAAACCTCCGGTCTTTAACCACCGTCTTCATCTTCGACTTATCGTCGTATCAGTTATTCAGAATGGGATAAACCCGGTCTTTCCGAATAACTCGCGTATATAGTAAACAAGTGTTACACAAACACAACATACGCCTCATTCCATTTCATCGGCCACTAACCGTAAATTAGTAAGAGAACAATTCCCCAAATATTGACCCCGAAGGCCGAAACCAACATCAGATCAATATCCAGAAAACCATTCTGCTTAGCTAACCGACAGTTAGTTTCTAAATTTCACATTCTTAGGGAAAGATTCCCATTAATTTTATCAAAGATAAATTCCTTTAAATTTATTCTTTAATCATCCTTTGAAACTCAATTCAAACCAAATTTTGGTTTATCCAAACTAGTCGGGATTAACGAACCTTACCGAAGTAATCATTTGTTTTAATTTCCCAATCCCAACCTATTCATCCCATGAAGTAAAACTGGTAATACTTCATATCTAACACCACGGTGTTATCGGTAAATTCAATTACCATTTCACGTTCAAATCTAATTAAAGATTTAACTATCGCCTGGAGCAAAACTGGGGATACTCCATTCTCGATCTTTTCAATCTAATTAAAGATTCATCCAAACTCCACTTAGTTTTAATCTTTAACTGGGTTAAAGAATCAGTGTCCTTTAAAACACGGTTCACGATAAACCCCAAAATCTCATTTCAATCAGTCCCTAACCGTAAAATAGCAAGTGAGCAATTCCCTAAGTATTAACCCCGAAGGCCGAAACCAACATTAGATCAATACCCCAGAAACCATTCAACTTAACTAATCTCCAGTTAGTTTCTGATTTTCTTAACTCCTTTGGGTCTAAGATCAGTATTATTGAAGATACCGTTCACGACAACCCAAAATCACATTCCATTAATTATCGGGTTAAAGAATAAGTGTTGTTTAAAACACTGTTCACGATAAATCCAAAAATCAATGGCAATTCTATTCCAATTAATATTATTTAATGGGTACACTTCATTAAATCTAAATAAAAAGATTTAATCTTTTTCTCAACTGGGCTTAAGAACAGCGTTAATAAAGACACCATTCACGACAAACCCAAATCACATTTGATATTAAATACAAGGCTCTGAATAGAAAATATACCGGCTTATATTCAATATCAAATTCTACGACCAACAAATATCGTATTGGAAATAACGATATATATAAATATATATCTTTCAAATTCCCATAACAATATCTGTATCATCACGAAATCCAACATCGAAATATTCCGAAGACAATTTCGATTCAAATCCATTCCAATATAATTATTGGAAATTATGGTTATTTTCAAAACCATTTCAAATCCAATTTATTTATTTAAAAATAAATAGAATTATAATTCTAGTTCAAAACTAGTTCATTTCGATAAAAATCTATTTTTATCTTTTCAAATATGGAGTTTTTCATCCCGAATCCAATGGTTCCAACCGTTAGATTTCAAATTTCTAATATTCATTAGAAAGCTCTTTTCGATACGAACCCAACGGTTCCGGTTTTAGGAGAATCCGACGGTCGGATCTCCCGCAATATCCATTTGAAGTCAATGGTCGAAATTCACGAACTACCACAGCTTGGCGCGTTCTATTCAGGCCATTATATTATATATATAATATATATAATATATACTTCGTTGATTTCAATTCAAAACGTGCTTTATAAATCGTTTTAAATTCATTTTCAAAACGGTTTCAACTTCATATCCAATTTCAAATCAAAATTGAATATTCCAATATAAATTCGTTTTAAATTCATTTCAAATCGATTTCAATTCAATTCCAATTTAATTCGAATTTCAATTCATTTCAATTTAAAATTGAATTCAATTCTTTTCAATTTCAATTCGAATTCAATTGTTTTCAATATAATTCAAATCTCGAAATCACTTTCAGTGTAATTCAAATTTCGAAATCACTTTCAATATACATTGAAAATTGAATAAAATCGATATGAATATCGTTCACGTCAAAATGGCATCAATCTAATCAACACGGCTTCGTATATTTCTATTTTCAAATATTCTATTTCAAATATTTCTTTTCAAATATTTCTATTCAAAACTGGAATGAGGCCCAATCAATTACCATATAATGTTAATTATATGGATTTTCTACAACACATGTATAAAATAACAACGATGAATAATCAACCATCATCCAAAGTGCATTCTATACTGTATAAGCATCAAATATAAATATTCAACGCTTATAACAGTCTGTCAATCGATCGACATACAACTAAACAATCGGGATTAGTGTACGTCAAATATCATCCCAATACCCGTGTGGGGTTTTCAAACAATCAAAACAGATTTTACTTGTGCAGTTGGGCGATGTGTAAAATTTATCGTCCCAATCAATATCAGTCAAATATGTGTATATAAACAAATCGTTCGATTTGTTTATATTAATCTATTTCATTTCACATACACGTATAAAAATATTTTTAACTATATAAATATTTTATTTTATTTCACACCACATCACACAATCAACTACACATCAAAACCAAACAAACAAGCATACAAGCCGTCCATGGTCTGTGGACGACGGGTGTCGGGTGCTATTAAACACCGTCTGCATCCTAGTATATATTTTAACTAGAAAAATTAAATTAAAGGTGAGAAGTTCTCACCGAGGGTTCCACTCCTCCATAGAAATTTCTGAAATTCAGAACAGTCTGGATTTGCCCGTACTTCCAACGTAGTCTTCTCCACGCTGTTCATATTAAAATCACATTTTTAATATGATGTTCTATCCATTAAAAATCAAATTTTTAATACTCTACCAATATAAAAATCATATTCTTATTCTTTCTATAATATAAAAATCATATTTTTATTCTTTCTATAATATAAAAATCATATTTTTCTAGACAAAGATCATATATTTTTCTAATCAAAGATCATATCTTTTCATAACAAAAATCGTATATTTTTCTAATCAACGCTAATTTTATTTTCAAAACTGAAATTAAAACCATGGTCATTTATTTTTAAACTAATGCTATTTTTATTTATTTATATATATATATATAAAAGAACTGATTTTAAAAACAACAATGCTAATTCAATGAAATTTACACTGCGCCTTCTTGCTCCAGGAAAAATCGAGCTGTTCAAAATTCCACTTTCTTCCTCGTTTACCCTCTGTTAAATGCTTCAGGTCCTTCACGAACCAGTACCCCAAAAAGATCGACACTAGGGCTTGAGCTCGCTGCCGCGTCGAGACATCAGCAGCAGATCGGAGCGTGCCACTTGGAGGAGAGCGCGGGTCTGCCAGGGGGGCGTCGCAGGTGGAATGGGGGTCGCTCAGGTGGTCGGGCTGTGGGGGTTGGTTGCGGTTTGGGGAAGAAAGGGTGGTCTCACGGTTTCGCGAGTTGGAGGTAGAAGGAGGGGAAGAGGGAGGAGCGGCGGAGGAAGGGAATCGGGGGAGGGCTGGCGCCGCCGGCGATGGTATGAACGGAGGAGGAAATCGAGATGGCGTCGCCGATTTGGGGGGGGGAGAACTGGGTATCGGGTTTTTCTTAAAAAGGGGGGCGCGGTTAAGTTTGGCTAGGGTTTGACCCTTCTAGCCTTATATAGTTATATTTAATAATAATATTAAATTCCCATTTTAACTTTCTAATGAAATTTTCTCATTTGAACTCGAAACAAACTCCAACGACTGTCGTCCCTAGCTAATTACCCATCATTCCGAACACAATGGGATATGTATCATAAGCTGATTCGATCCTTTCGATCAGTTTTCGTCAAAATCAAAATATAACTCTATATATTGAATTTGAACTCGCATTTCAATTTACCGGGGTCACATACTAACTCGAAAAATTCCAGAAATATATTTTCTAGCTTCATATTGACGATACGGTCCTAACAAAACTAGTTTCGTCCGATTCTGAGACCGTTTGAAAAATGACCATTTTCCAGTCGATTAAAATCAATTGAAACTGGTCAAACGCGTTTTCCTTTGCCACGCTCACATATTGATTCGAAAAATTACGAAAATTGGAATCTAGCAATAACTTGACATCATGGATCCAACAAAAGTGGTTTCGTCGAAAACCAAGGTCGTTTGCAATATTTCCATTTTTAAGGGCCAGAATTCCATAGTGACTATTCTGAATTTTCATTTGGGCATATCTTTTGATTCCCGCTATGAAATTTTGATTTTTCGAATTCGTTGGAAAGATATTCTCAATTAGATTCTAATATTTTTGGTTTTGCTAAATTCTGGTTTATTTTGCACCCGGTACATTCATTTGAACTTTGAAATCGAATTATCGAACTACCGCGCCATTTTCAATTCCTTTTATAATTATAAATAAATATTTATATTCTAACGACGATCTATATAAATATACGTTTGAATTATATTCAAAATAAATTTCTCGTCGTTATTATTTAAAATAATTCATTTTAAATATTCAAAATTCATTAAAATTGCCAAAATAAAAATTTTAAATTGGCTCAGATTTCCGGGTTGTTACAATCTCCCCCACTTAAAACTTTTCGTCCCCGAAAAGGAATGAAGCCGAAAGTTGTTTAACAAATCAACTCCACTTCCTGTATTTTCATTATGGCTTGAATTCTTCAACTTTTCAGTTTCTAAGAACTTTTCAAATTTTTCAAAAATTTGGCTAACACCCTAAATTTTCGAAAAATTTCGCCATAACCTCCCCTGCACCGGGAAAATCCTGAAATTGCCATACAGGCCCTCTGATCTCAAAAAGAAAAAGAAAAAGCCAAGCAGCTAGCCAATCGGCTCATAAAATCATCATCACCCAAACAAAACAGTAAATTGTGGTAAACATGTACCTATTTGTCGGGCAAACAATTTTATTCTTCTGCTCTAGCCTCTTTGCTATGACCTGTTCAATGTAAGTACATGTATATGCAAGCAAATGCGACCAAATTTCAATACAATTCACTTTTTGATCAATTTGGCTAAATGGTTAAAATTTTAATTAATCAAGCCATAATCAAACAACACAATCATCAATCAATTAGTTGATTATCATTTAAAATTCATAATTTCGATACATAGTCAAAAATCAGATTTTTGATGCCAAATCACAACAATAGGCCCTATCTAATTTTGGTTCTCATACCAGTCTAATGGAAATATATAGATATCACACCTTCAACACTCGAATATAAATGCTGATGATGATGCACCATCATCAGGATTATCCCCGGGTGACTGGAGTGCGATTCTATATATATCCAGTATATTAAAACTTCGAATATACGTTTTCAAGGCGCATATGCAAAATCTTTATATATTGGATTGTCCAAATTCAATATAAAATAAATATTCAAATACGTATATAACGATTTAAATTTCAAAACAAAATTGGTTTTCATTTTTATTTTAAAAATTTACTCTTCACACTCGTTCTAGGATACTACTGATCTCATCTCTAACGAATCATTCTCATTGGATATTACTAATCCAATATCTGATGAATTCTTTCGTATGGTTCTAATGGTCTTGTTCTCTGAGCTTTGTAAACCAAAGCTCTGATACCAACTGTAAATACCCGTAACTTCCCCGTGAAGGAAAGAGCGGATACTTCGAGAACAACACACACAAAAACGCAGACAGAAGAACATTTCATTGTATATTACAACAATTCCATCAGAATACAAGAATATACAGAGTATAAATAAATAAATATTACACAGAAAATATCATAGATTACAATAAATTACATAGCAGCTGAAAATAATACAAAATACAACTGAATGAGATATACGGATACAAAGCTTTCCGGATATCGTTCCAGCTGTAAACCAGGATCCTGTGAATATAAATCTGCAAAACCAAAACTACTAGCTGCCTGTGTTAAAATAAGGGCACCCAGAGTTTAGGTCAAAACAATAAACTCCAGGTCAGTCATGGGACTGGTGTGAGAACTAGAACAGTTATTAATCTTTATTTTTAAAGTAAGGTAAATCAAGGGACCACGCCGTATAACACGGAACGAGTTTCCTCCCAAGAATACCAGTGCATAAAACAAACATCGCAATGCTAAATAGAGAAAAATGAAGCTATTATAAGACCCAGGTCCTATCACACAATGCAACGCAAGCCGGGGGATAGGGTTTTCCCTTATAATAGCCAAACATGCTTAGTACGTTTAAAACAAATCATTGGATACTATAATAAGTGCATAGTGTATAAAACAACTTCAAATCATAAGTATCAATCATAGACGACATGGGTACCATATATCATGTCGCCATACTAGTTCTACAATTAAAATCGCAAAATCACGTATTTGGAAGTTTGATTTCCATCTATGAACCGAGGCAAAAGATAGTCCTCTACCGATTCGAGACTGTCTAGCCTGAGCCTCAGGACCCAGACACAGGTGAGCCCTTGGAGCGACAGGGCCGGTCCACCGATGAGGATTAAAATGCCTGAACACTACGTTTCCCCACCCTTTGGGGCGTAAATGAGCCAACGAATGACTCCATCGAACCCGGATCGTCCGATCAAACCGAAACGCCTCGCAACAGCAACAACCACATAAGTCAAACTCGTCAGGGCGTGTAAAACCACTGACGTCACTTTTAGCTAGAAAGAAACGCATGTCCTTCCTGATGTCCTTCTCCCGTTTTTGGTTCACAACCGGGGTGTGAAACTCGGGAAGTAAACGTTACACAAAGCTACGCCACAAAGGCCGTGCTTCGATCATCAACCACAAGACTTTGCTTTTCAACAGAAGCCTTGATCATTTGCCACTTAAGCATGCCACACAGGCAATTCACTCTATGCGTTTGATATCCATCAGTATATAACCCCTGAGCTCGTACGTCTCAGAGAAGGGCGTTAAGCAAGAGAATACATTCTTTATCGCCAAACAGATATATATTTAATAGAAATCAATCACACAGACTAAAATCCAATGTCAGACACACAGTCCATTTACAAGTTCGTTCTGGGTTTGAACGAAACCGGAGGCACCTAGTACCCCGCATATCCATCGATCTCCAAGTACGTCTGGACGATCACCAACTGATTCCCTCCTCTTGGGTGTACGACCCAATCAAGATCATCAGTAATTATCCAAACGACGTGAAGACCTCTGGTCTTTAACCACCGTCTTCATCTTCGACTTATCGTCGTATCAGTTATTCAGAACGGGATAAACCCGGTCTTTCCGAATAACTCGCGTATATAGTAAACAAGTGTTACACAAACACAACATACTCCTTATTCCAATTCATCAGCCACTAACCGTAAATTAGTAAGAGAACAATTCCCCAAATATTAACCCCGAAGGCCGAAACCAACATCAGATCAATATCCAGAAAACCATTCTGCTTATCTAACCGACAGTTAGTTTCTAAATTTCACATTCTTAGGGAAAGATTCCCATTAATTTTATCAAAGATAAATTCCTTTAAATTTATTCTTTAATCATCCTTTTAAAATCAATTCAAACCAAATTTTGGTTTATCCAAACTAGTCGGGATTAACGAACCTTACCGAAGTAATCATTTGTTTTAATTTCCCAATCCCAACCTATTCATCCCATGAAGTAAAACTGGTAATACTTCATATCCAACACCACGGTGTTATCGGTAAATTCAATTACCATTTCACGTTCAAATTTAATTATAGATTTAACTATCGCCTGGAGCAAAACTGGGGATACTCCATTCTCGATCTTTTCAATCTAATTAAAGATTCATCACAACTCCACTTAGTTTTAATCTTTAACTGGGTTAAAGAATCAGTGTCCTTTAAAACACGGTTCAAGATAAACCCCAAAATCTCATTTCAATCAGTCCCTAACCGTAAATAGCAAGTGAGCAATTCCCTAAGTATTAACCCCGAAGGCCGAAACCAACATCAGATCAATACCCCAGAAACCATTCAACATAACTAATCTCCAGTTAGTGTAAAGACCCACAAATTCCCACCCTTTGAATCGACCATAAACCACACAGGTCTGACCCAAAAGGTGAAAATCTACGAATACTTTAACTTTGGGGATACAACATATCAGAACAAAAACACAGATTTTTATAACATCAATAATAAATGTTACATCAGAGTACAGAATATATCAGAGTACATCGATAAATAATACAGCGGAAGAAACATTTAAATTAAATTAAATACATTGCAGCGGAACTAATCTCAGCGGAAGGCCATCAATATTCTGGACCCGACTTCAGACTTCAATCCAGGATCCTGCTTAACTATATCTGCAAAAAGCTACTCGACTGCCCGTGTGGAAAGAGGGCACCCGAGTTTGCAAAGTGAAACAAACTACAGGTCAGTCGTGGGACTGGTGTGAGAATTCTTAACTAGTTTAACTAATAGTAATAAGGCAAATCCAAGGACCACGCCGCTAACGCGGAACGGGTTTACTCCAATGGATTGCCGTGCATAATAAAGTAAATCATTAAACAACGCAATGTCTTTTTGGAAAAATGAAACCATTATAAGACCCAAGTCCCATCACACAATGCAACGCACACCAGAGGATAGGGTTTTACCTTATAATGGTCAAAAGATGCTTGATACGTAAAAAACGATAGTATTATTAGTGTGTATATGTTTTAAATAAAAACATTTCAATCATAAGTATCAATCCTAGACGGCATGGGTACCATATATCATGTCACCAATACTAGTTCTACAATCAAAACCGCAAGGTCGTATTGGAAATTGGATTTCCATCATGAGTCGAGGCTAGGGGCAAGCTCCTCTCCGATTCGAGACACTCTAACAAATGCCTCAGGATTCCCCGCAGTGAACCCTTGGATGCGGTAGGGCCGGTCCCCGCCTATGGGCAGTGGATTAGTTATGCCTGAACACACGTTTCCCGGTCCCTTTGTACCTATAGTATGACCACCAACGGCCTATAAAAAAAACGAGGCGCCTCAAAATCCATCATCCACATAAGTAAAATGTCAGGGCTGGTAGGTCACTGACACCACTCTAGCTAGAAAGAAACGTGTGCACTCCCTACGGTCCATATCCCGTTTTTGACTCATACCGGGGTGTGAGGCTCGCGAAGTCACGATATACACAAAGCTATGCCTAAACAGACTATGCTTTGATCATCATCCACAAGGCCTGCTTTTCAACAAAGCCTTGATCATTGCATCTTAGCATGCCACATCATCACTCCATATCACACTACCAATCCTTTGCCGAAATATATGAACGGGTGTTAAGCAAAAGAATAAATTCTCCGCCACCAAACATCCATACATTTGACAGAAGATTAATAACATGATATATAATGGAGTACGATGTCAGACACACGATCCATTTATAAGCTTATGCTCTGGGTCTGAGTGAAAGCCAAACCCGTACAAATCAAAACTACGTCCGGGCAACTCCTACTATTACCTTATCATGGTAGCGAGCCATTCTAATGCAACAGTCATCATCGTCCATTCGATGTGGAGATTTGACGGTCTTCTATCGCCGTCTTCCAATCTTGGATTATTAACGTCGTTTAATTATTTGGAATGAGATGAACTCGGGCTTTCCAAATAATCCTCGTATATATACATATATATATATTTAAAATCTTTCTTACACATTAATAATTATTTTTATTAAAGATTCATTCCTATTTTAATTATTTAAAATAATTAAATTTTTATATAACGACGCCTTAAGTCCATGGGCGACTATGGCGCTGCATTCAACCAATTTTGATTTTCACATTTCTCAGAACCTAACTGTTGGATCTTAACGTAATATATATCATTGGAAAGATTTTTCCAAGACGGTCCTAACGGTTTCAGTTTCAAGAAAATCCGACGGTCGGATCTTCTTGTATAGTCATTTAAAAGTACGATTTCAAAACGCAAACGACCGCGCTTGATTCGTTTAATTTTATATATATATAAATATATATACAAATAATTCGTTTAATTTATCGTTCTTACATTCATCTCCCCTTTTCCTTTATTCCTTTTCTTTTTTTCCACTTCTTAATCTTACATGAAAAAGGTAATTTATAATTAGACGGTGAATTATTCCCTTTTATTTTATTTTTATTTTTAAAATCTTTATAATTTACATTAAAACGTAAATTATAATTCATCGCTCTATTTATTCCATTTCATCTTTCAATTATATTATGATTCCATTTACATATATAAAATACTCATTCTCTTTCTAAATGCATTCTCAATCTCAATTACATCCAAAATGTAATTTTATTTTACGATGACATTTCCATTCTATTCACATTATAAATAATGTACATGTCCTACGATGAAAAATTCTCTTTTAATATGCATTAAAAATAATGTATTTTTATCCTACGGTATGTTTTTCTTTTTATTAACATTGAAAATAATGTTACCTTAACATACAATGCATTTTCTATTTTTATTAACATTGAAAATAATGTTAATTTAACGCATAAAAAAATGTATATTTTGATACATCGCAAATTCCTACTTTATATTTACAAAATAAAGAGTAAACCTTGTCATGCGGTGAATTCCTACCTTATTTTACAAATAAAAAGTAAATCTTATCATACAGTGAAAATGCCAACTTACTTTTACCAATAAAAGTGTACGCCTTATCATGTGGTGAAAATACTCTAATATTAACATTATAAATAAATGTTAATGCCAATTTCTCTTACAATGTAAATTTCTCTTTTTATACATACATTAATAAAAGTGTGTTAATACATATTGTGCAATCTTCTTTTTAATCAATATCAAAAATAATGTTAAACAATCTTTTCTTTTTATATAACATTAAAATAATGTTAATAAATCATATGGTCCATTCTCTTTTAATATTTACATTAGAATAATGTAAATCAATCTTTCCTTTTCATATACATTTATAAATAATGTACATTTTTCTTACGAGGTAAATTATCTTTTGTTTAACATTATAAATAATGTTAATCTTACATACGGTTCAATTCCTTTTTATTAACATTAAAAATAATGTTAAATTTACATACGGTTCAATTTCTTTTTCTTTTATTTACATGTATACTGTAAATGTCTTTTATTCTTTTCTCTTTACACTAAAAATGTAAATTCTCTTTTTATTTTTCATTTGCATAGAAAATGTAAATGTTTCTTTTTATTTTACATTTACATAAAAATGTAAATGTTTTTCTTTATTCTCTTTTTACATAAGAAAATGTACATATTGCTTTTTTTTCCTTTACATTAGAAAGTAATGTTACTTTTCTTATTTCCTATACATTAGGAATAATGTTTCTTTTTCTTATTTTCTTTACATTAGAAAATAATGTAACTTTTTCTTATTTTCTTTACATTAGAAAATATACATATTTTATTCTTTTTCTTTTATTTTACATTAGAAAATGTTAATGTATTTTTTTCTTTTTCTTTTTAACAAAGAAAATGTTTGAAATTATTTTTCTTTTAACAAAGAAAATGTTAATGTCTTTTTCTTTTTAACAAAGAAAATGTTTATGTCTTTTTCTTTTTAACAAAGAAAATGTTTGAAAAGTCAATCTATATTTCTATGTAATATTTGCATTGTAAAATGCAAATAAAAAGGGGAATTTCATTTCTAATATAGACGTCTTTTCTAGTGCAAACATTTCTAATCTGAATATAATTTCTAATGCACATGTTTGATTCATTTCAACTATATAATATGACACTAGTATTGGGTGTCACTACAACCATATTAACACAACCATATAGATTAACGCCACAGTGATTTTTTTTTTTGGGTGTCGCTATAATCATATTAACCCAACTAGATAAATTAACATAACAGTGGAATTTTGGGGGGTTCACTACACCCATATAAACACAACGATGAAATATGTGATACAATACTCAAGTTATCGCTACAGTGGTTTTTTTGGTGTCATAATATCCAAATTAACACGACGGTGTAAATTGCGCCATCACACTATTTTAACACAAGTACAATTGGGTGTAGTCCTGATGAGTCACAATAAAGGTCCCAACTTCACTTTTATTTGTAAATGAAAATGGATATTTAAACTCACATTTTATATTATACATAAAAGTAAAGGTTAAACTTGCATTCCATTATGTTCACCAAAACCAAAATAAAAATTAGTATTTTGATTTGTGCATAAGATAAACATTTGCTTTTATTTTAGTAAGCAAAATAAAGATAAAAATTGTCCTTTAATTTATGACCATAAAAATTGTTCTTTTTATCTTGTTGACAAAACCAACATAAAAATTGGTCTTTTTATTATGTTAACAAAAATAAACATAAACATTGGTCTTAACAGAAGCAACATAAAAATTGGTCATTTTATTTTGTTAACAAAAGAAACATAAGATTTAGTCTTTTTATTTTGTTAACAAAAGAAACATAAAATTTAGTCTTTTTACTTTGTCAACAAAAACTATGTTAAAATTGTCCTTTTTATTTTAACAACAAAATTAAATGTTAAACTTGAAAACAAAATAAACAAACAAGATTGTATGTCTTAATTTTATTTAAGAAAATAGAATGAAAATAAAAACCAAAATTAAAGTAAAACTTTGTCATTTATGTTTTGTAAATAAAATTTTAGCCTCAAATAGAACGGAGCAAAGATAGAAATAAGATGGGAATTTTATTATGACTACATCAAGATTTTACAGGTCTGACTAACATAGTTATTCCATAGTATCACCACACATTCCAATGACCACGTGAACATCGCATACAAATATCACCATAACACAGATCAAGAACAATAGTATACAAATCAGAATCTCACGATTAACATTAACATATAATTATTTAATTTAGATCAGAGTTCTCACCTTGATTAGCAGGAAAAAAAATCATTTACGTCTGCTGCTTTTTAATTTCGAGAATCAGAAAGTTTGATCCAAAATTTCGGCGAATCCGAGCGCTGTATGACAAAACTAATGGTATGTGTAGCTTCGTATCGTTGAGACCTTCGTTCTGATATTTAATTTGCTATGGTTTGGAGAGGTTTGATTTTCATCATGTATTTTGAGGAGAAGAGAGCCGCCATTGCAAAGAGCAGGAAGAGGGAACTTAGAATTAGATTTTAGAGGATGATTAGGGTTAGGGAATATGAGACATTATTTAGGAGTAGGTAGTTTTCAGTTTAGGCCCATGTGTGTTTTAAAATTTAATATTTTATTTACATTTAAGTCCATTTTTACCGTCTTAAATTTCGTACGTTTGGTGCCTTTTTATGCAGCTACTTATGTATCCAACCACTAATTGTTCCTTTTATTAACTTTTTGTCTTCTTGTGCATAAAAAGAAGCTAGTTAGGAGAGAGATTTAATTTTAAATACATATATAAATACACCCACACACACAAGCATATAGATATATACAAACATATACGCATTAGTATTTTTTTTTTAATATATACAACTCCTAATATATTCATTAATTCTATATTCTAATGACAAAACGAATAAGATGGAAAGAAAGTTTAGATAATATCACATACTAAAAATAATGTAATTTTTGATTTACATGTAAGTTCATCAATATAATTTAGTCATACACACATACGAAGAAAATAATCAAAATAGAGATATATTTTGATGACAAAATGTTTCCTCTTATAGCGCAATTAATGCGCACACTCTCGGTGGATTTTTTTTATTTTGAGCAATGGAAATTACTTGTAACCTTTTAGGGTGTTACATTAGCTATCTAAATACATTGGTTAATATATATATATATATACATATATATATATAGAGAGAGAGAGAGAGAGTCTATGTATGCATGTAAATTTTTTATTAAATAATTTATGCACTATGAAATTAACATTGAATAATAAATGTTATTTTTCTTGCATGATGCATGATGCATGCTTTTCTATTTCCCTTTTTTATTGAATAATAAATGTTATTATTAACCATGAAATTAACTTTCAGCGCTTTCCTATTTTTCTTGCAAATTTACTGCTAATTTGGATTTAGTACTTACACAAAAAAAATACTATATATATTTATTATTTTGTTGATGATTTTCTTTCATCTAAACTTTCGATCATAACCTTTCTCGAATATATTTTCCACGATTACAATCAATGTTATTAGACATATGTTTAATGACAACTACTGTTTATACAAAAGCAATATAACAGCTTTGTATAAGTTTAATCCTTCACTTAAAGCAATTGTGGCATGCAAGGTAAGTTAATTTTTGTGTACATTTGAAACTTGCCACCATAGGTTATATCTCCGTATGCATGCCATTTAATTCTATGCATGTTAATTAATAAAATTTTTTCTTTTTGTTACATTTTTTTTCTATGTAATTTTCTTTTGAATTTAGAATAATAATTAAACGTTGATAAGAGAGCCACCTTGTGCTTAGTCAACGAATTTATTTACTTCGTAACCTACCTAATATGAAGTGTAAACCAATAACTTGCTACAATGTGAGGAAAACATGGAACAAATACATGGCTCAAATTAGAAAGGAAAGAGACATATTGAATATTTGTTTTACAATAAACATATTGAAAAAGGTGCTATTAAGATTGAGTCCATAACGTATATATATATATATATATATTTTATGTATAAAAAAAATTATGTAAAGGATGTCATATTTAAAATAAATTGTTTAAAATATTCTAAATTCACTAAATTGACCAAAAATAGTATTTTATTTTTGTACCAAAAATTCAGGGTCGTTACAATCTTCCCCACTTAAAAACTTTTCGTCCTCGAAAAGGAATGAAGCTAAAAGTTGGTTAATTAAATAACTAATTTATATATATACTTTCTCCATTGGTTTAAATAATTTCATTAGTTGACTAACTTTCAAATATATAACTTTTTATATATTCAAAATCATATTTTCCAAAATAGAGTATAATTAATCACAAATACGTATATTATAGGCTTGCTACTCCCAACTCATTCTAGGGCATTACTTACCCCATCTCTAATGAGTTTTCTCATTCTAGGATAATGCTGATCCTATCTCTAATGAGTATTCTTATTGGATATTACTAATCCAATCTCTGATGAGTCTTTTGTTCAGTTCTAATGAGTTGTACCCCAAAGATTTGAGCTAACCAAAGCTCTGATACCACCTGTAAAGACCCACAAATTCCCACCCTTTGAATCGACCATAAACCACACAGGTCTGACCCAAAAGGTGAAAATCTACGAATACTTTAACTTTGGGGATACAACATATCAGAACAAAAACACAGACTTTTATAACATCAATAATAAATGTTACATCAGAGTACAGAATATATCAGAGTACATCGATAAATAATACAGCGGAAGAAACATTTAAATTAAATTAAATACATTGCAGCGGAACTAATCTCAGCGGAAGGCCATCAATATTCTGGACCCGGCTTCAGACTTCAATCCAGGATCCTGCTTAACTATATCTGCAAAAAGCTACTCGACTGCCCGTGTGGAAAGAGGGCACCCGAGTTTGCAAAGTGAAACAAACTACAGGTCAGTCGTGGGACTGGTGTGAGAATTCTTAACTAGTTTAACTAATAGTAATAAGGCAAATCCAAGGACCACGCCGCTAACGCGGAACGGGTTTACTCCAATGGATTGCCGTGCATAATAAAGTAAATCGTTAAACAACGCAATGTCTTTTTGGAAAAATGAAACCATTATAAGACCCAAGTCCCATCACACAATGCAACGCACACCAGAGGATAGGGTTTTACCTTATAATGGTCAAAAGATGCTTGATACGTAAAAAACGATAGTATTATTAGTGTGTATATGTTTTAAATAAAAACATTTCAATCATAAGTATTAATCCTAGACGGCATGGGTACCATATATCATGTCGCCAATACTAGTTCTACAATCAAAACCGCAAGGTCGTATTGGAAATTGGATTTCCACCATGAGTCGAGGCTAGGGGCAAGCTCCTCTCCGATTCGAGACACTCTAGCAAATGCCTCAGGATTCCCCGCAGTGAACTCTTGGATGCGGTAGGGCCGGTCCCCGCCTATGGGCAGTGGATTAGTTATGCCTGAACACACGTTTCCCGGTCCCTTTGGACCTATAGTATGACCACCAACGGCCTATAAAAAAAACGAGGCACCTCAAAATCCATCATCCACATAAGTAAAATGTCAGGGCTGGTAGGTCACTGACACCACTCTAGCTAGAAAGAAACGTGTGCACTCCCTACGGTCCATATCCCGTTTTTGACTCATACCGGGGTGTGAGGCTCGCGAAGTCACGATATACAAAAAGCTATGCCTAAACAGACTATGCTTTGATCATCATCCACAAGGCCTGCTTTTCAACAAAGCCTTGATCATTGCATCTTAGCATGCCACATCATCACTCCATATCACACTACCAATCCTTTGCCGAAATATATGAACGGGTGTTAAGCAAAAGAATAAATTCTCCGCCACCAAACATCCATACATTTGACAGAAGATTAATAACATGATATATAATGGAGTACGATGTCAGACACACGATCCATTTATAAGCTTATGCTCTGGGTCTGAGCGAAAGCCAAACCCGTACAAATCAACACTACGTCCGGGCAACTCCTACTATTACCTTATCATGGTAGCGAGCCATTCTAATGCAACAGTCATCATCGTCCATTCGATGTGGAGATTTGACGGTCTTCTATCGCCGTCTTCCAATCTTGGATTATTAACGTCGTTTAATTATTTGGAATGAGATGAACTCGGGCTTTCCAAATAATCCTCGTATATATACATATATATATATATATATATATTTAAAATCTTTCTTACACATTAATAATTATTTTTATTAAAGATTCATTCCTATTTTAATTATTTAAAATAATTAAATTTTTATATAACGACGCCTTAAGTCCATGGGCGACTATGGCGCTGCATTCAACCAATTTTGATTTTCACATTTCTCAGAACCTAACTGTTGGATCTTAACGTAATATATATCATTGGAAAGATTTTTCCAAGACGGTCCTAACGGTTTCAGTTTCAAGAAAATCCGACGGTCGGATCTTCTTGTATAGTCACTTAAAAGTACGATTTCAAAACGCGAACGACCGCGCTTGATTCGTTTAATTTTATATATATATAAATATATATACAAATAATTCGTTTAATTTATCGTTCTTACATTCATCTCCCCTTTTCCTTTATTCCTTTTCTTTTTTTTTCCACTTCTTAATCTTACATGAAAAAGGTAATTTATAATTAGACGGTGAATTATTCCCTTTTATTTTATTTTTATTTTTAAAATCTTTATAATTTACATTAAAACGTAATTTATAATTCATCGCTCTATTTATTCCATTTCATCTTTCAATTATATTATGATTCCATTTACATATATAAAATACTCATTCTCTTTCTAAATGCATTCTCAATCTCAATTACATCCAAAATGTAATTTTATTTTACGGTGACATTTCCATTCTATTCACATTATAAATAATGTACATGTCCTACGATGAAAAATTCTCTTTTAATATGCATTAAAAATAATGTATTTTTATCCTACGGTATGTTTTTCTTTTTATTAACATTGAAAATAATGTTACCTTAACATACAATGCATTTTCTATTTTTATTAACATTGAAAATAATGTTAATTTAACGCATAAAAAAATGTATATTTTGATACATCGCAAATTCCTACTTTATATTTACAAAATAAAGAGTAAACCTTGTCATGCGGTGAATTCCTACCTTATTTTACAAATAAAAAGTAAATCTTATCATACAGTGAAAATGCCAACTTACTTTTACCAATAAAAGTGTACGCCTTATCATGTGGTGAAAATACTCTAATATTAACATTATAAATAAATGTTAATGCCAATTTCTCTTACAATGTAAATTTCTCTTTTTATACATACATTAATAAAAGTGTGTTAATACATACTGTGCAATCTTCTTTTTAATCAATATCAAAAATAATGTTAAACAATCTTTTCTTTTTATATAACATTAAAATAATGTTAATAAATCATATGGTCCATTCTCTTTTAATATTTACATTAGAATAATGTAAATCAATCTTTCCTTTTCAT
Organism: Allium sativum; assembly: GCA_030737875.1. Lineage (NCBI taxonomy): Eukaryota > Viridiplantae > Streptophyta > Magnoliopsida > Asparagales > Amaryllidaceae > Allium > Allium sativum. The sequence goes on from CM060920.1 coordinate 90,674,317, forward strand.
ATACATTTATAAATAATGTACATTTTTCTTACGAGGTAAATTATCTTTTGTTTAACATTATAAATAATGTTAATCTTACATACGGTTCAATTCCTTTTTATTAACATTAAAAATAATGTTAAATTTACATACGGTTCAATTTCTTTTTCTTTTATTTACATGTATACTGTAAATGTCTTTTATTCTTTTCTCTTTACACTAAAAATGTAAATTCTCTTTTTATTTTTCATTTGCATAGAAAATGTAAATGTTTCTTTTTATTTTACATTTACATAAAAATGTAAATGTTTTTCTTTATTCTCTTTTTACATAAGAAAATGTACATATTGCTTTTTTTTCCTTTACATTAGAAAATAATGTTACTTTTCTTATTTCCTATACATTAGGAATAATGTTTCTTTTTCTTATTTTCTTTACATTAGAAAATAATGTAACTTTTTCTTATTTTCTTTACATTAGAAAATATACATATTTTATTCTTTTTCTTTTATTTTACATTAGAAAATGTTAATGTATTTTTTTCTTTTTCTTTTTAACAAAGAAAATGTTTGAAATTATTTTTCTTTTAACAAAGAAAATGTTAATGTCTTTTTCTTTTTAACAAAGAAAATGTTTATGTCTTTTTTTTTTTAACAAAGAAAATGTTTGAAAAGTCAATCTATATTTCTATTTAATATTTGCATTGTAAAATGCAAATAAAAAGGGGAATTTCATTTCTAATATAGACGTCTTTTCTAGTGCAAACATTTCTAATCTGAATATAATTTCTAATGCACATGTTTGATTCATTTCAACTATATAATATGACACTAGTATTGGGTGTCACTACAACCATATAGATTAACGCCACAGTGAATTTTTTTTTTTTTTTGGGTGTCGCTATAATCATATTAACCCAACTAGATAAATTAACATAACAGTGGAATTTTGGGGGGTTCACTACACCCATATAAACACAACGATGAAATATGTGATACAATACTCAAGTTATCGCTACGGTGGTTTTTTTGGTGTCATAATATCCAAATTAACACGACGGTGTAAATTGCGCCATCACACTATTTTAACACAAGTACAATTGGGTGTAGTCCTGATGAGTCACAATAAAGGTCCCAACTTCACTTTTATTTGTAAATGAAAATGGATATTTAAACTCACATTTTATATTATACATAAAAGTAAAGGTTAAACTTGCATTCCATTATGTTCACCAAAACCAAAATAAAAATTAGTATTTTGATTTGTGCATAAGATAAACATTTGCTTTTATTTTAGTAAGCAAAATAAAGATAAAAATTGTCCTTTAATTTATGACCATAAAAATTGTTCTTTTTATCTTGTTGACAAAACCAACATAAAAATTGGTCTTTTTATTATGTTAACAAAAATAAACATAAACATTGGTCTTAACAGAAGCAACATAAAAATTGGTCATTTTATTTTGTTAACAAAAGAAACATAAGATTTAGTCTTTTTATTTTGTTAACAAAAGAAACATAAAATTTAGTCTTTTTACTTTGTCAACAAAAACTATGTTAAAATTGTCCTTTTTATTTTAACAACAAAATTAAATGTTAAACTTGAAAACAAAATAAACAAACAAGATTGTATGTCTTAATTTTATTTAAGAAAATAGAATGAAAATAAAAACCAAAATTAAAGTAAAACTTTGTCATTTATGTTTTGTAAATAAAATTTTAGCCTCAAATAGAACGGAGCAAAGATAGAAATAAGATGGGAATTTTATTATGACTACATCAAGATTTTACAGGTCTGACTAACATAGTTATTCCATAGTATCACCACACATTCCAATGACCACGTGAACATCGCATACAAATATCACCATAACACAGATCAAGAACAATAGTATACAAATCAGAATCTCACGATTAACATTAACATATAATTATTTAATTTAGATCAGAGTTCTCACCTTGATTAGCGGGAAAAAAAAATCATTTACGTTTGCTGCTTTTTAATTTCGAGAATCAGAAAGTTTGATCCAAAATTTCGGCGAATCCGAGCGCTGTATGACAAAACTAATGGTATGTGTAGCTTCGTATCGTTGAGACCTTCGTTCTGATATATAATTTGCTATGGTTTGGAGAGGTTTGATTTTCATCATGTATTTTGAGGAGAAGAGAGCCGCCATTGCAAAGAGCAGGAAAAGGGAACTTAGAATTAGATTTTAGAGGATGATTAGGGTTAGGGAATATGAGACATTATTTAGGAGTAGGTAGTTTTCAGTTTAGGCCCATGTGTGTTTTAAAATTTAATATTTTATTTACATTTAAGTCCATTTTTACCGTCTTAAATTTCGTACGTTTGGTGCCTTTTTATGCAGCTACATATGTATCCAACCACTAATTGTTCCTTTTATTAACTTTTTGTCTTCTTGTGCATAAAAAGAAGCTAGTTAGGAGAGAGATTTAATTTTAAATACATATATAAATACACCCACACACACAAGCATATAGATATATACAAACATATACGCATTAGTATTTTTTTTTAATATATACAACTTCTAATATATGCATTAATTCTATATTCTAATGACAAAACGAATAAGATGGAAAGAAAGCTTAGATAATATCACATACTAAAAATAATGTAATTTTTGATTTACATGTAAGTTCATCAATATAATATAGTCATACACACATACGAAGAAAATAATCAAAATAGAGATATATTTTGATGACAAAATGTTTCCTCTTATAGTGCAATTAATGTGCACACTCTCGGTGGATTTTTTATTTTATTTTGAGCAATGGAAATTACTTGTAACCTTTTAGGGTGTTACATTAGCTATCTAAATACATTGGTTAATATATATATATACATATATATATAGAGAGAGAGAGAGTCTATGTATGCATGTAAATTTTTTATTAAATAATTTATGCACTATGAAATTAACATTGAATAATAAATGTTATTTTTCTTGCATGATGCATGATGCATGATGCATGCTTTTCTATTTCCCTTTTTTATTGAATAATAAATGTTATTATTAACCATGAAATTAACTTTCAGCGCTTTCCTATTTTTCTTGCAAATTTACTGCTAATTTGGATTTAGTACTTACACAAAAAAAAATACTATATATATTTATTATTTTGTTGATGATTTTCTTTCACTCTAAACTTTCGATCATAACCTTTCTCGAATATATTTTCCATGATTACAATCAATGTTATTATACATATGTTTAATGACAACTACTGTTTATACAAAAGCAATATAACAGGTTTGTATAAGTTTAATCCTTCACTTAAAGCAATTGTGGCATGCAAGGTAAGTTAATTTTTGTGTACATTTGAAACTTGCCACCATAGGTTATATCTCCGTATGCATGCCATTTAATTCTATGCATGTTAATTAATAAATTTTTTTCTTTTTGTTACATTTTTTTTTCTATGTAATTTTCTTCTGAATTTAGAATAATAATTAAACGTTGATAAGAGAGACACCTTGTGCTTAGTCAACGAATTTATTTACTTCGTAACCTACCTAATATGAAGTGTAAACCAATAACTTGCTACAATGTGAGGAAAACATGGAACAAATACATGGCTCAAATTAGAAAGGAAAGAGACATATTGAATATTTGTTTTACAATAAACATATTGAAAAAGGTGCTATTAAGATTGAGTCCATAACGTATATATATATATATATATATATTTTGTGTATAAAAAAAATTATGTAAAGGATGTCATATTTAAAATAAATTGTTTAAAATATTCTAAATTCACTAAATTGACCAAAAATAATATTTTATTTTTGTACCAAAAATTCAGGGTCGTTACAGTTAGTTTCTGATTTTCTTAACTCCTTTGGGTCTAAGAACAGTATTATTGAAGATACCGTTCACGAAAACCCAAAATCACATTCCATTAATTATCGGGTTAAAGAACAAGTGTTGTTTAAAACACTGTTCACGATAAACCAAAAAATCAATGCCAATTCAATTCCATTTAATATTATTTAATCGGTACACTTCATTAAATCTAAATAAAAAGATTTAATCTTTTTCTCAACTGGGCTTAAGAACAGCGTTAATAAAGACACCATTCACGACAAACCCAAATCACATTTGATATTAAATACAAGGATCTGAATAGAAAATATACCGGCTTATATTCAATATCAAATTCTATGACCAACAAATATCGTATTGGAAATAACGATATATATATATATATCTTTCAAATTCTCATAACAATATCTGTATCATCACGAAATCCAACATCGAAATATTCCAAAGATAATTTCGATTCAAATCCATTCCAATATAATTATTAGAAATTCTGGTTATTTTCAAAACCATTTCAAATCCCATTTATTTATTTAAAAATAAATAGAATTATAATTCTAGTTCAAAACTAGTTCATTTCGATAAAAATCTATTTTTATCTTTTCAAATATGGAGTTTTTCATCCCAATTTTTCCAAAGTCATTTCTTATGACTTTATACAAATTATTACTATTTTTAATAATTTTATCAAGGCCCGTACAGTCGATTTCCATCAACGGCCATCGAACTGCACTTATAGCGACCTTTTCCAAATTTGATTTGGACATAATTCCAAATCCAACCGTTAGATTTCAAATTTCTAATATTCGTTAGAAAGCACTTTTCGATACGAACCCAACGGTTCCAGTTTTAGGAGAATCCGACGGTCGGATCTCCCGCAATATCCATTTGAAGTCAATTGTCGAAATTCACGAACTACCGCAGCGCGGCGCGTTCTATTCAGGCCATTATATAATATATATAATATATACTTCATCGATTTCGATTCAAAACGTGCTTTATAAATCGTTTTAAATTCATTTTCAAAGCGGTTTCAACTTCATATCCAATTTCAAATCAAAATTGAATATTCCAATATAAATTCGTTTTAAATTCATTTCAAATCGGTTTCAATTCAATTTCAATTCAATTCGAATTTCAATTCATTTCAATTTAAATTTGAATTCAATTCTTTTCAATTTCAATTCGAATTCAATTGTTTTCAATATAATTCAAATCTTGAAATCACTTTCAGTATAATTCAAATTTCGAAATCACTTTCAATATACATTGAAAATTGAATAAAATCGATATGAATATCGTTCACGTCAAAATGGCGTCAATCTAATCAACACGGCTTCATATATTTCCATTTTCAAATATTTTATTTCAAATATTTCTTTTCAAATATTTCTATTCAAAACTGGAATGAGGCCCAATCAATTACCATATAATGTTAATTATATGGATTTTCTACAACACATGTATAAAATAACAACGATGAATAATCAACCATCATCCAAAGTGCATTCTACACTGTATAAGCATCAAATATAAATATTCAACACTTATAACAGTCTGTCAATCAATTGATCGACATACAACTAAACAATCGGAATTAGTGTACGTCAAATATCATCCCAATACCCGTGTGGGATTTTCAAACAATCAAAACAGATTTTACTTGTGCAGTTGGGCGATGTGTAAAATTTATCGTCCCAATCAATATCAGTCAAATATGTGTATATAAACAAATCGTTCGATTTGTTTATATTAATCTATTTCATTTCACATACACGTATAAAAATATTTTTAACTATATAAATATTTTATTTTATTTCACACCACATCACACAATCAACTACACATCAAAACCAAACAAACAAGCATACAAGCCGTCCATGGTCTGTGGACGACGGGTGTCGGGTGCTACTAAACACCGTCTGCATCCTAGTATATATTTTAACTAGAAAAATTAAATTAAAGGTGAGAAGTTCTGACCGAGGGTTCCACTCCTCCATAGAAATTTCTGAAATTCAGAACAGTCTGGATTTGCCCGTACTTCCAACGTAGTCTTCTCCACGCTGTTCATATTAAAATCACATTTTTAATATGATGTTCTATCCATTAAAAATCATATTTTTAATACTCTACCAATATAAAAATCATATTTTTATTCTTTCTATAATATAAAAATCATATTTTTATTCTTTCTATAATATAAAAATCTATTTTTCTAGACAAAGCTCATATATTTTTCTAATCAAAGATCATATCTTTTCATAACAAAAATCGTATATTTTTCTAATCAACGCTAATTTTATTTTTAAACTGTAATTAAAACCATGGTCATTTTCTAGTGGTTTTGAGGTAGTAATTTCCTCTTTTTATTTGAATGAACTTTTCTTTAATTTTCCTAGTTGACAAGCATCACATAAGTTATTAACTTTAAAATTCATTTTGGGTAATCCTCTAATTGAATCTAATTTAGAAATCCTAGAAATGTGTTTCAAACTTATATGACCAAATCTTTTATGCCAGATCCAGGGGTCACTTGTATTGGCTATAAGACATAGGTTATCATCGGAGATTATCATACTCAATATATAGATATTTTTCTTTCTATCTTCTTCGAATATTACTTTTGAATTACTATCTTTTATAAAACAATTATCCTTTTCAAAGTTTATTTATAACCCTTATCGAAGAGTTGACTTATACTTAGCATATTGTGTTTTAAATTCCTAACTAATAAAACATCATAAATAGTAAGAGTTTCAGAATTACCGACATTGTCGATTCCAATAAGGTATCCTTTAGAGTTATCTCTGAAGTTCACCATTCCACCATCTTCGTATTTCATATTATTGAGTAATTTAGGATTTTCCGTCATATGTCTCGAAGAGCTAGTATCCATTTATCCATTTTCATTTCCACTAATTGCTTTCTAGAGTTTGAATTCTCAACATCCATGTAACACACCAGTTCATAATTTGAATTTCCAATGGCCACCTTTTCAGAATTTGAAATTGCAAAAGCCACCATTTCAGAATTTGAATTGCCAACAACCACTTTACCTATCTTTTCAACTTTTGACTTTTCAAAGTCATAAAACACATATTTTCCTAAATTGAACAATATTTCAATAGATCACATGAATTTTCAACATAATTAATGCAGACTCTTTCAATATTGATATAATACATGAATTGACACTAGTGTTAACAAATATTCCAATTTTCCATTTAAAAATAAAAAAAAATCAGATTATGAACTTTTTGAAAGACCTTGCTCTGATACCAATTGTTAGGGATTGCTTAATGGATCGTTAAGGAAAGACAAAAACTAGATGGGGGTGAATAGTGCTTTTGAGAATTAAAAAAAATCTAAAGTTTATATGAACTACTATATGAATCAAACACCATAGAGACGATCATAGACACAAAATCAAATACAAACACAAATATAAACAAAAGTAAAGTGCAGAAAAGGAAAGAACACACCGGATTTTATACTGGTTCAGAATTGCTCCTACGTCCAGTCCCACGCAACGTTGGATCGCGTAGAGTTTTATTACTATATTAATATCCAAATACAACCCTCCTTGATTTCACGACTACAAGGGATATGTAATGTCCCGGATTTTCTGGCCATTTACTTGAAATATTTTATTTATTTCAGTTCAAATAATGGGATTGGACCATTTTAAATTGAATATTTAATTTATATTAGTAATATAATAATATTTTCGGGATATTGGGAAAATGGTGAATTTGCGATATAACGTGAACGAGTGATTTAAAGGGATTTAAATATGGTTTATATTGGATTATATAAATATATTCGTTGTTTAAAACGATGTCAGAACGTTTAATTTATAATTATAATATAAACGAACTAGAAATGGCGCGGTAGTTCGTAAATATTGTTTTGAACTTTAACTGAGTATACATAATTCATTTTAAGTCGAAATTCTGTTAAACCAGAAGCATTGGAATCGATTTAATTATATTTTTTGTATGGAAAAGAAAAATCGAGATTTCGTGTTATAATTTGTAAGTTATGTCCAGTTCAAATTTTAGAATAGTCGCTATGAAAATCATTATTTAATTTTAACGATTATTTTATATATTTAAAAAGGATTTTAATATAACTGGGACACCGGTTAACTCAAAAATGTTAATGTTAAATTATAATTTCCTATTTAGTTGAATTTTATTATTTATTTTATTTCGGGATAAACTTGGAGAAAAATCCATTATAGCTAAACGAAAAATATAAATCGATACATTTGCCGCTTATACCTGAAATAGAAAATTTAAAAGAATGAATTAGTAAAGCAAACTAAGCTAGTATTTTCTAGCTAATTATAATGTTCAAATTATTGTCAATCATCATATCATAGTTATGGGAACTAATCGCGGAGTAGAGTCGTAAGTATTTAGGCAACCGAGATTGGAAATTCATACTAACCATAAGATTTGAGGCGTACATATGGTAATCAATATGTGATTCAAGTTTCTAAACTTCTACTTGTATTCTTATCCACTGTTGTACTGCTAAGCAATATTATCAGTGTACTGCCGAAAATTGCCATGATCAAAAGCTGGTACAAATTGCAAAGAACACAATGGCTTTATGCAACCATTGATGCATGACTTTACTAACTACTAACGTCCATTTAAGAACATCTTTAAGGGAATACGTAAATGGAAATATTCCTGCAAATGAGATTTAAAATTTCTTTACATATATACTTTACAGAACAAATCTCGTATACAAAATTAACTGCCGAAATGTTTTAGAAGAAAAAGAAAAAAAAAGTAAAATCCTATCCTAAATCCACAAAGATCTCAGATGTCCATCATGCGATTTCAATAACTCCTCCATCAGTGAAAGCAACCTGGAAAAAGGAAGATACAACTATAAATAGCTAGAATATTTATATAGATATATATAAAGTGAAAGATTCAAATGAAGAAACACCGCATGTAAATATTAAATGCACAATAAAATCCAACAGAACAGTACATAAATCAATCCTAAAGAAAACAAATAGTGTATACATCAAACGAACAGTTGAGTATATCTGTATGTATGGTCGAAATCTCATGAGCAAATCCACACTAAGATTTGTTCTGCCATACAAGTAATGCAGAGTGTACAGTTATAGATCAAATCTTCAAATGAAATAAACAATTAAACCAACCATAAATACATGGACAATGAAAAGACAATACATAACAAATCTGCAAGAAGGGATAGAAAATATCGACTAAACAATGTATAATTGTGCCTAAGCTACCTATCGTACTGGTGCCATGCGAAGACCATGTGAATGGACGATATCCCAAAAAGGACGGCATGCCATGTTCTTGCCAGTAAGCAACAGTAGAAACCCAAGTTTTCAGAAATTGAACAGTAAAGAAATCAAATTTTTTACACCATCAGATTTATATAGTCAACTGTACAATCACTTTTACGGTGACCACCTAACAGTGGAAAACCCAATACAAACTGCAAAATATTTTCCAATAGTTGTGTATGAGTAAACAAAACATAGCTGTACCAAATATAGGATTCAGTTATGTGTATCTAAGCAGGATTGATCACATGGGAAAATGAACAATTAAATAGATGAACTAAAAATACAATTCGAACAGGAAATAAACAGTACGCACAGATTTACTTCACCAAATTCACATGGGAACAGTTCAATTTTCGTACATGGATCTAAGCAGACAACACACGAAAATCCAACTGGAAAACCTCATCTTTCACTGTAAAACGTCAACCACAAAGCAAGATATATCACCAACAGTTCACCGCATAGTAAATGCCTAAAACTAGCACTGCAAAATCTAAAACCTATGATTCAAAATCGAATTGACATCGTTCTTATCAGGATTCAAACCGCAAGTATAAATAGAGGTTACACATCCACTTTTCGTTCAGAACACAACAAATTCGAAACCCAAAAAAAAAAACAGAAATTAAATTGTGTCAAAATACTTAGCTTTTTTTTGGAATTTGGGGTGGCGCCAGAGTTGCTGGAAGAGGTCAGGGACATCGGGTTGTGGCGAAGCGACCGTAGGTGGAAGCCAGAAGGGTTCGACGGGGGAGGGGCTTCGGCATCTAGGGTTTCGGTGGCTCAAGTCTTTTTGTGGCGGCGGATTTCTTTTGAAGAAATGGGCTGAGGGTTTGAGGAATGGTAGGATCAGATGGTTTTGAGGGTTAAGAAGGGGTGCGGGTGGGTTAAAGTGGTGGTGGGCTGGACGGGTAATTTTAGTAAGGCCCAACTTTATTTTTATTTAAAGTTTTCTAGTTTTAAGGTTTATAAAAACTACAAATATTGATTTCGAGAGCTCACGTGGTCAGATTCTGACAAAATGAAAAAACACCAGAACCTTGAAGACGAGCACTACGCGATGGTTGAGGTTTGAGCAGGGCAGGCAGCAGTTGGATTTTTCAGATAAATGAAATGTCGTCCAATTCAACTGAAAACAAGCAGATTTATCGACAAATCCAATCCAAAGTGAGTTAAACTCACTCAGTTATTTCCCGCTTATATTTTATAAGTTGGGCTTTTTTTATTTTTGTGTGCTATGGTTGCTAGTGATTGACTGATTGCTGATGAATATTTATACATTGTTGAACTGATGAAATTAAACGCCGTTTAATTTCAGTAAAAACCATATCGTTATTTTAACGACGGATCCCAGTCAAGGTAATTCACCTTACTGGCCACGTTTATAAAATAAACGTGATTTCATGGATTGTTTGCATTGTCATGATTATGTGAAATAAATTTAATGTTGACCGTTATAAAACCATTATTTGGTTAAGTTGAATTGGTTGATTTGAGGGGTCGTCCAGTTATTGAATATCAACCTGAAATTCAATATTTGGTTGGTTTTAACCAGTGGGTACGATTGGTTGAGTGGTTAGCAGTACATGGCCAATGGATTAACCGTTTTCTAAGTATCATTATACCATTAGGTAAATTTACAAATTTAAGTTAAAAATATATTTTTACCTGGGGACAGATTTAAACCTGTATGTTTGGATAAAAGTTGCAAAAAGGAAGTAAATATTGATTATTATGAATTGAGTTATAATTGGGTTTTTAAAATGATCTTATAAAAGAGATTTCTGATATTTATCAGATTATAAGGGTATGAGTAGAAATTTATTTAAGATTTGAATAATCGTTTTTGGAAAGATAAATAAAGGGAATTCGAGGTAAATGCGAAAGTTAAATTAAGTAAAAAGAAAAGTAATAATAAAAGGGTTTATATTGAACCCTGGTTTTTAAACGAAATTTATGAAAAGAAAGAAGGTATAGAGGGTTACTTAATAAGGGAATTAAGTAAAACTTATGAAGAAGAGATTTTAAGCGAAAGATTCAAGGGTGAATGTGGTAAAGGAATGAGTGATGGGATTTTAACAAAAATCCAAGTAGAAAAAAGGCATCGTTTAGAGAAGTAAAAGAGAATGTGATATTTTTAAATCGATTAATTAAAAATGGTGATTATATTTGAGATGGAGGATTCGAAAGGAAAGAAGTTCTTTTTTTAAGTATACAAAATAGCAAAATATGGTATATTTGACATAGGAATGAATTCGGTCTTTGAAATCAACTAATATCTATCTAAAGATAAGACTGTGGTTGATCAAGGTCTGAGAGGTAAATAAATACCCCAACTTGAACGAACTCAGAATTTTCTAAGGATGATCTTAGTGGTAATATGGAAAGAGAATAATTGATTTTCATATGGGAAATAATAACGAGATGAAAGTGAAAGGGTTGAGAATATTTAAATGAATATTTTCCCAAGTAACAGAAGTGAAAAGAATTTGATATTTATTTATATATAAATGTCAAAAGTTAAATAAATGAAAGGGAAAAAGGGTGGGAAGTAAAAATAGTATTTCCAAAGATTAAAGGAAATTGAGAAAGTAAAGTTTTAAGGATAATTTATCCTAAGTGAATAATCGTTGGTTATTTTTCAAGTGATCAAATAAAGGAGATTTCAAAATGTTGCTTAACTTGAAATAAGTTGAGTCGTGTTCCAATTTGGTTAATAAAATAGGAAAGGGGTTTGAAATGATTGAGTATGATTATGGGATATTTTCATAAACATGAAAATGAGATGTTTAAGAGAAGAACCTTACTTCAAATAAGTATATTCAAAATGTTCAAGGGTTAGAGATTAACTATCGTTAATCGTTTTTAATTAAAGAGGCCATGTGGTGTTGTTACTGAACTGGTAAACTCCTGTCATCTACATAATTATTTATTTGATAGTTAAAACACCGACTATCAAACCTGACCATACGATCGTTGGTACGGAAAGACCGAGATCGAATTTATGTTCAAAAACCATTCCGACCAGCGAATACGCGAAAGAATATTATTGAAGATGGAGCCATGAAAGACTGTTGATTTTCATGAGCGGAAGGACTACTGATTGAATTTCTCTGGTTTAGCGGCCGGAGATATTTCAACAGTGATTCTATCGTGATTGGAATCTACGGATTGCAAGGACTTCTCGCTACTGATCGGTAGGGTGATTCCTGGGATGCAGTAGGAGGGTACCTTCGGTTCATCCTGTTCCTGGATGACTTGTATGGACGAGTATCTGACAGAGTATTTCCAAAGGGGTCACGTACGTTGATTTCTTCAAACGTATTTCTGTTGATGGCGGAGGAGGCCGTACACCTTCTCTTAGCTGACCGCAGAGTATTTTTGTGGATATCAATTAGTGATATCCGGAGGATCTGACGATGTGGCATTCAAAGTGTAAGATAATCAGATGTGTTCTGACCTCAAGCCTCATCAACCGGGAGATGACAGAAATCGGGCAGGCAGCATGGCTATGTGGGTCGCTCCCATTAGGGTGTATAATCACCTATCTAGAGAAATTCCTTTTGTTTCTTACTCTATCGATTCTGCCTAATCGGGAACGGTGGTTTGAGTCCAACCGTTGGTGATATACATTCGATACACTCAAGAGAAATGAGTGGTCAGTCATGTGAGGGCTGGGTTGCAAGGCGTTCTTGTTGAACCCAAGTGTATTTGCCTCTAGAGATACATCATCGGAAGGTGGTCCCATACCTTGTCAAAGTCGGAATCCAATCTCCAATAAGCGCCCGCGGTTTTGATTGTATACTATATATGTGGAGCGTGAGATGCAAGCGTTCCACTAGATTGTTATTTACTTGTATTGAGACATTATTATAATATCAGAAAAGATATTGGTTTCAAAACTGTTTTGGGTTATCGTAAGGTAAAAACCATCCGTGTTTATGTGTGGATTCGGTCTTACGATTATCCTTTTCTTTTGAAAAGATTTCGAACTTCAAAAATCCTGATTTGATTATCTACCCTTAATACTATGCGAGTTTATCTCACTCTGGTTCACCAGACTGAGCCGGTGTTTTGTAAATGCTCGGGTTAGCCCGGGTTTGCAGGTTCAGGTTATTTAACACTACGAAAGGCGTGTTGGAGAAGTCCAGACATATCGAGTGTTATTCCGCTGTGTTGTTTATAAGGGCAGATTGTTATAACTGTCCAGATGTGTTCATGTACTCTGATGATTGTAAGTTTTATTTAAAGCTCTCAATAAAGATTTATTTCTATATTATATTTTGTTCCACTGCGATGTGAGACTCTGTGTTGTGTTCTTTTTCTTCTTCTATTCTTATATTTCTTTCTTTCTTATCTCATCCTCTAAATTCTTTCATTAACAATCCGGTGTTTGAAAGGTCGACATAGGATACAGGAAAGGTATTTATGTCGAACTTTCGAGGCTGAAAACCTGGGTCGTTATAGGATACCACCGATTCCACCTACACACTTGATCAAGTGTACCTTCCTTGATTTGATAGCTACAAGGGATACCATCGATTTCCGATCCTTGATTTCACCGCTACAAGGAATACCACCGATTTTACACAACCCAAACAATTACAAACAACCTTATAACTCTTCAATAGCGCTTGATTCAGAGAGCAATGAGTAGAGAATGTAGAGAGAAGAAGAATAGTGAAAACAGAATTGAATTCGGTAGAGTATAGGTGTAGATATCATAAAAATATTGAAAAATAATGGTGTAATGAAAGAGATTGAAAGTGGAGAAGAAGAAGTGATTAAAAATTCGAAATCAACCCCTTTTCATAATGTGTGAAAGGTAGCACGTCTCAAAACCGTCACAAATAGTGAAAAGACACTTCCTTTCAAATTTGAAAAAAATAACATTTATATGTCAACATGTGTGTGTGTATATATATATGTCGACATATATATGTATATAATTGAAATTTGAACATTTTTCAAGTGTTTTGATATAAATAAAATTCTGGAAATTCTTGTACTAAAAATATAGTGTAATAAATAAATTTTATAAAGTAAAAGATATATAGAAACATAAATATAAACTGCATAAATATATTTATAAAATTATAGAGTTTAAAACTATATAAATATAAAGTATATAAAATATAAATATATAAAAATTATAAAGTATAAACTTATAAAACAAATTTAAAATCAAATAGAAAATAAAATAGAGAGGAAAGAGATTGAAGATAAAATTTGAAAACAGAATTCGGAAATCAGAATTTGAAATAAATTTGAATTTGAACCTGGATTGCTATTCAGCGTCTTACATAATCTGGACTCTTAAACTATATTTATCTTGAATTGTTGAACTCTTGAAACCTTGAATACTCATGAGTCTTGAAATATCTCTGAATTCTGAATCTCTAACATCTTTAAACTGTACAGTCTTTAGTAATATTTCCTGTATATAAATCCTACATATGTGTGTATATATATTCTATATAGAAGTGTTAGTATATATTTTATAATCAATTAATATTGAAATAAGGTTGATGTTATCAAAACTCCATACTCCAACAACAACCTCCACTTTTTGAAAATAACAACTTATCTTATCATGTTTACAAATTTAAGAAAGCATTATTTGGTCTTAAACAGGCTCCTAGAGCATGGTATGATAAACTCAAATCATATTTAATTCAATCTAATTTGGAAATTGGTAAAGTCGATAGTACACTATTTATTAAAAGAACTAATAATGATATTTAACTCATACAAATATACCTAGATGAAATTATATTTGGATTGACAAATGAAGAATTAAATAAATAATTTTCAGAAATAATTAACAAAAAATTTGAAATGAGTCATATACTTTCTAGATCTTCAAATAAAACAATTGGAAAATGGAATATTTATATATCAAGAAAAGCACATCAAATATTTAGTAAAGAAATTTAGAATGGGAAATATAAAGGAATAACCAACACCAATGGAACTAAAGAGAATTCAAATATAGAAGAAAATTCAAAAGTTGTTGATTAAAACTTTATGGAGGTATCATAAAATCTTTACTTTACATAACATCTTGTAGACTGGATATCATATAGTGATGTGAATTATGCCGGATGTACGCTAGATAGGAAAAGAACTAGCAGAACTTGTCATTTTTTAGGACATTCATTAGTATCTTGGTTTAGTAAAAAAAAATACAGTATATTATAAATTAAAAAATACAGTATATTATAAATTACAAAAGAAAAATATATGTTAGCAGCTTTAGCTTATTCCTAAATAATTGATGTGCAACAAACGCTACGAGATTTCTAAATAAACTTTACCAAATCACCTGTATATTATGACAATACGAGTGTGATAAACTTATTTAAAAATCCAACATGCTAGAATCGAACATATTGATGTTAGACATCATTTTCTAAGAGATAATATAAATAAAGATAAAATAACTTTATGATATATTAATACAGAAAATCAAATAGCTGATGTATTATTAAAACCCTTGAATCATCAAGCGTTTATCAAGTTACGACAAGATTTGGGCATGTGTTCGTTATCTAAAATTTAAAATCTTACCAAAACTCAAAAAAAAAAACACATGCATGCCGACATAGTGGTTTTATTTATGTTAACATATAATGTTATTTTCTTAATTTATATTTTCCCTTCAAAATTAGTTTTTAAACCTATATAAATTAAATTCAAACGGTATTTTTCTTTAAAATTTCATCATTTTTCTCTATTCTAATTCTGGTAACAACCTAAGCATTGAGTCCCATTCAAATAATCCAGATACTACTCAATTTTTATTCTAAAATGTGATGACCCCAAACTTCTGTATTACGAAATCAAGGATAATCATTGGAATATAAGATATTTACAACAACAACAATAGATCTCAGATAATGGCTTAACACATAAATCATAGCAGTGGAAATAGAAATGTCATCAACATCACAGCATCAGAACATCAGAGTGGCATTGTAACAGGATACAACTTAGCATATAGAAAGTCTCAAAAAATAGAAATAAGTCTAAAACTCCATCAAGTACATCATAGATAAAGGATGTCAAAATGTCTCAAAGTAGAAATAAAAGATAAAGATGTTCTTCATCTACCTTCTATAAGCATACTCCAATCCATCATATGTCCAAAATAACCTGAACCTGTCACTTGGCTGCCCGTGTGAAAAAGAGGGCACTCGAGTTTGCAAAGTGAAACAAACTATGAGTCGGTCGTGGGACTAGTGTGAGAAATATTTCCTAACTTATCTAACAATATGGATAATCACAGGACCACGCCGCTAACGCAGACCATTTGATTGCCAGTGTGGGAATTAAATAAATTTTTATTCAAAACAACGCAGTGCTTTTTAGAAAATGAAATCATTATAAGATTCAAGTCCCATTACGCAATGCAACGCAAACCGAAGGATAGAGTTTTACCTTATAATGATCAAACATGCTTGGTACGTATAAAATAATATTTAACATTATTATCAGTGTCTAATCAATTTTAAAATACCTCAAAGTAAATGTATCAATTGTAGATGGCATAGCTACCATATACTATGTCGCCATATATAGGTTTACAATCAGAACCGTAATGTCGTATTGGAAATTGGGTTTCCATCATGAGTCAAGGCTAGGGATGATCTCCTTACCGATTCAAGACACTCTAGCAAATGTCTCAGGACTCGGACGCTGGCGAGCCCGTGGATCCTCCAAGGCCGATCCACAAATACTTTAGTTGATTAGTTAGGCCTGAACAGAACCTATCAATTGGCCCCTATCGACTAATATATCCGAGACCACGTAATCCATCATCCACATAAGTAAAAATGTTTGGGCTCCATATCATGACACCACTTCTAGCTAGAAAGAAACGCATGCACTCCTTAGGTCCCTTATCCCGTTTTTGAATCCTACCGTGGTGTAAGGCTCGCGAAGTATCGCTATACACAAAGCTATGCCTAAATGGGCTATGCTTTAATCATCAATGACAAGGCTCGGCTTTTCAACAAAAGCCTCGATCGTTTGCATCTTGGCATGCCACATTGACAGTTCACGCCATGTGATCGATAACTACCAATATAGATCCTTTGAGCTCGTGCGTCTCAGAGAAGGGTGTTAAGTAAGAGAATAAATTCTCTGCCACCAAACAGATATATATTAGATAGAAATCAATTTACATGGAATGAAATCCAATCTCAAACACACATCCATTTACAAGTCCGTTCTGGGTCTGAACGAAACCAGAGACACCTTATTCCTCGTCCCGTATGTCCAATACGGAAGAGAGGTGCTCGATTTTCCTTATCCGGACAATCAACAAATACATCCGGAAAACTACCACTTTAACCCTTTACTGGGAGAGCTACCCAGTGTCGGGCATCAGTAGTCATCCATTCAATGTGAAGATCGCCGGTCTTCAATCACCGTCTTTAATATCTTCGATTTAAATCGTCATATAATTATTTAAAATGAGACTGAACTCAATCTTTTCAAATAATTCTCGCATATATATATATATAATTTAAATCATTTAATATCGTTAATATTATTTTATAATGATTTATCGCTATTTTTATTCATATAAAAATAGCTAAATTTAATTAACGATGCTTCGGGTCAATAGGCGACCCTGGCGCTGTTTTTACCCAAATTTGATTTACACATTTCTCGAAATCTAACCATTGGATTTTGACAAAATTTATATCGTTGGAAAGATCTTCCCAAAACGGTCCTAACAGTTTCAGTTTTGGGAAAAATCTGACGATCGAATCTTTCGGTATAATCGTTTAAAGTTACGAATTCGAAACGCGAACTACCGCGCGCGATTCGTTTAACTTTAATTTATATATATATATATATATATATATATATATAATTATATATAAATATAAACCATTCGACGATTCCACTAACGTGATTAAACTTTCCAAATAAAAGAATGTTTTAATTTGCTTAACCATTTATATATGTTTATAATGTCAAATAAAATGTATTTTATTTACATGACATTTTTGCTAATGACAAATAAAAAGATTATTTTTATTTTCATTATTTGTATGCAATTTCTATTTTTAATTTTAACAAATAAAAAGAAATATTTTATTTGTATATACATAATTTCAATGTATAACGTAACATATAAAAATGTTTATTTTAATTTGCATACAAATTCTAATATATAACTTAACGATAAAAATGTATCTTTACTTTGTATACAAATTCTAATGTGTAATTTGATGATAAAATGTCATTTTAGTTTGTACACAAATTCTAATGTATGTTTTGACAATAAAAAAATGATTCTTTAACTTGCATTAAAATTCTAATGTAAGTTTTGACAATAAAAAACGATTCTTTAACTTGCATACAAATTCTAATGTATGCATTTGACAATAAAAATGATTCTTTGACTTGCATACAAATTCTAATGTATGCATTGACAATAAAAATGATTCTTTAACTTGCATACAAATTCTAATGTATGACTTAACGATAAAAATGTATCTTTACTTTGTATACAAATTCTAATGTGTAATTTAACGATAAAATGTCACTTTAATTTATACACAAATTACAATATATTTTTTGACAATAAAAAACGATTCTTTAACTTGCATACAAATTCTAATGTATGCATTGACAATAAAAATGATTCTTTAACTTTGCATACAAATTCTAATGTATGCATTTGACAATAAAAATGATTCTTTGACTTGCATACAAATTCTAATGTATGCATTGACAATAAAAATGATTCTTTAACTTGCATACAAATTCTAATTTCAACAAAATGTATAAAAAGTGATACCTTCATTTTTGTTGACAATTCTATTTCAATAAAATGATTGAAAATTTATTCATTCATTTTGTTGATAATTCTATTTCAACAAAATGATTAAAAAGTGATTCATTCATTTTGTTGACAATTCTATTTCAACAAAATGATTTAAATGATATTTTCATTTTTGTTGACAATTCTATTTCAATAAAATGATTAAAAGTGACAATTTCATTTCGTTAACAATTCTAGTTTAACAAAATGATTAAAAAGTGATAATTTCATTTTCTTAACAATTCTAATTTAACAAAATAAATAAAAAGTGATAATTTCATTTGGTTAACAATTATAGTTTAACAAAATGAATATAAGAATGGTCTTTTCCTTTTGTTGACAATTCTATTTCAACAAAATTAATAATTTTGCTCAAACACAAATCTATTTAACAAAGATGTCAATTTTTGTTTTATATCAAATCTACTTAACAAAAACGTATTTTTTGTTTAATTCAAATCTATTTAACAAAAATGTAATTTTTGTTTTCAATCATCGTATTTTGACAAAATGTAAATTTTTGTTTCAAGTAATATATTTTGACAAAAATGTATATTTTGTTTCAACTAATATATTTTGACAAAAATGTACATTTTTTTCAACAATCTATTTTGACAAAATGTATATTTTTGTTTCAACAAATCTATTTTGACAAAATGTATATTTTTATTTCAATTAATCTATTTTGACAAAATGTACATTTTTATCTCAACAAATCTAATTTGACAAAATGTATATTTTTATTTCAACAATCTATTTTGACAAAATGTACATTTTTATTTTAACAGACTATTTTGAAAAAAAAAAAATTTTTGTTTCAACTAATCTATTTTGACAAAATGTATATTTTTATGTCAACTAATCTATTTTGACAAAATGTACATTTTTATCTTAACAATTCTAATTTGACAAAATATATATTTTTATTTCAATAATCTATTTTGACAAAATGTACATTTTTATTTCAACAATCTATTTTGACAAAATGTACATTTTTATTTTAACAAAAATGTAAGTTTTTGTTTCAACTAATCTATTTTGACAAAATGTATATTTTTGTTTAGACTATCCTACTTTGACAAAAATGACAATTTCAATTCAACAATTATATTTTGACCAAAAGAATAATTTTAATCCAACAATTATATTTTGACAAAAAGGATAATTTTAATTCAACTATTCTAATTTGTCAAAAATGATAATGTAACGACCCGAACTTCCCCGTTCTCCGAAGAGAAGAGAAAGAACGGATTGCTTGAGAACAGTGAAAGGAGGATTAACCCACTTAGCAAGACTACGCGACAAATCAGAATGCAAACAGAAGAACATTTCATTGTTTATTACAACAATTTACATCAGAGTACAAGAATATACAGAATATGAACAAATAATATACATTTGATAAATATCAGAGATTTACAATGTGATGGAAAATAATACAAAACACAACTGAAAGAGATATACGGATACAGAGCTTTCCGAACATCATTCCAGCTATAAACCAGGATCCTGTTAATATAAATCTGCAAAACCAAAACTACTAGCTGCCTGTATGGAAAATAGGAGCACTCAGAGTTTTGGTTAAAACAATAAATTCCAGGTCAGTAATATGACTGGTGTGAGAACTAAAATAGTTATTTAAAACTTTACTTTAAAATCAGATATATCAAGGGACCACGCCATATAACACGAAACAGGTTTCCTCCCAAGAATACCAGTGCATATAACAAAACAACGCAATGCTTTTTGGAAAAAATGAAGTTATTATAAGACCCAAGTCCCATCACACAATGCAACGCAAGCCGGAGGATACGGTTTTCCCTTCTAATAGCCAAACATGTTTGGTACGTTAAAACAAATCATTTGATAACATTATAGTGTAAAGTGTATGAAAACAACTTAAAAATGAATGTATCAATCATAGACGACATAGTATTCCATGCTAGTATGTCGCCAATACTAGGCTTTACAATCAAAACTGAAATGTCATGTATTGGAAGTTGGATTTCCGTCTGTGAACCAAGGCAAGGGATCGTCCTTACTGCTTCGAGATAATCTAGCCTACCATGTCTCAGGATCAGAGCTCGAATGACCCTTGGATCATCAGGACGGGTCCACACGAAGTGGATTAAAATGCCTAAACAATAAGTTTCCCCACCCTATGGAGCGAAGTGGTCATTATGTCGACCATATCATCCATCAGCACCGCAGTGACCGGTATATCCGAGGCTCCTCGCTATCCATCATCCACATAAGTAAAACGTCTGGGCTTGCAAAACCTAGACACCACTCCTAGCTTGAAGGGAACGCATCCCCACCCTGAAGTCCCATCCTATTTCTGGTTCATACTGGGGTGTGAGGCTCGCGAATTAATGCTATACACAAACCTATGCTATATTAAAGCCGTGCTTTGATCATCAACCACAAGACTTTGCTTTTCAACAGAAGCCTTGATCATTTGCATTTCAGCATGCCACACAGGCAATTCACGCTATGCAACCGATGCCTATCAATCACATAGAATGAAATCCAATGTCAGACACACATCCATTTACAAGTCCATCCTACGTCTGAACGAAACCGGAGGCACCTTATTCTTCGTCCCATATGTACAATACAGGAGAGAGGCCCTCGCATATCCGGTCGATCTCCAAGTACGTCTGGACGATCACCACTTATTACTTTGTCTTGGGTGTATAGCCCAATCAAGACATCAGTAATCATCCAAACGATGTGAAGACCTCCGGTCTTCAACCAACGTCTTCATCGTCGACTTATCGTCGAATCAGTTATTCAGAATGGGTATAAACCCGACCTTTCCGGATAACTCGCGTATATTATAAACAAGTACTACAAAAACACACAACATACGCCTCATTCCAATTCTAAATATTCTTTTATTTAAATATTCATATCCTTTGGGAAAGGTTCCCACTAATTTTATCAAAGATAAATTCTTTAAATTCATTCTTTAATCTTTCTTTGGATATCAATTCAAACCAAATTATGGTTTATCCAAACTAGTCTGGATTAGCGTACCTTACCGAAGTAATCATTTGTTATATTTCCTAATCCCAACCTATTCATCCTATGAAGCAAAACTGATAATACTTCATATCTAACACCATAGTGTTATCGGTGAAGTTAATTACCATTTCACGTTCAAATCTAATTAAAGATTTAACTATCGCTTGGAGTAAAACTGGTGCTACTCCATTCTCGATCATTTCCCGAATTTGATAATTTAAATTATCACATTCTCTTTTTCAATCTAATTAAAGATTCATTAAAACTCCAATTTAGTTTTAATCTCAAAAGTCATTACCTAATGATTATTCAAAATAAAGAAATTAATCTTATCTTTAACTGGTTTAAAGAACTAATGTCATTTAAAACACAGTTCACGATAAACCCAAAATCCCATTCCATTAATTATGGAATCTTCACAGAAAATAGACCAATATATATAATCGATATAAACTTCTGTATCCAACCGATAATATAAATGGAATAACGGCAAAGCCTTTTAAATTCCATATATATTAACCGTCTTCCTCCACAGAAGCTCACTTCAATTATCATCCAATCGAATTCCGTTCCATTCCAATTTATTGTAATAAATTGGAAAACTTCACTTTGAAAAATTTCCCTAAATCTTAATTAAATGATTTATAAATTCCAAATCACATTTTACTGTAAATCGGATTAAAAAACGAATGTCATTAAAACACAGTTCATAATAAACCCAATTCACATTCCATTTTATTCCAATTACTAAATATAACTAGAAACTCCAATAATCTTATTTAAAAGATTTATTCTTTTCACCCAGGGTTTAAGAACAGTGTTAATGAAGACACCATTCACGACAAACCCAAAATCCAATTCTTTCATTCAATTCCAATTAAATATTAATTAATTGGAAAATTTCACTAAATCTTAATAAAAAGATTTATTCTTTCCTCAACTAGGTTTAAGAACAGTGTTATTTAAGACACCGTTCATGACAAACCCAAAATCCCATTTGATATTAAATACAAGGCTCTGAATAGAAAATTATGGCTTATATTCAATATCAAATTCTGCAACCAACAAATATCGTATTGGAAATAAAGATTTAAATAAATCTTTCAAATTTCCATAACAATATCTATATAATCACAAAAACCAACATCAAAATATTCCGAAAATAATTTCCATCAAATCCATTCCAATTCATATATTGGAAATTTTGTTATATTAAAACCCACTCTCAATCCAATTTATTTATTTAAAAATATTGGATTATAATTCTAGTTCATAACTAGTTCATTTGGATAAAAATATATTTTTATCTTTTCAAATATGGAATTTTTCATCCCAATTCATTCCAAACCATTTATTATGATTTTACATAAATTATTAATACTTTTAATAATTTTATCAAGGTCCGTACAGTCAATTTCCATAAATTTGTCATTGAACTGCACTTACAGTGACCTTTTCCAAATTTGGTTTGGACATAATTCCAAATCCAGCCGTTAGATTTCAAATCTCTTATGTTCTTTGGTAAGCTCTTTATGATACGAACCCAACGGTTCTGGTTTTAGGAGAATCCAACGGTCAGATCTTCCATATTGTCAATTCAAAGTTAATGGTTGAAATTCGTGAACTGCCACGGCGCGGCACGTTCTATTCATGCCATTAAATATATATAATATATATACTATATATATATATACATATCGTCGATTTCCATTTAAAACGTATTTTATAAATCATTTTAAATTCATTTTCAAAACGATTTCAACTTTATATTCAATTTCAAATCAAAATAGAATATTCCATATCATTAATATATAAATGATAATATTTTCAAAACATTAGATTTTGAAATCACTTCCTTTTCGATATTCATTATAAAAATGAATAAAATCGATATACATATCGTTTGCGTCAAAATGGTGTGTCTCTTATCAACACGGCTTCATAAATTTAATATTTCCGTGTGCATTCCAAATCGTACATCAAAATCATATTTTGATCCATTACTGAATATTATTTTAAAATATTAGTTATTTTAAAATATTCATTATTCGCCATTTCAAACTATTCGTTAATTTAAAATATTCGTTCTTTCTGAACTGTAATAAGACACAGTCAATTACCATATATTTTTATATATATATGGATTTCATACACATGTGTACACAACCATAACCAAACACAGTCAACCATCATTTAGAGTGCATTACACAACTGCATAAGCGTTAAATATAAATAATTAACGCTTACCGCAGTCTGTCAACCCATCGATTGACATACAACTAAATATTGGGATTAGTGTATGTCCAATATATCCCCAATACCCGTGTGGGGTTTTCAAACAACAAACACTGATTATTATTTGTGCAGTTGGGCGATGCATAAAATATATCATCCCAATCAATATCACTCAAATGAATATTTATTTTATTCATACACATGTTAAAAAAAATATTTTTAACTATAAAATATTTATTCATCCCATGAATATTTTAAATAGTTCATTTATACAATAAAAATGATATTTTTATTGTTCAAATATTTTATTCAATACATGAATATTTTATATAGTTCATTTCACATCACAATCACGGTCAATTTCCACAACACAATACAATGAAACAAGTCGTCCATGGCCTGTAGACGACGTGGAGCAGTTCATAAATGCAGTTATAAAATAAATAACTGTACAGAAATAATTTTAGTGAGAAGTTCTCACCTTGGGTTTTCGCTCCTCCATTCTTTATTTCTGAACGGTTTGGATTTGGATTTGTTTCCCGACAGTTCCATCGCAATCTGTTTCACACGATTTTTATATTAAAAATCACATTTTTATTTTAACGCTATATAGATAAAAATCACATTTTTATTTTTCTGACTTCATAACCAAAATCATATTTTTATCACGATGTTTACATTATAAAAATTTCATTTTTAACATCACCATATATAAATAAAGATCACATTTTTAATCTAAAACCATTTCTGGCAAAATCGTATTTTTACAACACTACTTTCTATATAAAAATTATATTTTTTTATCGCTATTTCATATATAAAAATCACATTTTTATTTTCAAAGCAACGACAATTTTATTTTCAAAGCAATGACATTTTTTTAAAGCAATTTTTATTTTTCAAAGCAATGACATTTTTATTTTTCATTCACATTTTTAAAACAATGCTTTATTCATACAAAAATCTGAAATTTTTAACTAAACTAATTAATAACTAATTAATAACGGTTTAAACGTTACCTTCACCCTTAAAAACGTTGCCATCTTCAATCCTGTTTTCCCCATTTCCTGTATAAACCCAAACCTTTGCTTCCCTTACCTCTCTCCTCGCCGGCGACCCCTCAAGTGATCAGCCACCGATCAGTGGGTCCTGAACCCTGCGCCACTCCTAGCCGCTCCATTTTTGACTGGTCCCATCGTTTGTCTCCCCCTAGAACTCCACCATTTCCCCTAAAACTGAGCGCCGCCTCGTGAAGAATCCGACCGCCTCGTGCCATTGGAAGCCCAGCGACGCCATCTGTAGCCAGCCTCCACATCCCCGAACGTTTTTCCCTCAAGGACCATAGTCCATCGCATCCACCTGGAGGAGATCGGGGAGGCTAATTTTTAGGGCTCGTGAGCCGTTCGTTCTTTTTAGAGAGGGAGAGGCGGCATATCTGTTTTGACCACGCACAGAACAATATAGGGTTTGACCGGTTTAGAATATAAATAAATTATTTAATTATTATTTAATTCGCTTTAAAACACAAAATCACCACGAACTCCAAATCGAACCCAACGACTGTCGCCTCTAGCTGAATTACCCCATTTCTGACACAATGAAATATGTTCCGTAAGCCAATTCGGCTGTTATGATCAGTTTTCGCTAAATTTAAAATATAAATCATTATATTTTAAATTCAAACGCACATTTAATTTACTAGGGCCGCATACTGACTCCAAAAATTCCCGAAAAATAAGTCTAGCTATGTTTTGACGATATGGTCCTAACAAAACTAATTTCATCGAATTTGGCGACCGTTTGAAAAATGGTTATTTTCCAGTCGATTAAATTCAAACTGAAAGTGCCAAACATGTTTACATTCACCACGCTCACATATTGATTCCAAGAATTATGAAAATTGGAATCCAGCAATAATTTGACATTCCTGATCCAACAAAAGTGGTTTCGTCGAAAATGGAGGTCGTTTGCAAAATCGCTATTTTTACAGCTATATTTCCATAGCGACTATTCTGAATTTTGAACTGCGCATAACTTTTTATTCCCGCTAAGAAATCTGGATTTTTCGGATTCGTTGGAAAGATATTTTCAAATAGATTCGAATACTTCTGGTTTCACTAAAATCCAGTTCATTTTGAATCCTGTACATTCAATTGAAATTTGAAATCGAATTTTCTAACTACCGCGTTATTTCCAATTCCTTTTATAATTAAAAATAAATATTTATATTCCAACATCGATTTAAATAAATTTACACATTCTAATAATATTCAAAATAAATTTCTATTCATTATTTAAAATAAATCATTTTAAATATTCAAATTTTATTAAAATTGCAAAAATAAAAATTTTAAATTGGTTCTGATTTTCCGGGTTGTTACAGATAATTTTAATCTAATTAACAAAAATGATAATTTTTGTTTGACTCAATTTTAATTTACAAAAATGTTAATTATTGTTTCAATTATTCTAATTAACAAAAATGATAATTTTTGATTCAACTATACTAATTAACAAAAATGATCAAGTCAATAGACCTACATAACACATCAATCATAGATCAAATCACGTATCATAACAAATAGAATTTAACATCGGATTTGTGATAACACAATCATAATTAATTTTAATTGTTTAAGAAAAAATAAAAATAAAATCGAATTCTCACGGTGATTTTAATTCTGAATAATTCGAAATTGAATTTTTGCCCAAAATATGATCTTCTCTGAATTTGTTCTAATCAGTCCAGAAATGTAGATTTCGGACTTACGATCACAACGGTTCTGAAATCGTTCAATTCCGAGTTCGTATGCATTAGATATGAATTTATTTAGGTAGATAACATTTTTAAAATAATTAACATAATAAAAAAAGGAAAATACCCTTTCTTCCCCAACCAGTATCAAGGCCGCGACTTTTCAAATTGGGTTCAGTTCTAGGGTTCAGTTTTTCAGTCGACCGAAAGTGCCAGAGGACGATCGGGCAGTGGCACGTCGAAGGGGGAAGGGCGATGCACAAGGGGGTCCCACCGACGGTAGGCGTGATCATTACTCGGGGGTGCGGCGGCGGTGCAAACCCGCTGACTTCGGGGCTCTGGTTCGTCGCGAATACACCGTGGTTTTTGATCAACCCCATATAGAATCGAAGCTTATGAAATTCTCTACAATAATGTCTAAAGGAGTGGGAAGGTTTACAGTACGGATTGGAGGAAATTAGTGGAGGAAGAAGGGAAAAATCTCGGCCATGGAAATATAAGGGTGGCGGCTGTATGATAGTGTATTAGGGTTTTGATTAAGAGATATTTATAATAAAATAATATTAAATCTCTTAATTACTAGTTTTTTGCTCGTTAACTCTTTTCAGCTTCAATTTCAGCCCAACGAAAGTTGTTCATACCCAAATGCCCCCGTTCCGGACACAATGGGCTATGTCCCGTCAGCCCAATCGATTGTTTCTAGTCTGTTTTCTTCAATTTAAAATATAAATAATTTATTTATTTATTTCGATCGTACATTTAAATTTACCAGGGCCACATACGGACTCCAAAAATTCCTTAAAAATAAATCTAGCTATGTTTTGACGATACAGTCTAACAAAATTAATTTCATCGAATTTCAAGACCATTTGAAAAATCACCATTTTAACGGTCGATTAAATTCAACAAAAATTATCGAACACAGTTTAATTTACCACGCTCACATATTAATTCCAAAAATTATGGAAAATTAAACTTAGCAATAATTTGACATTCCGGATCTGATAAAAATGGTTTCATCGAAAACGGAGGTAGTTTGTAAAATGACTATTTTTAATAGCATTAATATTATTTAAAAATGGAATTTTTAATTTTTGGCACATTTTTTAACAAAATTTCTTAAAATAAAATTTTTAAATTGGTTCTGATTTTCCGGGTTGTTACAATCTTCCCCACTTAAATACTTTTCATCCCCGAAAGGAAACAATCGTAAAGTAGGAAACAAAACGGAAAATGCAAAATATTGTAAATGTACCTCAACGCAAGAGTTACTCGGAGATGTCCATTCTGTACTTGGGATAAGCCTGTTTGATGCTATCCTCAGTCTCCCATGTACAGTCTCTCGGATCCCCGCTCCAATGCACTTTGACTAAGTGGATCCTCTTGTTTCTCAGAACTCGGGTCTCTTTGCCAATAATTTTTACTGGCTCCCTTCTTACTGTTAAGCTTGGGGTAATCTCCAAATCTTGTTATCCTGCTTCCTCCACAACCAAGTCTGGATCATGTACATGCTTCCGGAGTTGAGATACATGGAATACATCGTGCACCTCTGGCAACCAGTTAGGCAACTGCACCCTATAAGCGAGAGTTCCAACCCTTTCGAGAATAGGAAATGGACCAGTGAATCTCGACGCCAACTTCCTAGTCTTCCCAAAATGAATTACACCTCTCAATGTGGGAAACTCTCAAGTATACATAATCACCAACAGAGAATTCTAAATCCCTTCTTCGTGAGTCTGCATAGCTCTTTTGTTGGCTCTGTGTAGTCAGTAGTCGCTTCTTAATACAATCAACTTTATCTGATGCTTCGCGAATCATATCGGGCCCCAATACTAACCGATTCCCTGGTTCCACCCAACATGCGGGAGATCTGCATGGCCTGCCATATAATGCTTCAAATGGAGACTCTGCAAGCTTGTTTGGTAACTGTTATTATAAGAGAACTCAACCAAATGCAAGTGATCTTCCCATGACGCACTAAAATCAAGAATGCATGCTCGCAACAAGTCTTTAAGTATACGGTTCACCCTCTCAGTCTGGCCATCAGTCTGAGGGTGATAAGCGGTGCTCAGATTTAACTTTGTCCCTAGCTCTTCTTGGAATGCTTCCCAAAATTTACTAGCAAATATCGGATCATGAACACTAACAATGCTACTGGGAACTCCATGTAGTATGACAATCTCTCTGAAATAAAGCCGCCAGACTTCGAGCTGTCCTATTAGATTTAACTGGGATAAAATGGGCAGTCTTCGAGAAACGATCTACAATCACCTATATATTGTCATTGCCTTTTCTGGTTTGAGGCAAACCATCAATGAAATCCATAGAAATTTGATCCCACTTCCAACTTGGAACTTCTAGCGGTTGCAACAATCCTACGAGCTTCTGTTGATTGCTTTTGACTTGTTGACAGGTGGAACATCTATCAACATATATAGAAATGTCCCTCTTTATAGGTCTCCACCAAAATGTGCGCTTGAGGTCATAATACATCTTGCTCACCCCTGGATGAATACTAAGCTTAGATTTGTGACATTCATCCATTACTTCCTTTCTGAGCTCAGGAAGGTTCGAAACACAATTCGACCTAACAGTCTCAGAACCCCTTTGTTGTCAATCTGGAAACTCGTGGGTTCGCCTTCCCGAACTCTCTTGCTAATTCTATGAATAAATTCATCATTCTTCTGAAGAGCAGAGAACTTATTAATCAAAGAAGTTGTAATAATGAGATTGGCGATGATAAGATTGGCGTTGGCCGCCTTCTTTCTGCTGAGCGCATCGGCTATAACATTGGCTTTCCCTGGAGTATATAAGATGTCCAGATCATATGCCGCAAGAAATTCAAGCCAACGTTGCTGCCTCACATTCAAGTCCCTTTGGGTTAATAGATATTTCAAGGATTTATGATCAGTAAATAGTTCAAACTTCTCACCCAAAAGATAGTGCCATCAAATCTTTAAAGCAAACACGATGGCTATCAACTCAAGATCATGAGTGGGGTATCTCTCTTCTCATGCGGTTTCAACAGATGGCTAGCATATGCAATTACTTTACCCCTTTGCATTAACACTACACCAATACCTTCAATAGAAGCATCAATATAGACTGTCAAATCTTGGTTGCCACCAATAATGGTCAACACGGGAGCAGTGGTCAACCTCAATTTCAGCTCTTGGAAAGCTACCTCACATTCAGGTGTCCAAACAAACTTTGTATGCTTCTTAGTCAGCTTCGTCAGTGGATAATATAGCTTCGAAAAATATTTAACGAATTTCCGATAATAGCCAGCCAATCCTAGGCAACTTCTGACTTCTGTAGGAGTGGTAGGCTGCTTCCAATCTTGAATGGCTAAGATCTTGCCTAGGTCCACTGAAATGCCTTTCTTCGATACTACATGACCGAGGAACTTCACTTCTTCTTGCCAGAATATGCATTTTGAGAATTTGGATTTCAACACATTCTTTCTCAAAAAATTTAAAACTTCTTTAGATGCTTTTCATGCTCAGCAGTGGATTTAGAGAAAATTAAGATATCATCAATGAAAACCAGTATGAATTTATTTAAGACATCCCGGAATACTCTGTTCATCAGATCGACAAACTAGGCAGAGCATAACATAAACCGAACGGCATTACTAGCCATTCATAGAATAAGTCTGGCCCTCTGAAAGCTGTCAAAGGAACACATTCTTTGGCAATGCGCAATTGATGGAAACATTAGTTAGGTCCATTCTAGAGAATACTTGCGCTCCATTCAAGCGGTCTAATAGATCATCAATACTTGGCAATGGATATTTGTTTTTCAGCGTTTGCTTA
Source organism: Allium sativum (assembly GCA_030737875.1). Taxonomy (NCBI): domain Eukaryota; kingdom Viridiplantae; phylum Streptophyta; class Magnoliopsida; order Asparagales; family Amaryllidaceae; genus Allium; species Allium sativum. The sequence continues at coordinate 90,705,163 of CM060920.1, forward strand.
TTGTGGTCACGGTAGTCCATACATAGTCTGGGAGTACCGTCTGACTTTGGGACAAACAACACTGCTGCACCCTAATTTGAGAAGCTAGTCCTGATCAGACCCTTCCGCAAAAGCTGTTTAGTTTGATTCCTCAGCTCCTCTTTTTCTTTCAGCATCATTCTCCAAATAGGATGCACAACCGGCCTTGCATTTAGAACTAAGTCAATCCTGAAGTCAATTTCTCTTCGCAGAGGTAAGCTATCGACTTATTCAAACACAACCGAATAATCTCTGGCAACAGGAATATCCTCAATTGAAGCGGGGGTGACTTCTAGAGAAGACCAGAATTCCTTCCTATCAGTTGTTGAGCCGTGACATGGTATAATAATATCTCCGAGCTTTGTTTTAACTTTGACAATTCTTTTGGCAAATCTAACCTCGACCTCATGTTTTGTTAACCCATCCAGCCCAAGAATAATATCGAACTCAGAAAAATTCATCATGATCAGATTAAAAGGAAACCGGTGAAAAGAATAGGAGATGGGCACTTTGCAGAATAACCTGATAATAAGAGAACCTCCTATCCGATTATGGACACTAACTGATTCTTTAAGATTTCTTGTTTTCAAATTTAACTTTTAATAGTGTCACTAGAAATGAAACTACGTGATGCACCAGTGTCAAACAATACTGTAACAGGGATATTCTTGATAGTAAGGGTACCTCCCAAGACATCTGGTTTACCTGCTCCTTCAGAAGAAGCTAGTGCAGTCGCTCCATCGTATACATTAGCCACCTCAGATTTCTTCAACTGTGGACAATTCCTGATAAGATGCCCTGGCTTGTGGCAATTAAAGCATTCCCTGGTGTCGCGAGAATTCTGGCTGGGCCTCGACTCATTTCTCCTTGGCCTTTTTGGAGCTCGGCATTCATAATCAAAGTGTCCCATCTTCTGGCAATTAAAGCATCTCACCTTTGCCTTCTTACTTCCTTGAGGCATGGTGGCTGAAGAGTTGTTCACCTCAGGCTTCTTGTCAGGCTGCTTCATCTTGTTGTTATTTTGATTCTTCTCCCGATCTTGTTGTGTATTCTTGTCATTTTCTTCATATCGACAAGCCATCTCGACTACTTCAATAAATGGAAGCTTAATATGTGCTGTCACTCTGTTCAGATACTTCCTTGAAAACCATTAATGAATCTCTTATTCTTTTGGAAGGGGTCCTGAATTAATTCGAGAGCATATCGTGAAAGCTCTTCAAACTTCTGCACATACTCAGAAATAGTCTTATCTCCTTGTTGCAAGTTAGCAAACTAATCATGAAGATGCTCGACTTCTTGCGGAGGAATAAATTTCTCGTTAAAGAGCACCTTGAATTTTTTTCCAAGACATGTCGGCCTCAGTATTTCCAATTATGACAGTTTCCCCACCAATTTTGAGCCTCAACCTTCAATGGCCACGATGCCACGAAACGTTTATGGTGGTCTTCAAGTTCTAAGCCTACAAATACCTTCTCGCAATTTTTGAGTCATGCCTGAGCTTATATCACTGTCTCTCAACCTGTGAACGACATGCCACCTAAATTCCTGAACTTCTTGGCTACTTTGTCCAGGTCAAAAGGCTGTGGGGGTGGAGGTGGTGGTGTTACAGCCTTGGGAGTGGGCTGCTTCTGAGCAGTAGGGGTTTCACCCCTTCCCGGTCCTCTAGCTCCTCCTCTGCCTCGGGCTCTTGATCTAGTGCTCATTTTCAGTTAGTTCTGTAACATCAAGGAAAGAGTCAGACCAACAGAAATGATAATTTTATAGGAAAGGTAAAAGTAAGGACATATGGAAACATGATTGATGTAATGACTGATTAATATGTGTTATTCTGCTGTGCTCATTCTAGGACGTTTCTAATCCTATCTCTAATGAGCTACTCTTCTTAGAATACTGCTGATTCTATCTAGACGAATTGTTTTAAATAGGTAATACTCCGAAGCTAAGGTTAACCTTTAGCTCTGATACCAACTGTGATGACCCCAAACTTCCGTAGTACGAAAGCAAGGATAATCATTGGAATATAAGATATTTACAACAACAACAGATCTCAGATAAAAGCATAACACATAAATCATAGCAGCAGAAATATAAATGTCATCAACATCACACCATCAGAACATCGGAGTGGCAAAGTTACAGGATACAACTTAGTATATAGAAAGTCTCAACAAATAGAAATAAGTCTAAAACTCCATCAAGTACATCATAGACAAAGGATGTCAAAACGTCTCAAAGTAGAAATAAAAGATAAAGATGTTATTCGTCTTCTTTCCATAAGCATACTCCAATCCACCATATGTCCAAAATAACCCGAACCTGTCACTTAGCTGCCCATGTGAAAAAGAGGGCACCCGAGTTTGCAAAGTGAAACAAACTACGAGTCAGTCGTGGGACTGGTATGAGAAATCTTTCCTAACTCGTCTAACAATATGGCTAATTACAGGACCACGCTGCTAACACGGAACGGGTTTACTCCATTGGATTGCCAGTGCAGGAATTAAATAAATTTTTATTCAAAACAACGCAATGCATTTTAGAAAAATGAAATCATTGTAAGAATTAGGTCCCATCACACAATGCAACGCAAACCAGAGGATAGAGTTTTACCTTATAATGATTAAACATGCTTGGTACGTATAAAATAATATTTAATATTATTATCAATGTCTAATCAGTTTTAAAATACTTCAAAGTAAATGTATCAATCCTAGACGGCATATCTACAATATACTATGTCGCCATATATAGGTTTACAATCAAAACCGTAATGTCGTATTGAAAATTGGTTTTCCATCATGAGTCAAGGCTAGGGATGATCTCCTTACCTATTCGAGACACTCTAGCAAATGTCTCAGGACTCAGACACTAGCGAGCCCTTGGATCCTCCAAGGCCGGTCCATATATACTTTAGTGGATTAGTTATGCCTGAACGCATGTTTCCCGGTCCTATTAAACCTATCAATTGGTCACTATCGACCAATATATCCGAGGCCTTGTAATCCATCATCCACATAAGTAAAAATGTCTGGGCTCCATACCATTACACCACTTCTAGCTAGAAAGAAACGCATGCACTCCTTGGGTTTTTATCCTGTATTTGACCGTGTGAGGCTCGTGAAGTATCGCTATACACAAAGCTATGCCTAAATGGGTTGTTCTTTGATCATCAACCATAAGGCTCTGCTTTTCAACAAAACCCTCGATCATTTGCATCTTGGCATGCCACATTCACAGTTCACGCCATGCGATCGATAACTACCAATATATAACCTCTGAGCTCGTGCGTCTCAGGGAAGGGTGTTAAGCAAGAGAATAAATTTTCTAGCACCAAATAGATATATATTAGATAGAAATCAATTTACATGGAATAAAATCCAATGTCAGACACGCATCCATTTATAAGTCTGTTCTGGGTCTGAACGAAACCGGAGACACCTTATTCCTCGTCTCGTATGTCCAATACGAAAGAGAGGTGCTCGCTTATCCGGACAATCAACAAGTACATCCAGACAACTACCACTTTAACCCTTTACTGGGAGTTACCCAATGTCGGGCATCAGTAGTCATCTGTTCGATGTGAAGATCGTCGTTCTACAATCACCGTCTTGAATATCATCAATTTAAATCATCGTATAATTATTTGAAATGAGATTGAACTCGGTCTTTTCAAATAATTCTCGCGTATACATAATTTAAATCATTTCATATCGTTAACATTATTTTATAATGATTTATCGCAATTTTTATTTATATAAAAATAGATAAATTTAATTAAACGACGCTCCGGGTCAATAAGCGACCCTGGCGCTGTTTTTACCCAAATTTGATTTACACATTTCAGTTTTGGGAAAATCCGACGGCTAGATCTTTCAGTATAATTGTTTAATGTTACGATTCCGAAATGCGAACAACCACGCATGATTCGCTTAATTTTAATTTATATTTATATATATAATTATATATAAATATAAACCATTCGACGATTCCACTAACGTGTTTAACATGCCAATAAAAAGAATGTTTTAATTTGCATAACCATTTCTACATATTTATAATGTCAAATAAAATGTATTTTATTTACATGACATTTTTGCTAATGACAAATAAAAAGATAATTTTTATTTTCATTATTTGTGTGCAATTTCTATTTTTAACTTTAACAAATAAAAAGAAATATTTTATTTGTATATACATACTTTCAATGTATAACATAACATATAAAAATGTTTATTTTAATTTACATACAAATTCTAATGTATGACTTAACGATAAAAATGTATCTTTACTTTTTGTGCAAATTCTAATGCGTAATTTAACGATAAAATGTCACTTTAATTTGTACACAAATTCTAATGTTTTGACAATAAAAAAACGATTCTTTAACTTGCATACAAATTCTAATATATGCATTGACAATAAAAATGATTCTTTAACTTTGCATACAAATTCTAACGTATGCATTTGACAATAAAAATGATTTTTTGACTTACATACAAATTCTAATGTATGCATTAACAATAAAATTGATTTTTTAACTTGCATACAAATTCTACTGTATAACTTAACGATAAAAATGAATCTTTACTTTATATACAAATTCTAACGTGTAATTTGAGGATAAAATGTCACTTTAATTTGTACACAAATTCCAATATATGTTTTGACAATAAAAAACGATTCTTTAACTTGCATACAAATTCTAATGTATGCAATGACAATAAAAATGATTCTTTAACTTTGCATACAAATTCTAATATATACATTTGACAATAAAAATGATTCTTGGACTTGCATACAAATTCTAATGTATGCATTGATAATAAAAATGATTCTTTAACTTGATACAAATTCTAATGTATGCATTGACAATAAAAAGGATTCTTTAACTTGCATACAAATTATATTTTCAACAAAATGTATAAAAAGTGATACCTTCATTTTTGTTGATAATTCTATTTCAACAAAATGATTAAAATGTTATTCATTCATTTTGTTGATAATTCTATTTCAACAAAATGATTAAAAAGTGATTCATTCATTTTGTTGACAATTCTATTTCAACAAAATGATTAAAATGGTATTTTCATTTTTGTTGACAATTATATTTCAACAAAATGATTAAAAGTGACAATTTCATTTCGTTAACAATTCTAGTTTAACAAAATGATTAAAAAGTGATAATTTCATTTTGTTAGCAATTCTAATTTAACAAAATGAATTAAAAGTGATAATTTCATTTTGTTAACAATTCTAGTTTAACAAAATGAATATAAGAATGGTCTTTTCATTTTGTTGACAATTCTATTTCAACAAAATTAATATTTTTGCTCAAATACAAATCTATTTAACAAAAATGTCAATTTTTTTCTCAAATCTATTTAACAAAAATGTAATTTTTGTTTAATTCAAATCTATTTAACAAAAATGTAATTTTTTTGTTATAACTCAAATCTATTATACAAAAATGTAAATTTGATTTTCAACCATCATATTTTGACAAAATGTAAATTTTTGTTTCAACTAATATATTTTGACAAAAATGTATATTTTGTTTCAACTAATATATTCTGACAAAATGTACATTTTTTTTTCAACAATCTATTTTGACAAAATGTATATTTTTTGTTTCAACTAATCTATTTTGACAAAATGTATGTTTTTGTTTCAACTAATCTATTTTGACAAAATGTACAATTTTATCTCAACAAATCTAATTTGAAAAAATGTATATTTTTATTTCAACAATCTATTTTGTCAAAATGTACATTTTTATTTCAACAGTCTATTTTGACAAAATGTATATTCTTGTTTCAACTAATCTATTTTGAGTAAATGTACATTTTTATTTCAACTAATCTATTTTGACAAAATGTACATTTTTATCTCAACAATTCTAATTTGACAAAATGTATATTTTTATTTCAACAATCTATTTTGACAAAATGTACAATTTTGTTTCAACAATCTATTTTGAAAAAAATGAACATTTTTTATCAACAAATCTACTTTGACAAAATGTTCATTTTTGTTTCAACTAATCTATTTTGACAAAATGTATATTTTTGTTTCAACTATCATACTTTGACAAAAATGACAATTTCAAACCAATAATTATATTTTGGCCAAAAGAGTAATTTTAATCCAACAATTATATTTTGACAAAAAGGATAATTTTAATTCAACTATTCTAATTTGTCAAAAATGATAATTTTAATCCCATTATTCTAATTAACAAAAATGATAAATTTTTTAACTCAATTTTAATTAACAAAAATGTTAATTATTGTTTCAACTATTCTAATTAACAAAAATGATAATTTTTGATTCAACTATTCTAACTAACAAAAATGATCAAGTCAACAGGTTTACATAACACATCAATCACTGATCAAATCACTTATCATAACAAATAGAATTTAACGGCGGATTTGTGATAACACAATCATAATTAATTTTAATTATTTAAGAAAAAAAAATAAAAAAAAATAGAATTCTCACAGTGGTTTTAATTCTGAATAATTCAGAATTGATTTTTTTGCCCAAAATCTTATTTGCTCTGAATTCGTTCTAATCAGTCCAGAAATGTAGATCTCGGACTCACGGTCGCAGCGGTTCTGAAATCTTTCAATTCCGAATTCGTATGCATTAGTTTTGAATTTATTTAGGTAGATAACATTTTTAAAATAATTAATATAATAAAAAAATACCCTTTCTTCCCCAATCAGTATCTAGGCCGCGACTTTTCAAATTGGGTTCAGTTCTAGGGTTCAGGTTTTCAGTCGACTGGAAGCGCCGGAGGACGATCGGGCAGTAGCACGTCGATGGGGGAAGGGCGGCGCACAGGGGAGTCCTACCGACGGCAGGCGCGATCGCGGCTAGGGGGTGCGGCGGCGGTGCAAACCCGCTAACTTCGGGGCTCTGTTTTGTTGCGAATATACCACAGTTTTTTATCAACCCCATATGGAATCGAAGCTTATGAAATTCTCTACAATAATGTCTAAAGGAGTGGGATGTTTTATAGTATGGATTGGAGGAAATTAGTGGAGGAAGAAGGGAGCAATCTCGACCATAAAAATATAGGGGTGGCGGCTATATAATAGTATATTAGGGTTTTGATTAAGAGATATTTATAATAAAATAATATTAAATCTCTTAATTACTAGTTTTATGCCCGTTAACTCTTTTCAGCTCCAATTTCAGCCCAACAAAAGTTGTTCCTACCCAAATGCCCCCATTTCGGACATAATGGGCTTGGTCCCATCAACCCAATCGATCGTTTTCAGTCTGTTTTCTTCAATTTAAAAATTGTATTTTTACAACACTATTTTCTATATAAAAATTAAATTTTTATATCACTATTTCATATATAAAAATCATAATTTTATTTTCAGAGCAATGAAAATTTTATTTTCAAAGCAATGACATTTTTATTTTCAAAACAATGACATTTTTACTTTTCAAAGCAATGACATTTTTATTTTTCATTCACATTTTTAAAACAATGCTTTATTCATACAAAAATCTGAATTTTTTAACTGAACTAATTAATAACGCTTTAAACGTTACCTTCACCCTTAAAAATATTGCCATCGTCAATCCTGTTTTCCCCCTTTCCTGTATAAACCCAAACCCATGCTTCCCCTACCTGTCTCCTCGCCGGAGACTCCTCAAGTGATCGGCCATCGATCATTGGGTCTTGAACCCTGCGCCACTCCAAGCCGCTCCATTTTTGACTGGTCCCATCGTTTGTCTCCCCCTAGGTCTCCACCATTTCCCCTAAAACTGAGCGCCACCTCGTGAAGAATCCCGACCGCCTCGTGCCATTGGAAGCCCAGCGCCGCCATCTGTAGCCAGCCTCCACATCCCCGAACGTTTTTCCCTCAAAAACCATAGTCCATCGCATCCACCTGGAGGAGATCGGGGAGGCTAATTTTTAGGGCTCGTGAGCCGTTCGTTCTTTTTAGAGAGGGAGAGGCGGCATATCTGTTTTGACCACGCACAGAACAATATAAGGTTTGACCGGTTTAGAATATATATAAATTATTTAATTATTATTTAATTCGCTTTAAAACACAAAATCACCACGAACTCCAAATCGAACCCAACGACTGTCGCCTCTAGCTGAATTACCCCATTTCTGACACAATGAAATATGTTCCGTAAGCCAATTCGGTTGTTATGATCAGTTTAAATTTAAAATATAAATCATTATATTTTAAATTAAAACGCACATTTTAATTTACTAGTGCCACATACTAACTCCTAAATTTACAAAAAAATAAATCTAGCTATGTTTTGATGATACGGTCCTAACAAAACTAATTTCGTTGAATTTGGAGACCGTTTAAAAAACGGCCATTTTCCAGTCGATTAAGTTCGAACTGAAAGTGCCAAACACGTTTAAATTCACCACGCTCACATATTGATTCCAAAAATTATGAAAATTGTAATCCAGCAATAATTTTACATTCCGGATCCAACAAAAGTGGCCTTATCGAAAATGGAGGTCGTTTGCAAAATCGCTATTTTCACGAGCTATATTTCCATAGCGACTATTCTGAATTTTCTACTAGACATAATTTTTATTCCCACTATGAAATCTGGATTTTTCAGATTCGTTGGAAAGATATTTTCAAACAGATTCAAATACTTTTGGTTTCACTAAAATCCGGTTCATTTTGAATCATGTACATTCAATTGAAATTTGAAATCGAATTTTCAAACTACCGCGCTATTTCCAATTCCTTTTATAATTTAAATTAAATATTTATATTCTAACTTCGATTTAAATAAATTTATACGTTCTAATTCTATTCAAAATAAATTTCTAGTCATTATTATTTAAAATAAATCATTTTAAATATTCAAAATTCATTAAAATTGCTAAAATAAAAATTTTAAATTTGTTTTGATTTTCTAGGTTGTTACAGATAATTTTAATCCAATTATTCTAATTAACAAAAATGATAATTTTTGTTTAACTCAATTTTAATTCACAAAAATGTTAATTATTGTTTCAACTATTCTAATTAACAAAAATGATAATTTTTGATTCAACTATTCTAATTAACAAAAATGATCAAGTCAACAGACATACATAACACATCAATCACAGATCAAATCACGTATCATAACAAATAGAATTTAACATCGGATTTGAGACAACACAATCATAATTAATTTTAATTATTTAAAAAAAAATAGAATTCTCGTAGTGATTTTAATTCTGAATGATTCAGAATTGAATTTTTGCCCAAAATCTGATCTGCTCTGAATTCGTTCTAATTAGTCCAGAAATGTAGATCTCAAACTCATGATCGCAGCGGTTCTGAAATCGTTCAATTCCGAGTTCATATGCATTAGTTATGAATTTATTTAGGTAGATAACATTTTTAAAATAATTAATACAATAAAAAAAGGAAAATACCCTTTCTTCCCTAACCAATATCAAGGCCGCGACTTTTCAAATTAGGTTCAGTTTTGGGGTTCGGTTTTTCAGTCGATTGGAAGCGCCGGAGGACGATCGGGTGGTGGCACGTCGAAGGGGGAAGGGCGGCGCACGGGGTGGTCCCACCGACGGTAGGTGCGATCGTGGCTTATGAAATTCTCTACAATAATGTCTAAAGGAGTGGAAGTTTTATAGTAAGGATTGGAGGAAATAGTGGCGGAAGAAGGGAGAAATTTCGGCCATCGAAATATAAGGGTGGCGGTTGTATGATAGTGTATTAGTGTTTTGAGTAAGAGATATTTATAATAAAATAATATTAAATCTCTTAATTACTAGTTTTTTGCCCTTTAACTCTTTTCAGCTCCAATTTCAGCCCAACAAAAGTTGTTCCCATCCAAATGCCCCTGTTTCAGACACAATGGGCTAGGTCCCGTCAGCCCAATTGATCATTTTCAGTCTGTTTTCTTCAATTTAAAATATAAATAATTTATTTATTTAATTCGATCGTACATTTAAATTTACCGGGGCCACATACGGAGTCCAAAAATTCCCAAAAAATAAATCTAGCTATTTTTTGATGATACGGTCCTAACAAAATTAATTTCGTCGAATTTGGAGACCGTTTGAAAAATGACACTTTTAATGGTCGATTAAATTCAACAAAAATTATCGAACACAGTTTAATTGACCATGCACACATATTAATTCCAAAAATTATGGAAAATTAAACTTAGCAATAATTTGACATTCCGGATCCGACAAAAATGGATTCGTCGAAAACAGAGGTCATATGTAGAATGACTATTTTTAGTAGCTTTAGTATTATTTAAAAATGGAATTTTTAAATTCAAGCACATTTTTTAACAAAATTTCTTAAAATATTTTTTTAAATTGGTTCTGATTTTCCGAGTTGTTACATAAAATCCTACTGAAGGCCCTTTTCAAAACACCACCCTCGCCAAAGTCATTGAAATTGAGGAAAATATGAAAGACATCATGCACATAATGACTGAAATTCAAGTGCAACAAGTACGGATTTCAAAGGAACAACAATGGCGTGGCAAGGATACTTCGTAATCTACAGAAAGATATAGTAGATAATTGAAATGATCCAATTATGATCGTGGAAGAAAATTGTAACAACCATATTTTCAGAACTAATTTAAAATTTTTATTTCAGCAATTTTAATGGATTTTGAATATTTAAAATGATTTATTTTAAATAATAACGACTAAAAATTTATTTAAATCAAAGTTAGAACGAATAAATTTATTTTAATTATAAAACGAGCCTGAAATGGCACGATAGTTTGAAAATTGGTTTTGAACTTCAAATGAATGTACATGATTCAATATAAATCAGAATTGGACGAAAAAAGAAATATTTGAATTTGTTTAATTACTTCTTTTTAACAAATGTGAAAAATCCAGCTTTCATAATGAGAATTGAAAGTTATGTCCAGTTTAAAATTTAAAACAGTCGCTATGGAATTTAATATATATCCCTTAAAAATAGGCATTTTACAAACGACCTCCGTTTTCAATGAAACCACTTTTATAGGATCCGGAATGCCAAATTATTGTTTTGTTTCAAATTTCATAATTTTTGGATTTAATATGTGAGCCTGATGAATTTAAACATGTTTGGTAATTTTAGTTTGAATTGGATAGACCAGAAAATGACCATTTTTCAAACGGTCTCCAAATTCGATGAAATTAATTTTGTTAGGATCATATCATCAAAACATAGCTAGATTTATTTTTCTGTGCTTTTTGGAGTCAGTATGTGCCCCCGATAAATTAAAATATACGTTTAAATTCAATATATATTGTTTTATATTTTAATTTAAAGAAAAACTCATTGAAATAATCGAATTTGGCTTACGAAACATATCCCATTGTGTCCAGAATTGGGGTATTTAGTAGCGGGCGATAGTCATTGGGTTGGATTTGGAGTTCAGAATAAAAGAATATAATAAACTAGGATTTAAAATAATATAATTATATAAATAAAGGGTACATAAACAATTTGGGAAACCCTATTCTCATTTCAACAGAGCCGCCGCTAGCAGCTCAGAGGATGGTTAAAATCTTGCGATTTTGATCCATTAATTCCATCAAATCCGCGCCTCAATTCGTAAAACGTATAAAGTGAAAATCGAAGAGCTCTTCTAACTATAGAAATTTAACGGTTATGATCAGAAGTTATTAACTGAAATAGCCTGAATTGTAACAACCCGGAAATGCGAGCCAGTTTAAATTTTTTATTTTGGCAATTATAGTGAATTTTGAACATTTAAAATGAATTATTTTAAATATTAACGACGAGAAATTTATTTTGAATAGAATTAGAACGTATATATTTATATACGTCGTCGTTAGAATATAAATAATTATATATAATTATAAAAGGAACTGAAAATGGCGCGGTAGTTCGATAATTCGATTTCAAACTTCAATTGAATGTACCGGGTGCAAAATAAACCAGATTTTAGAGAAACCAAAAATATTTGAATCTAATTGAGAATATCTTTCCAACGAATCCGAAAAATTGAAACTTCATAGCGGGAATCAAAAGATATGTCCTGTTGAAAATTCAGAATGGTCGCTATGGAATTCTAGCCCTTAAAAATAGCCATTTTGCAAACGACCTTGGATTTCGACGAAACCACTTTTGTTGGATCCGTGATGTCAAGTTATTGCTAGGTTTCAAATTTCATAATTTTTCGAATCAATATGTGAGCGTGGCAAAGGAAAACGCGTTTGACCAGTTTCAGTTGATTTTAATCGACTGGAAAATGGCCATTTTTCTAACGGTCTCAGAATTCGACGAAACTAGTTTTGTTAGGACCGTATCGTCAATACGAAGCTAAAATATATTTTTCAGGAATTTTTCTAGTTAGTATGTGGCCCCAGTAAATTGAAATGTGCGTTCAAATTCAATATATAGAGTTATATGTCGATTTTGACGAAAACTGACCGAAACGGTAGAATCAGCTTACGATACATATCCCATTGTGTTCAGAATTTGGGTAGTTAGCTATGGGCGACAGACGGTGGGTCTTGTTTCGAGGTTAGAATAAAACGGTGCTTTTTGAAATAATTATATAAATAAAAAAGAAAAAGAAAAAAAGAAAACTCTCTCTCCTATACCTCCAGGCCCCCTCCCCCCCCCCCCCCGTCTGTTCTTTCTAAATCAAAAATTAAAAAAATAAGAAGGAAGGGGGGAGGGCGGAGCGCCGCCCCCATCGTCTATCGCGCCGCCAAGGGCGGGGCCGCCGCCACCAAGCCCTCTTCCCTTCTCTCTCCTCTCTCCCTTCCTCGAATTAAACCACGCCCAAAAGCCCTCCTCCAACCGCCTGTAAAACCAATGCGCCCTGTCCACCCACAGTCGCAACCGCCTGCTCCTCCCCCTCTTCCACCTCAGCCTCCGAACGTGCCAGCAGTCCCCTCCCCTATCGACAGCGACCCTCCCTTCCTCCAGCCTCGCGCGTGCAGCAAATTCCCTCCCATTCGATCCTGAAAATCCTAAAGGAAATAGTGAGTTTTATTTAGTTTTTATTTATTTTTGTTTAAATACAATTAGTTTTAAGATCAGTTTATAAATATAAAGTGAGGATTTTTATAGGATAAAGTTGGTAGAAATATATGATTTTTCATTTAGGAAATATATGATTTTTCATTTAGGAAATATATGATTTTTCATTTAGGAAATATATGATTTTTCATTTTGGAAATATATGATTGTTCATTTAGGAAATATATGATTTTTCATTTAGGAAATATATGATTTTTCATTTAGGAAAAATATGATTTTTATATCATAGAAAGAATAAAAATATGATTTTTAGCATATGTGAAGTATAAAAATATAATAGTTTATATTGTAGAAGTATAAAAATATAATTTTTATAAAGGTAAGATAGTAAAAATATCATCTTTATAGATACAGCGAAATAAAAATCTGATTATTATTATACATATATATATTGAAGTAAAAATGTTATTTTTATAGTGATGAAATAAAAAGGAGAAATCTTTATATAGAGAATAACGTGGTAAAACTAGAATTTTTATCTATATAGTAGCGATGTAAAAATAGAATTTTTATCCATATGGAGTGATTATAAAAATATGATTTTTTTTTCATATACATTGCAAGAATATAAAAATGTGATTTTTATATATGTAGTGGCTACGGGTAACGAAAGTGACGAAAGGCGAGAACGGCAAAGACTTCTACATTTGAAATGTCGTGGAGTTGGGGTAGCTTTGGTGAGAACTTCTCACTTTAAATTTTCTTTTCTAGTTATATAAATATATACTAGGATGCAGACGGTGTTTAGTAGCACCCGACACCATCATCCACAGACCATGGACTTATTTGTTTGGTTGTGTAGTTGGTTAGATTATTTGATTTGAATTTGATTGTTAGGTGAAATGGAATGGATTTGATTGATATGTGTATGGCGTGGGCCATTATTAGACTGGGGATAAGGCTAGGCCTTGTCCCGTTTCTAGTATCGTGCCGTTATGCCGCCGAAATTTTCTAAAATATGTTAGAAAAAAAATCATTTTATTGAATAAATGAACCGAATAGAATATTCATAGGTTGAATAAATAATTTGGTCGTTAAAAATATAATTTTTAACGTGAACGTGAATAAATAAATATTCATTTACAAACCGAACGGTTTGTTTATGTACACCTATTTGAAGGACATTGATTGGGGCGATAAATTTTACACATCGCCCCACTGCACAAATAATATTCAGTGTTTGTTGATTTGAAACCCCACACGGGTGTTGGGATGATATCTGGCGTACACTAATCCCAATTATTTAATTGTATGTCGATCGATTGGTCGACAGGCTGTGTAAGCATTAATTATTTATATTTGATGCTTATGCAGTCGTGTGGTGCACTTTGGATGATGGTTGATTGTTTATCGTTGCTATTATATACATCTGTTGTATGGAATCCATATAATTAACATTATATGGTAATTGATTGGGCCTCATTCCAATTGGGAAAATAAAGAATATTATAAAATATAGGTTCATGTGTTGATCGTACTCATTCGTTGAGATTAGTCATGTGTTGAACGAAATATTTTAACAATAAAATTTACATCTTTATCATATATAAAATTAGAAACTAACAGGAAAATAGATAAGATGAGTGGTCTCCTGGATATTGACCTGATGTTGGTTTCGGTATTCGGGGTTAATATTCAGGGAATCGTTCCTTTACTAATTTACGGTTGGAGTCTGATTTGAAATCAAACGATAGATACCATAATTTTTATAAAATATATTAAATAACAAAAATAGTCACACGTGGACAGTACTCATTCGTTGAGATTAGTCATGTGTTGACAAAAATATAGATTCACGTATTGAATAAAATAAATATTCATTTGTTGAATAGAATAACGGAATTATTGAAATATATAAAGTCGTGTTGATTAGAGATGCGCTATTTTTATGCGAACGATATTCATATCGATTATATTCGTTTTTATAATGAATTGAAAGGAAAACGAATTTGAATTGAATTGAAAGGAAAACGAATTTGAATTGAATTGAAAAGAAAACGAATTTGAATTGAATTGAAAAGAAAACGAATTCGAATTGGATTGAATAGAAAACGAATTCGAATTGAATTGAATTGAATTGAAAACGAATTCGAATTGGATTGAATTGAAATTTGAATTGAGTTGAAATGAATTTAAAAAGAATTTATAAGGGAAAAATCAATTTTGATTTGAATTTGAAATGAAGGTTGAAATTGCTTTGAAACGAATTTAAAACTATTTATAAAATTCGTTTTAAATAGAAATCGACGAAATATATATTATGTATATTATATATATAATATAATGGCCTGAATAGAACGTGCCGCGCCGCGGCAGTTCGTGAATTTCGATCATTGATTTCGAACGGACATTACGGGAGATCCGACCGTCGGATTCTCCTAAAACCGAAACCGTTGTGTTCGTATCGAAAAGGGATTTCTAACGAATATTAGAAATTTGAAATCTAACAGTTGGATTTGGAGATATGTCCAAATCAATTTCAGAAAAGGTCGCTGTAATGCAGTTCGATGGCCGTTGATGGAAATCTTCTGTACGGGCCTTGATAAAATTATTAAAAATATCAATAAATTGTGTAAAATCATAATGAATGATTTGGGAAGAACTGGGATAAAAAACCCACCTTTTGTAAAGATAAAAATAGATTTTTATCGGAATGAACTAGTTTTGAACTAAATTTAAAACCCAATTATTTTTAATAAATAAATTGGATTTGAAATGGGTTTTAAATAACCAGAATTTCTAATATATTTAATTGGAATTGAATTAGAATTGATTTGTGGGTTTATCGTGAACGGTGTTTTAAATAACATTTGTTCTTTAATCCGACAATAAGTAGAATGTGATTTGGGTTTATCGTGAACTGTGTTTTAAATGACATTAGTTCTTTAACCCAGTAAAGGGAGTTTTAATGAATCTACAATTAGATTGAAATGTGAATTGATAATTTAAATTATCAAATTTGGAAAATGAGCGAGAAAGGAGTATCACCAGTTTTCTCCAAGCGATAGTTAAATCTTTAATTAGATTTGGACGTGAAATGGTAATTAATTTTACCGATAACACCGTGGTGTTAGATATGGAGTATTACCAGTTTTGCTTCATGGGATGAATAGGTTGGGATTGGAAAATAAAATAAATAATTACTTCCGTATGGTTCGCTAATCCCGACTAGTTTGGAAAACCATAATTTGGTTTGGAATGATATCCAAAGGATGATTAAAGAATAAATTTTAAAGAATTTATCTTTGATAAAATTAATGGGAACCTTTCCCTAAGAATGTGAAATTTAGAAACTAACTGTAGGTTAGCCAAGAAGGATGGTTTCCTGGGTATTGATCTGATGTTGGTTTCGGCCTTCGGGGTTAATATTTGGGGAATTGTTCTCTTGCTAATTTACGGTTAGCGACTGCTGAATAGGAATGAGGCGTATATTGTATTTGTGTAACATTTGTTTATTATATACGTAGGTCATTCAGAAAGGCCGGGTTTATACCCATTCTGAATAACCGATTCGACGATATGTCGAAGATGAAGACAGTGATTGAAGACCAGAAGTCTTCACATCGTTTGGGTGATTACTGGTGATCTTGATTGGGCTGTACACCCAAGATGAGGGAATCAGTTGGTGGTCGTCCAGACGTACTTGGAGATCGATGGATATGCGAGGAAAGCGCATCTGGTTTCGTTCAGACCCATAACGAACTTGTAAATGGACTGTGTGTCTGACATTGGATTTTATTCTATGTTGATTGATCTCCATTAAATATACATCTGTTTGGCGGCGGAGAATTTATTCTCTTGCTTAACGCCCTTCTCTGAGACGTACGAGCTCAAAGGTTGTATATCGATGGACATCAGTCACATGGCATGAATTGCCTGTGTGGCACGCCTAAGTGGCAATTGATCAAGGCTTCTGTTGAAAAGCAAAGTCTTGTGGTTGATGAGCAAAGCACGACCTTTGTGGCGTAGCTTTGTGTATAACGTGAACTCGCGAGCCTCACACCTCGGTATGAGTCAAAAATGGGATAAGGACTGCAGGGAGAGCACGACGTTTCTTTCTAGCTTTGGTGGTGTCAGTGACTTACCATCCCTGACATTTATATACTTTTCACCTATGTGGTTGTTGGATGCGAGGCGCCTCGATTTTAGGTCAGTAAGGACCGGGAAACGTGTGTTCAGGAATACTAATCCACTAACGTAAGTGTGGACCGGCCCGGAAGCATCCAGGGGTTACCCAGAGTGTGTAGTCCCGAGGCATTTGCTAGAGTGTCTCGAAGCGGAGAGGAGCTTGCCCCTTGCCTCGACTCATGAAGGAAATCAAATTTCCAATATGTGATATTTCGGGTTTTATTTTTAGAGCCTAGTATGGCGACATGATATATGGTACCCATGCCATCTATGATTGATATTTATGATTGAAAATGTTTTGACACTATACACTTATAATAGTATCAAATGATTTGTTTTAAATGTACCAAGCATGTTTGGCTATTATAAGTGAAAACCCTATCCTCCGGCTTGAGTTGCATTGTGTGATGGGACTTGGGTCTTATAATAGCTTCATTTTTTTTGAAAAAGCATTGCGTTGTTTATTCTAAGCACTGGTATTCTTGGGAGGAAACCTGTTCCGTGTTATACGGCGTGGTCCCTTGAGTTACTCTCTTTTGAAGTAAAGTTTAAATAACTGTTTTAGTTCTCACACCAGTCACATGACTGACCTGGAGTTTATTGTTTTAACCTAAACTCTGGGTGCCCTTATTTTCGACACGGGCAGCTAGTAGTTTTGGTTTTGCAGATTTATATTCACAGGATCCTGATTTACAGCTGGAACGATGCTCGGAAAGCTCTGTATCCGTGTATTATTTTCAGTTGTGCTTTGTATTATTTTCCGCTGCTATGTAATTTATTGTAATCTCTGATATCTTTCTGTTGTATAATATTCATTTATACTCTGTATATTCTTGTATTCTGATGGAATTGTTGTAACAAACAATGAAATGTCCTTCTGTCTGCGTTCTTTTGTGTGTTGTTCTCAAAGTATCCGCTCTTTCCTTCACGGGGAAGTTACGGGTTCTTACAGTTGGTATCAGAGCTTTGGTTTACAGAGCTCAGGAACAAGACACATTAGAACCATACGAAAGAATTCATCAGATATTGGATTAGTAATATCCAATTAGAATTACTCGTTAGAGATGGGATCAGTAGTATCCTAGAATGAGTGTGAAGAGTATATTTTTCAAATGAAAACAATTTTTGTTTTGGAACTTAAGTCGTTTTATACGTATTTGAATAATTATTTATATTGAATTTGGATAATCCAATATATAAAGATTTCGCGTGTACGCATCATGAACGTATACTCGAAGTTTTAATATACAAGATAGATATAGAATCACACTCTAGTCGCCCGAAGATGATTCTACTGATGACTATATAGCATCAGTAGTGTGTGTTCGAGTTTCGAAGGTGTGATTTTCTATATATTTCCATTAGACTGGTATGAGAACCAAAATTTAACTAGATAGTTTTATTATTGTGGTTTGGCATCAAAAACATGATTTTTTGTATATGTATCAAAATTATGAATTTGAAACGTTAATTCACTAATTGATTGGTGATTGTGTTGTTTGTTTATTTGTTTGATAAGTTTGAACCATTATGCCTAATTGTATCAAATATTGAACTGTATTGAAAATGGGTCGCCTTTGCTTGCATATACATGTACTTACATTGAACAGGTCATAGCAAGGGGGCTAGAGCAGAGAATAAATTTTGTTTGCCCAACAAATAGGTACATATTTACTATAATTTACTGTTTTGTTTGGGTGATGATGATTTTATGAGCCGATTGGCTAGCCGCTTGGCTTTTTCTTTTTCTTTTTGAGATCAGGCCTGTATGGCAATTTCGGGATTTTCCCGGTGCTCCCGGTGCTAGGGAGGTTATGGCGAAATTTTTCGAAAATTTAGGGTGTTAGCCAAATTTTTGAAAATTTTGAAAAGTTCTTAGAAACTGAAAAGTTGAAGAACTTAAGCCATAGTCAAAATACTGGAAGTTGAGTTGATTAGTGAAACAACTTTCGGCTTCGTTCCTTTCCGGGGACGAAAATTTTTAAGTGGGGGAGAATGTAACAACCCGGAAATGCGAGCCAGTTTAAATTTTTTATTTTGGAAATTATAGTGAATTTTGAACATCAAAATGAATTATTTTAAATATTAACGACGAGAAATTTATTTTGAATAGAATTAGAACGTATATATTTATATACATCGTCGTTAGAATATAAATAATTATATATAATTATAAAAGGAATTGAAAATGGCGCGATAGTTCGATAATTCGATTTCGAACTTCAATTGAATGTACTGGGTGCAAAATAAACCGGATTTTAGAGAAACCAAAAATATTTGAATCTAATTGAGAATATCTTTCCAACGAATCCGAAAAATTGAAACTTCATAGCAGGAATCAAAAGATATGTCCTGTTGAAAATTCAGAATGGTCGCTATGGAATTCTAGCCCTTAAAAATAGTCATTTTGCAAACGACCTCGGATTTCGACGAAACCACTTTTGTTGGATCCGTGATGTCAAGTTATTGCTAGGTTTCAAATTTCATAATTTTTCAAATCAATATGTGAGTGTGACAAGGAAAACGCGTTTGACCAGTTTAAGTTGATTTTAATCGACTGGAAAATGGCCATTTTTCTAACGGTCTCAGAATTCGACGAAACTAGTTTTGTTAGGACCGTATCGTCAATACGAAGCTAGAATATATTTTTCGGGAATTTTTCTAGTTAGTATGTGGCCCCAGTAAATTGAAATGTGCATTCAAATTCAATATATAGAGTTATATGTCGATTTTGACGAAAACTGACCGAAACGGTCGAATCAGCTTACGATACATATCCCATTATGTTCAGAATGGCGGTAGTTAGCTATGGGCGACAGGCGGTGGGTCTCGTTTCGAGGTCAGAATAAAAAGGTGCTTTTTGAAATAATTAAATAAATAAAAAAAGAAAAAGAAAAAAAAGAAAACTCTCTCCCCTATACCTCCAGCCCCCCCATCTGTTCTTTCTGAATCAAAAATAAAAAAAATATAAGAAGGAAAGGGGGGAGGGAGGAGCGCCGCCCCATCGTCTATCGCGCCGCCACCAAGCCCCCTTCCTCTCCCCTTCTTTCTCCTCTCTCCCTTCCTCGAATTAAACCGCGCCCAAAAGCCCTCATCCAACCGCCTGGAAAACCGACGCGCCCTGTCCACCCACAGCCGCAACCGCCTGCTCCTCCCCCTCTTCCACCTCGACCCTCCCTTCCTCCAGCCTTGCGCATGGAGCAAATTCCCTCCCGTTCGATCCTGAAAATCCTAAAGGAAATAGTGAGTTTTTACTTAGTTTTTATTTATTTTTTGTTTAAAAACAATTAGTTTTAAGATCAGTTTATAAATATAAAGTGAGGATTTTTATAGGATAAAGTTGGTAGAAATATATGATTTTTCATTTAGGAAATATATGATTTTTCATTTAGGAACATATGATTTTTCATTTAGGAAATATATGATTTTTATATCATAGAAAGAATAAAAATATGATTTTTAGCATATGTGAAGTATAAAAATATAATCTTTTATATTGTAGAAGTATAAAAATATAATTTTTATAAAGGTAAGATAGTAAAAATATCATTTTTATAGATATAGCGAAATAAAAATCTGATTTTTATTATATATATATATATTGAAGTAAAAATGTGATTTTTATAGTGACGAAATAAAAAGGCGAAATCTTTATATAGAGAATAACGTGGTAAAAATAGAATTTTTATCTATATAGTAGCGATGTAAAAATAGAATTTTTATCCATATGGAGTGATTATAAAAATATGATTTTTTTATACATAGCAAGAATATAAAAAATGTGATTTTTATATATGTAGTGGCTACGGGTAACGAAAGTGACGAAAGGCGAGAACGGCGAAGACTTCTACATTTGAAGTATCGTGGAGTTGAGATAGCTTTGGTGAGAACTTCTCACTTTAACTTTTCTTTTCTAGTTATATAAATATATACTAGGATGCAGACGGTGTTTAGTAGCACCCGACACCATCGTCCACAGACCATGGACTTGCTTGTTTGGTTGTGTAGTTGGTTAGATTATTTGATTTGAATTTGATTGTTGGGTGAAATGGAATGGATTTGATTGATATGTGTATGGCGTGGGCCATTATTAGACCGGGGATAAGGCTAGGCCTTGTCCCATTTCTAGTATCGTGCCATTATGCCACCGAAATTTTCTAAAATATGTTAGAAAAAAATCATTTTATTGAATAAATGAACCGAATAGAATATTCATAGGTTGAATAAAATAATTTGGTCGTTAAAAATATAATTTTTAACGTGAATGTGAATAAATAAATATTCATTTACAAACCGGACGGTTTGTTTATGTACACCTATTTGAAGGACATTGATTGGGACGATAAATTTTACACATCGCCCCACTGCACAAATAATATTCAGTGTTTGTTGATTTGAAACCCCACACGGGTGTTGGGATGATATCTGGCGTACACTAATCCCAATTATTTAATTGTATGTCGATCGATTGGTCGACAGGCTGTGTAAGTGTTAATTATTTATATTTGATGCTTATGCAGTCGTGTGGTGCACTTTGGATGATGGTTGATTGTTTATCGTTGCTATTATATACATGTGTTGTATGGAATCCATATAATTAACATTATATGGTAATTGATTGGGCCTCATTCCAATTGGGAAAATAAAGAATATTATAAAATATAGGTTCATGTGTTGACCGTACTCATTCGTTGAGATTAGTCATGTGTTGAACGAAATATTTTAACAATAAAATTTACATCTTTATCATATATAAAATTAGAAACTAACTGAAAAATAGATAAGATGAGTGGTCTCCTGGATATTGACCTGATGTTGGTTTCGGCCTTCGGGGTTAATATTCAGGGAATCGTTCCTTTACTAATTTACGGTTGGAGTCTGATTTGAAATCAAACGATAGATACCATAATTTTTATAAAATATATTAAATAACAAAAATAGTCACACGTGGACAGTACTCATTCGTTGAGATTAGTCATGTGTTGACAACACATATAGATTCACGTATTGAATAAAATAAATATTCATTTGTTGAACAGAATAACAGAATTATTGAAATATATAAAGTCGTGTTGATTAGAGATGTGCTATTTTGACACGAACGATATTTATATCGATTATATTCGTTTTTATAATGAATTGAAAGGAAAACGAATTTGAATCGAATTGAAAGGGAAACGAATTTGAATTGAATTGAAAAGAAAACGAATTTGAATTGAATTGAAAAGAAAACGAATTCGAATTTGATTGAATAGAAAACGAATTCGAATTGCATGGAATTGAATAGAAAACGAATTCGAATTGAATTGAATTGAAATTTGAATTGACTTGAAATGAATTTAAAAAGAATTTATAAGGGAAAATTCAATTTTGATTTGAATTTGAAATGAAGGTTGAAATTGTTTTGAAACGAATTTAAAACTATTTATAAAATTCGTTTTAAATAGAAATCGACGAAATATATATTATGTATATTATATATATATAATATAATGGCCTGAATATAACGTGTCGCGCCGCGGCAGTTCATGAATTTCGACCATTGATTTCGAACGGACATTACGGGATATCCGACCGTCGGATTCTCCTAAAACCGGAACCGTTGGGTTCGTATCGAAAAGAGCTTTCTAACGAATATTAGAAATTTGAAATCTAACGGTTTGATTTGGATATATGTCCAAATCAATTTCAGAAAAGGTCGCTGTAAGTGCAGTTCGATGGCCGTTGATGGAAATCGACTGTAAGGGCCTTGATAAAATTATTAAAAATATCAATAAATTGTGTAAAATCATAATGAATGATATGGGAAGAACTAGGATGAAAAACCCCACCTTTTGTGAAGATAAAAATAGATTTTTATCGGAATGAACTAGTTTTGAACTAAATTTAAAACCCAATTATTTTTAATAAATAAATTGGATTTGAAATGGGTTTTAAATAACCAGAATTTCTAATATATTTATTTGGAATTGAATTAGAATTGATTTGTGGGTTTATCGTGAACGGTGTTTTAAATAACATTTGTTCTTTAATCCGACAATAAGTAGAATGTGATTTGGGTTTATCGTGAACTGTGTTTTAAATGACATTAGTTCTTTAACCCAGTAAAGGGAGTTTTAATGAATCTACAATTAGATTGAAATGTGAATTGATAATTTAAATTATCAAATTTGGAAACTGAGCGAGAATGGAGTATCACCAGTTTTGCTCCAAGCGATAGTTAAATATTTAATTAGATTTGGACGTGAAATGGTAATTAATTTTACCGATAACACCGTGGTGTTAGATATGGAGTATTACCAGTTTTGCTTCATGGGATGAATAGGTTGGGACTGGTAAATAAAATAAATAATTACTTCCGTGTGGTTCGCTAATCCCGACTAGTTTGGAAAACCATAATTGTGTTTGGAATGATATCCAAAGGATGATTAAAGAATAAATTTTAAATAATTTATCTTTGATAAAATTAATGGGAACCTTTCCTTAAGAATGTGAAATTTAGAAACTAATTGTAGGTTAGCCAAGAAGGATGGTTTCCTGGGTATTGATCTGATGTTGGTTTCGGCCTTCGGGGTTAATATTTGGGGAATTGTTCTCTTGCTAATTTACGGTTAGCGACTGCTGAATTGGAATGAGGCGTATGTTGTGTTTGTGTAACATTTGTTTATTATATACGCGGGTCATTCAGAAAGGCCGGGTTTATACCCATTCTGAATAACCGATTCGACGATATGTCGAAGATGAAGACGGTGATTGAAGACCAGAAGTCTTCACATCGTTTGGGTGATTACTGGTGATCTTGATTGGGCTGTACACCCAAGATGAGGGAATCAGTTGGTGGTCGTCCAGACGTACTTAGAGATCGACGGATATGCGAGGAAAGTGCCTCCGATTTCGTTCAGACCCATAACGAACTTGTAAATGGACTATGTGTCTGACATTGGATTTTATTCTATGTTGATTGATCTCCATTAAATATACATCTGTTTGGCGGCGGAGAATTTATTCTCTTGCTTAACGCCCTTCTCTGAGACGTACGAGCTCAGAGGTTGTATATCGATGAACATCAGTCGCATGGCTTGAATTTCCTGTGTGGCACGCCTAAGTGGCAATTGATCAAGGCTTCTGTTGAAAAGCAAAGTCTTGTGGTTGATGATCAAAGCACGACCTTTGTGGCGTAGCTTTGTGTATAACGTGAATTCGCGAGCCTCACACCTCGGTATGAGTCAAAAACGGGATAAGGACTACAGGGAGAGCACGACGTTTCTTTCTAGCTTTGGTGGTGTCAGTGACTTACCAGCCCTGACATTTATATACTTTTCACCTATGTGGTTGTTGGATGCGAGGCGCCTCGATTTTAGGTCTGTAAGGACCGGGAAACGTGTGTTCAGGAATACTAATCCACTAACGTAAGTGTGGACCGGCCCTGAAGCATCCAGGGGTTACC
The DNA here is from genome assembly GCA_030737875.1 of Allium sativum. NCBI lineage: Eukaryota > Viridiplantae > Streptophyta > Magnoliopsida > Asparagales > Amaryllidaceae > Allium > Allium sativum. The sequence continues at coordinate 90,729,802 of CM060920.1, forward strand.
CAGAGTGTGTAGTCCCGAGGCATTTGCTAGAGTGTCTCGAAGCGGAGAGGAGCTTGCCCCTTGCCTCGACTCATGAAGGAAATCAAATTTCCAATACGTGATATTTCGGGTTTTATTTGTAGAGCATAGTATGGCGACATGATATATGGTAACCATGCCGTCTATGATTGATATTTATGATTGAAAATGTTTTGACACTATACACTTATAATAGTATCAAATGATTTGTTTTAAACGTACCAAGCATGTTTGGCTATTATAAGGGAAAACCCTATCCTCTGGCTTGAGTTGCATTGTGTGATGGGACCTGGGTCTTATAATAGCTTCATTTTTTTTGAAAAAGCATTGCGTTGTTTATTCTAAGCACTGGTAATCTTGGGAGGAAACCCGTTCCATGTTATACGGCGTGGTCCCTTGAGTTACACTCTTTTGAAGTAAAGTTTAAATAACTGTTTTAGTTCTCACACCAGTCACATGACTGACCTGGAGTTTATTGTTTTAACCTAAACTCTGGGTGCCCTTATTTTCGACACGGCCAGCTAGTAGTTTTGGTTTTGCAGATTTATATTCACAGGATATTGATTTACAGCTAGAACGATGCTCGGAAAGCTCTGTATCCGTGTATTACTTTCAGTTGTGCTTTGTATTATTTTCCACTGCTATGTAATTTATTGTAATCTCTGATATCTTTCTATTGTATAATATTCATTTATACTCTATATATTCTTGTATTCTGATGGAATTGTTGTAACAAACAATGAAATGTCCTTCCGTCTGCGTTCTTTTGTGTGTTGTCCTCAAAGTATCCGCTCTTTCCTTCACGGGGAAGTTACGGGTTCTTACATGAATCTTCTTCAAAACTTGCTGCGTTCGTAGGTGTTCTCATGCCATAGGGAGGGCTGGGTTCAACTTGGTGGCGGCCGAAGGTGGCTCTCGCATAGGCCTAGGGCGTGGGGACTTCAGATTGGTGGACAGTGGCTTTTTGGTGAGTGCGCACGTGGATATCGACAATGGAGGATGGGTTTGAATAGGTGCCAGGATTTACGAAGAAGAAGAAGAATTTAATAACCCTAATGACGTGTTAGTTAATTAATGAAGGTAATCAGTGTGTTAATATATATATATATATATATTAATTTATAACTAAGTGAAACTTGTAATATTAATATCTTTTGCATACGGTATCAGAAAATTGCAAACTTAGGTCTGTTGTGATCATAGAGAAAAACGCTACGCAATGAAACTGACTGGGACAAAAACGGAGGAAGTTAGAATTTCAGGCAAATTCAAATCCAAACTGTCCAAAAATTCAAAAATAAAAACTGGCGGAGTGGAACCGAATGTGAGAACACCTTCTCACTCAACTATTTTGTTATATAATTATATCATAGGTTGCAGATGGGGCTTAGTAGCTCCTGACACTACTTTCTGTACAAACCATGGATGATTTGTGTGATATGTGCATTGAATATAATATATATATATATATATATATATGAGATGTGAATTATATATATATATATATGAGATGTGAATAAAATATATATATGAGATGTGAATATAATCTATATATGAAATGTGAATAAAATATATATGAAATGTGAATAAAATATATATATGAAATGTGAATAAAATATATATATGAAACGTGAATAAAATATATATGAAATGTGAATAAAATTTATATATGAAATGTGAATAATATATAAATGAAATGTGAATAAATACACACACACACACACACACACACACACACACACATATATATATATGAAATGTGAATAAAATATATATATGAAATGTGAATAAAATATGTATATGAAATGTGAGTAATATATATATATATATATATGAAATGTGAATAATATGTATGAAATGTGGATAATATATATATATATATATATATATATATATATGAAATGTGAATAAAATATTTATATGCGATGTGAATAAAATATGTATACGCGTTGTATAAAATATATGTGTGTTGTATAAATCTTATATATGTGTTGTATAAATTGTATATATGTGTTGTATAAATTATATATAAGATATATAAAATGGTCATGAAATGGAAAAATTATTGGATTGTTAAAAATATAATTTTTAACATATATATGGATGGTACAGAATTGTCATGTAGTGGAATATTCAATTTTGATTTAAAAATTGAAATAGAGGTTGGAATCGTTTTTAAAATGTTTTATAAAATATGTTTTAAATGGAAATCCATGATATATATATTACATATATTTAATGGCTTGAATAGAGCGCGCCGCGCAGCGACCGTTCGCAAATTTCAACCATTAACTTCAAATTGATGTAACGGGAGATCCGACCATCGGATTCTCCTAAAATTGGAACCATTGGATTCGTATCATAAAGAGATTTCTAAAGAATATATGAGATTTAAATTTAAATGGGAAGATTTGGAATTATGTCCAAATAAATTTTAGAAAAGGTCGCTATGAATGTAGTTCGGTGGCTGTTGGAAAAATTGTGTAAAATCATAATAAATGATTTGGAAAGATTTTGGATGAAAAATTCCAGTTTTGAAAAGATAAAAAGATATTTTTATCAAAATAAACTAGTTATTATCTGGAGAAATAATCCAATGCTTTTAAATAAATGAATTGGAATTGAAAAAGGGGTTTTAAAATAACCAGAATTTTCCAAGGAATAAATTGGAATGGATTTGGAGTGGAAATAATCTTCGAAGTATTTCGATATGGGATTCCGTGACTATACGGATATTGTTGAGGAATTTGGGATATATATATATATATCGTTATTCCCAATACGATATTTGCAGGTTTCATAATTTGATATCGAATATAAGTCGATATTATTTCTATTCAGAGCCTTATATTTAATGTCAAATTAGATTTTGGGTTTCTCGGGAATGGTGTTCTAAACAACATTTGTTTTTTTACCCAACTAACAGTGAAGAATATGATTTGGAATTTATAATCTTTTAATTAAGATTAATGTAATTTTCCAAAGTAAAATTTTTCGATTTAATATATTAAATTGGAATTGAATGGAATTCGATTCGGTAATAAACGAAATGAGCTTCTATGAAGGAAGGTTGTTACTATATATGGAATTTAAAAGGCTTTGGAGTTATTCCATTTATAGAATTGATTTGATACGGAAATTTATATCGATTATATACAGTTATGATTTCCGTGAAGATTCCATAGTTAATGGAAGATGAATTTTGGGTCTATTATGAACTGTGTTTTCAGTGACATTGGTTCTTTAACCCAAGTAAAAGCAGGATTAATTTTCCTAAAATTGAATAATCATAAAGTTGTGATTTTTGAGATTAAAACTGAACTAGAGTTTTAATATATCTTTAATTAGATTGGAATGAATGAATGTTAATTAAATTGGCCAAAACACGAGATGTGGTATAAACGAAATATACTTTGTTGTTGATACTGATTGTGATGAATTGATTGTTTGGATTATGCTCGACCAGTTTATGAGCAAGTATGCTTTTACATTTCGCTTTGGGTTGGGTAGAAATATTTGTATGCTAACACCTTGTGAAACACTTCACTATTTGACTATGAGGTGTTAGCGATGTAGTTCATTTCAAATTTAATGAATGATTTTAAAATGATGATTTTCTTAAGTGAAAAAAAATGTATTCCCAATTTTGGACAGGGAATGTTTTATAAAAATGTTTTATAAAACAGAAAGGATTTTGAGGGCTAAACCCGATGTTGTCGAAATGATTTCGAAATGTATTATGGATTTACATTGTATTTCAACACGTAAACGATCGGTTGCTATTGATGATGTATCTGTTTGGTGGCGGAGAATTTATTCTCTTGCTTAACACCCTTCTTTGAGACGTACAAGCTCAAAGGTTATGTGATTAATAGTGACTGATCATATGAGTGAACTGCTAATGTGAAGTACTATAGTTTGAAAGCACTTGTGATTATTATTTTGTGAAATGATTTTCCCTACTTCGGGATATGAAATGATTTAGTATGTGGCTAAAGATTCGGGTAACCCAGGGACTAAAAGTATGGGGGAGAGGGCGGTGTATGTCTTCCCCAAGATTGTCGGATGGTGCATCGTCAGTGTAGCCTGCTCCATTGTGGGAGGTGCACATTTATATATCGAGTTGCTTAGGTGAGTGCCCTTTGCCTTGTCGACGGGAAGCGCGATATTTGGTTGCATACTTGTTTGTATGCATTGTGATGTTTTGGAATTCATATTTCCAAAGATTTTGGTTTGAGATCCCAAGTGAAATCTACTTTGATATAAAAGCTAGATATGTATTTCAAATGATTTGAAATAAGAATCGAGAAATATAATTTATGTAAAGTGAATTGGATTTGAAAATCTAAATTTGGGGTTAAGCCTAAATGGGTAGATTGGAAAATTGCATGTTGTATGGTGCATTGTAGATCCATATGTCTATTATTGGTTGTTGTTTATGCACCAGCAATCTAGTGGAGTAATCCCGTTCCGTGTCATACGGCGTGGCCCCGTGATTTTCCATATTTTATAAATAAAGTTTAATAACTGTTTTTGAGTTCTCACACCTGTCCCATGACTGACTCAGAGTTTATTATTTTAACCTAAACTCTGGGTGCCCATATTTTCCACACGGGCAGCTAGTAGTTTTGGTTTCGCTAATATTTCTTTTCCCAGGATCCTGGATTACAACTGGAGCTATATTCGGAAAGCTTTGTATCCGTGTATTTCATTCAGTTGTGCTAGTTGATGTACTTCCGCTACGAATTGTATTTATACATTTTATTCTCGCTACTATGTATTTTAATCTCTGATATTTTTTAGTGTAATATTTATTCATACTCTGATAATCTTGTACTTTGATGTAATTGTTGTAATAAGTAATAAAATGTTCTATCGTTTGCATTCCGATTTGCCATGTTCTCAACTCAATCCGGGCTTTCCCGAAAGGGCGAGTATGGGTCATTTCAATTTGGTATCAGGGCTTTGGTCTACAGAGCTCGAGAACAAGACATATTAGAATTGAACGAAAGAGTTCATCAGAGATTGGATTAGTAATATCCAATAAGAATGACTAGTTAGAGATAGGATCAGTAGTATCTTAGAACGAGTGTGAAGAGTGTTCTTTTTAAAATAAAAATTAAAACGAATTTTCTTTTGAAAATTTAAACTGTATTATATGTATGTGAGTAATTTATTTTAAATTGATTTTGGACAATCGAGTATATGAAGATTTTTCATATATGCCTTGCAAACGCGTATATAAAGCCTCAAATATACTGGATAGATATAGAATCACACTCTAGTCAGCCGAAGATGATCCTGATGATTACTACAGTATCTATGTTCGACTTCGAAAGTAGGACATCTATATATTTCTAATTGACTGGTGTGAGAACCAAAACATAGATAGGGTTATTGCTTGTGATTTGGCACCAAAAATATGATTTTTGAATATATATATATATATATATATATAAAAGTATATGTTTGAAAAGCTAATCAACTAACTGATTGCTGGTTGTGTTGTTTGATTGTTAGTTTAACTAATAAATTTTTTGAAACCAATATGTAAATGAAAGGTAAAGTAAGCCAATCAAATCAAATATTGAACTGCATTGAAAATTGTTTGAAATTGCATACATGTACATATACATGTGTGAATAGGTCATAGCATGGAAGCCAAGAAGAGGAATAAAATTGTATGCCCGACAAATAGGTACATGTTTATTGTATTTCTTAGGTTTTGATTATTTTATGAGCCGACTGGCCTTTTCTTTTGGATTGATGAAGGCCCTATGTGGCAAGTTGCGGTTTTAAAGGTCTCCCCGTACAAAAGAGGTTATGGCAATTTTTTTCAAAAATTTAGGTTGTTAGCCAAAGTTTTGAGAAATTAGAAAATTCTTAGAAACTGAAAAGTTGAAGAATGAAGGTTGAGTTGGTTAGTTAAACAACTTTTAGCTCCGTTACTTTTCAGGGACGAAAAGATTTTAAGTGGGGGAGTTGTAACAACCCGGATTTTCAGAACCAAATTTAAATTTTTATTTTAGCTATTTTAATGGATTTTGAATATTTAAAATGATTTATTTTAAATAGTAATGAATATAAATTTATTTAAATCGAAGTTAGAACGAATAAATTTATTTTAATTATAAAACGAGCCTGAAATTGAATATTTGGTTTTTAAACTTCAAATAAATGTACAAAATTCAGTATAAATCAGAATTGGATGAAATAAGAAATATTTGAATCTGTTTAATTATATCTTTCTAATAAATGAGAAAAATTCAGATTTCATAACGAGAATTGAAAGTTATGTCCAGTTTAAAATTTAAAATAGTCGCTGTAACAACCCGTATTTTTAATAACGTGTTATAACATAAATCGAGGCAGAATTAAACTGTAAAATCTGAATCAAGGGAAACGGGCTATGCCATTGCGTTCATCTCGGAAAAATACGCGAAATAGAGTCCGAAATTTTGTAAATCGGAGTCCGTATGACCAAGAAAAAGCCCGACGAAGTTTTCAGAATTCCAAGGCCCGAAAACAGTTCAAATTCGGATTCAGATTCGAATTCAAACCAAAGCAGATAGGCGGGATTTTTCCCGCCCCAGGCAGGGTCGACACAGGGTCGACACCAGTGTCGACCCCCCCAATGGGTCGACACCTATGTCGACCCATGGGTCGACACCCATGTCGACCCAGGGGTCGACCCCTGCCCCCGGGTGGCCAAGTGGCCTGGTGCGCCTACTTTGAGTTTGGGTCAGGTCTGGTGGCTAATGACGGGATTTGATGGCTCGGATTGAATCTAGGGTTAATCCTATGGCTAATACTATCCTAATCTTCTATAAAAAGACCCCTAAGCCTAGCCTAAATCATCATTATTCAACCCTACAACTAAACTATGCCAAATTTGTTCCTCTCATGGCCTCCACCCTCATGCTAAAATTTCTAAGTTTATTTATATGAGAGATTTTGAGTTCATACAAGTGTTTTCAAGCTTGTATGAGTGTTCTTAGTTTGCATTCAAGTCAAGTTGCAACATTTCTATTACAAAGCAAGGGTTTTTATTGATTTGGCTCAAGGGTTTTTCATTTGGAGCTTTCATATTTGGGTTTTTGGTGATTGCATAAGGGCTTCGTCTCAATCTTTATAATAAATATTCATTTGTGTCTTCATAAGCATTGTAAGCCCTTTTCTACTTTCTTTTTGAACTATAAAGTTAAATGAATGATGCAAGTTTGGTTTGATCATTATGATATGCAAGTTTGGTTGACCATTATGTTATGCAAGTTGGTTTAATCATTATGTATGACACATGTTGCTATGTTATGCAAGTTTGGGTTGATCATTATACACATGTTATCATGTTATGCAAGTTAAACTTGAGTTTGTGAGCTTAAAGCTTCAAGCTTTATATTAAAGGTTGCATTTTGGCAACATGGAAGTTATCATATCCCTTATGATAACTTGCATGTGAGGCTAAATGCGAACTTCTAGCAACTTCTACACGTCATTTATCACCATGTATCACTTATATGCTAAGTTTGGTTTTATGCATACTTTTGAAGCCTAATAACGCGATATGCAAGTATATGAACATATGTACATTTCATATGCCACCATGTTAAACTTGTGGCTTCAACACCTTTTTTCATGATTATGCCAAGTTCCCTATTTTATCCTTTATGCGTTGTTGCGATTATGTAAACGATGGGATTACGTTGGGGTTGGGTAACATTATGACATGAACATGGTTTTTATAACATGACGTGATATGTTAGCTTGTAATTATGTTTTGGAAACATAATGGACATGACACTTAGAAAATATGAGTGTGGCCAACTCGAGGTTGGGTTGAGTTTGTAGCATAAATCTACCCGGACCCGCCCGGCTTAACTAGTGGCTACAAACAATAGGACCCAATGTGAGAAGTTGGTCATGTTGTGCTCGAACCCGAGGTTAGACCAAGTTGTGGTGTAAAGCTACCCGGACCCGCCCGGCTTAACTAGTAACCACAACAAGGTCTAATGTGAGAGGTTAAAGCACATTAAGTTAATTAATGCCTCTTGATTAGGGTTAAGTCATGATCCACTTAATACTTAACCAATTTGGGCTTGATGGGTTAATCGGGGTTAAGTCATGAACCTTGGGTACACTTAACCAATTTAATCCACGTTTGGAGCGGGTTAACCACATTTAACCCGTTAAGAAACCCTAGTTGCGTGGTCCTTTTCAGCAGTAACCCTCTTGATAGTATCATGATACCCTAGGGACTAGGCTAGGGTGGGGCACAATTACTGGGCTGACATGTAAGCGACCAAAACGACGGCTGAGTAGGTACGCCGATGTGGGTCCAGGCGGACTATGGTCGTGCACATAGTCCGGAGTTGGAAAATCAGGCACGGGTACCAGTAGATCTAGACTGTGCATGCTTGATTTGTGTCCGAGGTTGACACCCTAGGACTTGATACACCCTAGGGTGGACCTAGCGCAGTTTAACTACATTTCATGTTTGGGCCGTATGACACCGACACTTGACGAGTTAGGCTTATAGGGAGCCGATCAACTAGACCGTGTAGTTGGACCTTGATTTAGGTCACCTCATGATATTGGGCCAAGCTTGGGCCAAGGGATCAATCCTTGTTTTACTTGACATGTTAGAATGCTAGTACACCCGTGGTGCAAAACTTAACCTTGATTATGCGATGACACCTTTATCTATCTTGTTAGTTAATCATCATGCCAGTATGTTGTTATCCTTATGTTCATCTCAGCTTCTCATGCCAGTTAACTTTACTAGTTCATGGACTGATAGTAGTTAGGGATTACCAGTCTTTTTGACTGACTTGTTTTCTTTCGCCTCTTTTCTTCCATTTCCCCCCCCCCCTCAGGTCCTCAGGGTGGGAACATTGGAGCTTAGCTTGGATCTTTATAGCTTGCTTACTGGATTTGCTCATGTACGGTTTTGGACATTTAGCTAACTATGGTTTATCACTTTACTTTGGGGATAGTACTTTATGTATTTCAGTTTTTTAGTTTATGCTTTTCTCTAGACTTTGTTTGTTGGAAAATAATGACCAAGTACTTTGTTGTAACTTGACTATGGTATTGAAATGCTAGTTTGATCCGCTGCTTTATTTACTCTGTTTTACTTACATGTTCTGTCTTGTGATATCTGCATGCATGTTTACCTCGTTTAACGCCCCTCCAAAGCTAGTGTCCTTGCTAGAGTGGCATTGGCGGAGGTGGGGTGTTACAGTCGCTATGGAATTTAATATAATATATAGCCCTTAAAAATAGCCATTTTGCAAACGACCTCTGTTTTCGACGAAACCATTTTTCTTGGATCCGGAATGTCAAATTATTGTTATGTTTCAAATTTCATAATTTTTGGATTTAATATATGAGCATGGTGAATATAAACATGTTTGGTAATTTTAGTTTGAATTGGATCAACCAGAAAATGGCCATTTTTCAAACGGTATAAAAATTCGACGAAATTAGTTTTGTTAGGACCGTATCATCAAAACATAGCTAGAATTTTTTGGAGTCAGTATGTGATCCCGATAAATTAAAATGTACCTTTAAATTCAATATATATTGTTTTATATTTTAATTTAAAGAAAAATGACTGAAACAGTCGAATTGGCTTACGAAACATATCCCATTGTGTCCGAGATGGGGATATTTAGCTAGGAGCGACAATCGTTGTAACGACCCGGATTTTCGCCGCCCCGACCGATCACTAGATCGACCAAGACCGTTCAAAACCCGAATACGTTAACTTTGGGAATACAACACATCAGAACAAATAACAACAGACTTTTATAAACATTATAGTAATGTTACATCAGAGTACAGAATATATCAGAGTACATTGATAAATAATATAGCGGAAGATTTAATTACAACAAAACTAATACAATGCAGCGGAACAATTAATTTAATCACAGCAGAAGACCATCAATGCTATGGACACAGCTCTAAGCCTCAATCCAGAATCCAGCTCAATATATCTGCAAAATAAGCTACTCGACTGCCCATGTGGAAAAGAGGGCACCCGAGTTTGCAAAGTGAAACAAACTACGGGTCAGTCATGGGATTGGTGTGAGAAATCTTTACTTAACTTATCTAATAGGTAGGCTAATCACAGGACCACGCCGCTAAAGCGGAACGGGTTTACTCCATTGGATTGCCAGTGCATAAATTTAAATAAAGTAAATCGTTAAAACAACGCAATGCCTTTTAGAAAAATGAAACCATTATAAGACTCAGGTCCCATCACACAATGCAACGCAAGCCGAAGGATAGAGTTTTACCTTATAATGGTCAAAAATGCTTGATACGATAAAAACAGATTTGATATTATTATGTTTTAAAAACATTTCAATCATAATGTATTAATCATAAATGGCATAGCACCCCATCCTACTATGTCGCCATACTAGTTCTACAATCAAAACCGCATGGTGTCGTGTTGGAAATTGGGTTTCCATCAAGATTCAAGGCTAGGAACGATCTCCTGACCGATTCGAGACACTCTAGCAATGTCTCAGGATTTGGACGTTGGCGAACTCTTGGATCCTGCAGAGCCGGTCCCCCAATAGTGCAATGGGTTGGATTTGTTATGCATGAACACACGCTTCCCGATCTTATTGGACCTATAAATTGGTCATTGCGGCCAATAAAAAATCATAGGCGCCTCAAAATCCATCAACCACATAAGTAAAATACTGAGCCATGTTAAACCCAAACACCACTTCTAGCTAGAAAGAAACGTTTGCACTCCCTGCGTTCCCTCGCTCCGTTTTTGACTCATACCAGGGTGTGAGGCTCGCTAGGCAACGAAATACACAAAGCTATGCCTAAATTGTTACGACTCGAACTTCCCCGGTCTCCGAAGAGAAGAGAAAGAACGAACTGTATTGAGAACACGACAAAATAGAACACAGACAGAAGAACATTTCATTGTATATTACAACAATTCCATCAGAATACAAGAATATACAGAGTATAAATCAATATTACACATTTACCAAATATCAGAGATTACAATAAATTACATAGCAGCGGAAAATAATACAATACACAACTAAAGGAGATAAACGGATACAAATCTTTCCGGATATCATTCCAGCTGTAAATCAGGATCCTGTGAATATACATCTGCAAAACCAAAACTACTAGCTGCCCGTGTCAAAATAAGGGCACCCAGAGTTTAGGTGAAAACAATAAACTCCAGGTTAGTCATGTGACTGGTGTGAGAACTAAAACAGTTATTAATCTTTATTTTAAAGTTAGGTAAATTAAGGGACCACGCCGTATAACACGGAACGGGTTACCTCCCAAGAATACCAGTGCATAAAACAAACAGCGCAATGCTTTAAATAAAGAAAAATTAAGCTATTATAAGTCCCAGGTCCTATCACACAATGCAACACAAGCTGAAGAATAGGGTTTTCCCTTATAATAGCCAAAAAATGCTTGATACGTTAAAAACAAATCATTTGATACTATTATAAGTGTATAGTGTCAAAACAATTTCAATCATAAATATCAATCATAGACGGCATGGGTACCATAGATCATGTCGCCATAATAGGCTCTACAATTAAAACCGCGCAGTCACGTATTGGAAGTTGGATTTCCATCTGTGAACCGAGGCAAAAGATAGTCCTCTACCGAATTCGAGACTCTCTAGCCCGAGCCTCAGGCAAGTACTCTGTCAAGCCTTAGGAGCCATAGGGCCGGTCCACCGAATTGGATTAAAATGCCTGAACACTGCGTTTCCCCGCCCTTTGGGGCGTAAATGAGCCAACGAATGACTCCATCGGACCCGGATCGTCCGATTAGACCGAGGCGCCTCGCAATAGCAACAACCACACAGGTGAAAATAATATGAATGTCATCCAGTTTAAGCACTGACACCACCTCTAGCTAGAAAGAAACACATGCCCTCCCTGGATCCTTCTCCCATTTCTGGTTCACAACCTGGGTGTGAGGCTCGCGAATCCACGCTACACAAAGCTATGCCACACAGGTCGTGTTTTGATCATCAACCACAAGACTTTGCTTTTCAACAAAAGCCATAATCATTTGCCACTTAGGCAATTCACTCCATGCGATTGATATCCATCGATATATAACCCCTGAGCTCGTATGTCTCAGAGAAGGGCATTAAGCAAGAGAATAAATTCTCCACTGCCAAACAGATGTATATTTAATAGAAATCAATCACACAGACTAAAATCCAATGTCAGACACACAGTCCATTTACAAGTTCGTTCTGGGTCTGAACGAAACCGGAGGCACCTAGTACCCCGCATATCCATCAATCTCCAAATACGTCTGGACGATCACCAACTGATTCCCTCCTCTTGGGTGTACAACCCAATCAAGATCATCAGTAATCACCCAAACAACGTGACCACCATCTTCATCCTCGATACCACGTCGAATCAGTTATTCAGAATCGGATAAACCCGGTCTTTCTGAACAACTCGCGTATATAATAAACAAGTGTTACACAAACACAACATACGCCTCATTCCAATTCAGAATATTCTTTTTATTCAAATATTCTTACACTTTGGGAAAGGTTCCCATTAATTTTATCAAACATAAATTCTTTAAATTTATTCTTTAATCTTCCTCTGAATATCACTTCAAACTAGTCGGGATTAGCGAACCATACCGAAGTAATTATTTATTTTATTTCCCAATACCAACCTATTTATTGTAATAACCCGCAAATTCTGGGCCAGTTTAAAATTTTTATTTTGGCAATTTTAGCGAATTTTGAATATTTAAAATGAATCATTTTAAATAAAAATGAAGGAAAATTTATTTTGGAATTGAAATTCGTCGTGTATATTATACGCGTCGTCGTTAGAATATAAATAATTATATATAATTATAAATAGAATTGAAAATGGCGCGGTAGTTCGATAATTCGATTTCAAACTTCAAGTGAATGTACCGGGTGCAAAACAATCCGGATTTTAGTGAAACCAAAAACATTAGGATCTATTTGAGAATATCTTTCCAACGAATCTGAAGAATCAAAATTCCATAGCGGGAATCAAAAGATATGTCCAGTTGAAAATTCTGAATAGTCGCTATGGAATTCAGGCCCTTAAAAATGGACATTTTGCAAACGACCTCGGATTTCGACGAAACCAGTTTTGTTGGGTCCGTGATGTTAAGATATTGCTAGATTCCAAATTTCATAATTTTTCGAATCAATATGTGAGCGTGGCAAAGGAAAACGCGTTTGACCAGTTTCAGTTGATTTTAATCGACTGGAAAATGGCCATTTTTCCAACGGTCTCAGAATTCGGCGAAACTAGTTTTGTTAGGACCGTATCGTTAATACGAAGCTAGAAAATATTTTTATTGAATTTTTAGAGTTAGTATGTGGCCCCGGTAATTTGAAATGTACGTTTAAAAGTCAATATAGTGATTTAAATGTAAATTTAACGAAAACTGATCAAAACGTTCGAATCAACTTGCGATACATATCCCATTGAGTTCGGAATGGGGGTAAAACGCTATGGACGACAGGCGGTGGGCCTCGTTTAGAGGTCGTATGTAAAAGTCAACTTTTTGCAGAATAAAATAATTAAATAAAAAAAAAATATATCTCTTCCCCCTTTTACTCTGCCCCCCCCCCCCCCGTTCGAAAACTATTTCAGATCTAAAATGAAAAGGAAAAAAAAATCCCGTAACCACCCTCGTCGCCCCCGCTCCCCCGAAGCCACCATCGCCGGAACCCGGGCGCCGCCCTCCACCAACGTCGAGCCACAAAGGGCTGTCGTTCGCAGGTCGTTGCCGACCGCCTGGGCCCACCGATCGTCGCCTCGGTCAAGGCGATGGCTGCTCTCCCCAAGGTCGACGTCGTCGACCCCTCTGATCGTCATCCGGCCCTCCGCCCAGCGTGCTCCAGAGAAAAAAGGTATTATCAGTGATTTATATCCATTTTTTTTTATATACATAATTATATGGTAAAATCAGTTTTTGTTAAATAACATATATTGTATATAAATCAGTATTTAAAACAGAAAATATAAACGAAATAAAAGTAGGATTTTTATATATTGAACTTCGAAATAAAAATAGGATTTTTATATATTGAACTTCGAAATAAAAATAGGATTTTTATATATTGAACTTCGAAATAAAAATAGGATTTTTATATATTGAACTTCGAAATAAAATTGTGATTTTTTATATATTGAACATCGAAGAAAAAATTTAGTTTTTATATATTGAATAGCAAAGTAAAAATGTGGTTTTTACATATGTAGTGGCTACGGCAAAGAAGATGACGAAGATGCGATAGCGATGAAGATTTCTATCAATGAAGTGCCGTGGAGCTAGGATAGCTATCTGTGAGAATTTCTCACCTTTCAAATTTCATTTTCTAGTTATATATATATACTAGGATGCAGACGGTGTTTAGTAGCACCCGACACAATCGTCCACAGACCATGGACTTGTTTGTTTGATTGCAAATTAGTTAGACTATTTGGTTTGGTTTGAATGGTTTGGTGAAATGAATGGACTTGATTGATGTGTGAATGGCGTGGGCCTTCACTAGACCGGGGATAAGGCTAGGCCTCGTCCCGTTTCTAGTATCGTGCCGTTATGCCGCCGAAATTTTCTAAAATATGTTAGAAAAATAAAAATATCATTTTATTGAATAAATGAATCGAATAGAATATTCATAGGGTGAATAAAATGTTTTATCGTTAAAAATATAATTTTTAACGTGAATGTGAATAAATAAATATTCATTTACAAACCGGACGGTTTGTTTATGTACACCTATTTGAATGACATTGATTGGGACGATAAATTTTACACATCGCCCAACTGCACAAATAAAATATGTGTTTGATTGTTTGAAACCCCACACGGGTTTTGGGATGAAATTTGAAGTTCACTCATCCTGATTGATTAAATATGTCGATCGATTGATTGACAAGCTGTTATAAGCGTTAGATATCTATATTTGATGCTTATACAGTGTAGTGCACTTTGGTTGATGGTTGATTATTTTTCAATGCTATTATATACATGTGTTGTATGAAAATCCATATAATTAATTTTATATGGTAATTGATTGGGCCTCATTCCAATTTGAAAAATAAAGAATAATATAAAATAAAGGTTCATGTGTTGACAGTACTCATCCATTGAGATTGGTCATGTGTTGAACGAAATATTTTAGTAATAAAATTTACATCTTTATCAATATAAAATAAAGGTTCATGTGTTGACAGTACTCATCCATTGAGATTGGTCATGTGTTGAACGAAATATTTTAGTAATAAAATTTACATCTTTATCAATATAAAATAAAGGTTCATGTGTTGACAGTACTCATCCATTGAGATTGGTCATGTGTTGAACGAAATATTTTGATAATAACAACTATTTTGAAAAAGAAATATTTGAAATAGAATATTTGAAAATAGAAATTTATGAAGCCGTGTTGATTAGATTGACGCCATTTTGACGTGAACGATATTTATATCGATTTTATTCATTTCGAAATGAATTGAATTGAAAACAATTTCGAAATGAATTGAATTGAAAACGATTTCGAAATGAATTGAATTGAAAACGATTTCGAAATGAATTGAATTGAAAACGATTTCGAAATGAATTGAATTGAAAACGATTTCGAAATGAATTGAATTGAAAACGATTTCGAAATGAATTGAATTGAAAACGATTTCGAAATGAATTGAATTGAAAACGATTTCGAAATGAATTGAATTGAAAACGATTTCGAATTGAATTGAAATTTGAATTGAATAGAAATGAATTTTAAAACGAATTTATAAAGAAGAATTCAATTTTGATTTGAATTGAAAAGGAAGTTGAAATTGCTTTTGAAACGAATTTAAAACTATTTATATAATTCGTTTTAAATAGAAATCGACGAAATATATATTATATATATTATATATATAATATAATAGCCTGAATAGAACGCGCCGCGCCGCGGCAGTTCGTGAATTTCGACCATTTATTTCAAACGGACATTACGGGAGATCCGACCGTCGGATTCTCCTAAAACCGGAACCGTTGGGTTCGTATCGAAAAGAGCTTTCTAACGAATTTTAGAAATTAGAAATCTAACGGTTGGATTTGGAGATACGTCCAAATCAAATTCGAAAAAGGTCGTTGTAAGTGCAGTTCGATGGCCGTTGATGGAAATCGACTGTACGGGCCTTGATAAAATTATTAAAAATAGTAATAATTTGTGTAAAATCATAAGAAATGATTTGAGAAGAATTGGGATGAAAAACTCCATATTTGAAAAGATAAAAATAGATTTTTATCGAAATGAACTAGTTTTGAACTAGAATTATAATTCTATTTATTTTTAAATAAATAAATTGAATTTGAAATGGTTTTAAAAATAACCAGAATATCCAATGATTGCATTGGAGTGGAATTGAATCGAAATTGTCTTCGAAATATTTCGATGTTGGAATTCGTGATTATACGGATGTTGATATGGAAATTTGAAAGATATATACTTATATCGTTATTTCCAATACGACACTTGTTAATCGTAGAATTTGATATTGAATATAAGCCGATATATTTTCTATTCAGAGCCTTATATTGAATATCAAATGTGATTTGGGTTTGTCGTGAAGGGTGTCTTCATTAACACTGTTCTTGAACCCTGTTGAGAAAAGATTAAATATTTTTATTTAGATTTAATGAAGTGTGCCAATTAAATAATATTTAATTGGAATTGAATTGATATTGATTTTTGGGTTTATCGTGGACAGTGTTTTAAACAACACTCGTTCTTTAACCCGATAATTAATGAATGTGACTTTGGGTTTATCGTGAACTGTGTTTTAAATGACACGGATTCTTTAACCCAGTTAACGATTAAAACTAAGTGGAGTTTTAATGAATCTTTAATTAGATTGAAATGGTCGAGAATGGAGTACCACCAGTTTTGCTCCAGGCGATGGTTAAATCTTTAATTAGATTTGAACGTGAAATGGTAATTGAATTTACCGATAACACCGTGGTGTTAGATATGAAGTATTACCAGTTTTACTTCATGGGATGAATAGGTTGGGATTGGGAAATTAAAACCAATGATTACTACGGTAAGGTTCGCTAATTCCGACTAGTTGAATCGAAGTTGAAAGGAAAATTAGAGAATAAATTCAAGGAATTTATCTTGGATAAAATTAATGGGAACTGTAACGACCCGTATTTTCACGCATAATAAATAATTTATTTAATTATTTAAATATGTTTTAGAAATTTAAATTGGTCGTTTAATGCAATTATATTGAATATTTAAATAAAATTAATAATTTAATAATATATTTAATTTCTGAATTTATCAGAAATAGTGAATCGACAATATAATGTGAACTGGACAATTCAAAATATATGGAATTATATTGACGGATATATTTATAAATGCCATTTGAACGTATAATTTATATTTATAATTATAATCGAGCTCGAAATGGCGCGGCAGTTCGCTATTTGGCGATTCAGACTTTAAACGAGTATACAGGGTCCGTTTTAAGCCGGATTTCTGTGAAACAAGAAACGCGTGAAGCTGGTGGAGTATAATTTTCTAGTGGAAGAGTAAAATCAAGATTTCGTCATGTAGATTTCGTTTTATGTCCAAATCAAATCTTAGAAAAGTCGCTGTGAAATTCCTTTATATTTTGCAACGCTTTATATACGTTATAAATGGATTTTCCATGTAAATTGAATATCGATTTTTACACTGGAAATTGAATATCAAATTATAAACTCGGATATGATATTTTAGAGCTGTGGTATATCGTATGTGAATATATACGATAATATTTATTTTTAAATATTAAATTTAATTGTTTTTAAATATATTTATTTATTTAAAAGGGGCTATTTAGGGCTTTAAAAATAGCCACTTTTGCAAACGAAGTCGGATTTCGACGAAACTAATTTTGTTGGATCCGCAGCGTCAAATTATTGTTAGATTCCAAGTTTGGCGATTTTTAGAGGCAGTGTATGGTCGTACGGATTTTTAGAGTGAAAAATAGACAGTATTTCGACGGTTAAAAATACGCTGTGTGAGCAGACGGAGTCGGAATTCGACGAAACAAGTTTCGTTGGGTCCGTAATGTCGAACTCTAGCTGCATGTCAATTTTCGTGATTTTTGGGTATCGTATGTGGTCACAGGAATTTTAGGAGACAAATAAAAGCAGCGATAGCTTAAAATAAAATATAATAATTGAATAAAAAAATATAAAAACCTATTCTATATAATATCCTTACACTCCTAAACCCTAACTTACTTTTCTCTTTGATCAAAAGTGCGCCGCCATCACTGGAAAAAATTCGAACAGTGAAAAACCCATCTCAAAATTCCAATCAATTCAAAGAAAAATGTATAAATCTCAGGATTTGTATTTCTGAATTCGTATTAGGATTCTCTAACCACTGGTATGCATTTCAAGTAGTTCGGTCGCAACTGTGTTCGCTGGAAATGAGGCAGCGGTATTTAGGGTTGGGGATTTTGGTCCAGTGGAGCTGTAATCTTCGAATTCGAGTTCGGATTAGGTTTTAGGAGTGGAATCCGTACCTGCTCGATAATTTTTGGTGATTTCGGGTTGAGAAGTGTCGCTGGTCTTCGTCGAGTACGGACGAGGTCGCGATGGAGAAACATAATGCGAGTGGGGTGTTTTTGATATCGGGAGGAAAAGCTTTCAACGAGTTACGCAAAGATGGTTTTTGTTTTGGATTTTGTGGAGTAATGGAGTGGAAGAGGCAATGGGAGATAAACGGAAATGGCCAGTGGCATTGGGGAGGACGGGATTTACTGGTGTTGAGGAAGAGACCACTATTCATTTCGGGTCAAGGGCTGGGCTGGGTTTGGTAAGTAGCGAGGCCCAATAAAGTTTGATTTAAAATCAAATAGTGTATTTTCTTGTAATTACAGTAACTAATCCATACGTTATCAGTTTTGCAAACGGTTAGATCCGTTGGGTTCGTAGGGACGGTGGCTACACCATGAAACTGACCGAGAGTGAATCCGAGCTCATTTGGATTTACGGTGAAAATAAACGCCTGAACCAAATCATTGACCAATTATCGTTGTTCAACGATAAACCGACCAATGTGAGTAAATCTCACTAACTCTGAACACTTTATATTTTTATAAAGTATTTTTAGAACTGATAAATATTGGTTGAACCGCTGTGTGTTGACTGTTTGCTTGAACTGCTAGTCAGTTGATTGAAAACATCGATAACGATATATATAAATCGTATCGAAATATTGATTCTGATTTTCTGAATATTTTACCTTCATGATATATATGATGTCTAACATCTGTGGATGCAGGGAATCAGGCTGGAGGGACCCAACTGGGTTCCTCAACATTTATTTACAGCTTTTCATATATTTTGATATATGATGTGTTATATCATCCGTTATTGATTCTGTGTGTTTGAATGATGACCGATCAGTTGATTTGATATTTTTACACCATAAGTGATACGAGAAAGGGAAAAGGGAGATTTTCAAAA
Organism: Allium sativum; assembly: GCA_030737875.1. Taxonomy (NCBI): domain Eukaryota; kingdom Viridiplantae; phylum Streptophyta; class Magnoliopsida; order Asparagales; family Amaryllidaceae; genus Allium; species Allium sativum. Next base: position 90,749,377 of record CM060920.1, read on the forward strand.
TATATTTGAAAATAGATTATTTATATAAAATCAGCGGATTTTATATATGAAAGGAAAAAGGGGTTTTATAAAAGAAATCATTTTATAAAATCAAAGCAATAAAGGAAAAATATTTGTAAAACAAATAGAGAAGGGAATTGTTTGTAAAACATTTACAAATAAAATAGAAAAGAAAATATGTGTAAAACCATTGCAAATAGAGATAAAAGAAAACACTTGTAGAACATTTACAAATGGAATTAGAGAAAGGAAATATTTGTAAAACATTTACAAATAGACTAAAAGGAAATATTTATCTAGAGAAATAAACTGAGTTATAAAAAGGAATTATTCATTTAGAAAATAAATAGAATATTGAAGTACTTGAAAATGGATAAAAGTGTAATAAAGGAGAATTTTACACTAGGAAGAGTTTAGACCCGTGTTTCGCACACGGGTAAACAGAATATGAATTCGAAGTGAGAATTTAAGAGAGATCTGTTTTAACAGATAAAGTGAGAAGGTTAATTTATAAATAAAGTTTTATAAATTAATTGAGTTATTTATCTTTGGATAAATAGAATATATAAGTCAAGACTTATATAGAAAAGTAAAAATCGATTTCCACATCGATGTTTGAAACTGGATAAGGACAAAGGAGAATTTATCGAATAAGAGTTATTCGAAGTGAAGTTATCGAATATCAGTTTATTCGAAAGGAAATTTATCGAACATTAGTTGTTCAAAAAGGGGTTAATCCAATAGGGTTGATTCAATAGAGTTAAACAGGGAAGTTAAACCGTTAGAGTTAAACAGTTAGAGTTATTTAGTTAGAGTTAACCAATTAGAGTTAATTAGTTAGAGTTAATCGATTAGAGTCTAATCGAACTAGAGTTATCCAAATATAGTAATCGAATAAGGGATGGTTGAATATTAGTTATTCAATTAAATTTGCGCGAATTTAGTTATTCGAGATAGAGTTAAACAGAAGTAGTCATTTAAGATAAGCTACCAGTGGGCACGACTGCTAGCGTAATTCGCAGGGCTGCAGATAGCCTAAGGCGGACGGATGTTTCCTGAGGGAATCAGGCGTAACCATTGTGATCGCTGCGATCTAGAGTCGAGCGAATGGTGTCAAGTCAAATATTAGTTAATTGATAAAAGTAATTTAGACGAGTTAATTAAGCTAAGTTAGTCCAGTTGAACTGATCAAGTAAGTGGGTCAAAATGAGTAAATCAAAACGAGTTATCTGAACAAGGGTTAGGCCAGTAAGAGTTAAATAGAATAAGAGTTAATTGAATAAGAGTTACAACTTAGAGTTAAGCGAGTATGAGTTAATAATTTAGTTCGTTATTTATTCGAGTTAGAAAAAAATCAAAGTATTTATAAAGTCATTATATTTCGGATGCAGGGGATTATAACACCATTGTTATAATCAAGTGTTTTCCGTACGAGAAGTAGATTTGTAAATAGAATCCGAGAATGTCGTAAAGAAGTGTTAAAGATTTAGAAAGATGAATTTTGCCTATTTCGAAGTAAGAAATGTTGTTCAGTTAAGGTCTGAGAGGTAATAATGCCCCAACTTGATTGATTTCGTTTTTAACTAAGAAATGGTTAAGGTTCGAGAGTGAAAAGTGGTTAAGTGGAAACCAAATGAAGGAGATTTGGCATAGAGATGTTTATTCAAACATCTATTTAATCAAATGAAAGAGATTTGGAAATGTTTTCCAAATGAGAAGCAGAATTGTTTTTTTGATTATAGAAACAAGAGATGGAAATGTTTTCCAATGTTGATAACGTATATTTTCTAAATATATTAAATAAGAAATGTTAAATAACAGAAAAAGGGAAATGAATAAATGAATGAACTAAAAGGGATAAACGTTGAATGATGTTTGGTTGATAGAATTTCCTTCTGGAAATACTATCGTTGTTTGCACACAGACATGTTTTCATTTGATAGTTAAATCACCGACTATCAAAGTTTTGACCATTTTACGTTGTTAATATGGAGAGACCGGTTGGATTATTATCCAGAGAACCACTCCGTATTGGCATAAGCGTTGCGAATCAAGTATGCTGAATATATTGAAGACGGAGTTATGCAAGGGCTATCCTGTTTACAGAATAGTGCCTTCGGTTTGTCCAGTCCCAGGGCAGACGTGAATGGACGAATGTCTGACAGAGTATATTCAAAGGATCGCGTAAGTTGATCTCTTCAAACGTACTTACGTTTGGTGGCGGAGGAATTCGTTTCTCTTAGCTTTATACCCGTGGTATTTTTGGTGAAATCAATTTGTGATTTGGCGGGTATGACAATGTGGCACTCAAAGTAATGGAGGTGTGATCTGTCAAAAGATACGTTATGACCTCAAGCCTCATCAACCGGGAAATGACAAAAATCGGGCAGGCAGCATGGCTAAGTCGGTCGCTCCGAAGTAGGGTGTATGATCACCTATCTAGAGAAATTCCTTTTGTTCTTAAATCTATCGATGCTGTCCCATTTCGGGAGGCGGTTGCTGATCCCAACCGTCGGTGATATACATTCGATACACTCAAGCGAAATGAGTGGTCGGTCATGTGTGGGCCGGGTTGCAAGATGTTCTTGTTGAACCCAGTGTATTTGCCTCTAGAGATACACGTTCGGAAGGTGGTCCCATACCTTGTCAAGTTGGAATCCAATCTCCAATAAGCGCCCGCGGTTTTGATTATATACTATATATGTAGAGCGTGAGATGCAAGCGTTCTGCTAGATTGCTAATTACTTGTGATTAGACATTATTATAATATCAGATAATATATGATTTCCACAAGTGTTTGGGTTATCGTAAGGTAAAAGCCATCCGTGTTTATGTGTGGATTGGACTTACGATTATCTTTTCTTTTGAAAAGGATTTTGGAAAGTTAAACCAAATGATTTGAGTTTACTCACACCAGTCCCATGACTGACCCAGAGTTTATTTTGTTTTGTTTTCCCTAAACTCTTGGGTGCCCAAATTTGTACGGGCAGTCAAGTAGTCAGGATTACAGGTATGCGTGAAGAGCTTGGAGCAGGAGGCTTCAGGATTTTATAACCATTGTTATTTCCGCTGTGATGTAAGTGTTGTACTCTGATATATATATACACTGCTTTCGATTTCAAGTTATGTTGTATATTATATTTTATTCGTTCCGCTGTGAGATTCGTATTACTCTGATGTTGATGTGTTCTTCTTCTTCTTCTATTCTATTAGTTCTATCTTATCTATCCTCACCCTCTAATTTCTTTCTTGGACTATCCGGTAATTTCGACTTTTGATTGTTCGATAGGTGTTGTATATCGGATAACCAAGGTCGCTTTTTCCCGGGTCGCTACAGTGGTATCAGAGCTGGTTGCTTAATTGGTACGGATGATAGGGGGTTCTCGCTTCGCGTTTGGTGGCGAACGGGAGACTCTTACCCCTACATCTCCCGACAATGTGGGTTGGTCGAGTCGAGAGGCTGGCCGTAAAAGCAGTTCTGAGGTATCTCTGTAAGCCACGCTGGGAGGTTAGCCCAGTGCCGAGGGAGGAGAGGATGGTTGAAAAGCCTACTCGAATCCCGTGGTCGTTACAATTGGTATCAGAGCTGGTTGCTTAATTGGTACGGATGATAGGGGGTTCTCGCTTCGCGTTTGGTGGCGAACGGGAGACTCTTACCCCTACATCTCCCGACAATGTGGGTTGGTCGAGTCGCGAGGCTGGCCGTAAAAGCAGTTCTGAGGTATCTCTGTAAGCCACGCTGGGAGGTTAGCCCAGTGCCGAGGGAGGAGAGGATGGTTGAAAAGCCTACTCGAATCCCGTGGTCGTTACAGTGGTATCAGAGCTGAAGGTTAAGTATTACCTTGGCTCTGTGGCGTGATTCAGTAGAGATGGGGTTAGTAATACCCTAGACTGAGTTTGAGTGTATATATACGAGTGAACGTATTTGTTATTTGATATAAAATGATTTTATATTGTGGAGATTTATTGGTTGAGTTGTTTATGAATTCTGGTCGATCAGTTTGATCCCCTGTATCGATAGGAGTTTATAAACACTTGAATACGATGGGTCGACACGATATGTTTTGAAAAAAAAGGGTAAATGAAATAATTTTACCTAAATTATATTTTGATATAAGCAAAGTATAGATATTTGAAATATTATCATATATTGGATGTGTTGGTTGTTATTATAATCGAATAAGATTATAAAATGTGAAATGGTTATATAAATAACCAAATAGAATTCATATAAGTGAAATATATGAAATCAGATAAATTAAATTTGAACTTAAATCAGAAATGAAATTAAAACTCTAAAAATGTGAAGTGTGTAGAATGAATCTGGTTAAATATATGTGAATTTTAAAATCCTGGGAGATTTTAAATTTGTTACAAGCATTAAAAAGGGATATTTTGAAATAATTTCAAAATGAAAGCGTTTAGAAATGATTTTGAAAGTGACATAGTATTGAACTCACTTCGATAGCTGGAAAGTAGATTCCGATGATGATCCGGACATCATCGGTGTTCATTTTCGAGTTTGTAAGTGACGGATTACTACCAAAGAGTTTGTTTTTGAATTGTTTTGAGAAAACAAGTTGTTTGATATTCCAAATAAATATTTGATTATTGGAAAAGGCTAAGCTGTTTAAAACTCCCAGAAACAGATTATTTGAAATAAACACAAATTGAATGGAAATTTGTGAAAGCAGATTTGAAATTGAATAAAGCCGGTTCAGCGGTAATTGAATTGAATTAGAATGGTATCGAGTAGAATTGGACTGGATCAGAGATAATCTGGAATATAAATGAATTGTTGAGTAAGAATTTTGAATTGAGATTGAAATTGCAGTTTGATTGGAATTTGGCTTGGTTAAGCGAATGGTTGTGTTGGGGATGAAAATGGATTGGAAATTGATTGGGATGATATTGGTATATGCTAAATTGATAGCAGAATTGAATGCCGACAAAAAGGTACACATACATATTCATATGAGTTTGATGAGATTTATGAGCCTGTTTGGCAAGCCACTTGGCTGTTTGATTTTCTTTTGGGTTGAAGAAGGCCTAGAGAGGCGAGTTAGAGTTTGAGCTATTGACCAGTACAAAGGAGGTGCTGGCGAAATTTTTCAGAATTTCAGGTGTTAGAAAATTTTCAGAATTTTTGAAAATTTTCGTTTATAGAAATAAATTATTAAATTTATTAAAATAAATTGGTTTAGTGAAACCGGAGTAAACAAATAATTTTAACCTAGTTATAGAGTTCATTTTTTCTACCTTAGCAATTTCGAGGACGAAATTATTTTAAGGGGGGAAGAATGTAACGACCCGTATTTTCACGCATAATAAATAATTTATTTAATTATTTAAATATGTTTTAGAAATTTAAATTGGTCGTTTAATGCAATTATATTGAATATTTAAATAAAATTAATAATTTAATAATATATTTAATTTCTGAATTTATCAGAAATAGTGAATCGACAATATAATGTGAACTGGACAATTCAAAATATATGGAATTATATTGACGGATATATTTATAAATGCCATTTGAACGTATAATTTATATTTATAATTATAATCGAGCTCGAAATGGCGCGGCAGTTCGCTATTTGGCGATTCAGACTTTAAACGAGTATACAGGGTCCGTTTTAAGCCGGATTTCTGTGAAACAAGAAACGCGTGAAGCTGGTGGAGTATAATTTTCTAGTGGAAGAGTAAAATCAAGATTTCGTCATGTAGATTTCGTTTTATGTCCAAATCAAATCTTAGAAAAGTCGCTGTGAAATTCCTTTATATTTTGCAACGCTTTATATACGTTATAAATGGATTTTCCATGTAAATTGAATATCGATTTTTACACTGGAAATTGAATATCAAATTATAAACTCGGATATGATATTTTAGAGCTGTGGTATATCGTATGTGAATATATACGATAATATTTATTTTTAAATATTAAATTTAATTGTTTTTAAATATATTTATTTATTTAAAAGGGGCTATTTAGGGCTTTAAAAATAGCCACTTTTGCAAACGAAGTCGGATTTCGACGAAACTAATTTTGTTGGATCCGCAGCGTCAAATTATTGTTAGATTCCAAGTTTGGCGATTTTTAGAGGCAGTGTATGGTCGTACGGATTTTTAGAGTGAAAAATAGACAGTATTTCGACGGTTAAAAATACGCTGTGTGAGCAGACGGAGTCGGAATTCGACGAAACAAGTTTCGTTGGGTCCGTAATGTCAAACTCTAGCTGCATGTCAATTTTCGTGATTTTTGGGTATCGTATGTGGTCACAGGAATTTTAGGAGACAAATAAAAGCAGCGATAGCTTAAAATAAAATATAATAATTGAATAAAAAAATATAAAAACCTATTCTATATAATATCCTTACACTCCTAAACCCTAACTTACTTTTCTCTTTGATCAAAAGTGCGCCGCCATCACTGGAAAAAATTCGAACAGTGAAAAACCCATCTCAAAATTCCAATCAATTCAAAGAAAAATGTATAAATCTCAGGATTTGTATTTCTGAATTCGTATTAGGATTCTCTAACCACTGGTATGCATTTCAAGTAGTTCGGTCGCAACTGTGTTCGCTGGAAATGAGGCAGCGGTATTTAGGGTTGGGGATTTTGGTCCAGTGGAGCTGTAATCTTCGAATTCGAGTTCGGATTAGGTTTTAGGAGTGGAATCCGTACCTGCTCGATAATTTTTGGTGATTTCGGGTTGAGAAGTGTCGCTGGTCTTCGTCGAGTACGGACGAGGTCGCGATGGAGAAACATAATGCGAGTGGGGTGTTTTTGATATCGGGAGGAAAAGCTTTCAACGAGTTACGCAAAGATGGTTTTTGTTTTGGATTTTGTGGAGTAATGGAGTGGAAGAGGCAATGGGAGATAAACGGAAATGGCCAGTGGCATTGGGGAGGACGGGATTTACTGGTGTTGAGGAAGAGACCACTATTCATTTCGGGTCAAGGGCTGGGCTGGGTTTGGTAAGTAGCGAGGCCCAATAAAGTTTGATTTAAAATCAAATAGTGTATTTTCTTGTAATTACAGTAACTAATCCATACGTTATCAGTTTTGCAAACGGTTAGATCCGTTGGGTTCGTAGGGACGGTGGCTACACCATGAAACTGACCGAGAGTGAATCCGAGCTCATTTGGATTTACGGTGAAAATAAACGCCTGAACCAAATCATTGACCAATTATCGTTGTTCAACGATAAACCGACCAATGTGAGTAAATCTCACTAACTCTGAACACTTTATATTTTTATAAAGTATTTTTAGAACTGATAAATATTGGTTGAACCGCTGTGTGTTGACTGTTTGCTTGAACTGCTAGTCAGTTGATTGAAAACATCGATAACGATATATATAAATCGTATCGAAATATTGATTCTGATTTTCTGAATATTTTACCTTCATGATATATATGATGTCTAACATCTGTGGATGCAGGGAATCAGGCTGGAGGGACCCAACTGGGTTCCTCAACATTTATTTACAGCTTTTCATATATTTTGATATATGATGTGTTATATCATCCGTTATTGATTCTGTGTGTTTGAATGATGACCGATCAGTTGATTTGATATTTTTACACCATAAGTGATACGAGAAAGGGAAAAGGGAGATTTTCAAAATATATTTGAAAATAGATTATTTATATAAAATCAGCGGATTTTATATATGAAAGGAAAAAGGGGTTTTATAAAAGAAATCATTTTATAAAATCAAAGCAATAAAGGAAAAATATTTGTAAAACAAATAGAGAAGGGAATTGTTTGTAAAACATTTACAAATAAAATAGAAAAGAAAATATGTGTAAAACCATTGCAAATAGAGATAAAAGAAAACACTTGTAGAACATTTACAAATGGAATTAGAGAAAGGAAATATTTGTAAAACATTTACAAATAGACTAAAAGGAAATATTTATCTAGAGAAATAAACTGAGTTATAAAAAGGAATTATTCATTTAGAAAATAAATAGAATATTGAAGTACTTGAAAATGGATAAAAGTGTAATAAAGGAGAATTTTACACTAGGAAGAGTTTAGACCCGTGTTTCGCACACGGGTAAACAGAATATGAATTCGAAGTGAGAATTTAAGAGAGATCTGTTTTAGCAGATAAAGTGAGAAGGTTAATTTATAAATAAAGTTTTATAAATTAATTGAGTTATTTATCTTTGGATAAATAGAATATATAAGTCAAGACTTATATAGAAAAGTAAAAATCGATTTCCACATCGATGTTTGAAACTGGATAAGGACAAAGGAGAATTTATCGAATAAGAGTTATTCGAAGTGAAGTTATCGAATATCAGTTTATTCGAAAGGAAATTTATCGAACATTAGTTGTTCAAAAAGGGGTTAATCCAATAGGGTTGATTCAATAGAGTTAAACAGGGAAGTTAAACCGTTAGAGTTAAACAGTTAGAGTTATTTAGTTAGAGTTAACCAATTAGAGTTAATTAGTTAGAGTTAATCGATTAGAGTCTAATCGAACTAGAGTTATCCAAATATAGTAATCGAATAAGGGATGGTTGAATATTAGTTATTCAATTAAATTTGCGCGAATTTAGTTATTCGAGATAGAGTTAAACAGAAGTAGTCATTTAAGATAAGCTACCAGTGGGCACGACTGCTAGCGTAATTCGCAGGGCTGCAGATAGCCTAAGGCGGACGGATGTTTCCTGAGGGAATCAGGCGTAACCATTGTGATCGCTGCGATCTAGAGTCGAGCGAATGGTGTCAAGTCAAATATTAGTTAATTGATAAAAGTAATTTAGACGAGTTAATTAAGCTAAGTTAGTCCAGTTGAACTGATCAAGTAAGTGGGTCAAAATGAGTAAATCAAAACGAGTTATCTGAACAAGGGTTAGGCCAGTAAGAGTTAAATAGAATAAGAGTTAATTGAATAAGAGTTACAACTTAGAGTTAAGCGAGTATGAGTTAATAATTTAGTTCGTTATTTATTCGAGTTAGAAAAAAATCAAAGTATTTATAAAGTCATTATATTTCGGATGCAGGGGATTATAACACCATTGTTATAATCAAGTGTTTTCCGTACGAGAAGTAGATTTGTAAATAGAATCCGAGAATGTCGTAAAGAAGTGTTAAAGATTTAGAAAGATGAATTTTGCCTATTTCGAAGTAAGAAATGTTGTTCAGTTAAGGTCTGAGAGGTAATAATGCCCCAACTTGATTGATTTCGTTTTTAACTAAGAAATGGTTAAGGTTCGAGAGTGAAAAGTGGTTAAGTGGAAACCAAATGAAGGAGATTTGGCATAGAGATGTTTATTCAAACATCTATTTAATCAAATGAAAGAGATTTGGAAATGTTTTCCAAATGAGAAGCAGAATTGTTTTTTTGATTATAGAAACAAGAGATGGAAATGTTTTCCAATGTTGATAACGTATATTTTCTAAATATATTAAATAAGAAATGTTAAATAACAGAAAAAGGGAAATGAATAAATGAATGAACTAAAAGGGATAAACGTTGAATGATGTTTGGTTGATAGAATTTCCTTCTGGAAATACTATCGTTGTTTGCACACAGACATGTTTTCATTTGATAGTTAAATCACCGACTATCAAAGTTTTGACCATTTTACGTTGTTAATATGGAGAGACCGGTTGGATTATTATCCAGAGAACCACTCCGTATTGGCATAAGCGTTGCGAATCAAGTATGCTGAATATATTGAAGACGGAGTTATGCAAGGGCTATCCTGTTTACAGAATAGTGCCTTCGGTTTGTCCAGTCCCAGGGCAGACGTGAATGGACGAATGTATGACAGAGTATATTCAAAGGATCGCGTAAGTTGATCTCTTCAAACGTACTTACGTTTGGTGGCGGAGGAATTCGTTTCTCTTAGCTTTATACCCGTGGTATTTTTGGTGAAATCAATTTGTGATTTGGCGGGTATGACGATGTGGCACTCAAAGTAATGGAGGTGTGATCTGTCAAAAGATACGTTATGACCTCAAGCCTCATCAACCGGGAAATGACAAAAATCGGGCAGGCAGCATGGCTAAGTCGGTCGCTCCGAAGTAGGGTGTATGATCACCTATCTAGAGAAATTCCTTTTGTTCTTAAATCTATCGATGCTGTCCCATTTCGGGAGGCGGTTGCTGATCCCAACCGTCGGTGATATACATTCGATACACTCAAGCGAAATGAGTGGTCGGTCATGTGTGGGCCGGGTTGCAAGATGTTCTTGTTGAACCCAGTGTATTTGCCTCTAGAGATACACGTTCGGAAGGTGGTCCCATACCTTGTCAAGTTGGAATCCAATCTCCAATAAGCGCCCGCGGTTTTGATTATATACTATATATGTAGAGCGTGAGATGCAAGCGTTCTGCTAGATTGCTAATTACTTGTGATTAGACATTATTATAATATCAGATAATATATGATTTCCACAAGTGTTTGGGTTATCGTAAGGTAAAAGCCATCCGTGTTTATGTGTGGATTGGACTTACGATTATCTTTTCTTTTGAAAAGGATTTTGGAAAGTTAAACCAAATGATTTGAGTTTACTCACACCAGTCCCATGACTGACCCAGAGTTTATTTTGTTTTGTTTTCCCTAAACTCTTGGGTGCCCAAATTTGTACGGGCAGTCAAGTAGTCAGGATTACAGGTATGCGTGAAGAGCTTGGAGCAGGAGGCTTCAGGATTTTATAACCATTGTTATTTCCGCTGTGATGTAAGTGTTGTACTCTGATATATATATACACTGCTTTCGATTTCAAGTTATGTTGTATATTATATTTTATTCGTTCCGCTGTGAGATTCGTATTACTCTGATGTTGATGTGTTCTTCTTCTTCTTCTATTCTATTAGTTCTATCTTATCTATCCTCACCCTCTAATTTCTTTCTTGGACTATCCGGTAATTTCGACTTTTGATTGTTCGATAGGTGTTGTATATCGGATAACCAAGGTCGCTTTTTCCCGGGTCGCTACAGGAACCTTTCCCTATGAATGTGAAATTTAGAAACTAACTGTCGGTTAGCCAAGCAGAATGGTTTTCTGGATATTGATCTGATGTTGGTTTCGGCCTTCGGGGTCAATATTTGGAAAATTATTCTCTCGATTAATTTACGGTTAGTGACTGATGAATTGGAATGAGGCGTATGTTGTGTTTGTGTAACACTTACTTAAAATATACGCGAGTTATTCGGAAAGACCGGGTTTATCCCATTCTGAATAACTGATACGACGATAAGTCGAAGATAAAGACGGTGGTTGAAGACCGGAAGTCTTCACGTCGTTTGGGTGATTACTGATGATCTTGATTGGGCTGTACACCCAAGAAGATGGAAACAGTTGGTGATCGTCCAGACGTACTTGGAGATCGATGGATATGCGGGGTACTAGGTGCCTCCGGTTTCGTTCAGACCCAGAACGGACTTGTAAATGGACTGTGTGTCTGACATTGGATTTTAGTCCGTGTGATTGATTTCTATTAAATATATATCTGTTTGGCGGCGGAGAATTTATTCTCTTGCTTAACGCCCTTCTCTGAGACGTACGAGCTCAGGGGTTATATATTGATGGATATCAAACACATGGAGTGAATTGCCTGTGTGGCATGCCTAAGTGGCAATTGATCGAGGCTTCTGTTGAAAAGCAAAGTCTTGTGGTGATGAACAAAGCAAGGCCTTTGTGGCGTAGCTTTGTGTAACGTTTACTTCGCGTGTTTCACACCCGGTATGAACCAAAAACGGGAGAGGACATCAGGGAGGACTTGCGTTTCTTTCTAGCTAGAAGTGGCGTCAGTGGTTTTACACGCCCTGACGAGTTTGACTTATGTGGTTGTTGCTGTTGCGAGGCGCCTCGGATTGATCGGTCGTTCTCGAACCGATGGAGTCATTTAGTTGGCTCATTTACGCCCCAAAGGGCGGGGAAACGTAGTGTTCAGGCATAATAATCCACATCGGTGGACCGGCCCTGACGATCTAAAGGGTTGATGCGTTCTGATCCTGTGGCTCGGGCTAGAGAGTCACGAATCGGTTGAGGACTATCTTTTGCCTCGGTTCATAGACGGAAATCCAATTTCCAAATACGTGACATTTGCGGTTTTATTTGTAAACCTATATATGGCGACATAGTGGCATGGGACGCTCATGCCGCCTATGATTGATACTTATGATTTGAAGTTGTTTTATACACTATGCACTTATAATAGTATCAAATGATTTGTTTTAAACGTATCAAGCATTCTTTGGTTGTTATAAGGGAAAACCCTATCCCCCGGCTTGCGTTGCATTGTGTGATAGGACCTGGGTCTTATAACAGCTTCATTTTTCTTTATTTAGCATTGCGCTGTTTGTTTATGCACTGGTATTCTTGGGAGGAAACCCGTTCCGTGTTATACGGCGTGGTCCCTTGATTTACCTAACTTTAAAAATAAAAGATAAATAACTGTTTTAGTTCTCACGCCAGTCACATGACTGACCTGGAGTTTATTGTTTTAACCTAAACTCTGGGTGCCCTTATTTTGACACGGGCAGCTAGTAGTTTTGGGTTTTGCAGATTTATATTCACAGGATCCTGGTTTACAGCTGGAACGATATCCGGAAAGCTTTGTATTCGTATATCTCTTTCTAGTTGTGTATTGTATTATTTTCCGCTGCTATGTATTTAAATGTAATTTAAATCTCTGATATTTCTGTGTAATATATATTCATTTATACTCTGTATATTCTTGTAATCTGATGCATTGTTGTAATACACATTGAAATGTTCTTCTGTATGCGTTCTGTTTTGTTCGGTTCTCAACGATAGGGCGTTTCGAACGATCTGGGTCGGTTTAGCGACTGGTTCGGACCGAGCGAAATTCCTTGCTCGTCACAGTTGGTATCAGAGCTTTGGTTTACAGAGCTCGAGAACAAGACACATTAGAACCGTACGAAAGAATTCATCAGATATTGGATTAGTAATATCCAACGAGAATGACTCGTTAGAGATGGGATCAGTAGTATCCTAGAACGAGTGTGAAGAGTATATTTTTAAAATGAAAACAAATTTTGTTTTGAAAATTTAAATCGTTTTAAACGTATTTGATTATTTATTTATTTTGAATATGGACATTCCAATATATAAAGATTTTGCATATACGCGTCATGAACGTATATTCGAAGTTTTAATATACTGGATAGATATAGGACCGCACTCTAGTAGCCCGGAGATGTTCTGATGGTGGTTCGAAACATCATCAGCATTTATTTTCGAGTGACGAAGGTGTGATACCTATATATTTCCATTAGACTGGTGTGAGAACCAAAACCTATATATATAGCTAGGACACATTGTTGTGAATTGGCATCAAAAACATGATTTTTGTATATGTATCAAATTATGAATTTGAAACTCTAATTCACTAATTGATTGATGTTTGTGTTGTTTGTTTAGTTGTTTGCTAATTTTTAACCATTAAGCCTAATTGGATCAAATATTGAACTGTATTGAAAATTGGTCGCATCTGCTTGCATATACATGTATATCACTGAACAGGTCATAGCAAGGAGGCTAGAGCAGAGAATAAAATTTGTTTGCCCGACAAATAGGTACATGTTTACTACGTAATTTACTGTTTTGTTTGGGTGATGATGATTTTATGAGCCTATTGGCTAGCCGCTTGGCTTTTTCTTTTTCTTTTTGAGATCTGAAGGACCGGGGAAGCTATTTGAAATTCCTCGATGCTCCCGGTGCAGGGGAGGTTATGGCGAAATTTTTCGAAAATTTAGGGTGTTAGCCAAATTTTTGAAGAATTTGAAAATTCTCAGAAACTGAAAAGTTGGAGAATGGAAGCCAGATCGAACATAGAGTTGAATGATCAAACCACTTTCGACTTTGTTCCTTTTCGGGGACGAAAAGTTTTAAGTGGGGGAGATTGTAATAACCCGCAAATTCTGGGCCAGTTTAAAATTTTTATTTTGGCAATTTTAGCGAATTTTGAATATTTAAAATGAATCATTTTAAATAAAAATGAAGGAAAATTTATTTTGGAATTAAAATTCGTCGTGTATATTATACGCGTCGTCGTTAGAATATAAATAATTATATATAATTATAAATAGAATTGAAAATGGCGCGGTAGTTCGATAATTCGATTTCAAACTTCAAGTGAATGTACCGGGTGCAAAACAATCCGGATTTTAGTGAAACCAAAAACATTAGGATCTATTTGAGAATATCTTTCCAACGAATCCGAAGAATCAAAATTCCATAGCGGGAATCAAAAGATATGTCCAGTTGAAAATTCTGAATAGTCGCTATGGAATTCAGGCCCTTAAAAATGGACATTTTGCAAATGACCTCGGATTTCGACGAAACCAGTTTTGTTGGGTCCGTGATGTTAAGATATTGCTAGATTCCAAATTTCATAATTTTTCGAATCAATATGTGAGCGTGGCAAAGGAAAACGCGTTTGACCAGTTTCAGTTGATTTTAATCGACTGAAAAATGGCCATTTTTCCAACGGTCTCAGAATTCGGCGAAACTAGTTTTGTTAGGACCGTATCGTTAATACGAAGCTAGAAAATATTTTTATTGAATTTTTAGAGTTAGTATGTGGCCCCGGTAATTTGAAATGTATGTTTAAAAGTCAATATAGTGATTTAAATGTAAATTTAACGAAAACTGATCAAAACGTTCGAATCAACTTGCGATACATATCCCATTGAGTTCGGAATGGGGGTAAAACGCTATGGACGACAGGCGGTGGGCCTCGTTTAGAGGTCGTATGTAAAAGTCAACTTTTTGCAGAATAAAATAATTAAATAAAAAAAAAAATATCTCTTCCCCCTTTTACTCTGCCCCCCCCCCCCCCCCGTTCGAAAACTATTTCAGATCTAAAATTAAAAGGGAAAAAAAAGTCCCGTAACCACCCTCGTCGCCCCCGCTCCCCCGAAGCCACCATCGCCGGAACCCGGGCGCCGCCCTCCACCAACGTCGAGCCACAAAGGGCTGTCGTTCGCAGGTCGTTGCCGACCGCCTGGGCCCACCGATCGTCGCCTCGGTCAAGGCGATGGCTGCTCTCCCCAAGGTCGACGTCGTCGACCCCTCTGATCGTCATCCGGCCCTCCGCCCAGCGTGCTCCAGAGAAAAAAGGTATTATCAGTGATTTATATCCATTTTTTTTTATATATATAATTATATGGTAAAATCAGTTTTTGTTAAATAACATATATTGTATATAAATCAGTATTTAAAACAGAAAATATAAACGAAATAAAAATAGGATTTTTATATATTGAACTTCGAAATAAAAATAGGATTTTTATATATTGAACTTCGAAATAAAAATAGGATTTTTATATATTGAACTTCGAAATAAAAATGTGATTTTTTATATATTGAACATCGAAGAAAAAATTCAGTTTTTATATATTGAATAGCAAAGTAAAAATGTGGTTTTTACATATGTAGTGGCTACGGCAAAGAAGATGACGAAGATGCGATAGCGATGAAGATTTCTATCAATGAAGTGCCGTAGAGCTATGATAGCTATCTGTGAGAATTTCTCACCTTTCAAATTTCATTTTCTAGTTATATATATATACTAGGATGCAGACGGTGTTTAGTAGCACCCGACACAATCGTCCACAGACCATGGACTTGTTTGTTTGATTGCAAATTAGTTAGACTATTTGGTTTGGTTTGAATGGTTTGGTGAAATGAATGGACTTGATTGATGTGTGAATGGCGTGGGCCTTCACTAGACCGGGGATAAGGCTAGGCCTCGTCCCGTTTCTAGTATCGTGCCGTTATGCCGCCGAAATTTTCTAAAATATGTTAGAAAAATAAAAATATCATTTTATTGAATAAATGAACCGAATAGAATATTCATAGGGTGAATAAAATGTTTTATCGTTAAAAATATAATTTTTAACGTGAATGTGAATAAATAAATATTCATTTACAAACCGGACGGTTTGTTTATGTACACCTATTTGAATGACATTGATTGGGACGATAAATTTTACACATCGCCCAACTGCACAAATAAAATATGTGTTTGATTGTTTGAAACCCCACACGGGTTTTGGGATGAAATTTGAAGTTCACTCATCCTGATTGATTAAATATGTCGATCGATTGATTGACAAGCTGTTATAAGCGTTAGATATCTATATTTGATGCTTATACAGTGTAGTGCACTTTGGTTGATGGTTGATTATTTTTCAATGCTATTATATACATGTGTTGTATGAAAATCCATATAATTAATTTTATATGGTAATTGATTGGGCCTCATTCCAATTTGAAAAATAAAGAATAATATAAAATAAAGGTTCATGTGTTGACAGTACTCATCCATTGAGATTGGTCATGTGTTGAACGAAATATTTTAGTAATAAAATTTACATCTTTATCAATATAAAATAAAGGTTCATGTGTTGACAGTACTCATCCATTGAGATTGGTCATGTGTTGAACGAAATATTTTAGTAATAAAATTTACATCTTTATCAATATAAAATAAAGGTTCATGTGTTGACAGTACTCATCCATTGAGATTGGTCATGTGTTGAACGAAATATTTTGATAATAACAACTATTTTGAAAAAGAAATATTTGAAATAGAATATTTGAAAATAGAAATTTATGAAGCCGTGTTGATTAGATTGACGCCATTTTGACGTGAACGATATTTATATCGATTTTATTCATTTCGAAATGAATTGAATTGAAAACAATTTCGAAATGAATTGAATTGAAAACGATTTCGAAATGAATTGAATTGAAAACGATTTCGAAATGAATTGAATTGAAAACGATTTCGAAATGAATTGAATTGAAAACGATTTCGAAATGAATTGAATTGAAAACGATTTCGAAATGAATTGAATTGAAAACGATTTCGAAATGAATTGAATTGAAAACGATTTCGAAATGAATTGAATTGAAAACGATTTCGAAATGAATTGAATTGAAATTTGAATTGAATAGAAATGAATTTTAAAACGAATTTATAAAGAAGAATTCAATTTTGATTTGAATTGAAAAGGAAGTTGAAATTGCTTTTGAAACGAATTTAAAACTATTTATATAATTCGTTTTAAATAGAAATCGACGAAATACATATTATATATATTATATATATAATATAATAGCCTGAATAGAACGCGCCGCGCCGCGGCAGTTCGTGAATTTCGACCATTTATTTCAAACGGACATTACGGGAGATCCGACCGTCGGATTCTCCTAAAACCGGAACCGTTGGGTTCGTATCAAAAAGAGCTTTCTAACGAATATTAGAAATTAGAAATCTAACGGTTGGATTTGGAGATACGTCCAAATCAAATTCGAAAAAGGTCGCTGTAAGTGCAGTTCGATGGCCGTTGATGGAAATCGACTGTACGGGCCTTGATAAAATTATTAAAAATAGTAATAATTTGTGTAAAATCATAAGAAATGATTTGAGAAGAATTGGGATGAAAAACTCCA
The DNA here is from genome assembly GCA_030737875.1 of Allium sativum. Classification (NCBI taxonomy): domain Eukaryota; kingdom Viridiplantae; phylum Streptophyta; class Magnoliopsida; order Asparagales; family Amaryllidaceae; genus Allium; species Allium sativum. Next base: position 90,766,838 of record CM060920.1, read on the forward strand.
TATTTGAAAAGATAAAAATAGATTTTTATCAAAATGAACTAGTTTTGAACTAGAATTATAATTCTATTTATTTTTAAATAAATAAATTGAATTTGAAATGGTTTTAAAAATAACCAGAATATCCAATGATTGCATTGGAGTGGAATTGAATCGAAATTGTCTTCGGAATATTTCGATGTTGGAATTCGTGATTATACGGATGTTGATATGGAAATTTGAAAGATATATACTTATATCGTTATTTCCAATACGACACTTGTTAATCGTAGAATTTGATATTGAATATAAGCCGATATATTTTCTATTCAGAGCCTTATATTGAATATCAAATGTGATTTGGGTTTGTCGTGAAGGGTGTCTTCATTAACACTGTTCTTGAACCCTGTTGAGAAAAGATTAAATCTTTTTATTTAGATTTAATGAAGTGTGCCAATTAAATAATATTTAATTGGAATTGAATTGATATTGATTTTTGGGTTTATCGTGGACAGTGTTTTAAACAACACTCGTTCTTTAACCCGATAATTAATGAATGTGACTTTGGGTTTATCGTGAACTGTGTTTTAAATGACACGGATTCTTTAACCCAGTTAACGATTAAAACTAAGTGGAGTTTTAATGAATCTTTAATTAGATTGAAATGGTCGAGAATGGAGTACCACCAGTTTTGCTCCAGGCGATGGTTAAATCTTTAATTAGATTTGAACGTGAAATGGTAATTGAATTTACCGATAACACCGTGGTGTTAGATATGAAGTATTACCAGTTTTACTTCATGGGATGAATAGGTTGGGATTGGGAAATTAAAACCAATGATTACTACGGTAAGGTTCGCTAATTCCGACTAGTTGAATCGAAGTTCAAAGGAAAATTAGAGAATAAATTCAAGGAATTTATCTTGGATAAAATTAATGGGAACCTTTCCCTATGAATGTGAAATTTAGAAACTAACTGTCGGTTAGCCAAGCAGAATGGTTTTCTGGATATTGATCTGATGTTGGTTTTGGCCTTCGGGGTCAATATTTGGAAAATTATTCTCTCGATTAATTTACGGTTAGTGACTGATGAATTGGAATGAGGCGTATGTTGTGTTTGTGTAACACTTACTTAAAATATACGCGAGTTATTCGGAAAGACCGGGTTTATCCCATTCTGAATAACTGATACGACGATAAGTCGAAGATAAAGACGGTGGTTGAAGACCGGAAGTCTTCACGTCGTTTGGGTGATTACTGATGATCTTGATTGGGTTGTACACCCAAGAAGATGGAAACAGTTGGTGATCATCCAGACGTACTTGGAGATCGATGGATATGCGGGGTACTAGGTGCCTCCGGTTTCGTTCAGACCCAGAACGGACTTGTAAATGGACTGTGTGTCTGACATTGGATTTTAGTCCGTGTGATTGATTTCTATTAAATATATATCTGTTTGGCGGCGGAGAATTTATTCTCTTGCTTAACGCCCTTCTCTAAGACGTACGAGCTCAGGGGTTATATATTGATGGATATCAAACACATGGAGTGAATTGCCTGTGTGGCATGCCTAAGTGGCAATTGATCGAGGCTTCTGTTGAAAAGCAAAGTCTTGTGGTGATGAACAAAGCAAGGCCTTTGTGGCGTAGCTTTGTGTAACGTTTACTTCGCGTGTTTCACACCCGGTATGAACCAAAAACGGGAGAGGACATCAGGGAGGACTTGCGTTTCTTTCTAGCTAGAAGTGGCGTCAGTGGTTTTACACGCCCTGACGAGTTTGACTTATGTGGTTGTTGCTGTTGCGAGGCGCCTCGGATTGATCGGTCGTTCTCGAACCGATGGAGTCATTTAGTTGGCTCATTTACGCCCCAAAGGGCGGGGAAACGTAGTGTTCAGGCATAATAATCCACATCGGTGGACCGGCCCTGACGATCTAAAGGGTTGATGCGTTCTGATCCTGTGGCTCGGGCTAGAGAGTCACGAATCGGTTGAGGACTATCTTTTGCCTCGGTTCATAGACGGAAATCCAATTTCCAAATACGTGACATTTGCGGTTTTATTTGTAAACCTATATATGGCGACATAGTGGCATGGGACGCTCATGCCGCCTATGATTGATACTTATGATTTGAAGTTGTTTTATACACTATGCACTTATAATAGTATCAAATGATTTGTTTTAAACGTATCAAGCATTCTTTGGTTGTTATAAGGGAAAACCCTATCCCCCGGCTTGCGTTGCATTGTGTGATAGGACCTGGGTCTTATAACAGCTTCATTTTTCTTTATTTAGCATTGCGCTGTTTGTTTATGCACTGGTATTCTTGGGAGGAAACCCGTTCCGTGTTATACGGCGTGGTCCCTTGATTTACCTAACTTTAAAAATAAAAGATAAATAACTGTTTTAGTTCTCACGCCAGTCACATGACTGACCTGGAGTTTATTGTTTTAACCTAAACTCTGGGTGCCCTTATTTTGACACGGGCAGCTAGTAGTTTTGGGTTTTGCAGATTTATATTCACAGGATCCTGGTTTACAGCTGGAACGATATCCGGAAAGCTTTGTATTCGTATATCTCTTTCTAGTTGTGTATTGTATTATTTTCCGCTGCTATGTATTTAAATGTAATTTAAATCTCTGATATTTCTGTGTAATATATATTCATTTATACTCTGTATATTCTTGTAATCTGATGCATTGTTGTAATACACAATGAAATGTTCTTCTGTATGCGTTCTGTTTTGTCCTGTTCTCAACGATAGGGCGTTTCGAACGATCTGGGTCGGTTTAGCGACTGGTTCGGACCGAGCGAAATTCCTTGCTCGTCACATTTATCCCATGAAGTAAAACTGGTAATACTTCATATCTAACACCACGGTGTTATCGGTAAATTCAATTACCTTTTCACGTTCAAATCTAATTAAAGATTTAACATCGCCTGGAGTAAAACTGGTGATACTCCATTCTCGACCATTTCAATCTAATTAAAGATTCATCAAAACTCCACTTAGTTTTAATCTTTAACTAGGTTAAAGAATCAATGTCATTCAAAAATACGATTCACTATAAACCCAAAATCACATTCCATTAATTATCGGGTTAAAGAACAAGTGTTATTTAAAACACCGTTCACGATAAACCCAAGAATCAATTCAATTCCAATTAAATTCCATTTAATTGGTACACTTCATTAAATCTAAATAAAAAGATTTAATCTTTTTCTCAATTGGGATTAAGTACAGTGTTAATGAAGACACCATTCACGACAAACCCAAATCACATTTGATATTAAATACCAGGCTCTGAATAGAAAATATATCGGCTTATATTCAATATCAAATTCTACGACCAACAAATATCGTATTGGAAATAACGATATAAATATATCTTTCAAATTCTCATAACAATATCTATATCATCACGAAATCCAACCTCGAAATATTCCGAAGACAATTTCGATTCAAATCCGTTCCAATTCACTTATTGGAAATTCTGGTTACTTTTAAAACCCTTTTCAAATTCAATTTACTTATTTAAAAATAAATAGAATTATAATTCTGGTTCAAAACTAGTTCATTTCGACAAAAATCTTTTTTTATCTTTTCAAATATGGAGTTTTTCATCCCAATTCTTCCCAAATCATTTCTTATGATTTTACATAAATTATTACTATTTTTAATAATTTTATCAGGGCCCGTACAGTCAATTTACATCAACGGCCATCGAACTACACTTACAGCGACCTTTTCCAAATTTGATTTGGACATAATTCCAAATCCAACCGTTAGATTTCTAATTTCTAATATTTGTTAGAAATCTCTTTTCGATATGAACCCAACGGTTCCGGTTTTAGGAGAATCCGACGGTCGGATCTCCCAAAATATCCATTCGAAGTCAATGGCCGAAATTCGCGAATTTCCACGGCTCGTTCTATTCAGGCCATTATATTATATATATAATATATACTTCGTCGATTTCCTTTCAAAACGTATTTTATAAATCATTTTAATTTCGTTTTCAAAATGATTTCAACTTCCATCTCAAATTCAAATCAAAATTGAATTTTCCAATATAAATTTTTTTTAAATTCATTTCAAATCGATTTCAATTCAAATTGATTTCTAATTCAATTTTAGTTCTAATTCAATTCAATTCAATTTCAATTCGAATTCATTTCTAGTCAATTTCAATTCGAATTCATTTCTATTCAATTTCAATTCGAATTCATTTCTATTCAATTTAATTCGAATTTCAATTCTTTTAAAACTATCAGATTTTGAAATCACTTTCGATATTCATTTTGAAATGAATAAAATCGATATAAATATCATTCATGTCAAAATGACGTCAATCTAATCAACACGGCTTTTATATATTTCTATTTTCAAACATTCTATTCCTAATATTCTATTTCTAAACTGGAATGAGGCCCAATCAATTACCATAGATTTTATTTCTATGGATTTCCATACAACACATGTATATATCAAATGACAAATAATCAACCATCATCCAAAGTGCATTCTACACTGTATAAGAATCAAATATAAATATTCAATGCTCATAACAGTCTGTCAATCAATCGATCGATATACAACCAATTATTGGGACTAGTGTATGTCATATATCACCCCAATACCCGTGTGGGGTTTTCAAACAATCAAACACAGATTTTATTTGTGCAGTTGGGCGATGTGTAAAATTTATCGTCCCAATCAATATCAGTCAAATGTGTGTATATAAACAAATCGTCCGATTTGTTTATTTTTATTTCATTTTAAATACACATTAAAATTTCTATTTTCCACTATAAAATATTTTAACTGTATCAATATTTTATTTCATTTCACATCACATAACACAATCAACTACACATCAAAATCAAACATACAAGTATACAAGCCGTCCATGGTTTGTGGACGACGGGTGTCGGGTGCTACTAAACACCGTCTGCATCCTAGCATATATTTCAACTAGAAATAAATTAAAAGTGAGAAGTTCTCACCGACTAGCTAATCCAAACTCCACGACTCTTCTCATGTGGGAAATCTTCGCCGTGCTCGCCTTTTGTTAATTTTCACTGTCCGTAGCCACAACATGGATAAAAATCGAATTTTTACTTCGCTATTCAATATATAAAAATCAAATTTTTACTTCGCTATTCAATATATAGAAATCGAATTTTTACTTCGCTATTTAATATATAAAAATTAAATTTTTACTTCGCTATTCAATATATAAAAATCGAATTTTTACTTCGCTGTTCAATATATAAAAATTAAAATTTTACTTCATTATTCAATATATAAAAATCGAATTTTACTTCGCTATTCAATATATAAAAATCGAATTTTTACTTCGTAAAAATCATGTCTTTGCTTTTCAGTTCTATATATAAAAAATTATACTTTTCTAACCTTTCACATATAAAAATTCGACCTTTGTTCACCAATCATCATAGGTAAAAACTGATTTTTGTTTCTATATAACTAATTATTTTATATATATAAAACAAAGAAATAAAAATAAATAAATTAAAATCTTACAATTTTTTTTTCTTCAGAGGGGGGGGGGGGTGTTCATCGGAGCTGAGGCGGCGATGGGGGAGGTGCGCGCTGAGGTGGTTGGAGGGTCTGGGTGTGGTGAGTGGGGTATGCACGCGACTCGGGGGGGTCTTCCATTGGCCGGCAGTGGTCTGTGCGGGTTCGAGAAGGTGGCGCGGTGAGGCTCGGGGGGGTGGGGTGCAGGCGATTAGGGTTTCGAAGGGGGGGTTGCGGTTCGGTTAACAGCGGAGGGGGAGGGGAGAGAAGGAAGGAGCGGGAGAAGAGGGTCGAGTCAGGGGTGCGCGGCGCTGACATCGATGGTCTGGGGGGGTTCACCAACGAGCGGCGGTGGTAAAGGAGGGCACGAGATCGACTTTTCCCTTTATTTATTTATTTATTTATTTATTTATTTTAAAACTGTTCTAATTCGATTTAAAGGGGGGGGCTGAGAGGATATAAGGAGAGATTTTATTTATTTATTTATTTAATTTCAAAAAGCAACCTTTATTTTCGAACTCAAAATCCAACCCACTGACTGCCATCCATAGCTAATTACCCCCATTCCGAACCCAATGGGATATGTATCGTAGGCTGATTCGATCGTTTCGATCAGTTTTCGTCAAAATCAAAATATAACTCTATATATTGAATTTGAACGCGCATTTCAATTTACTAGGGCCACATACTAACTAGAAAAATTCCCAAAAATATTTTCTAGCTTCGTATTGACGATATGGTCCTAATAAAACTAATTTCATCAAATTCTGAGATCGTTTGAAAAATGGCCATTTTCCTGTCGATTAAAATCAACTTAAACTGGTCAAACGCGTTTTCCTTTGCCACACTCACATATCCATTCGAAAAATTACAAATTTTGAAACCTAGTAATAACTTGACATCACGGATGCAACAAAAGCGGTTTCGTCGAAAAACGAGGTCGTTTGCAAAATTTCCATTTTTAAGGGCCTGAATTCCATAGCGACTATTCAGAATTTTCAACTGGACATATCTTTTGATTCCCGTTATGAAATCTTGATCTTTCGGATTCTATGGAAAGATACTCTCAATTAGATTCAAATATCTTTTGTTTCACTAAAATCCGGTTTATTTTGAATCCTGTACATTCATTTGAATTTTGAAATCGAATTATCGAACTACCGCGTCATTTTCAATTCCTTTTATAATTATTTATATTCTAGCGACGACGTATATAAATATATACGTTATAATTCTATTCAAAATACATTTCTCGTCGATACTATTTAAAATAATCCATTTTAAATGTTCAAACTTCATTAAAATTGCCAAAATAAAAATTTTAAACTGGCTCGCATTTCCGGGTTATTACAATCTCCCCCACTTAAAACTTTTCGTCCCCGAAAAGGAACGAAGCCGAAAGTTGTTTAACTAATCAACTTAACTTCCAGTATTTTCACTACGGCTTAAGTTCTTCAACTTTTCAGTTTTCAAAAACTTTTCAAAATTTTCAAAAATTTGGCTAACACCCTAAATTTTCGAAAAATTCCGCCATAACCTCCCCTGCCCCAGGGACTTCGGGATATTTCATATAGCCTCCCATGGCCTTCTTCAATCAAAAAGAAAAAGAAAACGCCAATCGGCTCATAAAATCATCATCACCCAAATAAAACAGTAAATTATGGTAAACATGTACCTATTTGTCGGGCAAACAATTTTATTCTCTGCTCTAGCCTCCTTGCAATGACATGGTCAATGTAAGTACATGTATATGCAAGCAAATGCGACAAATTTTCAATACAATTTACTATTTGGTTCAAATTGGCTATATGGTTCAGATTTAATTAATCAAACAATAATCAAACAACACAACCATCAATCAATTAGTTGTTTATAAATTCAAACTCATAACTTTGATATATAGTCAAAAATCACGTTTTTGATGCCAAATCACAACAATAGGCCCTATCTAATTTTGGTTCTCACACCAGTCAATTGGAAATATATAGAAACCTCACTTTCGTCACTCGAACATAAATTCTAATGATGGAGCTCCATCATCAAAATCATCTCCGAGTGATTAGAGTGTAATTCTATATCTATCCAGTATATTAAAATTTCAAATACACATGGATCAGACATATACGCAAAATCTTTATATACTGGACTGTCCAAATCCAATACAAAATAAATAATCAAATTCGAATAACGATTTAAATTTCAAAACAAGATTTGTTTTCATTTTCAAAAATATACTCTTCACACTCATTCTAGGATACTACTGATCCCATATCTAACGAGTCATTCCCATTGGATATTACTAATCCAATATCTGATGAATTCTTTCGTATGGTTCTAATGTCTCTTGTCCTCTGAGCTTTGTAAACCAAAGCTCTGATACCAAGATGTTACGACCCGAACTTCCCCGGTCTCCGAAGAGAAGAGAAAGAACGAATTGTAATGAGAACATGACAAAATAGAACACAGACAGAAGAACATTTCATTGTATATTACAACAATTCCATCAGAATACAAGAATATACAGAGTATAAATCAATATTACACATTTACCAAATATCAGAGATTACAATAAATTACATAGCAGCGGAAAATAATACAATACACAACTGAAGGAGATATACGGATACAAAGCTTTCCGGATATCATTCCAGCTGTAAATCAGGATCCTGTGAGTATACATCTACAAAATCAAAACTACTAGCTGCCCGTGTCAAAATAAGGGCACGCAGAGTTTAGGTGAAAACAATAAACTCCAGGTCAGTCATGTGACTGGTGTGAGAACTAAAACAGTTATTAATCTTTATTTTAAAGTTAGGTAAATCAAGGGACCATGCCGTATAACACGGAACGAGTTTCCTCCCAAGAATACCAGTGCATAAAACAAACAGCACAATGCTTTAAATAAAGAAAAATGAAGCTATTATAAGACCCAGGTCCCATCACACAATGCAACACAAGCCGGAGGATAGGGTATTCCCTTATAATAGCCAAAGCATGCTTGATACGTTAAAAACAAATCATTTGATACTGTTATAAGTGTGTAGTGTCAAAACAATTTCAATCATAGACGGCATGGGTACCATATATCATGTTGCCATACTAGGCTCTACAATCAAAACCACGCAGTCATGTATTGGAAGATGGATTTCCATCTGTGAACAGAGGCAAAAGATAGTCCTCTACCGAATTCGAGACTCTCGAGCCCGAGCCACAGGCAAGTACTCTGTCAAGCCTTAGAAGCCACAGGGTCAGTCCACCGATGTGGATTAAAATGCCTGAACACTGCGTTTCCTCGCCCTTTGGGGCATAAATGAGCCAACGAATGACTCCATCGGACCCGGATCGTCCGATTAGACCGAGGCGCCTCGCAACAGCAAAAACCACACAGGTGAAAATAATATAAATGTCAACCAGTTTAAGCACTGACACCACCTCTAGCTAGAAAGAAACGCATGCCCTCCCTGGATCCTTCTCTCGTTTCTGGTTCACAACCGGGGTGTGAGGCTCGCGAATCCATGCTACACAAAGCTATGCCACACAGGTCGTGCTTTGGTCATCAACCACAAGACTTTGCTTTTCAACAAAAGCCTTGATCATTTGCCACTTGGGCATGCCACACAGGCAATTCACTCCATGCGATTGATATCCATCGATATATAACCCCTGAGCTCGTACGTCTCAGAGAAGGGCGTTAAGCAAGAGAATAAATTCTCCGCCGCCAAACAGATGTATATTTAATAGAAATCAATCACACAGACTAAAATCCAATGTCAGACACACAGTCCATTTACAAGTTCGTTCTGGGTCTTAACGAAACCGGAGGCACCTAGTACCCCGCATATCCATCGATCTCCAAATACGTCTGGACGATCACCAACTGATTCCCTCCTCTTGGGTGTACAGCCAAATCAAGAGCATCAGTAATCACCCAAACGACGTGAAGACCTCCGGTCTTCGACCACCGTCTTCATCTTCGACACCACGTCGAATCAGTTGTTCAGAATGGGATAAACCCGGTCTTTCTGAATAACTCGCGTATATAATAAACAAGTGTTACACAAACACAACATACACCTCATTCCAATTCAGAATATTCTTTTTATTCAAATATTCTTACACTTTGGGAAAGGTTCCCATTAATTTTATAAAAGATAAATTCTTTAAATTTATTCTTTAATCTTCCTTTGAATATCACTTCAAACTAGTCGGGATTAGCGAACCATACCGAAGTAATTATTTATTTTATTTCCCAATCCCAACCTATTTATCCCATGAAGTAAAACTGGTAATACTTCATATCTAACACCACGGTGTTATCTGTAAATTCAATTACCATTTCACGTTCAAATCTAATTAAAGATTTAACTATCGCCTGGAGTAAAACTAGTGATACTCCATTCTCGACCATTTCAATCTAATTAAAGATTCATTAAAACTCCACTTAGTTTTAATCTTTAACTGGGTTAAAGAATCAATGTCATTTGAAAACACGATTCACTATAAACCCAAAATACATTCCATTAATTATCGGTTAAAGAACAAGTGTTATTTAAAACACCGTTCACGATAAACCCAAGAATCAATTCAAATTCAATTCCAATTAAATTCCATTTAATTGGTACACTTCATTAAATCTAAATAAAAAGATTTAATCTTTTTCTCAACTGGGCTTAAGAACAGTGTTAATGAAGACACCATTCACAACAAACCCAAATCACATTTGATATTAAATACAAGGCTCTGAATAGAAAATATATCGGCTTATATTCAATATCAAATTCTACGACCAAAAAATATCGTATTGGAAATAACGATATAAATATATCTTTCAAATTCCCATAACAATATATGTATCATCACGAAATCCAACATCGAAATATTCCGAAGACAATTTCAATTCAAATCCGTTCCAATTCACTTATTGGAAACTCTGGTTACTTTTAAAACCCTTTTCAAATTCAATTTATTTATTTAAAAATAAATAGAATTATAATTCTAGTTCAAAACTAGTTCATTTCGATAAAAATCTATTTTTAACTTTTCAAATATGGAGTTTTTCATCCCAATTCTTCCCAAATCATTTCTTATGATTTTACACAAATTATTACTATTTTTAATAATTTTATCAAGGCCCGTACAGTCGATTTCCATCAACGGCCATCGAATTGCACTTACAACGACCTTTTCTAAATTTGATTTGGACATAATTCCAAATCCAACTGTTAGATTTCTAATATTCGTTAGAAAGCTCTTTTCGATACGAACCCAACGGTTCCAGTTTTAAGAGAATCTGGCGGTCGGATCTCCCGCAATATCCATTCGAAGTCAATGGTCGAAATTCGCGAACTGCCGCGGCGCGGCGCGTTCTATTCAGGCCATTATATATATATATATATATATATATATATATATATAACATATATAATATATATGTAACGACCTGACATTTTGACCGCTCCAAGTCGGTAATTAAACCAACTCGAACCGTTCAAAACGACAGATTGTTATTGCTTATGAACTTGGAATATAAATCATCACAGAATTACAGACACAGAACATAGAATATCTCACAGCGGAAGCAAAATTTATATAAATACAATAATACAAAATCATTAAATTTACATGATATCAGAGTACATAAGATAAATTACGGAACCAGTGGAAGACTAAATGTAGAATCATACTGACATCAGTAATAAGTAGAGATGAGCCTAACTGCAGCGGAAATAACAAGTGGATGACTGGAATTCCAACGAATTTCAAGCTCTAATAGATAAATCTCCAATCTGGGATACTCGGTCTGACCCGGCATTTTGCAAGAAATAAAACAACAAAATACACGAGTCAGGACTAACAGTCTCATATAAGTGAATTAACTCAAATGAAGTGTTCACTGAAATGTGCAATAACTTAAAGAATGTTTGGGATTTCCATCCTCTAAGGATCCGCAGAACTAATATCTATATAATAGTACGCTATTATTGAAATGTCTATTCAGTAAAGTATAAATAATGAAAATAGCGTAAGCGGGATTACCATATTACCCTTACGCCGTTTATAAGCATCAACAGTCTATACAGTACCGTAAATTCACCGTACTGGTGTTATCAGAGGGCACTCCATAGAACGCAACACTAAATCAAAAATCGTATGGGGCTCGATAAGGATAAATATGACAAGGCACTCGAGGCAATACCCAGGGTAGGATTCTACCAGTTGCACTCCCGGACCGGTGGTAACGCATAGCAGCCACTACCGCCCACCTCGGAACACACTCCCATAATCAAAAGGGCGCCCAAATCATCAACATAGTCATAGAAATGGTATCGAAGAAGTGCGTCCGATCAAAGGTGCTACCTCAATTAGTCACGGTATAGCTCCTGTTTTAGTCATTTCAATTTTGACCCGAAGGTCAAGGCTATTTCGTTATCGTTCGCCTTCTTCAATCCAGTACTCGCCTCCAAGTCATCATGCTTCGTTCTGGATACGTCAACACGCACACAGTTGTTAAAGTGGTATCGGCACTGACAGAGAGTATGCCACTTACCGACTCCGGTCTCTTTAACAACTGAACGCTTACATTTTCCCACCCCGTGGCCATTAGATTTTGAAATAATATTTCAAGTACCACAAAACCATTATTTCAAGTAGTGCCCAAAAATCAATTACTCAAAGCATTTCTCATTGGTTTTGAATAAGATTATAACCAATATTCACATTTCATTAACCAACCATATAGTTTTAAGTTCATTTCCATGAAATATCGTTATTGCTTGAAATCCCTTATTTCATCCTTTGGATTCACTAGACTGGATTGGACATAGATTTTTATTCGAATTATAAAATAATTTTAGGAAAAGAAAAAAATAAGTTTTGAAAATATAGTATAGGTGTATTAAATTTGAAAATAATGTATATGCATATATGTATGTAGTAGAAAACTATTATAAAGCGTATATAGTTAAAGTAATCAAATTTATTTAATAAAAGAATACTTACAAAATCAAGTAATGCGGAAAAATTTGCCTTATAAAATTTATAGTACTATTAAGAACATTAATCCAATCCAACCTAAATCCATGTTTCACAATTTCTTTTCTCATCAAAATTTCACCTTTAGATCAAATTCCCTTTTGTTTAGTTCAAATTCAATGCTTCACGATTAACGATTTTCAAATCATTGTTTGCCTTGGATTTACATATCCATTTTTTTTATAATAAACCCCAAACAACTTTAACATTTGTTGTAAATCAAAATATGATCCATTAAATTCTAACTTGTTAACTAAACCTGTATTCACCACGATTTAGAAAATCTTATTCTTTCATACTTGAAATTAAACACTTTCATTCCGACAATATTCGTCTTACATTCACGTGGCAAAAATTCGTTTGACAAATCATATATTAACATAAGCTTTGAAACACTTATCAAGTCTTTGCAAATCTTTTCATTAAATTATTCAATTCAAAATTTATCATATTATAAACATGAAGTTATGAAAAAAATTCATCTAGATAGATAAAAGTTTAAGTGTTAACTTGAAACCCTCTTTAAACCTTTTTCATACAAATTGGACCCCTTTATAAATTCAAGAAAAATTTGCACAAATTTCTTTAACTTTCTTTATGATATATATAAAATTTTCTTAAAAATTCAATCTTGCCAAAGTCCATAAATTATTTAAAATAATTTTATTGACCACGGTGTCCGTATAAAATTTTCTATCCTATGGTCAAGTGATTCAGATATTTATCATTTCAATCCGTTCTTTAAAATATTCGAATCCCGGGTATGTATTATTTCAACCCGCATCCCAAATCGATTCGAATACAGGGGGTTCGGGTATGTATCATTTCAACCCGTAATGTTTTATCTAACCTAAGCTGAAACTTGCATGATGATAAAATTCATAGCATATCAAATATACATCCATATTGTGTCATATGAAATAGTGGTGTGTGTCGCACGTGCACAATCACGAAGCAAACAATTCTAAAGCAACTAACATTTCATTTAACATTTCAAATCATTAATTCGCTTAATGAAAATATTAGTCTGTGAGTGAGTAGAAACTCACCTTTCATGGCCGTTGAGACGTTGGAATTTAAGATAGTGGAATGAATATCGCAAGCCAAATCCGATACCCAACACAACTCCATTCTTTGCTTGGACACAGGCTTGACTCAATACAGAATTTCCCAAATCAAGACAAAAATTCAAAATCAATGTTTAAATCGACATGCAAACGAATATATTTGATAATCGAAGTAAAATCCATCACCTAGGATCTGATAGGCGAGGCAACGATAAACCAACCTCAGTTTTCAGCCCAACATCACACAAACCCACCATTGTGCTCTGCTTCCACAAAACTGCCTTACAGACATTTATTCGAGCATGTGGTGGGCGTTGTATGAGCATGGCATGCCGAGCTATTGGAAGAGTTCGAAGAGGACCTTAAGCCGCTGCGCCTCAAGGCCAGGTCGGGGCTGCGTCGGGTATGGTGCAGTCGGCAATTGGAAGCTAAGCATGGCTTCAGGTTTATATTTTTCAAGCTTCGGTTACCTCACGGAAGAGGAGAGGGAAGCGATTTTGGTCGATGGAGGAAACGCCAGCACCACCGCCAAGAATCGAAGGGGTGGAGGTCTGTCGGATCGTTATCGGCAGCGTATGGCCGGAGATAGGATGCGTGGCCTCCTGGAGCAGCAGACGATGGAGGTAGCTGCGGTGTCGAAGTCATAGTCGGAGCTCAGGTGTTCCGACGAGGCGCAGGAGGATCGAACAGCGCCTGGAGCAACTAGAGGCGATGGTTGTGGATTTCTGGCAGTGGGATTTGTGCGCGATGGACAGTGGAGGGCGGAATCGAATGGTTGGCCCCCTTTTTTTTTTCAGGTTTTGCAAATGAACAGCACGAAAGAAAAGGGGATAAAAGTATTAGGAGGTGAAGACAAAAGAGACACGTGCAAAGAGTAGGACGCGTGGAAGACACAAGAAGGAAAGGAAGCAACGTGGAAGGACAACACAAGGAACGAAGGGCAAGTGTAAACTTGCAGAAAGGAGGAGACACATGTTTGATTTATTCAGAAGCTACAAGCATGTATCGTTCCCTGCTGCATATTGTACAGATGTGTTGACCCATTCAATTAATTCAATTAATTATTTTTACCATTATTTTGTCATTCCACGGATGAACAATTTCATGTGTGTTAATTTCCAACGCAAATCAGGAAACATATGGAGATGCAATTCACAAACGTCGTCTATTGCGTGGTTTGTCTTAAAGATTCAGAAGTTATATCAGATGTATTTTTAAATATTAAATTTCGTAGTATAATTCAACCTAAATTTTTAACATTAAATACAATATTGTTTATCGCAATCGTAAACCGATCGCCCAAATCAATTTAAACGAACGACGTTCATTATATAGTCATTTCGATAACTTAATATAAAAATCAAAGTTCTTCAAATTATCGAATCCGCATTAGTTTCAATTAAACAAGTTATGAATTAACTTATCATGTAAGAATTATATTTTCAACAACTTACGTGTTTTCAAACTTAAGTTTAAAACAAAAATCCATTCTTCCGATTAAAATTTCAAGTTCTAACTTAAATTCTAATGATACATATTCATTCAAAAATTAAACCATTTACTCAATTTTATATTTTAATAAGTCGATTTTTCTAGTTCGTTACATTCTCCCCCACTTAGCGCTTTTCGTCCTCGAAAAGGAATAGTATAAAAATTAAGTCTATATATATAACCTTTGCGAATACATTTACTTAGCTTTTAAAACTTGTTAAAAAGAAAATAAGTTATAGATTTTAAAACTCAAAAATTTTCTAACACCCGAATTTACGGAAAATTTCGGCAGCATCTCCCCTGCACGGTTCGCTCGGGAAAATTTTCCCGTACACAAAAACAACAAAATATGCATCTCATCTATACGATGAGGCATCCCAAATTGGGGAACCAAAACAAATCAACCCAAAAGCGATAAAATGCAAGGTACGTACCTTTTTATAGCGTTTTAATGCATATTTTCTTATTTTTATTTGCATTTGCGCAAAAGCGAGCTCCATAAGCGAAGCACGCCATTGTACCTACTAAAACACTCAACAAACATATGAGAATGATACACAAATAAAGTAAAAGGAAACACCTCACAATAAACAACATACACATAACTTAGATAGCATGTTAACAAAATAAAACAACATATATGATTACATTAACATATGAAATTTAATATTCACATTCATATGCATGTTAATCTATTTATGTCCAGCTCATTTGTCGTTCATGTTGCTTAGATTTAATTTACCAAATGGATTTACATTTTATTCCTGTTCACTCTTATTTTGCTAACCCACATTTCACTAACATGCATTACATTTGCATTAAAAATGCAAGTAAATTTATCCAACATGTATAAATCTAATCGCAAAATCTATAGTAAGATTTAAATATAGGTCTCATCTCTTTCATATTTCATTTAGTTGTCGCTCCAGCATATGATAACACTTCACGTTGATTTTTATACATTTTTATTATAACTTTTCTTCCTTCATTTTGTTTACATACAACCTATTATCCAAGTTATTTAGTTTACGTCAACGATTCACAAACAGTTCATATATTGTCGTTGTTGTTTTTCAGTTTTCTCAGTTTTGCAGTTTTCTTTTTTTCATCAGTTTTTTTTTTCTTATTGTTTCGTTGCTGTAGTAGCAGGCGCTGCTTTTTTTTTTCTTCCCTTTTTTTTTCTTGCAGCATCAGCTGCTGATAGTGCCGCAGCCACTGCTGCTAGCAGCAGCAGTGTTGCCGCTGGCTGCAGCTGTTGCTGCGGCTATCGCTGCAGCTGCTGCTGTTGGCAGCAGCCATCCATTTCTTCAATTTCATATTAGGATTAATTTTTGAGGACATGCAAGTTAAATTTTTTCCTTCTTACAGTTTCTTTTGAGCCCTGGTTACATATCTTCCTTCATTCTTGCGCCCTGTTATTACTTGGATGGGACACTAGCAGGGTTGCTATTCATGTAAATTACTCACCATGCACCTATATGTAGAAGTGCAAATTGACAGCCAATATCAATCATTTTAATAGTTCTATAGACACTCAAATGTATTACACCAATTGTTACAATGAAATTTCCAGGTTAGTCATATAGCTACATTTAGAGTTTTGTTCATATTATACTATATTGGTCCATAATGTATAATTTTGGTAAACTGATTTTAGTTTCGGATTTTATTCTTATATGTATTTTCCTCATTTCATTAAATCAGGATTTTTTTTTCTCCCATCATTCTCCTCCAATCCTACACAAGTATCAATTGCTCAAAAATGCTACAACCAAATATAGTGCTCTCATATATTTCAGTTTCCCAATGTACTTAGCGGTATCAAGTTTTATCTGAAACATTTACTGAATCAGTTTATACATTTCCGATTTAAACGGAGTTTAGAATTTTACACCATTGTACTGATGATTTATTATCAACTGACTTATTTTCACCGCTTCGCATTTTTCTTTAATTTTTTCTTGTATGCAATTTACATAAATATAATTTATGAATAGGATTATAGTTCGTATAAACTCACTCCCATTGGATCTTTACTTTAATTTATTCAGTTCAACAAGGTAATTAACACTTAGTGGTTTATACTAGTTTATTTTAAATTTTCACGCCTTAATTCGCTTCGAGCTAAGTTCAAATATAAGCTGGAGGCTGGATAAATGAATTTTCCAAGGACAGGTTAAATAAACTAAGGAAGATTCAGAACTTAGGACGTGACGAATTCTACGTTCTAAGAAGGGACAATGCAAGATCGAGACTTGTATTGGGAAGATCGACCCATAAAAGAAGCTTTCGACAAAAGGGACGAGTCCAAAGGAATCTAAACAAGGATGTATTTAAAACAAGGCAAAAATTCAAATTATTTTCATATATAAAAACCCTTTCAAAACCCTATTAAAATCATTTAAATTTTCTTTTCAAAATACGCTCTCTCGGGTATGATTCCATGACGATTTCGCTCATTCTAGAGTTTTTCTTCTCCATCTCTAATAAGCGTTTCAACTTCATAAGCTAAGCTTTGTGTAAACCAAAGCTCTGATACCAACTGTAACGACCTGACATTTTGACCGCTCCAAGTCGGTAATTAAACCAACTCGAACCGTTCAAAACGACAGATTGTTATTGCTTATGAACTTGGAATATAAATCATCACAGAATCACAGACACAGAACATAGAATATCTCACAGCGGAAGCAAAATTTATATAAATACAATAATACAAAATCATTAAATTTACATGATATCAGAGTACATAAGATAAATTACGGAACCAGTGAAAGACTAAATGTAGAATCATACTGACATCAGTAATAAGTAGAGATGAGCCTAACTGCAGCGGAAATAACAAGTGGATGACTGGAATTCCAACGAATTTCAAGCTCTAATAGATAAATCTCCAATCTGGGATACTCGGTCTGACCCGGCATTTTGCAAGAAATAAAACAACAAAATACACGAGTCAGGACTAACAGTCTCATATAAGTGAATTAACTCAAATGAAGTGTTCACTGAAATGTGCAATAACTTAAAGAATGTTTGGGATTTCCATCCTCTAAGGATCCGCAGAACTAATATCTATATAATAGTACGCTATTATTGAAATGTCTATTCAGTAAAGTATAAATAATGAAAATAGCGTAAGCGGGATTACCATATTACCCTTACGCCGTTTATAAGCATCAACAGTCTATACAGTACCGTAAATTCACCGTACTGGTGTTATCAGAGGGCACTCCATAGAACGCAACACTAAATCAAAAATCGTATGGGGCTCGATAAGGATAAATATGACAAGGCACTCGAGGCAATACCCAGGGTAGGATTCTACCAGTTGCACTCCCGGACCGGTGGTAACGCATAGCAGCCACTACCGCCCACCTCGGAACACACTCCCATAATCAAAAGGGCGCCCAAATCATCAACATAGTCATAGAAATGGTATCGAAGAAGTGCGTCCGATCAAAGGTGCTACCTCAATTAGTCACGGTATAGCTCTTGTTTTAGTCATTTCAATTTTGACCCGAAGGTCAAGGCTATTTCGTTATCATTCGCCTTCTTCAATCCAGTACTCGCCTCCAAGTCATCATGCTTCGTTCTGGATACGTCAACACGCACACAGTTGTTAAAGTGGTATCGGCACTGACAAAGAGTATGCCACTTACTGACTCCGGTCTCTTTAACAACTGAACGCTTACATTTTCCCACCCCGTGGCCATTAGATTTTGAAATAATATTTCAAGTACCACAAAACCATTATTTCAAGTAGTGCCCAAAAATCAATTACTCAAAGCATTTCTCATTGGTTTTGAATAAGATTATAACCAATATTCACATTTCATTAACCAACCATATAGTTTTAAGTTCATTTCCATGAAATATCGTTATTGCTTGAAATCCCTTATTTCATCCTTTGGATTCACTAGACTGGATTGGACATAGATTTTTATTCGAATTATAAAATAATTTTAGGAAAAGGAAAAAATAAGTTTTGAAAATATAGTATAGGTGTATTAAATTTGAAAATAATGTATATGCATATATGTATGTAGTAGAAAACTATTATAAAGCGTATATAGTTAAAGTAATCAAATTTATTTAATAAAAGAATACTTACAAAATCAAGTAATGCGGAAAAATTTGCCTTATAAAATTTATAGTACTATTAAGAACATTAATCCAATCCAACCTAAATCCATGTTTCACAATTTCTTTTCTCATCAAAATTTCACCTTTAGATCAAATTCCCTTTTGTTTAGTTCAAATTCAATGCTTCACGATTAACGATTTTCAAATCATTGTTTGCCTTGGATTTACATATCCATTTTTTTTTATAATAAACCCCAAACAACTTTAACATTTGTTGTAAATCAAAATATGATCCATTAAATTCTAACTTGTTAACTAAACCTGTATTCACCACGATTTAGAAAATCTTATTCTTTCATACTTGAAATTAAACACTTTCATTCCGACAAAATTCGTCTTACATTCACGTGGCAAAAATTCGTTTGACAAATCATATATTAACATAAGCTTTGAAACACTTATCAAGTCTTTGCAAATCTTTTCATTAAATTATTCAATTCAAAATTTATCATATTATAAACATGAAGTTATGAAAAAAATTCATCTAGATAGATAAAAGTTTAAGTGTTAACTTGAAACCCTCTTTAAACCTTTTTCATACAAATTGGACCCCTTTATAAATTCAAGAAAAATTTGCACAAATTTCTTTAACTTTCTTTATGATATATATATAAAATTTTCTTAAAAATTCAATCTTGCCAAAGTCCATAAATTATTTAAAATAATTTTATTGACCACGGTATCCGTATAAAATTTTCTATCCTATGGTCAAGTGATTCGGATATTTATCATTTCAATCCGTTCTTTAAAATATTCGAATCCCGGGTATGTATTATTTCAACCCGCATCCCAAATCGATTCGAATACAGGGGGTTCGGGTATGTATCATTTCAACCCGTAATGTTTTATCTAACCTAAGCTGAAACTTGCATGATGATAAAATTCATAGCATATCAAATATACATCCATATTGTGTCATATGAAATAGTGGTGTGTGTCGCACGTGCACAATCACGAAGCAAACAATTCTAAAGCAACTAACATTTCATTTAACATTTCAAATCATTAATTCGCTTAATGAAAATATTAGTCTGTGAGTGAGTAGAAACTCACCTTTCATGGCCGTTGAGACGTTGGAATTTAAGATAGTGGAATGAATATCGCAAGCCAAATCCGATACCCAACACAACTCCATTCTTTGCTTGGACACAGGCTTGACTCAATACAGAATTTCCCAAATCAAGACAAAAATTCAAAATCAATGTTTAAATCGACATGCAAACGAATATATTTGATAATCGAAGTAAAATCCATCACCTAGGATCTGATAGGCGAGGCAACGATAAACCAACCTCAGTTTTCAGCCCAACATCACACAGACCCACCATTGTGCTCTGCTTCCACAAAACTGCCTTACAGACATTTATTCGAGCATGTGGTGGGCGTTGTATGAGCATGGCATGCCGAGCTATTGGAAGAGTTCGAAGAGGACCTTAAGCCGCTGCGCCTCAAGGCCAGGTCGGGGCTGCGTCGGGTATGATGGTGCAGTCGGCAATTGGAAGCTAAGCATGGCTTCAGGTTTATATTTTTCAAGCTTCGGTTACCTCACGGAAGAGGAGAGGGAAGCGATTTTGGTCGATGGAGGAAACGCCAGCACCACCGCCAAGAATCGAAGGGGTGGAGGTCTGTCGGATCGTTATCGGCAGCGTATGGCCGGAGATAGGATGCGTGGCCTCCTGGAGCAGCAGACGATGGAGGTAGCTGCGGTGTCGAAGTCATAGTCGGAGCTCAGGTGTTCCGACGAGGCGCAGGAGGATCGAACAGCGCCTGGAGCAACTAGAGGCGATGGTTGTGGATTTCTGGCAGTGGGATTTGTGCGCGATGGACAGTGGAGGGCGAAATCGAATGGTTGGCCCCCTTTTTTTTCAGGTTTTGCAAATGAACAGCACGAAAGAAAAGGGGATAAAAGTATTAGGAGGTGAAGACAAAAGAGACACGTGCAAAGAGTAGGACGCGTGGAAGACACAAGAAGGAAAGGAAGCAACGTGGAAGGACAACACAAGGAACGAAGGGCAAGTGTAAACTTGCAGAAAGGAGGAGACACATGTTTGATTTATTCAGAAGCTACAAGCATGTATCGTTCCCTGCTGCATATTGTACAGATGTGTTGACCCATTCAATTAATTCAATTAATTATTTTTACCATTATTTTGTCATTCCACGGATGAACAATTTCATGTGTGTTAATTTCCAACGCAAATCAGGAAACATATGGAGATGCAATTCACAAACGTCGTCTATTGCGTGGTTTGTCTTAAAGATTCAGAAGTTATATCAGATGTATTTTTAAATATTAAATTTCGTAGTATAATTCAACCTAAATTTTTAACATTAAATACAATATTGTTTATCGCAATCGTAAACCGATCGCCCAAATCAATTTAAACGAACGACGTTCATTATATAGTCATTTCGATAACTTAATATAAAAATCAAAGTTCTTCAAATTATCGAATCCGCATTAGTTTCAATTAAACAAGTTATGAATTAACTTATCATGTAAGAATTATATTTTCAACAACTTACGTGTTTTCAAACTTAAGTTTAAAACAAAAATCCATTCTTCCGATTAAAATTTCAAGTTCTAACTTAAATTCTAATGATACATATTCATTCAAAAATTAAACCATTTACTCAATTTTATATTTTAATAAGTCGATTTTTCTAGTTCGTTACAATATACTTCGTCGATTTCCTTTTAAAACGTATTTTATAAATCGTTTTAAATTCATTTTCAAAACGATTTCAATTTCCATCTCAAATTCAAATCAAAATTGAATTTTCCAATATAAATTCATTTTAAATTCATTTCAAATCGATTTCAATTCAAATTGATTTCTAATTCAATTTCAGTTATAATTCAATTCAATTCAATTCAATTTCAATTCGAATTCATTTCTATTCAATTTCAATTCGAATTCATTTCTATTCAATTTCAATTTGAATTCATTTCGATTTAATTTAATTCGAATTTCAATTCTTTTGAAAATATCAGATTTTGAAATCATTTTCGATATTCATTTTAAAATGAATAAAATCGATAAAAATATCATTCAAGTCAAAATGGCGTCAATCTAATCAACACGGCTTTTATATATTTCTATTTTCAAATATTCTATTCCAAATTTTCTATTTCTAAACTGGAATGAGGCCCAATCAATTACCATAGATTTTATTTCTATGGATTTCCATACAACACATGTATATATCAAATGACAAATAATCAGCCATCATCCAAAGTGCATTCTACACTGTATAAGCATCAAATATAAATATTCAACGCTCATAACAGTCTGTCAATCAATCGATCGACATACAACCAATTATTGGGACTAGTGTATGTCATATATCATCCCAATACCCGTGTGAAGTTTTCAAACAATCAAACACAGATTTTATTTGTGCAGTTGGGCGATGTGTAAAATTTATCGTCCCAATCAATATCAGTCAAATGTGTGTATATAAACAAATTGTCCGATTTGTTTATTTTTATTTCATTTTAAATTCACGTTAAAATTTCTATTTTCCATTACAAAATATTTTAACTATATAAATATTTTATTTCATTTCACATCACATCACACAATCAACTACACATCAAAATCAAACATACAAGCATACATGCCATCCATGGTATATGGACGACGGGTGTCGGGTGCTACTAAACACCGTCTGCATCCTAGTATATATTTCAACTAGAAATAAATTAAAAGTGAAAAGTTCTCACCGACTAGCTAATCCAAATTCCACGACTCGTCTCATGTGGGAAATCTTCGCCGTGCTCGCCTTTTGTTAATTTTCACTGTCCGTAGCCACTACATGGATAAAAATCGAATTTTTACTTCGCTATTCAATATATAAAAATCGAATTTTTACTTCGCTATTCAATATATAAAAATCGAATTTTTACTTCGCTATTCAATATATAAAAATCGAATTTTTTACTTCACTATTCAATATATAAAAATCGAATTTTTACTTTGCTATTCAATATATAAAAATCGAATTTTTACTTCGCTATTCAATATATAAAAATCGAATTTTTACTTCGTAAAAATCAAGTCTTTGCTTTTCAGTTCTATATATAAAAAATTATACTTTTCTAACCTTTCACATATAAAAATTCGACCTTTGTTCACTAATCATCATAGGTAAAAACTGATTTTTGTTTCTATAGAACTAATTATTTTCTATAAATAAAACAAAGAAATAAAAATAAATTAATTAAAATCTTACGGTTTTTTTTCTTCAGAGAGGGGGGGGGGTGTTTCGTCGGAGCTGAGGTAGCGATGGGGGAGGTGCGCGCTGAGGTGGTTGGAGGGTCTGGGTGTGGTGAGTGGGGTATGCGCGCGACTTAGGCAAGGGGGGGATCTTCCATTGGCCGGCGGTGGTCTGTGTGGGTTCGAGAAGGTGGCGCAGTGAGGCTCGGGGGGGGGGGGGTGCAAGCGATTAGGGTTTCGAAGGGGGGTTGCGGTTTGGTTAACAGCAGAGGGGGAGGGGAGAGAAGGAAGGAGCGGGAGAAGAGGGTCGAGTCGGGGGTGGGCGGCGCTGGCATCGATGGTCGGGGGGGTTCGCCGATGAGCGGCGGTGGTAAAGGGGGGCACGAGATCGACTTTTCCCTTTTTTTATTTTATTTTATTTTAAAACAATTCTAATTCGATTTAAAGGGGGGGCTGAGAGGATATAAGGAGAGATTTTATTTATTTATTTATTTAATTTCAAAAAGCAACCTTTATTTTCGAACTCAAAATCCAACCCACCGAATGCCGTCCATAGCTAATTACCCCCATTCCGAACCCAATGGGATATGTATCGTAGGCTGATTCGATCGTTTCGATCAGTTTTCGTCAAAATCAAAATATAACTCTATATATTGAATTTGAACGCGCATTTCAATTTACTAGGGCCACATACTAACTAGAAAAATTCCCGAAAAATATTTTCTAGCTTCATATTGACGATTCGGTCCTAACAAAACTAATTTCATCGAATTCTGAGACCATTTGAAAAATGGCCATTTTCCAGTCAATTAAAATCAACTGAAACTGGTCAAACGCGTTTTCCTTTGCCATGCTCACATATCGATTCGAAAAATTACGAATTTTGAAACCTAGCAATAACTTGACATCACGGATCCAACAAAAGTGGTTTCGTCGAAAACCGAGGTCGTTTGCAAAATTTCCATTTTTAAGGGCCTGAATTCCATAACGACTATTCAGAATTTTCAACTGGACATATCTTTTGATTCCCGCTACGAAATCTTGATCTTTCGGATTCGTTGGAAAGATACCCTCAATTAGATTCAAATATTTTTTGTTTCACTAAAATCCGGTTTATTTTGAATCTTGTACATTCATTTGAATTTTGAAATCAAATTATCGAACTATCGCGCCATTTTCAATTCCTTTTATAATTATATATAATTATTTATATTCTAACAATGACGTATATAAATATATACGTTCTAATTCTATTCAAAATACATTTCTCGTTGATATTATTTAAAATAATCCATTTTAAATGTTCAAGCTTCATTAAAATTGCCAAAATAAAATTTTTTAATTGGCTCGCATTTCCGAGTTATTACATAAATAGGCTATGCTTTGATCATCATCCACAAGGCTCTGCTTTTCAACAAAAGCCTTGATCAATTGCATCTTGGCATGCCACATTGACAGTCCACCCCATGTGATCGATAACTACTAATATATAACCTCTGAGCTCATGCGTCTCAGAGAAGGGTGTTAAGCAAGAGAATAAATTCTCCGCCACCAACAGATATATATTAAATAGAAACCAATTTACATGGAATGAAATCCAATGTCAGACACACATCCATTTACAAGTCCGTTCTAGGTCTGAACGAAACCGGAGGCACCTTATACCTCGCATATCCGAACGATCAACAATACGTCCGGACAACTACCACTGGAACCTTTTCAAGTTAGCAACTCCAATCAAAAGCATCAGTAGTCCTCATCCATTCGATGTGAAGATCGTCGGTCTTCAACCACCGTCTTCATCTTCGACTTTTAATCGTCATAGTAATTATTCAGAATGGGTTAAACCCGGTCATTCCGAATAACTCGCGTATTTTTAAAATTAAAAATCAAGTGTTATAAGGATACATCCAACACCTCTTCCCAATTCAGAATATTATTTAAATAAAATATTCATATTATTAGGGAAAGGTTCCCATTAATTTTATCAAAGATAAAATCTTTTAAATTTATTCTTAAATCTTATTTTCAAAGATTTGTTAAAATTCCAATTCAGTTTTAATATCAAAAATCACTACTTTACATTTATTCCAATTTAAGGAATAAATCTTATTTTTTAACTGGGTTAAAGAATCAATGTCATTTAAAACATTGTTCACGATAAACCCAAAATCATTTTCCAATAAATAAATATAAATTGAAATACCAATAATCTTATTCGAAAGATTTATTCTTTATTTAAAAGAAATTCTTTGTTTAAAAATATTCTTTATATAAAAGATATTCTGAATCGGAAGGAGACTCAATCATTTACCATATAACTTTGGTTATATGGATTTCATACATCGTATGTAAATGACAACAATTGATAAATAATCATCAAACCATCCATTCAACATCCAAAGTGAAGTTCACAACTGTGTGAGTATTAAAATGAAATAATAACGCTCATCGCAGCCTGTCAATCTATCGATTGACATACGAATAAATATTGGGACTAGTGTATATCAATTATCATACCAATACCCATGTGGAGTTTTCAGCCAACAACAACACATATAAATAAATAATTGTTAATTAATTTGACCAATTTTAATACTATCAACATGTTGATAATGATAGACAAAACATGATATTGTATTCCTAATGTCGAAATAAAATATATTTGACTCGCACAATTTTTAACATCTAATAGAATGTAATTTACTTATATGACATTATTGCGGATGACAAATAAAAGATAATTTTCATTATACTTTATTTGTATGTAATTATTCTTAATTTGAACACATAAAAGGAATAATCCCAATTGTATATGTATTCAATATATAACCCAACCGCTAAAAAAATGTTTATTTAAATTGCGTACAAATTCTAATGTATGCAATAACATATGATGATGTCACCTTACCACACTTATACATTCTAATGTATATTTTGACCAATAATATGATTCTTGTAATTAAATTAAGTTCCGATGCAAGTTTGCAAATAAAAATGATTTTTATATTTGTATATAAATTCTATTTCAACAAAATGTATAAGAAGAGTGATACCTTCATTTGCCGACAATTCTATTTTATCAAAATACTATTTGTGTTTAATTCTTATTTGACAAAAATGTCCTTTTTAGTTTCAACCAATATAATTGGACAAAATGAATGTTTGATTCAACTAATATAAATAGACAAAATGATTATTTTGTTTCAACCTTTTTAAAATGACAAAATTAAATAAATTTTGTCTCATTATATTTAAATGATAAAAAAATGTATCTTTTTGTATTGCAACAAAAGGACAAATAAACCTTCTCTATCTTTTTACTCTTTTTATTGAAACCAAGATGACACTAAAAATATACCTTCTTAATTCTAATCTTTTTATTTTAATCTATGATGAAAATAAAATCATTTTATTTTAATCTATGATGAAAATAAAATCATTTTATTTATTTTAACAAAATTACAACTACGATGAATTCATTTTATCGTAATCCTTTTATTTACTCTAGTTTAAAAAAAATGATATTTTTAATCCTGTTCTTTTATTTATATCTAAATTGTAATAAAAGTGTAACTTCTTAAACTATGCTTTTTATTTGCATCTAAAATGCAAATAAAAGGTAATACTTAAATTTATGATTTATTTGCATCAAGGAATGAAAATAAAATACAACTTTTATCTTCATGTTTTATTTGCATCAAAGGATGCAAATAAAAATGCAACTTTCTAATTTAAGGTTTTATTTGCAACAAGGAATGCAAATAAAAATTCAATCTTTAATTCAGTATTTTATTTGCATCAAGGAATGCAAATAAATATGCAACTTTTAATTTCATAGTTTATTTGCATCAAAGAATGCAAATAAAAATTCAACTTTTAAATACGATGTTCGTTTGCATCAAAAAAATGCAAATAAAAATTTAACTTTTAAATACTATGTTTATTTGCATTAAAGAATGCAAATAAAAATTTAACTTTTAAGTACTATGTTTATTTGCATTAAGGAATGCAAATAAAATGTAACGACCGGGAATTTCGCTCGATCCGAATCAGTCGCTAAACCGATCAAGACCGTTCGAAACGCCTGATTGTTTCGAGAACACGACAAAATAGAATGCAGACAGAAGAACATTTCATTGTTAATTACAACAATTCACTAGAATACAAGAATATACAGAGTATGAATGAATATTACACAAAAAATATCAGAGATTTAAATTACATTTAAATACATCTCAGCGGAAAATAATACAAAACACAACTAGAAGTAATACACGGATACAAAGTAATACACGGATACAGAGCTTTCCGAGTATCGTTCCAGCTGTAAATCAGGATCCTGTGAATATAAATCTACAAAACCAAAACTACTAGCTACCCGTGTCAAAATAACAGCACCCGGAGTTTAGGTCAAAACAATAAACTCTAGGTCAGTCATGGGACTGGTGTGAGAACTAAAACAGTTATTTAAAACTTTACTTTAAATCAGATATATCAAGGGACCATGCCGTATAACACGGAACGGGTTTCCTCCCAAGAATACCAGTGCATATAACAAAACAACGCAATGCTTTTTGGAAAAATGAAGCTATTATAAGACCCAGCTCCTATCACACAATGCAACGCAAGCAGGGGGATAGGGTTTTCCCTTATAATAGCCAAACATGCTTAGTACGTTTAAAACAAATCATTTGATACTATTATAAGTGCATAGTGTATAAAACAACTACAAATCATAAGTATCAATCATAGACGGCATGGGTACCATATATCATGTCGCCATACTAGTTCTACAATTAAAACCGCAAAATCACGTATTTGGAAATTGAATTTCCATCTGTGAACCGAGGCAAAAGATAGTCCTCTACCGATTCGAGACTCTTTAGCCCGAGCCTCAGGATCAGAGCTCGAGTGACCCTTGGATCGTCAGGGTTGGTCCACCGATGTGGATTAAAATGCCTGAACACTGCGTTTCCCCACCCTTTGGGGCGTAAATGAGCCAACAAATGACTCCATCGGCTTCACATAGTCACCGATATATCCGAGGCGCCTCGCAACAGCAACAACCACATAAGTCAAACTCGTCAGGGCGTGTAAAACCACTGACACCACTTCTAGCTAGAAGGAAACGCATGCCCTCCCTGAGGTCCTCTCCCGTTTTTGGTTCACTACCGGGGTGTGAGGCTTGCGAATCAACGTTACACAAAGCTATGCCACACAGGCCGTGCTTTGATCATCCACCACAAGAGTCTGCTTTTCAACAGAAGCCTTGATCATTTTCCACTTAGGCATGCCACACAGGCAATTCACTCCATGCGATTGATATCCATCGATATATAACCCCTGAGCTCGTACGTCTCAGAGAAGGGCGTTAAGCAAGAGAATAAATTCTCCGCCGCCAAACAGATATATATTTAATAGAAATCAATCACACAGACTAAAATCCAATGTCAGACACATAGTCCATTTACAAGTCTGTTCTGGGTCTGAACGAAACCTGAGGCACCTAGTACCCCGCATATCCATCGATCTCCAAGTACGTTTGGACGATCACTAACTGATTCCCTCCTCTTGGGTGTACGGCCCAATCAAGATCATCAGTAATCACCCAAACAACGTGAAGACCTCCGGACTTCGACCACCGTCTTCATCTTCGACACCACGTCGAATCAGTTATTCAGAATGGGATAAACCCGGTCTTTCCAAATAACTCGCGTATATAATAAACAAGTGTTACACAAGCACAACATACGCCTCATTCCAATTCAGAATATTCTTTTATTCAAATATTCTTACACTTTGGGAAAGGTTCCCATTAATTTTATCAAAGATAAATTCTTTAAATTTATTCTTTAATCTCCTTTGAATATCAATTCAAACTAGTCGGGATTTGCGAACCACACCGAAGTAATCATTTATTTTATTTCCCAATCCCAACTTATTCACCCCATGAATTAAACTGGTAATACTTCATATCTAACACCACGGTTATATCAGTAAATTCAATTACCATTTCATGTTCAAATCTAATTAAAGATTTAACTATCGCCTAGAGTAAAACTGGTGATACTCCATTCTCGATCTTTTCAATCTAATTAAAGATTCATTAAAACTCCACTTAGTTTTAATCTTTAACTGGGTTAAAGAATCAGTGTCATTTAAAACACAGTTCACGATAAACCCAAAAATCAATACCAATTCAATTCCAATTAAATATTATCTAATTGGTACACTTCATTAAATCTAAATAAAAAGATTTAATCTTTTTCTCAACTGAGCTTAAGAACAGTGTTAATGAAGACACCATTCACGACAAACCCAAATCACATTTGATATTAAATACAAGGCTCTGAATAGAAAATATATCGGCTTATATTCAATATCAAATTCTACGACCAACAAATATCGTATTGGAAATAACGATATAAATATATCTTTCAAATTCCCATAACAATACCTGTATCATCACGAAATCCAACATCGAAATATTCCAAAGACAATTTCGATTCAAATCCATTCCAATTCAATTATTGGAAATTCTGGTTACTTTTAAAACCCTTTTAAAATTCAATTTATTTATTAAAAAATAAATAGCTTATTATTCTAGTTCGAAACTAGTTCATTTCGATAAAAATATACTTTTATCTTTTCAAATATGGAGTTTTTCAGCCCAATTCTTCACAAATCATTTCTTATGATTTCACACAAATTATTACTATTTTTAATAATTTTAACAAGGCCCGTACAGTCGATTTCCATCAACGACCATTGAACTACACTTACAGTGACCTTTTCCAAATTTGATTTGGACATATTTCCAAATCCAACCATTGGATTTCTAATTTCTCACATTCATTAGAAAGCTCTTTTCAATACGAACCCAACGGTTCCGGTTTTAGGAGAATCTGACGGTCGGATCTCCCGTAATATCCATTCGAAGTCAATGGTCGAAATTCACGAACTACCGCAGCGCAGCGCGTTCTATTCAGGCCATTATATTATATATATAATATATGCTTCGTCGATTTCCTTTTCAAAACGTATTTTATAAATGGCTTTTAAATTCGTTTTCAAAACGATTTCAACTTCCATCTCGAATTCAAATCAAAATTGAATTTTCCAATATAAATTCGTTTTAAATTCATTTCAAATTGATTTCAATTCAAATCGATTTCTAATTCAATTTCAGTTCGTTTTCAATTCAATTTGAATTTCAAATTAATTCAATTTCAATTCGAATTCATTTCTATTAAATTTCAATTCGAATTCATTTCTATTCAATTTCGATTCGAATTCATTTCAATTCAATTTCAATTCGAATTCAATTCTTTTCAAAATATCAGATTTTGAAATCACTTTCGATATTCATTGAAAAATGAATAAAATCGATATAAATATCGTTCACGTCAAAATGATGTCTATCTAATCAACACGGCTTTTTATATTTCTATTTCAAATATTATATTCAAATATTTCGTTTCAAATATTTCTATTCAAATATTTTGTTCAAATATTTCTCTTCGAATATTCTATTTCAAAACTGGAATGAGGCCCAATCAATTACCATAGATTTTATTTCTATGGATTTCCATACAACGCATGTATATATCAACAATGACAAATAATCAACCACCATCCAAAGTGCATTCTACACTGTATAAGCATCAAATATAAATTTTTAACGCTCATAACAGCCTGTCAATCAATCGATCGACATACAACTAATTATTGGGATTAGTGTATGTCATATATCATCCCAATACCCGTGTGGGGTTTCAAACAATCAAACACAGATTTTATTTGTGTAGTTGCGCGATGTGTAAAATTTATCGTCCCAATTAATATCAGTCAAATGTGTGTATATAAACAAATCGTCCGATTTGTTTATATTTATTTTGTTTTAAATACACGTTAAAAATTCTATTTTCAACTATAAAATATTTTTAACTATATAAATATTTTATTTCATTTCACATCACATCACATAATTAACTACACATCAAAATCAAACAAACAAGCATTCAAGCCGTCCATGGTCTTTGGACGACGGGTGTCGGGTGCTGCTAAGCACCGTCTGCATCCTAGTATATAATTCAACTAGAAATAAATTTAAAAGTGAGGAGTTCTCACCGACTAGCTATACCAAACGCCACGACTCTTCTTATGTGGGAAATCTTCGCCGTGCTCGCATTTTGTCAATTTCGCTGCCCGTAGCCACTACACATATAAAATCACATTTTTATATTGTTGCTATGTATATAAAAATCACATTTTTAATTCGCTCTATATGGATAAAAATCACATTTTTATGCCGCTACTATATAAATAAAAATTATA
This sequence comes from Allium sativum, assembly GCA_030737875.1. Taxonomy (NCBI): domain Eukaryota; kingdom Viridiplantae; phylum Streptophyta; class Magnoliopsida; order Asparagales; family Amaryllidaceae; genus Allium; species Allium sativum. Next base: position 90,798,646 of record CM060920.1, read on the forward strand.
TTATTATACCGCTACTACATAGATAAAAATTATATTTTTATATCGCTCTTCTTCCAATAAAGAATATATTTTTATAACGCTCCTTCCTATATAAAAATTATATTTTTATATCTACTTCTAATATAAAGATCGATTTTTTGTATCATCGCTATAAAAAATCCCATTTTTATTTCAACATATATATGATAAAAAACAGATTTTTATTTCACTACCTCTATAAAAATTATATTTTTATACTCTATATCATATAAAAATTATATCTTTATCTCTTCTTCGTAATAAAAATCGGATTTTTAATACTTTTATAACATAAAAATCATATTTTTAATCTATAAAAGACCTCACCTTTTACATACACAAAAATTCAACCTTCATGTATATCTAAAACTGAAATAAAAATCAAATCTTTTCTTTTATAAAATTCAAATCTTTTCGTTCAAACAAAGGTCATATCTTTACTAAAACAAAGATCATAACTTTTATATACTAATCATAGTAAATAAAAATAAATTAAATAAAAAAAACTTACTGCTGAAGGTAGCCGAGTTCTGGATTTGCGGAAGGGAGGGGAGCTCGCGTTCGAGGTGGAGGGGGGAGGGAACAGGCGGGTCAGTGGCCAGAGGGAGGGGGGTCGGCGCAGTTTACGGTGGGGGGGGGGGGGGGGGGGTTGAAATCGGGGAAAGGGAGGGGGTGTGCGAGAAGCTGAAGGGGAGGGGTTGGCTTGGACGGAGGTGGGCGGAGGCCGGCCTGGGGAGGGCGACGGCGCCTAGCGCCTGCGGTGGTGGGACATCGGGGGGGAGGGGGGCGCGAGATCCATTTTTTTCTTTTTTTTCTTTTGTTTTCTGAAATGACCTAACGGGGGGAGGGGGGAGGGGCTGAGGGTAAGTATAGAGAGAGGGAGGTTTATAAAATAATTAATTTAATTCTATTTAATTTCAAAAGAAACTTTTGTTTTCGACCTCGAAATGAGACCCACCACCTGTCGTCCATAGCTAATTACCCCCATTCCGAACACAATGGGATATGTTTCATCTGCTGATTCGATTATTTCGATCGGTTTTCGTCAAAATCAAAATATAACTCTATATATTGAATTTGAACGCGCGTTTCAATTTACTTGGGTCACATACTAACTCGAAAAATTCTCGAAAAATATTTACTAGCTTCGTATTGACGATACGGTCATAACAAAACTAGTTTCATCGAATTTTGAGACCGTTTGAAAAATGGCCATTTTCCAGTCGATTAAAATCAACCGAAACTGGTCAAACGCGTTTTCCTTTGCCACGCTCACATATTGATTCGAAAAATTATGAAATTTGAAACTTAGAAATAACTTGACATCACGGATCCAACAAAAGTGGTTTCGTAGAAATCCGAGGTCGTTTGCAAAATTTCCATTTTTAAGGGACTGAATTCCATAGCGACTATTCAGAATTTTCAACTGGGCGTATCTTTTGATCCCCGCTATGAAATTTCAATTTTTCGGATTCGTTGGAAAGATATTCTCAATTAGATTCAAATATTTTTGGTTTCACTAAAATCCGGTTTATTTTGCACCCGGTACATTCATTTGAAATTTGAAATCGAATTATCGAACTACCACGCCATTTTCAATTCCTTTTATAATTTAAAATAAATATTTATATTCTAACATCGAGCTATATAAATATATACGTTCAAATTCCATTCAAAATAAATTTCTCGTCGTTTTTATTTAAAATAATTCATTTTAAAAATCAAAATTCACTAAAATTGCCAAAATAAAAATTTTAAATTGGCTCGGATTTCCGGGTTATTACATAAAAATTTAACATTTAAATACTATGTTTATTTGCATTAAGTAATACAAATAAAATAAGACTTTTTATTGCAATGTTTTATTTGCATCAAAGAATGCAAATAAAATATAACTTTTTATTTCTATCTAAAATATAAACTAAAAATGTCATAATCATTCTAGTGTTTTTGTTTGCATTTATAATTGCAAAAATGAAATTTTAACCCTAATGTTTGTTTGCATCTAAAATTTCAAATAAAAATATAGTTTTACTTCTAATGTTTTGTTTGCATCTAAAATAGCAAACAAAAATATAGCTTTCCTTATTTCAATGCATATTTGCATTAGAGAATGCAAATAAAAGAATATTTTATATTTCAATATATATTTGCATAAAAGAATGCAAATAAAAGAGCAATTTTCTATTTCTATGTATGTTTGCATAAAAGAATGCAAATAAAAGTACATTTTATATTTCTATGTATATTTGCATAAAAGAATGCAAATAAAAGTACAAATTTCATTTCTATATATATTTGCATTAGTGAATGCAAATAAAAGAACAAACTTTATTTTTCACGTATATTTGCATTTGTGAAATGCAAATAAAAGAGAAATTTTTATTTTTACATATATATTTTCATTAGTGAATGCAAATAAAAAGAACAAATTTTATTTTCAATGTATATTTGCATTTGTGAATGTAAATAAAAGAACAAGTTTTAATTTCGATGTTCATTTGCATTAAAGGATGCAGAACAAAAAGTGAACTTTTAATTTCAATGTTTTATTTGCATTGTGGAATGCAAATAAAAAGGGAACTTTTAATTCTATGTTATATTTGCGTTAAGGAATGCAAATAAAAAGTGTACCTTTATTTCCAATGTTTTATTTGCATAGTGGAATGCAAATAAAAAGTGAAACTTATATTTCTATGTTATATTTGCGTTAGAGAACACAAATAAAAAGTCAATTTCTATATAACATAATATTGAGCATTTGAATTAATAAACTAAATCAACTCGAAAATGATAACATAGTATTGTGTGTTGAATTGATAAACAAATCAATTCAAAAAATGATAACATGGTTTTGTTTGTTGATTTGATATACTAAATCAATTCCAAAATAATCACATAGCATGATGTATTGAATTGATAAACTAGATCAATTCAAAAATAAGGAATAACATAGTTTTTCTATATTGAATTAACAATCAAATTCAGTTCAACAATATAAGCAAAATGGTGACTTTTCTTTAATCGGCAGTTCTATTCCAATTCACTAATTGACCAATAAATTCAATTCAATACTCATCTTTGTTTAATCCACATAATCCACAAACATTGGCAAAAGGGAAAATGTTTTATTTGATTAACATATATAGATCTAAAATTTAAACAACAGATCTATCATACATACACACAGAATAAACAGATCAATCATCAAAATTGCATCACATCGCATAGGTAATTACTTAACACACATATAATTATTTATCAGCGATAAAAATAATTTAACTGATTAAATAATTCAAATTTGAAATCTCACATCGTTATTGAGTTCTGCGCTGTTCAGATCCAAAATTTATCAAAAATTCAACTTGCTCAGAATCAGGTCTAGTCAGTTTCATCGCGAAGATCTCGGTCTCACGATCGCGGCGCACCTGAAATCGTTTGAATCCGAGTCCGTACGAGCAAGATACGGTTTAATTAAGATTGGATAATTTGAATTTGTTAAATTATAAAGTCAATGTATGGAAAAAGTAAAAGCTACCTCATCTTCCTCCTCCCAACATTTAAGCTGTTACTTTCATTTCCTTTGAACTATAGAGTTCAAAATTAGGTTTGAATTTATCTCAAAATTGAGGAAGCTTGGAGGCGATCGGAAAGTGTCACGACGGAGAGGAGTGTGAGGGGTGTCAGCGCCGTAAGGGAGGGGAGGCACTGTGGGGCCGACCTGGGTGCGGTGGAGGGTTTATGCCGTGGGTTTGGAGGTGATTTCCTCGAGATCCGTGTGCTTAAAGATGATCATAACCGTATGGAATTAAAGAGGATGAAAATCTCTTCAAATAAGTCTAAAGGAGGGATTGATTTCATTGTGTGGATTGGGAGAAATTGTGGAAGGAATTTCGGAGCTTGGTGGCCATGATATGGGAGAGATGGCGGCTGCATATTTAGGGAAGAGAGATTAGGGTTAAGGATTAGTGAATATATTTATATTATTTAATTAGTTAATTAGCCAATTAAGGCCCGTTTAGCAACTTTGTCCAATTTCATCCCAACGACTGTCGTTCTTACCTATTAACCCTTATTCCGGACTCATCTGGCTATGTCCCGCAAGCTCAAACGACTGTTTTGACCCAGTTTTCTATAATTTAAAATTTAAGTCTTTTATTTTTAATTCAACCGTACAAATAAATTCACCGGGGCCACAAATTAAATTCAAAAATTCCCGAAAAATATATATAGCTATGTTTTGACGATACGGTCCTAAAAAAATTAATTTCATTGAATTCTGAGATCGTTTGAAAAATAGTCATTTTCTGGTCGATCAGATTTGACTAAAATTGACAAAGCACGTTTTCTTTTGCCACGCTCACATATTAATTCCTAAAATTATGAAAATTAAACTTAACCATATTTTAACATTTCGGATCTAACAAAAGAGGTTTCATCAAAAACGGTGGTCGTTTGCAAAATGACTATTTTTAATATTAAAAAATATATATAAATTCTACAGCGACTATTCTGATTTTTAAACTGGGCATAACTTTTGATTCCCGCTATGAAATTTCGATTTTTCGGATTCGTTGGAAAGATATTTTTAAATAGATTCTAATATTTTTGGTTTCACTAAAATCCACTAAATGTTGAATTCGGTACATTCGGTCAAACTTCAGGTCTGACTTTTCAAACTACCGTGCTATTTCTAACTCCTTTTATAATTAAAATTCAAATTTTCGTTCTAACTTCGATTTAAATAAATTTTTAATCATTATTATTTTAAATAAATTATTTTAACTATTAAAATTCTATTAAAAATTTTAGTTGGTTCAGAATTTGCGGGTTGTTACAATCGTTGTGTTGGATTTGGAGTTCGGAAGAAAAGAATATAATAAACTAGGATTTATAATAATATAATATTATAAATAAAGGGTATATAAACAATTTTTGAAACCCTATTCTCATTTCAACTGAGCAGCCGCTAGCAACTCAATGGATGGCTAAAATCTCGCGATTCTGATCCAATAATTCCTTCAAATCCGCGCCTCAATTCGTAAAACTTATAAAGTGAAAATCAAAGAGCTCTTCGAACTCTAAAAGTTTAACGGGATATGATCAGAAGTTGTTAACTGAAGCGACCTAAATCTTCTTCAAAACTTGCTGTGTTCGTACATGCTTTCACGACCATAAGGAGGGTCGAGTTCAACCTGGTGGTAGCCGAAGGTGGCTCTCGAGTAGGCCTAGGGCGTGGGGACTTCAGATTGGTGGACAATGGCTTCTTGGTGAGTGCGCAGGTGGATATCGACAATGGAAGATGGGTTCAAATACGTGCCAGGTTTTACGAAGAAGAAGGATTTAATAATCCTAATGACGTGTTAATTAATTAATGGAGGTGATTAGTGTATTAATTAATATATATATATACATATATATTAATTTATAACTAAGTGGAACTTGTAATATTAATATCTTTTGCATACGGTATCAGAAAATTGCAAACTTAGGTCCGTTGCGATCCTGGTGAAAAACGCTACACAATGAAACTGACTAGGATAAAAACGGAGCAAGTTAGAATTTCAAGCAAATTCAAATCCAAACTGTTCAGAAATTCAGAAATAAAAACTGGCGGAGTGGAACCTAATGTGAGAACACCTTCTCACTCAACTATTTTTGTTATGTAATTATATCATAGGTTGCATATGGGGCTTAGTAGCTCCTTACACTACTTTTTGTACAAACCATGGATGATTTGTGTGATATGCGTGCTGAATAAAATATATATATATATATGAGATGTGAAAAGTGTGTATATATATATGACACGACCCAAACCTCCCCGTAAAGGAAAGCCCGGATTGAGTTGAGAACATGACAAATCAGAAAACAAACAGAAGAACATTTTATTGCTTATTACAACAATTTCATCAGATTACAAGAATATACCAGAGTATGAATAAATATTACACCTTTGATAAATATCAGAGAATTAAATTTACAATGCAGCGGAAAATAATACAAAACACAACTGAAAGGAATATATGGATACAGAGCTTTCTGAATATCATTCCAACTGTAAACCAGGATCTTGTGAATATAAATTTGCAAAACCAAAACTACAAGCTGCCCATGTGGAAAATAGAAGCACCCAGAGTTTAGGTTAAAACTATAAACTTCAGGTCAGTCATGTGACTGGTGTGAGAACTAAAACAGTTATTTAAAACTTTACTTTAAATCAGATATATCAAGGGACACGCCGTATAACATGGAACGGGTTTGCTCCCAAGAATACTAGTACATATAACAAAACAACGCAATGCTTTTTGAAAAAATGAGACTATTATAAGACCCAGGTCCCCACGCAATGCAACGCAAGCCGGAGGTTAGGGTTTTCCCTTATAATAGCCAAACATGCTTGGTACGTTAAAACAAATTATTTGATACTATTATAGTGTAAAGTGTATAAAACAACTTCAAATATAAATATATCAATCCTAGACGGCATGGTTACCATATATCATGTCGCCAATACTTGGCTCTACAATCAAAACCGCAATGTCACGTATTGGAAGTTGGATTTCCATTTGTGAACCAAGGCAAGGGATCGTCCTTACCGCTTCGAGACGCTCTAGCCCGTGTCTTAGGAAACTACTCAGTCAAGCCTTTGGATCGTCAGGGCCGGTCCACTCAATGTGGATTAAAATGCCTGAACACTACGTTTCCCCGCCCTATGGGGCGTAAACCTGGTCTGTATAAAGACCATATCATCCATCGGCCCCACAGTGTCGATATGTCCGAGGCGCCTCGCTATCCATCATCCACATAAGTAAAACATCTGGGTGTGCAAAACCCAGACACCACTCCTAGCTAGAAGGAAACGCATGTCCTCCCTGATGTCCTCTCCCGTTTTTGGTTCACACCGGGGTGTGAGGCTCGCGAATTAACGCTACACAAAGCTATGATATATTAAAATCGTGCTTTGATCATCAACCACAAGACTCTGCTTTTCAACAGAAGCCTTGATCATTTGCATCTCAGCATCCCACATAGGCAATTCACGCTATGTAACCGATGTATATCAATCACATAGAATGAAATCCGATGTCAGACACACATCCATTTACAAGTTCGTTCTGGGTCTGGACGAAACCGGAGGCACCTTATTCCTTGTCCCATATGTCCAATACAGGAGAGAGGTCCTCGCATATGCGGTAGATCTCAAAGTACGTCTGAAACGATCACCACTTATTACCTTATCTTGGGTGTACAGCCCAATCAAGACATCAGTAATCATCAAAACGATGTGAAGACCTCCGGTTTTCAACCACCGTCTTCATCCTCGACATATTATCGAATCAGTTATCCAGAATGGGATAAACCCGGTCTTTCTTAATAACTCGCGTATATAATAAATAAGTGTTATAAAAACACAACATACGCCTCTTTCCAATTCAGAATATTCCTTTATTCAAATATTCTTATACTTTGGTAAAGGTTCCCATTAATTTTATCAAAGAAAAATTCTTTAAATTTATTCTTTAATCTTCCTTTGGATATCAATTTAAACCAAATTATGGTTTATCCAAACTAGTCGGGATCAGCGAACCTTACCGAAGTAGTCATTTGTTTAATTTCCTAATCCCAACCTATTCATCCCATGAAGTAAAACTGGTAATACTTCGTATCCAACACCACGGTGTTATCGGTAAAATTAATTACCATTTCACGTTCAAATCTAATTAAAGATTTAACTATCATTTGGACCGAAACTGGTGATACTCCATTCTCGATCATTTCTTGAATTTGATAATTTTAGTTGTCAAATTCACCTTTCAATCTATTCAAAGATTCATTAAAACTCTAATTCAGTTTTAATTTCCAAAAAATCATTACTGGATGATTATTCAAAGTTAAGAAATTAATCTTATCTTCAACCGGGTTAAAGAGCCAATGTCATTAAAAACACAGCTCACGATAAACCTAAAATCTCATTCCATTAACAATGGAATTTTCATGGAAAACAGATCGATATATATAATCGATATAAACTTCCATATCCAACCGATAATATAAATGGAATAGCGGCAAAGCCTTTTAAATTCCATATATATTAACAGACTTCCTCTACAGAAGCTCACTTCGATTATTCCCCAATCATATTCCATTCCATTCCAATTTATTTTGTTAAATTGGAAAACATTACTTTGGAAAATTCTATTAAATCTTAATTAAAAGATTATAAATTCCAAATCACATTTCACTGCAAATCGGGTTAAAGAACGAATGTCATTAAAAACACAGTTCATAATAAACGAAATTCACATTCCATTTCATATCCAATTAAATGTTAATTAATTGGTAATTATTCTCTACATCTTAATTAAAAGATTTATTATTTTCACATGGGGTTTGAGAACAGTGTTACTGAAGGCCCCGTCCCATCGGTCTCTAAATGTAAATTAGTAAGAGAACAATTCCCTAAGTATTAATCCCGAAGGCCGAAACCAACATCAGATCAATGCCCAGGAAACCATTCAACTTAGCTAATCTTCCAGTTAGTTTCTAATTTTCTTCACTCTATTGGGTTTAAGAACAGTATTATTGAAGATACCATTCACGACAAACCCAAAATCTCTTCCAATTGTTAATCGGGTTAAAGAACAGTGTTATTTAAAACACCATTCACGATAAACCCAGAATCCAATTTGATATTAAATACAAGGCTCTAAATAGAAAATATATCGTCTTATATTCAATATCAAATTCTCAAATCAACAAATATCGTATTGCAATAACGATATATATATCTTCCAAATTCCTCCACAATATCCATATAATCACGCAACCCAATATCGAAATATTCCGAAGATAATTTCGATTCAAATCCATTCCAATTCATATATTGGAAATTCTGGTTATTTTTAAAACCATTTCAAATCCAATTTATTTATTTAAAAATAACTGGATTATAATTCTAGTTAATAACTAGTTCATTTTGATAAAAATATATTTTTATCCTTTCAAATATGGAATTTTTCATACCAATTCTTTCTAAATCATTTATTATGATTTTACACAAATTATTGATATTTTTAATAATTTTTTTATCAAGGCCCGTACAGTCGATTACCATAAACGACCATCGAACTGCACTTACAACGACCATTTCCAAATTTGATTTGGACATAATTCAAAATCCAACCATTAGATTTCAAATCTATCGTATTCGTTAGAATGTTCTTTTTGATTCGAACCCAACGCTTTCGGTTTTAGGAGAATCTGACGGTCGGATCTCCTGTAATGTCCATTTGGAGTCAATGGTCGAAATTCGCGAACTGCCGCGGCGAGGCGCATTCTATTCAGGCCATTATATATATTATATATATTTCGTCGATTTCCATTTAAAATGTATTTTATAAATTGTTTTAAATTCGTTTTCGAAACGATTTCAACTTCATATTCAATTTCAAATCAAAATTGAATATTCCATATCATTAATATATAAATGATAATATTTTCAAAACATTAGATTTTGAAATCACTTCCTTTTCGATAATCATTATAAAAATGAATAAAATCGATATCATTATCGTTCACATCTAAAATGGCGTTAATCTAATCAACATGGCTTTATATATTTAAATATTTTCGTGTCCATCCCAAATCGGACATCAAAATCATATTTTGATCTTTGAATGAATATTATTTTAAAATATTCATTATTCTAAAATATTCGTTATTTTAAAATATTTATTCTTTCTGAACTGGAATCAGACATAGTCAATTACCATATAATGTTGATTATATGGATTTCATACAACACATGTATAGAACAACAACGATAAACAATCAATCACACTGCATAAGCATTAAATATAAATATTTTACGCTTACCACAGTTTGTCAACAAACCGAACAACATACAACTAAACGATTGGGATTAGTGTACGTCAAATATCTTCCCAATACCCGTGTGGGGTTTTCAAACAACAACACAGATTTATTTGTGTAGTTGGGCGATGTGTAAAATATATCGTCCCAATCAATATCCGTCAAATGTGCATACATAAACAAATCGTCCGATTTGTTTTTGAATATTTGTTTTATTCATATACACGTTTAAAATTATATTTTTAATGATAAATATTTATTTCAAAACATGAATATTTTATTTATTTCATTCCACATCACAATCAATTTTCATAACACAATCAAAAAAACAAGTCATCCATGGTCTGTGGATGACGGGGAATAGTTCATATATGCAGTTATGAAATAAATAACTGTATAAAAATAATTTTGGTGAGAAGTTCTCACCTTTGGGATCAACTTCTCCATTCTTTACTATCGCTCAGATCCGCTGTTTTGATTCCAACGCAATATGTTTCATGAAATTTTATATAAAAAAATCACATATTTATTCTACTATTTCTATTTTAAAAACAATGCGATATATATTTTCAAAACATCACGATATATATTTTCAAAACATTACGATATATATTTTCAAAACATTACGATATATATTTTCAAAACATTACGATATATATTCTGCTTTGCTATTTCATAAAAAAAATCATATTTTCGATTCAATGTTTACATTTATAAAACATTTGCTATTTATTTTTAAATCATCGTTATTTTAAAAACAATGCAAATTTTATTTATAAAAAAACTCAGTTTTTATATTTTTATTTTGAACTAAACTAAATTTCAAATCTTAGCTAAACTAAATTAATTAACATTAAACTTAATTAAAAATGCTTAAGGTATCGCTTAAGAACCGTTACTATTTTAATCACCTTCCACTGTAAAAACGCTCGAGCCCCATCTTCATCAGCTCCAAACTTCACATTGGCGCCGCGCCTCCAGGAGTTGGCCGGAGGTTGATCTGCTTACACCACGGCGACGGCCTAGGAGGGATGCACCACCACACTGAACGGTGTCGAGCTCGAAGCTGAAACGGAGGCGGGATCGGGGTGTGAAAGGCTCAGGTTTAAGGGGTTCAATCTCGAGATTCGCGCAACAAGAGGAGGCGATTCTGCTCTTGATTTGAAGGTGGAGAAGAGCTCCCCAAAATACTCTAAAGAGCCAATGAATTTTATTGAGTGTAGGAGGAGAAATCAAGGGGAGAAGAAGGAAGCAGCGGCTGCCGTTCGACGTTGGGAGGAGCGGGTGTGACCGCGTGAGAGAGAGAGGGTTTCTTTGACCAATGTTTGACCTTTTATATAAATATATTATTATTATTTAATTCAAAAATTGTTTGTTTAATGATACGAACTCCAATTCAAGCCTAACGACTGCCGTCCCTAGCGTACTACCCCCATTCCGAACACAATGGGATATGTTTTGTAAGCCAATTAGACTATTATGATTAGTTTTCTTTTAAATTAAAATATAAATCCATTTATATTACATTTGAACGTACATTTTAATTTATTGGGGCCACATACTGACTCTAAAAGTTTCAAAAAAATAAATCTAGCTATGTTTTGATGATACGGCCCTAACAAAACTAATTTCGTCAAATTTGGAGACCAATTGAAAAATGACCATTTTCTGGTCGATCCAAATTGACTAAAATTGACAAAACACGTTTTCTTGTGCTACGCTCACATATTAATTCCAAAAATTATGAATTTTGGAATCTAGCAATAATTTGACATCCCGGATCCAAAAAAAGTTGTTTCATTGAAAACGGAGGTCATTTGCAAAATGACTATTTTTAAGGGCTTTTTATATATTAATATATATATATATATAAATTCCACAGCGATTTTTTTGAATTTTAAACTGGACGTAACTCTCAACTTATAAAACGAAATCTCAGTTTCTTACATCCGTTAGAAAGATATCGTTAATCAGATTCAAATATTTTTTATTTCGTCCAATTCTGACTTATATTGAATTCTGTATATTCAATTGAAATAAGAAATCGAATTTTCAAACTACCGCGCCATTTCAGGCTCGAATTATAATTAAAATAAATTTATTCGTTTTAACTTCGTCGAAACTAAATTTTTCGTTGTTATTATTTAAAATAATTCATCTTAAATATTCAAAATACATTAAAATTGCCAAAATAAAATTTTTAAATTGGTTCTGATTTATTGGGTTGTAACAATATATATATATATATATATATATGAGATGTGAATAAAATATATACATGATATGTGAATATAATATATATATATATATATATATGAAATGTGAATAAAATATATGTGAAATGTGAATAAAATATATGTGCGAAATGTGAATAATATATATATATATATATATGAAATGCGAATAAAATATATATATATATGAAATATCAATAAAATATATATATGAAATGTGAATAAAAATATATATACGAAATGTGAATAATATATATATATAAAATGTGAATAAATATATATATGAAATGTGAATAAAATATATATATGAAATGTGAATAGTATATATATATGAAATGTGAATAATATATATATATATATATGCGATGTGAATAATATATATATGAAATGTGAATAATATATATATGAAATGTAAATAATATATATATATATGAAATGTGAATAAAATATTTATATGTGATGTGAATAAAATACATGTACGCGTTGTATAAAATATGTATGTGTTTTATAAATCATATATATGCGTTGTATAAATTATATATATGCATTGTATAAATTATATATGAGATATATAAAATGGTCATGAAATGGGATAATTATTGGATTGTTAAAAATATAATTATTAACATATATATGCACGGTATAGAATTGTCATGTAACGGAATATTGAATTTTGATTTAAAAATTGAAATGGCGGTTGGAATTGTTTTTAAAACGAATTTAAAACGATTTACAAAATACATTTTAAATGGAAATCGACGATATATATATTATATATATTTAATGGCTTGAACAGAACGCGTCGCGCAGCGACCGTTCGCTAATTTCAACCATTAACTTCAAATTGATGTAACGGATGATCCGACCATCGGATTGTCCTAAAACTGGAACCATTTGGTTTGTATCGAAAAGAGCTTTCCAATGAATATATGAGATTTAAATTTGAATGGCTAGATTTGGAATTATGTCCAAATCAATTTCAGAAAAGGTCGCTATGAATGCAGTTCGGTGGCCGTTATTGGAAACCGACTGTACGGGCCTTGATAAAATTATTAAAAATATGGATAAATTGTGTAAAATCATAATAAATGATTTGGAAAGATTTTGGATGAAAAATTCCAGTTTTGAAAAGATAAAAAGATATTTTTATCAAAATGAACTAGTTATTAACTAGAGAAATAATCCAATGTTTTTAAATAAATAAATTGGACTTGAAAAAGGGGTTTTAAAATAACCAGAATTTTCCAAGGAATAAATTCGAATGGATTTGGAGTTGAAATAACCTCCAGAATATTTCGATATGGGATTCCGTGACTATACGAATATTGTTGAGGAATTTGGAAGATATATATATTTATATATAAACCAATTTTCAGAATATATATATATATATCATTATTCCCAATACGATATTTGCTGGTTTCATAATTTGATATTATTTCTATTCAGAGCCTTATATTTAATGTCAAATTGGATTTTGGGTTTCTCGTGAATAGTGTTTTAAAAACATTTGTTCTTTAACCCAATTAACAGTGAAGAATATGATCTGGAATTTATAATCTTTTAAATAATATTAATGGAATTTTCCAAATTAAAAATTTCCAATTTAATATATTAAATTGGAATTGAATGGAATTCGATTCGATAATAATTGAAATGTGAGCTTCTGTAAAGGAAGGCCATTACTATAAGTGGAATTTAAAAGGCTTTGTCGTTATTCCATTTATAGAATTGGTTTGCTATAGAAATTTATATCAATTATATACCGTTATGATTTCCGTGAAGATTCAATAGTTAATGGAAGATGAATTTTGGGTCTATTGTGAATTGTATTTTAAGTGACATTGGTTCTTTAACCCAAGTAAAAGTAGGATTAATTTTCCTAAATTTGAATAATCATCAAGAAGTGATTTTTAATATTAAAACTGAACTGGAGTTTTAATAAATTTTTATTTAGAATGGAATGAATGAATGTTAATTAAATTGACCAAAACACAATATATGGTATAAACCAAATATACTTGGTTGTTGATATTGATTATGATGAATTGATTGTTTGGATTGTGCTTGACCAGTTTATGAGAAAGTATGCTTTTGCATTTCACATTGGGTTGGGTAGAAATTTTTGTATGCTAACGCCTTGTGAAACGCTTCACGATTTGACTATAAGTTGTTAGCGATGTATTTCATTTCAAATTTAATGAATGATTTTGAAATGATGATTTTCTTAAGTGTAAAGAAATGTATTCCCGATTTTGGAAGGGTATGTTTTATAAAAATGTTTTATAAAACATAAAGGATTTCGAGGGCTAAACCCAATGTTGTCGAAATGATTTCGAAATGTATTACGGTTTTACATTGTAGTTCAATATGTAACCGATCAGTTGCTATTGATGATGTATCTATTTGGTGACGGAAAATTTATTCTCTTGCTTAACACTCTTCTTTGAGACATACGAACTCAAAGGTTATGTGACTAATAGTGACTGATCATATGTGTGAATTGCTAATGTGAGGTACTATAGTTTGAAACTACTTGTGATTATTATGTTGTGAAATGATTTTCCCTACTTAGGGATATGAAATGATTTAGTATGTGGCTAAAGATTCGGGTAACCTAGGGACTAAAAGTATGGGTGAGAGGGCAGTGTATGTCTTCCCCCAGAGTGTGGGATGGTGCATTGTCAGTGTAGTCTGCTCCATCGTGGGAGGTGCACATTTATATATCGAGTTGCTTAGGTGCGTGCCCTTTGCCTTGTCGACGGGGAGCGCGATATTTGGTTGCATACTTGTTTGTATGCATCGTGATGTTTTGGAATTCATATTTCCAAAGATTATGGTTTGAGATCCCGAAGCGAAATATACTATGATATAAAAGCTAGATATGTATTTCAAATGATTTGAAATAAGAATCAGGAAATATAATTTCTGTAAAGCGAAATTGTAATAACCCGAAAATCTGAGCCAGTTTGAAAAATTTTTAATTGGCAATTTTAATGAATTTTGATTATTTAAAATGAATTATTTTAAATAATAACGACGAGAAATTTATTTTGAATATAATTCGAACGTATATATTATATAGATCGTCGTTAGAATATAAATATTTATTTTATATATAAAAGGAATTGAAAATGGCGTGGTAGTTCGATAATTCGATTTCAAAATTCAATTGAATGTACCGGGTGCAAAATAAACCGGATTTTAGTGAAACCAAAAATATTTGAATCTAATTGGGAATATCTTTCCAACGAATCCGAAAAATTGAAATTTCATAGCGGGAATCAAAAATTATGTCCAAATGAATTTTCAAAATAGTCGCTTTGGAATTCTGGCCCTTAAAAATGGAAATTTTGCAAACGACCTCGATTTTCAACGAAACCACTTTTGTTGGATCCGTGATGTTAAGTTATTACTAGATTCCAATTTTCATAATTTTTCGATTCAATATGTGAGCATGGCAAAGGAAAACGTGTTCGACCAGTTTCAGTTGATTTTAATCGACTGGAAAATGGCCATTTTTCAAACGGTCTCAGAATTGGACGAAACTAGTTTTGTTAGGACCGTATCGTCAATACGAAGATAGAAAATATTTTTCTGGAATTTTTCGAGTCCGTATGTGACCCCGGTAATTTGAATTGTATGTTTAAAATTCAGTATAATGATTTAAATGTAAATTCAACGGAAACTGGTCGTAACAGAGTTGGATTTCGAAAATCTAAATTTGGGGTTAAGCCTAAATGGGTAGATTGGAAATTTGCACGTTGTATGATTAATTGTAGGTCCATATGTCTATTATTGTTTGTTTTTTATGCACCGGCAATCTAATGGAGTAAACCCGCTCCGTGTTATATGGCGTGGTCCCGTGATTTGCTATATTTTATAAATAAAGTTTAATAATGGTTTTTGAGTTCTCACACCAGTCCCATGACTGACTCGGAGTTTATTGTTTTAACCTAAACTCTAGGTGCCCATATTTTCCACACATTCAGCAAGTAGTTTTGGTTTTAGCAAATATTTCTTTTCCCAAGATCCTGGATTACAGCTGGAACTATATTCAGAAAGCTTTGTATCCGTATATTTCATTCAGTTATGCTAGTTGATGTACTTCCGCTACGCATTGTATTTATACATTTTATTTCCGCTACAATGTATTTTAATCTCTGATATTTTTTTGTGTAATATTTATTCATACTCTGATATATTCTTGTACTCTGATGTAATTGTTGTAATAAGCATTGAAATTTTCTGTCATTTGTGTTTCGATTGTCATGTTCTCAACTCAATCTGGGCTTTCCCGAAAGGGCGAGTTTGAGTCGTTTCAAAAATTTTGGTATAGCCATTCATAACCCTTTGGATGAAAATGAAAAGGAAGTAGAGGAGGAAGAGGAAGTATAAATAGGAGAAATGGAAGAAAAGAACAAAATAGGGGTGTAAACGGGTCGGACCGGACCAGACATTTAAGTGTTCGAACTCGGACTCGATTATGAATCGGATGAGCTTGGGTCCGACTCGATAAAATTCAAACAAAAAAAATTCTTGCTCATACTCAACCCGTTAATTATTTAATTGTCCGTGTCAGATCCGATAAGCTCGTCCGTACAGTCGGACAAGAAATGGATCGGTCGGACAAATTAATAGCATAAAGCAATTTCTAGTGACATTTGATTACACAGTAAGAGAACTATCGGCTTGCTTTCAACATTTTATCAACCTCCACGCAGAACGTGAATGTAGGCAAGCCAAAACATAAAACAAAGTCTGAAAATGGACTTATAATTCATGTCATAGGTTGACTAATTACTTACACAAAACAATATCGCTCAGCACAACATGAAAAAATCAAATACCAAACATAATAAACAATTCCAACATCAATTATGATTCTGATTTTATATAGCAGAAAGGAGCATAAAAAAAAGATAAGTCCCACTGACATTTCATTACATAGTAACAAAACTATCAGCTTGCTTTCAGCATATTAGCAACATTGGCATTATATAGCTAATCATAAAGAGTACACTGCAAATAAAAAAAATCACTCTGAGAACCATGCAACAGCAGGTGGCCTCCAGTTATCTTCGATTCTTCAAAATAATCACTTTGGCAATAGTATCCTCCATGAAACAATAGCTGGAGAAATTACAAATAAAAAAAGATAAAATTGAGCTCTTCTATCCTAAAGATTAAAAAAACGACCATAAACATGAATTGTTTTTATTATTTCAATATCAAAAGGATAGAGTTTACCCAGTAAGAAGAAAAATCTTCTACTCCCTAATTAAAAGTTTCATAATACATCTATTTGGTTTTATAATACAAACTGAAAACATTAAAATTTTATCCAAAGATCTGATTGAATGACATTTTCAATTGGGAATATAGTCAAACTTTATGAATCATCAAAATGAATTTGGTATCTGAAAGATCATTTCAGCTAAAACAAAAACTATAACTTAACAGATGTATTCTCACCTGAAACTAAAACTTAACAGATGTAGATGCATAATATAAATGACATAAAAATTAAGGCTCTAAAAATACTTACAGTTAACCCATCAATGATTTTATTCCAGCTATTGAAAACTAATTGATTCCATATCAATCTCACAAGATCCAACCTGCAGGACAATATACAATAAAAATAAAGCATATAGATAATACGCAGGGAAATGTATAAAATCCTAACCTCCAAACTCTTCAAAGTATACATAGAGCGTAACCAATCTCTACTTTAAATTAAAGCTTCAACTGTTCCAGGCTTAAGTAAACTTATATACTGATCCAAGACTCTACCACTGGCACTAAATGCAAATTCTGAAGCAACACTACTAATAGGAATGGATAGTATATCTCTAGCCAAAGTTGACAAGATTTTAAACTTAGAACCATTTATTTTCCACTATTCAAGTACGTTAAAAGAGTCTTCCACGTCATCAAATTTATAACAACTTTCTTTCAAATACAATTCTAGTTCAGATTGTGTTGTCTTAATGATTCCTCAACCCATGTTTCAAATTCATCCCTACCTTTTGTCTTTTTCCTTTTTGAAGTATTTGAAGTGCTTCCTTTTCTTAGCTTTGAACTTTTATCAGTTGCGGTAGAAGCATATTCACCATATAACTCATTCAGAGAAATCGTAACAAGATTTATGTTTTGTTCAGCTTCAGATTTAGAGTAAATCATAGGAAAAAAGAACTCTATAAGCTTCATTTTGTATCTTGGGTCTAAAACAGCAGCAACAGATAATAACAAATTGCAATCTCCCCAATACTTGTCAAATTTGTTCTTTATTTTATCTACTATGCCTTTCATAAGAAAGGAAACTTCATATTCTAATGACTTCTCATTTAAAGTCTGCTTAATTTTCAAAGTTCTAGTAGGAACAGGTTAGAAGTTGGATATATTGCACCTGAAAATATATTTGTTGCTTCACTAAAGACCTCCAAAACCTTACATATCGAGTCTTACCTGTCCCAATCTAATGTAGATGGCAACCAAATGTAAGAAGGGTCCCTTTCTTGATACATAGAAAATACCCATTTAAATATTAATGCACAATCTAGCATTGCGTAAGTCGAGTTCCAACGAGTTGGAACATCAAGTATTAAACATTTAGATTGGGGAAGTTGCAATTGTTTAACAATATCCGCAAATTTGTGTAGGTGTTGAGGTGACATTTTAAAGTATTTCACACTTTCACGAATATTTTGAATCACTTCTTTGATCTCACTCAACCCATCTTGCACAATCAAATTCAACACATGCGCACAACACCAAACATGAAAAAACTTGCCCTTAAAATAAAGTTTTCATTCCAAAGAAAAGTTTTCTTTTAAGTTTCTCACTGCAACATCGTTTGAAGATGCATTATCAAGTGTGATTGTAGATATGTTATTCTTAATACCATAATCTAAAAGACCAAAAAAAATTGCATTGGCAATTGCAAGTCCAGTATGAGGTGGTGGCAAAGTAGTAAACTTTTGAATACGCTTTGTAGCGTTCATTTAGAATCAATAAAATGACAAGTAACACATATATAGCCTATTGTTTGGCTCGATATCCATAGGTCAGAAGTCAAACTTATTCTACTAACAACTTCCAAAACCTCCTTTAACTTCTTCTTTTTTAGATTCATACAATTTCATGCAATCATTTTTAATTGTTACTCGCAATACCTTCTCAAACTCTGGATTTAATACTTGACTATATAATATCAAAAACTCATGTTCAACCATCTTAAAGGGGTATTTATGCACCGTAATCATTGTAGCAAGGACTTCCCTTACTTTTTCTTTGTCATACTTATGGTTGTGGATAGCTAGTTCGCCAATTAGCCCAGTATTAGAAGCTTTTTCTTTGAGGAAATCTTTACCTAACAACATCTATTGATTTTCTTTAGCATTACGAACTGTTCATTTATTTAGATGTCTCTTAAATGTAGTTGTGCATCCATCCATAGTTCTAGTTAACTTTTTATCCCAATGGATGCACTTAGCAAATAGCTTAACCTTGCCATCTTTACATTCGTCTTTGATCTTCTCAAACTCCAACCAAACATGGGATCTCTGAAATGACCCAGAATTCCCCGGTCCCCGAGGAGATGGAGGAGCCCGGATTGCTTTGAGAACATGACGCATAGGAACACAAACATGAGAACATTTCATTGCTATTACAATAATTACATCAGAGTACGAATAAAAAATTTACAGTGGAAAATATCAACTACCACAACTGAAAGAAATACACGGATACAAAGCTTTCCGAATATAGCTCCTGCTGTAATCCAAGATCCTGGGGAAAGAAACATCTGCAAAAAACCAAAACTACTAGCTGCCCATGTGGAAAATATGGGCACCCGGAGTTTAGGTAGAAACAATAGACTCCGAGTCAGTCATGGAACTGGTGTGAGAACTAAAACATTTATTAAAACTTTACTTTAAAATATGGTAAATCATGGGACCACGCCGCATGTCATGGAACGAGTTTGCCCCCATGAATGCCAGTGCCTAAACAATAATCAATAATAGATATATGGATCTACAATGCATCATACAACATGCAATTTGCCAATCCACCCATTTAGGCTTAAACCCAAAATTTAGATTTTTTGAAATCCAATTCACTTTACAAAAATTATTTCTTTGGATTTTATTCCCGAATTATTATTTCAAATCATTTGAAATACATGTCTAGCTTTTATATCAAAGTAGATTTCACGTTGGGATCTCAAACCAAAATCTTTGGAAATATGAATTCCAAAACATATTAATCACATAACCTTTGAGCTCTCATTAACAAGGCAAAGGGTTGCTTTCCTTAGTCACTCGATATATATATATATATATATATATATATATATATATATATATATATATATATATATATATGCACCTTCCACGATAGAGCAGCCTACACCGTCCAATGCACCTCAGACGCCCTCGGGGAACTACGCTGTCTGATTCCCATACTTTTAGTCATATGGGTTACCCAAATCGTTAGCCACGTACAAAATCATTTTATGTCCCGAAGTAGGGAAAATCATTTCACAACATAATAATCACAAGTACTTTCAAACTATAGTTATAATATTTCACATTAGAAATTCACACATATGATCAACCACTATTAATCACATAACCTTTGAGCTCCTACGTCTCAAAGAAGGGTGTTAAGAAAGAGAATAAATTCTCCGCCACCAAACAGATACATCATCAGTAACAACTAATCGGTTATGTAATGAACCACAATGTCAAACACATAATACTTTTCTAAATCATTTTAGAAACATCGGGTTTAACCCTTGAAATCCTTTCTGTTTTATAAAACATTCCCTGTCCAAAATCGGGAAAACTTTTCTTTTCACTTAAGGAAGTCTCTTTTCAAAATCATTCATTAATTTTGAAATAAACAACAACATCGCTAACACCTCATAGTCAAATCGTGAAGTGTTTCACAAGATGTTAGCATACAAATATTTATACCAACCCAATGCTAAATGTAAAAGCAATTTCGCTCATAAACTGGTCGAGCGCAATCCAAACAATCAATCAATCACAATCAATATCAACAACCAAGTATATTGGTTCATACCACATCTCATGTTTTGGTAAATTTAATTACCATTCATTCATTCTGCAAAATTAATCCTGCATTTACGCGGGTTAAATAACAAAGGTTATTTAAAACACAATTCACAATAAACCCAAAATCATCTTCCATTCAAATGGAACCTTCATGGAAATCATAACATTATATAATCGATATAAATTTTTGTATCGTACTAATACTATGAATAGAATGAATTCAAGGCCTTTTAAACTCCATAAATAGTAATGGTCTTCCTTCACAGAATCTCATCCCGATTATCACTAAATTGAATTCCATTCAGTTCCAATTTATTATATAAAATTAGAAAACTTTACGTTGAAAATTTTCCATTAAATCTTAATTCAAAGATTTATTGATTCCAGATTATAACTTCACTGTTAACCGGGTTTAAAGAACAAATGTTATTTAAAACACAGTTCATGACAAACGCCAAAATCTAATTCAGTATTTAATATAAGGCTCTTAATAGAAATCATATCGGCTTGTACTTAATATCAAATTCTAAAACCAACAGATACCGTATTGGGAATAACAATATTTATATCTTCAAAATTCCTCAAAATATCCATATAATCATGGAATCCAATATCGAAATGTCCCGAAGATTACTTCCATTCAAAATCCATTTCATTTTATGAATTGGAAAACTCTAGTTATTTTAAAACCCATTTTTTAATCCAATTTATTATTCCAAAAAATAATTGGATTATTATTCTAGTTATTAACTAGTTCGTTTTGATAAAAACTTATTTTTATCTTTTCAAACTTGGAATTTTTCATCCAAAATCTTTCCAAATCAGTTATTATGATTTTACATATTTTTAATAATTTTATGAAGGCCTTTACAGTCGGTTTCTAATAACGGCCGCCGAACTGCATTCATAGCGGCCTTTCCTGAAATTGATTTGGACATATTTTAAAATCCAGCCATTCAAATTTAAATCTCTTATATTCATTGGAAAGATCTTTTTGATGCGAACCCAATAGTTTTGGTTTTAGGAGAATCTGACAGTCGAATCTCTCGTTACATCAATTTGAAGTCAATGGTTGAAATTCGCGAATGGTCGCTGCGTGGCGCATTCTATTCAAGCCATTATATATATATCGTCGATTTCTATTCAAAATATATCGTATAATTTCGTTTTAAAAACAATTCCAACTTCCATTTCAATTTTAAATCAAAATTGAATATTTCATATCATTATAATATTAAAATGATAATATTTTCAAAATATCTGATTTTGAAATCCATTTCCTTTTCATATTCATTATAAAATGAATAAAATCGATATAAAAATCCCGTTCGAGTTAAAATGGTGTACATCTACTTAACTCGGCTTTATATATTCATTTCCGCTGTGAATATTTCAATATTATTGTGTTCATCCAAAATCGGACATCAAAATCATATTTTGATCCTTTACTGAATATTACTTTAAAATATTCGTTTATATTCCGAATTGGAATCATACCCAATCAATTACCGTATAATTTTATTTATATGGATTTCATACATCGCATGTACGCAAAAATAGTGATAAACAACTATTAAACAGTCAATTCACATCTAGAGTGCAATTTACAACTGTATAAGCATTAAACAATTATATAACGCTTATAACAGTCTATCAACCAATTAATGGACATACAACTAAATATCGGGATTAGTGTATGTCAAATATCATCCCAATACCCGTGTGGGGTTTTCAAACAACAACATTCGATTCAAATTAATCATTGGTTATTAAATCTTACCAATCTTAATTCGGTTCGAATTATTTTTCTACATCACCAATTTTCACTGTTAATTATAAATGGATATTTATAATTTAATTTCAACTACCACATTAATATTAACATTATTTTTAATATGTTAATCATCACAATCACAACACAATACAGTCAATTCAATCATCCATGGTTTTCAAACAACAGTGAATGTGAGCTAACAGGCACCGTACTACATTTTTGATAATTAAAACTGATAAAAATCAATACTGGCAATTTATATATCCAGTTATAAAATAAATAACTGCACAAATATTTTAGTGAGAGAATTCTCACTTTGGTTTCCACTCCATCAGTCTTTATTTCTGAATTTATGTTTTTAAATTAAATTAAATGACCATTTAATTTAGCTTAAAATCCAACTTGCTCGATTTCCGTTCTGGTCAGTTCCATTTTGTAGTGTTCGTTGTCACGATCGCAACGCAACTGAAATCATTCGATTTCGACCTCGTATGAAGTAGATATGGTTTATTACACATTAATTACACAAATTAGGATAATTAATAAATAATTAACACTAATTACATTTCTGTCTTCTTCCTGGAATAACTGAACCCCATAGCCCCCAAAAAAACCATCAACTCCAAAGCTTTCCACCGTCGCCGCTCCTCCTATGACTGCCGTGACCCTAATCAGAGCTGACAACTTCGAGCGCCTACACACCGCCATCTACCTCCTTGAACCGCTGTCAACTCGACATGCCCACCAGCCTCAAAAATACCCACGAACTGAACCACTTCGATCCCCAAATTCTCCCAGTATAGAACACTAAAATCGATTATTTTACTATGGATTTGAAGAGCTAAAATAGTATTTTAATTTTTGTTTTATTTTCAGGTTCTAACTCACAACGATTTGGGAGAAAAATCGATGCAAAAATCTAAGGGTTTTCCGCTGTTAAAATTAAGTGGCGGCGCATTTTTCTGGGTTGGTGAATTAGGGTTATGAGTTTTATAATGTTTATATATAATAATAATATAAATTAATATTTAATTTTCAAATTACTCCGATATGGCTCCACCTCCAAACGAACCCCAACGATTGTCGTCCCTAGCTAATTACCCTCATTCCGGACTCAACGGGATATGTTGTAGAGACCCGTAACTTCCCCGGTAAGGAAAACCCGGATACTTTGAGAACAACACACATCAGAACGCAAACAGAAGAACATTTCATTGTATATTACAACAATTCAATTAGAATAAAATAATATACAGAGTATGAATAAATTTAACACAGAAAATATCAGAGATTTAAATTACATTTAAATACATCGCAGCGGAAAATAATACAAAACACAACTAGAAGTAATACACGGATACAGAGCTTTCCGAGTACCATTCCAGCTGTAAATCAGGATCCTGTGAATATAAATCTGCAAAACCAAAACTACTAGCTGCCCGTGTCAAAATAAGGGCACCCAGAGTTTAGGTTAAAACAATAAACTCCAGGTCAGTCATGGGACTGGTGTGAGAACTAAAAAAGTTATTAATCTTTATTTTAAAGTTAGGTAAATGAAGGGACCACGCCGTATAACACGGAACGGTTTTCCTCCCAAGAACACCAGTGCATCAAACAACAGCGCAATGCTAAATAAAGAACAATGGAGCTATTATAAGACCCAGGTCCCATCACACAATGCAACACAAACCGGAGGATAGGGGTTTACCTTATAATAGCCAAAGAATGCTTGATACGCTAAATTTCATCTTTTATTTTTACTATAAGTGTATAGCGTCAAAAACAATTTCAATCATAAGTATCAATCATAGATGGCATGAGTGCCCCATCCCACTATGTCGCCATACTGGGCTCTACAATCAAAACCGCAAAGTCACGTATTTGGAAATTGGATTTCCATCTGTGAACCGAGGCCAAGGATCGTCCTCTACCGATTCGAGACAATCTAGCCTACCATGTCTCAGGCAAGCGCGCAGACAAGCCTTGGATCGTCAAGGCCGGTCCACCGATGTGGATTATTATGCCAGAACCATGCGTTTCCTCGCCCTTTGGGGCGTAAATGAGCCAACGAATGACTCCATCGGCTTCACATAGTAACAGATATATCTGAGGCGCCTCGCAACAACAACAACCACATAATTCAAACTCATCAGGGCGTGTAAAACCACTGAGCCACTTCTACCTAGAAAGAAACGCATGTCCTCCCTGAGGTCCTTCTCCCATTTCTGGTTCACAACCGGGGTGTGAGGCTCGTGAATCAATGCTACACAAAGCTATGCCACACAGGCCGTGCTTTGATCATCAACCACAAGACTTTGCTTTTCAACAGAAGCCTTGATCATTTGCATCTTAGCATGCCACACAGGCAAACCACTCCATGCAACCAATATCCATTAATCACACAGAATGATATCCAATGTCAGACACACAGTCCATTTACAAGTCCGTTCTGGGTATGAACGATGCCAGAGGCACCTTGTACCTCGCATATCCATCGATCTCCAATTACGCCTGGATGACCACTAGCTGATTCCCTCCTCTTGGGTGTACAGCCCAATCAAGATCATCAGCAATTATCGAAACGACGTGAGGACCTCCGGTCTTCGACCACCGTCTTCAACTTCAACTTATCGTCATATCAGTTATTCAGAATGGGATAAACCCAGTCTTTCCGAATAACTCGCGTATATAATAAACAAGTGTTACACAAACACAACATGCGCCTCATTCCAATTCATCAGTCACTAACCGTAAATTAGTAAGGGAACAATTCCCCAAATATTAACCTGAAGGCCGAAACCAACATCAGATCAATACCCAGGAAACCATTCATCTTAACTAATCTTCAGTTAGTTGCTAAACTTCACATTCTTAAGGATAGGTTCCCATTAATTTTATCAAAGATAAATTCCTCAAATTTATTCTTTAATCTTCTTTTGAATCTCAATTCAACTAGTCGGGATTAGTGAACCACACCGAAGTAATCATTTATTTTATTTCCTAATCCCAACCTATTCATCCCATGAAGTAAAACTGGTCATATTTCGTATCTAACACCACGGTGTGATCGGTAAATTCAATTGCCATTTCACGTTCAAATCTAATTAAAGATTTAACTATCGTCTGGAGCAAAACTGGTGATACTCCATTCTCGATCTTTTCAATCTAATTAAAGATTCATTAAAACTCCACTTAGTTCTAATCTTTAACCGGGTTAAAGAACCAATGTCATTTAAAACACGGTTCACGATAAACCCACCTCACATTCCATTCTATTAGTCTCTAACCGTAAATTAGTAAGAGGACAGTGCCCTAAATATTAACCCCTAAGGCCGAAACCAACATCAGATCAATACCCAAGAAACCATTCAACTTAACTAATCTCCAGTTAGTTTCTGATTTTCTTAACTCAATTGGGACTAAGAATAGTATTATTGAAGTTACCGTTCACGACAACCCAAAATCACATTCCATTAATTATCGGGTTAAAGAACAAGTGTTATTTAAAACACCATTTACGATAAACCCAAAAATCAATTCCAATTCAATTATTGGAAATTCTGGTTACTTTTAAAACCATTTCAAATTCTATTTATTTATTTAAAAATAAATAGAATTATAATTCTAGTTCAAAACTAGTTCATTTCGATAGAAATCTATTTTTATCTTTTCAAATAGGAAATTTTTCATCCCAATTCTTCATAAATCATTTCTTATGATTTTACACAAATTATTTCTATTTTTAATAATTTTATCAAGGCCCGTACAGTCGATTTCTATCAACGGCCATCGAACTGCACTTACAGCGACCTTTTCCAAATTTTATTTGGACATAATTCAAAATCCAGCCATTAGATTTCTAATTTCTAATATTCTTTAGAAAGCTCTTTTCGATACGATTCCAACGGTTCCGGTTTCAGGAGAATCCGACGGTCAGATCTCCCGCAATATCCATTCGAAGTCAATGGTCGAAATTCGCGAACTGCCGCAGCGCGGCGCGTTCTATTCAGGCCATTATATATATAATATATATATATATATATATATATATATATATATATATATTTCGTCGATTTCCTTTTAAAACGTATTTTATAAATCGTTTTAAATTCGTTTTCAAAACGATGTCATTTTCATATTCTATTTCTAATCAAAATTGAATATTCCACATCATCGATATACAAATGATAATATTTTCAAGATGTTATATTTTGAAATCACTTCATTTTCTATATTCATTATAAAAATAGATAAAATCGATATAAATATCGTTCACGTCAAAATGGCGCATATCTAACAAATAAGGCTTTATATATTTCAATAACTTCGTTATTCTTTTCAACAAATGAATATTTTCTTCAACACATGAATATATATATTTCTATTTTCCCAATTGGAATGAGGCCCAATCAATTACCATATAATGTTAATTATATGGATTTTCTACAACACATGTATATAATAGCAACGATAAATAATCAACCATCATCCAGAGTGCACCACATGACTGCATAAGCATTAAATATAAATAAGTAATGCTCACACAGTCTGTCAACCCATCGATTGACATACAACTAAACAATCAGGATTAGTGTACATCAAATATCATCCCAATACCCGTTTGGGGTTTCAAATCAACAATCACAGATTTTTATTGCAGTTGGACGATGTGTAAAATTTATCGTCCCAATCAATATCAGTCAAATCAGTGTATATAAACAAATCGTCCTATTTGTTTATAAATATTTATTTTATATACATGTTAAAAATTATATTTTTAACCATAAAATATTTTCCACTATAAAATATTTTATTTCATTTAACCTCCAATTCGTTGATTATCATTTCAAATTCATAACTTTGATATATAGTCAAAAATCACATTTTTGATGCCAAATCACAACAATAAGCCCTATCTAGTTTTGGTTCTCACACCAGTCAATTGGAAATATATAGAAATCTCACTTTTCGACACTCGAATATAAATTCTGATGATACTCGAGTAATCATCAGAATCATCTCCGGGCGACTAGAGTGTGATTCTATATTTATCCAGTATATTAAAACTTCGAATATATGCTTGCAAGCCTTATATGCAAAATCTTTATATATTGGATTGTCCAAATTCAATACAAATAAATATTCAAATACGTATAAAACGATTTAAATTTCAAAACAAAATTTGTTTTCATTTAAAAAATATACTCTTCACACTCGTTCTAGGATCTCATCTCTAACGAGTCATTCCCATTAGATATTACTAATCTAATCTCTGATGAGTTCTTTCGTTTGGTTCCAACGTTTCTTGTTCTCCGAG
Organism: Allium sativum; assembly: GCA_030737875.1. Taxonomy (NCBI): domain Eukaryota; kingdom Viridiplantae; phylum Streptophyta; class Magnoliopsida; order Asparagales; family Amaryllidaceae; genus Allium; species Allium sativum. Next base: position 90,826,951 of record CM060920.1, read on the forward strand.
CTCTATAAACCAAAGCTTTGATACACTGTAGAGACCCATAACTTCCCCAATAGGGAAAACCCGGATACTTTGAGAAAAACACACATCAGAACGCAAACAGAAGAACATTTCATTGTATATTACAACAATTCCATCTGAATACAAGAATATACAGAGTATGAATAAATTTAACACATAAAATATCAGAGATTTAAATTACTTTTAAATACATTGCAGCGGAAAATAATACAAAACACAACTAGAAGTAATACACGGATACAGAGCTTTCCGAGTATCGTTCCATCTGTAAATTAGGATCCTGTGAATATAAATCTGCAAAACCAAAACTACTAGCTTCCCGTGTCAAAATAAGGGCACCCAGAGTTTAGGTTAAAACAATAAACTCCAGGTCAGTCATGGGACTGGTGTGAGAACTAAAACAGTTATTAATCTTTATTTTAAAGTTAGGTAAATCAAGGGACCACGCCGTATAACACGGAACGGTTTTCCTCCCAAGAACAATAGTGCATCAAACAACAGCGGAATGCTAAATAAAGAACAATGAAGCTATTATAAGACCCAGGTCCCATCACACAATGCAACACAAACTGGAGGATAGGGTTTTACCTTATAATAGCCAAAGAATGCTTGATACGCTAAATTTCATCTTTTATTATTACTATAAGTGTATAGTGTCAAAAACAATTTCAATCATAAGTATCAATCATAGACGGCATGAGTGCCCCATCCCACTATGTCGCCATACTAGGCTCTACAATCAAAACCGCAAAGTCACGTATTTGGAAATTGGATTTCCGTCTATGAACCGAGGCCAGGGATCGTCCTCTACCGATTCGAGACAATCTAGCCTACCATATCTTAGGCAAGCGCGTAGACAAGCCTTGGATCGTCAGGGCTGGTCCACCGATGTGGATTATTATGCCTGAACCATGCGTTTCCCCTCCCTTTGGGGCGTAAATGAGCCAATGAATGACTCCATCAGCTTCACATAGTCACTGATATATCCGAGGCGCCTCGCAACTGCAACAACCACATAAGTCAAACTCATCACGGTGTGTAAAACCACTGACGCCACTTCTAGCTAGAAAGAAACGCATGTCCTCCCTGAGGTCCTTCTCCCGTTTCTGGTACACAACCAGGGTGTGAGGCTCGCGAATCAACGCTACACAAAGCTATGCCACACAGGCCGTGCTTTGATCATCAACCACAAGACTTTGCTTTTCAACAGAAGCCTTGATCATTTTCATCTTAGCATGCCACACCGGAAAACCACTCCATGTAACCGATATCCATCAATCACACAGAATGATATCCAATGTCAGACACACAGTCCATTTACAAGTCCGTTCTGGGTCTGAACGAAGCCAGAGGCACCTTGTACCTCGCATATCCATCGATCTCCAAGTACGCCTGGACGACCACTAATTGATTCCCTCCTCTTGGGTGTACGGCCCAATCAAGATCATCAGTAATTATCCAAATGACGTGAAGACCTCCTGTCTTCGACCACCGTCTTCAACTTCGACTTATCGTCATATCAGTTATTCAGAATGGGATAAACCCGGTCTTTCCGAATAACTCGCGTATATAATAAACAAGTGTTACACAAACACAACATACGCCTCATTCCAATTCATCAGTCACTAACCGTAAATTAGTAAGGGAACAATTCCCCAAATATTAACCCCAAATATCAACATTAGATCAATACCCAGGAAACCATTCATCTTAACTAATCTTCAGTTAGTTGCTAAACTTCACATTCTTAGGGATAGGTTCCCATTTATTTTATCAAAGATAAATTCCTCAAATTTATTCTTTAATATTCTTTTGAATCTCAGTTCAACTAGTCGGGATTAGCGAACTACACCAAAGTAATCATTTATTTTATTTCCCAATCCCAACCTATTCATCCCACGAAGTAAAACTGGTCATACTTCATATCTAACACCACGGTGGGATCGGTAAATTCAATTTACATTTCACGTTCAAATCTAATTAAAGATTTAACTATCGCCTGGAGCAAAACTGGTGATACTCCATTCTCGATCTTTTCAATCTAATTAAAGATTCATTAAAACTCCACTTAGTTATAATCTTTAATTGGGTTAAAGAACCAATGTCATTTAAAACACGGTTCACGATAAACCCACCTCACATTCCATTCTGTTAGTCTCTAACCGTAAATTAGTAAGAGAACAGTGCACTAAATATTAACCTCGAAGGCCGAAACCAACATCAGATCAATACCCAAGAAACCATTCAACTTAAGTAATCTCCAGTTAGTTTCTGATTTTCTTAACTCAGTTGGGTCTAAGAACAGTATTATTGAAGATACTGTTCACGACAACCCAAAATCACATTCCATTAACTATCGGGTTAAAGAACAAGTGTTATTTAAAACACCATTCACGATAAACCCAAAAATCAATTCCAATTCAATTATTGGAAATTCTGGTAACTTTAAATAACATTTCAAATTCAATTTATTTATTTAAAAATAAATAGAATTATAATTCTAGTTCAAAACTAGTTCATTTTGATAAAAATCTATTTTTATCTTTTCAAATATGGAATTTTTCATCCCAATTCTTCACAAATCATTTCTTATGATTTTACACAAATTATTTCTATTTTTAATAATTTTATCAAGGCCCGTACAGCCGATTTCCATCAACGGCCGTCGAACTGCACTTACAGTTGGAACGATACTCGGAAAGCTCTATATCTGTGTATTACTTCTAATTGTGTTTTGTATTATTTTCCACTGCGATGTATTTAAACGTAATTTAAATCTCTGATATTTTCTGTGTTAAATTTATTCATACTCTGTATATTCTTGTATTCTGATGGAATTGTTGTAATATACAATGAAATGTTCTTCTGTTTACATTCTGATATGTGTTGTTCTCAAAGTATCCGGGTTTTCCTTACCGGGGAAGTTACGGGTCTCTACATATGTTTCGTAAGCCAATTCGATCGTTTTGATCAGTTTTAATCAAAATTAAAATATAAATTAATATAATGGTCAATATTGAATTCCAACATACATTTTAATTTACCGGGGCCACATACTGACTCCAAAAATTACGAATATTGAAATATAGCTATGTTTTGACAATACAGTCCTAAAAAAAATAATTTCATCAAATTTGGAGACTGTTTGAAAAATGGTCTTTTTAACTGGCTAATTAAATTTAAACTGTAATTGAAAACATGTTTAAATTTACTATGCTCACATATTAATTCCAAAAATAATGAAATTTGAAACATAATTATACTTTGACATTCCGAATCCAAAAAAAGCGGTTTCGTCGAAAACGGAGGTCATTTGCAAAATGGCAATTTTTAAGGGCTATATATATTTTAAAATATATATAAATTCCGTAGCGACTATTCTAAACTTCAAACTGAACATAACTTACAATTTATAATATGAAATCTCAATTTCTTAAAATCACAGTTCAAAATATTCCAATGTTTCTAGTTTCATCAAATTCTGATTTATATTGAATTTTGTATATTCATTTGAAATTAAAAATCGAATTTTCAAACTACTGCGCCATTTCAAGTTCGTTTTAATTAAATTCTAAATTTATACGTACTAACTTCAATTGAAATAAATTTTATATCGTTAATTCTCAAAATAAATCATTTTAAATAATCAAATTGCATTAAACTAGCTAAAATTAAAATTTTAAAATAGTCCAAAAATTCCGGGTTATTACAATCTCCCCCACTTAAAATCTTTTCGTCCTCGAGAAGGAAAGGAGCTGAAAGTTTTTTAACTAAGCAACTCAACTTTCATTCTGGCTTGAGTTATTTAACTTTTCAGTTTCAAAGAACTTTCTAATTTCTCAAAAATTTGGCTAATACCCTATATTTTTGAAAAATTATTGGCTCGTATTAGGCACACAATAAATCAATAAAAAGCATACACATTTTTTTGTGACTTATCTATGCCCAAAGGAGACGTGTAAAAAGTCAAAATTTCAGACCTTGCGCTGGTGTTAGAAATAAAATAATCCATGTGTCTTAATTAAAAACAAGAGAAACGTGAATTTTTGTCATCTCCAGACCTGCGTAGGGTTTTTATTAAATCCTGCCCTGAGCACCTTTATATGTTTATTAAGTCCATAATCAGTCTTCGGTTCAACCTGTAATTCAGTCATCGCCATACAAGCGTCTCGCTCGTATGGTAATCCAAACCTCGTCATATAAGCATCAAATGCGTATATGGAATATGATATGATATGCCATCTTTATGTAGTATGCCATGCGATGTAGTTCATAATTTATTTGTTGCTATCCTATGGCGTGGGTTTAAATTTCACACAGAACAACCGTCACAACACATCCAAATCACTCACAGGAGTTGATATAATAATAAAATTGCGCAACCAACTCATTAAGGCACACCTGTTTGTCGGGCACACAATTTAACTCTCTACTCATTCTTTACTCAATAACCTGTTCAATATATATATATATATATATATATATATATATATGCGTATATCTATCTATATATAAATCCAATTTGAAGTAATTTTTCAATTCAGTTCTACCTTATATTTGATTTGCCTTTATTTACCATTCTTTCCAATATTTTAATTAGTTAAACTAATAATCAAACATCACAACCAACAATCAATTAGTTGGTTAACTTTTCAAATATATAACTTTTATATAATCAAAAATCATATTTTCAGTGTCAAATCACAAACAATAAATTCTAACTAAGTTTGGTTCGCCCACCAGTCAATTGGCAATATATAGATATCTTACTTTCGAAACTCGAACATAAATACTGATGATGTAGCTACAATCATCAGAATCATCTCTGGACGAGTAGAGTGTGATTCTATATCTATCCGTATATTTGAGACTTCGAATACACATGGATCAGACATATATTAAAAATCTCCTTATACCCGATAGTCCAAAATCAGTATAAAATAAAATACTCAAATATGAATAATATGATATAATTTTCAAAACTAAATTCATTTTTAATAAATAATACTCTTCAACTTATTCTAGGGTATTACTAGCCCTATCTCTAACCAGTCATTCTTATAGGATGTTACTAATCCTATCTCCGATGAATTCTTTCATTTGGTTCTAATATGTCTTATTCTCGAGCTAAGTAAACCAAAGCTCTGATACTAATAAATATCGTATTGGGAATAACGATATTTATATCTTACAAATTCCTTAACAATATCTGTATAATCACAGAAACCAATATCGAAATGTTCTGAAGATTATTTTCACTCAAAATCCATTCCAATTTATGAATTGGAAAATTCTGATTATTTTAAAATCCATTTTTCAATCCGATTTATTATTTCTAAAATTAATTGGATTATTATTCTAGTTATTAACTAGTTCATTTCGATAAAAATATATTTTTATCTTTTCAACTTGGAATTTTTCATCCAAAATCTTTCCAAATCAGTTATTATGATTTTACATAATTTTTCGTATTTTTAATAATTTTATTAAGGCCTTTAGAATCGGTTTCCAATAACAACCACCAAACTGCATTCATAGCGACCTTTCCTGAAATTGGTTTGGACATATTTTAAAATCCAACCATTCAAATTTAAATCTCTTATATTCATTGGAAAGATCTTTTTGATACGAACCCAACGGTTCCGGTTTTAGGAGAATTTGACGGTCGGATCTCTCGTTACGTCAATTTGAAGTCAATGGTTGAAATTCACGAACGGTCGCTGCGCGGCGCGTTCTATTCAAGCCATTATATATATATATGTGTGTGTGTGTGTGTGTGTGTATCGTCAGTTTCTATTCAAAACATATCGTATAAATTTGTTTTAAAAACAATTCCAACTTCCATTTCAATTTTAAATCAAAATTGAATATTCCATATCATTATAATATTAAAATGATAATATTTTCGAAATATCTGATTTTGAAATCCATTTCCTTTTCGTATTCATTATAAAATGAATAAAATCGACATAAAAATTCCGTTCGAGTTAAAATGGCGTACATTTACTTAACTCGGCTTTATATATTCATTTCCATTATGAATATTTCAATATTATTGTGTCCATCCAAAATCGGACATCAAGATCATAATTTGATCCTTTACTGAATATTACTTTAAAATATTTGTTTATATTCTAAATTGAAATCAGACCCAATCAATTGCCATATAATTTTATTTATATAGATATTTATAATTTAATTTCAACTACCACATTAATGTTAACATTATTTTTAATATGATAATCATCACAATCACAACACAATCAATTAAATCATCCATGGTTTTCAAACAACAGTGAATGTGAGCTAACAGGCACCGTACAACATTTGTGATAATTAAAACTGATAAAAATCAGTAATGGCAATTTATATATTCAGTTATAAAATAAGTAACTGTACAACTATTTTAGTGCGAGAATTCTCACTTTGGTTTCCACTCCTCCAGTCTTTATTTCTAAATTTCCATTTTTAAACTAAATTAAATGACCATTTAATTTATCTCAAAATCCAACTTGCTCCGTTTCCATTCTAGTCAGTCTCATGTTGTAGTGTTCGCTGTCACGATCGCAATGCAACTGAAATCATTCAATTTCGACCTCGTATGAAATATATATGGTATATTATACATAAATTACATAAATTAGGATAATTAATAAACAATTAACACTAATTACATTTCAATCTTCTTCCTGGAATAACTGAACCCCGTAACCCAAAAATAACCATTAGCTCCAAAGCTTTCCACCATCGCCGGTCCTCCTATGACCGTCGTGACCCCGATCAGACCTGACCACCTCGAGCGCCTACACGCCGCCATCCACCTCCATGAACCGCTTTCAACTCGACATGCCCGACAGCCTCGAAAATATCCATGAACCGAAATACTTCAACCCCTAAATTCTCCTAGTATAGAACACTAAAATCGATCATTTTACTATGGATTTGAAGAACTAAAATAGTACTTTAATTTTTGTTTTATTTTCAAGTTCTAACTCACAACGATTTGGGAGAAAAATTGATGCAAAATTCTAAGGGTCTTCTGCCATTAAAATTAAGTGGTGGCATATTTTTCTGGGTTGGTGAATTAGGGTTATGAGCTTTATAACGTTTATATATATAATAATAATATAAATTAATATTTAATTTCCAAATTACTCCAATATGGCTCCAATCTCCAAATAAACCCTAATGACTATCGCCCCTAGCTAATTACCCCCATTCCAGACTCAATGGATATGTTTGGTAATCCAATTCAACTGTTTTGATCAGTTTTTATCAAGATTAAAATATAAATTAACATAACGATTAATATTGAATTCCAACATGCATTTTAATTTAATGGGGCTACATACTACCTCCAAAAATTACGAATATTGAAATCTAGCTATGTGTTGATGATATGGTCCTAAAAAAAATTAGTTTCTTCGAATTTGGAGACCATTTGAAAAATGGCCCTTTTAACTGGTTAATTAAATTTAAACTGAAAACATGTTTAAATCTACTGCGATCACAAATTAATTCAAAAAATTATAAAATTTGAAACCTGACTATAATTTGACATTCTGGATTCAACAAAAGTGGTTTCATTGAAAACGGATGTTGTTTGCAAAATGGCTATTTTTAAGGGCTATATATAATTTAAAATATATATAAATTCCATAATGACTATTCTAAATTTTAAACTGGACATAACTTACAATTTATAACATAAAATATCAATTTCTTAGATTCGTTAGAAAATTATAGTTCAAAATATTCCAATGTTTCTTGTTTCATGAAATTCTGATTTATATTGAATTTTGTATATTCATTTGAAATCGAAAATCGAATTTTCAAACTATCGCATCATTTCAAGTTCATTTTAATTAAATTCTAAATTTGTATGTTCTAACTTCGATTTAAATAAATTTTAAATCGTTAATTCTCTAAATAAATCATTTTAAATAATCGAAATGCATTAAAATAGCTAAAATTAAAATTTTAATTTGGTCTAGAAATTTTAGGTTATTACATTCCCTTTTTTCTAGATTGCTTTTCATCGTCAACCACAGCATCCACTGCGGCTCTAACAGTAGTTCCATCAATAGTCTCGGTAACATTGTCACCGCCGAGATCATTTGCTGAGCTTCTCTCTTTAGTATTTTCATCTTCTGTAATGGGAATAAGCGCCGCTTGATTATGATCACTGACTACTGATTCTTGATGTTTTTCATCATCTTCATCTATCAAATCTTCTAAACCTGAATACAAACAAAAAATAACCAACATCTAATCATCATCTTCATTTAACAATATGCTGAATCATAATTAAATATTACTGGTCCCAACTGAGTTTATAAATAAACTGTTGTTAACATTTAAAACAGGAAAAGCAGAACCTTTATTATAAGTACAACCATGCTAAAATTGTTATTGTGATGGAATCAATTACGCAAAGTGACTGGAAATCCACAGGTTCACCACTACTCCTTATTCATAACGACAGTAGCTCATAAATCAAAATGCAAAACTAGAAAATATCCATATAAATCTTAGAGAAAGCCAATGTAAGTAGAACTGTAAACATGGCTCGTTGACTTTATTATCTATGTAGTAAAACAGTAGCACTAACAAAAGTAGATGTGTTTTCACTAAAAAAATTAGCTAATATCAGTTTTCACTTCCGTAAACAAACAAAATAATTCTCGAAATAAACCCTAAATGAATTACAATCATACATTTCCACTAACAAAAACTACTTAAACAAAACTGAAAAACTGACTTTATGATTTTAAAGAAGCCATGGCGGAAGACTAAAGTAGCAGTAGAGAAGTTTACTTGAAGATCTATCATTGATGATAGAAATTGTACCCAATTGCAATTTGTACTGAGATCTAAACATCTTAAATCCACAGGATTCTAATTTCTATAAAAAACCGAGATTGAGAAATTCAAAGGGTTTGTATGGAGAAACTAAACATTTTTTATTTATCCAAGAGAAATATTTAGGGGAAAGATTGAAAGATATCTTTTTAGGATACTAGTTAAAGGAAAGTTAATAAAGATAGTTTATTGCAGCATTAACCTTTTGTGGGAAATTGTAATTTACTAGGACCACATGATTGATAAACAAATATTTTACCAAATAGGAAAATACAAATGAATTAATATCAATGTTCGCGGACAACATTCGAACGAACAGCAACGTATCCGAGCTTGGGTCCGTAACTTTGGTCGGACCAAAATTGATGTTCAAACCCTACCCAATTTCAAATGGATTGTATATCGGTCGAGCAATTTTTCGTGTTGGACCAATTCTGACAGCAGATAGTCCAATCTGATTTACAGCCCTAGAACAAAGTGGAATGTTTTGTAGAAGTTTGTTTTGACAAGGATGGAATCCTTATCGAACAAAAGGGTAATTTCTTCCTACATTATAATCATTATTCTATCCACAAGTCCCTTGTGATTAGAAAATCAAAAAAGATTAGTTTAGAATAAATAAGTTTATAAGTTAGGATTTGATGTGGTTTGTATTTGGTCTAAAACAATTGGATTTGCATATAAAGATTTGTTTGGATTGGTGTTATGTGTGTGTATATATATATAACGGGTTTGTACAAAAGAATGGCTCGAATGAATATATTTGGATTGGTATTAGACTAGAATACTTGAATTGTATTCAATCAGGGGGAGTTATTGTTGGAATTGGCATTTGGGATCAGTTTTATTCATATTTATTTTAGTTTTTGATAGATGACAAAGGAGGAGAAATAAAAATTGGCATGGGAGTATGGGGGAGTTTTAAAATTCATTTTATACAAAGGTTGTCATCAACAAAAGGGGAAGATTGTTAATGCAAGGATGTTAGATCATAACAACAACATGTATGATAGGTATTGGTATAAAATATATTTACAGTTATTTATAATTATGTTAATAGTTATTACTAATGATTATATATATAGTATATAGTACAGACTTTATAACAGGCATTGATATTCAAGACTATACAATAACAAGACCATCCATGATGCTGATCAAAACTAATGATGTAAATCAAGACTCATGAATTATCAAGAGTTCAAGAATAACGAAGACATATATTATAGTCTTAGCTACATACGTTAAAACTCGATTTCACACATCTGATCTATTATGCAAAACTGAATGAATTATTAAAAATAATTTATTTGGATACCAGGGGAAGATCTCCTAAAGGAAACTGCCTCCGAGATAGCCAACAGACAAAAAGATGATGACTTGGAAGTATTGTCTATTCCATGAGCTAGATGGGCATACAACATCAGAGTATAGAAACCTCCAGATGAGATAGAGGAGCACAATATAATGGCTCCAACAATATGTTGATAATAGATGGATGGTGTCGAAGCATGGACAGTCGCCTACGATGCAGAATCTAGGCAGGTCCACCCTAAAGGTCAAATCGTCATCCTTTGATCGAGGCGATGAAATTGAAATAACCAATAATCACTTCTCTAATTAATGGCTCAATCACTTACACATGTACAGGGCCGAGATTTGGTCCTTAGGCATGCTCTAAGCAAATATTGTGCTGTGAAGCCCAGAAAGGCTAAGCTTTGTTTTTTTTCCTTTGATGATTTTTAGTTCATTTCGTATATGCTTTGATCCTCCATGGGTGATGAATAAACTTTGAACATGGTTCTACTTCAACGAAGAGATGGAGTAAAGCTACAGGTGTGGATCCCTTTCGCTAGAGAGTGACTGGATGGATTCATCGCGAACTCCTTTCATCATAACATGAGTAGATGAATCATGAAAATAAACTACGAATCCCTTTCACTGAAGGGTGACTGCATGGACTCATACGAATAAACAGTGAGTTCCTTTCATCATAGAATGACTCGATGAATAACACGAGTTAATCATGGATCCCTTTCGCTAGATAATGACAAGATGATCCTTGGCGAACTTCTTTCATTGGAACATGACTGGAAGAATTCGCCCAAATGAGCTATGAATCCCTTTTATCGAAGAGTGACTGGAAAGGTTCACAAGAATGAACTACGAATTCCTATTATTGGAAAGTGACTGGACGAATTTGTACAGGCTAATTATGAATTCCATTCGCCAGAAAATGACTAGATGGATACATGCTAGAGGGTCACGAATTCATTTCACTGGAGAGTGGTTAGATGAACTCGTACATATTTACTATGAATCCCTTTCACCAAAGAGTTATTGAATGGATTCATATGAGTATATGAGGATTCCTTTCACTGGACTGTGATTGGATGAATTTGTATGGATTAACTTCGAATTCCTTTTACTTGAGAGTGACTGGAAGAATTTATCCAAATTGAATATAAATCCCTTTCGTAGGAAAGTGACTAGACGAATCTACACTAATAAACCATGAGTCCCTTTTGCAAAATTGTGATTGGATGAACCTATGCAAACAAACAAAATAACTAAGCAACCTATAAGAAAGTTAGAGTCATCAAACAATGAGAACTAACAATATATCAACACTCATATGGATCGCCAAGTGCATATGACACTTGGAGTGAAAGAAATCAGTATACACCTCTGACATGAGGGTCGAGACTAATGTGAAGGTGGTCAACTAATGTCGCTTCATTGGAGAGCGATAGGGTTGGTTTATTCATTATTAAGCATCATTCACCAAGAAATGATTAATGTGGATCTCAGTGATCGACGCTAGAAAAGCGTGATATTTGTAATAAATTCTGCAAGCGCACAGGTGTGTAGCATACAGGTCGAACATAGGGAGGTAGATTAAAATCAAATTATTTATTTAATCTCTTGGGCGAGTTAGACGATTTTCGAGGTTGGTTTTTGAAAACAATAAAAATTGAAACTGCGATCCGATTCAGAACAAATCTAATTGAACCGACGATCAAATCACAATTATCAATTGGAAATTAAAATGCAAAACAGAAATAAAATGCAGAAAGTAAAATTGCAGGAAAAGAAGAACAACAAAAAGTAAATTAGGATTGTCGTTGAAACTAATCAAATGACTAATCACTAACAAAAAATGTAAAATACAATTGGTGCTCTTCCAAAACTAATTGTGAAGACAACACCGATTGCTAAGAAAGAAAAATGCAGAAATAGTAAAAAAGAAGAAGAACTTTTATTAATGGAGAAGAGAATACAGAAAAATGGAGATAGGATGGATTTGTGGTTGTCGTGAGAAGGCAATGGTGATGAATGGATGCTGGGGATGGTGTTTGCAGCAATAAGGAGAACTACTGATGGATGGCGGTGAATCAAAGAAAAAAAATGGAATTTTTTTTGTGTATTGTTACGGTGGTTGATGGGATGATAGGGGAGAGCTGATGTGGGGAGCTCGGTGTGGTGGAAGATGATGAAGTATGGGAGGCTATTGATGGAATTTATGTGTAGAATTGAAAGTGTGGCGTTGGTTGGAGTTGAAGAATCTGTTGAGTGGGGTGGAGGTTATGGACGGTGGATCTGGTATTGGTGAATTGGATGGTGCTATTTCGTCGATGAAGGGGTGTTGTGTGTTTGGGAAGAGCAGGGACTTTTGCGGATTGTAGGGAATTGTGAGTTGAAGAGGAATAAGATGGAAGGGGAATGTAGAAAAGGAATTTTTTTTAATACTTGTAAAAGGAAGGAAAATTTGAGAATTGGTAGAAGAGTATTGCTGGAGATGAAGACGAGAAGATGGATGGAAATCAGATGAAGTCGAGGTTTTTGTAAAGAGAGAAAAAAATATGAAAAGAAACAAAGAAAAATAGGATTTTTTTTGGTTAAATAGAGAAGATGTAAAATAGGAAGAAAGATGGAAAGAAAGAAGGGAAGATTGGAAGTTTTTTTTTAATTTGTAAAAAGCAGAATGGAGGAAGTTACAAGATGGACAGAATTAAATGCAAAAGGATTCCTTTTTTTTTTGGAAAAGAAGAAAGGAAAGATTATGTACTGAAAAGAGGGAAGAAGGTTAAAAGGGAAGAAATCAACCAAGATTTTTTCTTTTTCTTGTTTAGATGATTCCAATATCAATGTTTGATACAAAATCAACTAATGAAGAGATTTTTTAAAAAAAAAAAACAAAATCAAACAAAAGTAAAAATAAAATAAAAGTAAAAACTAACACGAATCAGAAATTGAATAAATAATAAAATTTAATCGTTACCTCCCCGGCAACGGCGCCAAAAACTTGATCGTCGCTAATCTATGAATCAGAAAAGCGTGATATTTTAAATAATTACTGCAAGCGTACAGGTGTGTAGCATACAGGTCGAACACAGGGAGGTGTAATTAAAAATTATTATTTATTTATTCTTGGGCGAGTTGGACAAATCTTTGAGGTTGGTTTTGAAAGAAAACGAAATTGAAACTGCGATCCGATTCAGAACAAATCTAATTGAACCGACGATCAAACCACAATTATCAATTGGAAATTAAAATGAAAAACAAAAATAAAATGCAGAAATTAAAATTGCAGGAAAAGAAGAACAACAAAAAGTAAATTAGGATTGTCGTTGAAACTAATCAAACGACTAATCACTAATAAGCAATAGAAATAACAATAACAATTTCTGTCTACCAAAACTAATTGAGTAGAACACAAATTGTTATGAAAGTAAAGCAATTAAACTAGACGAAGAAGAGCTTTATTAAAACTCAAAGAGAGTACAGAAGAATGGATCCTCTTACAATGGTTACAACGTACATTTATAGATGAGATAGGAAAAATCCTAATTAAGTCTATGAATAAATGGGTCTCTTTTCCCAAGAAGTAATATCATATCTCTTGCCTTCCTTGACTAGGCTTGTTTGGAAATAATTCTTTTAAGAATATCTGATGCATATCTTGGTGAATATCTTCCAAATCCTCCGTATAGCTAGTTGATTGGTAATTAGATTGCATGCGATTAATTATTCCCAACAAGGATACTCATCAAACTCCAAAGGCAACAAAAGATGAAATCTTTGATCTTTTCTTGGCAATAAATCAATCAGAAATTCTTCTAATTGGAAATTGAAAAATGAATGTTCTGAATTGATTTCCATGACTACTCCTGAAATGTCTATTAGTGAATATCATACATACACATGAATATGTATATATATAATATAACACTAATTAATATATTCTTCATAGCAAAGGGGCAGTGTGAACGCGTTCCGTTCTGTTCTTTGGCCAAAAGTGAGCTCGACGGGGATCGAACTCAGGTCTCTCAGTGCAAATTTCTATGCAATTACCAGTGAGCTACAACGTCTTTTGTAATTGAGATGGCTTTAATACAGGGAAGTAGCTTTTTATCTGTAGTTGGCCTTTAATTTGAAACGAAGGAGGCATTTCTTGACAACCTGTAAAAACACACAAAAGTACCCAAAGTATCATTTATTTATTTACAAAAGATAAAGTATAAGAGCATAAAATAAACACATTTCTATGTTAATCACTCAGCAAGAGGTCAAAAAGACTGAGAATCTTCATGTATGGAATGTGCTTGGAGAGAATGTGTACTGGATACAGATTATCGAACTTGAGGAGTCGGATGATGCAGCATTTGGCTAGATCTCAGTGAGGCTATGATCACCAAGCACAATTGGCATTTGGCACAAATGGATAATGAGCATTGGATACAGACTGTACTCAGAAAAGGTCTTCATTGACTAAAGATCGGATTGGTGAGGCTACATAACATGATGATGGCTTGACAAAGCCGCCAGAACTAGCTCGATAAAGCTACACATGATTCCTTAGCAATTTGGAAATATTGCGAGCACTAAATGGATACAAAACACGTATTCCATCAAAAGATATGTTTTCAAGGGAAGTGTTGACCTGTCTTATTGCAAGGTTGTAGTGCCCTATCTTGAGACCTACCCTATTTAAGAGCCTTACTGAGTAATACTATCTATTAGAGCGGAGAATACGACTAATTAGGAATAGCCATCCATAATCTTGTATTAAGCGAGTACTGAATACATCGATTGGGTGTATATTTTCCTTTTTCGTATCTCAAGTGGATTGACATACTCAATTCATCTAAAATAAAACCATGTTGGCTAACAATTGTATACAGAATAAATTACAACACATTATAGATAACAGATCATAGAATACATATAGATACAACAACGGAATACAACACATACATGTGCTACATACTCAAATGGTTTTACATCAACTATATACATATACATCATGTCCCAAAAGAATAAATATACATATGACATAAATACACAATGGCATATTAAGTAATAACTTTAAGAGAGGCAGTCCAAGCTAAAACAGCTAAACACAAATCAATAACAAGCTATAAACCTGAAACAACTCGGTCTGGCCTGAGTATAAAATATATGGGTCAGTCTTGCTTAAACATATCAGTTATCAAATGATAAGTGAAATATAAAACATAAAGTAAGGTTTCCTTTTTACACAAAAGGGATTTATAAGAACAAATCAACTAACTGTTCATGAGATACTAAACAAGATCAACATATAAAAGGTCTAGTGAAATAGGTAGCGACACAAGAATAAATAACCCTATCAACTAAAAAAAAGACGTTATGATATGAATATTCAATGTCGTAGATTATAGGGGCAAGGTATGGTACAACAACACAAAGCAAAGGGTTTATACTCATCATGGTTTGCTAAGTTCATAAGCTAAGCATAAGGGTACATATAGTTATGTCACTCAACACGGAAGAAAATCACCACCACGACAAAAATTAGAACTGATTCGAGAGTTCAAAGTAATATGATTAAATCACCTAAATAAATAACATCAATCACCCACCAGCTATATAAATAGTTAAACATCATCAATGATGGTGAAAACATTCAAAATCATCTAGATTCTATAAATCAACACAAAGAAATCTAGAAAGCTTCAACATAAAAATATACGACCCACTAGTTTGAATTTTCCCACAAGCTATATAATTAGGACCACTGTTTTAGATACCTAAATATCGCCCGAGATCTCATTTTGGGCTCCTTCTGAAACGAAACAGCAAATCTCATTGTGAATCTCATTTTGAATATATCACCCAAGATAATGTAATACCGAATGATATATGGACTGAGATGAGATATTGAAATATCGGTCGAGATCTTGGTTTCTCTATTTAAAATTTAAACCATATTCCTAGAACAAAACAATAGGTTAATAACACTCAAATCTGGCTATGATAGTCTCTAACTATTTTATATAATACATGTTAAATGACTGTATATTATATTCATACATGTTCTATAATGTTAATAATTTTATATTACTCATCTTCATGTTACCTATTAAATTATGTATTTTATATTCTACTTATATTGAACTTGTAAATGTTTTGGATTTTTTTATATTCTATGTCTAACAATAATTCGTAATCATGGATTATAAGTTGTGGGCAATGATCTATTTGTATTGCGTTAATTTTTTATTTTAAGAACATTGTAATTTATGAATATGAATGTTCTTTCGTAAATTTAAAACAACAAAATGATTTTTCACTTCAAGTTTAAGTTGTGATTTCTATAGTAGCATTCAAAATTTATTGTGTAAGAATGCCAGTTTTCAACATATCATATATCCCAAGATAGTATCAATACAAGCCTTAGGAACTAAGATGGAAATTCGAGACAAACCCCGAGTTAGACTCATCTCATCTGAGATCTCCTCTGATACGAGATCAAGTCTCTGAAACCCCATGATGAAAGGTGACCGATATCTGAGATTTAAAACCTTCATTAGGACCCACTAGTCCAATAAATGGCCCACCAACCTGTCATGTACTATACATAAGAGACCCATCAATCTCAAATAGGAACCACCAGTCCAAATTAGCCCATCGACTTTATATATGTATTTGGGACCCACCGGTCCACGTACCAGCAATAATACAACAAAAATATGTATCACAAACTCCTAAACATTAATCTGAATAGCAAAAATGATACATCCCATGTAATAACCCGGAAAATACGAGACAATTTAAAATTTTTAGATTGGTGATTTCACAGGAATTTGAGCAATTGAAATAGAATATTTCAATAAAATATGGAATTAGAAATAGTGAGTCAGTTTGAATATTTGAATTCAAACTTTGACTGACTGTGCAGGGTGGAAAATATAACGGTTTTAGCGAAACCAAAAATATTTAAATCTGTTAGTCAATAGCTTTCTAACGAATCTGAAAAATCGAAGTTTCATAACGAGAATCAAAAGTTATGGCCGAATGAATTTTCAGAATGGTCGCCATATAGAATATATAGCCCTGGAAAATTGATATTTTGCATACGACCTCGGAATTCGACGAAACAACTTTTGTTGGGTCCGGGATGTCAAACTATTGCTAGGTTTCAAATTTCATAATTTTTGAAGCTAGTATGTGAGTGTGGCAAAAGAAAATGTGTTTGGTCAATTTCTGTTAAATTGGATCGACCCGAAAATGGCCATTTTTCAAACGATCTCAGAATTCGACGAAACTAGTTTTGTTGGGACCGTAGCGTCAAAACATAGCTAGATTTATTTTTCTGGAATTTTTCGAATCAGTTTGTGGCCCTGGCAAATTGAAATGTACGTTCAGAGTTAAAAATTAAATGTTTTATACTTTAATTTGAAAAATAACTGACTGTAACAGTCGAATTGGCCTATGAAACATATCCCATTGTGTCTGGTATGGGGGTATTTAGCTAGGGGCGACAGTCGTTGGGTTTAAAAAGGAGTTCATTTGAGAAAACACTATTTAAAAATTTAATATAGTCCTCGGCCAATCAGAATTCTCCATTCATAATTTAAAAAAAAAACCTCGAACGAACGACGACCCGTGCTCCAAACCTTCCAGCCCCGATCGCCGCCGCTACCGCCACCTACAGCCTCCGCCACCGCCACCATTCGAAGCGCCTCCGTCCCCTCTTCAAATCCGACCAACTTCCTCCACCCCTCGTCGCCTGTGCTGCTCGAATCGAAGCTCCAAAGGCCCGACCTTCCTGCCGCCGCCGCCGCCGATTCTGACCACCGAACGCCACCAAACCACCACCGCCAGATAGCCCTCTCCTCCCTCTTCCACGTCCAACTCGCCGATCATCCCCTCGTGCCCCGATTGTCGCGAAAACCGTAAACCTAGTTTAGAACCTTCGTGAAAGGTGAGTTTTTTTTTTAATCTTTACACTTTGAAAAATCATATCTTTTTAGTGTGTTGGCGAAATTCGATGAAGCAGGAAACATCGGGACCGTAAGGAAGCTCTCTACCCAATAGAAGAAGCCGCGGATTTTTCTGACATCATATCGATTTTTAGCACTCCGAAAACCAATGTGAGAAATCTAAATTAACGTGAAATTGAATGGAAAATGTCGTGTATAATTTATATTAGCGAAATATAAATTACATACGTGTCGTATACCTCATGTACATGCGTAGTGTAAGCTATATAAGCGAAGTATGAATTTTACATGCATAGAATAATTGATATATGTGTCGAAATGCAAGTGAAATATAGCAATTATATATATATATCTACTCCCCTCGTCCACAAACCATGGACGATATTTATTGTTGTAAATTGGTGTGAAATATTGGATGAAAATACGAATGGTTGAATAATTGTTTGTGGTTGACATTGTTTGGTTGTGGTTGAAAAATACCCATTGGTGATTGAAATGAAATGGAAATATTTGTGGAAATAAAAATAAACATGCCGCCTGCGTGCGAATTAGATGCATGAATCCCCATTGTCAAAAACCGCGAGGTTTTAAGGTAGAGTGAGGAGCCGTACTAGGGACGGTGCCGGTTTTAACTACCCTGCCGTTATGCTGCCGAAATTTCGAATAATCTTTGTGTGTTAGAATTATTTTCATATGTTGAAATTATCTTCATGCATTGAAATTAAAGCCATATGTTGAAACTATATCCATGTGTGGAGATGTTTGTGTGTTGAAAAGTGATGTGTGAAAATTAAATTCATTTATGAATGAATGAAGTGTTTAAACAATAAAAATCACATTTTTATATATATATGAAGTTTGAAAAATATTCGCCTTATATATAAATAGTTTCAACAATAAAAATTCCATCTTTCTGATATGAACAACATAAATAAAATGTCCATGTGTGGAAATGCTCATGTGTTGAGAAGAGTGTGTAGTGGAAAAATTCATGGGTTGAATAAAAAAGATCGAACAATAAAAATTACATTTTTATTGAAACTATGAAGTGTTGAAAACATCCATTTGTCGAATAAATATTTTGAACGGTAAAAATATCATTTTTATCATATATGTGATATGCTAAAGATATGCGGACGTTGAAATAAATATTTGTGAATGAAATATTATTTTTAACATGCATAGGAACCAAATAAAATAGTCATGTGTTGAAATCTATTTTAGTTCGCCAAAATTATCATCTTTGAAATGTGAAGTGTTAAAAATAGCCACTTGTTCAAATAAATGTGCATGAGTTGAAATATACATTAATTAGCTAATGATATGATTTTAGCCTATGCATGCAACATTAGAATGAATGGTGTTTTTGAACCAAAGTAAATCAAATATGAAATTGAATGGAAAATGATAAGTGATAGAAATTGTATATATGTACATGCATATCTATTGAACAGGTTATAGCAAAGGGGCTAGAGAAGAGGAATAAAATTTTGTGCCCGACAAATAGGTACACATTTACTGCTTTGTTTGGGTGATGATTTTATGAGCCTGTTGGCTAGTCGCTTGGTTTTTTTCTTTTTCTTTTTGATATGGGACGCCCGTGTGGCTATTTGGGAATTTTCCCAGACCCTCCCGTACAAAGGAGGTTATGGCGAAATTTTCCGAAATTTAAAGGCGTTAGTGAAATAATTGAAGTGAAAACGATATAGGAACTTTTGAATGAACTATATTTATATAAATATATAAATATAAATAAAATTAAAACGAAACGTGGCCGTGCAGTTCATGTTTTGAAACCGTGATTTCAAACGACTAGTGCGGGAAATCCGACCATTGGATTTTCCCGAAACTACAACCGTTGGGTTCGCCTTGGAAATATTTTTCCAACAGCACCAACTTTGTGAAGATCCGACGGTTGGATTGTCTGGAATGTTTAATTCAAAACTGAAGAAAAACAGCGCCAGAAACGATTATATTTACATATATATATAAATATAATTTAAATTAAATCGAATAACGACGCTGCAGTTGGTAAATTGAAATCGTAACTTCAAATGGCTAGTGTGGAAGATCCGACCGTCGGATTTTCCCAAAACTGAAACCGTTGGATTCGTTTTGAAATGACCTTCCCAATGATACCAAATTTGTGAAGATCCAACGGTTAGATTTTCAGATATGTGTAAAACAAAATTAGTGAAAAGCAGCGCCAGTGCATCGAGACGACCTGAAACGTCGTTTAATTAAATATGGCCGTTTTAAATTAAATAAAAATGGCGATATATCGTTATAAAATACTATAGACGATATAGAGTGGAAATAAACCAATTTCGTTGTGTTTGCTTGATATGTGATGGTTGAATGTATTTGACGTGAAAATTATAACTAAATAACTGAAATGTGAATGTTGAATAGTCCAACCATGTGATTAATTGATTTGAAAATCTAAATATACGTGGGTTATTTGAAAAGGCCAAGTTTATCTCATTTCAAATAATCGATCGACGTTGAGAAGTCGAAGAGTCGAAGACGGCTGAAGACCGACGATCTCCATATTGGATGGATGGGCGCTACTGATGCTCGTGATTGGAGTAGCTACCATGAAGGAATTGAAGTAGTAGCCGTCCAAACATACTGTTGATTGTACGGATATGCGAGGAATTGGTGCCTCCGGTTTCGTTCAGACCCAGAATGGACTTGTAAATGGACTGTGTGTCTGACATTGGATTTTGTTCTGTGTTGATTGATCTCTATCAAATATATATCTGTTTGGCGGCGGAGAATTTATTCTCTTGCTTAACGCCCTTCTCTGAGACGTACGAGCTCAGAGGTTATGTATTGACAGAAATCAGTCGCATGGAGTGGATTTCCTGTGTGGCACGCCTAAGTGGCATATGATCAAGGCTTCTGTTGCAAAGCAAAGTCTTGTGGTTGATGATCAAAGCATGGTCTGTGTGACGTAGCTTTGTGTATAACGTGAATTCGTGAGCCTCACACCTCAGTATGAGTTAAAAATGGGAGAGTGACTGCAGGGAGAGCACGACGTTTCTTTCTAGCTAAGGTGGTGTCAGTGACCTACCAGCCCTGACATTATATATACTTTTCACCTGTGTGGTTGTTGGATTGCGAGGCGCCTCGATATAGGTCTGTAAGGACCGGGAAACGTGTGTTCAGGAATTGCCAATCCTCAAAAGTAAGAGAGGACCGGCCCTGAAGATCCAAGGATCGTAGTGGGGTCCTGGGACATTTGCTAGAGTGTCTCGAATCGGAGAGGAGCTTGCCCCTTGCCTCGACTCATGAAGGAATCCAATTTCCAATACGAAATATGCGGATGTGATTGTATTACTAGTATGGAGACATAGTGGTATGGGTCATTTATGCCGCCTATGATTGATATTTATGATTGAAATCGCTTT
This sequence comes from Allium sativum, assembly GCA_030737875.1. NCBI lineage: Eukaryota > Viridiplantae > Streptophyta > Magnoliopsida > Asparagales > Amaryllidaceae > Allium > Allium sativum. Next base: position 90,848,513 of record CM060920.1, read on the forward strand.
TGAAACATATATACACTAGTAATAATATCAAGCACTTTTGTTTTATTCGTATGAAGCATTTTTGGCCATTATAAGGTAAAAACTCTATCCTCCGGCTTGCGTTGCATTGTGTGATGGGACCTGAGTCTTATAATGGCTTCATTTTATAAAAAGCATTGCGATGATTTAATCATTTACTTTATTTCATGCACTAGCACTCATTGGAGTAAACCCGTTCCGCGAAAGTGGCGTGGTCCTTTGATTTGCCTTATTATTGTTGTTAATAAGTTGAGTAGATTTCTCATACCAGTCCCATGACTGACTCGTAGTTTGTTTCACCTTGCAAACTCGGGTGCCCTTATTTCCACACGGGCAGCCTAGTTACAGGTTTCTGACGCACCTTTTGGCTCATGGCGAGGCTTGACTACACCGTGCTGACTTGGATTTTCTCCGCCATTATTGTATCTATATTATGATTCCGCCATTGGCGATGTAGACTGATCTTTATTTTGAGTACCCTTTATGTATGATTCCGCCATTGGCGATGGTGACTGATTATGTATCATTATGCACTAAGTTGTATCCTATACTGTGCTTCTCTGATGTGATGATATCTATATGATTCCGCTGTCATATGTGTGTAAATTATTCTATTTTTTGTTTATGCTATTATCTGTGATTTGCTAATGATGATTAACATGTTATATTCCAATGATTATCCTTAACACCGTGTCACGGGGTTTTGGGGTCGTCATAGTTGGTATCAGAGCTTTGGTTAACCTTAGTTCTGGAGTCTAACACATTAAACACTTCATCAAAATAGAATCAGTAGTATTCTAAGGCGAGTCGCTCATTAGAGATAGGACTAGTAAAGTCCTAGAATGAGCCGAGCAGAATAGCACAAAAACAATTGATCAGTCCATCGTTATCTTTCCGTAAAATTTTCTGCTTAACTATGCAATAGACTATCATTTCTGTTAGCTGACTTTTTCTTGCTTATACAGAATTTGACAAATGGCTACCAGAGCAGCCGCCGCTAGAGGAGGCTGTGCCGGCCGAGGCCGAGGAAGGGGAGAAGTCCCAGCTCAAGAAGGACCTTTGATACAACCTCCGGCAGCTCAATACTTCGAGCTTGACCGTGTAGCTAAGAGATATAAAAACTTAGGAGGCAAGACCTTCTCGGGAACTGGCACCGTAATAGAGGCCCTTGCATGGCTCAAAACATGCGAGAAAATTCTTGAAGGCCTAAGGCTCGGAGATGAAGACAAAGCTATTATGGGCGCCTGGCTTATGTAGGAACAAGCTGAACTATGGTGGGAATCTCTCACCGCCAGGAATAGAGAAGCTGGAAGAACATGGGATGGATTTAAAGAACTCTTCAAGGAGAAATATGTCCCCGAACAAGCTTTAGAACGAATGCACGATGACTTCGCCAATCTCCAGCAGGGAGATCTTTCCGTGCAGGATTATCTCAATAAATTTACACTGTTGTCGCCCTATGCTCCGGAGCTCGTCGCCACTGCGAAATCCAAAAATAAGAGGTTTATCCTTGGGCTAAGACGACAATATCATGATAGAGCCATGGTCCATGTCAAGCTGGAATTCAACGAACTGGTGGAAATGACATGCAACTATGAAGACCTTGATCAAAGGCATTTGGATCAGGATCGCGCTAGAAGCCAAGCCGGAAACAAGCGCAAGCCTGCTGTAAATCAAGGCGAGTCAAGCCAAGCAGCATCTTCAAAACCTCAGACTGGCAAGCCGCCAAGAGGAAATTGCTTTAACTGTGGTAAGCCGGGGCACTACTCAAACGTCTGCACAGCTCCGAAGAGGCAGAAGACAAACTCTCAAGGCTCGAGCCAAGGCTCCCAGAACCCTCGCTCGTGCTTCAACTGTCGCAAGACTGATCATCTAGTCAAAGACTGTCCTTTGCTGAAGAAAGCTACAGTAGCTCACGTCTATGACGGGTCGAGCTCGCCAGCTGCTTCCGATGGAGCAGGTAAACCTGATGTTTTGGGAGGTACCCTTACCATTAAAAATATTCCTGTTTCTGTATTGTTTGACACAGGTGCATCGCGTAGTTTTATTGCTAATAACACAGTGCACAAATTAAAGTTAAAACAGAGAAAGCTTAAAGAATCGGCTGAAGTACATAACCCGATAGGGGGTCCCGTTACTCTCAGTTCCTATTGTAGAGTGCCAGTCTCTTATTCTTCCTACAAGTTTCCTTTTGATTTAATCGTTATGGATTTTCCCGAATTCGATATTATTCTCGGGCTGGATTGGTTAACGAAATACGAAGCCGAGGTAAATTGTGCAGAAAGAATCGTTAAAATTCGAATGAAGCTTGGATATATTACGGTACCCTGTCATGGTTCGAATCCGAATAGAGAAGAATTTTGGTCGGCATTAGAACTTATCCCCACTTCCATAGAAAAGATTCCGATTGTTAGGAACTATGCGTATGTGTTTGAAGAAGTTGAAAACTTACCTCCGGAAAGAGAAATAGAATTCTGAATCGATCTAATTCCCAATGCCAGACCAGTGGTACATCCAATTCGCAGAATGACTCCGAAAGAAAAAGAAGAATTAGGCGATCAAACTCGTCAACTGTTGTGGAAGGGTCTAATTAGACCTAGTTTTCTAATTGGGGTGCAGCTGTTGTGTTTGTCCCAAAGTCAGACGGTACTCTTCGATTATGCGTTGATTACCGAGACCTCAACAAACAGACGCTCAAAAATAAATATCCATTACCCCGCATCAATGATTTGCTAGACCAATTGAATGGGGCGAAAGTATTTTCCCGAATGGACCTAGCTACAGGTTTTCATCAATTGAGAATAGCAGAAGAGTGTGTTCCTTTGACAGCTTTCAGAGGTCCAGACATATTTTATGAATGGTTAGTAATGTCGTTTGGCCTATGCAACGCTCCAGCATACTTTGTCGATCTAATGAATAGAGTGTTCAGGGGAGTTCTGAATAAATTTGTCCTCGTATTTATCGATGATATTTTAATCTACTCCAAATCAAAACACGAGCATGAAAAACACTTAGAACAAGTATTGGAGATTCTAAGGAAGAACGTCTTCAAATCCAAATTCTCTAAATGTGTCTTTTGGCAAGAAGAAGTCAAATTTCTTGGCCATGTCGTGTCAGAGAAAGGAATTTCTGTTGACCCAAGCAAAATAACAGCGATTCAAGACTGGAAACAACCCACTACTCCCACGGAAGTTAGAAGTTTTATGGGGTTGGCTAGTTATTATCGAAAGTTCGTTAAGGATTTTTCGAAGATATCCGGTCCGTTAACGAAGCTCACAAAGAAACATGAGAAGTTTAAGTGGACTTCCGACTGTGAAGAAGCTTTCCAGGAATTGAAATTGAAACTAACCACTGCTCCAGTGTTGACTATTATTGATGGCAATCAGGATTTAACTGTTTGGACAGATGCTTCTATTAGAGGTCTTGGTGCAGTGTTAATGCAGAGGGGGCAAGTAGTCGCTTATGTAAGCCGCCAACTGAAACCGCATGAGAAAAATTATGTGACTCATGATCTTGAGTTGCTAGCCATCGTTTTTGCCTTGAAAATCTGGAGGCATTATTTATTGGGCGAGAAATTTATACTTTACATGGATCATCAATCATTGAAGTATTTACATACTCAGAAAGATCTGAATCTGAGACAGCAGCGTTGGCTAGAATTTCTTGCAGCGTATGATCTTGATATCCTGTACACGCCAGGGAAAGCTAACGTTGTAGCGGATGCGCTTAGTAGAAAAAAACCGCAATCATTGCCAATCTTATAATTACACCTGGATTGATTGATAGAATATCTGTTCTTCAGAAAAGTGACAATTTTGTGAAAGAGATGGTAAAAAGGATTCAAAGGGGCGAAGGCTCCAGTTTCCAAGTGGATAGTGAAGGAGTTCTGAGGCTGAATAGAAGAATATGTGTTCCCGACATTCCCGAGCTCAAAAGAGAAGTGCTGGATGAATGCCATAAATCCAAATTTTGCATCCACCCCGGTGTGAGTAAAATGTACAACGATATCAAATGCACTTTCTGGTGGAAGGCAATGAAAAGAGATATTTCTTTGTATGTTAGCAGATGCCCTACTTGTCAATTGGTCAAAAGTGACCAACAGAAGCTAGCTGGACTGTTGCAACCGTTGGAAGTCCCAGGTTGGAAATGGGAACAGATTTCCATGGATTTCATAGATGGTTTGCCGCGAACCAGGAAAGGTAATGACAGCATTTGGGTAATCGTAGATCGTTTCACGAAGACTGCCCATTTTATACCTGTCAGATCCAATAGAACCGCTCAAAGTCTGGCACAGATATATTTCAAAGAAATTGTTAAGCTGCATGGAATTCCCATCAGCATAGTCAGTGATAGAGATCCCCTATTTACTAGCAAATTCTGGGAGGCTTTCTAGACAGAATTAGGAACGAAACTGAATATGAGCACCGCTTATCACCCTCAAACAGATGGCTAAACTGAGCGGGTGAATAGAATTCTAGAAGATTTATTGCGGGCTTGTATAATTGATTTTGGTGGGTCATGGGAAGATCACTTACATTTGGCAGAAGTCTCATATAACAATAGCTATCAAGCAAGTTCGGGAATGTCGCCATTTGAAGCATTATATGGCAGACCCTGCAGATCTCCAGCATGTTGGGTAGAACCTGGCAACAGACTTGTGTTAGGACCCGATATGATTAGAGAAGCATCTGATAAAGTCGACTTCATTAAAAAGCGTTTGAGAACCGCCCAAAGCCGACAGAAAAGTTATGCAGACTCTAGAAGGAGAGATTTGACATTTGCTGTTGGTGATCATGTTTATTTGAAAGTTTCTCCGATGAGAGGAGTAATCAGATTTGGCAAGACCGGGAAGTTGGCACCGAGATTTATTGGTCCCTTTCCTATACATGAACGAATTGGAACTCTTGCTTATAGGGTTCAATTGCCAGATTGGTTGCCTGGAGTGCACGATGTATTTCACGTATCTCAACTTAGAAGACATGTGCATGATCCGGATCTTGTGGTAGAAGAAGCAGCGCAACAGGATATAGACATAACTCCAGAACTATCACTCAGAAGAGAGCCATTAAAGATTGTTGGCAAAGAAACTAGAGAACTTAGAAGCAAAAAGGTTCATTTAGTTAAAGTGCAGTGGAGCAGTGATCCTAGAGAGTGTACTTGGGAGACCGAGGAAAGCATTAAGCAAGCTTACCCCAAATGCAGAGTGGATATCTCTGACTAACTCCGGTGCAAGGTACCTTTATAATACTTTGCATTTACATTTTATTTCCTACTTTACTGTTGTTCCCTTTTCGAGGACGAAAAGTTTTAAGTGGGGGAGATTGTAATAACCCGGAAAATACGAGCCAATTTAAAATTTTTAGATTGGTGATTTCACAGGAATTTGAGCAATTGAAATAGAATATTTCAATAAAATATGGAATTAGAAATAGTGAGTCAGTTTGAAAATTTGAATTCAAACTTTGACTGACTGTGCAGGGTGGAAAATATAACGGATTTTAGCGAAACCAAAAATATTTAAATCTGTTAGTCAATACCTTTCTAACGAATCTGAAAAATCGAAGTTTCATAACGAGAATCAAAAGTTATGGCCGAATGAATTTTCGGAATGGTCGCCATATAGAATATATAGCCCTGGAAAATTGATATTTTGCATACGACCTCGGAATTCGACGAAACCACTTTTGTTGGGTCCGGGATGTCAAACTATTGCTAGGTTTCAAATTTCATAATTTTTGAAGCTAGTATGTGAGCGTGGCAAAAGAAAATGTGTTTGGTCAATTTCTGTTAAATTGGATCGACCCGAAAATGGCCATTTTTCAAACGATCTCAGAATTCGACGAAACTACTTTTTTGTAGTTTTAATACATCAAAGTACATAAAAGAAGCAAAATTCCCCAAAATAAAACATAGCCATAGTAGCAAGGATAGGATCTTGAGCCATACATCTAAGCAGCTCCAACAAAAAGAAAGCAGAATCACAGTTAAGCCTAAGTATTCCTATCCTGAGAACCTAAGGGGGGGGGGAGAAAGAAGAGGAAACAAAAAGGGTCAGACGTAATGTCTGGAAAATCTAGTTACATTTAGCAAGTAAATAAGTAAAAGTAGCATGATAGGCATATAAAGTGAATAAGAAAGATAACACCATAAAGGGTAAGTATGACATGGTAAACATAATAGAGTGCATATGCTTCTCTAATGATTACTGTGTACTAATACTAGTATAACCAGAATGAGATGATCCCAATAACTATAAGAGGTAGACTTAGGCATACGTCTAGATGTATCCTAACCACTACCCTAATCGACTGGATCCTTACTCCATGTAGATACTTTGTGCCGGCCCCACCATAGGATGTATCACGTCCTATAGTGGCAACCCTTCGCTGATATGCACAGCCATATCTATAGGCGTTACCCTGGCCCATGCACACACATGTCCCCGGTCGGTTTTCGCCGCCCACACCGTCCTCCTCGTTTGGATCTCTTACATTCAGCCCAGTAAGCGTGCCCCAACTCCGACCTAGTTCGGAGTACTCGTTTGATAACTATTAAGGGTTACTGACTTAATGGGTCCTATACAATATGATACAAGCTCTCCCCCTGCCTTGTATCCCCATTAGGACTTCCATCGGTTATGTATACCACTAGGTGTCTTTGATTACACAACCCTATCATTTCTACAAGTTATGCTTACCCTAAAAAGGTGTCTTTAATTAAATGACTCTAATATTTCCATCGGTTATGTATACCACTTGATGTCTTTAATTGCATAAACCTTCAGGTTAAGTTTGTGGGCCTATATGTAAATATTACCCACTCCCTCAGATTTACTTAACCCACCCACTGTTCAACCAGTTTACTTAACCCCAACTTAACTTTATATTCATACAATTCCATGTGGGTTCAACTAGGTTAATCATTCAAGGTTTATTACCATATTTTCATTTATGGTTACAGTATGCTAGACCTCCCACATTAATCCTACCATTTGTGGATACTGGACCTGCCGGGCGGGTCCTGGCAAACTTATTCCACAAATCGGGCTTAACCTCGTGTCTATGCACGTCTCATATTTGTGCACCTAGACCTCTCACATTAGATACACCACTTGTGGTTACTGGATGTGTTGGGCGGTTCTGGGCCTAACCTCGTGTCTAGGCGCAGTTACACTTTCTAATTACTGTAATCCTAGGTATTTCATTATTAGCTAATTTTCACCTATGTCGTTATAGGTTATAGGTTTCATTCCCCTTTTCCTTCTTAGTGAATTATATGCCCAAATTCACGTACCTATACATTATTCCAATTATGCCAATTTTCACCTTTTTACCCGTTATGCTCAAATTCCCAATTCATAAGATATGCCCAATTTCAATGTTTTCCCCACTCAATTCCAAACTAATGTAATCACATAATTAAGCGGCATGCCTAGGCTCGATAGTAGCCTGGCTATATAAAATAAAATAAAATAAAAGGGAACGGGTGAAGGGAAGATGACAGAGATAATTATTCTAACAGAATTGACATAAACTTATGATGGCATAATGATAAGATGGACTTATAAGCACAGATCGGTGAACTTGTGATAATAAAACAGGTTCTAACATAGTAGGGTTGTCATAATAGGCATGATTAGATCTAAATAAGGATTTAGATGTCCAACTAATGACAGATCCAAATTAACTTCAAACATAATAGGTAAAAGATGATCTAAATAGATTATATCTATAATTAGGAGTAGATCTGACATGATAAAGATTTAGATCCAAGTCGTAGTTAATTCAGAATATTATAGGTTTCACAAATTACAATAAATCTGATATATTCAGTCGCAGGGATAGATCCAAATTCCAGTCATATCATGTTTTACTTTTAACTATTTAAATCTAAAAGTAACTTAAAACTCACAATGTTAGGATCTAAAGAAATAGAAGGAGAAAAGCAGTTGATGAATCTCAGATCTACACTTGAATCTCTAAATTTGATTGTAGAAGAAGAAAGAGCTTTGATTCAGTCCAGGCACCAGCAGGACTTAGGCCTCCATTGATATTCAATGTGAGAAAACTAGAAAATGAAGCCGTATATATAGCTGCCAGCCCCTAGAATTTGACTGCCACCTCAGCCCTTAGGGGGCCGACCCCCCTTTAGGGGTTCAACACAAGGGTCGACCCCTGGGTCGACACCCACCTAAGCGGTCGACTCCCCTGGGGCGGGAATTTTACTGCCTCTTTGCTTTTGATTTTTGAACGGTTTTCTGATTTCTGATTCAATTACATATATATATATATATTTCTCTGGCGCGTATACAAACTTCAAACCCTCGTAACTTCTTCATATGTTGTCCATTTTATGCAAACCAAATGTCTACCTTGACCAGAATTTCGAGACGAACGCAATGACACAGTCTGTTTCCCTTAGTTCTAAATATTAAATTAATTACTATTTTAATATTTCCTCTTTTAGTATTGTTTAAATTACAAGGTGTTACATTCTCTTCTACTCAAAGGATTTCGTCCCCAAAATCTCCAAGTTAAGAAGAATGTATTTCCTACAATCCATCATCCATCTACTCATCCACCAATCACAGGCATCCATTGTACTTAAAGGCTTCTAATGCTTATATGAACATATGCAAAGGTGTGTGTATATGTCCCAATACTAATGCGAAGATCAAGCGGTCTACTAATTCAGTCGACCTCCTTAACGCAATGTATGTTAGTGTCATGAATCCAACATGTATTCAACAATCCTATCATAACATGTAAGTTCTACATGGGTGCACAAACATTCGTCCAAATGCAAATCCATATGATGATACATTCAATTTCATATATAAAAAGAGAAGAAAATGCACACACATCCATATGCAATATGAGAGTGGTTGAGCCGATCTAATGCCTAATGTGTGTATATGCATCCACGAGCAACCATTAGCAAACACTTGCACCCACTTGCATCCAACAAACATAACATGTCTCAAACACATGTTTACATCCATGGGATTCCTACTTAAAGGTCGAAGATTCTTTTGATAGGGCATACTTAAATGATAGAAACAAGCATAAATAAAAGATTTGGAAAAGGAGGTTAAGATCATACCCTCGAAAAGAAAAGGATATAAAGCACGAATCTTGTCTTCGGTCTCCCGAGTTGTATCCTCTAGGTTATCTCCCCACCGAACCGTCACCAACTTGATTTCTTTATTGCGTAGTTTCTTAACTTCTGATCCAAGAATACGGGAAGGAATTCGTTTGACTGTCGCCTCCCGTTCCACCTCTACTTCTTCCAATATACTTGGCTCAACTACTTATGTTGTATCATGGAAGCACTTCCGCAAATGAGGAAGAAGGAAAATATCACGAATGCCAGATAGTCTCTTTAGTAGCTTTACTCTATAGGCCATTTGGTCAATCCTTTCTTTTATGGGAAACGACCTTACGAATCTTGGTGCCAACTTCCCTACAGATCCGAAGCGAACCACATTCCTCAAAGGTGACACTTTAATGAAAACCATATCTCCTACTTCAAAATCAATGTCAGTTCTTCTCTTGTCTACGTAGTATTTCTGCCTATCTTGAGCGGTCTTCATTCGTCGTCGGATAAGATCAATCTTCTCGGACGTTTCCCTAACCATATCAGGTCCAAGTAATAGTCTTTCTGTAGAGTCCCACCAACAAGTTGGTGATCTACAGAGTCGTCCGTACAATGCTTCGGAGGGTGACATACCAATTTTAGCTTGATAAATGTTGTTATAGGCAAACTCTACTAAAGGAAGATGCTCTTCCCAAGTCCCTCCAATGTCTAGGATACACAGCCTCAAAAGATCTTCTAGGACTCTGTTCACCCTCTTCGTCTGCCCATCGGTCTGAGGATGATAAGCGGTGCTCAAACGTAACTGTGTACCTAATGCTTCTAGCAAACTCCTCCAAAATTCACTAGTGAAGATGGGGTCACGATCGCTTATGATGCTGGAAGGTACTCCATGAAGACGAACTATCTCTCGAACATATATTACTACCAACCATGTTGTCGTTATTTTACTCTTAATTGGAATGAAATGGGCGCTCTTAGTAAGTCTATCTACTGCCACCCAAATACTGGTGTTGCCTTTCTTTGATCTAGGCAAACCACCTATGAAATCCATAGAGACGCACTCCGACTTCCATTGTGGAACCTCCAAAGGATGAAGTAAACCACCGGGCTTCCTTTGCTCGGCTTTGACTTGCTGACAAACTAAACATTGAGAAACAAACTCTTCCACATCTTTCTTCATCCAGCCCAAAAAAATCCTCTTCATGTCCCTGTACATCTTTTCACTACCTGGATGAATAGTCATCTTAGAATGATGGGCTTCTTCTAGGACTGCCTTTAGCAAACTTCCAATTTGGGGGAAAACAAAGCCTTTCATCTCTTCGCAACCACCCTTTATCGTCAATGTAATATCTATTGAGGTGACTGAAAGTCTCCCCTTTCCAAAGCCTATCCAAATTGTCTGAAATATGTGGATCATCTCGCTGCGAAGCTCCTATCTGATCCATAAAGGTAGGACGAATTTCTAGTAATGCTAACAAACCATCCAATAATTCGGTGGAGGGCCTAAAATCAAAATTCGATATGAACTCCAAGCTTTTCCTTTCCACAAATAAAGGATTTAAAGTCATCCTCTGTCAAGTCAATGCGTCTGCCACCACATTACCCTTGCCAAGGGTATAAGCAATCTCTAAATCATAAGAAGCTAGGAACTATGTGAGAACCCGTTACTTCCCCGTGAAGGAAAGAGCGGATACTTTGAGAACAACACACAAAAGAATGCAGACGGAAGAACATTTCATTGTTATTACAACAATTCCATCAGATACAAGAATATATAGAGTATAAATGAATAAATTACATTCGATAAATATCAGAGATTACAATAAATTACATAGCAGCGGAAAATAATACAAAGCACAACTGAAGGTGATATACGGATACAGAGCTCTCCGGATATCATTCCAGCTGTAAACCAGGATCCGGTGAATATAAATCTGCAAAACCAAAACTACTAGCTGCCCGTGCGGAAAATAGGGGCACCCAGAGTTTAGGTTAAAACAATAAACTCCAGGTGAGTCATGTGACTGGTGTGAGAACTAAAACTGTTATTAATATTAGTTTTAAAGTTAGGTATCAAGGGACCACGCCGTATAATACGGAACGGGTTTCCTCCCAAGAATATCAGTGCATAGAACAAACAGCGCAATGCTAAATAAAGAAAAATGAAGCTGTTATAAGACCCAGGTCCCATCACACAATGCAACGCAAGCCGGAGGATAGGGTTTTCCCTTATAACAGCCAAGGCATGCCTGATACGTTTAAAACACATTATTTGATACTATTATAAGTGTATAGTGTCAAAACATTTTCAATCATAAATATCAATCATAAGCGGCATAGCTACCATCTACTATGTCGCCATACTAGTTCTACAATTAAAACCGCAATACACGTATTGGAAATTGGATTTCCGTTATGAGTCGAGGCAAGGGGCAAGCTCCTCTCCGCTTCGAGACACTCTAGCAGATGCCTCAGGACTACACACTCTGGGCAACCCCGGATTCGGCTGGGCCGGTCCTCACTTACGTTAGAGGATTAGTTATTCCTGAACACACGTTTCCCGGTCCTTACAAACCTATATCGAGGCGCCTCGCATCCAACAACCACAAAGGTGAAAAGTATATAAATGTCAGGGCTGGTAAGTCACTAACACCACCAAAGCTAGAAAGAAACGTCGTGCTCTCCCAGCGGTCCGTATCCCGTTTTTGACTCATACCGAGGTGTGAGGCTCGCGAATCCACGCTAAACACAAAGCTATGCCACGTAGGCCGTGCTTTGATCATCAACCACAAGACTTTGCTTTTCAACAAAAACCTTGATCCATGCAACTCAGCGTGCCACATAGGCAGTTCATGCCATGCGATTGATATCTATCGATATATAACCTCTAAGCTCGTATGTCTCAGAGAAGGGCGTTAAGCAAGAGAATAAATTCTCCGCCGCCAAACAGATATATATTTAACAGAAATCAATCAACACGAAATAAAATCCAATGTCAGACACACAATCCATTTACCAGTTCGTTCTGGGTCTGAACGAAACCGGAGGCACTTTCCTCGCATATCCATCGATCTCCAAGTACGTCTGGACGACCACCAACTGATTCCCTCATCTTGGGTGTACAGCCCAATCAAGATCATCAGTAATCACCCAAACGATGTGAAGACTTCCGGTCTTCAACCACCGTCTTCATCTTCGACATATCGTCGAATCGGTTATTCAGAATGGGTGTAAACCCGGACTTTCCGAACAACCCACGTATATTTAAAACAAATGTTACACAAACACAACATACGCCTCATTCCAATTCATTAGTCACTAACCGCAAATTAGCAAGAGAACAATTTCCCAAATATTAACCCCGAAGGCCGAAACCAACATCAGATCAATATCCAGGAGACCACTCATCTTAACTAATCTACAACTAGTTTCTAAATTTCAATTCTTAGGGAAGGATTCCCATTAATTTTATCCAAGATAAATTCTTTAAAATTTATCCTTAAATCTTCCTTTGGATGTCATTTCAAACCAAATTATGGTTTTCCAAACTAGTCGAGATTAGCGAACCACACCGAAGTAATTATTTATTTTATTTCCCAATCCCAACCTATTCATCCCATGAAGCAAAACTGGTAATACTCCATGTCTAAAACCGTGGTGTTATCGGTAAGATTAATTACCATTTCACGTTCAAATCTAATTAAAGATTTAACTACCGCTTTGGAGCAAAACTGGTGATACTCCATTCTCGCTCATTTCAATATTTGATAATTTAGATTATCAATCCACATTTCAATCTAATTGTAGATTCATTAAAACTCCTTTTTCTGGGTTAAAGAACTAATGTCATTTAAAACACAGTTCACGACAAACCCAAATCACATTCTATTTATTATCGGGTTAAAGAACAAGTGTTGTTTAATACACTGTTCACGATAAACCCATTTCAAATCCAATCAAATATATTAGAAATTCCGATTATTTAAAACCCCTTTTTAAATCTAATTTATTTATTTAAAAATAATTGGGTTTTAAATTTAGTTCAAAACTAGTTCATTTCGATAAAAATCCATTTTTATCTTTTCAAATATGGAGTTTTTCACCCCAATTTTTCGCAAATCATTTCTTATGATTTTACACAAATTATTACTATTTTTAATAATTTTATCAAGGCCCGTACAGTCGATTTCCATCAACGGCCATCGAACTGCACTTATAGCGACCTTTTTCAAATTTGATTTGGACGTATCTCCAAATCCAACCGTTAGATTTTGAATTTCTAATATTCGTTAAAAAGCACTTTTCGATACGAACCCAACGGTTCTGGTTTTAGGAGAATCCGACGGTCGGATCTCCCGTAATGTCCGTTTGAAATAAATGGTCGAAATTCACGAACTGCCGCGGCGCGGCGCGTTCTATTCAGGCCATTATATTATATATAAAATATATATAATATATATTTCGTCGATTACTATTTAAAACGAATTTTAGGAATAGTTTTAAATTCGTTTCAAAAACAAATTCAACTTCCATTTCAATTCAAATCAAAACTGAATTTTTCCTTATAAATTCGTTTTAAATTTCATTACAATTCAATTCTAATTTAAATTCAGTTTGAATTCATTATATATTCAATTCAATCCAATTCGAATTCGTTTTCTATTCAATTTAATTCGAATTCGTTATCTATTCAATTCAATTCGAATTCATTATTTATTCAATTCGAATTCAATTTGTTTTTTATTCAATTCAAATTCAATTGATTTTCTATTCTATTCAAATTCAATTGATTTTCTATTCAAATTCAATTGATTTTCTATTCTATTCAAATTCAATTGATTTTCTATTCTATTCAAATTCAATTGATTTTCTATTTGAATCAAATTCATTTCGTTTTCTATTTGAATCAAATCCATTATATATTCAATTTCGCAATCACTTTTCGATATTCATTTTAAAATGAATAAAATCGATATAAATATCGTTCACGTCAAAATGGCGTCAATCTAATCAACACGGCTTCATATATTTCTATTTTCAAATATTCTAATTCAAATATTTCTTATTATCAAAATATTTCTATTTCAAATATTTCTATTTCAAATATTTCTTATTTCAAATATTTCTTATTATCAAAATGTTTCGTTCAACACATGACTAATCTCAACGGATGAGTACAGTCAACACATGAACCTTTATTTTATATTGATAAAGATGTAAATTTTATTATTAAAATATTTCGTTCAACACATGACTAATCTCAACGGATGAGTACAGTCAACACATGAACCTTTATTTTATAATATTCTTTATTTTCTAAATTGGAATGAGGCCCAATAATTCACCATATAATGTCAATTATATGGATTTTCATACATCACACCTATATAATTGCATTGAAAAATAATCAACCATCAACCAAAGTGCACTACACTGTATAAGCATCAAATATAGATATTTAACGCTTATAACAGCCTGTCAATCAATCGATCGACATATTTAATCAGTCAGGATGAGTGAACTTCAAATTTCATCCCAACACCCGTGTGGGGTTTCAAACAATCAAACACAGATTTTATTTGTGCAGTTGGGCGATGTGTAAAATTTATCGTCCCAATCAATGTCAGTCAAATCAGTGTACATAAACAAACCGTCCGGTTTGTAAATGAATACTTATTTATTCACATTCACTATATTCATATTCACGTTAAAAATTATATTTTTAACGATAAAACATTTTATTCTAACATATGAATTTCTATTCAGTTCATTCTTTAAATAAAATGATATTTTTATTTTTCTAACTTATTTTAGAAAATTTCGGCGGCATAACGGCACGATACTAGAAACGGGACGAGGCCTAGCCTTATCCCCGGTCTAGTGAAGGCCCACGCCATTCACAAATCAATCCAATCAATTTCATTTCACCAAACAATCAATTTCAATCAAATAATCTAACTAATTTTTGAAATCAAACAAACAAGTCCATGGTCTGTGGACGATTGTGTCGGGTGCTACTATACACCGTCTGCATCCTAGTATATATTTAACTAGAAAAAGAAATTGAAAGGTGAGAAATTCTCACCAATAGCTATCCAATCATCTTGACTCTTCTTTGATTGAAATCTTCATCGTTATCGCATTTTTGTCATCTTCGTTGCTGTAGCCACTACATATGTAAAAATCGAATTTTTACTTCCCTATTCAATATATAAAAATCGAATTTTTATTATACTATTCAATATATAAAAATCAAATTTTTATTATACTATTCAATATATAAAAATCAAATTTTTATTACCTCGCTATATGGATAAAAATTCCATTTTCACACCGCTACTATATAGATAAAAATTCTATTTTTACCTCTCTATTCTCTATATAAAGATCTCGCCTTTTCAACTATAAAGATTTCGCCTTTTCAAATATAAAGATTTCGCCTTTTCAAATATAAAGATTTTGCCTTTTCAAATATAAAGATTTCGCCTTTTCAACTATAAAGATTTCGCCTTTTCAACTATAAAGATTTCGCCTTTTCAAATATAAAGATTTTGCCTTTTCAACTATAAAGATTTCGCCTTTTCAAATATAAAGATTTCGCCTTTTCAACTATAAAGATTTCGCCTTTTCAAATATATCATTATAAAAATAACATTTTTATTTTTCTACACATATAAAGATGATATTTTTATATTCTCTATCTCATAAAGATTGCATTTTTATAGTTCCTACTATGTAAAAATCATATTTTTAAACCACTACATAGGTAAAAATCACACCTTTCTCCATTTAAAATATCGTCTTTTTACTTAGTTAAAAATCTAATCTTTTCCTACGAATAAAATCACGACTTTTATTTATAAAAATTCTATTTTTATTTCGCCTTCATTCATATAAAAATCGAATTTTTATGTCGCTAGTCCACATATAGAAATCAAATCTGTACATGTATAGAAATCATCACTTTCATATGAATGAAAATCGTATTTTTTCCTAGTTAAAAAATCAAACCTTTCATGTTAAAAAAAACAATCTTTACTTTGTTTTCAAAACGATAAAAATTTATCTTTACTTTGTATTTATAAACTGATTTTTAAAAAAAATCTGAAAATCACCTGTAAATAAAATACACAACTAAAAATAAATAAAACAAAAATAATTAAAAGTAAAAACTTACTTTTCAATTCGGTTTACTGTGGAGGACGGGGCTTGGCTTGCTGGAGTCGGAAGTGGTGCTAGGGACGTCGCGGGTTAGGGTTCCGGCAAAGCGAGGGTGGCGAGGTCTGTGCGTGGGCGGTGGGTGGTGGATCGTGGTTCGATTTGAGGGGGTCCAGGGTTCTGGGTGCGTGCAGAGAAGGGGGAAAGTGGGAAGGAGAAGAAGAGGAAGAGGGGGCCAGTCGTCGACGGTGGGCGGCGCTGCTCGCCGAAGGGAGGGGTCGCCATCGATGGCGGCGCCTGGCGGAGGGGTGACGGGAAGCAGTTCGTAGGTTTTTTTTATTTCTTCATTCTGTAATGAATTCGAAAATGTAACACCCCGTAATTTGAACATAAAAATTCACAAATTAAAGTATACTTAATTAAGTGAAATGGGTTGCGCAGAGAATTATATATATATTGATATATATATAATTGAAAATTTAATAAATAAATATGCAAAAATGTTCAAAACAGCGAATTGGGAGAGGGGAATAACCGAACCGGCCGATTTTTGAGGTCGACCCGAGCCTGTTGGGTCGACTAGGGGTTAATCCAGGGTGTTTGGCTGTCAACCCGTGGGCCGATTCGCTCGAATGCAGATTTTGCATTTGAATGGTTCTCATGGTTCAGCTTTAATCTAAAGGCCCTAAATGGTTCCTACATGTGACTTCTTCCCCAAGACATGCTTTAAAGGCTAGGATTGGTTCTAGGGTTTATCCTATGGCTAAAACTATCCTAGTCTTCTATAAAAAGACCCCTAACCCTCTCCTAAAACCCTCATAAATTGATCTTACAACTAAACTATGCCAAAATGATTCCTCATCATAACCTCCACTTCAACCCATGGCCTCCATCTTCTTCTTCATGATAGCTTAAGTGTTCTAAGCTAGTTTCAAAGTAAAGGAGCCTCTTTTCTTCATTCATGAGAGATTCTATGATCATTTGAGTGATTTCATGTTTGTATGAGAGTTCATAAGTTGCATTCTAGCCAAAGTTGCAACCTTTTCTTGACCAAAAAGCAAGGATCTTGCATGAGAGCTCATAAGCTTCATTCAAAGCCAAAGTTGAAACCTTTCTTCTTCAAAGCAAGGATTTTTATTGATATTTGCTCAAGGGTTTCATTTGGAGCTTGTTCTTTTGGGGTTTTTGGGTGATAGCATGAATGGCTTCGTCTCAATCTTTGTTTTATATGTTGATTTGTGCCTTCATAGCATTGTAAGCCCCCTCCTACTCTTAGATATTAACTATAAAGTTAAATGAATGTTGCAAGTTTGGGTTTGATCATTAAGTATGATACATGCTATCATGTTATGCAAGTCTATAAAGTCATTACCTTGATCTTGTGGGTTAAAAGCTATAACCTTTATGTTGAAATGTTGCATTATGCAACATGAGAACCCTCATAACCTTTAGGTTAACTTGCATATGAAGTCATAACCCTTATGTGATGTTATATGCGAGTTACTTGTCATCATTTCATGTCATCTATGACCATGTATCACCTATTTTCCAAGTTTGAATGTTATGCATGTTTTTGAGGCTTGACAATGTAACATGCAAGTTTGTGAGCACATTTATGCCTCATTTCCACCATGTTTAACTTGTGGCCTTATACCCTTTTTGTCATGCCTTTGCCAAGTTCCTTCTTTAAATCCAATATGCGTTGTTGTGAATGTATATGCGAGTTTAAAAGCTTTGGGGTTAGGTTATGGGGAAACTTTAATGACATGAAACATGATTTGGGTAAGTTGGTATAAACGTGACAATATGTAACTTTGGCTATGAGCATGGGACTTGGAAACTTGACACGTATGGGTTGTAAGTGTAACAAGACACTAGACCAAACATGAAAATGGCCAACTCGAGGTTGGGTTGAGTTTGTAGCATAAATCTACCCGGACCCGCCCGGCTTAACTAGTGGCTACAAACAATAGGATCCAATGTGAGAAGTTGGTCATGTCGCGCTTAAGACCCGAGGTTAGACTAGGTTGTGGTGTAAATCTACCCAGATCCAGCCTCTTAACTAGTAACCACAACAAAGTCTAATGTGAGAGGTTGAGAGTGCATTAATTAAATTGATGCCACATGATAAGGTTAAGTAAATTTGACTAATGACACTTAACCGATATGACACAAATGGGTAGGTTAAGTGGGACCGAGCTTGATTTCTTAATGACACTTAACCATACAAGACAGTTAGGGGATGGGGTTAAGTAATTTACGCTTAACTAATCTAAACACGGTAATTAGATGGGGTTAAGTAACTAAGACTTAACTAATCTAAACACGGTAATTAGATGGGGTTAAGTAACTATGACTTAACTAATCTAAACACGGTAATTAGACGGGGTTAAGTAATCTATACTTAACTAATCTAAACACGGGAATTCGATGGGGTTAAGTTAAACACTTAACCAATCTAAACTTGGTTATTCAATGGGGTTAAGTAACCAATACTTAACCAATTTAACATGATAATTTAATGGGGTTAAGTAACTTATACCTAACCAATTATACGTGATGATTTGATGAGGTTAAGTAACCTATACTTAACCAATCTAATAGGTGGACCTGATAAGGGTTAAGTCACAAGACCTTTTAAGATTAGGCTTAACCATTGTAATACGATTAGTGGATGGGGTTAAGCTAACCCATACTTAACCAATCCGACTCGATAATCTGATGGGATTAAGATAATCCATGCTTAATCAATCTAACATGAAAATCTGATAGGGTTAAGGCAAATAAATACTTAACCAATTTGACTTGATAGGGTTAAGTCATGAGCTTCTTGGTACACTTAACCAACTTGTAGGGCTAAGCCTTGAACTTGAGTACTTAGCCAATCTTGACATGATTTGTAGGCGGGTCAAGTCACGAACTTGGATAACAACACTTAACCCATTTGACAAAACCCTAGCTCAAAGGACTAGGTTGGAAATCGTAGCTAACAAGGATAGCGGAAAGAGGGGCTAAGTGGTAAACCGTAGTTAAGGGTAACTAAGTAATAATTCTTATCTAAGGACATGGGACTAGTTCATAAAGAGATGAGTAACCTGGTACGGTAGGTCATCGCTAAGTATACGAGGAGGAGCAAGTTATCTGACTAGGATAAAAGCTCCAGCGAACTGGGTGACGAAGTGTAAGCTTCGGGGAATGTGAGGGTACTCTTGGTATCCCTCTGTGAGGTGGCGAGTGGTCCATGAAACCCGGCCTCACAGGGGTTAAGGTCTGCGGTAGAAGAGCCAAGAGTATGCCTTGGTTGCTATGCGAGCGACCTAAAGACTGGGATGGATAAACGTGGAGTCGACGATACTTGATTTTGCCCCGGGATAGCATGTCGCCGACTACCTACCATCTTTAGTCAATCGTGTACGTACGGAAAGGCAGGGAACTCCCAAAAGACCATATACTAGCTATCAAGTTATGGGTGAGGTTGGCTATCTGGAAGTGGGCATCGATGGGCCTTAGTGTAGTTCTCATACATGATTTTTCTTGGATTGCCTTTCAGTAGTTGAGGGAAGCGTCACGTGGGACCATAGCCACGGGTACAAAAACAAACCTTGATATCTGCATCAGCAGACGACTTAAAGCTCCCGACCGAGTCCCGTATTTCTTGATTTGCCCTGGCACGGAACTCGGATGGCACATTGAGGAACATGTGCATCTAGACATGGAAAACGATTCACGATACATACGTGGGATAAAGGGCACGGTTGACGGGTGGCATAATCCCTAGTGGCCCTAGGTGGCTGAACCCAAACCGAGACACGGAAACGTTCATTAGGTAGCATAATCCCTAGTGGTCCTAGGTTGCATAAATCCTAAGTGGACACGCGATAGTTCATGGTAAGAAAACATAACTAGATCAAGGGTAGCAGTCCAAAATAACTTCAAGGATAAGACGTTTACATGGGAAAGCCCGTATGGCCTACGGCAAAGGACTAAACTTATACATGGAAAGAAACATACGAGTTGGGAAAACCTACATATGCTATATATTAGGTTGACATGGACCATTACGTGGCGTTGGGCAAGGGACATTCATAGTTAACACATGACGCGGGTTGGGATACTAGTACGAGGGGTGCAGAGCAAATATACAGGATATATACCTTAGGATGTTATACATGATAAATACCTTGGGATAGTATACTTGATAGAAACCTGACGATGTGGTACCTTGATTTATCTTGACACCGTAGTTTATCATGACACACTCGTTTATTTTGGTACCGTAGTTCATCCTGTTATTTTGGTTTAGCTTATCTATCTTGTCATCATACTTATGTTCATCTCAGTTCCTCATGCCAGTTAACTTTACTAGTTTATATACTGATAGTAGATAGGGCTTACCAGTCTTTATGACTGACCCCGTTTTGTTTCGCCTCTTGTCTTCCGTTTCCCCCTAGGTTACAGGGAGGAAATGCTATTGTTAGTTTGGACTTCTTCTGTTTGAAGGTCATCACGCATGGCTTGGACTTCTCTTGGCTATGGCTACTTTACTGTTTTACTTGGGGAATAATTTATGAAATGGTTTTATGCTTCTTTATTATTGCAAGATAGGTTTTGATGTATTTTGATGTAAAAGGCTTTTAGACCTTATTTTATAAGGTAATGAAATTTGTTTTACTTCCGCTGTTTTATATATATATGTTCTGTCTTGTAATATTTCTGTACATGTTTACCAATAATACCCCTCTAAAGCTAGTGCATTCCTTTGCGAGTGACCCTAGAGGAGGTGGGGTGTTACAGAAAAGGGGGGGGGCTTGAATGATTAAAGGGGGTGAGGAGAGAGTTATTTTTAATCCCAAAAAGTTGACTTTTACATACGACCTCTAAACGAGGCCCACCGCCTGTCGTCCATAGCGTTTTACCCCCATCCCGAACACAATGGGATATGTATCGCAGGCTGATTCGGTCGTTCCGATCAGTTTCCGTTGAAATCAACATATAACTCTATGTATTGAATTTGAATGCGCATTTCAATTTACTGGGGTCACATACTAACTCGAAAAATTCCAGAAAAATATTTTCTAGCCTCGTATTGACGATACGGTCCTAACAAAACTAGTTTCATCGAATTCTGAGACCGTTGGAAAAATGGCCAATTTCCAGTCGATTAAAATCAACTGAAACTGGTCAAACGCGTTTTCCTTTGCCACGCTCACATATTGATTTGAAAAATTATGAAATTTGGAATCTAGCAATAATTTGACACTGCGGATCCAGCAAAAGTGGTTTCATCGAAATCCGAGGTCGTTTGCAAAATTTCCATTTTTAAGGGCCTGAATTCCATAGCGACTATTCAGAATTTTCAACTGGACATATCTTTTGATTCCCGCTATGAAATCTTGATTTTTCGGATTCATTGGAAAGATATTATCAATTAGATCCTATTATTTTTGGTTTCACTAAAATCCGGTTTATTTTGCACCCGGTATGTTCAATTGAAGTTTGAAATCGAATTATCGAACTACCGCGCCATTTTCAATTCCATTTATAATTATATATAAATATTTATATTCTAACGACGACGTATATAATTATATACGTTCGAATTATATTCAAAATAAATTTCTCGTCGATATGATTTAAAATAATCTATTTTAAATGTGCAAAATTCGCTAAAATTGCCAAAATAAAAAAAAATTAAACTGGCCTAGAATTTCGGGTTGTTACAATCTCCCCCACTTAAAACTTTTCGTCCCCGAAAAGGAACAAAGTCGAAAGTGGTTTGATTAATCAACTCTACGTTCGATCTGGCTTCCATTCCCCAACTTTTCAGTTTCTGAGAATTTTCAAATTCTTCAAAAATTTGGCTAATGCCCAGAATTTTCGAAAAATTTCGCCATAACCTCCCCTGCACCGGGAGCCACGGGAAAATCCCGAAATTGCCATACAGGCCTTCTGATCTCAAAAAGAAAAAGAAAAAGCCAAGCGGCTAGCCAATAGGCTCATAAAATCATCATCACCCAAACAAAACAGTAAATTATAGTAAATATGTACCTATTTGTCGGGCAAACAAATTTTATTCTTCGGCTCTAGCCTCCTTGCTATGACCTGTTCAATGTAAGTATATGTATATGCAAGCAAATGCGACCAATTTTCAATATAGTTCAATATTTGATTCAATTAGGCTTAATGGTTCAAAATTATCAAACAAATAAACAAACAACACAAACATCAATCAATTAGTGGATTAACGTTTCAAATTCATAATTTTGATACATATACAAAAAATCATGTTTTGGTGCCACTTCACAACAATGTGTTCTAGCTATATTAGTTTTGGTTCTCACACCAGTCTAATGGAAATATATAGATATCATACCTTCGAAACACGAAAATAATTACTGATGATGACGCGTCAATCATCAGAATCAGGCCCATGCGACTAGAGTGTGATTCTATATCTATCCAATATATTAAAACTTCGAATATATGTTCATGACGCGTATATGCAAAATCTTTATATATCGGATTGTCCATATTCAAAATAAATAAATAATCAAATACGTAGAAGTGATTTAAATTTTCAAAACAAACTTGTTTTCATTTGAAAAATATACTCTTCACACTCGTTCTAGGATACTACTGATCCTATCTCTAACGAGTCATTCTAATTGGATATTGCTAATCCAACATCTGATGAATTCTTTCGTATGGTTCTAATGTGTCTTGTTCTCGAGCTCTGTAAACCAAAGCTCTGATACCAAATTTGAGAACCCGTTACTTCCCCGTGAAGGAAAGAGCGGATACTTTGAGAACAACACACAAAAGAACGCAGACGGAAGAACATTTCATTGTTATTACAACAATTCCATCAGATACAAGAATATACAGAGTATAAATGAATAAATTACATTCGATAAATATCAGAGATTACAATAAATTACATAGCAGCGGAAAATAATACAAAGCACAACTGAAGGTGATATACGGATACAGAGCTTTCCGGATATCATTCCAGCTGTAAACCAGGACCCTGTGAATATAAATCTGCAAAACCAAAACTACTAGCTGCCCGTGCGGAAAATAGGGGCACCCAGAGTTTAGGTTAAAACAATAAACTCCAGGTCAGTCATGTGACTGGTGTGAGAACTAAAACAGTTATTAATAATGGTTTTAAAGTTAGGTATCAAGGGACCACGCCGTATAATACGGAACGGGTTTCCTTCCAAGAATATCAGTGCATAGAACAAACAGCGCAATGCTAAATAAAGAAAAATGAAGCTGTTATAAGACCCAGGTCCCATCACACAATGCAACGCAAGCCGGAGGATAGGGTTTTCCCTTATAACAGCCAAAGCATGCCTGATACGTTTAAAACACATTATTTGATACTATTATAAGTGTATAGTGTCAAAACATTTTCAATCATAAATATCAATCATAGGCGGCATAGCTACCATCTACTATGTCGCCATACTTGTTCTACAATTAAAACCGCAATACACGTATTGGAAATTGGATTTCCGCCATGAGTCGAGGCAAGGGGCAAGCTCCTCTCCGCTTCAAGACACTCTAGCAGATGCCTCAGGACTACACACTCTGGGCAACCCCGGATTCGGCTGGGCCGGTCCTCACTTACGTTAGAGGATTAGTTTTTCCTGAACACACGTTTCCCGGTCCTTACAGACCTATATCGAGGCGCCTCGCATCCAACAACCACAAAGGTGAAAAGTATATAAATGTCAGGGCTGGTAAGTCACTGACACCACCAAAGCTAGAAAGAAACGTCATGCTCTCCCAGCGGTCCGTATCCCGTTTTTGACTCATACCGAGGTGTGAGGCTCGCGAATCCACGCTAAACACAAAGCTATGCCACGTAGGTCGTGCTTTGATCATCAACCACAAGACTTTGCTTTTCAACAGAAGCCTTGATCCATGCAACTCAGCGTGCCAAACAGGCAGTTCATGCCATGCGATTGATATCTATCGATATATAACCTCTAAGCTCGTATGTCTCAGAGAAGGGCGTTAAGCAAGAGAATAAATTCTCCACCGCCAAACAGATATATATTTAACAGAAATCAATCAACACAGAATAAAATCCAAGGTCAGACACACAATCCATTTACCAGTTCGTTCTGGGTCTGAACGAAACCGGAGGCACTTTCCTCGCATATCCATCGATCTCCAAGTACGTCTGGACGACCACCAACTGATTCCCTCATCTTGGGTGTACAGCCCAATCAAGATCATCAGTAATCACCCAAACGATGTGAAGACTTCCGGTCTTCAACCACCGTCTTCATCTTCGACATATCGTCGAATCGGTTATTCAGAATGGGTGTAAACCCGGACTTTTCGAACAACCCACGTATATTTAAAACAAATGTTACACAAACACAACATACGCCTCATTCCAATTCATTAGTCACTAACCGCAAATTAGCAAGAGAACAATTTCCCAAATATTAACCCCGAAGGCCGAAACCAACATCAGATCAATATCCAGGAGACCACTCATCTTAACTAATCTACAACTAGTTTCTAAATTTCAATTCTTAGGGAAGGATTCCCATTAATTTTATCCAAGATAAATTCTTTAAAATTTATCCTTAAATCTTCCTTTGGATGTCATTTCAAACCAAATTATGGTTTTCCAAACTAGTCGAGATTAGCGAACCACACCGAAGTAATTATTTATTTTATTTCCCAATCCCAACCTATTCATCCCATGAAGCAAAACTGGTAATACTCCATGTCTAACACCATGGTGTTATCGGTAAGATTAATTACCATTTCACGTTCAAATCTAATTAAAGATTTAACTACCGCTTTGGAGCAAAACTGGTGATACTCCATTCTCGCTCATTTCAATATTTGATAATTTAGATTATCAATCCACATTTCAATCTAATTGTAGATTCATTAAAACTCCTTTTTCTGGGTTAAAGAACTAATGTCATTTAAAACACAGTTCACGACAAACCCAAATCACATTCTATTTATTATCGGGTTAAAGAACAAGTGTTGTTTAATACACTGTTCACGATAAACCCATTTCAAATCCAATCAAATATATTAGAAATTCCGATTATTTAAAACCCCTTTTTAAATCTAATTTATTTATTTAAAAATAATTGGGTTTTAAATTTAGTTCAAAACTAGTTCATTTCGATAAAAATCCATTTTTATCTTTTCAAATATGGAGTTTTTCACCCCAATTTTTCGCAAATCATTTCTTATGATTTTACACAAATTATTACTATTTTTAATAATTTTATCAAGGCCCGTACAGTCGATTTCCATCAACGGCCATCGAACTGCACTTATAGCGACCTTTTTCAAATTTGATTTGGACGTATCTCCAAATCCAACCGTTAGATTTCAAATTTCTAATGTCCGTTTGAAATAAATGGTCGAAATTCACGAACTGCCGCGGCGCGGCGCGTTCTATTCAGGCCATTATATTATATATAAAATATATATAATATATATATTTCATCGATTACTATTTAAAACGAATTTTAGGAATAGTTTTAAATTCGTTTCAAAAACAATTTCAACTTCCATTTCAATTCAAATCAAAACTGAATTTTTCCTTATAAATTCGTTTTAAAATTCATTACAATTTAATTCAAATTTAAATTCAATTTGAATTCATTATATATTCAATTCAATCCAATTCGAATTCGTTTTCTATTCAATTTAATTCGAATTCGTTATCTATTCAATTCAATTCGAATTCGTTATTTATTCAATTTGAATTCAATTTGTTATTTATTCAATTCAAATTCAATTGATTTTCTATTCTATTCAAATTCAATTGATTTTCTATTCTATTCAAATTCAATTGATTTTCTATTCTATTCAAATTCAATTGATATTCTATTCTATTCAAATTCAATTGATTTTCTATTCTATTCAAATTCAATTGATTTTCTATTTGAATCAAATTCATTTCGTTTTCTATTTGAATCAAATCCATTATATATTCAATTTCGCAATCACTTTTCGATATTCATTTTAAAATGAATAAAATCGATATAAATATCGTTCACGTCAAAATGGCGTCAATCTAATCAACACGGCTTCATATATTTCTATTTTCAAATATTCTATTTCAAATATTTCTTATTATCAAAATATTTCTATTTCAAATATTTCTATTTCAAATATTTCTTATTTCAAATATTTCTTATTATCAAAATGTTTCGTTCAACACATGACTAATCTCAACGGATGAGTACAGTCAACACATGAACCTTTATTTTATATTGATAAAGATGTAAATTTTATTATTAAAATATTTCGTTCAACACATGACTAATCTCAACGGATGAGTACAGTCAACACATGAACCTTTATTTTATAATATTCTTTATTTTCTAAATTGGAATGAGGCCCAATCAATCACCATATAATGTCAATTATATGGATTTTCATACATCACACCTACATAATAGCATTGAAAAATAATCAACCATCAACCAAAGTGCACTACACTATATAAGCATCAAATATAGATATTTAACGCTTATAACAGCCTGTCAATCAATCGATCGACATATTTAATCAGTCAGGATGAGTGAACTTCAAATTTCATCCCAACACCCGTGTGGGGTTTCAAACAATCAAACACAGATTTTATTTGTGCAGTTGGGCGATGTGTAAAATTTATCGTCCCAATCAATGTCAGTCAAATCGGTGTACATAAACAAACCGTCCGGTTTGTACATGAATATTTATTTATTCACATTCACTATACTCATATTCACGTTAAAAATTATATTTTTAACGATAAAACATTTTATTCTAACATATGAATTTCTATTCAGTTCATTCTTTAAATAAAATGATATTTTTATTTTTCTAACTTATTTTAGAAAATTTCGGCGGCATAACGGCACGATACTAGAAAAGGGACGAGGCCTAGCCTTATCCCCGGTCGATCGGCTCCCTACCGTAGGGGTACACGAAACTACTGGGTAAGAATTACTGAGTACACCTAGTGGAGATAGGGGCAGACGGCACCTATGTAGTGGGCTAGGAGTACATTAAACTTCTAGAGATTTCCTAAATCCAAGGGTCCTAATCTAATCTAGGGTTAATCTAAGGGCCTAAAACACTCACCTAATCCTATAAATAAGACCCCAACCCTACCCTAATTCATTCATAATTAGGTCTTGTAACTAAACTATGGCAAGATGAAATTTGAGCATGGCCTCCACTAGTTCATGAAGGAAGTTGCAAGCAAATCACTCTCTAATCAACCTCTAATCCATTCTAAGCATCTTAATCTTCTTCATTTGGAGTGCAAATTTGCTAGTGGTGAGTTTCTATCACTTTAACATCAATTGTTAAAGTAAGTAGATTGGGTGTAATGAGACCTATGGTCTTAAATGCGGATTAGTGAGTTTGAATCATTTATAATGATATGCTACTCTATGTTTTTCTATGTTTATGCATAATTAATAAGTGGGAGTGGCCTCCACTATGTCTATGTCTTAAATGCGGTCTAGTGAAGGCCCACGCCATTCACAAATCAATCCAATCAATTTCATTTCACCAAACAATCAATTTCAATCAAATAATCTAACTAATTTTTGAAATCAAACAAACAAGTCCATGGTCTGTGGACGATTGTGTCGGGTGCTACTAAACACCGTCTGCATCCTAGTATATATATATAACTAGAAAAAGAAATTGAAAAGTGAGAAATTCTCACCAATAGCTATCCAATCATCTTGACTCTTCTTTGATAGAAATCTTCATCGTTATCGCATTTTTGTCATCTTCGTTGCTGTAGCCACTACATATGTAAAAATCGAATTTTTACTTCCCTATTCAATATATAAAAATCGAATTTTTATTATACTATTCAATATATAATAATCAAATTTTTATTATACTATTCAATATATAAAAATCAAATTTTTATTACCTCGCTATATGGATAAAAATTCCATTTTCACACCGCTACTATATAGATAAAAATTCTATTTTTACCTCGCTATTCTCTATATAAAGATCTCGCCTTATCAACTATAAAGATTTCGCCTTTTCAAATATAAAGATTTCGCCTTTTCAAATATAAAGATTTCGCCTTTTCAAATATAAAGATTTCGCCTTTTCAACTATAAAGATTTCGCCTTTTCAAATATAAAGATTTCGCCTTTTCAACTATAAAGATTTCGCCTTTTCAAATATATCATTATAAAAATAACATTTTTATTTTTCTACACATATAAAGATGATATTTTTATATTCTCTATCTCATAAAGATTACATTTTTATAGTTCCTACTATGTAAAAATCATATTTTTAAACCACTACATAGGTAAAAATCACACCTTTCTCCATTTAAAATATCGTCTTTTTACTTAGTTAAAAATCTAATCTTTTCCTACGAATAAAATCATGACTTTTATTTATAAAAATTCTATTTTTATTTCGCCTTCATTCATATAAAAATCGAATTTTTATGTCGCTAGTCCACATATAGAAATCAAATCTGTACATGTATAGAAATCATCACTTTCATATGAATGAAAATCGTATTTTTTCCTAGTTAAAAAATCAAACCTTTCATGTTAAAAAAAACAATCTTTACTTTGTTTTCAAAACGATAAGAATCTAATCTTTACTTTGTATTTATAAATTGATTTTAAAAAAAAAATCTGAAAATCACCTGTAAATAAAATAAACAACTAAAAATAAATTAAACAAAAATAATTAAAAGTAAAAACTTACTTTTCAATTCGGTTTACTGTGGAGGAGGGGGCTTGGCTTGCTGCAGTCGGAGGTGGTGCTAGGGACGTCGCGGGTTAGGGTTCCGGCAAAGCGAGGGTGGCGAGGTCTGTGCGTGGGCGGTGGGTGGTGGATCGTGGTTCAATTTGAGGGGGTCCAGGGTTCTGGGTGCGTGCAGAGAAGGGGGAAAGAGGGAAGGAGAAGAAGAGGAAGAGGGGGCCAGTCGTCGACGGTGGGCGGCGCTGCTCGTCGAAGGGAGGGGTCGCCATCGATGGCGGCGCCTGGCGGAGGGGTGACGGGAAGCAGTTCGTAGTTTTTTATTTATTTCTTCATTCTGTAATGAATTCGAAAAGGGGGGGGGCTTGAATGATTAAAGGGGGTGAGGAGAGAGTTATTTTTAATCCCAAAAAGTTGACTTTTACATACGACCTCTAAACGAGGCCCACCGCTTGTCGTCCATAGCGTTTTACCCCCATCCCAAACACAATGGGATATGTATCGCATGCTGATTCAGTCGTTCCGATCAGTTTCCGTTGAAATCAACATATAACTCTATATATTGAATTTGAATGCGCATTTCAATTTACTGGGGTCACATACTAACTCGAAAAATTCCAGAAAAATATTTTCTAGCCTCGTATTGACAATACGGTCCTAACAAAACTAGTTTCATCGAATTCTGTGACCGTTGGAAAAATGGCCAATTTCCAGTCGATTAAAATCAACTGAAACTGGTCAAACGCGTTTTCCTTTGCCACGCTCACATATTGATTCAAAAAATTATGAAATTTGGAATCTAGCAATAATTTGACACTGCGGATCCAGCAAAAGTGGTTTCATCGAAATCCGAGGCCGTTTGCAAAATTTCCATTTTTAAGGGCCTGAATTCCATAGCGACTATTCAGAATTTTCAACTGGACATATCTTTTGATTCCCGCTATGAAATCTTGATTTTTCGGATTCATTGGAAAGATATTATCAATTAGATCCTATTATTTTTGGTTTCACTAAAATCCGGTTTATTTTGCACCCGGTATGTTCAATTGAAGTTTGAAATCGAATTATCGAACTACCGCGCCATTTTCAATTCCATTTATAATTATATATAAATATTTATATTCTAACGACGACGTATATAATTATATACGTTCGAATTATATTCAAAATAAATTTCTCGTCGATATGATTTAAAATAATCTATTTTAAATGTGCAAAATTCGCTAAAATTGCCAAAATAAAAAAAAAATAAACTGGCCCAGAATTTCGGGTTGTTACAAACTACATCCACCTTTGTTGCCTTAAACTAAGATCTTTCTACGAGAACAAATACTTGAGAGATTTATTATCAGTGTACAACTCGAACTTCTCTCCAAGCAAATAATGACACCGCATCTTAAGCGTGAATACTATGGCAACTAGCTCTAAATCATGGGTTGGGTAGTTCTTCTCATGGACTCTTAGTTGTCTTTCTCCATAACATACTACCCTTCCTTCATGCATCAGAACGGCACCAAGCCCTGTACCACATGCATCGGTGTAAACTGTAAACACTTTATTCCCATAGGGCAAGGTCAAGACTGGGGCTGTTGTCAGAGCCCTCTTCAGTCGTTGGAAAGCAACATCACAATCTATATCCCACGAAAACGCCAAGTTCTTATTTGTCAACCTGGTGAGTGGGGCTGATATCTTTGCGAAGTCCTTAATGAACTTCCTATAATAGCCTGCTAAGCCCAAAAAGCTTCTCACATCCGTTGCATTCTTTGGAATCTACCAGTCTTGGACTGCAACCGCCTTTGCGGGATCTACTGCTATCCCTTCTTTAGAAACTACATGCCCTAGGAATCTCATCTCATTTCTCCAAAAATGACATTTGAAGAATTTTGCCTTAAGCTGATGCGCACGGAGAGTTTTCAAAATTTCCCTTAAATGTTGGGCATGCTCTTCTTCGCTCTTCGAGAAGATCAAGATATCATCAACCAAGACCACAACAAATTTATTTAGAAACTCCCAAAACACCCTACTCATCAGATCAACGAAATAGGCAGGTGCATTCGTTAACCCAAAAGGCATTACGAGCCATTCAAAGAAACCATCTGGAGTCCTAAAATCGGTCTTATCTATACTATCCTCAGCCACCCTCAACTGATGAAACCCTATGGCCAAGTCTAATTGAGAAAATACCGAGGCACTAACAAGTTGGTCGAACAAGTCATCTATCCTCAGAAGTGGGTGCCTGTTCTTCTTGGTGAGCTTATTCAACTCTCTATAGTTCACACACAAGCGAAGCGAACCATCTGCCTTAGTTGCGAATACCACTGGAGCACCCCATTTAGATATGCTTCGCCTAATAAACCCTTTCTCAAGTAGCTTCCCTACTTGCTTGCTAAGCTCCCTCCTTTCCCTTGGAGCCATATGGCGCACAGGTTATGCAACTGGCTTTGCATTATCTACCAAATATATGTGAAAATCTATCTCGCGCCCTGGGGGTAAACCTCGAACCCCATCAAAGTAATCAGAATAATCTCGGACTACTGGAACAGATTGTAGATCGTCGACAGATGCATCAAGAGACTCTAGGAAACTAAGCATGATAGACCCTTGCGGGTCACAAGAAATCTCGAGGGTCCTCCCATGACAGGTCAGAAGCCTAACGACCCTCGTCTCACAATCTAGTACATGATTAGCCAATCCATTCCTAGAATCAACCCATAGCCCATAAACCCGAGCACATATGCGTCACATTCAAATTCGACGCCTAACACAAATATTCTCAAACCCCAACAAATCATAGATAAATGAGATGAACCACTAATGGGGTTTGAGACAACTATGGGATCTACTACTATACTAGTATTTAAGTGCAGAGATTCAACCACAGAACTAGATATAAATGAATGTGAAGCGCCAGAATCAAAGAGAGTTCTAATAGGGTGACTGGAAAGAGAAATAAACCTTCCATAGAAATTTTCCTACCTCTATCTGGAGCACTGATCGCTAGAGCATACACCTTCCCTCTAGAAGCTCCTACCCTTTGACCTTGTCCCTTTGGTCCCTGTTTCTTTGAGCACTCCCTAGAAAAATGTCTGACCTCTCCAAAATTGAAGCAAGTATTCTTCCTCCTTTTGCAGTCCTTGACCAAGTGACCTTTTCGTCCACAACTGTGACATTTCCTCTTATCGTTAGCCTTGTAATTCTTTCCGCCTTTCTTCTGTTGTTGTTGCTGCTGTCCTTTCTTAGGCCATACCTTCTTGTTTTGCGTTGTTTCCTCCGCTTTTACTTCCTTCTTTTCTCCCTTGTATTCCTCATGCCTCAGGTCCATATCAGCAAGCCTTTCAAAAGTAGCTCCCATTGGAATGTGGGATACAGCTAACCCATGGAGGGGTTCATTCGGCCCTTTAGCAGACCGCAAAGCTTTCCTATGTGGAGCATCTACCAATTCCAATCCAAGTCTTGCTAGCTGGTTGAATTTGTTCACATATCTTTTAACAGTCATGTTTCCTTGTTTGAGCTCCAAGAACCTCTCCATTTTCATGCTTTTCTCAGCTTGGGAAAGAAACTTCATTTCAAACCTCTGCCTAAAATCATCTCATGTTTCCACCAGACGTCCAGCTTGGGTTACTTCCCACCAAAACGAAGCTTTATCTTTCAGTAGCCAGGCAACTAACTGAATCTTCCTTCGATCTTCCACTTCAAAGACTTTGAATAAGTCCTCGGTCTCCTTGAGCCAATTCCTTGCCTCTACGAATGTTTCGGTTCCACGGAAAGGCTTGCCTCCCATGGAACAAAAATCTTTGCAGAGCTTAGCGAAACAATCTGCTCTTGGAGGAGGAGGAGGAACAACGAGTGCAGTTGGGGGAGGAACGTTTCTTTGGTCTTCGGCAGGCGTCGTAGCCTCAAGATACCTATGGAACCAGCCAGGTATCGTAATGCTCTGCGGATTGTTAGGTTCCCCAGACATGCTGAACGAAAAGGAAATAGATTTAGACAAAGGATCAAAGGATATTATATATGGATTTGGGGAATATGTTTTTCAAAACAGACTTTTCTTTTTGAAAAAATGCTTTCTTTTAAAACCTTTTTGAAAATAGTTTACAAAAACTTTTATCTAATCTGGTAACCTTCAGCTTTGATACCAAGTGTGACACCCCACGTCCATTAATGTCACTCACAAAGGGAATGCATTAAGTTTCGTGAAGCGTTATAGGTAAACAGGAACAGAAATATTACAAGACGGATATAAAATGACAGCGGAATTAAATACTTTATTAGTCATAAAACATCACATGTCTGAAATACAAACAACCATTACATCATAAAAACTATTGTCTTGTACTTTTAAAATATCAAAGTACATAAAAGAAGCAAAATTCCCCAAAATAAAACATAGCCATAGTAATAAGGATAGTAGCTTGAGCCATACATCTAAGAAGCTCCAGCAAAAAGAAAGCAGAATCACGGTCAAGCCTGAGTATTCCTACCCTGAGAACTTGGGGGTGGAAGAAAGAAGAGGAAACAAAAAGGGTCAGATGTAAAGTCTGGCGAGTCCAGTTACTTTTAGCAAGTAAATAAG
Organism: Allium sativum; assembly: GCA_030737875.1. Lineage (NCBI taxonomy): Eukaryota > Viridiplantae > Streptophyta > Magnoliopsida > Asparagales > Amaryllidaceae > Allium > Allium sativum. The sequence goes on from CM060920.1 coordinate 90,882,096, forward strand.
TAAAAGTAGCATGACAGGCATATAAAGTGGATAAGAAAAATAACACCATAAAAGGTAAGTATGACATGGTAAACATGATAGAGTGTATACGCTTCTCTAATGATTACTATGCACTAAAACAAGTATAAAAAGAATGAGATAATCCCAATAACTATAAGATGGTAGACTTAGGCATACGTCCAAATGTCACTACAAGAAAACACTGAATTAGCGTCAAATTTTTAGAAGCGGAAATTTCCATCGCTAAATTGCGACGGATTTCCATGTGATTTGCAAGGGATAGTTTTTTTGTATTTTTAAACTTTTTTCTTCTTTTTTATTAACGTCGTATTCTGTCATCCCACACTAATCCGTCGCAAATTCGTCAAATTACCGACAGAAAATTTCTGTCACTATTTCCGCTGCAAATACAGGCAGATTGCCGACGAATATTAATAGAAGCCATTTTGTAGCAGAACTCCGACAGATTTGCAAGACATGTTTATATTTTCTTAAGATATATAATGGGCAATCCACATCCTCACATTACTGTTAATTTGAGCCATTGAGATCGAACTATCTAACAGCTATAATTGGTCATCCGCGTGGATTAAAGAACTTCAAATTCATTGGGTCACATAGTTGTAGCCCATTAATTTTATTTTACCGATCTAATCATTTTATTCCATCGTCTTCCTCATTCGTACAACTTATTTCCAACAAAAGTAGGGTTTCTTCCATTGATTTAAATCAATTCTTATAACAATTCAGCAACTCGTCTTGAATCGTTTAAAAATACAACAAGGTTGTTATTGCATCGTCCGCCTTCTCTTCAATTTTAGGGTTTACACTTCTGGTCGTCGACCTTTTTCCTGTATCGACTAAACCGATCCCTTGTTGGTGCAAGATGACGGAATTACTAGGAATGCTCTTCAGTTTGCTTCCACTGTTTCTAACCAGTAAGTAATCTCCCTCTGTATCTACTTGCTCTTATGAATCTCGGTCATTTTCCTGTTGCTAAAATTGTACTCAGTCCATTCTTTCCATATGTGATAGATTCTTGTAGTTCTAGCTAGCCGAGAATGCAAGATCTCCAAGCTGGTCATTTTTAGGGAAAGTTGCAAGTAAAAGCTTTTCTTCATCTTGCAGTGAGGAAACCACATATGTATTTGTTGTAGGGGCATTCGAAAAATAGCTGTTTCCATTCTCCAATACAATTTCATATAATTTCAACTACTTTGCTACAAGCGATGTCCTATTATTTAATGAAGTCGTGATCCACTACATCACAGGACATCATTTTAACAATACTGGGATTTTTAAATAATTATAACAATATTGATAATATTAACGGTCAACCGATATATAACCGCGGTTAATAGTTAATTGATATTTAACCATGGTTAACCGTTAAGTGAACTAATTTTTATTGGTTAACGTCGACCAGTTAATCGATTTTTTTGATTAAGGTGGTTCGACTAAGGTCGATTATATCGTTTCGGTCGGTTAACCTAGTTTAATGCCCACCACTATGTCCAAACTTCTAGTAGAAATTACTAGATCCTGTGAGTCTTAGGAATTATAGAGCAGACATTTGTTTATAAACTCATCACCAAATTCTAAGTGTATGGCTGGTTTTGTTGATAATTATAGAGCAAACACTTGTTTATAAATAGCAAACACTTGAAGTATAATTTCCATTTTTGTTATATATATATATGCATATTTCTAATGAAGTGCAGTAACCTGTAACTTGTTAAACCTTAATTTAGTCGCAGTTGTGGATTTTGCAATGTTATACTATCATGTATGTTTTATCAAATTTATTCTTGAAGTATTTGTTTGAGGTAAGGATACTGCATGATGAAATTAAGTATTTAGTTTTCTAAAAGAATTGAAACTGAACTAATTTGCATTTATGTTATATATGCATATTTTTTAATTTAACTGATGAAGATGATTTTCTTTATTTCGATACAAAAGATTTTTTATCAACAGTGTCCTTAAGAAGTGCCTCCTATCGGAATAGGGAACCCAGTAGAAATGGTAGCACAAGGTTGATATATTATAATGGTTTGCAGTATCTGGCTATGCTTTAACTGAAGGTAGACTATGCAAACCTTTTAACCCTCTCCTTGGAGAGACATATCAGGCTGATTATCCTGATAAAGGGCTTCGGTTCTTCTCCGAAAAGTGAGTCATTCTCCCTCTGCACCCCTTCCTTCTCTCTTCGAATATATCGTAATAATAATAAACAAGTTAACATAGCTCAATGTTTTCCATCAAAAATAGATTACTTGTTCCTCTCGCTTGGTCGATTTTTTCTCTGTTCAAGTATATAAAACTGCAACTCTCCTTTAGCGAGAGCTGGTTTTAGTATATTGGCATCATCAATAGCACCTTCAGCCGTTCCAACTTCTATTAATGTATGTACCTCATCAATAAAGAGTATAATATCGGTACTTTGTTTAGTTTCCTCCATTAGATGGAAACATCCAGGCTTTTATCTTATGTTCAAATTCTTTGGTTAATTGCTTCACTGATGTGATAACTAAAATATGTTGCCGATAAAATGTTTCTAGTATACAATCTCTGTACAAGCAGAGGTTTGGAATTTCTGGCACCTATAACACAGAAAATTGCTATGTGGATTCTTCGTGGAATACAACTTTCTAAACTAAGTTAGAACCCATAATGTAAATTTTGTAAGTACATATTTAGTTTTATGTAATGTTATCATGACCGGACTGTGAATCGAACCGTGATGTCCCAATGTTTAAGGTTTTCAAAGTTCAATCGATCAGACCGTCAGAATCGTGCATGTTACTTTTTGATAAAATTAAAAAATATAGGATCAATATGTACACAGAACTTGAATAAATGATGAAGAACAATGTTTATTTTTCATAAAACAGTCAGTCTAATACAGTAACACAGAACATGAACTAATTCAATTCTAGCTTCACTTCACAGCCATAAAACACACACATTACCTGAACAATATCTAAACAACACACATTCACAACACAAATACACATTCAAGTCCAATCAAAATTTACGTGCATCCTGTTACGCATGATAATTTAGGAGGACATTCAAAAAATAAAGAAATTGACCTTCAACTGTAGGAAATTGCAGTTCGCAACCAAAAATTCATTGTGAAGCAACAAGTTGCAGGGCAGGAGGCAACTGCAAACCAGGCGATTGAGGAGGCTATTGTGGAGCTGCTTGCGCGGAGGCATTGGTGGATGTGGCAACAACAATGATCGTTGTATAGATGAATACGAAGAAATTAGGTTTTAAGTTTTATGATTTTTGGGTTAAAAATGAATGCTGAACGAATTAGAAAACGAAACGGGAAGGAAAAGGTTGGCTCACAGTTTAATGGTTCAGCCGCCGATTCTTAAATGAAGACGGTTGAAACAATCTCTGAACCGAACCAGTCTAAGGTTCACGGTTTTTCACGGTTGAACCGCGGTTCGGTTCGATTTTGATAAAACTGTTTTATGTATTGGATGATTAAAATATTCTTAGTGATAGTTTTGCAGGATGGAAAACCTGGCGTAAGGAAGACAATTTTGCTTTCTTTCTTTCAGTTCTTTGCTTTTTTTCCTTTTGGTTTAAGGGCAGCAGAATTTTTAGTATCTTGATGCTTTCTGTCTTTTTAACATGTTTTTTTGGTCCATGAAAGCTCACTTCTTTTTTCAGCAGCTTGTATCGGGTGTTAATTACTGTCACTTCAGGGTAACTTAAATTGATTTCCCCTATTTTTTCTTACTTTTTCTATCTTCAATATATGTATTGAAAAATCAATCAAATAAGAGACATTGTTCAGAGTTTGTATTGTTGTTTGTTATGCGGTTAAGTAAGTTTGTCAATTGTCACCATGATTTAAAACTAGAAAATACCCTATTCGATGGAAGTATACTGCTCCTCACTTGAAGATTTGTGATTTTGGATATTCCAAGGTAATTAATCAGTAAGCTAGTTCAAATAAAAGTACTTGCATCTATCATAACTATTGTATTTATTACAAATTTATGTTTTTGTAAATTCTAATACTAAAAATATAGGCTAATATAAACTGTTCAGGGCATGTCAGAGGTTTTTTTGATGAAATTCTTTCGGATGGCTCTCCTAAATGCGAGTGCAATACATGCTACACTGGTGCAAATGTCTCTGAAAAGATCCGAGGTTGCTCTGCTGATGTTGCTACGTTTATATTTCTCTCTTATTCACAATATATATTGTAGTATATGTATCGAAAGACATGCATGCATGCATAAAAAATAATTAAAACATAGTACACAGTGGTGACGTGCTGTTTCTAGAGGAATATGGGCAGCTGCATAAGGAAAACAGTGCAGTGCAGTGATGGTTTAGTACTAATGTTTGCTATTAAAGCAGTAAATTTCGCACAACACTACTTATGCGTAAAATATATTTTTAATGTTTACTTTCCTGACCTTTGCTTATCCTATTCGCAATAAGCCAAAATATCCACTAATATGGAGTTCCAGGTTACCTGCAATTACCAACAACCTAAAATGACTTGAATTGCCAAATCTTGCTTAGCAAAATGTTTCGATATATGTTATTTATTTATGACTCATTGATGTGGTGATCCTAATTTAAAAAGGTGAACCTAAAATTATTGAACTATTACTTTAGTTTGGAGATTGATCTATCATATGATATCCAAATTTCGTAACTCCTATGCAAAATTGTAATTTGAGAAAAGTTATATTCAAATAACCATTGTTTTAATGTTGATGTGTTACCTTTCTACTCTCAGTTTACTGGATTCAAGCCGAGGCACACTAAATGAGGGAATGTCACTCAGAGATAAAATGAATCAGTTATTTGCTCCATCTGGTGCGACAAATTTTCCATCACCACCGTCTGATGCCTGGACTGAAAAAGTATTTGTGCTCACGGAATTTAGACCTACACATTCATATATATTATTCCAGGGACCACTTATGCTATTATGCAATGCAATGCTCTAAATTATTTAAACATTTTTATATTCATGAATCCATCCAGTCATTATGATCTTAGAATAATGAACATGCATATAAAAAAATTTGCGTGCATCCTGAAACTCTGCATAGCTATTTACTATTTTTAGATAAAGAAGCTTCATTTGTTGCTTACTAAGAAGGAATTTGCTATGGATGTTCCTTCAAATTTGGAAGCTAGAAGACGCATGTCATTCTTCTATAATTCTCTATCCATGAATATGCCTAAAGCACCGAAAGTTCGGAAAATGTTTTGTTTTTCGCTAAACTCTTGGGTGCCCAAATTTGTACGGATAGTCAAGTAGTTTAGGTCTTTACAGATATACTTGGAGGAGCTTAAAGCAGGAGGCTTCAGGATTATATAGCTATTGTTTTTTCCGCAGTGTGTAAGTGTTGTACTTTGATAATGTTATTATATATATATATTGTTTTATTGCAAAGTTATGTTATATACTATATTTGATTCATTCCGCTGTGAGATTCGTATTACTCTAATTTTGTTCTATGGTGATCTTCTTCTTCTTCTATTCTAATTTTCTATCTTATCTATTCTCACCCTCCAACTTCTTTCTATTAATGATCAGGTATTTCCGATGTCTGAATAGTCAACATGGTAGTTTTGTGTTGATTTTTCGGAGTCGAAAATCATAGTTCATTACATATAGTCGGAACATATCATCATACAACATGCAAATTGGTTGGATAAGGCCTTTGACCACATAATCAGAACATATCATCATATTGTAAAGCCTTAATCATATCATCACAGAATAATATCATATTATTAAGGCTTTGTCTATTGTTTTCTATGATAATAATATGCCGACTAGACTTAAAAAAACTTGAATATCTTATATATGGAGGACGACACCGCTACTATTATTTGTATTATGTTAGCATCAATGATCAATAATGCAAAGACTATTGAATCACAAACTACAAAACAACATCATGATGTTAGTATTCTGTGTTGGGAAATAACGCAAATTTCCTTATAATTAGATTTGTAGAGAAAAGAAATCAAATGTAGAAATGGTAAGACACACAAATTTGATAATGGAGTTCGGCCAATTATGCCTACATCTCTGGGCTTCTGCAGATCTTTTATTTCAGAGAATATTACAAAGTGATTACACAAAACACTTTTCACTCAACACTCGATCTCACTCTTAAACTCTTCTTCTTATTCTTCTTATTGGATTTTAGATTGGGATGGATGTTATGAAGGAGAAGGATATATATATAGAGAGGAGATGGTTGGTGGGGGGTTGGTGACTTGGTTGTTGGCTTGGTTGGTGGTGGTTGGTGACATACCCATGTAATAAACATGGGTGGCTTGGCTGCCTACATGCAACATTCCAACAATCTCCCACTTGAAGACTGATTTCAATTCTTCTTCACACCTCAATCGATGCAACAACCATTCTGATCTTTTTACTCAAACAGACCAACTGAAGTTGAAGACAACTTCAGTTTATCGATAGTTACCATCTTTGTCAACCTATCTGCTGGATTCTTGCCCCCCTTCTATCTTCTCCAGTATTAACACATCATCTTCTAGTATAGATCTGATGAAGTGATAACGAAGCCCAATATGTTTGGTTCTGGAATGAAATGTTGAATTCTTCGCCAAATGTATTGCACTTTGACTATCACTGTATAAGATATTCTTTTCCTGCTTGAATCCCAACTCAGTTAACAAACCTTGAAGCCATATCATCTCTTTACTAGCTTCGGTGATTGCTACATACTCAGCCTCTGTAGTGGATAAAGTGACAATCTTCTGTATCTGTAACATCCAACTAACAACTGTATTTCCAATCACATTTACATAACCTGTAGTGATTCTTCGATGATCGACTTCGCCTCCAAAGTCTACATCTACATAGCTTTGAGCTTTTAACTGTCCTTTACCAAAGTACAGATCGTTCTGTACAGTGCCTCGTAGATACCTCAAAATCCACTAGACTGCTTGCCAATGAGCTTTCCTCGGATTTGACATGAACCTGCTAACAACTCCCACTGCATGACCAATGTCTGATCTCGTACAGACCATGGCATACATCAAACTTCCAATAGTTGAGCAATAAGGAACACAAATCATGAAATTTCTTTCTTCCTCCGTTTGAGGGGACTGATCCTTGGATAGGCGAAAGTGACTAGCCAATGGTGTGATGACTTACTAAGCATCGTCCATGTTGAATCTTTGCAAAACACGGTTGATGTAATCTTCCTGAGACAGCTGCAAGAACCCTCCCTGCTTATCTCTGGTGATTTGCATTCGAAGAATCTTCTTTGCTGGACCTAATTCTTTCATGTCAAACTCCATTGACAGTTGTTGCTTCAACCTTCTGATATAATCCATATTTGATCCTGGTACTAACATGTCATCAACATAAAGTAGTGAAGTGATATAACTAGACCTATATCGCTTGAAGTAGCAACAATGATCAGCATTGCACTTCTGGAACTCTTCCTTGTGCATGAATCCATCAAAAATTTTGTACCATTGTCTTGGGACTTGTTTCAGGCGATACAAGCTTTTCTTTAGTCTATACACCATGTTCTTCTTCCCTTTCTCAAAGAAACCTTCTGGTTGGTGCCTTTTATATCTACTCATCCAAGTCTCCATAAAGAAATGCAGTCTTCACATCTAACTGTTCAAGATGAAGGTCTTCAATAGCAACAATACTTAATACTGACCTGATAGTATTGAGCTTCACAACGGGAGAGAAAATGTCATTATTGTCTACTCCTTCCTTCTGCTGGAATCCTTTGATAACTAGTCGATCTTTGCATCTCTTTAAACCATCATGCTCCTCTTTCACGCGATACACCCATTTATTGTGAAGTTCCTTCTTTCCTATGGGTAACTCAACTAGTTCCCATGTTTGGTTGGAGATAAGAGACTTCATCTCATCTTTCATGGCAAGCTCCCACTTGCTAGCATCTTCTATCTGAGATGCTTCATCATAGCATTCAAGCTCCCCTGCATCAGTCAGCAACATATAGTTCATGTATCTTTTGTTAGGTACATGAGGTCGAGCAGACCTTCTCAATACAGGTGCTGGAATAGGATGTTGTAGTGTGTCAGACTGGTCCACACCGCTCAAATCAACGATTTCATCAGGTTGAGGATTTGCTATAATCGATTCTGTTATAAGACTATCCGGAATGTCATTTGAATCTGCAAATACTAGCTCACTCTTTGTTGAGTCGTTGACTTCTGTTTTATGTCTGTCTTTGTACATTACTCTTTCGTTAAAAATCACATCTCGGCTACGGATCACCTTCTTGTTCTCATCATCCCAAATGCGGTATCCAAACTCATTTTCGCCATAGCCGATGATGGTGCATTTCTTGGATTTGGGATCAAGTTTATTCCTTCCTTGATCACTAATATGCACATATAATATGCAACCGAAAACATTTAAATGTGATAATTTTACCTCTCTTCCACTCCATACCTAATATAGTATTTTATGCTCTAATGGAACCGAAGGACCTCTGTTGATCAAATAAGCTGCTGTGATGACTGCTTCTGCCCAGAACTGCTTTGGTAGAAATGATTGTATATGAATGCTTCTGGCTCTTTCTATCAATGTTCGATTCATGCACTCAACTACACCATTGTGTTGAGGCGTACCCGACACGATTCTCTGCATTTTGATCCCGTGCTCATAACAGAACTACTTGAACCTGTTGTCTTCATATTCACCTCCATTGTCAGTTCTAAACTTTTTGATCTTTAGATTTGTCTCATTTTCAACTATAGCTTTCCATATCCTGAAAGCCTCGAACACTTCAGATTTATGCTTTAAAAAGTAAAACCATACCTTTCGCAAGTGATCGTCGATGAAAGTAACGAAGTAATGCTTTCCACCGATGGATGAGATAGTCGTTGGCTCCTAAACATCGGAGTGAACAAGCTCTAGTCTTTCCTTCTTCGGGGTTTCACCATTTATTTGAAAGCTAACTCTCTTTTGCTATCCAAATATGCAATTTTCACACATGCCTATTTCCATGGACATTAGATCTGGAAGTTTTCCCTTCGAGTGCATAATCTTCATTCCCTTTTCAATCATATGTCCTAGCCTCGAGTGCCATATGTTGGAATTTTCATTGCTAGCTGCAACAATGATTGAACATCGTGCTCTTGCTGTCATGTAAAGAGTACCACTCTTCTTACCGTGAGAAATCGTCATTGCACCCTTTGAAATTTTCCAATCATCGCCATGGAAAGTCGTAGTATAGCCTTCACTAGCTAATTGTCCTACGGAGATCAAATTCTTTCTCAAATCAAATATGTGTCTGACATCCTTTAGCTCCCAAACTGACGCATTTAACTTAATTTTCACAGAACCTTTACCGATAATATCACAAGGTTGATCGCCCCCAATATATACTTTTCCAAGATTTCCAGAGGCGTATCTTTCAAAGAATTATTTTTGTGAATTGGCATGAAATGATGCTCCAGAGTCTAGCACCCAAGACTCTTCCTTGTTCTCCAAAGAGCATATCAAAGCTTCATCTCCTCCTGAGGTAGAGGTAACATTTGCCTCTGCCTTCGCCTTCTGGTCCTTTGGTGCACTTCTGCATTGATTTTTGTAGTGCCCAGTTTTTCCATAGTTCCAACACTCAATGGTCTTTGAGCTGTGGGAATTGTTGGGACTTCTGGATTTAGACCTCCAGTCCTTCGACCTATCTCAGTAGTTCGATTTTCTATGTCCAATTCCTCGTGTTGAATTTCTTCCTCTTGATTGTGTATGAAAAATTGAAAAGTTTGATGACTCACCAGAATCCTTTCGTCGGATTTTTTCACTGAGAACCATATCACGAATATCATCAAATTTTAACTTATTGCTTCCCGATGAGCTACTCACTGCTGTGACATTAGCAATCCAACTTTCTGCAGGGAAGGCAAAAGTATCAACGCACGTACTTCTTCATCAAACTCAATTTCAACCGAACTTTGCTGAGAAGTAACGGTATTCAGTTCATTGAGGAGTTGAGCTACCGATGCACCCTCTGTCATCCGTAAATTGAACAAACGCCTCATCAAACGAACTTTGTTAAAGACCGATGGCTTTTCGTACATATTGGAGAGAGCCGCCATAAGACCTGCCGTGGTCTTCTCCTTTGCTATGTTGAAAGCAACATTGCGAGATAACGTCAATTGAATAGTTCCAAGAGCTTGTCTATCAAGAAGAGCCCAATCTTCATCTTTCATATTCTCTGGCTTCTTTTCCAAGAGTGGTTGATAAAGCTTTTTCTGATATAAGTAATCTTCAATTTGCATTTTCCAAAAGCCAAAGTCAGCTCCATCAAACTTCTCGATTTTCACCCTTCCTTCATCTACCACCATCGCTCGCACTCGAATTTGATTTCCTTTCTAACAAGTTATGGCTCTGATACTAGTTGTTGGGAAATTACGCAAATTTCCTTATAATTTGATTTGTGGGGAAAATAAATCAAATGTAGAAATGGTAATACACACAAATTTGATAACGACGTTCATCCAATTATGCCTACGTCTTCGGGCTGCTGTAGATCTTTTATTTCAGAGAATATTACAAAGTGATTACACAAAACACTTTTCACTCAACACTCGATCTTACTCTTAAACTCTTCTTCTTATTCTTCTTATTCTTCTTATTGGATTTTAGATTGGGATGGATGTTATGAAGGAGAAGGATGTATATATAGAGAGGAGATGGTTGGTGGGGGGGTTGGTGACTTAGTTGTTGGCTTGGTTGGTGGTGGTTGGTGGCATACCCATGTAATAAACATGTGTGGCTTAGCTGCCTACATGCAGCATTCCAACATTCTGAACATAAGTCAGTGGTTTTATGCAAGTGTGTTAGTAGCTTCAGGTACATGAAATGTATATATAATATAAAATGAGGCAGGGGTCTGAACATAAATCAGTTTTAATGAACAAAACCAGTACAGTATGATGCACTACATGGAATTAGGACCAAAAATCAGTGCAAATTTGCATATACATTTTGAAAAGTTTGATTTTTGGTATTTCTTATACCATTATTACTCAAAGCATAAATTTACATTTTGATAGATACCATAGTATAATAACAAATGCACAATAAAAAAACACTAAGCGAACAATGGTACAGTACATTGTTTTCCTTAATGAAGCACCAGTTGAAACCTAGTACAAAACAACATGCTTGTTTGCTAATGACAGCATCAGTCTCAAACTGCCTCTCTAATTCATGAATCATGTGGATGGTCTTTCTTCTTGTAATTGCTTCAAATCTGATCTATTGTAAACCTAAAAGCTTGTCTACGCATCAATTATGTATTAGTTAGTTGCAGCTAATATATTATTTTAAACACAAACTATTAAATACAGCATAAAATACACCCACTGTTAAATACATCAATTATGTATTAGTTACCTACCCAAGTTACCTTGCGTTGTTTGTCTTTGGTTAAGTTATCATGAGTTTGAACCTGATAGAATAATAAACAGAATAATAAAACCAAATACTTTGGCATAATCAATGTAAGCAAGGAAAACAAGTTTTTGGAAAAAAAAATATTTACTGGATCGAGACTGTTTTGAGGGGCAAAAATTTTCATATTGGCAGAGGGTGTTAAGTTTGTTATTATATTTGTATAGGGTGTGGAAGTGGCTCGGTACAAGCAGCTACTGGATGCTTATGTGTTAATTAACATGATATTTTACTTATTATTTTACTCATGTATTAACTGTATTTTTGGTTATCTCTGATGCACTGTCTTAAGACTCTTAACTCCCTACTATAAAGAGGATGTCCTTTATTTTTTACGTAATCTAAACGAACAAAATGGAGATGGAGTCTCCATTCTTTTTTATCTACAAAAAATATATCTAGGTATTTTAATTTCATGATAGTTTTAGGGCTTATTCTAAGTCCTCGCAAAATAGTAGAAAACTGGTCAGTTATCATTGGTTCAAAGTTCTAAAAATTCAAAGCCATCATCTCTCAACTGAAAATGCAGATAATCTTACTGTGGTTTATTGTTGATATTTACTATTGACAGAGTCAATCAACATGAGATTGGTTGCTGCATTATGAACAAGAACTTGTTGGGTACTGTCCATGATCTCTCTTCAAATGTTTGGAAGATCATGCGACTGCAATATATTGGGGGTGGTCAGGTTATGTTTCTACTCAATGAGACAGGCCCAGCAATGGTATAGCACCAGTAGTATAGAATTTCCTAAACAACCTAGGCATACTTGAGCACAGTCTAGAGTTGTGATGATAAAAAAACTAAAGTAATATTGGATAGTTTTGCTTTTTAATCTATGTATATGGTTGACTGATTCTAGTATAATTTTGTGAGATAAATACGCTTGGAGTTAAACAAAGGAATGCTATAAGTTCTTTATTTCAAAGGAAACAAAAGAAGAAAAAGATCCCTCTTTCTAGTGTATGCTACGTAGCTGGATATATTTTGTTGTAAATGCTTCTTTTATGAGTGAGGATGTTTTTTATGGTATACCACTAGCAGTAGCTGAATAGTTTTGTTAGTTATAATTCAGTCTAGTGTATGGATGATTGTGGACGGTATTGTTTATGGAATATTAGCTGTAATAAAAAATATTGATGTGATAAAAAAAACTAGTAATTGCATTTTCTTATTTTGTTAATGTCACTCATTTTATGTGCATGCATATAGACATACATATACACACACACACATGTGTGTGTATAATAACTATCGACTAGTAACGGTGATAGCTGGAAAAAATATATAAAAATGGAACAGAAAGGGAATACCGACGAAAAATTGACATTTTTTTTTTACAAAAATCGACACTAAAATGTCGCTAAATTGTAACTGAAATTTTAAAGATAGCGACGGTTTACCGACGGATAACAAATGGATGTACACATGTAAATAGATACGCTCGTCGTTAATCTGTCGCTAAATAGCTAGGATTTACCGACGGATAATCGAAATGCAAAATGTTTGTCATTTATATTCGACGGTAATCCCTTGCTAAATAGAGTGCATTTAGGAATGGATAAATATTTAATTATTTTATTATTATTATATATATTCATCGGTAAAACGTCAGTGAAATAATTTACAAATGAAATGATAATAAATCATAAACGACGGTAAAGTGACGGAGAATCGACGCTAATTCCCATCGCCAAATTGTGTCTAAAATACCGACGTGTTTTTTAGTGATCACCATATTCTGCTGTAAATCCATCGCTAAATGCCCTTTAGCAACAGTTTAGCGACATATTTTTCCACTACAAAATCAGGGTTTTCTTGTAGTGTGTATCCTGACCACTACCTTAATCGATCGGCTCCCTACTCCGTGTAGATACTTTGCGCCGGCCCCACCATAGGATGTATCACGTCCTATAGTGGAAACCCTTCGCTGATATGCACAACCATATCTACAGGTGTCACGGTCGTCTTTGCCCCCTCTACCCGGCCCATGCACACACATGTCTCAATCGGTTTGCGCTTCCCACACCACCCTCCTTGTTTGGATCTCTTACATTCAACCCATTAAGTGTGCCCCAACTCCGACCTAGTTCGGAGTACTCGTTTGATACCTATTAAGGGTTACTGACTGAAATGGGTCCCACATAATATGATACAAGCTCTGCCCTTGTCTTGTATCCCCACTAGGATTTCCATCAGTTATGTATACCACTAGGTTTCTTTAATTACACAACCCTATCATTTCTACAAGTTATGCTTACCCTAAAAAGGTATCTTTAATTACATAACTCTAATATTTCCATCGGTTTTGTATACCACTAGGTGTCTTTAATTACATAAAACTCTCCAGGTTAAGTTTGTGGGCCTATATGTAAATATTACCCACTCCCTCAGATTTACTTAACCCACCCACTGTTCAACCAAGTTTACTTAACCCCAACTTAAGTTTATATTCATACAATTCCCTATAGGTTCAACTAGGTTAAGCATTCAAGGTTTATTACCATATTTTCATTTATGGTTATAGTATGCTAGACTTCCCACTTTAAGCCTACCATTTCTGGATGCTGGACATGCCGGGCAGGTCTGGGCAGACTTATTCCACAAATTGGGCTTAACCTTGTGTCTTAGCACCTCTCGTATTTGTGCACCTAGATCTCTCACATTAGATTCACCACTTGTGGTTGCTGGATGTTCCGGGCGGTTCCGGGCAAACTTCCATCACAAGTGTAATCTAACCTCGTGTCTAGGCGCAGTTACAGTTTCTAATTACTGTAATCCTAGGCATTTCATTATTAACCAAATTTCACCTATGTCGTTACAGGTTATAGGTTTCATGCCCTTTTTCCCCAAATGTGTTCATAGTGGATTATATGTCCAAATTCGTATATATATACATTATTCGAATGATGCCAATTTTCACCTTTTTACCAATTATGCTCTCAAATTCATAATTTACAAGATATGCCCAATTTCAATGTTTTCCCCTTGTTCCCAAACTAACGTAATTGCATTATTAAGCGGCGTGCCTAGGCTCGATAGTAGACTAGCTATATAAAATAAAATAAAAGGGTAAGGGTGAAGGGAAGATGATAGAGATGATTATTCTAATTTAATTGACAAAAACTTATGATGGCATAATGATAAGATGGACTTGTAAGCACAAATCGGTGAATTTGTGATAATAAAACAGGTTTTAACATAGTAGGGGTGCCCTAATAGGCATGATTAGATCTAAATAAGGATTTAAATGTCCAACTAATGATAGATCCAAATTAACTTCAAACATAATAGGTACAAGATGATCTAAATAGATTAGATCTATAATTAAAAGTAGATCTGACATGATAAAGATTTAGATCAAAGTCATAGTTACTTCAGAATATCATAGATTCACAAATTACAATAGATCTGATATGATTCAGTCGCAGGGATAGATCCAAATTACAGTCGTATCATGTTTTACTTTTAATCATTTAAATCTAAAAGTAATTTAAAACTCATAGTGTTAGGATCTAAAGAAATAGAAGGAGAAAAGCAATTGATGAATCTCAGATCTACACTTGAATCTCTAAATTTGACGGCAGAAGAAGAAAGAGTTTTGATTCAGTCCAGGCACCAACAACACTTAGGCCTCCATTGATTTTTTGTGTGAGAAAACCAGAAAATGAAGCAGTATATTTAGCTGCCAACCCCCAGAATTCGACTGCCACCTCAGCCTTAGGGGAGTCGACCCATGGGTCGACACCCCCTTGAAGGGTCGACCCTGGGGTCAACACCCCCCTAATGGGTCGACTCCCTTGGGGCGGGAATTTTGCTGCCTCTTTTCTTTTGATTTTTGAACGGTTTTCTGATTTCTGATTTAATTACACACACACACATATATATTTCTTTTGCGCATATACAAACTTCAAACCCTTATAACTTTTTCATACTATGTCCGTTTTACGCAAACCAATGTCTACCTTGACCAGAATTTGTAACGGCCGGGAATTTCGCTCGATCCGAATCAGTCGTTAAACCGATCTAGACCGTTCGAAACCCCTGATCGTTTGAGAACAGGACAAAATAGAACGCAGACGGAAGAACATTTCATTGTTATTACAACAATTCCATCAGAATACAAGAATATACAGAGTATAAATGAATAAATTACATTCGATAAATATCAGAGATTACAATAAATTACATAGCAGCGGAAAATAATACAAAGCACAACTGAAGGTGATATACGGATACAGAGCTTTCCGGATATCATTCCAGCTGTAAACCAGGATCCTATGAATATAAATCTGCAAAACCAAAACTACTAGCTGCCCGTGCGGAAAATAAGGGCACCCAGAGTTTAGGTTAAAACAATAAACTCCAGGTCAGTCATGTGACTGGTGTGAGAACTAAAACAGTTATTTAAAACTTTACTTTAAAAGAGAGTAATTCAAGGGACCACGCCGTATAACACGGAACGGGTTTCCTCCCAAGAATACCAGTGCATAAAACAAACAGCGCAATGCTAAGTAAAGAAAAATGAAGCTGTTATAAGACCCAGGTCCTATCACACAATGCAACGCAAGCCGGGGGATAGGGTTTTCCCTTATAACAGCCAAAGAATGCTTGATACGTTTTAAAACAAATCATTTGATACTATTATAGTGCGTAGTGTATAAAACAACTTCAAATCATAAGTATCAATCATAGGCGGCATGGGTACCATATATCATGTCGCTATACTAGTTCTACAATTAAAACCGCAAATGTCGTATTGGAAGTTGGGTTATCATTTATGGTATGAACCGAGGCTAGGGGCAAGATCCTCTACCAATTTGTGACTCTCTAGCCCGAGCCACAGGCAAGTACTCTGTCAAGCCTTTGGATCGTCAGGGCCGGTCCACCGATGTGGATTAAAATGCCTGAACACTGCGTTTCCCCGCCCTTTGGAGCGTAAGCCTGGCCCGTCAGCCGACCAGAAGCATCGGCCGAAACCGATATCACGAGGTGCCTCGCTTTTCAGCAAGTAATAATAAGCAACATCCACATGAGTCAAACTTGTCAGCCAGTTCAAGCACTGACGCCACTCCTAACTAGAAAGAAACGCATGCCCTCCCTGAGGTCCGTTTCCCGTTTTTGGTTCATACCGGGTGTGAAACTCGCGAAGTAAACGTTACACAAAGCTACGCCACAAAGGCCGTGCTTCGATCATCAACCACAAGACTTTGCTTTTCAACAGAAGCCTCGATCAATTGCCACTTAGGTATGCCACACAGGCAATTCACTCCATGCGTTTGATATCCATCAATATATAACCCCTGAGCTCGTACGTCTCAGAGAAGGGCGTTAAGCAAGAGAATAAATTCTCCGCCGCCAAACAGATATATATTTAATAGAGATCAATCACACGGACTAAAATCCAATGTCAGACACACAGTCCATTTACAAGTCCGTTCTGGGGCCGAACGAAACCGGAGGCACCTAGTACCCCGCATATCCATCGATCTCTAAGTGCGTCTGGACGATCACCAACTGTTTCCATCTTCTTGGGTGTACAACCCAATCAAGATCATCAGTAATCACCCAAACGACGTGAAGACCTCCGGTCTTCGACCATCGTCTTCATCTTCGACTTATCGTCGTATCAGTTATTCAGAATGGGATAAACCCGGTCTTTCCGAATAACTCGCGTATATTTTAAATAAGTGTTACACAAACACAACATACGCCTCATTCCAATTCATCAGTCACTAACCGTAAATTAATCAAGAGAATAATTCCCCAAATATTAACCCCGAAGGCCGAAACCAACATCAGATCAATATTCAGAAAACCATTCTACTTGGCTAACCGACAGTTAGTTTCTAAATTTCACATTCATAGGGAAACGTTCCCATTAATTTTATCCAAGATAAATTCCTTGAATTTATTCTTTAATCTTCTTTTGAATTTCGATTCAACTAGTCGAGATTAACGAACCTTACCGAAGTAGTCATTTGTTTTAATTTCCCAATCCCAACCTATTCATCCCATGAAGTAAAACTGGTAATACTTCATATCTAACACCACAGTGTTATCGGTAAATTCAATTACCATTTCACGTTCAAATCTAATTAAAGATTTAACTATCGCCTGGAGCAAAACTGGTGATACTCCATTCTCGATCATTTCAATCTAATTAAAGATTCATTAAAACTCCACTTAGTTTTAATCGTTAACTGGATTAAAGAATCAGTGTCATTTAAAACACGGTTCACGATAAACCCAAAGTCACATTCCATTAATTATCGGGTTAAAGAACGAGTGTTATTTAAAACACTGTCCACGATAAACCCAAAAATCAATATCAATTCAATTCCAATTAAATATTATTTAATTGGTACACTTCATTAAATCTAAATAAAAAGATTTAATCTTTTCTCAACTGGGTTCAAGAACAGTGTTAGTCAAGACACCATTCACGACAAACCCAAATCACATTTGATATTAAATACAAGGCTCTGAATAGAAAATATATCGGCTTATATTCAATATCAAATTCTATGACCAACAGATATCGTATTGGAAATAACGATATATATATCTATATCTTTCAAATTTCCATAACAACATTTGTATAATCACGAAATCCAACATCGAAATATTCCGAAGACAGTTCGATTCAAATCCATTCCAATGCAATCATTGGAAATTCTGGTTATTTTCAAAACCATTTCAAATTCAATTTATTTATTTAAAAATAAATAGAATTGTAATTCTAGTTCAAAACTAGTTCATTTCGATAAAAATCTATTTTTATCTTTTCAAATATGGAGTTTTTCATCCGAATTTTTCACAAATCATTTCTTATGATTTTACACAAATTATTACCATTTTTAATAATTTTATCAAGGCCCGTACAGTCGATTTCCATCAACGGCCATCGAACTGCACTTACAACGACCTTTTTCAAATTTGATTTGGACGTATCTCCAAATCCAACCGTTAGATTTCAAATTTCAAATATTCGTTAGAAAGCTCTTTTCGATACGAACCCAACGGTTCCGGTTTCAGGAGAATCCGACGGTCGGATCTCCCGCAATATCCGTTTGAAATAAATGGTCGAAATTCGCGAACTGCCGCGGCGCGGCGCGTTCTATTCAGGCCATTATATTATATATATAATATATATAATATATACTTCGTCGATTTCAATTCAAAATGTGCTTTATAAATCGTTTTAAATTTATTTTCAAAACGGTTTCATGTTCATATTCAATTTCAAATCAAAATTGAACATTCCAATATAAATTCGTTTTAAATTCTTTTCAAATTGATTTCAAATTCATTTCAATTGCATTTCAATTCGAATTCATTTATATTCAATTTCAATTCGAATTCAATTCTATTCAGTTTCAATTCAAATTTCTATTCTTTTCAAAATATTAGATTTTGAAATCACTTTCGATATTCATTATAAAATGAATAAAATCGATATAAATATCGTTCACGTCAAAATGGCGTCAATCTAATCAACACGGCTTCATATATTGATATTTTCAAATATTCCATTTCGAATATTTCTATTTCAAATATTTCTATTTCAAATATTCCCTATTATCAAAATATTTGTTATTATAAAAATATTTCGTTCAACACATGACTAATCTCAACAGATGAGTACAGTCAACACATGAACCTTTATTTTATATTATTCTTTATTTTCTAAATTGGAATGAGGCCCAATCAATCACCATATAATGCTAATTATATGGATTTTCATACATCACACATATATAATAGCATTGAAAAATAATCAACCATCAACCAAAGTGCACTACACTGTATAAGCATCAAATATAGATATCTAACGCTCATAACAGCCTGTCAATCTATCGATTGACATATTTAATCAATCAGGATGAGTGAACTTCAAATTTCATCCCAACACCCGTGTGGGGTTTCAAACAATCAAACACAGATTTTTATTCGTGCAGTTGGGCGATGTGTAAAATTTATCGACCCAATCAATATCAGTCAAATCAGTGCATATAAACAAATCGGCCGATTTGTCTATAAATATCTATTTATTCACTTTCACGTTAAAAATTATATTTTTAACGATAAAATATTTTATTTTAACATATGAATTTCTATTTAGTTCATTTACACAATGAAAATGATATTTTTATTTTTCTAACATATTTTAGAAAATTTCGGTGGCATAACAGCACGATACTAGAAACGGGACAAGGCCTAGCCTTATCCCCGGTCTAGTGAAGGCCCACGCCATTCACACATCAATCAAATCCATTCATTTCACCACACAGTTCAATTTCAATCAAATGATCTAACTAATTTTTGCAATCAAACAAACAAGTCCATGGTCTGTGGACGATTGTGTCGGGTGCTACTAAGCACCGTCTGCATCCTAGTATATATATATAACTAGAAAATGAAATTGAAAGGTGAGAAATTCTCACCGATAGCTATCCTAACTCCACGGCACTTCATTTGCAGAAACCTTCGTCGCTCTCGCCTTTTTGTCATCTTCGTTGCCCGTATTCACTACATATGTAAAAATCGAATTTTTACTTTGCTATTCAATATATAAAAATCGAATTTTTACTATGCTATCTAATATAAAAAAATCGAATTTTTACTATGCTATTCAATATATAAAAATCGAATTTTTATACCGCTACTATATAGATAAAAATTATATTTTTACAACGCCACTCTTCTATAAAGATTTCGCCTTTTCGAATATATCATTATAAAAATCACATTTTTAGTTTTCTACACATATAAAGATGATATTTTTAATATTCCTATCATGTAAAAATTATATTTTTACTTCTCTACATAAACAAAAATCATATTTTTACATCTTCCACTTAATAAAGATTATATTTTTATTTAATTATTTATTTAATCCCAATAGGTTGACTTTTACATACGACCTCTAAACGAGGCCCACCGCCTGTCGTCCATAGCATTTCACCCCCATTCCGAACACAATGGGATATGTATCGTAAGCTGATTCGACTATTTCGATCAGTTTCCGTTGAATTTACATTTAAATCGCTATATTGAATTTTAAACGTACATTTCAAATTACCGGGGTTACATACTAACTCAAAAAATTCCAAAAAAATATTTTCTAGCTTCGTATTGATGATACGGTCCTAACAAAACTAATTTCGTCGAATTCTGAGACCGTTGGAAAAATGGCCATTTTCCAGTCGATTAAAATCAACTAAAACTGGTCAAATGCGTTTTCCTTTGCCACGCTCACATATTGATTCGAAAAATTATGAAATTTGGAATCTAGCAATAACTTTACATCACGGATCCAACAAAAGTGGTTTCGTCGAAATCCGAGGTCGTTTGCAAAATTCCCATTTTTAAGGGCCTGAATTTCACGACTATTTAGAATTTTCAACTGGACATATATTTTGATTCCCGCTATGAAATCTTGATTTGTCGGATTCGTTGGAAAGATATTATCAATTAGATCCTAATGTTTTTGGTTTCACTAAAATCCGGATTGTTTTGCACCCGGTACATTCAATTGAAGTTTGAAATCGGATTATCGAACTACCGCGCCATTTTCAATTCTATTTATAATTATATATAAATATTTATATTCTAACGACGACGTATATAATATATACGTTCTAATTATATTCAAAATAAATTCCTCGTCGATATTATTTAAAATAATTCATTTTAAATAATCAAAATTCGCTAAAATTGCCAAAATAAAAATTTTAAACTGGCCCAGATTTTCCGGGTTATTACAATCTCCCCCACTTAAAACTTTTCGTCCCCGAAAAGGAACAAAGTCGAAAGTGGTTTGATCAATCAACGCTACGTTCGATCTGGCTTTCATTCTCCAACTTTTCAGTTTCTGAGAATTTTCAAAAATTTGGCTAACACCCTAAATTTTCGAAAAATTTCGCCATAACCTCCCCTGCACCGGGAGCCACGGAAAAATCCCGAAATTGCCATATAGGCCTTCTGATCTCAAAAAGAAAAGAAAAAGCCAAGCGGCTAGCCAATAGGCTCATAAAATCATCATCACCCAAACAAAACAGTAAATTATAGTAAACATGTACCTATTTGTCGGGCAAACAAATTTTATTCTCTGGCTCTAGCCTCCTTGCTATGACCTGTTCAATGTAAGCATATGTATATGCAAGCAAATGCGACCAATTTTCAATATTATTCAATATTTGATTCAATTAGGCATAATGGTTTAAAATTATCAAATAAATAAACAAACAACACAAACATCAATCAATTAGTGAATTAGAGTTTCAAATTCATAATTTTGATATATATACAAAAATCTTGTTTTTGATGCCGATTCACAACAAAGTGTTCTAGCTATATAAGTTTTGGTTCTCACACCAGTCTGATGGAAATATATAGATATCACACCTTCGGAACACGAACATAAATACTGATGATGCCATGACAATCATCAGTACCATCTCCGGGCGACTAGAATGTGATTCCATATCTATCCAGTATATTAAAACTTCAAATACACGTTTGCAAGGCGTATATGCAAAATCTTTATACTGGACTGTCCAAATCAATACAAATAAATAATCAAGTACGAATAATTGATTTAAATTTTCAAAACAAAAATTGTTTTCATTTTAAAAATATACTCTTCACACTCGTTCTAGGATACTACTGATCCTATCTCTAACGAGTCATTCCCATTGGATATTACTAACCCAATATCTGATGAATTCTTTCGTATGGTTCTAATGTGCCTTGTTCTCTAGCTTTGTAAACCAAAGCTCTGATACCACGTGTAACGGCCGGGAATTTCGCTCGATCCGAATCAGTCGTTAAACCGATCTAGACCGTTCGAAACCCCTGATCGTTTGAGAACAGGACAAAATAGAACGCAGACGGAAGAACATTTCATTGTTATTACAACAATTCCATCAGAATACAAGAATATACAGAGTATAAATGAATAAATTACATTCGATAAATATCAGAGATTACAATAAATTACATAGCAGCGGAAAATAATACAAAGCACAACTGAAGGTGGTATACGGATACAGAGCTTTCCGGATATCATTCCAGCTGTAAACCAGGATCCTGTGAATATAAATCTGCAAAACCAAAACTACTAGCTGCCCGTGCGGAAAATAAGGGCACCCAGAGTTTAGGTTAAAACAATAAACTCCAGGTCAGTCATGTGACTGGTGTGAGAACTAAAACAGTTATTTAAAACTTTACTTTAAAAGAGAGTAATTCAAGGGACCACGCCGTATAACACGAAACGGGTTTCCTCCCAAGAATACCAGTGCATAAAACAAACAGCGCAATGCTAAATAAAGAAAAATGAAGCTGTTATAAGACCCAGGTCCTATCACACAATGCAACGCAAGCCGGGGGATAGGGTTTTCCCTTATAACAGCCAAAGAATGCTTGATACGTTTTAAAACAAATCATTTGATACTATTATAGTGCGTAGTGTATAAAACAACTTCAAATCATAAGTATCAATCATAGGCGGCATGGGTACCATATATCATGTCGCCATACTAGTTCTACAATTAAAACCGCAAATGTCGTATTGGAAGTTGGGTTATCATTTATGGTATGAACCGAGGCTAGGGGCAAGATCCTCTACCGATTTGTGACTCTCTAGCCCGAGCCACAGGCAAGTACTCTGTCAAGCCTTTGGATCGTCAGGGCCGGTCCACCGATGTGGATTAAAATGCCTGAACACTGCGTTTCCCCGCCCTTTGGGGCGTAAGCCTGGCCCGTCAGCCGACCAGAAGCATCGGCCGAAACCGATATCACGAGGCGCCTCGCTTTTCAGCAAGTAATAATAAGCAACATCCACATGAGTCAAACTCGTCAGCCAGTTCAAGCACTGACGCCACTCCTAACTAGAAAGAAACGCATGCCCTCCCTAAGGTCCGTCTCCCGTTTTTGGTTCATACCGGTTGTGAAACTCGCGAAGTAAACGTTACACAAAGCTACGCCACAAAGGCCGTGCTTCGATCATCAACCACAAGACTTTGCTTTTCAACAGAAGCCTCGATCAATTGCCACTTAGGTATGCCACACAGGCAATTCACTCCATGCGTTTGATATCCATCAATATATAACCCCTGAGCTCGTACGTCTCAGAGAAGGGCGTTAAGCAAGAGAATAAATTCTCCGCCGCCAAACAGATATATATTTAATAGAGATCAATCACACAGACTAAAATCCAATGTCAGACACACAGTCCATTTACAAGTCCGTTCTGGGACCGAACGAAACCGGAGGCACCTAGTACCCCGCATATCCATCGATCTCCAAGTGCGTCTGGACGATCACCAACTGTTTCCATCTTCTTGGGTGTACAGCCCAATCAAGATCATCAGTAATCACCCAAATGACGTGAAGACCTCCGGTCTTCGACCATCGTCTTCATCTTCGACTTATCGTCGTATCAGTTATTCAGAATGGGATAAACCCGGTCTTTCCGAATAACTCGCGTATATTTTAAATAAGTGTTACACAAACACAACATACGCCTCATTCCAATTCATCAGTCACTAACCGTAAATTAATCAAGAGAATAATTCCCCAAATATTAACCCCGAAGGCCGAAACCAACATCAGATCAATATTCAGAAAACCATTCTACTTGGCTAACCGACAGTTAGTTTCTAAATTTCACATTCATAGGGAAACGTTCCAATTAATTTTATCCAAGATAAATTCCTTGAATTTATTCTTTAATCTTCTTTTGAATTTCGATTCAACTAGTCGAGATTAACGAACCTTACCGAAGTAGTCATTTGTTTTAATTTCCCAATCCCAACCTATTCATCCCATGAAGTAAAACTGGTAATACTTCATATCTAACACCACAGTGTTATCGGTAAATTCAATTACCATTTCACGTTCAAATCTAATTAAAGATTTAACTATCGCCTGGAGCAAAACTGGTGATACTCCATTCTCGATCATTTCAATCTAATTAAAGATTCATTAAAACTCCACTTAGTTTTAATCATTAACTGGATTAAAGAATCAGTGTCATTTAAAACACGGTTCACGATAAACCCAAAGTCACATTCCATTAATTATCGGGTTAAAGAACGAGTGTTATTTAAAACACTGTCCACGATAAACCCAAAAATCAATATCAATTCAATTCCAATTAAATATTATTTAATTGGTACACTTCATTAAATCTAAATAAAAAGATTTAATCTTTTCTCAACTGGGTTCAAGAACAGTGTTAGTCAAGACACCATTCACGACAAACCCAAATCACATTTGATATTAAATACAAGGCTCTGAATAGAAAATATATCGGCTTATATTCAATATCAAATTCTATGACCAACAGATATCGTATTGGAAATAACGATATATATATCTATATCTTTCAAATTTCCATAACAACATTTGTATAATCACGAAATCCAACATCGAAATATTCCGAAGACAGTTCAATTCAAATCCATTCCAAGGCAATCATTGGAAATTCTGGTTATTTTCAAAACCATTTCAAATTCAATTTATTTATTTAAAAATAAATAGAATTGTAATTCTAGTTCAAAACTAGTTCATTTCGATAAAAATCTATTTTTATCTTTTCAAATATGGAGTTTTTCATCCCAATTTTTCCCAAATCATTTCTTATGATTTTACACAAATTATTACCATTTTTAATAATTTTATCAAGGCCCGTACAGTCGATTTCCATCAACGGCCATCGAACTGCACTTACAGCGACCTTTTTCAAATTTGATTTGGACGTATCTCCAAATCCAACCGTTAGATTTCAAATTTCAAATATTCGTTAGAAAGCTCTTTTCGATACGAACCCAACGGTTCCGGTTTCAGGAGAATCCGACGGTCGGATCTCCCGCAATATCCGTTTGAAATAAATGGTCGAAATTCGCGAACTGCCGCGGCGCGGCGCGTTCTATTCAGGCCATTATATTATATATATATAATATATATAATATATACTTCGTCGATTTCAATTCAAAACGTGCTTTATAAATCGTTTTAAATTTATTTTCAAAACGGTTTCATGTTCATATTCAATTTCAAATCAAAATTGAACATTCCAATATAAATTCTTTTCAAATTGATTTCAAATTCATTTCAATTGCATTTCAATTCGAATTCATTTATATTCAATTTCAATTCGAATTCAATTCTATTCAGTTTCAATTCGTATTTCTATTCTTTTCAAAATATTAGATTTTGAAATCACTTTCGATATTCATTATAAAATGAATAAAATCGATATAAATATCGTTCACGTCAAAATGGCGTCAATCTAATCAACACGGCTCCATATATTGATATTTTCAAATATTCCATTTCGAATATTTCTATTTCAAATATTTCTATTTCAAATATTCCCTATTATCAAAATATTTGTTATTATCAAAATATTTCGTTCAACACATGACTAATCTCAACAGATGAGTACAGTCAACACATGAACCTTTATTTTATATTATTCTTTATTTTCTAAATTGGAATGAGGCCCAATCAATCACCATATAATGCTAATTATATGGATTTTAATACATCACACGTATATAATAGCATTGAAAAATAATCAACCATCAACCAAAGTGCACTACACTGTATAAGCATCAAATATAGATATCTAACGCTCATAACAGCCTGTCAATCTATCCATTGACATATTTAATCAATCAGGATGAGTGAACTTCAAATTTCATCCCAACACCCGTGTGGGGTTTCAAACAATCAAACACAGATTTTTATTCGTGCAGTTGGGCGATGTGTAAAATTTATCGACCCAATCAATATCAGTCAAATCAGTGCATATAAACAAATCGGCCGATTTGTCTATAAATGTCTATTTATTCACTTTCACATTAAAAATTATATTTTTAACGATAAAATGTTTTATTTTAACATATGAATTTCTATTTAGTTCATTTACACAATGAAAATGATATTTTTATTTTTCTAACATATTTTAGAAAATTTCGGCGGCATAACGGCACGATACTAGAAACAGGACAAGGCCTAGCCTTATCCCCGGTCTAGTGAAGGCCCACGCCATTCACACATCAATCAAATCCATTCATTTCACCACACAGTTCAATTTCAATCAAATAATCTAACTAATTTTTGCAATCAAACAAACAAGTCCATGGTCTGTGGACGATTGTGTCGGGTGCTACTAAGCACCGTCTACATCCTAGTATATATATATAACTAGAAAATGAAATTGAAAGGTGAGAAATTCTCACCGATAGCTATCCTAACTCCACGGCACTTCATTTGCAGAAACCTTCGTCGCTCTCGCCTTTTTGTCATCTTCGTTGCCCGTATTCACTACATATGTAAAAATCGAATTTTTACTTTGCTATTCAATATATAAAAATCGAATTTTTACTATGCTATCTAATATATAAAAATCGAATTTTTATTATGCTATTCAATATATAAAAATCGAATTTTTATACCGCTACTATATAGATAAAAATTATATTTTTACAACGCTACTCTTCTATAAAGATTTCGCCTTTTCGAATATATCATTATAAAAATCACATTTTTAGTTTTCTACACATATAAAGATGATATTTTTAATATTCCTATCATGTAAAAATTATATTTTTACTTCTCTACATAAACAAAAATCATATTTTTACATCTTCCACTTAATAAAGATTATATTTTTATTTAATTATTTATTTAATCCCAATAGGTTGACTTTTACATACGACCTCTAAACGAGGCCCACCGCCTGTCGTCCATAGCGTTTCACCCCCATTCCGAACACAATGGGATATGTATCGTAAGCTGATTCGACTATTTCGATCAGTTTCCGTTGAATTTACATTTAAATCGCTATATTGAATTTTAAACGTACATTTCAAATTACCGGGGTTACATACTAACTCGAAAAATTCCAAAAAAATATTTTCTAGCTTCGTATTGACGATACGGTCCTAACAAAACTAATTTCGTCGAATTCTGAGACCGTTGGAAAAATGGCCATTTTCCAGTCGATTAAAATCAACTGAAACTGGTCAAATGCGTTTTCCTTTGCCACGCTCACATATTGATTCGAAAAATTATGAAATTTGGAATCTAGCAATAACTTTACATCACGGATCCAACAAAAGTGGTTTCGTCGAAATCCGAGGTCGTTTGCAAAATTCCCATTTTTAAGGGCCTGAATTTCACAGCGACTATTTAGAATTTTCAACTGGACATATATTTTGATTCCCGCTATGAAATCTTGATTTGTCGGATTCGTTGGAAAGATATTATCAATTAGATCCTAATGTTTTTGGTTTCACTAAAATCCGGATTGTTTTGCACCCGGTACATTCAATTGAAGTTTGAAATCGGATTATCGAACTACCGCGCCATTTTCAATTCTATTTATAATTATATATAAATATTTATATTCTAACGACGACGTATATAATATATACGTTCTAATTATATTCAAAATAAATTCCTCGTCGATATTATTTAAAATAATTCATTTTAAATAATCAAAATTCGCTAAAATTGCCAAAATAAAAATTTTAAACTGGCCCAGATTTTCCGGGTTATTACAGAATTTCAAGACGAATGCAATGGCGCGGTCCAATTTCCTTAATTCTGAATATTAAATTAATTATTATTTTAGTTTATCCTCTTTTAGTATTGTTTAAGTTATGGGGTGTTACATGGTATCTGTTCATATCAGTGTATCTAGACCAAGTGTGGTATCTGTTCATATCAGTTTGATCCCCTATCTCTTTTCTTCTATTCTAATTTTCTATCTTCCTTTTTCTCATCCTCTAACTTCTCTCTTTTAATGATTCGTATTTTCGTGCAATTTGGGCTGGACGTGTGTTGTATTCAGTCAACTCAAATGGTACGAATTTTCGGGTCGTTACAGTTGGTATCAAAGCGAAAGGTTGAGTGATAATCTTGGCTCTGTGGCGTAAATCGATAGAGATGAGGTTAGTAATACCCTAGGCTGAGTTTGAGTATATGTATATGAGCGCGTATTTGTTAATTGATATAAAAACTATTTTATATTGTGATGATTGGTTTGTTGAGCGGTTTATGAATTCCGGTCGGTGTAGGGTGTACAACTGTATCGATAGGTGTTTCTAAACTCTCGAGCAGAACAATTCGACACGTTGTTTTAAAAGCTGGGTAAATGAAATAATTTTGCCCAAATATATATATATATATATATATTTTGTTATAAAATAATAATTTTCAGAAATTATTATTATATATGGAAGTGTCGATTGTTATTATTATAATCAAATAGGATTATAAACATTGAAATGGTTATATATTTAACCCAATTAAATTTGTATAAGAAAGAGTATACAAATAAGACAAGCTGGACAATTGTTTGAGAGAACTAGAAGTTTTGGAAAATTCCAAGGTTTTGAATTTAGAATGGAATCAGGATATGTGATTTCAGATTAGTTTGGAATAAAAATCGAAAATTTGGAATTTGAAAGGTTAACTGGAGTTAAGAAATTGGAACTTGACTGGGAATTGGTTAGGTTAAATGATTTTCTAAGTACTGATCTGATGTTCATTTCGGTCTTCGGGATTTATACTTAGAGGATTATTTTCTTAAACGATTTATAGTCAGGAACCAATGAATGTTAAAGGATAGCAATAAATGGAAATGTTTTCCGACTGTAATAAAAAATATTTCTGGTTTTAAAATTAACTATGATTGATAGCTAATTGCTGATGTATTAAATGTTTGATTGCAATGAAATGTTTGGTAGATAACATGTGTGTTTGGATGCTTTGTTTGTTGTGGTTATTAGGAGATAACCCATGGACATGTTTTAAAGTCTATATATAGATATAACTAGAATCTCCTCGTTACTCTTCAATTTTGAGGACGAAATTACTTTAAGGGGGGTGGATTGTAATGTCCTAGATTTTTGACTGATTTAATTAAACTATAAATATAGATTATATCTGTAATTTTTAATCGAGTAAATAATACTAGATGTGTATATTATTTAAAATTTAGATAATAATTAGTTTAAAATTTCTATTTGCATATTCTAGCTTGTAATATTTATACAAGTAAATGTGTTTTAACATTTTTTTATGACATCTAAAATCTTGATTCAAGCTTGCTTAAATTTCTTTAACTAACACACACGCGCGCACACACACACACATGCATATATATATATATATATATATATATATCTTTATAAATCTCTTGCAAAAGTAAAAATATTTATATGAAAATCCTTTATACAATATTTCGTTTAATTTGTATCTTGCTTTAAATTTCGTCTCTAACTAATAACTAAAGTAAAGATAGTTTTTCGTAAGTAAAAGATAAATTGCTTCATAGATAATGAACATTGCATGAATTAACAAATGTAAAATATTTTGTACTCAGGATCAATAACATTTGATAAGGAAATGTGCTCTTGTAAATGTGAATGTGCCATCTAAATATATGAACATTTTACATATTTAAAATACATTTGGATATCAAGTTGGCATTTTTTTTACTGCA
Source organism: Allium sativum (assembly GCA_030737875.1). Lineage (NCBI taxonomy): Eukaryota > Viridiplantae > Streptophyta > Magnoliopsida > Asparagales > Amaryllidaceae > Allium > Allium sativum. The sequence continues at coordinate 90,912,099 of CM060920.1, forward strand.
TCCTTTTGACATGGTAGTAACTTCCCATTTAAGTATGACTAGCCAAGACACTAGGCACAACTAATAAGAAATGCACATGGATCTGTACTGCATTAACTAGGTTACCATGCAATTGGTACTTCAATCAAATTAGCACCAGCTATGGAATCAGACAGCATCCTTTTCAATACACCTAAGACAACCTTGTTTTATCATTCCAAAAACTCTTATAGTTGAGTTGCTTGGAAACTAAGTATAGTATTGTAGATTAAATACACATAGACATGTCATCAAACTAATGTAAATAGAATTGAATCAAATACAATTAAAAGCGAGTAATGGTTGTGTACAAAGATGTACCATTTAAATCTATTTAATACTTGGCATTTTTGTCATAAGATTTAGAGAGATATTAATCTATAGGAGATAACATGGAATTGACAAAGATTGAATGAGTATCAAAATCAATAAGTGAGAAGGATTTTCTGTTCAGGAAAGAACAGGGCTTGATTTTTCCTTAGGAATGAAGTTTGGCATTTTAAAATCCCTTCAAGTACATAGCTGTGTAAACATGACAGGGCTTGATTTTAAACTTTATACTTGCACATGGCCGTGCTATTGAACCTGAGTGAATAGATAGCCTAACCTATGTTCTTTCCAATCAAGAAAAATGAGACAACCTATATTCAAATCAAGACTTGAAAAGGCAAAACAGAACAACCCTTATATATTAATCAAACATACTACTGCAACTACAACATTTCGTATACAGCTATATCTTCTATACCATCCAAGCTTCACATGGCTATACTTGCACCTCAAACATGCTGCTGCGTCGATTGTGAAGCATGAAAGAACAAGCTATAACCTATCTTAGGTAAGCAGCTTTCTTTCAAGTCATACAAGAACAACTACATTCTTAGCTCAAGCTTTCTAGAAGCCCTTGTGGCACATGCAATAGATTTTGGTAGATTTATATTAAGGTCGTGCCTTTATATGCTCTGAAAACAAATCTAATAGCTTGCATAACCTAGGCCTGACCATTCTTATAAAATCAAGAGCTGCTGTAAACATTCCATCCAAAAACAAAAGTCACTGCAAACATTAAATGAAGCTAATATTTTATACTTAGATTTTTACTATAAATACACACATCCACTTTATGGTCTCCTCACAAACATTGAACAGTGAAGACCTTAAACAAGCAGCAGACTCGTAGAACATAGAAGAGCAAAACGGTGAGTAAATCACCACATCTTCTCTCTATTGTTTTATATTTAAATTCTTGATTGATTATAAACATATATATATATATATATATATGTATGGGAAATATGTTATCGTATTGGGTTCAAAACATTGATATTTGTTATAAGTTAAATCGCTACATGCTTGGGATGTAAAATGCTTTAAAACGGATATCCTATATATCCCCCTTCTTATCTTAAATATATATACATACATCCCTATATAATAAAAGAGAGAAAACGTTATTTAAGAGTATTGGTGCTAATTAAGAAGTTTGGGAAATAGCTGGAATAGATAAATGTTTCTCCAATGTGTAAAGTATTACATGGAGTATAAATTAAATAAATGTAGAGAGATGGTATCATCTCCTAAAGCAATATTGCATCCGGAAATACTGCTGGAGTATATAGAAATATACATAAATAGCTAGATATGTTGGCTTTTATGTTCAACTTGTCTCCTTTTGTTCATTTTCCGCTAATTTCATCATAGGTCCTCCACACTTTCATGTGTTTGTTTTTAAGTCATGTGTATATTAATAAAAAAACAAGCAAGCACACATAGTTCCAAAAGTAGGGTATAAATGAGATTAAACAAACAAGTCATAAAAATATAATCAGACTTAAAGCATCAGTCCACAATCAAAACAGAACAATTCATGCCGTGATGTACAGGTATTACAAAGTGGTATATAGCATATAGGATGTACCGGGTGCATTACAGTGTTTGCAATAGGGATTTCATGCAAGGCAGAAATAATTTATCGGCCAATAGTGGTATGATGGCTAAGTTGTTAAAATTGACAATTAATATAGTACTGAATGATCTCCTATTTCAAGTTATGTGAAACAGTAATGTCAATGGTAGACAAAAGAGTGAAATACAGTTGCTTAGGAAGTTAAGAGCGAAAATGCTAAATATCTAACAGTTTACTTTTCGTTTATCACCCATCAATTATGCAACGATAGTGCCGACCTTATGAATAATGTTACTGCTTTTATCTCTCCCCTCATTGGTTAGAAGAGATATTTCAGTGAATTCCTTAGGAATAAAATATTTAATGTAGAATGCGGTGATTAGAGGAGCGGATGCAGTGTTGACCAGAGTTGATGCTGGACAGTATTGGGGTTTGTGAGTGATGGCGCGACAAAGTCTGATCACTAGAATTAGTGTGCACGTGCATGGTGTCGGTGGTGTACAAGTTGAAGGGTTTGTTTCCTAAAGTACTCCCTGAGATTGAGTTTCGAAACTAGGGTGGTTTATGTTTGGTTTGGAAAGCATGACCTATAGATGTATTGGGGGGAAAGAGACCCAGCTCATTAAAAGAAAAAGAAAAAGGAAGGCAGGGGAACAACGGGATGGTGCTGTCGGTGCAGTGCAGGCATGCGTGGGGTCTTTGCTGCATGATTATGATTTCGTGGGCTTAGACTGTCCATGTATCAAGTTTATAAAAAAATAGATTTAATAAATAAATTTATATTATACATATTTAAAGGAACAAAGCGTAAAGGAAAGAAAATAATAGTAAGCAACAAAAGAAAGAATGGAAAGAAAGGGACAACAGGCGATGCTGGGCTGAGCATAATTTGGGGTTTGTCTGGAGCATTAAAGGGGCACAACGTTTTGTTTTGTACATGCAGATTTGCATGGTGTGGAGTTTACATGCTTGAAGTCATGGAGCATTTAAGGAGCATTAAATGGGAAGAAAAATGGGATGCATGGGATACTGTATTTTGGTTAGTTTTAAGTTTACTGAAAAGAGAAAGTTTGTACCCATGTTTCTAACGTGTAATGCAAAAAAGAGGAAATTTTTGGTGGACCATATGATTAACGTGGTGGACCATATGATTAAAGTTATTTTTATAAATTGAAATTTGTAATACACATTAAATTTATATTCGAAAAAGATAAAAACAAAAAAAGAAGAAGAAAAAAAGAAGGGAAAGTTGGTAAATTTTTAAGCAGGTTATATAGTGATGTATGTATGTATGTTAGATGTGATCGCGTAGTTTTGGTTCGCACATGTGTAATTGAGGAAATCAATGGTAGGTAACTCGACAAAATCAGCGAGTCTTAAATAAAATGATTTACTAAGTAATTAGATGTGATTTAAATTGATCGAACACGAATTTAGTCATCAAAACAAATTAACGTGTAAACTGTTAATTATATACATTAAATTCGTTGTTTAGTTAATTATTAAATTAATCGAGTTATGTTTTAATTACGTTAGCCGTAATTATATAATTATACTGACATCTGTTAGTGTAAATAAACACCGTTCAACTATATATTTGATTGACTAAATTATTTGGACACCCTGTTAGCAGAAATAAACACCGTTCTTCTATTATATCAGTTTGACATATTTATCAGTTAATATATGTTGTTGAGATATTATCGGTTGATGATATTGAGTTGTATTTATATGTTGTTTGTGCAAATTGGGTTAACGACCTGAATGTCGTTTGAACTATTATAGACCGTTGAAGCTGCTAAGCCGTTTTCTGTAAGGTATCTCGAAAATGAACATAAGTTTTTAATTAAATATAAATTGTTTTGAGAAATGATGTCGATTCAAGGTTTGAGAGGTCATTAAAATACCCCAACTTGATCGATTTCACTATTATCCGATAGATCATAGTAGTTGGTGTTTAGAATAAGTGTTAGAGTTGAATATCATTTTCAGTTATGAAATAGATATTCGAGAGTGGGCTTATCACATAATATTGATAATAAGAGATTTGTTATTAATAATTATGTTTTTAAATTATTATATATACAAAATTAATATTTAAATGTCAATAAATTAATGATTTATTTAAATAAGGCTTAGCAGATCCAATGGAAATAAATATGTTTATTTTATTTTATATTTGGTAGTAAAATCACCGACTATCAAGTATGGACCTTTTTCTTTATCGTTTTCGAAGAGACTGGAATCTAAATTCCACTTCGATTTGGTTTATACGTTTCAATTCAGAGATTATTGAAGACCATTGAAGATGGAGTTATGCAAGGACTGTTTTGTCAATCCTAGGTAGAAGTTGCCTAAGATGGATTTATAGAATAGTGCCTTCGGTTTGTCGAGTCCCTGGACAACTTGTATGGACGAATGCTTAACAGAGTATGCCTAATAAATTGCGCAAATTGATCTCTTCAAATGTATTTACGTTTGTGGCAGAGGAATTCGTTTCTCTTAGCTTTATACCCGAGATATTTTTGGCGAAATCAATTTGTGATTTGGCAGATTTGACGATGTAGCATTCAAAGTGAATGAAGACGTTTTATATCCAAGGGTAAGTTAAGCCTCAAGCCTCACAACCGGGAAATGACAAAAATCTGGCAGACAGCATGGCTATGTGGGTCGCTCCCATTAGGGTGTATTGTCACCTATCTAGAGAAATTTCATTTTACTTCTTTAATCTATTTTGATGCTGTCCCTTTCGGGAAACGGTGGGTAGCTCCTAACCGTTGGTGACAATATACTCGATACACTCAAGCGAAATGAGTGGTCGGTCATGTGTGGGCTGGGTTGCAAGACGTTCATGTTGAACCCAGTGTATTCCCCTCTAGAGGTACACTATCAGAAGGTGGTTCCATACCTTGTCATAGTCGGAATCCAATCTCCAGTAAGCGCCCGCGGTTTTGATTGTATACTATATATGTAGAGCGTGAGATGCAAGCGTTCTGTTATATTGCTATTTATTTGTATTTAGACATTATCATAATATCAGAATAATATTGTTTTCAAAAATGTATTGGGTTATCGTTAGGTAAAAACCATTTGTATTTATGTGCGTATCGGTCTTACGATCATCTTTTCTTTCAAAAGGTTTTTGAAAGTTAAAATCAAACTGTTTTTAACCATTTACTCACACCAGTCCCATGACTAACCCAGAGTTTATTTCTCTATGTTTCCCTAAACTATTGGGTGCCCAATTTGTATGGGCAGTCCAATAGTTCAGGATTTTACAGATTTATCTGAAGGAGCTTGGAGCAAGAGACTTCAACGTTAGATATCTAGAGTTTTATTCCGTTGTATTGTATATGTGATGTACTCTGATGATGTATGTAAATGCAAATACTGTTGTATTTCAAAAATGATTGTTTATATATTATATTTTATTCTACTGCGATTGTGAGTTTCTATGTTGTTGTTTAGTTCGATCCCCTATCTCTTTTTTTCTGTTCCAATTTTCTATCTTCCTCTTTCCCATCCTTTAACTTCTCTCTTTTAATGATTCGTATTTTCGTGCAATTTAGGTTGGACGTGTGTTGTATTCAGTCGACTCAAATGATACAAATTTTCGGGTCGTTACAGTTGGTATCAGAGCGAAAGGTTGAGTGATAACCTTGGCTCTGTGGCGTAAATCGATAGAGATGAGGTTAGTAATACCCTACATTGAGTTTGAGTATATGTATATGAGCGGGTATTTGTTAATTGATATAAAAAATGTTTTATATTGTGATGATTGGTTTGTTGAGCGGTTTATGAATTCTGGTCGGTGCAGGGTGTACAACTGTATCGATAGGTGTTTCTAAACTCTCGAGCAGAACAATTCGACACATTGTTTTAATAGCTAGGTAAATGAAATAATTTTGCCTATATATATATATTGTTATAAAATAATAATTTTCAGAAATTATTATTATATATGGAAGTGTCGATTGTTATTATTATAATCAAATAGGATTATAAACATTGAAATGGTTATATATTTAACCCAATTAAATTTGTATAAGAAAGAGTATACAAATAAGACAAGCTGGACAATTGTTTGAGAGAACCAGAAGTTTTGGAAAATTCCAAGGTTTTGAATTTAGAATGGAATCAGGATATGTGATTTTAGATTAGTTTGGAATAAAAATAGAAAATTTGGAATTTGAAAGGTTAACTAGAGTTAAGAAATTGGAACCTGACTGGGAATTGGTTGGGTTAAATGATTTTTTGAGTACTGATCTGATGTTGATTTCGGTCTTCGGGATTTATACTTAGAGGACTATTTTCTTAAACGATTTACAGTCAGGAACCAATGAATGTAAAAGGATAGCAATAAATGGAAATGTTTTCCAACTGTAATAACAAATATTTCTGGTTTTAAAATTAACTATGATTGACAGCTAATTGCTGATGTATTAAATGTTTGATTGCAATGAAATGTTTGGTAGATAACATGTGTGTTTGGATGCTTTGTTTGTTGTGGTTATTAGGAGATGACCCACAGATATGTTTTGAAGTCTATATATAGATATAACTAGAATCTCCTCGTTACTCTTCAATTTCGAGGAAGAAATTACTTTAAGGGGGGTGGATTGTAATGTCCTTGATTTTTGACTGATTTAAGTAAACTATAAATACAGATTATATCTGTAATTTTTAATCGATTAAATAATATTAGATGTGTATATTATTTAAAATTTAGATAATAATTAGTTTGAAATTTCTATTTGCATATTCTAGCTTGTTATATTTATACAAGTAAATGTGTTTTATCATTTTTTTATGACATCTAAAATCTTGATTCAAGCTTGCTTAAATTTCTTTAACTAACACACACACACACACATATATATATATATATATATATATATATATATATATATATATCGTTTTAAATCTCTTGCAAAGGTAAAAATATTTATATAAAAATCCTTTATACAATATTTCGTTTAATTTGTATCTTGCTTTAAATTTCGTCTCTAACTTATGAAAATAAATTAATAACTAAAGTAAAGATAGTTTTTCCTAAGTAAAAGATAAATTGCTTCATAGAGAATGAACATTGCATGAATTAAGTAATGTAAAATCTTTTGTACTCAGGATCAATAACATTTGATAGGGAAATGTGCTCTTGTAAATGTGAATGTGCCATCTAAATATATGAACATTTTATATATTTAAAATACATTTGGATATCAAGTTGTCATTTTTTTTATTATATCCTTTTGACATGGTCGTAACTTCCCATTTAAGTATGACTAGCCAAGACACTAGGCACAACTAATAACCAATGCACATGGATCTGTGTTGCATTAACTAGGTTACCATGCAATTGTTACTTCAATCAAACTAGCACCAGCTATGGAACAAGATAACATCCTTTTCAATACACCTAAGACAGCCCTGTTTTGTCATTCCAAAAACTCTGATAGTTGAGTTGCTTGGCAACTAAGTATAAGATTGTATATTAAATACACATAGACATGTCATCAAACTAATGTAAATAGAATTGAATCAAATACAATTAAAAGTGAATAATGGTTGTGTACAAAGATGTACCATTTAAATCTATTTAATACTTGGCATTTTTATCATAAGATTTAGAGAGATATTAATCTGCAGGAGATAACATGAAATTGACAAAGATTGAATGAGTATCAAATCAATAAGAAAGAAGGATTTGCTGTTTAGGAAAGAACAGGACTTGATTTTTCCTTAGGAATGAAGTTTGGCATTTTAAAATCCCTTCAAGTACATAGCTGTGTAAACATGACAGGGCTTGATTTTAAACTTTATACTTGCACATGGCCGTGCTATTGAACCTGAGTGAATAGATAGCCTAACCTATGTTCTTTCCAATCAAGAAAAATGAGACAACCTATATTCAAATCAAATCTTGAAAAGGCAAAACAGAACAACCCTTATATATCAATCAAACATACTACTGCAGCTACAACATTTCATATACAGCTACATCTTCTCTACCATCCAAGCTTCATATGGCTATACTTGCACCTCAAACATGCTGCTGTGTTGATTGTGAAGCATGAAAGAATAAGCTATAACCTATCTTAACTAAGCAACTTTCTTTCAAGTCATACAAGAACAACTACATTCTTAGCTCAAGCTTTCTAGAAGCCCTTGTGGCACATGTAGTAGATTTTGGTAGATTTATATTAAGGTCGTGCCTTTATAGGCTCTGAAAACAAATATAATAGCTTGCATAACCTAAGCCTGACTGTTCTAATAAAATCAAGAGGTGCTGTAAACATTCCATCCGAAAACAAAAGTCACTGCAAACATTAAATGAAGCTAATATTTTATCCTTAGATTTTTACTATAAATACACACATCCACTTTGTGGTCTCCTCACAAACATTGAACCAGTGAAGACCTTAAACAAGCAGCAGACTCATAGAACAGAGAAGAGCAAAACTATGAGTAAAACACCACATCTTCTCTCTATTGTTTTATATTTAAATTCTTAATTGATTCAAAACATATATATATATATATATATATGTATGTATGTATGTATGGGAAATATGTTATCATATTAGATTCAAAACAATGATATTTTTTATAAGTTAAATCGCTACATGCTTAGGATGTAAAATGCTTGAAAACAAATATCCTATATATCCCCCTTCTTCTCTTAAATATATATACATGCATCCCTATATAATAAAAGAGAGAAAACGTTGTTTAAGTGCATTGGTGCTAATTAAGAAGTTTAGGAAATAGCTGGAATAGATAAATGTTTCTCCAATGTGTAAAGTATTACATGGAGTATAGAATAAATAAATGTTGAGAGATGGTGTCATCTCCTAAAGCAATGCTGCATCCAGAAATACTGCTGGAGTATATAGAAATATACATAAATAGCAAGATATGTTGGCTTTTATGTTCAACTTGTCTCCTTTTGTTCATTTTCCGCTAATTTCATCATAGGTCCTCCACACTTTCGTGTGTTTGTTTTTAAGTCATGTATATATTAATAAAAAAAAAACAAGCAGGCACACACAGTTCCAAAAGTAAGGTATAAATGAGATTAAACAAACAAGTCATAAAAAAATAAAATCGGACTTAAAGCATCAGTCCACAATCAAAATAGAACAATTCATGCCGTGATGTACAGGGTATTACAAAGTGGTATATAGCATATAGGATGTACCGGGTGCATTACAGTGTTTGCAGTAGGGATTTCATGTAAGGCAGAAATAATGTATCAGCCGTGTTATGATGACTAAGTTGTTATAATTGACAATTAATATAGTATTGAATGATCTCCTACTTCAAGTTATGTGAAACAGTAAAGTCAATGGTAGACAAAAGAGTGAAATATAGTTGCTTAGGAAGTTATGAGCGAAAACGCTAAATATCTAACAGTTTACTTTTCGTCTATGACCCATCAATTGTGCAACGATAGTGCCGACCTTGTGAATAATGTTACTACTTTTATCTCTTCCCTCACTGGTGAGAAGAGATATTTCAGTGAATGCCTTAGGAATAAAATATTGAATGTAGAATGCGGTGATTAGAGGAGCGGATGCAGTGTTGACCAGAGGTGATGCTGGATAGTATTGGGGTTTGGGAGTGATGGCGCGACAAAAGTCTGATCACTAGAATTAGTGTGCACGTGCACGGTGTCAGTGGTGTACAAGTTGAAGGGTCTGTTTCCTAAAGTACTCCCTGAGCCTGAGTTTTGAAACTAGGGTGGTTTATGTTCGGTTTGGAAAGCATGACCTATAGACGTATTAGGGGGGAAGAGGCTCAGCTCATTAAAAGAAAAAGAAAATGAACATAAGTTTTTAATTAAATATAAATTGTTTTGAGAAATGATGTCGATTCAAGGTTTGAGAGGTAATTAAAATACCCCAACTTGATCGATTTCACTATTATTTGATAGATCATACTAGTTGGTGTTCAGAATAAGTGTTAGAGTTGAATATCGTTTTTAGTTATGAAACAGATATTCGAGAGTGGGCTTATCACATAATATTGATAATAAGCAGATCCAATGGAAATAAATATGTTTATTTTATTTTATATTTGGTAGTTAAATCACCGACTATCAAATATGGACCTTTTTCGTTATCATTTTCGAAGAGACCGGAATCTAAATTCCACTTCGATTCGGTTTATACGTTTCAAGTCAGTGATTATTGAAAACCATTGAAGACGGAGTTATGCAAGGGATGTTTTGTCAATCCTAGGTAGAAATTGCCTAATATAGATTTACAGAATAGTGCCTTCGGTTTGTCCAGTCCCAGGACAACTTGCATGGACGAATGCCTGGCAGAGTATGCCTAATAAATTACATAAATTGATCTCTTCAAACGTATTTACGTTTGGTGGTGGAGGAATTCATTTCTCATAGCTTTATACCCGAGATATTTTTGGAGAAATCAATTTGTGATTTGGAAGGTTTGACGATGTGGCATTCAAAGTGAATGAAGACGTTTTATATCCAAGGGTAAGTTCAGCTTCAAGCCTCACAACCGGGAAATGACAAAAATCGGGCAGGCAGCATGGCTATGTGAGTCGCTCCCATTAGGGTGTATTGTCACCTATCTAGAGAAATTTCATTTTACTTCTTTAATCTATTTTGATGTTGTCCCTTTCGGGAAACGGTGGGTAGCTCCCAACCGTTGGTGACAATATATTTGATACACTCAAGCGAAATGAGTGGTCAGTCATGTGTGGGCCGGGTTGTAAGACGTTCTTGTTGAACCCAGTGTATTCCCCTCTAGAGGTACAATATCAGAAGCTGGTTCCATACCTTGTCATAGTCAGAATCCAATCTCCAATAAGCACCCGCGGTTTTGATTGTATACTATATATGTAGAGCGTGAGATGCAAGCGTTCTGTTATATTGCTATTTATTTGTATTTAGACATTATCATAATATCAGAATAATATTGTTTTAAAAAATGTTTTGGATTATCGTAAAGTAAAAACCATCTGTATTTATGTGTGGATCGGTCTTACGATCATCTTTTCTTTCAAAAGGTTTTTGAAAGTTAAAATCAAACTGCTTTTAACCATTTACTCACACCAGTCCTATGATTGACCCAGAGTTTATTTCTCTATGTTTCCCTAAACTCTTGGGTGCCCAATTTGTACGGGCAGTCCAATAGTTCAGGATTTTATAGATTTATCTAAGGAGCTTGGAGCAAGAGACTTCAACGTTAGATATGTAGAGTTTTATTCCGCTGTATTGTATATGTGATGTACTCTGATGATGTATGTAAATGCAAATATTGTTGTATTTCAAAAATGATTATTTATATATTATATTTTATTCTACTGCGATTGTGAGTTTTTGTGTTGTTGTTCAGTTCGATCCCCTATCTCTTTTCTTCTATTCTAATTTTCTATCTTCCTCTTTCTCATCCTCTAACTTCTCTCTTTTAATGATTCGTATTTTCGTGCAATTTGGGTTGGACGTGTGTTGTATTCGGTCGACTCAAATGGTACGGATTTTTGGGTCGTTACATACGTACACGCGTGTACGTGTACATGTGTGCACTGCCTCAACGTCCGAACCCGAATATAAAAAATGCAAGTATGGAAAATATGGGTAGCATAGGTTAGGAAAACAACATGTCATAATGAATAGGAAAATGCAAACTATAAGACTCATGCATTTCAGTTATGAACAAAAAACACTCCTGAGTGTATATACAGCAAGTGGACAAATGCACACTTTTAAAATATGCCATGCAACATGACCACAATGGCTTAAATGCATTAATATACACAAGTGAGTATGAGTACATGTTGAAAACAAGTAAAACCAGGAAACAAAGGGTCATGATAGTAAGTGGATAGCTGTAGCATCTCAAGTTGTGGACTGGCATGTTACTCGTGACAAAATAAGAACTCAAACGATATTCCAAAATCGTGGGAAAGTGACAAAAAGAAACACACATAATCAACAGAGGGTCAAAAGTATATACTCATGGTAGGGATCGAATAGTAGACATACATGCCCTGTGAAAGATATGCATATATAAACATGAATACCTATAGCAGGTACTGTGTTGTATATTAGGGTTCAGAATCAGACTGAAATTTACGGAACCTTTAAAGAGAAAACAATACAACAAAGATACCTGCACTAATAATGATGGTAATAAAAATGAGAAAAAACAGTGAAGAACACTAAATCAATAATTAAATTACCAGACAAAATTTCTGGTGAAAGAGGAATGCAAGTTGTTTCCTAACCACCATGATTAAGATAGAGGAACCCACTTAAGTAAAATTTGTGCCAGATAGTGATTAAAAGTGTTTAGATTTTTTTTTCTCCAAAGAACTTAAGAACCTACTTAATGAAAATCACTAAGGTTTTATATTTTCTATTATGTTTATTTTCTTCCATTGATCGGTCTCTTTAGAATAATAAGGGACAGAAAACAACACTCAGTTCATGGTTTCGACTAGAATTTAACTTGGTAAAAAAAAAATTCCCTGGCCATATGGTAAAACTACTTATGTATTTCATTATAAATTGCAGTACCCATACACAACGATACCTTTATGTATCTTTTCATGACTAGCCAATACATGGAGAATCTGTAGGTAGCCAGCGTAGCTAATTCTACCTTTTCCAATATAAGTTGATACGATAATTATGTAAATTTAACTTGGCTAAGTGATAATGTCCTACTATCATTCTATTAATCAGTAAGAACATAAAAAAGAATAATACATCGCATCAAACCAATTATGTTCAAATTTGCAGCTTAGTTTACTTATAATCATTTCAGTTGAGTATTACTTAAAATGTACAAGTATAGACTCGACTTTGCTGAACTTCTTATTCATGAAAATGCCAAAATTTCAGAATACATGACATAAGTTAGGTGAACTCATACCATACCCTCTATCATCCTGTCATTTACTAAATAACATGCACATGATATGCTAAGAAAACAAATAACCAATTCGAATCAGTATCGTATATAACTACACCAAGTATAACAGAGGGTTGAGCAAATATAACATAGTACAAGTTAGACATAATAACCACGATATTTATACGCACTGATTAAATAATTTGATTATAGTCACTACAATATAAACTGTGACACTTAATAATTAATTCCAAGGATATAAAGATCAGTGTTAAAATATAACAAGTGTTATTTGGACAATACCCTATAGTATCCTTATCATGGTTGTACCGAGCAAGACTACCATATTTTCGGGAGATTACCTACAACCAATAGTCATAAACTATGTACCCATTTTCTCATTCAAAGTATGGATGTGAGTATAATACCAAAGTAAACCTTTTTTTCCAAGTAAGCCAATTAAATAATTGCCAACATATGGTAACTAAAACATTATGTGTAATCATCCAGATAATAAACCCATATTTATGTATTATAGCTATGTAGTTATTAAACTATCCACTTAGGTCTACTGAATGATTTTAGTTTATAATCAAAACACATTATACATTCTAGCTATAAGTTAATACACATGCATATACACTCCATCATGTTCCAGTTTCATAAGCAAGCAAGTTGGATTTAACATGGTGAAATAGGAGCAAAACTCTGACCGATTTCCAGCGAAATAATGTTGAATACAATCAGAGAACACTAACACATAATTGACTCAAAGCATGGCTAACTGTTATGGTCAAAGTTTGATAGTTTTATATGATAAACCATTTATTTGTGGATTTACAAAATCTCACTTATACTTCATTCCAACAAATCTAGAATATCTTTCTTTTCCTTAGTAGACCGTTCAAAGTGAGGCCAAACATGATTTTTTTAACTAATGCCATGACAGCAGGACACGCTAAAATATGACCAAAACATGTATTTCCAATTACATGTCACATGGAAAATGTATGCTACCAAGGTTTCTATTTTAAGTTTAGGGCAGGCCTACAATAAGGGGTGTTAGAACCAGAGGCAGATTGATTTTATATACACACTCCAGTTCAACAAGGCATTGAAAGAAACAAAGCATGCTTATGTTGTGAATTATGCTTGCAACCAGGACAAATATGTAAATGGATAGACAAGGAAATTCCACCCAAGCAGCATCATGAAACATAAGTTTATAAACAAGATGATACCGTGCTGTCATAATTATCTTGCGATGGACTACGTACATAGGTGATAATCAAGGTAAAAAGTCAGGAAGATCAATCAACAACTCAAATCATGCATAATCAAACCAAATTGTTTCAGTTTAATATTGAAGTTAAAATCTTGAATCTAGCAAATCGTGAGTTTTAAATAAAAACTCACCTTAGAATGGTGGTTGTCGGACTAAGATAGTTCAAAGCTTGCACCAGCGCTAGGCCGAGGCATTGCGGTTGAGCTTTCGACGTCGGTTTTTATATGGTGTCAGTCATTGGTGGGGTTGCAAAGGTGAAGTCGAGGTGATCGAGCTGACGGTGGCCTTCAGTTTAGGGACATCGACTTCAATTAGGGTTTGGGAAACCATTTGATTTCGGTGTAAGGAGAAGAAGAGGTGGAGATTCAATTTAAAGGGAAGGAGAAATCATTCGAAGGCCAAAAATTGTAAAAGTGGAGAAGAAGCGATTTTTTCCTAAGGAAAATGGAGGAAGCAAGCGTGATTTTTATTTGGGGGAAGCTAAAGAAAATTTGGGAAAGAGGAGCGAGATTTATAAAAGCAAATCCGGGGACAAAAACGATGTTAAATCGATAGTTTTTTTAGGTAACCGCGTGATCAAAATATAGGTGGCGCATTGTCTAACCGAGGAAGGTTTTATTTGTGTTTATTTAATATTAATTCTGGCATGAGTACCCCCAAACCGCTCTAAATACGTACCGCCAGCACATTCTCCAAACGCCACAAAAATTGTACGTATTTCTTCGCTATCGCGTTCCAAATCTAATAAAGTTATCCTGGTTGTAATTTGACATGACGTTGTTTTAGATCATTATCGGTTCGTTGATTTTATTTTATTTTGTTCCCAAACAACTCTATCCGACTCCAAACTTGAAACGTAAAATTTCAGTATATATATATATATATATAATTATAACCTATCCAAACCAATTTCCATATAATTAAAATTTCCCATTTGATTAACGTCCACTAAGTTTATCTATTTATTTTAAATTCAACACTTAATATTTTTCCATTGAATTTCAAATCCTAATTAAATATCCAACCAATTTCAGTTCAAATATTCAACAATAAATATCTGATTCCTAACAATCATTCTTAATTAAATAATTAATTCAGTTCAACTCAAAACAACATATATATATTTAAATTTTAAATCTCTAACCCAAGTACCAATATAAAATAAATTATCAATAGTTAAATCTTTAACTAATTGCATTTCAAATTGCCTAAATTTCTGGGACGTTACAATCTCCCCCTCCCCCTAAAAAATTTCGTCCTCGAAAAGGAAAGATCATTAGGGTTATAAAAATGTATACTTCAAATTTTCATTTTTGTGTGAACTTTCTCCACAACTAATTTAAATATCAATATTTAAATCATCGAACTTTCTTATTTATCCATCACATTCAATTTACTCAGAAAATCAACCTTTCTTCCTTAGTTGGAGATCAATTTTGATCAAACACGATTTTCTTTATCTTCTAAATCAGAATTTATTTATTTCCCTGCTTTTTAAACTATATTCAATTTTCTCAGACTAATTTCTATCTCAATTTATTTTGAGATATCTCCCAGCTCACATTTTACCTGATCTTCTAACAAATTCAAAGTTGTGTAATTTCTTTTTAAAACCAATCTCGTTTTAAATTCCAATTTCCGCATGAGTTGGATTTATACATCCCACACTATTCCAAATTCATTATAAACATCATCTATCAATGTTACTTGTCCATCGTAAAGGGTCTAGGCTTAATAACCCTCAACCCAATCTCCTTACATTCAATCCATTTAATCCATTCCAACACTCATTGACGATTGTAACTATTTAAGTTACCAACTGTTGACTTGAAAATTTTCCAAAATCCAAAATCTTTTACAACTTTTATATATAAGCCAAAATTCATACAAAAGTATTTGTATTATTACTTCAAAATTTTCCTTTTTACCTATTAAATTGGATATATTTTAATTTCAAAATTATTTATTTAAATATATTTGATAACTCGAAGCTTGATAAGTCTATCATCGTTCTCCCAAATGTTAGGCATACGCTGGCCATGCGCATGACTAAAATCTCCAAGTACTAAATATCATTGCGTCAACTCCTAGTGAAAATATTTCAAACATATTCTTTAAAAACATATACGGAAAGTACCAATGTGATATTGATGTGTTGATTGTTCATGAATCATAGATACACAATGGTTTCGTCTGGATCCACCAGAAAACATCTGTATCTATAGGAAATCACTTCCCTGCGAATTTCGTCATAGACAAATCAACGGAAAAATATTTAAGAATAAAAAATAATCCGAGGTTACTGAGCGTTGACTGCTCTGTCTCACGGTCTTGGAAACAAATCCTGAAAATAGATCAAGACATAAGGGTCAATAAGTCACCAGACAAATCAAGTCATAAAGACAATTCAGGTCACGAAGACCCATCAAGTCATGAAGACACAGTGCTGCATCAAATAGGTGGTTACACATCACTAAGTTATATCAACATCACATGGTTCCATTCTACCTTTAGTAAATCTAATGGTTACATCTCTTTCGCTTATAGATATGTCATATGGACTGCAGGTACATAATGGTTACACCTGATTCCCTCAAGAAACATCCATACCCGTAAGCTTTCATAACTCTGCAGATTACGCCATTATCACGACTGTAGATCACAGCAGACACAATGGTTACGCTTGGTTCCCCCAAGAAACATCCGTACGCCATAGGCCATCTATAGCCCTGTGAATTACGCTACACGGTCGTGTTCTTCAAGGAACAATGACAACTCGAGTTTTATGTCCGGACAACCCACTACCACCAGCAACACATCTCAACTAAGCTCGAAATTCAAAGAGAAAGGAAGGTACTTTCCTTATTTTGATTTGAAAATATATATTACTATATACATATGGTACTTCATTTCATACTCCTCATAAATCATACTTATGTTAACTTACATAAGATTTTTCTTTTCACATCGTAATTTCAAACACCTCATTCTTATATATAAATTCTGTTATATAAGCTTCCATTTCAAATCGTTTACTTTTCAATTCGGTAGGTTTCAAATCCACTAATTTCTTATATATTTTCCCATAAATTCTGAAAACTTCTATATCCATTTGCTAAAACCGAATAACCTCAAATTCTATTCATGAATTTATTTGTTACAAACCAAATTCTCTTCCAAATTCAAATTATTAAATCTACTACTTAATTCAAATTTTTTTACGCCCTCAAAATTTCAAATTATTAAATCTACTACTTAATTCAAATTTTTTTACGCCCTCAAAATTTCAGAATTTTCCCTACTTATACCAAATTCTCATTCACGCATTATTTCTCTTCCATATTCACACCTTCGACCATAAATTAGCAAGCGGGCAACTCCCTAGTATCAACCTTTAAAGCCGAAACCAACATCAGATCAATACCCAGGAAATTATTTAACTTAACTAATCTCCAGTCAGTTCCCAGTTTCCTTAAGTCTGCTTCTTAACTTCTTATCAAATCATTACTTACGAAATTCTCAAACTCAAATTACAATCCATTTCTCTTATGTTTTGCCGCCCTTTATTCTCGACGTATGGCTTCTTTGTTCTTCAGTTCTTACCATTCTAATTTATATTAGCCTCTCACTATCCGTTGGAAACATTTCTAGTTTTCATATTTGATTTCTATAATTCTAGAAAATCTCTTCTTACCCCTGGAAAACATTTCCATATATACACAAATCTTTATATTCTATAGAAAATATTCTTTATTCTCATGAAAACATTTTAAATTCGATATTTTGATTAAAACAGATGTCAAATAAAATATCATTATTCCCATCTTCCGTTAACGCTCATTACTTACTCTAATTAATAAACTCTTGTTATCGAATCTTAACCATTTCTTAGTCCACAATGAAGTCAATAAAGTTGGGGTATATTTACCTCTCGGAACTTAATTGAATAACATTATTAACTTCGAAATAGATAAAATTCATAACTTCGAATAAAAACACTCATTCTCGTAACTTCTGAATTCAAGTTAAGAATTCACTTTTTTTTACGAAAATCATTGACTATAATAATTCACGCTTTCGAAATATTTAAGTTTTAAAATTATACTTTAATTTGAATACAAAACAACTAATTAATAATATATTAAAATTTTAATTGAAACAAAAAATAAATAGTATTTTCCTGAAATTTGACATAGTTGTCTCCTATAAATAACTTCCTTCCGAATAATCTGTTATTCGATACCATATTTCGAACTTCGGAGAATCTCATTTGACTTATATTCTGAACTTCAGAATAATCTCACCGCACCAGTCTATTCCATTTCCTCCGTCTCGAATTTCATTGGCTGCATTATTTGCTTTTAAACGTTATTTATTTTTAACAAGTGAACATTATTCTCTTTAAGCGGATCTAGACTCGTCAAATAAAACTAGCTTTGATTTTATTCAAATATATGTTCACATCTCTTTAAAACCTTTACTTATATTTTGCTTCATTTATTATTCTCGTTTACACTTCACGTCTTGTTAAATAACTGTCAAGTTTGTGCTTACTATCGAATTAATATTTTCGATCATACATAATTGGTTTGGAACAATTATAATTTATCTTGCCACGTTCTGAATAATCTAAATAAATTAGTAATCAAATTTGAAACAATCGAATTCCAATTGTAACCGTTTCGATTTTTATTAATTCATATTCCGAATATCGAAATAGAATTCATCATCTCATTTTCTTGAAACGATTTCGAACTTCTCCCTTTTCATTTAAATTCTTATATGAAATTTATCTCCAATAAATTTCAACCATCTTGGATTTCTAAAATACACGATTATAGAAATTGATTCATCGATTCTATTATACTTATTCTCCTTAGATATCATTCGATAACGGATTCGAAATTCAAACCTAAGGGGATCTTATCTAAGAAAAGCTCTCATAGATCTGGATTCGATGACTGGGGATTCCGAAAAATTTTAAATCTCAAAATAAATTTTTTATTTTCGTTGTATCGGTCCAAAAATACAAACTTTTATACAATATTTCCAAAATAGTTCATCTTTCAGAAAATTATTTTAAAATTACTTCCATTTTCAAAATCTATATTTCGATACCTTTTATTTTCAAAATTCACTTTTCTAATTCGATCCTATTCATTATAAACTCAATAAGCTATGCTTTGAATAAATCAAAGCTCTGATACCACTTGTAACGTCCTGCCAATTTGAATGCTTCAAATTGGTAATTAAACCAATTTCAAACGTTCAAACTGACGGATCATTATTTAGCTTACAGAGTTTAAAAACAAATCTACACGAAAAACATAGAATAAATAATTAACAAAGTATTGAATAATGAAATATTTATATATATATATATAATCAGAATTTTGAATACAATATTATATCTATATACAGCTGAATTTTAAAACGACTAGAATACAAGAAAATATTTACTGTTTTTGAAAACTTCAGAGTGCGCATCTTCGGAACCCCAGCTTCGCCAATCCTCAAATCTAAGTTGTAATCTTTCAAAAACTATAACACTCGGGTCAGACCCAAGCGTTTCATGCAAAAACATAAAACACCCAAGTTAGGATTAAATCATAGTTCAAGTAAATTAACTTCAATAGAAACTGAAATATAATAGTTAATCCCAACATTAATGTCATATATAAAATAAACAGTGGTGGTATCCATTCATATCAGTGTATCTAGACCAAGTGTGGTATTTGTTCATATCAGTGTATCTAGATCAAGTGTGGTATCTGTTCATATCAGTGTATCTAAATCAAGTGTGGTATCTGTTCTCTCAGTGTATCTAAATCAGTATCAGCTTAAGATCAAATATGGTATTTGTGCTTATCAGTTCTGATTTAGGACCTAACGATTATGGGAGCTTGCACGTACACACGTGTACGTGTACACATGTGCACTACCTCAGCGTCCGAACCCGAATATACAAAATGCAAGTACGGAAAATATGGGTAGCATAGGTTAAGAAAACAACATGTCATAATGAATAGGAAAATGCAAACTACAAGACTCATGCATTTCAATTGTGAAAAGGCAACACTCCTGAGCGTACATACAAAAATTGGACAAATGCACACTTTTAAAATATGCCAAGCAACATGACCACAATGGCCTAAATGCATTAATATATACAAGTGAGTATGAGTACACATTGAAAACAGGTCAAACCAGGAAATAAAGGGTCACGACAGTAAGTGGATAGCTGTAGCACATCAAGTGGTGGACTGGCATGTTACTCGTGACAAAATAAGAACTCAAACGAGATTCCAAAATCATGGGAAAGTGACAAAAAGAAACACACATAATCAACAGAGGGTCAAAAGTATATACTCATGGTAGGGATCGAATAGTAGACATACATGCCCTGTGAAAGATATGCATATATAAACATGAATACCTATAGCAGGTACTGTGTTGTATATTAGGGTTCAGAATCAGACTGAAATTTACGGAACCTTTAAATAGAGAAAACAATACAAC
Source organism: Allium sativum (assembly GCA_030737875.1). NCBI lineage: Eukaryota > Viridiplantae > Streptophyta > Magnoliopsida > Asparagales > Amaryllidaceae > Allium > Allium sativum. The sequence goes on from CM060920.1 coordinate 90,932,716, forward strand.
AAAAGGTACCTGCACTAATAATGATGATGGTTACAAAAATGAGAAGAAAACAGTGAAGAACCTACTTAAGGAAAATCACTAAGGTTTTATATTTTCTATTATGTTTATTTTCTTCCATTGATCGATCTCTTTAGAATAATAAGGGGAAAAAAACAACACTCAGTTCATGGTTTTGACAAGAATTTAACTTGGTAAAAAAAATTCTCTAACCATGTGGTAAAACTACTTCTGTATTTCGTTATAAATTGTAGTACCTATACACAACGAGACCTTTACGTTTCTTTTCATGACTAGCCAATACATGGAGAAACTGTAGATAGCTAGCGTAGCTAATTCTACCTTTTTCCAATATAATTTGATTCGATACTTATGTAAATTTGACTTGGCCGAGTGATAATTTCCTACTATCATTCTATTAATCAATAAGAACATAAAAAAAAAGAATAAAACATCTTATCAAACCAATTTCGTTTAAATTTGTAGCTTAGTTTACTTATAATCATTTCAGTTGAGTATTACTTAAAATGTACAAGCATAGACGCGACTTTGCTGAACTTCTTATTCATGAAAATGCCAAAATTTCAGAACACATGACATAAGTTAGGTGAACTCATACCATACCCTCTATCATCCTGTCATTTACTAAATAACACGCACATGAGATGCTAAAAAACAAACAACCAATTTGAGTCAGTATCGTATATAACTACACCAAGTATAACAGAAGGTTAAGTAAATATAACATGGTACAAGTTAATATAATAACCATGATATTTATACGCACTGATTAAATAATTCGACTATAGTCACTACAATATAAATTGTAACACTTAGTAATTAATTCCAAGGATATAAAGATTAGTGTCAAAATATAACAAGTGTTATCTGGACAATACCCTATAGTATCCTTATCATGGTTGTACCGAGACTATCATATTTTCGTGAGATTACCTGCAACCAATAGTCATAAACTATGTACCCATTTTGTCATTCAAAGTATAGTTGTGAGTATAATACCAAAGTAAACCTTTTTTCCAGGTAAACCTAATTAAATGATTTCCAACATATGGTAACTAAAACATTATGTGTAATCATCCAGATATTAAACCCATATTTATGTATTATAGCTATGTAGTTATAAAACTATCCACTTAGGTCTATTAAACGATTTTAGTATATAATCAAAACACATTATACATTCTAGCTATCAGTTAATACACATGCATATACACTCCATCATGTTCCAGTTTCATAAGCAAGCAAGTCAGATTTAACATGGTGGGACAGGAGCAGTACTGCGACTGATTTCCAGCGAAATAATGTTGAATACAATTAGAGAACACTAACACATAATTAACTCAAAGCAAGGCTAACTGTTATGGTCGAAGTTTGACAATTTTATATGATAAACCATTTGTTTGTGGATCTACAAAATATCACTTATACTTCATTCCAGCAAATCTGGAATATCTTTCTTTTCCTTAGTAGACCGTTCAAAGTGAGGCCAATCATGATTTTTTTACTAATGCCATGACAGCAGGACACACTAAAATATGACCAAAACATGTATTTCGAATTACAGGGCACAAGGAAAATGTACAATACTAAGGTTTCTAATTAAGTTTAGGGCAGGCAAAAAATAAGTGGTGTTAGAACCAAAGGCAAATTGATTTTATATACACACTCCAGTTCAACAAGGCACGGAAAGAAACATAACATGCTTATACTATGAATTATGCTTGCATCCAGGACAAATATGTAAATGGATAGACAAGGAAATTCCACCCAAGCAGCATCATGCAACATAAGTTTATAAACAAGGTGATACTGTGATGTCATGACTATCTAATGACAGACCACGTACATAGGTGATAATCAAGGCAAGAAGTTAATAAGATCAATCAACAACTCAAATCACGCATAATCAAACCAAATTGTTTCATTTTAATACTGAAGTTAAAATCTTGAATCTTGTAAATTGTGAGTTTTAAATAAAACTCACCTTAGATTGCTGGTTGTCGGACTGAGGTAGTTCAAAGCTTTCACCAACCTGAGGCCAAGGCGGTGCGGTTGAGCTTTCAGCGTCGGGTTCTATAAGGTGTTAGTTATTAGTGGGGTTGTAAAGGTGAAGTCAAGGTGCTCGAGCTGACGGCGGCCTTCAGTCTGGGGACAACGACTTCAATTAGGTTTGGGAAATGATTTGATTTCGGTGTAAGGAGAAGAAGAGGTGGAGATTCGATTTAAAGGGAAGGAGAAATCATTTGAAGGCCCAAAATTGTAAAAGGGGAGAAGCAGCGAATTTTTTCCTAAGGAAAATGGAGGAAGCAAGCGTGATTTTTATTTTGGGGAAGCTGAAGAAAATTTGATAAAGAGGAGAAAGATTTAAAGAAGCAAATCTGGAGATAAAAACGATGTTAAATCGATAGCTTTTTAAGGTAACCGCATGATCAGAATATAGGGTGGCGCATTGTCTAACTAATGAAGGTTTTATTTGTGTTTATTTAATATTAATTCTGGCGTAAATACCCCAAACTGCTCTAAATATGTACCGCCGCACATTCTCCAAACGCCACAAAAATTATACATATTTCTTTGCTGTCGCGTTCTGAATCTAATAAAGTTAACCTGGTTGTAATTTGACCTGACATTGTTTTGGATCATTATCGACTCATCGGTTTTATTTTATTTTGTTCCAAAAACAACTATGTTCGACGCCAAACTTGAAACGTAAAATTTCAATCACTATATATATATATATATATTTATACCTTATCCAAACCAATTTTCATATATATAAAATTTCCCATTTGATTAACGTCTACTAAGTTTATTTATTGATTTTAAATTCAACACTTTTTTCTATCGAATTACAAATCCGATTTAAATATCCATCCAATTTGAATTCAAATCTTCAACAATAAATATCTAATTTCTAACAGCCATTCTGAATTAAATAATTAATTCAGTTCAACTCAAAACAACATATATTTAAATTTTAAATCTCTAACCCAAGTATCAACATAAAATAAATTATTAATAGTTAAATCTTTAATTAATTCCATTTCAAATTGCCCAAATTTCTAGGATGTTACAAGAACCCTAGGAACGTCAGTTGTTACGTCTCGATTGGAGCTCGAAACCTCAAAATATATTATTATAAATTTTGAACGGATAAGAACAAAATCAAATCAATTAAATTAAAAATCTAATCAAATTTATTAAACCTTTTTTCCATCGACTATAGCTTCAGCTACCTCTTGCTTCATTTCAGTATGTTTGTCTCCTATTTTCAAAATCAATCCAACATAAAATTTAATGGCCTTAGCACGATGGTTCCATTCTCGCAACTATAACTTAACCAATGGCCTTCATATATATCTCTCCCATTCCCAAAAAAACTGATTTCAAGCTTCTACCTTTTGCTTTTTTCTGTAACCAAAATCGAAACTATTCCACCGTTAGAAAAAGAAGGGAAATCGAAATTAGAAATCGTGATCGAAGGCGAAGCTTCATTTGAAGCTCGACATTTAGATCGAGGTGCCTGCGATTTAAGGCGAAGATGAGGTGTGTTGTGGGTTTGTTTGAAGGCTTGTATGGGATTTTCGACCACTATTAAGTTTGAGGGGATGGAAAGGTCACTGTGATTACCAAGGAGGGACGATGCATGAGTATTTGTCTTCGAAGAGGAGATTAAGGTTTTTCTTCTGGGTTCGCGAGGCATTAAGGGAGTATCGAGTTTGGGGATTCGAGTGGAGGTAGTGAATGCGTGAAGTTGATCGTGGAAATGGGTTCTGAGTAATACGACGTGATGTACTAGTGATAAGGGAAATCGCATTTTAAACAAAAGGAGAATGCGATAAAGATTTCAGTGGTGAAGTTTGGTGCCAACTTTTATCGATGCCTATAGCAATGTCGATGTTGCAAGTCGCGGTTGATTTGAGAAATCGATTTTTTGTTTACCCGATTACTGTAGGACCATGGTTTTATGTGAAAACCCGTAACTTCCTCGTTAAGGAAAGCGTCGGACAGTTCGAGAACAAGCCACAACAGAACGCAAACAGAAGAACATTTCATTGTATATTACATCAATGCATCAGATTACAAGAATATACAGAGTAAAAATGAATATTACACAGAAATATCAGAGATTTAAATTACATAGCAGCGGAAAATAATACAATACACAACTAGAAGAAGATATACGGATACAAAGCTTTCCGGATATCGTTCCAGCTGTAAACCAGGATCCTGTGAATATAAATCTGCAAAACCAAAACTACTAGCTGCCCGTGTCGAAAATAGGGGCACCCAGAGTTTAGGTTAAAACAATAAACTCCAGGTCAGTCATGGGACTGGTGTGAGAACTAAAACAGTTATTCTTTATTTTTAAAGTTAGGTAAATCAAGGGACCACGCCGTATAACACGGAACGGGTTTCCTCCCAAGAATACCAGTGCATAAACAAACAGCGCAATGCTAAATAAAGAAAAATGAAGCTGTTATAAGACCCAGGTCCCATCACACAATGCAACGCAGCCGAGGATAGGGTTTTCCCTTATAACAGCCAAAGAATGCTTGATACGTTTAAAACAAATCATTTGATACTATTATAAGTGTATAGTGTATAAAACGACTTCAAATCATAAGTATCAATCATAGGCGGCATGGGTACCATATATCATGTCGCCATATATATAGGTTTACAAATAAAACCGCAAATGTCACGTATTTGGAAATTGGATTTCCATCTATGAACCGAGGCAAAAGATAGTCCTCAACCGATTCGAGACTGCCTAGCCCGAGTCTCAGGATCAGAGCTCGAGTGACCCTAGGAGCGACAGGGCCGGTCCACCGATGTGGATTAAAATGCCTGAGCACTGCGTTTCGCCGCCCTTTGGGGCGTAAGCGAGCCAACGAATGACTCCATCGGACCCGGATCGTCCGATCTAACCGAGGCGCCTCGCAACAGCAACAACCACATAAGTCAAACTCGTCAGGGCGTGTAAAACCACTGACGCCACTTCTAGCTAGGAGGAAACGCAGGCCCTCCCTGAGGTCCTTTCTCCCGTTTTTGGTTCATACCTGGTGTGAAACACGCGAGGTAAACGTTACACAAAGCTACGCCACAAAGGCCGTGCTTTGATCATCAACCACAAGACTTTGCTTTTCAACAGAAGCCTTGATCATTTGCATCTTAGCATGCCACACAGGCAAGCCATCCTATGCAACCGATATCAGTCACACAGAATGAAATCCGATGTCAGACACACAGTCCATTTACAAGTCCGTCCTGGGTCTGAACGAAACCGGAGGCACCTAGTACCCCGCATATCCATCGATCTCCAAGTACGTCTGGACGATCACTAACTGTTTCCATCTTCTTGGGTGTACAGCCCAATCAAGATCATCAGTAATTACCCAAACGACGTAAAGACCTCCGGTCTTCGACCATCGTCTTCATCTTCGACTTATCGTCGTATCAGTTATTCAGAATGGGATAAACCCGGTCTTTCCGAATAACTCGCGTATATATTATAAAAGTGTTACACAAACACAACATACGCCTCATTCCAATTCATTAGTCACTAACCGTAAATTAATCAAGAGAATAATTCCCCAAATATTAACCCCGAAGGCCGAAACCAACATCAGATCAATATCCAGAAAACCATTCTGCTTAGCTAACCGACAGTTAGTTTCTAAATTTCACATTCATAGGGAAAGGTTCCCATTAATTTTATCCAAGATAAATTCTTGAATTTATTCTTTAATCAACTTTTGAATATCAATTCAAACTAGTCGGGATTAGCGAACCTTACCGAAGTAATCATTTGTTTTAATTTCCCAATCCCAACCTATTCATCCCATGAAGTAAAACTGGTAATACTTCATATCTAACACCACAGTGTTATCGGTAAATTCAATTACCATTTCACGTTCAAATCTAATTAAAGATTTAACTATCGCCTGGAGCAAAACTGGTGCTACTCCATTCTTGGTCATTTCAATCTAATTAAAGATTCATTAAAACTCCACTTAGTTTTAATCTTTGACTGGGTTAAAGAATCAGTGTCATTTAAAACACGGTTCACGGTAAACCCAAAATCACATTCATTAATTATCGGGTTAAAGAACGAGTGTTATTTAAAACACTGTTCACGATAAACCCAAAAATCAATATCAATTCTATTCCAATTAAATATTGTTTAATTGGTACACTTCATTAAATCTAAATAAAAAGATTTAATCTTTTCTCAACTGGGTTCAAGAACAGTGTTAGTGAAGACACCATTCACGACAAACCCAAATCACATTTGATATTCAATATAAGGCTCTGAATAGAAAATATATCGGCTTATATTCAATATCAAATTCCACGATTAACAAATGTCGTATTGGAAATAACAATATAAATATCTTTCAAATTTCCATAACAACATCTGTATAATCACGGATTTCAACATCGAAATATTCCGAAGACCATTTCGATTCAAGTCCACTCCAATGCAATCATTGGAAATTCTAGTTATTTCTAAAACCCTTTTCAAATTCAATTTATTTATTTAAAAATAAATAGAATTATATTTCTAGTTCAAAACTAGTTCATTTCGATAAAAATCTAATTTTATCCTTTCAAATATGGAGTTTTTCATCCCAATCCTTTCTAAATCATTTCTTATGATTTTACACAAATTATTACTATTTTTAATAATTTTATCAAGGCCCGTACAGTCGATTTCCATCAACGGCCATCGAACTGCACTTACAGCGACCTTTTTCGAATTTGATTTGGACGTATCTCCAAATCCAACCGTTAGATTTCAAATTTCTAACATTCGTTAGAAAGCTCTTTTCGATACGAACCCAACGGTTCCGGTTTTAGGAGAATCCGACGGTCGGATCTCCCGTAATGTCCGTTTGAAATAAATGGTCGAAATTCGCGAACTGCCGCGGCGCGGCGCGTTCTATTCAGGCCATTATATTATATATAATATATATAATATATATATTTCGTCGATTTCTATTTAAAACGAATTTTATAAATGGTTTTAAATTCGTTTCAAAAACATTTTCAACTTCCATTTCAATTCAAATCAAAATTGAATCCTTCTTTATAAATTCGTTTTAAAATTCATTTCTATTCAATTCAAGTTTCAATTCAATTTGAATTCGTTTTCAATTCGCTTTCAATTCTATTCGAATTCGTTTTCAATTCACTTTCAATTCAATTCGAATTCGTTTTCAATTCACTTTCAATTCAATTCGAATTCGTTTTCAATTCGCTTCATTTCGAAATCGTTTTCAATTCAGTCCATTTCGAAATCGGTTTCAATTCAATTCATTTCGAAATCGTTTTCAATTCAATTCATTTCGAAATCGTTTTCAATTCAATTCATTTCGAAATCGTTTTCAATTCAATTCATTTCGAAATCGTTTTCAATTCAATTCATTTCGAAATCGTTTTCAATTCAATTCATTTCGAAATCGTTTTCAATTCAATTCATTTCGAAATCGTTTTCAATTCAATTCATTTCGAAATCGTTTTCAATTCAATTCATTTCGAAATCGTTATATATCGATATAGATCTCGTTCACGTCAAAATGGCGTCAAACTAATCAACACGGCTTCATAAATTTCTATTTTCAAATATTCTATTTCAAATATTCCTTTTTCAAAATAGTTGTTATTATCAAAAATATTTCGTTCCACATATGACCAATCTCAATGAATGAGTACTGTCAACACATGAACTTTTATTTTATATCGATAAAGGTGCAAATTTTATTACTAAAATATTTCGTTCAACACATGACCAATCTCAATGAATGAGTACTGTCAACACATGAACTTTTATTTTATATTATTCTTTATTTTTCAAATTGGAATGAGGCCCAATCAATCACCATATAACGTTAATTATATGGATTTGCATACATCACATGTATATAATAGCATTGAAAAATAATCAACCATCAACCAAAGTGCACTACACTGTATAAGCATCAAATATAGATATCTAACGCTTATAACAGCCTGTCAATCAATCGATCGACATATTTAATCAATCAGGATGAGTGAACTTCAAATTTCATCCCAACACCCGTGTGGGGTTTCAAACAATCAAACACATATTTTATTTGTGCTGTTGGGCGATGTGTAAAATTTATCGTCCCAATCAATGTCCTTCAAATAAGTGTACATAAACAAACCGTCTGGTTTGTAAATGAATATTTATTTCATTCACTCTCACTATATTCATATTCACGTTAAAAATTATATTTTTAACGATAAAACATTTTATTCCGACATATGAATTTCTATTATTCATTTACACAATAAAATGATATTTTTATTTTCTAACATATTTTAGAAAATTTCGGCGGCATAACGGCACGATACTAGAAACGGGACAAGGCCTAGCCTTATCCCCGGTCTAGTGAAGGCCCACGCCATTCACACATCAATCAAATCAATTTCATCTCACCAAACAATTCAATTCAAACAAATAATTCAACTAATCTATGCAACCAAACAAACAAGTCCATGGTCTGTGGACGATTGTGTCGGGTGCTACTAAGCACCGTCTGCATCCTAGTATATATATATAACTAGAAAAATTAAATTGAAAGGTGAGAAATTCTCACAGATAGCTATCCTAGCTCCACGGCACTTCTAATGCAGGAAATCTTCGCCAACTCGCCTTTTTATCGCCTTTGTTGCCCGTAGCCACTACATATATAAAAACCGAATTTTTATTTCAAAGTTCAATATATAAAAATCGAATTTTTATTTCAAAGTTCAATATATAAAAATCGAACTTTTATTTCAAAGTTCAATATATAAAAATCATATTTTTATTTCAAAGTTCAATATATAAAAATCATATTTTTAATTCGAAGTTCAATATATAAAAATCATATTTTTAATTCGAAGTTCAATATATAAAAATCATATTTTTATTTCGAAGTTCAATATATAAAAATCATATTTTTATTTCGAAGTTCAATATATAAAAATCATATTTTTAATTCGAAGTTCAATATATAAAAATCATATTTTTAATTCGAAGTTCAATATATAAAAATCATATTTTTATTTCGAAGTTCAATATATAAAAATCATATTTTTAATTCGAAGTTCAATATATAAAAATCATATTTTTATTTCGAAGTTCAATATATAAAAATCATATTTTTCTATCCTCCATTATATTTTCAAAAATGATGTCTTTTTATTTTCAAAGGCGAAGTCTTTATATTTTCAAATCAAGATTGCTTGTATTTTTGAATCAATGACAATTTCAGTTTCTTTTTAACAATGTAAAAATCAGTTTTTAATCATTTTAAAAATCTCGTCTTTAATCATTTTTAAAAGTCTGTTTTTAATCTTTTTCTAAAATTAGTTTTTATACTTTAAAAACAAATCAGGTTTTTATACTTTAAAAAAAACAAATCAGGTTTATCATATAAATACAATAAAGAAATAATTAAAATAAACTTACATCGACCGTTGAAGGGGGGGGTCTCGCGGTCTTCGCGCGAGCTCTGGAGATGGAGGAGGGTCAGCGGTCGCGGCAGGATGGGTGCGTGGGCCCAAGGGTGCTGGCCGCCTCGATTCAAGGTTGTGGGGTCCCTCGCGTTCGAGAGAGGGAGCTGCTTGTCGTTAATTTCCGATGGAGGGGGAGGAGCTTCAAGACCTGGAGGAGGGGGCGGAGCTGAGGACGCGGAGGCGTGGGGCAGTGGAGCGCCACCATCGACGATCAATTTGGGGGAGGTAGGAGGGTCAACGGGGGAGGAGTTTTCTGTAAACAGGGGGCTCGATTTATTTTGAAGGAGAAAAGTAACGGGGGGGGGGGGGTTTATTGAAAACTAATTTATATTATATTTATTTATTAATTAATTCCCATATATATTCTTTTTCATTCGAACACCAAACGAAACTCAACGACTGTCGCCCCTAGCTATCTACCCCCATTCCGAACACAATGGGACATGTATCGTAAGCTGATTCGATCGTTTGAATCAGTTTTCGTCAAAATCAACATTTAAATCACTATATTGAATTTTAAACGTACATTTCAAATTACCGGGGTCACATACTAACTCTATAAATTGCAGAAAAATATTTTCTAGCTTCGTATTGACGATACGGTCCTAACAAAACTAGTTTCGTCAAATTCTGAGACCGTTTGAAAAATGGCCAATTTCCAGTCGATTAAAATCAACTGAAAATGGTCAAACGCATTTTCCTTCGCCACGCTCACATACTGATTCGAAAAATTATGAAATTTGGAATCTAGCAATAATTTGACACTGCGGATCCAACAAAAGTGGTTTCGTCGAATTCCGAGGTCATTTGCAAAATGTCCATTTTTAAGGGCCTGAATTCCATAGCGACTATTCAGAATTTTCAACTGGACATATCTTTTGATTCCCGCTACGAACTTTTGATTTTTCGGATTCGTTGGAAAGATATTCACTATTAGATTCCATTATTTTTGGTTTCACTAAAATCCGGATTATTTTGCACCCGGTACATTCAATTGAAGTTTGAAATCGAATTATCGAACTACCGCGCCATTTTCAATTCTATTTATAATTATATATAAATATTTATATTCTAACGACGACGCGTATAAATATATACGTTCGAATTCTATTCAAAATAAATTTCACGTCGATATTATTTAAAATAATTCATTTTAAATAATCAAAATTCGCTAAAATGGCCAAAATAAAAATTTCAAACTGGCTCGCATTTTACGGGTTGTTACAATCTCCCCCACTTAAAACTTTTCGTCCCCGAAAAGGAACAAAGTCGAAAGTGGTTTGATTAATCAACTCTACGTTCGATCTGGCTTCCATTCTCCAACTCTTTAGTTTCTGAGAATTTTCAAAATTTCAAAAATTTGGCTAACACCCTAAATTTTTGAAAAATTTCGCCATAACCTCCCCTGCAATGGGAGCATCGGGGAATTTCAAATAGCTTCCCCGGTCCTTCAGATCTCAAAAAGAAAAAGAAAAAGCCAAGCGGCTAGCCAATAGGCTCATAAAATCATCATCACCCAAACAAAACAGTAAATTATGTAGTAAACATGTACCTATTTGTCGGGCAAACAAATTTTATTCTCTGCTCTAGCCTCCTTGCTATGACCTGTTCAATGATATATATGTATATGCAAGCAAACGCAACCAATTTTCAATATAATTCAATATTTGGTTCAATTAGGCATAATGGTTCAAAATTAGCAAACAAATGAACAAACAACACAAACATCAATCAATTAGTGAATTTAACGTTTCAAATTCATAATTTTGATACATATACAGAAAATCTTGTTTTTGATGCCAATTCACAACAAAGTGTTCTAGCTATATAAGATTTGGTTCTCACACCAGTCTAATGGAAATATATAGATATCACACCTTCGAAACTCGAAAATAAATACTGGTAACGCTGCAGCATTATCAGAATCATCCTCAGGCAACTAGAATGTGATTCTATATCTACCCAATATATTAAAACTTTGAATACACGCGGATCAGACGTATACGCAAAACCTATATACACTGGATTGTCCAACTCAATATAAATAGATAATCACATACGAATAATTGATTTAAATTTTCAAACAAAATTTGTTTTCATTTGAAAAATATACTCTTCACACTCGTTCTAGGATACTACTGATCCCATCTCTAACGAGTCATTCCCGTTGGATATTACTAATCCAGTTTCTGATGAATTCTTTCGTATGGTTCTAATGTGTCTTGTTCTCTGAGCTTTGTAAACCAAAGCTCTGATACCAACTGTGAAAACCCGTAACTTCCCCGTTAAGGAAAGCGTCGGATAGTTCGAGAACAAGCCACAACAGAACGCAAACAGAAGAACATTTCATTGTATATTACATCAATGCATCAGATTACAAGAATATACAGAGTAAAAATGAATATTACACAGAAATATCAGAGATTTAAATTACATAGCAGCGGAAAATAATACAATACACAACTAGAAGAAGATATACGGATACAAAGCTTTCCGGATATCGTTCCAGCTGTAAACCAGGATCCTGTGAATATAAATCTGCAAAACCAAAACTACTAGCTGCCCGTGTCGAAAATAGGGGCACCCAGAGTTTAGGTTAAAACAATAAACTCCAGGTCAGTCATGGGACTGGTGTGAGAACTAAAACAGTTATTCTTTATTTTTAAAGTTAGGTAAATCAAGGGACCACGCCGTATAACACGGAACGGGTTTCCTCCCAAGAATACCAGTGCATAAACAAACAGCGCAATGCTAAATAAAGAAAAATGAAGCTGTTATAAGACCCAGGTCCCATCACACAATGCAACGCAGCCGAGGATAGGGTTTTCCCTTATAACAGCCAAAGAATGCTTGATACGTTTAAAACAAATCATTTGATACTATTATAAGTGTATAGTGTATAAAACGACTTCAAATCATAAGTATCAATCATAGGCGGCATGGGTACCATATATCATGTCGCCATATATATAGGTTTACAAATAAAACCGCAAATGTCACGTATTTGGAAATTGGATTTCCATCTATGAACCGAGGCAAAAGATAGTCCTCAACCGATTCGAGACTGCCTAGCCCGAGTCTCAGGATCAGAGCTCGAGTGACCCTAGGAGCGACAGGGCCGGTCCACCGATGTGGATTAAAATGCCTGAGCACTGCGTTTCGCCGCCCTTTGGGGCGTAAGCGAGCCAACGAATGACTCCATCGGACCCGGATCGTCCGATCTAACCGAGGCGCCTCGCAACAGCAACAACCACATAAGTCAAACTCGTCAGGGCGTGTAAAACCACTGACGCCACTTCTAGCTAGGAGGAAACGCAGGCCCTCCCTGAGGTCCTTTCTCCCGTTTTTGGTTCATACCTGGTGTGAAACACGCGAGGTAAACGTTACACAAAGCTACGCCACAAAGGCCGTGCTTTGATCATCAACCACAAGACTTTGCTTTTCAACAGAAGCCTTGATCATTTGCATCTTAGCATGCCACACAGGCAAGCCATCCTATGCAACCGATATCAGTCACACAGAATGAAATCCGATGTCAGACACACAGTCCATTTACAAGTCCGTCCTGGGTCTGAACGAAACCGGAGGCACCTAGTACCCCGCATATCCATCGATCTCCAAGTACGTCTGGACGATCACTAACTGTTTCCATCTTCTTGGGTGTACAGCCCAATCAAGATCATCAGTAATTACCCAAACGACGTGAAGACCTCCGGTCTTCGACCATCGTCTTCATCTTCGACTTATCGTCGTATCAGTTATTCAGAATGGGATAAACCCGGTCTTTCCGAATAACTCGCGTATATATTATAAAAGTGTTACACAAACACAACATACGCCTCATTCCAATTCATTAGTCACTAACCGTAAATTAATCAAGAGAATAATTCCCCAAATATTAACCCCGAAGGCCGAAACCAACATCAGATCAATATCCAGAAAACCATTCTGCTTAGCTAACCGACAGTTAGTTTCTAAATTTCACATTCATAGGGAAAGGTTCCCATTAATTTTATCCAAGATAAATTCTTGAATTTATTCTTTAATCAACTTTTGAATATCAATTCAAACTAGTCGGGATTAGCGAACCTTACCGAAGTAATCATTTGTTTTAATTTCCCAATCCCAACCTATTCATCCCATGAAGTAAAACTGGTAATACTTCATATCTAACACCACAGTGTTATCGGTAAATTCAATTACCATTTCACGTTCAAATCTAATTAAAGATTTAACTATCGCCTGGAGCAAAACTGGTGCTACTCCATTCTTGGTCATTTCAATCTAATTAAAGATTCATTAAAACTCCACTTAGTTTTAATCTTTGACTGGGTTAAAGAATCAGTGTCATTTAAAACACGGTTCACGGTAAACCCAAAATCACATTCATTAATTATCGGGTTAAAGAACGAGTGTTATTTAAAACACTGTTCACGATAAACCCAAAAATCAATATCAATTCTATTCCAATTAAATATTGTTTAATTGGTACACTTCATTAAATCTAAATAAAAAGATTTAATCTTTTCTCAACTGGGTTCAAGAACAGTGTTAGTGAAGACACCATTCACGACAAACCCAAATCACATTTGATATTCAATATAAGGCTCTGAATAGAAAATATATCGGCTTATATTCAATATCAAATTCCACGATTAACAAATGTCGTATTGGAAATAACAATATAAATATCTTTCAAATTTCCATAACAACATCTGTATAATCACGGATTTCAACATCGAAATATTCCGAAGACCATTTCGATTCAAGTCCACTCCAATGCAATCATTGGAAATTCTAGTTATTTCTAAAACCCTTTTCAAATTCAATTTATTTATTTAAAAATAAATAGAATTATATTTCTAGTTCAAAACTAGTTCATTTCGATAAAAATCTAATTTTATCCTTTCAAATATGGAGTTTTTCATCCCAATCCTTTCTAAATCATTTCTTATGATTTTACACAAATTATTACTATTTTTAATAATTTTATCAAGGCCCGTACAGTCGATTTCCATCAACGGCCATCGAACTGCACTTACAGCGACCTTTTTCGAATTTGATTTGGACGTATCTCCAAATCCAACCGTTAGATTTCAAATTTCTAACATTCGTTAGAAAGCTCTTTTCGATACGAACCCAACGGTTCCGGTTTTAGGAGAATCCGACGGTCGGATCTCCCGTAATGTCCGTTTGAAATAAATGGTCGAAATTCGCGAACTGCCGCGGCGCGGCGCGTTCTATTCAGGCCATTATATTATATATAATATATATAATATATATATTTCGTCGATTTCTATTTAAAACGAATTTTATAAATGGTTTTAAATTCGTTTCAAAAACATTTTCAACTTCCATTTCAATTCAAATCAAAATTGAATCCTTCTTTATAAATTCGTTTTAAAATTCATTTCTATTCAATTCAAGTTTCAATTCAATTTGAATTCGTTTTCAATTCGCTTTCAATTCTATTCGAATTCGTTTTCAATTCACTTTCAATTCAATTCGAATTCGTTTTCAATTCACTTTCAATTCAATTCGAATTCGTTTTCAATTCGCTTCATTTCGAAATCGTTTTCAATTCAGTCCATTTCGAAATCGGTTTCAATTCAATTCATTTCGAAATCGTTTTCAATTCAATTCATTTCGAAATCGTTTTCAATTCAATTCATTTCGAAATCGTTTTCAATTCAATTCATTTCGAAATCGTTTTCAATTCAATTCATTTCGAAATCGTTTTCAATTCAATTCATTTCGAAATCGTTTTCAATTCAATTCATTTCGAAATCGTTTTCAATTCAATTCATTTCGAAATCGTTTTCAATTCAATTCATTTCGAAATCGTTATATATCGATATAGATCTCGTTCACGTCAAAATGGCGTCAAACTAATCAACACGGCTTCATAAATTTCTATTTTCAAATATTCTATTTCAAATATTCCTTTTTCAAAATAGTTGTTATTATCAAAAATATTTCGTTCCACATATGACCAATCTCAATGAATGAGTACTGTCAACACATGAACTTTTATTTTATATCGATAAAGGTGCAAATTTTATTACTAAAATATTTCGTTCAACACATGACCAATCTCAATGAATGAGTACTGTCAACACATGAACTTTTATTTTATATTATTCTTTATTTTTCAAATTGGAATGAGGCCCAATCAATCACCATATAACGTTAATTATATGGATTTGCATACATCACATGTATATAATAGCATTGAAAAATAATCAACCATCAACCAAAGTGCACTACACTGTATAAGCATCAAATATAGATATCTAACGCTTATAACAACCTGTCAATCAATCGATCGACATATTTAATCAATCAGGATGAGTGAACTTCAAATTTCATCCCAACACCCGTGTGGGGTTTCAAACAATCAAACACATATTTTATTTGTGTTGTTGGGCGATGTGTAAAATTTATCGTCCCAATCAATGTCCTTCAAATAAGTGTACATAAACAAACCGTCTGGTTTGTAAATGAATATTTATTTCATTCACTCTCACTATATTCATATTCACGTTAAAAATTATATTTTTAACGATAAAACATTTTATTCCGACATATGAATTTCTATTATTCATTTACACAATAAAATGATATTTTTATTTTCTAACATATTTTAGAAAATTTCGGCGGCATAACGGCACGATACTAGAAACGGGACAAGGCCTAGCCTTATCCCCGGTCTAGTGAAGGCCCACGCCATTCACACATCAATCAAATCAATTTCATTTCACCAAACAATTCAATTCAAACAAATAATTCAACTAATCTATGCAACCAAACAAACAAGTCCATGGTCTGTGGACGATTGTGTCGGGTGCTACTAAGCACCGTCTGCATCCTAGTATATATATATAACTAGAAAAATTAAATTGAAAGGTGAGAAATTCTCACAGATAGCTATCCTAGCTCCACGGCACTTCTAATGCAGGAAATCTTCGCCAACTCGCCTTTTTATCGCCTTTGTTGCCCGTAGCCACTACATATATAAAAACCGAATTTTTATTTCAAAGTTCAATATATAAAAATCGAATTTTTATTTCAAAGTTCAATATATAAAAATCGAATTTTTATTTCAAAGTTCAATATATAAAAATCATATTTTTATTTCAAAGTTCAATATATAAAAATCATATTTTTAATTCGAAGTTCAATATATAAAAATCATATTTTTAATTCGAAGTTCAATATATAAAAATCATATTTTTATTTCGAAGTTCAATATATAAAAATCATATTTTTATTTCGAAGTTCAATATATAAAAATCATATTTTTAATTCGAAGTTCAATATATAAAAATCATATTTTTAATTCGAAGTTCAATATATAAAAATCATATTTTTATTTCGAAGTTCAATATATAAAAATCATATTTTTAATTCGAAGTTCAATATATAAAAATCATATTTTTATTTCGAAATTCAATATATAAAAATCATATTTTTCTATCCTCCATTATATTTTCAAAAATGATGTCTTTTTATTTTCAAAGGCGAAGTCTTTATATTTTCAAATCAAGATTGCTTGTATTTTTGAATCAATGACAATTTCAGTTTCTTTTTAACAATGTAAAAATCAGTTTTTAATCATTTTAAAAATCTCGTCTTTAATCATTTTTAAAAGTCTGTTTTTAATCTTTTTCTAAAATTAGTTTTTATACTTTAAAAACAAATCAGGTTTTTATACTTTTAAAAAAAACAAATCAGGTTTATCATATAAATACAATAAAGAAATAATTAAAATAAACTTACATCGACCGTTGAAGGGGGGGGTCTCGCGGTCTTCGCGCGAGCTCTGGAGATGGAGGAGGGTCAGCGGTCGCGGCAGGATGGGTGCGTGGGCCCAAGGGTGCTGGCCGCCTCGATTCAAGGTTGTGGGGTCCCTCGCGTTCGAGAGAGGGAGCTGCTTGTCGTTAATTTCCGATGGAGGGGGAGGAGCTTCAAGACCTGGAGGAGGGGGCGGAGCTGAGGACGCGGAGGCGTGGGGCAGTGGAGCGCCACCATCGACGATCAATTTGGGGGAGGTAGGAGGGTCAACGGGGGAGGGGTTTTCTGTAAACAGGGGGCTCGATTTATTTTGAAGGAGAAAAGTAACGGGGGGGGGTTTATTGAAAACTAATTTATATTATATTTATTTATTAATTAATTCCCATATATATTCTTTTTCATTCGAACACCAAACGAAACTCAACGACTGTCGCCCCTAGCTATCTACCCCCATTCCGAACACAATGGGACATGTATCGTAAGCTGATTCGATCGTTTGAATCAGTTTTCGTCAAAATCAACATTTAAATCACTATATTGAATTTTAAACGTACATTTCAAATTACCGGGGTCACATACTAACTCTATAAATTGCAGAAAAATATTTTCTAGCTTCGTATTGACGATACGGTCCTAACAAAACTAGTTTCGTCAAATTCTGAGACCGTTTGAAAATGGCCAATTTCCAGTCGATTAAAATCAACTGAAAATGGTCAAACGCATTTTCCTTCGCCACGCTCACATACTGATTCGAAAAATTATGAAATTTGGAATCTAGCAATAATTTGACACTGCGGATCCAACAAAAGTGGTTTCGTCGAATTCCGAGGTCATTTGCAAAATGTCCATTTTTAAGGGCCTGAATTCCATAGCGACTATTCAGAATTTTCAACTGGACATATCTTTTGATTCCCGCTACGAACTTTTGATTTTTCAGATTCGTTGGAAAGATATTCACTATTAGATTCCATTATTTTTGGTTTCACTAAAATCCGGATTATTTTGCACCCGGTACATTCAATTGAAGTTTGAAATCGAATTATCGAACTACCGCGCCATTTTCAATTCTATTTATAATTATATATAAATATTTATATTCTAACGACGACGCGTATAAATATATACGTTCGAATTCTATTCAAAATAAATTTCACGTCGATATTATTTAAAATAATTCATTTTAAATAATCAAAATTCGCTAAAATGGCCAAAATAAAAATTTCAAACTGGCTCGCATTTTACGGGTTGTTACATTTTATGGACAACATGGGGTGGTCGGGTTTGTTGTTTTGTGAAGCAGGGTAAGGCAATAATTGTATGGATAGGGAATTGAAGGGTTTTGGGGCAACATAGTAATAACACTCTAGTAATTATAGAAAAACTGGTTCGGTGATGGATTATGTAATTTCAAGGGAGGGTATGATGATGGGTCAATCGGTGAAGTTAGTGATGTGGTTGTAGCACAGCAGGTGTTTGTTTGAATGGTGAGAAGAGGAAGTGTTCAGTCAAATGACGATGGGCTAGTGGCAGAATATTAATCTGATGCCAATTTCAGTTAAGTCATAGTGATTGGAACAGTATTTGCAGAAGTGTGAGGTCGAATCTAGGATCGAGAGCAGCGAGGTATTTTTCAACATAATTTAAAAATCATTTAATTTATTTATTTATTATTCGTAGTTGATTTAAATAAATAAATCATTTAATTGTTAAATAAAATTTAAATAATCGCAAGTGTAAATAAATTCATTCAAGTAGATGCATGGCCGAGATGATGGCATTTTAAATGGATATTCGGCAAATGAAAATCAAGGTGAGTAAACTCACTCTAAGATTCGATTATAATTTATTATAATTGAATTTTTACTTAGCACATGTATTAATATGTTGTTTGCTGATTGTTTGGATGCATTGAAATATTATTGTTGCTATATATATATATATATATATAAGTTATATTTAGGCTTGGTGGTTGCTGGTATTATATATATTGGATATTTCCCGCAGTACCATTAGCGGATTACCCTATCGCCCCATGATATATTGAGTAGATGACCTTCTATACCACGATATCCTGCCTTGAAGCAGGATTGGTATTATTATTGTCTAACATCTGTGGATGCAGGGAATACCGGTTGGAGGGATCCAACGGGATTCCTCAAAATTTTATCTATTGTTGTTTACATATTTATATATGTGTGATGTATTGAATTGGATTGATGGTTTGTGTGTTAAGATGCTTGAGTATCACTGACCCTAGATATTGATATTTAAAATATCATATAATGGGAATTTATTTTTTGAAAATAGAATTTTTATTTTGAATAGGCTAAGAAAAAAGGTAACTTGTTTTTAGTAATAATAAAAACAAGTAGCTTGTAACATCCCATAACTTTTACCAAGTTGATTTGGATTTTTAATATATGAATTGGATTTTTATTATATAATGTTGGATTTTCTGAATATATATTTGTTTTTATAAGGTTTGAATATATGAATTTTTAATTTTGAATAAAGTATCTTGTTTTATTTTATAAATTATGATTTTGTATAAGGAAAAATTTATTTTAAAATTTACAAGATTTCATGTTTAAGTAATAATATTTTTTAATTTTGATAATATTGATTGGCAAATGATTTTTGTAAAGGATAATTTCTTTTATGATTTTTACAAGAATGATTATTTTATTACTTAAATATTTTTAATATTAATAAGTGATAATATTATTTTAGTTTTGTAGAAGATTTTTGACTTCCACAATGATTTGTCGAGTTCTAAACCTCATTTATAATTTGTATTTAAAATATCAATGAAGAAGTATTTTGAAATATTGTGTATGTTAAAATCTTAAGTAATATTTTGGTTATATTCATTTTCATTAGAACTTGCTACTTTTATAAGTATTACTAAGGTATAACTAAAATTAAAAATTCAACAAATAAATAAATAAGTTAATTATCTCAACATGCATTGGTTGGAGTTTATGTGTCTCATTAGGTGTCTTAATGCATGTATTTGAGTTTGTAAGAAGATAACAAGTGTCCTTGCTTAATAATTAAATTACCCTTTTTAATTCATATATAAAACGTAATTTTCGCTTCAGGTCAAACACTCAAGCCACATTTTTTTCTCACGACCTTTAGCTTCTCCTTCCTCTGTTTATTCATTTCCACCTTACAGTAAATGAAAACCTATCTCCTTCTTCATTCAAAAATCCATAACTTCTAACCCACTTACTTCTAGCTAAAACAATTCACACGAATATTGTTCGAATGATCGATTCTGATTTTTAAAGTTAACAGATCAGGTTTTCGCTGAGAGGAGAGGGAGAAATCGTTTTAAAACAGAGAATGGCGAGGATTTGGTTCAAAAGTTCGAAAAATAAAATCTCACAAACTAGGAAGAACTAGATCGTGCCGTCAACGCCATTGTGATCAGCAGGAGGTGTAGTATTTTTGGTGTAAGTTTGAGAGGATTTCGTGTTGATGATTTGAGAAGTTCGAAATTAGGGTTGAAGATCATCGGATAACCGGCAGCGATAGTCAGAATGGAGAATGGCATCGAAACGAGAATGGAACAAGCTTTCATATGGCAATTTTTGGTGGAGCTCGGAGCTGAGATGGGAGGTGCGATGTTGTGGCTCACGCAATTTTCTGGTTCGCAGAAGGTCTCGGGTTCTGACGTCGAATTTTGAACGGAGGCGCAGGGCTTTGGGTGATAGTGTGTAAATGAGTAAAGAGGCGATGTCGAGTTTGTAGGTGGTCTTAGATGCTTGTTCGGTGGAGTATGGGTGTGTATCATGCGCGGTGCGTACATGTTTTGAGCTCCAGGGATGCGTGAAACCAAGAACAGGAGAAGTGAGAAGGAGAAGGAGATGGAGCATGCGGGTTTGGATCGGGTGGAAGTGTTTTGGGCTGGGCTCAAATGAATATGGGTATGGAAGATTCTATTTAATTAAGTTTTAAATAGCTAAACTTCATAAGTTGATATCTTATTTGTTTTAAACCCGTTTAGCTCGTAGTTAGATTCGCTAGAATCGTATTAACAAAGAGAATCCGTTTATTTATATATATATAAATTTGGAAATTTTAGCTAAGAAAATTTTTATGGAAATTAAGATGAAAGTCCGTACATATATATTACGATATATATATATATATATACAACAAGTGTTGTTAATTCGAATTTATATATATAATTAGCAGAATATCATCAACTGCTAATCAAAATGGATTGAAAGCAATACGGGAGACGGTGGAAATGTTTGTTTACTTGATCATCCTGATAATGAAGATTTTGAAGCTCGATTGGTGAGAACTTCTAATTTAAATTATTTGTTTAAATTGGTTAATTATAATTAGCTAAGATAATTATAATTTGTTGATGATGATTGTGTGATGGATGTTATTACGTGAATGGATGTGCATGTAGTTGGATAAAACACTGAACACTGAAAGCATTATCGACAGTAACGCTTGTGCACAACTGAACTGTTTGTTGTTGATGATAACGATAATTCATTATCATCTGATGTATATGGTTGATTTATTCTGTTGTATGATGCACACACAATACCATGGTTATGGGATTATACAGGTAATCAATTTTATTCCCCTTCCATATAAATGAAGTTTGATTTTTTTTTAATATTAAAATATGTTCATGTTCATTTTATTTCAAAATAAGATTTTTGAAAATTTGAATATGATTTTATATGTTTTTGAAAATATAGTATGATAATATATAGACACCAGAACGTTCTAGGATGACAGAGAGGATAGTGACTAGGCTTGGATTTGGAAATTCAGTTTCCTGCTCTCCCTAGCTATCCCTAACTGGTCCGACAAACGGGATGGTAAATTTGAAATCAAAATTGAAATATAGTTTGGAACTATTTCAAATAATTTAGAAATATAAATCAAATTTGAAAAGGATTTGAATAATTTATATATGGTTTTAAATTGGCTTGACTTGAAATAAGGCACATTCGATTTCAAATAATAATAGTATTTGAACAAAAAGGAAATTTTCGATTTTCAACATTTTTTAAAACAAATTTGAAATATGTGCCGTTGGTGATCATAACGAAAAAATCGAATAAAACAAGTTCATTAAATTGAAGAAGTTTATGATAATTCCTATTTATAAATTTTAAAGGCGATTAGAATTGGAATATTTGAATTTCGAATTTTTTTTAAATCTATTGGATTTAAATGGCTATTTTAATAGCAGTACCTTTGGTAATAATTCCAAGTGTTGTTATTGGTTTTTGAAATTCATAAGCGTGAAATATTATTTGATTATAAGAATGATTTCTAAGATTATTAAGGTATTGAAAATATTTATATGGAATTGAAATGGGTTTTCCAATTTTAAATTTTGATATGGTTGGAGATAAATCTTCGGATGTTTGATATTAATTCAGTGGATGAAAATTCATATTGTCTGAGGAATTTAAAAGGGCAATTCACCGTTATTCCACTTATAATATGAGTTGGATACGGAGATTAATATTGAAGATAAGTTGATGTTATTTCTATCCAGATCAAATATCAAAGAATTGAATAAATCTTTTAATTAAGATGTGGATTTCTCCACCTGATTGAAATAAGTTAGATAGAAATAATCTTCAATATTTGGTATAAAATTTCATGATGTAAATGAATACTATTTGGGGAATTTGGAAGATATTATTATATCGTTATTCCACTTAGGGTATTCGTTGATTATGGGGAAGTATATCGAATATAAGTGGATAGAATTTCTGTGTAATTTATGATTCAATATCGATTGATTTGGGTTTCTCGTGAATCGTATCTTCAATAATATCATTCTTGAAACCCGATGAGATTGAATGGTGGAAATTCATATCGTAATTGGGATTTAATCAAATCTTTGATTCGAGGGAATTAAGGTAAGAAATTGAAGCGAAGGGATAATCTTTGATTTCAATGAAGAGATAAGATGATAACGAGATGTATGAAATTTATAGTAATTCAAATCTTGAGTTATATATGAATTGATAATCATTTGGAAGGAAATTTGAATTGAAAAGCCTGTGTGAACCATAGCTACTGTTTAAAGTACGCTTATTACTTGGAAAGACGGGGATCGAGCATATGTTCGAAAACCATTCCAAGTAATAATACAACGTTATGAAATAATTCAAGGCTTGGTGAACGACGAATGAAGACCGGGAATATTTGAATTGCTTAGATTGATTGATGATTGATGTCTCCATTGGGTAGGCCACCCGGTACGAGGTATGACTTGCATGAGACCGGAACATATTTAAGTATTTTCGGGTTGTTGTTCCGTTCAGACCCAGAACAGATTTGTATGGATGGTGTGTCTGACGTTGAAATTGACTGCATAGCACTGATTTCCGTTAATGTATATCGGATTTGTGGTAATATATTATCCTCGTCTCTAAGTCATATGAACTTAGAGAGTATGTATTGATTGGAATCAGTGATATGTCGTGAATTGTCAATGTGGCATACCCGAGTTATGAAACGAGCTAGTGATGATCAAAGAATGGCTTATCGAAGCATCGCTTTGTGTATGACGTGACATCGACAAACCTCACACCCCGGATTGATGAGAAACTGGCGGTTATGTTTTATACTTGTATATGAATTGATGATGAAGCTGTGCAGTAGTGGTAAACCACTTATGAACCTGGGGAAGTTAGGTATGTTCGGGGGGGGGGGTGTCTGGTCGAAAACCGTTGATCTGCCCTGATGATGTGTAGTTGGTGTCCGCGTATGGACGAAAAAGCCGTTAAGGCACTTCGTTTTGTATCCCTAATTGATCTTTTGTGCCAGGAATCATCAAGTTGGATATCCAATCTCCAATACGTGCCATACGGTTTTGGTTTGTATATATATGGCGACATAATATTAATGGTATTATGCTGTCTAGGATTAATACATTTATTTACGAAATTGTTTTCCCACAATATATGATAATATTAGAAGAGGACTTTCACGTATGAAAGCACGTTTGGTTATCATAAGATAAAATTCGCCCATCTAGTGTGCGCTTGCATTGTGTGATATGGGACGAGCTTATGATAGCTTCATTTTTCCAAAGTCATTGTGAATTCATATGCACGGGTATTCACATGGAGTAAACCCGTTCCGTGTTAGCGGCGTGGTCCGGTGAATTTCCCAACTTTAAAATGAATCCTAAATAACAACTGTTTTTGAGTTCTCACACCAGTCCCACGACTGACCTGGAGTTTATTGTTCCTTTCTAAACTCTGGGTGCCCATTAATTCCACACGGGCAACTAGCATTTAGTTTTGCAGTTATAAGTCGTTGGAGCAGGATTCGGGGTGCTTTTAGAGTTGGAATCCACGCTAGAGTTTGGAGCTTCCGCTATAGCATACAGTTCTTCCGCTGAGTGTATATTTATGTAATAACCCGAATTGGCAGAGGTATTATAATTAATTTATTTAATTATATAAATAGTGATATAGTCAATTTAATGGTCGTGGAATTTAATAATGGTGAATATTTAATTAAAATAATAAATTAAATAATATATTTAATTCTGAAATAATCAGAATTGGCTGAAATGGCGATATGGTGTGAATTGGGAAATTCAAATATATAATTCAGTTTAGAATTGAATTAGAATAACGAATATATTATTTGAACGACAGTTTGAACATAGAATTATATTATAATTAAAATCGAGCTCGAAATGGCACTGCAGTTCGTAATTTGGCGATTTGAACTTCAACTGAATATGCAGGATTCGTTTTAAGCTGGATTTCTGTAAATCAAGAAACGTGTGTAGCTGGTGGAGTATATCTTTCTAGTGGAAGAGAAAAATCAGGATTTCATCGTGTAGATTTTGAGATATGTCCAAATCAAATTTTAGAAAAGTCGCTGTGGAATTCCTTTATAATTTATAAAGGAATTATTTATCTTTTTAAAAGGATTTAAATATAAATCGAATATCGATATAACTCTAATGATGAAATATCAAGTTAGAAATTCATATAGGAATATTCTAGAGCTGTATGGTATTCCACTGCGAATATATACGATAATATTAATTTATAAATATTTAATTTAATTATATTTAATTATATTTATATATTTAAATGGGTCATTCAGAGCTTTAAAAATAGCCAGTTTTGTTAACGAAGTCGTAATTCGACGAAACTAATTTTATTAGATCCGCAATGTCAAAATGTTTCTAGATTCCAAGTTTCGTGATTTTTTGAGGTCAGTATGTGGTCGTACGGATTTTTAGAGTGAAAAACAATCAGTATTTTGATGGATAAAAATACGCTGTGTGAGCATACGAAGTCATAATTCGACGAAACCAATTTCGTTAGGACCGTAATGTCGAACTATAGCTGCATGTCCAGTTTCGTAATTTTTGGGCATCGTATGTGATTATAGGAATTTCTAAACAACAAACACATATTACGATTGGTTAAATTTAATATTTTTATCGAATATAAAAATAATAAAATCTCCTATAAAAAAACCCCTTAAACTTTTCTAAACCTAAATTCTATCTCCCTCAGTCAACATTTTAACCGCCGTCAATTTTTGTTCCCAGCAAAACAAAAACGCAATCAAAGAAAAATCAAAACAATCTACATAAAATCCTATAAATCTTATAACCCATACAGTTGTATTAAGGGATCAACCCTCTTCATTCTAGTATGCGTTTTGATTATTTCCAGTCGAAGATCGGTCGCACCAAAACTCACAGCGATGTTAAGGTTGATAAATGGGATCGATTAAGGCATAAACGTTTGATTTCGAGTGGTGTTTTGGATTCAGAGAATCAAAATACTCGTGCTGGCCAACCTTTGGGTGAATCGGAGATGAAAGGGTTCGGACGCTACTGTGGAGGAGGCATGGGTTTGTGAAAGTCGCGTCGAAGGAGTTGACCATCGAGTCTTACGAAAATGGTAGGAGTTGAAGCGGATTTGGATGAGGAGATCAACGGCGGTGGTTGCAGGTAGAATAGATGATCGGAGAGGCGTTGGTGGGAGGTCAAATGGAGGGGTCAACGGTGATTGGGGAGGAGCGTTTTTCTGTGTTGTAAGTGTTGTACTTTGATAATGATATGTATATTCAAGTACATATTTGTATTTCAAAGTAATGTTATGAAATATATTTATTCGTTCCGCTGTGAGATTCGTGTTACTCTGATATTGTGTTCTTCTTCTTCTTCTATTCTGATTTTCTATCTTATCTTTCCTCACCCTCTGTTTTCTTTCTATTAGTGTTCTGATTTTCCAGTGTAATTGGGGTTGGACTTGTGTTTTTGGTCAGCTCAAATTAGACCGGAATTTCGAGTCATTACAGTTGGTATCAGAGCTTAAGGTTAAGTGAATTACCATGGCTCTGTGGTGTGACTCGGTAGAGATAGGGTTAGTAATACCCTAGATTGAGTTTGAGTGTATATATACGAGTGCGTATTTGTTATTGATATAAAAATGGTTTTATATTATGGAGATTCATTGGTTGAGTTGTTTATGAGTTCTGGTCGATCAGTTTGATCCACTGTATCGGTAGGAGTTACTTAACACTCGAATACGATGGGTCGTCACGACATGTTTTAAAAAAAGGGTAAATGAAAATAATTTTACCCAAAGTATATTTTGATATATTGGATAGATTGGTTGTTATTATAATCGAGTAAGATTATAAGTAAATGGTTATGTAAATAACCAATTAGAATTCATATAAGTGAAATACGTGAAATCAGATGAGTTAAATCTGAAATTTAAACCGGAAATCGAATTAAAACTCTGGAGAATTGGATAAGTGTTTGTAAATGGATTTGGATTAAAAATAAGGAAAATTTAAGATCCTGGAAGATTTTAAATTGTTTTACAAGCAGTGTGAATTATATTTTGAAATGAATTTCAAAGTGGAAATGTTTAGAAATAGTTTTATAGTACTAAACTCACTTCGATCGCTGGAAAATTGATTCTGATGATGACAGCTGCATCATCAGTATTCATTTTCGAGTTGTAAGTGACGAATTACTACCAGAGATACTGTTTTGAATTTCTTTTGGGAAAGACAAGTTGTGTTGAATTTCAAAATGGGATTTATAATAAAGAATGAATAAAGAAAGTTGAAATAGAAATTGAGTATAGAAATTCAAAGGGAGTTTGAATATATGAAATTCAATGGAAGTGATATGGAATTTGAATATAGAAATTCAAATGGAATTCAAATATAGAATTTGAATATAGAAAATATAAAGGAATTCAAATATAGGATTTGAATATATAGAATTTGAATATAGAATTCAAATGGAATTTAAACTATAGAATTTGAATATTTAGAATTCAAATGGAATTTAAACTATAGAATTTGAATATATAGAATTTGAATAGAATTTGATATATAAATTTGAATATAGAAGTGATATAAAATTTGAATAGAAATTAAATAGAATTAATTAAGTCGAAGAGGAATTAGTTAATCGAGTTTCGAGTTTTGAAGTTGAACTTTGAAAGGTGGATTGGATTTGTAAATGGATATTCGAAATCGAATATAGAACTTAAATTTGAAATTTGGATTCAAATTAGTTAATAAGCAAGTTAAATTATATTTGAACATGTCATGTTCAAATATAAAAGTGAAATAGACTAAAGAGTTAATTAACAAATCAATTAACAAATTGAGTTAAAACGATCAGGTATAGTTAAAATAGATTGGGCAGGTATAAATATACATGAGATAGGTATGGATAGGGTATGAAGGCATATAAATAGAATGCTCGACAAAAAGGTATTATTTAATTCATATATGAGATTTTATGCGCCGTATCGGCTAGCCGCTTGGTTTTTTTCTTTTTCTTTTGGATTGGTAAGGGCCATGGGAGGCTATTTGAAATATCCCGATGCTCCTGGTACAAAGGAGGTTATGGCGAATTTTTCCAGGAATTTAAGGAGGTAGAATATTTTTAAGATAATTTGATAGTTAGAAATCAACGTATCGATATATATAGAAGTCGATAAGGAAACGAACTTAGAAATAGAATAGTAAAATCAAAAAGGAAGACTAAGAATAAAATCTAGTAAGAATAGAAAGAGAAAGCGTATACGTGTTTAAAAGTGAATAAGTAGTTGTATGGTATTGATTATTCGAGTAAGTAGTCATATCTGTTTTGACGTTATAAATGTTATTCAGTCAAGGTCTGAGAGGTAGTTATACCCAACTTGATTGATTTCATTATTAACAAATAAATAGTAAGATTTCAGGTTCGAAGATCAATGTTGAATAAGAATTAGTTGAATATAGTATTTGGATTGTCGTAACGATGTTTTACACAACATCCGTTTTAACCCAAATAAGTGTAAGCTTGGAAATATAATAAAGAATATTTCCTAAGTATAGAAATAAACGAGATCGGAAAAGAGATAAGTATTTGGAATATTTTCCAATTATAAATAGCATATATTTTCTAAAGTTTAGAAAATAAAGGAAGGCGATATTCAGAAATGTTTTCCAAATAACATAAAAGGCCAATATGGTTATTTAAAATAATTGGTTAACAAATATTGATAAAGAAATAGAGAAGTGATTTAACTAGAATATTAATTAAGGGCTCAGTGACATGTTCAAAAGAAAATTTTGATTTTTGAAAAGAGTAAACTGTTTAAAAACTCCCAGGGAAAGACTGTTTGAATTAAAAACAAATTTAACAGAAATTTGTAAAAGCAAATTTGAATTAAAGTAAATCCAGTAAAGTGGTAACTGAGATTGAATTAGAATAATATCAAGACAAATTGGATTGTGAGATTCAAATTTGAAGTGTAATGTGATAATCAAGTTAAGAGTTGGGAATCGAGAAGAAACTCGAGTTGAAATGATATTTGGC
The DNA here is from genome assembly GCA_030737875.1 of Allium sativum. Taxonomy (NCBI): domain Eukaryota; kingdom Viridiplantae; phylum Streptophyta; class Magnoliopsida; order Asparagales; family Amaryllidaceae; genus Allium; species Allium sativum. The sequence continues at coordinate 90,961,931 of CM060920.1, forward strand.
TCGGATATAAGCGAATGGTTGTGTTGTGGATAAAAGCAGATTGGAATTTGATTGGGATGACCTTGTATCTGCTGAATTGATAACAGGTGGAAATGATATAATGATATGCCGACAAAAGGTACAAGTTTATATTTCTATTGGATATAAGATTTATGAGCCGGATTGGCAAGCTGCTTGGCTGTTTGATTTTCTTTTGGGATGGAGATGGCCCAGAGAGGCGAGTTGGAATTTGACCGATTGACCAGTACAAAGGAGGTGCTGGCGAAATTTTTCGAAGAGTTAAGGCATTAGAAAATTTTCAGGATTTTTGAAAATTTTCGTTGATAAGAATTAAATAAAAATTTAATTGAAATTAAATTGGTTCAGTTGAAACTGAAGTTAAGAAGTGAACAAATATGTTCTAACCAGTCGATAGGGTCGTTCTCTACCTTAGCAATTTCGAGGACGAAATTATTTTAAGTGGGGAAGATTGTAATGACCCGCATTGGCAGAGGTATTATAATTAATTTATTTAATTATATAAATAGTGATATAGTCAATTTAATGGTCGTGGAATTTAATAATGGTGAATATTTAATTAAAATAATAAATTAAATAATATATTTAATTCTGAAATAATCAGAATTGGCTGAAATGGCGATATGGTGTGAATTGGGAAATTCAAAATATATAATTCAGTTTAGAATTGAATTAGAATAACGAATATATTATTTGAAAGACAGTTTGAACATAGAATTATATTATAATTAAAATCGAGCTCGAAATGGCACTGCAGTTCGTAAATTGGCGATTTGAACTTCAACTGAATATACAGGATTCGTTTTAAGCCGGATTTCCGTAAAACAAGAAACGTGGGGAGCTGGTGGAGTATATCTTTCTAGTGGAAGAGAAAAATCAGGATTTCATCGTGTAGATTTTGACATATGTCCAAATCAAATTTTAGAAAAGTCGCTGTAGAATTCCTTTATAATTTATAAAGGAATTATTTATATTTTAAAAAGGATTTAAATATAAATCGAATATCGATATAACTCTAATGATGAAATATCAAGTTAGAAATTCATATAGGAATATTCTAGAGTTGTATGGTATTCCACTGCGAATATATACGATAATATTAATTTATAAATATTTAATTTAATTATATTTAAATATATTTATATATTTAAATGGGTCATTCAGAGCTTTAAAAATATCCAGTTTTGCAAACGAAGTCGGAATTCGACGAAACTAATTTTGTTAGATCCGCAATGTCAAATAGTTGTTAGATTCCAAGTTTCGTGATTTTTGAAGCCAGTATGTGGCCGTACGGATTTTTAGAGTGAAAAACAGTCAGTATTTTGACGGTTAAAAATACGCTGTGTGAGCATACGAAGTCGGAATTCGACGAAACCAGTTTCGTTATGACCGTAATGTCGAACTATAGCTACATGTCCAGTTTCATGATTTTTGGGCATCGTATGTGATTATAGGAATTTTTAAACAACAAACACATATTACGATTGGTTAAATTTAATATTTTTATCGAATATAAAAATAAAAAATCTCCTATAGAAAAACCCCTTAAACTTTTCTAAACCTAAATTCTATCTCCATCAGTCAACATTTTATCCGCCGTCAATTTTTGTTCCCAGCAAAACAAAAACGCAATCAAAGAAAATCAAAACAATCTACATAAAATCCTATAAATCCTATAACCCATACAGTTGTATTAAGGGATCAACCCTCCTCATTCTAGTATGTGTTTTGATTATTTCCAGTCGAAGATTGTTCGCACCAAAACTCACAGCGAAGCTAAGGTTGATAAATGGGATCGATTAAGGCATAAACGTTTGATTTCGAGTGGTGTTTTGGATTCAGAGAATCGAAATACTCGTGCTGGCCAACCTTTGGGTGAATCGGAGATGAAAGGGTTCAGACGCTGCTGTGGAGGAGACATGGGTTTGTGAAAGTCGCGTCGAAGGAGTTGACCATCGAGTCTTATGAAAATGGTAGGAGTTGAAGCGGATTTGGATGAGGAGATCAACGGCAGTGGTTGCAGGTAGAATAGATGATCGGAGAGGCGTTGGTGGGAGGTCAAATTGAGGGGTCAACGGCGATTTGGGGAGGAGCGTTTTTATGTGTTGTAAGTGCTGTACTTTGATAATGATATGTATATTCAAGCACAGATTTGTATTTCAAAGTTATGTTATGAAATATATTTATTCGTTCCGCTGTGAGATTCGTGTTACTCTAATATTGTGTTCTTCTTCTTCTTCTATTCTGATTTTCTATCTTATCTTTCCTCACCCTCTGTTTTCTTTCTATTATTGTTCTGATTTTCCAGTGTAATTGGGGTTGGACATGTGTTTTTGGTCAGCTCAAATTGGACCGGAATTTCGGGTCATTACAATTTACTTCCCTTCCGCTGTGAAATAGATGTACTCTGATATGTCTCTGATAACTCTGATGTAATATTTTGTAATGAAATAAAAAGTCCTATTATTTTGTGCAATATATGTATGTACCCATAACAATTCATCTTTGTGAATGGTTTAAGTCGGTTTAATTACCGGCGAAAATCGAGCAAAAAGATGGGTCGTTACAATTTTGGTATCACAGCTTTGGTTATACAAAGCTATGGGATACGTACATATTTGGACAAAAGAATAGGACTCCTCAGAGTTATAGCATCTCATTAGAGATAGGGTTAGGAATACCCTAGAATGAGATTTCGGAATATTATGACGAGAGAGCGTATTTTTGAAACCTATATAAGGTATTTTTGAACAGGTAAATCATTTTAAAACGATGATTATTTGATATATATTTTGAAATATAATTGGAAATAAGAATTTCGAGTGTTTTCGACATCACGATTGGACTATCGAGTATGTAAGAGTTTTAAATATAAGTCTGATAAACGTATATGCGAAACCCATATAGATATAGAGTCACACTCTAGTCGCCCGGGGATGATCTGATGATGATTGCAACATCATCAGTACCCATTTTCGAGTTTCGAAAGTGGGATGACTATATGACTCCAGTTAAGACGTCAAGGGATACTTGAATTATTTCGATAGGTTGGAACTATTAAGAGGGAATTTAATATGTTATAAATACAAACTATTTTAAAAACCAGAAGGATTTTGAGGTAAATCCACTTTAAGATTAGAAAGCTAATGTGGGGAAATAAGATAATACATTAAGAAATTATATCAAAAACAGCACCCGTACTTCAAGTTAAACAAGTCATAACTAATGTCTGAATATGATCTAATAAGTTGTAACCAGAAAGATATTATATTTCTCAAAGAATATTGATATATTAATGTAAGCAATATATTTGGATAAAACCTTAACATGAATTGTAAATGAGAATATCCAAAAATATCTTAGCTATCAGAACCCCTTAAGAAATTTGTAGATGATTTAGACTTGAATTAAGAATTTGTGTAAAGAGATGATTTTGACTTAAGTTAAAAATGAGTTTAAAAGGTTAATTCAAATCGTAATAAATCTCGAAATAGAAATTTGGATCTTTGAAATATTAATTTGAAGAAGTGAGTTTTGAAAATGTTAAGATTAATATTGAAACAACCCTAGCTTGAACACGTACACACATAATCAGAGTGCGCAGAGGAAGTGTGATGGTATTTTAAATAAAACTATTTTAAGAGATTTTCTGGCTAGTTGAGTAAGAAAAATTTTCTAAACAAGATTTGATATTCAAACAAGAATGAAAAGAGATTATATATATTTTGAATTTAAAGTGGATTTAGAGAAAGTATTATTCGATTAGGTGAATATGAAAATTAAAACATGAATATTAAATGAGTATAAATGTACTTATAAATGAGTTAATATGAGATGGGAAACGACTGGAATAAAATTTGAAATAGAATGAGTGTTTAGGAAATATAATTCTATCCCTTCCCTTGTCATTGGGTTTTACTCAACCCATTGTCATCTTTTGAATATCACCTTGAATTGTCATGCTTGAATATCCAACTTTGTTTCTAAATTCCTCCTTTTCCCTGCTCTGATAAAGCCTTAGGCAAGTAAATCAATCTGGTTTTGAAACCAGTAGTTCGAATTATCTCTTAAGTTGGAATTGAATATGTATTAAGAACAATAGAATTTCTAATACTGAATTTAGCCAAGATGGTATTTTGCAGGATAATTGAATGATTAGAGAAAGGATTATTTGAGAACTTGGATTTAAATTTCTAAGTTAAGCACTTAGTCTTATAATTGATAAGGAAAATCATGGGTTTCGTATGAGCTAGTTAGAAAAATAATTTCCAAACTTTTAGAATTTTCTTAGGGTCATAGATCTCTAAGTACTAGACCATATCTATCCCAGTTTCTCCCAATGGTAGTGGTAGCATCTAGGATTCTAACTCGAAAAATATTCGATTACAATTATGACCAGTGACGACCCTGGTAATCACGAGATTATAGAAGTTTCCTTAGACTCCACCTTTAGCGAGAATCAGATAGAGTACCCTGAGAATGATATGAGCCTTGGTTCTAATCATTACATTTCTGATATGTTGAGATAGAAGTGGGAATTTAAAATTTAGTAGGAGTTTAATTTACTCGACTTCCTTTTCGAAGACAAAAAGTTTCTACGGGGGGGTGAATGTAACATCCCATAATTTTTACCAAGTTGATTTGGATTTTTAATATATGAATTGGATTTTTAATATATAATGTTGGATTTTCTGAATATATATTTGTTTTTATAAGGTTTGAATATATGAATTTTTAATTTTGAATAAAGTATCTTGTTTTATTTTATAAATTATGATTTTGTATAAGGAAAATTTTATTTTAAAATTTACAAGATTTCATGTTTAAGTAACAATATTTTCTAATTTTGATAATATTGATTTGTAAATGATTTTTGTAAAGGATAATTTCTTTTATGATTTTTACAAGAATGATTATTTTATTACTTAAATATTTTTAATATTAATAAGTGATAATATTATTTTAGTTTTATAGAATATTTTTGACTTCCACAATGATTTGTCGAGTTCTAAACCTCATTTATAATTTATATTTAAAATAACAATGAAGAAGTATTTTGAAATATTGTGTATGTTAAAATCTTAAGTAATATTTTGGTTATATTCATATGCATTAGAACTTGCTACTTTTATAAGTATTACTAAGGTATAACTAAAATTAAAAATTCAACAAATAAATAAATAAGTTAATTATCTCAACATGCATTGGTTGGAGTTTATGTGTCTCATTAGGTGTCTTAATGCATGTATTTGAGTTTGTAAGAAGATAACAAGTGTCCTTGCTTAATAATTAAATTACCCTTTTTAATTCATATATAAAACGTAATTTTTGCTTCTGGTCAAACACTCAAGCCATATTTTTTCTCACGACCTTTAGCATCTCCTTCCTCAGTTTATTCATTTCCACCTTACAGTAAATGAAAACCTATCTCCTTCTTCATTCAAAAATCCATAACTTCCAACCCACTCACTTCAAGCTAAAACAATTCACACGAATATTGTTCGAATGATCGATTCTGATTTTGTAAAGTTAACAGATCAGGTTTTCGCTGAGAGGAGAGGGAGAAATCATTTTAAAACAGAGAATGGCGAGGATTTGGTTCAAATATTCGAAAAATAAAATCTCACAAACCAGGAAGAACTAGATCGTGCCGTCAGCGCCATTGTGATCAGCAGGAGGTGTAGTATTTTTTATGTAAGTTTGAGAGGCCTTCGTGTAGATGATTTGAGAAGTTCGAAATTAGGGTTGAAGATCATCGAATAACCGGCAGCGATAGTCAAAATGGAGAGTGGCATCGAAACGAGAATGGAACAAGCTTTCATATGGCAATTTTTGGTGGAGCTCGGAGCTGAGATGGGAGGTGCGATGTTTTGGCTCATGCAATTTTCTGGTTCGTAGAAGGTCTCGGGTGTGACATCAAGGAATTTCGCTCGATCCGAATCAGTCGCTAAACCGACCCAGACCGTTTGAAACGCCTGATTGTTTTGAGAACACGACAAAATAGAACGCAGACGGAAGAACATTTCATTGTATATTACAACAATTCCATCAGAGTACAAGAATATACAGAGTATAAACAAATATTACACAGAAATATCAGAGATTTAAATTACATTACATAGCAGCGGAAAATAATACGATACACAACTAGAAGAGATATGCGGATACAAAGCTTTCCGGATATCGTTCCAGCTGTAAACCAGGATCCTGTGAATATAAATCTGCAAAACCAAAACTACTAGCTGCCCGTGTCAAAATAAGGGCACCTAGAGTTTAGTTAAAACAATAAACTCCAGGTCAGTCATGGGACTGGTGTGAGAACTAAAACAGTTATAAATCTTTATTTTAAAGTTAGGTAAATCAAGGGACTACGCCACTAATGCGGAACAAGTTTCCTCCCAAGAATACTAGTGCATAAAACAAACAACGCAATGCTAAATAAAGAAAAATGAAGCTATTATAAGACCCAGGTCCTATCACACAATGCAACGCAAGCCGGGGGATATGGTTTTCCCTTATAATAGCCAAACATGCTTAGTACGTTTAAAACAAATCATTTGATACTATTATAAGTGCATAGTGTATAAAACAACTTCAAATCATAAGTATCAATCATAGAAGGCATGAGTGCCCCATCCCACTATGTCGCCATATATAGGATTACAACTAAAACCGAATTATCACGTATTGGAAATTGGATTTCCGTCTGTGAACCGAGGCCAGGGATCGTCCTCTACCGATTCGAGACTGTCTAGCCCGAGTCTCAGGGACAGAACGCATCGACCCTTGGATCATCAGGGCCGGTCCACCGATGTGGATTAAAATGCCTGAACACTACGTTTCCCCGCCATATGGGGCGTAAGTGAGCCAACGAATGACTCCATCGAACCCGGATCGTCTGATCAAATCGAGGCGCCTCGCAACAGCAACAACCACATAAGTCAAACTCGTCAGGGCTTTTAAAACCACTGACGCCACTTCTAGCTAGAAGGAAACACATGCCCTCCCTGAGGTCCGTCTCCCGTTTTTAGTTCACAACCAGGGTGTGAGGCTCGCGAATTTACGTTACACAAAGCTAACGCCACAAAGGTCGTGCTTCGATCATCAACCACAAGACTTTGCTTTTCAACAGAAGTCTTGATCATTTGCCACTTAGGCATGCCACACAGGCAATTCACTCTATGCGTTTGATATCCATCAGTATATAACCCCTGAGCTTGTACGTCTCAGAGAAGGGCATTAAGCAAGAGAATAAATTCTCCGCTGCCAAACATATATATATTTAATAGAAATCAATCACACAGACTAAAATCGAATGTTAGACACACAGTCCATTTACAAGTTCGTTCTGGGTCTGAACGAAACCAGAGGCACCTAGTACCCCTCATATCCATCGATCTCCAAGTACGTCTGGACGATCACCAACTGTTTCCATCTTCTTGGGTGTACATCCCAATAAAGATCGTCAGTAATCACCCAAACGACGTGAAGACCTCCGGCCTTCGACCACCGTCTTCATCTTCGACTTATCGTCGTATCAGTTATTCAGAATGGGATAAACCCGGTCTTTCTGAATAACTCGCGTATATAATAAACATGTGTTACACAAACACAACATACGCCTCATTCCAATTCATCAGTCACTAACCGCAAATTAACAAGAGAATAATTCCCCAAATATTAACCCCGAAGGCCGAAACCAACATCAGATCAATACCCAGAAAACCATTCCGCTTAGCTAACCGACAGTTAGTTTCTAAATTTCACATTCTTAGGGAAAGGTTCCCATTAATTTTATCAAAGATAAATTCCTTTAAATTTATTCTTTAATCTTCTTTTGAATATCAATTCAAACTAGTCGGGATTAACGAACCTTATCGAAGTAATCTTTTGCTTTAATTTCCCAACCCCAACCTATTCATCCCATGAAGTAAAACTGGTAATACTTTATATCTAACACTACGGTGTTATCGGTAAATTTAATTACCATTTCACGTTCAAATCTAATTAAAGATTTAACTATCGCCTAGAGCAAAACTGGTGATACTCCATTCTCGATCTTTTCAATCTAATTAAAGATTCATTAAAACTCCACTTAGTTTTAATCTGTGACTGGGTTAAAGAATCAGTGTCATTTAAAACACGGTTCACGATAAACCCCAAAATCACATCACATTTCAATCAGTCGCTAACAGTAAATTAACAAGTGAGCAATTCCCTAGGTATTAACCCCGAAGGATGAAACCAACATCATATCAATACCCCAGAAACTATTCAACTTAACTAATCTCCAGTTAGTTTCTGATTTTCTTAACTCCTTTGGGTCTAAGAACAGTATTATTGAAGATACCGTTCACGACAACCCAAAATCAAATTCCATTAATTATCGGGTTAAAGAAGAAGTGTTATTTAAAACACTGTTCACGATAAACCCAAAAATCAATACCAATTCAATTCCAATTTAATATTATTTAATTGGTACACTTCATTAAATCTAAATAAAAAGATTTAATCTTTTTCTCAACTGGGCTTAAGAACAGTGTTAATGAAGACACCATTCACGACAAACCCAAATCACATTTGATATTAAATACAAGGCTTTGAATAGAAAATATATCGGCTTATATTCAATATTAAATTCTACGACCAACAAATATCGTATTGGAAATAACGATATTAATATATCTTTCAAATTTCCATAACAACATCTGTATAATCACGAAACCCAACATCAAAATATTCCAAAGACAATTTCGATTCAAATCCATTCCAATTCAATTTTTGGAAATTCTGGTTATATTTCAAAACCATTTCAAATCCAGTTTATTTATTTAAAAATAAATAGAATTATAATTCTAGTTCAAAACTAGTTCATTTCGATAAAAATATATTTTTATCTTTTCAAATATGGAGTATTTCATCCCAATTCTTCCCAAATCATTTCTTATGATTTTACACAAATTATTACTATTTTTAATAATTTTATCAAGGCCCGTACAGTCGATTTCCATCAACAGCCATCGAACTGCACTTATAGCGACCTTTTCCAAATTTGATTTGGACATAATTCCAAATCTAACCGTTAGATTTCTAATTTCTAATATTCATTGGAAAGCTCTTTCTGATACGAACCCAATGGTTCCGGTTTCAGGTGAATCCGATGGTCGGATCTCCCGTAATATCCGTTCGAAGTCAATGGTCGAAAATCGCGAACTGCCGCGGCGCGGCGCGTTCTATTCAGGCCATTATATTATATATATAATATGTATAATATATACTTCATCGATTTCCTTTTAAAACGTATTTGATAAATCGTTTTAAATTCGTTTTCAAAACGATTTCAACTTCCTTTTCAAATTCAAATCAAAATTGAATTTTCCAATATAAATTCGTTTTTAAAGTCATTTCAATTCTATTTCAATTCAAATCGGTTTCAATTCAAATCCATTTCAGTTCAATTTCAATACGTTTTAAATTCAATTCAAAACAATTTCAATTCTATTTCAATCTAATTCGAATTTCAATTCAAATCAATTTAACTCGAATTTCATTTCAATTCAATTTAATTCGAATTTCAATTCTATTCAGTTTAATTCGAATTTCATTTCAATTCAATTTAATTTGAATTTCAATTCCTTTCAAAATATCAGATTTTGAAATCACTTTCGATATTCATTGTAAAATGAATAAAATCGATATAAATATTGTTCATGTCAAAATGGCGTCAATCTAATCAACACGACTTCATATATTTCTATTTTCAAATATTCTATTTCAAATATTTCTTTTTCAAATATTTCTTATTCAAATATTCTATTTCAAAACTGGAATGAGTCCCAATCAATTACCATATAATGTTAATTATATGGATTTTCTACCACAGGTATATAACAACAACAATAAATCATCAACCATCATCCAAAGTGTGATCTACACTGTATAAGCATCAAATATAAATATTTAACGCTTATAACAGTCTGTCAATCCATCGATCGACATACAACTAACTATTGGGATTAGTGTATGTCATATATCACCCCAATACCCGTGTGGGGATTTCAAACAATCAAACACAGATTTTATTTGTGTAGTTGGGCGATGTGTAAAATTTATCGTCCCAATCAATATCAGTCAAATGTGTGTATATAAACAAATCGTTCGATTTGATTATATTAATTTATTTTATATACACGTTAAAAATTATATTTTTAACTATAAAATATTTTCAACTATAAAATATTCTATTTCACATCACACAATCAACTACACATCAAAATCAAACAAACAAGCATACAAGCCGTCCATGGTCTGTGGACGACGGGTGTCGGGTGCTACTAAACACCGTCTGCTTCCTAGTATATATTTTAACTAGAAAATTAAATAGAAGGTAAGGAGTTCTCACAGAGGGTTCCACTCCGCCGTGCTTTGCTGTTGAACTGCTGAATCGTCTGGATTTGTTTGAACTCCCAATGCAGTTCTTTTCACGCTATTCAAATAAAAATTATATTTTTATTACTACATTTCAAAAAATGATATTTTTATTTTTACTTTATATATTTTTACAACGCTTCTTTCCATATAAAAAATATATTTTTATATTTCTTTTTTTTATATAAAGATCGAATTTTATTTCATCGCTATAAAAATCCCATTTTTACTTCATTATATATATCATAAAAATCAGATTTTTATTTCGCTACATGTATAAAGATAATATTTTTACTTCTTCTACATAATAAAAATTATATTTTTATAAATCTAACTTCACAGTAAAGATCATATCTTTATTTCTAACCCCTTATATATAAAAAACATGTTTTCACCTCTTTAAAATCGTATCTTTTCACTTCTAAAAAATCCTATCTTTTTCTTTTGAAAAATCCTATCTTTACGATGTTAAAAATCATACCTTTCAACACTAAAAATCGTATAATTACCGGAATAAAAATCGCCTTTTCATCGCGAAGTTATACACATAACAAGTAGGCTATTTAATTCAATAAAAATCAGATTTTTAATTGAGTTAAACTAAATAATTAAAGTAAAAACTTACTGTTCGAAACGGGAAAGGGAGGTGGAGCGTCGCTGGGGTTCGTCGGAGCGTCGGGTGTGGCTCTGGTGGTGGCTCGCGCTGCGGTGGACCAGGAGGCTAGGGTTTTGGGTGGATGGCGGCTACAGGGCAAGGGGTCTCGCACGAGGAGAAGAGGGAGAAAAGGGGCTCGCGGATTCACAAAGGGGGAGGGAGGTGCGAGGCAACGGGAGGAGGAGGAGGAAGAAGAGGGGGCGGCGCGATACAGGTTTGGGGTGGAACGGCGGAAGGGGAGAGGAGCGAGGGAAGAAGAAGAAGGAGGGGGGTGGTGCGCGGGGTGGTAGGCGACGGAGCGTCAGTGAACGTAGGGGAGGCGGCGGCGGGATAGCTGGGTTCCTCCGATCCCTTTTTATTTATTTATTTTTTTCTTCATAGTGAAAATAGACCAGGGGGGCCTGAGAGAAGATAAGGGTGAGGAGAGAGAAGGATAAATTATTTTTATTTCAAAAAAAAGTTGACTTTTTATTTCAACCTCGAAACGAGGCCCACCGCCTATCATCCATAGCTAATTACCCACATTCCGAACACAATGGGATATGTATCGTAAGTCGATTCGATCGTTTCGATCAGTTTTCGTCAAAATCAACATATAACTTTATATATTGAATTTGAACGCGCATTTCAATTTACCGGGGTCACATACGGACTCTAAAAATTCCCAAAAAATATTTTCTAGCTTCGTATTGACGACACGGTCCTAACAAAACTAGTTTCGTCGAATTCTGAGACCGTTTGAAAAATGGCCAAATTCCAGTCGATTAAAATCAACTGAATCTGGTCAAACGCGTTTTCCTTTGCCATGCTCACACATTGATTCAGAAAAATATGAATTTTGAAACCTAGCGATAATTTGACATCCCAGACCCAACAAAAGTGGTTTCGTCGAAATCCGAGGTCATTTGCAAAATGGCTATTTTTAAGGGCCTGAATTTCATAGCGACTATTCAGAATTTTCAACTGGACGTATCTTTTGATTCCCGCTATGAAATTTTGATTCCCCAGATTCGTTGGAAAGATATTCTCAATTAGATTCAAATATTTTTGGTTTCACTAAAATCCGGTTTATTTTGCACCCGGTACATTCATTTGAAATTTGAAATCGAATTATCGAACGACCGCGCCGTTTTCAGTTCCTTTTATAATTGAAAATAAATATTTATATTCTAACGACGATCTATATAATATATACGTTCGAATTCTATTCAAAATAAATTTTCCGTCGTTATTATTTAAAATAATTCATTTTAAATAATCAAAATTCGCTAAAATTGCCAAAATAAAAATTTTAAATTGGCTCGGATTTCCGGGTTATTACAATCTCCCCCACTTAAAACTTTTCGTCCCCGAAAAGGAACGAAGCCGAAAGTTGTTTAACAAATCAACTCAACTTCCAGTATTTTCACTACGGCTTAAGTTCTTCAACTTTTCAGTTTCTAAGAACTTTTCAAATTTTTCAAAAATTTGGCTAACACCCTAAATTTTCGAAAAATTTCGCCATAACCTCCCCTGCACCGGGAGCACCGGGAAAATCCCGAAATTGCCATACGGGCCCACTGATCTCAAAAAGAAAAAGAAAAAGCCAAGCGTCTAGCTAATCGGCTCATAAAATCATCATCACCCAAACAAAACAGTAAATTATGGTAAACATGTACCTATTTGTCGGGCAAACAATTTTATTCTTCTGCTCTAGCCTCCTTGCTATGACCTGTTCAATGTAAGTATATGTATATGCAAGCAAATGCGACCAGATTTCCAATACAACTCACTATTTGGTTCAATTTGTCTAAACTGTTCAACTTTTAATTAATCAAACAATAATCAAACAACACAACCATCAATCAATTAGTTGATTATCATTTCAAATGCATAACTTTGATATATAGTCAAAAATCAGATTTTTGATGCCAAATCACAACAATAAACCTATCTAGTTTCGGTTCTCACACCAGTCAATTGGAAATATATAGAAATCACACTTTCGTCACTCGAAAATAAATACTGGCGATGGTGCCCCGTCACCAGAATTATCCCCGGACAACTAGAGTGTGATTCTATAACTGTCCAGTACATTAAAACTTTGAATACACGTTTGCAAGACGTATATGCAAAATCTTTATATATTGGATTGTCCCAATTCAATATAAAATAAATAATCAAATACGAGTAATTGATTTAAATTTCAAAACAAAACTCGTTTTCATTTTAAAAACATACTCTTCACACTCGTTCTAGGATACTACTGATCCTATCTCTAACGAGTCATTCCCACTGGATATTACTAATCCAATTTCTGATGAATTCTTTCGTATGGTTCTAATGTGTCTTGTTCTCTGAGCATTGTAAACCAAAGCTCTGATACTAACTGTGACATCAAGGAATTTCGCTCGATCCGAATCAGTCGCTAAACCGACCCAGACCGTTCGAAACGCCTGATTGTTTTGAGAACACGACAAAATAGAATGCAGAAGGAAGAACATTTCATTGTATATTACAACAATTCCATCAGAATACAAGAATATACAGAGTATAAATAAATATTACACAGAAATATCAGAGATTTAAATTACATTACATAGCAGCGGAAAATAATACGATACACAACTAGAAGAGATATGCGGATACAAAGCTTTCCGGATATCGTTCTAGCTGTAAACCAGGATCCTGTGAATATAAATCTACAAAACCAAAACTACTAGCTGCCCGTGTCAAAATAAGGGCACCCAGAGTTTAGGTTAAAACAATAAACTCCAGGTCAGTCATGGGACTGGTGTGAGAACTAAAACAGTTATAAATCTTTATTTTAAAGTTAGGTAAATCAAGGGACCACGCCGCTAATGCGGAACGGGTTTCCTCCCAAGAATACCAGTGCATAAAACAAACAACGCAATGCTAAATAAAGAAAAATGAAGCTATTATAAGACCCAGGTCCTATCACACAATGCAACGCAAGCCGGGGGATAGGGTTTTCCCTTATAATAGCCAAACATGCTTAGTACGTTTAAAACAAATCATTTGATACTATTATAAGAGCATAGTGTATAAAACAACTTCAAATCATAAGTATCAATCATAGACGGCATGAGTGCCCCATCCCACTATGTCGCCATATATAGGATTACAACTAAAACCGAATTATCACGTATTGGAAATTGGATTTCCGTCTGTGAACCGAGGCCAGGGATTGTCCTCTACCGATTCGAGACAGTCTAGCCCGAGTCTCAGGGATAGGACGCATCGACCCTTGGATCGTTAGGGCCAGTCCACCGATGTGGATTAAAATGCCTGAACACTACGTTTCCCCGCCCTATGGGGCGTAAGTGAGCCAACGAATGACTCCATCGGACACGGATCGTCCTATCAACCGGAGGCGCCTCGCAACAGCAACAACCACATAAGTCAAACTCGTCAGGGCGTGTAAAACCACTGACGCCACTTCTAGCCAGAAGGAAACGCATGCCCTCCCTGAGGTCCATCTCCCGTTTTTAGTTCACAACCGGGGTGTGAGGCTCGCGAATTTACGTTACACAAAGCTACGCCACAAAGTCCGTGCTTCGATCATTAACCACAAGACTTTGCTTTTCAACAGAAGTCTTGAACATTTGCCACTTAGGCATGCCACACAGGCAATTCACTCTATGCGTTTGATATCCATCAGTATATAACCCCTGAGCTCGTACGTCTCAGAGAAGGGCGTTAAGCAAGAGAATAAATTCTCCGCCGCCAAACATATTTATATTTAATAGAAATCAACCACACAGACTAAAATCCAATGTCAGACACACAGTCCATTTACAAGTTCGTTCTGGGTCTAAACGAAACCGGAGGCACCTAGTACCCCGCATATCCATCGATCTCCAAGTACGTCTGGACGATCACCAACTGTTTCCATCTTCTTGGGTGTACATCCCAATCAAGATCGCCAGTAATCACCCAAACAACGTGAAGACCTCCGGTCTTCGACCACCGTCTTCATCTTCGACTTATCGTCGTATCAGTTATTCAGAATGGGAAAAACCCGGTCTTTTTGAATAACTCGCGTATATAATAAATATGTGTTACACAAACACAACATACGCCTCATTCCAATTCATCAGTCACTAACCGCAAATTAACAAGAGAATAATTCCCCAAATATTAACCCCGAAGGCCGAAACCAACATCAAATCAATACCCAGAAAACCATTCCGCTTAGCTAACCGACAATTAGTTTCTAAATTTCACATTCTTAGGGAAAGGTTCCCATTAATTTTATCAAAGATAAATTCCTTTAAATTTATTCTTTAATCTTCTTTTGAATATCAATTCAAACTAGTCGGGATTAACGAACCTTATCGAAGTAATCTTTTGCTTTAATTTCCCAACCCCAACCTATTCATCCCATGAAGTAAAACTGGTAATACTTCATATCTAACACTACGGTGTTATCGGTAAATTTAATTACCATTTCACGTTCAAATCTAATTAAAGATTTAACTATCGCTTGGAGCAAAACTGGTGATACTCCATTCTCGATCTTTTCAATCTAATTAAAGATTCATTAAAACTCCACTTAGTTTTAATCTGTGACTAGGTTAAAGAATCACTGTCATTTAAAACATAGTTCACGATAAACCCCAAAATCACATCACATTTCAATCAGTCCCTAACCGTAAATTAACAAGTGAGCAATTCCCTAGGTATTAACCCCGAAGGCCGAAACCAACATCAGATCAATACCCCATAAACTATTCAACTTAACTAATCTCTAGTTAGTTTCAGATTTTCTTAACTCCTTTGGGCCTAAGAACAGTATTATTGAAGATACCGTTCACGACAACACAAAATCAAATTCCATTAATTATCGGGTTAAAGAACAAGTGTTATTTAAAACACTGTTCACGATAAACCCAAAAATCAATACCAATTCAATTCCAATTAAATATTATTTAATTGGTACACTTCATTAAATCTAAATAAAAAGATTTAATCTTTTTCTCAACTGGGCTTAAGAACAGTGTTAATGAAGACACCATTCACGACAAACCCCAATCACATTTGATATTAAATACAAGGCTCTGAATAGAAAATATATCGGCTTATATTCAATATCAAATTCTACGACCAACAAATTTTGTATTGGAAATAACGATATTAATATATCTTTCAAATTTCCATAACAACATCTGTATAATCACGAAACCCAACATCGAAATATTCCAAAGACAATTTCGATTCAAATCCATTCCAATTCAATTTTTGGAAATTCTGGTTATATTTAAAAACCATTTCAAATCCTGTTTATTTATTTAAAAATAAATAGAATTATAATTCTAGTTCAAAATTAGTTCATTTCGATAAAAATTTATTTTTATCTTTTCAAATATGGAGTATTTCATCCCAATTCTTCCCAAATCATTTCTTATGATTTTACACAAATTATTACTATTTTTAATAATTTTATCAAGGCCCGTACAGTCGATTTCCATCAACGGCCATCGAACTGCACTTATAGCGACCTTTTCCAAATTTGATTTGGACATAATTCCAAATCCAACCGTTAGATTTCTAATTTCTAATATTCATTGGAAAGCTCTTTTCGATACGAACCCAATGGTTCCGGTTTCAGGAGAATCCGACGGTCGGATCTCCCGTAATATCCGTTCGAAGTCAATGGTCGAAAATCGCGAACTGCCGCGGCGCGGCGCGTTCTATTCAGGCCATTATATTATATATATAATATGTATAATATATACTTCATCGATTTCCTTTTAAAACGTATTTGATAAATCGTTTTAAATTCGTTTTCAAAACGATTTCAACTTCCTTTTCAAATTCAAATCAAAATTGAATTTTCCAATATAAATTCGTTTTTAAAGTCATTTCAATTCTATTTCAATTCAAATCGGTTTCAATTCAAATCCATTTCAGTTCAATTTCAATACGTTTTAAATTCAATTCAAAACGATTTCAATTCTATTTCAATCTAATTCGAATTTCAATTCAAATCAATTTAATTCGAATTTCATTTCAATTCAATTTAATTCGAATTTCAATTCTATTCAGTTTAATTCGAATTTCATTTCAATTCAATTTAATTCGAATTTCAATTCCTTTCAAAATATCATATTTTGAAATCACTTTCGATATTCATTGTAAAATGAATATAATCGATATAAATATCGTTCACGTCAAAATGGCGTCAATATAATCAACACGGCTTCATATATTTCTATTTTCAAATATTCTATTTCAAATATTTCTTTTTCAAATATTTCTTATTCAAATATTCTATTTCAAAACTGGAATGAGTCCCAATCAATTACCATATAATGTTAATTATATGGATTTTCTACCACACGTATATAACAACAACAATAAATCATCAACCATCATTCAAAGTGTGTTCTACACTGTATAAGCATCAAATATAAATATTTAACGCTTATAACAGTCTGTCAATCAATCGATCGACATACAACTAACTATTGGGATTAGTGTATGTCATATATCACCCCAATACCCGTGTGGGGTTTTCAAACAATCAGACACAGATTTTATTTGTGCAGTTGGGCATGTGTAAAATTTATCGTCCCAATCAATATCAGTCAAATGTGTGTATATAAACAAATCGTTCGATTTGCTTATATTAATTTATTTTATATACACGTTAAAAATTATATTTTTAACTATAAAATATTTTCAACTATAAAATATTCTATTTCACATCACACAATCAACTACACATCAAAATCAAACAAACAAGCATACAAGCCGTCCATGGTCTGTGGACGACGGGTGTCGGGTGCTACTAAACACCGTCTGCATCCTAGTATATATTTTAACTAGAAAATTAAATAAAAGGTGAGGAGTTCTCACAAAGGGTTCCACTCCGCCGTGCTTTGCTGTTGAACTGCTGAATCGTCTGGATTTGTTTGAACTCCCAATGCAGTTCTTTTCACGCTGTTGAAATAAAAATTATATTTTTATTACTACATTTCAAAAAATGATATTTTTACTTTATATATTTTTACATCTTTCCATATAAAAGTTATATTTTTATATTTCTTCTTTTTATATAAAGATCGAATTTTATTTCATCGCTATAAAAATCCCATTTTTACTTCATTATATATATAATAAAAATCAGATTTTTATTTCGCTACATATATAAAGATAATATTTTTACTTCTTCTACATAATAAAAATTATATTTTTGTAAATATAACTTTACAGTAAAGATCATATCTTTATTTCTAATCCCTTATATAAAAAAAAACATGTTCTCACCTCTTTAAAAATCGTATCTTTTCACTTCTAAAAAATCCTATCTTTTTCTTTTGAAAAATCCTATCTTTACGATGTTAAAAATCATACCTTTCAACACTAAAAATCGTATAATTACTGGAATAAAAATCGCCTTTTCATCACGAAGTTATACACATAAAAAGTAGGCTATTTACTTCAATAAAAATCAGATTTTTAATTGAATTAAACTAAATAATTAAAGTAAAAACTTACTGTTCGAAACGGGAAAGGGAGGTGGAGCGTCGCTGGGGTTCGTCGGAGCGTCGGGTGTGGCTCTGGTGGTGGCTCGCGCTGCGGTGGACCAGGGGGCTAGGGTTTTGGGTGGATGGCGGCTACAGGGCAGGGGGTCTCGCACGAGGAGAAGAGGGAGAAAAGGGGCTCGCGGATTCATAGAGGGGGAGGGAGGTGCGAGGCAACGGGAGGAGGAGGAGGAAGAAGAAGAGGGGGTGGCGCGATACAGGTTTGGGGTGGAACGGCGGAAGGGGAGAGGAGCGAGGGAAGAAGAAGAAGGAGGGGGGGTGGTGCACGGGGTGGCAGGCGGCGGAGCGTCGGTGAACGTAGGGGAGGCGGCGGCGGGATAGCGGGGTTCCTCCGATCCCTTTTTTTATTTTTATTTTTCTTCAGAGTGAAAATAGACCGGGGAGGGGGGGCTGAGAGGAGATAAGGGTGAAGAGAGAGAAGGATAAATTATTTTTATATTTTTTTTATTTCAATAAAAAGTTGACTTTTTATTTCGACCTCGAAACGAGGCCCACCGCCTGTCATCCATATCTAATTACCCCCATTCCGAACACAATGGGATATGTATCGTAAGTCGATTCGATCGTTTCGATCAATTTTCGTCAAAACAAACATATAACTTTATATATTGAATTTGAACGCGCATTTCAATTTACCGGGGTCACATACGGACTCTAAAAATTCCCAAAAAATATTTTCTAGCTTCGTATTGACGATACGGTCCTAACAAAACTAGTTTCGTCGAATTCTGAGACCGTTTGAAAAATGGCCAAATTCCAGTCGATTAAAATCAACTGAAACTGGTCAAACACGTTTTCCTTTGCCATGCTCACACATTAATTCAGAAAAATATGAATTTTGAAACCTAGCATTAATTTGACATCCCAGACCCAACAAAAGTGGTTTTGTCGAAATCCGAGGTCATTTGCAAAATGGCTATTTTTAAGGGCCTGAATTTCATAGCGACTATTCAGAATTTTCAACTGGACGTATCTTTTGATTCCCACTATGAAATTTTGATTCCCTAGATTCGTTGGAAAGATATTGTCAATTAGATTCAAATATTCTTGGTTTCACCAAAATCCGGTTTATTTTGCACCCGGTACATTCATTTGAAATTTGAAATTTGAAATCGAATTATCGAACTACCACGCCGTTTTCAATTCCTTTTATAATTGAAAATAAATATTTATATTCTAACGACGATATATAATATATATGTTCGAATTCTATTCAAAATAAATTTCTCGTCGTTATTATTTAAAATAATTCATTTTAAATAATCAAAATTCGCTAAAATTGCCAAAATAAAAATTTTAAATTGGCTCGGATTTCCGGGTTATTACATCGGGTTCCGACGTCGGATTTTGAACGGAGGCGCAGGGCTTTGGGTAATAGTGTGTAAATGAGTAAGGAGGCGATGTCGAGTTCGTAGGTGGTCTCAGATGCTTGTTCGGTGGAGTATGGGTGTGTATCATGCGCGGTGCGTACATGTTTTGAGCTCCAGGGATGCGTGAAACCAAGAACAGGAGAAGTGAGAAGGAGAAGGAGATGGAGCATGCGGGTTTGGATCGGGTGGAAGTGTTTTGGGTGGGCTCAAATGAATATGGGCATGGAAGATTCTATTTAATTAAGTTTTAAATAGCTAAACTTCATAAGTTGATATCTTATTTGTTTTAAACCCATTTAGCTCGTAGTTAGATTCGCTAGAATCGTAATAACAAAGAGAATCCATTTATATATATATATATAAATCTGGAAATTTTAGCTAAGAATTTTTTTATGGAAATTAAGATAAAATTCCGTACATATATATGACGATATATATATACAACAAGTGTTGTTAATTCGAATTTATATATATAATTAGCAGAATATCATCAACTGCTAATCAAAATGGATTGAAAGCAATACGGGAGACGGTGGAAATGTTCGTTGACTTGATCATCCTGATAATGAAGATTTTGAAGCTCGATTGGTGAGAACTTGTAATTTAAATTATTTGTTTAAATTATTTAATTATAATTAGCTAAGACAATTATAATTTATTAATTCTGGCGTAAATACCCCAAACTGCTCTAAATATGTACCGCCGCACATTCTCCGAACGCCACAAAAATTATACATATTTCTTTACTGTCGTGTCCCAAATCTAATAAAGTTGACCTGGTTGTAGTTTGACCTGACATTGTTTTGGATCATTATCGAATCATCGGTTTTATTTTATTTTGTTCCAAAAACAACTATGTTCGACGCCAAACTTGAAACGTAAAATTTCAATCACTATATATATATATATATATACCCTATCCAAACCAATTTTCATATATATAAATTTTCCCATTTGATTAACGTCTACTAAGTTTATTTATTGATTTTAAATTCAACACTTTTTTCCATCGAATTACAAATCCGATTTAAATATCCATCCAATTTGAATTCAAATCTTCAACAATAAATATCTAATTTCTAACAACCATTCTGAATTAAATAATTAATTCAGTTCAACTCAAAACAACACATATTTAAATTTTAAATATCTAACCCAAGTATCAACATAAAATAAATTATTAATAGTTAAATCTTTAATTAATTCCATTTCAAATTGCCCAAATTTCTAGGATGTTACAAGAACCCTAGGAACGTCGGTTGTTGCGTCTCGATTGGAGCTCGAAACCTCAAAATATATTATTATAAATTTCGAACGGATAAGAACAAAATCAAATCAATTAAATTAAAAATCTAATCAAATTTATTAAACCTTTTTTCCATCGACTATAGCTTCAGCTACCTCTTGCTTCATTTCAGTATGTTTGTCTCCTATTTTCAAAATCAATCCAACATAAAATTTAATGGCCTTAGCACGATGGTTCCATTCTCGCAACTATAACTTAACCAATGGCCTTCGTATATCTCTCCCATTCCCAAAAAAACCGATTTCAAGATTCTACCTTTCGCTTTTTTCTGTAACCAAAATCGAAACTATTCCACCGTTAGAAAAAGAAGGGGAATCGAAATTAGAAATCATGATCGAAGGCGAAGCTTCATTTGAAGCTCGACATTTAGATCGAGGTGCCTGCGATTTAAGGCAAAGATGAGGTGTGTTGTGGGTTTGTTTGAAGGCTTGTATGGGATTTTCGACCACTATTAAGTTCGAGGGGATGGAAAGGTCACTGTGATTCCCAAGGAGGGACGATGCATGAGTATTTGTCTTCGAAGAGGAGATTAAGGTTTTTCTTCTGGGTTCGCGAGGCATTAAGGGAGTATCGAGTTTGGGGATTCGAGTGGAGGTAGTGAATGCGTGAAGTTGATCGTGGAAATGGGTTCTGAGTAATACGACGTGATGTACTAGTGATAAGGGAAATCGCATTTTAAACAAAAGGAGAATGCGATAGAGATTTCAGTGGTGAAGTTTGGTGCCAACTTTTATCGATGCCTATAGCAATGTCGATGTTGGAAGTCGCGGTTGATTTGAGAAATCGATTTTTGTTTACCCGATTACTGTAGGAGCATGGTTCTATGGACAACATGGGGTGGTCGGGTTTGTTGTTTGGTGAAGCAGGGTAAGGCAATAATTGTATGGATAGGGAATTGAAGGGTTTTGGGGAAAAGGCAGCATAGTAATAACACTCTAGTAATTATAGAAAAACTGGTTCGGTGATGGATGCTGTAATTTCAAGGGAGGGTATGATGATGGGTTGATCGGTGAAGTTAGTGATGTGGTTGTAGCACAGCAGGTGTTTGTTTGAATGGTGAGAAGAGGAAGTGTTCAGTCAAATGACGATGGGCTAGTGGCAGAATATTAATCTGATGCCAATTTCAGTTAAGTCATAGTGATTGGAACAGTATTTGCAGAAGTGTGAGGTCGAATCTAGGATCGAGAGCAGCGAGGTATTTTTCTACATAATTTAAAAATCATTGAATTTATTTATTTATTATTCGTAGTTGATTTAAATAAATAAATCATTTAATTGTTAAATAAAATTTAAATAATCGTAGGTGTAAATAAATTCATTCAAGTAGATGCATGGCCGAGATGATGGCATTTTAAATGGATATTCGGCAAATGCAAATCAAGGTGAGTAAACTCACTCTATGATTCGATTATAATTTATTATAATTGAATTTTTACTTAACACATGTATTAATATGTTGTTTGTTGATTGTTTGGATGCATTGAAATATTATTGTTGCTATATATATAAGTTATATTTAGGCTTGGTGGTTGTTGGTATTATATATATTGGATATTTCCGTAGTACCATTAGCGGATTACCCTATCGCCCCATGATATATTGAGTAGATGACCTTCTATACCACGATATCCTGCCTTGAAGCAGGATTGGTATTATTATTGTCTAACATCTGTGGATGCGGGGAATACCGGTTGGAGGGATCCAACGGGATTCCTCAAAATTTTATCTATTGTTGTTTACATATTTATATATGTGTGATGTATTGAATTGGATTGATGGTTTGTGTGTTAAGATGCTTGAGTATCACTGACCCTAGATATTGATATTTAAAATATCATACAATGGGAATTTATTTTTTGAAATAGAATTTTTATTTTGAATAGGCTAAGAAAAAAGGTAACTTGTTTTTAGTAATAATAAAAACAAGTAGCTTGTAACATCCCATAACTTTTACCAAGTTGATTTGGATTTTTAATATATGAATTGGATTTTTATTATATAATGTTGGAATTTCTGAATATATATTTGTTTCTATAAGGTTTGAATTAATGAATTTTTAATTTTGAATAAAGTATCTTGTTTTATTTTATAAATTATGATTTTGTATAAGGAAAAATTTATTTTAAAATTTACAAGATTTCATGTTTAAGTAATAATATTTTCTAATTTTGATAATATTGATTGGAAAATGATTTTTGTAAAGGATAATTTCTTTCATGATTTTTACAAGAATGATTATTTTATTACTTAAATATTTTTAATATTAATAAGTGATAATATTATTTTAGTTTTGTAGAAGATTTTCGACTTCCACAATGATTTGTCGAGTTCTAAACCTCATTTATAATTTGTAATTAAAATATCAATGAAGAAGTATTTTGAAATATTGTGTATGTTAAAATCTTAAGTAATATTTTGGTTATATTCATATGCATTAGAACTTGCTACTTTTATAAGTATTACTAAGGTATAACTAAAATTAAAAATTCAACAAATAAATAAATAAGTTAATTATCTCAACATGCATTGGTTGGAGTTTATGTGTATCGTTAGGTGTCTTAATGCATATATTTGAGTTTGTAAGAAGATAACAAGTGTCCTTGCTTAATAATTAAATTACCCTTTTTAATTCATATACAAAACGTAATTTTTGCTTCTGGTCAAACACTCAAGCCATATTTTTTTCTCACGACCTTTAGCTTCTCCTTCCTCTGTTTATTCATTTCCACCTTACAGTAAATGAAAACCTATCTCCTTCTTCATTCAAAAATCCATAACTTCCAACCCACTTACTTCTAGCTAAAACAATTCACACGAATATTGTTCGAATGATCGATTCTGATTTTTAAAGTTAACAGATCAGGTTTTCGCTGAGAGGAGAGGGAGAAATCTTTTTAAAACAGAGAATGGCGAGGATTTGGTTCAAAAGTTCGAAAAATAAAATCTCACAAACCAGGAAGAACTAGATCGTGCCGTCAACGCCATTGTGATCAGCAAGAGGTGTAGTATTTTTGGTGTAAGTTTGAGAGGATTTCGTGTTGATGATTTGAGAAGTTCGAAATTAGGGTTGAAGGTCATCGGATAACCGGCAGCGATAGTCAGAATGGAGAGTGGCATCGAAACGAGAATGGAACAAGCTTTCATATGGCAATTTTTGGTGGAGCTCGGAGCTGAGATGGGAGGTGCGATGTTGTGGCTCACGCAATTTTCTGGTTCGCAGAAGGTCTCAGGTTCTAACGTCGAATTTTGAACGGAGGCGCAGGGCTTTGGGTGATAGTGTGTAAATGAGTAAAGAGGCGATGTCGAGTTTGTAGGTGGTCTCAGATGCTTGTTCGGTGGAGTATGGGTGTGTATCATGCGCGGTGCGTACATATTTTGAGCTCCACGGATGCGTGAAACCAAGAACAGGAGAAGTGAGAAGGAGAAGGAGATGGAGCATGCGGGTTTGTATCGGGTGGAAGTGTTTTGGGCTGGGCTCAAATGAATATGGGTATGGAAGATTCTATTTAATTAAGTTTTAAATAGCTAAACTTCATAAGTTGATATCTTATTTGTTTTAAACCCGTTTAGCTCGTAGTTAGATTCGCTAGAATCGTATTAACAAAGAGAATCCATTTATATATATATATAAAAATTTGGAAATTTTAGCTAAGAAATTTTTTATGGAAATTAAGATGAAAGTCCGTACATATATATGACGATATATATATACAACAAGTGTTGTTAATTCGAATTTATATATATAATTAGCAGAATATCATCAACTGCTAATCAAAATGGATTGAAAGCAATACAGGAGACGGTGGAAATGTTCGTTGACTTGATCATCCTGATAATGAAGATTTTGAAGCTCGATTGGTGAGAACTTCTAATTTAAATTATTTGTTTAAATTAGTTAATTATAATTACGTAAGATAATTATAATTTGTTGATGATGATTGTGTGATGGATGTTATTACGTGAATGGATGTGCATGTAGTTGGATAAAACACTGAACACTGAAAGCGTTATCGACAGTAACGCTTGTGCACAACTGAACTGTTTGTTGTTGATGATAACGATAATTCATTATCATCTGATGTATATGGTTGATTTATTCTGTTGTATGATGCACACACAATACCATGGTTATGGGATTATACAGGTAATCAATTTTATTCCCCTTCCATATAAATGAAGTTTGATTTTTTTTAATATTAAAATATTATCATGTTCAGTTTATTTCAAAATAAGATTTTTGAAAATTTGAATATGATTTTATATGTTTTTGAAAATATAGTATGATAATATATAGACACCAGAACGTTCTAGGATGACAGAGAGGATAGTGACTAGGCTTGGATTTGGAAATTCAGTTTCCTGCTCTCCCTGGCTATCCCTAACTGGTCCAACAAACGGGATGGTAAATTTGAAATCAAAATTGAAATATAGTTTGGAACTATTTCAAATGATTTAGAAATATAAATCAAATTTGAAAAGGATTTGAATAATTTATATATGGTTTGAAATTGGCTTGACTTGAAATAAGGCACGTTCGATTTCAAATAATAATAGTATTTGAATAGAAAGGAAATTTTTGATTTTTAACATTTAAAAAAAAAATTGAAATATGTGCCGTTGGTGATCATAACGAAAAAATTGAATAAAACAAGTTCATTAAATTGAAGAAGTTTATGATAATTCCTATTTATAAATTTTAAAGGCGATTAGAATTGGAATATTTGAATTTCGATTTTTTTTTAAATCTATTGGATTTAAATGGCTATTTTAATAGTAGTACCTTTGGTAGCAATTCCAAATGTCGTTATTGGTTTTTGAAATTCATAAGCGTGAACTATTATTTGATTATAAGAATGATTTCGAAGATTATTAAAGTATTGAAAATATTTATATGGAATTGAAGTGAGTTTTCCAATTTTAAATTTGGATATGGTTGGAGATAAATCTTCGGATGTTTGATATTAATTCAGTGGATGAAAATTCATATTGTCTGAGGAATTTAAAAGGGAAATTCACCGTTATTCCACTTATAATATGAGTTGGATACGGAGATTAATATTGAAGATAAGTTGATGTTATTTCTATCCAGATCAAATATCAAAGAATTGAATAAATCTTTTAATTAAGATATGGATTTCTCCACCTGATTGAAATAAGTTAGACAGAAATAATCTTCGATATTTGGTATAAAATTTCATGGTGTAAATGAATACTATTTGGGGAATTTGGAAGATATTATTATATCGTTATTCCACTTAGGGTATTCGTTGATTATGGGGATGTATATCGAATATATGTGGATAGAATTTCTATGTAATTTATGATTCAATATCGATTGATTTGGGTTTTGTCGTGAATCGTATCTTCAATAATATTATTCCTGAAACCCGATGAGATTGAATGGTGGAAATTCATATCGTAATTGGGATTTAATCAAATCTTTGATTCGAGGGAATTAAGGTAAGAAATTGAAGCGAAGAGATAATCTTTGATTTCAAAGAAGAGATAAGATGATAACGAGATGTATGAAATTTATAGTAATTCAAATCTTGAGTTATATATGAATTGATAATCATTTGGAAGGAAATTTGAATTGAAAAGCCTGTGTGAACCATAACTACTGTTTAAAGTACGCTTATTACTTGGAAAGACCGGGATCGAGCATATGTTTGAAAACCATTCCAAGTAATAATACAACGTTATGAAACAATTCAAGACTTGGTGAACGACGAATGAAGACCAGGAATATTTGAATTGCTTAGATTGATTGATGATTGATGTCTCTATTGGGTAGACCACCCAATACGAGGTATGAGTTGCATGAGACCTGAACATATTTAAGTATTTTCGGGTTGTTGTTCCGTTCAGACCCAGAACGGATTTGTATGGATGGTGTGTCTGACGTTGAAATTGACTGCGTAGCACTGATTTTCGTTAATGTATATCGGATTTGTGGCAATATATTATCCTCGTCTCTAAGTCATATGAACTTAGAGGGTATGCATTGATTGGAATCAGTGATATGTCGTGAATTGTCAATGTGGCATACCCGAGTTATGAAACGAGCTAGTGATGATCAAAGAATGGCTTATCGAAGCATCGCTTTGTGTATGATGTGACATCGACAAACCTCACACCCCGGATTGATGAGAAATTGGCGGTTAGGTTTTATACTTGTATATGAATTAATGATAAAGTTGTGCAGCAGTGGGAAATCACTTATGAACCTGGGGAAGTTGGGTATGTTCGGGGGGCCATGTCTGGTCGAAAACCGTTGATCTACCCTGACGATGTGTAGTTGGTGTCCGAGTATGGACGAAAAAGCCGTTGAGGCACTTCGTTTTGTATCCCTAATTGATCTTTCGTGCTAGGAATCATCAAGTTGGAAATCCAATCTCCAATAGGAGCCATACGGTTTTGGTTTGTATATATATGGCAACATAATATTAATGGTATTATGCCGTCTAGAATTAATACATTTATTTACGAAATTGTTTTCCCACACTATATGATAATATTAGAAGAGGACTTTCACGTATGAAAGCACGTTTGGTTATCATAAGATAAAACTCGCTCATCTGGTGTGTGCTTGCATTGTGTGATATGGGACGAGCTTATGATAGCTTCATTTTTCCAAAGTCATTGCGAATTCATATGCACTGGTATTCACATGGAGTAAACACGTTCCGCGTTAGCGGCATGATCCGGTGAATTTCCTAACTTTAAAATGAATCCTAAATAACAACTGTTTTTGAGTTCTCACACCAATCCCACGACTGACCTGGAGTTTATTGTTCCTTTCTAAACTCTAGGTGCCCATTAATTTCCACATGGGCAGCTAGTGTTTAGTTTTGCAGTTATAAGTCGTTAGAGCAGGATTCAGAGTGCTTTTAGAGATGGAGTCCAAGTTAGAGTTTGGTGCTTCCGCTATAGCATACAGTTCTTCCGCTGAGAGTATATTTACTTCCCTTCCGCTGTGAAATAGATGTACTCTGATATATCTCTGATAACTCTGATGTAATATTTTGTAATGAAATAAAAAGTCCTGTTATTTTGTGCAATATATGTATGTACCCATAACAATTCATCTTTGTGAACGGTTTAATTACCAGCGAAAATCGGGCAAAAAGATGGGTCGTTACATAGCTGAGTTTATAAACGATGTTATAAATGAAAAAAAAATTATCATTTGATAATTTAGAAATGTAGTCTCAAGTTTGAATTAAAAAGGAATTTATTTTCCCAAAGTAGAAATGGAGTTTAAATGAAATTTCAAATGGAAGCTTGTTTTGATATTTAAAACTAAAGTGAAATTTATAAATGATGTTTATAAATGAAGGAGGGGAATTTTCATTGGATAATTTATAAATTTAAATTCGAGTTTGAATTTAAAAAGGGATTTATAATTTGAAATTGTTTCAAGTAAAGGAAACGATGCAATTTATTATGATGTTCGAAATGTAAAATGAATTGAAATAAATCCATACAGATTTATATTAGAATTCGACCATGTCGAATTTATAAAAACGTAAATTGTTTTAGAACAAGATATTGGGATTATACTGGATAGAAACTAAAATTTAAAATTTAAATATGAAAATAGATTCCATGTTAATATATATATAAGTTATGAAAATAAAGTATTCCAAGTTTCAAATAGAATATTAAAATGGAAGTTTTTTAGGGAGTTAATTTATTGTAACACCATGTATTTTAACAAACACTAAAAGACGATAAATTAAAGAATAATTAATTTAATAATCGGAATTAAGTGAAACGAAATATGTCATTGCGTTCATCTCGGAATTCTAGTCGAAATAGACACCTGGTTTGCATAAAATGGACATCGTATGAAGAAGTTATTAAGCCTAGAAGTTTGTATACGCACAAGAGAATTATATCTATACAAACAAATCTAATTAAAAAAATCAAACCAGCGAAGCGGAAGACCGAGAAGCGGAAGCGACCGTTTCTAGGGGTCGGCCCGAGACCCCGCTGGGTCGACCCAGGCTCTTTGGGGTTGACCCATGAGATGACCCCAGGGTCGACACCCTAAGGGGGGGTCGACCTCCATACAGATTTGGGCCGAATTCAGTTTTCGCTCGTGGACTCCTTTCTTGACTAGATTCATTGACCCTAGGCTATAAATAACTACACCAGATTGGCAGTTTTGCAATGCCTTAATGCGGAAAAACAGCAATGGCTATAAGCCGTTCCTAAATAGCAACGAGTATGAGCCGTTGTAACATTCCTAACAACAACGGCTTAGGTCCGTTTTAATTTTACATCGGGTTAAAGCCGTCTAAGTTTCCGTATTTTATTTTAATCTCCGCTCCAGAAACAGTACGCTCTTCTCATAATTTTCCATTAAAAATATCGCATGCCATCCCTCTCTTGTCTGATTTCATATTCCAAATCGATCTCAAAATACCTAATCTCAAACTCAAGATCTACGTGCGAAATCTAGCATCTGGTTCCACAGTCGATCCAGATCCAAAAAAAATCTACTTAACTGTGTTTGCAATCTCATATTATTGAAGTTGTTCCGAAAGAACTGGCTCTTCTCATAATCTCGGATTTGTAATCGATACCATCAAGGTATATCATAGGACTTATTTTCTATTTTTATTCCTTATGATTGGTTCGTTATAAATGATTTCATATTGTTTTTGTTATATACTTGTAAACGTATAACTAGGTTGATCGATTAGTATGCAAATCAAGTAGCAACAGTTATTTCAAATGATTATTATAATGAATAGTTTCGTATTCCAAATCATTTACTTATAGAAATTGTTTCTGTTTTGCTTCAATCAGAAGTTTAGAACTTCATCACCAAGCTTATATTATAGACGAAAGGGTGGTTGACATGTGAATTAAACATGAAAACTGAGTAAAGTATGTTTGCGGTTATGTGTTACTAGAATTGGTTTTTAGAATCGGTTTTTAAAGGATTGTATAGGCTTTCAAAGAAGAAGAAGATGCCAGATTTATTTTGCTGGTTACTTATGCTTTTTATGTGGATATATTTGTCAGGTCTTATTAATGTTGTTTTTGATCCTGCATGTCAAGTTGGTTATCATACATGTCCAGTTGGTTAAATTTTGCATGTGGGTATATTTGCTAGAATCATTTCCAACGCAATTGTTGCAATATTGAATTATACAGTGTTAATCATTTAGTTGGAAGATCAAGAAAGAAATGTAGTTATGTAGTTTATAGTTTCAAACTTCTGCTATTGTAAATACAGTAGTAAATGTATTACGTGTTTCCACATATAATGCAGAGTAAATGTCCTGATAGTCATAAGAACTATTACAGAGCTGTAAAATAAGATGCTATGTAATCCATCTGTTCTGAAGAATTTAACAACAGGAGGTGATCTCTTTCTTTCTAGACCAAAATATACAAATGCCAATTTTTCCTTATGAAAAATAGAATTACTCAATGTAGTAATACATTATAGAATGTCATTTTAATTTTTTATTTCCCTTATAGGGTTATATTTTGGCAATGGGTGCATTTTTATGTGGACCCGTTGCTTATATGTATTAGAAAGGAAAATGTTTTTACTTGATGTAGCCACACTTTTTTCTGCTAGTTGAAAATATTTTTCTTATTCAACAACCTAAGTTTATTTTAACGTAATCTACATTTCATTATACTTATTTTCCCCCTAAATTAACTCCCAAAAATAATTTTATCCATCTTCCACAATCCACCTATTTTATAGATTTTCTTAGGTAGAGTTCAGTTAATTTGTTCTTAGGTGAGAAGGATATTTAGCTAACTTGAAAACAATGGACAGTTTTGAAAGGTACATTTTTTTTAGTTCAACAACCTAACACATGTATAATTTTGATAATAATTAAGAGGGTGTAAAATTAACTTTTAGATTTGAGTTAGTAGATTAAAAAATGGGTGGCTAGCTGTGTCTTCAACAATTATACTCAGTACTATAAAGATACTAATTTATAAAATACAAAATAATGAGTTGTTAACAGGGCAATTTGCCATCATAAGGCGATGTATACTGTAATGACCCGAAAATCCGGTCCAATTTGAGCTGACCAAATAACACGAGTCCAACCCCAAATTGCACTGGAAATTCAAGAAATTAATAGAAAGAAGATAGAGGGTGAGGATAGATAAGATAGAACTATTAGAATAGAATAAGAAGAAGAACATCATCATCAGAGTAACCACGAATCTCACAGCGGAACGAATAAAATATAACATAACCTTTGAAATACAAACATTATATGTATACAATAACATTTCAGAGTACAACACTTACAACAACAGTGGAAATAATAATAGCTATAGAATCTTGAAGCCTCCTGCTCCAAGATCTCCAAGTGTATCTGTAAAATCCTGAACTACTTGACTGCCCGTACAAATTTAGGCACCCAAGAGTTTAGGTAGAACAAAACAAAGTAAACTCCGGGTCAGTCATGGGACTGGTATGAGTAAAACAGTTTAAAACAATTTGAGCAAGTAAACGATATCTCATAAGACCACACCGTATAATGGAACGGGTTTTTCCCTTATGAAAATCCAAAATATCTTTATATCAAAAACCTTTTGATATTATAATAATGTCTATCAACCGCAATATAATAATCATCTAGCAGAAACGCTTTCATCTCACGTTCTACATATATAGAATACAATCAAAACCGCAAGCACATATTGGGTAATGGATTTCCAACTATGACAAGGTATGGAACCACCTTCCGATCCGTGTACTCTAGGAACGATACACTGGAGTTCAACAAGAACATCTTGCAAATCAGCCTCACATGACCCACCACTCATTTCGCATGAGTGTATCGAATGTACATCACCAACGGTTGGGATCAGCAACCGTTTCCCGTATATATATATGGGACAGCATTGATAGATTAAAGAAGTAAATGAATATTCTCTAGATAGGTGATTATACACCCTACTTCGGTGCGACCGACTTAGCCATCCTGCCTGCCCGATTTTTGTCATTTACCGGTTGTTGAGGCCAGAGGTTACGATTACTTTCCATTCATTGATAACACGATCACTTTGAATGCCACATTATCAAATCCGTTAATCATTAACTGGTTTACACAAATATTCTGGATGTTATGCTAAGGGAATAAATCCGTTGCAACCATATATATTTATATAGACCAATCCATTCGATCATTGGAAATACTTTGTCAGATATTCGTCCATTTACGTTCGTTCTGGGATTGAACGAAATCGAAGGCACTATTCAGTACATCCATCTTAGTCCATTGTTATCTAAGATTTATACAACAGCCTTTGCACTTTACTTCGTCTTCCATTTTCTTTGGCATATTCGCAACGCTTATGCCAATACAGAGTGGTTCTTTGGATATTAATCCAACCGGTCTCTCCATATTAACAACGTTAAAATGGTCAAAACTTTGATAGTCTGTGATTTAACTATCAAATGAAAACATGTCGGTGTTCACACAACGATCTTAATTCCAAATGGAATTATCGATCCAATCAATCATCAATCAACTTTATCTCTTTGAATTTAATTTATCATTTATCATTATTCGATTAACTCTAATTTGATTAACTCCCTTTTTACTAACTCACTTGATCATTTTAACTTATTAATCTCAATTTGATTATCTTAACTCGACAACTCAATTTGATTATCTCCAATCAATCAACTCTAATTGATTAATTCAAATCGATTAACTCCTTTCAATTCTATTTAACAAATAATTAATTCCTTTTATAACTTCATTTATTTCCTAAATAAATATTTCCTTATTAACTTTATTTATTTCCTAAACAAATATTTCTTATTACTTCACTTCTATTCATTAGATCCTTATTATAAATTGGTAAGTGAATAAACTTCTCAGTGTTAATCCCGAAGGCCGAAACCAACATCAGATCAACACTTTGAAATTTACTCAACTCAATCAACGTAGAACAAGTTCCAATTACTCAAAACCATACCCTATCCTCTTTAACACTTTTAACTCGATTCTATTTATTTTCTAATAAATATCTCCTTTATAAAATCCTTTGATTTTATAAATATTTCATTTTCACTATACGTTTTGAAAATTCCCTTTTTAACTTTCTAGTATTCATTTTGGTATTTAAAATACCGTATAACCATGCTTACTATCAACCAAGTACACATAATCATCACAGATTATATAACACATCACATATCACAATATATGAAACAAAACAGTATTATATATATTGAGGAACCCAGTTGGGTTCCTCCAACCTGTTCCCCTGCATCACAGATGTTAAACCGTATAATTAACATCAACTTCAATTCAGTATGAAATGTTCTGACAAGCAGCATCAACATATATTTAATGGTATATATATATATATAATTTCAACTAACTGACTAGCAGTTCAATCAACCAATCTACACACAACAGTCAATCAATATCTAACAGTTCTAAAAGTACATTATAAAAATATAACTGTTCAGAGTTGGTAAGTTTTACTCACCTTGGCAGTTCATTGTTAAAGAACGATAAACTGTTGTTTGATTTGAATCAAACAATTTATTTCGCCATAAATTCAAATGAGCTCAATTTCACTTCCAGTCAGTTCCAATGTGTAGCTCTCGTCCATACGGTCCCAACGGATCTGACCGTTCAGAATTCTGACATTGTATGACCAAGTTATAGTATTCGTAAGTTCAGACATTAATTTAAAATAAAATAACCTTAGTTTTAATTGTAAATTGGGCCTCACACAATTTCAAAACCCGGTCCATCTTCTCTTACAAACCCAGACCGATCCACGCATCTTCTTCCCCGTTCACAAATGAAGCAAACCTGGAGCTTTCACAAACCCTGACCGCAACTTTCTTGGACCCTCCCTCCATCAATACTCCATAACAATTCCAACCAAATACACCAACGATTATCTCATCCACCCCTCTACATATCCACACCAAAAATACTCCACACGACGTCCTCCCTGTACAGCGCGACTCCGGCACCCATGGTGCATCGCACGACCTCATCCAACATCGAATCCTTCAAAAACTTGCAGGCAGATCCTAAATGACCCCCTGGTTCCAAAACCAACATCAAAACTACACCTCGATGCTTCAAGCAACCCACAACCGCGAACCATAGAACTGCGCTGAAGCAAAACTTGAGCCCAAGACTGACGTCGAGTTCAACAAAATTGCCATGAGTGTTACGAGCAAGTTGGAAGGAATCCAAACAAATTCATTTCATGATTTTATATATTTTACTTTGATTGATTTTGATTTTTCTTTGGATGAACTTTTACTGGAAGAGTGAAAAAAAGAATGCGGTGGAATTTTTTTGATCTGTTGACTTTGAGAGAATAGGAATTAGGTTTTAGAGGGAGTGAGGTCTATTTATAGAATAAATATAATATTTTTATATTTATTATTTTATTAATTTTTTAAGC
Organism: Allium sativum; assembly: GCA_030737875.1. Lineage (NCBI taxonomy): Eukaryota > Viridiplantae > Streptophyta > Magnoliopsida > Asparagales > Amaryllidaceae > Allium > Allium sativum. The sequence goes on from CM060920.1 coordinate 90,996,698, forward strand.
AAACGCAAATTTTATTCGTCCTCTAAAATTCATGTGATCACATAAGATACCCAAAAATCATGAAAATGGACATGTAGCTAGAGTTTGACATTACGGTCCCAACGAAACTGGTTTCGTCGAATTCCGACTTCGTATGCTCACACAACATATTTTTAAAGGTCAAAATACTGACTGTTTTTCACTCTAGAAATCCGTACAGCCACACAGTGACTCTAAAAATCACGGAAACTGACATCTAGCAATAATTCGACATTGCGGATCCAACAAAACTAGTTTCGTCGAATTCCGACTTCGTTTGCAAAACCGGCTATTTTTAAAGCTCTGAACAACCCATTTAAATATATAAATATATTTATATATAATTAAATTAAATATAAATAAATTAAGTATAAATAAATTTATATTATCGTATATATTCACACCAGAATACCATACAGCTCCAGAATAATTATATTCTCGATATTCCAAGTCCCGGTTGAATCGATATTCATTTTTATACTAATATTCCTTTTATAACGTAAGTAAAGCGTTACGAATTATAAAGGAATTCCATAGCGACTTTTCTAAAATTTGATTTGGATGTAAATCAAAATCTACCCGATGAAATCCAGATTTTTCTCTTCGACTAGAAAGATATACTCCACCAGCTCCACACGTTTCTTGTTTCACAGAAATCCGATTTAAAACGGACCCTGTACATTCAGTTGAAGTTCGAATCGTCAATTTACGAACTGCAGCGCCATTTCGAGCTCGATTTTAATTATAATATAATTTATACATTCAAACGCTGTAAATGAAATATATTCGTTATTATATTTCAAATCTAAACGCTACCAAACCTCATACTATCCAATTCAGACAATACTGACAATTCAACTATTTTTGACTATTTTGACATTATAATATATTATTATATTATAATTATTAATTAAATATTCAATATTATTTAATTCAAGTTATCGATATTTTCCTAAATCGATATTTTTAATAATTAAATAACTTAATTATTCTATCTCTAAAATACGGGTCATTACATATACCTTGCCGCATGGAGCACGAGACAGTGTTGGACCTTCTATGAACTTTGTAAACATATTATAAAATGCACAGAATTTTTTTAAAATACATTTTTATTCCAATTGCCCAAAGATTTATATTTTTAGGGATTAGTTTTAGCAACATATTATTTTGTAATCTATTAGTGAACAAAAATCATATGACTGTATCAATCACAGGTTAAGCAAGAGAAATCTTGATGGCTTTGTTAATATTTCTAACTACCAAATAATTAACTGCTGAGACTTCTTAAATGAGTAATTTTTTACAGCCCACAATCAACTATACTAATTTTTTGTATTTGGTTTTTTCTTTTCACCTTATGCCCTGTAACACCCCACCTCTGTTAAGGTCACTCACAAAGGGAATGCCTTAACTTTGATGGAGCATTTTAGTAAATAGAACAGAAACTTACAAGACAGATAAAATAGTACTTGAAAAATTTATAACTTTATTACAACAGAAACCGAATAAGCTTGGTTACATCCTTTCAAATCACAGTATCAGAATTCAAGTACAAAATATCAGTCTTGTACAAAATCCTTCAGAATGCATAGTTTAAAATCATAATCCCCACGGAAGAAGACAAGCCATATTTTAAGCACTTCAAGCGGAAGAAATCTGGATCAAGCTAGAGTATTCCCTTCTACAAAACCTGGGGGGAACGGAAGAAAGGAGGCGAAACAACAAGGGTCAGACAAAAAGTCTGGCAAGTCCAGTGATTTTCATTTATGAACAGATAATAATTACATGACATGAACATAAAACTGGATGAAAGATAACTGTAACAGTTGTAGCGGATATAACAGAAGAACAGAATGACATAAGCTATTTCTTTACACTTTTCTGCACTAATACTAGTATAACAGAATTAGGTGTCACCCTAATGTCTAAATTGAAACAGAAACGGGTACAGAATAATTTCCACGCCGGTAATGGGCCTTTACCACCCGATCAGAAACAGACAGAAGCAGAATGTAGCATAAGGTGTACACTAGTAATTGGACCTTTATCACCCGAACAGACGGTGCCACGCAGAAATAGAGAGGTGTTGCCACCCAACAGAAACAGACGGTACCAACAGAAACAGACAGAACTAAGCGTACCCTAAAACCCTACCCCAAGCGATCGGCTCCCTAATACATAAATACCCTGTGTCGGCCCCACAGTAGGGTGTATCACTCCCTAAAGTGACAACCAATTGGCACATACCTATTTACATATGTCACGGCGTCTTACATCCTCAGAGGCAGACCGGTATCCATGCACGCACATGACCCGGTTGGAACGCACCATCAACACCCCTCGCCATTATCAGAATGAACCGTTTATAATTAGTTCAGTAAGCGTGCCCGGACCCTACCTACTGTTGGGTCAAAGTTTTGATACCAGAAAGGGTTACTGACTAATATGGGTCCCAAACAACAAATGACACAAGTAATTCCCCTCCTAACCTTGTGTCCCCAGATTAACAGATTTCAGATTAACTTGTTTACAAGTTTCAGACATACAGAGTTTAGATCAACTAGTTCATAGATTAACAGACTTACAGATCTACTGGTTACAGATTAATCGGTTACAGATTGTCTAACTTTGTATTGGGCCTACAAATTCACGAAACGGGTTATCAGATTCATTGGTCCAATTGGTTTAACCTTACCCACCCAACGCATTTTAGACATCATATTTATCTCAGATTTTCATTAATTAAATATTAATGCCCAGACCTCTCACATTAGACTGACAGTTTGCGGCTACTGGTTAGGCCGGTTGGTTCCGGGCAGGTTTCTGTCGCAAACTGAGTCTAACCTCGGGTTTCAAGCACGTTATGACTAACTTCTCGCATTAGAACCTATTGTTTGCGGCCACTGGAATATGTCGGGCGGTTCCGGGCAGAATTACGCCGCAAACTCATTCTAACCTCGAGTTAGCCATGTTTATCTTTGCGGCCAATTAATTAATGATTTACCATTTTTGCCCACGCCTAATATACATGTCAGTTATTCATAGCTAATTCAGATTATGTCAATAACAGACTGAATATATCAACTTAACAGACATAGCAGATAACATATTTAGGCGACTTAACGGGTTCAGCAGATTAAGCAACTAGCAGATTTAGCAGATAATAGATTAGGCATCTCAACAGATTTAGTTTGGCATTTTCAACAGACTTAGCAGATGACAGATTTGGCAGATGAACAGATCTAGCAGACTAGGCAGTAGATTAGGCAATATAACAGAACTAGCAGATTAGGCAAATATAGCAGAACTAGCAAATTAGGCAAATATAACAGATTTAATCATTCCTTAAAGTTTCACAAACATATCATGCCTAAATATAAATCTTGCCTAAGTTCACATGCATAAATAATAGTCATGATTCACAATATGATCATATACCCCATATTTGCACTAAATTTACATAGCACAGATTATGGTCATAATTTACCATATATCATATGCTTCAATTTTTATTAAACTTGCATAGTACAGAAGATCCATATATAATTTATACCAAATATAGCCATAGATTACTATGCATGTCATATATCCCAAAGGTCCCTTACTTAGGTGTTTATTTACATTAATAGATATCCTACTTTCATGTAAATCTTTATACCTAAGCCATATTCTTTTTATCTCAAATCATATGTTCAATACAGTCTATATTTATGTCTAATTATATACCTTTTTATGCCGTGTCCACAAATCATATGTTCAATACCCTTTTATGTTATAACATGTCCAGTCATATGTCTCAGATTTATGTTCTAGCTACAATCCATGTTCTTTTCTCAAATCAGTCACCTATTGGTCCTGCCCAATTCATGCATCGTTCATTTTACTATCCCAAACATTTTAGTGTATGTTAATCTCTTATGAAATTGGCTCAGGCTCGTGGTAGCCTGGCTATAGAACAGAAAGAGGAAAGAGATACAGAATAAGATAAATCTAATCAGAACAGAACAGATATAACCTCAGATTCAGTGTAACACCCCACGTCCGTTAGTGTCACTCACAAAGGGAATGCACTAAGTTCTGTGGAGCATTTAGGGTAAAAGATGCAGATAAATTACAAGACAGACAGAAATTAAACAGCGGAAAATAAAACTTTGCTTTATTGATAAAATAGTTTGTACAATGATTTCTTTACAATATTAGAGTGTCTTCTGTCTTACAAAATAAAGAAGCATAAAACAATATTTTTATTCCCCAAATTTTAGCAAGAGCCAGCCATAGCATCTGAAAAGAGAATCCAAGCAAACTTCGACAAATCTTCAAGCTGGGAAAGAGTGACAGTCCAACTTAACCTGAGCTATACTATTCCCTCCTTTACTACCTGGGGGGGGGGGAGAAACGGAAGAAAAGAAGACGAAAGGAAAACAGAGTCAGACATAAAGCCTGAGTAAGTTCAGTAACTTTTAGCATGTGAACATGGAAAAACAAAACGACATGAATTAACTGAATACAAGATAACACCATGATGATAGGGTTGGCAAGATTAGACAAGAGTAACACAAGATATACTAAGCTAAGATAAACTGGATATGCTCTAATACTTTCGCCGCTTCGCTATTTCTTTGTTATACAGATTTCTATTATCTTTGCACCACCTAACTAATGCCCCAACTAATAACGATAACGTGATCCCAATCCCTGTATTTTCCATTGCCTTCAGGCATACATTTATTATTTGTCACCTAGATTTAATCTAGGGTTTTCTACCAAGTGCCTTCTAGATTTAACTAGAGTTTACGTTATCTGCTGAACGCTTCTCGGATTCCGGGTTTATGCCACCTAGTCCAACTAGTGCTACCGGTCGAACGATGCCCCCAAGTCTAGGACACACTACCTAGAGTGGTATATGTTCCTATACTTCCCCACGCATGTATCGCGAATCGTTATCGCTTGTCTAGATGCACATGTCCTGTAATGTGCGGCCCGAGTCCTGTGGCAGGGCAAATCAAGAAATACAGAACTCGGTCGGGGGCTTTCAGATATCTACCGATGCAGATGCTAAGGTCTGTTTTTATTCCAGTGGCTATGGTCCCACTTGACCCCTCCCTCGACTAATGAAAGGCACACCTTGAAAAATGAGAACTATACGCCGGCCCCTGGTGCCCCACTATCCTATGGCTATCCTCACCCATAACTAGATAGCAAGTATATGGTCTTTTGGAGTTCTCCGCCTTTCCGCTTCACGTATCTCGATTGACTGAAGATGGATGGTAGACGACGAGTTGCTATCACAGGGCTACAGTTTTCTCGCTGAATCTCGCCGGTCCATCCTAGTCTTTAGGTTGTCATATATTGCAACCAAGGCATACCCCTGGTTCTTCTACGCAGACCTTAACCTCTGTGAGCCCAGGAGGATCATCTGCAGCCTCACAGAGGGATACCAAGAGTACCCTCACGTCCCCTCGAAGCCTCGGGCTTCGTAACCCAATTTGTTGGAGCCTCCTTTTTACTTAGACGGACATTCGCTCCTTCCCGTGTTATACTAAGAATTACTACTTAGTTTTACTAACTAAGATTTATCACTTAGTTTCCAGAATCGTTGTTTTCTTAACTAAGGTTTACTACTTAGTTCTCTTTCCCGTCAATTTGGATTGGTTAAGTGTCATTAGTCAATTCAAGCCAACTTAACCCTCTTCATTCATCCTGTTAAACTGGTTAAGTGTTATCAGTAATTCATGATGACTTAACCCTACCATAAACCAAGTTATATTGGTTAAGTATTTATTACTTAACCCTACCCATTCACCCTGTATTGGTTAAGTGTTCATTTTTAACTTAACCTTGCCCGTCTGTTTTAACTAACATGTTATTAATGGTTAAGTATTATCCCTTCATGTTTTAGACTTAACCCTATTCCTTTATCACAATCCGATGGTTAAGTGTTCAAGCTTACTTAACCCTACGGTCTAGCCCAGCTAACATATCAAATTGGCTAAGTGTATTTACTTAACCCCAACCTCTAGTCTAGTTAACATGTTAATTTGGCTAAGTGTATTAACTTTACTTAACCCCACCTTCTAGTCTAGTTAACATGTTAATTTGGCTAAGTGTTTCCTTAGTTACTTAACCCCTACAAATCTTATCTTGTTACCATGTGAAGTTGGTTAAGTGTCCCTATGGACTTAGCCCTCCCATCCTAGCTTAACTGTGTTAAGTTGGTTAAGTGTTCCTATGGACTTAACCCTCCCATTCTAGCTTAACTGTGTTAAGAACCTAACCCCACCCACCGGTCTGGTTATCATGTTGAATCGGTTAAGTATCTTAGTTGACTTAACCCTGCCATTCTTGTTTTAGCTTTAACTAAATAAATTAAAGCCGCTACCACTCACATTAGACAGATATTGTTGCGAATACTGGATATGCCGGTTGGTTCCGGGCAGGTTTACATCGCAACTCAGTCTAACCTCGGGTTAGGCATATTCATGTTTTCTAAGTTCAAAGGGTTTTGATTAATTTCCAAATCAGGTTTTAAAAGTAACCATCCCGTCCGTTGGATCAGTTTGGGATAGCCAAGGAGGGCAGGAAACTTGTATTTTCCAAACCCAAGCCTAGACACTATCCTCTCTGTCACCCTAGAACTTTCTGGTGTATTATTAAAAGAGATGTCGTTAAGAAACCTTTAATTTGCCTAAATTTACATTTCTCATTTAGGACAAATTTTATAAGTAAATCATTCCTAGTTTACTTATTTCCTAATTCCTCTTTTAATGTAAATTGTCAACATTTATTATTACGGCCCATTTTCGCCTCTATATCATATTTATGCCTTTTGGTATGTGAACTATACCAAATTAAATGTCACTAACCATAATTTTGCTAAACCTGACAAGTACTCCCAATTATGGCCTATTTCAAATTTATGCCAACATACTTATCATGCCAAATTAGCTAATCCAATTCTGATTTACATTCTAATTACGGTTCTTGTCAAACTAGACTTATTATTCTAGTTCACAATTCATGTAAATGCTAGATTTACAAGTCAATACTAGATTCAAATTACACATCCTATAATTCATGTCAAATTTATCCAATTTGTATTCTTATGAACATGCCATAATGCGTGTTCCCAATTTATGCCAATTTCCAAGTTTTAAAACTACGTTTCTAGTAAATTTCATATTTCCCCCAAATCGTATTCCCACCGTTCGTATAATCGTGATTCAATCTAGATTATAGATAAATCTAGATTCGTAGAAAACAGGGAATGAACCAAAGACAGATACAATGATCATTTACTAATTACAGACCTAACGAATTTCACTGAAATTGATCTAAAACATCGAAGGCCTATAGGTCTGAAAATCTTATGACATAAAAAGGGTGGAATAACGACGTAGGTTCGGAACATGGGTAGACCTAACTTAATAGGTAAATTCCCAAGGTCTAAAACCAAGGATAGACAGAGTAGGTTCAAGAACATGGGTAGACCTAACTTAATAGGTGAATTCCCAAGGTCTAAAACCAAAGAAAACCAAGAACAGACAGAATAGATAATCGGGTTTAGACCCAATTTCATAGTCACAAAACTTAAGCAACACTTTCCTAGTCATGAATCATAGGTGTTTAATCACAGTTGTCCTCGTTGTGTCATAGGCAATAGTTTATGTTTTCTAATCAAAGGCATAGGCTTGTATTCATAGTCAAAGGAAATACTTCTCATAGTCACAGTCACAGTTATAGGCAATGTCCATAATCATAGGCAATGTTCATAGTCATAGGCAATGTTCATAATCAAAGAGGCATATGGTTCTAAGGTCCATAGTTTCATAGTCACGGTCTTATTTGTCCTCGAATCATTACAGTTCTTAATTAGGTCCAAAGAAATAGGCACTGATTCGAATATAAAGAATTGGCATACTCTTTTATTCCTTTAATTTCATGTCACGAAAAGAGAAACGTTCAAATCTGAGAAGTAACTGACTTACAGAGATTATATTAGAATAGAAGGATGGCGATGCTATGATTCGTGCGACGTTGCTCGAAATCGTCTGAGTTAGCTTTTGATTCTCATCCTGAAGCTTTAATCTTGATTCGAACCTCCTTTTGACAACTTGAGCAGCATCTCCTCGTCTTGATTTATTTTATATATTATTTATTTATATATTTTATCAGAGGCAGCATAAGGATAGAAAAGAATTGTGAATAGAGAAGGAGACTAGGGCTGTTTATATAGTGTTCGGCGGATGAATCTGGTCAGAATGGCGTCCGGATACAGAAAAACGAACTAGGTGCAGAAAATTGGATTTCGGGACCCATGTCGACTACCCAGTCGACCTGGTCAAGGGGGTCGACCCCCAGGTCGACACCCTAGTCGACATGGGTACCCAGGTCGACTCCCTGGTCGAACCCCTGGTCGACCTGGGTCCTGGGCGGGAAATTTCCCGCCCAGCCCGCTTCTGGGTCTGTTTTGAAATTTGAACTTCCGCTGAAACTTCCGGAGGCCATATCTTCCTCATACGGACTCCGATTTTCGCAAACTCGGACTAGTTTTCATGCAGAATTCCGAGACGAACGCAATGGCACAGCCCGTTTCCCTTGATTTTGATTTTAAAATTTAATTCTGCCTTGATTCGTGAATCTTAGTGTTACAGAATTACGGGGTGTTACATTCAGATTTACAATTCATGTCACAATCAAAATTAACGTTTATATCGGAAAATAACTGTACTTGCCTTGGTTGGATTAAAGAAAGAACTTTAATTGTTGTAGAATCGTTGTAGAAGCTTTAATCTCTAATTTGAATTGAGTTGCTTAGGTTGATGTTGGTTAGCTTCTAGTTTTGATTCCAGCAGAGTAGCGACGCCATTTTTATTTTTATTAGAACAGAGGTAGAGTAGAAGCAGAATAGAATTGTGTATAGAGAAGGCTAGGTCTTAGGATGTATTTATGGGTGTAGGAACTCATTTAGGCCCCTCAGATTAACCCTAGAACTCATCAGGTCCGTCCAAACACGTCACAGCCCTCAAAATCGCACACACACGCACCAGGTTCGACCAGGGAGGTCGACCCCCAGGTCGACTGCCCAGTCGACCTGGTCTGGGGGGTCGACTGCCCAGTCGACTCCCCAGTCGACCTGGGTCCTGGGCGGGAAATTTCCCGCCTAGCCCGCTCTTGGGTTTGAATTCGAATTTTGAATTCGAATTTTGAGCTGTTTTTGATTCTGAAAATTCCTGAAACTTCGGAGGGTCATATCTCCCTCATACGGACTCCGATTCTTGCAAACTCGGACTCGTTTCCAAGCAGAATTCCAAGACGAATGCAATGGAACAACCCGTTTCCCTTGATTCTTAGTTTAAAATTTAATTATCCTCTGATTTGTTACTTATACGTTCACAGAAAGTACGGGGTGTTACATTCTCCCCTCCTTAAAGGATTTCGTCCCCGAAATCTTCAAGTTAAGAAGAATGTGTCCTACCATCCAACATCCATCTACTCAATCATCAATCAATGGCGTCCATTGTCCTTAGAAACTTCTAATGTTGTATGAACATATGCAAAGGTGTGTGTATATGTTCCTTATGTAATGCAGAGATCAGGCGGTCCACTGATTCAGTTGACCTCCTTAATGCGAATTATGCCAGTGCCATGAGTCCAACATGTATGCAAATTTTCCTATTTGATACATATCATTTCTATATGAGTGCACAACCATTCAGTCATATGCAACATCCACGTGCTGAGTCAATCATTTTGCATCCACAAAAATTGAAAATGCTCACACATCCATATGCAGTATGAGAGTGTTTTCGAGCCGATCTAGTGCCTAGTGTGTTTATATGCATCCACGAGCAACCACTAGCAACCACTTGCATCCACTTGCAACCATCAAACATAACATGTCTCAAACACTTGTTTACACCCATTAGTTTCTACCTAAAGTTCGAAGATTCGATCGATAGGATATAGTCGAATGATGGAAGCGAGTACAGATAAAACAAAAACTTGGTTCCCATTAGGCATGGGTCCTAAGTATCGGCCCCGAAGACCGAAACCGACATCAAATTGACACCCAGAGGATTGCCCCCTTTAGATAATGTCAAAACTGGAAATCTTAACCTTATCGGGGATATTCAGGTATTTACAGAATACTGGTACAGATCAGGTTACCGAACTAAGCATGATAAAACCCAGAATGTATGCGTCCTACTTGACGTCTAACACAGATATCTCTCAAACCCCAATCTATCACAACAGGTGAGTCATAACCCTTATGGGTCTGAGTCTACAGCGGAATCATAAATAATACTAGTATTAAAGTGCAGAGTATCAATAACAAAATCAAAATACCAGCATCAGAAAGAGTCTTAATTCCATAATCAGATAAAGAAATTAAACCTACTGTAATAACCCGGAAATTCTGAACCAGTATAAAATTTTTATTTTGGCAATTTTAACGAATTTAGAATATTTAAAATAGATTATTTTAAATAAATATCGACGAGAAATTATTTTGAATATAATTCGAACGTATATATTATATACGTCGTCGTTAGAATATAAATAATAATATATAATTATAAATAGAATTGAAAATGGCGCGGTAGTTCGATAATTCGATTTCAAACTTCAATTGAATGTACCGGGTGCAAAACAATCCGGATTTTAACGAAACCAAAAACATTAGGATCTAATTGATGATATCTTTCCAACGAATCCGAAAAATCGAAATTTCATAACGGGAATCAAAAGATATGTCCAGTTGAAATTCTGAATAGTCGCTATGGAATTCAGGCCCTTAAAAATGGGAATTTTGCAAACGATCTCGGATTTCGACGAAACCACTTTTGTTGGATCCGCAGTGTCAAGTTATTGCTAGATTCCAAATTTCATAATTTTTCGAATCAATATGTGAGCGTGGCAAAGGAAAACGCGTTTGACCAATTTTAGTTGATTTTAATCGACTGGAAAATGGCCATTTTTCAAACGGTCTCAGAATTCGACGAAACTAGTTTTGTTAAGACCGTATCGTCAATACGAAGCTAGAAAATATTTTTCTGCAATTTATAGAGTTCGTATGTGACCCCGGTAATTTGAAATGTACGTTTAAAATTCAATAAAGTGATTTAAATGTAAATTTAACGGAAACTGGTCGAAACAGTCGAATTGGCTTGCGGAACATATCCCATTGTGTTCGGAATGGGGGTAAAACACTAGGGACGATAGTCGGTGGGTCTCATTTCGACTTCGAAAGAAAAGTCAACTATGAGGATTAATATAAAATAGAATATTATATATAATAATTTTTATAAAAGGCCCCCTACCTTTTTCTCCCTCCCCAAACCCGCTCAGGCCAATGAAAAAAAAAAAGAGGAGAAACCTATGCCCTAATCGCCTCCTCCCTAGGCCTCGTCGGACCACCGCCAGAGTTGGCCGCAGCCTCGCCCCTCCTCATCTTCCTCCTCTCTCCGCTGATCGAACCCCCCCCCCCCATCGCTAAACCCACCGCGACCTCCAGCCGCCTTCGTCGACGTCGAGCCATCGCGATGACGCCTCCCACAACCGCCGCGCCTTCCCTTTCCTCCTCCGATCCCTGTGCCGTCATCGACCCCCACCTCGATCCCCTCTTCTCCTTCTGCTACCCCCCCCCCCCCTCCTCGAATTCAACCCGCGACGCAGACCCCGACAACCACCTTCCCCGACCTCTGACGCCGCAGGTGGACCCCTCCTCTCAGTTCGAAGATGACCAGTACGTTTTTTCTATTTTATTTTATTTTGTTTATATTTTTATTTACTTAAAGTATTGTTATTTTTTTTTATATATCGTTTTATCCGATTTTAATGAGAGGGAAAAACCTGATTTTTGAAGTATAAAAATATAATGTTTTAAAATAGAAAAGATTAGATTTTTATAACATGAAAAGATTCAGTTTTTATATATTGTTAATATATGATAAAAGATCTGATTTTTTTTTAATCAAATAAAAACATAATTTTTATTGTAAGTGAAAATTAAAAATATAGTCTTTACTATATAGAAGTTGTAAAAATATGATTTTTGTTTATGTAGAAAATTAAAAATATAATTTTTACATAATAGGAATATTGAAAATGTCATCTTTATATGTGTAGCAAAATAAAAATGTGATTTTTATAGGGATATATTTGAAAAGGCGAAATCTTTATATAGAGAATAGCGAGGTAAAAATATAATTTTTACCTATATAGTAGCAATGTAAAAATAGAATTTTATCCATATAGCGTGATATTATAAAAATTCGATTTTTATATATTGAATAGCATTATAAAAATTCGATTTTTATATATTGAATAGCATAATAAAAATTTGATTTTTATATATTGAATAGCATAATAAAAATTCGATTTTTATATATTGAAAAGCGCAGTAAAAATTCGATTTTTATATATGTAGTGAATACGGACAACGAAAGTGAAGAAAGGCGAGAAGGATGAAGATTTCTATCAATGAAGTGCCGTGGAGTTAGGATAGCTATCGGTGAGAATTTCTCACTCTTCAATTTCTTTTCTAGCTATATATATATACTAGGATGCAGACGGTGTTTAGTAGCACCCGACACAATCGTCCACAGACCATGGACTTGTTTGTTTGATTTCAAAAATTAGTTAGATTATTTGATTGAAATTGAATTGTTTGGTGAAATGAATGGATTTGATTGATGTGTGAATGGCGTGGGCCTTCACTAGACCGGGGATAAGGCTAGGCCTCGTCCCGTTTCTAGTATCGTGCCGTTATGCCGTCGAAATTTTCTAAAATAAGTTAGAAAATAAAAATATCATTTTATTTAAAGAATGAACTGAATAGAAATTCATATGTTAAAATAAAATGTTTTGTCGTTAAAAATATAATTTTTAACGTGAATATGAATAGAGTGAATGTGAATAAATAAATATTTATAAGCAAATCGGCCGATTTGTTTATATACACTAATTTGACTGACATTTATTGGGACGATAAATTTTACACATCGGCCAACTGCACAAATAAAATCTGTGTTTGATTGTTTGAAACCCCACACGGGTGTTGGGATGAAATTTGAAGTTCACTCATCCTGATTGATTAAATATGTCGATCGATTGATTGACAGGCTGTTATAAGCGTTAGATATCTATATTTGATGCTTATACAGTGTAGTGCACTTTGGTTGATGGTTGATTATCTTTCAATGCTATTATATACGTGTGATGTATGAAAATCCATATAGTTAACGCTATATGGTAATTGATTGGGCCTCATTCCAATTTAGAAAATAAAGAATATTAAAATATAAATGTTCATGTGTTGACTGTACTCATCCGTTGAGATTAGTCATGTGTTGAACGAAATATTTTAATAATAAAATTTACATCTTTATCAATATAATATAAATGTTCATGTGTTGACTGTACTCATCCGTTGAGATTAGTCATGTGTTGAACGAAATATTTTAACAATAAAATTTATATCTTTATCACTATAAAGTAAAGGTTCATGTGTTGACTGTACTCATCCGTTGAGATTAGTCATGTGTTGAACGAAATATTTTAACAATAAAATTTACATCTTTATCATATATGAAATTAGAAACTAACTGGAAAGTAGATGAGATGAGTGGTCTCCTGAATATTGATCTGATGTTGGTTTCGGCCTTCGGGGTTAATATTCAGGGAATCGTTCTCTTACTAATTTACAGTTGGAGTCTGATTTAATATCAAACGATAGATACCTTAATTTCCATAAAATATAGTAAATAACAAAAATGGTCACACATGGACAGTACTCATTCGTTGAGATTAGTCGTGTGTTGACAAAAATATAGATTCACATATTGAGTAGAATAAATATTCATTTGTTGAATAGAATAACGAATTTATTGAAACATATAAAGCCGTGTTGATTAGTGATGCGCCATTTTGACGCGAACGATATTTATATCGATTTTATTCATTTCGAAATGAATTGAATATAAAACGATTTTGAAATGAATTGAATATAAAACGATTTCGAAATGAATTGAATATAAAACGATTTCGAAATGAATTGAATATAAAACGATTTCGAAATGAATTGAATATAAAACGATTTCGAAATGAATTGAATATAAAACGATTTCGAAATGAATTGAATATAAAACGATTTCGAAATGAATTGAATATAAAACGATTTCGAAATGAATTGAATATAAAACGATTTCGAAATGAATTGAATATAAAACGATTTCGAAATGAATTGAATATAAAACGATTTCGAAATGAATTGAATATAAAACGATTTCGAAATGAATTGAATATAAAACGACTTCGAAATGAATTGAATATATAATGAATTTGATTCGAATAGAAAACCAATTTGGATTGAATCGAATAGAAAATGAGTTGAATCGAATATATAACCAATTTGAATTGGATCGAATAGAAAACGAATTTGATTTGAATCGAATTGAAAACGAATTCGAATTGAATTGAAAACGAATTGAAATGAATTCAAATTGAATTGAAATTTGAATTGAATAAACATGAATTTTAAAACGAATCTATAAAGAAGAATTCAATTTTGCTTTGAATTGAAATGGAAGTAGGAAATATTTTTGAAACGAATTCAAAACTATTTATATAATTCGTTTTAAATAGTAATCGACGAAATATATATATTATATATATTATATATATAATATAATGGCCTGAATAGAACGCGCCGTGCCGCGGCAGTTCGTGAATTTCGACCATTTATTTCAAACGGACATTACGGGAGATCCGACCGTCGGATTCTCCTAAAACCGGAACCGTTGGGTTCGTATCGAAAAGAGCTTTCTAACGAATATTAGAAATTTGAAATCTAACGGTTGGATTTGGAGATACGTCCAAATCAAAATTGAAAAAGGTCGCTGTAAGTGCAATTCGATGACCGTTGTTGGAAATCGACTGTACAGGCCTTAATAAAATTATTAAAAATAGTAATAATTTGTGTAAAATCATAAGAAATGATTTGAGAAAAATTGGGGTGAAAAACTCCATTTTTGAAAAGATAAAAATGGATTTTTATCGAAATGAACTAGTTTTGAACTAAATTTAAAACCCAATTATTTTTAAATAAATAAACTAGATTTAAAAAGGGGTTTTAAATAATCGGAATTTCTAATATATTTGATTGGATTTGAAATGGGTTTATCGTGAACTGTGTTTTAAATAACACTAGTTCTTTAACCCGATAATAAATAGAATGTGATTTGGGTTTGTCGTGAACTGTGTTTTAAATAACACTAGTTCTTTAACCCAGTAAAAGGAGTTTTAACGAATCTGCAATTAAATTGAAATGTGAATGGATAATCTAAATTATCAAATTTAGGAAATAAGCGAGAATGGAGTATCACCAGTTTTGCTCCAAAGCGATAGTTAAATCTTTAATTAGATTTGAACGTGAAATGGTAATTAATTTTACCGATAACACCGCAGTGTTAGATATGGAGTATTACCAGTTTTACTTCATGGGATGAATAGGTTGGGATTGGGAAATAAAATAAATAATTACTTCGTTACGGTTCGCTAATCTCGACTAGTTTAGAAAACCATAATTTGGTTTGAAATGACATCCAAAGGAAGATTAAAGGATAAATTTTAAAGAATTTATCTTAGATAAAATTAATGGGAACCTTTCCCCTAGGAACGTGATTTTGGGAATAAAAGAATATTCTGAGTTGGAATGAGTCGTATGTTGTGTTTGTGTAACATTCGTTTTTAATATACGCGGGTTGTTCGGAAAGTCCGGGTTTATACCCATTCTGAATAACCGATTCGACGATATGTCGAAGATGAAGACGGTGGTCGAAGACCGGAAGTCTTCACATCGTTTGGATTATTACTGACGATCCTGATTGGGAAGTACACCCAAGAGGATGGAAATAGTTGGTGGTCGTCCAGACGTACTTGGAGATGGATGGATATGCGAGGAAAGTGCCTCCGGTTTCGTTCAGACCCAGAACGAACTTGTAAATGGATTGTGTGTCTGACATTGGATTTTATTCTGTGTTGATTGATTTCTATTAAATATACATCTGTTTGGCGGCGGAGAATTTATTCTTTTGCTTAACGCCCTTCTCTGAGACGTACGAGCTCAGAGGTTGTATATCGATGGACATCAGTCGCATGACATGAATTGCCTATGTGGCACGCTAAGATGCAATGATCAAGGCTTTTGTTGAAAAGCAGAGTCTTGTGGTTGATGATCAAAGCACGGCCTACGTGGCAGCTTTGTGTATAACGTGAATTCGCGAGCCTCACACCTCGGTATGAGTTAAAAACGGGATACGGACCGCTGGGAGAGCACGACGTTTCTTTCTAGCTATGGTGGTGTCAGTGACTTACCAGCCCTGACATTTATATACTTTTCACCTTTGTGGTTGTTGGAATGATGCGCCTCGATTATAGGTCTGTAAGGACCGGGAAACGTGTGTTCAGGCATAATTAATCCTCTAACGTAAGTGAGGACCGGCCCAGCCACATCCGGGGTTGCCCAGAGTGCGTAACCCGGAGGCATTTGCTAGAGTGTCTCGAACGCGGAGAGGATCTTGCCCCTTGCCTCGACTCATGACGGAAATCCAATTTCCAATACGTGTATTGCGGTTTTAATTTTAGAACTAGTATGGCGACATGATATATGGTACCCATGCCGTCTATGATTTATATTTATGATTGAAACTGTTTTGACACTATACACTTATTATAGTATCAAATGATTTGTTTTAAACGTACCAAGCATGTTTGGCTATAATAAGGGAAAACCCTATCCTCCGGCTTGCGTTGCATTGTGTGATGGGACCTGGGTCTTATAATAGCTTCATTTTTCGAAAAAGCATTGCGTTGTTTATTCTATGCACTAGTATTCTTGGGAGTAAACCCGTTCCGTGTTATACGGCGTGGTCCCTTGAATTACTCTCTTTTAAAGTAAAATTTAAATAACTGTTTTAGTTCTCACACCAGTCACATGACTGACCTGGAGTTTATTGTTTTAACCTAAACTCTGGGTGCCCTCATTTTCCGCACGGGCAGCTAGTAGTTTTGGTTTTGCAGATTTATATTCACAGGATCCTGGTTTATAGCTGGAATGATATCCGGAAAGCTCTGTATCCGTATACCACCTTCAGTTGTGCTTTGTATTATTTTCCGCTGCTATGTAATTTATTGTAATCTCTGATATTTGTCGGATGTAATTTATTCATTTATACTCTGTATATTCTTGTATCTGATGGAATTGTTGTAATAGCAATGAAATGTTCTTCTGTTTGTGTTCTGATTTGTCCTGTTCTCAAACGATCGGGGGTTTCGAACGGTCTAGATCGGTTTAACGACTGATTCGGATCGAGCGAAATTCCTTGCCGTTACATTTGGTATCAGAGCTTTGGTTTACAGAGCTCGAGAACAAGACACATTAGAACCATACGAAAGAATTCATCAGATATTGGATTAGTAATATCCAATTAGAATGACTCGTTAGAGATAGGATCAGTAGTATCCTAGAACGAGTGTGAAGAGTATATTTTCCAAATGAAAACAATTTTTGTTTAGAAAATTTAAACCATTTTATACGTATTTGAATATTTATTTATTTTGAATATGGACAATCTAGTATATAAAGGTTTTGCATATACGCGTCATGAACGTATATCCGAAGTTTTAATATATTAGATAGATATAGAGTCACACTCTAGTCGCCCGGACATGGTCCTGATGATGAAATATACCACCACCAGTATTTATTTTCGAGTGACGAAGGCGTGATTTTCTATATATTTCCATTAGACTGGTGTGAGAACCAAAACTAATATAGCTAGAACACATTGTTGTGAATTGGCATCAAAAACATGATTTTCTGTATATGTATCAAAATTATGAATTTGAAACTCTAATTCACTAATTGATTGATGTTTGTGTTGTTTGTTTATTTGTTTGATAATTTTTAACCATTATGCCTAATTGAACCAAATATTGACTTATATTGAAAATTAGACGCATTTGCTTGCATATACATGTACTTACATTGAACAGGTCATAGCAAGGAGGCTAGAGCCGAAGAATAAAATTTGTTTGCCCGACAAATAGGTACATGTTTACTACATAATTTACTGTTTTGTTTGGGTGATGATGATTTTATGAGCCTATTGGCTTTTTCTTTTTCTTTTTGAGATCAGAAGGCCTATATGGCAATTTCGGGATTTTCCCGTGGCTCCCGGTGCAGGGGAGGTTATGGCGAAATTTTTCGAAAATTTAGGGTGTTAGCCAAATTTTTGAAAATTTGAAAATTCTCAGAAACTGAAGAGTTGGAGAATGGAAGCCAGATCGAACGTAGAGTTGATTAATCAAACCACTTTCGACTTTGTTCCTTTTCGGGGACGAAAAGTTTTAAGTGGGGGAGATTGTTATAACCCGGAAATTCTGAACTAGTTTAAAAATTTTATTTTGGCAATTTTAACGAATTTAGAATATTTAAAATAGATTATTTTAAATAAATATCGACGAGAAATTATTTTGAATATAATTCGAACGTATATATTATATACGTCGTCGTTAGAATATAAATAATAATATATAATTATAAATAGAATTGAAAATGGCGCGGTAGTTCGATAATTCGATTTCTAACTTCAATTGAATGTATCGGGTGCAAAACAATCCAGATTTTAACGAAACCAAAAACATTAGGATCTAATTGATGATATCTTTCCAACGAATCTGAAAAATCGAAATTTCATAACGGGAATCAAAAGATATGTCCAGTTGAAATTCTGAATAGTCGCTATGGAATTCAGGCCCTTAAAAATGGGAATTTTGCAAACGACCTCGGATTTCGACGAAACCACTTTTGTTGGATACGCAGTTTCAAGTTATTGCTAGATTCCAAATTTCATAATTTTTCGAATCAATATGTGAGCGTGGCAAAGGAAAACGCGTTTGACCAATTTGAGTTGATTTTAATCGACTGGAAAATGGCCATTTTTCAAACGGTCTCAGAATTCGACGAAACTAGTTTTGTTAAGACCGTATCGTCAATACGAAGCTAGAAAATATTTTTCTGCAATTTATAGAGTTCGTATGTGACCCCAGTAATTTGAAATGTACGTTTAAAATTCAATAAAGTGATTTAAATGTAAATTTAACGGAAACTGATCGAAACAGTCGAATTGGCTTGCGGAACATATCCCATTGTGTTCGGAATGGGGGTAAAACACTAGGGACGACAGTCGGTGGGTCTCATTTCGACTTCGAAAGAAAAGTCAACTATGAGGATTAATATAAAATAGAATATTATATATAATAATTTTTATAAAAGGCCCCCTACCTTTTTCTCCCTCCCCAAACCCGCTCAGGCCAATGAAAAAAAAAAGAGGAGAAACCTATGCCCTAATCGCCTCCTCCCTAGGCCTCGTCGGACCACCGCCAGAGTTGGCCGCAGCCTCGCCCCTCCTCATCTTCCTCCTCTCTCCGCTGATCGAACCCCCCCCCCATCGCTAAACCCGCCGCGACCTCCAGCCGCCTTCGTCGACGTCGAGCCACCGCGATGACGCCTCCCACAACCGCCGCGCCTTCCCTTTCCTCCTCCGATCCCTGTGCCGTCATCGACCCCCACCTCGATCCCCTCTTCTCCTTCTGCTACCCCCCCTTCCTCGAATTCAACCCGCGACGCAGACCCCGACAACCACCTTCCCCGACCTCTGACGCCGCAGGTGGACCCCTCCTCTCAGTTCGAAGATGACCAGTACGTTTTTTCTATTTTATTTTATTTTGTTTATATTTTTATTTACTTAAAGTATTGTTTTTTTTATATATATCGTTTTATCCGATTTTAATGAGAGGGAAAAACCTGATTTTTGAAGTATAAAAATATAATGTTTTAAAATAGAAAAGATTAGATTTTTATAACATGAAAAGATTCAGTTTTTATATATTGTTAATATATGATAAAAGATCTGATTTTTTTTAATCAAATAAAAACATAATTTTTATTGTAAGTGAAAATTAAAAATATAGTCTTTACTATATAGAAGTTGTAAAAATATGATTTTTGTTTATGTAGAGAATTAAAAATATAATTTTTACATAATAGGAATATTGAAAATGTCATCTTTATATGTGTAGCAAAATAAAAATGTGATTTTTATAGGGATATATTTGAAAAGGCGAAATCTTTATATAGAGAATAGCGAGGTAAAAATATAATTTTTACCTATATAGTAGCAATGTAAAAATAGAATTTTATCCATATAGCGTGATATTATAAAAATTCGATTTTTATATACTGAATAGCATTATAAAAATTCGATTTTTATATATTGAATAGCATAATAAAAATTTGATTTTTATATATTGAATAGCATAATAAAAATTCGATTTTTATATATTGAAAAGCGCAGTAAAAATTCGATTTTTATATATGTAGTGAATACGGACAACGAAAGTGAAGAAAGGCGAGAAGGATGAAGATTTCTATCAATGAAGTGCCGTGGAGTTAGGATAGCTATCGGTGAGAATTTCTCACTCTTCAATTTCTTTTCTAGCTATATATATATACTAGGATGCAGACGGTGTTTAGTAGCACCTGACACAATCGTCCACAGACCATGGACTTGTTTGTTTGATTTCAAAAATTAGTTAGATTATTTGATTGAAATTGAATTGTTTGGTGAAATGAATGGATTTGATTGATGTGTGAATGGCGTGGGCCTTCACTAGACCGGGGATAAGGCTAGGCCTCGTCCCGTTTCTAGTATCGTGCCGTTATGCCGTCGAAATTTTCTAAAATAAGTTAGAAAATAAAAATATCATTTTATTTAAAGAATGAACTGAATAGAAATTCATATGTTAAAATAAAATGTTTTATCGTTAAAAATATAATTTTTAACGTGAATATGAATAGAGTGAATGTGAATAAATAAATATTTATAAACAAATCGGCCGATTTGTTTATATACACTAATTTGACTGACATTGATTGGGACGATAAATTTTACACATCGCCCAACTGCACAAATAAAATCTGTGTTTGATTGTTTGAAACCCCACACGGGTGTTGGGATGAAATTTGAAGTTCACTCATCCTGATTGATTAAATATGTCGATCGATTGAATGACAGGCTGTTATAAGCGTTAGATATCTATATTTGATGCTTATACAGTGTAGTGCACTTTGGTTGATGGTTGATTATCTTTCAATGCTATTATATACGTGTGATGTATGAAAATCCATATAGTTAACGCTATATGGTAATTGATTGGGCCTCATTCCAATTTAGAAAATAAAGAATATTAAAATATAAATGTTCATGTGTTGACTGTACTCATCCGTTGAGATTAGTCATGTGTTGAACGAAATATTTTAATAATAAAATTTACATCTTTATCAATATAATATAAATGTTCATGTGTTGACTGTACTCATCCGTTGAGATTACTCATGTGTTGAACGAAATATTTTAACAATAAAATTTATATCTTTATCACTATAAAGTAAATGTTCATGTGTTGACTGTACTCATCCGTTGAGATTAGTCATGTGTTGAACGAAATATTTTAACAATAAAATTTACATCTTTATCATATATGAAATTAGAAACTAACTGGAAAGTAGATGAGATGAGTGGTCTCCTGAATATTGATCTGATGTTGGTTTCGGCCTTCAGGGTTAATATTCAGGGAATCGTTCTCTTACTAATTTACAGTTGGAGTCTGATTTAATATCAAACGATAGATACCTTAATTTCCATAAAATATAGTAAATAACAAAAATGGTCACACATGGACAGTACTCATTCGTTGAGATTAGTCGTGTGTTGACAAAAATATAGATTCACATATTGAGTAGAATAAATATTCATTTGTTGAATAGAATAACGAATTTATTGAAACATCTAAAGCCGTGTTGATTAGTGATGCGCCATTTTGACGCGAACGATATTTATATCGATTTTATTCATTTCGAAATGAATTGAATATAAAACGATTTCGAAATGAATTGAATATAAAACGATTTCGAAATGAATTGAATATAAAACGATTTCGAAATGAATTGAATATAAAACGATTTCGAAATGAATTGAATATAAAACGATTTCGAAATGAATTGAATATAAAACGATTTCGAAATGAATTGAATATAAAACGATTTCGAAATGAATTGAATATAAAACGATTTCGAAATGAATTGAATATAAAACGACTTCGAAATGAATTGAATATATAATGAATTTGATTCGAATAGAAAACCAATTTGGATTGAATCGAATAGAAAATGAGTTGAATCGAATATATAACCAATTTGAATTGGATCGAATAGAAAACGAATTTGATTTGAATCGAATTGAAAACGAATTCGAATTGAATTGAAAACGAATTGAAATGAATTCAAATTGAATTGAAATTTGAATTGAATAAACATGAATTTTAAAACGAATCTATAAAGAAGAATTCAATTTTGCTTTGAATTGAAATGGAAGCAGGAAATATTTTTGAAACGAATTCAAAACTATTTATATAATTCGTTTTAAATAGTAATCGACGAAATATATATATATTATATATATAATATAATGGCCTGAATAGAACGCGCCGCGCCGCGGCAGTTCGTGAATTTCGACCATTTATTTCAAACGGACATTACGGGAGATCCGACCGTCGGATTCTCCTAAAACCGGAACCGTTGGGTTCGTATCGAAAAGAGCTTTCTAACGAATATTAGAAATTTGAAATCTAACGGTTGGATTTGGAGATACGTCCAAATCAAATTTGAAAAAGGTCGCTGTAAGTGCAATTCGATGACCGTTGTTGGAAATCGACTGTACAGGCCTTAATAAAATTATTAAAAATAGTAATAATTTGTGTAAAATCATAAGAAATGATTTGAGAAAAATTGGGGTGAAAAACTCCATTTTTGAAAAGATAAAAATGGATTTTTATCGAAATGAACTAGTTTTGAACTAAATTTAAAACCCAATTATTTTTAAATAAATAAACTAGATTTAAAAAGGGGTTTTAAATAATCGGAATTTCTAATATATTTGATTGGATTTGAAATGGGTTTATCGTGAACTGTGTTTTAAATAACACTAGTTCTTTAACCCGATAATAAATAGAATGTGATTTGGGTTTGTCGTGAACTGTGTTTTAAATAACACTAGTTCTTTAACCCAGTAAAAGGAGTTTTAACGAATCTGCAATTAAATTGAAATGTGAATGGATAATCTAAATTATCAAATTTAGGAAATAAGCGAGAATGGAGTATCACCAGTTTTGCTCCAAAGCGATAGTTAAATCTTTAATTAGATTTGAACGTGAAATGGTAATTAATTTTACCGATAACACCACAGTGTTAGATATGGAGTATTACCAGTTTTACTTCATGGGATGAATAGGTTGGGATTGGGAAATAAAATAAATAATTACTTCGTTACGGTTCGCTAATCTCGACTAGTTTAGAAAACCATAATTTGGTTTGAAATGACATCCAAAGGAAGATTAAAGGATAAATTTTAAAGAATTTATCTTGGATAAAATTAATGGGAACCTTTCCCCTAGGAACGTGATTTTGGGAATAAAAGAATATTCTGAGTTGGAATGAGGCGTATGTTGTGTTTGTGTAACATTCGTTTTTAATATACGCGGGTTGTTCGGAAAGTCCGGGTTTATACCCATTCTGAATAACCGATTCGACGATATGTCGAAGATGAAGACGGTGGTCGAAGACCGGAAGTATTCACATCGTTTGGATTATTACTGACGATCCTGATTGGGAAGTACACCCAAGAGGATGGAAATAGTTGGTGGTCGTCCAGACGTACTTGGAGATGGATGGATATGCGAGGAAAGTGCCTCCGGTTTCGTTCAGACCCAGAACGAACTTGTAAATGGATTGTGTGTCTGACATTGGATTTTATTCTGTGTTGATTGATTTCTATTAAATATACATCTGTTTGGCGGCGGAGAATTTATTCTTTTGCTTAACGCCCTTCTCTGAGACGTACGAGCTCAGAGGTTGTATATCGATGGACATCAGTCGCATGGCATGAATTGCCTATGTGGCACGCTAAGATGCAATGATCAAGGCTTTTGTTGAAAAGCAGAGTCTTGTGGTTGATGATCAAAGCACGGCCTACGTGGCAGCTTTGTGTATAACGTGAATTCGCGAGCCTCACACCTCGGTATGAGTTAAAAACGGGATACGGACCGCTGGGAGAGCACGACGTTTCTTTCTAGCTATGGTGGTGTCAGTGACTTACCAGCCCTGACATTTATATACTTTTCACCTTTGTGGTTGTTGGAATGAGGCGCCTCGATTATAGGTCTGTAAGGACCGGGAAACGTGTGTTCAGGCATAATTAATCCTCTAACGTAAGTGAGGACCGGCCCAGCCGCATCCGGGGTTGCCCAGAGTGCGTAACCCGGAGGCATTTGCTAGAGTGTCTCGAACGTGGAGAGGATCTTGCCCCTTGCCTCGACTCATGACGGAAATCCAATTTCCAATACGTGTATTGCGGTTTTAATTGTAGAACTAGTATGATGACATGATATATGGTACCCATGCCGTCTATGATTTATATTTATGATTGAAACTGTTTTGACACTATACACTTATTATAGTATCAAATGATTTGTTTTAAACGTACCAAGCATGTTTGGCTATTATAAGGGAAAACCCTATCCTCCGGCTTGCGTTGCATTGTGTGATGGGACCTGGGTCTTATAATAGCTTCATTTTTCGAAAAAGCATTGCGTTGTTTATTCTATGCACTAGTATTCTTGGGAGTAAACCCGTTCCGTATTATACGGCGTGGTCCCTTGAATTACTCTCTTTTAAAGTAAAATTTAAATAACTGTTTTAGTTCTCACACTAGTCACATGACTGACCTGGAGTTTATTGTTTTAACCTAAACTCTAGGTGCCCTCATTTTCCGCACGGGCAGCTAGTAGTTTTGGTTTTGCAGATTTATATTCACAGGATCCTGGTTTATAGCTGGAATGATATCCGGAAAGCTCTGTATCCGTATACCACCTTCAGTTGTGCTTTGTATTATTTTCCGCTGCTATGTAATTTATTGTAGTCTCTGATATTTGTCGGATGTAATTTATTCATTTATACTCTGTATATTCTTGTATCTGATAGAATTGTTGTAATAGTAATGAAATGTTCTTCTGTTTGTGTTCTGATTTGTCCTGTTCTCAAACGATCGGGGGTTTCGAACGGTCTAGATCGGTTTAACGACTGATTCGGATCGAGCGAAATTCCTTGCCGTTACACCTACTATAGGAATTTTCCTATTTCTATCCTAGCCACTAGCCTCAAGAGTGTTCGCCTGCCCTCCTTGCCCTCGTCTCTTCGGGCAGTCCCTAGTGAAGTGTCCCATCTCACCACAGTTGAAGAAAGTGCCCTTCCTTTTTCTGCAATCCTTGTTCAGATGAGTCGAGCTTCCACAAGTAAAGCACTTTTTCCCCTTCTTATCTTCAGACTTCTCATCCTTCCTTTGTGTTTCCTTTTTGGGCCCTGCTTTCTTATTCTGTGGTTCTTCCTTCTTTGTTTCTTTCGGGCCCTTGTCTTCCTCGTGCAGTAGTGCCATGTCCACCAATTTCTCGTAAGTCGCTCCCATGGGTACATGGGTCATGGCTAGGCTGTGCAGTGGCTCGTTCAATCCTTTAACAAAGCGGAGAGCCTTTTTATGCTGAGTGTTGACTAAATCCAATCCGAACCTAGCTAGTTGGTTGAACTGGATGACGTATTCCTTGACCGTCATACTTCCTTGCTTAAGAGATAAGAACTTTTCCAGTTGTAAACTTCGTTCAGCTTGCGAGAGAAATTTTGTCTCGAACCTTGTTCTGAAATCCATCCATGTCTCAATCGGCCTCTCGGCGTTAGTGACTTCCCACCAGTAGGAAGCTTCGTCTTTGAGCAGCCATACTGCCAACTGTACCTTCTGCCTATCGTCCACCTCGAAGATAACGAATAGATCCTCAGTTTCTTTGAGCCAGTTCCTCGCTTCTACGAATGATTCAGTTCCCTTGAAATCCTTTCCACCCATGGCCCTAAAATCTCTACAGATATTTGAGAAAGTAATTGCACGAGGAGGGGATGGAGGAGGGGGATCATTTGCTGGGCCTGCGGCGGCGGTCCTAGCCTCAAGATATTGACGAAGCCAATCGGGTACACGAACACCGTCTGGTATCCTAGATGCTTCAGACATGCTGAAAAGAAAAAGGAAAGATTCAATTACAAAAAGGACTGAAGGAAAGATATATGGCTCTTGGGGATCATGTTTTTCAAAATAAGCTTTATTTTTGAAAATACTTCCTTTCAAAACCTTTTTGAAAATAGTTTTCAAAAACTTTACCCAATCTGGTAACCTTCAGCTCTGATACCAAGTGTAACACCCCACCTCAGTTAAGGTCACTCACAAAGGGCATGCCTTAACTTTGATGGAGCATTTTAGTAAACAGAACAGAAACTTACAAGACAGATAAAAAAGTACTTGAAAAATTTATAACTTTATTACAACAGAAACCGAAATAAGCTTGGTTACATCCTTTCAAATCACAGTATCAGAATTCAAGTACAAAATATCAGTCTTGTACAAAAGCCTTCAGAATGCATAGTTTAAAATCATAATCCCCACGGAAGAAGACAAGCCATACTTTAAGCACTTCAAGCGGAAGAAATCTGGATCAACCTAGAGTATTCCCTTCTACAAAACCTGGGGGGGAACGGAAGAAAGGAGGCGAAACAACAAGGGTCAAACAAAAAGTCTGGCAAGTCCAGTGATTTTCAGTTATGAATAGATAATAATAACATGACATGAACATAAAACTGGATGAGAGATAACTGTAACAGTTGTAGCGGATATAACAGAAGAACAGAATGACATAAGCTATTTCTTTACACTTTTCTGCACTAATACTAGTATAACAGAATTAGGTGTCACCCTAATGTCTAAACTGAAACAGAAACGGGTACAGAATAATTTCCACGCCGGTAATGGGCCTTTACCACCCGATCAGAAACAGACAGAAGCAGAATGTAGCATAAGGTGTACACTAGTAATTGGGCCTTTACCACCCGAACAGACGGTACCACGCAGAAACAGACAGGTGTTGCCACCCAACAGAAATAGACGGTACCAACAGAAACAGACAGAACTAAGTGTACCCTAAAACCCTACCCCAAGCGATCGGCTCCCTAATACATAAATACCCTGTGTCGGCCCCACAGTAGGGTGTATCACTCCCTAAAGTGACAACCAATTGGCACAGACCTATTTACAGAAGTCACGGCGTCTTACATCCTCAGAGGCAGACCGGGATCCATGCACGCACATGACCCGGTTGGAACGCACCATCAACACCCCTCGCCATTATCAGAATGAACCGCTTATAATTAGTTCAGTAAGCGTGCCCGGACCCTACTTACTGTTGGGTCAAATTTTTGATACCAGAAAGGGTTACTGACTAATATGGGTCCCAAACAACAAATGACACAAGTAATTCCCCTCCTAACCATGTGTCCCCAGACTAACAGATTTCAGATTAACTTGTTTACAAGTTTCAGACATACAGAGTTTATGTAACACCCCACCTCCGCCAGGGTGACTCTTGCAAGCACTCTGACTTTGGAGGGGCGTTTGAACCAGGTAAACATGCATAATGATATATCAAGGCAGAACAAGAACATATGTATATATGTAAACAGAGTAAATAACATAGATAAAACAGCGGAAGATTTTCAAACCATTTCAAAACAAGTCTGGTACAACATAATGTTAACTTTCCAAATACACAAGTCTAGATAAAAACAACATTACTGAAAAACTGAAATACATAAGTACTATCCCCAAAATAAGTGATAACCATAGCTAGCTTCATGTCAAGACCGTACATGAGCTAAAATCCCACAAGCAAGCGATCAGAAATCCAGCTAAGCTCCAATATTCCCTCCCTGAGAACCTGGGGGGGGGGGACGGAAGAAAAGAGGCGAAGGAAAACAGGTCAGTCAAAAAGACTGAGTAAGCCCTACTACAATCAATGGAAACTGATAAAGTTAACTGGCATGAGAAGCAGGTATGATCATAAGGATAACAACATACTAGCATGGTGATTAACTAACAAGGTAGATAAAGGTGTCATCGCATAATCAGGTTTTAGGTTTTGCACCACAGGTGTACTAGCAAACTAACATGACTGGAATAAACAAGTATTGATCCCTTGGCCCAAGCTTTGGCCCAATAACATGAAATGACCCTAATACAAGGTCCAATCAAACGGTCTAGTCGATCGGCTCCCTAAGCCTAACTCGTCACGTGTTGGTGTCAATACGGCCCAAACATAATTGTAGTCGAACTGTGCCGGGTCCACCCTTCGGGTGTATCAAGCCCTAGGGTGCCAACCCCTGGACACCATAAACATGAGTGCACAGTCTCGATCTACTGGTACCCATGGGTGACTTCTCCAAATACAGACTACGTGCACGACCATAGTCCGTCCGGAACTACATCGGCGTACCACCCGGCCGTCGTTTATTGGTCGCTTACCTCCAGCCCAGTAATTCGTGCCCCACACCCTAACCTAGACCCTAGGGCCATGATGATACAAACTTGGGATTACTGCTGGAGTGGACCCCCATTGCTAGGATTTTCTAGTGGGTTAAGTACGGTTTAACCCTCTTGCTAATCATGGATTAACTTGGTTAAGTGTAACGATGAGTTCACGACTTAACCCTGATTAATCTACCAAGCCCAAATTGGTTAAGTATTAAGTGGACCATGACTTAACCCTAATCACGAGGCATTAATTAATTTAATGCGCCTTAACCTCTCACATTAGACCTTGTTGTGGTTACTAGTTAAGCCGGGCGGTTCCGGGTAGCTTTACACCACAACTTGGTCTAACCTCGGGTTCAAGGTACAACATGGCCAACTTCTCACATTGGGTCCTATTGTTTGTAGCAACTAGTTAAGCCGGTCGGTTCCGGGTAGGTTTACGCTACAAACTCAACCCAACCTCGAGTTGGTCACACTTATCTTTTCTAAGTGTCATGTCCATCATGTTTCCAAAACATGTTACAAATTTTCAAGCAATTGGGTAGACCTAACTTAATAGGTAAATTCCCAATGGGTAGACCTAACTTAATAGGTAAATTCCCAAGCTTATGTTTTTATGTCTTTTAAGTTTACCCAACCCCAGACGCAATCCCATTGCTTACATATCGCAATAGCGCATAAAGGATAGAAAGAGGGAACTTGGCATAATCATGACATAAAGGTATTGAAGCCACAAGTTTAACATGGTGGCATATGAAATGTTCATATGTTCATACACTTGCATATTACATTTTTAGGCCTCAAAAGCATGCATAAAACCAAACTTGGCATATTGGTGATACATGGTGCTAAATGACATGTAGAAATGGCCATAAGTTCGCATTTAGCCTCACATGAAAGTTATCATAAGGGATATGATAACTTACATGTTGCCAAAATGCAACCTTTAGCCTAAAGCTTGAAGCTTTATGTTCACATACTCAAGATAAGCTTGCATAACATGATAACATGAACAAAATGATCATCCCAAACTTGCATAACATACTTGCATATCATAACATGGCATACTTGAATAGCATAACATGGTAAACTTGCAGAACATGACATGATGAACTTGCATATCATAACATGGCAAACTTGCATAACATGATAAACTTGCATATCATAACATAACAAACTTGCATAACATGATAAACTTGCATATCATATCATAATGATCAAACACAACTTGCATCATTAACTTTAGAGTTTAAATATGAAAGTAGAATAGGGCTTACAATGCTTATGAGGACTCAAATGAGTATAGCAAATATAAGAAAGCCCTTATGCAATCAATTAAACCCCAAAATGCAAGCTTTAATAGAAAAACCCTTAAGCCAAAGTGATCAAAACCCTTGCTTTATGATGCAAATATAGAAACTTGACTTGAATGCAAGCTAATGATGCTCATACAAGCTTGAAAACACTTGTATGCATGGAAAGTCTCATAAAAATTTATTTAGGAATTTATGAAGAGAGTGGAGGCCATGAGAGGATTGATTTTGCCATAGTTTAGTTGTATGAATGAATAATGATGATTTAGGGTTAGGTTAGGGCCTTATTTATAGAGATTAGGACTAGTTTCAACCCTAGGATTAAACCCTAGTTCCAATCTCAGCCCTCAAAACCGAATCTGGCCCCCAAGCTCAACACAATCTCTAAATGGTGCACCAGGCTAAACAGCCCGGCTGGACCAAGTCGACAGCCAAGTCAACAGGGCTGTCGACTTGGGTCCAACCAAGTCGACTCCCAAGTCGACAGGGCTGTCGACTTGGGTACTCTGGCGGGAGTTTTCCCGCCTGGCCCAATCTTACCCAATTTTCCAAATTCAAACTTGAATTTGAAATCTGTTTTTTACTTTGAATTTTTCTGAAAACTTCGTTGGGCCTTAATTGGGTCATACGGACTCCGATTTTCGAAAACTCGGACTCTATTTCGCGTATTTTTCCGAGAGGAACGCAATGGCATAGCCCGTTTCCCTTGATTCAGATTTTAGAATTAAATTCTGCCTCGATTTACAATATTACAGGTTATTGAAAATACGGGTTGTTACATTCTCCCCTCCTTAAAGGATTTCGTCCCCGAAATCTTCAAGTTAGGAAGAACGTATCCTACCATCCAACATCCATCTACTCAAAACATCATCCACGAGCAATCATTGTCCTTACAAGATTCTAAATGTTGTATGAACATATGCAAAGGTGTGTGTATATGTACTTATCTAATGCAAATATCATCAATGCAAATTATGTTAGTGAAATGAATCCATATGTATGCAATTCCTAACATAATGTATAACATCTATATGTGTGCACATAACATACATCCATATGCAACATCCATGTGATAACACAAAAATTTTCAGCCATGAATAAGCATAAACACTCATGCATATGCAATATGAGGAGTGTGTGAGCCGATCTAGTGCCTAACGTGTATAATGCATCCACGAGTAACCAATTGCAAACACTTGCAACCACTTGCAACCATCAAGCATAACATGTTTCAAACACATGTTTCATCCAAAGGGTTTCTACCTAAGGTTCCCATGACAAGATTAACACGATAAACTAGATAAACATGGATAGCAAAGAGAAAGATATGCTAACAAAGAAAAGAGATTGAGAGTGTACCCTCAAAAAGGAATGGATAAAGCCCACGCATCTTCTCCTCGGTTTCCCAAGTTGCGTCTTCTTCGGCTTCACCCCATTGAACCTTCACCAACTTGACCTCTCGATTCCTTAGCTTCTTGGTCTCCGTCCCCAAGATACGAATCGGAGCTCTCCTCAAGGTAGCCTCTTTCTCCACTTCCACATCTTTCAGAACACTTGGCTCAACAACCTCTGCTGATTCATGTAAACACTTCCGGAGATGCGAGACATGAAAAACATCGTGTACTCCGGCAAGCTTCTCGGGCAACTTCACTCTATAAGCCATCTGCCCGATCCTCTCTATAATAGGGAATGGTCCAACAAACCTCGGTGCTAACTTCCCAACGGCTCCAAATCGGACCACATTCCGCAAAGGAGAAACCTTCACGAAAACCATATCCCCAACATCAAACTCCAAATCAGTTCTTCGCTTATCAGCATAGGATTTCTGTCGGTCTTGGGCCGCTTTCATCCGTCTCCGAATCAACTCGATCTTCTCGGATGTATCTCTGATCATATCAGGCCCAAGTATAAGCTCATCTGTAGTCTCCCACCAACATGTAGGCGACTTGCACCGCCTCCCATATAAAGCTTCGAATGGTGCCATCCCTATGCTTGCCTGATAACTGTTATTATACGCAAACTCAACAAGAGGAAGATAGTCTTCCCAAGTACCACCAAAATCCAGAATACAAAGCCTCAACAGATCCTCGAGTACCCTATTCACCCTTTCGGTTTGACCGTCCGTCTGTGGGTGATAAGCCGTACTTAGATTCAACCTCGTGTCCATGGCTTCTTGCAAGCTATTCCAGAATTGACTTGTAAAGATTGGGTCACGGTCACTGACTATACTAGAAGGGACTCCATGTAGTCTCACAATCTCACGAAGATATACAGACGCTAGCCAAGATGCGGTCCTCTTGCTCTTCAGCGGGATGAAATGAGCACTCTTCGTAAGTCTGTCCACAATAACCCAAATGCTCGTATTCCCTTTCCTTGACCTTGGTAGCCCATCGATAAAATCCATGGAAATACTCTCCCACTTCCATAGTGGAACGTCTAGAGGATGCAATAGCCCACCGGGCTTCTTCGACTCGGCCTTAACTTGCTGGCAAATGATACATCTAGAGACAAACTCTGCCACATCCTTCTTCATCCCAGGCCAAAAGAAAATGCGCTTCATATCTTTATACATCTTATCTCCGCCCGGATGTATAGTCAACTTAGAGCGATGCGCTTCCTCAAGGACTTTTCTTACTAAATCTTCTACCATTGGAACACATAACCTTCCGTCTCTCCTCAGCCAACCCTTGTCATCAATAGAATATCGAGCGAGATGACTAGACGCCTCTCCTCGAATCAGCTTATCCATAATCTCAACTATCTGAGGGTCTTCTCTCTGCGAAGCCCCAACTTGATCAAGAAGGGTAGGTCTGAGTTCCAGAGATGCTAAAGAACCGGTCATCGACTCAATCGCCAAAGAGAAATCAAAGGTTGCCACATACTCTAAATTCTTCATCTCAACGAATAGAGGACTCAGAGTCAACCTTTTTCTACTCAATGCATCAGCTACCACATTCCCCTTGCCAGAGGTATAAGCTATCTCAAAATCGTAGGACGCCAAGAATTCCATCCATCTTTGTTGCCTCAGATTCAGATCCTTCTGAGAAAAGAGATACTTCAATGACTTGTGATCGGTATAAAGCTCAAATCTTTCGCCCAGAAGATAATGGCGCCAAGCCTTGAGTGCATATACTATTGCTGCCAACTCTAAGTCATGAGTGGGATAATTCTTCTCATGCACTTTGAGTTGTCTACCGCC
The DNA here is from genome assembly GCA_030737875.1 of Allium sativum. NCBI lineage: Eukaryota > Viridiplantae > Streptophyta > Magnoliopsida > Asparagales > Amaryllidaceae > Allium > Allium sativum. The sequence goes on from CM060920.1 coordinate 91,029,811, forward strand.
AAAGCATATCACTCTTCCTTCTTGCATCAGAACAGCTCCTAACCCCGTGCCACATGCATCGGTGTATACTGTAAATAACTTCCCTCCATCGGGCAAAGCTAGAACAGGTGCTGATGTGAGAGCTCTCTTGAGCTTCTGAAAAGCAAGCTCGCATTCTATGCTCCAAGCAAAAACTAAATTCTTCTTCGTCAATTTAGTGAGAGGAGCGGATATCTTTGCGAAGTCCTTGATGAACTTCCGGTAAAAACCCGCAAGACCTAGAAAACTTCTCACTTCGGTTGCATTCCTTGGAGTCTTCCAATCCTGAACTGCAACTACCTCAGCGGGATCCACCACTAAGCCTTGCTTAGACACTATATGCCCAAGGAATCTAACTTCCCTTCTCCAAAAGTGACACTTGGAGAACTTGGCCTTCAACTGATGCGCTCTAAGCGTATCCATCACCTCCACGAGATGCCTTGCGTGCTCTTCCTCATCCTTAGAGAAGATCAGAATATCATCTACGAAGACCACGACAAACTTGTTCAAGAACTCCCTGAACACCCTACTCATCAAGTCCACGAAATATGCGGGTGCGTTAGTCAAGCCGAACGGCATGACAAGCCATTCGAAGAATCCATCTGGAGTTCTGAACGCAGTCTTGTCTATACTATCTTCAGCTACCCTGAGCTGATGGAATCCAGTAGCAAGATCAAGCTGAGAGAAAACAGAAGCACCGACAAGCTGGTCAAAGAGATCATCAATCCTCGGTAACGGGTGTCTGTTCTTCTTAGTCAGCTTATTCAACTCTCGATAGTCAACACAAAGTCGGAGAGAACCATCTGCCTTGGTAGCAAGTACCACAGGCGCTCCCCATTCAGATATACTTCGTCTAATGAAGTTCTTCTCAAGCAACTCCTTTACTTGCTTACTTAGCTCCCGCCTTTCACGCGGAGCCATGTGCCGAACGGGCAAAGAAACCGGCTTTGCATTATCCACCAGATAAATGCGGAAATCAATCTCTCGCTTAGGGGGCAACCCCCTAACTTCATCGAAAACATCCGGATACTCTCGAACCACTCTCACAGACTGAAGAGTTTCCATTGACGAGTCGAGTGATTCAAGATAGCACAGCATGACGGGACCTCTCGGATTACAAGAAATTTCTAGGGTGTTTCCGAGGCGAGTCATGAGCCTCACAACCCTATGCTCACAATCAAGAATGGCTCCATATCTGGACAGCCAATCCATGCCCAATATCAATCCGTATCCCCTAAAACCAAGAACATAAGCACTGCACAAGAACTCTACACTCAGTATAGAGATCCTCAAATCCCCACATATCATAGACAAATGGGCGGAACCCCCAATAGGATTTGAGACACAGACGGGATCATCTACCAAGCTAGCACTAAGGTGCAAACTATCAACAAGATCAGATGAGATAAAGCTATGCGATGCACCAGAATCAAACAAGGTACGAACTGGAAAATCAAAAATATATACAAGGCTCTCAACAGAAATACTACCTCGATCGGGAACTGGAGCGGTATTGAGAGCATGAACTTGCCCTCCTGAAGGTCCAGCACGCTGAGTCTGACCCTGGCCTTGCCCTTGCTTCTTCGGGCAATCCTTACTGAAATGTCCAGTCTTACCGCAGAAAAAGCATTCACCATTCTTCCTTTTCCTCTTCTTACAATCCTTAATAAGATGCCCAACTGAACCGCAATAATGGCACTTCTCCTTGTTGTTCTTGCCCTTGTTGTTGTTCCCCTTGTTGCCTTGACTCTTGTTCTTGTTCTGATTGCCTTGACTGCTTTGACCACTTGGATTACCCTGATTTCCTTTCCCCTGGGAATCAGTCTTCTTGGCTTGAGTATCATTCGTCTTGACCTCTTTCTTGACATCTCCCTGAAGTAACGCCATATCAACCAAGCTCTCAAACGTGGCCCCATGGGGAATATGTGACATAGCCAATCCCTGCAACGGCTCATTCAATCCTCTAGCAAAACGAAGAGCCTTCTTCTGAGGAGTATTCACCATATCCAGGCCAAAACGAGCTAACTGATTGAACTTGTTCACATATTCTTTGATAGACATATCTCCTTGTTTCAAAGTTATGAACCTCTCCATTTGCAGATTCTCCTCAGCAGAAGATAGAAACTTAAGCATGAACCTTGCCCTGAAATCGGCCCAAGTCTCAACAGGCCTAGTACCATTGGTGACTTCCCACCAATAAGCGGCTTCATCCTTCATAAGCCAAACCGCCAACAAGATCTTCCTCTGATCGTCTAACCCAAAGATAGCAAACAAATCCTCGGTCTCTTTCAACCAATTTCTGGCCTCTACAAAAGTCTCAGTGCCTTGAAAGTTCTTGCCACCCATTGCTTTGAAATCTTTGCAAGTCTTTGCGAAGTCAGCTTGAGGATGTTGAGGGGGAGGAGGAAGAGGAACCTCAGCAACAGGAGGAGGAGGAACATTAACTACCGGAGGAGGAGGAGGAACATTAACTACTGGAGGAGGAGGAGGAGGAACATCTGCGGGGCCGGCTTCGGTCACCCTAGCCTCCAAAAGTCTCCTATACCAAACAGGTACGTGTACTCCCTCCGGAATAGCAAAGTTATCGGCCATACTAAAAACGAAGAAAAAGACAGATTCAGAATGGAGAGAAAAAAAACGAAGGAATTTTGCTAATGGCTTTTTGGGGAATAGCCTTTAAAATAAACTAGACTTTTCTTTGGAAAATACTTTATACTTGGTTTTGAAAATAGTTTTTCAAAAGTTTTCTAAAAACCTTTTTGTTCCTTCTCGTAAACCTGGCTCTGATACCAAATGTAACACCCCACCTCCGCCAGGGTGACTCTTGCAAGCACTCTGACTTTGGAGGGGCGTTTGAACAAGGTAAACATGCATAATGATATATCAAGGCAGAACAAGAACATATGTATATATGTAAACAGAGTAAATATCATAGATAAAACAGCGGAAGATTTTCAAACCATTTCAAAACAAGTCTGGTACAACATAATGTTAACTTTCCAAATACACAAGTCTAGATAAAAACAACATTACTGAAAAACTGAAATACATAAGTACTATCCCCAAAATAAGTGATAACCATAGCTAGCTTCATGTCAAGACCGTACATGAGCTAAAATCCCACAAGCAAGCGATCAGAAATCCAGCTAAGCTCCAATATTCCCTCCCTGAGAACCTGGGGGGGGGGGGGGGAAACGGAAGAAAAGAGGCGAAGGAAAACAGGTCAGTCAAAAAGACTGAGTAAGCCCTACTACAATCAATGGAAACTGGTAAAGTTAACTGGCATGAGAAGCAGGTATGATCATAAGGATAACAACATACTAGCATGGTGATTAACTAACAAGGTAGATAAAGGTGTCATCGCATAATCAGGTTTTAGGTTTTGCACCACAGGTGTACTAGCAAACTAACATGACTGGAATAAACAAGTATTGATCCCTTGGCCCAAGCTTTGGCCCAATAACATGAAATGACCCTAATACAAGGTCCAACCAAACGGTCTAGTCGATCGGCTCCCTAAGCCTAACTCGTCACGTGTTGGTGTCAATACGGCCCAAACATAATTGTAGTCGAACTGTGCCGGGTCCATCCTTCGGGTGTATCAAGCCCTAGGGTGCCAACCCTTGGACACCATAAACATGAGTGCACAGTCTCGATCTACTGGTACCCATGGGTGACTTCTCCAAATACAGACTACGTGCACGACCATAGTCCGTCCGGAACTTCATCGGCGTACCACCCGGCCGTCGTTTATTGGTCGCTTACCTCCAGCCCAGTAATTCGTGCCCCACACCCTAACCTAGACCCTAGGGCCATGATGATACAAACTTGGGATTACTGCTGGAGTGGACCCCCATTGCTAGGATTTTCTAGTGGGTTAAGTACGGTTTAACCCTCTTGCTAATCATGGATTAACTTGGTTAAGTGTAACGATGAGTTCACGACTTAACCCTGATTAATCTACCAAGCCCAAATTGGTTAAGTATTAAGTGGACCATGACTTAACCCTAATCACGAGGCATTAATTAATTTAATGCGCCTTAACCTCTCACATTAGACCTTGTTGTGGTTACTAGTTAAGCCGGGCGGTTCCGGGTAGCTTTACACCACAACTTGGTCTAACCTCGGGTTCAAGGTACAACATGGCCAACTTCTCACATTGGGTCCTATTGTTTGTAGCAACTAGTTAAGCCGGTCGGTTCCGGGTAGGTTTACGCTACAAACTCAACCCAACCTCGAGTTGGTCACACTTATCTTTTCTAAGTGTCATGTCCATCATGTTTCCAAAACATGTTACAAATTTTCAAGCAATTGGGTAGACCTAACTTAATAGGTAAATTCCCAATGGGTAGACCTAACTTAATAGGTAAATTCCCAAGCTTATGTTTTTATGTCTTTTAAGTTTACCCAACCCCAAACGCAATCCCATCGCTTACATATCGCAATAGCGCATAAAGGATAGAAAGAGGGAACTTGGCATAATCATGACATAAAGGTATTGAAGCCACAAGTTTAACATGGTGGCATATGAAATGTTCATATGTTCATACACTTGCATATTACATTTTTAGGCCTCAAAAGCATGCATAAAACCAAACTTGGCATATTGGTGATACATGGTGCTAAATGACATGTAGAAATGGCCATAAGTTCGCATTTAGCCTCACATGCAAGTTATCATAAGGGATATGATAACTTACATGTTGCCAAAATGCAACCTTTAGCCTAAAGCTTGAAGCTTTATGTTCACATACTCAAGATAAGCTTGCATAACATGATAACATGAACAAAATGATCATCCCAAACTTGCATAACATACTTGCATATCATAACATGGCATACTTGCATAGCATAACATGGTAAACTTGCATAACATGACATGATGAACTTGCATATCATAACATGGCAAACTTGCATAACATGATAAACTTGCATATCATAACATAACAAACTTGCATAACATGATAAACTTGCATATCATATCATAATGATCAAACACAACTTGCATCATTAACTTTAGAGTTTAAATATGAAAGTAGAATAGGGCTTACAATGCTTATGAGGACTCAAATGAGTATAGCAAATATAAGAAAGCCCTTATGCAATCAATTAAACCCCAAAATGCAAGCTTTAATAGAAAAACCCTTAAGCCAAAGTGATCAAAACCCTTGCTTTATGATGCAAATATAGAAACTTGACTTGAATGCAAGCTAATGATGCTCATACAAGCTTGAAAACACTTGTATGCATGGAAAGTCTCATAAAAATTTATTTAGGAATTTATGAAGAGAGTGGAGGCCATGAGAGGATTGATTTTGCCATAGTTTAGTTGTATGAATGAATAATGATGATTTAGGGTTAGGTTAGGGCCTTATTTATAGAGATTAGGACTAGTTTCAACCTTAGGATTAAATCCTAGTTCCAATCTCAGCCCTCAAAACCGAATCTGGCCCCCAAGCTCAACACAATCTCTAAATGGTGCACCAGGCTAAACAGCCCGGCTGGACCAAGTCGACAGCCAAGTTGACAGGGCTGTCGACTTGGGTCCAACCAAGTCGACTCCCAAGTCGACAGGGCTGTCGACTTGGGTCCAACCAAGTCGACTCCCAAGTCGACAGGGCTGTCGACTTGGGTACTCTGGCGGGAGTTTTCCCGCCCGGCCCAATCTTACCCAATTTTCCAAATTCAAACTTGAATTTGAAATCTGTTTTTTACTTTGAATTTTTCTGAAAACTTCGTTGGGCCTTAATCGGGTCATACGGACTCCGATTTTCGAAAACTCGGACTCTATTTCGCGTATTTTTCCGAGAGGAACGCAATGGCATAGCCCGTTTCCCTTGATTCAGATTTTAGAATTAAATTCTGCCTCGATTTACATTATTACAGGTTATTGAAAATACGGGTTGTTACAGTTTAGATCAACTAGTTCACAGATTAACAGACTTACAGATCTACTGGTTACAGATTAATCGGTTACAGATTGTCTAACTTTGTATTGGGCCTACAGATTCACGAAACGGGTTTATCATATTCATTGGTCCAATTGCTTTAACCTTACCCACCCAACACGTTTTAGACATCATATTTATCTCAGATTTTCATTAATTAAATATTAATGCTCAGACCTCTCACATTAGACTGACAGTTTGCGGCTTCTGGTTAGGCCGGTTGGTTCCGGGCAGGTTTCTGTCGCAAACTGAGTCTAACCTCGGGTTTCAAGCACGTTATGACTAACTTCTCACATTAGAACCTATTGTTTGCGGCCACTGGAATATGCCCGGCGGTTCCGGGCAGAATTACGCCGCAAACTCATTTTAACCTCGAGTTAGCCATGTTTATCTTTGCGGCCAATTAATTAATGATTTACCATTTTTGCCCACGTCTAATATACATGTCAGTTATTCATAGCTAATTCAGATTATGTCAATAACAGACTGAATATATCAACTTAACAGACATAGCAGATAACAGATTTAGGAGACTTAACGGATTCAGCAGATTAAGCAACTAGCAGATTTAGCAGATAACTGATTAGGCATCTCAACAGATTTAGTTTGGCATTTTCAACAGACTTAGCAGATGACAGATTTGGCAGATGAACAGATCTAGCAGACTAGGCAGTAGATTAGGCAATATAACAGAACTAGCAGATTAGGCAAATATAGCAAAACTAGCAAATTAGACAAGTATAACAGATTTAATCATTCCTTAAAGTTTCACAAACATATCTTGCCTAAATATAAATCTTGCCTAAGTTCACATGCATAAATAATAGTCATGATTCACAGTATGATCATATACCCCATGTTTGCACTAAATTTACATAGCACAGATTATGGTCATAATTTACCATATATCATATGCTTCAATTTTTATTAAACTTGCATAGTACAGAAGATCCATATATAATTTATACCAAATATAGCCATAGATTACTATGCATGTCATATATCCCAAAGGTCCCTTACTTAGGTGTTTATTTACATTAATAGATATCCTACTTTTATGTAAATCTTTATACCTAAGCCATATTCTTTTTATCTCAAATCATATGTTCAATACAGTCTATATTTATGTCCAATTATATACCTTTTTATGCCGTGTCCACAAATCATATGTTCAATACCCTTTTATGTTATAACATGTCCAGTCATATGTCTCATATTTATGTTCTAGCTACAGTCCATGTTCTTTCCTCAAATCAGTCACCTATTGGTCATGCCCAATTCATGCATCGTTCATTTTACTGTCCCAAACATTTTAGCGTATGTTAATCTCTTATGAGATTGGCTCAGGCTCGTGGTAGCCTGACTATAGAACAGAAAGAGGAAAGAGATACAGAATAAGATAAATCTAATCAGAACAGAACATATATAACCTCAGATTCAGATTTACAATTCATGTCACAATCAAAATTAGCATTTATATCGGAAAATAACTGTACTTGCCTTGGTTGGATTAAAGAAAGAACTTTAATTGTTGTAGAATCGTTGCAGAAGCTTTAATCTCTAATTTGAATTGAGTTGCTTAGGTTGATGTTTGTTAGCTTTTAGTTTTGATTTCAGCAGAGTAGCGACGCCATTTTTATTTTTATTAGAACAGAGGTAGAGTAGAAGCAGAATAAAATTGTGTGTAGAGAAGGCTAGGTCTTAGGATGTATTTATAGGTGTAAGAACTCATTTAGGCCCCTCAGATTAAACCTAGAACTCATCAGGTCCGTCCAAACACGTCATAGCCCTCAAAATCGCACACACACGCACCAGATTCGACCAGGGAGGTCGACCCCCAGGTCGACTGCCCAGTCGACCTGGTCTGGGGGGTCGACTGCCCAGTCGACTCCCCAGTCGACCTGGGTCCTGGGCGGGAAATTTCCCGCCCAGCCCGCTCCTGGGTTTGAATTTGAATTTCGAACTGTTTTTTATTCTGAAAATTCCTGAAACTTCGGAGGGTCATATCTCCCTCATACGGACTCCGATTCTTGCAAACTCGGACTCGTTTCCAAGCAGAATTCCGAGACGAACGCAATGGCGCAACCCGTTTCCCTTGATTCTTATTTTAGAAATTAATTATCCTCTGATTTGTTACTTATACGTTCACAGAAAGTACAGGGTGTTACATGCCCTTTGATTTTCGTAAGCTATTTTGTAATAGAAAAGTAACAAGATATGTTATATTCTATACTGCCTTAAGCTTGTGTTAGTCATCATTCTAATCCCTAATCCACAAGTGTGATTTATCATTTAATCTTGATTTTATATTATCCAGAACAAATATTGTAATTTACCAATTGTTGATGCTTTTAAAACTAAGATTTACAAAAATGCATAAATCAAATCAATTGAAAAAAGAGACTATAAAAACTTAGCTTTGGGGTAGAACAAAGTAAGATTTCATTATTGGCAGCAAAATGAGATTTCTTCGAAAAAACAGGAACTACTATTTCATTTATCGACAATTTATCAAACTACATAATGACTGGGCAATTTTTTTTTGAAAGATCTTAGATTTGCACGCATTTCCATCATTTCAAAGGAAAAAAAATGGTACGCAATCCATCGCAAGTTGAGTTTTATAGATTCTACGTTGACAAGGTATCCTAAGGTATTTATTGACATGCAATATTCACATCATTGTAGTATGATGCATGTTTCTTCTTTATATATACTCAACTAATAAGTTTATGTTTGTATCTTATCAGCTTAGTTTCATACCAACATCAAAAGAGTTAATGCATAATTCATTTATTGCATTAGCTTTCGCCAAATATCAAGTCATCGTTATAAATTTGTCGTGTCACGTATAACTGGTTATTTAACACAAGTGGAATTTCTCTAGTGAGTTTTTGGGTTACAGTTTGCAAATTGTGCAGCATCTATTGAAAGAAGGCCAACAATTTATGTAGCCTTTCCACTTTTATATCCACTTGGATTTTTGTTGTGCTCTCTCGTCATATAAATTAATTTATAATCTGGTGCATTCTGCTCTGCACCATATGTTGCCTTTTGTAGGCTAAATATATTACAACTTTGTTATTTTAATGTTTCCTAATATTGTGTCTGTAGTACGTTTTATAGTCGAACGTTAGACTGATTAAAGGAAATATGATGTAGTTCATGATCCTCTTGCCGGTGGCATCGGTTTGAATACCTCAGTGGCCCAACTGTTTTTTCTTTTCTATTTACATATGTTGGGTATTGACAGAGAGAAATCACTTGATGCAGATGCAAGTGGCATGACAGATGATACTTATGCATAAATCTTTGTGCAATATGATTACTCTGTAACTTAAACCTTAGAAAGTAAAAGACTAAAAAAGAACCATATTGTGCTAATTTTGTACTCAAATGAGTGTAATTGAGAAATAATATTAGCATAGAATTATTATTTAAAAATTAAGCAAGCTCATTACCAACACAACATAACCTATAGAATTCAAATTTAAAAACTATGAAAAATAATGAAATCCAAACCAAGTTGGGTTAGCACTCAATGTCCATACTCTTTTAATAGTAGCCAGCATCATTTGCCTAGTTTTTATTGTCGTTTTGGGTTTGGGATTGAAAACAAAACATACGTCTTGACAGTAAAATAAAATAACAGGGTGAATATCCAAATACACGTCTTATCTTAGGAAAATCTTATACGCTATTTGAGTTTTTACAACTAAATTTGTTCACCATCAACATGCTACATCTTGTACATAGTTAATTTGAAGTATTTAACATAGGTCAACCAAAAACAGCATGCATCGTTTTCTAATTAGCTAGTTCAGTATAATTTGTCAAACTAAGACTGCACTGGGAACACAAATTGTCTAGCTATAGTTTTAGTCATGCTAAAGAAAAAGAAAACATTATGTTTGATTTTAGTTTTAAGCAAGGCACCAAAGTAACAATGCAAATCTACGTAAAACTGACACCTTGGATTCGATACGCATAATAAAATCACCTCTAACCTGCCTAAAATCAAAAACCAACAAATATCCAATAACAAATAACATAAACCCTAAAAACGAACCACCGTGGTATCCAGTATTCATCCCTAATCTCCACAAATCACAATACTATGGTACAACCCAAATCAGAACATCCACAAAAGTCGAAAAGGACGAAATGGGTTTTTAAACACCTTGAATAAGGCGCCTCTGCACGGTTTCATTTGGATCCATGTTGCAGTCTTTAAGCATTGCGTAAATCTTCTCATCGCTGTGATTCTTCACCATTTCCTTCAGGTTTTGGATAGTTTTCTTCAGACTGTGGGGGACTGGAACTTTATAGGAAGAAGAAGCGCTCATGATTGAGATGAATAGAGAAAAGGAAGAGGCGCAAAAAAATGGAGTTGGTTATTGAGGAATAGGGCAAGACAGAAGAATTTATTTGGGTTTTGAATTTATGACTGGTCAATTTGTTTAGATTGAGTTTCATTTAAGTAATTTAAAAAAAAAACAATGAATAAAAAATATAGTTGGTGTTTATTTGAATGAAATCATGTGTTCTAAGATATGTGAGAAAAAGAGATATGGTTACAGCAGTTTGGAAAAAAATGCAGTACTGAAATTTGATATTATGGACTTGGTATATTTGTAGAAAAGGAGAGCATTGATATGCAGGTTAAATATCAACCTCCACTATAATAATTTGCTGCATCGGGAGGTTTCATATCGACTATTTGTTCGTATACTATAAGCTTGAATTTTACTTGATTTGGGTTTTGAATTTATCTTCACATCGTGCTCTAGTTTGTCAATTATATTACTTCAGCGAGGATGATGCTGCATCACTAAGCTATTTATTTTGTTGCTATCGTGTAATGATTCATTGTTACTCTGATGAGAAAATAAACCTTTAGTAGAAGTATAACTGAAACTCGTTTTAGCTTCGTTTTTAGGCGTACTTTTTCCTATTCCTTTTGGTTTCTAGTCTGCATGTATTTAGATTTGTAAATGTACTGGATTTTGGGTTTCTTTATAGCACAACTCTAAAGTTGACAAATCTCTCCTGTTTATTAGGTATTTCATGATGTAGAATCATCAAATCAGCATGTATTTAAATTTGGTACGTATACTGGGTTTTGGGATTTCTTTATAACACAACTCTAGGGTTGACAAATAATTCTCTTTATGAAAAATCAAGCATGGATATGGTCAGGTCATTTGGTCTACTTCTTTTTTTATAAGTAATATCATTAAACTAGTTAGACGGGCATGGGGCTATCCATTGGTTTCTGAAATGTATTTACTAATTTCCGTTTTGAAAACATGAATTATTAGAATAAATTTCCATGTCTAAATACGAGCTGCTGAGTGAACCAGTTTTACACATGTTTAATTTCATACATTTTCATAAAATACAGTGCAGTTTTGGAGTTCTATCCTAGATTTGTGCATGACTTTTGACTAAATTGAATTTCCAAGTGCATGTTTGAAGTACGTGGCAGTTTTAAGAGTATGCAAATTTCTAATACAATTTGTTGGCTATGATCTAAAAAACAATACCTTATAACAAGATAGTTTATATATGAAAATTTTGTATACTCGAAGCCCCGCATAGTTCAGAGCTTAATTGAACGGAAATTACTAAATACATTTCAGAAACCAATGCATAGCCCCATGTATTTCTAATAGTGACCAAGTCATAAATTTTTTAATAGTCTAACCCAATGTGATAGGCTGCTGCACTGAGGGAAATCATCCATATAAGACAGTTCAAGAAATTTATTCTCTTCTATTTCCTTAAAAACAAATGGAGACTAACATGAATAGAATTTTGTTCACCCTTTTTTTTGAAGTGTGAACAAAACACTTTGTTCCTATTGGAGGAACTGAGTGGGTCACACATGAACCCCCCTGAATTCCTCCAATAGGAACCGAGAGTTTTGTTCACACTTTGAAAAAAGTGTGAACAAAATCGGACTCGACTAACACATGACATGAATAAGTATTGATTCAATTAGATGACAGACAGGTGCATTTATTTATCATGTCATTGATAGGTATAGATGCATATAGGAAAAGTATGCAGACTAACTTATTTATTTTTACAAAGTTATCACCAATCTTGCATTTATTGATCAATTTATTTTCCCTTTCATGCTGCATATTGGTTTATTCTAACTCCATGACATTTGACAGTATCTCATTTGCTTTTGTAGGCCAAAGTACAGGCTATTGCAGTTTAAATGCCTTTCCATGCTTGTATGCAATATAGTGGTGCATGCACCCATCAGTAAGCATCTCTAACTGTTTCCTTTTAAAGCATATACGTAAGCTATTTGGTTTACGGTATGACACATAGCTATTTCTAAATTTAGCTTAGATGTATTATAGTAGATTACATCTTTATTATTTTAATGTGATATTGTAGTCAATTGCTTGTAATTGAAACATTATGATATCGTAGTCAGCTGCTCAAGGAGTAAATGGTAATAGTCTTGAGACGATGCAAGATAATGTTAATTGTGAAGAAAATCCATTGGGATGTGAAGTTGTTTGCATGGAAAATAGCATGTCTTTATTAGCGAAATGTTGGAAATTTTATGAATTATTTAAAATATGAAATAAGTTTATGATGGCTCCTATTTGTGAATATGTGAATAGTTCCATATCATGGGATTATAAGAAAGATGCAAATATTTATACTTGTTTCTAAGAAGTCATATTGGGGCATTGGGCTCCCAATGCATGTTTTGTTGTGAGGATGGAGACAATGCATCATGATCACCATACACACACGCAACCGACCGACCGGCTCGGGCTTGGGCCTTGGGCCTTGGCTATGTGGTGTAGATACTTATATTTTTAGTCCAGAAAATACTGCGTTTTTCGAACTATTTTTTAAATACAGAAAATATTTCTGAGTCGACTTTTATTTATGAAGCGGTAAACTCTTGACCCAGTATTTTCAGCAGATCCTATTTTTCTTCCTCTGCCCAGTATTTTCGATTAACCCTAATCTCCGTCTATATATTATCTTCAGTTGTAGACAAGATTATGACAGAAAAAAAAACTGTTTTCTCTTCCTCCGCCATTAAAAAAAAAAATCTTTCCGAGATTTTCGAGCAGTTAAGTTCGAAAGTGCAAATCTGCAGTGATTTGTTGTGCAAAGCAAATCAGTTATTCATTTTAGAGTGGCTGTTTTATCCTAGAGGCGGCGGCGGAAGTACGAACTGGTTTTTGTACCACCGACCAGATCGCCGAATCGTCTTTAAGAAAGCGGCCTAGTCCACGACTCAGCCATTGTTTCCCAATAATTTGAAGACGTAAAATGAAACAATGGCTTTGTCTGCTGCCCCATTCAGTCTCGGCGACCTAATCTCAAATCGCACTGCTTAAGAACAAATACAGTCAACTTGATCAGCATCTGGATCCTTGAGCCAGCGGTACGGGTCGGAGATCTGGACCCATGGTAGTTGTCGATGATGATTTATCGCGACAAACGATTGGATACTGAAGAGCTGTAATTGCCGAGCAGAGCAAATTGGACTTGCTATAGAGACTGCTCATCAAATTGCAATCGGACAGTTGCATTATTTTCCAACAAAGTTCTGCCGTAAGTGGTAGAAGGAGCTGGATAATAAAAAAGGAGTAATCACTTGGAGAATCAGACTTCATGAAGGTACATTCTATTAACGGGATTTATCCTCTATGCTGATTATGTGCAATAAAACAAATATGGAACCATGAATAGTAGATAATTTTTAAACAGGATGTTGCTCATAATTGTTAGATCTAGGAATTTTCAAGTAACACCTAAGTTAATTCCAAATTTGCTTGGAATATGAGCAGTTAAGATAAAGAAGTTTTATGTCTTCATGAAGGTATTGAGCACAAATTACACTTAGGATCGGTAGATACATTCCAAGTGATAATTTTATCTTTGGTAGTGAACTTATTATTTGAAACCAGCAATGCGTTTAAGGACATTCTGGGAGCATATGTACAATCCCAAATCAGAGAATTTGTCCGAACATGGTTCCATACTGAATTAAAATCAAAGTTTTCATTACCAATAAGCAACTAATGCTAGATATCACTGTTTTTTTATGAGATTTCCTCTGTGAGATACATAGCGTAAAGAATGCTTATGCAGATTTTGATTTTCTGACTTAGATCGAGATTGAGTTCTAAGTATCTATTAAGACTGATAAGTAAAAATGCAGAAATTAATTTTTTCTGTGATTCAATTATGTTAGTCTCTGAATTTATGAATATTTTCCTATGAGAAAATATAAATTCGCAAACATATGAACATTTAAAATAGTAAGCATCCACAACCGACCAGTAAATAATAGAATGAAATCCGCAAGGAAACCATAAACGACAGCAACAACCAAACCAAATGAATGATTCTGGACAGTTATTTTATAATACAAATTTAGAAAACCAGGTCATATGGCACAAAAGTGTCGGAACAGGCCAGACCCTGCACTGTAGGCAAACCTGACTGAGGAGCCTCTAAACGGCTATGACTACTGAGATTCACCTTGTTGGTGAATCAGAGGGTTGGTGGGTAGACATTGGTGTTTCTCGCCATGTTTGCTATGATCGTGATATATTCACAATATACACGGTTGCTGACGATCAGAAAGTGTGTTGTGAGATCCTCACACCACTTAAGCTGCAGAGACTGGTAATAATGAAAATAAAGCATATGATTGGAAAAACATTGATTCTTAAAGATGTGATGCATCTAATATGTTTGAAACATTCAAAATTGAAATCAAGCAAATAGGAAAATTAAGAGACTATATAGTGATAGAGGAACATAATACGAATCAAATTCTATTCTGGATTCTTTATGTGATATATTGTATATAAGAGAACTACAACCTATTCAGCTGAAATGAACGATACAACTGAAAAAATAGGACCTTTACCGAATTAGTAATTGTAATTTTATTAAATTTCAGTGCAGCAAAACATTTGTGGGGGGATATTTTATTGACTGTATGTTATGCTCTAAATAGAATCCCTAAATCTAAGAATAAAATTTCACCTTATGAAATTTTAAAGAATCATAAATCCAATATGTCATACTTTAGAACTTGGGGTTGCTTAGCATATGTTCGCATTCCAGACCCTAAGAGAATAAAATTGGCAAGTAAATCATACGAATGTGTATTTATAAGCTATGTTGTTAATAGCAAAGCATACGGAATTTATGACCTAAATACACATAATATATTTTGAATTTAATGATGCCAATTTTTATGAAACTAAATTTCCTTTTAAATTAAGGAATAGTGGGGGCACATCAAGTATGCCTATTAGAACAGAACTTAATAAAAGTTCTGAAGTTGAACCTAGAAGAAGTAAAAGAGCAAGAACCGTAAAAGATTTTGGTTCGGATTTTAGCGCTATTACTATAGAGGAGGATCCCTTAAACCTCCAAGAGGCCTTATCTTCATTAAACGCCGATTTCTGGCGAGAGGCTATAAATGATGAGATGGATTCTCTTGAATCCAATAAGACTTGGCATTTGGCAGATTTACCCCCTGGTTGTAAATCTATAGGCTGTAAATGGGTACTTAAAAAGAAACTAAAACCTAATGGTACTATAGATAAATACAAAGCACAACTAGTAGCTAAAGATTTTAGACAAAAAGAAAATATAGATTTCTTCGATATTTTTTCACCTGTAACTAGAATAACATCCATTCGAGTATTAATCTCACTTGCTTCCATTCATAATTTACTAATACACCAAATGGATGTTAAAACCGCTTTTTTGAATGGTGAATTAGACAAAGAAATTTATATAGACCAGTCTGAAGGATTTGTAGTACATGATCAAGAACATAAAGTATGCAAATTAGATAAATCATTATATGGTTTAAAACAAGCACCTAAACAATGGCATGAAAAATTTGATAACTTTAATCATTTCACATGGTTTTAAAGTTAATGAAAGTGACAAATGCATTTATTACAAATCTGAGAATGACATTTGCACTATTATATGCCTTTATGTAGATGACCTACTCATTTTTGGGTCAAACATTCATGCCATAAACTCAGTCAAATCCTTATTAAGTGCCAATTTTAATATGAAAGATCTAGGTGAAGTGAGTGTAATCCCTGATATTAAGATTACTAGGTCAAAAAGGGGATTTTCTTTGGATCAATCCTATTAAACTGAGAAGACTCTAAAGAAATACAATTATATTGACTGTAAACTTTCATGGACACCATATGATCCTAGTGTAAAGTTATTTAAGAACACTGGTGAGGGTGTAAAACAGTCTGATTATGAGAGCATCATTGGCAATCTTCGGGATGCCACTGATTGTACTAGACCCGACATTGCCTATGTCATGGGATTATTGTGCAAGTTTACAGTAGATCTAGTATAGAGCATTAACATGCTATTGAGAGGGTCATAAGATACCTGAAATAAACTATGAATCTTGGATTACATTATGAAAAGTTTTCAGTTGTACTTGAAGGATGTTCTGATACAGACTGAAATACTTTATCTGATGATTCTATTGTGAACAGTGGCTATATATTTAGCATTGTTGGAAGAACTTTTTTTTGGGAAATCTAAGAAACAGAATATCTTGACTCAGTATACTATAGTGACTGAGATAATAACACTAGCCACAGCTAGTGAAGAAGCAGAGAACTAAAGAAATCTGCTAGTTGAGATCCCCATAAGGGAAAAACCGACACCAGTGGTGTAATCGATTGCGATAGTACCGCGGCTATTGCAAAAAGTATAGAACCGTTATTATAACGGTAAAAGACGACGTCATAAGCACAATACTATAAAAGAACATCACATATATAGTGATGAAAAATTTGGCAGTCGTATGCACAGTATTGTTAGAAAAACAGAACCGATATTACAACGGTAAGAAATGACAGTCGTATGCACAGTATTGTTAGAGAACATCACATATAAGGTGATGGTAATTTGGTAGAACCTTTGACGAAAGGACTGTCCAGAAAGAAAGTCCTTAATAATTCTAAAAGAATGGGACTATTGCCCTGTGATTTTGGAATCACGCACAATGGTAACCCGACCTAAATGACTGGAGATCCCAAGAATAGGTTCAATGGGTAAAAACAAGTTGTGTAGTGATAGTAGATGAACATGCTAAATTTTAGATTAAGAAGCATGTATTCCTGAAGTGGTTAAAGGATGAGTTAATAAAAAACTCTTAATGAGATCTATACTCTATTTGGAGTGGAGTACCTACCTTCAGGAGTGCTCTTGATAGACTCACCTTTGTGAATGTGGAAATGTGGTCGTTTCCTATGAATTTTTGGGCAAAACTTATAGAGCGTTCACTAAACTGGGATAAACGTGCATGGCCATAAACGCACGGGCTTATTTGATTGCACTATAGAAAAGATTGTGTGTGGTTTGATGTCCGGAATAGTGTTCAAGACTACGTGTCACTCTAGTAAAAACTGAATCTTATTCACTACGCAAAGGTTCAAGTCGGATGACACCTTTGTTTATGCACAGTCTTATGTTTTTAGAAACTGCTCGATAATATTTTAAAAAAATTCAAGTGGGGGATTGTTGGAAATTTTATGAATTATTTAAAATATGAAGTAAGTTTATGATGGCTCCTATTTGTGAATAGTCCCACATCATGGGATTATAAGAAAGATGCAAGTATTTATACTTGTTTCTAAGAAGTCATGTTGGGGCATTGGGCTCCCAATGCATGCTTTGTTGTGAGGAGGGAGACCATGCATCATGATCACCACACACGCGCGACCGACCGACCGACTCGACCCTGCCTGGCCCGGCTTGGTTCGGTTCGGTTCGGGATTGGACTTGGGCCTTGGCTATGTGGTGTAGATACTTATATTTTTGGTCCAGAAAACACTACATTTTTCGAACTTTTTTTTAAATACAGAAAATATTTCTGAATCGACTTTTATTTATGAAGCGGTAAACTTTTGAACCAGTATTTCCAGCAGATCCTATTTTTCTTCCTCTGTCCAGTATTTTCGATTAACCCTAATCTCCGTCTATATATTATCTTCAGTTGTAGACGAGATTACGACAGAAAAAAAACTGTTTTCTCTTCCTCCGCCATTAAAAAAAAAAATCTTTCGGAGATTTTCGAGCAGTTAAATTCGAAAGTGCAAATCTGCACTGATTTGTTGTGCAAAGCAAATTAGTTATTCATTTTAGAGAGGCTATTTTATCGTAGAGGCGGCGGCGGAAGTACGAACTGGTTTTTGCACCACCGACCAGATCGCCAAATCGCCTTCAAGAAAGCAACCTAGTCCGCGACTCAGCCATTGTTTCCCAACAACAAATGACTCTGAAACAATAAAAGGGAAGGAACATGTTAAGGATAATGATTCTGCAAAAATGGTGATTAATACTGACATTGCAATTGAAATTTTCAATTGAATGAAGTTGAAAATTTTGAGTATGTTGAGAACTCTCATTCTTTGTACGTGAAAGTGAATTACAAAAGAAAAGAATATGAACGACTGGAAAGACTAAACCAGCAACTTGTGATAGTGTAATAGATACAAAACTAGTTGCAGTTGATCATGATGTGAAGATTCAATAGTTACCTCTAGCCAATGAAATTAATCAAAGGAAAAAAGGGCATGTTGGTGGTTTTAGTGAGAGGGAGTGGAAGTTTGGATTGTATAGTTTGGTGGTGTAGTTTGCTGAAATGAAGCGGATGGCAAATTTGAGGTAGTGCGTTGGTTGGCTTGTGCAGTTTGTGATTGTAGAAGCATAAGTTTTGATTGTTTGATCATAGACGAAGAAGAAGTTGTGGATTGTGGCAATGGCAGTTAGGCTACGGATAATCTCTGTTTGAGGAGGCTGATTTTGATGAAGAAATTGGTTGTGAGGATGGAAGTGGAGAAAGGTGTTGTGTATGTGAGGATGTGAGAGGGATGCAATTTTGATGTGATGACAGTTTTGGGGATGAAGCCGTGAAGAGATGATGAAATGGTATGGAATCGGAGGGGGGATTGCTTGAGGCAGAGAGGGTTTTGGTAATTGGGAAATAAACATAGAAGAAAGCAACAGGCAGAAGTGTTAAACGTAATGCAAATGTTGTGAACGTAGCTGTGTGATGCACTGTAACAAAACAGAATTCAGTTAGAAACAGTGAGCTGATATGATGTGTAAACAGAAATGTGAAACTTTGTGAAATGGAATGTGAAACTTTGTGAAATAAAACAAAATGTTGATATTTTTTCGTATTTTTTTTTTCAAGATGAAAGCATCACTATCCATGATCAAGGCATTGCATAATATTTTGGTCTACAATGGTTAGTCAACTTCAATGAATGATATTCTATCGTTGAACGTTGTAATTTCGAAACTTGTGAAGTTTGGTCTTTGGGTTGAATCTATAAAAAATATTTGATTTAATGATCTTTCTTTTGTGATATTATGTTAAATTTTCAAATTTCTGTATTGAGTATGAAAATTAAATGAATTTATATCGCAGGTGAGCCCACAAAAGTAACATTTTTTATAAAATAAGATATGCGAATTCGCAACGGCTACAAACCGTTGCAAAATAAAAAATAGTAACGGTTTGAGCAGTTGTAAAATCAAAATTCGCAACGGCTTTAAGCCGTTGCAAAATATAATTTAGCAACGGCTAAAGGCCATTACAATTTTTTTGCAACTCCTGATTATGCAACGGGTCATTGCCGTTGCTAAATGATTTTGCAACGGCTCAAAGCCGTTGCTAAAAAGCATTTCTGGTGTAGTAAAGGAGAACTAGATGCAGCCTCTGCCTAGATTAAAATAGCCTATATTTCTACAACAACAAGAGTTAGACAAATTCAGAGATCTATGCTTCAACATCTACAACTATTCTTCTGTCTCTCAGATCTATTCTCTGTGAGTCTACGTTATTTTTAGATAAAAATAATTAAAATGCAATCTTGACATGCCTATGAATTAGATCTAAGCTTGTGACTATTGGAATCATGCCAGATATGCTATATTTATATATCTACTACACTGATTAGATCTCATCATTCCTGTTTATAATCATGACATCATGCATAATCAGTCCTGTTGTTACATGTTCATCAGATATGTTCTTATATGCCTATTTCTGTTCATCAGATCTGTTCCAATATGCCTATATCTGTTCATCAGATCTGTTCTTATATGCCTATTTCTGTTCATCAGATCTGTTCTTATATGCCTATATCCGTTCATTAGATCTGTTCTTATATGCCTATTTCTATTACTGTTGGTTTTATGCCTATTCCGTCCTTCTCACTCTGTCGTTCCCTTTTTATTTTTATAGCCAGGCTACTTTCGAGCCTAAGCTGATATCGCTGAAATATGCGTACGAATGAAAATGGGTTAAATTGGGAATGTTTGGAAATAGTAATTTGGGGACATAACTTGTACTTTGAATCACGATTGGGATCCGGAGGCATAAACTATATTGTGAATTTGGACTAAAAATTGGGGCATGATTTATATAGTAAATTATGACTTGTGGTTTGGGACATAAAAATCTATAGGCTTAATTTAAGATTAAGCGAAACATGTTATTGGAACTGTAAAGAATCTGTGAAGCTTGTTTAATCCATTAAAATTGGGGCATAACTTGTATTGGGAAATTCGGGGCATAACTTGAATTGAAAGCATGAATATGGATTTGGGGCATAAGCCAAACTGTGATTAAAGATCTTAATTTGGGTTACATGATGAATATGACTTGGGAAAGGGGCATGAATATGACTTGGGAAAGGGGCATGAAAACCTATAATGAAATAGGAATACTTGTTAATGAATGAAGATGCCTAGAATTACAGTAATTAGAAAACTGTAACCACACTTAGACACGATGTTAGATTACACTTGTGGTGGAAGTCTGCCCGGACCCGACCGACATATCCAACGACCACAAGTGGTGAATATAATGTGAGGGGACTAAGTTCATAACACATGACGGTGCTAAGACACGAGGTTATGTCTGACTTGTGGAAGAAATCTACTCGGACTCGACCGGCATATCCAGCATCCATAAGTGGTTGACTTGATGTGGGAGGTTCAGCGCATTATAACCGTAAATGAATGCATGGTAATGAACTTGTAATACTTGACCTGTTTAAATCCATAAGGATTTTATGAGCCTATCAAATTTGTTGGGCTTATATGGACCCTTAACATGTAAAGTTTAACCTGTAAATCTATAGGGGGTTATGTGAATTTGTTAAATCTGATAGGCATAACCTGTCAAAATCCTAGTTAGTTGGAGGACACAAGATCTTTAAGGGTTGGCTTGTGTCATCGGTTGTGTGGGACTCATATCAGTTAGTAACCCATTTTGGTATTAAAGGGGGACCACGCACTAGGTAGGGGTCAGGGCACGCTTACTGAATTGATTGTAAGAGGTTCTTCTGAGAGGAGGTGTGTACTGACGCGTTCCAACGGACTCATATGCGTGCATGAGTACGGCCTGCATCTGGGAAAATAAGTCATTATAGCACTAGTAAATAGGCATGTGTCGTTCTGTAGGTTGCTACTTTAGGAAGTAATACACCCTACTGTGGGGCCGACACAGGGTATTTACGGGATAGGGAGCCGATCAATTGGGGGTAGTAAATAGGGTATATCTAGTCCTATTTGTTTCTGTGGGGAACCTATGTTTCTGTCTGGGCTAACACCCATAATTTCGTTTTAAGTACAGGTTAATTCTATATGGGTTAAA
Source organism: Allium sativum (assembly GCA_030737875.1). Lineage (NCBI taxonomy): Eukaryota > Viridiplantae > Streptophyta > Magnoliopsida > Asparagales > Amaryllidaceae > Allium > Allium sativum. The sequence continues at coordinate 91,051,507 of CM060920.1, forward strand.
TCCCGTTACTAAAGTACATCTAAAACTACCATTATATTTCTGTTGGGATCATCCTGCTTCTGTTAAGTAATTAGGGAGTATGTAATCCTGTTACATATCTGTTGTACTAGTATTGATGCGGAGAAAGTAAAGTGTTAGGGAAGCACTATTTATTTTATCATGTTTGCCTTGTCGTACCTGCCTTTTATGTTGTTGTCTCTCTTATCCACTTTATATACCTATCATGATACTTTTACTTATTTATATGCTAAAAGTAACTGGACTCGCTAGACTCTATGTCTGACCCATTTTGTTTCCTCTTCTTTCTCTTCCGTCCCCCCTTCCCCAGGTTCTCAGGGTAGGAATACTCAAGCTTAACCAGTATTCTTCTTTCATCCGCTTGGAGCTGCTTAGATGTATTGCTCGAGCTCTTATCCTTTCTACTATGGCTATGTTTTTGTTTGGGGAATCATGTTTCTTTATTTATTGTACTCTTATATTTTAAGTACAAGACAGAAATGTTTAAGATAATGTACTGGGTTTATGTATTTTCAGACTCATGATGTTTTGAACCATGAAGTTATGCTTTATGATTAATAAAAGTTTTTAATTCCGCTGCTATTTTATATATGTCTTGTAATTTTTCTGTTTCTGTTTACCTATAACGCTTCATGAAACTTAATGCATTCTCTTAATGAGTGACATTAACGGACGTGGGGTGTCACACTTGGTATCAAGGCTAAAGGTTACCAAATCGGATAAAGTTTTTGAAAATTATTTTCAAAAATGTTTGAAAAAAGAAAGCATTTTCAAAACGAAAAGTTTGTTTTGAAAAACATATTCCCCAAAGCCATATGTAATATCTTTCGATCCTTCATCTGAATCCCTTTCCTTTCCGTTTCAGCATGTCTGGGGAACCTAATATTCCTGAGGGCGTTACGACACCAGGCTGGTTTCGCAGGTATCTAGAGTCCACGGTGCCTGCCGGTGGTCAAGCAGAAGTTCCTCCCCAAGCTGCACTCGTCGTTCCTCCTCCTCCTCCTCTGCGTGCAGATAATTTCTCTAAGATCTGCAAAGATTTCTGTGCTATGGGTGGAAAGCCATTCCGAGGAACCGAAACATTCGTAGAGCCAAGGAATTGGCTCAAAGAAACGGAGGATTTGTTTGGAATTTTCGAAGTGGACGATCATAGGAAGATTCAGTTAGCCGTGTCGCTACTGAAAGACGAGGCTTCATTGGGAGGTGATGCAAGCTGGGCGTCCAGTGGAGACTTGGGATGATTTTCGGCAAAGGTTTGAAATGAAGTTTCTTTCTCAAGCGGAGAAAAGCATGCAAATGGAAAGGTTTCCGGAACTCAAGCAAGGAGGAATGACTGTCAAAGAATATGTTAAGAAATTTAACTAACTAGCGAGGTTTAGGTTGGAGCTAGTAGATACCCTGCATAAGAAAGCTTTGTGGTTTGTTAAAGGACTAAATGGACCCCTCCATGGGTTAGCTATGTACTATATCCCAATGGGAGCAACTTTTGAAAGGCTCGTTGATATGGCATTAATGCATGAGGAAGATAAAGATGAAAAGGAAGTTAAGGTTAAGGAAACACAAAAGAAGAAAGTGTGGCCTAAGAAATAACAATAACAAGAGGGCGGAAAGCATGACAAAGCTCAAGGCAAAAGGAAATGTCATAGTTGCAGGAACGTGGGTCATTTGGTTAAAGACTGCAGAAAAAGGAAAAAGCTTGCTTCAATTGTGGTGAATTCGGACACTATACTAGGAAGCGCCCGAAGAAGCAAGGACAGGGCCAAAGGGCAAGAACTTCTGGAGGGCAGATGCATGCTTTCGAGGCCAGTGTGCCGGATAGAGGTATGAAAGTTTCTATTGAAAGTTTGATTTCTCTTTCTTATCATCCAGTTAGGAATTTTTCGATTCTTGCGCTTCTCACTCTTTTATATCTGATTTTGTAGTTGAGTCTCTGCACCTTAGTACATGTATGGTTTTGGATCCCATTGTTGTCTCAAACCCCATTGGTGGTACGGCTCATCTGTCTATGACTTGTCGGGGTTCGAGAATATCTGTGTTAGGCGTCAAGTTTGAGTGCGATGCATATGTACTTGATTTTATGGGATACTATTTGATTCTAGGGATGGATTGGCTAGCCATGTATGGTGCCATTATAGATTGTTATAGGAGGGTCGTTAAATTTCTGACTTGCCGTGGGAAGACCCTCGAGATTTATAGTGACCCAAGAGGGTCTAGCATGCTCAGATTTTTAGAATCACTTGATGCTTCTGTCGATGATTTTCGATCTGTACCTATAGTTTGTGAGTATCCAGATATTTTTAAGGAGGTGAGGGACTTACCTCCGAGGCACGAGAATGATTTCTGAATATACTTGGTAGATAATGCGAAACCAGTCGCACTACCTGTGTGCCACATGACTCCTAAGAAAAGGGGAGCTCAACAAACAAGTAGAGGAGTTACTTGAAAAGGTGTTGGTTAGGCGAAGGATATCAGAATGGGGTGCTCCGATCGTCTTTGCAACTAAGGCGTACAACTCGCTTCGCTTATGTGTGGATATTCATGATGTTTTTCCACATTTCTTATTTATGGAAGTGTCTGTACGATACAGCAGAGGTAGTTGAGCCGACCATGCTTGAGGAAGTAGAGGTAGAATGGGAGGCGACAATTAAACGAGTTCCTAACCGTATACTTGGATCAGAGGTTAAGGAACTGCGCAATAGAGAGGTTAAGTTAATAAAAGTGCAATGGGGAGAAGACATAGATGATGTGACTTGGGAGACTAAAGACAAGGATCGCGCTTCATACCCTTTCCTTTTTGGAACTATGTTCTTAACTTCCTTTTCCAAGCTTTTATTCATACTTGCTTCTATCATTTAGGTATATCCTATCGATCGAATCTTCGACCTTTAGGTAGGAATCCCATGGATGTAAACATGTGTTTTGAGACATGTTATGTTTGATGGATGCAAGTGGACGCAAGTATTAGCTAGTGGTTGCTCGTGGATTTATATACATACACATTAGACACTAGATCGGCTCAATCACTCTCATGCTGCATATGGCTGTGTGTGCATTTTTTTCTTTTAATGGATGAAAGTGAGTGTATCATCATACGGATGTTGCATTTGGGCGGATGATTGTGCACACATATAGAACTTACATGTTATAATAGGATTATTTGCATACATGTTGGATTCATGACATTAACATATATTGCATTAAGGAGGTCGACTGAATCAGTAAGCCGCCTGATCTTCGCATTAGAATTGGGACATATACACACACCTTTGCATATGTTCATATAAGCATTAGAAGTCTTTAAGGATAATGGATGCATGTGATTGGTGGATGAGTAGATAGGTGATGGATGGCAGGATATACATTCTTCTTAACTTGGAGATTTCGAGAACGAAATCCTTTGAGTAGGGGAGAATGTAACAACCCGTATTTTAACAAACACTAAAAGATGATAAATTAAAGAATAATTAATTTAATATTCCGAACTAAGTGAAACGGATTGCGCCATTGCGTTCATCTCGGAATTTTGGTCAAATAGACACTTGCTTTGCGTAAAATGGACATCGTATGAAGAAGTTATTAAGCCCGTAAGTTTGTATACGCACAAGAGAGTTATATATATAAAAACAAATCAAAAAAAAAAAATCAAATCAGCGAAGCAGAAGCCCCAGAAGCAGAACCGACCGTTTATGGGGGTCGACCCAAGACCCCGCTGGGTCAACCCAGGGTCTCGGGTTGACACAGGGGTCAACCCAGGCTCTTTGGGGTCGACCCATGGGTTGACCCCGGTGTCGACACCCAAAGGGGGGTCAACCCCCATACAGATCTGGGTAGAATTCAGTTTTCGCACGTGGACTCCTTTCTTGACAAGATTCATTAACCCTAGGCTATAAATAAGACCCCATTCTTAGTGTTTTATTCATTCTAAAACAAAGGAGAACTAGATGTTGCCTCTGCCTAGACTAAAATAGCCTATATTTCTACAACAACAAGAGTTAGACAAATTCAGAGATCTGTGCTTCAACATCTACAACTATTCTTTTGTCCCTTAGATCTATTCTCTATTGAGTCTATGTTATTTTTAGATAAAAATAATTAAAATGCAATCTTGACTTGCCTATGAATTAGATCTAAGCCTGTTACTATTGGAATCATATCAGATATTCTATATTTCTATATCTAATTCACTGATTAGATCTCATCATGCCTGTTTATGATCATGACACCATGCATAATCAGTCTTGTTATTACATGTTCATCAGATCTGTTCTTATATGCCTATTTCTGTTCATCAGATCTGTTCTTATATGCCTATATCTGTTTATTAGAAATGTTCTTATATGCCCATTTTTGTTCATCGGATCTGTTCTTATATGCTTATATCTGTTCATCTGATCTGTTCTTATATGCCTATTTCTGCTATCATATGCCCATTTTTGTTACTATTGGTTTTATGCCTATTATGTCCTTCACTCTCTCATTCCTTTTTTATTTTTATAGCCAGGCTACTTTCGAGCCTAGGCCGATATGCGAAATATGCGTACGAATGAAATTGGGTTAAATTGGGAATGATTGGAAATGGTAATTTGGGGACATAACTTGTACTTTGAATCACGATTGGAATCGGGGGCATAAACTATATTGTGAAATTGGACTAAAAATTAGGGCATGATTTATATGGTAAATTATGACTTATGGCTTGGGACATAAAAATCTATATGCTTAATTTAAGATTAAGCGAAATATGTTATTGGAGCTGTAAAGAACCTGTGAAGCTTGTTTAATTCGTTAAAATTAAGGAATAACTTGTATTGTGAAATTTGGAGCAGAACTTGAATTGAAAGCATGAATATGGATTTGGGGCATAAGCCAAATTGTGAATAAAGATCTTAATTTTGATATATAACACATGATGAATATGACTTGGGAAAAGGGCATGAAAACCTTTGATGAAATATGAATACTTGTTAATGAACGAAGATGCCTAGAATTTCAGTAATTTAAAAACTGTAACCGCGCTTAGACACGGGATTACATTACACTTGTGGTGGAAGTCTGCCCGGACCCAACTGGCATATCCATCGACCACAAGTGATGAATCTAATGTGAGGGGTCTAAGTGCAAAAACACGTGATAGTGCTAAGATATGAGGTTAAGTCCGACTTGTGGAAGAAGTCTACCCAGACCCAACTGGCATATCCAACATTCACAAGTGGTAGACTTAATGTGGGAAGTCTAGCGCATTCACTACACCATAATGGCCATTTAGCAACTCTTATTTTTTTTCAACTGCCAACACTTATATGAGTTGTAGACTAGTGACACAAATATGTGTTGTGGTAGCAAAAATGTGCCAACACTTCTATGTGTTGTTATGCTTGATCAACTCTTCTTTTCTAAGTGCAAAAGGCTAAGTTGCCAAACATAACCCTAATCGGATGCTCAACGCTTATTCCTCAACACTTATTCCTTCCAAGCCGCAACATAAGCAAATAAACGGAATGGACTTTGAAGAATTGAAATAAGCGGCTACCCTCTCAAATCAGTATTAGCCTCTCAAATCCTCTCTCCATTACTTCGAATTAGGGCTTCTAGGAATTGGGGCTTCTAGGAATCACGACGACTTCTAGGAATCACGATACGAGGTAAAAACAATGGTATGATGGTAGCAGGTATTCAGAAATATTGTTAATCCATTTGGGATCGGAATTACTTCTCTGCAAACTACTATATATTTCACCTGACAATTGTATCATACCATGAATCGGTTTGTTTATGTTTTGGTTGATTTCTGATTATTCTGAATTTGTTTCGTTTAAGGCATACATTTGGGATTTATACGGTAATAAAAAGCACACTTTAATGAATTTAGAGCTAATAAACTAAGCTGTGTTTGATTTGGATTTTAGAGCTAGAGCTATCTAAGTCACAACAAACAAGGGCTTTGTTTTTTCAGCGCCTTGGTATTATGCTCGTTGAAGTGTAACAATGGAAAATATTGTTACTATATATGCTCTTGTTTATCGGTATACATGCAAGAGCTTTGTTACTATGCTCGTAGAGGTGTAATAATGGAAATCCAAGATAGACAAGTAATTTTTAAAAGGGAGTAGGATATTCTGATTTTAATTACTCATTTGTTTATGTTTGGAAAACTAACAAAAAGTGCAGTTATTTTGTGTATAACCCGACTGAAGTAACATTCCAATAAAAACGATAATTAACAAAGCTATGGTATTTGATGAGGACTCGTTACCTATCAATGCCATCATTTTTGATAGTGATATGAAATAATTCATATCGTTAGTAACATCTAATTTGGACCGCATCTAAACTAGGTTATTGTCTTCTGTGCCGGATCTATCCTTGTACATATAGAAACAGATGAAATTACTCTACCTCATTTCTTATGCTAAAAAATATACGGATGTTCTTTTGGACAAATTATTATTTTTTGTTTCACAATTTCTAAAATTACCATTTTAGATGCTGAGTTGAAACATTGTATCAGACCATCATTTTGATCTTAAGCCTAGATTTTTTAATCCTTTTTAAAGTTGTCTTCTTTTCAAAATCTAGGAGCATGTTGCTTTAGGTATTCCTGTTGTTTTAATGAATATGTTTGCATATTTGTCCTTGTTTGGATCCACATATCACAAGTAGGTAAAGGAACAAAAAAGACGAAATTTATTGCGGACCAATGCTTTTATTTAAGGAGTGTTGAGGCTCAGTAAAACTGAAACTCGACTTAGTAAAACTGAGCCCCTTTACTGAGTGTCGGGGCCTCGAGGCCCCATAAAGTGAGCCTCGCCATTTAGAAAAACTGAGCTCCAATGCCCTGATGCTTAGTAATGGGGCTAAGTTTTACTAAGCCTCGATCCAAAAGAATTTACATTATTCATTACAGGTTTGTAATTTATGCCTTGATCATATAGATATGCAGCTCAGTTTCCTTATGTCTCGATCATATAGATCAACATCCCAGTTCCATCATATGAGGATCAATGATAAATTTTATTCACTATAATTTCCTTTTCCTTGGTAGTCATTCTGTTTATTTTATGGCTTCGGTCTTCGAACATTTTTTAAGGATATACTTGCCGCATTTAGACAACAAACTTGAGTATGTTCTTATGTCTTAATATGCAAACTGACAAATTTCAAAGTTGAAAATAGGGAACGGTGTTTAGAGTATTCAGCTTGTTATTATCATGTATATAACTTGTAGATGTATGAATTCTTAGATATGGTACAGTACAATTGGACAATATATAAGTAACAGTATTTTCATTATGGCCATTTGCTGATGTTATTTTCTCGTAGAGGTGTAATAATGGAAAATATTTTCTAAGTGATTCCTATCCATTTGCTGATGTTATTTACTGCCTCTGCGTTCCCTTGTCATAGGACTCTTGTTAGGAAAATGACCAGGTTGACCCCCACCCCAAAAAAGGCTAGTGTTGCCAGTCCTTGATTAACAAGAATGAGATAAGCAGCTAACCATCCACCAGTTTTGTTTTTGGATGCTGGTTTGCCTTTGAAATCCACAGAGCCATACATTGTACAACACTCATCATCATAGCTTGATTTTTCTACACTTCCTCTTTTTGTTACCGACATTTCCTTCTGCATTGATTTCATCATTTCATACTTTGCACTTAACTTAAAGTAATGCATGCATAATGTATATATGTAAAATTATATTACAGTTTCAGTCCTTAATATTTGATACACTGGTAGAAAGTAAATATGTAAACCTATAACCTGTCTAGGTACTCACCATTTGAATTCTTTCAGGGCTTGCCATTGCATGAACTTACTAAAAGAAGGGAAAATAGCAGAAGGGTAGATTATATGAAAATTGAAGGAGCAAGAGTAGTGTATTTATAGAAGCGAAGGAAGCAGAGAATGAATAGAACAAGTCAGTGTATTACTGTCAAATCAGAACCGAAATGTCATAATAAAAACAAACAAGAAAAGTCTGAAAAGAAGGGGCTCAGAAGGTAAATGATTTACAGTTGGATCCATGCATGCATGCTTAAAACCAAAGGTGTCGACATCAATATTGTAAGTTTGTCCCTTCACTCCCTATATTCGAATCATATTATAGGAATGCCTTCAGATTGGCAAATAGATATATAGTTAATTTATGTCACTATATGTTTGACCTTAACATAAGCAATAATTGCCTGGTATAACCCTCTTTAGAATTAAGAAAATTACAAGAATTATGGAAAACTATTTGACAACAAGTAGAATAAATTAACAATTCTACCATCCAGTGATATCATTAACCATTATTTAATGGTGGTAATAATGCATGTAGGAAGAAAACTATTAAAAGATCTTCATGTGGGTAGAATGCATGACTCATTTTCTTTCTGATTACCATTGTTTCATGTGTGCCTCTCAATGATATCATTAACCGTTCTTTCCGATTACCATTGTAAGCTTCCTGCAAGCACACAAGCTTGCAACATCAAGCATTGGCTTGAGCTTGAGTTTGCTTCAGCTTGCTGCAAGCAAGCTTCCTGAAGCAAGCTGCAGGCAAGCTTGCCAAAACAAGCTACAAGAAAGCAAGCTTGCTTTAGCAGGCAAGCTTATGCTTGCTGCATCAGGTAGGAAATTCTCAGTTCAGTTTTCAGTATGCAAAACTGAGTTGCAACTCGGTTTTCGAACTGAGTTGCAACTCAGTATGCAAAACTGAGTTTCAACTCGGTTTTCAAACTGAGTTGCAACTCGGTTTGTAAAACTGAGTCGCAACTCAGTTTGAAAACCGAGTTGCAACTCAGTCTTGCATACTGAATTGCAAGCTCAGTTCACAAACTGAGTTGCAATTCAGTATGCAAATCTGAGTTGCAACTCGGTTTTCAAACTAAGTTGAAACTCAGTTTCAAACTCAGTTCGGAAACTGAGTTGCAATTGGTTGAAATCTTTGCACAAAATGTTGTTTGCTGAAAGGAGCACCTAACTGTATATTGAATATGCAGCCAGTGTATGCATGACTATTGTTGTTTGCAACGAGGACCAAACTCAGTTCTGACTAATTCAATGAAGGTACATTAAACTTCTTTTTTTTAGCAACTATGTTCCATTATATTGTAATAAAATTATGGATGCTTTTGAATTTTCATATATTGCCAGTTCTTAGATTATTTCCGTTGTACAAGTTGATTGAGATCAACAACGCTATCGAAATTTCTTTTTTAACTTCTTACAATAGCATGTATAAGAGTTGATACATAGTGTTCATATATTCCCTTTTAATGATGAAGGATGATTATAAATTAAGGTTTTGCATCTTATTGAAAAATTATGAATAAGTACATATCTGGTTATCACTTAACAGGTTGATAAAAATGCCTTTCTAACTCCTGACACATTCATTTTTTTGTATGAAGAAGCAACTATTGCATGTATTGACAGTTTCTTCAACGACATGGAATAATAACTCAAGTGAGATAGTGCAAAGTATTGGGAAAGTTGTTTACATAACAGAAGTTTTAGATTTGGAAGCGCCGATTTACAATGGTCCTCAAAACAAACATTACAAGCTTTGTGAATTTTCGGATGGAGGCTATGTGATATGGTTCACGTTTTGCCTTCGCGGTATCTAAAATTCTATGTATCTTTAGTAAAACTTCGTATTACTTTTTATAATTTGAACGTTATGGTATTCTAAAATTGGAAGCATGTAGCAAATATTTGAATATTATGGGAATGTGATATTGTTGAATTTGAAATATGGAAGTGTACTAAATCTTATATTGAATTGATATGTTGAAGTATATATGTGATTGGAAATCATAAAGGCATGTTATACTCATTTGTTTTATGATTTTTAATATTAATTGTGCATTTATTAGTGTTAACAATGAATATGTTTGTAAGTGTTAGAAATGAATGTGTTTGTAACTCTTATAAGTGTTACCATATATTATGGATACAACATTTATAAGTGTTAGCAATGAATATGTTTGTTACTCTTATAAGTGTTGCCATATCTTATGGTTCCAACATTTATAAGTGTTAGCAATGAATATGTTTGTAACTCTTATAAGTGTTGCCATATCTTATGGTTCCAACATTTATAAGTGTTAGCAATGAATTTGTTTGTTACACTTATAAGTGTTAGCAATGAATATGTTTGTAACACCTATAAGTGTTAGCCGGTACTCTATTTGTAACACCTATAAGTGTTACAGGAAATACGTCACAGGTCGTTGGTGACACTTAAGTGTTACAGAAATTATTTGTAACACGTGTACTTGTTGGGAATCCACTGTTTTGGTGTAGTGTTATAACCATAAATGAATGTATGGTAATGAACTTGTAATACTTAACCTGTTTTAATCCATAAGGATTGTATGAGCCTGTAAAACTATGGGGTTAAGTAAACCTATTAAGTATGTAGGGTTAAGTAAGCCTGTTAAATCAGTGGGGTTAAGTAAGCCTGTTAAATCTGTGGGGTTAAGTAAACCTGTTAAATCTGTGGGGTTTAGTAAACCTATTAAATCCGTGGGGATTATATGAACCTGTTTATTTAGAAAGCTTAACCTGTTAAGTCTATTGGGGTTATATGGACCCGTTCACTTGTAAAGTTTAACCCGTAAATCTGTAAGGGGTTATGTGAATCTGTTAAATCTGATAGGCATAACCTATCAAAATCCTAGTTAGTTGGGGTCACAAGATCTGTAAGGGTTGGCTTGGGTCATCTGTTGTGTGGGACCTATATTAGTCAGTAATCCATTCTTGTAATAAAGGGGGCCCCACACTAGGTAGGGGTCAGGGCACTCTTACTGAACTGATTGTAAGAGGTTCATCTGAAAGGAGGTGTGTACTAGCGTGTTCCAACGGACTCATGTGTGTGCATGAGTACGGCCTGCATCTGGGAAAATAGGTCGGTGTAGCACCAGTAAAAAGGTTTGTCTCCTTCTATAGGTTGCCACTTTAGGAAGTAGTACACCCTATTGTGGGTTCGACACAGGGTATTTATGGGATAGGGAGCCGATCGATTGGGGGGTAGTAAATAGGGTACATCTAGTCCTGTCTGTTTCTGTGGCGTACTTGTGTTTCTATCTGGGCTAACACCCATAATTTCTGTTTAGGTACCAGTTAATTCTATTTGGGTTAAAACCCGTTACTAAGTACATCTAAAACTACCATTATATTTCTGTTGGGATCATCCTGCTTCTTTTAAGTAATTAGGGAATATGTAATCCTGTTACATATCTGTTGTACTAGTATTGATGCAGAGAAAGTAAAGTGTTAGGGAAGCGCTATTTACTCTATCATGTTTACCTTATCGTACCTGCCTTTTATGTTGTTGTCTCTCTTATCCACTTTATATGCCTATCATTATACTTCTACTTGTTTATATGCTAAAAGTAACTGGACTCGCTAGACTTTATGTCTGACCCATTTTGTTTCCTCTTCTTTCTCTTCCATCCCCCCCTAAGGTTCTCAGGGTGGAAATACTCAAGCTTGACCAGGATTCGGCTTTCATCCGCTTAGAGATGCTTAGATGTATTGCCTGAGCTCTTATCATTTCTACTATGGCTATGTTTTTTTTGGGGGAATCATGTGTAACGGCCTGGGAAATTTACGATCCTCATTATCAACATAGAACATCATATCGACTAATCAAGCACCAGAAAATACCAGATCATTAATAGAAAGAAGTTAGAGGGTAAGAAATACAAAGCAAGAAAGTTAGAATAAAAGTTAAAGAAGATCACAACAAATCAAAATCAAAGTAACACGAATCTCATAGCGGAATGAATAAAATATAGTATACAACATAACTTCAAAATACAAATCCGTCATTTGTATATACATACCATCATTTGAGCACATCACTTGCATCACAGCGAAAATAAACAATTGCTAAAAAAATGCTGCTGAAGCCTCCTTCTCCAAGCTCCTTCTAGTACATCTGTAAATTCCAACTACTTGACTGCCCGTACAAATTTGGGCACCCAAGAGTTTAGGGTAAAAAAAAAACTCTGGGTCAGTCATGGGACTGGTGTGAGTAAACAATTTAAAACACTTTGAGAAAATAAACGATATCTCATAAGACCACGCCGTATATCACGAAATGGTTTTTTTCCTTATGAGAATCCAAAACACTTGATTTAACATTCAAGATCCTTGTGCAAGAAACGATAATCTTTATATCAAAACTCTTTTGATATTATAATAGTGTCTATCAACCACGACTAAATATTCATCTAGCAGAATGCCGTCGTCTCACATTCCACATACATAATATATAATTAAAATCTGCGGGTGCTTATTGGGTAATGGATTCCAACTGGCAAGGTATGAGACCACTTTCCGAAAGTGTATCACTACAGAGTAATACCCCGGGTTCAACAAGAACATCTTGTAACCCAGGCTAAACATGACCGGTCACTCATTTCGCTTGAGTGTACCGAATGTATTATCACCAGCGGTTGGGATCAGCAATCGTTTCCCAAAAGGGAAAGCATCAAAATAGGTTAAAGAAGTAAGTGAAATTTCTCTAATCAGGTGACTATACACCCTAATTGGGAGCTATCCACTTAGCCATGCGACCTACCCGATTTTATACCATTCCTCGGTTGTGAGGCTTGAGGTCATAACGTATAGATCACACCTTTATTTAATTTGAATGTCACATCATCATACCCGCCAAATCACAAATTGATTTCCCCAAAAATACTAGGTATACAGCTAATAGAAACGAATTCCTCCGCCACCAAACATAAATACATTTGAAGAGATCAACTTACGCGATCTATTAAATATACTCTGTCAGACAATCTTCCATACAGGTTGTCCTGGGACTAGACAAACAGAAGGCACTATTCTGTAAACCTATCTTAGGCAATTTCTACTTAGGATTGTCCAAAACAGCCCTTGCATAAACTCTGTCTTCAATTATCTTCATTATATTTGATTCGCAATGCTAATGCCCATACGGAGTGGTTTTCAGATAATAAATCTAATCTCGGTCTCTCCGTATTGACGACGGAAAAATGGTCGAAACTTTGATAGTCCGTTTTTAACTATCAAAGGAAACATCCATACATACAACGATCTTATTTCCAAATGGAAATTTTATCGACCAACCATTAATCAACATTTTCCCTTAAAATTATTTTATCATTAATTTATTCGTTTCCCATTTCCATATATTTATAAATTCTTATTTTCTAAATTTAGAAATATACGTTTATTAATCATTGGAAAACATTTCCATCTCTTATCCATGCATCACTAACTTCTCACATCTATCAGTGTCTAACTAAAAACTAGAAAGAGAACAATTCTTTGTATGTCAACCCCGAAGGTCGAAACTAACATCAGATCGATATCCAGGCAATTGTTCCACTTAACTAATCTCAAATCAGTTTCTAATTTCCTTAACACCCTTCAAATCTTCTTATCAAATAGTTGCTTAAGTAACTATTAGATTCAGTTTACGAATCCAATTCTTTTATGAAAAATATTGGTTATAACGATAGCTTTATAATCCCTACTTCCGAAATATCTAACTTTAAATAAAACCTTTATACCTTAATTCAAATAAATAAATAAACGATTTATTAGATAAATAAATCTTGATTTAAAAACCTGAAAGTAAATAGTATTTTCCTACATTCGATGTAGTCAAATCCCAATGTATAATTCTCTCTTGAATAATCTTTATTCGATAACTCTCTTTCGAATAAACTATATTCGATAATCTCTCTTTCGAATAAACTATATTCGATAATCTCTCTTTCGAATAAACTATATTCGATTTACGTTACAAACTCCAGCATGTTTTACCCTTTCGAGTCAACTCAATTTCTAAATTTGGTTTCGAATTTAGTACTTCCCAACAAATACCAATTTCCTTTTATAACTATTTTAATTCTGCAAAACGTTTGCTTTTCAATCGTTATTCACTTTAAAACGTGAATATTATTCCTTTACAGAAAATTGGACTCGTTTATCAAATCAAAACTTGGTTTCATAATTTAAATACTAACACAAGTTTGAACTCCAATTATTGAGTCATTTTATAATGTCTTATTCACATTTATTTATCAAATCTCGTTTACCTGTCAACTTCGTAGTTGATTTTATTTGATAAGTTTATAATTCTCTATCACCTTTATATTCGATTATAAAATATCGGTTTCAAGCCAAATATTTATTATCTTGTCAAATCCCGATTTTCCAATATATAATTACTTAAAATAAATTATTTTATAACATTTGGCCTAGACGAATTCTAACTACAAATCTTTATGGATTTTATTTTAATCCTATTCACATTTCGAACATTGAAATAAATTCCATCCTTTCCTTTTTAAAACAAATTCCCAATTTACTGTTTTAAATTACTTGCTGAATTTGCCATCCAAATTATCCACTGATAATTATTTTTATTTCATTTATAAACATTGTTTATAAATCACACTACTTATTTTTATTATTAAACAAGTTATTTATTTCCAGCCATTCGAAATTTCATTTCTATTTTAAAAATAGATTTTCCCCTTTTCAAATTCATATTCTATCCTGTATATTTCCCTTTATAAATGTTACGTCCACATTCAATTCCAAATATCGACGTTTAAACCGATTTTTTACTTCTCTATATAAATTCAAACCTATATATTCCATTTATCAAATGATAAATATTTTATTTAATTTATAAACATTATTTATAAATTAATCTTCTCAATTTATCTGCTAAAACAAATTTCTATTTACAATCTACTTTAAATCCATCTTCTATAGTTCTTTTATATCTCGCCAATTTCCTTTTTATAATTCTATTTATTTCCCAAATAATTCCTTTTATAATTCTATTTATTTCCGAAATAATTCCTTTTATAGAACTATTTATTTTTTATAAATATTTTATTTTCAATATACACTTTGAAAATTCTCTTTTTACATTCCATCATTTTTATGGTATTTAAAATACCAAATGACAAGACCAGTGTCATCATAATCAATCACAGATTATATATCACATCATATAACACACTATTTGGAAAAAACAACATTATAAATATTGAGGAATCCAGTTGGATCCCTCCAACCTGTTTCCCTACATCGCAGACGTTAAACAATATAAATAACATCAATTTCATTTCAATATGAAATATTCTGATAAACATAATCAATATTGGATTAACGATATATTTATATATAAATATTACTAGATCTATAATTTCAACCATTCAATTAGTAGTTCATTCAAACAATCAACACACAGCAATCAACCATGATTTATCAATTCTAAAAATACGTTATAAAAATATAAATTGGCAGAGTTAGTGAGTTTTACTCACATTGGACAGTTATCGTTAAATAATGATAAACAGTCGTTGATTCAGATCAGGCAATTTATTTCGCAATAAATTGTAACGAGCTCCAATTCACTCCGAATTAGTTCCATTGCGCAGGCCTCGTCCCTAAGATCCCAACGGATCATACTGTTCGAATTCTAATATCATATGACCCAAATATAACATTTACAAGTTAGGACTTTATTAATTAAAAAATTAAAGTAAACAAAAATTATAAATATCCTTAAACAATTGGGCCTTACTTATCCACGTCAGCCCACTACGGTCCATATCCGCCTAATTCCCTCTTCCTCAACGAAATATTGCGACTCCAGTATTCCCGTATCCTCCTGATAACAATGGCCATTCACGCTTCTTTCAATCCCATTTCCCCTTCCATTACACCCCAAAAATTCCAATAAAAATCACGAACATGTTTCAATTCACAAACCCTTCCTCTCCATGCCAGCAACCAATAGCTTGCGCCAACGGAATGGATTCCGTTCTAGGTCCTAAAACCCACGGAAGCGTACGAGATCCACATCAACCTCTATGAAATCATCTCAAAATCTCACCATTTATGCTAAACTACTCCCCGATCATGAATACAATATCCAATTCATGATTAAAAGCTTCAATACTTCATAAATTCCAACCTTAGACTGCCGCTGCCAAAATGAATATCGAACTACAATAGTTCAAACCCAAAAAACCATATACCAAAATGAAGAGGGACTCGACAGGAATTCATACTTATATATCTTAGGATTTTTGGATTTTGATTTGAATTGTTATGAATTTACGAAGATCAAAATAATTTACTGAAGAAAACTTGCGGAGGAAATGCTTTTGACCAGTGGAATGAAAAATATTAGGGTTAGAAATGTTATGGTATATTTATAGGAGTAAGAAAATATTTTATTTTATATTTAATTGATTATTTTATTCAATTATAATCAATCTCTATACATTTTCGTTGTTTAATAATCCGTATGGTCACATAACATATCCAAATTCGATGAAAATGGACATCTAGCTACAGTTCGATATTACGGACCCAACCAAACTTGTTTCGTTGAATTCTGAGCCTGTTTGCTCACATAACGTATTTTTAAAGTCAAATTATCGACTGTTTTTTACATTAGAATTCTGTACGACCACATACTAACTCCAAAAATCACGAAAATTGAAATCTAACAATAATTTAATTTTCTGGATCCAACAAAATTAATTTCATCGAAAACGGAGGTCGTTTGCAAAACAGGTTATTTTTAAAGCTCTAAATAAACCCATTTAAATATTAATATATTTAAAAATAATTAAATTTAATATTAATAAATTAATATTATCGTACGTATTCACATAAAATATAATAGGGCTCCAAAATATTCCTATCTGAATTTATAACTTGACATTTCAAATCAGTATTCAATTTATATTAAAAATCCATTTATAATATAAATAAATCATTATAAATTATAAAGGAATTCCATAGCGACTTTTCAGAAATTTGATTTGGACACAACTCACAATCTACATGACGAAATCTCGAATTTTCTCATCTATTAGAAAAATATACTTCACCAGCTCTGAACGTTTCTGATTTCACGGAAGTCCGACTTATAACGAATTCTATATATTCATTTATATTTCGAATCACCAAATTATGAACTACCGCGACATTATGAACTCGTTTTAAATTATAATGTAAATCAATACGTTCAAATTTCGTTTAAATAATAAACTCGTTATTATAATTCAATTCTAAATTGAATTAAATCTTATAAATAATCCAATTCACACAATATTGCGAATTCTACAAATTTCGACTATTATGGAATTAAATATATTACCAATTATTCATATTAATTAAATATTAAATATAATTAAATTCAAATCATTATAGATTAATAAATAAATATTCAAATAATTAAATTAATTAATTATTATACTGTAAAAATACGGGACCCTTAAAATAATTTCGTCCCTGAAATTATTAAGCTAGAAAACAAACCCTATTAACTGGGTTAAAATTTATTTTTTTACTTCTTTAATTTCAGTTTAAACTGAACCGATTAATTTCAATTAAATTATTAATTTATTCTGAATAACTAAAATTTTCAAAAATTCTGAAAATTTTCTAACATTTTAAATTTTCAGAAAATTTCGCTAGCACCCCCTTTGTATGGCTCAATCGGTACAACTACAACTCACCTCTCTAGGCTCTCTCCAATCCAAAAGAAAACAAAAAAGCCAAGCAGCTTGCCAAACAGGTTCATAAAATCACCAATTCATATGAAATATAAACTTGTACCTTTTTGTCGGGCATATCTCACTATATTATTTTCATCTGCTACCAATTTAGCATATACCAATGTCATCCCAATCAATCTCCAATCAATTCGTCCTTAACACAATTACTCGCTTATCCAAGCCAAATTTCATTTTCAATTTCCATTTTCACATTCCAAACACTTACCTACCAACCCAATTCCATTCCAAAATCTTGTCTCACAAATCCAACTATTTAACTTGGTTAATTTCCATACCCGGATTCCAGTAACTAATAAGTTTTCATATTAGTTAATTACAGTTCAAAATCTGATTTTATTTCAAAAAGCAATCCATTTTAATTCACGTAGGTCCAAGTATATTCAAGAGTCCTTTTTTATATCATTTATCCAGTTCAATTTCCACTTAACTTTAATTCAGTTTCAAATTGGCTTTCACAAATTTCTATTTAATTTGTTTTTGATTCAAACAATCTCTATTTGGAAGTTTTAAACAATTTACCCTTTTCAAAAATCAAATATTCCCTTTCAGAATCAAAACAACTTGTTTTCTCAAACATTTCCAACACAGTATTTTTGGTAGTAATCTGTCACTTAGAACTAGAAAATGAGCACTGATGATGTGGCCAGCATCATCAGGATTATTTCCCAGTGATTGAAGTGAGTTCAATACTATATCACTTTTCAAAACTCATATTTAAACATTTCCATTTTGAAATTATTTCAAAATATCATTCTCAATGCATGGAAAACATTTCTAAAATCTCCCAGGATTTTAAAATTTACATATATTTAATCCAAATCCATTTACAAACACTTTTTCCAAATTTTAGGAATTTTAGTTCCAATTCTGTTTTAATTTCAGATTTAATCCATCTGATTTTATAATTTAAACTTATACGAATTCTGATTGGTTATATCTAACATTTTCACATTTTATAATCTCATTCGATTATAGTAACAACTAATATATCCAATATATTATAATACTTCAAATATTAATCATTCTTTTATATCAAAATATAATTTGGGTAAAATTATTCTACTTACCCTCTTTTCAAACATGCCATGTCGGTTCATCATATCCAAGTGTTTAGAAACCCCTACCGATATAATGGATCAAACTGATCGACCAGAACTCATAAACAACTCAACCAACAAATCTTCGCAATAAAAAAATAATTTTTATAAAATCTACAACTACTTTCTCGCATAATATACACTCAAACTCAATCTAGGGCCATACTAACCCCATCTTTACTGAGTCACGCCACAGAACCAAGGTAATTACTTAACCTTCAGTTTTGATACCACTGTAATGGCCCGAGAAATTTACAATCCTGATTATTGGCACAGGACATCATATCGACTAATAAAGTACTAGAAAAATATCAGATCATCAATAGAAAGAAGTTAGAGGGCAAGAAATAGAAAGAAAGAAAGTTAGAACAGAACAAAAAGAAGACCACAACAATCAAAATCAGAGCAACACGAATCTCACAGCGGAAGGAATAAAATATAATATACAACATAACTTTAAAATACAAATCTATCATTTGTAAATACATACCATAATTTGGGTACATCACTTGCATCACAGTGAAAATAAACAATAGCAAAAAAATGCTGTTGAAGCCTCCTGCTCCAAGCTCCTTCTAGTACATCTGTAAATCCTGACTACTTGACTGCCCGTATAAATTTGGGCACCCAAGAGTTTAGGGTAAAATAAAATAAACTCCGGGACAGTCATGGGACTAGTAGCGACCCGGGTTTTCGCGATCCTGGTTATCGACATAAACTCAATGTCGACTATCCAAGCATCGGAAATACCAGATAGTTATTGAAAGAAAATAGAGGGTGAGAATAGATAAGACAGAAACTTAGAACAGAAGAAGAAGAACATCACAACATCAGAGTAAACACGAATCTCACAGCGGAACGAATAAATATATTTCATAACATAACTTTGAAATAA
The DNA here is from genome assembly GCA_030737875.1 of Allium sativum. Classification (NCBI taxonomy): domain Eukaryota; kingdom Viridiplantae; phylum Streptophyta; class Magnoliopsida; order Asparagales; family Amaryllidaceae; genus Allium; species Allium sativum. The sequence goes on from CM060920.1 coordinate 91,071,120, forward strand.
AACAGTATCTGTATACAATACCATTATTAGAGTATAACACTTACAATACAGCGGAAATAACAATAGCTATATAATCCTGAAGCCTCCTGCTCCAAGCTCTCAGTATATCTGTAAATCCCGACTACTTGACCGCCCGTACAAAATTGGGCACCCAAGAGTTTAGGGGAAACAAAACAAAACAAACTCTGGATCAGTCATGGGACTGATGTGAGTAAACTCAAATCATTGATTTAACTTTAAAAAATCCTTTTGAACCAAAGGATAATCGTAAGACGGATCCACACATAAAAACGGATGGTTTTTACCTTACGATAATCCAAATATTTTTCTAAAATGAAACTTGTCTGATATTATAATAATGTCTAGATCAAGTAAATAGAAATCTAGCAGAAACGCTTTCATCTCACGTTCTACATATATAAGATACAATCAAAACTGTGGGCTCTTATTGGGGAATGGGTTTCAACCATGACAAGGTATGGATCCACCTTCCGATCAGTATACTCTAGAAGCGATAACTGGAGTTCAACAAGAACATCTTGTAACTCGGCCACACATGACCGGCCATTCATTTTGCTTGATTGTTCCGAATATATTATCAACTTATGGTTGGTATACCAACACAACCGTTCCCGGGAGATACAGAATTGAAAGAAGTAACATATATCAATATTATCTAGATGGTGACAATATACCCTACTTAGATGCAACCCACTTAGCCATGCTGCCTGCCCGATTTCTGTCATTTCCCACTTGATGAGGCTTGAGGTTATAACGTATCTTTTAACAGATCACTCCTTCATTTACTTTGAATGACACATCGTAATACCCGTCTAATCACAAATTGATTCCCCAAAAAATACCACGGGTATAAGTTAAGAGAAATGAATTCCTCCGCCACCAACGTAAATACGTTTGAAACGATCTACTTACGCGATCTACCAGATATACTCTATCAGACATTCGTCCATTCAAGTTGTCCTAGGACTGGACAATCTGAAGGAATTATTCTGTAAATCCATCTTCGACAATTTCTACCTAGGATTTACTGAACAACCCTTGCATAACTCCATCTTTAATTATCTTCATCAAATTTGATTCGCAACGCTAATGCCATACGGAGTGGTTTTCAGATAATATATCTGATCCCGGTCTCTCCGTATTGACAACGGAAATGGTCAAAAACTTTGATAGTCGGTGATTTAGCTATCAAAGGAAAACATGTGTGCAAACAACGATATTATTTCCAGATGGAAATTCTATCGATAAATCATCAATCAACATTTATTCATTTCCCCATTTCTCGTTCCATATATTCATCAAATCCTTATTTTCTAATTTTAGAAAATATATCTTATTAACTTTGGAAAACGTTTCCATTTCTGATTCACGCATCGCTATCCTTTCACATATATCAGTCTCTAACTGTAAACTAGTAAGAGAACAACCCCCTACGTATTAACCCCGAAGGCCTAAACCAACATCAGATCGATACCCAGAAAGCTATTCAACCCAACTAATTTCCAGTCAGTTTCTAATTCCAGTAATTCCCATTAAATTCCAAATTCAAACCCCAAATTCCTTTATAATATTTTATTTGCAAAACATTTACTTTAAATCAATATCATGTTACAACCGTATGCGAGGCATGGGTCTAAACCTTCCTAATGAAAATTCTCTTTTTATAAAACTCTATTTACTTTCTTATAAATATTCCCTTTTTCAATATCCTATGTATGAACTATTTATTTCATATAAATGTTTCCCTTTTCAATATCATACTTATTTCATAAATATTTCCTTTTATATTTGTTTTAAAAATATTTCCTTTTTTATTCAATATCCACTTTGAAATTCCTTTTTATAAAATCATTTTATTTTATATAAATATATTTTATTTTCAACATACACATCGAAAATTCCCATTTTAATTCCAGTATTATATATGGTATTTAAAATACCAAATAACAATGATCGATACATTCCAACACACATAATCAACAACAGATCATATATTACAATATATGAAAAACAGTAAAATAAATGTTGAGGAATCCAGTTGGATTCTTCCGACCTGTTTCCCTGCATCCACAGATGTTAAACAATATGATAACATTGATTTCATTTCGATATGAAATATTTTGATAAACAGAATCAACATTTGATTAACGATTTATATATATATCGTTATCAATAATTTCAACCAATACATCAGCAATTCAACCAACCAATCAACACAAGCAATCAAATATCATTTATCAATCCTATATTATATTTATAAAAATATAAACTGTACAGAGTTAGTGAGATTTACTCACATTGGACGTTATCGTTAAATAACGATAACTGTCAGTTGATTCAGACAGACAATTTATTTCGCTATAAATTGTAACGACCTCCAATTCACTCTGAATAAGTTCCATTGTGTAGTTGCCGTCCATACGATCCCGGTGGATCCTGTTTTGTTGAATTCCGATTACGTATGACAAAGATATGTAATTAACAAGTTAATGTGCTATTAAATTTAAATTAAACTAAGGTTTATTTATAATTGTGATTGCCATTTTTTCTATGGCCCATGTACCTAACTGAAGTGTCGACCTGCTACGCCCTCTTCCTTCTATTTTTGAACGGAGCTTCCAACAGTAAAACTCCACCATAGCCGCATCTTTAGATTTCCATTCCTCATTCTTTTCAAAACCGAACAAAATACCACCACCTCCATTGCGCTCCTCTACTTTTCCTCTTTATCCTCATATCAACATCATCAACCTCGCACTACTCATGAACTTCACGATTTCCAAGATATCGACAATCAGCTACATAGTTCGAACAATCTTTTTCAGCACAAAAATCCACATAATTACACCGCAAGTTGCTAAACTACTTGCTAAACCCATATCTGAACTCCATTTCCTGAATTACACTTCAGATTTTCCCCAAACTCCAACCCTAGAAGTTGCTGAAGCTCACGCTACTCACGGTGGAGTGTACCAAATGTACATCGCACCCAGTATAACTAGTATAGGTTGAAAGTTCTTCTTGTAAGGATCACAAATATAGTTGTTTGAAGATTTATGGAAATTTATTTTATTTGATATGAATTTTAATATTCCCATTTTGATGTTTTCAGAAGAATACGGCGGCTTGTTTCGAATTTGACCAGAGAAGAGGACTGAATTAGGTTTAGGAAGATATAGGGTATTTATAGAGTAGTTTAGATATATTTTTAATCGATTATTATATTTATTTTATTGAACCATTACTTTCAATTTGAATTTAAAAATTTCTACGATCACATATAATACCCAAAAATCACGAAAATGGACATACACCTACAGTTTGACATTACGGACTCAACGAAACTGGTTTCATCGAATTCCGACTTCGTTTTCCCACACAACATATTTTTAAAGTCAAATAATTGACTATTTTTCAGATAAAAATCTCGTACGGCCACGCACTGTCTCCAAAAATCACGAAAATTGAAATCTATCAATAATCTAATATTCCGGATCCAACAAAATTAGTTTCGTCGAAAACGAAGGTCGTTTGCAAAAACGGCTATTTTTACAGCTCTAAAATAACCAATTTAAATTTTAAATATATTTAAAAATAATTAAATTAAATATTTATAAATAAATATAATCGTATATATATTCACAATAGAAGACCATACAGCTCCGATTGGATTTATAACTTGATATTCAAATCCCGGTTGAATCGATATTCAATTTATATTGAAAAATCCATTTATAATATAAATAAATTGCTATAATTTATAAAGGAATTCCATAGCGACTTTTCAAAATTTTGATTTGGACATAACTCAAAATCTGTACAATGAAATCTTGATTTTTCTCTTCCATTAGAAATATATACTTACCAGCTCTGAATGTTTCTTGTTTCATAGAAATCCGATTTAAAATGGATTCTGTAAATTCAATTGAAGTTCGAATCGCCAAATTACGAACTGCAGCGCCATTTCGAGCTTGATTATAATTATAATATAATTATACGTTCAAACTTCGTTTATATAATATATTCATTAATATAATTCAACTCTAAACTGAAATATATATTTTGAATTGTCCAGTTCACACAATAATGTAAATTCCACTATTTCCAACTATTTCGGTATTTAAATATATTATTCAATTATTTATAATAATTAAATATTCAATATTATTTAATTAAACAACCCTTTAATTCTCTAAATCACTAATTAAATAATTAAATAAATAAATTATTACAGCGTAAAAATACGGGACATTACATTCTTCCGCCCTTAAAATAATTTCGTCCTCGAAATTGCTAAGGTAGAAAACTAACCCTATTAACTGAGTTACAAATTATTTGTTTACTCCTTTTTCAGTTTCAACTGAACCAATTTAATTTCAATTAAAATATTAATTAATTCCTACTAACGAAAGTTTTCAAAAATCCTGAAAATTTTCTAACACCTTAACTTTTCGAAAAATTTCGCCAGCACCTCCTTTGTACGGCTTAATTGGTACAACTACAATTTGCCTCTCTAGGCCTTCTCCAACCCAAAAGAAAATCAAATAGCCAATCGGCTCATAAATCTCATACCCAATATAAATATAAATATAAGCGTGTACCTTTTTGCCGGGCATATCATTGTAGTCTTTCCATTTGCTACTAATTCATCATACAACAATATCATCCCAATCATTCGGTTATACCAAAGCCAAATTCCATTATCAATCTCAAGTACCATTCTTGATTTTCAATTTAGTTTCACAAATTTCCATCTAATTTATTTTAATTCAAACAATCCGTTTCTGGGAGTTTTTAAACAACTTTGCTTTCTCAAAAATCAAATATTCATTTCGGAATATCAAAACAACTTGTTTTCTCAAAACATTTCCAAAACAAAATTTTTGTTAGTTATCCATCACTTACAACTCGAAAATGAACACCTATAATGTCACGATCATCATCGGAATTTATTTCCAGCTATCGAAGTGATTTCCATAATATATCACTTTCAAAACCATATCTAAGCACTTCCATTTTGAAATTCATTTCAAATATCATTTTCAATGCTTTAAAACAATTTAAAACCTCCCAGGATTTTAAAATTCTCATATATTTAATCTTGATTCGTTTACAAACACTTATTCAGATTTCCAGGGTTTTAATTCCAATTCTGGTTTTAATTTCTGATTTAATCATTTTCATAACACTTATCTGAATTCTGATTGGTTATTTACATAACCATTTCACCTTTTTATAATCTTACTTGATCATAATAACAACCAACGCATCCAACATACTATAATTCTTCAAATATCTATACTTTGTTTATATCAAAATATATTTGGGTAAAATTATATCATTTACCCTCTTTTCAAACCATACTGTGTCGGTTCATCGTATTCAACTGTTTAGAAACTCTTGTCGATACAGTGGATCAAACTGATCGACCAGAACTCATAAACAACTCAATCAATAAATCTCCACAATATAAAAAAAATTTATATCAAATAAAAAATATGTTCACTCGTATATATACTCTTAAACACAATCTAGGGTATTACTAACCCCATCTCTACTGAGTCACGTCACAGAGCCAAGGTAATCAGTTAACCCTTGCTCTGATACCAACTGTAACGACCCGGGTTTTCGCGATCCTGGTTATCGACATAAACTCAATGTTGACTATCAAAGCATTGTAAATACCGGATAGTTAATGAAAGAAAATAGGGGATGAGAATAGATAAGATAGAAACTTAGAATAGAAGAAGAAGAACATCACGACATCAGAGTAAACACGAATCTCACGACGGAATGAATAAATATATTTCATAACATAACATTGAAATAAAACAATATTTGTGTACAATACCATTATTGGAGTATAACACTTACAACACAGCGGAAATAACAATAGCTATATAATCCTGAAGCCTCCTGCTCCAAGCTCTCAGTATATCTGTAAATCCCGACTACTTGACCGCCCGTACAAAATTGGGCACCCAAGAGTTTAGGGGAAACAAAACAAAACAAACTCTGGATCAATCATGGGACTGGTGTGAGTAAACTCAAATCATTGATTTAACTTTCAAAAATCCTTTTGAACCAAAGGATAATCGTAAGACCGATCCACACATGAACACAGATGGTTTTTACCTTACGATAACCCAAATATTTTTCTAAAACGACACTTTTCTGATATTATAATAATGTATAGATCAAGTAAATAGAAATCTAGCATAAACGCTTTCATCTCACGTTTTACATATATAAGATACAATCAAAATCGAGGGCTCTTATTGGGGAATGGATTCCAACTATGACTAGGTATGGATCCACCTTCCGATCAGTGTACTCTAGAAGCGATACACTGGAGTTCAACAAGAATATCTTGTAACTCGGCCAAACATGATCGGCCATTTATTTCGCTTGAATGTTCTGAATATATTATCACCTTACGGTTGGTATACCAACATAACCGTTCCTGGGAGATACAGAATTGAAAGAAGTATCATATATGAATATTCTCTAGATGGTGACCATATACCCTACTTGGGTGCGACCCACTTAGCCATGCTGCCTGCCCGATTTCTGTCATTTCCCAATTGACGAGGCTTGAGGTCATAACGTATCTTTTAACAGATCACTCCTTCATTTACTTCGAATGCCACATCGTCATACCCGTCAAATCACAAATAGATTCCCCCAAAAATACCATGGGTATAAGCTAAGAGAAACGAAAACCCCCGCCATCAACGTAAATACGTTTGAAACGATCAACTTACGCGATCTAACAGATATACTCTATCAGACATTCGTCCATTCAAGTTGGACCAGACAATCCGAAGGAATTATTATGTAAATCCACCTTAGGAAATTTCTACCTAGGATTTACTGAACAATCCTTGCATAAATTCGTCTTCAATTATCTTCATCATATTTGATTCGCAACGCTAACGCCATTTTTCAGATAATATATACGGATACAGAGCTTTCTGGATATCGTTCCAGCTGTAGATCAGGATCCTGTGAATATAGATCTGCAAAACAGAAACTACTAGCTGCCCGTGTGGAAAATAGGGGCACCCAGAGTTTAGGTTAAAACAATAAACTCCAGGTCAGTCATGTGACTGGTGTGAGAACTAAAACAGTTATTAATCTTTGTTTTTAAAGTTAGGTAAATCAAGGGACCACGCCATATAACACGGAACGGGTTTCCTCCCAAGAATACCAGTGCAGGAAACAAACAGCGCAATGCTAAATAAAGAACAATGAAGCTATTATAAGACCCAGGTCCCATCACACAATGCAACGCAAGCTGGAGGATAGGGTTTTCCCTTATAATAGCCAAATATGCTTGATACGCGAAATTTCATCTTATATTATTACTATAAGTGAAGAAAACAACTTCAAATATAAATGTATCAATCATAGACGACATGGGTACCATATATCATGTCGCCAATACTAGGCTCTGCAATCAAAACCGCAAAATGTCATATTTGGAAATTGGATTTCCATCATGGTGGCTCCTGATTCGAAAGATCGATCGCGTAGTGCCATCTCAACGGCTTACGTCTCAGCTAGAGAAAACACCGTAATGCACATCCGCACTTTTGGGAAATCGAGTATCACTGCGGCTTACGTCTAGGCGAGAGAAAACACCGCTTACCCTATCCCTCTGAGCACTAAGCTCATCTCAGTCGACCGAATCCACGACACCACTAAGGTGCCCATCCACTAAAAAGCATACTGATCAAACTATTAGTTTACCACCATACCGGGGTGTGAGGCTCGCGAATCAAAGCTATACACAAAGCCGTGCTATATTAAAGCTACGCTTTGATCATCATCCACCAAACTTTGCTTTTCAACAAAAGTCTGGATCACTGCATCTCAGCATGTCACACTATCAATCCATATCGTACCACTGATTTCTGCCAATATATAACCTCTGAGCTCGTATGTCCCAGAGAAGGGCGTTAAGCAAGAGAATAAATTCTCCGCCGCCAAACAGATATATATTTAGTAGAGATCAACGAATACAATATAAAGGAATACAATGTCAGACACACCATCCATTTACAAGTCCGTTCTAGGTCTGAACGAAACCGGAGGCACTTTCCTTGCATATCCGTCGACCTCCAAGCACGTCCGGATGACTACTACTTTAGCCCCCTTCAAGGTAGCTACTCCCATCGTGAGCATCAGTAGCACCCATCCATTCGATGTGAAGATCGTCGGCCTTGCACCGTCTTCAATCTCTTCGACTCGTCGTCGAATCAGTTATTCATAATGGGTTATACCCGGACTTTCTGAATAACTCGCGTATCTTAATCAACAAGTGCTATAAAACACAATATACGCCTCATTCCAATTCAGAATATTCTTTTATTCAGATATTCACCCTCCTAGGGATAAGATTCCCATTAATTTTATCAAAGATAAATTCTTTTAAATTTATTCTTTAATCTTCCTTTGGATATCATTTCAAACCATATCATGGTTTTCCAAACTAGTCGGGATTAGCGGACCACACCGAAGTAATTATTTATTTTATTTCCCAATCCCAGCCTATTTATCCCATGGAGCAAAATTGTTATTACCCCATAACTAACACCACGGTTTATCGGTAAATTTAATTACCATTTCGCGTTCAAATCTAATTAAAGATTTAACTATCGCTAGGAGTAAAACTGGAGATACTCCCCTTTCGATCATTTCCCAATTTTGATAATTTAAATTATCAATCTACATTTCAATCGAATTAAAGATTCATTAAAACTCCTTTTACTGGGTTAAAGAACTAATGTCATTTAAAACACAGTCCACGATAAACCCAAATCACATTCTATTTCAATTCCAATTAAATATATTAGAAATTATGGTTATTTAAAACCCATTTCAAATTCAATTTATTTGTTTCAAAAATAAATTGAATTTTATTCTAGTTCAAAACTAGTTCATTTCGATAAAAATCTATTTTTATCTTTTCAAATATGGAGTTTTTCATCCCAATTTTTCCCAAATCATTTCTTTTGATTTTACACAAATTATAGATATTTTTAATTATTTTATCAAGGCCCGTACAGTCGATTTCCACCTACGGCCATCGAACTGCACTTACAGCGACCTTTTCCAAATTTGATTTGGACATAATTCCAAATCCAACCGTTAGATTTCAAATTTCTAATATTCATTGGAAAGCTCTTTTCGATACGAACCCAACGGTTCCGGTTTGAGGAGAATCCGACGGTCGGATCTCCCGTAATGTCCGATCGAAGTCAATGGTCGAAATTAGCGAACTGCCGCGGCGCGGCGCGTTCTATTCAGGCCATTATATTATATATATAATATATATAATATATATTTCGTCGATTTCTATTTAAAACGAATTTTATAAATCGTTTAAATTCGTTTCAAAAACAATTTCAAATTCCTTTTCAATTTCAAATCAAAGTTCAATTTTTCCTTATAAGTTCGTTTTAAATTCATTTCAATTCAATTCAAATTCGATTTCAATTTCTATTCAATTCAATTCGATTTCAATTTCTATTCTATTCAATTCGAATTCAATTTCTATTCTATTCAATTCGAATTCAATTTCTATTTTATTCAATTCGAATTCAATTTCTATTCTATTCAATTCGAATTCAATTTCTATTCTATTCAATTCGAATTCAATTTCTATTCTATTCAATTCGAATTCAATTTCTATTCTATTCAATTCGAATTCAATTTCTATTTTATTCAATTCGAATTCAATTTCTATTCTATTCAATTCAAATTCATTTTCTATTCTATTCAATTCGAATTCAATTTCTATTTTATTCAATTCGAATTCAATTTCTATTCTATTCAATTCGAATTCAATTTTCTATTCTATTCAATTTGAATTCAAATTTCTATTCTATTCAATTCGAATTCAATTTCTATTCTATTCAATTTGAATTCAATTTTCTATTCTATTCAATTCGAATTCAATTTCTATTCTATTCAATTCGAATTCAATTTCTATTCTATTCAATTCGAATTCAATTTCTATTTTATTCAATTTGAATTCAATTTCTATTCTATTCAATTCGAATTCAATTTCTATTCTATTAAATTCGAATTCAATTTCTATTCTATTCAACTCATTTTCTATATCTCTTTCTAAATATTCATTTTAAAAACGAATATAATCGATATAAATATCGATCGCGTCAAAATAGCGCATCTCTAATCAACACGGCTTTATATTTTTCAATAACTTCGTTATTCTTTTCAACAAATGAATATTTGTTCTATTCAACACATGAATCTACATTTCTTTCAACACATGACTAATCTCAACAAATGAGTACTGTCCACATGTGACTATATTTTATAATATTCTTTATTTTCCCAATTGGAATGAGGCCCAATCAATTACCATATAATGTTAATTATATGGATTCCACACAACACATGTATATCACAGTAACAATAAATAATCAACCATCATCCAAAGTGCACAACACAACTGTATAAGCATTAAATATAAATAATTAACGCTTACACAGTCTGTCGACCAATCGATCGACATACAATTAATTAATTGGGATTAGTGTACGCCAATTATCATCCCAACACCCGTGTGGGGTTTCAACAATCAAACACAGATTTTATTTGTGCAGTTGGGCGATGTGTAAAATTTATCGTCCCAATCACTATCAGTCAAATGTGTGTATATAAACAAATCGTTCAATTTGTTTATAAATATATATTTCATTATATATACACGTTAAAAATTATATTTTTAACTATATAAATATTTTATTTCACTATATAAATATTTTATTTCATTCCACAACACACATTCATTTTTTCACATCAAAATCAAACAAACAAGCATACAAGCCGTCCATGGTCTGTGGACGACGGGTGTCGGGTGCTGCTAAGCACCGTCTGCATCCTAGTATATATATTAACTAGAAATTTAAAATAAAAGTGAGGAGTTCTCACCGAGGGATCCACTCCGCCATTCTATATTTATGAAATTCAGAACAGTCTGGTTTTGCCCGCAATGCCAACGTAGTCTTCTCTACGCTGTTTATATATAAAAATCAAATTTTTATCTACACTTCATATATATAAAAACCGAATTTTTATCTACTATATGAATAAATAAAAATCATATTTTTCTTTGCCTTCTACATAAGGAAAAATAATATTTTTACTGTGTTAAAAATCATGTCTTCATCGTGTTAAAAATCCAATCTTTTACCGTATAGAAATATATGTAAAGATCGTATTTTTATATCCTTAAAAAAAATCATAATTTTCTATTCTAAAAACAATGCGGTATATATATTTTCAAAACAAGGCGATGTATATTTTCAAAAGCAAAGTATATTTTCTATTTTCAACAACGGTCTTTTTATTTTTAAAACAATGCACTTTTCATATTTTTAAAACATATGCTATTTTTCTATACAAAATCAATGTTATTTTTCTTTACAAAATCAATGTTATTCTTCTTTACAAAATCAATGTAATTCTTCTATACAAAATCAATGCCATTTTTTCTATACAAAATCAATGTTATTTTTCTTTTTTTAAAAACATCATGTTAGTTTTCTATTTTAAAAACTGAAAAAAAAATTAACTAGGTTATTTTTGAATATCTAATTAAACTAATTAAAGGGTAAAAATTACACTGCCTGGTCTTCTTCTTCGTATGCTTGGAAACCCGTCAGTTGCTTCAGCCATAAACAAACCCAACATCGATCGATTAGGGTTAAAATTCGCCACCTCCTCGAGTGATCAGAGAACGCTCAGTTGCGCCCACGGTGATGGGCTCGACGTCGCCGCCTAGTGCCTGGAAGCTTCTCGAACTCGGTGGCCCTAGTTCATCAGAAATCGTGCGCGAACCTAGCCATCTCGAGGAGGGATTTCCTTCTACCGACGGCACGAAATATCACCAAATCGACATGGATTTGAAGCTGGTACTTTGTTGTTCTATTTGTTGGTCGGAGATTTCACGAATTAATCAATGGATTGGGAGTTTTAGGGCGAAGATGGATCGAACGTTTTTTTGCTGTGAATCGTGATGAACGGGGGCGGTTTTTATTGCATTGACCGGGTTGAAAATAAATGGGGGGGGGGGGGGGGTTTGACCTTACATTTAGGGTTATACTATATATATAAATATATATATATATATTTATTTAATTCGTTTATCAATTCGTTTCACATCTGAACACCAATTCAAATCCAACGACTATCATCCCTAGCTCAATACCCCCATTCCGGACACAATGGGATATGTATCGTAAGCTGGTTCGATCGTTTCAATCAGTTTTCATCAAAATCGAAATATAACTCTATATATTGTATTTGAACGCACATTTTAATTTACTGGGCCCACGTACTAACTCGAAAAATCCTCGAAAAATATTTTCTAGCTTCGTATTGACGATACGGTCCTAACAAAACTAGTTTCGTCAAATTCTGAGACCGTTTGAAAAATGGCCATTTTCCAGTCGATTAAAATCAACTAAAACTGTTCAAACGCGTTTTCCTTTGCCACGCTCACATATTGATTCGAAAAATTATGAAATTTGAAACCTAGCAATAACTTTACATCCCGGATCCAACAAAGTGGTTTCGTCGAAATCCGAGGTCGTTTGCAAAATGGCTATTTTCTAAGGGCCGAAATTCCATAGCGACTATTCTGAAATTTCAACTGGGCATAACTTTTTATCCCCGCTATGAAATTTCAATTTTTTGGATTCGTTGGAAAGATATTCACAATTAGATTCTATTATTTTCAGTTTCGCTAAAATCCGGTTTGTTTTGCTCCCGGTATGTTCATTTGAATTCTGAAATCGAATTATCGAACTACCGCGCCATTTTCAATTCCTTTTATAATTTAAAATAAATATTTATATTCTAACGACGGCGTATATAATATATACGTTCTAAATATATTCAAAATAAATTTCTCGTCGATATTATTTAAAATAATCCATTTTAAATAATCAAAATTAGCTAAAATTGCCAAAATAAAATTTTTAAACTGGCCCACATTTTACGGGTTGTTACAATCTCCCCCACTTAAAACTTTTCATCCCAGAAAAGGAACAAAGTCGAAAGTGGTTTGATTAATCAACTCTACGTTCGATCTGGCTTCCATTCTCCAACTTTTCAGTTTCTAAGAATTTTCAAATTTTCAAAAATTTTGCTAACGCCCGGAATTTTCGAAAAATTTCGCCATAACCTCCCCTGCACCGGGAGCCACGGGAAAATCCCGAAATTGCCATACAGGCCTCTCTGATCTCAAAAAGAAAAAGAAAAAGCCAAGCGGCTCATAAAATCATCATCACCCAAACAAAACAGTAAATTATGGTAAACATGTACCTATTTGTCGGGCAAACAATTTTATTCTTCAGCTTTAGCCTCTTTGCAATGACCTGTTTAATGTAAGTACATGTATATGCAAGCAAATTCGACTAATTTTCAATACAGTTCAATATTTGGTTCAATTAGGCTAAATGGTTCAAAATTATCAAACAAACAACACAACCATCAATCAATTAGTGGATTAATGTTTCAAATTCATAATTTAACTACATATACAAAAAATCATGTTTTTGATGCCAAATCACGACAATAAATCTATATAGTTTCGGTTCTCACACCAGCCTAATGGAAATATATAGATATCACACTTTCGAAACTCGAATATAAATTCTGATGATGTACGTACTATATAGCGATCATCAGAACCCTCCCCGGGCGACTAGAATGTGATTCTATATCTATCCAGTATATTAAAACTTCGAATATACGTTCATGACGCGTATATGCAAAATCTTTATATACTAGATTGTCCAAATTCAAAATAAATAAATATTCAAATACGAATAAAACGATTTAATTTCAAAACAAAATTGTTTTCATTTGAAAAATATACTCTTCACACTCGTTCTAGGATACTACTGATCCTATCTCTAACGAGTCATTCTAATTGGATATTACTAATCCAATATCTGATGAATTCTTTCGTTCGGTTCTAATGTGTCTTGTTCTCTAGCTCTGTAAACCAGAGCACTGATACCAACTGTGAGGACCCGTAACTTCCCCGGTAAGGAAAGAGCGGATACTTTGAGAACAAGCCACAACAGAACGCAAACAGAAGAACATTTCATTGTATATTACAATAATTCCATCAGAATACAAGAATATACAGAGTATGAATTAATATTACATAGAAAATTTCAGAGATTTAATATTACATTTAAATACATCGCAGCGGAAATAATACAAAACACAACTAGAAGAGATATACGGATACAAAGCTTTCCGGATATCGTTCCAGCTGTAGATCAAGATCCTGTGAATATAGATCTGCAAAACCGAAACTACTAGCTGCCCGTGTGGAAAATAGGGGCACCCAGAGTTTAGGTTAAAACAATAAACTCCAGGTCAGTCATGTGACTGGTGTGAGAACTAAAACAGTTATTAATCTTTGTTTTTAAAGTTAGGTAAATCAAGGGACCACGCCGTATAACACGGAATGGGTTTCCTCCCAAGAATACCAGTGCAGGAAACAAACAGCGCAATGCTAAATAAAGAACAATGAAGCTATTATAAGACCCAGGTCCCATCACACAATGCAACGCAAGCTGGAGGATAGGGTTTTCCCTTATAATAGCCAAATATGCTTGATACGCGAAATTTCATCTTATATTATTACTATAAGTGAAGAAAACAACTTCAAATATAAATGTATCAATCATAGACGACATGGGTACCATATATCATGTCGCCAATATTAGGCTCTGCAATTAAAACCGCAAAATGTCATATTTGGAAATTGGATTTCCATCATGGTGGCTCCTGATTCGAAAGATCGATCGCGTAGTGCCATCTCAACGGCTTACGTCTCAGCTAGAGAAAACACCGTAATGCACATCCGCACTTTTGGGAAATCGAGTATCACTGCGGCTTACGTCTCGGCGAGAGAAAACACCGCTTACCCTATCCCTCTGAGCACTAAGCTCATCTCAGTCGATCGAATCCACGACACCACTAAGGTGCCCATCCACTAAAAAGCATACTGATCAAACTATTAGTCTACCACCATACCGGGGTGTGAGGCTCGCGAATCAACGCTATACACAAAGCCGTGCTATATTAAAGCTACGCTTTGATCATCATCCACCAAACTTTGCTTTTCAACAAAAGTCTGGATCACTGCATCTCAGCATGTCACACTATCAATCCATATCGTACCACTGATTTCTGCCAATATATAACCTCTGAGCTCGTATGTCCCAGAGAAGGGCGTTAAGCAAGAGAATAAATTCTCCGCCGCCAAACAGATATATATTTAGCAGAGATCAACGAATACAATATAAAGGAATACAATGTCAGACACACCATCCATTTACAAGTCCGTTCTAGGTCTGAACGAAACCGGAGGCACTTTCCTCGCATATCCGTCGACCTCCAAGCACGTCCGGACGACTACTACTTTAGCCCCCTTCAAGGTAGCTACTCCCATCGTGAGCATCAGTAGCACCCATCCATTCGATGTGAAGATCGTCGGCCTTGCACCGTCTTCAATCTCTTCGACTCGTCATCGAATCAGTTATTCAGAATGGGTTATACCCGGACTTTCTGAATAACTCGCGTATCTTAATCAACAAGTGCTATAAAACACAATATACGCCTCATTCCAATTCAGAATATTCTTTTATTCAGATATTCACCCTCCTAGGGATAAGATTCCCATTAATTTTATCAAAGATAAATTCTTTTAAATTTATTCTTTAATCTTCCTTTGGATATCATTTCAAACCATATCATGGTTTTCCAAACTAGTCGGGATTAGCGGACCACACCAAAGTAATTATTTATTTTATTTCCCAATCCCAGCCTATTTATCCCATGGAGCAAAATTGTTATTACCCCATAACTAACACCACGGTTTATCGGTAAATTTAATTACCATTTCGCGTTCAAATCTAATTAAAGATTTAACTATCGCTAGGAGTAAAACTGGAGATACTCCCCTTTCGATCATTTCCCAATTTTGATAATTTAAATTATCAATCCACATTTCAATCGAATTAAAGATTCATTAAAACTCCTTTTACCGGGTTAAGGAACTAATGTCATTTAAAACACAGTCCACGATAAACCCAAATCACATTCTATTTCAATTCCAATTAAATATATTAGAAATTCTGGTTATTTAAAACCCATTTCAAATTCAATTTATTTGTTTCAAAAATAAATTGATTTTTATTCTAGTTCAAAACTAGTTCATTTCGATAAAAATCTATTTTTATCTTTTCAAATATGGAGTTTTTCATCCCAATTTTTCCCAAATCATTTCTTTTGATTTTACACAAATTATAGGTATTTTTAATTATTTTATCAAGGCCCGTACAGTCGATTTCCACCTACGGCCATCGAACTGCACTTACAGCAACCTTTTCCAAATTTGATTTGGACATAATTCCAAATCCAACCGTTAGATTTCAAATTTCTAATATTCATTGGAAAGCTCTTTTCGATACGAACCCAACGGTTCCGGTTTGAGGAGAATCCGACGGTCGTATCTCCCGTAATGTCCGTTCGAAGTCAATGGTCGAAATTCGCGAACTGCCGCGGCGCGGCGCGTTCTATTCAGGCCATTATATTATATATATAATATATATTTCATCGATTTCTATTTAAAATGAATTTTATAAATCGTTTAAATTCGTTTCAAAAACAATTTCAAATTCCTTTTCAATTTCAAATCAAAGTTCAATTTTTCCTTATAAGTTCGTTTTAAATTCATTTCAATTCAATTCAAATTCGATTTCAATTTCTATTCAATTCAATTCGATTTCAATTTCTATTCTATTCAATTTGAATTCAATTTCGATTCTATTCAATTCGAATTCAATTTTTATTCTATTCAATTCGAATTCAATTTCTATTCTATTCAATTCGAATTCAATTTCTATTCTATTCAATTCGAATTCAATTTCTATTCTATTCAATTCGAATTCAATTTCTATTCTATTCAATTCGAATTCAATTTCTATTTTATTCAATTCGAATTCAATTTCTATTCTATTCAATTCGAATTCATTTTCTATTCTATTCAATTCGAATTCAATTTCTATTTTATTCAATTCGAATTCAATTTCTATTCTATTCGATTCGAATTCAATTTTCTATTCTATTCAATCTGAATTCAATTTTCTATTCTATTCAATTTGAATTCAATTTCTATTCTATTCAATATGAATTCAATTTTCTATTCTATTCAATTCGAATTCAATTTCTATTCTATTCAATTCGAATTCAATTTCTATTCGATTCTATTCGAATTCAATTTCTATTCTATTCAATTTGAATTCAATTTCTATTCTATTCAATTCGAATTCAATTTCTATTCTATTCAATTCGAATTCAATTTCTATTCTATTCAATTCATTTTCTATATCTCTTTCTAAATATTCATTTTAAAAACGAATATAATCGATATAAATATCGTTCGCGTCAAAATAGCGCATCTCTAATCAACACGGCTTTATATTTTTCAATAACTTCGTTATTCTTTTCAACAAATGAATATTTGTTCTATTCAACACATGAATCTATATTTCTTTCAACACATGACTAATCTCAACAAATGAGTACTGTCCACATGTGACTATATTTTATAATATTCTTTAATTTCCCAATTGGAATGAGGCCCAATCAATTACCATATAATGTTAATTATCTGGATTCCACACAACACATGTATATCACAGCAACGATAAATAATCAACCATCATCCAAAGTGCACAACACAACAGTATAAGCATTAAATATAAATAATTAACGCTTACACAGTCTGTCGACTAATCGATCGACATACAATTAATTAATTGGGATTAGTGTACGCCAATTATCATCCCAACACCCGTGTGGGGTTTCAACAATCAAACACAGATTTTATTTGTGTAGTTGGGCGATGTGTAAAATTTATCGTCCCAATCAATATCAGTCAAATGTGTGTATATAAACAAATCGTTCGATTTGTTTATAAATATATATATTTCATTTTATATACACGTTAAAAATTATATTTTTAACTATATAAATATTTTATTTCACTATATAAATATTTTATTTCATTCCACAACACACATTCAATTTTTCACATCAAAATCAAACAAACAAGCATACAAGCCGTCCATGGTCTGTGGACGACGGGTGTCGGGTGCTGCTAAGCACCGTCTGCATCCTAGTATATATATTAACTAGAAATTTAAAATAAAAGTGAGGAGTTCTCACCGAGGGATCCACTCCGCCATTCTATATTTATGAAATTCAGAACAGTCTGGTTTTGCCCGCAATGCCAACGCAGTCTTCTCTACGCTGTTTATATATAAAAATCAAATTTTTATCTACACTTCATATATATAAAAACCGAATTTTTATCTACTATATGAATAAATAAAAATCATATTTTGCTTTGCCTTCTACATAAGGAAAAATCATATTTTTACTGTGTTAAAAATCATGTCTTCATCGTGTTAAAAATCCAATCTTTTACCGTATAGAAATATATGTAAAGATCGTATTTTTATATCCTAAAAAAAATCATAATTTTCTATTCTAAAAACAATGCGGTATATATATTTTCAAAACAAGGCGATGTATATTTTCAAACGCATAGTATATTTTCTATTTTCGACAACAGTCTTTTATTTTTAAAACAATGCACTTTTCATATTTTTAAAACATATGCTATTTTTCTATACAAAATCAATGTTATTTTTCTTTACAAAATCAATGTTATTCTTCTTTACAAAATCAATGTTATTCTTCTATACAAAATCAATGCCATTTTTTCTATACAAAATCAATGTTATTTTTCTTTTTTTAAAAACATCATGTTAGTTTTCTATTTTAAAAACTGAAGAAAAAAAAATTAACTAGGTTATTTTTGAATATCTAATTAAACTAATTAAAGGGTAAAAATTACACTGCCTGGTCTTCTTCTTCGTATGCTTGGAAACCCGTCAGTTGCTTCAGCCATAAACAAACCCAACATCGATCGATTAGGGTTAAAATTCGCCACCTCCTCGAGTGATCAGAGAACGCTCAGATGCGCCCACGGTGAAGGGCTCGACGTCGCCGCCTAGTGCCTGGAAGCTTCTCGAACTCGGTGGCCCTAGTTCATCAGAAATCGTGCGCGAACCTGGCCATCTCGAGGAGGGATTTCCTTCTACTGACGGCACAAAATATCACCAAATCGACATGGATTTGAAGCTGGTACTTTGTTCTTCTATTTGTTGGTCGGAGATTTCACGAATTAATCAATGGATTGGGAGTTTTAGGGCGAAGATGGATCGAACGTTTTTTTGCTGTGAATCGTGATGAACGGGGGCGGTTTTTATTGCGTTGACCGGGTTGAAAATAAATGGGGGGGGGGTTGACCTTACATTTAGGGTTATACTATATATATAAATATATATTTATTTATTTAATTCGTTTATCAATTCGTTTCACATCTGAACACCAATTCAAACCAAACGACTATCGTCCCTAGCTCAATACCCCCATTCCGGACACAATGGGATATGTATCGTAAGCTGGTTCGATCGTTTCAATCAGTTTTCATCAAAATCGAAATATAACTCTATATATTGAATTTGAACGCACATTTTAATTTACCGGGCCCACACACTAACTCGAAAAATCCTCGAAAATTATTTTCTAGCTTCGTATTGACGATACGGTCCTAACAAAACTAGTTTCGTCAAATTCTGAGACCGTTTGAAAAATGGTCATTTTCCAGTCGATTAAAATCAACTGAAACTGGTCAAACGCGTTTTCCTTTGCCACGCTCACATATTGATTCGAAAAATTATGAAATTTGAAACCTATCAATAACTTTACATCCCGGATCCAACAAAAGTGGTTTCGTCGAAATCCGAGGTCGTTTGCAAAATGGCTATTTTCTAAGGGCCGAAATTCCATAGCGACTATTCATGAAATTTTAACTGGGCATAACTTTTTATCCTCGCTATGAAATTTCAATTTTTCGGATTCGTTGGAAAGATATTCACAATTAGATTCTATTATTTTTAGTTTCGCTAAAATCCGGTTTGTTTTGCACCCGGTATGTTCATTTGAATTCTGAAATCGAATTATCGAACTACCGCGCCATTTTCAATTCCTTTTATAATTTAAAATAAATATTTATATTCTAACGACGACGTATATAATATATACGTTCTAAATATATTCAAAATAAATTTCTCGTCGATATTATTTAAAATAATCCATTTTAAATAATCAAAATTCGCTAAAATTGCCAAAATAAAAATTTTAAACTGGCCCACATTTTACGGGTTGTTACAATTTATTTCATATTAATGTTTCCCTTTTCAATATCATATTTATTTCATAAATATTTCCTTTTATATTTGTTTTACAAATATTTCCTTTTCTATTCAATACCCATTTTAAAATTCCTTTTTATAAAATCATTTTATTTTATATAAATATATTTTATTTTCAACATACACATTGAAAATTCCCATTTTAATTCCAGTATTATATATGGTATTTAAAATAACAAGGATCGATATCATTCCAACACACATAATCAACAACTGGTCATATATTACAATATATGAAAAACAGCAAAATAAATGTTGAGGAATCCAGTTGGATTCCTCCTACCTGTTTCCCTACGTCCACAGATGTTAAACAATATAATAACATCAATTTCATTTCGGTATGAAATATTCTGATAAGCAGAATCAACATTTGATTAACGATTTATATATATATCGTTATCTATAATTTCAACCAATACATCAGCAATTCAACCAACCAATCAACACACAGCAATCATGTAACACCCCGTGTATTTTATAACAGTGAAATTCACAAATTAAAGTATAATAAATTTCAAATCAAAGTATTAAGGGAAACGGGATATGCCATTGCGTTCGCCTTGGAAAAATACGCGAAATAGAGTCCGAGTTTTCGAAAAACGGAGCTCGTATGACCAAATTATGGCCCGATGAAGTTTCAGAAAATTCAAATTTCGAAAACAGATTTGAATTTCAGCCCAATCAGAGTAGGCGGGAAAATTCCCGCCCAAACCCACCAGGTCGACCTGGGGGTCGACCCTAGGGTCGACCTGCCAGGCCAGGTCGACCTGGGAGTCGACCTAGGTGTCGACCTGCCCCAGGCAGGTCGACTCTAGAGTCGACCTGGGGGTCGACTGGGGAGTCGACCTGGCCCCTGAGCCAGGTCTAACCCAGCCCCCCCTGGCTGGCCTAGTCTGTGTTTGGTCGATTTTCTGAGCCTTGCCTTGTCACTAGGGCAAGGTGTCAGCTCCTGATTGGCCTCTCCTTTGAACGAACGGCTATTATTAAACCAAGCTTCATCGACGGTCTAAATCAACTCACAAACTCTATAAAAAGGACCTAAGACTAACCCTAATTCACCCAAACTAAAATGGAGATGAGACCGTCATGTTGCTGAGGAGAGACTAAGGATAGCCGTCAGAAATAGAGAGACAATTAGGAGATAAATCAAAAGCTTAAAGCAACGTTAATTGAATCAAAGCAACGCCTACAACAAAGGATAGCATCTCCAAATTCAGAATTCAGATTCCTGAATTGAAGATTCGTCATACGTTGTAAGTAGAGTGCTATTCCGATGTGAATTAAATAATTGTGTTGATTTGTGTAAAGTAAGAAATGGAATTGTGGCGATAATAATTTATATTCGTACGTTGCTTTGATGCTAAACGATTTGGGAATATTATGGTATACGATTGGATATTTGCAAGTATGCGATTTACGTTGGAAGTTAACAACGAAATGGAATTGTGGCAATAATAACCTATATTTGTATGTTATTTTGATTCTAAACAATTTGGCAATGCTATGATGTACGATTGGATTCATACAAGTATATGGTTTATGTTGACAACCACATGTTGTGGAATTTTAATTGGGATTCATGCAAGCATATGATTCATATTGAAAACTACATGTTTGTGGTAGTTATTTACAACACCCATTTGATAATTGCAAGTATATGATTCATGTTGAAAATAACAACTATGTGTTGTAATAGTTTATTTGAAATTCATGAAAGTATATAATTTATTGTTATGCCAACATGATGTATAATTCTATGGTCATCTTTAGTGTAATTTGGTCCATTTGAGTATTATGATTCATATGAAGTTATGTTGGAATTGGCATTATAGTTCAAGTATAAAAATCATGCTTTTGTGATAGTGACAAAAGCAAGCATCTTTGTGAACTTGTATTAATTTTATGAACATGACTAAACTATGTTTGTTATTATGCCCAATTGAAAAACATGTTTTTAGGCTTATGTTGTTATCATAATCATATGATAATATATGTGACACATAAGTTACATTGGAATTACATTAGAATTACATTCCACTTGCAAGTTTACATAGATAGAATAAAAACCATGATTTAAGTTTAGGTATGTTTATGCTATAATTCTATAAATGGATTAAAAACCATGATTCATATAAGAATTAGGTTGGGATAATTCTAATTGAACCATACTTTTGTATTAGTGACAAAAGTAAGTACCTTTTTTGTTAGCATGTAGCGATTTTATGAACATGATTAGTTTATATTATGCCTAAATTAAAATATAGGCTTATATTTCTAGTCAAGACCATGTGCCAATAATAATGATATCTAATTTAGTTAGATTCTTAATTTCAAGTTTACATGGTTAGTTGAACCTATGATTCATGTTTAAGTATTATTTATGCCATGATTACATGAATAGAATGATTCATGTTTAAGTTTTGTTTATGCCATAATCATCTAGAATGATTCATGTTTAAGTATTGTTTATGCCATAATCATATGAATAGAATGATTCATGTTTAAGTATTGTTCATGCCATAATCACATGAATAGAATGATTCATGTTTAAGTATTGTTTATGCCATAATCATATGAATAGAATAATTCGTGTTTAAGTACTGTTTATGCCATAATCATATGAATATAATGATTCATGTTTGAGTATTGTTTATGCCACAATCATATGAATAGAATGATTCATGTTTAAGTATTTTCTATGCCATAATCATATGAATAGAATGATTCATGTTTGAGTATTGTTTATGCCACAATCATATGAATAGAATGATTCATGTTTAAGTATTTCCTATGCCATAATTATCTGAATAAAATGATTCACGTTTAAGTATTGTTTATGCTATAATTATATGGATAAAATGATTCATGTTATGCCATGATTATATGATGTTACAATTACAAGTTCACATGTGCCTACTTTATGTTAATTGAATCGTTCGTTGCAAGTTCATGCGTTCACACTCCCCTCTTTCATGTTACCTGATAAACACCATGTTATAAGCCTCCCCTTTACATATGGCTAAATTGGGTTTAAGTGTTAAACCCAACACACCTTACATTGGAGCGAACGTATAAAACGGGGGTAATGACGTTTGGGCTAAAATATAGAACATATGTGTTGGCATGTTTGACGCATGCCAACAACCTTGAAAAACAATTAAGTGGCATAAATAAATCTTAATCAATAAAGATGAATTTGAATAATGGGCCGCAAATATTTACATATAAAAAGAAAAGAGACAAAATATGTAAATGTAGAAAATACGATGTGTTTAACCCGAGGTTGGATTGAGTTGTGATGTAAACCTGCCCGGAACCGCCCGGCTGTCCAGTAGTCACAACAATACCTATCCAATGTGGGTAGTTAAACACGGAGCCCAATAAGGACCCGAGGTTAGACTGAGTTGTGGCGTAAGACTGCCCGGACCCAACCGGCAACAGGCAGCCACAACAATACCTGTCTAATGTGAGAGGTCAAGGCTTTAATAAGACAATTAAGGCTGAGTCAGGATTGATAGGATTAAGTGAATTAAGACTTAATCAAAATAGAACATGCTAAACTAAACAGACTGATTGGGGGTTAGGTTTATAAAACACTTAACCAACTTAGCATGTTGGCTAGAAATAGAAAACCTAGTAGCGGGGGACCCTTTTCAGCAGTAACCCTACAAGGTATCATGATACCCTGAAACTAGGCAGGGTGGGGCACGATTACTGGGCTGATTGTAAGAGGTCAAATCGACGGCGGTGGTGCAGCAGTGTAGGTTCTAACGGGGTGCGGGCGTGCACACACTCCGGCGCAGAAAAATAAGGCACTGGGCACCAGTAGCATACCTGTGCATTCTAGGATTGTGTCGGGCCGCCACCATGGGACTTGATACACCCCATGGTGGGACCAGCATAGGTAACTACAACAACGGGGGCCGTAAGACACATGTAACTATACGAGTAGGAGCCGATCATCAGAAATGGATCACTTCACCCTGATTATGGGGTGCCTGTTGGGAACTAGTTTATATGGGTACAGAGATTAATATGGGGTACGATAGTATATTCGACCCTAGACAACTTAACTTAGTTTATGGTGCTTTCCCATTTCTAGTTTATACTTATCATACCCAGTTCTTTATTCATAGACTGAATAGTCCTAGACTTACTCAGGCTTTATGTCTGACTCTACTTTTCTTTCGTCTTCTTTTCTTCCGTTTCCCCCCAGGTCCACAGGGAGGGAATACCGCAGCTTAACCAGCCTTCATATCCAGCTTAAAGAGAAAGAATGTATTGCTTGGATCTTTTCGTTTCGGACTATGGCTTTGGACAACAATTATAAGACTTTTGCAGTTTATTTATGTTTTCTTTATGCTTCTTTAAATAATGTAATCAAGACAGTTATGATTTTGGAAGTATTGTAAGACAATTATGGCATGGTTTGTGTAACACGTATTTTGATGAAATAAAAGTTGTTGTTTTCCGCTGTTCAAAAATATGTGTTCTTATATCTGTCTTGTATATCTGTGACTTATACTTATAAAACCTCCACCAAAATTAGGGCATTCCCTTTGAGAGTGACCCTAATGGAGGTGGGGTGTTTCACTTGGTATCAGAGCATAGGTTTACCGGATAAGATAAAAAGTTTTGAAAATTTATTTTTCAAAAAGAAATTTAAAGAAGCATTTTTAAAAGATAAAATATTATTTTATTTTAAAAGGCAAAGTCCCCCCAAAGCCATAGGTACTATCTCTTATCCTTCGTTTTGAATCTATCCTTTCTGTTTCAGCATGTCTGGAGACCTTACTCCCCAGCTGCTGACGCTTTCACTCCTCCTCCTCCACGTAAACCAGCAAGCGGAAGAGTCCCAGAGTAGGAAGACGAATAATAGTCAAACAAGAAAGGATCGTAATAGTAATGACAAGAAACGTGAAAAAAGGAAATGTTATTTCTGCAGAATTCTTGGACATCTGGAGGGAGACTGCAGGAAGAAGAAGAGGAGGATGAGTGCTACTTGCTTTCAGTGTAGGGAGACAGGCCACTGGGCTAGGGATTGCCCAAGAAAGAAGGAGACAAAGGCGGAAAGCTCTCAAGGGAAGAAAGAGGGTTTACAGCTTAAGAAGACAGACTTTAAGAAGGGCGAGAAAGACAACAAGTCCCAAGAGAAGAGGAAGTGTAAATTCTGTGGCAAAGTGGGGCACTTAGTGAAAGATTGCTGGAAAAAGAAGGCCAAGATGAACGGCGGGTGCTTTTCTTGCGGTGATATAGGCCACATGGCTAAGGATTGCCCAAAGAAACGAGGACAGGGGCAGAGGGCTGGATCCACCTCAGGGGCACAAGTTCATGTGCTAGAGGCGCCACCTCTGCAACAGCGAGGTATAAATACTTCTGTAGAAAGTGTAGTTTATCTTTATGATCACCCCGTTCGCACTTTATTTGATTCCGGCGCATCACACTCCTTTATCTCGTCTGCTTTAGTAGAATCTCTGCACCTAAAAACTAGTATGGTAGAGGACCCCTTAATTGTTTCAAACCCAATTGGGGGCCCAGCTCATTTGTCTATGATCTGTTTGGGATTGAAAATTTCTATTCTAAGCGTAAAATTTAAATGTAGTGCCTTTGTTTTGGGCTCTTCGGGATATGGTTTGATTTTGGGCATGGATTGGCTATCCAGTAATGGGGCCATCCTTGATTGTGAAAAAAAGGTTGTTAGGCTCCTGACCCAGCTCGGTAACACTTTGGAAATTACTTGTAATCCCTCGTATGCGGTTATGCTTAGTTATCTTGAATCGCTAGATGCCTTCGTTGAAAATTTGCAATCGGTTAGAGTGGTCCGGGAATATCCGGATGTCTTCGAAGAGGTGAAGGTGTAACAACCCGTAAAATGCGAGCCAGTTTGAAATTTTTATTTTGGCAATTTTAGCGAATTTTGATTATTTAAAATAGATTATTTTAAATAATATCGACGTGAAATCTATTTTGAATATAATTCGAACGTATATATTATACGCGTCGTCGTTAGAATATAAATATTTATATATAAATATAAAAGGAATTGAAAATGGCGCGGTAGTTCGAAAATTCGATTTCTAATTTCAAATGAATATACAGAATTCAATATAAGTCAGAACTGAACGAAACAAGAAATATTTGAATCTGTATAACTATATCTTTGTAACGAAGTTAGCAAACTGAGATTTCATCTTAGGAATGATAAGATACGTCCAGTTTAAAATTAGAAATAGTCGCTATGGAATTCAGGCCCTTAAAAATGGACATTTTGCAAACGACCTCGGATTTCGACGAAACCAGTTTTGTTGGGTCCGTGATGTTAAGTTATTGCTAGATTCCAAATTTCGTAATTTTTCGAATCAATATGAGAGCGTAGCAAAGGAAAACGCGTTTGACCAGTTTCAGTTGATTTTAGTCGACTGGAAATTGGCCATTTTTCTAACGGTCTCAGAATTCGACGAAACTAGTTTTGTTAGGACCGTATCGTCAATACGAAGCTAGAAAATATTTTTCTGGAATTTTTCTGCTTAATATGTGACCCCAGTAAATTGAAGTGTACGTTTAAAATAGAATATATAGAGTTATATTTTAATTTTGATGAAAACGGATCGAAACAGCTGAATTGGCTTACGAAACATATCCCATTGTTTTCAGAATGGGGGTAATTAGCTAGGGGCGACAGTCGTTGGGTTCAAATTGGAGGTCAAAGGAAAAGGTAATTTTCTGGAGGCTAAATTAATTAATTATATATATATATATATTTATTTCTAAGGCTAGGTCAGCACCCCCATTCCCTTAACCCCATCATTAAATTCAAAAAGGGGGAAAAAAGACTTTTTTTTAATTAAAACCCATCGCCGAACCCGCTCGTCAGCCCCCAGTCGACGCCTCCGTCGCTCCCCTCCTCAGCTCCGGCTGCCCTTCCTCGCGCCATCGCCTGCTCCGGCGATTCCCCTCCTCTCTCTCAAATCCGAACCCAAAGGGCCCCATCGCGAGTTCGAAGACCACCATGGATCGAGCCCCATCGCCAGTCTCCTCCAATGCCACCTAACGCCGCAGCTGCCTCCCACGACCAGCGCCCCTCCGATGCTCCCTAGCCCTCGTCTCTCTCTTCCTCCGTTCGAAGTTCAGAACCCAACCCAGCAGAAAACGAGCCGTCGCTACCCTGAAGTCCACCCCTCCTGCGACTGACCAGCGAGCACCCCGTCCCCTTCTTCAATCGCAACACCCCCTCCCTGTTGGATGACTGTAAGTTTTCCATTATTATATTATTTTGTTTTGTTTAAAGTTTTCAGTTTTTATTTATTTTTAACTTAAAATAATTAGTTTTAAAATCAGGTTTTTTTTATATGAAAGAAAATTATTTTAAAAACTCAGATTTTAAATAGAAATAAAGTCGTTTTAAAATATAATTTTTATAATATAGAAATAAAGTCGTTTTAAAATATAATCTTTATTAGGAGAGGTGCGATATAAAAATATAATTTTTATAAAGAAGTGAAGATAAGAATTCAATTTTTTATATATATGAGGAGTGTGATAAAATACGATTTTTATTATATATACAGTGAAATAAAAGTGTGAATTTTATTTGTATATGAACAGCGTGAAAAGAAGTGAGATGGAACAGATTGAATATCAAAAAGGGATTTTTATATATTGAACTTCGATAGAAAAATAGAATTTTTATATATTGAACTTCGATAGAAAAATTCGATTTTTTAAATATTGAATAGCGATGTAAAAATTCGGTTTTTACATATGTAGTGAAAGCGAGCAACGAAGGTGACAAAAAGGCGAAAAGACGAAGACTTCTGCAAATGAAGAGCCGTGGAGCTAGGATAGCTATATGTGAGAATTTCTCACCTTTCAATTTATTTTTCTAGTTATATATATATACTAGGATGCAGACGGTGCTTAGTAGCACCCGACACAATCGTCCACAGACCATGGACTTGTTTGTTTGGTTGCATAGATTAGTTATATGATTTGATTTGAATTTGAATTGTTTGGTGAGATTGAATGGTTTGATTGATGTGTGAATGGCGTGGGCCTTCACTAGACCGGGGATTAGGCTAGGCCTTGTCCCGTTTCTAGTATCGTGCCGTTATGCCGCCGAAATTTTCTAAAATATGTTAGAAAAATAAAAATATCATTTTATTGAATAAATGAACTGAATAGAAATTCATATGTTGGAATAAAATGTTTTATCGTTAAAAATTTAATTTTTAACGTGAATGTGAATAAATAAATATTCATTTACAAACCAGACGGTTTGTTTATGTACACTTATTTGAATGACATTGATTGGGAAGATAAATTTTACACATCGCCCAACTGCACAAATAAAATATGTGTTTGATTGTTTGAAACCCCACACGGGTGTTAGGATGAAAGTTGAAGTTCACTCATCCTGATTGATTAAATATGTCGATCGATTGATTGACAGGCTGTTATAAGCGTTGAATATCTATATTTGATGCTTATACAGTGTAGTGCACTTTGGTTGATGGTTGATTATTTTTCAATGCTATGATATACATGTGTTGTATGAAAATCCATATAATTAACTTTATATGGTAATTGATTGGGCCTCATTCCAGTTTTAAAAATAGAAATATTTGAAATAGAAATATTCGAAATGGAATATTTGAAAATATCAATATATGAAGCCGTGTTGATTAGATTGACGCCATTTTGACGTGAACGATATTTATATCGGTTTTATTCATTTTAAAATGAATATTAAAAAGTAATTTTGAAATCGAATATTTCGAAATGAATTGAATTGAAATATTTCGAAATGAATTGAATTGAAAACGATTTCGAAATGAATTGAATTGAAAACGATTTCGAAATGAATTGAATTGAAAACGATTTCGAAATGAATTGAATTGAAAACGATTTCGAAATGAATTGAATTGAAAACGAATTCGAATTGAATTGAAAGTGAATTGAAAGCGAATTCAAATTGAATTGAAATTTGAATTGAATAGAAATGAATTTTGAAACGAATCTATAAAGAAGAATTCAATTTTGCTTTGAATTGAAATGGAAGTTGAAATAGATTTTGAAACGAATTCAAAACTATTTATATAATTCGTTTTAAATAGAAATCGACGAAATATATATTATATATATTATATATATAATATAATGGCCTGAATAGAACGCGCCGCGCCGCGGCAGTTCGCGAATTTCGACCATTTATTTCAAACGGACATTACGGGAGATCCGACCGTCGGATTCTGCTAAAACCGGAACCGTTGGGTTCGTATCGAAAAGAGCTTTCTAATGAAGGTTAGAAATTTGAAATCTAACGGTTGGATTTGGAATTATGTCCAAATCAAATTCGAAAAAGGTCGCTGTAAGTGCAGTTCGATGGCCGTTGATGGAAATCGACTGTACGGGCCTTGATAAAATTATTAAAAATAGTAATAATTTGTGTAAAATCATAAGAAATGATTTGTGAAGATTTGGGATGAAAAACTCCGTATTTGAAAAGATAAAAATAGATTTTTATCGAAATGAACTAGTTTTGAACTAGAATTATAATTCTATTTATTTTTAAATAAATAAATTGAATTTGAAAAGGGTTTTGAAAATAACCAAAATTTCCAATGATTGCATTGGAGTGGATTTGAATCGAAATTGTCTTCGGAATATTTCGATGTTGGATTTCGGGATTATACGGATGTTGTTACGGAAATTTGAAAGATATATATTTATATCATTATTTCCAATACGACATTTGTTAATCGTAGAATTTGATATTGAATATAAGCCGATATATTTTCTATTCAGAGCCTTATATTGAATATCAAATGTGATTTGGGTTTGTCGTGAATGGTGTCTTCACTAACACTGTTCTTGAACCCAGTTGAGAAAAGATTAAATCTTTTTATTTAGATTTAATGAAGTGTACCAATTAAATGATATTTAATTGGAATTGAATTGATATTGATTTTTGGGTTTATCGTGAACAGTGTTTTAAATAACACTTGTTCTTTAACCCGATAATTAATGAATGTGATTTGGGTTTGTCGTGAATGGTGTCTTCACTAACACTGTTCTTGAACCCAGTTGAGAAATGATTAAATCTTTTTATTTAGATTTAATGAAGTGTACCAATTAAATAATATTTAATTGGAATTGAATTGATATTGATTTTTGGGTTTATCGTGAACAGTGTTTTAAATAACACTTGTTCTTTAACCCGATAATTAATGAATGTGATTTGGGTTTGTCGTGAATGGTGTCTTCACTAACACTGTTCTTGAACCCAGTTGAGAAAAGATTAAATCTTTTTATTTAGATTTAATGAAGTGTACCAATTAAATGATATTTAATTGGAATTGAATTGATATTGATTTTTGGGTTTATCGTGAACAGTGTTTTAAATAACACTTGTTCTTTAACCCGATAATTAATGAATGTGATTTGGGTTTGTCGTGAATGGTGTCTTCACTAACACTGTTCTTGAACCCAGTTGAGAAATGATTAAATCTTTTTATTTAGATTTAATGAAGTGTACCAATTAAATAATATTTAATTGGAATTGAATTGATATTGATTTTTGGGTTTATCGTGAACAGTGTTTTAAATAACACTTGTTCTTTAACCCGATAATTAATGAATGTGATTTGGGTTTGTCGTGAATGGTGTCTTCACTAACACTGTTCTTGAACCCAGTTGAGAAAAGATTAAATCTTTTTATTTAGATTTAATGAAGTGTACCAATTAAATAATATTTAATTGGAATTGAATGGATATTGATTTTTGGGTTTATCGTGAACAGTGTTTTAAATAACACTTGTTCTTTAACCCGATAATTAATGGGATGTGACTTTGGGTTTATCGTGAACCGTGTTTTAAATGACACTGATTCTTTAACCCAGTCACAGATTAAAACTAAGTGGAGTTTTAATGAATCTTTAATTAGATTGAAAAGATCGAGAATGGAGTATCACCAGTTTTGCTCCAGGCGATAGTTAAATCTTTAATTAGATTTGAACGTGAAATTTAGAAACTAACTGTCGGTTAGCTAAGTAGAATGGTTTTCTGGATATTGATCTGATGTTGGTTTCGGCCTTCGGGGTTAATATTTGGGGAATTATTCTCTTGATTAATTTACGGTTAATGACTAATGAGTTGGAATGAGGCGTATGTTGTGTTTGTGTAACACTTTTATAATATATACGCGAGTTATTCGGAAAGACCGGGTTTATCCCATTCTGAATAACTGATACGACGATAAGTCGAAGATGAAGACGATGGTCGAAGACCGGAGGTCTTCACGTCGTTTGGGTGATAACTGATGATCTTGATTGGGCTGTACACCCAAGAAGATGGAAACAGTTAGTGATCGTCCAGACGTGCTTGGAGATCGATGGATATGCGGGGTACTAGGTGCCTCCGGTTTCGTTCAGACCCAGAACGGACTTGTAAATGGACTGTGTGTCTGACACCGGATTTCATTCTGTGTGACTGATATCGGTTGCATAGGATGGTTTGCCTGTGTGGCATGCTAAGATGCAAATGATCAAGGCTTCTGTTGAAAAGCAAAGTCTTGTGGTGATGATCAAAGCACGGCCTTTGTGGCGTAGCTTTGTGTAACGTTTACCTCGCGTGTTTCACACCCGGTATGAACCAAAAACGGGAGACGGACCTCAGGGAGGACTTGCGTTTCTTTCTAGCTAGAAGTGGCGTCAGTGGTTTTTCACGCCCTGACGAGTTTGACTTATGTGGTTGTTGCTGTTGCGAGGCGCCTCGGTTATATCGGTTTCGGCCGAATGCATTCTGGTCGGCTGACGGACCAGACTTACACCCCATAGGGTGGGGAGACGTATTGTTCAGGCATAATAATCCACTCCGTGTGGACCGGCCCTGTCGCTCCAAGGCTTGCCTGCGCGCTTGCCTGAGACATGGGCTAGATTGTCTCGAATCGGTTGAGGACTATCTTTTGCCTCGGTTCATAGATGGAAATCCAATTTCCAAATACGTGACTTTGCGGTTTTATTTGTAAACCTATATATGGCGACATAGTGGCATGGGACGCTCATGTCGCCTATGATTGATACTTATGATTTGAAGTTGTTTTATACACTATGCACTTATAATAGTATCAAATGATTTGTTTTAGACGTATCAAGCATGCTTTGGCTGTTATAAGGGAAAACCCTATCCCTCGGCTTGCGATTGCATTGTGTGATAGGACCTGGGTCTTATAACAGCTTCATTTTTCTTTATTTAGCATTGCGCTGTTTGTTTTAAGCACTGGTATTCTTGGGAGGAAACCCGTTCCGTGTTATACGGCGTGGTCCCTTGTTTTACCTAATGATTTAAAATAAAGATTAATAACTGTTTTAGTTCTCACACCAGTCACATGACTGACCTGGAGTTTATTGTTTCAACCTAAACTCTGGGTGCCCCTATTTTGACACGGGCAGCTAGTAGTTTTGGTTTTGCAGATTTATAATCACAGGATCCTGGTTTACAGCTGGAACGATATCCGGAAAGCTTTGTATCCGTATATCTTCTTCTAGTTGTGTATTGTATTATTTTCCGCTGCGATGTATTTAAATGTAATTTAAATCTCTGATATTTCTATGTAATATTTATTCATTAATACTCTGTATATTCTTGTAATCTGATGCATTGTTGTGAAATACAATGAAATGTTCTTCTGTATGTGTTCTGTTTTGTCCTGTTCTCAACGATAGGGCGTTTCGAACGGTCTGGGTCGGTTTAGCGACCGGTTCGGACCGAGCGAAATTCCTTGCCGTCACAGTTGGTATCAGAGCTTTGGTTTACAAAGCTCAGAGAACAAGACACATTAGAACCATATGAAAGAATTCATCAGATATTGGGTTAGTAATATCCAATTAGAATGACTCGTTAGAGATAGGATCAGTAGTATCCTAGAACGAGTGTGAAGGGCATATTTTTAAAGTGAAAACAAATTTTGTTTTGAAAATCTAAATCAATCATTCGTATTTGATTATTTATTAGTATTGATTTGGACAGTTCAGTATATAAAGAATTTGCATATACGCCTTGCAAACGTATATTCAAAGTTTTAATATACTGGATAGATATAGAGTCACACTCTAGTCGCCCGGAGATGATTCTGATGATAGTCTAGACATCATCAGAATTGGTATTCGAGTTTCGAAGGTGTGATTTTCTATATATTTCCATTAGACTGGTGTGAGAACCAAAACTAATATAGCTAGAATACATTGTTATGATTTGGCATCAAAAATCTGATTTTTGACTATATATCAAAGTTATGAATTTGAAACTCTAATTCACTAATTGATTGATGTTTGTGTTGTTTGTTTAGTTGGTTGATAATTTTGAACCATTATGCCTAATTTGATCGAATAATAAATTATATTGAAAATTGGTTGCATCTGCTTGCATATACATATATATCATTGAACAGGTCATAGCAAGGAGGCTAGAGCCGAAGAATAAAATTTGTTTGCCCGACAAATAGGTACATGTTTACTACATAATTTCCTGTTTTGTTTGGGTGATGATGATTTTGTGAGCCTATTGGCTAGCCGCTTGGCTTTTTCTTTTTCTTTTTGAGATCTGAATGACCGGGGAAGCTATTTGAAATTCCCCGATGCTCCCGGTGCAGGGGAGGTTATGGCGAAATTTTTCAAAAATTTAGGGTGTTAGCCAAATTTTTGAGATTTTGGAAATTCTCAGAAACTAAAGAGTTGGAGAATGGAAGTCAGATCGAGCGTAGAGTTGAATGATCAAACCACTTTCGACTTTGTTCCTTTTCGGGGACGAAAAGTTTTAAGTGGGGGAGATTGTAACAACCCGTAAAATGCGAGCCAGTTTGAAATTTTTATTTTGGCAATTTTAGCGAATTTTGATTATTTAAAATAGATTATTTTAAATAATATCGACGTGAAATCTATTTTGAATATAATTCGAACGTATATATTATACGCGTCGTCGTTAGAATATAAATATTTATATATAAATATAAAAGGAATTGAAAATGGCGCGGTAGTTCGAAAATTCGATTTCTAATTTCAAATGAATATACAGAATTCAATATAAGTCAGAACTGAACGAAACAAGAAATATTTGAATCTGTATAACTATATCTTTGTAACGAAGTTAGCAAACTGAGATTTCATCTTAGGAATGATAAGATACGTCCAGTTTAAAATTAGAAATAGTCGCTATGGAATTCAGGCCCTTAAAAATGGACATTTTGCAAACGACCTCGGATTTCGACGAAACCAGTTTTGTTGGGTCCGTGATGTTAAGTTATTGCTAGATTCCAAATTTCGTAATTTTTCGAATCAATATGAGAGCGTAGCAAAGGAAAACGCGTTTGACCAGTTTCAGTTGATTTTAGTCGACTGGAAATTGGCCATTTTTCTAACGGTCTCAGAATTCGACGAAACTAGTTTTGTTAGGACCGTATCGTCAATACGAAGCTAGAAAATATTTTTCTGGAATTTTTCTGCTTAATATGTGACCCCAGTAAATTGAAGTGTACGTTTAAAATAGAATATATAGAGTTATATTTTAATTTTGATGAAAACGGATCGAAACAGCTGAATTGGCTTACGAAACATATCCCATTGTTTTCGGAATGGGGGTAATTAGCTAGGGGCGACAGTCGTTGGGTTCAAATTGGAGGTCAAAGGAAAAGGTAATTTTCTGGAGGCTAAATTAATTAATTATATATATATATATATATTTATTTCTAAGGCTAGGTCAGCACCCCCATTCCCTTAACCCCGTCATTAAATTCAAAAAGGGGGGAAAAAGACTTTTTTTTAATTAAAACCCATCGCCGAACCCGCTCGTCAGCCCCCAGTCGACGCCTCCGTCGCTCCCCTCCTCAGCTCCGGCTGCCCTTCCTCGCGCCATCGCCTGCTCCGGCGATTCCCCTCCTCTCTCTCAAATCCGAACCCAAAGGGCCCCATCGCGAGTTCGAAGACCACCATGGATCGAGCCCCATCGCCAGTCTCCTCCAATGCCACCTAACGCCGCAGCTGCCTCCCACGACCAGCGCCCCTCCGATGCTCCCCAGCCCTCGTCTCTCTCTTCCTCCGTTCGAAGTTCAGAACCCAACCCAGCAGAAAACGAGCCGTCGCTACCCTGAAGTTCACCCCTCCTGCGACTGACCAGCGAGCACCCCGTCCCCTTCTTCAATCGCAACACCCCCTCCCTGTTGGATGACTGTAAGTTTTCCATTATTATATTATTTTGTTTTGTTTAAAGTTTTCAGTTTTTATTTATTTTTAACTTAAAATAATTAGTTTTAAAATCAGGTTTTTTTTTATATGAAAGAAAATTATTTTAAAAACTCAGATTTTAAATAGAAATAAAGTCGTTTTAAAATATAATTTTTATAATATAGAAATAAAGTCGTTTTAAAATATAATCTTTATTAGGAGAGGTGCGATATAAAAATATAATTTTTATAAAGAAGTGAAGATAAGAATTCAATTTTTTATATATATGAGGAGTGTGATAAAAATACGATTTTTATTATATATACAGTGAAATAAAAGTGTGAATTTTATTTGTATATGAACAGCGTGAAAAGATGTGAGATGGAACAGATTGAATATCAAAAAGGGATTTTTATATATTGAACTTCGATAGAAAAATAGAATTTTTATATATTGAACTTCGATAGAAAAATTCGATTTTTTAAATATTGAATAGCGATGTAAAAATTCGGTTTTTACATATGTAGTGAAAGCGAGCAACGAAGGTGACAAAAAGGCGAAAAGACGAAGACTTCTGCAAATGAAGAGCCGTGGAGCTAGGATAGCTATATGTGAGAATTTCTCACCTTTCAATTTATTTTTCTAGTTATATATATATACTAGGATGCAGACGGTGCTTAGTAGCACCCGACACAATCGTCCACAGACCATGGACTTGTTTGTTTGGTTGCATAGATTAGTTATATGATTTGATTTGAATTTGAATTGTTTGGTGAGATTGAATGGTTTGATTGATGTGTGAATGGCGTGGGCCTTCACTAGACCGGGGATTAGGCT
Organism: Allium sativum; assembly: GCA_030737875.1. Classification (NCBI taxonomy): domain Eukaryota; kingdom Viridiplantae; phylum Streptophyta; class Magnoliopsida; order Asparagales; family Amaryllidaceae; genus Allium; species Allium sativum. Next base: position 91,107,601 of record CM060920.1, read on the forward strand.
AGGCCTTGTCCCGTTTCTAGTATCGTGCCGTTATGCCGCCGAAATTTTCTAAAATATGTTAGAAAAATAAAAATATCATTTTATTGAATAAATGAACTGAATAGAAATTCATATGTTGGAATAAAATGTTTTATCGTTAAAAATTTAATTTTTAACGTGAATGTGAATAAATAAATATTCATTTACAAACCAGACGGTTTGTTTATGTACACTTATTTGAATGACATTGATTGGGAAGATAAATTTTACACATCGCCCAACTGCACAAATAAAATATGTGTTTGATTGTTTGAAACCCCACACGGGTGTTAGGATGAAAGTTGAAGTTCACTCATCCTGATTGATTAAATATGTCGATCGATTGATTGACAGGCTGTTATAAGCGTTGAATATCTATATTTGATGCTTATACAGTGTAGTGCACTTTGGTTGATGGTTGATTATTTTTCAATGCTATGATATACATGTGTTGTATGAAAATCCATATAATTAACTTTATATGGTAATTGATTGGGCCTCATTCCAGTTTTAAAAATAGAAATATTTGAAATAGAAATATTCGAAATGGAATATTTGAAAATATCAATATATGAAGTCGTGTTGATTAGATTGACGCCATTTTGACGTGAACGATATTTATATCGGTTTTATTCATTTTAAAATGAATATTAAAAAGTAATTTTGAAATCGAATATTTCGAAATGAATTGAATTGAAATATTTCGAAATGAATTGAATTGAAAACGATTTCGAAATGAATTGAATTGAAAACGATTTCGAAATGAATTGAATTGAAAACGATTTCGAAATGAATTGAATTGAAAACGATTTCGAAATGAATTGAATTGAAAACGAATTCGAATTGAATTGAAAGTGAATTGAAAGCGAATTCAAATTGAATTGAAATTTGAATTGAATAGAAATGAATTTTGAAACGAATCTATAAAGAAGAATTCAATTTTGCTTTGAATTGAAATGGAAGTTGAAATAGATTTTGAAACGAATTCAAAACTATTTATATAATTCGTTTTAAATAGAAATCGACGAAATATATATTATATATATTATATATATAATATAATGGCCTGAATAGAACGCGCCGCGCCGCGGCAGTTCGCGAATTTCGACCATTTATTTCAAACGGACATTACGGGAGATCCGACCGTCGGATTCTCCTAAAACCGGAACCGTTGGGTTCGTATCGAAAAGAGCTTTCTAATGAAGGTTAGAAATTTGAAATCTAACGGTTGGATTTGGAATTATGTCCAAATCAAATTCGAAAAAGGTCGCTGTAAGTGCAGTTCGATGGCCGTTGATGGAAATCGACTGTACGGGCCTTGATAAAATTATTAAAAATAGTAATAATTTGTGTAAAATCATAAGAAATGATTTGTGAAGATTTGGGATGAAAAACTCCGTATTTGAAAAGATAAAAATAGATTTTTATCAAAATGAACTAGTTTTGAACTAGAATTATAATTCTATTTATTTTTAAATAAATAAATTGAATTTGAAAAGGGTTTTGAAAATAACCAAAATTTCCAATGATTGCATTGGAGTGGATTTGAATCGAAATTGTCTTCGGAATATTTCGATGTTGGATTTCGGGATTATACGGATGTTGTTACGGAAATTTGAAAGATATATATTTATATCGTTATTTCCAATACGACATTTGTTAATCGTAGAATTTGATATTGAATATAAGCCGATATATTTTCTATTCAGAGCCTTATATTGAATATCAAATGTGATTTGGGTTTGTCGTGAATGGTGTCTTCACTAACACTGTTCTTGAACCCAGTTGAGAAAAGATTAAATCTTTTTATTTAGATTTAATGAAGTGTACCAATTAAATGATATTTAATTGGAATTGAATTGATATTGATTTTTGGGTTTATCGTGAACAGTGTTTTAAATAACACTTGTTCTTTAACCCGATAATTAATGAATGTGATTTGGGTTTGTCGTGAATGGTGTCTTCACTAACACTGTTCTTGAACCCAGTTGAGAAATGATTAAATCTTTTTATTTAGATTTAATGAAGTGTACCAATTAAATAATATTTAATTGGAATTGAATTGATATTGATTTTTGGGTTTATCGTGAACAGTGTTTTAAATAACACTTGTTCTTTAACCCGATAATTAATGAATGTGATTTGGGTTTGTCGTGAATGGTGTCTTCACTAACACTGTTCTTGAACCCAGTTGAGAAAAGATTAAATCTTTTTATTTAGATTTAATGAAGTGTACCAATTAAATGATATTTAATTGGAATTGAATTGATATTGATTTTTGGGTTTATCGTGAACAGTGTTTTAAATAACACTTGTTCTTTAACCCGATAATTAATGAATGTGATTTGGGTTTGTCGTGAATGGTGTCTTCACTAACACTGTTCTTGAACCCAGTTGAGAAATGATTAAATCTTTTTATTTAGATTTAATGAAGTGTACCAATTAAATAATATTTAATTGGAATTGAATTGATATTGATTTTTGGGTTTATCGTGAACAGTGTTTTAAATAACACTTGTTCTTTAACCCGATAATTAATGAATGTGATTTGGGTTTGTCGTGAATGATGTCTTCACTAACACTGTTCTTGAACCCAGTTGAGAAAAGATTAAATCTTTTTATTTAGATTTAATGAAGTGTACCAATTAAATAATATTTAATTGGAATTGAATGGATATTGATTTTTGGGTTTATCGTGAACAGTGTTTTAAATAACACTTGTTCTTTAACCCGATAATTAATGGGATGTGACTTTGGGTTTATCGTGAACCGTGTTTTAAATGACACTGATTCTTTAACCCAGTCACAGATTAAAACTAAGTGGAGTTTTAATGAATCTTTAATTAGATTGAAAAGATCGAGAATGGAGTATCACCAGTTTTGCTCCAGGCGATAGTTAAATCTTTAATTAGATTTGAACGTGAAATTTAGAAACTAACTGTCGGTTAGCTAAGTAGAATGGTTTTCTAGATATTGATCTGATGTTGGTTTCGGCCTTCGGGGTTAATATTTGGGGAATTATTCTCTTGATTAATTTACGGTTAATGACTAATGAGTTGGAATGAGGCGTATGTTGTGTTTGTGTAACACTTTTATAATATATACGCGAGTTATTCGGAAAGACCGGGTTTATCCCATTCTGAATAACTGATACGACGATAAGTCGAAGATGAAGACGATGGTCGAAGACCGGAGGTCTTCACGTCGTTTGGGTGATAACTGATGATCTTGATTGGGCTGTACACCCAAGAAGATGGAAACAGTTAGTGATCGTCCAGACGTGCTTGGAGATCGATGGATATGCGGGGTACTAGGTGCCTCCGGTTTCGTTCAGACCCAGAACGGACTTGTAAATGGACTGTGTGTCTGACACCGGATTTCATTCTGTGTGACTGATATCGGTTGCATAGGATGGTTTGCCTGTGTGGCATGCTAAGATGCAAATGATCAAGGCTTCTGTTGAAAAGCAAAGTCTTGTGGTGATGATCAAAGCACGGCCTTTGTGGCGTAGCTTTGTGTAACGTTTACCTCGCGTGTTTCACACCCGGTATGAACCAAAAACGGGAGACGGACCTCAGGGAGGACTTGCGTTTCTTTCTAGCTAGAAGTGGCGTCAGTGGTTTTTCACGCCCTGACGAGTTTGACTTATGTGGTTGTTGCTGTTGCGAGGCGCCTCGGTTATATCGGTTTCGGCCGAATGCATTCTGGTCGGCTGACGGACCAGACTTACACCCCATAGGGTGGGGAGACGTATTGTTCAGGCATAATAATCCACTCCGTGTGGACCGGCCCTGTCGCTCCAAGGCTTGCCTGCGCGCTTGCCTGAGACATGGGCTAGATTGTCTCGAATCGGTTGAGGACTATCTTTTGCCTCGGTTCATAGATGGAAATCCAATTTCCAAATACGTGACTTTGCGGTTTTATTTGTAAACCTATATATGGCGACATAGTGGCATGGGACGCTCATGTCGCCTATGATTGATACTTATGATTTGAAGTTGTTTTATACACTATGCACTTATAATAGTATCAAATGATTTGTTTTAGACGTATCAAGCATGCTTTGGCTGTTATAAGGGAAAACCCTATCCCCCGGCTTGCGATTGCATTGTGTGATAGGACCTGGGTCTTATAACAGCTTCATTTTTCTTTATTTAGCATTGCGCTGTTTGTTTTAAGCACTGGTATTCTTGGGAGGAAACCCGTTCCGTGTTATACGGCGTGGTCCCTTGTTTTACCTAATGATTTAAAATAAAGATTAATAACTGTTTTAGTTCTCACACCAGTCACATGACTGACCTGGAGTTTATTGTTTCAACCTAAACTCTGGGTGCCCCTATTTTGACACGGGCAGCTAGTAGTTTTGGTTTTGCAGATTTATAATCACAGGATCCTGGTTTACAGCTGGAACGATATCCGGAAAGCTTTGTATCCGTATATCTTCTTCTAGTTGTGTATTGTATTATTTTCCGCTGCGATGTATTTAAATGTAATTTAAATCTCTGATATTTCTGTGTAATATTTATTCATTAATACTCTGTATATTCTTGTAATCTGATGCATTGTTGTGAAATACAATGAAATGTTCTTCTGTATGTGTTCTGTTTTGTCCTGTTCTCAACGATAGGGCGTTTCGAACGGTCTGGGTCGGTTTAGCGACCGGTTCGGACCGAGCGAAATTCCTTGCCGTCACAGAAGGGCTTGCCTCCGAAGCGGGAGATAGACTTCCGCATATACCTTGTAGATAAAGCAAAGCCAGTTGCGTTACCCGTTAGACACATGGCTCCACGGGAAAGGAAAGAGCTTAGTAAACAGATTAAAGAGCTTCTAGAAAAGCGGTTCATTAGGAGGAGCATTTCAGAATGGGGCGCTCCAGTGGTGTTCGCCACTAAGGCAGAAGGTTCATTTCGCTTATGCATGAGTTGTGGAGAATCACCTTAGTAAGTACATTTGGCAACATGGTTGACATTTATTTCCGAGAGATAGTTCTTCTACGTGGAATACCTGATAGTAAGTGGACGAGATCCAAGATTCACTAGTGAATTTTGGAGAGCTTGCATGAAACCATGAGTACGCCGTTATGTTTGAGCCGAGTATACTAGAAGTAGAGTAAGTGAAAGAGGAACGAGAGGCAACAGTGAAATAGGTTCCAACTCAAATTTTGGAAACAAGAATTAAGAAGCTACGAAATTGTGAAGTTAAAGACGGATAAAGCATAATGGAGTTAAGCTCAAGGAAATGCGACTTAGAAGATTGAAGGCTAGATTCGTGCATCATATCTCTTCTTAAGAGTATATCTTTGATCCCTCTCTTCCTGTAGAGCTAACTTGCATGCTATCTTTTGTGTATATCCTCTCGGTCCCATTCTCAATCCAATTTCTGTTGCAAACCCCATAGGGAGTATGACTCATCTGTTAGCAACACATGTTGGGGGCTTGAGGGTGTTCGTTGGTTTGACTAAACTTTTTGGGTTTTATAGGTTGGTCTTAGGAAGGGACTCCCTTGTGACCTAAAAGGAGTCCATCATGCTTAATTTCCTAGAATCAAGTCGTTGGGTTGAGTAATTCTTTGGGTGTCAGTCTGATGTTGATTTCGGTCTTCGGGGCTGATGCTTAGAGAGTTCTTCTCCTAATCAATATATATGTGGCATAGATTTCCAGTTTTGACATTGCCTAATGGGCACAAAGTTTTTACTTGCTTCTATCATTCGACTATACCTTTAGGTAGGACCATTTCCTATTATTGAGGAACAATTGGGAAAATGGCCTATAGATTAGAGCTACCCGAAAGATTGGCCGGAGTTCACAACGTCTTTCACGTTTCACATCTCCGAAAATGTCTACATGAGTCTGCTGAAGTGGTAGAGCCAAATATCCTAGAAGAAGCTGAAGTGGAACGCGAAGCAACCATAAGGAAAGTTCCAACCCGAATATTAGGAACGGAAGTGAAGAAGCTACGCAACCGCGAAGTCAAGCTCGTCAAAGTTCAGTGGAGCGACGCCGAAGAAGATGCAGCTTGGGAAACTGAAGCTAGAATACGCGCTGCCTACCCTTTTCCTTTTCGAGGGTACATCTTTGATCTTTCTTTTTCCTTAAGTTGCGCTTTTATCTATCTTTTTAGGTATATCTCCTCGACCCTATCTTTTAGGTAGAAACCCTTTGGATGAAAACATGTAATTGAAACATGTTATGGATGATGATTGCAAGTGGTTGCAAGTGATTGCTAGTGGTTGCTCGTGGTTGCATATACACACACAATCTAGGTTTTAGATCGGCTCAATCACTTCATATTGCATATGCATATATGTTTGCATTCGTATATGGTTGAACTTTAATATGTTGTCATATGGATGTTGCATTTGTATGAATGATTGTGCACTCATGTAGATTCATAAATAGGAAAATTTGCATACATAATGGATTCATGGCACTTACATAATTTGCATTAAGGAGGTCAACTGAATCAGTAGACCGCCTGATTTTGCATTAGATAAGTACATGTACACACACACTTCGCATGTTATCATGAAGCATTAGAAGTCTTTTAAGGACAATGGATGCTCGTGTTTGGTGAATGAGTAGATGGGTGTTTAGATGTTAGGATGTACATTCTTCCTGAACTTGAAGATTTCGGGACGAAATCTTTTTAAGTGGGGGAGAATGTAACACCTCGTGTATTTTATAACAGTGAAATTCACAAATTAAAGTATAATAAATTTCAAATCAAAGTATTAAGGGAAACGGGATACGCCATTGCGTTCGTCTTGGAAAAATACGCGAAATAGAGTCCGAGTTTTCGAAAAAAGGAGCTCGTATGACCAAATTATGGCCCGATGAAGTTTCAGAAAATTCAAATTTCGAAAACAGATTTGAATTTCAGCCCAATCAGAGTAGGCGGGAAAATTCCCGCCCAAACCCACCAGGTCGACCTGGGGGTCGACCCTAGGGTCGACCTGCCAGGCCAGGTCGACCTGGGAGTCGACCTAGGTGTCGACCTGCCCCAGGCAGGTCGACTCTAGAGTCGACCTGGGGGTCGACTGGGGAGTCGACCTGGCCCCTGAGCCAGGTCGAACCCAGCCCCCCCTAGCTGGCCTAGTCTGTGTTTGGTCGATTTTCTGAGCCTTGCCTTGTCACAAGGGCTAGGTGTCAGCTCCTGATTGGCCTCTCCTTTGAACGAACGGCTATTATTAAACCAAGCTTCATCGACGGTCTAAATCAACTCACAAACTCTATAAAAAGGACCTAAGACTAACCCTAATTCACCCAAACTAAAATGGAGATGAGACCGTCATGTTGCTGAGGAGAGACTAAGGATAGCCGTCAGAAATAGAGAGACAATTAGGAGATAAATCAAAAGCTTAAAGCAACGTTAATTGAATCAAAGCAACGCCTACAACAAAGGATAGCATCTCCAAATTCAGAATTCAGATTCCTGAATTGAAGATTCGTCATACGTTGTAAGTAGAGTGCTATTCCGATGTGAATTAAATAATTGTGTTGATTTGTGTAAAGTAAGAAATGGAATTGTGGCGATAATAATCTATATTCGTACGTTGCTTTGATGCTAAACGATTTGGGAATATTATGGTATACGATTGGATATTTGCAAGTATGCGATTTGCGTTGGAAGTTAACAACGAAATGGAATTGTGGGAATAATAACCTATATTTGTATGTTATTTTGATTCTAAATGATTTGGCAATGCTATGATGTACGATTGGATTCATACAAGTATATGGTTTATGTTGACAGCCACATGTTGTGGAATTTTAATTGGGATTCATGCAAGCATATGATTCATATTGAAAACTACATGTTAGTGGTAGTTATTTACAACACCCATTTGATAATTGCAAGTATATGATTCATGTTGAAAATAACAACTATGTGTTGTAATAATTTATTTGAAATTCATGCAAGTATATAATTTATTGTTATGCCAACATGATGTATAATTCTATGGTCATCTTTAGTGTAATTTGGTCCATTTGAGTATTATGATTCATATGAAGTTATGTTGGAATTGGCATTATAGTTCAAGTATAAAAATCATGCTTTTGTGATAGTGACAAAAGCAAGCATCTTTGTGAACTTGTATTAATTTTATGAACATGACTAAACTATGTTTGTTATTATGCCCAATTGAAAAACATGTTTTTAGGCTTATGTTGTTATCATAATCATATGATAATATATGTGACACATAAGTTACATTGGAATTACATTAGAATTACATTCCACTTGCAAGTTTACATAGATAGAATAAAAACCATGATTTAAGTTTAGGTATGTTTATGCTATAATTCTATAAATGGATTAAAAACCATGATTCATATAATAATTAGGTTGGGATAATTCTAGTTGAACCATACTTTTGTATTAGTGACAAAAGTAAGTACCTTTTTTGTTAGCATGTAGCGATTTTATGAACATGATTAGTTTATATTATGCCTAAATAAAAATATAGGCTTATATTTCTAGTCAAGACCATGTGCCAATAATAATGATATCTAATTTAGTTAGATTCTTAATTTCAAGTTTACATGGTTAGTTGAACCTATGATTCATGTTTAAGTATTATTTATGCCATGATTACATGAATAGAATGATTCATGTTTAAGTTTTGTTTATCCCATAATCATCTAGAATGATTCATGTTTAAGTATTGTTTATGCCATAATCATATGAATAGAATGATTCATGTTTAAGTATTGTTCATGCCATAATCACATGAATAGAATGATTCATGTTTAAGTATTGTTTATGCCATAATCATATGAATAGAATAATTCGTGTTTAAGTACTGTTTATGCCATAATCATATGAATAGAATGATTCATGTTTGAGTATTGTTTATGCCACAATCATATGAATAGAATTTTAAGTATTTTCTATGCCATAATCATATGAATAGAATGATTCATGTTTGAGTATTGTTTATGCCACAATCATATGAATAGAATGATTCATGTTTAAGTATTTCCTATGCCATAATTATATGAATAGAATGATTCACGTTTAAGTATTGTTTATGCTATAATTATATGGATAAAATGATTCATGTTATGCCATGATTATATGATGTTACAATTACAAGTTCACATGTGCCTACTTTATGTTAATTGAATCGTTCGTTGCAAGTTCATGCGTTCACACTCCCCTCTTTCTTGTTACTTGATAAACACCATTTTATAAGCCTCCCCTTTACATATGGCTAACTTGGTTTTAAGTGTTAAACCCAACACACCTTACATTGGAGCGAACGTATAAAACGGGGGTAATGACGTTTGGGCTAAAATATAGAACATATGTGTTGGCATGTTTGACGCATGCCAACAACCTTGAAAAACAATTAAGTGGCATAAATAAATCTTAATCAATAAAGATGAATTTGAATAATGGGCCGCAAATATTTACATATAAAAAGAAAAGAGACAAAATATGTAAATGTAGAAAATACGATGTGTTTAACCCGAGGTTGGATTGAGTTGTGATGTAAACCTGCCCGGAACCGCCCGGCTGTCCAGTAGTCACAACAATACCTATCCAATGTGGGTGGTTAAACACGGAGCCCAATAAGGACCCGAGGTTAGACTGAGTTGTGGCGTAAGACTGCCCGGACCCAACCGGCAACAGGCAGCCACAACAATACCTGTCTAATGTGAGAGGTCAAGGCTTTAATAAGACAATTAAGGCTGAGTCAGGATTGATAGGATTAAGCGAATTAAGACTTAATCAAAATAGAACATGCTAAACTAAACAGACTGATTGGGGGTTAGGTTTATAAAACACTTAACCAACTTAGCATGTTGGCTAGAAATAGAAAACCTAGTAGCGGGGGACCCTTTTCAGCAGTAACCCTACAAGGTATCATGATACCCTGAAACTAGGCAGGGTGGGGCACGATTACTGGGCTGATTGTAAGAGGTCAAATCGACGGCGGTGGTGCACCAGTGTAGGTTCTAACGGGGTGCGGGCGTGCACACACTCCGGCGCAGAAAAATAAGGCACTGGGCACCAGTAGCATACCTGTGCATTCTAGGATTGTGTCGGGCCGCCACCATGGGACTTGATACACCCCATGGTGGGACCAGCATAGGTAACTACAACAACGGGGGCCGTAAGACACATGTAACTATACGAGTAGGAGCCGATCATCAGAAATGGATCACTTCACCCTGATTATGGGGTGCCTGTTGGGAACTAGTTTATATGGGTACAGAGATTAATATGGGGTACGATAGTATATTCGACCCTAGACAACTTAACTTAGTTTATGGTGCTTTCCCATTTCTAGTTTATACTTATCATACCCAGTTCTTTATTCATAGACTGAATAGTCCTAGACTTACTCAGGCTTTATGTCTGACTCTACTTTTCTTTCGTCTTCTTTTCTTCCGTTTCCCCCCCAGGTCCACAGGGAGGGAATACCGCAGCTTAACCAGCCTTCATATCCAGCTTAAAGAGAAAGAATGTATTGCTTGGATCTTTTCGTTTCGGACTATGGCTTTGGACAGCAATTATGGGACTTTTGCAGTTTATTTATGTTTTCTTTATGCTTCTTTAAATAATGTAATCAAGACAGTTATGATTTTGGAAGTATTGTAAGACAATTATGGCATGGTTTGTGTAACACGTATTTTGATGAAATAAAAGTTGTTGTTTTCCGCTGTTCAAAAATATGCGTTCTTATATCTGTCTTGTATATCTGTGACTTATACTTATAAAACCTCCACCAAAATTAGGGCATTCCCTTTGAGAGTGACCCTAACGGAGGTGGGGTGTTTCAAATCAAATATCATTTATCAATACTATATTATATTTAAAAAAATATAAACTGTATAGAGTTAGTGAGATTTACTCACATTGGACGTTATCGTTAAATAACGATAACTTTCGGTTGATTTAGACAGACAATTTATTTCGCTATAAATTGTAACGAGCTCCAATTCACTCTGAATCAGTTCCATTGTGTAGCTTCCGTCCATACGATCCCGATGGATCTTGTTTTGTTGAATTCCGATTACGTATGACAAAGATATGTAATTAACAATTTAATGTGCTATTAAATTTAAATTAAACTAAGGTTTATTTATAATTGGGCTTGCCATTTTTTCTACGGCCCATGTACCTAACTGAAGTGCCGACCCGCTACACCTTCTTCCTCCTATTTTTGAACGGAGCTTCCAACAGTAAAACTCCACCATAGCCGCATCTTTAGATTTCCATTCCTCATTCATTTCAAAACCGAACTGAATACCACCACCTCTATTGCACTCCTCTACTTTTCCTCTCCATCCTCATATCAACATCATCAACCTCGCACTACTCATGAACTTCGCGATTTCCAAGATATTGACAATCAGCTACATAGATCAAACGATCTTTTTCAGCACAAAAATCCACAGAATTACACCGCAAGTTGCTAAACTACTTGCTAAACCCATATCCGAACTCCATTTCGTGAATTACACTTCAGATTTTCCCCAAACTCCAACCCTAGAAGTTGCTGAAGCTCACGCTACTCATGGTGGAGTGTACCAAACGTACATTGCACCCAGTATAACTAGTAAAGTTTGAAAGTTCTTCTTGTAAGGATCACAAATATAGTTGTTGGAAGATTTATGGAAATTTATTTTATTTGATATGAATTTTAATCTCCCCGTTTTGATGTTTTTAGAAGAATACGGCGGCTTGTTTCGAATTTGACCAGAGAAGAGGAATGAATTAGGTTTAGGAAGATATATGGTATTTATAGAGTAGTTTAAATATATTTTTAATCGATTATTATATTTATTTTATTGAACCGTTACTTTCAATTTGCATTTAAATATTTGTATGATGACATATGATACCCAATAATCACAAAAATGGACATACACCTACAATTTGACATTACGGACTCAACGAAACTGGTTTTGTTGAATTCCGACTTCGTTTGCCCACACAGCGTATTTTTAAAGTTAAATAATTGACTATTTTTTAGATAAAAAATCTCGTACGACCACACACTGGCTCCAAAAACCAGGGAAATTGAAATCTAACAATAATCTAATATTCCGGATCCAACAAAATTAGTTTCGTCGAAAACGGAGGTCATTTGCAAAAACGACTATTTTTACAGCTCTAAGATAACCAATTTGAATATTAAATATATTTAAAAATAATTAAATTAAATATTTATAAATAAATATATTCGTATATATTCACAATAGAATACCATGCAGCTCCAATTGGATTTATAACTTGATATTCAAATCCCGGTTGAATCGATATTCAATTTATATTGAAAAATCCATTTATAATATAAATAAATCGTTATAATTTATAAAGGAATTCCATAGCGACTTTCTGAAATTTTGATTTGGACATAACTCAAAATCTATACAATGAAATCTCGATTTTTCTCTTCCATTAGAAAAATATACTTCACCGGCTCTGAACGTTTCTTGTTTCGTAGAAATCCGATTTAAAACGGATTCTGTATATTCAAATGAAGATTGAATCACCAAATTACGAAATGCACCGCCATTTCATGCTCGATTATAATTATAATATAATTATACGTTCAGACTTCATTTATATAATATATCCGTTAATATAATTCAACTCTAAACTGAATTATATATTTTGAATTGTCCAGTTCACACAATATTGTAAATTTCACTATTTTCGACTATACCGGAATTTAAATATATTATTCTATTATTTATAATAATTAAATATTCAATATTATTTAATTAAACAACCCTTTAATTCTCTAAATCACTAATTAAATTAATTAATTATTATAGCGTAAAAATACGGGACATTACAGGACTGGTGTGAGTAAACAATTTAAAACACTTTGAGAAAACAAACGATATCTCATAAGACCATGACGTATATCACAAAATGGGTTTTTCCCTTATGAGAATCCAAAACACATGATTTAACATTCAAGATCCTCGTGCAATAAACGATAATCTTTATATCAAAACTCTTTTGATATTATAATAGTGTCTATCGATCACAACTAGATATCATCTAGCAAAACGCTTTCATCTCACATTCCACATGCATAACATATAATTAAAATCTGTGGGTACTTATTGGGTAATGGATTCCAACTGGTAAGGTATGGGACCACCTTCCGACAGTGTATCTCTACAGAGGAATACACCGGGTTCAACAAGAACATCTTGTAACCCAGGCTGAACATGATCGGTCACTCATTTCGCTTGAGTGTACTGAATGTATTATCACCAATGGTTGGGATCAACAACCGTTTCCCAAAAGGGACAACATCGAAACAGGTTAAAGAAATAAATAAAATTTCTCTAGATCAGGTGAGAATACACCCTAATTGGGAGCTACCCACTTAGCCATGCGACCTACCTGATTTTATACCATTCCTCGGTTATGAGGCTTGAGGTCAGAACGTATAGATCACACCTTTATTTACTTTGAATGTCACATCATCATACCTGCCAAATCACAAATTGATTCCCCCAAAAATACCATGGGTATACAGCTAAGAGAAACGAATTCCTCCACCACCAAACATAAATACATTTGAAGAGATCAACTTATGCGATCTATAAAATATACTCTGTCAGACATTCTTCCAAACAGGTTGTCCTGGGACTGGACAAACCGAAGGCACTATTCTGTAAACCCATCTTAGGCAATTTCTACCAAGGATTTGCCAGAACAACCCTTGCATAAACTCTGTATTCAATTATCTTCATCATATTTGATTCGCAACGCTAATGCTCATACGGAGTGGTATTTAGACAGTAAATCTGATCCCGGTCTATCCGTATTGACGACGGAAAAATGGTCGAAACTTTGATAGTCGGTTATTTAACTATCAAAGGAAAACATCCATACACAACGATCTTATTTCCAAATGGAAATTTTATCGATCAACCAACAATCAACATTTTCCCTTTAAATTAATTTATCATTAATTTATTCATTTCCCATTTCCATATATTCATAAATTCTTATTTTCTAAATTTAGAAACATACGTTTATTAATCATTGGAAAACATTTCCATCTCTTATCCACGCATCACTATCTTCTCACATCTATCAGTCTCTAACTATAAACTAGTAAGGAAACAATTCCCTGAATATCAACCCCGAAGGTCGGAAAAAATCAGATCGATATCCATAAAACCGTTCCACTTAACTAATCTTCAGTCAGTTTCTAATTTCCTTAACTCCAATCAAATCTTCTTATCAAATCATTGCTTATGCAACTCTTGGATTCAGTTTACGAATCCAATTCTTTGTTGAAAAAATAGTAGTTATAACAATAGCTTTATAATCCCTACTTCCGAAATATCTAACTTTAAATAAAACCTTTATACCTTAATTCAAATAAATAAATAAATTATTTACTAAATAAATAAATCTTGATTTAAAAACTAGAAAGTAAATTGTACTTTCCTACATTCGATATTGTCGAATCCCAATGTATAATTCTCTCTCGAAAAATCTCTATTTGATAAAACTCTATTGAATAAACTGTATTCGATAACTCTTTTCTGAATAAACTATATTTGATAATCTCTCTTTCGAATAGACTATATTCGATAATCTCTCTTTCGAATAAACTATATTCGATCATCTCTCTATAGAATGAACTATATTCATCGAATAAACTATATTCGATTTACGTTACAAACTCCAGCATATTTTACCCTTTCGAGTCAACTCAATTTCTAAATTCATTTTTAAACTTAGTACTTCCCCACAATTACCAATTTCCTTTTATACCTATTTTAATTCTGCAAAACGTTTGCTTTTCAATCGTTATTCACTTAAAACGTGAATATTATTCCTTTACAGAAAATTGGACTCGTTTTATAAAATCAAAACTTGATTTCATAATTTAAAAACTAACATAGGTTTAAACTCCATTATTGAGTCATTTTATAACTTCTTATTCACATTCCATTTTATTTATCAAATCTTGTTTACTTGTCAACTTCGTCTTTGATTTTATTTGATAAGTTTATAATTCTCTGCCACCTTAATATTCGATTATAAAATATCGTACTCAAGCCAAATATTTATTATCTTGTCAAATTCCGACTTATCCAATATATAGTTTCTTAAAATAAATTATTTTATAACATTTGGCCTAGTCGAATTCTAATTACAAATCTATATGGATTTTATTTTAATCCTATTCACATTTCGAACATTGAAATAAATTCCATTGTTTCCTTTTTAAAACAAATTCCCAATTTCCTGTTTTAAACTCACTGCTGAATTTACCATCCAAATTATCCACTGATAATTATTTTTATTTCATTTATAAGCATTGTTTTTGTTGACACACTTTTTGGTAAAAGTTGTCACACTGAATATCTGGATAGCATCGGATATGGAGAACATCGTCAGAAGACAGGCGGCGATTTGGTCAAAGTCGCATCACGAACAAAGAAAGGCCTGAAACTCCTATCAGACGACCTCTTTTGGGCCCAAAACAGTGATTATAAAGCAATTCTTTGTAAATCTTGTAGATCTCTAAATTATCTTCAGTTTGAGCTTTGGTTTGGCTCAATCGAACTTACGGTTTGAAAGTTATGCCCGTTTCCGTAAACTGGTGTAATCTGGCAATTTCCTAGATAAAGCAACGAAGCGTCACACAATCGGAGTATGGCTCATGCACCCTCGGATCGCCCCTCATCGGATCGCCCCCTCAGCTCGTGGTGTACCTTCAGATCGCGACCCACTCGTAGTGTAACACCCCACGTGCATTAATGTCACTCACAAAGGGAATGCATTAACTACTATGGAGGTTTTGGGTGAATATAGAACAGTAAAATTACAACAAGGCAGAAATAAAATAGTACTTGGAAATTTAAAAACTTTATTTCAATTGCAGCAGAAGTCAAAACATGTTTGATTACATCTTAACACCATAATCAAAGTCAAGTACAATATCTATCTTGATAAAACAAGTACATAATCCCATTACATAAATAGCCATTAAAAAGAAAGATAACAAGCTGGACTTTACTTCAGCAGTCCAAGCTTTCCAAGAGATAAGCAATCCAATCAGACTCCACTGGAACTTGGGCCAACCTGAGGTCCTGAAGGGAGAAAAAGATGGAAAAGAGGGGGTCAGACATAAAGTCTGGCGAGTATGATAATTCTACAATACTATTATCAAAATAACTGGACTAAGGCATAAGCTGGAAAACAAGAAAAATGTCTATGAAAGAGCAGATTAAGGACATAAACAATCGCTAAAGGAAACGTTATAGGCGCTGCTAAATACTAAAGGATAAACACTATACTGCACCACACCAGTCACCCTAAAGATTTATCCCACCTAGCTTCACTTAGAAACTTTCTTAATGGCTTTACGTACTCCTAGCTGACTACATAGGTGCCGCCTGCCCTTATCTCCACTAGGTGTACCCCACTTTCCATTTTTCGATCGGCTCCCTACTCGTAGATACCCGTGCTGGCCCCACAGTGGGGTGTATCATTCCCCTAAAGTGGCAACCTGATAACGGAGATGCACGGCTTATACCTACACGATGCAACAACGTCTTACCTACCAGCCCGGGTCCACACACGCATATGAAACCCGTTGGACTTGCGTTGCCACCGCTCCCTGTTTTGGCCTCTTATAGTCAGACCCAGTATGCGTGTCCCGTCCTCGACTTGGGTCGAGCCCACAAAGATACGTTTTGGGATACTGGTTGAAATGGGCCCCCATTATTTACCACAAGCATTCCACCTAAGCTTGTCCCCATTAGTCCATCCCACTTAACCCACTTAGTCATTTTCATTTACATGTGTGTTTGGTTAAGTCTAATCGTATTTCAAAATGCCTCTAAAGGCAACCACTAGATTCCTCATGCCACCCAAGGCACCTACTTAACCCCCATGTCCCACCTTACATGATTATCTGGTTAAGTATTTCTTAATTCATTAAGGCCATAACCTCATAAAGACCTCTCACATTAGACTGGCATTTATGGCAGCTGGATTTGTCGGGCGGGTCCGGGCAGTCTTACACCATAAAAGAGTCTAACCTCGTGTCTTTACAACTGTTATGCTTTAGTTTGGGCCTAGGACCTCTCACATTGGGCCGACATTTGTGACTACTGGATTTGTCGGGCGGGTCCGGGCAGGTTTACGTCACAAACGGGTCCAACCTCGTGTCCTAAGCATTGATTATTATTAATAATCCACTTTCCCAAATTTTAATAATTCCCTACTTGAATTATTAATTAATTCCAAATTTAACAATGTCCATAATTGACTCAATTATGGACATCCATTTAAGGCATGCAAAATCATATCAATTGCACCCCAATTTATTAATTTCCTAATATTACCCCTACCCCACGTTTGAACGTTTATTCGCAAAATGTATGCTAGACCCGATTAGTCTAACTCATAGCATAAAAGAAAATATTCACAACAACAACATATATATGTGACTAAATAAATCATAACAAGGGGTGAAACTTGCATACATCCAAAATTACAACTTGCATAAGGTTGTACATGTCATGGATCTAAGGGTGTCAACTTATTCATAATTCACATAATATGATTTTGATCAAATTTCATAAACTTGTATAGGACATGTGTGAATCAACATCATCAACAATATGGTTTTATATGGGTACAACTAACTCAATAGGCAAATTCCCAAAAATCAAAATTCATTTAATCATAGATTCATGTATATGGGTACACCTAACTCAATAGGCAAATTCCCATATTCAAGATCCAATTAATTTGTAGATTCATGTATATGGGTACGCCTAACTCAATAGGCAAATTCCCATAATCAAGATCTATTAAAAAAACATAAACTTTAAACATGATCCAATTCGCATAAATAATAACATCATGATTTCACAACTTGTATGATTCAACACAACATGACATCATTATCATATAACATAAGTATTTCAACATATGTGATAATATGAGATCTACAACATATACAAGATTTACAACATAGCATATCATAATTTGCAACATAGCATGATATGATTTACAACATGGCATAGCATGATTTACAACATGGCATAACATGATACTTAACATAGCATAGCATGATTAATCACATATGACATAGCATAGGATTATTTACAACATAATCACTACAACATAACAACATATATATGATAACATAATAGCATAACAAGAGATTCACAACATAATTTACAAATACATAACAATTCATATCACTTTCTTGTGATCCATTCATAACTTAATCAAATTATTTTATAATAATATTGTGAGATTCATCATACTCACAATTTTAAAGAAGAGAAATAGAAAGAGAGAGAGCTTTTGATTTGATTTGAGTAGATTTAGTTTGTAGATTAGGCCTTCTTCTTCTTTAGTTTGTGACGGCTATGCTGAACTCCATGGCAACGGCATGTCGGTAGCTCTCCAATTTTTCAAGTGATTTAGGGTTAGAGTCTACCCACTTATTTATAGATGTTAGGATTCATTTAGGCCATTAGATTTAACCTAGAAATAACCGCAGCCATTCAGACCAGATGGGGTTTATCTTATTGACTCAGCAATGAGTCAGAAGTGACTCAGCAAACACTCAGCAAATTAATAAACTTCTATTCATGTTTACATTAACTGGCCATATATATATAAATATATATATATATACACACGCACCTATTCATGAATTCAAATTAATCCATAATTAACTTATGACCATTTCTACACATTAATTTTCCAATTAATGTCTTAATTCCATTTTTCGCCTTTTAAGGCAATTCACATATCTCAAATTTGTTATATGCCTTTTTAAGGCTATTTCGTGCAAATTCTCAATATTAATTCTTTTAATTTGTGAATATTAGTATTAACAGAAATACGGGGTGTTACATTCTCCACTCCTTAAGGGATTTCGACCCCGAAATCTTCAAGTTTATATCCTATCATCAACCATCTACTCAATCAACAAACACTGGCATCCATTGTCCTTATAGACTTCTAATGCTTTCATGTTTAAATGCACAGTTTGTGTCTATGTCCGTATCTAATGCAAAATCAGGCGGTCCACTGATTCAGTTGACCTCCTTGATGCAATTCATGATAGTGCCATGCATCCATTATGTATGCAAAAGATCCTAATTGCTTACAAACTACTTCTATATGCGTGCACATCCATTCAACCGAATGCAGCATCTATATGATGGTACAACCATTATACATCCATTATACTAAATACATTCATTTATGCAATATGCAATATGTAGTGACTGAGCCGATCTAGTGCCTAAAGTGTGTGTATATATGCATCCACGAGCAACCACTAGCAACCACTTGCATCCATTTTGCATCCATCATACATAACATGTCTCAAACACATGTTTCAACCATAGGATTATCCTAACTAAAGGTCAAAGATACTAATGAGAGGACATACTAAAGATAAGATAAGCTAAGTGATAAAGGAGAAATTAAAAGACATACCCTCAAAAAGAAAAGGGTATAGCGAACGCATCTTCCCTTCTGTCTCCCAAGTAGCGTTGCTCTCATCATCTCCCCATTGCACTTTAACTAGTCTGACCTCTCGATTTCTCAACTTTTTGATCTCCGACCCAAGAATGCATGTAGGAGCTCGTCTAATTGTTGCATCACGCTCTATTTCCACCTCTTTAAGCAAGCTCGGCTCTACCACCTCTGCGGTCTTGTGCAAACACTTCCTCAAATGTGATACATGGAATACGTCGTGTACTCCACTAAGTTTCTCAGGCAACTCCACCCTATACGCCATCTTCCCAATCCTGTCTTTTATAGGAAACGGCCCTACAAACCTTGGCGCTAATTTCCCAACGGACCCAAAGCGAACAACACTCCGTAACGGAGACACTTTGATAAAAACCATGTCCCCAATGTCAAACTCAAGATCTGTCCTCCTCTTATCAGCATACGATTTCTGTCTATCTTGTGCTGCTTTCATCCTCCTTCGAATCAAATCAATCTTCTCTGAGGTTTCCCTAACCATATCGGGCCCAAGTAGGATTTTATCGGCAGATTCCCACCAACATGTAGGCGAACGACAAGGCCTTCCATAAAGAGCTTCGAAAGGTGCCATGCCAATACTAGACTGAAAGCTATTATTATATGCGAATTCTACCAACGGAAGGTGCTCTTCCCATGTACCCCCAAAGTCTAGGATACAAAGCCTTAAAAGATCCTCTAGAATACGATTCACCCTCTCGGTCTGGCCGTCCGTCTGAGGATGATATGCGGTGCTCAAACATAGCTGAGTCCCTACCGCCTCTTGTAAACTCTTCCAAAATTCGCTAGTGAAGATGGGATTACGGTCGCTCACTATACTAGAAGGAATACCGTGCAAACGAACTATCTCTTTAATGTATACAGAAGCCAACTACGGAGCAGTCCTCTTACTTTTCACGGGAATAAAATGGGCGCTCTTAGTAAGTCTATCTACTAAAACCCAAATCCCCGTATTACCCTTCCTTGATCTTGGTAATCCATCCACAAAATCCATTGAGACGCTTTCCCATTTCCATAGTGGAACTTCCAATGGGTGAAGCAACCCACCGGGTTTCTTTTGTTCCGATTTTACTCGTTGGCACACCAAGCATCTAGCGACGTACTCGGCCACATCCTTTTTCATACCGGCCCAACAGAAAACCCGCTTCATATCTTTGTACATCTTGTCTCTGCCGGGATGAATGGTCATCTTTGAGCGATGAGCATCATCAAGAATGGCCTTCCTTAAGTCTTCGTCTTGGGGTACACAAAGTCTATTATCCCTTCGTAACCAACCCTTATCGTCTAGGGTATACCTACGAAGATGGCTAGACGACTCCCCTCCTTTGAGCTTTTCTACTATCTCAACCAACTGGGGGTCGTCTTGCTGTGCCTCACCAACTCGTCCTAGAAGTGTAGGTCTAACCTCCAAGGATGCTAACAAACTAGGTACTAGGTCAACGGAGGGTCTAAAGTCAAACATGGAGATGAATTCTAAGCTTCGTCGTTCAACAAACAACGGACTCAAGGATAACCTTTTCCTACTTAAGGCGTCTGCTACCACGTTACCCTTGCCCGGGGTATATGCTATTTCAAAATCGTAGGAGGCTAAGAATTCCATCCACCGTTGCTGTCTTAAATACAAATCCTTCTGAGAGAATAAGTATTTTAATGATTTGTGGTCAGTGAACAGTTCGAATTTCTCACCAAGAAGATAGTGACGCCAAGACTTAAGCGCGAAAACAATTGCGGCTAACTCAAGGTCATGCGTAGGGTAATTCTTTTCATGAACCCTCAACTGCCTTCCACCATAGGCTATTACTCTTCCCTCTTGCATGAGGACCGCGCTAAGTCCCATCCCACAAGCATCAGTATAGATGGTAAACGGTTTATTCCCGTCTGGCAGCACTAAGACTGGGGCTGAAGTTAAGGCTCTCTTTAAACGTTGGAACGCATCATCACAATCTTCGTCCCACGTAAAAATCTTCTTCGTTAACCGTGTTAATGGAGCTGATATTTTTGCGAAGTCTTTGATAAACTTCCTATAATAGCCAGCCAACCCTAAGAAACTTCTTACTTCGGTTACATTTTTAGGGACCTTCCAATCTTGGATGGCCACCACCTTTGCGGGATCCACTGCTATCCCTTCCTTGGAAACCATGTGCCCTAAGAACCGTACTTCTTTCCTCCAGAAGTGACACTTAGAAAATTTTGCCTTAAGGTTATGCGCTCGAAGGGTTTCCAACACTTCCCTAAGATGTAGGGCATGCTCTTCTTCATTCTTAGAAAAGACTAAGATGTCATCCACAAAGACTACCACGAATTTGTTAAGGTACTCCCTAAACACCCTACTCATCAAATCAACAAAATATGCGGGGGCGTTTGTCAAACCAAAGGGCATCACTAGCCATTCATAGAATCCGTCAGGAGTCCTAAAAGCAGTCTTATCTATACTATCCTCAGCCACTCTCAGTTGATGAAAGCCAGTGGCTAAGTCCAACTGCGAAAACACTGAGGCGCCAACTAACTGATCAAAGAGATCGTCAATCCTCGGCAGTGGGTGTCGGTTCTTTTTAGTAAGCTTGTTTAGTTCTCTATAGTCCACACAAAGTCTAAGGGACCCATCCGCCTTTGTAGCAAATACTACTGGAGCACCCCACTCTGATATACTACGTCTTATGAACCCCTTCTCAAGCAACTCCTTCACTTGCTAATTGAGTTCCCTCCTTTCATGAGGAGCCATGTGGCGCACTGGCAAAGATACGGGTTTAGCATTATCCACAAGATAAATTTGAAAGTCTATCTCCCGCTTTGGAGGTAAGCCCTTCACCTCCTCAAACACATCCGGATATTCCCGGACCACCTCTACCGTTCGCAGATTCTCTACAGACGCGTCAAGCGATTCAAGATAACTTAGCATAACGGAATTTATGGGACTACAAAAGATGTCGAGAGCATTACCAAGGCGAGTCACAAGCCTAACTACTCTCCTTTCACAATCAAGAATGGCCCCATTTCTAGATAACCAATCCATTCCTAAAATTAGCCCATAGCCCGTGAAGCCCAATACATAAGCATCACATCTAAATTCAACGCTAAGTATAGAGATTTTCAAATCCAAACATATCATGGTCAAATGAGCCGAACCCCCAATTGGATTTGAAACAACCAAGGGATCCTCTACTAAACTGGTGTTCAAGTGCAGTAATTCAACTAATGATGCAGAGATAAACGAATGAGATGCGCCAGAATCGAATAAGGTACGGACAGGATGATCAAACAGAAAAACGAAGCTTTCAACAGAAATTGTTCTACCTCTTTCTTGCAGCGGTGGGGCCGCAATAACCTGAACTTGCCCCCTTGCCTGCCCTGGTGCCATAAGAGCCTGCACCTGTCCTCCCGAGGTAGACCCTGCCCTCTGCCCCTTCTTTGGGCAGTCCTTCACCAAATGTCCCGCATCTCCACAATGAAAACAACCAGTCTTCTTTTTCTTTCTACAATCTTTGCTGAGATGGCCAGGCGTCCCACAATTGAAGCATCTCTTCTTCCCTTTTCCATTATTGTTTTTACCACCCTTCTTATTTTGCTGTTGGGGTTTCTTCTGATCCCCTTTCTTTTCAACTGCCTTATCCTCATGCATAAGTGCCATTTCTACCAGCCTTTCAAAGGTGGCTCTCATAGGGATGTGGGTCATAGCCAACCCTTTCAACGGTTCATTCAAGCCTCTAACGAACCTCAAAGCTTTCTTCTCTGGCGTGTTCACCAACTCCAAGCCAAACCTTGCTAACTGATTAAATTTATTGACATACTCCTTCACTGATAAGCTCCCTTGCTTTAATGTCAGGAATTTTTCCATATTTAAATTCTCCTCTGCCCTTGAAAGAAACTTTGCCTCAAACCTTCGTCTGAAATCCACCCATGAATCAACTGGACGTTCCCCGTTAGTGACCTCCCACCAAAACGAGGCCTCTCCCTTCATTAACCAAGCAGCTAAACGGACTTTCCTCCCATCTTCCACTTCAAAGATATCCAACAATTCCTCAATCTCCTTAAGCCAGTCTCTGGCCTCCACAAACGTCTCAGTCCCTTGAAAAGTTTTTCCTCTCATAGCCTTAAATTCCTTGCACGTCTTTGCAAAAGTGTCAACACGAGGAGGAGGAATGGGTGCAACTGGGGGTGGAGGAGCATCTGCTGGGCCTGCAGTGGTGCCCCTAGCCTCCAAATATCTCCTAAACCACCCTGGAACCGTCACACCTTCTGGGAGATTAAAATCTTTAGCCATGCTGAAACGAAAAAGGAAAGATTCAAAATGGAGAATTCGAAAGATAAAGATAAGGATATGGCTATTTGGGATTATGTTTTTCATAAAAACTTTCTCTAAATAACATGTTTTTGAAAGCACTTCTTCCAAAAATACTTTAAAAAAATATTTTTCTAAAAATTTTATCTGTTCTGGTAACCTTATGCTCTGATACCACGTGTAACACCCCACGTCCATTAATGTCACTCACAAAGGGAATGCATTAACTTCTATGGAGGTTTTGGGTGAATATAGAACAGTAAAATTACAACAAGACAGATATAAAATAGTACTTGGAAATTTAAAAACTTTATTTCAATTGCAGCAGAAGTCAAAACATGTTTGATTACATCATAACACCATAATCAAAGTCAAGTACAATATCTATCTTGATAAAACAAGTACATAATCCCATTACATAAATAGCCATTAAAAAGAAAGATAACAAGCTGGACTTTACTTCAGCGGTCCAAGCTTTCCAAGAGATAAGCAATCCAATCAGACTCCACTGGAACTTGGCCCAACCTGAGGTCCTGAAGGGAGAAAAAGATGGAAAAGAGGGGGTCAGACATAAAGTCTGGCGAGTATGATAATTCTACAATACTATTATCAAAATAACTGGACTAAGGCATAAGCTGGAAAACAAGGAAATGTCTATGAAAGAGCAGATTAAGGACATAGACAATCGCTAAAGGAAACGTTATAGGCGCTCCTAAATACTAAAGGATAAACACTATACTGCACCACACCAGTCACCCTAAAGATTTATCCCACCTAGCTTCACTTAGAAACTTTCTTAATGGCTTTACGTACTCCTAGCTGACTACATAGGTGCCGCCTGCCCTTATCTCCACTAGGTGTACCCCACTTTCCATTTTTCGATCGGCTCCCTACTCGTAGATACCCGTGCTGGCCCCACAGTGGGGTGTATCGTTCCCCTAAAGTCGCAACCTGATAACGGAGATGCACGACTTATACCTACACGATGCAACAACGTCTTACCTACCAGCCCGGGTCCACACACGCATATGAAACCCGTTGGACTTGCGTTGCCACCGCTCCCTGTTTTGGCCTCTTATAGTCAGACCCAGTATGCGTGTCCCGTGCTCGACTTGGGTCGAGCCCACAAAGATACGTTTTGGGATACTGGTTGAAATGGGCCCCCATTATTTACCACAAGAATTCCACCTAAGCTTGTCCCCATTAGTCCATCCCACTTAACCCACTTAGTCATTTTCATTTACATGTGTGTTTGGTTAAGTCTAATCGTATTTCAAAATGCCTCTAAAGGCAACCACTAGATTCCTCATGCCACCCAAGGCACCTACTTAACCCCCATGTCCCACCTTACATGATTATCTGGTTAAGTATTTCTTAATTCATTAAGGCCATAACCTCATAAAGACCTCTCACATTAGACTGGCATTTATGGCAGCTGGATTTGCCGGGCGGGTCCGGGCAGTCTTACACCATAAAAGAGTCTAACCTCGTGTCTTTACAACTGTTATGCTTTAGTTTGGGCCTAGGACCTCTCACATTGGGCCGACATTTGTGACTACTGGATTTGCCGGGCGGGTCCGGGCAGGTTTACGTCACAAACGGGTCCAACCTCGTGTCCTAAGCATTGATTATTATTAATAATCCACTTTCCCCAATTTTAATAATTCCCTACTTGAATTATTAATTAATTCCAAATTTAACAATGTCCATAATTGACTCAATTATGGACATCCATTTAAGGCATGCAAAATCATATCAATTGCACCCCAATTTATTAATTTCCTAATATTACCCCTACCCCACGTTTGAACGTTTATTCGCAAAATGTATGCTAGACCCGATTAGTCTAACTCATAGCATAAAAGAAAATATTCACAACAACAACATATATATGTGACTAAATAAATCATAACAAGGGGTTAAACTTGCATACATCCAAAATTACAACTTGCATAAGGTTGTACGTGTCATGGATCTAAGGGTGTCAACTTATTCATAATTCACATAATATGATTTTGATCAAATTTCATAAACTTGTATAGGACATGTGTGAATCAACATCATTAACAATATGGTTTTATATGGGTACACCTAACTCAATTGGAAAATTCCCAAAAATCAAAATTCATTTAATCATAGATTCATGTATATGGGTACACATAACTCAATAGGCAAATTCCCATATTCAAGATCCAATTAATTTGTAGATTCATGTATATGGGTACACCTAACTCAATAGGCAAATTCCCATAATCACGATCTATTAAAAAAACATAAACTTTAAACATGATCCAATTCGCATAAATAATAACATCATGATTTTACAACTTGTATGATTCAACACAACATGACATCATTATCATATAACATAAGTATTTCAACATATGTGATAATATGAGATCTACAACATATATAAGATTTACAACATAGCATATCATAATTTGCAACATAGCATGATATGATTTACAACATGGCATAGCATGATTTACAACATGGCATAACATGATTTTTAACATAGCATAGCATGATTAATCACATATGACATAGCATAGGATTATTTACAACATAATCACTACAACATAACAACATATATATGATAACATAATAGCATAACAAGAGATTCACAACATAATTTACAAATACATAACAATTCATATCACTTTCTTGTGATCCATTCATAACTTAATCAAATTATTTTATAATAATATTGTGAGATTCATCATACTCACAATTTTAAAGAAGAGAAATAGAAAGAGAGAGAGCTTTTGATTTGATTTGAGTAGATTTAGTTTGTAGATTAGGCCTTCTTCTTCTTTAGTTTGTGACGGCTATGCTGAACTCCATGGCAACGGCATGTCGGTAGCTCTCCAATTTTTCAAGTGATTTAGGGTTAGAGTCTACCCACTTATTTATAGATGTTAGGATTCATTTAGGCCATTAGATTTAACCTAGAAATAACCGCAGCCATTCAGACCAGATGGGGTTTATCTTATTGACTCAGCAATGAGTCAGAAGTGACTCAGCAAACACTCAGCAAATTAATAAACTTCTATTCATGTTTACATTAACTGCCCATATATATATAAATATATATATATACACACGCACCTATTCATGAATTCAAATTAATCCATAATTAACTTATGACCATTTCTACACATTAATTTTCCAATTAATGTCTTAATTCCATTTTTCGCCTTTTAAGGCAATTCACATATCTCAAATTTGTTATATGCCTTTTTAAGGCTATTTCGTGCAAATTCTCAATATTAATTCTTTTAATTTGTGAATATTAGTATTAACAGAAATACGGGGTGTTACACGTAGTACACATGGAGACCACGACCCGATCGCCAGCACTTCACTCCAGCTCGCAACCAGACCCGGATCGTGATAGCCATATCCCGATCCGACCCATGACCACGAACCGATCTCCAGACCTGCAGATACGCGCACTGTTATGACCTATTCCCAAGGCTATTCGCTCTCCTATTTTCCCGGATCGGGTGCCACATACCCCATCACGAACCGGTCTTCCCAGAAGCTCTCCTACAGCTATAAATACACCATTTGAAGGCATTTTCAAGGAGCTTTTGGCTCTAACACCTCACGACTTCCACCATTGCTCTTTGAAAAGCATTTTCAGCTGCAAAGGAGCCAAATTCCACATCATAACACGAGGATTTCGTGTATAATCTTATGATTTCTTACCTCTTTTCATTGTAAACACGTGAATTTCGTGTATAAATCGAGAGAATTGTACTTGTAACTTCTTAGGATTTAAGAAGAGATAAAGTGGACGTAGGCTTGGTTTGAGCCGAACCACTATAAAAACTTCGTGTGTCTCCTCTTTATTTACTATTTTTTGCATTCTGTGATCTGTGATCTGCAATTGGGTGTTAGGCCCCGATTTTGGTCTAATAGTTTGTAAATCACACTATTTGTTTTTATTATTAAACAAGTAATTTATTTCTAGCCATTCGAAATTTAATTTCTATTTTAAAAATAGATTTCCCCTTTTCAAATTCATATTCCATCCTTTATAATTCCCTTTATAAATGTTACGTCCACATTCAATTCCAAATATCGATGTTAAAACCGATTTTTACTTCTCCATATAAATTCAGACCTATATATTCCATTTATCAAATGATAAATATTTTACTTAATTTACAAAACATTATTTATAAATTAATCTTCTCAATTTATCTGTTAAAACGGATTTCTATTTACAATCTTGTAACAACCCTTATTTTCAGCAGTCACATATTTAATTTAATTTATTAATTTAAATATTAGGGATATTAATGGATTTTAATGTTTAATTTGTTTATTAAAATGAAGTTTGAACATTATATATTTATATAATTATAAAACGAGCTCGGAAATGGTACGACAGTTCATAATATGGAGTTTTGAACGTCGACTGAATATACAAGGTCCGATATAAGTTGGATTTCTGTGAAACAAGAAACGTTGGAGTCGTGCTGATGATAATTTTCATATGTAAGAGAAAAATATAGATTTCGTGTTGTAAATTGTTAGTTATGGCCAAATCAAATTTTCAAATAGTCGCTATGGAAATCGTTATTTAATTTATCGGCCTTTAAAATAGTCACTTTTCAAACGGACTTCGTTTTCGACGAAATTAGTCTCATTGGGACCGTAACGTTAAATTATTACACGATATTTAATTGCATGGCAAACCGATGTCGTATGTGACTACGGTAGCGTAAACGTCCATTCAATTTCTATAGCGAGTATTTAAATTAATTTAATTCAATAAAGGGATATTTGAGTGCAACTTGAGCAAACGATCAAATTAAGCCACGAAATCAGTTCCGTTGAGTACGTAGCGTTGACTATAATCAGGATATGTATATAGTTTGTTATTTTTGAAGACCAGATAATTTGGTGTCCAAAATGGCATTGCGGTGCTTGTAAAAATAGCCTATCGGGAAACAGTCTCAGAATGCGATGAAATTGGTGTCGTTGGAATCGTATTAATTAATTATTGCAGAATTTTCAATTTTTTGTGTCAATCGGACTTACCGTTTGATCGTGGCAACGATAAACACCCTGATCAATTATATTATTTTGGTCAATTCGGATAGGGGTAACTTTAAACGAATAAACAACTGGCCAAATGAACTCCGATTTAGATGAAATAAATTTCATTTGATCCATAAGAAGAGGTCTAGTGAAAGTCAAGGTTTCAATTTTATTGGATTTTTTCTGTAATTATAGGAATTTTAAACGCTTGATTTTTCATCGATAATTACAAAAGACTTTTCACAAACGATCTCGGAATTCGATGAAACATGTCCCATTGGGTCCAGAATATTTTTCTATGCTAGAATTAGTATTTTTATCGGAAAACTGATGTTGTATGTGGTAGATTTTGATGATACTTCAGCAGTAAGTTTCAATATATATATAATACTATGATTCCATCCAATTATATATATATATACCCCATACATGTCTCGCATACCCTAAGTCAGCCCACTTCAGTGGTCAATGAAAAAACTAGCCGCTACCCTCACCAAACGAACGGTCTGCAAGCCGGGAAATTCTCCATCAAATTCCTCTCAATCCTCTTCTTTATCCATGAACTTTCCACTAAAAAATTTAAAGAACACTCTGAGTTAAGTAACTCCACCGGTCACAATCATTTTTAGGGGTCTGCTGAGATCGAAAATCGGTCTCCAAGTGGGTACAGTTGTGGAGGAATTACCAGCGATGGGGACGATTGAGTTGATCGTGGAGCCAGGCGTTGGTGGAGGGAGGTCATGTGGTCACGGTAATGGGTTTGGATCATTCTCCGGTTAACCATCATGGCAGCGCGGTGGTGATTGTTTGGGTCAAGGGTAGGCTCGAGCTGATAACCAAAGGAAACTAGGAAGGATACAGGGTACAACAAGGAATAAAACACAGGGGCCGATGCTTTCTATTGTAATGTGATTAGGCTTTTAGCATTAATTAAGAAGAACAGTAATAATCTACAAGTATAATTGAGTGATTATCTTAATTAAACTATAGTTAAGGGATTTATGGATTTAATTGAAACATACGTGATGCAGGATACTAGTATGAAGAGGTGTTGTTTCGGTGTAGAAGAATATATGGGAGGGGGAGTTTTGGGATCGGCAAGTTCATGTTTAAACCGTAATTGAGTTTTGCCTAACTCTCTAATTAAAAGAATTAATTACTAATTTAATTACCTTATAATTAAAAATGTTGATGCAGGCCATTTGACCTATAATACGAAGAAGAAGGGAGCTCGGCAGTAGATTGAATTAATTAGAAGGAAATACAAAGAGGGTCGGGTTTTTTCCCTTTCCCAGATCCAACGTAAATTGTTCAGCCAATTATACTGTTTAGTGTTTAGGACATGTTATTTTTGATTTAGGAGAATAAATTGTTAATAATTAAAACGTTAATTTGTACAGGTATTGATGGTTATAGTTAAAAGAGCGGCAGAAGGAAACGAAAATTTGGCTTGGGGTTTTCGATTCGAAATACAATTGGCCTACTAAAACAACTAACAAAAAGTAATTGAATATATAATTAATTAATTAAGGGATATTTAGTCTAACTAAATATTATTACTCAAATATTAATAACTCATGTCTGTGTTATCAGAATTGGGCCAAACATGGAGCATTGTAACCGTATTGCTGAACTCTACACTCTGGAACTGTTTTAAATAGGATAGAGATTACCGGGAACTGCAGTTAAAATTAAACAGTTGTTTATTTTAACTGTGACCAATGAATAAAATCAGATCAAGGTGAGTTAAACTCACTCAGTTCTTCCCATTTATATTTTATATAAATTGGGTTTTTATTTTGTGTGCTCTAGTTGCTAATGGTTGACTATTTGCCAGATATATATTAATTTGATGATTTAACCAATGAAATTAAACTATTGTTTAATTTCAATGAAATGCCTAATCGTTATTTTAACGATTGAATCCAATAGATGTAACTCACCTTGATTGGTAACGTTTATTTTATAAACGTGTTTAAATTGTTTGAATTGCGTGTGAATTAGTTGATGTTATACAGTCGTTATTTTCTTTTATAGAAATTACCAGTTAAAAGGAAATGAATGATCTGAATTGTGATAACCATTTTGGATACAGGGAAGAACAGGTTGGAGGGATCCAACGGGATTCCTCAAATTTATTAATTATTTTCATATTATCATATATGTATTGTCCTGATGGGGTGGTTGATTTGATTAGGAATCATTGACTGAAAATTCAACCTGTGTTTGGCTTTAACCAATGAGCAATATTGGTTGAGATATCACCAGTATATGGCCTGAGAATAAATTGTTTTGTTTATATTGATTTACCGTCAAGTTAATCGATAGAACCGAAGTTATAAAATTTATTTTATAACTGGAGATAGATTTTTAAATATATTATTTTGAATAATAGTTTATTAAAAGAAAATAAATATTTATTTATAATTAATTATTAATTGATTTATAAAGTCAATTCTGATGTTAATTAGATTTATAAAAATGAAAATAGGGAATTAATCTAACGGTTAAAATTGGATATTTGTTTTGTTAAGAAACAATTAAATGGAATTATTTAAATTAATCATATTTTTAAAGGGAGAACGAAATAGGAATCGGTTAAGTAGATAACCGTGTTTTGAGTTGACTAAAGTCGACCGTTTAACTAGAGTTAATTATTAAATTAGTTTGTTTTGAATTAAACTAATAAAATAGTTTAATGAATATTGTTTTAATTTTAATAAGAGGTTTTAAAAAGGATTTACCATTTGTTTTAGTTAATAGAGAAATTAACTACTTTTACAGTATTTAATGATTGAAATAAATTATTATTTTAATAATAATTTAGGAGACATAATTTTAATTGAAATGCATTTAAAATGTAATCGAAATCAGAATGAAATCCAATTGATTGGTGAAAGGAGTTACGAACGGGTTTTATATTTAAAACCTGAATTTTTATAATGAAGTTATAAAGAGAATTTTAGGCGAATATGATAGCTTAAATAAATGTTACTTAATCATTTAAATTTAGTAAAAATGGAAATTAAGAGAAAGGGTTTATAATAAATCAGGGGTATATAAATGGGATTTAAAGTGTAAAAGCGTCAATTTCAAATTAACGTTACTAAAAAAATGAGATTAAGTAAAATGGGAAAAATTGAAATAAGAATTTCAAGCGGGACATGATTGAATGGATTAGAAAGGGAATTGGTAAAAGAGAATTTGGTAAAGAAGTAGGTCGTAGGATTTTGTAATAAAATTCGAATTATAAAATGTATTGGTTTTAAGAGGTAAAGGTTAAAGGAGATGTTTTATAAGAAATTACTTAATTATGGAATTAAGGAATAAGGGTTATATCCCAGGAACAGATTTTCAAAAAGTAAGAAGGTTTTATGAAACCATTTTGAATAAAATAGTTAAATGGAATTTGTGTGGATATTGGAATGAATTATTGGAGTGCAGCTCTGATCTATCTAAAGATAAGAACGTTGTTGATCAAGGTCTGAGAGGTAATTAAAATACCCCCACTTGAATGACAGCATGATTATCCGAGGATGATATTAGCCGTAATGGTAAAATGGGGTTAGTGATCATTTATTATTTTCGTTAAAGAAATAATAGTGCAACATTTAGTGAAAATGGGGAATATATATACATAACGAGAGTTCCTAAGTGAAAAGGGAAACAAAAAGAGGTTGCGTGAAGTTATAACGGTATTTTCGAGTTAGGAAGGAAACGTAAAGTTGATTTCAATTCTATAAGAATAAGCATGGACTGTTGTTTACAAGTAATGAATAAAAGATATTTCGTAACATTGTTTTACGAGTAATAAATTGAATTGACTTCCCAATATTAGATAATAATGCGACTAATGTTTGAAAGTGAAAATAGAAAACTGGATATGATATAGGATTTTCCTATGTATTAAAATGAGTTTGTTAAAGAATAATCTTATGTTAAATTAGAAGCGAAAAACTGTATTCACAATATCGAATTATTTAAGAGATTTAAATTTACATTTTGTTTTAATTAAAAGGCCAATTGATGCTGAATACTGAGCCAGTTAACTCATTGGATTTTCATGATTGAATCACTATTTTGATGGTTAAATCACCGACTATCAAATCTGTCCAATACGATTGTTGGTACAGAAAGATCGGGGTTGAATTTATATTCGAAAACCATTCCAACCAACAAATATGTGAAGATATCAGAAGATGATCGAGACGGAGCATTTAAGACCATAGATTTTCATAAATGGAAGAACTACTAATAATCTCTGGTCTCCAGCCAAAGATGTACTGTGGTTCTATCGTGGAATCTACGGGTTGCAAGGACTTCTCGCTACTGATCCATGGGGTGATTCCTATATTGGATGCAGTAGGAGAGTACCTTCGGTTCATCCTGTTCCTGGATGACTTATATGGGTGAATGTCTGGCAGAGTATTTCCAGAAAATCATGTTCGTTGATTTGTACAAATATATTGAGCGGTGGCAAAGAGGGGCACTTCTTTTATATCCAGAGTATATTTGTGGACGTTAATTAGTGACTTGACGGATATGATAATGTGGCATTCAAAGTAAATGATGACCAGATGTTCTAAAGGAAAATTCTAGCCTCAAGCCTCACCAACCGGGGAAATGACAAAAATCGGGCAGACAACTTGGCTATGTGGGTCGCTCCCATTAGGGTATATAATCACTTATCTAGAGAAAATCCTTTTGCTTCTTTAATCTACTTCGATGCTGTCCCTTTTCGGGAAATGGTGGTTTGAGCCCAGCCGTTGGTGATATACATTCGATACACTCAAGCGAAATTAGTGGTCGATCATGTGTGAGCCGGGTTGCAAGAGGTTCTTGTTGAACCCAGTGTATTCCCCTCTAGAGATACACTATCGGCAAGTGGTCCCATACCTTGTCATAGTCGGAATCCAATCTCCTATAAACTCCCATGGTTTTGATTGTGTACTATATATGTGGAGCGTGAGATGCAAGCGTTCCACTAGATTGATATCTACTTGTATTTAGACACTATTATAATATAAGAAAAGATATTGATTTCAAAATTGTTTTGGGTTATCGTAAGGTAAAAACCGTCCGTATTTATGTGTGGATTTGGTCTTACGATTATCCTTTTCTTTCGAAAAGATTTTTGAACTTTAAAATCAAGTTGGATGATTTCCCTAAATACTGTGTGAGTTTTTCTCACTCTGGTTCACCAGACTGACCTAGTGTTTTGCAAATGCTCGGGTTAGACCGGGGTGTACAGGTCCAGGGTATCGGATGCTGCGAATCCCAGAGACAAGCCGGAGGTGTTCAAACGTATGATATTATGTAGCTACTATTCCGCTGTGTGTTGTATATGAGGACAAGCTATTATAACTGTGCAGATGTGTGATGTACTCTGATGATTGTAAGTATTTTTAAAGCTCTCAATAAAGATTTATTTCTGTATTATATTTTGTTCTGCTGCGATGTGAGACTCTAATTCTGTGTTGTGTTGGTTCTTCTTCTTCTATTCTAATATTTCTGTCGCTCTTATCTCACCCTCTAATTTCTCTCTAATAACGTTCCAGTGTTTTCGGTGTTTGGAAGGTCGGCATGAGTTATGGTAAATGTATTTATGGCGATTTTCGGGGCCGAAAATCCTTGGGTCGTTACAAATCTACTTTAAATCCATCTTCTCGTGGTCCTTTTATATCTCGCCAATTTCTTTTTTATAATTCTATTTATTTCCCAAATTATTCATTTTATTATTCTATTTTTTCCCAAATAATTCCTTTTATAAATCTATTTATTTTATATAAATATTTTATTTTTAATATACACTTTGAAAATTCTCTTTTTACATTCCAGTATTTCTTATGGTATTTAAAATACCAAATTACAAGATCGGTATCATCATAATCAATCACATATTATATATCACATCATATAACACAATATATGAAAAAAAACAGTATTATAAATATTGAGGAATCCAGTTGGATCCCTCCAACCTGTTTCCCTGCATCACATCAATTTCGTTTCAATATGAAATATTCTGATAAACAGAAACAAAATTTGATTAACGATATATATTTATATATATTACTAGATCTATAATTTTAACCAATCAATTAGCAGTTCATCCAAACAACCAACACATGCAATCAACCATCATTTATCAATTCTAAAAATACATTGTAAAAATATAAACTGGCAGAGTTGGACATTTATCGTTAAATAACGATAAACGGTTGTGGATTTAAATCAAGCAATTTATTTCGCTATAAATTGTAACGAGCTCCAATTCACTCCGAATCATTTCCATTGTGTAGCCCTTGTCCCTACGATCCCAACGGATCAAACCATTCAAAATTTTGATATCGTATGACCCAGATATAACATTTACAAGTTAGGACTTTATTAATTTAAAAATTAAACTAAACTAAAATTATAAATGTCTTTAAACAATTGGGCCTTACTTATCCATGTCAGGCCACTATGGTCCACACCCACCTAATGCCTTCTTCCCCAATGAAATATCGCAACTCTAGTAATCCCGCATCCTCCGGATAATAATGGCCATTCACGCTTCTTTCAATCCCATTTTCCCTTCCATTACACCCAAAAAATTCCAATGAAAATCAAGAAAATGTTCCACTTCACAAACCCTTCCTCTCCATGCCATCACTCAACAGCTCATGTCAGTGGAATGGATCTCGTTCTCAGTCCTAGAACCCACGGAAGCGTACGAGTATCGACATCAACCTCTGTGAAATCATCTCAAAATCTCACCATTTATACTAAGCTACTCCTCGATCATGAATACAATATCCAGTTCACGATTAAAAGCTTCAATACTTCATAAATCCCAACCCTAGACTGCCGATGTCAAAACGAATATCGAACTAAAATAGTTTGAACCCAAAAAACCTTATACCAAAATGAAGAGGGACTGAACAGGTACTCATACATATATATCTTAGGATTTTGATTTGAATTGTTATGAATTTACGATGATCAAAATAATTTACTGAAGAAAACTTGCAGCGGAAATGCTTTTGACCAGAGGAATGAAAAATACTAGGGTTATAAATGTTATGGTATATTTATAGGAGAAAGAAAATATTTTATTTTATTTTCAATTGATTATTTTATTCAATTATAATCAATCAATATACATGTTCGTTGTTTAAAAATCCGTATAGTCACATAACATATCCAAATTTGGCGAAAATGGACATACAACTACAGTTCGATATTACGGACCCAATGAAACTTGTTTCGTTGAATTCCGAGTCTGTTTGCTCACACAGCGTATTTTTAAAGTCAAATTATCTACTTTTTTTCACATCAAAATTCCGCGCGGCCACATACTGACTCCAAAAATCACGAAAACTGAAATCTAACAATAAATTAATATTTCGGATCCAACAAAATTAATATCGTTGAAAACGGAGGTTGTTTGCAAAACTGGCTATTTTTAAAGCTCTAAATAAACCCATTTGAATATTAATATATTTAAAAAATAATTAAATTTAATATTAATAAATTAATATTATCATATATATTCACATAGAATATAATACAGCTCCAAAATATTCTTATCTAAATTTATAACTCGACATTTCAAATCCAGATTAAATCAGTATTCAATTTATATTAAAAATCCATTTATAATATAAATAATTAGTTATAAATTATAAAGGAACTCCATAGCGACTTTTCGAAAATTTGATTTGGACACAACTCATAATTTACACGACGAAATCTTGATTTTTCCCTTCAATTAGAAAAATATACTTCACCAGCTCTGAACATTTCTTGTTTCACAGAAATCCGACTTAAAACGGATTCTGTATATTCGTTTAAAGTTCGAATCGCCAAATTAAGAACTACGCGACATTAAGAACTCGTTTTAAATTATAATATAAATTAATATGTCCAAACATCATTTAAATAATAAATTTGTTATTATAATTCAATTCTAAATTGAAATAAATCTTATAAATAATCCAATTCACACAATACTGCGAATTCTACAAATTCCTACTATTTCGGAATTAAATATATTATTCAATTATTCATATT
Source organism: Allium sativum (assembly GCA_030737875.1). Classification (NCBI taxonomy): domain Eukaryota; kingdom Viridiplantae; phylum Streptophyta; class Magnoliopsida; order Asparagales; family Amaryllidaceae; genus Allium; species Allium sativum. The sequence goes on from CM060920.1 coordinate 91,144,532, forward strand.
AAATAAATTACCAAAAAATATTTGAATAATTAAATTAATTAATTATTATACCGTAAAAGTATGGGATGTTACATCATGCTTCTTTATTTATTTTACTCTGATATTTTGAGTACAAGACATAAATGTTTAAGATAATGTACTGGGTTTATGTATTTTCAGACTCATGATGTATTAAACCACAAAGTTATGCTTTATGGTTAATAAAAGTTTATAATTCCGCTACTATTTTATGTCTGTCTTGTAATGTTTCTGTTTAACGCTTCACGAAACTTAATGCATTCTCTTAATGAGTGACATTAACGGACGTGGGGTGCCACATTTATAAACAACGTTTATAAATGTAATGAAGAATTTTTCATCGAGTAATTTGGAAATAGATTTCCAAATGTAAGAAATGGAATAAAAAGTGAGATATAAATTGAGTTTCTATATTTCAAGATTTTATCTATTTCAAGACAAGAACGTTGTCAGTCAAGATCCGAGAGATAAATAAAATACCCCATCTTGAACGACTTCACTATTATCAAGGGATGATATTAGTTTGTAATGGTAAAGGATGTTCAATTAATAGATTATTCCCATAAAATAAATTTATAATTTGAATTTGATCATATCAAATTTTTATAAAATAATTTATGTCCAAGAAAATTGAGATTTAATATAGAAGTTGAGTTGTGAATAATTTATAATCGAGTTATGAATTTTGAATAAAGAAATCATTGACTTTGGAAAATCGAGATGTTTAGGTTAGATTTGGAAAAGTGATTTAATTTAAATTTAAATATTAGAGAATGGAGTTGTAATTTATTTATGAACAAAGTTTTAAACATTTATAAATAAATTTAATTAAAACGAACTCGCCGCAGCGCGGTAGTTCATAGTTTGACGATTCGAACTTCAATTGGGTTTATAAAAATCAATATAAGTCGGAATTCGATGAAATAAGAAAAGTTCAAACCTATTGAATAATAATTTTCCAGTGGAAGAGGAAAAACTAAATTTCGTCTTATAGATTTTGAGTTATGTCAAAATCAAATTTTTAGAAAAGTAACACTATAATTGTTTATAAACCATAACAGTTTATTAAATTAAATTAAAAGAATTTTAGGTGAATAAGATCCAAATTTCCATTAGAAAAATCCAAACTTGAGTTATAAAATAAATATGAAATGAATCAGATTTTTATTTATCGAATGAAGTTAACTAATTTCAAAGGAATTAGTTAATAAAGTTTTGAATCAACTTAACTGTGTTTAAGTGAATTGAATTTATTAATTGAAATTGGGAATTCGAATAAGAAACTTGGATTAAAATTTTGAAGCGAGCAAGGAGATTGAGTTTAAATTGTGTATAAGTGAATACAAATATATTTGAACATGATATGTTCAAATTAAAAGCAGATTATGCAAAGAAATTAATTAGAAAATTAATTAGCGAATGGAAAGCAAAAAGGATTGAATTGATTGAAATAAATTAGGAATGGGCATATATATGTTAAACAAGTACAGAATGAAGAGAACAAAGATTATAAATTTAGTGCCCAATAAAAAGGTACCCGATTAAATTCCATATGAGATTTTATGAGCCTATTGGGCAAGCCACTTGGCTTTTTGATTTTCTTTTTGAATGGAAAGGGCCTAAAGATGCAATTTGTAGTTGTACCGATTGAGCTGTACAAAGAAGATGTTGGAGAAATTTTCCGAAAATTTAAGGAGTTAGAATATTTTTAAGAAATTTGGATAACTAGAAATCAGTATATATATATATATATAATATCGAAAAGAATTTGGAAAGTGATTTAATTAATGGAATATTAGAAAGGGCCAGTGTTGTTGAAGGATGTTTATTTTTCTTCGATAGTTAAATAACCGACTATCGAAGTTTTCTTGACCATCTTTTCAATACGGAGAGATCGGATGATTTATTATTTGAAAACCACTCCACATAGGCATAGGCGTTGCAAATTAGATTATGCTGAAGATAATTGTAGATGAAGTAAAATGTAAGGGCTGTTCTATTTACAGGACAGTCCCTTGGTTTGTACAGTCTCAGGACAACTTGTATGGACGAGTGTCTAACAGAGTATTCCTAACAGATCATATAAAACAATCTTTTCAAGGTATTACATTTGGTGGCATAGGAATTCATTCCTCTTAGCTTTTTATACCCATAAATTTTTTGGAAAACCGATGAAACGACCCGAACTTCCCCGGTCTCCGAAGAGAAGAGAAAGAACGAATTGTTTTGAGAACACGACAAAATAGAACGCAGACGGAAGAACATTTCATTGTAATTACAACAATGCATCAGATTACAGGAATATACACAGTATCAATGAATATTACACAGAAATATCAGAGATTTAAATTACATTTAAATACATAGCAGCGGAAAATAATACAATACACAACTAGAAGAGATATACGAATACAAAGCTTTCCGGATATCATTCCAGCTGTAAACCAGGATCCTGTGAATATAAATCTGCAAAACCAAACTACTAGCTGCCCGTGTCAAAATAAGGGCACCCAGAGTTTAGGTTTAAAACAATAAACTCCAGGTCAGTCATGTGACTGGTGTGAGAACTAAAACAGCTATTTAAAACTTTACTTTAAAAGAGAGTAATTCAAGGGACCACGCCGTATAACACGGAACGGGTTTCCTCCCAAGAATACCAGTGCATATAACAAAACGACGCAATGCTTTTTGAAAAAATGAAGCTATTATAAGACCCAGGTCCTATCACACAATGCAACGTAAACCGGGGGATAGGGTTTTCCCTTATAATAGCCAAACATGCTTAGTACGTTGTAAACAAATCATTTGATACTATTATAAGTGCATAGTGTATAAAACAACTTCAAATCATAAGTATCAATCATAGGCGGCATGGGTACCATATATCATGTCGCCAATACTAGGCTCTTGTAAAGACCCGTAACTTCCCCGTAAAGGAAAGCGACGGATAGTTCGAGAACAAGCCACAACAGAACGCATACGGAAGAACGTTTCATTGTATATTACAACCATGCATCAGAATACAAGAATATACAGAGTAAAAAGAATATTACACAGAAATATCAGAGATTTAAATTACATTTAAATACATAGCAGCGGAAAATAATACAATACACAACTAGAAGAAGTTATACGGATACAAATCTTTCCGGATATCGTTCCAGCTGTAAACCAGGATCCTGTGAATATAAATCTGCAAAACCAAAACTACTAGCTGCCCGTGTCAAAATAAGGGCACCCAGAGTTTAGGTTAAAACAATAAACTCCAGGTCAGTCATGTGACTGGTGTGAGAACTAAAAACAGTTATTATCTTTATTTTCAAAGTTAGGTAAATCAAGGGACCACGCCGTATAACACGGAACGGGTTTCCTCCCAAGAGTACCAGTGCATAAAACAAACAGCGCAATGCTAAATAAAGAAAAATGAAGCTGTTATAAGACCCAGGTCCTATCACACAATGCAACGCAAGCCGGGGGATAGGGTTTTCCCTTATAACAGCCAAAGAATGCTTGATACGTTTAAAAAAGATCATTTGATACTATATAAGTGCATAGTGTATAAAACGACTTCAAATCATAAGTATCAATCATAGGCGGCATGGGTACCATATATCATGTCGCCATATATAGGTTTACAAATAAAACCGCAAATGTCACGTATTTGGAAATTGGATTTCCGTCTATGAACCGAGGCCAGGGATCGTCCTCTACCGATTCGAGACAATCTAGCCCATGTCTCCGGAGCAGCCGCAACTGCCCCTTGGAGCGACAGGGCCGGTCCACCGATGTGGATTATAGTGCCTGAACAATACGTTTCTCCGCCCTTTGGGGCGTAAACGAGCCAACGAATGACTCCATCGGACCCGGATCGTCCGATCAAACCGAGGCGCCTCGCAACAGCAACAACCACACAGGTGAAAAGTATATAAATGTCAGGGCTGGTAGGTCACTGACACCACCCTAGCTAGAAAGAAACGCATGCCCTCCCTGAGGTCCTCTCCCGTTTTTGGTTCACAACCGGGGTGCGAGACTCGCGAATTCACGTTACACAAAGCTGTGCCACACAGGCTGTGCTTTGATCATCACCACAAGACTTTGCTTTTCAACAGAAGCCTCGATCAATTGCCACTTAGGCATGCCACACAGGCAATTCACTCCATGCGTTTGATATCCATCAATATATAACCCCTGAGCTCGTACGTCTCAGAGAAGGGCGTTAAGCTAGAGAATAAATTCTCCGCCGCCAAACAGATATATATTTAATAGAGATCAATCACACGGACTAAAATCCAATGTCAGACACACAGTCCATTTACAAGTCCGTTCTGGGTCTGAACGAAACCGGAGGCACCTAGTACCCCGCATATCCATCGATCTCCAAGTACGTCTGGACGATCACTAACTGTTTCCATCTTCTTGGGTGTACAGCCCAATCAAGATCATCAGTTATCACCCAAACGACGTGAAGACCTCCGGTCTTCGACCATCGTCTTCATCTTCGACTTATCGTCGTATCAGTTATTCAGAATGGGATAAACCCGGTCTTTCCGAATAACTCGCGTATATATTATAAAAGTGTTGCACAAACACAACATACGCCTCATTCCAATTCATTAGTCACTAACCGTAAATTAATCAAGAGAATAATTCCCCAAATATTAACCCCGAAGGCCGAAACCAACATCAGATCAATATTCAGAAAACCATTCTGCTTGGCTAACCGACAGTTAGTTTCTAAATTTCACATTCATAGGGAAAGGTTCCCATTAATTTTATCAAAGATAAATTCCTTGAATTTATTCTTTAATCCATTTTTGAATATCAATTCAAACTAGTCGGGATTAGCGAACCTTACCGAAGTAATCATTTGTTTCAATTTCCCAATCCCAACCTATTCATCCCATGAAGTAAAACTGGTAATACTTCATATCTAACACCACAGTGTTATTGGTAAATTCAATTACCATTTCATGTTCAAATCTAATTAAAGATTTAACTATCGCCTGGAGCAAAACTGGTGATACTCCATTTCGATTATTTCAATCTAATTAAAGATTCATTAAAACTCCACTTAGTTTTAATCTTTGACTGGGTTAAAGAATCAGTGTCATTTAAAAACACGGTTCGCGATAAACCCAAAATCACATTCATTAATCATCGGGTTAAAGAACGAGTGTTATTTAAAACACTGTCCACGATAAACCCAAAAATCAATATCACTTCCATTCCAATTAAATATCATTCAATTGGTACACTTCATTAAATCTAACTAAAAAGATTTAATCTTTTCTCAACTGGGTTCAAGAACAGTGTTAGTGAAGACACCATTCACGACAAACCCAAATCACATTCGATATTCAATACAAGGCTCTGAATAGAAAATATATCGGCTTATATTCAATATCAAATTCTACGACTAACAAATGTCGTATTGGAAATAACGATATAAATATATATCTTTCAAATTTCCATAACAGCACCTGTATAATCACGAATTCCAACATCGAAATATTCCGAAGACAATTTCGATTCAAATCCACTCCAATGCAATCATTGGAAATTTTGGTTATTTTCAAAACCCTTTTCAAATTCAATTTATTTATTTAAAAATAAATAGAATTATAATTCTAGTTCAAAGCTAGCTCATTTCGATAAAAATCTATTTTTATCTTTTCAAACATGCAGTTTTTCATCCCAAATCTTCACAAATCATTTCTTATGATTTTACACAAATTATTACTATTTTTAATAATTTTATCAAGGCCTGTACAGTCGATTTCCATCAATGGCCATCGAACTGCACTTATAGCGACCTTTTTCGAATTTGATTTGGACATAATTCCAAATCCAACCGTTAGATTTCAAATTTCTAATATTCGTTAGAAAGCTCTTTTCGATACGAACCCAACGGTTCCGGTTTTAGGAGAATCCGACGGTCGGATCTCCCGCAATGTCCGTTTGAAATAAATGGTCGAAATTCACGAACTGCCGCGGCGCGGCGCGTTCTATTCAGGCCATTATATTATATATATAATATATATAATATATACTTCGTCGATTTCTATTTAAAACGAATTATATAAATAGTTTTAAAATTCGTTTCAAAATCTATTTCAACTTCCATCTCAATTCAATTCATTTCGAAATCACTTTCAATTCACTTTGAATTCGTTTTCAATTCAATTCATTTCGAAATCACTTTCAATTCACTTTGAATTCGTTTTCAATTCAATTCACTTTGAATTCGTTTTCAATTCAATTCATTTCGAAATCACTTTCAATTCACTTTGAATTCGTTTTCAATTCAATTCACTTTGAATTCGTTTTCAATTCAATTCATTTCGAATTCGTTTTCAATTCAATTCATTTCGAAATCGTTTTCAATTCAATTCACTTTGAATTCGTTTTCAATTCAATTCACTTTGAATTCGTTTTCAATTCAATTCATTTTGAAATCACTTTCAATTCACTTTGAATTCGTTTTCAATTCAATTCACTTTGAATTCGTTTTCAATTCAATTCATTTCGAAATCACTTTCAATTCACTTTGAATTCGTTTTCAATTCAATTCACTTTGAATTCGTTTTCAATTCAATTCATTTCGAATTCGTTTTCAATTCAATTCATTTCGAAATCGTTTTCAATTCAATTCACTTTGAATTCGTTTTCAATTCAATTCACTTTGAATTCGTTTTTAAAATCGATATAAATATCGTTCACGTCAAAATGGCGTCAATCTAATCAACACGGCTTCATATATTCCTTTATTTTCAAATATTCTATTTCAAATATTTCTTTTTCAAAACTGGAATGAGGCCCAATCAATTACCATATAAAATTAATTATATGGATTTTCATACAACACATGTATATAATAGCATTGAAAATAATCAACCATCGACCAAAGTGCACTACACTGTATAAGCATCCAATATAGATATCTAACGCTTATAACAGCCTGTCAATCAATCGATCGACATATTTAATCAATCAGGATGAGTGAACTTCAAATTTCATCCCAACACCCGTGTGGGGTTTTCAAACAATCAAACAAAGATTTTATTTGTGCAGTTGGGCGATGTGTAAAATTTATCGACCCAATCAATATCAGTCTAATAGGTGTACATAAACAAACCGTCCGGTTTATAAATGAATATTTTATTTTATTCACTTCACGTTAAAAATTATATTTTTAACGATAAAACATTTTATTTCAACCTATGAATTTCTATTCAATTCATTTACACAATAAAATGATATTTTTATTTTTCTAACATATTTTAGAAAATTTCGGCGGCATAACGGCACGATACTAGAAACGGGACAAGGCCTAGCCTTATCCCCGGTCTAGTGAAGGCCCACGCCATTCACTTATCAATCAAATCAATTTCATTTTGCAAACCACAAAATTTGGAGTAAGGGTCTAACCTAGCCTTACTCCTACGCCTTATAACGGCGCACGTCTAATCCTAACCAATTTATCGATTCGATTTTTCACACCCCAAACCACATTCAAACCAATATCGCAATCAATCACCAAACAGTCAAACAAACAAGTCCATGGTCTGTGGACGGTTGTGTCGGGTGCTACTAAGCACCGTCTGCATCCTAGTATAAATATATAACTAGAAAAGAAATAGAAAGGTGAGAAATTCTCACCTATAGCTATCCTAGCTCCACGGCTCTTCCTTTGCAGAAGTCTTCGTCGTTTCGCCTTATTGTCACCTTCGTTGTCCGCTTTCACTACATATGTAAAAATCCCATTTTTACTTCGCTATTCAATATATAAAAATCGAATTTTTATTTCAAAGTTCAATATATAAAAATCGAATTTTTTAGTTCAAAGTTCAATATATAAAAATCGAATTTTTAGTTCAAAGTTCAATATATAAAAAGCGAATTTTTATTTCAAAGTTCAATATATAAAAAGCGAATTTTTATTTCAAAGTTCAATATATAAAAATCGAATTTTTAGTTCAAAGTTCAATATATAAAAAGCGAATTTTTATTTCAAAGTTCAATATATAAAAAGCGAATTTTTATTTCAAAGTTCAATATATAAAAATCGAATTTTTATTTCAATTAGAAATCAAGTCTTTTTCTATGAACTAGAAATCAAGTTTTTCTATAAGTTTTTATTAGCAAATCATATATTTTTATAACATAAAAATCTAATCTTTTCATGTGTTCAAAAATCCAATCTTTCTCAGTTTTAAACTAAACAAAAATCAGTTTTTTCATATAACTAAAAATCAGTTTTTTTCTTACTATAAACAAAAATCAGTTTTTACTACTTCAAAAAAAACAGTTTTTACTATAAAACAAAATCAGTTTTTACTACTTAAAAAAAAACAGTCTTTACTATAAAACAAAATCAGTTTTAACTACTTAAAAAAACAGTTTTTACTATAAAACAAAATCAGTTTTAACTACTTAAAAAAAACAGTTTTTTACATTTTTAAAACAAAAGCAGTTTCTTTTTCTGTTTTAGATAAAATAAATAAATTAAATAAATAGAAAAACTTACAGGGGGGGCGCTTATTTCTGTCGCGGCTCGTGAGGGAGGAGGGGGAGGCGCGGTTCACCTTGGTGGCGGCGGAGGGACTAATCAGGGGGCTAGGGCTAATCGAACTGGGAGGCGGGAGGTTGTGCGGTGGGGGGCGGCGATTTGTTCGTCGGCGGCTTCGAGGTCGGGGATTTCAGGGATGGGGTCAGCGGATGGAGAAGGGAAGGAGGAGGAGGAGGGCGGCGAGCTGAGGGAGGGGGTCGCGGGGTTCATCGGGGAGGGGCAGCGATTTGTTCGTCGGCGGCTTCGACTTGTTTTTTTTTTTTTTCTCTATCTCTGAATTTTTGAAGTCAACGGTAGGGGAGAGGGAGGTAGTTAAAGGGGAGGGTTATTTATTAATTTATTAATTTAATTTTAATATTAAATCCATAAAGCAACTTTTTCGTTCGGACTCGAAACGAAACCCGCCGACTGTTGTCCATAGCTAATTACCCCCATTCCGAACTCAATGGGATATGTACCGCAAGTTGATTTGATCGTTACAATCAGTTTCCTTTTGAATTTTCATTTAAATCACTATATTGAATTTTAAACGCACATTTCAAATTACCGGGGCCACATACTAACTAGAAAAATTCCCGAAAAATATTTTCTAGCTTCGTATTGACGATACGGTCCTAACAAAACTAGTTTCGTCGAATTCTGAGACCGTTGGAAAAATGGCCAATTTCCAGTCGATTAAAATCAACTGAAACTGGTCAAACGCGTTTTCCTTTGCTACGCTCACATATTGATTCGAAAAATTATGAAATTTGGAATCTAGCAATAACTTGACATCACGGACCCAACAAAACTGGTTTCGTCGAAATCCGAGGTCGTTTGCAAAATGTCCATTTTTAAGGGCTATATATTATTAAATATATATATAAATTCCATAGCGACTATTCTGAATTTTCAACTGGACGTATCTTATCATTTCTAAAGTGAAATCCTAGTTTGTTAACTTCGTTAGAAAGATCCTGTTCATCAGATTCAAATATTTCTTGTTTCGTCCAATTCTGACTTATAACGAATTCTGTATATTCAATTGAAATTAGAAATCGAATTTTCGAACTACCGCGCCATTTCAGGCTCGTTATATAATTAAAATAAATTTATTCGTTTTAACTTCGCCGAAAATAAATTTTCTCGTCGATATTATTTAAAATAATTCATTTTAAATAATCAAAACTCGCTATAATTGCCAAAATAAAAATTTTAAACTGGCCCGGATTTTCGGGTTGTTACAATCTCCCCCACTTAAAACTTTTCATCCCCGAAAAGGAACAAAGTCGAAAGTGGTTTGATCAATTCAACTCTACGCTCGATCTGTATTCTATTCTCCAACCTTTCAGTTTCTGAGAATTTTCAAAATCTCAAAAATTTGGCTAACACCCTAAATTTTTGAAAAATTTCGCCATAACCTCCCCTGCACCGGGAGCATCGGGGAATTTCAAATAGCTTCCCCGGTCCTTCAGATCTCAAAAAGAAAAAGAAAAAGCCAAGCGGCTAGCCAATAGGCTCATAAAATCATCATCACCCAAACAAAACAGTAAATTATGTAGTAAACATGTACCTATTTGTCGGGCAAACAAATTTTATTCTCTGGCTCTAGCCTCCTTGCTATGACCTGCTCAATATAAGTATATGTATATGCAAGCAAATGCGACCAATTTTCAATATAATCCAATATTTGATTCAATTAGGCTAAATGGTTTAAAATTAGCAAACAAATGAACAAACAACCCAAACATCAATCAATTAGTGAATTATCATTTGAAATTCATAACTTTTGGTACATATACTAAAAATCATGTTTTGATGCCAATTCACAACAATGTGTTCTATCTATATAATCTTTGGTTCTCACACCAGTCTAATGGAAATATATAGATATCACACCTTCGAAACACGAATATAAATACTGATGATGTGGCCACATCATCAGAATTATCCCCGGGTGTCTAGAATGTGACTCTATATCTATCCAGTATATTAAAACTTCGAATATACGTTTGCAAGGCGTATATGCAAATTCTTTATATACTGAATTGTCCAAAATCAATATAAACAAATAATCAAATACGAATAGTTGATTTAAATTTTCAAAACAAAATTTGTTTTCATTTGAAAAATATTCTCTTCACACTCGTTCTAGGATACTACTGATCCTATCTCTAACGAGTCATCCCATTGGATATTACTAATCCAATTATCTGATGAATTCTTTCGTATGGTTCTAATGTGCCTTGTTCTCTGAGCTTTGTAAACCAAAGCTCTGATACCAACTGTAAAGACCCGTAACTTCCCCGTAAAGGAAAGCGACGGATAGTTCGAGAACAAGCCACAACAGAACGCATACAGAAGAACGTTTCATTGTATATTACAACCATGCATCAGAATACAAGAATATACAGAGTAAAAAGAATATTACACAGAAATATCAGAGATTTAAATTACATTTAAATACATAGCAGCGGAAAATAATACAATACACAACTAGAAGAAGTTATACGGATACAAAGCTTTCCGGATATCGTTCCAGCTGTAAACCAGGATCCTGTGAATATAAATCTGCAAAACCAAAACTACTAGCTGCCCGTGTCAAAATAAGGGCACCCAGAGTTTAGGTTAAAACAATAAACTCCAGGTCAGTCATGTGACTGGTGTGAGAACTAAAAACAGTTATTATCTTTATTTTCAAAGTTAGGTAAATCAAGGGACCACGCCGTATAACACGGAACGGGTTTCCTCCCAAGAGTACCAGTGCATAAAACAAACAGCGCAATGCTAAATAAAGAAAAATGAAGCTGTTATAAGACCCAGGTCCTATCACACAATGCAACACAAGCCGGGGGATAGGGTTTTCCCTTATAACAGCCAAAGAATGCTTGATACGTTTAAAAAAGATCATTTGATACTATATAAGTGCATAGTGTATAAAACGACTTCAAATCATAAGTATCAATCATAGGCGGCATGGGTACCATATATCATGTCGCCATATATAGGTTTACAAATAAAACCGCAAATGTCACGTATTTGGAAATTGGATTTCCGTCTATGAACCGAGGCCAGGGATCGTCCTCTACCGATTCGAGACAATCTAGCCCATGTCTCCGGAGCAGCCGCAACTGCCCCTTGGAGCGACAGGGCCGGTCCACCGATGTGGATTATAGTGCCTGAACAATACGTTTCTCCGCCCTTTGGGGCGTAAACGAGCCAACGAATGACTCCATCGGACCCGGATCGTCCGATCAAACCGAGGCGCCTCGCAACAGCAACAACCACACAGGTGAAAAGTATATAAATGTCAGGGCTGGTAGGTCACTGACACCACCCTAGCTAGAAAGAAACGCATGCCCTCCCTGAGGTCCTCTCCCGTTTTTGGTTCACAACCGGGGTGCGAGACTCGCGAATTCACGTTACACAAAGCTGTGCCACACAGGCTGTGCTTTGATCATCACCACAAGACTTTGCTTTTCAACAGAAGCCTCGATCAATTGCCACTTAGGCATGCCACACAGGCAATTCACTCCATGCGTTTGATATCCATCAATATATAACCCCTGAGCTCGTACGTCTCAGAGAAGGGCGTTAAGCTAGAGAATAAATTCTCCGCCGCCAAACAGATATATATTTAATAGAGATCAATCACACGGACTAAAATCCAATGTCAGACACACAGTCCATTTACAAGTCCGTTCTGGGTCTGAACGAAACCGGAGGCACCTAGTACCCCGCATATCCATCGATCTCCAAGTACGTCTGGACGATCACTAACTGTTTCCATCTTCTTGGGTGTACAGCCCAATCAAGATCATCAGTTATCACCCAAACGACGTGAAGACCTCCGGTCTTCGACCATCGTCTTCATCTTCGACTTATCGTCGTATCAGTTATTCAGAATGGGATAAACCCGGTCTTTCCGAATAACTCGCGTATATATTATAAAAGTGTTACACAAACACAACATACGCCTCATTCCAATTCATTAGTCACTAACCGTAAATTAATCAAGAGAATAATTCCCCAAATATTAACCCCGAAGGCCGAAACCAACATCAGATCAATATTCAGAAAACCATTCTGCTTGGCTAACCGACAGTTAGTTTCTAAATTTCACATTCATAGGGAAAGGTTCCCATTAATTTTATCAAAGATAAATTCCTTGAATTTATTCTTTAATCCATTTTTGAATATCAATTCAAACTAGTCGGGATTAGCGAACCTTACCGAAGTAATCATTTGTTTCAATTTCCCAATCCCAACCTATTCATCCCATGAAGTAAAACTGGTAATACTTCATATCTAACACCACAGTGTTATTGGTAAATTCAATTACCATTTCACGTTCAAATCTAATTAAAGATTTAACTATCGCCTGGAGCAAAACTGGTGATACTCCATTTCGATTATTTCAATCTAATTAAAGATTCATTAAAACTCCACTTAGTTTTAATCTTTGACTGGGTTAAAGAATCAGTGTCATTTAAAAACACGGTTCGCGATAAACCCAAAATCACATTCATTAATCATCGGGTTAAAGAACGAGTGTTATTTAAAACACTGTCCACGATAAACCCAAAAATCAATATCACTTCCATTCCAATTAAATATCATTCAATTGGTACACTTCATTAAATCTAACTAAAAAGATTTAATCTTTTCTCAACTGGGTTCAAGAACAGTGTTAGTGAAGACACCATTCACGACAAACCCAAATCACATTCGATATTCAATACAAGGCTCTGAATAGAAAATATATCGGCTTATATTCAATATCAAATTCTACGACTAACAAATGTCGTATTGGAAATAACGATATAAATATATATCTTTCAAATTTCCATAACAGCACCTGTATAATCACGAATTCCAACATCGAAATATTCCGAAGACAATTTCGATTCAAATCCACTCCAATGCAATCATTGGAAATTTTGGTTATTTTCAAAACCCTTTTCAAATTCAATTTATTTATTTAAAAATAAATAGAATTATAATTCTAGTTCAAAGCTAGCTCATTTCGATAAAAATCTATTTTTATCTTTTCAAACATGCAGTTTTTCATCCCAAATCTTCACAAATCATTTCTTATGATTTTACACAAATTATTACTATTTTTAATAATTTTATCAAGGCCTGTACAGTCGATTTCCATCAATGGCCATCGAACTGCACTTATAGCGACCTTTTTCGAATTTGATTTGGACATAATTCCAAATCCAACCGTTAGATTTCAAATTTCTAATATTCGTTAGAAATCTCTTTTCGATACGAACCCAACGGTTCCGGTTTTAGGAGAATCCGACGGTCGGATCTCCCGCAATGTCCGTTTGAAATAAATGGTCGAAATTCACGAACTGCCGCGGCGCGGCGCGTTCTATTCAGGCCATTATATTATATATATAATATATATAATATATACTTCGTCGATTTCTATTTAAAACGAATTATATAAATAGTTTTAAAATTCGTTTCAAAATCTATTTCAACTTCCATCTCAATTCAATTCATTTCGAAATCACTTTCAATTCACTTTGAATTCGTTTTCAATTCAATTCATTTCGAAATCACTTTCAATTCACTTTGAATTCGTTTTCAATTCAATTCACTTTGAATTCGTTTTCAATTCAATTCATTTCGAAATCACTTTCAATTCACTTTGAATTCGTTTTCAATTCAATTCACTTTGAATTCGTTTTCAATTCAATTCATTTCGAATTCGTTTTCAATTCAATTCATTTCGAAATCGTTTTCAATTCAATTCACTTTGAATTCGTTTTCAATTCAATTCACTTTGAATTCGTTTTCAATTCAATTCATTTCGAAATCACTTTCAATTCACTTTGAATTCGTTTTCAATTCAATTCACTTTGAATTCGTTTTCAATTCAATTCATTTCGAAATCACTTTCAATTCACTTTGAATTCGTTTTCAATTCAATTCACTTTGAATTCGTTTTCAATTCAATTCATTTCGAATTCGTTTTCAATTCAATTCATTTCGAAATCGTTTTCAATTCAATTCACTTTGAATTCGTTTTCAATTCAATTCACTTTGAATTCGTTTTTAAAATCGATATAAATATCGTTCACGTCAAAATGGCGTCAATCTAATCAACACGGCTTCATATATTCCTTTATTTTCAAATATTCTATTTCAAATATTTCTTTTTCAAAACTGGAATGAGGCCCAATCAATTACCATATAAAATTAATTATATGGATTTTCATACAACACATGTATATAATAGCATTGAAAATAATCAACCATCGACCAAAGTGCACTACACTGTATAAGCATCCAATATAGATATCTAACGCTTATAACAGCCTGTCAATCAATCGATCGACATATTTAATCAATCAGGATGAGTGAACTTCAAATTTCATCCCAACACCCGTGTGGGGTTTTCAAACAATCAAACAAAGATTTTATTTGTGCAGTTGGGCGATGTGTAAAATTTATCGACCCAATCAATATCAGTCTAATAGGTGTACATAAACAAACCGTCCGGTTTATAAATGAATATTTTATTTTATTCACTTCACGTTAAAAATTATATTTTTAACGATAAAACATTTTATTTCAACCTATGAATTTCTATTCAATTCATTTACACAATAAAATGATATTTTTATTTTTCTAACATATTTTAGAAAATTTCGGCGGCATAACGGCACGATACTAGAAACGGGACAAGGCCTAGCCTTATCCCCGGTCTAGTGAAGGCCCACGCCATTCACTTATCAATCAAATCAATTTCATTTTGCAAACCACAAAATTTGGAGTAAGGGTCTAACCTAGCCTTACTCCTACGCCTTATAACGGCGCACGTCTAATCCTAACCAATTTATCGATTCGATTTTTCACACCCCAAACCACATTCAAACCAATATCGCAATCAATCACCAAACAGTCAAACAAACAAGTCCATGGTCTGTGGACGGTTGTGTCGGGTGCTACTAAGCACCGTCTGCATCCTAGTATAAATATATAACTAGAAAAGAAATAGAAAGGTGAGAAATTCTCACCTATAGCTATCCTAGCTCCACGGCTCTTCCTTTGCAGAAGTCTTCGTCGTTTCGCCTTATTGTCACCTTCGTTGTCCGCTTTCACTACATATGTAAAAATCCCATTTTTACTTCGCTATTCAATATATAAAAATCGAATTTTTATTTCAAAGTTCAATATATAAAAATCGAATTTTTTAGTTCAAAGTTCAATATATAAAAATCGAATTTTTAGTTCAAAGTTCAATATATAAAAAGCGAATTTTTATTTCAAAGTTCAATATATAAAAAGCGAATTTTTATTTCAAAGTTCAATATATAAAAATCGAATTTTTAGTTCAAAGTTCAATATATAAAAAGCGAATTTTTATTTCAAAGTTCAATATATAAAAAGCGAATTTTTATTTCAAAGTTCAATATATAAAAATCGAATTTTTATTTCAATTAGAAATCAAGTCTTTTTCTATGAACTAGAAATCAAGTTTTTCTATAAGTTTTTATTAGCAAATCATATATTTTTATAACATAAAAATCTAATCTTTTCATGTGTTCAAAAATCCAATCTTTCTCAGTTTTAAACTAAACAAAAATCAGTTTTTTCATATAACTAAAAATCAGTTTTTTTCTTACTATAAACAAAAATCAGTTTTTACTACTTCAAAAAAAACAGTTTTTACTATAAAACAAAATCAGTTTTTACTACTTAAAAAAAAACAGTCTTTACTATAAAACAAAATCAGTTTTAACTACTTAAAAAAAACAGTTTTTACTATAAAACAAAATCAGTTTTAACTACTTAAAAAAAACAGTTTTTTACATTTTTAAAACAAAAGCAGTTTCTTTTTCTGTTTTAGATAAAATAAATAAATTAAATAAATAGAAAAACTTACAGGGGGGGCGCTTATTTCTGTCGCGGCTCGTGAGGGAGGAGGGGGAGGCGCGGTTCACCTTGGTGGCGGCGGAGGGACTAATCAGGGGGCTAGGGCTAATCGAACTGGGAGGCGGGAGGTTGTGCGGTGGGGGGCGGCGATTTGTTCGTCGGCGGCTTCGAGGTCGGGGATTTCAGGGATGGGGTCAGCGGATGGAGAAGGGAAGGAGGAGGAGGAGGGCGGCGAGCTGAGGGAGGGGGTCGCGGGGTTCATCGGGGAGGGGCGGCGATTTGTTCGTCGGCGGCTTCGACTTGTTTTTTTTTTTTTTTCTCTATCTCTGAATTTTTGAAGTCAACGGTAGGGGAGAGGGAGGTAGTTAAAGGGGAGGGTTATTTATTAATTTATTAATTTAATTTTAATATTAAATCCATAAAGCAACTTTTTCGTTCGGACTCGAAACGAAACCCGCCGACTGTTGTCCATAGCTAATTACCCCCATTCCGAACTCAATGGGATATGTACCGCAAGCTGATTTGATCGTTACAATCAGTTTCCTTTTGAATTTTCATTTAAATCACTATATTGAATTTTAAACGCACATTTCAAATTACCGGGGCCACATACTAACTAGAAAAATTCCCGAAAAATATTTTCTAGCTTCGTATTGACGATACGGTCCTAACAAAACTAGTTTCGTCGAATTCTGAGACCGTTGGAAAAATGGCCAATTTCCAGTCGATTAAAATCAACTGAAACTGGTCAAACGCGTTTTCCTTTGCCACGCTCACATATTGATTCGAAAAATTATGAAATTTGGAATCTAGCAATAACTTGACATCACGGACCCAACAAAACTGGTTTCGTCGAAATCCGAGGTCGTTTGCAAAATGTCCATTTTTAAGGGCTATATATTATTAAATATATATATAAATTCCATAGCGACTATTCTGAATTTTCAACTGGACGTATCTTATCATTTCTAAAGTGAAATCCTAGTTTGTTAACTTTGTTAGAAAGATCCTGTTCATCAGATTCAAATATTTCTTGTTTCGTCCAATTCTGACTTATAACGAATTCTGTATATTCAATTGAAATTAGAAATCGAATTTTCGAACTACCGCGCCATTTCAGGCTCGTTATATAATTAAAATAAATTTATTCGTTTTAACTTCGCCGAAAATAAATTTTCTCGTCGATATTATTTAAAATAATTCATTTTAAATAATCAAAACTCGCTATAATTGCCAAAATAAAAATTTTAAACTGGCCCGGATTTTCGGGTTGTTACAGCTCTACAAATAAAACCGCAAGGTCAACGTATTTGGAAATTGGATTTCCGCCTGTGAACCGAGGCAAAAGATAGTCCTCTACCGATTCGAGACAATCTAGCCTACCATGTCTCAGGATCAGAGCTCGAGTGACCCTTGGATCGTCAGGGCCGGTCCACCGATGTGGATTAAAATGCCTGAACACTACGTTTCCCCGCCCTTTGGGGTGCAAATGAGCCAACAAATGACTCCATCGGACCCGGATCGTCCGATCAAACCGAGGCGCCTCGCAACAACAACAACCACATAAGTCAAACTCGTCAGGGCGTGTAAAACCACTGACGCCACTTTTTAGCTAGAAAGAAACGCATGCCCTCCCTGAGGTCCATCTCCCGTTTTTGGTTCACAACCGGGGTGTGAGGCTCGCGAATTCACGTTACACAAAGCTATGCCACACAGGCCGTGCTTTGATCATCTACCACAAGACTCTGCTTTTCAACAGAAGCCTTGATCATATTGCCACTTAGGCATGCCACACAGGCAATTCACTCCATGCGTTTGATATCCATCAGTATATAACCCCTGAGCTCGTACGTCTCAGAGAAGGGCATTAAGCAAGAGAATAAATTCTCCGCCGCCAAACAAATATATATTTAATAGAAATCAATCACACAGACTAAAATCCAATGTCAGACACACAGTCCATTTACAAGTTCGTTCTGGGTCTGAACGAAACCGGAGGCACCTAGTACCCCGCATATCCATCGATCTCCAAGTACGTATGGACGATCACCAACTGTTTCCATCTTCTTGGGTGTACATCCCAATCAAGATCATCAGTAATTATCCAAACGACGTGAAGACCTCCGGTCTTCAACCACCGTCTTCATCTTCGACACCACGTCGAATCAGTTATTCAAAATGGGATAAACCCGGTCTTTCTGAATAACTCGCGTATATATTATAAAAGTGTTACACAAACACAACATACGCCTCATTCCACTTCAGAATATTCTTTTTATTCAAATATTCTTATATTTTGGGAAAGGTTCCCATTAATTTTATCAAAGATAAATTCTTTAAATTTATTCTTTCATCTTCTTTGAATACCAATTCAAACTAGTCAGGATTAGCGAACCACACCGAAGTAATCATTTATTTTATTTCCCAATCCCAACCTATTCATCCCATGGAGTAAAACTGGTAATACTTCATATCTAACACCACGGTGTTATCGGTAAATTCAATTACCATTTCACGTTCAAATCTAATTAAAGATTTAACTATCGTCTGGAGCAAAACTGGTGATACTCCATTCTCGATCTTTTCAATACAGATTCATTAAAACTCCACTTAGTTTTAATCTTTAACTGGGTTAAAGAATCAGTGTCATTTTAAAACACGGTTCACGATAAACCCAACATCACATTCCATTAATTATCGGGTTAAAGAACGAGTGTTATTTAAAACACTATTCACGATAAACCCAAAAATCAATATCAATTCAATTCCAATTAAATATTATTTAATTGGTACACTTCATTAAATCTAAATAAAAAGATTTAATCTCTTCTCAACTGGGTTCAAGAACAGTGTTAATGAAGACACCATTCACGACAAACCCAAATCACATTTGATATTCAATACAAAGCTCTGAATTGAAAATATACTGGCTTATATTCAATATCAAATTCTACGACCCACAAATATCGTATTGGAAGTAACGATATAAATATTTTTTTCAAATTTCCATAACGATATCTGTGTAATCACGAAATCCAACATCGAAATATTCCGAAGACAATTTCGATTCAAATCCATTCCAATGCAATCATTGGAAATTCTGGTTATTTTCAAAACCATTTCAAAGCCAATTTATTTATTTTAAAAAAATAAATAAATTACTATTCTAGTTCAAAACTAGTTCACTTCGATAAAAACCTATTTTTATCTTTTCAAATATGGAGTTTTTCATCCCAATTCTTTCTAAATCATTTCTTATGATTTTACACAAATTATTACTATTTTTAATAATTTTATCAAGGCCCGTACAGTCGATTTCCATCAACGGCCATCGAACTGCACTTACAGTGACCTTTTCCAAATTTGATTTGGACGTAACTCCAAATCCAACCGTTAGATTTCAAATTTCTAATATTCATCAGAAAGCTTTTTTCGATATGAACCCAACAGTTCCGGTTTTAGGAGAATCCGACGGTCGGATCTCCCGCAATATCCGTTCGAAGTCAATGGTCGAAATTCGCAAACTACCGCGGCGCGGCGCGTTCTATTCAGGCCATTTTATTATATATATAATATATACTTCGTCGATTTCAATTTAAAACGTGCTTTATAAATCGTTTTAAATTCATTTTCAAAACGGTTTCAACTTCATATTCAATTTCAAATCAAAATTGAATATTCCAATATAAATTCGTTTTAAATTCATTTCAAATTGATTTCAAATTGATTTCAATTCAATTTCAATTTAATTCGAATGCAATTCCTTTCGATTTCAATTCGAATTCAATTCTATTCAATTTCAATTCGAATTCATTTCTATTCAATTTCAATTCTAATTCACTTCTATTCAATTTCAAATTGAATTCATTTCTATTCAATTTAATTCGAATTTCAATTCTTTTCAAAATTTCAGATTTTGAAATCACTTTCGATATTCGATATAAAATGAATAAAATCGATATAAATATCTTTCACGTCAAAATGGCGTAAATCTAATCAACACGGCTTCATATATTCATATTTTCAAATATTCCATTTCGAATATTTCTATTTCAAATATTTCTATTCAAATGTTTCTTTTTCAAATATTTCTATTTCAAATATTCTATTTCAAATATTCTATTTCAAATATTCCTACTTCTAAACTGGAATGAGGCCCAATCAATTACCATATAATGTTAATTATATGGGTTTTCTACAACACATGTATACAATAACAACGATGAATAATCAACCATCATCCAAAGTGCATTCTACACTGTATAAGCATCAAATATAAATATTCAATGCTTATAACAGTCTGTCAATCAATCGATCGACATACAACTAAACAATCGGGATTAGTGTACGTCAAATATCATCCCGATACCCGTGTGGGGTTTCAAACAATCAAACACAGATTTTATTTGTGCAGTTGGGCGATGTGTAAAATTTATCGTCCCAATCAATATCAGTCAAATGTGTATATAAACAAATCGTCCGATTTGTTTATTTTTATTTCATTTCATATACACATTAAAAATTCTATTTTTAACTATAAAATATTTTCCACTATAAAATATTTCATTTATTCAAATACTTCATTTCATTTCAAATAACATCACGCAATCAACTACACATCAAAATCAAACAAACAAGCATACAAGCCGTCCATGGTCTACGACGGGTGTCGGGTGCTACTAAACACCGTCTGCATCCTAGTATATATTTATATAACTAGAAAATAAAATTAAAGGTGAGAAGTTCTCACAGATTAGCCAATCCAATCCCACTATTCTTCTTATGTAGAAATCTTCGCCATCTCTTCTTTCGTTACTTTCGTCATCCGTATTCACTACCTATATAAAAATCGAATTTTTACTTCGCTATTCAATATATAAAAATCGAATTTTTTTTCGCTATTCAATATATAAAAATCAAATTTTTACTTCGCTATTCAATATATAAAAATCGAATTTTTACTTCGCTATTCAATATATAAAAATCGAATTTTTATTTCGCTATTCAATATATAAAAATCAAATTTTTACTTCGCTATTCAATATATAAAAATCGAATTTTTACTTTGCTATTCAATATATAAAAATCGAAATTTTACTTCGCTATTCAATATATAAAAACCGAATTTTTACTTCGCTATTCAATATATAAAAATCGAATTTTTACTTTGCTATTCAATATATAAAAATCGAATTTTTACTTCGCTATTCAATATATAAAAATCGAATTTTTACTTCGCTATTCAATATATAAAAATCGAATTTTTACTTCGCTATTCAATATATAAAAATCGAATTTTTATATTGCAACTATAGAGATAAAAATTCCATTTTTACACGCTTCTATATAGATAAAAATTATATTTTTATCGTCACCTCACATAGATAAAAATCCAATTTTTATGCTTCATTCACATACAGAAAATCCGATCTTTCAACTTATAAAAATCAATGCTTTTTACTACGAAAAATCATGTTTTTATATGGTTAAAAATTATGTCCTTATATTTCTAAAAATCGTATCTATTTATTTCTAAAAATATAACCTTTTCAATTTTAAAATATAATCTTTTCATTGTTATTCGTATATAAAATCAGATCTATACCTAGCCATTCATAGAAAAATAAATAAATGAATTAAATTAAATAAAAAGAACTTACTGTCTCACGGCTAACTGAAAAAAAGGGGGGTGGGTCGGAGTTGCTGTGCAGCGGCGTCGGAGGCGCCTTCAGTGGTGGCGGGGTGCTGGAGTGCGGCGACTTTCAGGGTTTGGGGAGGGGGGGGGGGGGTTAGATGAAATCGCGCCCAGCGCGATGGGGAGAAGGCGGAGGTGTGGGTGGTCGGGGTTCGGTTCGGGGTTCAACGGGAGCACGAGGCTAGGCAGAACGGAGGAGAGGGAAACGAGGGCTAGGGGTGTCGGCGATGGGGCGCGGTCGTCTGGCGGAGGGCGAGGTGGCCATCGACGTGGGGGCGCGATTAGGGCATAGGGTTTTTTTCTTTTTTTTTTCTTTCTGTTTTGAAGTGATACGGGGGGGGGGGGGGTTGAAAGGAGATAAGGGGAGAGAGGGTGCATTATTTTTATATTATTTCAATTCAAAAAGTTGACTTTTTATTTCGACCTGGAAACGAGGCCCACCGCCTGTCGTCCATAGCTAATTACCCCCATTCCGAACACAATGGGATATGTATCGTAGTCTGATTCGATCGTTTCGATCCGTTTCCGTCAAAACCAACATATAACTCTATATATTGAATTTGAACGCGCATTTCAATTTACTGGGGCCACATACTAACTCGAAAAATTTCAGAAAAATATTTTCTAGCTTCGTATTAACGATACGGTCCTAACAAAACTAGTTTCGTCGAATCCTGAGACCGTTTGAAAAATGGCCAATTTCCAGTCGATTATAATCAACTAAAACTGGTCAAACGCGTTTTCCTTTGCCACGCTCACATATTGATTCGAAAAATTATGAAATTTGGAATCTAGCAATAACTTGACATCACGGATCCAACAAAAGTGGTTTCGTCGAAATCCGAGGTCGTTTGCAAAATGGCTATTTTCAGGGGCCAAAATTCCATAGCGACTATTCTGAAATTTCAACTGGACATATCTTTTGATTCCCGCTATGAAATTTTGATTTTCGGATTCATTGGAAAGATATTCACAAATAGATCCTATTATTTTTGGTTTCACTAAAATCCGGTTTATTTTGCACCCGGTACATTCATTTGAAGTTTGAAATCGAATTATCGAACTACCGCGCCATTTTCAATTCCTTTTATAAATATAAATAAATATTTATATTCTATCGATGATCTATATAATATATACGTTCGAATTCTATTCAAAATAAATTTCTCGTCGTTATTATTTAAAATAATTCATTTTAAATATTCAAACTTCGCTAAAATTGCCAAAATAAAAATTTTAAACTGGCCCAGATTTCCGGGTTATTACAATCTCCCCCACTTAAAACTTTTTGTCCCCGAAAAGGAACAAAGCCGAAAGTTGTTTCACAAATCGACTTAACTTCCAGTGTTTTCACTACGGCTTAAGTTCTTCAACTTTTCAGTTTCTAAGAACTTTTTCAAATTTTTCAAAAATTTGGCTAACACCTTAAATTTTCGAAAAATTTCGCCATAACCTCCCCTGCACCGGGAGCACAGGAAAATCCCGAAATCGCCATACAGGCCTTCTGATCTCAAAAAGAAAAAGCCAAGCGGCTAGCCAATAGGCTCATAAAATCATCATCACCCAAACAAAACAGTAAATTATGATAAACATGTACCTATTTGTCGGGCAAACAAATTTTATTCTTCTGCTCTAGCCTCTTTTGCTATGACCTGTTCAATGTAAGTACATGTATATGCAAGCAAATGCGACTAATTTTCAATACAACTCACTTTTTGGTACAATTTGACTAAATGGTTCAAATTTAATCAATCCAACAATAATCAAGCAACACAACCATCAATCAATTAGTTGATTATCATTTCAAATTCATAACTTTGATATATGGTCAAAAATCACATTTTTGATGCCAAATCACAACAATAAGCCCTATCTAATTTTGGTTCTCACACCAGTCAATAGGAAATATATAGACGTTCCACCTTCGTCACTCGAACATAAATTCTAATGATGGAGCTCCATCATCAAAATCATCTCCGGGCGATTAGAGTGTAATTCTATATCTATCCAGTATATTAAAATTTCAAATACACGTGGATCAGACGTATACGCAAAATCTTTATATACTGGACTGTCCAACTCAATATAAATTGATAATCAAATACGAATAATTGATTTAAATTTTCAAAAAAAAAAATGTTTTCATTTTAATAATATACTCCTCACACTCGTTCTAGGATACTACTGATCCCATCTCTAACGAGTCATTCCCATTGGATATTGCTAATCCAATATCTGATGAATTCTTTCGTAAGGTTCTAATGTGCTTTGTTCTCTGAGCTTTGTAATCCAAAGCTCTGATACCACGTTGAAACGACCCGAACTTCCTCGGTCTCCGAAGAGAAGAGAAAGAACGAATTGTTTTGAGAACACGACAAAATAGAACGCAGACGGAAGAACATTTCATTGTAATTACAACAATGCATCAGATTACAGGAATATACACAGTATCAATGAATATTACACAGAAATATCAGAGATTTAAATTACATTTAAATACATAGCAGCGGAAAATAATACAATACACAACTAGAAGAGATATACGGATACAAAGCTTTCCGGATATCATTCCAGCTGTAAACCAGGATCCTGTGAATATAAATCTGCAAAACCAAACTACTAGCTGCCCGTGTCAAAATAAGGGCACCCAGAGTTTAGGTTTAAAACAATAAATTCCAGGTCAGTCATGTGACTGGTGTGAGAAATAAAACAGTTATTTAAAACTTTACTTTAAAAGAGAGTAATTCAAGGGACCACGCCGTATAACACGGAACGGGTTTCCTCCCAAGAATACCAGTGCATATAACAAAACGACGCAATGCTTTTTGGAAAAATGAAGCTATTATAAGACCCAGGTCCTATCACACAATGCAACGTAAGCCGGGGGATAGGGTTTTCCCTTATAATAGCCAAACATGCTTAGTACGTTGTAAACAAATCATTTGATACTATTATAAGTGCATAGTGTATAAAACAACTTCAAATCATAAGTATCAATCATAGGCGGCATGGGTACCATATATCATGTCGCCAATACTAGGCTCTACAAATAAAACCGCAAGGTCAACGTATTTGGAAATTGGATTTCCGCCTGTGAACCGAGGCAAAAGATAGTCCTCTACCGATTCGAGACAATCTAGCCTACCATGTCTCAGGATCAGAGCTAGAGTGACCCTTGGATCGTCAGGGCCGGTCCACCGATGTGGATTAAAATGCCTGAACACTACGTTTCCCCGCCCTTTGGGGCGCAAATGAGCCAACAAATGACTCCATCGGACCCGGATCGTCCGATCAAACCAAAGCGCTTCGCAACAGCAACAACCAAATAAGTCAAACTCGTCAGGGCGTGTAAAACCACTGACGCCACTTTTTAGCTAGAAAGAAACGCATGCCCTCCCTGAGGTATGTCTCCCGTTTTTGGTTCACAATCAGGGTGTGAGGTTCGCGAATTCACGTTACACAAAGCTGTGCCACACAGGCCGTGCTTTGATCATCCACCACAAGACTCTGCTTTTCAACAGAAGCCTTGATCGTATTGCCACTTAGGCATGCCACACAGACAATTCACTCTATGCGTTTGATATCCATTATTATATAACCCCTAAGCTCGTACGTCTCAGAGAAGGGCGTTAAGCAAGAGAATAAATTCTCCGCCACCAAACAAATATATATTTAATAGAAATCAATCACACAGACTAAAATCCAATGTCAGACACACAGTCCATTTACAAGTTCGTTCTGGGTCTGAACGAAACCGGAGGCACCTAGTACCCCGCATATCCATCGATCTCCAAGTACGTCTGGACAATCACCAACTGTTTCCATCTTATTGGGTGTACATCCCAATCAAGATCATCAGTAATTATCCAAACGACGTGAAGACCTCTGGTCTTCAACCACCGTCTTCATCTTCGACACCACGTCGAATCAGTTATTCAGAATGGGATAAACCCGGTCTTTCTGAATAACTCGCGTATATATTATAAAAGTGTCACACAAACACAACATACGCCTCATTCCACTTCAGAATATTCTTTTTATTCAAATATTCTTATATTTTGGGAAAGGTTCCCATTAATTTTATCAAAGATAAATTCTTTAAATTTATTCTTTAATCTTCTTTGAATACCAATTCAAACTAATCAGAATTAGCGAACCACACCGAAGTAATCATTTATTTTATTTCCCAATCCCAACCTATTCATCCCATGGAGTAAAACTGGTAATACTTCATATCTAACACCACGGTGTTATCGGTAAATTCAATTACCATTTCACGTTCAAATCTAATTAAAGATTTAACTATCGCCTGGAGCAAAACTGGTGATACTCCATTCTCGATCTTTTCAATCTAATTACAGATTCATTAAAACTCCACTTAGTTTTAATCTTTAACTGGTTTAAAGAATCAGTGTCATTTTAAAACACGGTTCACGATAAACCCAACATCACATTCCATTAATTATCGGGTTAAAGAACGAGTGTTATTTAAAACACTGTTCACGATAAACCCAAAAATCAATATCAATTCAATTCCAATTAAATATTATTTAATTGGTACACTTCATTAAATCTAAATAAAAAGATTTAATCTCTTCTCAACTGGGTTCAAGAACAGTGTTAATGAAGACACCATTCACGACAAACCCAAATCACATTTGATATTCAATACAAGGCTCTGAATTGAAAATATACCGGCTTATATTCAATATCAAATTCTACGACCCACAAATATCGTATTGGAAGTAACGATATAAATATATCTTTTAAATTTCCATAACGATATCTGTGTAATCACGAAATCCAACATCGAAATATTCCGAAGACAATTTCGATTCAAATACATTTCAATGCAATCATTGGAAATTCTGGTTATTTTCCAAACCATTTCAAATCCAATTTATTTATTTTAAATAAATAAATAAATTACTATTCTAGTTCAAAACTAGTTCACTTCGATAAAAACCTAATTTTCTCTTTTCAAATATGGAGTTTTTCATCCCAATTCTTTCTAAATCATTTCTTATGATTTTACACAAATTATTACTATTTTTAATAATTTTATCAAGGCCCGTACAATCGATTTCCATCAACGGCCATCGAACTGCACTTACAGCGACCTTTTCCAAATTTGATTTGGACTTAACTCCAAATCCAACCGTTAGATTTCAAATTTCTAATATTCATCAGAAAGCTCTTTTCGATACGAACCCAACAGTTCCGGTTTTAGGAGAATCCGACGGTCGGATCTCCCGCAATATCCGTTCGAAGTCAATGGTCGAAATTCGCGAACTGTCGCGGCGCGGCGCGTTCTATTCAGGCCATTTTATTATATATATAATATATACTTCATCGATTTCAATTTAAAATGTGCTTTATAAATCGTTTTAAATTCATTTTCAAAACGGTTTCAACTTCATATTCAATTTCAAATCAAAATTGAATATTCCAATATAAATTCGTTTTAAATTCATTTCAACTTGATTTCAATTCAATTTCAATTTAATTCGAATGCAATTCCTTTCGATTTCAATTTGAATTCAATTCTATTCAATTTCAATTCGAATTCATTTCTATTCAATTTCAATTCGAATTCACTTCTATTCAATTTCAATTTGAATTCATTTCTATTCAATTTAATTCGAAATTCAATTCTTTTCAAAATTTCAGATTTTGAAATCACTTTCGATATTCGTTATAAAATGAATAAAATCGATATAAATATCGTTCACGTCAAAATGGCGTAAATCTAATCAACACGGCTTCATATATTCATATTTTCAAATATTCCATTTCGAATATTTCTATTTCAAATATTTCTATTCAAATGTTTCTTTTTCAAATATTTCTATTTCAAATATTCTCTTTCAAATATTCTATTTCAAATATTCTATTCCAAATATTCTATTTCAAATATTCCTACTTCTAAACTGGAATGAGGCCCAATCAATTACCATATAATGTTAATTATATGGGTTTTCTACAACACATGTATACAATAACAACGATGAATAATGAACCATCATCCAAAGTGCATTCTACACTGTATAAGCATCAAATATAAATATTCAATGCTTATAACAGTCTGTCAATCAATCGATCGACATACAACTAAACAATCGGGATTAGTGTACGTCAAATATCATCCCGATACCCGTGTGGGGTTTCAAACAATCAAACACAGATTTTATTTGTGCAGTTGGGCGATGTGTAAAATTTATCGTCCCAATCAATATCATTCAAATGTGTGTATATAAACAAATCGTCCGATTTGTTTATTTTTATTTCATTTCATATACACATTAAAAATTCTATTTTTAACTATAAAATATTTTCCACTATAAAATATTTTATTTCATTTATTCAAATACTTCATTTCATTTCACATAACATCACACAATCAACTACACATCAAAATCAAACAAACAAGCATACAAGCCGTCCATGGTCTGTGGACGACGGGTGTCGGGTGCTACTAAACACCGTCTGCATCCTAGTATATATTTATATAACTAGAAAATAAAATTAAAGGTGAGAAGTTCTAACAGATTAGCCAATCCAATCCCACTATTCTTCTTATGTAGAAATCTTTGTCATCTCTTCTTTCGTTACTTTCGTCATCCGTATTCACTACCTATATAAAAATCGAATTTTTACTTTGCTATTCAATATATAAAAATAGAATTTTTTCTTCACTATTCAATATATAAAAATCGAATTTTTACTACGCTATTCAATATATAAAAATCGAATTTTTATTTCGCTATTCAATATATAAAAATCGAATTTTTACTTCGCTATTCAATATATAAAAATCGAATTTTTACTTCGCTATTCAATATATAAAAATCGAATTTTTACTTCGCTATTCAATATATAAAAATCGAATTTTTACTTTGCAATTCAATATATAAAAATCGAATTTTTACTTCGCTATTCAATATAAAAAAATCGAATTTTTACTTCGCTATTCAATATATAAAAATCGAATTTTTACTTCGCTATTCAATATATAAAAATTGAATTTTTACTTCGCTATTCAATATATAAAAATTGAATTTTTATACTGCAACTATAGAGATAAAAATTCCATTTTTACACGCTTCTATATAGATAAAAATTATATTTTTATCGTCACCTCACATAGATAAAAATCCAATTTTTATGCTTCATTCACATACAGAAAATCCGATCTTTCAACTTATAAAAATCAATGCTTTTTACTATGAAAAAACATGTTTTCATACAGTTAAAAATTATGTCCTTATATTTCTAAAAATCGTATCTATTTATTTCTAAAAATATAACCTTTTCAATTTTAAAAATATAATCTTTTCATTGTTATTCGTATATAAAATCAGATCTATACCTTGCCATTCATAGAAAAATAAATAAATGAATTAAATTAAATAAAAAGAACTTACCGTCTCACGGTGAACTGAAAAAAAGGGGGGGTTTGGGTCGGAGTTGCTGTGCAGCGGCGTCGGAGGCGCCTTCAGTGGTGGCGGGGTGCTGGAGTGCGGCGACTTTCAGGGTTTGGGGGGGTTAGATGAAATCGCGCCTAGCGCGATGGGGAGGAGGTGTGGGTGGTCGGGATTCGGTTCGGGGTTCAACGGGTGCGCGAGGCTAGGCAGAACGGAGGAGAGGGAAACGAGGGCCAGGGGGGTCGGCGATGGGGCGCAGTCGTCAGGCGGAGGGCGAGGTGGCCATCGACGTGGGGGCGCGATTAGGGCATAGGGTTTTTTTCTTTTTTTTTCTTTCTGTTATGAAGTGATACGGGGGGTGGGGGGGCTGAAAGGAGATAAGGGGAGAGAGGGTGCATTATTTTTATATTATTTTAATTCAAAAAGTTGACTTTTTATTTCGACCTCGAAACGAGGCCCACCGCCTGTCGTCCATAGCTAATTACCCCCATTCCGAACACAATGGGATATGTATCGTAGTCTGATTCGATCGTTTCGATCCGTTTCCGTCAAAATCAACATATAACTCTATATATTGAATTTGAACGCGCATTTCAATTTACTGGGGCCACATACTAACTAGAAAAATTTCAGAAAAATATTTTCTAGCTTCGTATTAACAATACGGTCCTAACAAAACTAGTTTCGTCAAATCCTGAGACCGTTTGAAAAATGGCCAATTTCCAGTCGATTAAAATCAACTAAAACTGGTCAAACGCGTTTTCCTTTGCCACGCTCACATATTGATTCGAAAAATTATGAAATTTGGAATCTAGAAATAACTTGACATCACGGATCCAACAAAAGTGGTTTCGTCGAAATCCGAGGTCGTTTGCAAAATGGCTATTTTCAGGGGCCGAAATTCCATAGCGACTATTCTGAAATTTCAACTGGACATATCTTTTGATTCTCGCTATGAAATTTTGATTTTTCGGATTCGTTGGAAAGATGTTCACAAATAGATCCTATTATTTTTGGTTTCACTAAAATCCGGTTTATTTTGCACCCGGTACACTCATTTGAAGTTTGAAATCGAATTATTGAACTACCGCGCCATTTTCAATTCCTTATAAATATAAATAAATATTTATATTCTATCGATGATCTATATAATATATACATTCGAACTCTATTCAAAATAAATTTCTCGTCATTATTATTTAAAATAATTCATTTTAAATATTCAAACTTCGCTAAAATTGCCAAAATAAAAATTTTAAACTGGCCCAGATTTCCGGGTTATTACAACCAACTAGTGATTTGACGGCTTTGACGATGTGACATTCAAAGTGAATGATGGCTACATGTTCTAAAAAGATAAACGTAGCCTTAAGCCTCGTCAACCGGGAAATGACAAAAATCGGGTAGGCAGAATGGATAGTTGGGTCGCCCAAAAGCAGGGTGTATTATCACCGATCTAGAGAAAAATTCATTTGTTTTTCTTTCGATTTTGTATCTTACGGATTACGGCTGGAAGTCCGATAACCAGGGGTGATAATACATTCAGTCCACTCAAACTAAATGAGTGATCGGTCATGTGTGGCTTAGTTGCAGGATGTTCTTGTTGAACCCCCAGTGTATCCCCTCTAGAGTACACTGATTGGCAGGTTGTCTCATACCTTGTCATATTTGGAATCCAATCGTCAATAAGCGTCTTGCGGTTTTGATTTTATGTTATGTATGTCGAGCGTAAGATTCAAGCATTCTACTAGATGGTTATTTATCTGTTTATACATTGTTATAATATCACCGGATTATGATATCAAAAATGTAACGACCCAGATTTTTCGTCGATTAATTTTAAATATTTAATATAGTTTTAAATATTGATTCAAAAATAAATGGATTTTTATTATGGAAATTATCAGTTTAAAAATCATTATATGATTTAATATCGAATAGAACGATAATAATAGATTTTTATCGATGAATTTAATGTTTAAAATCAAGTTATATTTTAAAACGTATTTAATATAATTCGTTAATTTAAAATAGTTCTCTCTTCTATACAGTCGAAATAAAATTTCAAAACCCGATCCATTAAATTCAGAATAGCAGTATGACTTGAAGATGCCATTCGTTAAGTTAAAATAGGGGTTTGTGGTTGAGGTTGGGAACCGTAAAATATCTTGGAATAGAAAACTAATTAAAAATTCAAATCAAATTTAATTACTGTATGTACTTAACCCCGCATACGTTCTTCAGGCCGACCTAAATTTCTACATCGCAGACCTAAGAAAGGAAATCACGCAGGCTTATCCCCTCGAGCTGACAAAGCTGTCCCTCTCCTTCAATATCTAAGGAGGGATGAATTAATGGCTCCAGTACCCATTGTTCACTTATAAATATCGCAGTGACTTCGTCCTTCAGCACAAAAGAAAAACCGAAGTTCCCTTTTCATTGAAATCAAAACCGCACCCTCTTTTTTTTTCTCTCAAAAACCAATCCATTTCATTTCGAAAGCCGATACCTTTCTTTCTTTCTTTCTGCAAACCCAAATCATCACTTCGTTCTCCACAAATTCGAACAACCGCAACCCCTGAAGCTCGATTCAATGTTGGCAACGCTGACGGTTTCGTGGGAGGCTCGCGATGGAGTGGGAGTTCAGAGTCGCGATTTCCGGTTGTTCGATTTTATGATAAGGAAGTTAGGGAGGTCGCGAGTTCTGGATTGAGGCAGTGAATGCGAGTAGGAAGGACGCAAGGTCGATGAGTCCAAGTGGTGAAAACGGATTGCGAGATGATAATACTGAAGGGGGTTCAAGCGAGACATGGTACTGGAGGCATTGTTGTGGGCAAAGTTGAATTGCGTGAGCAGCAGGTACTTGTGGTGATCTGGGGCCGCAAGTTGGATCTTGCGATGTCGGATGTTCAACTAGAAGATGGTGCAGCAGTTCGACTATGGGCCTGGGGTAATCCGATTGACAGATCGTGATCTATAGGGCAGTGGAGACAGGGTGTTCGATGTAATGCCGGAGTGGATGGTGCAAGGGTTTGGGCTGTTTTCAACAGGATTGATCGATGGTTATGGAGTCGCTTCATGTTTAGCTTCGTAGTGATGTGGGAAATAAGGTATACAATTTTATTATACATAAAAGAATTTATTATGTTTAATATAGATAAATGTTTAATCATTAAAATTAAAATGGATAATGGTAGGTGCAAGTAAATTCATTTGAGAGGCTTCACGTAAATTCATGGCGTAATGATATGGGATTAAATAAGATATTCAGCAAACGAAATCAGGTGAGTAAATCTCACTCACCTTTAGAATTATTTTTATTTCGTTAAAAATAATTGTCGTTGCTTGTTTGGATTTTTCTGCTTGTTTTATATATATTAGTTATTTAGGCTATTATATATATATTGGGTTGATTGATTGGTTGGATTCCCGCAGTCTCATTAGCGGATGCCCGCAGTTTCATAGCGGATGATTACCCTATACGCCCCACGCTATGATTAGTGGATGACCTTCTATACCGCGATATTCTGCCACGAAGCAGAATGGGTATTATTTATGTGCTAACATCTGTGGATGCAGGGAAACAGGTTGGAGGAATCCAACTGGATTCCTCAAAAAAAAAATTATCTGTTTGTTTGTTGTTTGTTTGATTTCATATATATATATTCATATATGATGTGTTAAAAACCCAAATGATTGAAAATTGGGTGATTTGATTGTTTTAAATATCACTGGGCCAATTAAAAGGATATTTGAGATTTAAAAAGGAAAAATTCTATTTTTAAATAGAATTTGAATTTTTAAATGGAAATAAAAATATAAACTTGTTTTTGAAAAATAAAACAAGTAGTTTCTTTATAAACGAAGTTTATAAATAGTTCTTTTATAACGAAGTTATAAATGAAGTGAAAAGAATTATCATTTGATAATTCAGAAATAGAAATACAAGCGTGAAATTGGGATTTGAAATGGAATTTCAAAATAAGATGTGAAAATGAAATTTTAAATATATAACTCAAATGAAATTTGAGTATAACAATTGAATAGTAGAATTAGAAAAGGAGTTTAAATATTTGAATTTTAAAAGGGGATTGAATATTAGAAATTCAAATAGAAGTTCAAATAAAATTTGAATAGACGAAATTAGAATGAAAAATAGAATTTGAATTCAAGGAATTAAAATATAATTTGAATTCGAAGGAATTCAAATAAAGAAAATTCAAATAGAGATTTGGATATAGAATTCGAATGAAATTCAAATATAGAAATTTGAATATGGAAGTTCAAATGGAATTTTAAATATAGAGTTTGAATAAGAGATTCAAACAGCATTTGAATAAGAGAGTTCAAATGGAATTTGAATAAGAGAATTGAAATAGAATTTGAATAAAGGAATTCAAATGGGGTTTGAATAATTGAATTTCAAAAAAAGAATTCAAAATGGAGTTGAATATCTAAATTCAAGTATGAATTTCAAATATAGAAATTCAAAAAGGAGTTGAATTAAAGTGGGAATTCGAATAGAGGATTTGAAATGGAATTCGAATAAAGAATTTGGAATGGAATTCGAATAAAGGATTTCAAATGGGATTTGAATACAGGATTTAAAACTATGGAATTTGAAATGTAAAGATTCAAATGGAATTTGGAATATATATATCTATATATATATATTAGAAGGGAGTTGAATTCATTTAACGAAGTTTAAAAAGTTTATATATATATAAATATAATTAAAACGAACTCGCCGCAGCGCTGCAGTTCGTAAATTGGCGATTCGAACTTCAATTGAATACACAGAACTCAATTGAAGTCGGAATTCTTCGAAACAAGAAACGTCAGGACCGATTTGATAATAGTTTTCTAATGAAGGGGAAAAATCTGGATTTCGTCATATAGATTTTGAGTTATGTCAAAATCAAATTTTCAGAAAAACAGCGCCAAAACTATTTAAAAACCATAACGGTTTATTTCATGTTATAAAAGGATTTTAAAGGAAAAAATCCAAATTTTCTATTTAGAAAATCTCCGAGTTGAGTTGCAAAATATATGCGAATTCAAGTTGTGTAAACGAATATGATTTTTGAAACAGAAATCAGATTTTTGATTTATTGAATAAAATTAACTAAAATGGAATTAGTAAGGAGATTTCGAATGGATATTGGGGTTTGAATAAGTAAATTCGATTTGAAAATTTATATTCGAAATCAAAAAGGAAACTAGAATTGAAATTGAAATTCAATTTGGTTGTGAGCAGTTAAACATTTTATTTGAACGTGTTATGTTCAAACAAAGAAGTGAAATAGGAAAAAGGGCTAATTAAAGAATAATTGAGCGAAACTGAATTCAAACGATTCAAAATTGAATTCAAACGAATGGATTGAGTTGAATTGAATTGGAAATAGGTGAACAGGTGTTAAACAGATATGGGATGGAGTATATGAAGATTTTAAATTTATGTGCTCGACAAAAGGTACATGTTTAATTCATATATGAGATTTTATGCGCCGTATCGGCAAGCCGCTTGGCTTTTCCTTTTTCTTTTTGATTGAGGAAGATACCGGGAAGCTATTTGAAATTTCCCGATGCTCCCGATACAGGGGAGGTTATGGCGAATTTTTCCGGGAATTTAAGGAGTTAGAATATTTTTAAGAAATTTGACAATTAGAAATCTATATATCGATATATATATAATTCGATAAGGAAACGAAATCAAAAATAGCGTAAAAGGGCCAATATGGTTATTGGAATATTTGGATAACAAATATTGATAAGGAAATGGAGAAGAGATTTAATTAATGAATATTAATTAAAGAGCCCAGTGATTTGTTTGATATGTTGGATGAACACTTGTTTTTATTCGATAGTTAAATCACAGACTATCGAAGTTTTTGACCATCGTTGTCAATATGGAGAGACCGGTTGGATTATTATCCGAAGAACCACTCCGTATCGGCATAAGCGTTGCGAACCAAGTATGCTGAATATATTGAAGACGGAGTAAAGTGCAAGGGCTTTTCTAGTAATAGAAATAGTGCCTTCGGTTTCGTTCAATCCCAGAACGAACGTAAATGGACGAATGTCTGACAGAGTATTTCCAATGATCAAATTGGTTGGTCTGTATGAATATATATGGTTGCAACGGATTTATCCCTTAGCATAATATCCAGAATATTTGTGCAAACTTAACTAGTGATTAACGGATCTGACAATGTGGCATTCAAAGTGATTGTGCTATCAATGAATGGTAAGTATGCGTACCCTCAGGCCTCAACAACCGGGAAAGGACAAAAATCGGGCAGGCAGCATGGCTATGTGGGTCGCTCCCATTAGGGTGTATAATCACCTATCTAGAGAATTTCCTTTTGTTCTAAATCTATCGATTCTGCCCATTCGGGAAACGGTGGTTTGAGTCCAACCGTTGGTGATATACATTCGATACACTCAAGCGAAATGAGTGGTCGGTCATGTGTGGGCCGGGTTGCAAGACGTTCTTGTTGAACCCAGGTGTATTCGCCTCTAGAGATACATCATCGGAAGGTGGTCCCATACCTTGTCATGTTGGAAATCCAATCTCCAATAAGCGCCATGCGGTTTTTGATTTTATACTATATATGTGGAGCGTGAGATGCAAGCGTTCTTCTATTTGATTATTTACTTGATATAGAAATTATTATAATATCACTGGATTTGATATCAAAGTGTTTTGGGTTATAGTAAGATAAAAACCGTCCATGTTTATGTGTGGGCTGGTCTTACTATTATCTTTTCTTTCGAAAAGAGTTTTGAAAGTTAAACAAGTGGTTGGAGTTTACTCACACCAGTCCCATGACTGACCCAGAGTTTATTTTGTTTTGTTTTCCCTAAACTCTTGGGTGCCCAAATTTGTACGGGCAGTCAAGTAGTCGGGATTTTACAGATACACTTGGAGGAGCTTGAAGCAGGAGGCTTCAACGTTAGTTATTTAGAGTTACTTCCGCTGGATCAAATGTTATGTGTACTCTGATGATGGTATGTATATATGTACAAAACAGATTTGTATTTCGGAGCTTATGTTATATAATATATTTTATTCGTTCCGCTGTGAGTTTGTGATCTTCGTTTTCTTCTATTCTAATATTTCTTTCTTTCTATTTCTCATCCTCTAACTTCTTTCTAATAATGAGTCGTATTTCTGTGTTATTTGAGTTGGACGTGCGGTGTTTTTAGTCAACTCAGATAGCACGGATTTGCGGGTCGTTTCAAAAAATGTTTTGGTTATCATAAGGTAAAAACCATCTGTATTTATGTGTGGACCGGTCTTACGATTACCCTTTCTTTTAAAAAGATTTTTTTTAAAGTTAAGCAATATGGTTGGAGTTTACTCACATCAATCCCACGACTGACCCAGAGTTTATTTTTTTTGTTTTACCTAAACTCTTGGGTGCCAAAGTTAATACGGGCAGTCAAGTATTTTAGGCTTTTATAGATACACTTGGAAAAGATTGAAGTAGGAGGCTTCACCGTTAGTTATTTAGAGCTATTTCTGCTGTAATGTATGTGTGTTGCACTCTGATATGGTATGTATATACAATACAAATTTGTATTTCAAGGTTATTCAATATATATTATATTTTGTTCAGTTCCGCTGTGAGGTTCTAATGTTTTTCTTTTATTTTATCTTCTATCTATTTCTATTTCTTTAACCCTAATGACTCGTATTTCTGTGAAATTTGGGTTGAATGTGTGTTGATTTTAGTCAATCCGATAGTACGGATTTGCGGAATGTCACACTACGTTCCATCTTCCACCAAGTATAAAATAGACGAAATCCATCACTATCAGCAATAGCAGCTGAAATTACAACGTAAGTTATATTTTGAGCAGAAAACTACTGCACGATGGCTAAGCTTTCTTGAGCAGCTTGCTCTTCGAGTATGTGGCAAGCCTGTTGTACTAGAATCATGTCACTACCCATTGTCGACAACTCCGGGCACGACCATCGTCTTCTTAGAGTCCTTGTAAAAATTTACCTACTCGCTCACATACAGTCCTAACTCATGGGATAAGAACTATACTGCAAACGAAGAATCAAAGAAGGATTTCTCCAAAGAAGAAATCAATGTCATCGAAATCTGAAGAAATCAATGTCATCGGAATCTGAATAAATATTCTTTCCATTGTTAACTATGTTTTATTGCGTTTAATAGCGAATGTGAAGAGACCAAACTCGCCCGGATGGGAATGCTCGGATTGAGTTGAGAACACGACAAATCGGAACAAAAACAGAAGAACATTTCACTGCTATTACAACAATTACATCAAAGTACAAGAATATAACAGAGTATGAACAAATAATATACATTAGAAAATATCATAGATTTAAAATTACAACACAGCAGAAAATAATACATAACACAACTATAAGAAATACATGGATACAGAGCGTTCCGAATATAGCTCCAGCTGTAAACCAGGATCCTGTAAAATAAATCTGCAAAACCAAAACTACTAGCTGCCCATGTGGAAAATAGGGGCACCCGGAGTTTAGGTTAAAACAATAAACTCCAGGTCAGTCATGTGACTGGTGTGAGAACTAAA
The DNA here is from genome assembly GCA_030737875.1 of Allium sativum. NCBI lineage: Eukaryota > Viridiplantae > Streptophyta > Magnoliopsida > Asparagales > Amaryllidaceae > Allium > Allium sativum. The sequence continues at coordinate 91,182,693 of CM060920.1, forward strand.
ACAGTTATTTAAAACTTAACTTTAAAATCAGGTAAATCAAAGGACCACGCCATATAACATGGAACGGGTTTACCCACATGAATACCAGTGCATAAAACAAACAACATAATGCTTTTTGGAAAAATGAAGCTATATTAAGACTCAGGTCCCATCACACAATGCAACGCAAGCTGGAGGACAGAGTTTTGCCTTATAATAGCCAAACATGCTTGGCACATTTAAAACAAATCATTTGATATTATTATAAGTGCACAGCGTATAAAACAACTTCAAATATAAATGTATTAATCATAGAAGACATGGGTACCATATATCATGTCGCCGTACTAGGCTCTACAATCATAAACGAAATGTCACGTATTGGAAATTGGATTTCCGTCTGTGAACAAAGGTAAGGGGCCTTCCATACCGAATTCGAGACACTCTAATCTATGCCTTAGGCTCAGAGATCGAGTGCGCCTTGGAGTATCAGGGCCGGTCCACACTAAGTGAATTAATAATCCGTGAACAATACGTTTCCCCGCCCTATGGGGCATAAGCCTGGTCAATATGTCAACCATGTCATCAATCCGCCCCGTGGTGACCGATATATCTGAGGCGCCTTACTATTAATCAAATAATATAATATGCAACATCAACATGAGTAAAATATCAGGGCTCCATACCATGACACCACTCCTGACTAAAAGGAAACGCATGTCCTTCCTGAGGTCCTCTACCGTTTCTGGTTTACACCGAGGTGTGAGGCTCGCAAATTAACGCTATACACAGAGCTATGCTATTTAAAGTCATGCTTTGATCATCAATCACAAGGCCCTACTTTTCAACAAATGCCTTGATCACATGCCACTCAACATTCCACACTGTCACCCCATACCGTACCACTGATTTCTGCCGATATAAAAACTCTGAGCTCATACGTATCAGAGAAGGGTGTTAAGCACGAGAATAAATTCTCCACCACCAAACAGATATGTATTTAGCGGAGATCAACGAATACAGTATAAAGAAATAAAATGTTAGACATACTATCCATTTGCAAGTCCGTTCTGGGTCTGAACAAAATCGGAGGCACCTTATTCCTCGTCTCATATGTCCAATACAGGAGAGAGGTCCTCGCATATCCGGTCGATCTCCAAGTACGTCTGGATGATCACCACTTATTACCTAGTCTTGGGATGCCTCCCAATCAAGACATCAGTAATCATCCAAACGATGTGAAGATCTTCGGTCTTCAACCATCGTCTTCATCGTCGACTTATCGTCGTATCAATTATTCAGAATGGGTAAACCCGCCTTTCTGGATAACTCACGTATTTTATAAACAAGTGCTATAAAAACACAACATACGCCTCATTCCAATCCTGAACATTCTTTTATTCAAATATTCACATCACTAGGGAAAGGTTCCCATTAATTTTATCAAAGATAAATTCTTTAAATTTATTCTTTAATCTTCCTTTGGATATCAATTCAAACCAAATTAAGGTTTATCCAAACTAGTCGGGATTAGCGCACCTTACCGAAGTAATCATTTGTTTTATTTCCCAATCCCAACCTATTCAACCTACGGAGCAAAACTGGTAATACTCCATATCTAACACCACGATATTATCGGTAAATTTAATTACCATTTCACATTCAAATCTAATTAAAGGTTTAACTCTCGCCTGGAGTAAAACTAGGGGTACTGTAACAACCCGGAAATTCAGAGCCAAATTAAAAAATTTATTTTGACTATTTTATTGAATTTTGAATAGTTGAAATGATTTATTTTAAATAATAATGATTAAAAATTTATTTAAATTGAAGTTCGAACGAATATATTTATTTTAATTTTAAAAGGTGTTAGTAATGGCGCGGCAGTTTGAAAATTTGAATTCAAACTTTGACTGACTGTACAAGATGCAAAATAATCAAATTTTAGTGAAACCAAAAATATTTAAATCTGTTTAGTAATATCTTTCCAACGAATCCAAAAAATTGAAATTTCATAGCGAGAGTCAAAAGTTATGGTCAGATGAATTTTCAGAATAGTCGCTATGGAATTTAATATAGGGTGCGTTTTTTACAGGTCCCTATAAAGTTTCAAAATATAAAAAAACCCGTTGATAAAAATGATACACTATACGTCCCTATTTTTTTATTTGCGGAAGAAAAAATTCCGCTTATACCCTTTTGTACTTCTAAAACATTCAACCACTGATTCTTGATCATTTAGTCCCTAAATCGCTCCTTCAAATTCGCTAAAAACCCTAATTCGATAATTCAACCTTGAGCACCGATTCTTGATCATTTAATCCGTCAAATAGCTCCTTCAAATTCTATCAAAACCCTAATTCGATGATTCTTCAAAAAACCTCAATCGATTAGTAGCTCTTTGAAATCAAAAGCCGATTTTCATAATTTTAATCAGGATCGGACTCCTTAATTTCAAAAAAGCTGCTGTCTTCGGCATCAAATTACGGTAAATCGCGAGAATGAAGGTAAAATCTAATTTTTTTTTCAAATTGCACTTTTGATACTATATTGTTATAATATGTTGTACGAAGATTAAAACAAACTTTGTAATTAGTGAATGTTGTTATTATGTATTTATCACCTAATTATAGCATATCGATATGCAATTATACGGTATTGTTGCTTGATTGTAATTTTTTTTTGGAAATTTGCATACAGGACTATATTTGTTATGAGTTACTGAATATTTGAGTAAATTAATTTAGAATTCCTGCAAAATAGTATGTATAAATCCATAGTAGTTTCTTGCAAATTTAAAAATATTTACAAAACTAAATTAAGATATCTTGCATGATCGAAAAGTATTGTTATAAATATTTGCAAACATGTGTGCATGTGTTAATAATGCTTAAAAACTTGTGGAAATAATTATATAGTAGATGAGTACTAGTGTGCTTTATTTAGAAAACCTGCACGTTAGTATGCATATTTTATTTTATTTTTGCACAATTATATTGATGTTATTATGTATGTTTGTACAGATGTGTGCATATATCTGTAATACTTGAACATTTGGGTAAATTTATTGTTTATGGTAGCACATCTGTGTAGTATTATGAAAAATACATTGTTTGTATGATTTTATGAGTAATAGTTGCACAGTTTTGTGCAACTATAAATAATAGTTGCATTTTTTTGCATATATCAACAAGATTTTTGAACCTATGTATAGTAAATCAAAATACTCGCACAGATGTAAGTCTATATTCAGAATAATTGCACAGTAGTATGCATATATTTAGAACTGATTGAAATCTTTTAGTAACAGCGTTATACTCTACAGAGAGTATGGTGGAAGATGAACTTGTAGTAGATATTGAAAAGGACAGAGCATTAGTAATTTTTGAGCAGGAGTCAAAATCTTAACAAATGTTGAAATAAGGAAAAATTGAAGAAATAAGGAAGATCCCCTTAAAGGAAAGCGGCCAGCTGCTAACTTCAAAATAAGAAAGTCTAAAACTGGTCAGAATCTGGAGGAGAGTCAAACTGCGAAACTAGTAGAATTTTTTTCAAGTTCGGACATAAAGTAAGAATATTCTAAAATTTATATAAGTTGTTTTAACTTTTCGTTGAACTATATTATAGCTAAAAATGAAGCAATTTAAGTGAAATCTCTGCATACATATATGCAGATATCTCTGCATTCATTTATGCATATAGTAAATTCGTGCTTGTATGGAGATATCTAAAATATCTGCATGTTTGTATGCAAAATATTGATAATATCTCCATATTTGAATGCAGATATCTAGTATATATGCATTCTTGTAGTTGATATTGATAAGATTTGCATGGTCGTATGCAAATATGAGTTAATATATATGTATGTATGTATTTGTTTGTATGCAGAGACTTTACATCAATGGAGTAATGATAAAATTAGAGAAGAACAAATTTCATCATCCTAAACAGCTTGAAACGGGTTGTTGCACACATCAAGGTCACACGTAAAAAAATAAACTCAATTCATTTGCATAGAGCTATTCAAATATTGTAAATATATTAATGCGTATACGCAAAATATCAAGTATTTTAGCATAATTGTATGCAAAGATTGGAAACATATGCATATTTATAAGCATATAATGACTATATATATATACATGAGTGTCTGCATTAACGTATAGGCAATATCTGTTTATTTTTATGCAAATAATGACTACATTTGCATGCTTATATGCAACTTACAAGTATTTTGCATGTTTGTATGTATGTAATATGAATACTACCAGCAGGTATGCTAAAGTTGTAAATAATATCATACATGTATGCTGGTATTTAACAAAGTTGCGTACATTTCCTAATTTGTAGATATTGAGAATGATTAAATAACTATATTCTTGTCATAGTACAAAATTAAGTTTATTGAAATAAATTGATAATGTTTTTATAATTATGCAGCGTAAAAAGGATGCAAATGTATGGTGCTGATGCTATTAATGAAATAGAGTTGTGAGGACAAAGAAGCCAAAAAGGATGAAGAAATATATGTTGCTGATGCAATTAATCAACAACGCGCTAAGCTTGCTCACGAAATACTCAACTGCAAACTCTGCAGTGGGACTGTAGAGTATCTACTGACATAGAAATTTTTGCTATCAGATGAGAACAAACCTAGTGATTGAAATGTTGAAAAAGTATGTTTAAATTTGATATAAAAATGTTAAGTGCTGGTTTTTTTTGTTAACTATGTGGACATGGTTATGTAGTGTGTATACTGATTTACGTTGATATTTTGTGCACTGAATTAAAGTTGTATTAGTTTTGCATAAAATTATGAATTGATGCTGTCTTGTGTGTATATATCCTGAATATATTGCATACTTATATGCAAATTTTCAATATAGTTCCTGTTATAACTGCTAATGTTCATACCATTACTCCAAATGTTGTGGATGTTTTATTTTTGTCGAATACTGACTATACGAAGTATATTTTATAATATTTTAGGAATAAATTCTGCACATAAAAAGGTAGAATTAGCTAATTAAATTTAAAATTTAAAGATTAAAAACAATAAATTAGTCAAAGTTATAACAGTTTATAAATAAATGCTAATTTTTGAGTACTTTCATGCAATTAATAAGAAAAGGTGCATACTTCTATGCAACGTTATAGAATACGTATATATAGTATTAATTTAAAAAATTAATTTATTCCCTGAATGTAGTTACGATGGATTTTTTGATACATTTGTTAATCTATTAGAAATACTAGCAAAGTACATAAATATTACTTATGATTGCATACATTCATGCAACTATTCAAAATAATTGCATATATCTTTGGAAATATATTGAAAAATTGACTGAACAAAAGTTATGACAAAAATAAGTGTTAAAAACACAGAATTAACATTAAAATACTGGAAAAAAATATGAAGTAGCAAGTTACATTTCTCAGCAGTATACAGTGTAACCTTGTTTATTAAAAAAATTTACAAAAAAACATCAGCTTGTGTACTAAAGAACACGTTCTTTTATTATGAACCAACTTCTTGCACAAACCACATCTAATAATCTTCGTAAATTCAACTGCAGATTTCAATCTTTTACACGAGGATGGACGATCAGGCATTCGTATACCTTTTGGACGAGCTACAATTGCATCATCAACAGCCATGTATTCACCCATATCTGCATACTTTTATGCAAAATTTCAGAATATTTCCAAATATTTTATTAAAAAATAGATCCACAACACTTGTAATATGATAATATTAAAAAGATATTCATAGATGTGCGCAGTTAATCATTAGCCACACAAGCAAACAGAAATTCAGAATACCTGACTATTTGTATGCAAATATAAAAAAATAAGCATGCTTATACAAAACTTTTCAGAATATTTCCATACACACATATTATACCGATAGTTGCATTTTTATATGCTATTATAGAAAATTTCTACATATTTTTATACATTTATACAGAATATATGGAAAAAAATGTTGACAAATTATTATATAACCGGTTGTACAATGAATAACAAAAAATAAAACTTTATAAAATAATAAAACTATCCATCAATATACCTAGCCAATTAAATTAATTCAGAATAATGAAAAAGCATAATTCGATTAAAAATGTGATATCAGTATACAGAATTTTCAAAAAAAAGTAAAAAGTAAAAATTATCTTGACGAAGACGCATCAATTTAATAAATAAAAGCTCGATCGACATACATCTCTGAAATCAAGATCGATCGAAATAAATATGTGGACAAACTGTCGATCAAATTGAATTTTATTGTCAGACAAAATTCGACGTTCAGAAATTAAAATTCCGAGCAGTAGAAATTATAGATCGACGGATTCAACATCTTAAAAAATCACCTAAATGACGACTCCGCCTTGATTGAGAAATATAAGATTTTGGAAAAATTAAAATCCTAATACGTTTCTGGATATATTAGATCCGTATAAAGTGGATTTAGGACCACGTTAATCGCACCTTAAATTGCGAAAAGGGCAGTGCTGGAAACAAATTAGCCATTGTTTAAAAATTGGGATGAGATTTATATATTTTAGAATGGGAGGATGTGAGCTTAATTAGGTTTAGTTTTAAGGATGTGAGCCTAATTTTCACTTTAATATAATATATAGCCCGTATAAATAGCCATTTTGCAAATGACCTCCGTTTTCGACGAAACCACTTTTATTGGAACCTGAATGTCAAATTATTTCAGGATTCTAATTTTCATAATTTTTGGAATTAATATGTGAGCGTGGCAAAAGAAAATGTGTTTTGACAATTTCAGTCAATTTCGATCGACTTGAAAATGGCCATTTTTCCAACGGTCTCCAAATTCGATGAAATTACTTTTGTTGGGACAGTATTGTCAAAACATAGCCAGATTTATTTTTTGGGAATTTTTAGAGTCAGTATGTGGCCTTGGTAAATTAAAATGTTCATTCAAATAAAATAATTAAATGTTTTATTATTTAATTTAAAGAATAACTGACTGAAACAGTCGAATGGGCCTACGAGACATATCTCATTATGTCCGGAATAGGAGTATTTAAAGGGGGTGTCACTCGCTGGGTTTGATTTGGAATTAGAAGCGATTTAGAAATTTAAAAGAATTGAATAAAAATTAAAACACATATAAATACCGTTTGAAATACGGTGTACAGTATAACCATAACTACCGTATTCTTCTTAGCCACTGTATACTCTTGTTTCAATGGCGATGAACACACAAAACTTCCTCTACTAAGAACGACCAATCCACGCATCGAAATCATTCTCTCCTGAAGGAAATGTCAAAGTGAAATTTTCCCTCCCGAATCCTATACGGGTTTGATCGCCTCTGGTGGCGTATCCATGGAGAACCGCACCCCCAAAGCCACGTCGAACCAACCGCCGCCGCACCACCAGGACAGCGCCAAGCTGCCCCCTTCGCCAGCGTTGGTGCGCCTCCCCTGGCGCTTGAACATGGTGTTATCTGATCCTTGCCTCGAGCAACGTGTCAGAAGAAAAATCAAAACCACGTTTGTGACGACCCCAAACCCCGATGAGACGGTGCAAGGGTAATCTTTGGAATATAACACATAAACAGATAATGGCAGAACATAAATAAATAAATACACCAGATAATATACAATAGAATACACAGGATAAATCTAATCATCAGAGTTACACAGTATATAGGATCATACTTAGTACAAATACAGTTCATCTATACATAAATGTCTACAGCGGAAAACAAAACATAATATGTACAATAGGAGATGAACAACATAAAAAGATATAAATGATAAATCCATCTTCAGCTCCAGCTATCCAGGAAGAGCCTACTAATACCTGAATACAAGATGCCCATGTAGAAATAGGGGCACCCGAGTTTGCAAGTGAAACAAACTACGAGTCAGTCATGGGACTGGTATGAGAAATCCACTTAACACATTTTACAATATGGCTAATCACAGGACCACGCCACTTTCGCAGAACGGGTTTACTCCATTGGATTGCCAGTGCTTTAAAAAAAAAAAATCTTATAAACATCGCAATGCTTTTTTATAAAAATGAAGCCATTATAAGACTCAGTTCCCATTACACAATGCAACACAAACTAGAGGATAGAGTTTTACCTTATAATGGCCAAAATATGCCTGATACGAATAAAACAAAAGTATTTGATATTATTACTAGTGTTTATATGTTTCAAAAACAATTTCAAATCATAAGTATCAATCATAGACGGCATTAATGCCCCATACCACTATGTCGCCATATGTAGGTATACAATCAAAACCGCACAGTATCGTATTTGAAAATTGGATTTCCGTCATGAACCAAGGCAAAAGATAGTCCTTACTGAATTCGAGACTCTCTAGCCCGAGCCTCAGGCAAGTACTCAGTCAAGCCTTAGGAGCCACAGGGCCGGTCCACCGATGTGGATTAAAATGCATGAACACTGCGTTTCCCCGCTCTTTGGGGCGTAAATGAGCCCAATGACTCCATCGGTCCCGGATCGACCGATATATCCGAGGCGCCTCGCAACAGCAACAACCACACAGGTGAAAATAATACAAATGTCAGGGCTGGTAGGTCACCGACACCACCCTAGCCAGAAAGAAACGTGTGTCCTCCCTGGATCCTTCTCCCGTTTCTGGTCCATACTGGGGTGTGAGGCTTGCGAATTCACGTTATACACAAAGCTACGCCACACAGGCCGTGCTTTGATCATCAACCACAAGACTTTGCTTTTCAACAGAAGCCTTGATCATCTGCCACTTAGGCATGCCACACAGGCAATTAACTCCATGCGACTGGTTTCTATTGATATATAACCTCTGAGCTCGTACGTCTCAAAGAAGGGCGTTAAGCAAGAGAATAAATTCTCCGCCGCCAAAAAGATATATATTTAATAGAGATCAATCAGCACAGAACAAAATCCAATTTCAGACACACAGCCCATTTACACGTTCGTTCTGGGTCTGAACGAAACCGGAGGCACTCAATACCTCGCATATCCGTACAATCAACAAGTACGTCCGGATAGCTACTACTTCAGCTCCTTCAAGGTAGCTACTCCCATCATGAGCATCAGTAGCACCCCTCCATTCGACATGAAGATCATCCGTCTTGCACCGTCTTCATATCTTTTACTTCCACTCATTGATCAATTATTTGAAATGATAATTAACTCGGCCTTTTCAAATAATTCACGTATATTTAGAATTTCAAATCGATTCATTTCAATGGTTAAATTATTCGATATCACTAATTCTGTTCTTTAATGTAATTTCACGCCAAACACATTCAACCATCAAATATCACATAAACCGAGCAAATTTAGTTTATTTCCATTCCATATAGTTTATAATATTTTATCATGATTTATTGCTATTATTATTTATTTAAAAATAGCCAATTTATTCAAACGACGCTTCAGGCCATAACGCGGCCGTGGCGCTGTTTTTCTTCAGATTTGATTTACATATATCTAAAAATCTAACCATTGGATCTTCACAAAATTTATATCATTAGAAAGACCTTTTCAAAACGAATCCAACGGTTTCAGTTTCGGGAAAATCCGACGGTCGGATTTTCCGCACTAATCGTTTGAAGTTACGATTTCAAAATACGAACTGCAGCGTCGTTATTCGATTTAATTTAATTATATATATATATATATATATAATTGATTCTGGCGCTGTTTTTCTTTAGATTTGAATTAAACATTCCAGACAATCCAACCGTTGGATCTTTACAAAGTTGGTGCCATTGGAAAGATATTTCCAAGGCGAACCCAACGGTTGTGGTTTCGGGAAAATCAGATGTTCGGATCTCCCGCACTAATCGTTTGAAATCACGGCTTCAAAACATGAACTGCAGCTTTGTTATTCACTATATTTTAATTATATCTATATATAAATATATAAATATAATTTTTTTCTTCGATTTCAAAACTATATTCACTTCATATATTTGATAAAAATGATATTTTTTCATCAAAAATATTTATTCCACACATCAGCATTTTTAATACTTCATATTCAAAATAAAAATGTAAATTTTATTGTTCAATCTATATATTCAACACATGAACGCTTTCGACTTCACACATACGATAAAAATATGACCTTTATCGTTCTAGTCCTTTATTCAACACAAGAATATTTTCTATAGTTGATATATGCAATAAAAATGTGATTTTTATTGTAAAACAATTTATTTCAAAACATGATTATTTCATATAATCTATACATAAGGAAAAAATGTTATTTTTGGTGTTAAAATAATTTATTTAAAATACTAATATTTTATATAGGCTATATATATAATAAAAATGTGATTTTTATCTTTCAAATAATTTACTCAACAAACGAATTCATTCAACAAATGAATTTCCATTCAACACACGAATATAGTTTCAACACATGAAAATAATTCTAACACATGAATATTATTGAAAAATTCGGCAGCATAACGGCAGGGTAGTTAAAACTGGCACCGTCCCTAGTACGGCTCCTCGCTCTACCTTAAAACCTCGCGGTTTTTGACAATGAGGATTTTCAATATCTAGTTCGCACGCAGGAGAATTTTCCCATATACTAATCCTATTGGGATTTCAATCACAATCAATCATTTCAATTCAACCATTCATGATATTCACCAAATTTCACATCAATCAATAATCCAACAATATCATAACCAATAAATATCGTCTATGGTCTGTGGACGAGGGGAGTGTATATATATATATATTCGTATATAAATATATTTCACTATCATTTCAATTTATTTCAACATATATATCACTTTTACAACGCATATATAACTTATACATCGTATACATGTGGTGTACAATGCTTATATAACTCATATATCGACTATATAATTTATACATCGTTGTTTTCCATATCGTTTATAAATTAGAAATCTCACATTGGGTTCCACTCCACCAAAAATTGCAGAAGGCTCAGAAAAATACGCGGTCTCTTCTAAAATGTAGAAGACATCCACACGAGTCCACCGTCTCTTGTTTCACTGAATTTCATCAACAAATGAGAAAGATATGATTTTTACAGTGAAATCAAAAACTGTAGCGCTTAGAAGTGCTATAATCGGTTTAAAATAATATCAGCCGTTACCTTTCAATATTCTTCAAAACTAGGTTTGAACTTTTCGATCAAACGGTGAAGCGGATCGACGATCGGCCTTCGCAGCGAGGAACAGCGGAGAGAGGCGCACTGGTGCCTGAAGCGGGGCCCACTTCGGTGGCCTATAGGCGGTGCGGCGGCGTTGGAAAGGGCTCAACTTTCGAGACCCGTATCTCCCGAACGAAGCAACGATAAATTGCAAATCTTATATGGATTTGAATAGAATTGGAAGAACTACAAAAAACTCTACTGGCACTCGTGATTTTATTGCGTGGATTGATCAGATTTGAGGAGAGAAGGTTTTGAATGATTTCCGTCGTCGGTCGAAGGCATACCGGGGAGAGAGAAAATGAATGAGCCAATAGGATTTTTCTACTTATTTATATATTTTTAAATTTCTAAAATACCCCCTTATCTCCTACGATCTCTAATCCAAACCCAAAGACTGTCGTCCCCAGCTAAATACCCCCATTCCGAACACAATGGGATATGTTTCATAGGCCCGTTCGACAGTTTCAGTCAGTTTTCCTTCAAATTAAAATATAACACATTCAATATTTAATTTGAACGTACATTTCAATTTTTCGGGGCCACATACTGATTCTAAAAATTCCCAAGAAATAAATCTAGCTATGTTTTGACGATACGGTCCCAACAAAACTAGTTTCAACGAATTCTGAGACCGTTTGAAAAATGGACATTATCTGGTCGATCCAGTTTAACTATAATTGACCAAAACACATTTTTCTTCGCCACGCCCACATATTAGCTTCAAAGATTATGAAATTTGAAACCTAGCAATAATTTGACATCCCGGATCCAACAAAAGTGGTTTCGTCGAATTCCGAGGTCATTTGCAAAATGTCTATTTTCACGGGCTATATAAATTCTATAGCGACCTTTCTGAAAATTCATTTTGCCATACTTTTGACTCCCGCTACGAAACTTCGATTTTTCAGATTCGTTATAACGGATTTAAATATTTGTTGTTTCACTAAAATCCATTTTATTTTGCACCCGGTACAGTCAATCAAAGTTTGAATTGAAATTTTGAAACCGCCGCGCCATTTCAGGCCTTGTTTATAATTCAAAGTAATTATAATCATTTTCAAACATCGGTTCAAACTACTTTTCGTCATTATTATTTAAAATATTTATTTTAAATATTTAAAATTCACTAAAATAGCCAATTTAAACATCTAAAACTGGTTTAGATTTTACGGGTTGTTACAATCTCCCCCACTTAAAACTTTTCGTCCCTGAAAAGGAACAAAGTCGAAAGTGGATTAATTAACCAACTCTACTTTCAAGCTGGTTTCCATTCTCAAACTTTTCAGTTTCTGAGAATTTTCAAATTCTTCAAAAAATTGGCTAACACCTTAAATTTTCGAAAAATTTCACCATAACCTCCTTTGTACGGGGAGGGGTTTGGAAATTTATTGGGCCGTATTAGATACCTAATAAATCCTAATAAGCATGCACATATTTATAGTGATATATTCCAGTGTCCACAGTGGAGTGTGTATGGATCATAACTCCAGATAATAAATTCTCGTCACCCTATAAATGGTTTTTGTGCCTTAATGACCAGAGAGACGTGTTTATTGTCATCTCCAGACCCGTGTGTGTTAATCTGGAAATTTACCGTTATATTTTATATGGTCTATATCAGTCATCAGTTCAACCTGTAAAATATATTCATCGCCATACAAGCCTCTCGCTCGTATGGTAAATCTTCAACCTCGTCACACAAGCTCCAAATGCTTATGTTGTATATGATGAAGTATGCCTATCTTCAAGAAGTATGCTATGTGGTGTAGTTCAAAATTAATTGTTACTATCCTATGGCGATGTTTGTTATTACACACAGAACAACCAGCAATCCGCATCCAATGGCATTCACAGGAGTTGATATAATAATAAAATCGCGCATCCAACTCATTAAGGTTTACCTATTTGTCGGGCATGCAAATAAATTCTTTACTCAACAGCTAATCCATTTACCTGTTCAAACATATATAATGCACATGTATATATATTCCTATCTATTTTTAAACCAGTTCAATGTGTGATTTAATTGCATAAATTTACCATTCCTCCGTTGATTAAATTAACTATCATTCTAATAATTCAATTAATCAAATTCACAATCACACAACACAAACAAAAATCAATTTGTTTTTAACTTTTCAAATATATATCTTCTATACATTCAAAAATCATATTTTTAAAACCAAACTATATATATAATCACAAATACGTTATTTATAAACATATAACTCTCATCTCGTTCTGGGGCATTTTTGACCCCATCTATAACGAGTTATTCTGACTCTGCTATACTCATACTAGGACATTACTGATCCTATCTGTAATGAGTTATTCGTCCTAGAACACTACTGGTTCTATCTCTGACGAGTTCGTTAATATGTTATATTCCAGAACTAAGCTTAACCAAAGCTCTAATACCACGTTTGTGATGACCTAAACCCCGATGAGACGGTGCAAGGGTAATCTTTGGAATATAACACATAAACAGATAATGGCAGAACAGAAATAAATAAACACACCAGATATTGTACAATAGAATACACTGGATAAATATAATCATCAGAGTTACACATTATATAGGATCATACTTAGTACAAATACAGTTCAGCTATACATAAATGTCTACAGCGGAAAACAAAACATAATATGTACAATAGGAGCTGAACAGCATAAAAAGAGATAAATGATAGAATCCATCTTCAGCTCCAGCTATCTAGGAAGAGCTTGCTAAAACCTGAATACAAGGCTGCCCGTGTAGAAATAGGGGCACTCGAGTTTGCAAGTGAAACAAACTACGAGTCAGTCATGGGACTGGTATGAGAAATCTACTTAACACATTTTACAATATGGATAATCACAGGACCACGCCACTTTCGCGGAACGGGTTTAATCTTTTGGACTGCCAGTGCTTTAAAACAAATAAATCTTTTAAACATCGCAATGCTTTTTATAAAAATGAAGCCATTATAAGACTCAGTTCCCATCGCACAATGCAACACAAACCGGAGGATAGAGTTTTACCTTATAATGGCCAAAATATGCTTGATACGAATAAAACAAAAGCATTAGATATTATTACTAGTGTTTATATGTTTCAAAAACAATTTCAAATCATAAGTATCAATCACAGACGGCATTAATGCCCCATACCCCTATGTCGCCATATATAGGTATACAATCAAAACCGCACAGTATCGTATTTGGAAATTGAATTTCCGTCATGAACCAAGGCAAAAGATAGTCCTTATCGATTTCGAGACTCTCTAGCCCGAGCCTCAGGCAAGTACTCAGTCAAGCCTTAGGAGCCATAGGGCCGGTCCACCGATGTGGAGTAAAATGCCTGAACACTGCGTTTCCCCGCCCTTTGGGGCATAAATGAGCCCAATGAGTCCATCGGTCCCGGATCGACCGATATATCCCAGGCGCCTCGTAACAGCAACAACCACACAAGTGAAAATAATATAAATGTCAGGGTTGGCAGGTCACTGACACCACCCTAGCTAGAAAGAAACGCATGTCCTCCCTGGATCCTTCTCCCATTTCTGGTCCATACCGGGGTGTGAGGCGCACGAATTCACGTTATACACAAAGCTACGCCACACAGGCCGTGCTTTGATCATCAATCACAAGACTTTGCTTTTCAACAGAAGCCTTGATCATCTACCCCTTAGGCATGCCACACAGGAAATTCACTCCATGCGACTGATTTCTATTGATATTTAACCTCTGAGCTCGTACGTCTCAGAGAAGGGCGTTAAGCAAGAGAATAAATTCTCCGCCGCCAAACAGATATATATTTAATAGAGATCAATCAGCACAGAACAAAATCTAGTGTCAGACACACAGTCAATTTACACGTTCGTTCTAGGTCTGAACGAAACTGGAGGCACTCAATACCTCGCATATCCGTACAATCAACAAGTACGTCCGGATGGCTACTACTTCAGCCCCTTCAAGGTAGCTACTCCCATCATGAGCATCAGTAGCACCCCTCCATTTGACGTGAAGATCATCGGTCTTGCACCGTCTTCATATCTTCGACTTCCACTCGTCGATCAATTATTTGAAATGATAATTAACTCGGCCTTTTCAAATAATTCACGTATATTTAGAATTTCAAATCAATTCATTTCAATGGTTAAATTATTCGATATCACTAATTCTGTTCTTTAATGTAATTTCACGCCAAACACATTCAACCATCAAATATCACATAAACCGAGCAAATTCAGTTTATTTCCATTCCATATCGTTTATAATATTTTATCACGATTTATCGCTGTTTTTATTTATTTAAAAATAGCCAATTTATTCAAACGACGCTTCAGGCCATAACGCGGCCGTGGCGCTGTTTTTCTTCAGATTTGATTTACACATATCTGAAAATCTAACCGTTGGATCTTCACAAAATTTATATCATTAGAAAGATATTTTCAAAATGAATCCAACGGTTTTAGTTTTGGGAAAATTCGACGGTCGGATCTCCCGCACTAATCGTTTGAAGTTACGATTTCAAAATATGAACTACAGCGTCGTAATTCGATTTAATTTAGTTATATATATTTATATATATATAAATATAATATATATATAAATATAATCGATTCTGGCGCTGTTTTCTTTAGATTTGAATTAAACATTCCAGACAATCCAACCGTTGGATCTTTACAAAGTTGGTGCCGTTGGAAAGATATTTCCAAGGCGAACCCAACGGTTGTGGTTTCGGGAAAATCCGATGGTCGGATCTCCCGCACTAATCGTTTGAAATCACGGCTTCAAAACATGAACTGCAGCTTCGTTATTCACTATATTTTAATTATACTTATATATAAAAATAATTTTTCCATTGATTTCAAAACTATATTCACTTCATATATTTGATAAAAATGATATTTTTATTATCAAAAATATTTATTCCACATATCACCATTTTTAACACTTCATATTCACAATAAAAATGTAAATTTTATTGTTCAATCTATATATTCAACACATGAACGCTTTTGACTTCACACATACGATAAAAATATGACCTTTATCATACTAGTCCTTTATTCAACATATGAATATTTTCTATAGTTGATATATACAATAAAAATGTGATTTTTATTGTAAAACAATTTATTTCAAAACACGATTATTTTATATAGTCTATACATAAGGAAAAAATGTTATTTTTGGTGTTAAAATAATTTATTTAAAATACTAATATTTTATATAGGCTATATATATAATAAAAATGTGATTTTTGTCTTTCAAATAATTTACTCAACAAATGAATTCATTCAACACATGAATTTCTATTCAACACACGAATATCGTTTCAACACATGAAAATAATTCTAACACATGAATATTATTGAAAATTTCGGCAGCATAATGGCAGGGTAGTTAAAATCGGCACCGTCCCTAGTACGGCTCCTCGCTCTACCTTAAAACCTCGCGGTTTTTGACAATGGGGATTTTCAATATCTAGTTCGCACACAGGCAAATTTCCCCATATACTAATCCTATTGGGATTTCAATTACAATCAATCATTTCAATTCAACCATTCATGATATTCACCAAATTTCACATCAACCAATAATCCAAACAATATCACAACTAATAAATATCGTCCATGGTCTGTGGACGAGGGGAGTGTATATATATATTTGTATATAAATATATTTCACTTTCATTTCACTATCATTTCAATTTATTTCAACGCATATATCACTTTTACAACGCATATATAACTTATACATCGAACATACAACTTATACAACGCTTATACATGTGGTGTACAACGCTTATATAACTCATATATCGACTATATAATTTATACATCATTGTTTTCCATATCGTTTATAAATTAGAAATCTCACATTGGGTTCCACTCCACCAAAAATTGCAGAAGGCTCAGAAAAATATGCGGTCTCTTCTAAAATGTAGAAGACGTCCACACGAGTCCACTGTCTCTTGTTTCACTGAATTTAATTAACAAATGAGAAAGATATGATTTTTACAGTGAAATCAAAAACCGTAGCGCTTAGAAGTGCTATAATCGGTTTAAAATAATATCAGTCGTTACCTTTCAATATTCTTCAAAACTAGGTTTAAACTTTTTGATCAAACGGTGAAGCGGATCGACGATCGGCCTTCGCAGCGAGGAAGAGCGGAGAGAGGCGCACTGGAGCCTGAAGCGGGGCCCACTTCGGTGGCCTATAGGCAGCGCGGCGGCGTTGGAAAGGGCTCGACTTTCGAGACCCGTATCTCCCGAACGAAGCAACGATAAATTGCAAATCTTATATGGATTTGAAGAGAATTGGAAGAACTACAAAAAAAAACTCTACTGGCGCTCGTGATTTTATTGCGTGGATTGATCAAATTTGAGGAGAGAAGATTTTAAATGATTTCCGTCGTCGGTCGAAGGCATATCGGGGAGAGAGAAAATGAATGAGCCAATAGGATTTTTCTATTTATTTTTCTATTTTTAAATTTCTAAAATAGACCATTATCTCCTACGAACTCCAATCCAAACCCAACGACTGTCGTCCCTAGCTTAATACCCCCATTCCGAACACAATGGGATATGTTTTGCAGGCCCATTCGACTGTTTCAGTCAGTTTTCCTTCAAATTAAAATATAACACATTCAATATTTAATTTGAACGTACATTTCAATTTGCCGGGGCCACATACTGATTCTAAAAATTCCCAAAAAATAAATCTAGCTATGTTTTGACGATACGGTCCCAATAAAACTAGTTTCGTCGAATTCTGAGACCGTTTGAAAAATGGTCATTTTCTGGTCGATCCAATTTAACTTTAATTGACCAAAACACGTTTTTCTTCGCCATGCTCACATATTAGCTTCAAAAATTATGAAATTTGAAACCTAGCAATAATTTGACATCCTGGATCCAAAAAAAGTGGTTTCGTCGAATTCCGAGGTCGTTTGCAAAATGTCTATTTTCACGGGCTATATAAATTCTATAGCGACCTTTCTGAAAATTCATTTGGCCATAAATTTTGACTCCCGCTACGAAACTTCGATTTTTCTGATTCCTTAGAAAGCTATTCACTAACAGATTTAAATATTTTTTGTTTCACTAAAATCCGTTTTATTTTGCACCCGGTACAGTCAGTTAAAGTTTGAATTGAAATTTTGAAACTACCGCGCCATTTCAGGCCTTGTTTATAATTCAAAGTAGTTATATTCATTTTCAAACATCGATTCAAACTACTTTTCGTCGTTATTATTTAAAATATTTATTTTAAATATTTAAAATATTTAAAATTCACTAAAATAGCCAATTTAAATTTTTTAAATTGGTTCAGATTTTACGGGTTGTTACATTTTGGCGTCGTCAAATCAATGTGAGATATCTAAATTCAGAATTAAAATAAATAAAAATATATTAGGATGCAGACGGAATTTAGCAACTCCGGACACCCCTCGTCCACAAACCATGGACGACTTGTTTGAGCTGTGATTTGAAATTGTTGAATACCATTTTTAATGTGAATGTAGAATATAGGAAAATTGTTCATGTTTTTAAAATAAAAATGATTACATTAAAAATACCATTTTTAATGTGAATATAGAATATAGGAAAATTGTTCATGTTTTTAAAATAAAAATGATTACATTAAAATCCCATTTTTAATGTGAATGTAGAACATAGAAAAGTGTTCATGTTTGAAATTTAAAACATGTTAACATTAAAAAAATTGTTTTTATGTAAATACAGAATATGTGAAAGAGGTGCATGTTTTGAAATAAAACATGTCTAACATTAAAATTTTCATTTTTAATGTAATTACAGAATATAAGAAAATTGTTTATGTTTTAAATAAAAACATGCTAACATTAAAAATCATATTTTAATGTCATGGAATGAAGCTAGAAAAATTGATCATATTTTGAAAGGGAAGTATGTTACATTAAAATCCTCATTTTTAATGTAAAGTAGAAAACTAGAAAAAATGATCATATTTTGAAAATCAAAATATGTTTACATTAAGATTCTCATTTTGAATGAAAAATAGAAAGCTAGAAAAATTGATCATATTTTGAAAAGGTAATATGTTACATTAAAATTATCATTTTTAATGTAAAGTAGTAAACTAGAAAAGAATGATCATGTTTTGAAAAGAAAATTAAGTTGACATTAAAAAATTCACCTTTAATGCAAATGTAGAAAATTAGGAAAATATTCATGTTTTAGAAATAAAAACATGTTTGCATTGAAATTTACATTTTCAATGTTAATGAATATTATCAAATGACCATTGTAAAATAAAAATGTGTTTACATTTAATTTTACAATTTTAATATTAATGAAACATTAAAAAGAATCATTTTTATATAAAAATGTTTTTACATTTGAATTCACATTTTCGATGTAAATGAATCATTAGTAAAAGGATAAAAAGATTACATTCTTTTTAATAATAGAATAAAAAAGCTACATTTTAATATAATGTGGTAAAAGAAGTTTAAAAGTTACATTTTTATATAATGTAATAATAGAATAGAAAGAATTACATTTTTATATAATGTAATAAAAGAATAAAAGAAATAAAAATTATATTTTTATTATGTAGTAAAGGCTGAATGAAAAGATTTCATGTTCTTTGTAACATAGAAAAGAATACAATTTCTATGCAACATAGAATGATTACGTTTTTGTTGTAATATGGAAATGTTTACATTTTTGTGAGATATAGAAAAGATTGCAATTTTTTTGTAGAAATGTAAAAAGGTTATGTTTTAGATATAAAACATGTTATCATTAAAAATCGCATTTTTAATGAAGTGTAAAGAAATTAGAAAAATGCCATGTTTTGGATATAAAAACATGTTATCATTAAAATTACACTTTTAATGAAGTGTGAGGACATTGAAAAATGTTCATTGTTTTGAAATGGAAATATTTTGAAATCATTGAACGAATTATATTTATATTTTTATATATATATAAAAATTAAAATAAAATGAATCACGTTGCTGCAGTTCGCATTTTGAAATCGTAACTTCAAACGATTATACCGAGAGATCCGATCGTCGGATTTTCCGAAAACCGGAACCTTGGGTTTGTTTTGAAAAGATCTTTCCAAAGATATAAAATTTGTTAAGATCCAATGGTTAGATTTGGAGAAATGTGTAAATCCAATTGTGATGAAAACAGCGCCAAGGCCATGTAATGACCTGAAGCTCGTTTAATTATGAATGACTATTTTTAAATAAATAAAAATAGCGATAAATCGTTATAAAGTATTATAAACGGTATGGAATGAAATGATTGATTTAAATTATATATATTCGAGAATTATTTGAAAAGTCTGAGTTAAATCTTATTTCAAATAATTATACGACGATTGGAAGTCGAAGATTTGAAGACGGTGATTGAAGACCGGCGATTTTCACATCGAATGGATGACTACTGTTGCTCTGGATCGGTTAGCTCTCAGAAGGGGTTACAGTGGTAGTTGTCCGGACGTACTTGTTGATTGTCCGGATATGCTCGGTGTCTCCAGTTTCGTTCAGACCCAGAACGGACTTGTAAATGGATGTATGTCTGACATTGAATTTTATTCTGTGCTAATTGATTTCTAGTTAATATATATCTGTTGGTTAGAGGAGAATTTATTCTCTTGCTTAACACCCTTCTCTGAGATGTACGAGCACAGAGGCTATATATTGGTAGACCTCAGTCGCATGGTGTGAATTGTCTGTGTGGCATGCCAAGATGCAAAAGATCAAGGCTTATTTTTGAAAAGCAGAGCTTTGTGGTTGATGATCAAAGCACAACTTTAAATAGCATAGCTTTGTGTATAGCGTTACTTCGCGAGCCTCACACCCCGGTATGAACCAGAAACGGGAGAAGGACTGCAGGGAGGACATACGTTTCCTTCTAGCTAGAAGTGGTGTCATGGTTTTTACAAGGCCTGACATTTTTTACTTCTGTGGATGATGGAATGAGGCGCCTCGGTTGTTTGAGTCCCTAGTGGCTCTATTTACATCCCGTCGGGTGGGGAAACGTATTGTTCAGGCATAACTAATCCACTAACATATTTGTGGATCGGCCCTGAAGATCCAAGGGTCACTCGAGCTCTGATCCTGAGACATGGTAGGCTAGATTGTCTCGAATTCGGTACGGACTGTCTTTTGCCTTGGTTCATGATGGAAATCCAACTTCCAATATGACCCATGCGGTTTTGATTGTATAACTAGTATGGCGACATAGTATATGGTAGTTATGCCGTCTGTGATTGATACATTATGATTGAAATGTTTTTGAAACATATATACACTAATAATAATATCAAATCCATTTTATCGTATCAAGCATATTTTGACCATTATAAGGTAAAACTCTATCCTCCGGTTTGCGTTGCATTGTGTGATGGGACTTGAGTCTTATAATGGTTTCATTTTTTATAAAAAGCATTGCATTGTTTAACGATTCACTTTACGTATGCACGGGCAATCCAATGGAGTAAACCCGTTCCGCGTTAGCGGCATGGTCCTGTGATTAGCCTTATTATCAAATAGGTTAAATAAGATTTCTCATACCAGTCCCATGACTGACTCGTAGTTTGTTTCACTTTGCAAACTCGGGTGCCCTCTTTTCCACACGGGCAGCCTTGTATGCAGGTTTAGCAGATTCATTCTGGATAGCTATGGAGCTGAAGATGCATATTATCGTTCCTATTTTGCTGTTCAGACTTCACTTAGTATATTACGTTTTTATTCCGTTGCAGACATTTTATATTAAGCTGAAACTGTATTCTATGCTAAGTATGATCCTATTATGCTGTGTAACTCTGACAATGTATTATTTCCAGTGTGATTTGATGAACATTGTATGTTGTAATTCTCTATTTCTGTTCTATTGTTACTGTTATGTGTTATATTCCAATGATTATCCTTGCTTTCGTACTGCGGGAGTTTGGGGTCTTCACAGTTGGTATCAGAGCTTTGGTTAAACTTAGCTCGGAATATAGCATATTAACAAACTCATCAGAGATAGAATCAGTAGAATTCCAAAATGAATAACTCATCATAGATAGGGCTAGTAATGTCCTAGAATGAGTAAAAATACACCTCCATAGATTCATTTACATTTAAATATATGTCTTTATGTTTTACAATATCTATCATATTGGCCTAACTCTTTGTCTGCTATTTGCAGACATAGTAGAAATGAGTGGCAAAACAGAAGAAGTAAATCTTTGGTTCAGCAATCTAATGAGCCAGTTGTGCTCCCACAATCAGAACCAGATCTAGAAGCTCTAGTAAAGAAGTATCGAAATCTAGGTGGAGAACCATTCTCGGGCAAGGAGTCCATTATTGAAACACAAGCATGGATGCATTCTGCTGAGAAAATTTTTGAAGGCTTAAAGTTCAAAGATGTTCAGAAAAGACAATTACATCTTGGGTACTCAAAGAAGAAGCTTTATTATGGTGGGAAACTATTACTAAGGAGAATCCAGAAGGAAATATTACTTGGGATAAATTCAAAGAAATTTTCACAGAAAAATTTATTCCTCCAGTAGAAATTAACTGTTATATTATGAGTTCTACAATCTGAATCAAGGTGATATGACCATTCAGGAGTATCAGAAGAAATTTGAGGAGCTTTCCCGCTTTGCCCCAGAACTAATCGAAGATCCTTTGAGAAAAAATCGGAGATTTATTAAAGGTCTTCAAAGAAAATACCTAAATTTGGTAACTGCACATATTAATCTCCCTTTTTCTGAAATGATAGCTATGGCTTGTCGCTATGAGGATCTTGATAAGAAAGGTGTTTTGGAAAATGAAGAAGAAGGCAATTATAGCAACAAAAGGATGTTTGAAACTGACAGTCCTGAAGCGAGTACGCGGCCTGAGGTCGGTAAGAAGTCTAAAGTCAGTCAGAAGAAGCTAAAGACAGTCGTATGTCTCAAGTGTAATAAGCAAGGGCATTCGATAAGGTATTGCAAATCTTCGAAGAAACGAAAGAATGATGAATCAAAATCTAGTAGGAAGTTTCAAGAGAATAGAGAATGCAATCTTTGCCATCAGACGGGGCATCAATCAAAGAATTGCTAGCTATCAAAGGAGTTTGTAGTAGCTCACATAAATGAAGTAGCCGAAACTCCAGCACCCTCAACTCATAGAGAAAGGCCAGATGTTTTGGAAGGCACTCTTACTGTCAACAATATTCCAGTTACAGTCTTGTTTGACACTGGTGCATCACGAAGTTTCATCTCAAGCAACATAGTTAAAAAGTTAAAGCTAACACTAAAGAATCTTATGGAATTGATTAGTGCTAATAGTCCGATAGGGGCTTATCTTGTTCTCAGTTTATATTGTAGAGTTCCCATCTCCAACTCTTGCTATCGGTTTCCTTTCAATTTAATAGTTATGGATCTTGCTGAAATTGATATAATTCTCGGGTTGGATTGGTTGACCAAATATGAAGCCGAAGTTAAATATGCTGAAATGGTTGTTAAAGTCAAAATAAAGCTTGGGAATATTGTTTTACCCTGTGTAGGCTCAGATTCAAATAGAAAAGAATTTTGGGCTGCTCTTGAGGTCACCCCCACTGCCCTTGAAAAT
Source organism: Allium sativum (assembly GCA_030737875.1). Classification (NCBI taxonomy): domain Eukaryota; kingdom Viridiplantae; phylum Streptophyta; class Magnoliopsida; order Asparagales; family Amaryllidaceae; genus Allium; species Allium sativum. The sequence goes on from CM060920.1 coordinate 91,206,468, forward strand.
ACTCCTTTCGTCAAAAATTATGTGGATGTGTTCGAAGAAGTTGATAGCTTACCTTCGCGAAGAGAAATTGACTTCAGGATTGATTTGGTTCCAAATGCAAGGCCAGTTGTGCATTCTATTCGAAGAATGACATGGAAAGAGAAGGAAGAATTGAGTAACCAAACTAAACAGATTTTATGGGAAGGTCTGATTAGGCCTTGATTTTCGAAGTGGGGTGCAGTAGTAGTGTTTGTTCCTAAGTCAGATGGTACTCTCAGACTATGTGTGGATTACCGAGACCTCAACAAGCAGAAACTCAAGAATAAGTATCCATTGCCCCGTATTGATGATTTGTTGGATCGTTTGAGTGGAGCGAAAGTGTTTTCAAAGATGGACCTAACTACAAGTTTCCATCAATTGCGTATTGCTGAAGAGAGTGTTCCTTGACAGCTTTCAGAGGTCCAGACATATTTTATGAATGGTTAGTAATGTCGTTCGTCTTATGCAACGCTCCTGCCTATTTTATCGATTTGATAAATCGAATATTCCGGGATGTTTTGAACAAATTTGTGCTGGTCTTCGTTGAAGACATTTTAATCTTTTCTAAGTCAACTGCCGAGCATGAGAAACATTTAGAACAAGTTTTGGAAATTCTGAGAAAGAATGTATTAAAAGCCAAATTTTCTAAATGCGTATTCTAGCAAGAAGAAGTGAAGTTCCTCGATCATGTAGTATCGAAGGAAGGAATTTCAGTGGATCCTAGCAAAATCACGGCCATTCAAGATTGGAAGCAGCCTAGCACTCCTACTGAAGTCAAAACTTTTCTAGGATTGGCTAGCTATTATCGAATATTCGTTAAAGATTTTTCGAGGCTAGCTTGTCCAGTCATGAAGCTTACAAAGAAGCATACAAAGTTTACTTGGACACCTGAATGTGAGGTAGCTTTCCAAGAGCTGAAACTAAGTTGACTACTGCTCCAGTGTTGACCATTATTGATGGCAATCAAGATTTGAAAGTCTAGACAGATGCTTCTAGAGAAGGTATTGGTACGGTATTAATGCAAAGAGACAAAGTAGTTGCTTATGCTAGCCGTCAATTGAAACCGCATGAGAAGAAATACCCCACTCATGATCTTGAGCTGATGGACATCGTATTTTCTTTGAAGATATGAAGGCACTATCTTTACAGATCATAAATCCCTAAAGTATCTGTTCACCCAAAAGGACTTGAATTTGAGGCAGCGGCATTGGGTAGAATTTCTTGCAGCCTATGATCTCGACATCTTGTATACTCCAGGGAAAGCCAACGTTGTGGCAAATGCACTTAGTAGAAAGAATGGGAGCATCGCCAATCTTATCCTTGCCAGTCTCATCATTACACCTACATTGATTGATAAAATCTCTTCTCTTCAGAAGGATGATGAATTTATACAGAGAATTAGTAAAAGAGTTCGGGAAGGCGAACCCTCGAGTTTCAAAATTGATAACAAGGGAGTTTTGAGGTTAAAAGGCCGAATTTGTGTCCCAAATATTCCTGAGCTTAGAAGAGAAGTAATGGATGAATGTCATAAATCCAAACTTTGTGTTCATCCAGGGGTGAGCAAGATGTATCATGATCTCAAGCGCACGTTCTGGTGGAAATCTATGAAAAGAGACATCTCCATTTATGTCAGCAGGTGTTCTACTTGCCAACAAGTCAAAAGTGACCAACAAAAACCTGTCGGCTTGTTACAACCACTACCAGCTCCAAGTTGGAAATGGGATCAAATTTCCATGGATTTTATCGATGGCTTGGCCCGAACTAGAAAAGGCAATGACAGTATATGGATGATTGTTGATCGTCTCACAAAAACCGCATTTTATTCCTGTTAAATCGACTAGAACATCCCAAAGTTTGGAGAAGATTTATTTCAAAGAAATTGTCCGACTACATGGAGTCCCCGGTAGCATTGTAAGTGATCGTGACCATATACTTGCTAGTAAATTATGGGAAGCATTTCAAGAAGAGTTGGTGATAACATTAAATCTGAGCACCGCTTATCATCCTCAACAGATAGCCAGACTGAGAGGGTGAACCGTATACTGGAAGACTTGTTGCGGGCTTGTATTCTTGACTTGGGCAGATCATGGGAAGATAACTTGCATTTGGTCGAGTTCTCTTATAATAACAGTTACCAAGCAAGCTTAGAGATGTCACCATTCGAAGCATTGTATGGCACGCCTTGCAGATCTCCCACATGTTGGGTAGAACCAGGCAATCGATTGGTATTGGGTCCCGACATGATTCGAGAAGCTTCGGACAAAGTTGATTTTATTAAGAAGTGATTACTAACGGCTCAGAACCAACAGAAAAGTTATGCAGATGCAAGAAGAAGGGATCTAGAATTTTCTATTGGTGATTATGTATACTTGAGAGTTTCCCCATTAAGAGGGTTGTCCGCTTTGGGAAGACTGGGAAGTTGGCTCCTAGATTCATCGGTCCATTCCCTATTCTAGAAAGAATTGGAACTCTCACTTACAGGGTTAAGTTTCCTGATTGGTTGCCAGGGGTACATGATGTATTCCATGTGTCCCAACTTCGAAAGCATGTATATGATCCAGACCTGGTTGTGGAGGAAGCTGCACAACAAGGTTTAGAGATTACCCCGATCTTAGTAGTAAGAAGGGAGCCGGTAAAGATCATTGGCAAAGAAACCCGAGTTCCGAGGAACAAAAGAATTCATCTAGTCAAAGTGCAGTGGAGCAGAGATCCCAGAGACTGTACTTGGGAGATGAGGATAGCATCAAACATGCTTATTCCCAGTGCAGAGTGGATATCTTTGAATAGCTCTAGTGCAAGGTATATTCACCATATTTACATTTTCCGTTTTTATTTCCATCTTTACTATAGTTTCCTTTTCGGGGACAAAAAGCTTTTAAGTGGGGGAGATTGTAACGACCCTAAAAATCAGAGCCAATTTAAAAAATTTATTTTGACTATTTTATTGAATTTTGAATAGTTGAAATAATTTATTTTAAATAATAACGATTAAAAATTTATTTAAACCGAAGTTCGAATGAATATATTTATTTTAATTTTAAAAGGAGTTTGTAATGGCGCGGTAGTTTGAAAATTTGAATTCAAACTTTGACTAACTGTACAGGATGCAAAATAAATCGGATTTTAGTGAAACCAAAAATATTTAAATCTGTTTAGTAATATCTTTCCAACGAATCCGAAAAATTGAAATTTCATAGCGGGAGTCAAAAATTATGGTTAGATGAATTTTTAGAATAGTCGCTATGGAATTTAATATAATATATAGCCCGTATAAATAGCCATTTTGCAAACGACCTCCGTTTTCAACGAAACCACTTTTTTTGGAACCGGAATATCAAATTATTGCAGATTCCAATTTTCATAATTTTTGGAATCAATATGTGAGTGTGGAAAAAGAAATTGTGTTTTGACAATTTCAGACAATTTCGATCGACTTGAAAATGGTCATTTTTCCAACAGTCTCCAAATTCGATGAAATTAGTTTTGTTGGGACCGTATCATCAAAACATAGCCAGATTTTTTTGAGTCGGTATGTGGCCCTGGTAAATTAAAATGTTCGTTCAAATTAAATGTTTTATTATTTATTTAAAGAATAACTGATTGCAACAATCGAATGGGCCAACAGGACATATCCCATTGTGTCCGGAATAGGGGTATTTAGCTAGGGGCATCACTCGCTGGGTTTGATTTGGAATTAGAAGCGATTTAGAAACTTAAAAGATTTAAATAAAAATTAAAACACATATAAATACCGTATAAAATACGGTGTACAGTATAACCCTAACCAATGTATTCTTCTTAGCCGTCGTATACTCTCGTTTCAATGGCAATGAACACACAAATCTTCCTCCACTAAGAACGACCAATCCACGCATCGAAATCATCCTTTCCTGAAGGAAATTTCAAAGAGAATTCTTCCCTCTCGAATCTTATGCAGGTTTGATCGCCTCTGGTGGCGTATCCACGGAGAACCACGCCCCCAAAGCCACGCCGAACCAACCGCCACCGCACCACCAGGAAGCGCCGAGCTGCCCCCCTTCGCCAGCGTTGATGCGCCTCCCCTGGCGCTTGAACGTGGTGTTGTCTGATCCTTGCCTCGAACAACGTGTCAGAAGAAAAATCAAAACCTAGAATTTAACCCAACCGTGAAAACTATCGGCTGTTGTCTGGTATTTTTACCTTACGATAATTGGTATTTTTACCTTACGATAACGAAATTCAATGAAACAGGAAGCTTTGGAATCACAACGACGAGATCTACATTTTAAAAGAGACCGGAGAATTTTTAAAGCTTGTTGCAATTTTTGGCGTCGTCAAATCAATGTGAGATATCTGAATTCAGAATTAAAATAAATAAAAAATATATTAGGATGCTGACGGTGTTTAGCAACTCTCGACACCCGTCGTCCACAAACCATGGACGACTTGTTTGAGCTGTGATTTGAGATTGGTGAATACTATGAATGGTTGATTGTTGATTTTGGTTGAAAACAAATAGGATTAGCTTTGCAGGAAAAAAATTCGTCTGTGTACGAAATAGATTATTGAAATTCCCCTTGTCAAAAGCTGCGAGACTTTAAGGTAGCGCGAGGAGCCGTACATCAGGACGGTGCCGGTTTTAATTACCCTGCCATTATGCTGCCGAAATTTTCTGAAAATTCATATATGAAATGAACTTTATTTGAACATCCAAAATTCATAGAAATAAGGAGAATATTCATTGTTTTGAAATGAAAATAAGTTAAACAATAAAAATCTACATTTTTATTGTATATGAAAATTTGTCCGTTGTTTTAAAACAAATCATGATTACATTAAAAATACCATTTTTAATGTGAATATAGAATATAGGAAAATTGTTCATGTTTTTAAAATAAAAATGATTACATTAAAATCCCAATTTTAATGTGAATGTCGAACATAGAAAAGTGTTCATGTTTGAAATTTAAAACATGTTAACATTAAAAATTTTGCTCTTAATGTAAATACAGAATATGTGAAAGAGGTGCATGTTTTGAAATAAAACCTGTCTAACATTAAAATTTTCATTTTTAATGTAACTATAGAATATGAGAAAATTGTTTATGTTTTAAAATAAAAACATGCTAACATTAAAAATCATATTTTAATGTCATGGAATAAAGCTAGAAAAATTGACCATATTTTTAAAGGGAAATATGTTACATTAAAATCCTCATTTTTAATGTAAAGTAGAAAACAAGAAAAAATGATCATATTTTGAAAATCAAAATATATTTACATTAAAATTCTCATTTTGAATGAAAAATAGAAAGCTAGAAAAATTGATCATATTTTGAAAGGGAAATATGTTACACTAAAATTCTCATTTTTAATGTAAAGTAGTAAACTAGAAAAGAATGATCATGTTTTGAAAAGAAAATTAAGTTGACATTAAAAAATTCACCTTTAATGCAAATGTAGAAAACTAGGAAAATATTCATGTTTTAGAAATAAGAACATGTTTGCATTGAAATTTACATTTTCAATGTCAATTAATATTATCAAATGACCATTGTAAAATAAAAATGTGTTTACATTTAATTTTACAATTTTAATATTAATGAAACATTAAAAAGAATCATTGTTATATAAAAATGTTTTTACATTTGAATTCACATTTTCAATGTAAATGAATCATTAGTAAAAGGATAAAAAGATTACATTCTTTTTAATAATAGGATAAAAAGTTAAATTTTTATATAATGTGGTAAAAGAAGTTTAAAAGTTGCATTTTATATAATGTAATAATAGAATAGAAAGGATTACATTTTTATATAATGCAATAAGAAAATAAAAGAAATAAAAATTATATTTTTATAATGTAATAAAGGTTGAATGAAAAGATTTCATGTTCTTTGTAACATAGAAAAGAATACATTTTCTATGCAACATAGAATGATTACATTTTTGTTGTAATATGGAAATGTTTATATTTTTGTGTGATATAGAAAAGATTGCAATTTTTGTAGAAATGTAAAAAAGGTTGTAACAACCCAAGTTTCGACTGACTGAATTTTTCCAAAAAAAAAAATCCAATCTCTCGAACCCCGAGTTGAGTATTCTGGTATCCTGCAGAAAAGACAGAAATAAAAACAGGTCAGAGTTCGTAAAACAACTCACAGCGGAAGAAATAAAATTTAGTTTATTAAAAATAAATGTACCATTATAATAATACAGCTAAGCCAGGTATTAAGCTAAACCATCCCTGTCTTGCACCTAACCTGGAAGAATGTAATGAGGAGGGGGTCAGAACATAAGTTCTGTGTGAGTGGTCTATAATAAACTCTTGTATAAACCTACTTATACCGTTCAGATATAGTTTTCTTGTCTTATTAGGTTATTAACAATATTGGCACCCAAGGCCAAACCCATGTTATTCTCGTCCACTTACTAGTGGATTTAACCTAATACATCGGACATGAAATTTTTCCCCAACTCGTAATTCTTTCCATGTATTTGTACAGTCCTTTGCCGTATCTCGTACGGGCTTCCCCGACATAATTCTATACTACGTCGACGTAGTGCCACCATTCTTGAAAATCGTTTGGACTGTCACCCTTGACCTGGCTAGGTTTCTTTATCACAAACTGTCGAGTATTCAACTAGGATTTATGCCACCTAGTACCACTAGGGATTATGCTACCTATCGAACAGCGCCCTTTTCCCACGCATGTATCGTGAATCGTTTTCGTTGTCTAAATGCACATGCACACCATATGTGCGGCCCGAGTCCCGTAACAGGGCTAATCAAGAGATATGGGACTCGGTCGGGAGCTTTAAGTTGTCTGCCGATGCAGATGCTAAGGTCTGTTTTTATACCAGTGGTTATGGTCCCACGTGACCCCTCCCTCAACTAATGAAAGGCAATCCAAGAAAATCAAGCACGAGAACTATACTTCTGCCACCTATGCCCTACTTTCCTATTGGCCAGCCTCACCCATAACTAGATAGCAAGTGTATGGTCCGTTGGGAGTTCTCTGCCTTTCCGCATGCGTACTACGATTGACTATAGATGGTAGGTAGTCGACGACGTGCTATCACAGGGCTAAACTAAGTATCGCCGACTCACGCTGGTCCACCCTAGTCTTTAGGTTGCCTATATTGCAACCAAGGCATACCCTTGGTTCTTCTACCGCAGACCTTAACCTCTGTGAGCCCAGGCGGATCATATGCAACCTCACAGAGGGATACCAAGAGTACCCTTCCATCCCCGAAGTTACGTGCTTCGTAACCCAGTCCGCTGGACCCTTATCGAAGTCAGATAAGCGTTCGCTCCTCCTCGTATATTTGTTAAGTGATGATTTACCGTATCGGGTTATTCATCTACTTAGGGACTAGCCCAGTTTTCTTGACTAAGAATTATCACTTAGTTATTCCTAACCAAGTTTTACCACTTAGTTTCCTTGCCCATTAGTCTTGTTTAACTAAGGTTTTCCCCTTGACTAAGGATTATAACTTAGTTCCGTTCTCGATCGTTTTCTTAACTATGGTTTATTGCTTAGTTCTTATTAACTAAGGCTTGTTACTTAGTTATCAGTTCTCATTGTTTTACTTAGTCAATTTCTTGATATCTGAGCCATCAGACTATATATTCTCGTTTCATAATTCGCTTGTTTGACTAAGGATTTCTCATGGACTCAAACATGACTTAAGTTTCCTTTTCAATCGGCGATAGTACGCGGGTGTTTTTCTCCCCCAGTTCTTGCTCACTTTATACTATAAGTCATCCCACCCTTCGAACCCCTGCATTATATTCAAAATCTTATTCCCTGTTCCCAGGACAGATTTATTTAATATTTAATCCTTCGATTTCCCCACCTTTGGTTTATAATATGTGGTTAACATTCCCTATTTCTATTTTGGCTATGCCTTATCTAGCCGTTCATGATGACTTAACCATTTAAGAATCATGTCAAACTGGTTAAGTAATTTCTAGCATTTTCTTGACTTAACCCGCCCACGTAATACATCAAATTCATAGCTTGATCCTATTGTGTGACATTAATTCACTATTAACGCACCTCAACCTCTCACATTAGGCCTGTTGTCGTGGTCACTGGATATGCCGGGCTACTCCGGGCAGAATTACACCATGACTCAGCCTAACCTCGGGTTTAAAGCGCGGTATGACCAATTACTCACATTGGGTCTTATTGTTTGTAGTTACTGGATTCGCCGGGCGGTTCCGGGCAAGTTTATACTGCAAACCCAACCCAACCTCGAGTTAGCCACGTTCATGTTTATCTAAAAATCATGTCCATGTTCAAATTTTGGGTACCAAGATTTCATGTCAAGTTCTAGATGTAAATCCCACGCTCTTATTCATGTCCAAGTTACAATTTATGTCTTATTCAAGCGTCATGTACCCATAAACAAATTTATAAGCAAATTCATGTTTAAGCCGTTTCAGTGATATCAAGTATATGCCATACCCTAAATCAAGTTCATGGTTATAGTTCTCCAACTTGGTCCTACCCATTCAAATCTTATTAAGATTATATTATACTCAAATCCCATTGTACTACGCCTTCCAATCAATGCCATGTCCCAAAATCAAGCATTCTCCTTTTTATTTTGCAATTATCATTCCGTCGTGTTTATTTCATAATAAAGCTAGGCTCGTGATAGCCTAGTCATAAAAAGATAAAAGTGGGAGAATAAAAGAGGACATAATCGTAGGCATAATAATTAGAAGTGAATACATGACAATATTAAACATTACAGATCCAATTTCCACAATAATTTCACTTCGCATTTACATAGGGAATGTTTGGACGATAAATCATAATTTTACACAAAAAGTGTATTATAACTCCACTCACCTTGCTTGTCATCTTCAAAATAAGGACTAGACAATTCTTGATTTGTTGCCGTTACTTCCTCGGCTTGATTTACAGTTATTGAATCATATTTGACTTCTCTTTGCGGCATATGTATGTGAATCTGAATCCATCGTCTTCCCTTTAGACCTCTTTTCTATTTTATTCGTTGTTCTAGATCTTATTCTTTTAAATTTATAAGAATAAATGTTGTAGAGGAAAGAGGGAAGAATAGATCTGTGATCTTTTGAAGAAGATAGTGAGAGAGCAGGGAGCCATAGCTTCGCCATGAATTGTTTTTGGAGTTTACAATGAGCTTATGGTTGTTTATATAGGAGCCAAACTACGAATCACACTCAAAAACTCGTCCAAATACATCGGAATGCACCCAGAACCAAGTCTGGGCAAAAGAGACCAGGTCGACCCCCAGGTCGACTGTAGTGTCGACCTGGTGGGGGGGTGTCGACTGCATATTCGACACTGCAGTCGACCTGGCCTTAGCGGGAACTTTCCCGCCTTGTCCCCCTGTGTGTTCGAATTTGGCTTTTAGTTTTGAACTGTTTGGTTTTATATTGAAATCTAAAACTTCGAATGGCCATAGCTTACACATACGGATTCCGATTTAAGAAAATTCGGACTCGATTCCATGTAGAATTCCGAGACGAACGAAATGGTGGAATCTGTTTAACTTAATTCTTAAGATATAAACAGAATATCTTTTATTACTATAGTTCTTTAATTAATCCGCTCGTGTATCACCATTTCATTTTATATCTCGGAATATATACATAAATCTCTTATTTTTAAATTATAAAAAAATGCGGAGTGTTACAAAGGTTATGTTTTAGATATAAAAACACGTTATCATTAAAAATTGCATTTTTAATGAAGTGTAAAGAAATTAGAAAAATGCCATGTTTTAGATATAAAAACATGTTATCATTAAAATTGCATTTTTAATGAAGTGTAAGGACATTGAAAAATGTTCATTGTTTTGAAATGGAAATAGTTTCAAATCGTCGAACGAATTATATTTATATATATATTTCTATAAATATAAATTAAAATAAAACGAATCGCGCTACTGTAGTTCGCGTTTTGAAATCGTAACTTCAAACGAATATACTGAGAGGTCCGACCGTCGGATTTTCCCAAAATTGGAACGTTGGGTTTGTTTTGAAAAGATCTTTCCAAAGATATAATATTTGTTAAGATCCAACGGTTAGATTTGGAGAAATGTGTAAATCGAATTTTGATGAAAACAGCGTCACGGCCATGTAATGACCGAAGCGTCGATTAATTATAAATGACTATTTTTAAATAAATAAAAATAGCGATAAATCGTTATAAAGTATTATAAACGGTATGGAATGAAAAGATTGATTTAAATTATATATATTCGAGAATTATTTGAAAAGTCCGGGTTAAATCTCATTTCAAATAATGATACGACGATTGGAAGTCAAAGATTTGAAGACAGTGATTGAAGACCGGCGATCTTCACATAGAATGGATGACTACTGATGCCCTGGATCGGTTAGCTCCCAAGAGGGGTTATAATGGTAGTTGTCCAGACGTACTTATTGATTGTCCGGATATGCTCAGTGCCGACTTGTAAATTGATGTATGTTTGACATTGGATTTTATTCTGTGCTGATTGATTTCTAGTTAATATATATATATATATGTTGGGTGGTGGAGAATTTATTCTCTTGCTTAACACCCCTCTTTGAGACCTACAAGCTCAGAGGTTATATATTGGTAGACCTCAGTCACATGGCGTGAATTGTCAGTGTGTCATGCCAAGATGCAAATAATCAAGGCTTATTGTTGAAAAGCAGAGCTTTGTGGTTGATGATCAAAGCACAGCTTTAAATGGCATAGCTTTGTGTATAGCGTTACTTCGCGAGCCTCACACCCCGGTATGAACCAGAAATGGGAGAAGGACTACAGGAGGACATACGTTTCTTTCTAGCTAGAAGTGGTGTCATGGTTTTTACAAGGCCTGACATTTTTACTTGTGTGGATGATGGAATGAGGCGCCTCGGTTATTTGAGTCCTACTGGCTCTATTTTCGCCCCATAGGGCGGGAAAACGTATTGTTCAGGCATAACTAATCCACTAACATATTTGTGGATCGGCCCTGAAGATCTAAGGGTCACTAGGGCTCTGATCCTGTGACATGGTAGGCTAGATTGTCTCGAATTCGGTAAGGACTATCTTTTTCCTATTTTCATGATGGAAATCCAACTCCAATATAAACCATGTAACACCCCGCATTTTTAATATAATTAAAAATGTATATATATGCATAGATAGGTTAATAATGGTGATGTACAATGAAAATTACTAACATGAAAGAGAAGGAAAGATTAATTCAATGGCAGTGTACGTAACAGAGAAGATAATAAAATAAGGATACTTAATTTAAATATCAGGAATTAATTAAAATAGACATCACCATTGCGTTCCTCTTGGAATTCTACATGAAATAGAGTCCAAGTTTTCGAAAATCGAACTCCATATGAAAGAGTTATGGCCTTTGGAAGATTCAAAACAGTTCGAAATTCGACCCAGGAAGCTGGGCGGGAAATTTCCCGTCCAGAACAGGGCAGATCGACCTGGGGTTCAGGTCGACCAGGAGGTCGACCTGGGGGTCTACCTACCCCAGATCTGGGCAGTTTTTGTTCCTATGATGTGGTTTGACGTGCTGTACGGACCGAATGACTTCTAGGTCAATCCTAGGGCCCTAAAACGCTCTCTACATCTATAAAATAGTGCATAGGCCTAACCTAATTCATAAAAAATCCTTTTGACGCCTCCATGCTATCATACTTCAACCAAACATGGTCGCCGCCTCAAAGCTCTAAACTAAATTGCAAGTTCTTCAGCAACTCTGGAGTTTAATCAAATCAAGAAGAAAAATTCTTCATCAACGATTCAAGCTCTTCACCAATAATCAAATAAGAAGATTAAATCAGCGTTCTACATTAACAACAAATTGCTTAATTCTCTAATCCAGTCAATGTGAGTGGATTTGAACTATATTTGTTTTATAATGTTGCTTCTATCGTTTACCATTCCCCATAATGAATATGATATTAATTTAATAAGATCTGTTATTTTATTTATGCCTACGTTTGAGTTCTCTCCTTTTTATCCTTTCCCCTTTTTATTTTTGGATCTAGGTTATCTCGAACCTAGACGAAATCTTATTATACAATATGCACGATTGGAATATGGGGATATTGGAATATAATCTGTAATTTTGGGGTTTGTGGCATAACAATTGTTATTGCATATATTGGGCATAATCTATTTTATGCGGTCGACGAATATAATCTATATTGTTGAATTTATGTAAGTTTGACATAATTGTCATTGGATATGGAATTGGTATAATTTAATATTAACAACATGTAATTGGATAACATGGATTGGTGAAATTAATTTGTGACTTGGAAAGTAAGCCTAGAGGGTGAATTAGATTATATGTATAAACTTGGGAATGTTGGGGTATATATATTGGGATAATATTGATTATATGAAATTGGGTATAATTGGATATTGGAAATTGGCATGTTTGGGTATAAATAACATGGAATTAGTGAATTTGGCTATAATTGGATAATTTGGGTAATATGAAAATTGGCTAACTATTATGTAATTGGTGTAGTGAATGGAAAATTGGAAATAGACATAAAAATGAAATGTAATTAAGTTGAATTTGGAACATATGATATGAATTTGGGGTTTGGGTGAAAGACGATTGTTAATGAACGCCTGTGACACGAGGTTAGACGTGTTTGTGGTGTAAAACTGCCTGGAACCGCCCGACAAATCCAGCAACCACAAGCGGACGTCTAATGTGAGAGGTCAATGGCAAGAACTAGAGGCATAACGGTTTATGACACGAGGTCAGGCGTGTTTGTGGTGTAAGACTGCCCGGAACCGCCCGGCAAATCCAGCAGCCACGAACGGACGTCTAATGTGAGAGTCACACATTGTTACGGCATTATAAATAAATTAAGAAATACTAAACATAATAAGACATGTGGGTGACATGGGTATGGTTAGAGGGTTAAGTGGGTGATATAATAAAGAATAACTAATGTGGACTAAACCGTTGTGAGACATGTGATGTAAGACATAACCAAGGTAGACTTAACCATAGTAAAACATGTGTAAGACATGGAAACTGTAATAAAAAGGGGGTTAAGTGGGACACGTGTGACATGTGAAACAACATTTAGATATGCTTAACCAAATGGGACCCGTAACGGTATCATAAATTAATTGAATTGGGTAAAGTTTAAGTAACGGGTTAAGTAAAAGGAAGGGTTAAGTCAAATCTAAAATTAATGACACAGTAATGGGGGAATGATAATTACCTATTATAAACTTGAGTTGCGGTGATGTAAAATTAAATAATAGGCAAACTTGTCATAGGGACAAGGGAAGGTTATGACTTAAGATGTAATACAAGACTTGAAGGGTGGGACAACTTATACTATGAAATAAGTCAAATCTAAAATTAATGACAAGAAATGGGGAATGATAAATAATCTATTATGAATAAACTTGAATAAGGCAAGAAAGGATAATAGGTAGAAATTATAACTTATGGGACAAGACAAGTTACAGGAAATGATAAGGAAGACGAGATAACTTATATGTAAAGATATACTTAAATTAAGTGGTTGGGAAAGGGAAAATGTGAAATTAAAAATTATATAAGTTATATGAGTGGAAAAGAAGTAAATTAGAATCATATATGTTGGTTGGGTTGAGTAATTCTCTAGGTGTCAGTCTGATGTTGATTTCGGTCTTTGGGGCTGGTGTTTAGAAGGTTATTCTCCTAATCAGTATGTATGTGGGATAAGGCATACTTAACTATGAATTAAGTATAACATGTTGTTGTAACCCAAAAAGAGAATAATTTATGAAATTGGAAAATAACATGTTGTGGGCATGTTAATGGAATTAAGTGGGTTAAGTATAAATTAAATTAATAAGCAAGGGTAACTTGGTGAATACGAAAAAAAAGGAAGCTAATGTGAATAACCAAGTTAAATGAGAAAGTTGACAAGGTGGCACAAGCGTGAAATAAATGGTTAGACTTAGGGTCTAATGACATATAAAACTAAGGCGCTTGAAGCACTCCGTACGTTGCAGGATGAATAACCCAACGCGGTAGATCATGATGGTATCATAAGGCACAAGGAGAGCTCACGTCCGCTATTTTGGCAGCTCCAACGGATTGGAAGGGGAAGCACGCAGCTTCCTGAGACGTTAAAGGTGCTCCTGGTAGTCCTCTGTAGTGATTTAGCTTCGGGCTAGGATTACAAAGGTTGGCTCTGCGCAGAACTACCAAGTTGGTGGGCCTTGACTGCACAAGTAGGGGCAGTCAGAATGCTGTACACAGTGGCATTAAGGGTGGTTCGGCGATTGCCTCAGGCGTAGGTGGAGGGTCAAGACCAAACGATAGCAAGATTGTCGGACGCCTGTCACCAGCAGCCTAAGGAACGCGAAAAGACAAGAGCTAACTCCTAGAGATCGTTAACCTTTGCAATCAAGGGACGGGTGCGGGGAGACCCCACATGGATGTTTAGATTGTTTGCTTGTTAGGGGTGGTCGCTTAGCTCGTGTGGTCTTTACTAGTTGAGGGAGAGGCTGAGGTGGGGCCATAGCCACCATAGAAAAACCAGACTAGAGGGATATCTGTACATTGGACACTCTTAGAGGCGGGCCCGTACAGATATAGAAAAGCTCCCGACCAAGTTTCGTGTTTTCTGGTGTAGCCCTGCCACGGAACTTGGGTGCACAAGTAGAGGTTATGTGCAGTAGAAACATAGAGTACGATTGATGATACGTACGTGGGAAATTCTAGGTACAACCATGCCTGCTCTGGGTGGTGTATCGTAGACTAGAGGGCATTATTCGGTGATGGAACCAAACTCGATCGAATAGTTCGAGGATAGCAGTCAGTACGGTTACGTAGCGCAGCGATAGTGGTTCTATGATGATGTAGCATTGTACGACATAGGATGAGGGACTACGCATATTACTGTGGCAATACGGAGGAGACCGTGCGAGTGGGGTATCACGGGGTGTACCTCAGTTTGGGGGTAGCTACATATACACTATATTAGGTTAATCTACTATGGGGTAGATGGGTGTGACGTGTGTGTAAGCTTTGAGTGCTAATAACACGTATAACCTAAGAAATAAGAAAGTGTAATTGAACGGTATATGTAGGAGTATTCAAGAAGTGTAGTTTAAATTCATTCACACAGAACTTATGTTCTGACCCCCTCCTTATAACATTCGCAGGTTAGACAGAGACTTATAGCTTTGGGAATATTGATTTAGCAGTATTGTGATTAAGGTAAAGCTATGTTTTAAAATATATTATATTTTATTCCTTCCACTGTGAGGTGTTTTTTTCGTACTCTGACATATCTCTTTTCTTTGTCTTTTCTGCAGGATACCAGAGCAACCAACTCGGGTCTCGATGGATTGAATTTTGAAAAAAATTGGTCCGTCGGTCTTGGGGTTGTTACATCTGGTATCAAAGCTTCGGTTTAGTGATCTTAGGGAGATATTGAGTGAAAATATTTGTATTTTCTAAAATATAAATATATTATATATAAAAACCTAAATCCATAAATTAGCCCACTATGTAGGGAAAGAGTTGAGATATTTAGTTTGTACACTAAAGTAATAAACATAGAAATTTTTGAGACCCTTAGGTGGTTTGGTTGGAAAGTGTACAATATGAATTGGTATTTAAGAAAGAAAGTATCCCATAGAATTAAAACTGGAATGTTATTTCAGAGTAGTGGGTTCAGAAGTGAAACCTTATAGATTGGAAAAGGTTAAGATGTGGAAAATGGATTAGGAATATATATATAGTCGAGAGAATTGAATTTGTATAAGTGCCTAGGAAAGCCTAGTCGAGTTGAAGACCCGCTTTGAGTCTAACCCAATGATAAGCTTTTAAGAACTTGAATCTGTAAGAGAGTTTGTTGTATTTTTCCAAATTTTGATCTTAAAAGTACTTTGATGTTTTTACTGCATGATGGATTTTAAGTAAAGTGAGGTGTATTGGGTAAAACAATGATTTCTTGTTTTAAAAGAATTCTCTCATGAAAAGGTGCATATTATGGAGCATAAATAGCTCGCTAGTTTTCATTTATGAAAAGAAGTTTTGAAATCTCTATTCGGTTAACAATAAATTTTGGTTATTGTTTTAAAAAGAAATTTAGTTGGGTAAACAAAATAAGCGGTAGAGTGCAAGAATAGAGTAGATATTTGCACCTTAGCAACCAAATTTAACATTGTAAATAGGAACAGTGTAACTCATTAGTCATCCTTGTCTACTCCAGTTTGTGATTTGAAAAAAAAAATTGCAATTTTACTTTGTAACATGTTTTTATGGTTTGGCAAAAGCAAGTTTTTGAGAAAAGAATAAAAGTATTACCACTTTAGTTTTTTTTTGAAAGAAGAATGTAATAAAAAGAAAGAAGGCCAAACCATGTTTTAAAAATGGAGTAGTTAAGGATTAAGGCCTAGAAAAAATGAGATAAAATTAAATCTATTAGAACCAACTCGGAATTGGTTGAGATGAGAAATTCTCTGAGTATCAATCTGATGTTGATTTCGGTCTTCGGGGTTGATACTTAGAGAGTTATTTTCTTGCCAATTTACAGTTAGGGATTAGATAATATTGAACTAATGGAAAATTTCCCGTAGAATGCATAAGCATTGAGAAACCTAGGATTGTTCGCCGGAACCCGAAGTGAAAATTGTTGGAGCGGGTATTTTTACAAGAAATCTCTAGCTAGCCTTCCCGCAAGAGGTTTTTTAAGACCTATCATATTAGTACTAGATAGAAATGGTAACTCCAACGATTTCTTTGTCCTCAACGCTTACTATTTCCAGGAATTTGTCACTTCAACAATCTTTGATGGAGTACTTCACTTAATTTCCTCTGCAGTCTTGGGCTTTAGGGGTAGTAGAAACCGCAGCAGTTAAGAAATTACAACCTTCCAAATAGGAACTGGCCAATCCATGAGTACACGTCCTTGTACAATGCTCAAGGCTCTAGGCTGAGTAGCAGGAGCAACTTTTAATTTGTTATGAGCCCAAACAATGGATTCAATGAGTTCTTGCCAATAACCGCGGCCACTGAATAGAAACATTAAACTAAATGCCCAGACAAAATGAGCACCTAAGAAAATCATCGGATCCGGGTCCGGGTGAAGACCAAAGATCTTGAGCGACCAATCCGGCAGAACAGGGAATTTGTTGAGCGAACCGCACTCCTTCGCATACGTCAGGAGTCCATTGATGAAAAGGGGCTGGGGAAAGCTTGAACCCAATTCCTACAGTGATGGATATAAGTGCAATTGAAATTCCTAGGGAGTTATACATTTGTGTATTGATAAGACCATTCACTATTTCTTGAAGCTTGATCCCCCCCCCCCAGATGAACCATATAGCCAAGAGAAACCATGAACCAGAATAGAAAAGCTTGCCCGAGATATCCAGCAACAAGAAGAAGGAAAAGGATTGAATAGAGGAACTCCCAAGCATTTCTTGCTAACTGGTCGTTACGTCAATCCTACCTTCACCGATACATGAGTCGGGGAAGATTGGATCAACTACTGAAATTGGAGCATTCCGGTAATCGCTACGCACCTCGGGTTAAGAACTGGAAGATAGAATAACCAAAGGTCACTTCATAGCGCCAAAGAGCTATTCCTATCAAAATGACAAAGGTGAGACAGGTGTCGCCTTCTCCCAAAAATGTGATGAGCAGGTCATTGCTTCTTCTCTGAGAAAAGAAGTTTGTTGTTTTTTGTGCGTAATGCGGGTCGACTTTTGTTTTACTTATCAAACTATTCCTTCCATTTTTTGGGTTATCTTGCAAGTTTACTAAAAAATTCTTTGGCTATAAGGAATAAAATGTTAAAGAATTCATAAATAATGAAGAAACTAATAAATTTAGGTAAGAAGCAAGATAAAATAAAGCATATTTAATACCTGAATATTCTGTTTGATAACCTGCTACTAATTCCTCCTCTGCTAACTAGCTAATCAGACGCGAGCCCCTCCTCGGGTGGATTCCTCCTTTTGCTCCTCAGCCTACGGGGTATTAGCAACCGTTTCCATTTATATAACAGATCGTATGGTAGGTCACAAATTGGGAGAATTCGCGCCGACTCTGACTTTCGCGAGACATGCGAGAAACGAGCTTGTTGGAAAACTTGTTGTCGGACCTGGTTAATTGCTTGCTTGAAAGAGAAGTATAGGCTAGTAATACACAGCATGGACTAGTAGTGACTACTAGGTAGTGAAGGGCAAGCAAATGTATAGATCCTGTTGAGTGGACTCGTGATAAAGTCCTAAGATTCTTGGCCCATAGTTGTAGCTGTGTAGGATGCCGTTTGAGTTGAAAACAAAAAGGCTTATTTGAAAATAATAAACGTAAGTAATTTGATTAAGTCAAATAAGCTAAGAAAGAAACTAGCCTAACTAAAAAGAAAACAATAGAATCAATCTAGCAGCAAAACGAAGCGGGAAAAGAAAATGGAAATCTTAAGAAAAAGATGAATAAATATTAAATTTTTCCAAGATAAGTTGAAAAAGAGAAGAAGTTTTCTTATGAGATTGTACTTGGATAGGAAAATAGGGAATCTTCATAGAATAGTCACATAAAAATCCGAGTACGATTAGAAAAGAAAAACGGAGGATGTGAATTTTTCCGTTTTACACCTTTTCGTAACATAAGAAATTAAATTTGGAAAATTAGATTTTTCTAAATTACGAATTTAATGATGGTTAGTGTAACGACCCGTATTCTACGCATCATAGGACCATAGAATATTTGTTTCTTTCACATATGAAGTCGTATGGTCATGTAACTTTGGGAGACAACTATTGGGGTCATTTCCCATGTTCATGATTTTTCCCGATTTTTAAATGACCATTTTACCCCTAGTTGGTACTGTTTTGGCCGTAACTTTTGACTGGAAAGGAATTTTGACCTGAAACCACTTGCATTGGCTCCGGATGATGGTTTACAATTCCGTAGATTGGTCACATTAGCCAAACGGACTCACCGTTTGGGAGATATGGCTGAAACAAGTTTCAGATGGTGAAAAACAGCTTAATTAGGCTTAACCGGGTGATTAACAGCTAGGCCCAATGGGGGATTTCGGGATTAGGGTAAGGAGGAGGCTGAAATCAGTTAGAGAACGATCTTATCCTCATTTCCCAGCCGCCACTTTCTTTCTTGCAACCCTAGCAATGGCCTCCAACACCCAAATCACCTTCTAATCACTTTCTAATCAAGTTTTGGCTTAATCTACATCAAATTAAGGAGAGGAAACACGAAAGCAAGGCTAGAGCTGCTGTTAGACATCAGTATTCGCCCAAATCAGCAAGGTTTCAGTTTTGAGAATTTCGTTTGTGGCCAAGGTGAGTGATTAGCATCGTTTTGACACTAATTACAGTTAATTAAGGGTAATTAGTGAAGATTAGTGAATTTATACACTGATAAATTCTGGAAAAATATCTATAAATTCGAAAATAATATTTTATGCCTTTGGTAGAAATTTGGTTTAATTTGGTTAAGTTCTGTTAACCCTATGATTAGTTTTACTTAAACATGCTTAAGGGAAAATAATGGGTTTTGGGTATATTTGATCCATTTTGACATGTAAATTCATTGTTTTGGTGTTTGTGGTTAGTTTGCTATGTTGCTATGACTATTTGACATGATTTGTGATTGATTAGTATAGTTAGATTTGTCAAAAACGCCGTCGAATGGCGTAAATAAGTTGCTGGAAAAAGTTGTAGAAAGTTGTGTAGGGTTTCGGATCGGATCGGATATGGGCTCGGATCGGATAGGAGACCTGGGCAAGGAACCTGACCCGAACTGGAGTCTGGCACAAAAGAGGCTTGGCAAAAAGGAAGGCCATGTTGGTTAAGCTGGGGATCGGATCGACTTAGGGACGAAGGGCTCGGATCGGAACTTGACACTTGGGAGAACTGGCAAGAGGGAAGGCCACTCTAATTGAACTAAGATCGTATCAGATGAAGAAGGAGGGATCGGATCGGAGCACGTGAAGAACGAGGGAGCGGATTGGAGCGGAAGCACGAACTGGAAGGGAGATGGCACCCGACCCGACCCGGAGGAGGACACCCGACCCGACCCGAACCGATGCAACGTTGTGGACCCGAACCGAACCGCTACAGGGGAAGACTACGGACAGAGCCAATTCAAAGTAGAGGACCCGACCCGACCCGATGGCTAGGAGGGGAAACCCGACCCGACCCAGTATTGACCAATAACCCGAGATGCAAAGGTAGTCCAATATGGGAAGTTAGAGCTCAGGATCCAGTTGGGAACCGATGAGTTCACTTCATGATTGGGCTTTGCTGCGGAACGTGTGCCAAGGGGCAGTCGATGTCTATGACTTTGGATCACTATGTATGGGAGGTACGTGAACGGATTCAGGGCCACAGTGGCCTAGGTACGACTAAAGGGCTATAAACCAATGAAGTGGGGTCATTTGTAAAGATTTGGTCATGACTCCATGTGGTAAGCTTGGTAGTAGCAGTAGTTGTACAAGTTGAACTCCGTCACTACTTCGATGGGTCTAGTGATTGACACTGGTGGACATCGTATGCTTTACGCACTGAGTGAGAGATGTGAGGATGGTTGCTATGATGATTTGTTTGCTATCATTATGACATGCACACCCCACCCCCGTATTCTTTACGCTATTTATTATGGCACCTTAGAGTACTGTACGGTATGTGGTACTAACTCTTTGGTTGCAGGTTCAGGTATGGTTTAGTATACCTGTTATTGTTCTGTTTAGATGCTTATCGCTCATACCAGGCTTTATGTCTGACCCAGAGTTTTATGTCTCCTCTTATTACTCTGGGTGCTCACACGAGCAGACTAGAGACAGGTTAGCTGGTGATGCACGGGTAGATGATCCCGAGACGAGCAGGAGGCTTCCACGTAATATACATATAGTATTCTCCCTGTGTTGTTGAAGATCACTGCTTGGGCATTAGTGGTCCATCTTCTACTTTAGCTTTCTTTTGTTTAGAGACAGTAAATTTGGAAAGTTGTAATAAGTTGTATTTGGATTTCCGCTGCTCTGATGTTGATGTTGATTTTAGTTATCAGCTTATGCACTGTCTCACCTGTTTTATGTCAAGTATGTTATTATTATTATTATATTTTACTCCATGCGCTGTGAGACATTCTACAGGTTCTTGATTAGTTCGTTCCCTTCTTTCCTTTCTCCTGACGACCGTCCCGTGCTAGTCGGGCATGTGTGCAGCGCACTTTCGGAGGAAATGCAGGCTGGTGCGGGGCGGGCCGTCACACTTGGTATCAGAGCTCTAGGTTGCGTAGTTAACCTAAGAAAGTTATCAGGGAGAGATAATATACATATACGAGAGAGCGTATTTGTGATTACTTTGGTTTTCAAAAGCTATATATATATATACTATTAGTAGTATAAGGATGAAGTCGTACTGCACTAGCACCACTATGGGGTCGTTAATCGTTTCCTTTTTCAGATTGACGATGAGCCGATATGTTAGAGGTACCGGTAGAGGGGCCAATAATGGGAAAGCTGCTGACATGAGGACGATGTTTACTGACCTCATGAGAGAGATGCTTAGGGACGTGCAGAGGGCAGCTCCCAATGGTGGAAATGGTGGTGGTCCAATAGTGCAGGCACCGAGGGTCGACTTTGCCAAGCTGAACAAGGATTATACTAGTCTTGGTGGGAAGCCGTTTCACGAAACGGAGTCGGCCACGGATGTTCAGGATTGGTTGGATAGTTGCGAACGTATCTTCGAGGATTTGGGTATCGAGGATGCGATGAAGAGAAAGCTAGCGTCCCGTCAGCTGCAAGGGCGGGCAATGAATTGGTGGAATGCTATAAAGGCAGCTACTCCCGAAGATCATATTACTTGGGAGCAGTTTAAGGCTCGCTTTAGCGAGAAGTTCATTCCAGGTGCTCAGAAGTCAGTGCTGTTTAAGAAATTCTTGGAGCTCAAGCAGAATGGCAGAGCTGTCTCGGAGTATATTGTTGAATTCGACACTTTGTCAAAATATGGGTTATCTCTTATTGATACTGCCGAGAAGAAGAATGAGAAATTCATAACTGGTTTGGATCAGTACTTCGGGGAAAGGCTTATTACCCACATCGATGAGACGTTTGAATCGATTGTGGGGAAAGCATTGAGATCAGAAAGTCTCTACCCTAAGCTGAAGACTGAGGTTGCATCTGTAGAGGAGCCAAACCACAAGCAAGTGGTGGAGGCAAGGGTGGTTCCCAGAATAAGAGAAAGCAGAATCAGACTAAGGATGGCCAGAAGAAAAAGAATAAGCAAGATGTTGAGTGCTTCAGCTGTGGTAAGAAGGGCCATTATGCTAGTAATTGTCGGGCCAAGCCAGCGGATAGGAAGTGCTTCAACTATGGCCAAATGGGACATCACAAGGACAAGTGTCCGCAACCCCCCAAAGAAAAGAAAATGGTGAAAGCCTACGCCCTTAATGCTATTCCTTCTTCGTCGAATGCCCCAACTGCGGCGGAGAAGGGAAAGAATGTTGTCATTCAAGGTATGCTTTCTGTTTATGATGTTCCTGTTAGAGTTTTGTTTGATACCGGAGCTTCCAGTTCTTTCATATCTAGTGACATGGTAGATAGGTTGGGATTGGAGCCCGAGATTGTCGATAGACCTTTAGTAGTGACGAACCCGATTGGTGGTTCGACTAGCCTTAGCATGATTTGTCGTAATGTGGTCTTATCGAGTCATGGATGCATGTTTGTTTGTGATTGCTTTGTTTTGGGCTTTACTGGGTTTGGCATTATTTTGGGAGTAGATTGGCTCCGAAGATACGGGGTGGTGGTAGACTGTGAGGGCTTTTTGGTGACAGCTAGAGCGGATGATGGGCAGAGGATAGTGTTTGGTGGTCTACCCAGTGAGGGGGTATTGGCTAGTTTTCTAAACTCCATCGACATTCCGCATAGTGAGTTGTCAGGTTTGCCCGTGGTTGGCCAGTATCTGGATGTTTTCGAAGAAGTGACCGGGCTTCCACCACACCGAGAGATTGAGTTCCGTATTGATTTGGTAAAAGATGCCAGACCTATAGTGATGCCACTTCGTCGTATGGCACCAAGGGAGCAGCGAGAGCTCGAGGTGCAAGTCAGCGATCTTTTGAAGAAGGGATTTATCAGAAGGAGTGTTTCTGAATGGGGAGCACCAGTTGTGTTTGCTACCAAGGCGGACGGTTCTCTTCGTTTGTGTGTAGACTACCGCGAGTTGAATAAAGTGACGAGGAAGAACAAGTATCCTCTACCGCGGATAGATGATTTGTTCGATCAGTTGAGTGGCGCGAGAGTATTTTATCAGTTGGATCTCGCGACAGGTTTTCATCAGCTTAGAGTGGAAGCTGAGCGCATAGCTAAAACGGCATTTCGGACGCCGTCTGAATTTTATGAGTGGTTGGTCATGCCATTCGGGCTGACCATTGCCCCAGCATATTTTGTGGATCTTATGAATAGGGTATTCAGAGATCAGTTGAATAAGTTTGTCCTTGTGTTCGTTGATGATATTTTGGTCTACTCGAGGACAGAGGAAGAACACAAGGAACATTTAAGAATAGTGATGGAGGTGTTGAGAAAACACCAATTGAAAGCAAAGTTTTCTAAGTGTCACTTCTGGAGGAGGGAAGTGAGGTTCTTGGGCCATGTTGTATCAGAGAATGGTATTATCGTGGACCCGGCGAAGGTAGCTACGGTACAGGATTGGCCTACGCCCAAGAATGCAACAGATGTAAGAAGTTTCTTGGGGTTAGCTGGATATTATCGTAAGTTTATCCAAGGTTACTCCAAGATAGCAGCACCATTGACCTAGTTGACCAAGAAGAATCAAGCTTTTGTCTGGGATGAAAGGTGCGAGAATGCATTCAAGAGTCTAAAGGACAAGTTGACAAGCGCACCAATGTTAGTCATTCCTAAGGGGAATGAAGAGATGACGGTATACACATATGCCTGTGGTACCGGACTGGGTGCTGTATTGATGCAGGGTGGTAGGGTTGTAGCTTATGCAAGTCGGCAATTGAAACCGCACGAGAGAAGATACCCTACCCATGATTTGGAATTGGCAGCGATTGTGTTCGCGTTAAAGATGTGGAGACATTATCTCTTGGGAGAAAAATTTGAGCTGTTTACAGATCATAAGTCGTTGAAGTATCTCTTATCCCAGAAGGATTTAAATCTCCGGCAACAAAGGTGGTTAGAATTCTTGGCTTCCTATGATTTTGACATCGCATATACACCGGGAAAGGGCAATGCGGTGGCTGATGCATTGAGTAGGAGACATGCCAGTTTAGGAGCTATGTTTCTAGAATGGAAGCAACTGGAGTACATCGCTGGGTATGATTTCAGACCGAAGTGCGAATTGGATCCAGGAGTGCTAGCAAGTTTGACGGTCAGACCCATTTTGATTGAGCGGATCGGCTCTAGTCAGAGGGACGATCCTAACCTATTGGAAATCATCTCCAGGTTAGAGATGGGTATCGATGAGGAGATGAACAAGTATGGGCTTGATCGAGATGGATGGCTTAGAAAGAATGGAAAGCTTGTTGTACCCAATGTCAATGGATTGAGAGATGCAGTGCTTAGAGAATGTCATCACTCAAAACTGACTATACACCCCGGTGGTAACAAGATGTATCGAGACATGAAGCAGACCTACTACTGGGAAGGGATGAAAAGAGACATTGGGAGGTTTATATCCAAATGCATGAATTGCCAGCTAGTTAAAGCCGAGCAAAAGAAGCCTAGTGGGTTGTTACAGCCATTAGAAAACCCCGAATGGAAATGGGAGCAAGTCTCGATGGTTTACCAAGGACTAGATCGGGACATGATAGCATTTGGGTGATTGTGGACCGATTGACTAAAAGTGCAAGATTTATACCAGTCAAATCGACCAGAACGGCAGCCAAGTTGGCAGAATTGTATATGAAGTGGGTAGTGAGATTTCATGGAGTACCTAAAAGCATTGTGAGTGACCGAGACCCGTTGTTCACTAGTGGGTTTTGGAAGAGCTTACAAGAGGCTCTAGGGTCAGAGTTACATCTCAGTACCGCATATCATCCTCAGACCAACGGTCAGACGGAGAGGGTGAATCGTATTTTGGAAGATCTCTTGAGAGCATGTATATTGGATTTTGGTGGATCATGGGATGACCATTTGCATCTAGTAGAGTTTGCATATAATAATAGCTACCAATCCAGTATCGGTATGGCTCCATATAAAGCTTTGTACGGAAGACCGTGCAACTCACCATCATGTTGGATAGAGACTGGCGAGAAGTTTATGCTTGGACCAGATGTGGTGAGGGAAACTTCAGATAAGATCAAGATCATTCAACAACGAATGAAAGCTGCCCAAGATAGGCAGAAGAGTTATGCTGATAAGAGGAGAAGAGACTTAAAATTCTCCGTTGGTGACTTGGTGTTTGTCAAGATTTCTCCGTTGAAGAGTGTGATACGATTTGGCAAGAGAGGCAAGTTAGCACCAAGATTTGTTGGCCCATTCCCTGTTCTTGAACCAGTCGGGAATTTGGCATATAGAGTTGACTTACCAGAGAAGATGGCGGGAGTTCACAATGTATTTCATGTTTCCCAACTAAGGAAGTTCGTTCACGACCCAGATATGACAATTTCACCTGATCAGTTAGAGGACTTCGAAGTAGAACCCGAGGCGGTTGGGAACCGCAAGCCGGCCCGTATTGTCGAGCACGACATGAAGCAACTTCGAAGGAAGGCGGTGGAGCTAGTCAAGGTTCAGTGGAGCGAGGACGAGAATGATTGCACTTGGGAGACAGAGGAGGACATTAGGAAGACATACCTAGAACTCTTTGCCTGGTAAGATTTTGACTTCGATTTAGTTTTCTGCATGCTAGGATAGGCTTGTTTGCTTGTTTTGCATGTTTGATTGTTGTATGTGGCTGTTAGGCATGCGGGATCTTTTGTATGTTTTGGGTTAAGGAATTTCGGGGACGAAATTTTTAAGGGGGGAGAGTGTAACGACCCGTATTCTACACATCATAGGACCGTAGAATATTTGTTTCTTTCACATATGAAGTTGTATGGTCATGTAACTTTAGGAGACGACTATTGGGGTCATTTCCCATGTTCATGATTTTTCCCGAATTTTAAATGACCATTTTACCCCTAGTTGGTACTGTTTTGGCCGTAACTTTTGACTGGAATGGAATTTTGACCTGAAACCACTTGCATTGGCTCCGGATGATGGTTTACAATTCCGTAGAGTGGTCACATTAGCCAAACGGACTCACCGTTTGGGAGATATGGCTGAAACAAGTTTCAGATGGTGAAAAACAGCTTAATTGGGCTTAACCGGGTGATTAACAGCTAGGCCCAATGGGGGATTTCGGGATAAGGGTAAGGAGGAGGCTGAAATCAGTTAGAGAACGATCTTATCCTCATTTCCCAGCCGCCACTTTCTTTCTTGCAACCCTAGCAATGGCCTCCAACACCCAAATCACCTTCTAATCACTTTCTAATCAAGTTTTGGCTTAATCTACATCAAATTAAGGAGAGGAAACACGAAAGCAAGGCTAGAGCTACTGTTAGACATCAGTATTCGCCCAAATCAGCAAGGTTTCAGTTCTGAGAATTTCGTTTGTGGCCAAGGTGAGTGATTAGCATCGTTTTGACACTAATTACAGTTAATTAAGGGTAATTAGTGAAGATTAGCGAATTTATACACTGATAAATTCTGGAAAAATATCTATAAATTCGAAAATAATATTTTATGCCTCTGGTAGAAATTTGGTTTAATTTGGTTAAGTTCTGTTAACCCTATGATTAGTTTTACTTAAACATGCTTAAGGGAAAATAAGGGGTTTTGGGTATATTTGATCCATTTTGACATGTAAATTCATTATTTTGGTGTTTGTGGTTAGTTTGCTATGTTGCTATGACTGTTTGACATGATTTGTGATTGATTAGTATAGTTAGATTTGTCAAAAACGCCGTCGAATGGCGTAAACAAGTTGCTGGAAAAAGTTGCAGAAAGTTGTGCAGGGTTTCGGATCGGATCGGATATGGACTCGGATCGGATAGGAGACCTGGGCAGGGAACCCGACCCGAACTGGGGTCTGGCACAAAAGAGGCTTGGCAAAAAGGAAGGCCATGTTGGTTAAGCTGGGGATCGGATCGACTTAGGGACGAAGGGCTCGGATCGGAACTTGACACTTGGGAGAACTGGCAAGAGGGAAGGCCACGCTAATTGAACTAGGATCGGATCAGATGAAGAAGGAGGGATCGGATCGGAGCACGTGAAGAACGAGGGAGCGGATCGGAGCGGAAGCACGAACTGGAAGGGAGATGGCACCCGACCGGACCCGGAGGAGGACACCCGACCCGACCCGAAGTGGGACGCCCGACCCGAACCGATGCAACGTTGTGGACCCGAACCGAACCGCTACAGGGGAAGACTAC
Organism: Allium sativum; assembly: GCA_030737875.1. Taxonomy (NCBI): domain Eukaryota; kingdom Viridiplantae; phylum Streptophyta; class Magnoliopsida; order Asparagales; family Amaryllidaceae; genus Allium; species Allium sativum. The sequence goes on from CM060920.1 coordinate 91,233,903, forward strand.
GAACAGAGCCAATTCAAAGTAGAGGACCCGACCCGAACCGATGGCTAGGAGGGGAAACCCGACCCAGTATTGACCAATAACCCGAGATGCAAAGGTAGTCCAATATGGGAAGTTAGAGCTCAGGATCCAGTTGGGAACCGATGAGTTCACTTCATGATTGGGCTTTGCTGCGGAATGTGTGCCAAGGTGCAGTCGATGTCTATGACTTTGGATCACTATGTATGGGAGTTACGTGAACGGATTCAGGGCCACAGTGGCCTAGGTACGACTAAAGGGCTATAAACCAATGAAGTGGGGTCATTTGTAAAGATTTGGTCATGACTCCCTGTGGTAAGCTTGGTAGTAGCAGTAGTTGTACAAGTTGAACTCCGTCACTACTTCGATGGGTCTAGTGATTGACAGTGGTGGACATCGTATGCTTTACGCACTGAGTGAGAGATGTGAGGACGGTTGCTATGGATGATTTGTTTGCTATCATTATGACATGCACACCCCACCCCCGTATTCTTTACACTATTTATTATGGCACCTTAGAGTATTGTACGGTATGTGGTACTAACTCTTTGGTTGCAGGTCCAGGTTCAGGTATGGTTTAGTATACCTGTTATTGTTCTATTTAGATACTTATTGCTCATACCAGGCTTTATGTCTGACCCAGAGTTTTATGTCTCCTCTTATTACTCTGGGTGCTCACACGAGCAGACTAGAGACAGGTTAGCTGGTGATGCACGGGTAGATGATCCGGAGACGGGCAGGAGGCTTCCACGTAATATATATATATATAGTATTCTCCCTGTGTTGTTGAAGATCACTGCTTGGGCATTGGTGGTGCATCTTCTACTTTAGCTTTCTTTTGTTTAGAGACAGTAAATTTGGAAAGTTGTAATAAGCTGTATTTGGATTTCCGCTGCTCTGATGTTGATGTTGATTTTAGTTATCAGCTTATGCACTGTCTCACCTGTTTTATGTCAAGTATGTTATTATTATTATATTTTACTCCATGCGCTGTGAGACATTCTACAGGTTCTTGATTAGTTCGTTCACTTCTTTCCTTTCTCCTGACGACCGTCCCGTTCTAGTCAGGCATGTGTGCAGCGCACTTTCGGAGGAAATGCTTGCTGGTGCGGGGTGGGCCGTCATAGTTGGTAGGGTTTTGGATGCAAAAATTGGATGAACTATGCTTTTACTCTGTAAGAGTGTAGGAAAATTTGGATGAAAAACGTTTTGATTTTTCAAAAAATATTGCATTCATATAGAACTGTAAGTATATTTAGGATGTAAGCATCATGTTTTGAAAGAGTTTTTAAGATTTGCATACATATAGGTGGATCCAAATTAGGCATACATACTTTATTATGATGTATCTCACTTTGCACATGTGCACAATGTTTGCAACAATTGGATGCACACTTGATGGATGGACGTTGCGAGGAATTATCTATTTTACTCTTATCGAATTTCGGGGACGAAATTCTTTAAGGGAGGGAGAATGTAACACCCTGCATTTTTAATATAATTAAAAATGTATATATATGCATAGATAGGTTAATAATGGTGATGTACAATGAAAATTACTTAACATGAAAGAGAAGGAAAGATTAATTCAATGGCAGTGTACGTAACAGAGAAGATAATAAAATAAGAATACTTAATTTAAATATTAGGAATTAAGTAAAATGGACATCACCATTGCGTTCGTCTCGGAATTCTACATGAAATAGAGTCCAAGTTTTCGAAAATCGGACTCCGTATGAAAGAGTTATGGCCTTCGGAAGATTCAAAATAGTTCGAAATTCGACCCAGGCAGCAGGGCGGGAAATTTCCCGCCCAGAACAGGGCAGTTCGACCAGGGGGTCGAACTACCCCAGATCTGGCCAGTTTTTGTTCCTATGACGTGGTTTGACATGTTGTACGGACAGGATGACTTCTAGGTCAATCCTAGGGCCCTAAAATGCTCTCTACACCTATAAAATAGGGCATAGACCTAACCTAATTCATAAAAAATTCCTTCTGACGCCTCCATGCTGTCAAACTTCAACCAAACATGGCCGCCGTCTCAAAACTCTAAACTAAATTGCAAGTTCTTCAGCAACTCTGGAGTATAATCAAATCAAGAAGCAAAATTCTTCATCAACGATTCAAGCTCTTCACCAATAATCAAATAAGAAGATTAAATCAGCGTTCTACATCAACAACAAATCGCTTATTTCTCTAATCCAGTCAATGTGAGTGGATTTGAACCAAATTTGTTGTATAATGTTGCTTCTATCGTTTACCATTCCCCATAATGAATATGATGTTAATTTAATAAGATCTGTTATTTTATTTATGCCTACGTTTGAGTTCTCTCCTTTTTATCCTTTCCTCTTTTTATTTTTGGATCTAGGTTATCTCGAACCTAGATGAAATCTTATTATACAATACGCACGATTGGAATATGGGGATATTGGAATATAATCTGTAATTTTGGGGTTTGTGGCATAACAATTGTTATTGCATATATTGGGCATAATCTATTTTATGCAGTCGAGGAATATAATCTATAATGTTGAATTTATGTAAATTTGACATAATTGTCATTGGATATGGAATTGGTATAATTTAATATTAACAACATGTAATTGGATAACATGGATTGGTGAAATTTATTTGTGATTTGGAAAGTAAGCCTAAAGGGTGAATTAGATTATATGTATAAACGTGGGAATGTTGGGGTATATATATTGGGAAAATATTGATTATATGAAATTGGGTATAATTGGATATTGGAAATTGGCATGTTTGGGTATGAATAACATGGAATTACTGAATTTGGCTATAATTGGATAATTTGGGTAATATGAAAATTGGCTAACTATTATGTAATTGGTGTAGTGAATGGAAAATTGGAAATAGACATAAAAATGAAATGCAATTAAGTTGAATTTGGAGCATATGACATGAATTTGGGGTTTGTGTAGTGACCCGAAAATCCGGTAGAATTTGAGCTGACCAAAAACACAAGTCCAACCCCAAATATCACGGAAATTCGAACCATTAATAGAAAGAAGTTAGAGGGTGAGGATAGATAAGACAGAAACTTAGAATAGAAGAAGAAGAACACAACATCAGAGTAACACGAATCTCACAGCGGAACGAATAACATATAATATATATAACATAACTTGAAATATACATTTGTACTTGAATATACATCAATATCAAAGTACATCACTTACAACACAGCAGAAATAACTATAGCTATATGATCCTGAAGCCTCCTGCTCCAAGCTCTTCCAGTATATCTGTAAATTCCCGACTACTTGACTGCCCGTACAAATTTAGGCACCCAAGAGTTTAGGGAAAACAACAAAGTAAACTCCGGGTCAGTCATGGGACTGGTATGAGTAAACAGTTTCAGAAAACTAAATGATATCTCATAAGACCACGCCGTATAACACGGAACGGGTTTTTCCCTTATGAGAATCCAAACACTTGATTTATCTTTATATCAAAACTCTTTTGATATTATAATAATGTCTAAATCAAGTAGATAACAATCTAGTGGAACGCTTGCATCTCACGTTCCACATATATAATATACAATCAAAACCGCAAGCACGTATTGGGTAATGGATTTCCAACTATGACAAGGTATGGATCCACCTTCCGATCAGTGTACTCTAGGAACGACACACTGGAGTTCAACAAGAACATCTTGCAACTCAGCCACACATGACCGACCACTCATTTCGCTTGAGTGTATCGAATGTATATCACCAACGGTTAGGATCAGCAACCGTTCCCGTATATATATATGGGACAGCATTGATAGATTAAAGAAGCAAATGAATATTCTCTAGATAGGTGATTATACACCCTACTTCGGAGCGACCGACTTAGCCATGCTGCCTGCCCGATTTTTGTCATTTCCTGGTTGTTGAGGCCAGAGGTTACGCTGTATCATCACATCAGATTCACTTCGAATGCCACATTGTCAGATCCATCGAAAATCACTAATTGACGTCTACAACAGTACATTACGTGTTAGCTAAGGAAGTGCCCTTCTCCGCTTCCACTCTTGGTACGGTTGAAGAAATCAATGTACGTGACCTTTCTGGAAATACTCTGTCAGACATTCATCCATACAAGTCATCCAGGAACAGGATGAACCGAAGGCACTATTTCTATTAATAGAAAAAGTCCTTGCACTCTACTCCGTCTTCGATTATCTTTATATAATCTGATTCGCACGCTACTGCCGATATGGAGTGGTTCTTCGGATAATAATCCAACCTGTCTCTCCATATTGACAACGATGGTCAAAACTTCGATAGTCTGTGATTTAACTATCGAATAAAAACAAGTGTTTCGATAGTCGATGATTTAACTATCGAATAAAACAAGTGTTTCGATAGTCGATGATTTAACTATCGAATAAAACAAGTGTTCATCCAAACATCCAACAATCACTGAACCTTTAATTAATATTCCATTAATTAAATCTCTTCTCTATTTCTTATCAATATTTGTTAACCAAATATTTTCAATAACCATATTGGCCTTATATGTTATTTGGAAAACATTTCCATATATCGTCTTCCTTTATTTTCTATACTAGGAAATATTCATTATTCTATTTCCAAGCTTTGCACATATTTGGGTTAAAACAGATGTTGTGTAAAACATCGTTACGACAACCCAAATATAGTATTTAACTAATTCTTATTCCACATTGATCTTCGAGCCTGAATCTTGCTACTTATCGGTATATCATGAAATCAACCAAGTTGGGGTATAATTACCTCTCAGACCTTGACTGAATAACATTTAACGTCAAAACAGACAAGACTACTTACTCGAATAATCAATACCATACAACTGATTATTCACCTTCAAACACATATACATTTTCTCTTTCTATTCTACTAGATTTTATTCTTATACTTCCTTTTTGATTATACTATTCTATTTCTAAGTTCGTTTCCTTATCGACTTCTATATAATTTGATATGTTGATTTCTAACTATCAAATTATCTTAAAAATATTCTATCTCCTTAAATTCCCGGAAAAATTCGCCATAACCTCCTTTGTACCGGGAGCATCGGGAAATTTCAAATAGCTTTCCCGGTCCTTCTTATCTCAAAAAAAAAAAAAAGCCAAGCGGCTTGCCGATACGGCGCATAAAATCTCATATGGAAATTAAATACGTACCTTTTTGTCGGGCATTCTATTTATTTCACTTCTATACTTTATTCCATACCTGTCTCCTGTATGTCTATACCTGTCCAATCTATTTTAACTATACCAATCGTTTTAACTCAATTTGTTAATTAAATCTGTTAATTAACTTCTCAGTCTATTTCACCTTCATATTTGAACATGACATGTTCAAATATATTTTTAACTTGCATATTACACATTCTAATTATACTAATACTCTCGTTCCCTTATCGACTTCTCTATTCAAATTCCAATTCAAGTCTATTTGAATTTCTATATTCAAATCTATAGTTTAAAGTCCATTTGAATTTCTATATTCAAATCTATAGTTTAAAGTCCATTTGAATTTCTATATTCAAATCTATAGTTTAAAGTCTATTTGAATTTCTATATTCAAATCTATAGTTTAAAGTCTATTTGAATTTCATATTCAAATCTATAGTTTAAAGTCCATTTGAATTTGATTATTCAAATCTCTAGTTCAATTCCTTATATTCAAAGTCCATTTGAATTCTCGGCATTATTTATAAACAACGTTTATAACTTCAATTCAAATCCCACCTTTCCATTTATAAACAACGTTTATAAATTCAATTCAAATCCCATCTTTTCATTTATAAACAACGTTTATACATTCGATTCAAATCCCATCTTTTCATTTACAAACAACGTTATAAATTCGATCACTTGTTTTATATACCTTCAAAACAAGTTAATATTTTCTATAGTTTTATTAAAATTCAAATTCTATTTATAAAAATAGAATTCACTTTTTAAATCTCAAATACTCTTTTCGATATTTTTATAAATCAATATTCAAGCCCCATTGATATTTTAAATAATCAAATCAACCAATTTTCAATCATTTGATTTTTTACACATCATATATGAATATATATGATATCAAACAAACAACAAACAGATAATATATTTTTGAGGAATCCAGTTGGATTCCTCCAACCTGTTTTCCTGCATCCACAGATGTTAGCACATAAATAATACCTATCCTGCTTCGTGGCAGAATATCGCGGTATAAAGGTCATCCACTAATCATAGCGTGGGGCGTATAGGGTAATCATCCGCTATGGTACCGCGGGCATCCGCTAATGAAACTGCGGGAATCCAACCAATCATCAACCCAATATATATATATATATCCTAAATAACTAATATATATTTTATATATGAACCAGAAAAATCCAAACAAGCAACAGAAATTATTTTTACTAAATAAAAATAAATTCTAAATAACAGGTGAGATTTACTCACAGGTATTTTTATTGCGAGTCGTTCCGATTCTGATTTCTATTCCAATGCGTAGTTGACGGAAATATGAATTCAACTAATTCGTTTCGCCTAAATCTCCTAATCCATTCATTATAAGAATGCATGACTCCTTGTTAGCTCTCGGATTTTGAAAACCCGAACCAACCCCTTACCTATAACGAATAAGTTATCCCATTTTAAATTTCATATAACTTGAATCTTAAATTTAAAATTTACTAATTAAAAATGAATACCCTTTCAAACTGGAATCCTCTACTTGTCGCTGTCCACCCTGTAGGTTGAGTGCGAGCCAGTCAACGCCTCCGTGCACCACCGTCGCTTTAAACAATTCCGGCCATCGCAACTGTATCCTCCCTGAGTCGCGACCCTCTTCCAGTGCCTAAATCGAGATCGAGACCCCCCCCCCCATATATTTGAATCGTGTGAAACTTTAGCACCCTCACATCGCTCGCGAGATGAAGATCGACTTCCAGACACCCCAATTTCGACGACCAGAGCATCGCTAACCCCCCCATCACAATCGCGATCCCCTCCTGACAGCCATCCTTCAACTCGAGCATCATGGAACCACGGTTTCCCTCCCAGAACCAGAAGCGCACTCATTTACCCCTTCTCGAATTGATTTCGATCTGAAAGAAATGAGGGAAAGAACGGTTTCCTTATAAAGTAAAGTCGTGGGTTTAAAAGAGGGCACGGGTGGGTTTTGATTTGTGGTAATTAAGGAAGGCACGGGTTTGTTTCTGATTGTGGTTATAACGAGAGCACAGTGTGTTTTGTCCCGGTCCACACAAATAAAAGGGTTTATATTTTATTTAGAATTAAACCAGTCCCCTTTAATTAAAATTATCACATTGATTTTAACTCCTATTTGAACCCAACGACTATCAATTCTAGGGTAATACCACTGCTCTGAACACACTGAGATAGGTCACGAAGTCCAATTCGATCATATGGAGAAGGTATTAACTTAAATCCTATATAAATTAAATTCCAGAACAATTAATTCCCTCGACAATAAATTAATGTTATCGTTATTATTCAGTTTTGAATTTCTATTGATTATCTGAATCAATTTCAGTATAGTCTGAACTCTTGAATTCAATTAACTTCGTGTTTCGAAAATTATATAAATTCAAAGTAAATCATATTTCGGCTTTTAAATCGATAATCTAATATAAAATTTCTTTTATATTTTTATTTCAATATTTAAACCTCATTAAATATTCTAAATTTACCGACGAAATATCCGGGTCATTACATTCTTCCCCACTTAAAATAATTTCGTCCTCGAAATTGCTAAGGTAGAAAAAAGTGCTACCAACCCATTTATCTTTTCAACATTATATTTATGTTGATACTCAACATTTCAAACTTCCGTACGTAACTCTCTTTCGAATCAATCCCTATTCGATAGCTCCTCCCTTCGAATAACTATATTCGATATTCTCTCTTTCGAATAACTAGATTCGAAAACCTTTCTTCGGAAAAACTATATTCGATTTACTCTTACCAATTAACTCTATTGGATTTAACTCTTATCGATTAACTCCATCGAATAACTAAATTCGATAACTCCTTCGAATAACCAATATTCTATAACTTACTTCGATTAAACTAATCGATAACTCCTTTCGATTAAACTATAATCGATATCTCATTTCGATTAACAAATAATCGATAACTCCTCCGATTTACTAAAAATCGATAACTCCTTTTGAATAACCAAATTCGATAATTCCTTTCGAATAAACTATATTCGATAATTCCTTTAATTCTATCTGAATAACCAATATTCGATTTAACTCCATTCGCTTGACTCTAGATCGCAGCGATCACAATGGTTACGCCTGATTCCCTCAGGAAACATCCGACCGCCCTAGGCTATCTGCAGCCCTGCGAATTTCGCTAGCAGTCGTATGAAATGGCAATTTATCCTGAGTAACTTTGGCTGACTAACTCTATCTCAATAACTATATTCAATCAACTTTAATTGAATAACTAACATTCCATTAAATCCTAATTCGATTTACTATGTTCAATTAACTTTATCTGGTTAACTCTTTATTTGAATAACAAATATTCGATAAATTCTAATTGAATAACTAATATTCAATTAACTCTACGGATTAACCCTAACTGATTAACTCTATCTGGTTAATACTTACTCTAATCGATTATTTCTAACTCTAATCGATTATTTCTAACTCTAATCGACTTCTCCTATTCGAATAACTCCTATTGGATAACGTTTATTCATTTACAAAAATTTACTTTTTGTAACGGTTCTTCACTTTATAAATGTTCTCTTTAATAATGTTACTTCACTTATACAAGTGTTGTGTACCCCTTCTGTTTAAAACTATCGGTGTTAAAAACCAATATCTCTTCTCTATATAAGTTCAGACTTATATATTTCATTTATCGAATGGTAAATATTTAATTTAATTTATAAACTGTTATTTATAAATTAATCTTTTCTATTTATCTGTTAAAACAGATTTCCATTTTCTATTCATCTTCTGAATATTCCTTTGCTTAATTCTATTTATTTAACAAATAAATATCTCATTTATAACATTCTATTTATTTTCTATAAATAAATATTTCCATTGAATCTATTTGTAAATGTTTTACAAATATTCCCTTTTAAATTCTATTTGTAAATGTTTTTACAAATATTTCTCCTTCTATTTGTTTGCACATAACTTCCTTTGTATTTGTGTTACAAATATATTTCCTTTATTCACACCCAATTCATATTTCATTCACATTGATTTTACTCAATTTATTCATTTCGATCCATTTAACTTACATAAGTAAATTTTAATTTCAATCATTCAAATTCCCATTAACTAGTTGCTAATTAACCGTTTTGCCTATTTCACCCTTTTTATTTGAATATAACTTGTTCAAATATATGTCAACTCAATTATAGACTAATCTAATTATATTTTCAACTCGAGTTATATATTCGATTTCGAATATAAATTCTCAATCTCTTCCACTTATCAAAAATCCAATTTCGATTCAAATTTCCTTTAACTAATTATTTTCCAATTTAGTTAATTCTATTTAACCATTTAAAATATGATTTTTGTTTTAAAAATCATTCCACTTACTTCACTGGAGTTCATATTTATTTTATAACTCAAGTCTATATTTTCCTCATGGCCATTCGGATTTTATTTACTTTAAAAATCCTTTTACTTATATATATATAAACCATTGTGGTTTTTAATGGTTTCTGGCGCTGCTTTTCTAAAAATTTGATTTTGACATAACTCAAAATCTATACGGCGAAATCTAGATTTTTCTCTTTCATTAGAAAACTATTGTTCAACCGGTCCCGACGATTCTTGTTTCATAGAATTCCGACTTCAATTGAGTTATGTATACTAAATTGAAGTTCGAATTGCCAACTTACGAACTGCCGCGCTACGACGAGCTCGTTTTAATTATATTTATAAATATAAACGTTTTAACATTGTTTATAATAAATTCAACTCCATTCTGATATATTTTTAATATATATCCAATCCATTTCACATAATATTCCCGATCTATTTCACTACTATTTGAAATTCTATATATTTACAATATTCAAATTCCATTTGAATTTCTTTATTCAAACTCTATATTTGAATTTCCTTCTATTCAATTTCTATTTGAATTTTCTTCTATTCAAATTCATTTGAATTCCTTATCTTCAAATTCTATTTGAAATCCTTTATCGTGAATTTCTATTTGAAATCCTTTATTCAAAACCCATTTCAAATCCCTTATTCAAATTCCATTTGAAATCCTTTGAATTCAATTTCTATTTAAATTCCTTTGTTCAATTTCAAATTTGAAATCCTTTGAATTTAAATTTTATTTTAACTCTTTTGAATTCAAATTCTATTTCGAACTTTATATTTTCTTGAATTCTAATATTCAACCTCCACTGGATATTCTCTTTGAAATTCTATTTAACCAAATTCCATTTGAATTCTAATATTCAAATCTCTATTTGATTTTTCTTTATTCAAATCCATTTGCATTCCATTGAATTCAAATTCCATTTCAATTTTTCTTATATAATTTCTATTTGAATTTTCTTCTATTCAAATCCTATTTAAATTTCTATGTTCAAATTCTATATTTGAATTCCCTTAATATTTGCAATATTCAAATTCCATTTGAATTCCTTTATTCAAACTCATTTGAATTCCTTTGAATTCAAATTCTATTTCACTTCTATTTGAATTACATATATATATATTCAAATTCCTTTATTTTACTTCTATTTGAAATCTATATTTCAATTCCCATTTCAAAATTCCTTTTGAAGTTATATAAATATATACATATATTTATATCTATCTCAAATTCCAAACATTTGAATTTTCAAACAGCTTGTTTCTTTCAAACAAATTTCCATCAAAACTTTTCTAAGGCAGCAATTCATCACTTAGAAACTCGGAAATGAACACTGGTGATGTTGCGACCATCATCAGAATTATTTCCCAGCTACTGAATGAGTGCAGTGCTATATTTCTTTCAAAATCCATTTAGAAAAATATTTTCCAAACTCCCAGGATTTTAAATTTTGAATTCTGGTTGGAATTCAATTTCAATTTATCTCATTTGTATATTTGATTTCATATACAAATTCCATTGGTTATATATATATAACTATTTCTGTTTTATAATCTAATTCGATTATAATCCTAACAATCAACTTAAATATTTAAAAACAATATCATGTCCAATCTTCTGTTCAAGTGTTTATAAACTCCTATCGACATCGTGGTGTCCCACGATTCGACCAAAATTTATAATCCACTCAACAGACTAGTCAACACAATATAAAACAGTTTTTATATCAAATAACAAGTACGCTCTCTCGTATATATATATATATATATATATATATATATATATATATATATACACTCAACTCATTCTAGGATACTACTGATCCTATCTCTAATGAGCACAATTCCACACAGCCTAGGTATTCTCTCAACCTAAGCTCTGATACCAACTGTAGTGACCCGAAAATCCGGTAGAATTTGAGCTGACCAAAAACACAAGTCCAACCCCAAATATCACGGAAATTCGAACCATTAATAGAAAGAAGTTAGAGGGTGAGGATAGATAAGATAGAAACTTAGAATAGAAGAAGAAGAAGAACACAACATCAGAGTAACACGAATCTCACAACGGAACGAATAACATATAATATATATAACATAACTTGAAATATACATCTGTACTTGAATATACATCAATATCAAAGTACATCACTTACAACACAGCAGAAATAACTATAGCTATATGATCCTGAAGCCTCCTGCTCCAAGCTCTTCCAGTATATCTGTAAATTCCCGACTACTTGACTGCCCGTACAAATTTAGGCACCCAAGAGTTTAGGGAAAACAACAAAGTAAACTCCGGGTCAGTCATGGGACTGGTATGAGTAAACAGTTTAAAACAGTTTCAGAAAACTAAATGATATCTCATAAGACCACGCCGTATAACACGGAACGGGTTTTTCCCTTATGAGAATCCAAACACTTGATTTATCTTTATATCAAAACTCTTTTGATATTATAATAATGTCTAAATCAAGTAGATAACAATCTAGTGGAACGCTTGCATCTCACGTTCCACATATATAATATATAATCAAAACCGCAAGCACGTATTGGGTAATGGATTTCCAACTATGACAAGGTATGGATCCACCTTCCGATCAGTGTACTCTAGGAACGACACACTGGAGTTCAACAAGAACATCTTGCAACTCAGCCACACATGACCGACCACTCATTTCGCTTGAGTGTATCGAATGTATATCACCAACGGTTGGGATCAGCAACCGTTCCCGTATATATATATGGGACAGCATTGATAGATTAAAGAAGCAAATGAATATTCTCTAGATAGGTGATTATACACCCTACTTCGGAGCGACCGACTTAGCCATGCTGCCTGCCCGATTTTTGTCATTTCCTGGTTGTTGAGGCCAGAGGTTACGCTGTATCATCACATCATATTCACTTCGAATGCCACTTTGTCAGATCCATCGAAAATCACTAATTGACGTCTACAACAGTACGTTACGTGTTAGCTAAAGAAGTGCCCTTCTCCGCTTCCACTCTTGGTACGGTTGAAGAAATCAATGTACGTGACCTTTCTGGAAATACTCTGTCAGACATTCATCCATACAAGTCATCCAGGAACAGGATGAACCGAAGGCACTATTTCTATTAATAGAAAAAGTCCTTGCACTCTACTCCGTCTTCGATTATCTTTATATAATCTGATTCGCACGCTACTGCCGATATGGAGTGGTTCTTCGGATAATAATCCAACCGGTCTCTCCATATTGACAACGATGGTCAAAACTTCGATAGTCTGTGATTTAACTATCGAATAAAAACAAGTGTTTCGATAGTCGATGATTTAACTATCGAATAAAACAAGTGTTTCGATAGTCGATGATTTAACTATCGAATAAAACAAGTGTTCATCCAAACATCCAACAATCACTGAACCTTTAATTAATATTCCATTAATTATATCTCTTCTCTATTTCTTATCAATATTTGTTAACCAAATATTTTCAATAACCATATTGGCCTTATATGTTATTTGGAAAACATTTCCATATATCGTCTTCCTTTATTTTCTATACTAGGAAATATTCATTATTCTATTTCCAAGCTTTGCACATATTTGGGTTAAAACAGATGTTGTGTAAAACATCGTTACGACAACCCAAATATAGTATTTAACTAATTCTTATTCCACATTGATCTTCGAGCCTGAATCTTGCTACTTATCGGTATATCATGAAATCAACCAAGTTGGGGTATAATTACCTCTCAGACCTTGACTGAATAACATTTAACGTCAAAACAGACAAGACTACTTACTCGAATAATCAATACCATACAACTGATTATTCACCTTCAAACACATATACATTTTCTCTTTCTATTCTACTAGATTTTATTCTTACCTTTTTGATTATACTATTCTATTTCTAAGTTCGTTTCCTTATCGACTTCTATATGATTTGATATGTTGATTTCTAACTATCAAATTATCTTAAAAATATTCTATCTCCTTAAATTCCCGGAAAAATTCGCCATAACCTCCTTTGTACCGGGAGCATCGGGAAATTTCAAATAGCTTTCCCGGTCCTTCTTATCTCAAAAAGAAAAAGAAAAAGCCAAGCGGCTTGCCGATACGGCACATAAAATCTCATATGGAAATTAAATACGTACCTTTTTGTCGGGCATTCTATTTATTTCACTTCTATACTTTATTCCATACCTGTCTCCTGTATGTCTATACCTGTCCAATCTATTTTAACTATACCAATCGTTTTAACTCAATTTGTTAATTAAATCTGTTAATTAACTTCTCAGTCTATTTCACCTTCATATTTGAACATGACATGTTCAAATATATTTTTAACTTGCATATTACACATTCTAATTATACTAATACTCTCGTTCCCTTATCGACTTCTCTATTCAAATTCCAATTCAAGTCTATTTGAATTTCTATATTCAAATCTATAGTTTAAAGTCCATTTGAATTTCTATATTCAAATCTATAGTTTAAAGTCCATTTGAATTTCTATATTCAAATCTATAGTTTAAAGTCTATTTGAATTTCTATATTCAAATCTATAGTTTAAAGTCTATTTGAATTTCATATTCAAATCTATAGTTTAAAGTCCATTTGAATTTGATTATTAAAATCTCTAATTCAATTCCTTATATTCAAAGTCCATTTGAATTCTCGGCATTATTTATAAACAACGTTTATAACTTCAATTCAAATCCCACCTTTCCATTTATAAACAACGTTTATAAATTCAATTCAAATCCCATCTTTTCATTTATAAACAACGTTTATACATTCGATTCAAATCCCATCTTTTCATTTATAAACAACGTTATAAATTCGATCACTTGTTTTATATACCTTCAAAACAAGTTAATATTTTCTATAGTTTTATTAAAATTCAAATTCTATTTATAAAAATAGAATTCACTTTTTAAATCTCAAATACTCTTTTCGATATTTTTATAAATCAATATTCAAGCCCCATTGATATTTTAAATAATCAAATCAACCAATTTTCAATCATTTGATTTTTTACACATCATATATGAATATATATGATATCAAACAAACAACAAACAGATAATATATTTTTGAGGAATCCAGTTGGATTCCTCCAACCTATTTTCCTGCATCCACAGATGTTAGCACATAAATAATACCTATCCTGCTTCGTGGCAGAATATCGCGGTATAAAGGTCATCCACTAATCATAGCGTGGGGCGTATAGGGTAATCATCCGCTATGGTACCGCGGGCATCCGCTAATGAAACTGCGGGAATCCAACCAATCATCAACCCAATATATATATATATATATCCTAAATAACTAATATATATTTTATATATGAATCAGAAAAATCCAAACAAGCAACAGAAATTATTTTTACTGAATAAAAATAAATTCTAAATAACAGGTGAGATTTACTCACAGGTATTTTTATTGCGAGTCATTCCGATTCTGATTTCTATTCCAATGCGTAGTTGACGGAAATATGAATTCAACTAATTCGTTTCGCCTAAATCTCCTAATCCATTCATTATTAGAATGCATGACTCCTTGTTAGCTCTCGGATTTTGAAAACCCGAACCAACCCCTTACCTATAACGAATAAGTTATCCCATTTTAAATTTCATATAACTTGAATCTTAAATTTAAAATTTACTAATTAAAAATGATTACCCTTTCAAACTGGAATCCTCTACTTGTCGCTGTCCACCCTGTAGGTTGAGTGCGAGCCAGTCAACGCCTCCGTGCACCACCGTCGCTTTAAACAATTCTGGTCATCGCAACTGTATCCTCCCTGAGTCGTGACCCTCTTCCAGTGCCTAAATCGAGATCGAGATCCCCCCCCCCATATATTTGAATCGTGTAAAACTTTAGCACCCTCACATCGCTCGCGAGATGAAGATCGACTTCCAGACACTCCAATTTCGACGACCAGAGCATCGCTAACCCCCCCCCCCCATCACAATCGCGATCCCCTCCTGACAGCCATCCTTCAACTCGAGCATCATGGAACCACGGTTTCCCTCCCAGAACCAGAAGCGCACTCATTTACCCCTTCTCGAATTGATTTCGATCTGAAAGAAATGAGGGAAAGAACGGTTTCCTTATAAAGTAAAGTCGTGGGTTTAAAAGAGGGCACGGGTGGGTTTTGATTTGTGGTAATTAAGGAAGGCACGGGTTTGTTTCTGATTGTGGTTATAACGAGAGCACAGTGTGTTTTGTCCCGGTCCACACAAATAAAAGGGTTTATATTTTATTTAGAATTAAACCAGTCCCCTTTAATTAAAATTATCACATTGATTTTAACTCCTATTTGAACCCAACGACTATCAATTCTAGGGTAATACCACTGCTCTGAACACACTGAGATAGGTCACGAAGTCCAATTCGATCATATGGAGAAGGTATTAACTTAAATCCTATATAAATTAAATTCCAGAACAATTAATTCCCTCGACAATAAATTAATGTTATCGTTATTATTCAGTTTTGAATTTCTATTGATTATCTGAATCAATTTCAGTATATTCTGAACTCTTGAATTCAATTAACTTCGTGTTTCGAAAATTATATAAATTCAAAGTAAATCATATTTCGGCTTTTAAATCGATAATCAAATATAAAATTTCTTTTATATTTTTATTTCAATATTTAAACCTCATTAAATATTCTAAATTTACCGACGAAATATCCGGGTCATTACAGTTTGGGTGAAAGACGATTGTTAATGAACGCCTATGACACGAGGTTAGACGTGTTTGTGGTGTAAAACTGCCCGGAACCGCCCGGCAAATCCAGCAACCACAAGCGGACGTCTAATGTGAGAGGTCAATGGCAAGAACTAGAGGCGTAACGGTTTATGACACGAAGTTAGGCGCGTTTGTGGTGTAAGACTGCCCGGAACCGCCTGGCAAATCCAGCAGCCACGAACGGACGTCTAATGTGAGAGGTCATACATCGTTACGACATTATAAATAAATTAAGAAATACTAACCATAGTAAGACATGTGGGTGACATGGGTATGGTTAGAGGGTTAAGTGGGTGATGTAATAAAGCATACCTAATGTGGACTTAACCGTTGTGAGACATGTGATGTAAGACATAACCAAGGAAGACTTAACTGTAGTAAAACATGTGTAAGACATGGAAACTGTAATAAAAAGGGGGTTAAGTGGGACACGTGTGACATGTGAAATAGCATTTAGATATGCTTAACCAAATGGGACCCGTAACGGTATCATAAATTAATTGAATTGGGTAAAGTTTAAGTAACGGGTTAAGTAAAAGGAAGGGTTAAGTCAAATCTAAAATTAATGACACAGTAATGGGGGAATGATAATTACCTATTATAAACTTGAGTTGCGGTGATGTAAAATTAAATAATAGGCAAACTTGTCATAGGGACAAGGGAAGGTTATGACTTAAGATGTAATACAAGACTTGAAGGGTGGGACGACTTATACTATGAAATAAGTCAAATCTAAAAGTAATGACAAGAAATGGGGAATGATAAATAACCTATTATGAATAAACTTGAATAAGGCAAGAAAGGATAATAGGTGGAAATTATAACTTATGGGACAAGACAAGTTACAGGAAATGATAAGGAAGACGAGATAACTTATATGTAAAGATATACTTTAATTAAGTGGTTGGGAAAGGGGAAATGTGAAATTAAAAATGATATAAGTTATATGAGTCGAAAAGAAGTAAATTAGAATCATATATGTTGGTTGGGTTGAGTAATTCTCTAGGTGTCAGTCTGATGTTGATTTCGGTCTTTGGGGCTGGTGTTTAGAAGGTTATTCTCCTAATCAGTATGTATGTGGGATAAGGCGTACTTAACTATGAATTAAGTATAACATGTTGTTGTAACCCAAAAAGGGAATAATTTATGAAATTGGAAAATAACATGTTGTGGGTGTGTTAATGGACTTAAGTTGGTTAAGTATAAATTAAATTAATAAGCAAGGGTAACCTGGTGAATACGAAAAAAAAGGAAGCTAATGTGAATAACCAAGTTAAATGAGAAAGTTGACCAGGTGGCACAAGCGTGAAACAAATGGTTAGACTTAGGGTTTAATGACATATAAAACTAAGGCGCTTGAAGCAGTCCGTAAGTTATTGGATGAATAACCCAACGCGGTAGATCATGATGGTGTCATAAGGCACGAGGAGAGCCCACGTCCGCTATTCTGGCAGCTCCAACAGACCAGAAGGGGAAGCACGCAGCTTCCTGAGACGTTAAAGGTGCTCTTGGTAGTCCTCTGTAGTGGTTTAGCTTCGGGCTAGGATTGCAGAGGTTGGGTCTGCGCAAAACTACTAGGTGGGTGGGCCTTGACTGCACAAGTAGGGGGCAGTTAGAATGCTATACGCGGTGGCATTAAGGGTGGTTCAGCGATTGCGTCAGGCGGAGGTGGAGGGTCAAGACCAAACGATAGCAAGATCGTCGGACGCCTGTCACCAGCAGCCTAAGGAATGCGAAAAGACAAGAGCTAACCCTTAGAGATCGTTAACCTTTGCTATCAAGGGACGGGTGCGGGGAGACCCCACATGGATGTTTAGATTGTTTGCTTGTTAGGGGTGGTCGCTTAGCTCGTGTGGTCTTTACTAGTTGAGGGAGGGGCTGAGGTGGGGCCATAGCCACCATAGAAAAACCAGACCCGAGGGATATCTGTACATTGGACACTCTTAGAGGCGGGCCCGTACAGATATAGAAAAGCTCCCGACCGAGTTCCGTGTTTTCTGGAGTAGCTCTGCCATGGAACTTGGGTGCACAAGTAGAGGTTATGTGCAGTTGAAACATCGGGTATGATTGATGATATGTACGTGGGAAAGTCTAGGTACAACCATATCTGCTCTGGGTGGTGTATCGTAGACTAGAGGGCATTATTCGGTGATGGAACCAAACTCGATCGAATAATTCGAGGATAGCAGTCAGTACGCTTATGTAGCACAGCGATAGTGGTTCTATGCGGATGTAGCATTGTACGGCATAGGATGGGGGACTACGCATATTACTGTGGCGATACGGAGGAGACTGTGCGAGTGGGGTATCACGGGGTGTACCTCAGTTTGGGGGTAGCTACATATACGCTATATTAGGTTAATCTACTAGGGGGTAGATGGGTGTGACGTGTGTGTAAGCTTTGAGTGCTAATAGCACGTATAACCTAATAAATAAGAAAGTGTAATTGAACGGTATATGTAGGATTATTCAAGAAGTGTAGTTTAAATTCATTCACACAGAACTTATGTTCTGACCCCCTTCTCATAACATTCGCAGGTTAGACAGAGACTTATAGCTTTGGGAATACTGATTTAGCAGTATTGTGATTAAGGTAAAGCTATGTTTTAAAATATATTATATTTTATTCCTTCCGCTGTGAGGTGTTTTTCCGTACTCTGACATATCTCTTTTCTTTGTCTTTTCTGTAGGATACCAAAGCAACCAACTCGGGTCTCAATGGATTGAATTTTGAAAAAAAATTGGTCTGTCGGAATCCGGCTTGTTATAACCCATGCGGTTTTGATTGTATAACTAGTATGGCGACATAGTATATGGTAGCTATGCCGTCTATGATTGATACATTATGATTGAAATGTTTTTGAAACGTATATACACTAATAATAATATCAAATCCGTTTTATCGTATCAAGCATATTTTGACCATTATAAGGTAAAACTCTATCCTCCAGTTTGCGTTGCATTGTGTGATGGGACTTGAGTCTTATAATGGTTTCATTTTTCTAAAAAGTATTGCGTTGTTTAACGATTCACTTTATGTATGCACAGGCAATCCAATGGAGTATACCTGTTCCGCATTAGCGGCGTGGTCATGTGATTAGCCTTATTATCAAATAGGTTAAACAAGATTTCTCATACCAGTCCCATGACTGACTCGTAGTTTGTTTCACTTTGCATACTCGGGTGCCCTCTTTTCCACACAGGCAGCCTTGTATACAGGTTTAGCAAATTCATTCTGGATAGCTGTGGAGCTGAAGATGGATATTATCATTCCTATTTTGCTGTTCAGACTTCACTTAGTATATTATGTTTTTATTATGTTGCAGACATTTTATATTAAGCTGAAACTGTATTCTATGCTAAGTATGATCCTATTATTCTATGTAACTCTGATGATGTATTATTTCCAATGTAATTTGATGAACATTGTCTGCTGTAATTCTCTATTTCTGTTCTGTTGTTACTGTTATGTGTCATATTCCAATGATTATCCTTGCTTTCGTGCTGCGGGAGTTTGGGGTCATCACAGTTACTGCATTCTCGGTCATTTCCCAAATTTGATAGTTTAAATTATCACATTTCCATTTCAATCTAACTAAAGATTCATTAAAACTCCACTTAGTTTTAATCTTCCTAAAAATCAATATTAATAATTAGTTAACTTTGGGAAATCAAACATGTCGCATCGACAATCTACACTGTACCATTGATTTCTGCCGATATATAACCGATAAGCTCGTACGTCTCAGAGAAGGGTGTTAAGCAAGAGAATAAATTATCCGCCATCAAACGATATATATTTAGCAGAGATCAACAATACATTTCGAAATACAATGTTAAACATGCAATCCTGTCTTTAACTGGGTTAAAGAACCAATGTCACTTAAAACACAGTTCACGATAAATCCAAAATCACATTCCATTAATAATGGAATCTTCACAGAAAATAGATCAATATATAATCAATATCAATTTCCATATCCGACTAATAATATAAATGGAATAACGACAAAGCCTTTTAAATTCCATATATATTAACAGTCTCCTCCACAGAAGCTCACTCCGATTATTATCGAATCGAATTCCATTCCATTCCAATCCAATTTATTGTATTAAGTTGGAAAACTTTTCTTTGGAAAATTCCTTTGAATCTTAATAAAAAGATTTATAAATTCCAAATCACATTTCATGGTTAATTGGGTTAAAGAAGGAATGTCATTAAAAACACAGTTCACAGTAAACCCAATTCACATTCCATTCTATTCCAGTTACTAAATATAACTGGAAACTCTAATAATCTTAATTAAAAGATTTATTCTTTTCACATGGGCTTTAGGAACAGTGTTATTTAAGACACCACTCACGACAAACCCAAAATCTAATTCTTTTATTCAATTCCAATTAAATATTAATTAATTGGAAAACTTCACTAAATCTTAATTAAAATATTTGTTCTTATCTCAACTTGGTTTAAGAACAGTGGTATTTAAGACACCATTCACGACAAACCCAAAATCCAATTTTATACCAAATACAAGACTCTGAATAGAAATTATATCGGCTTATATTCAATATCTACTTCTGAAACCATCAAATATCGTATTGGAAATAACGATATAAATATATCTTCCAAATTTCCATAACAATATCTGTATAATCATGGAATCCAGTATGGAAATATTCCAAAGATTATTTCCATTCCAAATCCATTCCAATTTGTTCGTTGGAAATTTCTGGTTATATCAAAACCATTCACAATCCAATTTATTTAAAAAAAAATTGGATTTCAAATCTAGTTAATAACTAGTTCATTTTGATAAAAATATATTTTTATCATTACAAACGTGAAATTTTTCATACAAATTCTTTCCAAATCATTTATTATGATTTTACACAAATTACTAATATTTTTAATAATTTTACCAAGGCCCATACAGTCGGTTTCCAATAATGGCCACCGAACTGCACTTACAACGACCTTTTCGAAATTTGATTTGGACATAATTCCAAATCCAACCATTAGACATCAAATCTCTTATATTCGTTGGAAAGCTCTTCTCGATACGAACCTAACGGTTTCAGTTTTAGGAGAATCTGACGGTCGGATCTCCCATAATGTCAATTCGAACTCAATGGTCGAAATTCATGAACGGTCGCGGCGTGTTTTATTCATGCCATTAATATATATATATATATATATTATATATTTCGTCGATTTCCATTTAAAACATATTTTATAAATCGTTTATAAATTCATTTTAAAATGATTCTAACTTCATTTTCAATTTTAAATCAAAATTGAATACTCCTTATCATTATAATATATAAATGATAATATTTTCAAAATATCATATTTTGAAATAATTTCCTTTTCGATATTCATTATAAAAATGAATAAAATCGATTAAATATCGTTGCGTAAAATGGCGCATCTCTAATCAACACGGGTTCATATATTTCAATATTTTCATGTCCATCCCAAATCGGACATTAAAATCACATTTTAATCCTTTATGGAATATTATTTTAAAATATTCGTTACTTAAAATGTCTCCTTATTTTAAAATATTCGTTCTATCTGAATTGGAATTAGACACAGTCAATTACCGTGTAATGTAATTTATATGGATTTCATACACACATGTATACAACTACAATGACAAACCATCAACCCTCATTCAGAGTGCACTACACAACTGCATAAGCGTTAAATATAAATAATTAACGCTTACAATAGTCTGTCAACCCATCGATTGACATACAACTAAACAATTGGGATTAGTGTACGTCAAATATCGTCCCAATACCCGTGTGGGGTTTCAACCATCAAATTATCATTATTATTTGTGCACTTAGGCGATGTGTAAAAATTATCGTCCCAATCAATATCATAAAAATCGACGAGCATAAACAAGTCGTTCGACTTGTAAATGGATGTGTAAACTTATTTTTAACTACCCAATAATTATTTTATTTATTGCAGTTATAAGCTAAAAATAATATTTTCAACTAACTACATTTTTCTAACACTTTTTAGAAAATTTCGGCAGCATAGCGACACGATACTAGAACCAGAATAAGTCTAGCCTTATCCCTTGCCTAATACTGGCTCGCGCCATCACACCAACCAATTCACATCCAAATTAAATCCAGTTTTACAATCACAATTAAATCACGCAGAATATCCAAATAAATAAATAATCAACTACGCCAATGCCATTTACGGCACCATAAGTGGCTATTCACGGAGTATGGAATCCGTGTGTCGGTAATATCCATACTTCCCTTTCAATTTATGTGATTGTACCAATTCGAGTGTTGAACTCCATATAATTCAAATCGCATAACATGGTTTGTGCAATAAATAGTGTCGAGGGCTTCTAAGCCCCGTCTGCATCCAAAAATATTTTTAATTGTAAAATAAATAGAGTGAGAAGGAGTTCTCACCTTTGGTTTCCACTCCGTCATTCTTTATTGGATGGTTTGGAATCTATTCGCTTCCAGTCGGTTCCATCACAATCTATTTCACGCGGTTCATATTAAAAACCACATTTTTAAATAACGATATTCATAAATAAAAATCACATTTTTGTTATTGTTCTATATATATATAAATCACATTTTTATCACAAAGTCATTTATATAAAAATTATATTTTTATCACAAAGTCATTTATATAAAAATTACCTTTTTATATATTCTATTTCACTATAAAAATCATGTTTTTATAACTATGTTATTATATTGAATATTCAATTATTTAAACAATGCTTTATACTTTTAAAAATCATATTTTTATATTTTTAAAAATGTGCTATTTTTATATTTTTTAAAACATGTATATTTATGTTTTTAAGTCATGCTATTTTTATATTTTCAAAACAATGTATATTTATATTTTTAAATCATGCTATTTCTATATTATTAAAACAATGTATATTTAAATTTTTTAATCGTGTTATTTTTGTGTTTTTAAAACAATGTATATTTATATTTTTAAAAACAAAGTTGTATATTTTTTTCTAAAAACAATGCTATATACAAATTTAAAAACAATGTTATATACAAATTTAAAAACAATGCTTATATATTTAAAAATAATGCTTATATATTTTAATTTAAAAACAATTCTTTTATAAATTTAATTACATAAAAACTCACTGCATCTTCTTCACTATTAATTGTCTGGAATGTAGTGTTCACTGATATGAGCACGAGGCAACCAAAATCGCTGATTTTCATCGTTGTTTGACAAAGTTACAATGATTTATACATTGGATAATTAAAAATGTAAATTAATTAATTTAACTACATTGATTAGCCAACAAGTCAGGGTCACATCTTCTTCATCGTACTAACACCTTCAGGAAGAAAAATCGAACCATGCTAAAATTGAACTTCCTCCACCGCACTCACCTATAGACGATAGGACCTCAATCGGAGAGCCCCACCGGGAAGCCGCTGACCTCGCCTCCCTGCGGCCGCTGTCAGGAGGAACTCGATGCCCCGGTCCTTTCCGGAAAATGCCTCGAACTCGCAGCCTTTGAGGCGGAAATCTGAGAAATCCAGGCAACACCACATGATCATCACCGTTGACTCAAAAGCTCTCACTTTGTTGATCGATTTTGCTTTAGAAAAATTCAAAATTTACTGAGTGGATTTTGTGAACGAAGGGGGGAGAGAATCAAGCGGTATCGGCCGCTGAATTAGTTTGGAATGGCGGCCCCTTATTTAGAAACTAGGGTTCTGAAATTTATGGCCTATATATATATATTATTTAAATAATATTTTATTCCAATTTTACTTGTTTAACGTTCAAACTCCAAACGAAGCCTAACGACTATCGCCTTAGCTAATTACCCTCGTTTCAGACACAATGGAATATGTTTCACAAGCCAATTTTACTGTTTCGATCAGTTTTCATTAAAATTAAAATATAAATCAATATATATTGAATTTGAACGTTCATTTTAATTTACCGGGGACACATACTAACTCCAAAAATTCTACAAAAATAAATCTAGCTATGTTCTGACGATACGGTCCTAACAAAACCAATTTCGTCGAATTTGGAGACCGTTTGAAAAATGGCCAATTTCTGGTCGATCCAATTCAACTAAATTTGACAAAACATATTTATATTTATTGTGCTCACATATTAATTCCAAAAATTATGAAAATTGGAATCTAGAAATAATTTGATATTCCGGATCCAACCATAGTGGTTTCGTCGAAAACGGAGGTCATTTGCAAAATGGCTATTTCTAAGGCCATATATATATATATTAAAATATATATAAATTCCCTAGCAACTATTATGAATTTTAAACTGCACATAACTATCAATTCTTGTTATGAAATCTGGATTTTTCACATTTGTTAGAAAAATATAATTAAACAGATTCAAATATTTTTGATTTTACTGAAATCCGATTTATTTTGAATCATGTACATTCAATTGAAATTTAAAATCGAATTTTCAAACTCCGCGCTATTTCAGGCTCGTTTTATAATTAAAATAAATTTATACTTTCTAACTTCGATTTAAATAAATTTTTAATTGTTATTATTCAAAATAAATCATTTTAAATATTCAGAATCCATGAAAATATCTAAAATAAAAATTTTAAATTGGTTTGAAAATCCGGTTTGTTACAATCTCCCCCACTTAAATCTTTTCGTCCTCGAAAAGGAACGAAGCTAGAAGTTGTTTAACTAATCAACTCAACTTTCATTTTGGCTTTCATTCTTCAACTTTTCAGTTTCTAAGAATTTTCTAATTTTTCAAGAATTTGGCTAACACCCTAAATTTTCGAAAATTTTCGCCATAACCTCCTTTGTATGGGTTGATATTTAAAACCGCAATCAGCCTCACAAGGCCCTCATCATCCAAAAAGAAAAAGAAAAAGCCAAGCGGTTGGCCAATCAGCTCATAAAATCATCAAAACCCAAGAGATACAGTAAATATGTACCTATTTGTCGGGCACACAATTTTATTCCTCTTCTTAGCTTCCTTGCTATGACATGTTCATATATATATATATATATATATATATATATATATATATATATATGTACATGTATGAAATTTCAATCAAATTTCAATTCAGTTCAATATTTTGATTCGATTTGGCTAAATTTGCCTTACATTGTCTTATTGGTTTAATTAATTATCATTCCAAATTTTTTTATTAATCAGACTAATAATCAAACAACACAACTAGCAATCGATTAGTTGGTTAACGTTTCAAATTCAATTTTTTTTATATACTCAAAAATCATGTTTTCGATGCCAATTCACAGCAAATAACCTTATCTATGTTTTGGTTCTCACACCAGTCAATTGGAAATATATAGACATCTCACTTTCGAAACTCAAACATAAATACTGATGATGGAGCTCCATCATCAGAATTGTCTTTGGGCGACTAGAGTGTGATTCTATATCTATCCAGTATATTTGAGACTTCGAATACACGCTAGCTAGGCATATATGCAAAATCTTCATATACTTGATTTTCCAAGTTTAATTTAAAATAAAATATTCAAATACGTATAATTAATATAAAATTTTAAAACTAAATTTGCTTTTTAAAATAACAATCTTTGAGACTCATTCTAGGATATTACTGATCCCATCTCTAACGAGTCATTCTCATTCGATATTACTAACCCATTCTCTGATGAACTCTTTCGTTTGGCTCTAATGTATCTTGTTCTCGAGCTTTGTAAACGAAAGCTCTGATACCAACTGAAGCGACTCAAACTCGCCCTTACGGGAAAGCCCGGATTGAGTTGAGAACACGAAAAATCGGAACACAAACCGAAGAACATTTCATTGCTATTACAAAAATTACATCAGAGTACAAGAATATAATAGAGTATGAATAAATAATATACATCAGAAAATATCAGAGATTTAAAATTACAACGCAGCGGAAAATAATACATAACACAACTATAAGAAATATACGGATATAAAGCATTCCGAATACAGCTCCAGCTATAAACCAGGGTCCTATGAAATAAATCTGCAAAACCAAATCTAACTAGCTTCCCGTGTGGAAAATAGGGGCACTCAGAGTTTAGGTTAAAACAATAAACTCTAGGTCAATCATGTGACTAGTGTGAGAACTAAAACAGTTATTTAAAACTTTACTTTAAAATCAGGTAAATCAAGGAACCATGCCGCATAACACGGAACGGATTTACCCCCATGAATACCAGTGCATAAAACAAACAGCATAATGCTTTTTGGAAAAATGAAGCTATTATATGACTCAGGTCCCATCACACAATGGAACGTAAGCCGGAGGATAGAGTTTTATCTTATAATAGCCAAACATGCTTGGTAGTTTAAAACAAATCATTTGATGCTATTATAAGTGCATAGTGTGTAAAACAACTTCAAATATAAATGTATCAATCATAGACGGTATGGGTACCATATATCAAGTCGTCATACTAAGCTCTGCATTCAAAACCGAAATGTCACGTATTGGAAATTGGATTTCCGTCTGTGAACCAAGGCAAGGGATCATCCTTACCGAATTCGAGATACTCTAGCCTATGCCTCATGCTTAGAGCTCAAGTGCGCCTTGGAGCATCAGGGCCGGTCTGCACTAAGTGGATTAAAAATCCCTGAACAATACGTTTCCCCGCCCTATGGGGCGTAAATCTGGTCAGTATGTCAACCATGTCATCCATCATCCCCGTAGTGACCGATATATCCGAGGTGCCTCGTTATCCATCAAATAATATAATATGCAACATCCACATGAGTAAAATGTCTGGGCTCCATACCATGACACCACTACTAAGTAGAAGGAAACACGTCCTCCCTGAGGTCCTTTCCCGTTTCTAGTTCACACCGGGGTGTGAGGCTCGCGAATTAACGCTATACACAAAGTTATGCTATTTAAAGCCGTGATTTGATCATCAACCACAAGGCCCTGCTTTTCAACAAAAGCCTTGATCACATGCCACTCAACATGCCACACTGTCACTCCATACCGTACCAGTGATATATAACCTCTGAGCTCGTACGTCTCAGAGAAGGGTGTTAAGCAAGAGAATAAATTCTACGCCACCAAACAGATATATATATTTAGCAGAGATCAACGAATATAGTATAAAGGAATACAATGTCAGACATAGTATCCAGAGGCACCTTATTCTGAAACCCATATGTCCAATACAGGAGAGAGGTCCTCGCATATCCGGTTGATCTCCAAGTACGTCTGGACGATCACCACTTATTACCTTGTCTTGCGATGCCTTCCAATCAAGACATTAGTAATCATCCAAACGATGTGAATATCTCCGGTCCTCACCTACCATCTTCATCGTCGACTTATCTTCGTATCAATAATTTAGAATGGGATTAACCTGTCTTTTCGAATAACTCGCGTATTTTATAAACAAGTGCTATAAAAACACAACATACTCCTCATTCCAATCCAGAACATTCTTTTATTCAAATATTCACATCATTAGGGAAAGGTTCCCATTAATTTTATCAAAGATAAACTCTTTAAATTTATTCTTTAATCTTCCTTTGGATATCAATTAAAACTAAATTAAGGTTTATCCAAACTAGTCGGGATTAGCGCACCTTACCGAAGTAATCATTTGTTTCATTTCCCAATCCCAACCTATTCATCCTATGGAGTAAAACTGGTAATACTCCATATCTAACACCATGGTATTATCGGTAATTTAATTACCATTTCACGTTCAATTCTAATTAAAGATTTAACTATTGCCTGGAGTAAAACTGGGAGTAATCCATTCTCGATCATTTCGCAAATTTGATAATTTAATTTATCACATTTGCATTTCAATCTAATTAAAGATTCATTAAAACTCCACTTAGTTTTAATCTTCCCTGAAATCAATATTAATGATCAATTAACTTTGGGAAATCAAACATGTTGGATCAACAATCTACACCGTACCATTGATTTCTGCCGATATATGACCTCTAAGCTCGTACGTCTCAGAGAAGGGTGTTAAGCAAGAGAATAAGTTCTCCTCCACCAAACATATATATATTTAGCAGAGATAAACAATACAATTCGAAATACAATGTTAGACATGTAATCCTGCCTTTAACTGGGTTAAAGAACCAATGTCCACAGTTTACGATAAACCCAAAATAACATTCCATTAATAATGGAATCTTCATGGAAAACAGATCAATATATAATCGATATCAATTTCCGTATCCGACTAATAATATAAATGGAATACTGACAAAGCCTTTTAAATTCCATATATATTAACAGACTTCCTCCACAGAATATCACTTCGATTATTATCGAATTGAACTCCATTCCATTCCATTCCATTGTATTAAATTGGAAAGCTTTTCTTTGGAAAATTCCTTTAAATCTTGATAAAAAGATTTATAAATTCCAAATCATATTTCATGGTTAATTAGGTTAAAGAACGAATGTCATTAAAACATAGTTTGCAATAAATCCAATTCACATTCCATTCTATTCTAGTTATTAAGTAACTGGAAACTCTAATAATCTTAATTAAAAGATTTATTCTTTTCACACAGGGTTTAAGAACAGTGTTATTTAAGACACCACTCACGACAAACCCAAAATCCAATTCTTTTATTCAATTCCAATTAAATATTAATTAATTGGAAAACTTCACTGAATCTTAATTAAAATATTTATTCTTATCTCAACTGGGTTTAAGAACAGTGTTATTAAGACACCGTTCACGACAAACCCATTATCCAATTTAATATTAAATACAAGACTCTGAATAGAAATTATATCGGCTTATATTC
Organism: Allium sativum; assembly: GCA_030737875.1. NCBI lineage: Eukaryota > Viridiplantae > Streptophyta > Magnoliopsida > Asparagales > Amaryllidaceae > Allium > Allium sativum. Next base: position 91,263,085 of record CM060920.1, read on the forward strand.
AATATCTAATTCTGAAACCATCAAATATCGTATTGGAAATAACGATATAAATATATCTTCCAAATTTCCATAACAATATCCGTATAATTGTGGAATCTTCTGGTTATATCAAAACCATTCACCAATCCGATTTATTTTATTTAAAAATTATTAGATTTCAAATCTAGTTAATAACTAGTTCATTTTGATTAAAAAAATATTTTTATCATTACAAACGTGGATTTTTTTCATCCAAATTCTTTCCAAATCATTTATTATGGTTTTACACAAATTATTAATATTTTTAATAATTTTATCAAGGCCCATACAGTCGGTTTCCAATAACGGCCACCGAACTGCACTTACAACGACCTTTTCCAAATTTGATTTGGACATAATTCCAAATCCAACCACTAGATTTCAAATCTCTTATATTCGTTGGAAATCACTTCTCGATACAAACCCAAGGTTCTGATTTTAAGAAAATCCGACAATCGGATCTCCTGTAATGTCAATTCGAAATCAACGGTCGAAATTCGCGAACGGTCGCGGCACGGCGCGTTCTATTCAGGCCATTAACATATATATATATATATATATATATATATATATATATATATCATTGATTTCCATCTAAAACAGATTTTATAAATCGTTTATAAATTCGTTTTAAAAAGATTCTAACTTCATTTTCAAATTTAAATCAAAATTGAATACTCCTTATCATTATAATGTACAAATGATAATATTTTCAAAATATCATATTTTGAAATCATTTCCTTTTCGATATTCATTATAAAAATGAATAAAATCGATATAAATATCGTTCGCGTCAAAATGGCGCATCTCTAATCAACACGGCTTCATATATTTCAATATTTTCGTGTCCATCCCAAATCGGACATTAAAATCACATTTTAATCCTTTATCGAATATTATTTTAAAATAATCATTATTTTAAAATATTTCCTTATTTTAAAATATTCGTTCTACCTGAATTGGAATCAGACATAGTCAATTACCATATAATGTTATTTATATGGATTTCATACACACATGTATACAACAACAATGATAAACCATCAACCATTATCCAGAGTGCATTACACAACCGCATAAGCGTTAAGTATAAATAATTAATGCTTACAACAGTATGTCAGCCCATCGATTGACATACAACTAAACAATTGGGATTAGTGTACATCAAATATCATCCCAATACCTGTATGGGGTTTCAACCATCAAATAATTATTATTATTTGTGCACTTGGGCGATGTGTAAAAATTATCTTCCCAGTCGATATCTTAAAAATCGACGAGCATAAACAAGTCGTCCGACTTGTAAATGGATATGCAAACTTATTTTTAACTACCCAATAATTATTTTATTTATTGCAGTTATAAGCTAAAAATAATATTTTCAATTAACTAAATTTTTCTAACACTTTTTTGAAAATTTCGGCAGCATAACGGCATGATACTAGAACCGGAATAAGGTCTAGCCTTATCCATCGCCTAGTACTGGCTCGCGCCATCACACCAACCAATTCACATCCAAATCAAATCCAATTTTACAATCACAATCGAATCACGTAGAATATCCAAATAAATTAATACTCAACTACCCCAATGCCATTTACGGCACCATAAGTGGATATTCGCAGAGTATTGAATCCGTGTGTCGGTAATATCCACACATCGCTTTCAATTTATGTGATTGTGCGAATTCGAGTGTTGAATTCCATATAATTCAAATCACATAATATGGTTTGTGCAATAAATAGTGTCGGGAGCTTCTATGCCCTGTTTGCATCCAAAAATATTTTTAATTGTAAAATAAATTGAGTGAGAAGGAGTTTTCACCTTTGATTTCCACTCCATCATTCTTTATAGAACAGTTTGGATTTTGTTCGCTTCCAGTCGGTTCCATCGCAATCTGTTTCACGCGGTTTATATTAAAAACCACATTTTTAAACAATGATATTTATAAATAAAAATCAAATTTTTATTATTGTTCTATCTATATAAAAATCACATTTTTATCACAAAGTCGTTTATATAAAAATTACATTTTTATCACAAAGTCATTTATATAAAAATTACCTTTTTATATATTCTATTTCACTATAAAAATCATGTTATATAACTATGTTATTATATCGAATATTCACATTTTTAAACAATGCCTTATACTTTTAAAAATCATATTTTTATATTTTTAAAACCATGCTATTTTTATATTTTTAAAAACAATGTATATTTTTATTTTTAAATCATGCTATTTTTATATTCCTAAAACAATGCATATTTATATTTTTAACTCATGCAATTTTTATATTTTTAAAACAATGTATATTTATATATTTAAATCATGCTATTTTTATATTTTAAAAACAGCGTATATTTATATTTTTAAAAACAAAGTTGTATACTTTTTAAATAAAAACAATGCAATATACATATTTAAAAACATTGCTATATACAAATTTAAAAACAATGCTTATATATAAACGTAAAAACAATGCTTATATATTTAAAAATAATGCTTATATATTTAAATTTAAAAACAATGCTTTTATAAATTTAATTACTTAAAAACTCACTGCGTCTTCATCACTATTAATTGTCTGGAATGTAGTGCTCACTGATACGAGTAGGAGGCAAATGAAATCATTGATTTTCATCGATGTTTGACAAAGTTACAACGATTTATACATTGGATAATAAAAAACGAAAATTAATTCATTTAATTACATTGACTTGCCAACAAATCAGGGTTGCATCTTCTTCATCGCGTTTACACCTTCTGCACTCCTCTATAGACGACTTGACCTCGATCGGAGAGCCCCACCGGGAAGCCGTTGACCTCGCCTCCCTGCGACTGCTGAGACGACCCGAACTTCCCCGTGAAAGAAGGCCCGGATTGCTTTGAGGACAAGACGAATCATAACACAAACAGAAGAACATTTCATTGCATATTACAACAATTTCATCAGAATACAAGAATATACAGAGTATGAATTACATATTTACTAAATATCAGAGATTTAATTACATTACATAGCAGTAGAAAAATAATACAATACAAAACTGAAAGAGATAAACGGATACAGAGCTTTCCGAATATCGTTCCAGCTGTAAACCAGGATCCTGCGAACATAAATCTGAAAAACCAACACGACTAGTTGCCCGTGGAAAATAAGGGCACCCAGAGTTTAGGCTAAAACAATAAACTCCGGGTCAGTCATGTGACTGGTGTGAGAACTAAAACAGTTATTTAAAACTTTACTTTAAAATTTGGTAAATCAAGGGACCACGTCATATAACACGGAACGGGTTTCCTCCCAAGAATACCAGTGCATATAACAAAACAGCGCAATGCTTTTTGGAAAAATGAAGCTATTATAAGACCTAGGTCCTATCACACAATGCAAAGAAAGCCGGGGGATAGGGTTTTACCTTATAATAGCCAAACATGCTTGGTACGTTAAAACAAATCATTTGATACTATTATAAGTGCATAGTGTATAAAACAACTTCAAATACAAATGTATCAATCCTAAACGGCATGGGTACCATATATCATGTCGCAATACTGGGCTCTACAATCAAAACTGCAATTTTCACGTATTGGAAGTTGGATTTCCATCTGTGAACCAAGGCAAGGGATCGTCCTTACCACTTTGAGACGCTCTAGCCCGTGTCTCAAGATCAAAACGCATCGACCCTTGGAGCGACAGGGCCGGTCCACTCAATGTGGATTAAAATGCCTGAACACTGCGTTTCCCTACCCTATGGGGCGTAAATGAGCCAAATGACTCTATCAGCCCCAGATTGACCGATATAACTGAGGCGCCTCGCCATCCATCATCCACATAAGTAAAATGTCAGGGCGTGCAAAATGCTGACACCACTCCTAGCTAGAAGGAAACGCATGCCCTCCCTGAGGTCCTCTCCCGTTTCTGGTTCACACCGGTGTGTGAGGCTCGCGAATTAACGCTACACAAAGGTACGCCACAAAGGTTGTTCTTTGATCATCAACCACAAGACTTTGCTTTTCAACAGAAGCCTTGATCATTTACATCTTAGCATGCCACACAGGCAATACACGCTATCCAACCGATGTATATCAATCACACAGAATGAAATTCGATGTCAGACACACATCCATTTACAAGTACGTTCTGGGTCTGAACGAAACCGGAGGCACCTTATCCCTCCCCCATATGTCCAATACAGGGGAGAGGCCCTTGCATATCCGTCGATCTCCAAGTACATATGGACGATCACCACTTATTACCTCGTCTTGGGTGTACAGCCCAATCAAGACATCGGTAATCATCCAAACGATGTGAAGGCCTTCGGTCTTCAACCACTGTCTTCATCCTTTACACATCGTCTAATAGGTTATTCAGAATGGGATAAACCTGGTCTTTCTGAATGACTCGCGTATATAATAAACAAGTGCCATAAAAACACAACATACGCCTCATTCCAATCCAAAATATTTCTTTATCCAAATATTCATATACTTTGTGAAAGGTTCCCATTAATTTTATCCAAATTTGGAAAAGTTCGCTGTAAGTGCAGTTGGGCGATGTGTAAAATTTATCGTCCCAATCAATATCAGTCAAATGTATGTACATAAACAAATCGTCCGATTTGTTTATAAATATTTATTTTACTTATATACACGTTAAAAATTATATTTTTAACTATAAAGTATTTTCAACTATAAAATATTTTATTCCATTCCACATCACAATGATCAATTTTCACAACATAACCAAACAAACAAACAAGTCGTCCATGGTCTGTGGACAACGGTTGTCGAGCGCTTCTAAGCACCGTCTGCATCCTAGTATATATTTTAACTAGAAAATAAAATAAAAAGTGAGAAGTTCTCACCTTAGGGTTCCACTTCTCCATTATCTATTTTGAACAGTTCGGATATGCCCAAAATTCCAATCTGACTTTTTCCCATTGTTCATATATAGAAATCACATTTTTATATTGATGTTTGCATTATAAAATTCGTATTTTTATATCGACTTCACATATATGAAAATCATATTTTTCTATAATGAAAAATCCAATCTTTTCTATAAACAAAATCATATCTTTTCGTTTTCAAAAATCGAATCTTTTTATGAATAAAAATCATAACTTTTCTAATTAAAAATCTAGACCTTTCTAATTAAAAATCTAAACCTTCTATATAAACAAAAATTATATTTTTCTATGAACAAAAATTATATTTTTCTATGAACAAAAATCTCCTTTCTTCCTACACTATTTTAGTTTAAAGTGTTCAAAGGAAAATCAGGAATACTCACATCTATCGAAGAAAGGGGGTTCTTGGGTTGAAACGGGGCTCACGGCGGTCGATGGATGGGGCGGTGGGGGCGGATGGGGCTACAGGCATCGATGGTCCTTCCTGGTTGCAGCGGCGGCCAGGGGATGGCCGGAGTTAGGGTCCAGGCGTTGTTTTGGGATGTGTAGGCTCGAACGGAGGAAGGTGGAGCATAGTCTGTTGGCGGCGGATGCCAGGTTGGGCGGCGGTGGAGAGGAGGTAGGGCGCGACGCGCAAGGGTAGCGGTGGAGGAAATTGCGACAACCAACAAAGGAGGGAGGCGAGTTTTCGATTTTGACTGGGGGAGGTAGTTCGACCAAGGGTTAGGAGAAATTGGGTTTTATATATTTTAATTTAATAATACTTTATTCGTAATATTGCTTGTTTAATACAATGATTTCCAAACGAGACCCAACGATTGTCGCCCCTAGCTAAATACCCTCATTCCGAACATAATGGGATATGTTTCGTAAGCCCATTCGACTGTTACGCTCAGTTTTCATCAAAATTAAAATATAATCAATATATATTACATTTGAACGTACATCTTAAATTTACCGGGGCCACATACTGACTCCAAAAATTCCAAAAAATAAATCTGGCTAGTTTTGATGATATGGTCCTAGCAAAACTAACTTCGCCGAATTTGAAGACCTTTTGAAAAACGGTCATTTTCCAGTCGATTAAATTCAAACTGAATTGACCAAACACATTTAAATTCACCACGCTCACATATTGATTCCAAAAATTAAGAAAATTGAAATCTAGCCATAATTTGACATTCCGGATCCAAAAAAAGTGCTCTCATCGAAAACGGAGGTCATTTGCAAAATCTCCACTTTCAAGGGTTATATTCCATAGCGACGATTCTGAATTTTCAACTGGGCATAACTTTTTATTCCCGCTATGAAATCTAGATTTTTCAGATTTGTTGGAAAGATATTTTCAAACAGATTCAATTATTTCTTGTTTCACCAAGATTCGGTTTATTTTGAATCCTGTACATTCATTTGAAATTTGAAATTTGAAATCGAATTTTCAAACTACCGCGCCATTTTCAATCCCTTTTACAATTAAAATAAATATTTATATTCTAACATCGATTCAAATAAATATATACGTTTTAATTCTATTCAAAATAAATTTCTCGTCATTATTATTTAAAATAATTCATTTTAAATATTCAAAATTCCTTTAAATTGCCAAAATAAAACTTTTAAATTAGCTCGGATTTTCCGGGTTGTTACAACTGTTGTCAGGAGGAACTCGACGCTCCGGTCCTTTCTAGAAAACACCTCAAACTCGCAACCTTTGAGGTGGAAATCTGAGAAATCCAGGCAACACCACATGATCATCACCGTTGACTCAAAATGTAACAACCCGTATTTTTGAATAACATGTTATAACATAAATCAAGGCAGAATTAAACTGTAAAATCTGAATCAAGGGAAACGGGCAATGCCATTGCGTTTGTCTCGGAAAAATACGTGAAATAGAGTCCGAGTTTTCGAAAATCGGAGTCCGTATGACCGAGATATGGCCTCGCGAAGTTTCACGAAAAATTCAAATTCAAAACAGATTCAAATTTCAGAGAATTCGGGGTAGGCGGGAAAAATCCCGCCCAGACCAGGTCGACCTGGGAGTCGACCTGGGGGGGGCCAGGTCGACTGGGGAGTCGACCCCAGGGTCGACCTGGGGGTCGACCTGCCTGGTCGGACCCAGGCAACCTGGTGCACCATTTTGGCTGTTTTGACCTGTTTTGTTGACTTGTGACGTGATCTGATGGCTTGGATTGAATCTAGGGTTAATCCTATGGCTAATACTATCCTAATCTTCTATAAAAGGACCCCTAAGCCTAGCCTAAATCACCATTATTCAATCCTACAACTAAACTATGTCAAATTTGTTCCTTTCATGGCCTCCACTCTCATGCTAAAATTCCTAAGTTTATTTCTATGAGAGATTGTGAGTTCATACAAGTGTTTTCAAGCTTGTATGAGTGTTCTTAGTTTGCATTCAAGTCAAGTTGCAACATTTCTATTTCAAAGCAAGGGTTTTTATTGATTTGGCTCAAGGATTTTTCATTGGAGCATTCATATTTGGGTCTTTTTGGTGGTTGCATAAGGGCTTCGTCTCAATCTTTATAATAAATATTCATTTGTGTCTTCATAGCATTGTAAGCCCTTTTCTACTTTCTTTTTATTGAACTCTAAAGTTAAATGAATGATGCAAGTTTGGGTTGATCATCATGATATGCAAGTTTGGTTGATCATTATGTTATGCAAGTTGGTTTAATCATGATGTATGACACATGTTGCTATGTTATGCAAGTTTGGGTTGATCATTATACACATGTTATCATGTTATGCAAGTTAAACTTGATGTTGTGAGCATAAAGCTCGAAGCTTTATATTAAAGGTTGCATTTTGGCAACATGAAAGTTATCATATCCCTTATGATAACTTGCATGTGAGGCTAAATGCGAACTTCTAGCAACTTCTACATGTCATTTATCACCATGAATCACTCATATGCTAAGTTTGGTTTTATGCATGCTTTTGAAGCCTAATAATGCAATATGCAAGTATATGAACATATGTACATCTCATATGCCACCATGATAAACTTGTGGCTTCAACACCTTTTTGTCATGATTATGCCAAGTTCCCTATTTTATCCTTTATGCGTTGATGCGATTATGTAAACGATGGGATTACGTTGGGGTTGGGTAACATTATGACATAAACATGGTTTTTATAACATGACGTGATATGTTAACTTGTAATTATGTTTTGGAGACATAATGGACATGACACTTAGAAAATATGAGTGTGGCCAACTCGAGGTTGGGTTGAGTTTGTAGCATAAATCTACCCGGACCCGCCCGGCTTAACTAGTGGCTAGAAACAATAGGACCCAATGTGAGAAGTTGGTCATGTTGTGCTCGAACCCGAGGTTATACCAAGTTGTGGTGTAAAGCTACCCGGACCCGCCCGGCTTAACTAGTAACCACAATAAGGTCTAATGTGAGAGGTTAAAGCACATTAAGTTAATTAATGCCTCCTGATTAGGGTTAAGTCATGGTCCACTTAATACTTAACCAATTTGGGCTTGATGGGTTAATCGGGGTTAAGTCATGAACCTTGGGTACACTTAACCAATTTAATCCACGTTTGGATCGGGTTAACCACATTTAACCGTTAAGAAACCCTAGTTACGTGGTCCTTTGCAGCAGTAACCCTCTTGATAGTATCATAAGACCCTAGGACTAGGCTAGGGTGGGGCACGATTACTGGGCTGACATGTAAGCGACCAAAACGATGGCTCAGTAGGTACGCCGGTGTAGGTCCAGGCGGACTATGGTCGTGCACATAGTCCGGAGTTGGAGAATCAGGCACGGGTACCAGTAGATCTAGACTGTGCATACTTGATTTGTGTCTGAGGTTGACACCCTAGGACTTGATACACCCTAGGGTGGACCTAGCGCAGTTTAACTACATTGCATGTTTGGGCCGTATGACACTGACACTTGACGAGTTAGGCTTATAGGGAGCCGATCAACTAGACCGTGTAGTTGGACCTTGATTTAGGTCATCTCATGATATTGGGCCAAGCTTGGGCCAAGGGACCAATTCTTGTTTTTACTTGACATGTTAGAATGCTAGTACACCCGTGGTGCAAAACTTAACCATGATTATGTGATGACACCTTTATCTATCTTGTTAGTTACTCATCATGCCAGTATGTTGTTATCCTAATGTTCATCTCAGCTTCTCATGCCAGTTAACTTTACTAGTTCATGGACAGATAGTAGTTAGGGCTTACCAGTCTTTTTGACTGACCTGTTTTCTTTCGCCTCTTTTCTTCCGTTCCCCCCCCCCCTCAGGTCCTCAGGGCGGGAACATTTGAGCTTAGCTTGGATCTTTACAGCTTGCTTACTGGATTTGCTCATGTACGGTTTTGGACATTGAGCTAGCTATGGTTTATCACTTCACTATGGGGATAGTACTTTATGTATTTCAGTTTTTCAGTTTATGCTTTTCTCTAGACTTTGTTTGTTGGAAAATAATGACTAAGTACTTTGTTGTAACTTAACTATGGTTTTGGAAATGCAAGTTTCATCCGCTGCTTTATTTACTCTGTTTTAATTATATGTTCTGTCTTGTGATATCTGCATGCATGTTTACCTTGTTTAACGCCCCTCCAAAGCCAGTGTGCTTGCAAGAGTTACCCTGGTGGAGGTGGGGTGTTACATTTGGTATCAGAACATAAGGTTTACAAGATTTGAGCAAAAGTGTTTTTAAAACTTACCTTTTGAAAAACTATTTTTAAAACCAATTAAGTATTTTCCAAGAAAAATCTAGTTATTTTAAAAAGGCTATTCCCCAAAAGCCATAGCACTATCCTTCGTTTCTTCGTTCTGAATCTATCTTTTTCCTTTTTCAGTATGGCCGATCTTAACCTTCCCGAGGGAGTGACCATTCCCGGATGGTTCCGGAGGTACTTGGAAGCTAGGGCCAACGATGTGGGCCCAGCAAATACCCCCAATATAACTGAGGTTCCTCCTCCTCCTCAGAATCCGCAAGCAGATTTCGCTAAGATTTGCAAAGACTTTAAGGCGATGGGTGGCAAGAACTTTATTGGGACGGAGACTTTTGTGGAGGCAAGAAATTGGTTGAAAGAAACTGAAGATCTCTTCGCCATCTTTGATGTGCAAGATCATAGAAAGGTTTTATTGGCAGCATGGTTATTAAAAGAAGAAGCTGCTTATTGGTGGGAGGTCACCAATGCTACGAGGCCTAAAGAGACTTGGGCCGACTTTAGGACAAGATTTGGGCTTAAGTTTCTATCATCAGCTGAGGCGAATCTGCAATTGGAGAAGTTCATATCTTTGAAGCAAGGGGACATGACAGTAAGGGAGTATGTGAATGAGTTTAACAAGCTCGCCCGATTCGGTTTGGACATGGTTAATACTCCCCAGAAGAAGGCTCTACGCTTTGCACGAGGGTTGAACGAGCCATTACAAGGTTTAGCCCTATCTCATATACCCATGGGGGCCACTTTTGAAGGACTAGTAGACATGGCATTGCTTCAAGGAGACGATAAGAATGGCAAGAAGGAAGTCAAGGCTAATGAGACTCAAGCCAAGAAGACAGACTCCAAGTGGGGAGGAAATCAGAGCAATCAGAACAACAAGAACAACAAGAACAACAAGGGTAACAAGGCCAAGGCAAAGGACCCAAGAAAATGCAACTACTGTGGGATTGTTGGGCACATAGCTAAAGACTGTAGAAAGAAGAAGAGGAAGGCGGGCGAGTGCTTTCATTGTGGAGAGACTGGACATTTTAGCAAGGATTGCCCCAAGAAGCAAGGACAAGGGCAAGGGCAGAATCAGCGTGCAGGACCTTCTGGAGGGCAAGTGCATGCTCTCAACGCTGCTCCAGTTCAGGATCGAGGTAGTATTTCTGTAGAAAGTCTTGTTTATATTTCTGATTATCCTGTTCGCACCTTATTTGATTCCGGCGCATCGCATAGTTTTATCTCTTCTGACATTGTTGAAAGTTTGCACCTAAGTACTAGCCTAGTTGAGGATCCCGTTTGTGTTTCAAATCCAATTGGGGGTTCCGCCCATCTATCTATGATTTGTGTGGATTTGAAGATCTCTATCTTGACCGTAGAATTCACGTGTAATGCTTATGTTCTCGGGTTCACGGGATATGGGTTAATCTTGGGCATGGATTGGTTGTCCAGTTATGGAGCCATTCTCGATTGTGAACATAGGGTGGTGAGGCTCATGACTCGCGTCGGTAATACCCTAGAAATTTCTTGTAACCCTAGAGGTCCCGTCATGTTATGTTATCTTGAATCTCTCGACTCGTCCATCGATGATCTGCAATCTGTAAGGGTGGTCCGAGACTATCCCGATGTCTTTGAAGAAGTTAAGGGGTTACCCCCTAAACGAGAGATAGATTTCCGCATTTATCTAGTCGATAATGCCAAGCCAGTATCATTGCCCGTTAGGCACATGGCCCCACGTGAAAGAAGGGAGCTCAGTAAGCAAATCAAGGAGCTGCTTGAGAAGAATTTTATTAGACGAAGCATTTCTGAGTGGGGTTCTCCGGTGGTATTCGCCACTAAGGCGGATGGTTTGCTTCGTCTATGTGTTGATTATCGAGAGTTGAACAAGCTAACAAAGAAGAATAGGCACCCTTTACCGAGGATTGATGATCTCTTTGATCAGCTGGTTGGTGCTTCTGTTTTCTCTCAGCTCGATCTAGCCACCTGATTCCATCAGCATAGAGTAGCTGAGGATAGCATTGATAAAACTGCGTTTAGGACTCCAGATGGATTCTTTGAATGGCTTGTCATGCCATTCGGATTGACTAATGCACCCGCCTACTTCGTAGACTTGATGAGTAGGGTGTTCAGGGAGTTCCTCAACAAGTTTGTTGTTGTCTTCGTGGATGATATTCCGATCTTCTCAAAGGATGAGGAAGAGCATGCTAGGCATCTCAAGGAAGTGATGGATACGCTTAGAGCGCATCAGTTGAAAGCGAAGTTCTCCAAATGTCATTTCTGGAGAAGGGAAGTTCGGTTTCTTGGACATATAGTTTCTAAGCAAGGCATAGCGGTGGATCCCGCGAAAGTGGTTGTGGTTCAAGATTGGAAGACTCCTAGGAATGCAACCGAAGTAAGAAGCTTTCTCGGTCTGGCGGGCTACTATAGGAAGTTCATCAGGGACTTCGCTAAGATTTCGGCCCCTCTTACTAAGTTGACGAAAAAGAACTTAATCTTTGCATGGGACTTGGGGTGTGAGCTTGCTTTCCAAAAGCTCAAAAGAGCCCTTACCTCAGCTCCAGTTTTGGCATTACCTGATAGTGGTAAGATGTTTACCGTGTACACCGATGCATGTGGTACGGGGTTAGGAGCTGTTCTGATGCAAGAGGGAAGAGTGATATGTTATGGGGGTAGGCAACTTAAAGTTCATGAGAAGAACTATCCCACTCATGATTTGGAGTTAGCAGCGATCGTCTTTGCACTCAAATCCTGGCGCCACTATCTTCTAGGCGAAAGGTTTGAGTTGTATACTGATCACAAGTCACTCAAATACCTCTTCTCGCAAAAAGATCCGAATCTAAGGCAGCAAAGGTGGATGGAATTCTTGGCATCTTATGACTTCGAGATAGCTTATACCCCTGGCAAGGGTAATGTTGTGGCGGATGCACTAAGCAGAAGGAGATTGACTTTGAGCCCCTTGTTCATTGAGATGAAGAACTTAGAATTCTTGGCAACCTTTGATTTCACGATGGCTGTTGAGTCGATGACGGGTTCATTAGCATCCCTTGAGCTTAGACCCGCACTTCTTGATCAAGTTGGGGCTTCGCAGAAGGAAGATCCACAGATAGTCGAAGTTATGGACAAGTTGATTCGTGGTGAGACGTCTAGTCACCTTGCCAGATATACTATTGATGATAAAGGATGGCTAAGGCGTGATGGGAGATTATGTGTTCCTCGAGTGGGAGATTTAGTCCATAGAGTTCTTGAAGAAGCGCATCACTCGAAGATGACTATACATCCTGGAGGGGACAAGATGTATAGGGATATGAAGCGCATTTTCTTTTGGGATGGAATGAAGAAAGATGTAGCAGAGTATGTTTCAAAGTGTATGGTGTGCCAACAAGTGAAAGCCGAGTCGAAGAAACCAGGTGGGCTATTACATCCATTGGAGGTCCCGCAATGGAAGTGGGAGAGTATTTCTATGGATTTTGTGGATGGATTGCCTAGGTCAAGGAGAGGGAACACAAGCATATGGGTCATAGTTGACAGACTTACGAAGAGTGCTCACTTCATCCCAGTAAAGAGCAAGAGGACCGCATCATGGCTAGCATCTATTTATCTTCGGGAGATAGTGCGGTTGCATGGAGTTCCTTCTAGCATAGTTAGCGATCGTGACCCAATTTTCACTAGCCAGTTCTGGAACAGTTTGCAAGAAGCGATGGGTACGCGATTGAATTTGAGTACAGCCTATCACCCCCAGACGGATGGCCAAACCGAAAGGGTGAATAGAGTGCTAGAAGATCTCTTGAGGCTTTGTGTTCTCGACTTCGGTGGTACTTGGGAAGACCACCTTCCTCTTGTAGAGTTTGCTTATAATAATAGCTATCAAGCCAGCATAGGGATGGCACCATTTGAAGCTTTGTATGGGAGGCCGTGTACGTCACCATCTTGTTGGTGGGAGACAACAGATAGACTTATACTTGGGCCCGATATGATACGGGACACATCCGAGAAATTGAATTAGTGAGAAGAAGGATGAAAGCGGCCCAAGATAGACAGAAATCCTATGCTGACAAGCGAAGGGCAGATTTGGAATTCGAAGTGGGAGACATGGTTTTCGTGAAGGTTTCTCCTTTGCGCAATGTGGTACGTTTTGGAGCAGTTGGGAAGCTGGCACCAAGGTTCGTAGGACCCTTCCCTATCATAGAGAGAATTGGAAACATGGCCTATAAGGTGGAATTTCCCGAAAAGCTAGCCGGAGTGCATAATGTCTTTCATGTCTTGCATCTCCGAAAGTGCCTACATGAGTCCGCTGAGGTGGTTGAACCAAGCATTCTTGAAGACATTGAGGTAGAGAAAGAAGCAACCTTGAGAAAAGCTCCGATTCGTATCTTGGGAACAGAGATCAAGAAACTAAGGAATCGAGAAGTCAAACTGGTGAAAGTTCAGTGGGGTGAAGCCGACATAGATGCAACTTGGGAAACCGAGGAGAAGATGCGTGGGCTTTATCCATTCCTTTTTTAGGGTACATTCTCGATTTCTTTTCCTAATTAGCATATCTTTCTTTTTATCCGCGTTTATCATGTTCAGCTTATTATCTCGTTAAACTTGTCATGAGAACCTTAGGTAGAAACCCTTTGGATGAAACATGTATTTGAAACATGTTATGCTTGATGGTTGCAAGTGGTTGCACGTGGATACTCGTGGATGCATGATACACATTAGGCACTAAGATCGGCTCACACACTTACATGTTGCATATGCATGAGTGCTTATACTTATTCATGGACGAAACTTGTTATGCTATCACGTGGATGTTGCATATGGATGAATGTTACGTGCACTCATGCAGAGACTATGAGTTATGTTAGGAATTTGCATACATATGGACTCATTTCACTAACATACTTTGCATTAAGGAGGTTTACTGTATCAGTAACCGCCTGATTTTCGCATTAGATAAGGACATATACACACACCTTTGCATATGATCATACAGCATTTAGAATCCTTTAAGGACAATGACTGCACGTGGATGATGTTTTGAGTAGATGGATGATGGATGGTAGGATACGTTCTTCCTAACTTGGAGATTTCGGGGACGAAATCCTTTAAGGAGGGGAGAATGTAACAACCCGTATTTTTGAATAACATGTTATAATATAAATCAAGACAGAATTAAACTGTAAAATTTGAATCAAGGGAAACGGGCTATGCCATTGCGTTCGTCTCGGAAAAATACGTGAAATAGAGTCCGAGTTTTCGAAAATCGGAGTCCGTATGACCGAGATATGGCCTCGCGAAGTTTCACGAAAAATTCAAATTCAAAACAGATTCAAATTTCAGAGAATTCGGGGTAGGCGGGAAAAATCCCGCCCAGACCAGGTCGACCTGGGGGTCGACCTGGGAGTCGACCTGGGGGGGCCAGGTCGACTGGGGAGTCGACCCCAGGGTCGACCTGGGGGTCGACCTGCCTGGTCGGACCCAGGCAACCTGGTGCACCATTTTGGCTGTTTTGACCTGTTTTGTTGGCTTGTGACGTGATCTGATGGCTTGGATTGAATCTAGGGTTAATCCTATGGCTAATACTATCCTAATCTTCTATAAAAGGACCCCTAAGCCTAGCCTAAATCACCATTATTCAATCCTACAACTAAACTATGTCAAATTTGTTCCTTTCATGGCCTCCACTCTCATGCTAAAATTCCTAAGTTTATTTCTATGAGAGATTGTGAGTTCATACAAGTGTTTTCAAGCTTGTATGAGTGTTCTTAGTTTGCATTCAAGTCAAGTTGCAACATTTCTATTTCAAAGCAAGGGTTTTTATTGATTTGGCTCAAGGATTTTTCATTGGAGCATTCATATTTGGGTCTTTTTGGTGGTTGCATAAGGGCTTCGTCTCAATCTTTATAATAAATATTCATTTGTGTCTTCATAGCATTGTAAGCCCTTTTCTACTTTCTTCTTATTGAACTCTAAAGTTAAATGAATGATGCAAGTTTGGGTTGATCATCATGATATGCAAGTTTGGTTGATCATTATGTTATGCAAGTTGGTTTAATCATGATGTATGACACATGTTGCTATGTTATGCAAGTTTGGGTTGATCATTATACACATGTTATCATGTTATACAAGTTAAACTTGATGTTGTGAGCATAAAGCTCCAAGCTTTATATTAAAGGTTGCATTTTGGCAACATGAAAGTTATCATATCCCTTATGATAACTTGCATGTGAGGCTAAATGCGAACTTCTAGCAACTTCTACATGTCATTTATCACCATGAATCACTCATATGCTAAGTTTGGTTTTATGCATGCTTTTGAAGCCTAATAATGCAATATGCAAGTATATGAACATATGTACATCTCATATGCCACCATGATAAACTTGTGGCTTCAACACCTTTTTGTCATGATTATGCCAAGTTCCCTATTTTATCCTTTATGCGTTGATGCGATTATGTAAACGATGGGATTACGTTGGGGTTGGGTAACATTATGACATAAACATGGTTTTTATAACATGACGTGATATGTTAACTTGTAATTATGTTTTGGAGACATAATGGACATGACACTTAGAAAATATGAGTGTGGCCAACTCGAGGTTGGGTTGAGTTTGTAGCATAAATCTACCCGGACCCGCCCGGCTTAACTAGTGGCTACAAACAATAGGACCCAATGTGAGAAGTTGGTCATGTTGTGCTCGAACCCGAGGTTAGACCAAGTTGTGGTGTAAAGCTACCCGGACCCGCCCGGCTTAACTAGTAACCACAATAAGGTCTAATGTGAGAGGTTAAAGCACATTAAGTTAATTAATGCCTCCTGATTAGGGTTAAGTCATGGTCCACTTAATACTTAACCAATTTGGGCTTGATGGGTTAATCGGGGTTAAGTCATGTACCTTGGGTACACTTAACCAATTTAATTCACGTTTGGATCGGGTTAACCACATTTAACCTGTTAAGAAACCCTAGTTGCGTGGTCCTTTGCAGCAGTAACCCTCTTGATAGTATCATAAGACCCTAGGACTAGGCTAGGGTGGGGCACGATTACTGGGCTGACATGTAAGCGACCAAAACGACGACTGAGTAGGTACGCCGGTGTAGGTCCAGGCGGACTATGGTCGTGCACATAGTCCGGAGTTGGAGAATCAGGCACGGGTACCAGTAGATCTAGACTGTGCATACTTGATTTGTGTCTGAGGTTGACACCCTAGGACTTGATACACCCTAGGGTGGACCTAGCGCAGTTTAACTACATTGCATGTTTGGGCCGTATGACACTGACACTTGACGAGTTAGGCTTATAGGGAGCCGATCAACTAGACCGTGTAGTTGGACCTTGATTTAGGTCATCTCATGATATTGGGCCAAGCTTGGGCCAAGGGACCAATTCTTGTTTTTACTTGACATGTTAGAATGCTAGTACACCCGTGGTGCAAAACTTAACCATGATTATGCGATGACACCTTTATCTATCTTGTTAGTTACTCATCATGCCAGTATGTTGTTATCCTAATGTTCATCTCAGCTTCTCATGCCAGTTAACTTTACTAGTTCATGGACAGATAGTAGTTAGGGCTTACCAGTCTTTTTGACTGACCTGTTTTCTTTCGCCTCTTTTCTTCCGTTTCCCCCCTCCCCCTCAGGTCCTCAGGGCGGGAACATTTGAGCTTAGCTTGGATCTTTACAGCTTGCTTACTGGATTTGCTCATGTACGGTTTTGGACATTGAGCTAGCTATGGTTTATCACTTCACGTTGGGGATAGTACTTTATGTATTTCAGTTTTTCAGTTTATGCTTTTCTCTAGACTTTGTTTGTTGGAAAATAATGACTAAGTACTTTGTTGTAACTTAACTATGGTTTTGGAAATGCAAGTTTCATCCGCTGCTTTATTTACTCTGTTTTACTTATATGTTCTGTCTTGTGATATATGCATGCATGTTTACCTTGTTTAACGCCCCTCCAAAGCCAGTGTGCTTGCAAGAGTTACCCTGGTGGAGGTGGGGTGTTACACAAAAGCTCTCACTTTACTGATCGATTTTGCTTTAGAAAAATTCGAAATTTACTGAATGGATTTTGTGAACGAAGGGGGGAGAGAATCGAGCAGTCTCGGCCGCTGAATCGGTTTGGAACGACGGCTCCTTATTTACAAACTAGGGTTCTAAAATTTATGGCCTATATATATATATATATATTATTTAAAATATTCCAATTTTACTTGTTTAACGTTCAAACTCCAAATGAAGCCCAACGACTGTAGCCCCTAGCTAATTACCCCTATTCCGGACACAATGGAATATGTTTCGTAATACAATTTTACTGTTTCGATCAGTTTTCATCAAAATTAAAATATAAATCAATATATGTTGAATTTGAACGTTCATTTTAATTTACCGGGACCACATATTGACTCCAAAAATTCCAAAAAAATAAATCTAGCTATGTTTTGATGATATGGTCCTAATAAAACCAATTTCGTCGAATTTGGAGACCGTTTGAAAAATTGTCATTTTCTAGTCGATCCAATTCAACTAAATTTGACAAAACACATTTATATTTACTGTGCTCACATATTAATTCCAAAAATTATGAAAATTGGAATCTAGCAATAATTTGACATTCCGGATCTAACCAAAGTGGTTTCGTTGAAAACGGAGGTCGTTAACAAAATGGCTATTTTAAGGGCCATATATATATATATATTAAAATATATATAAATTCCATAGCGACTATTCTGAATTTTAAACTAGGCATAACTTTCAATTCTCGTTTTGAAATCTGGATATTTCACATTCGTTAGAAAGATATAATTAAACAGATTCAAATATTTCTGATTTTACTGCAATCCGATTTATTTTAAATCCTGTGCATTCAATTTAAATTTAAAATCGAATTTTCAAACTTCGTGCCATTTCAGGCTCGTTTTATAATTAAACTAAATTTATATGTTCTAACTTTGATTTAAATAAGTTTTTTATCGTTATTATTTAAAATAAATCATTTTAAATATTCAGAATCCATGAAAATAACTAAAATAAAAATTTTGAATTGGTTTTGAAAATCCAGGTTGTTACAGAGTGCATTGTTATAATGCAACATAAATGTAATTTTTTCTCAAGATTTTATGAACAAATGAATATGTTTTTTCTAGTTAATCTCGTTGTTTACAATTTATTAAATGGATTAAATAACTGAAATCAACTTTGTTTACAACACACACACACACACAGATATATATATATATACACACACACATATATATATATATATATGTTATGAACATCCTAATATATTAACATATAAGCATAAAGTTTATAATAAACAAGTATGATGAAATTACAACTTAATCATTATAGACGTATTAAAACTAAATTATATAATCAAATTAATCATGTTTTACAACTCATTTAAATATACGTATAATATATATATGTATGCATATGTATATGTAAATGTAAGAACATTTAAAATTCTAACGTATAAATATATATTAAAAAAATTGGTGCAAAAGTAAAACTGGAAAAACAGTTTAACAGTCACCAGTCGACTAGTGGTTTTTGTACCAGTCGACTGGTGCCCCATAGCAAGCAAAAAACTACTGCTACCCGAAACCCCTATTTCAAGCCCTCAAACCCATTTTCTACTTCATTTCAAACTCTTTAGCTTTCCAACCAAAAACCATAGGCTTTAAGCAGCAACAAACTTCAATTTTTTTTCTCCCACAAATTAGTAAACAAATGATTCCTTCATCAAAAAGATCTAGAAGAGGCTCATCTTCATCATAAGAAAAACCAATAGATCCTTGTATTGCTCAATGGCTCTATAATGATATTGCTAAAAAAGGTGGCTTAAAATGGAGAAGCTCAAGTTCATACACAGAGTATTTGTCAAGTTCCAGGATTTTGAATCATATGAATTACAAGCTTTGGCAAGAAGAGGTAATCTCGAATCTTTAATGGATCATGAGCAAAACAAGTTGAAGATCAACATTGTCATGGTAAAACTATCCCTCGCCAATCTTAATTTAGACCACTATACACCTAGAAATCCAAAGAATTGTGCATGGAGTTTAGTTTTTGGCAAACCAATTTTTCTTTCTATCTCAAGAATGTGGCATGTTTTACAGTCTCTAATCGATGGCATAGATCTTGATGAATTAAATTGTGAGCTTCATGTACGTGATGAGATAAGTCACTTCTTTATTGATAATGACTTGGATAGCTAAGAACCAAGGGCTTACATCATAGTGCTTGGTTATTACATTATGTGTTAACACACACTATCTTACCATGAACGGATACATTTGACTTAGTATACACATAAAATTTCTGAGATCTATATGCAATTTACGGTGGCAGACGAGTCAACTGGATGCAAACCATCATGAACCATTTACTACTATTTACTACAGGAACTCCAAACTAATTTTACTATGGTGAATATCTAATGAGACTTCTAACTCATAAAGAAATTCCTGAACCAATATTCGACAAAATAGATGTAAAGAATTTAGTCGGGAAGAACCTGAAACTGATGAAGCTACCACCTCCTGTTCGTAGGATAATGTGCTTATAGGAATGGAAAAATAGATAAAAAGGCCAATCTTCCTCCCTCGCTGCTCATGCAAATCTAGAAGACGTCCATCTTACTATTCAATCACAGACAACTCGTGAAGCAATTAATGTTGTGGCACGGAATCAACTTTTATTAGAAGCACGCCTTAAGAGAATGGATAAGAAGATGAATAAGAAATTCGACAAGATTAAGACCTTTCTCGAAAATATGTGGATTGTTATGGTATGCACAAGTTCTTCATCCACTCGGGCACAGGAAACTGGAAAAAGACCCATGTCACCATTCAATTGGAATACTTAGGAGAGATCAAGTTTCAATACCTTTTGAGGATGCTATGGTAGTAAGTATGTTTGTTTTTATGTTTCAATGACTTAAGAGACTTGTACTAAATGGTCTCGCTTGCACTACGTACTCTATTTTATTTCGGTACTTGTCTTTTAACACTATTACTATGCTCTGCGAACTCAATGTATTATCTAACTATGTTCTCTACTATGATCGTTTGTTATTACTTACCATGCTATATTTATTTTAATCGATGACAAAGGGGGGAGAAAATGGTAAGCATACACTAAAAAATTGTTGCGGGAAAGTTATATTCATATATTCATGGGGAGATAAAATTATACAAGCATACATGCAGGGGGAGAAAGTAAATTTTTATACAAGATTGCAAGAGGTTGTCATCAATCAAAAAAGGGAAAGAATGTTGATTCATGAGATTTTTGATTCATGACAACGAAGAAATGAAGATCAAATGAAGAGTTAGTTAGTATATTTGTGTGTGTTTTTAATAGTGTTAGAATTTGTCAAAATCCATCCTCACATGTTATAACACAAAAACACATGAAAAAATATATGCGTTAACGTCACATAAGTGACTAAACTGGTGGTTTCTACCAGAACCAGTCGACTGGTTTAAAACCTACCAGTCGAGTGGTAAGGAAAAAATCAACCAGTTTTGCCAACTTGTGTATATTTCATATATATATATATATATATATAGTTTTAAACTTTCGACCAGTTGACTGGTGAATTTTTGACCAGTCAACTGACCCGACAATAGTGGTCAATTTTATGAAAAGACATCTACTATCATGAAGAGATCTCTATCCATTTCTAAATGGAAATAGCTATTTCTATTCATCATAATTCTTCGCGAAAAGTTACTACTCTTCAACTATTATATATACGTCAAAAACTTGATTTCTAAATCATCAATTCTTCTTCTACTTTTCTGATGTTAAGTTCTGAATACTCTTGCATTCTCAAAGAATTCTTAACTATTCAAATTGCATTTGAATCATTGAGTTTATTTCTAATCTCTTGAATCAATAAGCAATATATTTTCGTCAAATCTTCACAAACACGTTATATATTTGAGGATAAGGTTAAAGGAAGGGCGTACTCAAACTGTTAGCTAATCAGTGTTATTCAAGAACACAATTAAAATTCAAACTCTTGTTGTATTATTGAAGTCCTGTTCGGTTGCTCAGGCGTGAAATCCCGTTCGGTTTCTCAGGTGCGTTGTGAACCTGTTCCTCCGAGTGAAGGGAGGGTGTTGATAGTGAATTCTAGAAGGAGTCTGGGACTGGATGTAGGACGGTGCTTCAAACCAGTATAAAAATTCCTGGTATCATTTTTACTTTATTTACTGCATTGTTTATCTATGATATCATAATATTTATACCGTTAAATATTTATTTGTGTAACTATTGTACAAGTTATAATACCATATCGCATATACTTCGGCTAAGACTGTTGATATTCCATATTAGTCTATCCTACTCTAAGCACTAACTTTTCAACAGCTCAGTCTGACTCGAGTGTAAAATACATAGGTCGGACTAGCTTAAACATACTAGTTATCAAATGAAAAGTGAAGTACGAAGCATATAGATAAGGATTCCTTTTTAGACAAAGTGGATTTTATAAGCTCAAGTTAACTAACTATTCATGAGATATTAAACTAGATCGACATATAAAAGGTCTCATAAAATAGGTAATGGCACAAGAATAAATAACCTCACAATCCCAAAAGAGAGAGGTTACGACATGAATATTCAATGTCATAGATTATATAAGCAAGGTGTGATAAAACAACTCAAGGCAAAGAGTTTTATACTCATCATGATTTGCTAAGCTCACAAGCTAAGCATAAGGGTACAGATAGTTATGTCACTCAACAAGGAAGAAAACCACCACCACAAAAACAGTTAGAACTCATTCGAAAGTTCAAAGCAATATAAATGAAATCACCTAAATAAATAACATCGATAACCCACCAATATACAAACAGTTAAACCTCATCAATGATGGTGAAAACATTCAGAATCATCAAAATTCTAGAAATCAACACAAAGAAATCTAGAAAGCGTTAGTATAAAAATATAGGACCCACCAGTCCAAATTCCTCCCAAGTTATATAATTAGTACCCATCAATATAATAAATGAACCACTAGACTGCTAGGAATTATACATAAGAGACCCACCAATCTCAAATAGGACCCATGAGTCTAGATTACCCCAATGGCATTATATATGTACTTATGACCCACCAGTCCAAGTATCAGCAATAATACAGCAAAAGGATGTGTCATAGACTCTTAAATAGTATTCTAAATAGGAAAAATAATACATCCCATACCATACATTATACGATTCGATTTACTTCAAGTTAGTCTACTCCACACGGGAAAAACAACATTAACTTCAATCGACGAGTTTAAAATTAACCGATATAACTAATCTATGTGTCCCATACCATGTGATTTATTATATCATTTAAATCACATTCTCGCTTTCTCGAAGGTGAAAAATGTGTAGTTTATATATCGAAAATACTTGATTTAAGAAAACGAGTTCATAAAATGATTTTTTTTTAAATCATTTGGATTCTTTCTTTAAAAACCTATATATATATCAAAAAATATTGTATATAATATATCTTTGAGATAATTTTAAATTTTATAAAACAAAAAATTGAAAATTATTTGTCTTAAAGAAATATATATATTATTGAAATTGTTTTATAAAATGTGTACCATGTCGAATATCTTTAGAAATAGTTCGGGAAATCAACACAGAAAATCACAAGAGACTATTTGATATAAGAATTAACATCAATATTGGTTGTTTCATTTTAGGAACAAGCCTAAGAGAATATCACATAAACTTCACCAACTTGATGTGCCACTTGGTAATAATATTAGCTCATCCTATTAAATGATTAATCCCAGGAGAATATTAAAAAATTCACTTGAAAATTCATCGAAATCTGCTTAAATACACTTAGAAAACATAAACGAATCAAGTGCAAACTTCAGTGGAAAATCTTTCCTAGCCTGAAAAAGGCACGAGTTGACCCAAATATAAGCCTAGGATGACCCACAATGAAGATGGGTTGACCTACATTACGAATTTTTCCCATGTTAATTTGAGGCTCCATGTTCAAGTTGGATGCAATTTGTGAAGTAAATGATGGTTAAATTGGAACACTCAATTGAACATACAACAATAATCGATTACTGACAATGAACTGAAATCAGATTAGCATGGATTCGACACAAAACAAAGACACAACATGACCTCAAATATAGGTACATACAAAAGTTTAAATCTCTATAAACAATTTTTCTTTGAAATTTATTTACAGACACGGAAAACACCAATTAGAAAAGAAACACAACAAGTAAGCTAGATTGAGTGAGTTTGCACACACCTCGTTAATGATTTTTGCAACTCACAATAGAGATTAAGCAAAAAATGAAGGTTTTAAGCATGAAAATGTGTAACAACCCGTATTTTTAATAACTTGTTATAACGTAAATCGAGGCAGAATTTAATTCTAAAATCTGAATCAAGGGAAACGGGCTATGTCATTGCGTTCGTCTCGGAAAAATACGCGAAATAGAGTCCGAGTTTTCGAAAATCGGAGTCCGTATGACCCGATTAAGGCCCAACGAAGTTTTCAGAAAATTTCAAAGTAAAAACAGATTTCAAATTCAAGTTTGAATTTGGAAATTAGGGTCAGATTGGGCCAGGCGGGAAAATTCCCGCCAGAGCACCCAAGTCGACAGCCCTGTCGACTTGGGAGTCGACTTGGTTGGACCCAAGTCGACAGCCCTGTCGACTTGGCTTTCGACTTGGTTCAGCCGGGCAGTTTTGCCTGGTGCACCATTTTGGAGTTGTGTTGAGTTTGGGGGCCAGATTCGGTTTTGAGGGCTGAGATTGGAATTAGGGTTTAATCCTAAGGTTGAAACTAATCCTAATCTCTATAAATAAGCCCCTAACCTAACCCTAAATCATCATTATTCATTCAAGTAACTAAACTATGGCAAAATCAATCCTCTCATGGCCTCCACTCTCTTCATAAAATTCCTAAGTCATTTCTATGAGAGATTTTCAATGCATACAAGTGTTTTCAAGCTTGTATGAGCATCATTAGCTTGCATTCAAGTCAAGTTTCCATATTTACATCATAAAGCAAGGGTTTTGATCATTTTGGCTCAAGGGTTTTTCTATTAGAGCTTGCATTTTGGGTCTATTTGATTGCATAAGGGCTTTGTCATATTTTTGTGTCTTCATAAGCATTGTAAGCCCTTTTCTACTTTCATATTTAAACTCTAAAGTTAATGAATGATGCAAGTTGTGTTTGATCATTATGATATGCAAGTTTATCATGTTATGTTATGCAAGTATGCCATGTTATGATATGCAAGTTTACCATGTTATGTTATGCAAGTATGCCATGTTATGATATGCAAGTTTACCATGTTATGTTATGCAAGTTTGCCATGTTATGATATGCAAGTTTATCATGTTATGTTATGCAAGTTTGCTATGTTATGATATGCAAGTTTGCCATATGATATGCAAGTTATGTTATGCAAGTTTGGGTTGATCATTTTGCTCATGTTATCATGTTATGCAAGCTTATCTTGGGTTTATGAGCTTAAAGCTTCAAGCTTTATGCTAAAGGTTGCATTTTGGCAACATGTAAGTTATCATATCCCTTATGATAACTTGCATGTGAGGCTAAATGCGAACTTATGGCCCTTTCTACATGTCATTTATCACCATGTATCACCAATATGCTAAGTTTGGTTTTATGCATGCTTTTGAGGCCTAAAAATGTAATATGCAAGTATATGAACATATGTACATTTCATATGCCACCATGTTAAACTTGTGGCTTCAACACCTTTATGTCATGATTATGCCAAGTTCCCTCTTTCTATCCTTTATGCGCTATTGCGATATGTAAGCGATGGGATTGCGTTTGGGGTTGGGTAAACTTAAAAGACATAAAAACATAAGATTGGGAATTTACCTATTAAGTTAGGTCTACCCATTGGGAATTTACCTATTAAGTTAGGTCTACCCAATTGCTTGAAAATTTGTAATATGTTTTGGAAACATGATGGACATGACACTTAGAAAAGATAAGTGTGACCAACTCGAGGTTGGGTTGAGTTTGTAGCGTAAACCTACCCGGAACCGACCGGCTTAACTAGTTGCTACAAACAATAGGACCCAATGTGAGAAGTTGGCCATGTTGTACCTTGAACCCGAGGTTAGACCAAGTTGTGGTGTAAAGCTACCTGGACCCGCCCGGCTTAACTAGTAACCGCAACAAAGTCTAATGTGAGAGGTTAAGGCACATTAATTAATTAATGCCTCATGATTAGGGTTAAGTCATGGTCCACTTAGTACTTAACCAATTTGGGCTTGGTAGATTAATCAGGGTTAAGTCGTGAACTCATCGTTACACTTAACCAAGTTAATCCATGATTAGCAAGAGGGTTAAACCGTACTTAACCCACTAGAAAATCCTAGAAATGGGGGTCCACTCCAGCAGTAATCCCAAGTTTGTATCATTACGACCCTAGGGACTAGGCTAGGGAGGGAGCACAATTACTAGACTTGAGGTAAGTGACCAAAACGACGGCAGAGTGGTACGCCGATGTAGTTCCGGACGGACTATGGTCGTGCACGTAGTCCGTATTTGGAGAAGTCAAGCATGGGTACCAGTAGATCTAGACTGTGCACTTATGTTTATGGTGTCCAGGGGTTGACACCCTAGGGCTTGATACACCCGACGGGAGACCCGGCACAGTCTGACTACAATTATGTTTGGGCCGTATTGACACCAACACGTGACGAGTTAGGCTTATAGGGAGCCGATCGACTAGACCGTTTGGTTGGACCTCGTATTAGGGTCACTTCATGTTATTGGACCTCGTATTAGGGTCACTTCATGTTATTGGACCTCGTATTAGGATCACTTCATGTTATTGGACCTCGTATTAGGGTCACTTCATGTTATTGGACCTCGTATTAGGGTCACTTCATGTTATTGGACCTCGTATTAGGGTCACTTCATGTTATTGGACCTCGTATTAGGGTCACTTCATGTTATTGGGCCGAAGCTTGGGCCAAGGGATCAATACTTGTTTATTCAAGTCATGTTAGTTTGCTAGTACACCTGTGGTGCAAAACCTTAATCCTGATTATGCGATGACACCTTTATCTACCTTGTTAGTTAATCATCATGCTAGTATGTTGTTATCCTTATGTTCATCCCTGCTTCTCATGCCAGTTAACTTTATCAGTTTACATTGATTGTAGTAGGGCTTACTCAGTCTTTTTGACTGACCTGTTTTTCTTTCGCCTCTTCTCTTCCGTTTCCCCCCCCCCCCCCAAGTTCTCAGGGTGGGAATATTGGAGCTTAGCTTGGATTTCTGATCACTTGCTTGTGGGATTTAGCTCATGTACGGTTTGACA
Organism: Allium sativum; assembly: GCA_030737875.1. NCBI lineage: Eukaryota > Viridiplantae > Streptophyta > Magnoliopsida > Asparagales > Amaryllidaceae > Allium > Allium sativum. The sequence continues at coordinate 91,290,067 of CM060920.1, forward strand.
TGAAGCTAGCTATGGTTATCACTTATTTTGGGGATAGTACTTATGTATTTCAGTTTTTCAGTGATGTTGTTTTTATCTAGACTTGTGTATTTGGAAAGTTGACATTATGTTGTACCAGACTTGTTTTGAAATAGTTTGAAATCTTCCGCTGTTTTACTTATCTTATTTACTCTGTTTACATATATACATATGTTCTTGTTCTGCCTTGATATATCATTATGCATGTTTACCTGATTCAAACGCCCCTCCAAAGTCAGAGTGCTTGCAAGAGTCACCCTGGCGGAGGTGGGGTGTTACATTTGGTATCAGAGCCTATGGTTTACGAGAAGGAACAAAAAGGTTTTTAAAACTTTTGGAAAACTATTTTCAAAACCAAGTATAAAGTATTTTCCAAAGAAAAGTCTAGTTTATTTTAAAGGCTATTCCCCCAAAAAGCCATTAGCAAAATTCCTTCGTTTTTCTCCATTCTGAATCCATCTTTTTCTTCGTTTTCAGTATGGCCAATAACTTTGCCATTCCGGAGGGAGTACACGTACCTGTTTGGTATAGGAGACTTTTGGAGGCTAGGGCGACCGAAGCCGGCCCCGCCGATGTTCCTCCTCCTCCGCTAGTTAATGTTCCTCCTCCTCCTGTCACTGAGGTTCCTCTTCCTCCTCCTTCTCAGCATCCACAAGAGGATTTCGCGGAGATTTGCAAAGACTTTAAGGCGATGGGTTGCAAGAATTTCATTGGAACCGAGACTTATGTAGAGGCAAGGAATTGGTTGAAAGAAACCGAAGATCTTTTTGCCTTCTTTGATATAGATGACCGTAGGAAGGTTTTATTGGCAGTGTGGTTGCTAAAGGAAGAAGCTGCACGTTGGTGGGTGGTCACCACCGCTACTAGGCCAATTGAGACTTGGGATGACTTTCGGGGAAAGTTTGGACTAAGGTTCCTATCACTGAAGCAAGGGGACATGACTATTAGGGAATACATAGATAAGTTTAATCAACTGGCTCGGGTCGGTTTAGACTTGGTTAACACAGCTCAGAAGAAGGCCCTATATTTTGCTCTAGGATTAAACGAGCCATTACATGGTTTAGCCATGACTCATATACCCTTGGGGGCAACTTTCGAGAGTTTGTTGAATATGGCCCTACTCAATGAAGAGAATAGGAGTGACAAGAAGGAAATCAAGGTGAATGAGTCTCAAAACAAGAAAACGGGGCCCAAAAAGGAAATGAAAAAGAAGGAGGAGAAGTCTAAAGATAAGAAGGAAAAGAAGTGCTTTACTTGTGGAAGCTCGACTCATCTAAACAAGGATTGCAGGAAAAGGAAGGGCACTTGCTTTAACTGTGGAGAAATGGGACACTTCACTAGGGATTGCCCGAAGAAGCAAGGGCAAGGTCAGGGTCAGACTCAGCGTGCTGGACCTTCGGGAGGGCAAGTTCATGCTCTCAATGCCGCTCCAGTTCCCGATCGAGGTAGTATTTCTGTTGAGAGCCTTGTATATATTTCTGATTTTCCAGTTCGTACCTTGTTTGATTCTGGTGCATCGCATAGCTTTATCTCATCTGATCTTGTTGAAAGTTTGCACCTAAGTACTAGTCTAGTTTATGATCCCGTGTGTGTTTCAAATCCAATTAGGGGTTCCGCCCATTTATCTATGATCTGCGTGGATTTGAAAATTTCTATCTTGAGTGTAGAATTCTCGTGTGATGCTTATATTCTCGGTTTCATGGTGTATGGGTTGATTTTGGGCATGGATTGGTTGTCCAGTTTTGGAGCCATTCTTGATTTTTGAGCATAGGGTTGAGAGGCTCATGACTCGCCTCGGTAATACCCTAAAAATTTCTAGTAACCCTATGAGTCCCATCATGTTGTGTTATCTTGAATCCCTTAACTCGTCTATCGATAGTTTGCAATCGGTGAGGGTGGTCCGAGAATATCCTGATATCTTGGGTGAAGTGAAGGGGGTTACCCCTAAACGAGAGATAGATTTCCGCATTTATCTGGTTGATAATGCCAAGATAGTTTCGTGGCCGGTTAGGCACATGGCCCCGCAAGATGAGAGTTAAGAAAGCAAGTCAAGGAGTTGCTTAAGAAGAACTTCATTAGACGAAGTATATCTGAATGGGGAGCGCCTATAGTATTTACTACCAAGGCAGATGGTTCTCTTCGACTTTGTGTTGATTATCGTGAGTTAAACAAAGAGAATAGACAACCATTGCCAAGGATCAATGATTTGTTTGATCAGCTTGTAGGAACATCTGTTTTCTCTTGATCCTGCTACTGGATTCCATCAGCTCAGAGTAGCTGAGGATAGTATAGACAAAACTGCGTTCAGAACTCCAGATGGATTCTTAGAATGGCTGGTCATGCCATTCGGTTTGACTAATGCACCCGCCTGCTTCGTGGACTTGATGAGTAGGGTGTCTAGGGAGTTCCTGAACGAGTTTGTGGTAGTCTTCGTAGACGATATCCTGACTTTCTTAAAAAAAACGAGGAAGAACATGCTAGACACCTCAAGGAGGTGATGGATACGTTTAGAGCCCATCAGTTGAAAGCCAAGTCCTCCAAATGTCATTTTGGAGAAAAGAAGTTAGATTTCTTGGGCACATAGTTACTAAGCAAGGCTTAGCGGTGGATCCCGCTAAAGTGGTCGCGGTTCAAGACCGGAAAGCTCCGACGAGGACAATTGAAGTAAGAAGCTTTCTCAGTTTAATTAGTCAGTTAGCGTCCCTTGAGTTTAGACCTACCCTTCTGGATCAAGTAGGGACTTCACAGAAGGAAGACCCGCAGTTAGCCGAGATCATGGACAAGTTGATTCGAGGCGAGATGTTAAGTCACCTCGCTATAGATGACAAGGGATGGCTAAGACGCAATGAGAGAAAGAAGGCTCTTGAAGATGCACATCACTCTAGGAGGTGGCCGAGTTTGTCCCAAGGTGCATGTTGTGCCAACAGATTAAAGCCGAGTCATAAAAAGCCCGGTGGGCTATTACATCCATTGGAGGTCCCCGCAATGGAAGTAGTAAAGCATCACGAAGGATTTCGTGGATGGACTGCCTAGATCAAGGAAAGGGAATACGAGCATGTGGGTCATAGTAGGTAGACTCACGAAGAGTGCTCATTTCACTCCAGTAAAGAGCGAAAGGACTGCATTATAGCTAGCAACGGATTACTTTCAAGAAATAAGGAGGTTGCACGGGGTTCCCTCAAGTATAGTTAGTAACTATGACTCAATCTTCACTAGCCAGTTTTGGGATAGTCTACGGGAAGTCATGGGCAAGCAACTGAATCTAAGTACGGCCTATCATTCGCGGGCGGATGGTTCATTTCGTTCAAGCATGAGTTATAGAAAATCATGTTAGTAAGAGCAATTGGCAACGAGGGTTGGTATTTTCAAGAAAAGTTCTGCTGCGTGGAATACTTTGTAGTAAGTAAACGAGATCCAGGATTCACTAGTGAATTTTGGAGAGCTTGCATGAAACCATGAGGCCATAGTTATGTTTAAGCCAAGAATGATAAAAGAGTAAGTGAAAAAGGAAGACGAGAGGCGACAATGAAATGGGTTCCAACTCATATTTGGAAATAAGAGTTAAGAAGCCAAGGAATCATGAAGTAAAAGACGGTCAAAGCACAGTGGAGTTAAACTCAAGGAAACGTGACTTAGAAGATTGAAGGCTGGATACGCGCATCATATCTCTTTTTAAGAGTATATTCTTGATCCTTGTTTTCATGTGGAGCTTACTCGCATGTTATCTTTTTACGTATATCCTCTCGGTCCCATTCTCAGTCCTATTTCTGTCGGGAGGTATGACTTATTGGCTAGTAATACATGTCAAGGTTTAAAGGGGTCCGTTAGGTTGACTAAACCTTTTGGGCTTTTATAGAATATGGGTTGGGAAGGGATTTCTTGTAATCCAAAAGGAGTATATCTTGCTTATCTTCCCGATCTCTTTGTAGCATATCTTTCTTTTGCTATCTATATCGTGTTAATCTTGTCATGAGAACCTTAGGTAGAAACCCTTTGGATGAAACATGTGTTTGAAACATGTTATGCTTGATGTTTGCAAGTGGTTGCATGTGTTTGCAAGTGGTTACTCGTGGATGCATTATACACATTAGGCACTAGATCGGCTCACACACTCCTCATATTGCATATGCATGAGTGTTTATGCTTATTCATGGATGAAAATTTTTGTGTTATCACATGGATGTTGCATATGGATGTATGTTATGTGCACACATATAGATATTATACATTATGTTAGGAATTGCATACATATGGATTCATTTCACTAACATAATTTGCATTGATGATATTTGCATTAGATAAGTACATATACACACACCTTTGCATATGTTCATACAACATTTAGAATCTTGTAAGGACAATGATTTCTCGTGGATGATGTTTTGAGTAGATGGATGTTGGATGGTAGGATACGTTCTTCCTAACTTGAAGATTTCGGGGACGAAATCCTTTAAGGAAGGGAGAATGTAACAACCCGTATTTTTAATAACCTGTTATAACGTAAATCGAGGCAGAATTTAATTCTAAAATCTGAATCAAGGGAAACGGGCTATGCCATTGCGTTCGTCTCGGAAAAATACGCGAAATAGAGTCCGAGTTTTCGAAAATCGGAGTCCGTATGACCCGACTAAGGCCCAACGAAGTTTTCAGAAAATTTCAAAGTAAAAACAGATTTCAAATTCAAGTTTGAATTTGGAAATTAGGGTCAGATTGGGCCAGGCGGGAAAATTCCCGCCAGAGCACCCAAGTCGACAGCCCTGTCGACTTGGGAGTCGACTTGGTTGGACCCAAGTCGACAGCCCTGTCGACTTGGCTGTCGACTTGGTTCAGCCGGGCAGTTTTGCCTGGTGCACCATTTTGGAGTTGTGTTGAGTTTGGGGGCCAGATTCGGTTTTGAGGGCTGAGATTGGAATTAGGGTTTAATCCTAAGGTTGAAACTAATCCTAATCTCTATAAATAAGCCCCTAACCTAACCCTAAATCATCATTATTCATTCAAGTAACTAAACTATGGCAAAATCAATCCTCTCATGGCCTCCACTCTCTTCATAAAATTCCTAAGTCATTTCTATGAGAGATTTTCAATGCATACAAGTGTTTTCAAGCTTGTATGAGCATCATTAGCTTGCATTCAAGTCAAGTTTCCATATTTACATCATAAAGCAAGGGTTTTGATCATTTTGGCTCAAGGGTTTTTCTATTAGAGCTTGCATTTTGGGTCTATTTGATTGCATAAGGGCTTTGTCATATTTTTGTGTCTTCATAAGCATTGTAAGCCCTTTTCTACTTTCATATTTAAACTCTAAAGTTAATGAATGATGCAAGTTGTGTTTGATCATTATGATATGCAAGTTTATCATGTTATGTTATGCAAGTATGCCATGTTATGATATGCAAGTTTACCATTTTATGTTATGCAAGTATGCCATGTTATGATATGCAAGTTTACCATGTTATGTTATGCAAGTTTGCCATGTTATGATATGCAAGTTTATCATGTTATGTTATGCAAGTTTGCTATGTTATGATATGCAAGTTTGCCATATGATATGCAAGTTATGTTATGCAAGTTTGGGTTGATCATTTTGCTCATGTTATCATGTTATGCAAGCTTATCTTGGGTTTATGAGCTTAAATCTTCAAGCTTTATGCTAAAGGTTGCATTTTGGCAACATGTAAGTTATCATATCCCTTATGATAACTTGCATGTGAGGCTAAATGCGAACTTATGGCCCTTTCTACATGTCATTTATCACCATGTATCACCAATATGCTAAGTTTGGTTTTATGCATGCTTTTGAGGCCTAAAAATGTAATATGCAAGTATATGAACATATGTACATTTCATATGCCACCATGTTAAACTTGTGGCTTCAACACCTTTATGTCATGATTATGCCAAGTTCCCTCTTTCTATCCTTTATGCGCTATTGCGATATGTAAGCGATGGGATTGCGTTTGGGGTTGGGTAAACTTAAAAGACATAAAAACATAAGATTGGGAATTTACCTATTAAGTTAGGTCTACCCATTGGGAATTTACCTATTAAGTTAGGTCTACCCAATTGCTTGAAAATTTGTAATATGTTTTGGAAACATGATGGACATGACACTTAGAAAAGATAAGTGTGACCAACTCGAGGTTGGGTTGAGTTTGTAGCGTAAACCTACCCGGAACCGACCGGCTTAACTAGTTGCTACAAACAATAGGACCCAATGTGAGAAGTTGGCCATGTTGTACCTTGAACCCGAGGTTAGACCAAGTTGTGGTGTAAAGCTACCTGGACCCGCCCGGCTTAACTAGTAACCGCAACAAAGTCTAATGTGAGAGGTTAAGGCACATTAATTAATTAATGCCTCATGATTAGGGTTAAGTCATGGTCCACTTAGTACTTAACCAATTTGGGCTTGGTAGATTAATCAGGGTTAAGTCGTGAACTCATCGTTACACTTAACCAAGTTAATCCATGATTAGCAAGAGGGTTAAACCGTACTTAACCCACTAGAAAATCCTAGCAATGGGGGTCCACTCCAGCAGTAATCCCAAATTTGTATCATTACGACCCTAGGGACTAGGCTAGGGAGGGAGCACAATTACTGGACTTGAGGTAAGTGACCAAAACGACGGCAGAGTGGTACGCCGATGTAGTTCCGGACGGACTATGGTCGTGCACGTAGTCCGTATTTGGAGAAGTCAAGCATGGGTACCAGTAGATCTAGACTGTGCACTTATGTTTATGGTGTCCAGGGGTTGACACCCTAGGGCTTGATACACCCGACGGGAGACCCGGCACAGTCTGACTACAATTATGTTTGGGCCGTATTGACACCAACACGTGACGAGTTAGGCTTATAGGGAGCCGATCGACTAGACCGTTTGGTTGGACCTCGTATTAGGGTCACTTCATGTTATTGGACCTCATATTAGACCTCGTATTAGGATCACTTCATGTTATTGGACCTCGTATTAGGGTCACTTCATGTTATTGGACCTCGTATTAGGGTCACTTCATGTTATTGGACCTCGTATTAGGGTCACTTCATGTTATTGGACCTCGTATTAGGGTCACTTCATGTTATTGGGCCGAAGCTTGGGCCAAGGGATCAATACTTGTTTATTCAAGTCATGTTAGTTTGCTAGTACACCTGTGGTGCAAAACCTTAATCCTGATTATGCGATGACACCTTTATCTACCTTGTTAGTTAATCATCATGCTAGTATGTTGTTATCCTTATGTTCATCCCTGCTTCTCATGCCAGTTAACTTTATCAGTTTACATTGATTGTAGTAGGGCTTACTCAGTCTTTTTGACTGACCTGTTTTTCTTTCGCCTCTTTTCTTCCGTCCCCCCCCCCCCCCCCCCCCCCCCCGCCGGTTCTCAGGGTGGGAATATTGGAGCTTAGCTTGGATTTCTGATCACTTGCTTGTGGGATTTTAGCTCATGTACGGTCTTGACATGAAGCTAGCTATGGTTATCACTTATTTTGGGGATAGTACTTATGTATTTCAGTTTTTCAGTGATGTTGGTTTTATCTAGACTTATGTATTTGGAAAGTTGACATTATGTTGTAGCAGACTTGTTTTGAAATAGTTTGAAATCTTCCTCTGTTTTACTTATCTTATTTACTCTGTTTACATATATACATATGTTCTTGTTCTGCCTTGATATATCATTATGCATGTTTACCTGATTCAAACGCCCCTCCAAAGTCAGAGTGCTTGCAAGAGTCACCCTGGCGGAGGTGGGGTGTTACAAAATGGGTCTTAGAAACCTATAGAATACATAACAGTATCACATAAAAAGAAGGAAAACCACGGTAAACACAAATTTACAAATGAAAGATAAAACTTGAATTTGACTAGTTTTATTGTTAGTTACTTATAGAGAGCATGATAGCAACCTAATTCTAGCTTCCATTTTAATTTTTAGTTGAATTTTTAGGAGGATTTAAGAGGAGGAATTGCAAACTCTTTTCTCAGAGAATTTTCTGAAAGAGGAAGAAAGAGTGATGGAGGAAATATTACGTATTCCTTGTCTTTTCCAATACTTAATTAATTAATGGATCACTCTAAGGCCCAACACACCTTAGTTATGCTATGAATAATTAAATCAAGCCCACTTAGGTTAATTCCACCCTATTACAACACTTATAACATCATGTTAAAGCATTTTAACAACACACACAACTAACATTTTTTACTTTATAAAATATAAACACACATGTTCAAATAAATTTTAAAATATTTTAAATGTCATTATAATGTATCACACATTGTTTTTACAAAAACACACATTTTACATTTTAATTATGCAAAACTAACATTCTAAAGTATTAATTCATGTAAATTTCACTTTCTTGACAAAATAAAAAATTAGCCTTATTAAGATATCTCAACGCACTTAAATTTTGATTTCTCACCAATATTTACACTTTTATATTTTTATTTATACTCGATTAAAATTCAAAAAAAAATTATTTTTTCCCTACAATTCACTTTATAAACAATTTACAATTTTATTCTATCTTTAGACAATTCAACATTATATTGCTACTTTATAAAATTTACTTACCCATTTCCAAACCTGGTTTCAAACACAACTTTTATTTTATAATCTGAACAACTTACATTTTTCATACATAAATTTACAAATTACTAATTATCTTGTTAGACAACTTAAAACTTCATATTGAAAATGTACTTTCACTTAAATATTGATTGTTAACCAATATTTTCAATATTCATTCGAACCACCAAAATATGAATTAGCAAACATAGATTGGAATAAATTTTCTATTATGCCAAATGGATTCGATTTATTCCAATGCACACAAATTCCTGTAAATCACGAATTCCTTAATCTCTCATGTTAAATTATTATACAAGGTAAGCTCTTGAACTCGTATTTTATTCTTCTTTGTTTTTAAAATTAAAAACTGGTTATAATCTGTTTACCTCGGGTACCTAAAAACCCATATTGTTACAAAGGTCATCATGCTTTGGACTATTGTCTACCGAATCGCTTAGGACTTGAGCACAGGCTTACAAAAACCGAAAATGCTTGGATTAATTGATATATTCGATAAGCACTTAGGTAACCGATCGCATGAACTTGGATCGATTCACTCAGCGAGACATTGGATCGAGTAGGACCGATTAGCTCTTAGCCTTGGACCGGTCAAGGGCCTACTCATTGGATTTGGCAATCTGGCATTCACCAAATAAATTAGATCGACATGATGGTCTCAACACACTCTAAGACAGATCAGTCTTGAGGATTAGGGCGGATAAGAGTTGTGCAATCGATTAGATCGATGCTCACATTTTAGATCAGATGGATTACATGGCCCTAGATCGACCTAATTCACTCTAAGCCTTGGACCGAACTTTTATTTGGATCCGGCTAGCAGAACACACTTGAATTGGATCATCCTTGATTGATGGATCGATTACCCATCTGGTCTCATCTTATCATAGGGATTTCACCGGATCAGGGCATGGATTTTGAGTACATGGACTTGGCTCGATCGCTATAATGATCAGATCGGCCTAAAGGTCAGGACTTTGTATCAGATCAAACGAAAATTTCAGGGATTGGATTTGGCACTTTTCCATTTATGTTTGGCACAAAATCCGGATCAAGATGGGCTTGGGATGGATCAGAGTATGGAGCAACTTTGGATTAGGAGCCGGGGATTAGCACTTCGACTTTAGCTTAATTGGATCAAACCCATCGGATCTGTACCGATCCGAAGCTCGAATCGGTACTGATCCGTATTAATCATGATTGCCAATCGATCACTTTAGCATTGGCATAGTCTTCGATGAGATCCTACTTATACTCTAAGAATTCTGGCCTATTCAAGCTCTTGTGTAGCTATAAATGCACAACTTGATGGATTTTTTTAGGGGTCTTTTTGGCTTTTCTACGTTAGGACTCTACCATTTTCGCCACTCAACCTTGATTTCTCTAATTTCTTGTAACTAAATTAGAATAATATTGTAATCCTACATAATAAAAAATGATTATACTAAGTGGATGTAGGCTAGATCACCTAACACTATAAATCTTATTGTGTTCTTTACCTTTATGCATTATTCTATGATATTTCAATGTTATAATTTACGATATTTATGAATTGAACTGATTCAGGTGTTAGTAACCATTTTTGCCCCTAACATCTCATATGTCGACAGTCTCTACAGTTCTAATCTAATAAAGAGAATAAAAGTAAATCAAAGAGTACATATATAACTAAAAGACGGAGAGCGAAATAACATACTGGTATAGTGAGATTCGTCTATGCCTACGTCCGCGGACCTAGTAAGCTTTATTGCTTCTTTACTTCAAAAGAGAGTGTAATATAATAAGAATACAACCCACTCCGTATAAGTTTCTCACCCTACAGTAGATACAGAAATAGTTATCTTATTGAAGATGGTTATTCGTAAACTCTATTGTTTTCTTATGATGAAAAAATTGGGAAAATGTCTCCATATTCATAAGGGAAAAGATGAAAACTGCCTTGTAGATAAGGATGAAATGCTTTTGGGTTTTCTTGATTTTGTGTCAACACAAATCTAGCTTATTTATGTTTTTTTCGACATATATTTTTATTGTTTGATACCTTAAATCAAATAATATATCTTCTCATACTAGTTGATAATCTTTTAAATTTGTTTCTCATAGTTGATTGGTTATGAAAATTATTTAATATCTTCTCCTAATCATTCAAATTTAGCAGTCCACCCCGATCATCTTGTAGAAGAAATGAGGCAATAGGAGGGAAATGAAGCTATATATATATATATATATATATATATATATATATATGAATGGGTAAGGTGGATATATAGGATCAACGTCTATCATTCAGTACACCACATCATGTGCTGATACATAAATAAGGCTTACAGAAGTAGGAAATAGGTGATTAGGACTTGTGCATGTGTGTGTATTTCATTTAGGGTGGGCATGTATAAAATTATTAGGGGTTTGTGCTTCTTATTTTCAGTACAAAGAGGAAAAAAATATGTTTGAATAAGCGTTTGTACACCCTAGGTGTGACATCCCACGTCCGTTAATGTCACTCACAAAGGGAATGCATTAAGTTTCGTGAAGTGTTATAGGTAAACAGAAACAGAATATAACAAGACAGATATAAATAAGATAACAGCGGAAATTCAAATTTTTATTTCAAACACAAATCATACATCGTAGTCCAAAATACCATAAGTCACATATAACAATATAACTTATGTCTTTTACCATCAAAGTACGTAAATACTTAGAAGAAAACATAATTCCCTAAATAAAAGAGACAAAGTCATAGTGGAGATAAGAACTTGAGCCATACTTCAAAAGCAGCTCTAACAAGATAATATATGAGTCCTGCCTAAGCTTGAGTGTTTCCTCCCTAAGAAGCTGGGGGGAAACGGAAGAAAGAAGAGGAAACAAAAGGGTCAGACATAAAGTCTGGCGAGTCTAGTTACTTTTAGCAAGTAAATAAATAAAAGTAGCATGACAGGCATGTAAAGTGGATAAGAGAGACCACTACATAAATGATAGGTGTAACAAGGAAGACAGGATAAGGTGTATATGCTTCTCTAATGATTACTCTGAACTATTACTAGTATAACCAGAATGAGATGATCCCTTCCATTATAAGGTGGTAGACTAAGGCATACGTCCAAATGTATCATATCTACTACCCTAATCGATCGACTTCCAAATCCGCATAGATACTTTGTGCCGACCCCGGCGTAGGATGTATCAGATCCTAAAGTGGCAACCCCTCGCTGACGTGCACAGCCCCATATCTACAGGTGTCACGGTCGTCTGATCCCCTTCTACCCGGCCCATGCACGCACATGGCCCGGTCGGTTTGCACCGCCCACGCCATCCTCCATGTTTGGATCTCTTACAATCGGTCCAGTAAGCGTGCCCCTTCTCCGACCTAGGACGAAGAACATGTTTTATACCTACTCTGGGTTACTGGATGAAACAGATCCCATACAATATGATACAAGCTCTCCCCGTTGTCTTGTATCCCCACTAGGTTTTCCTTGGCTATGTATACCACTAGGTGTCTTTTATTACATAACCTTGTTATTTATACAAGTTATGCTTACTTTAAAAGGTGTCTTTAATTACATAACTTTATTTTTCCAACCGGTCATATATACCACTAGTTGTCTTTAATTACATAACCTTATCGAGTTAAGTTTGTGGGACTATATGAAAATATTACCCACCCCCTTCCAGACTTGCTTAACCCATCCACTATCCAACCAATTTTACTTAACCCTAACTTTAGTTCACAATCATACAATCCCTATGGATTAGGTTTGGTTAAGTAGTCCAATTTATTACCATGTCCATTTATGGTTTATAATGGGCTAGACCTCCCACATTAGGTATGCAACTTGTGGATGTTAGATATGTTGGTCGGGTCCGAGCAGTCTTATTTCACAGTTGGGTCTAACCTCATATCTTAGCCCGATTCGTATTTGTGCACTTAGACCTCTCACATTAGGTTCAACATTAGTGGCTGCTGGATATGCCGGTTGGGTCCGGGCAGACTTCCACCACTAATGCAACCTAACCTCGTGTCATAAGTGCCATTAAAATGTCTAATTGTAATCCTAGGCATTTATTATTAATTATACCTATGTCAATTATAGGTTTTATGCCCTTTTTCCCAATTATGTCCATAATTGATTTTATGCCAAATTTATTCATATTCGTTACTCCAATTAATAACCAAATTAACATTCAAATTTCCAATTATGCCTAAATGTCTAATTATACTCATAATGGATTATATGTCCAAATTCATATCAAGTTATGCCAAATCTAATATTTTCCCCTGTGACCTAACTACTGCATTCGCATATATTTGGCGGCATACCTAGGCTAGAAAGTAGCCTAGGCATATACAGTAAAAAGGGAAATGTGATGGGAAAAATGACAATAGTGATCTTTCTAACAAAGGTGACATGAATATATATACTGTCATAGACATGTTTTGGCATAATAATAAGGTGGACATAAAAATAGATCTAGTAATAGACAGTGATAAAACTAGATCTAACATAATTATAATGTGGACATAAAAAAGGTCTAGCATAATTAGGTTGACCTAGCAAGCATGTTTAGGTCTAAACAAAGATTTATATGTCCAAATAATGACATATCTAAGTTAGCCACAATATGACAGGTAAAAGATGGTCTACATAAAGGATTAGATCTAAAAAAGGTTTTAAGTATCCAAAAATGAAAGACTTACATTAACCACAATATAGATATAAACCAAGATCCACAAAGGTGACATAATAGATTAACCACAATTGAATTAGAACTAGAAAAGTAGATCTATCATGACATAGCTTAGAATCCAATAACAGTATAGATTCATAATTTACAACATATCCAAATCACAGTCTTTCACAAATTACTTTTATTCATTTAAACCTAAAAGTAACCAACTCACAGTGTTTGGATTATTAATATGATAGAAGAGAAGTTGTAGGTTTTGAACCTATCTCAGAATTTGATTCGCAAAAGATGAATAGAATTAGGTTTAGTCCAGTCACTGACAACATTTGGCCTCCATTGCATTCTAGGACAGAAAACATGAAAAATGGACCTTTATTTATAGCTACCAGTCTCCAAACCGACTATCCCACATCAGCCCTAGGGGTGTCGACACCCCTGTGGATGGGTCGACCCCGGTGTCGACACCCCTTAAGGGGGGTCGACCCCGGTGTCGACACGCCTCTAGGGGGGTCGACCCCCTAGAGCGGGAAATTTGCCGCCTTCTGCCATTTTGATTTTTGAACGATCCTGGATAAGGTGCTGACTCCTATATGACTCATATGTATATATTTATTTCTTCTACGCGTATACAAACTTAAAACCCTCATAACTTCTTCATACAGTGTTCGTTTTACGCAAACCAAATGTCTTTCTTGACCAGAATTTCGAGACGGACGCAATGGTGCAGTTTTTTCCTTAATTCTGAATATTAAATTAATTATTATTTAATTTATCCTCTTTTAGTGTCGTTAGAAATTCGGGGTGTTACATTCTCCCATACTTAAAGGATTTTGTCCCCGAAATCTCTATGTTGAAAAGAATGTATCCTACCATCCATCATCCATCTACTCATCCACCAATCATAGGCATCCGTTGTCCTTAAAAATTTCTAATGCTTGTATGAATATATGCAAAGGTGTGTGTATATGTTCCAATATTAATGTGAAAGATTAGGCAGTCTACTGATTTAGTTGACCTCCTTAATGCAATGTATGTTAGTGCCATGAATCCAATATGTATGCAAATAAACCTATTATAACACGTACGTTCTATATGTGTGCACACTCATTTTTCCAAGTGCAACATCCATATGGTAATACATCCATTCCCATCCATAAAACAAAAAGAAAATGCACACACATCCATATGCAGTATGAGAGTGATTGAGCCGATTTAGTGCCTAATGTGCGTGTGTATATGCATCCACAGATGACCAGTAGCAAACACTTGCATCCACTTGCATCCATCAAACATAACATGCCTCAAACACATGTTTACTTCCATAGGATTCCTATCTAAAGGTCAAAAATACTATGGATAATATATATTCAAATGATAGAAACAAGTACAGATAAAACTTTGGGAAAAAGGAGTTAAGAACATATCCTCGAAAAGAAAAGGGTACGAAGTATGAATCTTGGCTTTGGTCTCCCAAGTCGCATCCTCTAGGTTATCTCCCCATTGAAACTTTAGCAACTTTATCTCTTTATTGCGTAGCCTCTTAACTTTTGATCCAAGAATAAGGGATGGAACTCGCCTGACTGTCGCCTCCCATTCTACTTCTATTTCATCTAATATACTTGGCTCAACGACTTCCGCGGTATCATGCGGGCACTTCCGTAGATGAAAAACGTGGAAAACATCATGAACACCTGATAGATTTTGTAGGAGCTTTACTCTATAGGTCATCTGGCCAATCCTCTCGGTTATGGGAAATGGTCCCGCATACCTAGGTGCCAAATTCCCTACCAATCTGAAGCGAACCACATTCCTCAAAGGTATACTTTGATGAAAACTAAGTCTCCCACTTCAAATTCGATGTCAGTCCTTCTCTTGTCTACATAGGACTTCTGCATATCTTGAGTTGTCTTCATCCATCGTCGAATGAGGTCAATCTTTTCGGATGTTTCTCTAACCATATCTAGTCCAAGTAATAATCTTTCTGTAGATTCTCACCAACAAGTTGGTGATCTACATAGTCGTCCATACAATGCTTCGAAGGGTGCTATGCCAATGTTGGATTAGTAGTTGTTGTTATAGGCAAACTCTACTAAAAGAAGGTGTTCTTCCCAAGTCCCTCCGAAGTCTAGGATACATAGCCTCAAAAGATCCTCTAGAATTCTGTTCACCCTCTCCGTCTTCCCATCGGTCTGAGGATGATAAGCGGTGCTCAAACACAACTGTGTACCTAATGCTTCTTGCAAGCTCCTCCAAAATTCACTGGTGAAGATGGGGTCACGGTCACTTACGATGCTGGAAGGTACTCGATGAAGACGAACTATTTCACGAACATAAATTGCTGCCAACCATGATGTTGTCCTCTTACTCTTCACTGTAATGAAATGAGCGCTCTTAGTCAATCTGTCCACTACTACCCAAATACAGGTGTTGCCTTTCTATGATCTAGGAAAACCATCTATGAAATCCATAGAGACGCTCTCCCATTTCCACTGAGGAACCTCCAAAGGATGAAGTAGACCACCGGGCTTCTTTTACTCAGGTTTAACTTGCTGGCAAACTAAACATTGAGAAACGAACTCTACCACATCTTTCTTCATCCAATCCCAAAAGAAAACCCTTTTCATGTCTATGTACATCTTGTCATCGCCTGGATGAGTAGTCATCTTAGAATGGTGGGCTTCTCTAGGTCTGCCTTTAACAAGCTTCCAGTTTGAGGAACACAAAGCCTTCATCTCGTCGCAACCACCCCTTTTCATCTATGGCATATCTACTGAGGTGACTAGAAGTCTCCCCTTTTCTGAGCTTTTCCATGATGTCTAAAATCTGTGGGCCACCTTATTGTGAAGATCCTATCTAATCCATAAGAGTTGGTCGTATCTCCAAGGATGCAAACAAATCAGGCAAAATCTCGATGGAGGGTCTAAAATCAAAAGCTGATAAGAACTCCAAGCTCTTCCTCTCCATAAATAGAGGACTCAAGTCCATCCTCTGCCTACTTAGCGCGTATGCCACCACATTACCCTTGCCAGGGGTATAAGAAATCTCAAAATCATAAGAAGCTAGGAACTCCATCCACCGTTGTTGCCTTAAATTGAGACCCCTCTGCGAGAACAGGTACTTGAGAGATTTATGATTGGTGTATAACTCGAACTTCTCTCCAAGTAAATAATGGCGCCACGTCTTAAGTGCAAATACTATGGCAGCTAGCTCTAGATCATGGGTAGGATAGTTCTTCTCATGGACTATCAACTGCCTACCCCCATAACACACTACTTTCCCTTCTTGCATCAGAACTGCACCAAGCCCTGTACCACACACATCAGCGTAAACGGTAAACACTTTACTGCCATCAGGCAAGGTCAAGATTGGGGCTGTTGTCAGAGCCCTCTTTAGTCATTGGAAAGCAACATCATAATCTATATCCCATGAAAACGCCAAATTCTTCTTTATCAGTCCAGTGAGTGGGGTTGATATCTTTGTGAAGTCCTTAATGAGCTTCCTATAATAACCTGCCAACCCAAGAAAGCTTCTTACCTCGGTTGCATTTTTAGGAATCCGCCAATCTTGCACTACAACCACCTTTGCGGGATCTGCAGCTATTCCTTCTTTGGAGACCACATGCCCAAAAAATCTCACCTCTTTTCTCCAAAAATGACATTTAGAGAATTTCATCTTAAGCCGATGCACATAGAGAGTCTTCAAGACTTCTCTCAAATGTTGGGCATGCTCTTCGTTGCTTTTGGAGAAGATCAAGATATCGTCAACAAAGACCACGACAAATTTGTATAGAAACTCCCGAAACACCCTACTCATTAGATCAACAAAATAGGCGGGTGCATTCGTCAGCCCAAAAGGCATAACCAGCCATTCAAAGAAACCATTTGGAGTTCTAAAAGCAGTCTTATCTATGTTGTCCTCAGCCACCCTTAACTGATGAAAACCCATGGCCAAGTCTAACTGGGAAAATACTGAGGCACCAACAAGCTGATTAAATAAATCATCAATCCTCGGAAGCGAGTGCTATTCTTCTTGGTGAGTTTATTCAACTCCCTATAGTCAACACACAAATGAAGCGAACCATCCACCTTAGTTGCGAATACTACTAGAGCACCCCATTTAGATATGCTTCATATGATAAACCCCTTCTCAAGTAGCTCCCCTACTTGCTTACTCAGCTCCCTCATTTCCCTTGGATCCATATGACGCACTGGTAATACAACTGGCTTTGCATTGTCCACCAAATATATACGGAAGTCGATTTCGCACCTCGGAGGTAAGCCCAATACCTCATCAAAAACATTAGAATAATCGCGGACTACTAGAACAGATTGCAGATCATCGATAGATGCATCAAGAGACTCTAGGAAACTAAGCATAACCGACCCTTGTGGGTCACAAGGAATCTCGAGGGTCCTTCCATGACAAGTCAAAAGTCTAACGACCCTCATCTCACAATCTAGAATGGCACCATACGTGGTAAGCCAATCCATTCCTAGAATCAACCCATAGCCCATAAATCCGAGCACATACGCGTCGCATTCAAACTCGACGCCTAACATAGATATTTTCAAACCCCAAAAAGTCATATATAAATGAGCCGAACCACCAATGGGGTTTGAAACAACTAGGGGATCCACTACCATACTAGTAACTAAGTGCAGAGATTCAACCACAGAACTAGATATAAATGAATGTGAAGCGCTAGAATCAAAAAGTGTTCTAATAGGATGGTTTGCAAGAGAAATTAAACCTTCCACAGAAATTTTTCTACCTCTATCAGGAGTACTAACCGCGAGAGCATGCACCTGCCCTCCAGAAGTTCCTTCCCTTTGACCTTGTCCCTGCGATCCCTGTTTCTTCGAGCACTCCCTAGCAAAGTATCCGACCTCTCCACAATGGTATCAAGAGTTCTTCCTTTGCTTACAGTCTTTGACCAAGTGACCCTCTTTCCCACAATTGTGACATTTTCTCTTATTCTTGCCCTTGTCATTCTTTCCACCTTTCTTCTATTGTTGTTGTTGCTGTTGTTGCCCCTTCTTGGGCCACACCTTCTTATTTTGCGATGTTTCCTCAGCCTTTACTTCCTTCCTTTCTCCCTTGTCTTCCTCATGCATTAGGGCCATATCGACAAGCTTTTCAAAAGTGGCTCCCATTGGGATATAGGACATGGATAACCCATGGAGGGGTTTATTCAGTCCTTTAGCAAATCGCAAAGCCCTTTTGTGTGGCGTATCCACTAGCTCTAACCCGAATCTTGCTAGCTCGTTGAATTTATTAACATATTCTTTTACCGTCAAGTCTCCTTGTTTGAGTGCTAAGAATCTCTCCATCTGCATGCTTCTCTCAGCTTGGGAGAGAAATTTCATTTCAAATCTTTGTTTAAAATCTTCCTAAGTTTCCATCGGACGTCCAACTTGGCTGAATTCCCACCAAAATGAGGCTTCGTCTCTCTGTAGCCAAGCAGCTAACTGAATCTTCCTTTTATCCTCCACTTCAAAGATTACGAACAAGTTCTCGGTCTCCTTGAGCTAATTCCGCGCTTCTACAAATGTCTCGTTACCATGGAATGGCTTTCCTCCCATAGCACGGAAGTCCTTGCAGATCTTAGCAAAATTATCTGCTCTTGGAGGAGGAGGAGGAGGAGGAGGAATGACTGGTGCGGTTGGGGGAGGAACATTTCCTTGGCCTTCGGCAGGCGTCGTGGCCTCCAAATACCTACGGAACCATACGAGTGTCATGACGCCCCTCTGGGATAATAGAAATGTTTTATTCACCAGACATGCTGAAAAAAGGAAAAGGAAGAGATTTAAACAAAGGACCGAAGGATATTACATATGGCTTTTGAGGGAATGTTTTTCAAAACAGACTTTTTTTTTGAAAATGCTTTCTTTTAAAATATTTTTGAAAATAATTTTCAAATTTTTTGTCTAATCTGGTAACCTTCAGCTCTAATACCAAGTGTGACACCCCACGTCCGTTAATGTCACTCACAAAGGGAATGCATTAAGTTTCGTGAAGCGTTATAGGTAAACAGACACAGAATATTAAAAGACAGATATAAATAAGATAGCAACGGAAATTCAAATTTTTATTTCAAACACAAATCATACATTGTGGTCCAAAATATCATAAGTCACATACAGTAATATAACTTCTGTCTTTTACCATCATAGTACGTAAATACTTAAAAGAAAACATAATTCCCCAAATAAAAGAGACAAAGCCATAGTATATATAAGAACTTGAGACATACTTCGAAAGCAGCTCTAACAAAATGATATCTGAGTCCTGACTAAGCCTGAGTGTTTCCTTCCTGAGAACCTTGGGGGGAACGGAAGAAAGAAGAGGAAACAAAAGGGTCAAACATAAAGTCTGGCGAGTCTAGTTACTTTTAGCAAGTAAATAAATAAAAGTAGCATGACAGGCATATAAAGTGGATAAGAGAGACCATTACATAAATGGCAGGTGTAACAAGGAAGACAGAATAAGGTGTATACGCTTCCCAAATGATTACTCTACACTATTACTAGTATAACCAGAATGAGATGATCCCTTCCGCTATAAGGTGGTAGACTTAGGCATATGTCCAAATGTATCTTATACACTACCCTAATTGATCGGCTCCCTAATCCGCGTAGATACTCCGTGCCAGCCCCACCATAGGATGTATCACGTCCTAAAGTGGCAACTCCTCGCTGATGTGCACAGCCCCACATCTATAGGTGTCACGGTCGTCTTATCCCCTTCTGTCCGGCCTATGCACGCACATGGTCTGGTCGGTTTGCACCGCCCACACCGTCCTCCATGTTTGGATCACTTACAATCAGTCTAGTAAGCGTGCCCCTTCTCCGACCTAGTACGGAGTACATGTTTTGGTACCTACTCAGGGTTACTGGATGAAACAGCTCCCACACAATTTGATACAAGCTCTCCCCTTGTCTTGTATCCCCACTAGGTTTTCTTTGGCTACGTATACCACTAGGTGTCCTTAATTATATAACCCTATTATTTCTACAAGTTATGCTTACCTTAAAAGGTGTTTTTAATTACATAACTTTATTATTCCAACCGGCCATGTATACCACTAGGTGTTTTTAATAACATAATCTTATCCAGTTAAGTTTGTGGGCCTGTATGTAAATATTACCCACTCCCTTCCTGACTTGCTTAACCCATCCACTATCTAACCAATTTTACTTAACCCTAACTTTAGTTCATAATCATACAATCCATATGGGTTAGGTTTGGTTAAGTAGTCCAATTTATTACCATGTCCATTTACGGTTTATAATGGGCTAGACCTCCCATATTTGGCCTACAACTTTTGGATATTGGATATGCCGGTTGGGTCCGAGTAGTCTTATTCCATAGTTGGGTCTAACCTCGTGTCTTAGTCCGATTCATATTTGTGCACTTAGACCTCTTACATTAGGTTCAACATTAGTGGATGTTGGATATGTCGGTCGGGTCCGGCCAGACTTCCACCACTAATGCAACCTAACCTCGTGTCATAAGTTCCATTAAAATTTCTAATTGTAATCCTAGGCATTTATTATCAATTATACCCATGTCAATTATAGGTTTTATGCCCTTTTTTCCCAGTTATGTCCATAATTGATTTTATGCCAAATTTATTCATATTCGTTACTCCAATTAATAACCAAATTAACATTCAAATTTCCAATTATGCCTAAATGTCCAATTATACTCATAATGGATTATATATCCAGATTCATATCAAGTTATGCCAAATCTAATATTTTCCCCCGTCCCCTAACTAACGCATTCGCATATATTTGGTGGCATACCTAGGCTAGAAAGTAGCCTAGGCATATATAGTAAAAAGGGAAAGGTGATGGGGAAAATGAAAATAGTGATCATTCTAACAAAGGTGACATAAACATATATACTGGCATAGACATGACTCATATGTATATATTTATTTCTTCTGCGCGTATACAAACTTAAAACCCTCATAACTTCTTCATACAGTGTCCGTTTTACACAAACCAAATGTCTATCTTGACCAGAATTTCGAGACGGATGCAATGGCGCAGTCCATTTTCCTTACTTCTAAATATTAAATTAATAATTATTTAATTTATCCTCTTTTAGTGTCGTTAGAAATTCGGGATGTTACATTAGGCATGTACTTTAATTACTTAGGCATTAAGCATGCAGGGTAGTCTGTAGTTTACATTTGGATATTATTACCTAGGCATAGATAGATTAACTCAACTAAGGGCATACTATTTAATTTCTTAGTTACAAAGCTTTTATATTATTTTATTTTAATACGGTATTATATTTTACCGCTAACCGTTTAATATACATACAATCACACACGATCTCCGAACGCAATGAAAATGACCAAACTGCTACGTATTAATGTTCGAGATCCACTGAAATTAAGTTGTTGGGACAATGCTCCATGGCGCTAGGCATCATGTACCGCATTAATTGTAACAAGCCGGAAAATCAGAACCAATTTAAAATTTTGATTTTGGCAATTTTAATGAATTTTGAGTATTTAAAATGATTTATTTTAAATAATAACGACTAAAATTTATTTAAATCGGAGTTAGAATGAATAAATTTATTTTAATTATAAAACGAGCTTGAAACGGCGCGGTAGTTTGAAAATTTGATTTCAAATTTCAATTGAATGTACAGGATTCAAATAAATCGGATTTCAGTAAAACAAGAAATATTTGAACCTATTTAAAAATATCTTTCCAATGAACGTGAAAAATCCAGATTTCATAATGGGAATAAAAAGTTATGTCCAGTTTAAAATTCAGAATAGTCGCTATGGAATTTAATATAAAATACAACCCTTAAAAATTGCCATTTTGCAAACGACCTCCGTTTTCGACGAAACCACTTTTGTTGGATTCGAAATGTCAAATTATTGCTAAATTCCAATTTTCAAATTTTTTGAAATTAATATGTGAGCGTGGTGAATTTAAATGTGTTTGGTACTTTAAGTTTGAATTTAATCGACTGGAAAATGGCCCTTTTTCAAACGGTCTCCAAATTCGACGAAATTAGTTTTATTAGGACCGTATCGTCAAAACATAGCTAGATTTATTTTTCTGGAATTTTTGGAGTCAGTATATGGCCCAGGTAAATTAAAATGTATTTTGAAATCAATTTTGAACGTTATATTAATTTATATTTTAATTTAAAGAAAAACTGGTCGAAACAGTCGAATTGGCTTACAGGACATATCCCATTGTGTCTGAAATAGGGGTAGTTAGCTAGGAATGACAGTCGGTGGGTTTGATTTGGAGTTCGAATGAAAAATTAACTTTTTGGAGAATTAAATTGAATAAATATATATTGGTCAACTCTCCTTCCTCCTCCCCCATCGTTCAAATCATTAAGATAAATTAAAAAAAAACTGATGTTCTCCCTCTTCAGCCGCTCCTCCTCCTGCCCGCCACCAGCAGCCCCCGCACTCCTCCTTCTCCTCCCCCTCCTCTCCTCCTCTTCTTCTTTCTCCTCTTTCCCTCTTTCAATTAGCAAAAACCCTACGCCCCAAAACACCAAACCCGCCACCGTGGGCCCCCTCCAGCGCCACCACCAACTGGCTGCACCTCCCCCACTGTAACGACCCGCATTCTACGCATCATAGGATCGTAGGATATTTATTTCTTTCACATACGAAGTCGTATGGTCATGTAACTTTGGGAGACGACTATTGGGGTCATTTCCCATGTTCATGATTTTTCCCGATTTTTAAATGACCATTTTACCCCTAGTTGGCACTGTTTTGGCCATAACTTCTGACTGAAGAAGAATTTTGACCTGAGACCACTTCCATTGGCTCCGGATGATGGTTTCTCTTTCCGTAGAGTGGTCACATTAGCCAAACGGACTTACCGTTTGGGAGATATGGCTGAAACAAGTTTCAGATGGTTAGAAACAGCTTAATTGGGCTTAACCGGGTGATTAGCAGCTAGGCCCAAAGGGAATTTCGGGTTTAGGAGTATATGGAGGCTGATTAGGGTTAGAAAACATTTCTTTAGACATTTTCCAGCCGCCACTTTCATTTCTCTTGACCTAGCCATGGCCTCCACTCTCTAAATCTCTCTAAAACACCCAAAATCACTTCCTAATCAAGGATTAAGGCTTAGAGGCATCAAATCAAGGAGGATTAGCACAAGGACCGAGGTAGAGCTGCTGTTATATATTGGAATTCGTGCAAATCAGAGGTTCACTTCAGATCTGAAAGTTTTATTGTGGCAAAGGTGAGTGATTTGCATAGTTTTTGCACTAATTACGGTAATTAAGGGTAATTAGTGAAGATTAGCGAATTTATACACTAATAGATTCTAGAAAATTGTTTAGAAATTCGAAAATAATATTTTATGCCTCTGTTAGAAATTTGGTTCGATTTAATTAAGTTTTGTTAACCCTATGATCAGTTTTACTTAAACATGCTTAAGGGAAAATAAGGAGCTTTGGCCACTTTTTGATCCATTTTGATTCATTTGAGTGATTGTTTGCTGTTGTGGTTGCTAGTACATGTTGCTATGACTCTATGGTGTGTTTTGTGATTGCTCAGAAGTGTTAGCTTGGTCAAAAACGCCGTCGAATGGCGAGAAACTGTCGCTGGAACGAAGTGCAGGAGTTTATCCGGATCGGATCACCCCCATGCCCACGAACGACCCGCCTTCTCGAACCGCGCAGCGTGCCAGAGCTCGGAGCCACGAAGGGAAGATCACGATCCAACTTGGAGAGGAAGCACCACGAGCTGATGAGGCGCCACGATCCAGATGGGTAGCCCGACCCGAACCGGTGGATTGCCACGAGCTGACGAGGTGCGATCCATATGGTGCGAGACGATCCGACGCTGGCGAACCGAACCAGGAAGGCTTCCACGATCCGACCCGAGCGTGAAGGATGATCCGAACCGATCCGAGGTTGATGACTACGAGCTGGTGACTGCGAACCGAACCAGGAAGTTACGAACAGAATGGAGACCGATCCGGAGGGTGATGATAGAAACCCGAGATGCAAAGGAAGCCCAAATGAGAAGTTAGAGCTCAAGATTCAGATGGGAATCAACGAGTTCGCTTCATGGTTGGGTTTTGCTGCGGGACGCGTGCCAAGGGGTTATCGACGTCTACAGCTTTGGACCACTATGGTAGGAGGTACGAAGGCGGATTCAGGGCCATTATGGCATCGGTAGAACCAAGGGCTACGACCAATGAAGTGGGTCATTGAAATGTTTGGTCATGACTCAAAGTGTTTGGCTTGGTCACAGCGGGGTTTCTACAAGTCGGGATTCGTCGTTACCTCAGTTTTGTCTAGTGTTCCAAAGTGGTAGATATCGTACGCTTTACGCACTGAGTGAGAGATGTGAGGATGGTTGCTATGGATGATTTGTTTGCTATAATTATGACATGCACACCCCACCCCCGTATTCTTACACTATTTATTATGGCACCTTGGAGTATTGTACGGTATGTGGTACTAACTCTTTGGTTGCAGGTCCAGGTTCAGGTATGGTTTAGTATACCTGTTATTATTCTGTTTAGATGCTTATCGCTCATACCAGGCTTTATGTCTGACCCAGAGTTTTATGTCTCCTCTTATTACTCTGGGTGCTCACACGAGCAGACTAGAGACAGGTTAGCTGGTGATGCACGGGTAGATGATCCGGAGACGAGCAGGAGGCTTACACGTAATATATATAGTATTCTCCCTGTGTTGTTGAAGATTCACTGCTTGGGCATTGTTAGTGTATCTTCTACTTCAGCTTTCTTTTGTTTAGAGACAGTTAATTTGGAAAATTGTAATAAGCTGTATTTGGATTTCCGCTGCTTTGATGGTTGATGTTGATTCTAGTTATCAGCTTATGCACTGTCTCACCTGTTTTATGTCAAGTATATTATTATTATATTTTATCCCATGCGCTGTGAGACATTCTACAGGTTCCTTGATTGGTTCATTCCCTTCTTTCTTTTCTTCTGACGACCGTTCCGTGCTAGCTGGGCATGTGTACAGCGCACTTTCGGAGGAAATGTAGGCTGGTGCGGGGCGGGCCGTCACACTTGGTATCAGAGCTCTAGGTTGCGTAGTTAACCTAGGGAAGTTACCAGGGAGAGATAATGTACGTATACGAGAGAGCGTATTTGTGATTACTTTGGTTTTAAAAGCTATCTATATATATACTATTAGTAGTATAAGGATGAAGTCGTACTGCACTAGCACCACTATGGAGTCGTTAATCGTTTTCTTTTTCAGATTGACGATGAGCCGATATACTAGAGGTGCTGGTAGGGGAGCCAATAATGGGAATGCTGCTGACATGAGGACGATGTTCACTGACCTCATGAGAGAGATGCTTAGAGATGTGCAGAGGGCAGCTCCCAATGGTGGAAATGGTGGTGGTCCAATAGTGCAGGCGCCAAGAGTCGACTTCGCCAAGCTGAATAAGGATTATACTAGCCTTGGTGGGAGGCCGTTCCACGGAACGGAGTCGGCTACGGATGTTCAAGATTGGTTGGATAGTTGCGAACGTATCTTCGAGGATTTGGGTATCGAGGATGCGATGAAGAGAAAGCTAGCGTCCCGTCAGCTGCAAGGGCGGGCAATGAATTGGTGGAATGCTATAAAGGCAGCTACTCCCGAAGATCAGATTACTTGGGAGCAGTTTAAGGCTCGCTTTAGTGAGAAGTTCATTCCAGCTGCTCAAAAGTCAGTGTTGTTTAAGAAATTCTTGGAGCTCAAGCAGAATGGCAGGGCTGTCTCGGAGTATATTGCTGAATTTGACACTTTGTCTAAATATGGGTTATCTCTTATAGATACTGCCGAGAAAAAGAATGAGAAATTCATAACTGGTTTGGATCAATACTTGGGGGAAAAACTTATCAACCACATCGATGAGACGTTTGAATCGATTGTGGGGAAAGCGTTAAGGTCAGAAAGTCTCTACCCTAAGCCGAAGACTGAAGTTGCATCCGCAGATGAGCCAAAGCCACAAGCTAGTGGTGGAGGCAAAGGTGGTTCTCAGAATAAGAGAAAGCAGAATCAGGCTAAGGATGGCCAGAAGAAAAAGAATAAGCAAGATGTGGAGTGCTTCAGCTGTGGTAAGAAGGGCCATTATGCTAGTAATTGTCGGGCCAAGCCAGCGGATAGGAAGTGCTTCAATTGTGGCCAATTGGGACATCACAAGGACAAGTGTCCGCAAACCCCTAAGGAAAAGCAAATGGTGAAAGCATATGCTCTCAATGCTATTCCTTCTTCGTCGAATGCCCCAACTGCGGCGGAGAAGGGAAAGAATGTCGTCATTCAAGGTATGCTTTCTGTTTATGATGTTCCTGTTAGAGTTTTGTTTGATACCGGAGCTTCCAGTTCTTTCATATCTAGTGACCTGGTAGACAGGTTGGGATTGGAACCCGAGATTGTCGATAGACCTTTAGTAGTGATGAACCCGATTGGTGGTTCGACTAGTCTTAGCATGATTTGTCGTAATGTAGTTCTATCGAGTCATGGGTGCATGTTTGTTTGTGATTGCTTTGTTTTGGGCTTTACTGGGTTTGGCATCATTTTGGGAGTAGATTGGCTCCAAAGGTACGGGGTGGTGGTAGACTGTGAGGGCTTGTTGGTGACAGCTAGAGCGGATGATGGGCGGAGGATAGTATTTGGTGGTCTACCCAGTAAGGGGGTATTGGCTAGTTTTCTAAACTCCCTCGACATTCCGCATAGTGAGTTGTCAGGTTTGCCCGTGGTTGGCCAGTATCCGGATGTTTTCGAAGAAGTGACCGGACTTCCACCACACCGAGAGATTGAGTTTCGTATTGATTTGGTAAAAGATGCCAGACCTATAGTGATGCCACTTCGTCGTATGGCACCAAGGGAGCAGCGAGAGCTCGAGGTGCAAGTCAGCGATCTTTTGAAGAAGGGATTTATCAGAAGGAGTGTTTCTGAATGGGGAGCACCAGTCGTGTTTGCTACCAAGGCGGATGGTTCCCTTCGTTTGTGTGTAGACTACCGCGAGTTGAATAAAGTGACGAGGAAGAACAAGTATCCTCTACCGCGGATAGATGATTTGTTTGATCAGTTGAGTGGCGCGAGAGTATTTTCTCAGTTGGATCTCGCGACAGGTTTTCATCAGCTTAGAGTGGAAGCTGAGAGTATAGCTAAAACGGCATTTCGAACGCCGTCTGGGTTTTATGAATGGTTGGTTATGCCATTTGGGCTGACTAATGCCCCGGCATATTTTGTGGATCTTATTAATAGGGTATTCAGAGATCAGTTGAATAAGTTTGTCCTTGTGTTCGTTGATGATATTTTGGTCTATTCGAGGACAGAGGAAGAACACAAGGGACATTTAAGAATAGTGATGGAGGTGTTGAGAAAACACCAATTGAAAGCAAAGTTTTCTAAGTGTCACTTCTGGAAGAGGGAAGTGAGGTTCTTGGGCCATGTTGTATCAGAAAATGGGATTGCCGTGGACCCGGCGAAGGTGGCTACGGTACAGGATTGGCCTACGCCCAAGAATGCAACAGATGTAAGAAGTTTCTTGGGGTTAGCGGGATATTATCGTAAGTTTATCCAAGGCTTCTCCAAGATAGCAGCACCGTTGACTCAGTTGACAAAGAAGAATCAAGCTTTTGTCTGGGATGAAAGGTGCGAGAATGCATTCAGAAGTCTAAAGGACAAGTTGACAAGCGCACCAGTGTTAGTCATTCCTAAGGGGGATGAAGAGATGACGGTATACACGGATGCCTGTGGTACCGGACTGGGTGCTGTATTGATGCAAGGCGGTAGGGTTGTAGCTTATGCAAGTCGGCAATTGAAACCGCACGAGAGAAGATACCCTACCCATGATTTAGAATTGGCAGCGATCGTGTTCGCGTTAAAGATGTGGAGACACTATCTCTTGGGAGAAAGATTTGAGCTGTTTACAGATCATAAGTCGTTAAAGTATCTCTTCTCTCAGAAAGATCGGAATCTCCGTCAGCAGAGATGGTTAGAGTTCTTAGCTTCCTATGATTTTGACATCGCATACACACCGGGAAAGGGCAACGCGGTGGCTGATGCATTGAGTAGAAGACATGCCAGCTTAGGGGCTATGTTCCTTGAATGGAAGCAACTGGAGTTTATCGCGGGGTTTGATTTCAGACCGAAGTGCGAATTGGATCCAGAAATGTTAGCGAGTTTGACGATCAGACCCACTTTGATTGAGCGGATCGGCTCTAGTCAGAGGGACGATCCTAACCTATTGGAAATCATCTCCAAGTTAGAGATGGGTATCGATGAGGAGGTAAACAAGTATGGGCTTGATCGAGATAGATGGCTTAGAAAGAATGGAAAGCTTGTTGTACCCAATGTCAATGGATTGAGGGATGAAGTGCTTAGAGAATGTCATCACTCAAAGCTGACTATACACCCCGGTGGTAATAAGATGTATAGAGACATGAAACAGACTTACTACTGGGAAGGAATGAAAAGAGACGTTGGGAAGTTTATATCCAAATGCATGAATTGCCAGCTAGTTAAAGCCGAACAAAAGAAGCCTAGTGGGTTGTTGCAACCATTAGAAATTCCCGAATGGAAATGGGAGCAAGTCTCGATGGATTTCATCGATGGTTTACCAAGGACTAGATCGGGATATGACGGCATTTGGGTAATTGTAGATCGACTGACTAAAAGTGCAAGGTTTATACCAGTCAAATCGACCAGAACGGCAGCTAAGTTAGCAGAGTTGTATATGAAGTGGGTAGTGAGATTTCATGGAGTACCTAAAAGCATTGTGAGCGACCGAGACCCGTTGTTTACTAGTGGGTTTTGGAAGAGCTTACAAGAGGCTCTAGGGTCAGAGTTACATCTCAGTACCGCATATCATCCTCAGACCGACGGTCAGACGGAGAGGGTGAACCGTATTTTGGAAGATCTCTTGAGAGCATGTATATTGGATTTTGGAGGATCATGGGATGACCATTTGCATCTAGTAGAGTTTGCATATAATAATAGCTACCAATCCAGTATCGGTATGGCTCCGTTTGAAGCTTTGTACGGAAGGCCGTGTAACTCACCATCATGTTGGATAGAGACTGGCGAGAAGTTTATGCTTGGACCAGATGTGGTGAGGGAAACTTCAGATAAGATCAAGATCATTCAGCAACGAATGAAGGCTGCCCAAGATAGGCAGAAGAGTTATGCTGATAAGAGGAGAAGAGACTTAAAATTCTCCGTTGGCGACTTGGTGTTTGTCAAGATTTCTCCGTTGAAGAGCGTAATACGATTTGGCAGGAGAGGCAAGTTGGCACCAAGATTTGTTGGCCCATTCCCTGTTCTTGAACTAGTCGGGAATTTAGCATACAGAATTGACTTACCGGAGAAGATGGCGGGAGTTCACAATGTATTTCATGTTTCCCAACTAAGGAAGTTCGTTCACGACTCAGATATGACTATTTCACCTGATCAGTTAGAGGACTTCGAAGTAGAACCCGAGGCGGTTGGGAACCGCAAGCAGGCCCGTATTGTCGAGCACGACATGAAGCAACTTCGAAGGAAGGCGGTGAAGCTAGTCAAGGTTCAGTGGGGCGAGGACGAGAATGATTGTACTTGGGAGACAGAGGAGAACATTAGGAAGGCACACCCAGAACTCTTTGCCTGGTAAGATTTTGGCTTCGATTTAGTTTTTCCGCATGCTAGGATAGACTTGTTTGCTTGTTTTGCATATTTGATTGTTGTATATGGTTGTTAGGCATGCGGGATCCCTTGTATGTTTTGGGTTAAGGAATTTCGGGGGCGAAATTTCTTAAGGGGGGGGAGAGTGTAACGACCCGCGTTCTACGCATCATAGGATCGTAGGATATTTATTTCTTTCACATACGAAGTCGTATGGTCATGTAACTTTGGGAGACGACTATTGGGGTCATTTCCCATGTTCATGATTTTTCCCGATTTTTAAATGACCATTTTACCCCTAGTTGGCACTGTTTTGGCCATAACTTCTGACTGAAGAAGAATTTTGACCTGAGACCACTTCCATTGGCTCCGGATGATGGTTTCTCTTTTCGTAGAGTGGTCACATTAGCCAAACGGACTTACCGTTTGGGAGATATGGCTGAAACAAGTTTCAGATGGTTAGAAACAGCTTAATTGGGCTTAACCGGGTGATTAGCAGCTAGGCCCAAAGGGAATTTCGGGTTTAGGAGTATATGGAGGCTGATTAGGGTTAGAAAACATTTCTTTAGACATTTTCCAGCCGCCACTTTCATTTCTCTTGACCTAGCCATGGCCTCCACTCTCTAAATCTCTCTAAAACACCCAAAATCACTTCCTAATCAAGGATTAAGGCTTAGAGGCATCAAATCAAGGAGGATTAGCACAAGGACCGAGGTAGAGCTGCTGTTATATATTGGAATTCGTGCAAATCAGAGGTTCACTTCAGATCTGAAAGTTTTATTGTGGCAAAGGTGAGTGATTTGCATAGTTTTTGCACTAATTACGGTAATTAAGGGTAATTAGTGAAGATTAGCGAATTTATACACTAATAGATTCTGGAAAAATGTTTAGAAATTCGAAAATAATATTTTTATGCCTCTGTTAGAAATTTGGTTCGATTTAATTAAGTTTTGTTAACCCTATGATCAGTTTTACTTAAACATGCTTAAGGGAAAATAAGGAGCTTTGGCCACTTTTTGATCCATTTTGATTCATTTGAGTGATTGTTTGCTGTTGTGGTTGCTAGTACATGTTGCTATGACTCTATGGTGTGTTTTGTGATTGCTCAGAAGTGTTAGCTTGGTCAAAAACGCCGTCGAATGGCGAGAAACTGTCGCTGGAACGAAGTGCAGGAGTTTATCCGGATCGGATCGCCCCCATGCCCACGAACCGACCCGCCTTCTCGAACCGCGCAGCGTGCCAGAGCTCGGAGCCACGAAGGGAAGATCACGATCCAACTTGGAGAGGAAGCACCACGAGCTGATGAGGCGCCACGATCCAGATGGGTAGCCCGACCCGAACCGGTGGATTGCCACGAGCTGACGAGGTGCGATCCATATGGTGCGAGACGATCCGACGCTGGCGAACCGAACCAGGAAGGCTTCCACGATCCGACCCGAGCGTGAAGGATGATCCGAACCGATCCGAGGTTGATGACTACGAGCTGGTGACTGCGAACCGAACCAGGAAGTTACGAACAGAATGGAGACCGATCCGGAGGGTGATGACAGAAACCCGAGATGCAAAGGAAGCCCAAATGAGAAGTTAGAGCTCAAGATTCAGATGGGAATCAACGAGTTCGCTTCATGGTTGGGTTTTGCTGCGGGACGCGTGCCAAGGGGTTATCGACGTCTACAGCTTTGGACCACTATGGTAGGAGGTACGAAGGCGGATTCAGGGCCATTATGGCATCGGTAGAACCAAGGGCTACGACCAATGAAGTGGGTCATTGAAATGTTTGGTCATGACTCAAAGTGTTTGGCTTGGTCACAGCGGAGTTTCTACAAGTCGGGATTCGTCGTTACCTCAGTTTTGTCTAGTGTTCCAAAGTGGTAGATATCGTACGCTTTACGCACTGAGTGAGAGATGTGAGGATGGTTGCTATGGATGATTTGTTTGCTATAATTATGACATGCACACCCCACCCCCGTATTCTTACACTATTTATTATGGCACCTTGGAGTATTGTACGGTATGTGGTACTAACTCTTTGGTTGCAGGTCCAGGTTCAGGTATGGTTTAGTATACCTGTTATTATTCTGTTTAGATGCTTATCGCTCATACCAGGCTTTATGTCTGACCCAGAGTTTTATGTCTCCTCTTATTACTCTGGGTGCTCACACGAGCAGACTAGAGACAGGTTAGCTGGTGATGCACGGGTAGATGATCCGGAGACGAGCAGGAGGCTTACACGTAATATATATAGTATTCTCCCTGTGTTGTTGAAGATTCACTGCTTGGGCATTGTTAGTGTATCTTCTACTTCAGCTTTCTTTTGTTTAGAGACAGTTAATTTGGAAAATTGTAATAAGCTGTATTTGGATTTCCGCTGCTTTGATGGTTGATGTTGATTCTAGTTATCAGCTTATGCACTGTCTCACCTGTTTTATGTCAAGTATATTATTATTATATTTTATCCCATGCGCTGTGAGACATTCTACAGGTTCCTTGATTGGTTCATTCCCTTCTTTCTTTTCTTCTGACGACCGTTCCGTGCTAGCTGGGCATGTGTACAGCGCACTTTCGGAGGAAATATAGGCTGGTGCGGGGCGGGCCGTCACACCCACACCCAATCAGGTCCTGCAGCTACCCCTCAGTCCCCAGCACTGGCCATGGGCCCCACCACCTCAAAAATCACATTTTCCACAAATTCCCATTTTTGCATAAACCCCCTATCACTATTTCGCCAATATCTCTCAAATGGTGCGCTTCTGGCCAAAACTCCACAATACCAAAATCGGAGAGCACGATTTTCACTTCGTTATGGGTATATAGAAGTCCCATTTTGGATTGCGGAGCTATCCAGAAATCGCGTCCAAAGTCAACTGTTTTTCGCGATTTCCGGCGAATTGGTGCGTTTTTTGAAAAAAGTCCACTAGGCAAAAGTTGTCCGGAATGGCGCGTTTAGGCTAGTGACAAAGTTTGGTGAAGATTGGAGGCCGTAGGAAAAATTATAGAGCCAAAGAAGCGAATTCAAGTGCGAGAGCGACAAAACAGAGCGCGACGACAAAATCCGCCAATTAAAGAATGATGGAGTGCATCCCAAAGGTGAGAACTTCTCACTCAAATTTTAATTACAGTTAAATATATAATAGGATGCAGATGGTGCTTAGTAGCACCCGACACCTTTGTTTGAAACAGTGGATGTTTGGTTCTTTGTTTTGATTAGTCTGTTTGTTTGAATGTGGTTTGGGATGTGAATGAATTGATCAGAATTGGTATGTGTATGGCGCGAGCCAGTATTAGGCAAGGGACAAGGCTAGACCTTATTCCGGTTCTAGTATCGCGCCGTTATGCTGCCGAAATTTTCTGAAAATGTTAGAACAATAAAAATATCATTTTTATTGTATAAATGAACTAAATAAAATATTCATGTGTTGAAATAAATATTATCGTTAAAAAATCATTTTTAACGAGTATATGAATGAAAATAAATATTCATTTACAAATCGGACGATTTGTTTATGTACATACATTTGACTGATATTGACTGGGACGATATATTTTACACATCGTCCAACCGCACAAATAAAAACGGTGTGTGTTGATTGAAACCCCACACAGGTATTGGGATGATATTTGACATACACTAATCCCAATTGTTTTGTTGTATGTCAATCGATTGGTTGACAGATTGTTGTAAGCGTTAATTATTTATATTTAATGCTTATGCAGTTGTGTAATGCACTTTGGATGACGATTGACTGTGTATGATTATTGTTGTGTACATGTGTGTATGAAATCCATATAAATAAAATTATATGGTAATTGACTGTGTCTGATTCCAATTCGGAAAGAACGAATATTTTAAATTAACGAATATTTTAAATTAACGAATATTTTAAAATGATGAATAATGAATATTTTGAAATAACTAATATTTTAAAATAATATTTAGTAATGGATCAAATTATGATTTTAATGTCCGATTTGGGATGGTACGAAAATATTTAAATATATAAAGCCGTGTTGATTAGATTAACGTCATTTTGACGTGAATGATATTTATATCAATTTTATTCATTTCTATAATGAATATCGAAAAGGAAGTGTTTTCAAAATCTAATATTTTGAAAATATTATCATTTATATATTAATGATATGGAATATTCAATTTTGATTCAAAATTGAATATGAAGCTGAAATCGTTTTCAAAACGAAATTAAAACAATTTATAAAATACGTTTTAAATGGAAATCGACGAAATATATATAATATTATATATATATATATAATATTATATATATATATATATATATATATAATGGCATGAATAGAACGCGCCGCACTGCGGTAGTTCGCGAATTTCGACCATTGACTTCGAATTGACATTACGGGAGATCCGACCGTCGGATTCTCCTAAAACCGGAACCGTTGGGTTCGCATCGATAAGAGCTTTCCAACGAATATAAGAGATTTGAAATCTAACGGTTAGATTTGAAATTATATCCAAACCAAATTTGGAAAAGGTCGCTGTAAGTGTAGTTCGATGACCGTTTATGGAAATCGACTGAAAAGGGCCTTAAAAAATTATTAAAAATACTAATAATTTGTGTAAAATTATAATAAATGATTTGGAAAGAATTGGGATGAAAATTCCATATTTGTAAAGATAAAAATATATTTTTACCGAAATGAACTAGTTATTAACTAGAATTATAATCCGATTATTTTTAAATAAATAAGTTGGATTGAGAATGGGTTTTTAAATATAACCAGAATTCCCAATATATGAATTGGAGTGGATTTGAATGGAAATAATCTTCGGAATATTTCGATATTGGATTCCGTGATTATACAGATATTGTTGTCGAAATTTGGAAGATATATTTTATATCGTTATTCCAATACGATATTTGTTGGTTTTAGATTTGATATTGAATATAAGCCGATATAATTTCTATTCAAAGCCTTGTGTTTAATATCAAATTGGATTTTGGGTATGTCGTGAATGGTGTCTTCATTAACACTGTTCTTAAACCCAGTTGAGAAAAAGAATAAATCTTTTAATTAAGATTTAGTGAAGTTTTCCAATTAATTAATATTTAATTGGAATTGAATAAAAGAATGAGATTTTGGGTTTGTCGAGAATGGTGTTTTAGTAACACTGTTCTTAAACCCCATGTGAAAAGAATAAATCTTTTAATTAAGATTT
Source organism: Allium sativum (assembly GCA_030737875.1). Classification (NCBI taxonomy): domain Eukaryota; kingdom Viridiplantae; phylum Streptophyta; class Magnoliopsida; order Asparagales; family Amaryllidaceae; genus Allium; species Allium sativum. The sequence continues at coordinate 91,325,207 of CM060920.1, forward strand.
TTAGAGTTTTCAGTTAATTAACATTTAATTGGAATAAAATGGAATGTGAATTGGGTCTATTGTGAATTGTGTTTTTAACGACATTTGTTCTTTAATCCGATTAATAGTGAAATGTGATTTGGAAATTATAAATCTTTTTATTAAGATTTAATGGGAATTTTCCAAAGTAAAGTATTCCAATTTAGTATATTAAATTGGGATTGAATGGAATTCGATTTGGTAAAAATCGAAGTGAGTTTCTATGGAAGAAGACTATTAATATATATGGAATTTAAAAGACTTTGTCGTTATTCCATTTATATTATTAGTCGGATACGGAAATTGATATTGATTATATATTGATCTATTTTCCATGAAAATTCCATAATTAATGGAATGTGATTTTGGGTTTATCGTGAAATGTGTTTTAAATGACATTAGTACTTTAACCCAGTTAAAGACAGGATTGCATGTCTAACATTGTATTTCGAACTATGTGGTTGATCTTTGCTAAATATATATCTGTTAGGTGGCGGAGAATTTATTCTCTTGCTTAACACCCTTCTCTAAGATGTACGAGCTTAGAGGTTATATATGGCAGAAATCAATAGTACGGTGTAGATTGTCGATGCGGCACGTTTGTGTTTCCAAAGTTAAATAATCATTAATACTGATTTTTGGGAAGATTAAAACTAAGAGGAGTTTTAATGAATCTTTAATTAGATTGAAAAGAGAATGTGATAATTTAAATTATCAAATTTGGGAAATGATCGAGAATGGAGTAGCTCTAGTTTTACTCCAAGCGATAGTTAAATCTTTAATTAGATTTGAACGTGAAATGGTAATTAAATTTACCAATAACATCGTGGTGTTAGATACGGAGTATTACCAGTTTTGCTCCATGGGATGAATAGGTTGGGATTGGGAAATTAAACAAATGATTACTTCGGTAAGGTGCGCTAATCCTGACTAGTTTGGATAAACCTTAATTTGGTTTGAATTGATATCCAAAGGAAGATTAAAGAATAAATTTAAAGAAATTGTCTTTGATAAAATTAATGGGAACGTTTCCCAAAGGATATGAATATTTAAATAAAAGAATGTTCAGAATTGGAATGAGGCGTATGTTGTGTTTTTATAACACTTGTTTATTATATACGCGAGTTATTCGGAAAGGCCGGGTTTATACCTATTTTGAATAACTGATTCGATGATAAGTCGACGATGAAAACGGTGGTTGAAGACAGAGGTCTTCACATCGTTTTGATGATTTCTAATGTCTTGATTAGGCTGTACATCCAAGACAAGGTAATAAGTGGTGATCGTCCAGACGTACTTGGAGATTGACCGGATATGTGAGGACCGCTCTCCTGTTTTTGGACATATGGGACGGGGAATAAGGTGTCTCCGGTTTCGTTCAGATCCAGAATGAACTAGTAAATGGATGCATGTCTGACAATGGATTTTATTCTGTGTTGATTGATATCTATGAAATATATATCTGTTTGGCGGCAGAGAATTTATTCTCTTGCTTAACGCCCTTCTCTGAGACGTACGAGCTCAAATGTTATATATCGATAGACATCAGTCACATGGAGTGAATTGCCTGTATGGCATACTGAGATGCGAATGATCAAGGCTTCTGTTGAAAAGCAGAGTCTTGTGGTTGATGATCAAAGCACGGCTTTAATATAACATAGCTTTGTGGATAGCGTTAATTCGCGAGCCTCACACTTCAGTATGAGTCAAAAAGGGATAAGGGACCCGAGGAGTACATGATGTTTCTTTCTAGCTATGGGTGGTGTCATGGTATGGAGTCCAGACATTAATTTATTTTTACCTATGTGGATGATGGATTGCAAGGCGCCTCAGATATATTGGTTACTACAGAGCCGATGGATAGGTCCTATAGGACTGGGAAACGTGTGTTCAGGAATAATTAATCCTCAAACGTAAAGTAGGACCGGCCTTGGAGGATCCACGGGTTGCCCAGAGTGTGCAGTCCTGAGGCATTTGCTAGAGTTTCTCAAAGCGGTTAGGAGTACATCACTTGCCTAGACTCATAACGGAAATCCAATTTCCAATACGTGACATTTCGGTTTTAGTTGTAAACCTATATGGCGACATAGTAGCATGGGATACTATGCCGTCTATGATTGATACATTTATATTTGAAGTTGTTTTATACACTATGCATTTATAATAGTATCAAATGATTTGTTTTAAACGTACCAAGCATGTTTGGCTACTATAAGGTAAAACTCTATCCTTCGGCTTGCGTTGCATTGTGTGATGGACCTGGGACTTATAATAGCTTCATTTTTCCAAAAAACATTGCATTATTTATTCTATACACTGGTATTCTAGGGAGGAAACCCATTCCGTGTTATACGGCGTGGTCCCTTGATTTACTTTATTTCTAAAGTAAAAGATTTAATAACTGTTTTTAGTTCTCACACCAGTCACATCATTGACCTGGAGTTTATTGTTTTAACCTAAACTCTGGGTGCCCCTATATTCCATACGGTTACCTAGAAGTTTTGGTTTTGCAGATATTATGTTCACAGGATCCTGGATTGCAGCTGGAGCTATATTCGGAATGCGCTGTATCTGTATATTCCCTTTAGTTGTGTTATGTATTGTTATGTATTATTTTTCTGCTGCTATGTAATGTATTTTAAAATTTATGATATTTTTTGATGTATATTATTTACACATACTCTGTTATATTCTTGTACTCTGATGTAATTGTTGTAATAAGCAATGAAATGTTCTATTGTTTGTGTTCCAATTTGTCATGTTCTCAACTCAATCCGGGCTTTCCCGAAAGGGCGAGTTTGGGTCGTTTCATCGCGGTATTAGAGCTTTGGTTTACAGAGCTCGAGAACAAGACATTAGAACCAAATGAAAGAATTCGTCAGAGATTGGATTAGTAATATCCAATAAGAATGACTCGTTAGAGATAGGATCAGTAGTATTGTAGAACGAGTGTGAAGAGTGTTGTTTTTAAAATAAAAATGAAAACAAATTTTGTTTTGAAAATTTAAATCTTATTAAACGTATTTGAATATTTATTTTAAATTGATTTGGACAATCGAGTATATAAAGATTTTGCATATACACCTTGCAAACATGTATACAGAGCCTCAAATATACTAGATAGGTATAGAATCACACTCTATTCGCCCAGGGATGATTCTGATGATTACTCGAGTATCATTAGAATTTATGTTCGAGTTTCAAAAGTGGGATATCTGTATATTTCCAATTGACTTGTGTGAGAACCAAAGTTAGATAGGATTTATTACCTGTGATTTGGCATCAAAAACATGACTTTTGAGTATATAAAAAATTATGAATTTGAAAAGATAATCAACTAATTGACTGCTGGTAGTGTTGTTTGATTATTATTCTGATTAATAAAAATATATTGGAACCATAAAAAAAATAAGAGAAATGAAGGTAAATTTAGCCAAATCGAATCAAAATTTTGAACTGAACTGGAAATTTGATTGAAATTGCATGCATGTACATGCATATACATTGAACAGGTCATAACAGGGAAGCTAAGCAGAGCAATAAAATTGTATGCCCGACAAATAGGTACATGTTTACTATTTTCTTGGGTTTGGATGATTTTATGAGCCGATTGGCTAGCCGTTTGGCTTTTTCTTCTTCTTTTTCTTTTTGGATGATGAGGGCCCCGCATGGCTAGTTGCGGTTTTAAATGTCTCCCCGTACAAAGGAGGTTATGGCAAAAAAAATTCAAAAAATTATGGCGTTATCCAAATTTTTAAGAAATTAAAAAATTCTTAGAAACTGAAAAGTTGAAGAATGAAAGTTGAGTTGATTGGTTAAACAACTTTCAGCACTGTTCCTTTTCGGGGACGAAAAGATTTTAAGTGGGGGAGATTGTAACAACATGGAAAATCAGAACCAATTTAAAATTTTTATTTTGGCAATTTTAATGAATTTTGAATATTTAAAATGATTTATTTTAAATAATAATGACTAAAAATTTATTTAAATCGGAGTTAGAATGAATGAATTTATTTTAATTATAAAACGAGCCTGAAATGTCGCGGTAGTTTGAAAATTTGATTTCAAATTTCAATTGAATGTACAGGATTCAAAATAAATCGAATTTCAGTAAAATTAGAAATATTTGAACTTGTTTACAAATATCTTTCCAACGAATGTGAAAAATCCAGATTTTATAACGGGAATAAAAAGTTATGTCCAGTTTAAAATTCAGAATAGTCGCTATGCAATTTAATATAAAATACAGCCCTTAAAATAGCCATTTTGCAAACGACCTCCGTTTTTTATGAAACCACTTTTGTTGGATCCGAAATATCAAATTATTGCTAGATTCCAATTTTCAGAATTTTTGGAATAAATATGTAACCGTGGTGAATTTAAACGCGTTTGGTACTTTCAATTTGAATTTAATCGACTGGAAAATGGTCATTTTTCAAACGGTCTCCAAATTCAACAAAATTAGTTTTTTAGGACTGTATCATCAAAACATAGCTAGATTTATTTTTCTAAAATTTTTGGAGTCGGTATGTGGCCCCAGTAAATTAAAATGTATATTGAAATCAATTTTGAACGTCATATTAACTTATATTTTAATTTAAAGAAAAACTGATCGAAACAGTCGAACTGGCTTACGAGACATGTCCCATTATGTCCAAAATGGGGGTAATTAGTTACGAATGACAGTCAGTGGGTTTGATTTGGAGTTCGAACGAAAAAAATAACTTTTTGGAGAATTAAATTAAATAAATATATATTGGCCAACTCTCCTTCCTCCTCTCCCATCGTTCAAATCATTAAGAGAAATTAAAAAAAACCGACGTTCTCCCTCTTCAGCCGCTCCTCCTCCTGCCCACCACCAGCCGCCGCCGCACTCCTCCTCCTCCTCCTACCCCTACTCTCCTCCTCCTCTTCTTCTTCCTCCTCTTTCCCTCTTTCAATTAGCAAAAACCCTAGGCCCCAAATCACCAAACCCGCCACCGTAGGCCCCTCCAATGCCACCACCACCTGGAGGCACCTCCCCGACACCCAATCAGGTCCTGCCGCCGCCCTTCAGCCCTCAGCTCCGGCCATGGGCCCTACCAACTCAAAAATCACATTTTTCACAAATTCCCATTTTTGCATGAAACCCCCTGTCACTATTTCGCTAATAACTCTCAAACGGTGCGCTTCTATCCAAAACTCCACAATACCAAAATAGAAGAGCACGATTTTCTCTTCGATTTGGGTATATGGAAGTCCTATTTTCGATTGCGGAGCTATCCGGAAATCGCGTACGAAGTCAATGGAGCTGATACTGTTTTTCGCAATTTCCGACGAATTGGTGCGTTTTTGAAAGAAAGTCCACTAGGCAAAAGTTGTTTGGAATGGTGTGTTTAGGCTAGTGACAAAGTTTGGTGAAGATTGGAGGCCGTATGCAAATTCTAGAGCCAAAGAGGCGAATTCAAGTGCGAGAAAGCGACAAAACGGAGCGCAACGACAAAATCCGCCAATTAAAGAATGACGAAGTGGATCCCAAAGGTGAGAACTTCTCACTCAAATTTTAATTACAGTTAAATATATACTAGGATGCAGACGGTGCTTAGTAGCACTCGACACCTTTGTTGAAACCGTGGATGTTTGTTTGTTTGTTTTGATTGGTCTATTTGTTTGAATGCGGTTTGGGATGTGAATGAATTGATTAGAATTGGTATGTATATGGCGCGAGCCAGTATTAGGCGAGGGATAAGGCTAGACCTTATTCCGGTTCTAGTATCGCGCCGTTATACTGCCAAAATTTTCTGAAAATGTTAGAACAATAAAAATATCATTTTTATTGTATAAATGAACTAAATAAAATATTTATGTCTTGAAATAAATGTTTTATAGTTAAAAATATAATTTTTAACGAGTATATGAATGAAAATAAATATTCATTTACAAATCGGACGATTTGTTTATGTACACACATTAGACTGATATTGATTGGGACGATATATTTTACACATCGCCCAACTGCACAAATAAAATCGGTGTGTGTTAATTGAAACCCCACACGGGTATTGGGATGATATTTGACATACACTAATCCCAATTGTTTAGTTGTATGTCAATCGATTGGTCGACAGACTGTTGTAAGCGTTAATTATTTATATTTAACGCTTATGCAGTTTTGTAATGCACTCTGGATGATGGTTGACTGTGTACGATTATTGTTGTGTACATGTGTGTATGAAATCCATATAAATAAAATTATATGGTAATTGACTATGTTTGATTCCAATTCAGTAAAAACGAATATTTTAAAATGACGAATAATGAATATTTTAAAATAATATTCAGTATTGGATCAAAATATGATTTTGATGTCCGATTTGGGATGGACACGAAAATATTTAAATATATAAAGTCGTGTTGATTAGATTAACGCCATATTGACGTGAACGATACTTATATCGATTTTATTCATTTTTATAATGAATATCGAAAAGGAAGTGTTTTCAAAATCTAATGTTTTGAAAATATTATCATTTATATATTAATGATATGGAATATTCAATTTTGATTCAAAATTGAATATGAAGTTGAAATCGTTTTTAAAACGATTTATAAAATACGTTTTAAATGGAAATCGATGAAATATATATATTATATATATTTAATGGCCTGAATAGAACGCACTGCGCCACGGCAGTTCGCGAATTTCGACCATTGACTTCGAATTGACGTTACGGGAGATCCAACCGTCGGATTCTCCTAAATTGGAACCTTTGGGTTCGTATCGATAAGAGCTTTCCAACGAATATAAGAGATTTGAAATCTAACGGTTGGATTTGGAATTATATTAAATCAAATTTGGAAAAGGTCGTTGTAAGTGATGTTCGATGACCGTTTATGGAAATCGACAGAAAAGGGCCTTAATAAAATTATTAAAAATACTGATAATTTGTGTAAAATTATAATAAATGATTTGGAAAGAATTGGGATGAAAAATTCCATATTATAAAGATAAAGATATATTTTTATCAAAATGAACTAGTTATTTACTAGAATTATAATCCGATTATTTTTAAATAAATAAATTGGATTGAGAATGGGTTTTTAAATATAACCAGAATTTCCGATATATGAATTGGAGTGGATTTGAATGGAAATAATCTTCGGAATATTTCGATATTGGATTCCATGATTATACGGTTGTTATCGAAATTTGGAAGATATATTTTATATCGTTATTTCCAATACGATATTTGTTGGTTTCAGATATTGAATATAAGCCGATATAATTTCTATTCAGAGCCTTGTATTTAATATCAAATTGGATTTTGGGTTTGTCGTGAATGGTGTCTTCATTAGCACTGTTCTTAAACCCATTTGAGAAAAAGAATAAATCTTTTAATTAAAATTTAGTGAAGTTTTCCAATTAATTAATATTTAATTGGAATTGAATCAAATAATGGGATTTTGGGTTTGTCATGAATGGTGTTTTAGTAACACTGTTCTTAAACCCCGTGTGAAAAGAATAATTCTTTTAATTAATATTATTAGAGTTTCCAGTTAATTAACATTTAATTGGAATAAAATGGAATGTGAATTGGGTTTATTGTGAACTGTGTTTTTAACGACATTTCTTTAACCCGATTAATAGTGAAATATGATTTGGAAATTATAAATCTTTTTATTAAGATTTAATGGGAATTTTCCAAAGTAAAGTTTTCCAATTTAATGTTAAATTGGAATTGAATAGAATTCGATTTGGTAAAAATCAAAGTAAGTTTCTGTGGAGGAAGACTGTTAATATATATGGAATTTAAAAGGCTTTGTCGTTATTCCATTTATATTATTAGTCTGATAGGGAAAGTGATATCGATTATATACTGATCTGTTTTCCGTGAAAATCCATAATTAATGGAATGTGATTTTGGGTTTATCGTGAACTGTGTTTTAAATGACATTAGTTCTTTAACCCAGTTAAAGACATGATTACATGTCTAACATTGTATTTCGAATTGTGTGGTTGATCTCTGCTAAATATATATCTATTTGGTGATGGAGAATTTATTCTCTTGCTTAACACCCTTCTCTAAGATGTATGATTTTAGAGGTTACATATCGGCAGAAATCACTAGTTCGGTGTAGATTGTTGATGCGGCAAGTTTGTGTTTCCAAAGTTAAATAATCATTCATATTGATTTTTGGGAAGATTAAAACTAAGTGGAGTTTTAATGAATCTTTAATTAGATTAAAAAGAGAATGTGATAATTTAAAATATCAAATTCGGGAAATGATCAAGAATGGAGTAGCACCAGTTTTACTCCAAGCAATAGCTAAATCTTTAATTAGATTTGAACGTGAATTGGTAATTAAATTTACTGATAACACCATGTTGTTAGATATGGAGTATTACCAGTTTTGCTCCAAGGGATGAATAGGTTGGGATTGGAAAATTAAACAAATGATTACTTCGGTAAGGTGCGCTAATCCCGACTAGTTTGGATAAACCTTAATTTGGTTTGAATTGATATCCAAAGGAAGATTAAAGAATAAATTTAAAGAATTTATCTTTGATAAAATTAATGGGAACCATTCCCAAAGGATATGAATATTTAAATAAAAGAATATTCGGAATTGGAATGAGGCGTATGTTGTGTTTTTATAGGACTTGTTTATTATATACGCGAGTTATTCGGAAAGGCCGAGTTATACCCATTTTGAATAACTGATTCGACGATAAGTCGACGATGAAGACGGTGGTTGAAGACCGGGGGTCTTCACATCATTTGGACGATTACGGATGTCTTGATTGGGCTGTACACTCAAGACAAAGTAATAAGTGGCGATCGTCCAAACGTATTTAGAGATCGACCGGATATGCGAGGACCTCTCTCCTGTATTGGACTATGTGACGAGGAAAAAGGGGCCTCCGGTTTCGTTCAGACCCAGAACGAACTACTAAATGGATGCGTGTCTGACATTGGATTTTATTCTGTGTTGATTGATCTCTATTAAATATATATCTGTTTGGCAACGAAGAATTTTTCTCTTGCTTAACACCCTTCTCTGAGACGTACGAGCTCAGAGGTTATATATTGACATACATCAGTCACATGGAGTGAATTGCCTGTGTGGCATGCTAGATGCAAATGATCATGGCTTATGTTGAAAAGCAGAGTCTTGTGGTTGATGATCAAAGCACGGCTATAATATTGCATAGCTTTGTGTATAGCATTAACTCGCGAGCTTCACACCTCGGTATGAGTCAAAAACTGGATAAGGGACCCAAGGAGGACATGACATTTCTTTCTAGCTATGGGAGGTGTCATGGTATGGAGCCTAAACATTTATTTATTTTTACCAATGTGGATGATGGATTGCGAGGCGCCTCAGATATATCGGTTACTACGGAGCCGATGGATAGGTCCTATAGGACCGGGAAACGTGTGTTTAGGAATAATTAATCCTCAAACGTAAGGGAGGACCAACACTGGAGGATCCAGGGGTTGCCCAGAGTGTGCAGTCCTGAGGCATTTACTAGAGTGTCTCAAAGGGGTTAGGAGTACATCACTTGCCTAGACTCATGACGAAAATTCAATTTCCAATATGTGACATTTCGGTTTTAGGTGTAAACCTTTATGGCGACATAGTAGCATGGGATACTATGCCGTTTATGATTGATACATTTATATTTGAAGTTATTTTATACACTATGCACTTATAATAGTATCAAATGATTTGTTTTAAACGTACGAAGCATGTTTGGCTATTATAAGGTAAAACTCTATCCTCCGACTTGCGTTGCATTGTGTGATGGGACCTGAGTCTTATAATAGCTTCATTTTTCAAAAAAGCATTGTGTTGTTTATTCTATGCACTGGTATTCTTGGAAGGAAACCCGTTCCGTGTTTTACGGCGTGGTCCCTTGATTTACTTTATTTCTAAAGTAAAAGATTTAATAACTATTTTTAGTTCTCACACCAGTCACATGACTGACCTGGAGTTTATTGTTTTAACCTAAACTCTGGGTGCTCCTATTTTCCACACGGGTAACTAGGAGTTTTGGTTTTGCAGATATTATATTCACAGGATCCTGGATTATAGCTGGAGCTATATTCAGAACGCTCTGTATCCCCTTCAGTTGTGTTATGTATTGTTATGTATTATTTTTCCGCTGCTATGTAATGCATTTTAAAATCTCTAATAAATTCTGATGTATATTATTTACACATACTCTGTTATATTCTTATACTCTGATGTAATTGTTGTAATAAGCAATAAAATTTTCTATTGTTTGTGTTCTGATTTGTCGCGTTCTAAACTCAATCCCGGCTTTCCTGAAACTTGTGTTATGGAATCGGCTTTGTAAACATATTAGATGGATTGTCTTTTATATGGATCTTCAAAAACTTTATTTTATTTCTCTCTTCTTCAAGCATGAAAAAGAAACTTCTGATATCAATGTGCTTTATCGGTGATTTCTGGGCTTGATTCTCAATCAAATTAATGCTATTTTCACTCTCTAAAAGCAACTCCACCGTCTTCTGCATCTTTGATAAATGCTCCAAAATTTACAGTAGATACAATCTTTAGTCATTTCCACAACATAAATAAGTTACGCCTCTTTAGTTAATAAAGCTACAATGAATTATAGCTTGGATCTCTAAGAAATCAGGGCTATACCAAGCGTATATACATAGCCCGAAATTGATTTTTTACAATCTCTATCTTCAACATAATTTGTATCACAATAAAACCCTTTGGTATTATGTCGCTACCTCTAAATAATAAGTCAATATCGGAGACACCTCTCAAATATCATAGAGTCCATTTAATTGCTTTCCATTGGGTAATTCTTGAGTTATAAATGTATGTGTTAACAAAACTAATTACATGAGTTAAATCAGGCCTTGTGCATGCCATAGCACACATTAGGCTTCCAAATGCACTAGAGTAAGGAATATTAGTCGCATCTCTTTGTCCCATGCCAAATCAAGATAGGAATTTATTTGATGTACTAAGTCTAAATGAGCCTTAAAACCCTTTTCTTTCTATCCCTTTGAATCTTCATCCCTGAAATTCTCTATTTATTTCCCAAGTCTTTTATATTAAATTCCTGGCTAAGCTCCATCTTCAACTCTAAAATTCCAATCATGCTTGTAAAAATTATCAACATAAAGTATTACATAGATGATATCTTCATTACATTTCTTAAAATAGGCGCATTAGTGCTTAAAAATTCTAGAGAAACCATGTGAGCTCATAAACATATCAAATTTCTTATATAATTGTCCAGATAACTGTTTTAAACCATACAGAGATTTATTAAGCTTATAAACGGGGTCAGTTTCTACCATGGAGTCACTATGGTTACTATAGATAAGTATCTTCCTTACGATTACCATGAAAGAATGTTGTGTTAACATTTAATTGTTCTAACTCTATGTTGAAGTGGGTAAGTGTTGAAGATGAAAATGGTTCTTCTGTGACCAGCACCCAAATCAATCAGTATCACGAGATCAAAAACAATTGACAATCAAAGAATGCAAGAAAAAAAGGAGACATGCAGTTTACAATGGTTAAACAATCATCAGGCATACACCCACTTCTAGGAATCTTTTATTTATACTGCTAGATTATAAGTTATAGTTGTTTTTGTCGAAGAAATGTAGAGAAAAGAGTTGGAGTTGACAATGGTCGAGTCTGTTTGCTGATGTGCCAAGGTTAGAGTGTTCAATCAATAAAAATCATGAAAATCTAGCTATTTATAGAAAGTCACGGGTCTAGCTCGACTAGGACACATGGCGCTCGATCCAGTCATGTAGGATTGATGGAGTAATTCTTCAGGCAGTGGAAAATATCTACCCCGACTTGACATAGGACACGTGGAAGCATCCAGGTGGTAGTAGGGTAATGGATTGACTATGTTTAAGCCATTGAATAAGTCTTTTGAACTTGCAATATCCAGATCGACATCGTCTGGCACAAATAAGTCGAGACGGGTTAGCCGATCCGAAAATACAACTTAAAGTAGGTGATGACGTGGCATCATCGATCCGGATTTTCCGAGCCGAGATGTTTGAACCAATGCTAATCGATCCTAAGTGAAATAATAATGTGCTTAACTAAACCAGCCTTACCGAGCCGAAAATCAAGTGCATTAACTCCCAGTCTTTGAGTGTTTCATCACTTCAATCACATATATTCGGGCTCTCCTGAGCCTATGTTCAACTTTAAATCCTAAACACTTTGATTGTTGAAAATCCATAATGTGACTGTCTGGATAGAAGGCGGGTCAACAACAAGCAATTTCAAAAGAATATGAATGGAAATATGTCTCGCTACTCAAGAAAAATATATCATGGAACTCCACATCTTTCCTTTGAACATAACCCTTCGCCGCTATCTCGTCTTATAACTCATGTCACCATTGTTACCGTCTTTCACCCTATAAATCGACTTACATTCAATTGTTCTCTGTGTAGAAGGAAGTGGAAATAAATCTGAAGTGTGATTTTTGTGTAAGTACTCAATTTCCTTGTCCATAGTACTAGACCATCAACTGAACTAATGGTATCTCTACAATCTCTGGACTCATTATGAAATATGTTTAATGCATAGGCTACCATGTCAACAAAATCAGTGTCTTTAATGCTTAATCCTTCACAATCACCAAGCCGTTTATGTCTTTTCCTCTCCTTGATTGATCAAGTTTGAATTTAAGCTCCACCTTGGAGTTGATCCTATATCCTTTGCTCATCAACCACGGTGTCATTAAAGCACCAGTTTTACTATTATGGAAGCCTGATGATCTACCTTGTGTCTGGTTCACTAAATTTTTCCTCTCAACATCATTATCAACTGAAGAAGGCTCCACCTGCAGATATAGCCTTTTTCATTAAATGTATTGTGTCTATTAGTAACAATCTTCTAGGTAGCAGGACACCACGACCTATACTCCTTAAGTCCTTTTCTATAACCAAGAAAAATATACTTGTGCGGCCTGGATCTAACTTCTCTTTACTCCCATGCACACAAGCTAGACAACTAAACACTCTAATAAAGAAATATGAAACATGGTGACCCTTCCATACTTATTTGGGAATCTCACGCCTATAGTAGTGGAAGGTGTACGATTCATGAGGAAAAACATCACAGACGATACTTCTGTCTAAAATCTCTTCTTTAATCTTACAGTTAGACGTAAGTAATGAGTTTTTCTAACAAAGTATGATTCATCCTCTCTGCAACCCAAATTGATTGAATCCCCTCAAGTATGGTGTAGTGCCTTTTGATTCCCTTGAATTCACAAAATTTTGTGAACTTTGAGAAGTGAATTCACCACCATCATTAGGACGAAGAACCTTCAATTTCTTTCTGTACTACTTCTCAGCAAAAAAATTCAACTTTGAAACCTACCAAATGTTTTATCCTTGGACTTCATAAAGTAAACTCATACATTTAATCATCAATGAATTAAATGGAATACTAAGGTCCTTCAAATGATAGACAAAGTGTGGGGCCCTTAACATTAGTGTCAACAAACTCTAAAATATCGGTAGACTTTTTTGAGTAGGACGGATGTGTAGTGCAAAGCTACACAGCCGATTAAACATAATATTAATATATATAGATAGCCCAGTTGACAAGCCCAACTGGTGGCCCATAGTTCGAAAGCAAAAGAGTGATAGAAATACAATAGTTCAAGCCAAAACAAGCATAACAACAGTGTCTACACCACCCAAAACACAGCTAAGAAAATACATAGATCATCTAAAAGCCAAAAGGAACCATAGAAATATAGCATGCTGACACGAACAACCTTATGCAAATCAGTGCAAGTCCGGACTTGAATCGCCATGGTTAGAGTCCACTGACTCCACTGGGCTGTTGGTTGCCGGCAGAGCAAGCATGAAATTGGCTGAGGGAGGAGCTTGACCTAACCATGAGTTAAAACAGAAAATTATGAGTTTCCATAACCCTCTAAATTGATTCAGTGGTTTGTTAAATATCACTGCGTTCCTTTCTTTCCAAATACACCAACAAAATATTGCTAAAAAGGAGTCCAAAGCTGCATTTGCATCATTAAATCCCCAATGATCAAACACTGAATTAATTTCAGGCACAAAGCCAAGCAAGAAGGACCCAGTGGCTGCAAGGACAGCGAAAGAATATTCACATTCAAAGAAAAGGTGATCAATAGTCTCAACATGATCGGAGCAAAGAGCACAATGAGAATCCTCAATCAAATTAAGTCTATGCAACTTAGCTCTTGTATTGATTTTACCATGAATCAAGCACCAGTTGAAGAAAAGACCCTTTGGAGGAAGATGGATTTTCCAGATTCTGGAAAAGGAAAATAATCTTCCAGAAAAATTGATATAATTTTATACTGAAGCAACAGAAAAACCTCTTTTTGGTGATATAGCCCAAAAATAGCTATCAGGAGATAGGGAAGGTTGGGTATGCATGATCAGGTTGGAAGCTAGCAGGAAATTATCAAGGACTTGGGCATTAAAAATGGTGGAAGGGCACAGCGCTGAGGGACCAATATGCAACAGATTTGCAACAGAGGAAAATTTATTAGTAATGAAAGGAAATAGAGAAGGAAAAGCTTGACAAAGAGGAATATGTCCATGCCAAATGTCATGCCAGAATAAACAAGATTCTCCATCTCCCAATTTAACATGAAACAGATTTTTAATGTGGGGAATACAAGATAAAACCCCAGACCAGAAGGGAGAAGGCCTAACAGAGGGAAGAGAGTGCAAAATTAAATGAGGATTGCTGGAATAGTGAAGAGAAAGGATCCAATCTTTCCATAAGAAAGAGCCAGGAGTTACTGAACGCCATAACCATTTTGATAGAAAGGCTAAATTGAAATTGGAAAGATTAATTATGCCCAAACCCCCCTGGTTAATATGTAAACAAATAGTTTGCCAGTTGACCAATTTTTTGACCTTGTTACCATTCCATAGGAAAGAGCTTCTGATTGAATCAATTCTTAAAATTACCCATTTAGGAAATTTGTGAATAGTCATCCAATATGTCGGTAAAGCAGATAAAACAGCTTTAACCAACACCAAACGACCAGCAGAGGATAAGGTATTAGCTTTCCAGGAAGATAATCTCTGATCAATTTTATGAATTAGAGGCAACCAATCAGATTTGTGAAGTTTAGTGGGTATGAGGGAATTCCCAAATACTGAATAGGAAACTTGTGAATGGAGCAATTTAAAATAGATGAAATTGAAGGGTCAAGATGCTCATAATTTCCTAACATTATAATTGAGCTTTTGGAAAAATTAGTAGACAAACTCGAAATAAGCTCAAAAATATACAGCACCACTTTAAGACAATGAATGTGGTTCAAATCAGGAGAGGAAAAGATAATTGTGTCATCTGCAAATTGAAGATTGGAAATAGCTAAGGGGGAATTTGGATGGTGAATCCCCTCAAATAAATTGTTAGCTGTTACTCTTTTGATCATTTGGTTGAAGATATATGCGACTAACACAAATATGAGAGGAGATTAGGGATCTCCTTGCCTCAATCCCCTACTGGATTTAAATAAACCCCCAATAGTACCATTGATCAAAATCGATGAATGACTTGTCTTAAGAATATAATCAATCCAATCACACCAACGTTGTGGGAATCCCTTGTGCTTGAACATTTGCAAAATAAATTCCCAATTAACAGAATCAAACGCTTTTGAAAAATCTAATTTGAAAAGAACACCATGTGTTTTAGTATTGTAACAATAAGAGATTACCTCTTGAGTGGTTGCAATACAATCGGAAATGTTGCGTCCAAGAATAAAAGCTGATTGCTCAGCTCCAACGAGATCAGAGATGATAGATTAAAGACGATTAGCAAGAGTTTCGGTGATAATTTTAAAAGTGGTGTTGAGAAAACTGATGGGACGGAAGTTAGAAAGGGAAATGGCACCAGAGAATTTGGGAAGAAGAAAAATATTAGCATAACTGAGGCGAGAAATGAGGTTAGGGTTATCATAGAATTCATTGCACATGGCCATGATATCATTTTTCACAACGGCCCAAAATGATTTAAAGAAAGAAGGCCCAAATCCATCAGGCCCAGGGGCTTTATCATTATTCATATAACTTAAAGCAGCCCAAACTTCATTTTCAGAGAAAGGTTGGTCAATAGAAATAGAAGCTGGAGCAGGGTAAAGAGAGCACCAATCAATGAAAGGGATTTCAGAGGACGAACGACCAAGAATGGATCGATAATAGTTAGAAAAAAGAAGAAGAATATCATTTGGATTCGAATAGATTTGGTTTTCATGAGATATTTCAAGAATGCAGGAAGCACGTTTTCTTCCATTTGCAATTCGATGAAAGTAAGCTGAATTTCTATCTCCTTCTTTTAACCATTTAGCCTTAGATCTCTGTTTCCAACCAATTTCTTCTTGTTTAAACAGTCTATCCAGTTCAGTCTCTAGATTTTTCAGAGAGCTTGATTCCTCTTCATTAAGAGGGCGAGATTCTTCCAAGATATTGAGATCTGATATAGCATCTTGAATATTAGAAATGCTTTTACGAATTGAGGTCCAAACTGTTTTAGCCCATGGTTTTATCAGTTTTCTCAAAGATCTCAATTTAAGGACAACTTTATGGGTAGCTGATTGTGATCGAACAGGATAATCCCAGGCCTTATGAACGAACTCTTTAAAAGATGGTTCAAGAAGCCATAATCTTTCAAATCTAAACAAGTGTTTTGGATTAGAGAGGGAACCCGAATCAAGAACAATAGGGCAATGATCAGAGATAATTGAAGCAAGGCTAGACACAAAGGATAAGGGGTGAATTTCTTCCCAAGCAGCATTAAAGAGAAATTTGTCAAGTTTAGCAAGAGAAGGATTC
Organism: Allium sativum; assembly: GCA_030737875.1. NCBI lineage: Eukaryota > Viridiplantae > Streptophyta > Magnoliopsida > Asparagales > Amaryllidaceae > Allium > Allium sativum. The sequence continues at coordinate 91,342,087 of CM060920.1, forward strand.
GATCTGTGACTTGACCAAGTAAAGGCTCAATTACAAATAGGGGGTCAAAGAGGCAACAATCAAAAATAAAAGAATTAAAACATCCGAAGCTGATGATATGGAACAAGATTTTCTCTCATTATAGTATCTGACAATGTTGCAATCACCCCCTATAACCCAAGGACCTAGGAAACTATTAGCCATTTGTTCACAATGTTCCCAAAGAGCTATTCTTTCATTAGCATCCTGAGGACTATAAATATTGGAAAAGAAGAAGATAGTATTATAGGCAATGTGTTTAAGAGCTACATGTAAAGAAGATTGAGAGGGGAAAGTTTGGTATAATGACCACACAGAATCGTTCCATGCAGTAATAAGGCCACCTCTAGTTTATATGGCATTAACATAAGTCCATCCTCTCAGGAAGGAACCACCAATCAAGCTGAAATGATAATTAGAAGGTTCAAAGAGTTTGGTTTCTTGGAGGAACAGAATATCTAATTTAAGTGGGGACAAAACTAGATTAATGGCATGACATTTTGAATGGTCCCCCAATATCCGTACATTCCATGTGACCACTTTCATTGATGTCTTTTAATATGCTCTTGTTCTAATGCCTGCATGGCTTTATAATGTGTATCACGTAAATTCACTCCCATGCAGGATGATATCTTTTTGTTCAAACGTTTATTAGCAAATGAAAAAACAACAGGAGTAAGAAAACTACCTGTTACTTTAGGAATATTGCGTCTCCCACTGCGACGAACAAAAATGGGAGAGAGAAATTGGGGCCAATCATTGTCATCAGTCCATGGTTGTTGTGGAGGAGATTGCGGTGGCGGGATAGAACTAGAGGCAAAGGGGATTGTAACACACCGTAATTCTGTAACACTAGGATTCACAAATCAAGGCAGAATTAAATTTTAAAATAAAAATCAAGGGAAACGGGTTGCGCCATTGCGTTCGTCTCGAAATTCTGCTTGGAAATGAGTCCGAGTTTGCGAGAATCGGAGTCCATATGAGGGAGATATGACCCTCTGAAGTTTCAGGAATTTTCAGAACAGAAAACAACTCGAAATTCGAATTCGAAATTCGAATTCAAACCCAGAAGCGGGCTGGGCGGGAAAATTCCCGCCCAGGACCCAAGTCGACTGGGGAGTCGACTGGGTAGTCGACCCCCCCCCCCTGACCAGGTCGACTGCCTAGTAGACATGGGTGTCGACCTGGGTGCAGAAACCCACTTTTTGGACTGGGTGCATTCTGATGTACCTGGTCTAGTTTTCTGCCTAGATTCATCCGCCTAATTCTATATAAACAGCCCCTAGTCTCCTTCTCTATTCACAATTCTTCTCTAACCTTATGCTGCAAAGATTCTTGGTGGACATGGCTTCTTCTCCTCCTCTAAAATTAAATAATAAATAAAATAATATGTAAATTAAATCAAGACGAGGAAATGCTCCTCAAGACTTTCAAGAGGAGATTCAAAACAAGCCAGGATTCAAGTGAAGATTCAAACGACTTCAACGACTGTTTTTCTATGAATCTAATATAATCTCTGTAAGTCGGTTACTTTTTAGATTTGAACGTTTTCTCTATTCGTGACATGAAATTAAAGGAATAAAAGAATATGCCAAATCTTTCTATTCGAATCAGTGCTTATATCTTTGGACCTAATTAAGGACTATTATGATTCGATGACCAATAAGACTGTGACTATGAAACTATGGACCTTAAAACCATATGCCTCTTTGACTATGAACATTACCTATGACTATGAACATTGCCTATGGCTATGACTCATGACTATGAGAATCATTTCCTTTGACTATGAACACAAGCCTATGCCTTTGATTAGGAAACATAAACTATTGCCTATGACATAACAAGAACAACTGTGATTAAACACCTATGATTCATGACTAGGAAAGTGTTGCTTAAGTTTTGTGACTATGAAATTGGGTCTAAACCTGATTATCTATTCTGTCTATTCTTGGTTTTCTTTGGTTTTAGATCTTGGGAATTTACCTATTAAGTTAGGTCTACCCATGTTCTTGAACCTATACTATTCAACCCTTTTCATGTCGTAATATTACCAGATCTATACGCCTGTGAATTATCATCTTATGCCAGTTATTATGACTATTCTTTCATGGCATTTTGGTTCATTCCCTATTCTCTAGATTTATTTATAATCTAGGTTGAATCACGATTGTACGAACGATGGGAATACGATTTGGGCAAAATATGAAATTTATTAAAAACGTAGTTATAAACTTGGAAATTGGCATAAATTGGGAACATGTATTATGGCATGTTCCTAAAAATGAAAATTGGATAAATTTGACATGAATTATAGGATGTGTAATTTGAATCTAGTATTGACTTGTAAATCTAGAATTTACATGAATTGTGAACTAGAATAATAAGTCTAGTTTGACATGAACTGTAATTAGAATGTTAAATCAGAATTGGATTAGCTAATTTGGCATAATAAGTATATTGGTATAAATCTGAAATTGGCCATAATTGTGAGTAATTGTCGTGTTTAGCAAAATCATGGTTAGTGACACTTAATTTGGTATAGTTTACATACCAAAAAGCATAAATATGATATAGAGGGGAAAATGGGCCATAATAATAAATGTTGACAATTTACATTAAGAGAGTAATTATGAAATAAGTAAATTAGGAATAATTTACTTATAGAATTTGTCCTAAATGAGAAAATGTAAATTTAGACAAATTAAAGGTTTATTAACGACATCTCTTAATAACACACCAGAAAGTTCTAGGGTGACAGAGAGGATAGTGTCTACGCTTGGGTTTGGAAAATACAAGTTTCCTGCTCTCCCTGGCTATCCCTAACTGATCCGACGGACGGGATGGTTACTTTCCAAACCTGATTTGAAAATTAATCAAAACCCTTTGAACTTAGAAAACACGAATATGCCTAACCTGAGGTTAGACTGAGTTGCGATGTAAACCTGTCCGGAACCAACCAGCACATCCAGTAATCGCAACAATATCTGTCTAATGTGAGTGGTAGCGGCTTTAATTTATTTAGTTAAAGCTAGAACAAGAATGGTAGGGTTAAGTTAACTAAGACACTTAACCAATTCAACATAATAACCAGACCGGTGGGTGGGGTTAGGTTCATACTGACACTTAACACAGTTAAGCTAGAATGAGAGGGTTAAGTCCATAGGAACACTTAACCAACTTAACACAGTTAAGCTAGAATGGGAGGGTTAAGTCCATAGGGACACTTAACCAAACTTAACGTCGTAACAAGACAAGATTTGTAGGGGCTAAGTAACTAAGAAAACACTTAGCCAAATTAACATGTTCACTAAACTAGAAGGTGGGGTTAATTAAAGTTAATACACTTAGCCAAATTAACATGTTAACTGGACAAGAAGGTGGGGTTAAGTAAAGTTACTACACTTAGCCAAATTAACATGTTAACTAGACTAGAGGTTGGGGTTAAGTAAAATTTAATACACTTAGCCAATTTGACATGTTAGCTGGATTAGACCGTAGGGTTAAGTAAACTTGAACACTTAACCATCAGATTGTGATAAAGGAATAGGGTTAAGTCTAAAACATGAAGGGATAATACTTAACCATTAATAACATGTTAGTTAAAACAGACGGGCAAGGTTAAGTTAAAAAGGAACACTTAACTAATACAGGATGAATGGGTAGGGTTAAGTAATAAGAAATACTTAACCAATATAACTTGGTTTGTGGTAGGGTTAAGTCAACATGGATTACTGATAACACTTAACCAGTTTAACAGGATAAATGAAGAGGGTTAAGTTAGCTTAAATTGACTAATGACACTTAACCAATCCAAATTGACGGGAAAGAGAACTAAGTAGTAAACCTTAGTTAAAAGGAGCTAAGTAGTAAACCTTAGTTAAGAAAACAATGATTCTGGAAACTAAGTGGTAAACCTTAGTTAGCAAAACTAAGTAGTAATTCTTAGTATGACACGGGAAGGAGCGAACGTCCGTCTGATTAAAGGCTCCAACGAATTGGGTTACGAAGCCCGAGGCTTCGAGGGGACGTGAGGGTACTCTTGGTATCCCTCTGTGAGGCTGCAGATGATCCTCATTGGCTCATAGAGGTTAAGGTCTGCGTTAGAAGAACCAGGGGTATGCCCTGGTTGTAATATATGACAACCTAAAGACTAGGATGGACCAGCGTGATTCGGCGAGAAAACGGTGGCCCTGTGATAGCAACTCGTCGTCTACCATCCATCTTGAGTCAATCGAGATACGTGAAGCGGAAAGGCGGTGAACTCCAAAAGACCATATACTTGCTATCTAGTTATGGGTAAGGATGGCCATAGGTTAGTGGGGCATAGGGGGCCTGCGTATAGTTCTCATTTTTCAAGGTGTGCCTTTCATTAGTTGAGGGAGGGGTCAGGTGGGACCATAGCCACTGGAATAAAAACAGACCTTAGCATCTGCATCGGCAGATATCTGAAAGCTCCCGACCGAGTTCTGTGTTTCTTGATTTTCCCTGCCACAGGACTCGGGCCGCACATTACAGGACATGTGCATCTAGACAAGCGACAACGATTCGCGATACATGCGTGGGGAAGTCTAGGAACATATACCACTCTAGGTAGTGTGTCCTAGACTTGGGGGCATCGTTCGACAGGTAGCATAATCCCTAGTTGGACTAGGTGGCATAAACCCTGAATCTGAGAAGCGTTCAGCAGATAGCGTAAACTCTAGTTGAATCTAGAAAACACTTGATAGAAAACCCTAGATTAGATCTAGGTAATAAATAATAAATGTATGCCTGAAGGCAATGGAAAATACAGGGATTGGGATCACGTTATCGTTACTAGTTGGGACACTAGTTAAGGTGGTGCAGAGATAATAGAAACCAGTATAACAAGGAAATAGCGAAGCGGCGAAAGTATTAGAGCATATCCAGTTTATCTTATCTTAGCATATCTTGTGTTAATCTTGTCTAATCTTGCTGACCCTATCATCACGGTGTTATCTTGTATTCAGTTAATTCATGTCGTTTTGTTTTTCCATGTTCTCATGCTAGAAGTAACTGAACTTACTCAGGCTTTATGTATGACTCTGTTTTTCTTCCGTCTTCTTTTCTTCCGTTTCCCCCCCAGGTAGTAAAGGAGGGAATAGTATAGCTCAGGTTAAGTTGGACTGTCACTCTTTCCCAGCTTGAAGATTTGTCGAAGTTTTGCTTGGATTCTCTTTTCAGATGCTATGGCCGGCTCTTGCTACAATTGGGGAATATAAATGTTGTTTTATGCTTCTTTATTTTGTAAGACAGATGATACTCTAATATTATAAAGAAATCGTGTACAAACTATTTTATCAATAAAGCAAAGTTTTATTTTCCGCTGTTTTAATTTTTGTCTGTCTTGTAATTCATCTGCATCTTTTACCTTAAAATGCTCCACAGAACTTAGTGCATTCCCTTTGTGAGTGACACTAACGGATGTGGGGTGTTACACGTGGTATCAGAGCTGAAGGTTACCAGATCAGATAAAGGATTTGAAAAATTATTTTCAAAACAGTTTTAAAAGAAGCATTTTCAAGAGAAATGATTTGTTCTAAAGGCATATTCCCCAAAAAGCCATACGCACTATCTTCTCTTCCTCTGTTTGAATTCTTGTCTCCTTCTTTCTTGAGTTTCTGGGGGCTCCTGGTTTTCTGGGAGGTAACCTCATCGATGGGCGAAGTCGTGCCTGGCTTCCATCCATAGCCGTAGTTGTTTCACCTACGACCAGTTTTCTTTCAAGCTTATAGGGTTTTCTGTACGATGGAAGCAGCTTTCGAGAGATTTGTCAACATACGGAAGAGGATAAGGAATTCATGGATGTAGATTTAGCTCACAAAGGAGGAAGGAATTATAAAACCTAAGACAAGAGGAAGTGTCTTCACTATGGTGTAATAGGGCATGTAATTAAGGGCAAAGGACAAGATTTTCAGAAGGGCAAGTACCTACTTTCGCCACCAAGCGTACCTAGGAGAAAGGTAGTAAAGTTCTGTTGGAAGAGTCTAGTTTTGCTGTTCATACTCTTTCCTTTGGTTTTAACGCTTCGCATCTGTTCATATCCACTTCCATAGTTGAGTCTCTGCACCATAGTACTTGTATAGTAGAAAGATCCCACTAGAGTCTCAAATCCAATTGGTGGTCCGACCAGTTTATTTTTGGTTAGTAGGGATTTGAGAATAGCTATCGAGTTTGCTTATATCATCTCACGTAGATCGTCTAAATTCGGAGGAGATATTCCTTGGGTGCTTGTCTGATATTGGTTTAGGCCTTTGGGGCTTGTACTTGAGGAATGTCGAGTTCGACTAGGATGGTTTGCGTGAGAGATGAATAGTTGTGGCAGGCACTCTAAAAAGCACGTAGTGACCTTTTGACCCTCATAGTTATGGCGTGATGGATAAGCTAAGAGGAGAGACCTCAAACCATCTTGGTATGTACACTTGGTATCATAGCTAACATCTATTTATTTTGGAAATGGAGATCGGAAACTTCACAATCGTGAAGTTAAATTAGTTAAGATACAGTGGAGTAAAGCTCAAGAAGGCTAGATACTAGCATCATACCCTTTTCCTTAAGGGTGCATCCTTGATTTCTTTTGTAGGAGCTTTACGCATAATTGTTTCTCTCTTTCCAAAGTATATCCTCTAGGTCGTATCTTCGATCCTTAGGTAGAAACTCTTTTGGATGTAAACATGTATTTGAAACATGTTATGGTTGATGGTTGCGAGTGGTTGCTGATGGTTGCTCGTGAATGCATATACATACGTATTAGGCACTATATCAGTTCAGACGCTTTCATATTGCATTTACATATATGTATTTGTTTGTAAGTTGAAACTGGATATGTTATCATATGGATGTTGCATATGGATGAATGGCTATGCACACATGTAGTATTTACATAACTAGGGATGCTTGCATACATGATTGGACGCATGGCACTGACATGATTCGCATAAGGAGGTCGACTGAATCAGTAGACCGCCAGATTTTGCACTAGATAAAGACATATACACACACTATGCATAATAACATGAAAGCATTAGAAATCTTTTAAGGATGATGAATGCCTGTGATTGAATGGTTGAGTAGATGGGTGATTGGATGGTAGGACACATTCTTCCTAACTTGAAGATTTCGGGGACGAAATCCTTTTTAGTGGGGGAGAATGTAACACCCCGTAATTCTGTAACACTAGGATTCACAAATCAAGGCAGAATTAAATTTTAAAATCAAAATCAAAGGAAACGGGTTGCTCCATTGCGTTCGTCTCGAAATTCTGCTTGGAAACGAGTCCGAGTTTGCGAGAACCGGAGTCCATATGAGGGAGATATGACCCTTCGAAGTTTCAGGAATTTTCAGAACAGAAAACAGCTCGAAATTCGAATTCAAACCCAGAAGCGGGCTGGGCGGGAAAATTCCCGCCCAGGACCTAGGTCGACTAGGGAGTCGACTGGGTAGTCGACCCCCCCGACCAGGTCGACTGCCCAGTCGACATGGGTGCAGAAACCCACTTTTTGGACTGGGTGCATTCTAATGTACCTGGTCTCGTTTTCTGCCTAGATTCATCCGCCTAATCCTATATAAACAGCCCCTAGTCTCCTTCTCTATTCACAATTCTTCTCTAACCTTATGCTGCAAAGATTCTTGGTGGACATGGCTTCTTCTCCTCCTCTTAAATTAAATAACAAATAAAATAATATGTAAAATAAATCAAGACGAGGAAATGCTGCTCAAGACTTTCAAGAGGAGATTCAAAACAAGCCCGGATTCAAGTGAAGATTCAAACGACTTCAACGACTGTTTTTCTATGAATCTAATATAATCTATGTAAGTCGGTTACTTTTTAGATTTGAACGTTTTCTCTATTCGTGACATGAAATTAAAGGAATAAAAGAATATGCCAAATCTTTCTATTCAAATCAGTGCTTATATCTTTGGACCTAATTAAGGACTGTTTTGATTCGATGACCAATAAGACTGTGACTATGAAACTATGGACCTTAAAACCATATGCCTCTTTGAATATGAACATTGCCTATGACTATGAACATTGCCTATGGCTGTGACTCATGACTATGAGAATTATTTCCTTTGACTATGAACACAAGCCTATGCCTTTGATTAGGAAACATAAACTATTGCCTATGACATAACAAGAACAACTGTGATTAAACACCTATGATTCATGACTAGGAAAGTGTTGCTTAAGTTTTGTGACTATGAAATTGGGTCTAAACCTGATTATCTATTCTGTCTATTCTTGGTTTTCTTTGGTTTTAGATCTTGAGAATTTACCTATTAAGTTAGGTCTACCCATGTTCTTGAACCTATACTATTCAACCCTTTTCATGTCGTAATATTACCATATCTATACGCCTGTGAATTATCATCTTATGACAGTTATTATGACTATTCTTTCATGGCATTTTGGTTCATTCCCTATTCTCTACAAATCTAGATTTATTTATAATCTAGGTTGAATCACGATTATACGAACGATGGGAATACGATTTGGGAAAAATATGAAATTTACTAAAAACGTAGTTATAAACTTGGAAATTGGCATAAATTGGGAACATGTATTATGGCATGTTCCTAAAAATGCAAATGGGATAAATTTGACATGAATTATAGGATGTGTAATTTGAATCTAGTATTGACTTGTAAATCTAGCATTTACATGAATTGTGAACTAGAATAATAAGTCTAGTTTGACATGAACTGTAATTAGAATGTTAAATCAGAATTGGATTAGCTAATTTGGCATAATAAGTATATTGGTATAAATCTGAAATTGGCCATAATTGTGAGTAATTGTCATGTTTAGCAAAATCATGGTTAGTGACACTTAATTTGGTATAGTTTACATACCAAAAAGCATAAATATGATATAGAGGGGAAAATGGGTCATAATAATAAATGTTGACAATTTACATTAAGAGAGTAATTATGAAATAAGTAAATTAGGAATAATTTACTTATAGAATTTGTCCTAAATGAGAAAATGTAAATTTAGACAAATTAAAGGTTTATTAACGACATCTCTTAATAACACACCAGAAAGTTCTAGGGTGACAGAGAGGATAGTGTCTAGGCTTGGGTTTGGAAAATACAAGTTTCCTGCTCTCCCTGGCTATCCCTAACTGATCCGACGGACGGGATGGTTACTTTCAAAACCTGATTTGAAAATTAATCAAAACCCTTTGAACTTAGAAAAAACGAATATGCCTAACCCGAGGTTAGACTGAGTTGCGATGTAAACCTGCCCGGAACCAACCGGCACATCCAGTAATCGCAACAATATCTGTCTAATGTGAGTGGTAGCGGCTTTAATTTATTTAGTTAAAGCTAGAACAAGAATGGTAGGGTTAAGTTAACTAAGACACTTAACCAATTCAACATAATAACCAGACCGGTGGGTGGGGTTAGGTTCATACTGACACTTAACACAGTTAAGCTAGAATGAGAGGGTTAAGTCCATAGGAAAACTTAACCAACTTAACACAGTTAAGCTAGAATGGGAGGGTTAAGTCCATAGGGACACTTAACCAAACTTAACGTCGTAACAAGACAAGATTTGTAGGGGCTAAGTAACTAAGAAAACACTTAGCCAAATTAACATGTTCACTAGACTAGAAGGTGGGGTTAAGTAAAGTTAATACACTTAGCCAAATTAACATGTTAACTAGACTAAAAGGTGGGGTTAAGTAAAGTTAATACACTTAGCCAAATTAACATGTTAACTAGACTAGAGGTTGGGGTTAAGTAAAATTTAATACACTTAGCCAATTTGACATGTTAGCTGGACTAGACCGTAGGGTTAAGTAAACTTGAACACTTAACCATCAGATTGTGATAAAGGAATAGGGTTAAGTCTAAAACATGAAGGGATAATACTTAACCATTAATAACATGTTAGTTAAAACAGACGGGCAAGGTTAAGTTAAAAAGGAACACTTAACTAATATAGGATGAATGGGTAGGGTTAAGTAATAAGAAATACTTAACCAATATAACTTGGTTTGTGGTAGGGTTAAGTCAACATGGATTACTGATAACACTTAACCAGTTTAACAGAATAAATGAAGAGGGTTAAGTTAGCATGAATTGACTAATGACACTTAACCAATCCAAATTGACGGGAAAGAAAACTAAGTAGTAAACCTTAGTTAAAAGGAGCTAAGTAGTAAACCTTAGTTAAGAAAACAACGATTCTGGAAACTAAGTGGTAAACCTTAGTTAGCAAAACTAAGTAGTAATTCTTAGTATGACACGGGAAGGAGCGAACGTCCGTCTGATTAAAGGCTCCAACGAATTGGGTTACGAAGCCCGAGGCTTCGAGGGGACGTGAGGGTACTCTTGGTATCCCTCTGTGAGGCTGCAGATGATCCTCATGGGCTCACAGAGGTTAAGGTCTGCGTTAGAAGAACCAGGGGTATGCCCTGGTTGTAATATATGGCAACCTAAAGACTAGGATGGACCAGCGTGATTCGGCGAGAAAACGGTGGCCCTGTGATAGCAACTCGTCGTCTACCATCCATCTTGAGTCAATCGAGATACGTGAAGCGGAAAGGCGGAGAACTCCAAAAGACCATATACTTGCTATCTAGTTATGGGTGAGGATGGCCATAGGTTAGTGGGGGCATAAGGGGCCTGCGTATAGTTCTCATTTTTCAAGGTGTGCCTTTCATTAGTTGAGGGAGGGGTCAGGTGGGACCATAGCCACTGGAATAAAAACAGACTTTAGCATCTGCATCGGCAGATATCTGAAAGCTCCCGACCGAGTTCTGTGTTTCTTGATTTGCCCTGCCACAGGACTCGGGCCGCACATTACAGGACATGTGCATCTAGACAAGCGACAACGATTCGCGATACATGCGTGGGGAAGTCTAGGAACATATACCACTCTAGGTAGTGTGTCCTAGACTTGGGGGCATCGTTCGACAGGTAGCATAATCCCTAGTTGGACTAGGTGGCATAAACCCCGAATCTGAGAAGCGTTCAGCAGATAGCGTAAACTCTAGTTGAATCTAGAAAACACTTGATAGAAAACCCTAGATTAGATCTAGGTAATAAATAATAAATGTATGCCTGAAGGCAATGGAAAATACAGGGATTGGGATCACGTTATCGTTACTAGTTGGGACACTAGTTAAGGTGGTGCAGAGATAATAGAAACCTGTATAACAAGGAAATAGCGAAGCGGCGAAAGTATTAGAGCATATCTAGTTTATCTTATCTTAGCATATCTTGTGTTAATCTTGTCTAATCTTGCTGACCCTATCATCACGGTTTTATCTTGTATTCAGTTAATTCATGTCGTTTTGTTTTTTCATGTTCTCATGCTAGAAGTAACTGAACTTACTCAGGCTTTATGTCTGACTCTATTTTTCTTTCGTCTTCTTTTCTTCCGTTTCCCCCCAGGTAGTAAAGGAGGGAATAGTATAGCTCAGGTTAAGTTGGACTGTCACTCTTTCCCATCTTGAAGATTTGTCGAGGTTTTGCTTGGATTCTCTTTTCAGATGCTATGGCCGGCTCTTGCTACAATTGGGGAATATAAATGTTGTTTTATGCTTCTTTATTTTGTAAGACAGATGATTCTCTGATATTATAAAGAAATCGTGTACAAACTATTTTATCAATAAAGCAAAGTTTTATTTTCCGCTGTTTTAATTTTTGTCTGTCTTGTAATTCATCTGCATCTTTTACCTTAAAATGCTCCACAGAACTTAGTGCATTCCCTTTGTGAGTGACACTAACAGATGCGGGGTGTTACAGGGATGGTTTGAATGGGTAGCATAGAGAAATCATTTCCAAAAGGAATGATCTGGTTAAGAGGTGGGACACGATCATCTTGCGAGTTCTGATTCTGATCATCAAATATTTCTTGATTCACTTCATCATGTTCATTGTTGTCCATCTCTTGATCCTCGAAGTCTGGAAAGTTAGGGTTCATGTTTATCTCCCTATAAATAACGGGTAATGGTGGTAACATATCTGCCTCTTCTCTCATGGCATCAACTCGAAACTCCAAGCTTAAATCTTGATAATTATGAATACATGGAACCACTTGCTCCTCATCATTACCAATAAAAACAAGTTTTGGCCTTGAGGCTGGATGCTCATGATTACAGCGTTGAACTTTGATAATATGCACTTTGTTGTTAAATCTGCCAGCAAATTCATTCTTTGAGCCTATACCTTCGAAAAATTGTATCTGTACCAAGAAATCTCTATGATCAAAGTGACACCAGTCACAATCATCAACTGCTAAGACTCTACCCATAGGTTTAAGGATTTCCTTCACAGCATCATCATTATACTTTAGAAATTCCGAGAATCCTTCCACCTTAGCCCATGATTCAGTTTCCAATGCAGGTTCTGGCTCATATACATCTTCCTCCCATGCTTCTAAACTAATCGCGACTCCTGGCTTGGTTAGGATTTTTAGGAGTAATGCATGCTCTCTTGTACTATAAGTAGGACAGTGAACCAAGAAGGAGTTATTTGTGATGATCGACATCGGCCACATATCATGATTTAGATTGACTTCTAGAGCTTGATGCAAAGTTTCTATGCTCCATTTTCCAGATAGAGTTTTGGCAACAATGCATTTCGAAGAATCCATCTTTCTAAAAAAAAATTTGAAGATAGAGACTGTAGAGGTTGAGATGGAGAATGAAGTGAATTAGACTTAGGCGAACTTAATGTTAGATTTTCCATGGTAATTCTCTTGACGGCTGGCATCACGAAGCGATGGGTGACAAGCAGTATTTGCAGAGTTAATAATTTGTTTTGGGACCCAATGCGCGTGATAATTACTTTTATTACTAATGGCTATATAAGCAGAAGACGAGGAGCTTCCAACGAAATAATTTTTCTTTGGGCAACGTTGCACTGTGTGGCCGAATGAACCACATTTGAAACAAATTTTTGGGTCTCTGCACGCGCTTGCCATGTGACCTTTGCATGCACATTGTGAACATCTCTTTTCTTTCTTCAGCTGAACCACTGTTTGATGAACCGATACAAACTCCGGCAGGGGTGGTTTGAATTTCTTTTTAGGCGGAGGATTGGGTGGCGATGACGGTGGCGATGACGCTACTTGAGCATAGGACTTTGATGGTATTTCCACTTGATGATCAGAAAGAACAGCAAAACGATTATGAGAAGATAACAGAGAAGGGCAAGACTGATGAGGACGAGGACGAACAGAAACAGGATCATTTTCGAAAACAGCATGAGGAGAATTGTGATTAGGGGATGAAAGGGCACGATTAGAGGGAGGACAAAAAGATGCAACACGAGAGGACGAACGAGGAATATCAAAGTGAATTGAGCGAGGATTAGATGACCAAGCACGTTTTGACGAAGGGTTAATGGAGGAAGGAGCTAAAGAAGGATAACGAAGGGATGAAGACGAAGAGGAAGCAGAACGAGGGAGGAGAAAAGGCCAATATCTAGAAGGGTATTTCGAAAGAAGAGGGGGAGAAGAGGGAAGGGAGGACGCCATTAACGATTGCAGCCTAATATAACTAAAACTTGGGGCGAATTTACAAAATATCGGTAGACTTATGCTCTGCAATGCCAAAATAAACATTCGTCTGCTTTCCAAGTACACATCTTTCATTAAAGCCAAATTTTATATGATGTACATTGTCAATCAAACCTCGTTTTATCAACACTTCGCTCTTTGATGTGTCCTATACAGAAATGCCATAATCTAGTAAAATTGAAATAAAAAACTGTAGAAGACTCTACAACAATAGTGGTATCCTTTAACAAATATAGATTTCCGGCATTTACCCCTTTCGTCACTATTACTGAGCCATTTGTAATTTTCGATGAATCTTTTTCCATTACACACTTCAAGCCATGATTGCACAATGCTAGAATAGAGATCAAACTACACCTCAAATCATGCATGTGTCTAACATCATACAAAGTGCGAACACCACCACCAAATATCATGATCTTCGCCATCCTAATGCCAACAATGCAAGAAGTAATATTATTTACCATGAGAACCTCTTCACCATCAAGTTGGTGATAAGTGAAAAAAGAATATCTATAAGTTGTCATATGTTAGGATGCTTCAGAGTGAATAATCCACATATTACTCTTCATAGAAAGGTTAAAAGCTGTAAAAATGTCATTATCACTCTTTAAATTTGATGTCTCCGCTATAAAACTTGAAGCCTTATCGGCAAAGCTTTACTTTTATCTTTCAACTTGGGGAAACTTGCAATATATTGTCCAAGTATTCTACAATAATGATAAATTCCCTTTTGAGCTCCCTTTGGCCAAGATCTTGACTTGGCTCTACCTTTACATATTTGTATCTGCTTTTACTTCTTCTCCTTTGTGCAATAAAGCCTTTGGAATCGTTCTCCATGCTCATGTTTGCTACATTTCCTCTCATCATCTCGTTATGCGAATTTGTCTTTGTATCCTCCAAGCAATTAGATGAGAACCCATAACACAGAGAGTTAATAAAAGCGTTATACTCCGCTGGTAAAGAACATAAAAGAATGATAGCCTGTTCTTTGCTCTCAATATTTATATCGGTTGCTCGATGATTCAGGACAATGTGTTACAGGTGTCTGCATAAGCTAATATATCATTTTAAGGCTTCATCTTAAATGAGTAAAATCGCTGATGTAGAACGATGTGATATGTGAGAGACTTGTCGTAAAACTATTTCTGAAGTGCATCCCATAGATTCTTAGCATTTTTTACATTAGAAAACTCTTTAAGTACTTATCAGAAAGGCAGTGTTGAATAGTAGTAAGATCGTTCTTTTTCAACTCTTCAACATCTTTAGGTGCTAATTTCTTCAATTTGTTTGGATTTGAAACAACCTTAAAAGTTCCCTCTTTCTTCAATGTCACTTTCATCTTCATCTTCCATGTGCCAATATATTCTTTTCAATCAGATTTAGAGACGACATAACTGGTTTGGCTTCCACTATTGCTATTCTTTACAAAATGAGATATATTTGAAATATTCATCAAACAGAACAACAAGCTCTGATACAAATCTGCAGTGAAGAGCCAGAATTTTTGATCAATGGAAGCATGACACCCAACAAAATTGCTATGTCGACAATCTCAACAATTCTGATCCAACGAATAGAATAAAAGAAAATCACACAGTGGAAATATAAATAAAAGATAGAGGGAGAAAGAACACATTGATATAACAACGTTCGACTATGCTTACATCCTGTGACCCAACAACCTTTATTACTTTTTTATTTTAAGAGGGAATATAATATGAGAAGAATAAAAGTCACTCAATATAAATTTCTCATACTACAATAGTGAAGAATCCTCTTGTTGTCTTGTCATGAAAAAAACCGAGTAAATGTTTTCATATTTATATGAGCAAAGATGAAGGCTGCATTGGAGATAAACATAAATGATTTTTGAATTCTTTGATTTGATTTCAATCTAAAACTAGCTTATTAATGCTTGTTTCACATATCTTTATTTGATTGAAATCGGTTTTGTTTGTGCGAATGCAGTCAGTTGGGGAGGTCGACTCTAAAGACTTCGTTGTAACTTGAAAATGAATCTATCATTACTCTGGAGACCATCTTTACTGACATGTCTTAAGCAAAACCCTGTTACCAATGTCGCCACAAACGCCATTGTTTCACGCTATCAATACGAATATGAATATCTACCAACTGATATAGCATGCATATCCATCTGAAAGTAGCACTAAAAGAGCACGTATATTTGACTTGTGCTTCTGGTCTACAGCTGCTCTTCTACGCCACATGATATACATGCTATTTTCTTATTTACGTAGACATCAAAGTCCTAATGGTTGAACAGTGTAACAAATACTATAATTACTGAAATGAAAGGTAAATAAACATATATTGGTACAGATTAAACGTAAAGATTACAAAATTGAACAAGAGAAGGATAACACAAGCATTCATATATATAATGAACAATACATCAATCTTGGAAACAACGCAAAGGGAACTAAAGCACATCCCTTGAAATATATTACGATTCAGTAGAGAAATTCGACTTCGTATTCTTTGTAGACAGCCAAATGAAATCCCCTAGAGGCCTTCATTTCCGTCGGCAGCACGTAGTGAGCCCAACTGAACTGGAGCTTGAGTTCCAACTACTTTGGAAGATCCGTAAATAGACAAATCCACACCTTCAGTTTTCTCCTTCTCAATTTGATCCTTTATCCAGAAGTATGTAATTTTCAACCCATCCTGATTTTTTTTTTTTTTTTTTTTTTCAAATAACCAAACAAAAAGATTAGATAAATCATAATGAACATATTGAATGATTTATCATGGAATTACAAAGATTTGAAATCCATTAAGGATTCCTTCAAACGCAATTTGAAGTTGCCTTGTTCCAATTTTCAGCTCTAATTCTACATTTCCTAACTAGATTAAAAAATTTGTTGAGATACATGATCCTAAAAATAGTTTTTGATAAGCGAAATACCACTGGACATTAAATATTGTGAAAGTAAAACTAACCAAGAAGGATAAATATTTTAAAAGATACATTTAGATAAAGTAGCTGAATTAAGAGTATAGAACAAACAACATAGCTGAACTCAAATTTGAACCTACGACCATATTTATATATCAGATTTCATGTACAAGGAGAAGAAACGATACTTGTGTCATGGTTGAAATTTAAAATTATGACCACTTATCTGATTATAAGAATATGTGAATAATCTGGAAGTTTGTCTTTCTACCCATGTGTAAGAAAATACTACGACTATTATTTAAGGTATTTCTTACTGCCGTACCCAACTTTTACACACCTTTTTTTTTTTTTTGTCAGAATTACAACTGATTAAACTAGGAATCAAAGAGATAGCCTTTCTTTCCTTAAATTTGATAATTAATGTCTAGAGATTTGATCTCAAGGTATTTAGAACTTACTACAACGGCCTTACCATTGTTATATAAAGCAATTACTTGTGATAAAATAATTTGCAACATTAAATTTTATTTTATTTTTTGAACCTTAAGTCTCATAGTAGGTGCCCATCCTAGCTTTTCCTTGATGAGAGTGTTGTCAGAGTTGCGACCTCGAACACCCTCAGGGCCTGGAATGTGATGAATAGGAAGCTTCCTGTCTTCAAAGCTTAAAACAATCTCTGCCATCTCATTCATGCTTACCATTTCATCGCTACCAATGTTCACCGGCTCACGGAAATCCGATTTTGTCAACCTTTACATGATGAACAACAATATTTTGTGAGCAACAATTTCATCAATTTTTATTATTATTCTGTGCATATGATTAGATTATCGTAATGTCTTTATATATTATAGGACAAGTGTGCTACTTTTCGAAACAATCTCGCATTCGAAGATACTTTGAAAACTTATTACCAAACAGAGCTGGTTTCTGCCCAATCAACAGTTCGGTCAGCGGTATTGTATTTGTCGCATCTGAGCGCAACACATACTTGTACCCGGATTATTATTTTTGTCTTGTTCGGTCGTGTAACAATGAGTTGTGCCACGTATTTATTCCAGAATAATAGTAATAATAATAAGTTGCTTACGGCGCAACTCAAACTGAAACTTGTTTTCTCTCTCTTTATTTTATTACAAAAAACGTAAGTTCATGTTGAACTTTTTTTTAATTCCCTACAGATGTCAGTTTTAAAATTGCTGACCGAGTACAAAGCAGTCTTATTTGGTAATAAGTTTTGAAACTAGCTTCAAACACAAAATTGTTTTAAAAATTTGCCAGCTTCAAAAATTTGTCCTATATTATAACAATGCAATTGCATTCAATATAAATGCAACACCACAAAAAAATGTTGTGTTACATATGATATTTCGAAAATGTTACCTTAACACTCCTTCCACGCATTCATCAATAAAAGTGAATGATCGGGTTTGAAGCCCGTCTCCCCACATCTCAAATCTATCAGTAGAAGTCAAAGCTTTCCTACAAAAAGCAGCAGGTGCTTTTTCCCTTCCACCTACATACACATATAACATCTTCATACTTGTATATATTAAGAGGAAACTTTTATAATAAGCTCAGAAAACAACAAAGAAACAAAAAAGGGGAGGAAAAAAACCCTCCAAAACTTTTTAAAGAAATAGACTTGGTCAACACCAGCAGGGCCAGCCCTTCGGCTGGGCAATATGGGCAATGGCCTAAGGCCCAGTTTCAAAGGAGGCACGGTATCTATTCAGCAAGTATACAGTTTGAAGTCCATTTTATTCAAATTCCGAGTTCTGATGGTCATGTGGATGTAGATGCAGTCTTTTATTTGAGAAAATGAAGCATCTTCCACATTTCACTAGTCAAAGACCTTTCCTCTTTCTTCTTCATCCCCTCCCCACCCCCAAACGCGCGGTGGGGTTGGGGGTGCTTTTTTTAGTACTTCTTTGTTCTGAACTAATTTATCTATAACTTTAATATTTGATACAAATGATTATGGTATCTAATCTACTTCCACTGAAGGGTCAAATAAAAGATTTTAACTTCCCTTCCTACTTCCCAAGTCTTACTCAAAATTCCAAGGTATTATTTTCAGTCTTCATATTATTATTATTAGTTCTAAGTCTGTAATAATTGCAGTTTATTTGTGCCAAAACCGTGTATCAATGTTGGATTTTCTTTACTATGTTGTCATTTAATCTACAATCAATATTGTTCCAAGTACCATGGATGAAGATTTTGATTCATATTTAGTCATAATGCAATCACCCTGGAACATGTTGATTGTAAATAAAAGAAGTATGGCAGTGGGTCTTTTAATCAAAATTGCAAAGTAGTAATTGCTACGATTTAAACTCAATTATTGGTTTAAATCAATTGTTAGTAACTTGTTTAACTCATTTATAGTAACCCTATTGTTTTAAATATACTTCGATACTGGTTGCAACCAAATTATACCATCATTAGTATTGCATTTGAATTCAGGTTTAAAAGATATATTATAATAATTAAAAGTTAGATTTTAAAAATAGAACGTGATTTCATTACTATTCACTATGGAATGCACTCTTAAGATATTAAAATTTAAACTTGCTGGTGAGTGGAAAAGGAGAGAGATGTCGTCATTAAATGAGCTGTAGCGTATATAAGTCAGATTTCAGTGCTTACGCTGCCATTTTCATCATATTTTGGTAATTATTCAAGTTTAGTCGAAGCATAGGCATATAGCCTATCTTCAGGACCACAAGCTTGTCTAGTTACTATTAGCTGCTGAGGATTTTCCCTTACACCTGTATTAATTTGTAAAGTGATATAACCACTACAAAACCAGCTTGCCAGTACAAAATAATAATGCTTTGTTTATCTACCAAACATGTAAACTTTCTACAGATACTTCCATAGATACATAACATGATAATTATTCAAGTTGGTCTTAACAACTGAATGGACTGTAGTTTGTAAGACACAAAGACATACATAGATATATATGTGGCATGCATATATATCTTTGGACTTATTTATTTGCAATCACCAGATCAAAAGATAAACATGAGCACTTTAAAAGTACGCAAAAATATATTTGTGCATTTCAAAAATGGCACATGTTAAAGACTATGGATATGAACATGTGAATTTTAAAAATGGCATGTGTTAAAGACTACTGATATGAACATGCACATATTAAAAGTGCTCAAGTTCTTTTTTCCAATAAATTTGTTCTTACGCATTTTTAAAACGATCAAGTTCATTTTTTGACTTGATGAAAATTAAGTCTACTGGACTTTGAAAGAGGTCTATTGTTGCAAGTTTCTTTTTCTATAGGCTTATTTCAAAAATTTGTCCTGTTATTTTATTTCAAGTACATGAATCTGCCAGATGCAAATATAATATAAGAGTTCACTTATAATAATGTATGTAAAAGGTTAGCGTTTGATACTCAAGGGTATATGTAACAGACAATTTGACAAACGAAAATTACCTTTCCATGTACCAAAAGGGCCATAAATGTTGTGAAATCTACCAATTCGACACTCGATACCAAAGTCTTTAGTATAATGCTTGCAAAGCTCTTCAGTTGCAAGCTTTTCAAGTCCATATGCATCTTGAGGCTTAAATTAGTTGAAATGAATGTCATTTGATGATATAGTAGTACATAAAACTACTAGCGAAATACAGACTTAAGATCAACAAACCTCAGCAGGCCATGCATCAGATTCTTTAAGGCTTACATTAGTTTCCAATTGCTTGAATTCAGGGTAGATGCAGGCACTTGACGCATAGAAAAGTCTGCATGCATAAATAAATAGAACAAGAATTGTAGCAAATGCGCAGAATTAGTGGTCCGTGTATAATTGTAATTTGCATGAGAAATATAATTAATTAGATAGACAATAATTCATATCAAACTTCTTGAAATAATGTTTGCTTATAACTAACACTAATTTACCATAATGACCTATCCCTGGCATAAATCCTTCACTTCGCCCTATTTAGGTTATAAAATAGTTCACATTGAAATCATTATCTCCCTTTACATTCTAGATATTTTGTTCTGTAAGTTAATAAATTACATTTCAGTAGGAAAAAGTTGATATTCTTTCCCCTAGTAATAATTTAAACTTTGAAACTGATTCCAAAATTTGGGCTTTTTACATCTAATCTAATACTTCATATTTTATTTTTATTTTTATGTTTTATCCTTATTTTATCTGGAAAACAATGTAATTTGAACTGGAGATTCAAATAACAACTTTGAAATTCGCTCTATTTAGGTCATCAAGTAATTAACATTGAATCCATTATCTCCTACATTCTATATATTTTGCTCTGTCAGTTAATATATTATAGTAGGTCAAAATTGACATTCTTTCTCAAGAAATAATTAAAATTTTGAAACTATTTCCAAAACTTGAGCTATGTCCACTCTAATACTTTACATATACTTTTTTTTAAATGTTTTATCCTTATTTTATCTGTAAAAAAAAAAAAAAAAAAAAAAAAAAAAAAAAAGGATTGGAGGTACAAATAACAACTTTGGCAATTTTCATTTCAATATGTCATACATGAAGGACCGCTAGTTTACGTAGTAAGATCTCATTGACTGTGGTTCTAGAAATTACATCTAAATGAATATACTCATGCAAACTTAACAACAAAGGATCAACTAAATGATGCAAATTCAAAAGTGAAAGGAACAAGAAAATTCAAACAAATGCAAACCTTTTGACCCCATTAATCCTGGAAGCTTCAAGAACATTGAAACTGATCATAGTATTGTTGTACATAATGACCGAGTGATTCGACTGAATGAAGCCCATACCACCCATATCAGCAGCAAGATTGAAGACATGATCTACACCGTTCGTGATCTTCAGGCAGTTATCCATGACCCTTAAATCAGCCAGATGAAACTCATGGCAGAACATGTCTTCGGGCATGTGTTCGTTCTTTTTCCAATCAGAAGCAATGATATAGTGACCTTCATTCTTCAAACGCCTTGCAATATGCGAGGCAATGAAGCCTCCTGCTCCAGTTATCGAGATTTTGAGCTTCTCCGTTGGCCAGTATGGTTCTCTATCTAAATTTGCGTAAGTGTATTCTCCGTAAGTGGTGTCTTCTGTATTACTACCCATTCTGAAATTCTATCCATGGGAAAAGATTCTTTATAAGACTTCTGTTCAGTTATGTCTATTTATACATTATGTACAACATGAGTGTCACTAAGGAAATAAACACGTGTGCTTATTAATACCAAGTATGGCATGTCAGACAGCTCCTTATACATTTTCAAAAACTATTTGCAACTAGCTTATTTGAGTTTGTATGCTTGAAAACCTTTTATGAAAAGGTAATATAAGTAGTTTAAAATTAAAAATATGAGAAATGGTTATTTGTTTCGGGTAATTTAAACAGAACTTCATTGGCAATTTTGACAAGTTAATAACTAAAACAACCATGTTAATATGTTATTTCAGACAGTTTGGAAGCAAAATTATATTATTTGATATATTCACCATCCTTATACAAATATGCACTCGGTTTCAAGAAAGCAAGGTAATTATTCTTGCCTCCCCCAGATACATGGCTGAACTACATTGGGTTTGGGGGGGGGGGGGGGGGGGCATGGCCCCCACTGTCCCCAATGTAGTTCCGCCACTGGTTGTCAAATGGGTTCCAAGTGTTCTAAGGGTCCATTCTTTGCGAAACGAGCGGAGAATGTTGATGAATGGAGAATGCACTTACGCGGAGAATCTAAATGGAATATTTGAAACATATATTTTAAAATAAAATTGATTTATAATTCATCAATCATTTGTTTTATTATAAATAATATGTACCAATAATTGCAAAAATAAAGAATTCACTAATAAATTAAATTGTAGAATTTTATATTGATTCGTTTTATTTAAACCAACTTTATAATACAAAGCAATTTGATACAGCCGCAACAGAATAAACTATCTCAAACAAACCTCATTGGCACAAGTTATCAATTTTAGAAATTTATAAAAATATAAATATAACTAATTAACATTAACTGAAAGGTTGAACCTACCAAATTTGAGTGCTTCTGAAACAGATCATTTGATCAGTTACCGTTCCCCGTGCATCAACCATTTTTATTTTTTTTTCGCGAACAGAACCTAAGTGTACTTATCATCTTTCAATACCTTGATATTATGAAGAAATACAAATGAATTTATTGGAGTTCTTGAGATATGGTATTAAGAATCTCTATAGTGCTATTAACAGCATATGAGTTTAAGTATGTTTAGGAGCCAGGGCTACTTTTTCATCTCCCTGTATCTTTTCAGCACCTTTACAGAATAGATATTTGGTAACAACTCCTTTGTATTGACTTCTAAGTTGGTTTAGCAATGTAAATGAGAAGTAAAATAGATTTATTAATTATAGTTCATGAAACATTTCATCTTATAAAGAGAAGCATCATTAAAAGTGACTTATGTTCACAGAATTTACAAACAGTTGATATATACTTTCAACTAAATTGTGTCATAAACAAGAGTAACAAAATCTGAATTACATAGACTATATAAAGAGTCAAACATCAGCAATTCAATGCGCAAAAATTCAATCTTTATCGCTAGCACGTCGTCAAAATTCCACATTTGAAGTATAAAACTTCGAAACTAGATCCAGGATAGCCAAACAGAACACGAATATTTTCATGCCATTGTAATTTTTCATTTGACAGAAATCTAATGTCAATGGCGATTTATTCTACCGCATAATTCTAGCTCCGCAAATCGACAATTAAAAATACATAAATACAGATAATATGAATTATAGAAAATGAAGTACATAGCAAAATAAAAGTTAAGAGCCAATGGAAAATTTACCTGAGAGACTGAAGTAAGGGGAAAAGGTAAAAGAGAGCGATCGAGGAAGAAGATGAAGATACGCCTTGCCGAAACGATGTTTATATAGAGGAAAAAATAAATATAAAAATCATATAATATTTAATACTCCATGTATAAAAAGGAGCGACCATCAACGTTTACAATTTCAATGGGAGGTCGTGTGTCTTGCGTACTTTTGCGGACTTGAATACTACACGTTTGGTTATTTGTACTCACGGTTTCACCATACTTGGGCAAGCCGCAAAATGTTAGACTAGTTTAGTTCAGCAACAACACAAATTTGTCAAGTCTAAATGGTAAAAGAGTAACTTTAGTTTTGGAAATGAGTGATTAAATTTCAGGGGCACTTCATACGCATTTAAATTGCCTTGAGAGTTATATACACCATTAACATTATATGTCTTATTTTGTCCTTGATTGGAACATCAAAATCCTAAATTTACTCCACCTTTTTCTTTCCATTTTTTTAAAATATAATGATAATGGTAAAACCAAAAATTTATTTGGATGTTTAAAACCAAACCCAAACTTTGATGATTCCTTTATTGCATGCGCTAGAGTTAAGGTTTAAAATTATACTTTTGATTTTTTTTTTTCTTTGAGCAAGAATCAATGCTGTGTCTTTCTCATTTACAGTTTCATAAGAAGATGAATTTGAATATATATATATATATATATATATATATATATATATATATATATTTTGATTAATAAATTTGAGTTTGAAGGTTGGTAGTTATTAAGCTTAAAGGTGCGTTTGATTTATGTAAGAGGCAAAAAAAGTTAGTAGCAACACCTTAAAAAAGAAAAGAGGAAGTTATTCAATTTGTTCGTAATTTTATAAGAGGAATAGTTTGATAAGAACGTTTCATCAAAAAATGAGCATTTTATATTCAAAAATGGAATGTCAATAACAATATGTAAAAATAAAAAATTATACGTAATTCAATAAATAAGTCAAATCAAATTTCAAAGTCAACATAGTTGATTAGAACGTATAATACTTACATAAAATTGAAGATTCAATCTTCATCAACTTCATATTTGTGTGTACACATGCTTGTATTGACACACACATATAAACTTGAAGTATAAGTTATGGATACAACGAAAAATTCTTTTAGAAATTATAAAAGAAACTTAGTCCTCTAAGTCAATGTTGACAACTTTTAGCTTGGTTTGTTCATTTTAACTTTGTATTTTCATTGAAAAACATGCACATGTGCACATATTTTTTGAACACGATCATTTAAAAAAATTAAGCTAATATATAATATAGAAAACAATTTTATTTTCTTTTCATGTTTTTAGAAATAACAAAAAAAAAGAAAAACAATCAAGATCTTCAGCGTTCCTCATTCTCTTCTCGTCCCTCCATTGTCAATTAATAGCATAAAGTTTCAACATTTTCTTCAGTTTTCTTCGTATATTCGAATATTGGAATTGCAAAATTTAAAACACATAATAGAAAATGAAATCAACCAGACTACATGATTTTGTTTGGTTTTAAAATGAATGAGGAAAGGGGAAAAGAGAGAAGAAAGGGCGAGATTTTGAAAACAATTTTTTTTTCTTTTTTTTCTACTCATTCCCTTGTACATTTACATGTCTCTCACCACTTTTTGAGATACAAATTAAAAACAAAAAACTCAAATTTCATTTTTAAACCAAATGAAACTAACTCAATTGGTTTTGATTTGG
Organism: Allium sativum; assembly: GCA_030737875.1. Taxonomy (NCBI): domain Eukaryota; kingdom Viridiplantae; phylum Streptophyta; class Magnoliopsida; order Asparagales; family Amaryllidaceae; genus Allium; species Allium sativum. The sequence goes on from CM060920.1 coordinate 91,367,156, forward strand.
GTTTTTGAATTTTGTTTTTTCAACTTACACCGGTAAATACTAAGAAATAAGAGGAAAAAATGTAAAATTCTTAGCTACTTCAATAGACCAACGAACAACAGAGGAATCAAATTGTTTTGTATGCCTTTGTTACCGTTCAAACTACGAAAACAAAATATACCTGTTTTCTATTTCACACGTTAATTATTATTTTTTCAAAATTGATCTTTTTTCCAAAGATACATATTAAGTGTGCATTTTTGTTGAGGCGAGAACACAGAAACAAAAATAGCAAACCAAATGGGAATTAAATCCTGTTTGATTTGTAATTTTGAATTTTTCTATAACCAAATGCACTAGACTTCCAGAGAAAGTGATTATAACACAAAGGTGAACGTCGTGTACGTCCTCCCAGGCCCTTCACTTCATTTTCGTGTCTTTTCATTCCACGTTTTTTAATAAATACTGAATGTGCAAAATATGAAATTTTGTTTTGGAAGCAACTAGATTCTCGTTTTTGTCAAAGACCGAGAAATCAAGTCCGTATTTGTTCACAATACTTTTGATAGTGTGAGCAAAACACTCGAATCTGATTGGTGAAAATCAGGAGGTTCCGTATGGAACACACTGAACGGAGCCCCCTGATTTCCACCAATCAAATGATTGTGTTTCGTTCACACTGAACGGAGCCCCCTGATTTCCACCAATCAAATGATTGTGTTTCGTTCACACTACACTACCAAAAGCACTTTGAACAAAATACTATTTCGAGAAATCGCGGTGTGAAGTAAATCGATCAAATACTCCCATTCCATCATTTTGGCTATTCAACGGACAGTAAAGATGAACTGAATTTGAAGTTCGTCATTTTGGCTATTCAACGGACAGTAAAGATGAACTGAATTTGAAGTTTGGACGTAATTGTATTATGTTTCTTTTGTTGTTTACTTTGTTGAAATGATAGTACTTTATTTTAAATAGCATGGTTAGTACAATAGTATATGCCATACTCAAACATATAAAACAAATTGTAGTTGAAGTGTCTCATTTATGCACCTTACCTAATTCATTATTTGATAAACTACATGAGATTAACATCAAAACTTTAGATGGTCTCGTCATTTCATCAAGAAAGAGTTATCGCTTTCATTTCAATATGCCAAGGACAATTATTTATTTTAACTATGCAAATTAATCAATTAATGATACATAAATTAAATGCAGTTATAAGGTCGAAAGAAGCAGATAACAAGAGATTCCAACAGCTGCATTGTTGCCTTAGGTAACATGTCTTAATTGCATTCATTATTGTACCAAGTATTCGTACTAATTAAATGGGAACGCATACCCCATCCTAAGTGCCATGCGGTAAACGCATGTATACATGCTGCTGTTGTGGTGGTATGCATCCTAGGGATATTATTTGTCCTCTTGTACTTTTAGTAGTTAAAAAAGATTCCGTCGGTTCAGTTAGTTTTAACGTAGGGAAGTTCAAATCAAATTAACACTGAATAAATCAAACCGAAATAATTTCAATTAATTCGATCGATGTCTGATTTAACCGAACTTGAAGGATGTGTTATTACTTAAATGATTAATTCACTCAAACTAAAACATAAATTTATGTTTTGAGTAATTGTATGCACTAATTTTATGTTTACAATAAAATTTGATATATTCTTAACAAACGTCTTTGTATTTTATCATCAAACAAATTATTTAAAATGCTATAATACCATAAAATTAGATGATATAATAAAAGTTCAGTTAATTCGGCTAAATCAATACTAAAAAAAAACATGTACAAATCGAAATGAAAACCGATTTAATTTAAATAGAATCAAACCGACAAAATAAATCAATTCGGCCGGTTAATTCGATATTTGCAGAGTACCGCTCACCCTTAATCGTTCTCAGAATATGTTGTTTATTTATGCAACTTAGATTGAAGGATCTTTTAATTTTTTGGGATGCTTGTATGTTTCATGCATCCTTTTTTCTTTCTATATTTATTCATTTTAATTTTTTTGGTAGAACGGACTATTTAAACACTAAATATAGACATGATTGATGACACAATAAATAATTGAATTTCCCCTGATTTCTACCTCCAATACAGGAATAAATAGATCCCATAGTCGAGATTCTATGTATTTCAATTTACGATTAATTTTGAGTCTACATAGTTGTGCCTTTTTCATTGGTATGTCTCCTTGTTATCAATGACAATTGTATCCTTCACGAAACAGATGGTTAAACGAGTTAATACAGATATTCAATTACATCTCAATCGACCGTAACAACGAAGAGAAGAGCGGATCATTGAAAGAGTAAAAAGGGAAATCTAAGTAAATTTTGATCAAAAGTTCACAAATGCACATGCATCTGCCAACTAGTGAGGAACACTACAAGAAAACATTGAATTAGTGTCAAATTTCTAGAAGCGAAATTTTCTGTCGCTAATTGCGATGGATTTCCATGTGATTTTCAACGGATAATTTTTTGTATTTTTAAACTTTTTCTTTTATTTATTACCGTTGTATTCTGTCATCCCTCACTAATCCGTCGCAAATTGCGTCAAATTACCGACAAAAAATTTCTATCGCTATTTTTCGCTGCAAATACAAGCAGATTACCGACGAATATTAATAGAAGCTATTTTGCAGCAGAATTCCAACAGATTTGCAAGAGATGTTTATATTATTTTTCTAAGATATACTTTAGTGTTATTTTTTTTATAATTATTAAAATTTTCAATAATAATAATTAATTTGTTCTATTAATGATTTATAAGTAGTAATAAATAATAATTTACGTTCTATATTAAATAACTTGTAATAATTGCTTATTTAGAATTAGCAAAATAATCTTTGCTCATAACCGATGTAATTACTAAATTCTTAATTAAGTTCTCTGTTTTCATCACAAATTTCAGTCAGTATGCCAGTATATTTTACGCTAAATCTTAAAATTTTAAATTGTTCTTTTATATTTATTATCCTAAATAATGAAAATATCAATTTATTATAATAATTATTTAATAATTAATAATGAAAATTAATACTTAGAAATTATATCTAGCACTCAATAATTAATTTTAAACAATTGTATTTAATAGTTACAGTTGTTTATTTAAGAGTTAACCATACAATGTGTAACGACCCGGATTTTCGGCGGCTTTGGTTATCGACATAAGCTCGACGTCGATAACCAAAACATCGAAAAATCCCGGTAATTAATGAAAGAAATTAGAAGGTGAGAATAGATAAGATAGAAACTTAAAATAGAAGAAGAAGAAGAACACAACATCAGAGTAACACGAACCTCACAGCGGAACGAATAACATATAATAGATAACATAACTTTGAAATATAACAGTTATGTATACAATAGCACTTATCAGAGTACAACACTTACAACACAGCGGAAATAACTATAGCTATATGATCCTGAAGCCTCCTGCTCCAGCTCTTCAATGTATCTGCAAATCCCGACTACTTGACTGCCCGTACAAATTTAGGCACCCAAGAGTTTAGGGAAAACAAAACAAATAAACTCCGGGTCAGTCATGGGACTGGTATGAGTAAAACAGTTTAAACAGGTATATGAACAAGTAAACGATATCTCATAAGACCACGCCGCTGAACGGAACGGGTTTTTCCCTTATGAGAATCCAAAATATCTTTATATCAAAAACCTTTTGATATTATAATAATGTCTATCTACAAATAGATATCAACTAGCAGAAACACTTTCATCTCACGTTCTACATATATAGTATATAATCAAAATCGCAAGCACGTATTGGATAATGGATTTCTAACAATGACAAGGTATGGAACCACCTTCCGATCAGTGTACTCTAGGAACGATACACTGGAGTTCAACAAGAACATCTTGTAACTCAGCCACACATGACCGACCACTCATTTCGCTTGAGTGTATCGAATGTACATCACCAACGGTTGGGATCAGCAACCGTTCCCGTATATATATGGGACAGCATTGATAGATTTAAGAAACAAATGAATATTCTCTAGATAGGTGATTATACACCCTACTTCGGTGCGACCGACTTAGCCATGCTGCCTGCCCGATTTCTGTCATTTACTGGTTGATGAGGCTAGAAACTACGCTTTATCATCACATCAGATTCACTTCGAATGCCACATTGTTAGGTCCATCGAAAATCACTAATTGATGTCTACAACAGTACATTACGTGTCAGCTAAAAGAAGTCTCCTTCTCCGCTTCCACTCTTGGTACGGTTGAAGAAATCAATGTACATGACCTTTCTGGAAATACTCTGTCAGACATTCATCAACACAAGTCATCCTCATTCACTTAGAATGTCACATCGTCATACCCGCCAAATCACAAATTGATTTATCCAAAAGTAACACGGGTATACAGCTTAGAGAAACGAATTCCTCCGCCACCAAACGTGAATACATTTGAACAGATCAACTTACGCGATCCATTGGACATACTCTGTCAGACCTTCGTCCATACAAGTTGTCCTGGGACTGGACAAACCGAAGGCACTATTCAGTATATCCATCTTAGTCACTGTTATCTAAGATTTATACAACAGCCCTTGCATTTTACTCCGTCTTCAATTATCTTTGGCATATATGATTCGCGACGCTTATGCCAATACAGAGTGGTTCTATGGATAATAATCCAACCGGTCTCTCCATATTAACAACGTTAAAATGATCAAAACTTCGATAGTCGGTGAGTTAACTATCAAAGAAAAACAAGTGTGCAAACAATGATATTATTTCCAGATGGAAATTATATTGATCAATCATCAACATATATCTATATATATATTCACATTGCCTTATTTTCTATGTTTAGAAAATATATGTTATTAACACTGGAAAACGTTTTCCATTTGCTTATTTACAAATCACTACTCTTCCCCCAATTATCAGTCCCTGACTGTAAACTAGTATGAGAACAATTCCCTAAGTATAAATCCCGAAGGCCGAAACCAACATCAGATAGACACTTAGAAAACCATTCAATTTACTAATCTCTAGTCAGTTCTAATTTTACTTAACTCTATTTGATTAACTCTAACTGGTCAACCTTAATTAATTTACTCTAACTGGTTTTACTTGGTTTGACTAACTCAATTTATTAACTCGACTGACTAATTCAACTCGATTAACCTAACTTGACTTACTTATCCCGATTAACTGAACTAATCACTTTGATTAACTCGACTAATTCACTTTGGTTAACTTAACCAATTCACTTAACTAATTCACTTAGTTGAACTTAACTAATTCACTTAACTCCTGTCGAATAAACTATATTCGATAACTCCTCTAACTCTATTCGAATAAACTATATTCGATTAACTCCTTTACTCTATTCGAATAAACTATATTCGATTAACTCCTTTAATTCTACTAGATTTGATAACTCCCCTCGATGAAACTAACATCGATAACTCCTTTCGATGAAACTAACATCGAATACCATATTCGATTTACTTTATTCACTTTATAAAGATTTCCTTTTTAACAACGTTTTATTCATTTGAAAAGATTTACTTTTAAATAACGGTTCTACACTTTAAAAATGATTTACTTTTTATAATGTTCCCTTTCCAATTCTATTTGTAAATGGTTTACAAATATTTCTTTTCTCTATTTTATTCTATTTGCAAATGGTTTGCAAATATTCCCTTTTCAAATTTATTCTTAAAAATATTCTAACTCCTTAAATTCCCGGGAAAATTCGCCATAACCTCCTTTGTATCGGGAGCATCGGGAAAATCCCCAAACTCGCCACACAAGCCTTTCCATTCAAAAAGAAATGTTTTGAATTTATTTTCCTTTTTAAAATATCTCCTATTTATAAATATCCCAATTTATAAATATTCCTTATTTATAAATATTTAAATTTATAAATATCTCTTATTTATAAATATTCCAATTTATAAATATTCTGTTTTCAATATCACTTTGAAAATCCCCTTATCAACATTCGGTATATTATGGTATTCAATCATATCAAATCACGATGTTCAATATCGTCCAAGCACATATAATTGCCCACAGATTTTATATCACATCATATAACAATATATGAAAAATAATAAAATAACTGTTGAGGAATCCAGTTGGATTCCTCCAACCTGTTTCCCTGCATCACAGATGTTAGACCATATAAATAACATCACTTTCAGTTCCATATGATATATTCTGTTAAACAGAATCAATATAGAAATTTAACTAACTGACTAGCAGTTCAATCAATCAACCAACACACAGCAATCAGACAATATCTAATAGTTCTAAAAATACAACATGAAATTATAAACTGTTCAGAGTTGGTGAGTTTTACTAACATTTGGACGATCATCGTCAATGACGATAACCATCGCTTTATCCAGACAATTTATTTTGCTATAAATTGTAACGTGCTCCCATTGACTCGCGGTCAGTTCTAGTGCGTAGTGCTCGTCCATACGATCCCAACGCAACTCACGGTTCGTCAATCTGATATCGTACGAGATTGTTATGACATTTACAAGTTCATCGATCTTTAAATATAAACAAAACTTAACTTCCCTTTATAATTTATAATTGGGCCTCCCAACCTTTTAAACGGCCCATACCCATCCATTAAAACCCAAGTCGCACTAATCCCCTTCCCAAATCGATCGTTGGTTCCAGGAAAACTCCTCCCCGTTGACCATCCTTCCCATTCACATCGGCGACTAACCCAGGGCGCAACCACCACCATCACACTCAGAGCGTCGACCTCCACCTGCCCCTACCCTCAACCCAAACTTCGGTGTTCCCTGTCCTTATCCGATCTCGCCCATGTTTTGGCTACAGCCCACTGTCGCATCCCCCAAAAAGTGATCGGAGGCCACCAAATTCCGGTGAGAGGTGCGCCTTGCTTCGGTGATCTCAGCGCTCTCCTCCATGTCCTGTATCGAAGCCTGAATCGTCGGCAATCGTCTGCCCTAGGGTCGCTGCCCAAAACTGAACCCGCGGAAAAACACTTCGAACCCAAAAAGGATGGTGCTGGCCTGAAGACGAGCACGCCAGGAATCCAAAGAAATAAACACTTTGATTTTAGGATTTTTGTTTAGTTTTCCGTTGATTTTCTTTGATCGAAAGTTTACTATAAGATGTAAAAATTGTGGCGGCTCCTTTATTTCATTTGCAGAGGGAATTAGGTTATGAGGGAAGGGAGTTGAGTTGCTTTTATAGGCCACCAAAATATCTAAGATATTTTTTTGAAGATATTTTCTAGATATTTACTTGAGATATTTTGGGTTTTATTATTCGTTTTGCCTTCTTAAAAATCGTACAATCACATATGATATTCAAAAATCACAGAAATTGGCATGCAGCTAGAGTTTTACATTACGGACCCAACGAAACTGGTTTCTTCGAATTCCGACTTCGTTTGCTCACACATGTATTTTTAACTGTCAAAATATCGACTGTTTCTCACTCTAAAAATCCGTACGGCCACACAGTGACTCTAAAAATCACGAAACTGGAAATCTAACAATAATTTGATATTGTGGATCTAACAAAATTAGTTTCGTCGAATTCCGACTTCGTTTGCAAAACCGGCTATTTTTAAAGCTCTGGATGACCCATTTAAATATATAAATATATTTAAATATAATTAAATTAAATATAAATAAATTTATATTATCGTATATCTTCACATATGATATCGTACAGCTCCAGAATATCGTATCAGAATATACAGTTTGATATTTTAGATTTCTGATTATCTCGGTATTCAGTTTATATCGAAAATCCTTTTATAACGTATATAAAGCGTCGCAAATTATAAAGGAATTCTACAGCGACTTTTCTAAAATTTGATTTGGACGTATCTTAAAATCTACACGACGAAATCTAGATTTTTCTCTTCCACTAGAAAGATATACTCCACCAGCTCCACACGTTTCTTGTTTCACAGAAATCCGATTTAAAACGAACCCTGTATACTCAGTTGAAGTCTAAATTGCCAAATAGCGAACTGCCACGTCGTTACGCGCTCTATTTTAATTATATTAATATTCTACGTTCAAACTGATGTCGTTTTGAATATAATCGCCAATATAATTCAACTCTAAGCTGAATTAAATCTCGGGGATGACCCCGTTCACACTATATTGTCAATTCACTATTTTTGGTTATTCCTGATTTAAATATATTATTTAATTTTAATTAAATATTCACTATAATTTAATTAACGACGATTTAATTCCCTAAATCACTATTTATATAATTAAATAAATTAATTAAAATGCCTCTGAAAATGTGGGTCATTACTTTCTTCCCCACTTAAAATAATTTCGTCCTCGAAATTGCTAAAGCTAGAAGACGACCCTATCTACTGGTTAGAACATATTTGTTCACTTCCTAACTGCAGTTTCCAACTAGACCAATTTAATTTTAATTAAATTATTTATTCATTCTTATTAACGAAAATTTCCAAAATCCTGAAAATTTTCTAACGCCTTAACTCTTCGAAAAATTTCGCCAACACCTCCTTTGTACTGGTCAATCGGTCAAACTCCAACTCGCCTCTCTGGGCCTTCTTCAACCCAAAAGAAAATCAAAACGCCAAGCGGCTTGCCTGTTCGGCTCAAAAATTCCAAACTCATATAAAATATAAACTTGTACCTTTTTGTCGAGCATATCATTATATCCCTACCATCTGTTATCAACTCGGCATATACAAATGTTATCCCAATCAACTCCAACCAAGTTATTCTTAACACAACCATTCGCTAATTCAAGCCGAATTCAATTTCAAATTCGAGTTTCAAATTCCAAACTCTTAACTTATCATTTCAAATCCAGATTATTCTCAAATCACTTCAGTTTTTCTTAACCTATCATCTCAAGTTAAATTCTGGTTTATTACTTGCTTTTACCATCCCATTCGAATTAACTTCACAAGTTAAATTTTAATTTCTAGAACTTAAATTCCCGGTTTTATTTCAAATCAATTTTGAAGTCATAATACCAATTCAAAACCTTTGAATTTCTAAACAACTTGTTTTCTCAAAACAATTCAAATTAAAATCTCTGGTAGTAATCCACCACTTAGAACTCGAAAATCACACCGATGATACTGCGCAGTCATCATCGGAATTATTTTCCAGCGACCCACGTGATTTCAATACTATATCATTTTCAAAACCATTACTGAATACTTCCATTTTGAAAACATTTCAAAATCTCCCAGGAACTTAAAATTTCCTTATTTTAATTCCAAATCTGATTTAAATTCATATTTAATTCATCTTATTTCATATACTTTACTTATGTGATTCTGATTGGTTATATATAACTATTTCACTTTATAATCTTACTCGATTATAATTACAACCAATATATCTAATATATGATAATATATTACATATCCATACTGTGTCGGTCCATCGTATTCAAGTATTTATTTACTCCTACCGATACAGTGGATCAAACTGATCGACCAGAACTCATAAACAACTCAGCCAATGAATCTCCACAATATAAAACCATTTTTATATCAAATACAAATACGCACTCGTATATATACACTCAAACTCAATCTAGGGTATTACTAACCCTATCTCTACCGAGTCACGCCACAGAGCCAAGTAATTCTTAACTTAAGCTCTGATACCAACTGTAACGACCCGGGTTTTCGGCGGCTTTGGTTATCGACATAAGCTCGACGTCGATAACCAAAACATCGAAAAATCCCGGTAATTAATGAAAGAAATTAGAAGGTGAGAATAGATAAGATAGAAACTTAGAATAGAAGAAGAAGAACACAACATCAGAGTAACACGAACCTCACAGCGGAACGAATAACATATAATAGATAACATAACTTTGAAATATAACAGTTATGTATACAATAGCACTTATCAGAGTACAACACTTACAACACAGCGGAAATAACTATAGCTATATGATCCTGAAGCCTCCTGCTCCAGCTCTTCAATGTATCTGCAAATCCCGACTACTTGACTGCCCGTACAAATTTAGGCACCCAAGAGTTTAGGGAAAACAAAACAAATAAACTCCGGGTCAGTCATGGGACTGGTATGAGTAAAACAGTTTAAACAGGTATACGAACAAGTAAACGATATCTCATAAGACCACGCCGCAGAACGGAACGGGTTTTTCCCTTATGAGAATCCAAAATATCTTTATATCAAAAACCTTTTGATATTATAATAATGTCTATCTACAAATAGATATCAACTAGCAGAAACGCTTTCATCTCACGTTCTACATATATAGTATATAATCAAAATCGCAAGCACGTATTGGATAATGGATTTCCAACTATGACAAGGTATGGAACCACCTTCCGATCAGTGTACTCTAGGAACGATACACTGGAGTTCAACAAGAACATCTTGTAACTCAGCCACACATGACCGACCACTCATTTCGCTTGAGTGTATCGAATGTACATCACCAACGGTTGGGATCAGCAACCGTTCCCGTATATATATGGGACAACATTGATAGATTTAAGAAACAAATGAATATTCTCTAGATAGGTGATTATACACCCTACTTCGGTGCGACCGACTTAGCCATGCTGCCTGCCCGATTTCTGTCATTTACTGGTTGATGAGGCTAGAAGCTACGCTTTATCATCACATCAGATTCACTTCGAATGCCACATTGTTAGGTCCATCGAAAATCACTAATTGATGTCTACAACAGTACATTACGTGTCAGCTAAAAGAAGTCTCCTTCTCCGCTTCCACTCTTGGTACGGTTGAAGAAATCAATGTACATGACCTTTCTGGAAATACTCTGTCAGACATTCATCAACACAAGTCATCCTCATTCACTTAGAATGTCACATCGTCATACCCGCCAAATCACAAATTGATTTATCCAAAAGTAACACGGGTATACAGCTTAGAGAAACGAATTCCTCCGCCACCAAACGTGAATACGTTTGAACAGATCAACTTACGCGATCCATTGGACATACTCTGTCAGACCTTCGTCCATACAAGTTGTCCTGGGACTGGACAAACCGAAGGCACCTTCAGTATATCCATCTTAGTCACTGTTATATAAGATTTATACAACATCCCTTGCATTTTACTCCGTCTTCAATTATCTTTGGCATATATGATTCGTGACGCTTATGCCAATACAGAGTGGTTCTATGGATAATAATCCAACCGGTCTCTCCATATTAACAACGTTAAAATGATCAAAACTTCGATAGTCGGTGAGTTAACTATCAAAGAAAAACAAGTGTGCAAACAATGATATTATTTCCAGATGGAAATTATATCGATCAATCATCAACATATATCTATATATATATATTCACATTGCCTTATTTTCTATGTTTAGAAAATTTATGTTATTAACACTGGAAAACGTTTTCCATTTGCTTATTTACAAATCACTACTCTTCCCCCAACTATCAGTCCCTGACTGTAAACTAGTATGAGAACAATTCCCTAAGTATAAATCCCGAAGGTCGAAACCAACATCAGATAGACACTTAGAAAACCATTCAATTTACTAATCTCTAGTCAGTTCTAATTTTACTTAACTCTATTTGATTAACTCTGATTGATTAACTCTAACTGGTCAACCTTAATTAATTTACTCTAACTGGTTTTACTTGGTTTGACTAACTCAATTTATTAACTCGACTGACTAATTCAACTCGATTAACCTAACTTGACTTACTTATCCCGATTAACTGAACTAATCACTTTGATTAACTCGACTAATTCACTTTGGTTAACTTAACCAATTCACTTAACTAATTCACTTAGTTGAACTTAACTAATTCACTTAACTCCTGTCGAATAAACTATATTCGATAACTCCTCTAACTCTATTCGAATAAACTATATTCGATTAACTCCTTTACTCTATTCGAATAAACTATATTCGATTAACTCCTTTAATTCTACTAGATTTGATAACTCCCCTCGATGAAACTAACATCGATAACTCCTTTCGATGAAACTAACATCGAATACCATATTCGATTTACTTTATTCACTTTATAAAGATTTCTTTTTTAACAACGTTTTATTCATTTGAAAAGATTTACTTTTAAATAACGGTTCTACACTTTAAAAATGATTTCCTTTTTATAATGTTCCCTTTCCAATTCTATTTGTAAATGGTTTACAAATATTTCTTTTCTCTATTTTATTCTATTTGCAAATGGTTTGCAAATATTCCCTTTTCAAATTTATTCTTAAAAATATTCTAACTCCTTAAATTCCCGGGAAAATTCGCCATAACCTCCTTTGTATCGGGAGCATCGGGAAAATCCCCAAACTCGCCACACAGGCCTTTCCATTCAAAAAGAAATGTTTTGAATTTATTTTCCTTTTTAAAATATCTACTATTTATAAATATCCCAATTTATAAATATTCCTTATTTATAAATATTTAAATTTATAAATATTCCAATTTATAAATATTATGTTTTCAATATCACTTTGAAAATCCCCTTATCAACATTCAGTATGTTATGGTATTCAATCATATCAAATCACGATGTTCAATATCGTCCAAGCACATATAATTGCCCACAGATTTTATATCACATCATATAACAATATATGAAAAACAATAAAATAACTGTTGAGGAATCCAGTTGGATTCCTCCAACCTGTTTCCCTGCATCATAGATGTTAGACCATATAAATAACTTCACTTTCAGTTCCATATGATATATTCTGTTAAACAGAATCAATATAGAAATTTAACTAATTGACTAGCAGTTCAATCAATCAACCAACACACAGCAATCAGACAATATCTAACAGTTCTAAAAATACAACATGAAATTATAAACTGTTCAGAGTTGGTGAGTTTTACTCACATTTGGACGATCATCGTCAATGACGATAACCATCGCTTTATCCAGACAATTTATTTTGCTATAAATTGTAACGTGCTCCCATTGACTCGCGGTCAGTTCTAGTGCGTAGTGCTCGTTCATACGATCCCAACGCAACTCACGGTTCGTCAATCTGATATCGTACGAGATTGTTATGACATTTACAAGTTCATCGATCTTTAAATATAAACAAAACTTAACTTCGCTTTATAATTTATAATTGGGCCTCCCAACCTTTTAAACGGCCCATACCCATCCATTAAAACCCAAGTCGCACTAATCCCCTTCCCAAATCGATCGTTGGTTCCAGGAAAACTCCTCCCCGTTGACCCCCCCAGTTGACCATCCTTCCCATTCACATCGGCGACTAACCCAGGGCGCAACCACCACCATCACACTCAGAGCTTCGACCTCCACCTGCCCCTACCCTCAACCCAAACTTCGGTGTTCCCTGTCCTTATCCGATCTCGCCCATGTTTGGACTACAGCCCACTGTCGCATCCCCCAAAAAGTGATCGGAGGCCACCAAATTCCGGTGAGAGGTGTGCCTTGCTTCGGTGATCTCAGCGCACTCCTCCACGTCCTGTATCGAAGCCTGAATCGTCGGCAATCGTCTGCCCTAGGTTCGCTGCCCAAAACTGAACCCGCGGAAAAACACTTCGAACCCAAAAAGGATGGTGCTGGCCTGAAGACGAGCACGCCAGGAATCCAAAGAAATAAACACTTTGATTTTAGGATTTTTGTTTAGTTTTCCTTTGATTTTCTTTGATCGAAAGTTTACTGTAAGATGTAAAAATTATGGCGGCTCCTTTATTTCATTTGCAGAGGGAATTAGGTTATGAGGGAAGGGAGTTGAGTTGCTTTTATAGGCCACCAAAATATCTAAGATATTTTTTTGAAGATATTTTCTAGATATTTACTTGAGATATTTTGGGTTTTATTATTCGTTTTGCCTTCTTAAAAATCGTACAATCACATATGATATTCAAAAATCACAGAAATTGGCATGCAGCTAGAGTTTTACATTACGGACCCAACAAAACTGGTTTCGTCGAATTCCGACTTCGTTTGCTCACACATGTATTTTTAACTGTCAAAATATCGACTGTTTCTCACTCTAAAAATCCGTACGGCCACACAGTGACTCTAAAAATCACGAAACTGGAAATCTAACAATAATTTGATATTGTGGATCTAACAAAATTAGTTTCGTCGAATTCTGACTTCGTTTGCAAAACCGGCTATTTTTAAAGCTCTGGATGACCCATTTAAATATATAAATATATTTAAATATAATTAAATTAAATATAAATAAATTTATATTATCGTATATCTTCACATATGACATCGTACAGCTCCAGAATATCATATCAGAATATACAGTTTGATATTTTAGATTTCTGATTATCTCGGTATTCAGTTTATATCGAAAATCCTTTTATAATGTATATAAAGCGTCGCAAATTATAAAGGAATTCTACAGCGACTTTTCTAAAATTTGATTTGGACGTATCTTAAAATCTACACGACGAAATCTAGATTTTTCTCTTCCACTAGAAAGATATACTCCACCAGCTCCACACGTTTCTTGTTTCACAGAAATCCGATTTAAAACGAACCCTGTATACTCAGTTGAAGTCTAAATTGCCAAATAGCGAACTGCCACGTCGTTACGCGCTCTATTTTAATTATATTAATATTCTACGTTCAAACTGATGTCGTTTTGAATATATTCGCCAATATAATTCAACTCTAAGCTGAATTAAATCTCGGGGATGACCCCGTTCACACTATATTGTCAATTCACTATTTTTGGTTATTCCTGATTTAAATATATTATTTAATTTTAATTAAATATTCACTATAATTTAATTAACGACGATTTAATTCCCTAAATCACTATTTATATAATTAAATAAATTAATTAAAATGCCTCTGAAAATGCGGGTCATTACACAATGAATATTTAGAAATTAATTTGATACTAAATGCAAGGCAGCAGATTTGCAAGAGATGTTTATATTATTTTTCTAAGATATATTTTATGTTATTTTTTTAATAATTATTAACATGTTCAATAATTAATTTGTTCTAATTAATGATTTATATGTAATAATAAATGATAATTTACGTTCTATAATAAATAACTTAAAATCATTGCTTATTTAGAATTAGCAAAATAATCTTTGCTTATAACCAATGTAATTACTAAATTCTTAATTAACTCATCTGTTTTCGTCACAAATTTCAGTTAGTATGCCTGTATATTTTACGCTAAATCCCAAAATTTTAAATTGTTCTTCTGTAATTATTCCCCTAAATAATGAAAATATCAATTTATTAATTATAATAATTAATTAATAATAAAATTTAATACTTATGAAATGATATCTAGTATTCAATAGTCAAATTTAAATAATTGTATTTAATAATTACAGTTGATAATTATAGTTGCTACTTATATTTTATAATTACAGTTGATAATTCTTCCCCAATCTCTCCAACTATGTTTCTTGATGTTTTGTTCAGTCCATACCTAAATTTTCATGCGATTTTCATGTACAGAAGACTAAGATTAAACGAGGTTATATGTTTTTTTTCATCGATTAAGTATTATTGGTCGATTAAGTTTTTTTTGTTAGAGATTGATCAATTCTATTTTTGATCATTTGATTTTATTTTCTAATGTTAGGGATTTAGTTAGAAATCAATTTTCACTTTGATTTCAAAATCGCTTTAGATCTAGATTTCGAAATTAGAGTAGATTTCGATTTCAAAATCTATATGTATTTCGAACTTGTTTTCAATTCCTAAATCTATTTCGATTTCTGATGATTACCCTTAGTTTGTCTTAGGAGCCGAACAGTATCTTAAATAATTTCAATGATCGGTGCAGTTCAAAATGTATTGAGACGTAAATATATGGGAATCAAAATTGAAATTGCCTTCCAATTGTGTCCAGATAAAATTATAGGATAGCAGATCCATCTACGACAGCTGGACCGATAATTCGCCTAAGTATTGTAAAAATGGCATATCTTTCAAAACATTTGTTAGGGAAAATGTTGTAATTGATATTTCCATATAACGTTCTCTGTATAAATGTTATAAATTAAAAAATATCCATAATGTTTGCTATAATTGTTGTAGAAAACAACTGTTAACTATGATTTTTTTTTACATTATATTGTATATTCTTTTCATAATAATGTAATATTATTGAAATACAAAAATGATGCAATTTTTAAAAGTTGTAAATTTATATATTCAACAATATTTATCAAATATTGTGAATTCAAAGTTAAGCAAAAACAAAAAGGAAAGGTTGTAAATTATTTTTTGTATTACAACATCCACAATTTATATTAAAGATCGTGCTTATTTTTTATTTTTATACATAATAACTTTTAGCTGGTGCTATTAATTATCGTATTTGAACGATGTATTGTTAGCATTGTCATAAGTATCTTTTTGAAAATTGTTATAAAATGTAAACAACCTGCAAAAAAAAATCATTAAAAATCATGAACACATAAAAGTATTGAATCGCAAAAGCGAATACAAATTGGAAATCAGAAAATATAAATATTGGATGTTAAAAGTTGTATAAAATCGCTTTTAAACATTGAATCTAAAAGAAAATCTGGGAAATATTGAGAAATTTAAAAGGCAAAAACTTGAGAAAAGATTTTATATTAAGTCTATTTGTTTGGCATCCAAAAGTTTCAAATCTATAAAAAATTGTTCAAGATTTACTTCAAAAAATTTCTTGTATTATCAACAAGCATTGAGGTGTATTTTCTAAATTACCCATCCTTGAATCTACATATAATCAATTAGCAATTGCTAGTACATATCATTTCTCCTACATCCTCATCAATCCACGTGGTAAAATTGAGGGACCCTCAACCGTTGGATCTGTAATCTAACTAGCGTACTATGTCATCCAAAGAAAGCAGCCTCAATCATCCGATCTCTAACCCAACTAACAATCTGCTTCATCCAAAGAAAGCATGTCCATTTTGTTTTCTTCAGAATTTTTATCGTTCGTTTCCTCATTCATGAAACCCTAACTTTTCCTAATTCAGAAGGAAGAAAAAAAACCGCGTTCCTAATTCTAAAAAAAAACGCGTTCATCTCCATGCTTCTGCTTCAAATTGCAATTGCCTTCATCAACCTCTTTGGAGCCGCCTTCATCAACCGCTCGCCTCGTTCCAGACAAGGTTCGCTTCACCAACCTCTCTGATTCTGCCAAGATTTTTTGAATTCGAATTTAAGTAAATATTTGTTGTTAATAATATTCTACGTATATTATTTTGAAATATTTTAAGTTATTGAATTCGATTTATATTTCTTTTAATAAATTATTGTCCGTTGTTGATAAGATTCTCAAATCATCGTAATCCCCAATTTTCGTTATGTTGTATAGATGGAGATGGATGTGGGTTTTCTTTATTTGTACGAGCTTTTTGCTGCTTAAACGCTTCATCATTATTCAAAATTTGGGTTAATTTTTTGTCTGTCTTTGCGTTACTGTATTGGAATCATGATTATTCAAAATGAGCAATGCTTTTGAGAAAAAAAAAGAAATGTAAAGCACCTGAAAATTCCAATGCTGTTCAGCTGACTTTGTAATACTAAAAGCACACGTTTTATTTTTTTATATAATATAAGTTACTAGTTAAGGGAGATTTGCTGTAGTCTCAACCAAGGTGTATCTTTTTAATTAGTATAGACTTTTATTTGATAGATGATTATGAATTAGCTATGAAATAAAATTAACACCTAATAAGCTTTGAGATGTAAGACGGAGAAGTAGTGTATTAACGTTCACTTTTCTCAGCCTTACTCTGTTTTATAAGTTCATGGGAAATATCAAATCTATCTGATACTGAGTAAAAAGGCTGAATGCACACACCTCGGATAAGGAGAGCCTTTGATTGGTTGAGCTTATAATGTTATTAATTCCATTAAGGTTTACATTTTGAAAATTAAGCAAAAGTTACAGTTCATGCTCATTATTGAAACTAAACCAATAATACGAGTGGCATGTGTTAATCTATTTGTACAAGAAAGCACATGATGTGTCATAACACTTTGTACATGATGCAAAAATTTCATCTCACCTCAACAAATTAAGCAAATATATGATCCAATGAAATTTTATTCAAGGCAAAAAAATACAAAAAACCAAGGTTTCATTGACAATGCATGAGACGACCCGAACTTCCCCGTGAAGGAAAGCCCGAATAGAATTGAGGACAAGACAAAATAGAACGCAAACGGAAGAACATTTCATTGTTATTACAACAATTCCATCAGATACAAGAATATACAGAGTATAAATGAATAAATTACATTCGACAAATATCAGAGATTACAATAAATTACATAGCAGCGGAAAAATATACAAAATACAAATGAAAGTGATACACGGATACAGAGCTTTCCGAGCATCGTTCCAGCTGTAAATCAGGACCCTGTGAATATAAATCTGCAAAACCAAAACTACTAGCTGCCCGTGCGAAAAATAGGGGCACCCAGAGTTTAGGTTATAATAATAAACTCCAGGTCAGTCATGGGACTGGTGTGAGAACTAAAATATTTATTAATCTTTATTTTATAGTTCGGTAAATCAAGGGACCACGTCGTATGACACGGAACGGGTTTCCTCCCAAGAATACTAGTGCATATAACAAAAACAGCGCAATTCTCTTTGGAAAAATGAAGCTATTATAAGACCCAGGTCCCATCACACAATGCAACGCAAGCCGTAGGATAGGGTTTTCCCTTATAATAGCCAAATAATGCTTGATACGTTTAAAACAAATTATTTGATACTATCATAGGTGTATAGTGTCAAAACATTTTCAATCATAAATATCAATCATAGACGGCATGGGTACCATATATCATGTCGCCATACTAGTTCTACAATTAAAACCGCAATATCACGTATTGGAAATTGGATTTCCGTCATGAGTCGAGGCAAGGGGCAAGCTCCTCTCCGCGTTCGAGACACTCTTGCAAATGCCTCAGGACCCCACTATGATCCTTGGAATCGGCTGGGCCGGTCCTCTCTTACTTTTGAGGATTGGCAATTCCTGAACACACGTTTCCCGGTCCTTACAGACCTATATCCGAGGCGCCTCGCATTCCAACAACCACACAGGTGAAAGTATATAAATGTCAGGGCTGGTAGGTCACTGACACCACCCTAGCTAGAAAGAAACGTCGTGCTCTCCCAGCGGTCCGTCTCCCGTTTTTGACTCATACCGAGGTGTGAGGCTCGCGAATTCACGTTATACACAAAGCTATGCCACACAGGCCGTGCTTTGATCATCAACCACAAGACTTTGCTTTTCAACAGAAGCCTTGATCAATTGCCACTTATGCGTGCCACACTGGCAATTCACTCCATGCGACTAATGTCTATCGATATACAACCTCTGAGCTCGTATGTCTCAGAAAAGGGCGTTAAGCAAGAGAATAAATTCTCCGCCGCCAAACAGATGTATATTTAATAGAGATCAATCAACACAGAATAAAATCCAATGTCAGACACACAATCCATTCACAAGTCCGTTCTGGGTCTGAACAAAACCGGAGGCACTTTCCTCGCATATCCATCCATCTCCAAGTACGTCTAGACGATCACCAACTGTTTCCCTCATCTTGGGTGTACATCCCAATCAAGATCATCAGTAATCACCCAAACGATGTGAAGACTTCCGGTCTTCAACCACCGTCTTCATCTTCGACATCTCGTCGAATCGGTTATTCAGAATGGGTATAACCCGGCCTTCCTGAATAACCCACGTATATAATAAACGAATGTTACACAAACACAACAAACGCCTCATTCCAATTCATAATATTCTTTTATTCACAAAATCACATTCTTAGGGAAAGGTTCCCATTAATTTTATCCAAGATAAATTCTTCTAAATTTATTCTTTAATCCTCCTTTGGATATCATTTCAAACTAGTCGGGATTAGCGAGCTACACCGAAGTAATTATTTATTTTATTTCCCAATCCCACCCTATATATCCCATGGAGAAAACTGGTAATACTCCACATCTAACACCACGGTGTTATCGGTAAAATTAATTACCATTTCACGTTCAAATCTAATTAAAGATTTAACTATCGCTTTGGAGCAAAACTGGTGGTACCCCATTCTCGATCACCTTTCAAATTTTGATAATTTAAATTATCAATTCACATTTCAATCTAGTAAAAGATTCATTAAAACTCCACTTAGTTTTAATCTTTTCAAAAATCAATATCCTGCCTTTAACTGGGTTAAAGAACCAATGTCATCTAAAACACGATCCACAATAAACCCAAATAACATTTGATATTAAATACAAGGCTCTGAATAGAAAATATACCGGCTTATATTCAATATCAAATTCTGAAACCAACAAATACCATATTGGAAATAACGATATAAAATATACCTTTCAAATTCCCATAACAATATCTGTATAGTCACGAAATCCAATATCGAAATATTCCGAAGATAATTTCGATTCAACTCCAGTCCAATCCACGTATTGGGAATATTAATTATTTTTAAAATCACTTTCAAATTCAATTTATTTATTTCAAAAATAAATTGATTTTTATTCTAGTTCAAAACCAGTACATTTCGATAAAAATCTATTTTTATCGTTTCAAATATGGAATTTTTCAGCCCAATTTTTCCCAAATCATTTCTTATGATTTTACACAAATTATAGATATTTTTAATAATTTTATCAAGGCCCGTACAGCCGATTTCCACCAACGGCCATCGAACTGCACTTACAACGACCTTTTCTAAATTTGATTTGGACATAATTCCAAATCCAACCGTTAGATTTCAAATTTCTAATATTCATTGGAAAGTTCTTTTCGATACGAACCCAGCGGTTCTGGTTTTAGGAGAATCCGACGGTCGGATCTCCCGCAACGTCAATTCGAAGTCAATGGTCGAAATTCACGAACTGCCGCGGCGCGGCGCGTTCTATTCAGGCCATTATATATATATATATAATATATTATATATATTTCGTCGGTTTCCTTTTTAAAACGTATTTTTAATTCATTTCAAATTCGTTTCAAAAACAATTTCAACTTCATCTTCAATTTCAAATCGATTTGATTTCAATTCAATTCGAATTCATTTCCAATTGATTTCAAGTCAATTTCAGTTCGTTTTAAATTTCATTCCAAACGATTTCAATTCGTTTTTAATTCAATTTCAATTTAATTCAATTTGAATTCATTTCTATTTTATTCGAATTCAAATTCACTTTCTATTCAATTCGAATCGAATTCACTTTCTATTCAATTCGAATCGAATTCATTTTCTATTCGATTCGAATTCATTTCAAATTGATTCAATAAAATTTCAATTTGAATTTTAATCTAATTCAATTTGAATTTCATTTCAAAATATTAAATTTTGAAATCACTTTTCAATATTCATTATAAAACGAATAAAATCGATAAAAATATCGTTCGCGTCAAAATAATGCATCTCTAATCCACACGGCTTTATATTTTTCAAAAACTTCTTTATTCTATTCAACAAATGAATATTTATTCTATTCAACACATGAATCTATATTTCTTTCAACACACGACTATTTTTGTTATGTAAAATATTTTATAAAACTATGGTATCTATCGTTTGATTTTAATTAGACTCTACCGTGAAGTAGTTCTAATTTTAAATATGATAAAGATGTGAATTTTATTATTAAAATATTTTACTCAACACATAAATATTTTCAACACATGAACATCGTCAACACATGACTATTTTTATATTCAACACATGAATTTTCTTTTATAATATTCATTATTTTCCCGATTGGAATGAGGCCCAATCAATCACCATATAATGTTAATTATATGGATTCCATACAACACATGTATATAATAGCAATGATAAACAATCAACCATCATCCAAAGTGCACCAAACAACTGCATAAGCATCAAATATAAATAATCAACGCTTACACAGTCTGTCGACCAATCGATCGACATACAATTAAATAACTGGGATTAGTGTACCCAAATATCATCCCAACACCCGTGTGGGGTTTCAAATCAACAAACACAGATTTTTATTTGTGCAGTTGGGCGATGTGTAAAATTTATCGACCCAATCAATATCAGTCAAATCAGTGTATATAAACAAATCGGTCGATTTGTTTATAAATATTTATTTATTCACATTCACGTTAAAAATTATATTTTTAACGATAAAACATTTTATTTCAACACATGAATTTTTATTCAGTTCATTTACAAAATAAAAATGATATTTTTATTTTTCTAACTTATTTTAGAAAATTTCGGCGGCATAACGGCACGATACTAGAAACGGGACAAGGCCTAGCCTTATCCCCGGTCTAGTGAAGGCCCACGCCATTCACACATCAATCAAATCCATTCATTTCACCAAACAATTCAATTCAAACCAAATAAAATAACCAACTACACAACCAAACAATTTAACAAACAAGCCATCCATGGTCTGTGGATGACGGGTGTCGGGTGCTACTAAACACCGTCTGCATCCTAGTATATATATATATAACTAGAAAAAGAAATTGAAGAGTGAGAAATTCTCACCTATAGCTATCCAATACCACGACTCTTCTTAACTAGAAATCTTCATCGTCCTCGCCCTTTTGTCACCTTCGTTGCCCGTATTCTCTACATATGTAAAAATCACATTTTTACTTCGCTATTCAATATATAAAAATCGAATTTTTACTTCGCTATTCAATATATAAAAATCGAATTTTTACTTCGCTATTCAATATATAAAAATCGAATTTTTACTTCGCTATTCAATATATAAAAATCGAATTTTTACTATTATAAAGATTTCGCCTTTTCAAATATATCATTATAAAAAAACATCTTTATTTTGCTACATATATAAGGATGATATTTCTAATATTTCTATCATGTAAAAATTATATTTTTAATTCTCTACATAAACAAAAATCATATTTTTACATCTTCTACATAGTAAAGATTATATTTTTAATACTTTAAAAATATAAAAATCATATTTTTATCTTTCTACAATATAAAAGATTATATTTTTAATCCACTACATATGTAAAAATCACGCCTTTCTCCATTTAAAAATATCGTCTTTCTTCCTTTCAAAAATCTAGTCTTTTCTATTTTAAAAATCTAATCTTTTCTATTTTAAAAATCTAATCTTTTCTATTTTAAAAATCTAATCTTTTCTATAGTAAAAATCATATTTTCCTATGCTATACGAATATAAAAATGCTAATTCACATAAACAAACTGATTTTATAAATAAAAATAAAATTAAAACTTACAAATTTTGGTCGAAGGGGGTTGTGCTTCTTCGTTGGAGGTCAAGGAGGTGGAAGGGAGGGCGGAGGTCAGGCGAAGGGGGGGGGGGGGGGGCTGCCGCGGTTGCGCGCAGGGGGGGGGTCTTCGCGGTTGCGCGCAAGGGGGGGGGTCTTCGATCTGACGAGGAGGGGGGGTCTCTTCGAGGTGGCGGCGGTTTAGGGGGGGGGGGGGGCGACGCTCCTCTCCTTTTTTTTTCTTTTTTTTTCTGTAGAATGATTTTGAACGGGGGGGGGGCAGAAGTATAAGGGGAAGAGAGGGAAGATATTTTATTTATTTAATTATTCTATTTTTTTGCCAAAAAGCAACTTTTATTTTCGACCTCAAAACGAGACCCACCGCTTGTCGTCCATAGATAATTACCCCCATTCCGAACACAATGGGATATGTATCGCAAGCTGTTTCGACCGTTTCGATCAGTTTCCGTTAAAATCAACATATAACTCTATATATTGAATTTGAACGCGCATTTCAATTTACTGGGGTCATATACGAACTCTAAAAATTCCATAAAAATATTTTCTAGCTTCGTATTGACGATACAGTCCTAACAAAACTAGTTTCGTCGAATTCTGAGACCGTTGGAAAAATGGCCATTTTCCAGTCGATTAAAATCAACTAAAACTGGTCAAACGCGTTTTCCTTTGCCACGCTCACATATTGATTCGAAAAATTATAAAATTTGGAATCTAACAATAATTTGACATCCCGGATCCAACAAAAGTGGTTTCGTCGAAATCCGAGGTCGTTTGCAAAATTCCAATTTTTAAGGGCCTGAATTCCATAGCGACTGTTCAGAATTTTCAACTGGACATATCTTTTGATTCCCGCTATGAAATTTCGATTTTTCAGATTTGTTGGAAAGATATTCTCAAATAGATTCTAATATTTTTGGTTTCACTAAAATCCGGATTGTTTTGCACCCGGTACATTCAATCGAAGTTTAAAATCGAATTATGGAACTACCGCGCCATTTTCAATTCTATTTATAATTATATATGATTATTTATATTCTACCGACGGCGTATATAATATATACGTTCGAATTATGTTCAAAATAAATTTTCTCGTCGATATTATTTAAAATAATCTATTTTAAATGTTCAAAATTCGCTAAAATTGCCAAAATAAAAATTTTAAACTGGCTCAGATTTTCCGGGTTATTACAATGCATATGTCAGCATTCTTGAAATATGTTTTTGTTATGTGAAAATTCCGATGTTGTTCAGCTGATTTCGTAATAATTGCAATAAACCACCTCAAATCTATCGTACCCATCAGATTAAAAAACACCGATGTTGATCTTTATTTGTCCTATTCTCAGAAAAGGTTGACTTATATTTGCACCACCTTTTTCTGCTCTTCAGCTGCATCAGAAACCAAAAAATAAGAGCTATGTTTGGTTATATTGACCATAATTTAATGAATGACAACGAGAAAGTTAATAAATGTTCCCTTTTATTTTTACAAATATATTTTTATCTTTTCTCTATTTCACTTTTCCTATCAATCACTTTCAACTTCTGTTCAGTTGGATCTCACTGCCCATTAGCAACAGTACGATTTCTTGCGGTTTGTACCAACATCCTCCACAAAGTGGACTTGAACCCCTAAAATCGAAAATATATTACAATGTCATTATTTTTTGATTAATTAATTAATCCAACACTTGAACCGAGGATTTGTTTCCCAGTGATGTTTCACTATAATTATTTTTTTTGAATCTAAACTAGTTTTCATAGTTGTTATTTTAATCACTTGAACCGTGGATTTGTTTTCCTAGTGAAATATTAACTAGCCACATCTAGTTAAGTTCTAATCTTACAACAGACACGATTTTTTTATGATGAGGGAGATTTACTATACTTTTGTACGAAAACTATACTACTTGAATGCGACCAACTTGAGGCAATAGAGTTCAATAATATATAGGTAAATTTTACTTCCATCCATAATTTCTATTAGTTAATCCACAATATAATGTAATTAAGTTAATCCGCAAATTATTTGTAAGTTAATCTGCAAGTGGATTAACTAACAGAATATGATATCTCTCTTTTTATTCATTTCCTTATTCTTACACTATGCTTTGTATAATTCTACTTCTGTACATACGGAATATAATATCTATACACTAGATTACATTCATTACATGCAATTTTCATTAATTACAGATGTTATCATTTGATAGGGCTTCAATTTTGATTTAGGACATAGAGTCACAGACGTTGTCATTTGATAGGGCTTCAATTTTATATTTTTCATTTTTTAGTTAGCCAACTTCTATCTTTATTCTTTTGGAAACAAACTTGGACTTGATAAAGATAGAAAAAGACTTGGACTTGATAAAGATAGAAAAAGACTTGGACTTGATAATGGAGCATGTTAGGGCCGAGTCAATTATGTTATAGAAATCCAGGTCCACTATAGTTGGAAACCAGACGATTGCACGACATGCAAGTCTGTTGTCATATCGAGAAGATTTAGGTGTCATCTTTGTTGAAGTCTTCGCCTTTGATGCTACTATACCTCGCCCGTTTCTTCAAAAGTGGCTGCCAAAGCCTCTACCCATCGTCCCAATAGATATTCCTGTTACACCTAATTTTTTTTCTCATGTTGATTATATGGATTCTAGACGTGCTAAAATTAGTGACCCATCAATTATTGTTGTATCTTCTTGTGACAAATCCATCCTATGGCAGACTAGCGAGTCTTGTTAGTTGCGTGTTGGTTCCGAGACAAGATATGAGCCATCTTCTGACTGTTTTTACTTACATGTTGGTAAGGGGGAGTAGAGCAGTCTTTGATAAGACATAAAGCCTTCCATGTCACGTCGGATGTCGACTCCATTATCGATTACTCATCCATAACAGATAAGTTTTACAATATATTATTAAAATATGGTGCAACTCGTTTTCTAGCATGAGAGGGATATGAAGGTGGGATCGATCCTTCATAGTTTGCAGGACATTAGATACACACTTCATAAATTAACATATTTAACTTTCCTCGGTCAATGCTCAAAAGCTGATTGGTTAATACATTGTTGACATTTTTTGAATTTTGGATGCTGGTCAAATGAGCTTGTATTATTTAAAATAAAAATATCTGACCATATTGAGCACCAAATTTTATTATTTAGAATGACTCGGCAATCACCATGTCTTAAGTCTGGTAAAGGCACGCCCACTCGGGCCACTCCTCTTGAAAATAGATCTTTTACATAACTGACTTCGCCATCCATTCCTGTTGAGCCAAACCATCTTGTGACTTTTGAATCCTTGGCTCGATAATCCTAGTTGAGTTTATTGTACATCAGCTACCTTCGGCTTTAGGCCCTTGAATAATCCACCAAAGAAAATGCCGATGATTTTGTCTGCTAGGTTACTTTAGAATATAGGCCTTCTATTTAGTATCCCTGAGGATGATGTTTTTTCGCTAGTATGGGCTCAGTTTGCACAAAATCCCCAGTTGTTGTTCACAAAGTGCAATCGAGACATGTTCCTGGTAAAACCGTCCTGCCATTCGATCCTTTCTCATGATGGTGCTACAAGAACTCGGACTAGCTCCATTCAAGTCCACACATATGGGTATCTTCGTATTAGTTCGCTTTATTCTTTTGGTGAGCAGAACATATTACTCTTTTAGGACATTAGCGGGGATAGGAAATTCTTGTACTTATCTAATCATGATAACTATGAACCTGGCACAACAATCCCTTTTGCGGAGACAAGACATATTCCAAGACCTGTGCCTGTTGGTGAAAGCATAAATCATGTTGCGGATTACTTTTCCATGTTAGATAGTAGTGTAGGTACATATGTCAAGCTCTTGTATTTTTATTAGCATAAAATAAACAAGGAATCATAGTCTTACTTGCAAATCCGTTATTTACCTTTTATCTTTATTCTTTTGGAAACAGACTTAGACTTGATAAAGATAGAAACAATGACAAAATGGGTTCTATTATATATATACAGTTATTTTAATGGGTAGATTAATCTCTTTTAGAAACAATTGGATGGTAAATGTGTTCTATTATATGATAGTTAGATCAGAATAATCGTGGTTCTATTCTCTTCTTCATTAACAGTGAGCAGATTTCTTAAATTATTTCAGTCAAGTTATCGTTTTGCATATGCGAGCGACTTTAAAAAAATAAAAATTAGTTAGATCTTTTACTCTTCTAGGAATATATGGTTCAAAATGTGAATTTTCGTTACGACTATAAGGATCATAAAGCTCTGTATTTGCATCTTTATGAGCTTCATTTTCCATAACTCTGTAAACAACGAGTAGCTCGGATTATCTTATTGTTTACATTCTTATTAGGATCTATGGTAGATCAGTAACAAATATAAACTTGCATAATGTAATGTTAATTTATATCTCTATATATGTTATAGAAGTGACATATGAGAGTATCCATGCTTCAACTGGTAAAACATTTCAATTTCTACAGTATAAACGTTAGATGTGCAGATCAGCAAGTTGCAGCATATGCTATTGCACTTGGAATCATGCATTATTAGTCATATATCATGTTTGTGTGCATATATCTATACACTAGATATAAAAATTATTGCGTTTGGAACAGTAATCTTGCATCAACAAAAGCAAGCATAAGTGGATGTTGGCAAAGAGTCGCATGTCTTACTTGACCATTTTAAGTACTAAATCAGAAATCAACACCTTTTTTGAAGATAAATATATAATGCCCAGCATAAGTTACTGCACCATGCTAGCTACATCATGCATTTTCATTGATGTTTAGCATCTATTTTGGCATCAAGCACTAATTTCTATTGCCTGTGTAGTTGTGTAGTTATTATATTATGTTTTATCGGTCTTCCATGGTTGTCTCTAATACAACAAAGCTACTGAATTACAGTAAGTTCAACTAGCTTTTAAATATTTCCATAACTTATTTGGCTAAGATGCAGGCTATCTAAACTCAGAATAAACGAACATGGTTTAATATGTTACTTTCAGTTGTAATGTACCAAGAATCTTTCAAATTGTACTCAAGAAAATGACAAATGACAGACATGTACTACTCCAGTTTTACTACTGAGATATTAGGCATCTGGATAAAAATGACATCTCATTATATAAAATAATAATATAATATGAAACAATGAATTAAATACAAATTATCACAACACAATCCTACGTGTTTTAAAATCATCATTGATTTATATTTGGAATGGTCAATAATATGAAGTTACAATTTGTTTTCAAAAATTATGTACATTATGCATCACGTTTTCTCAATGCCAATATATTGCATGAGTCACACTTCTTGGTCCTTTCTTATATCTACGCCAGCTGAGTTGGACTCATATTTGCTTGAATTTTTCGGCATCTTGATTCCCTTTTTTTGCACTAAGTTGGTAAGATACAAAGCAACACTATTTTTGTTGTTGTTTTTATACTGTATTTAGTTGCTTAATGTAGTATATTTTAGGCTATATTTTTGTATTGTTGTTTTTATACTGTTGTTTAGTATATTCCACTTAGAATGTAATGTTTTTATACCGTTGTTTTTACACTATTTTTGTGTAATTTCTTTACAGCTTCCCTCTTCACAACGTTCAAAGAGTCAGTGTGTTGACAATGAAGATGATGTTCATGAGCTACGAAAAACCATTAAGGAAATGCGCTTAGATCTAGAGAATGAGAGAGCAGAACGGATTAGGATTGAGGCAGAGAGAGAGTGTGAGCTAGCTAATTGCCAAAGACTTGAGGAAGAACAGGCAAGGCTTGCATAACAACAAAAAGCAGATAGAGAAAACTTTCAAGCACAAATGAAACAAGTGATGGCAATGCTTCAGAGAAATGATGAATCTGATTATGTAGATCCTTCGCCATCTCCATCTTCATGAGTTACTCGGGTATGGTAGCTGGATATATTTTGTTGTAAATGCTTCTTTTATGAGTAAGGATGTTTTTATGGTATAACACTAGTTGAATAGTTTTGTTAGTTATAATTTTGGTATAGTGTATGTACGAATTGATGGATGATTGTAACACCCCGTATTTTCTGTTAGCGTTATAGTAACGAATCAAAGAATATTTAATTTCAAATGCGAGAATCAAGGGAAACGGGTTACGCCATCGTGTTTGTCTCGGAATTCTGCTTGAGATAGAGTCTGAGTTTGCGTAAAACGGACACCGTATGAAGGAGATATGGACGAACAAAGAAAACCAGAAGAAGGGAAAAATATCTAATTGCACTGGCGCACTTGGGAAGTGCGCCAGTACAAAATATGCACTGGCGCACCTGCCAAGTGCGCCCAGGCCGAGCAGAAAGCCTGCACAGCTTTCTGGTGTGATCTGATCCATACTGTGAGTCATTGATGAGTCCTTTCTGACTCCTTGCTGAGTCATTAGGGCTGAGGTGTCACCCTATCCTAACTGAATGGTTATGGTTAACCCTAGGATCATCCGACGACTCAAATTAAATTGAAATTATATATAAACAACCCAATTCTCAAACCTGAAAATCACCCAAAAATAATCCTGGAACTATAATGCTGTCAATAGAGAACTTGGAGTAGCCGTCACCAAATCAAAGACAAGATAAAAACCTGAATCAAAATCAAACTAAAATAATCAAATTCAATGATCTACATCAAAGGCGAGCTTACCAATTTCAGAATTCAGATTTCAAAAATCAAGAATTCCTTTTTAGTTTGTAAGTTGGTTATTACGTAGATTTAAACGTTCTTCTAATTGAAATCATGACATGTTGTAATTCGAATATAGAATGATGCCTATGTATAACATAAATAAAGTTTGATTCTCAAACTACCATTGCGATTGATCATGCCTATATGTTTGTGACGATGAACATACCATATTGTATGTTATTGGAATCTATTATGATTGGGTATTGGATTTATTATGCCAACTGAATGGTGAAAAATGTCATGTTGTAATTTGGTGGTTACTTGCAAGTTAATGATCTAAAACACATGCTTATATGTTAGATCAACACTCATGTATATTTAGATCCATGTTAAGTTGAATCTAATTATGTTGCAAGATTTGATTTGTAGCTCTCTTATGTTTAACACACATAAGTTATCATGCTAAGTTGTGATTCGAATATGTTAATAATAGCCCTTTTATGTTTAACACACATAAGTTATCATGCTAAGTTGTGATTCGAATATGTTTATAATAGTTCTCTTATGTTTAACGCACATAAGTCATCATGCTAAGTTATGATTTAAATATGTTTATAGTAGCATTCTTATGTTTTGGCATACATAAGTTAACATGCTAGGTTGTGGTTTAAAATTGTGTTTATATGTTAAACCTCCATGCTAGACCTTTATCAAGTTCACATGACAATTAGACCCAACTTAGTCACAAGTTCACCTTTACCCGTTTAATTAAGTTAATGATACTTCTATGCCAAGTTACACATGATAAGTTAAATGTATGCTATTTTATGTTTGTTTTATGTCCCTTGTTTATCACCCCTTTTTGTTTATGGGTTTGGGCTAATTTACTAGCCCAACATTTTATGTGATTCACGCTTACGTTCCACGGGGGTAGCGATGGGAAAATATGAAAATTTCATGGCATAGATTTGTTCATAAAATGGTATATTTGATATACCATTTATTATGAGCATAATCAAAGGATAATTATGGCATGATTAAATTAAAATTAATTTACATAAAGAAATTAGGCGTATATAGAAAATATGTGAATTTAGAAAAGACGAATATGCCTAACCCGAGGTTAGACTGAATTGTGGTGTTTATCTGCCCGGAACCGACCGGCATATCCAGTGACCACAACAAGACCTGTCTAATGTGGGTGGTTAGTGCATCAAGCCCAAAAAGAACCCGAGGTTAGAATGAGTTGTGGTGTAAATCTGCCCGGAATCGACCGGCATATCCAGTGACCACAACAAGACCTGTTTAATGTGAGTGGTTGGTGCTTTAATGAATAAATCAAAGCTAAGTCAGGATTGGTAGGGTTAAGTCAATTAGGGAAACACTTAACCGATTCAACATGTTAACTAAACAGATGAGTGGGGTTAGGTAAACTTGGACACTTAACTAAATAAACATGTTAATTAGAAAACCCTAGTAACGGGGACCCATTTCAGCAGTAACCCACATAGATGTATCATGGTACCCTGAAACTAGGCAGGGTGGGGCATGATTACTGGGCTGATTATAAGCGGTCAAAATGTCGATGGTTGGTGCACCAGTGTAGGTTCTGATGGAGTATGGCCGTGCACATACTCCGGAGTGGAAAAAGCATGCACTGGGCATCAATAGTATACACTGTGCATCTTGAATCGTGTCGGGTTGCCACCAGAGGGACTGATACACCCCATGGTGGAACCAGCACAGGTATCTACAGTCAAGCGGGGCCGAATGACACAGGATATGAATGCATGCAAGTAGGAGCCGATCATTAAGGGGTTCGTTTTTTATGAACACGTGGGGCTGGTTGAACCAATACTTGGTAGGTGCAGAGACTATAGTAATGGGTGCAATCACATGTTCCTCTTATCTTATATTAGGGTATCGTCCTATGTTCTGTTATAACTGTCATGATCCCTTTCCTTGTTTAAATACTAGTAATCACCGAACTTACCAGACTTATTGTCTGACCCGTTTTCTTTCGTCCTCTTTTCTTCTATTTCCCCCCTCCCTAGGTTCACAGGGAGGGAATACTCCAGCTTAGTCAGACTCTTTGCAAGCTTTAAGAAAGTAGATGTATGATTGGGACTCTCTTACCTTGGCTATGGCTCTTGGATACTACACTTGGGGATTTATGCAGTTTTATTTATGGTTTATGCTTCTTTATTAAATAATCAAGACATAAATTTTGGTGTAATCTTTTGGAAGTTATTTTGAGACAATTTTCTGTATTGCTTTTGTATTGAACTACGTATGCAATAAATGTTTGGTTTTCGCTACTAATATTTATCTGTCTTGTAAATTTTTGTGTGTCTTGTACCTATAACCCTCCACCAAAGTTAAGGCATTCCCTTTGTGAGTGACCTTAACGGAGGTGGGGTGTTTCACTTGGTATCAGAGCAAAGGTTTACCAGATCAGATAAGAGTTTTTGAAAACTATTTTCAAAAAGAGTTATAAAGAAGCATTTTACAAGAAAAAGTGTTGTTTTAAATTTAAAAAGGCATAATCCTCAAAGCCATATGCACTATCTTTCTATCCTTTGTTTTGAATCTTTTCTTTTTCATTTCAGCATGTCTGGGAATCTTAACCTTCCAGAGGGTGTACCGATACCTGGCTGGTTCAGGAGGTACTTAGAGGCTAGGGCCAACGACGCAGGCCCAGCAGATATTCCTCCTCCTCCAGCTGCAGCGGTTCCTTCTCCTCCTCCTCCTTGTACAAATGCTTTCTCAAAGATTTATAGAGACTTTAGGGCCATGGGTGGAAAGGATTTAAAGGGAACTGAATCGTTCGTAGAAGAAAGGAGCTGGCTCAAAGAGACTGAGGATCTATTCGTTATCTTCGAGGTGGACGATAGGAAGAAGATACAGTTGGCTGTACGGTTGCTCAAAGACGAAGCTTCCTATTGGTGGGAAGTCACTAACGCTGAAAGACCGGTTGAAATAAGGATGGATTTCAGAATAAGGTTTGAGATGAAATTCCTCTCACAAGCTGAACGAAGTTTACAACTAGAAAAGTTCTTATCTCTTAAGCAAGGAAGTATGACGGTCAAGGAGTACGTCAACCAATTCAATCAGCTGGCCCGATTTGGACTAGATTTAGTGAATACCCTCATAAGAAGGCTCTCCGTTTTGTCAAGCGACTGAACGAGCCACTTCACAGCTTGGCTATGACCCATGTACCTATGGGGGCTACTTACGAGAGGCTAGTGGACATGGCACTCTTACATGAGGAAGACAAGGGCAAGAAAGAGGCAAAAGTGGAAGCGCCTCAAGATAGGAAGGGGGAGGGGTCGCAAAACAAGAAGGCTGATTCAAAGAAAGGCGGGAAGAACAACAAACCCCGTGACAAGAGAAAGTGTAATTTCTGTGGCATTCCTGGACATTTGATCAAAGACTGCAGGAAGAAGAAAAGGAAGATGGGTGGATGTTTCCACTGTGGTGAGACAGGACACATGGTTAGGGCCTACCCAAGGAAGCAAGGGGAGGGAGCTGGACCATCTTCTGGAGGACAAGTTCACGCTCTCACGACACCTCCGCAAGAACGAGGTAGAAATATTTCTTCGAAAGTTTAGTCTATCTTTTGATCATCCTGTTCGTACACTATTTGATTCTGGCGCATCGCACTCTTTTATATCTACTGCTTTAGTGGAATCTCTGCACCTAGACACCAGTATAGTGGAGGATCCCTTGGTTGTTTCAAATCCAATTAGGGGCTCAACTTATTTGTCATTGGTTTGTTTGGATTTGAAAATATCTATACTAAGCGTTGGGTTTAGATGTAATGCCTTTGTTTTGGGCTTCAAGGGCTATGGGTTGATTCTAGGCATGGACTGGCTATACAGTAATGGTGTCATCCTCGATTGTGAAAAGAAAGTGGTTAGACTCATGACTCACCTCGGTAACACTCTCGAAATTTCTTGTAATCCCATGAACTCCGTCATGCTTAGTTATCTAGAATCTCTTGATGCGTCTGTTGAGAACTTGCAGTCTGTAAGGGTAGTCCATGAATACTCGGATGTGTTTGAAGAGGTAAAGGGCTTACCTCCGAAGTGGGAGATAGACTTCCGCATATACCTCATTGACAACGCAAAACCCGTTGCTTTAACCGTTAGACACATGGCTCCAAGGGAGAGGAAAGAACTCAGCAAGCAAGTTAAAGAATTGCTTGAGAAGGTGTTTATAAGGCGGAGTATCTCTGAATGGGGTTCTCCAGTAGTGTTCGCAACTAAAGCAGACGGTTCGCTTCGCCTGTGCGTTGATTATAGGGAGCTAAACAAGCTAACCAAGAAGAATAGGCACCCACTCCCGAGAATAGATGATTTGTTCGATCAGCTTGTAGGTGCATCGGTTTTCTCCCAATTAGATTTAGCTACCGGGTTTCATTAGCTAAGAGTGGCTGAAGACAGCATTGATAAGACCGCGTTTAGGGCTCCAGATGGTTTCTTCGAGTGGCTTGTCATGCCTTTCGGCTTACAGACGCACCCGCTTACTTCGTTTATTTAATGAGCAGCGTGTTCCGAGAGTTCCTCAATAAGTTTGTCGTGGTCTTCATAGACGATATTTTGATCTTCTCAAAGAATGAGGAAGAGCATGCTCAGCATCTAAAGGAAGTCATGGATACTCTCTGTGCACATCAGTTGAAAGCTAAATTCTCCAAATGCCATTTCTGGAGAGAAGAAATTAGGTTCCTTGGACACGTGGTGTCCAAAGAGGGAATAGCTGTGGACCCCGCGAAAGTGGTTGCTGTGCAAGATTGGAAGGTTCCTCGAAACGCAACCGAAGTCCGAAGCTTTCTCGGGCTAGCGGACTTTTATCGAAAGTTCATTAAAGATTTTGCAAAAATTTCAGCTCCACTTACAAGGTTGACAAAGAATAACCTAGCTTTCAATTGGGATTTGGATTGCGATATTGCTTTCCAACGTTTGAAAAAGGCTCTAACAACAGCCCCAGTTCTGACATTGCCTGATGGAAGCAAGATGTTTACAGTATACACAGATGCATGCGGAACGGGACTAGGCGCTATTCTAATGCAAGAGGGGAAGATAGTGGCTTATGGTGGAAGGCAGTTGAAAGTACATGAGAAAAACTACCCAACCCACAACATAGAGTTGGCAGCCATCGTTTTTGCGCTTAAGTCTTGGCGCCATTATCTCCTAGGTGAGAAATTTGAATTGTATATTGACCATAAATCGTTGAAATACCTTTTCTCGTAGAAAGATCTCAACTTGAGGCAGCAAAGATGGATGGATGTTCTTGCCTCGTACAATTTTGAGATTTCCTACACTCCTGGCAAGGGCAATGCAGTAGCAGATGCCTTGAGTAGAAATAAACTGACCTTAAGCCCTCTCTTTGTGGAAAGGAAAAGCTTGGAGTTCATAGCAAGCTTTAACTTCAGACCCACCACTGACTTTGTATCTGGCTTGCTAGCAACGTTAGAAGTGCGGCCAACTCTATTAGACTCCATCGGAGCTACGCAAAGAGAAGACCCTCAGCTAGCCGATGTGGTGGACATGTTAATTAGGGGTGAGACTTCTAGTCACCTCAATAGATACTCCATTGATGCCAAGGGCTGGTTGAGACGAGATGGAAAACTATATGTCCCACAAGCAAGGGGCTTGGTAAAGGTAGTTCTAGAAGAGGCACACCATTCCAAACAGACCATACACCCAGGCGGAGACAAAATGTATAAAGACATCAAAAGAGTTTTTTTTTGGAATGGCATGAAGCAAGACGTAGCTGAACTTGTTTCAAAGTGTTTAATATGACAACAAGTCAAGGCGGAGCAGAAGAATCCTGGTGGTGTGCTCCATCCTCTAGAGGTCCCACAGTGGAAATGGGGTAGCATCTCGATGGACTTTATAGATGGGTTGCCTAGGTCAAGAAGGGGCAATACCAGCATTTGGGTAATAGTGGACAGGCTCACAAAAAGCGCCCACTTTATACCCGTCAAGAGTAGAAGGACTGCCTCATCTCTAGCATCCATATATCTTAAAGAGATAGTTCGAATCCATGGGATACCCTCCAGCATAGTGAGTGATCGAGACCCTATCTTCACGAGCGAGTTTTGGAAGAGTTTACAAGAGGCTGTAGGCACACAGTTATGCTTAAGCACGGTTTATCACCCTCAAACCGATGGCCAAACGGAAAGATTCAACAGAATATTAGAAGACCTCTTGAGATTATGCATTATTGACTTTGGAGGTACATGGGAGGATCATCTACCTTTGGTGGAATTCGCTTACAACAATGGCTACCAAGCCACCATAGGCATGGCGCCTTTCGAAGCTTTATATGGAAGACCGTGCAGGTCACCAACTTGCTGGTGGGAGTCCGCAGACAAGCTCATACTTGGACCAGACATGATTAGGGAAACTTCAGAGAAAGTAGACTTAATACGAAGAAGAATGAAGACTGCCCAAGATAGATAGAAGTCCTACGCAGACAAAAGAAGAACTGACCTTGAGTTCGAAGTTGGAGACAAGGTGTTCCTTAAAGTATCTTCTTTGAGGAACGTCGTTCGCTTTGGATCCGCAGGAAAGTCAGCACCAAGATTTGTAGGGCCGTTCCCTATCATCGAGAAGATTGGGAAGATGGCTTACAGGGTACAGCTTCCTGAAAGATTGGACGGGGTTCATAATGTCTTTCATGTCTCTCACCTGCGGAAGTGCTTACATGAGTCTGTGGAAGTGGTAGAACCAAGCATGCTAGAGGAAGTAGAAGTTGAACGAGAAGCAACTGTGAGAAGAGTTCCAACCCGTATCTTGGGAACAGAAGTCAAAAAGCTACGCAATCGTGAAGTTAAGCTCGTCAAAGTTCAATTGAGCGACACCGAGGAAGACGCGACTTGGGAAACTGAGGACAGAATACGTGCAACCTACCCTTTTCTTTTTGAGGGTACATCCTTGATCTCTTTTTCCTTAAGTTTATGCTCATATCTATCTTTTTAGGTATATCTCCTCGATCCTATCCTATATCCTTAGGTAGAAACACGTTTTGATGAAAACATGTAATTGAAACATGTTTTGGTTGATGGTTGCAAGTGGTTGCTAGTGGTTGCATATATACACACATTAGGTATTAGATCGGCTCAGTCACTTCCATATTGCATATGCATATATGTACTTGTATATGGATTGAAATTTGATGTGTTATCATATGGATGTTGCATTTGTATGAATGATTGTGCACTCATGTAGGAATTTTGAATAGGAATTTTTTTTGCATTCATAATGGACTCATGGCACTGACATAATTAGCATTACGGAGGTCAACTGAATCAGTAGACCGCCTGATTTTGTATTAGATAAGGACATGTACACACACTATGCATATGATCATGAAGCATTAGAAATCTTTTAAGGACAATGGACGCTTGTGTTTGATGGTTGAGTAGATGGGTGATTGGATGGTAGGATATAATCTCTTCTCGACTTGAAGATTTCGGGGACGAAATCCTAAAAGAAGGGGAGAATGTAACACCTCGTATTTTTTGTTAGCGTTATAGTAACGAATCAAAGAATATTTAATTTCAAATGCGAGAATCAAGGGAAACGGGTTATGCCATTGCGTTCGTCTCGGAATTCTGCTTGAGATAGAGTCCGAGTTTGCGTAAAACAGACACCGTATGAAGGAGATATGGATGAACAAAGAAAGCCAGAAGAAGAAAAAAATATCTAATTGCACTGGCGCACTTGGGAAGTGCACCAGTACAAAATTTGCACTGGCGCACCTACCAAGTGCGCCCAGGCCGAGCAGAAAGCTTGCATAGCTTTCTGGTGTGATCTGATCCATACTGTGAGTCATTGCTGAGTCCTTTCTGACTCCTTGCTGAGTCATTAGGGCTGAGGTGTCACCCTATCCTGACTGAATGGTTATGGTTAACCCTAGGATCATCCGACGACTCAAATTAAATTGAAATTCTATATAAACAACCCAATGCTCAAACCTAAAAATCACACAAAAATAATCCTAGAACTATTATGCCGTCAATAGAGAACTTGGAGTAGCCGTCACCAAATCAAAGACAAGATAAAAACCTGAATCAAAATCAAACTAAAGTAATCAAATTCAACGATCTACATCAAAGGCGAGCTTACCAATTTCAGAATTCAGATTTCAGAAATTATGAATTCCTTTTTAGTTTGTAAGTTGGTTATTACGTAGATTTAAACGTTCTTCTATTTGAAATCATGACATGTTGTAATTCGAATATAGAATGATGCCTATGTATAAGATAAATAAAGTTGGATTCTCAAACTACCATTGCGATTGATCATGCCTATATGTTTGTGACGATGAACATACCATATTGTATGTTATTGGAATCTACTATGATTGGGTATTGGATTTATTATGCCAACTAAATGGTGAAACATGTCATGTTGTAATTTGGTGGTTACTTGCAAGTTCATGATTTAAAACACATGCTTATATGTTAGATCAACACTCATATATATTTAGATCCATGTTAAGTTGAATCTATTTATGTTGCAAGATTTGATTTGTAGCTCTCTTATGTTTAACACACATAAGTTATCATGCTAAGTTGTGATTCGAATATGTTTATAATAGCCCTCTTATGTTTAACACACATAAGTCATCATGCTAAGTTGTGATTTGAATATGTTTATAATAGTTCTCTTATGTTTAACACACATAAGTCATCATGCCAAGTTGTGATTTAAATATGTTTATAGTAGCTTTCTTATGTTTTGGCATACATAAGTTAATATGCTAGGTTGTGGTTTAAAATTGTGTTTATATGTTAAACCTCCATGCTAGGCCTTTATCAAGTTCACATGACAATTAGACCCAACTTAGTCACAAGTTCACCTTTACCCGTTTAATTAAGTTAATGATACTTCTATGCCAAGTTACACATGATAAGTTAAATGTATGCTATTTTATGTTTTTTTTATGTCCCTTGTTTATTACCCCTTTTTGTTTATGGGTTTAGGCTAATTTACTAGCCCAACATATTATGTGATTCATGCGTACGTTCCTCGGGGGTAGCGATGGTAAAATATGAAAATTTCATGGCATAGATTTGTTCATAAAATGGTATATTTGATATACCATTTATTGTGAGCATAATCAAAGGATAATTATGGCATGATTAATTTAAAATTAATTTACATAAAGAAATTAGGCATATATAGAAAATATGTGAATTTAGAAAAGACGAATATGCCTAACCCGAGATTAGACTGAGTTGTGGTGTAAATCTTCCCGGAACCGACCGGCATATCCAGTGACCACAACAAGACCTGTCTAATGTGGGTGGATAGTGCATCAAGCCCAAAAAGAACCCGAGGTTAGACTGAGTTGTGGTGTAAATCTTCCCGGAACCGACCGGCATATCCAGTGACCACAACAAGACCTGTCTAATGTGAGTGGTTGGTGCTTTAATGAATAAATCAAAGCTAAGTCAGAATTGATAGGGTTAAGTCAATTAGGGAAACACTTAACCGATTCAACATGTTAACTAAACAGATGGGTGGGGTTAGGTAAACTTGGACATTTAACCAAATAAACATGTTGATTAGAAAACCCTAGTAACGAGGACCCATTTCAGCAGTAACCCACATAGATGTATCATGGTACCCTGAAACTAGGCAGGGTGGGGTACGATTACTGGGCTGATTATAAGCGGTCAAAACGTCGGCGGTTGGTGTGCCAGTGTAGGTTCCGACAGAGTATGGGCGTGCACGTACTCCGAGTTGAAAAAGCAGGCACTGAGCATCAGTATTACACACTGTGCATCTTGAATCGTGTCGGGTTGCCACCAGAGGGACTGATACACCCCATGGTGGGACCAACACAGGTATCTACAGTTAAGCGGGGCCGAATGACACAGGATATGAATGCATGCGAGTAGGAGCCGATCATTAAGGGGATCGTTTGTTATGAACACGTGGGGCTGGTTGAACCAATACTTGGTAGGTGCAGAGACTATAGTAATGGGTGCAATCACATGTTCCTCTTATCTTATATTAGGGTATTGTCCTATGTTCTGTTATTACTGTCATGATTCCTTTCCTTGTTTAAATACTAGTAATCACTGTACTTACCAGACTTATTGTCTAACCCGTTTTCTTTCGTCCTGTTTTCTTCCGTCCCCCCCCAGGTTCACAGGGAGGGAATACTCCAGCTTAGTCAGACTCTTTGCAAGCTTTAAGGAAGTAAATGTATGATTGGGACTCTCTTACCTTGGCTATGGCTCTTGGATACTACATTTGGGGATTTATGCAGTTTTATTTATGGTTTATGCTTCTTTATTAAATAATCAAGACAGAAATTATGGTGTAATGTTTTGGAAGTTATTTTGAGACAATTTGCTGTATTGCTTTTGTATTGAACTACGTATGCAATAAATGTTTGATTTTCGCTGCGTATATTTATCTGTCTTGTAAATTTTTGTGTGTCTTGTACCTATAACCCTCCACCAAAGTTAAGGCATTCCCTTTGTGAGTGACCTTAACAGAGGTGGGGTGTTTCACTTGGTATCAGAGCAAAGGTTTACCAGATCAGATAAGAGTTTTTGAAAACTATTTTCAAAAAGAAATATAAAGAAGCATTTTACAAGAAAAAGTGTTGTTTTAAATTTAAAAAGGCTTAATCCCCAAAGCCATATGCACTATCTTTCTATCCTTCGTTTTGAATCTTTTATTTTTCGTTTCAGCATTTCTGGGAATCTTAACCTTCCAGAGGGTGTACCGATACCTGGCTGGTTCAGGAGGTACTTAGAGGCTAGGGCCTACGACGCAGGCCCCGCAGATATTCCTCCTCCTCCAGCTGCAGCGGTTCCTCCTCCTCCTCCTCCTCATACAAATGCTTTCTCAAAGATTTGTAGAGTCTTTAGGGCCATGGGTGGAAGGGATTTCAAGGGAACTGAATCGTTCGTAGAAGCATGGAGCTGGATCAAAGAGACCGAGGATCTGTTCATTATCTTCGAGGTGGACGATAGGCAGAAGATACAGTTGGCTGTATGGTTGCTCAAAGACGAAGCTTCATATTGGTGGGAAGTCACTAACGCTGAAAGACCGGTTGAAACATGGATGGATTTCAGAATAAGGTTTGAGATGAAATTCCTCTCACAAGCTGAATGAAGTTTACAACTGGAAAAGTTCTTATCTCTTAAGCAAGGAAGTATGACGGTCAAGGAGTACGTCAACCAATTCAATCAGCTGGCCCGATTTGGACTAGATTTAGTGAATACTCCTAATAAAAAGGCTCTCCGTTTTGTCAAGGGATTGAACGAGCCACTTCACAGCTTGGCTATGACCCATGTACCTATGGGGGCTACTTACGAGAGGTTAGTGGACATGGCACTCTTACATGAGGAAGACAAGGGCAAGAAAGAGGCAAAAGTGGAAGCGCCTCAAGATAAGAAGGGGGAGTGGTCGCAAAACAAGAAGGCTGATTCAAAGAAAGGCGGTAAGAACAACAAACCCCGTGACAAGAGAAAGTGTAATTTCTGTGGCATTCCTGGACATCTGATCAAAGACTGCAAGAAGAAGAAAAGGATGATGGGTGGCTATTTCCACTGTGGTGAGACATGACACATGGCTAGGGCCTGCCCAAGGAAGCAAGGGTAGGGAGATGGACCTTCTTCTGGAGGACAAGTTCACGCTCTCATGGCACCTCCGCAAGAACAAGGTAGAAATATTTCTGTCGAAAGTTTAGTCTATCTTTTGATCATCCTGTTCGTACACTATTTGATTCTGGCGCATCGCACTCTTTTATATCTACTGCTTTACTGGAATCTCTGCACCTAGACACTAGTATAGTAGAGGATCCCTTGGTTGTTTCAAATCCAATTGGGGGCTCGGCTTATTTGTCAATGGTTTGTTTGGATTTGAAAATATCTATACTAAGCGTTGGGTTTAAATGTAATGCCTTTGTTTTGGGCTTCACGAACTATGGGTTGATTCTAGGCATGGACTGGCAATCCAGTAATTGTGCCATCCTTGATTGTGAAAAGAGAGTGGTCAGACTCATGACTCGCCTCGGTAACACTCTCGAAATTTCTTGTAATCCCATGAACTCCGTCATGCTTAGTTATCTAGAATCTCTTGATGCGTCTGTTGAGAACTTGCAGTCTGTAAGGGTAGTCCATGAATACTCGGATGTGTTTGAAGAGGTAAAGGGCTTACCTCCGAAGTGGGAGATAGACTTCCGCATATACCTCATTGACAACGCAAAACCCATTGCTTTACCCGTTAGACACATGGCTCCAAGGGAGAGGAAAGAACTCAGCAAGCAAGTTAAAGAATTGCTTGAGATGGTGTTTATAAGGCGGAGTATCTCTGAATGGGGTTCTCCAGTAGTGTTCGCAACTAAAGCAGACGGTTCGCTTCGCCTGTGCGTTGATTATAGGGAGCTAAACAAGCTAACCAAGAAGAATAGGCACCCACTCCCGAGAATAGATGATTTGTTCGATCAGCTTGTAGGTGCATCGGTTTTCTCCTAATTAGATTTAGCTACCGGGTTTCATTAGCTAAGAGTGGCTGAAGACAGCATTGATAAGGCCGCGTTCAGGGCTCCAGATGGTTTCTTCGAGTGGCTTGTCTTGCCTTTCGGCTTACAGACGCACCCGCTTACTTCGTTGATTTAATGAGCAGGGTGTTCCGAGAGTTCCTCAATAAGTTTGTCGTGGTCTTCATAGACGATATTTTGATCTTCTCAAAGAATGAGGAAGAGCATGCTCAGCATCTAAAGGAAGTCATGGATACTCTCCGTGCACATCAGTTGAAAGCTAAATTCTCCAAATGCCATTTCTGGAGAGAAGAAATTAGGTTCCTTGGACACGTGGTGTCCAAAGAGGGGATAACTGTGGACCCCGCGAAAGTGGTTGTTGTGCAAGATTGGAAGGTTCCTCGAAACGCAACCGAAGTCCGAAGCTTTCTCGGGCTAACGTGCATTTAGCGACGGATAAATATTTATTTATTTTATTATTATATATATATCCGTCGGTGAAATATTTTACAAATGAAATGATATTAAATCAGAAATGATGGTAAAGTGACGGAGAATCGACGCTGATTTCCGTCGCTAAATTGTGCCTAAAATACCAACATGTTGTTTAGCGACCACCATATTCTGCTACAAATCCATCGCTAAATGCCCTTTAACGACGGTTTAGTGATGGATTTTTCCGCTTTAAAATCAATATTTTTGTAACACCCCTAAGTCCCACATCGTGGAAGCCTGTGTGAAGTGGGTACTTATATAGTATAGCCCATCTCTTACTAATGCCGAGGCCTTTTGAGGAACAAAACCCCACATCTATACAGTGGCTAAGTTGGGGATAGCATATTGCGTGAACGGAGGTGCGGGCTATTACAGTGGTATCAGAGCCAATACTCAGCCAGAATTGTGACTCCTGTGTTGACCACAGCGCTTGGGTGAGGTGTTTGTGAGCCAACGGGGACGTTGGGCTCTGTAGGAGGGGAGAATGTAACACCCCTAAGTCCCACATCGTAGAAGCCTGTGTGAAGTGGATACTTATATAATAGAGCTCATCTCTTACTAATGCCGAGGCCTTTTGAGGAACAAAACCCCACACCTATACGGTGGCTAAGTTGGGGACAGTATCTTGCGTGAACGGAGGTGCGGGCTATTACAGTTTTCTTGTAGTGGAATGATGATTCAACCAAAGCTCGAATGTTTTTAACTCCACCGATCTACCGATGACTAATCATTTGGTACACTTAATGTGTTGAAATGTATGATTAATAGTCAATCGGTCATGGTAAGGTAGTCAGGACCGGCCCTGAACAAAAAAATATATCGGAGATCCTAGGAAAATCAGAATATCAAAGGCCTTAGACTATCAAAATTCAAAATATGTCCAAGTATACGCAGTAAGAGGGCAGAGGCCTAGGCGACCGCCTTGATGGCCTTACCCCAGGGTCATCCACGAAAGTAGTATACTGTTGTTAGC
Source organism: Allium sativum (assembly GCA_030737875.1). NCBI lineage: Eukaryota > Viridiplantae > Streptophyta > Magnoliopsida > Asparagales > Amaryllidaceae > Allium > Allium sativum. The sequence continues at coordinate 91,411,052 of CM060920.1, forward strand.
AGCACCATAAGTACCACGTTGCACATGCTTTGTCTTCACGTGATCGCATCACACATTCTGGCTGTATCTTTTTCTACTAATAACTTTAATTTCGAATTGATTTCACCCTTGCGTTCCTAATGAAATTCTGATCTATTTTAATATATTGTACCACATATTTGCACTTTGACACAGTGTACATCTGATATAAAATCAGCATCAACTTCTTCAACTAACTACTAATCTAAATCAATAAAATATGTTGGTTCCACAATATGCTTTGACATGGCTGTCACTCACCACACTGTACCAAAAATTCTCAATACTACCATCACTCGTAAGCGAAGTGTTGAAAGTATATAAACAAAGAAGGTAGAACCATATAACATCATGGACACAACTAACCAAAAACTCATCCATTTCCTAAATAAGACTCTTTCCCCCTTCCAATGTGCTTACGATTTTCGCTTGGCATTTCAATATGCGAAACAAGTTTGAGCAACGCTAAAACTTTCCAACATGTAAGTTTTCTCCCAATGTGGAAGCTTGATTTTAAATAATGTTATTTTCTTTAATGAAACTGAAACTTATACACAAGTTTTAGGTAGTAAATAATATACTACTTGTTAGGAATCTATGCAGTTAAATCCCCACAAAATTCCCGCTATAACTCATAGTGCCCTTCAACTGCTACGCTATTTCCATTTAGCGATGATGAACAGTAGATCCACTTTAAGCTCGTTTATTTTCCGATGCACCCGCTAAATCAACGCTTTATAACACCGACTTTAGCAATTTTAATGTATAAATCTTGACTTGAGTAGTTCATTTTTAAAACAAATCAATAAAGTTGGTATAAAAAGATAATCTTAACACATAAGTGATTAATATATGGTAGAAATGTCCGCAGCAGTAACCCAACGGTTAAGGACTTGCACCATGGTAACAGTGGTGCGGGTTAGGTGGTGCTCGCGGACCGGGCTAGGTGCACTAGGGAGGGTTTTACGACTCCGGTCGGTTTCCCTCCTGAAAAAATTATATATATATATATATATATATATAGAAAAAACAATCAATAGGCCAATTAATATACTGGGCGCGAAAAAATAAGGAAAGCCATGTTGTAAGCCAGCAGACCAATGTTTATACTGAGCGCGAGTTCACTAGGGAAGGGGGAGAGATTGAGAAGATTCCTTACCTTGTTGGCTTTCGGGTTTATAGTCCTAGCACACCGAACTAGGGCATCGTCTTTCGCAATAGATGGAATCGAGGCCAAGTATATTAATCCGGGCCCAGTATATTAATTGGAGGCGACCGAAAGCGTTGATTGGTATCCCCAGGGGCAAGACGCTTTTCTTTTCAGTGGACAACTGAATTAATATACTGGGCCACTTCCTACAAATAGTCATCTTCCGAATCTTCTCTTTGAAAAAATAAAGCGGGATTATACATACATACATACATACATACATACATATATATATATATATATATGGTAGAAATCAATTATAGTCATCAATTCTAATGTGTGTGACCATGATATTCTTTTACTTTATTATATAAGATTAATAGATATTTGTTTTTTCCACACAAATGATATGAGAATGATAATTAATTAATTTTAAAATACTTATTTTTATTTTTACATTTAGTGTACATTTTTGCAACTCTGCTATATACCCGCTACACCTTTATGCACCTTCACCGCTACAGAACCGCTAAGCACTTTAACTCCACATGTCCGAATCATGCTATATAAATTTCAGATCTATGACCTCATACATCGATGTCGAAGTGTCTGACCACCTACACAATGGTGCTTGTCGATTTTCAGTAATGTCAGATCACACTTTGATTATCACAATTTACTATCATAATGTCACACGCAAATTCATACCACACAAGCGCTTCAAATAAAATGGCTTCTCACCTTCCTTTGTAGTAGTTATCATGTTGATCTCATAAGAAACTGTGTTGAGTGTGGCAATCGATGATCTGATTCGATGATAACAAAAAATCTTATCTAACAAATTAACGAGCATTATTCATATTACAGAGGCATCTATTTTGTTTATCTTTCAAATTAAGGACATACATGATGTACCCAAATTTAAGTTGTTTGTGTACTAATAAAATTAAAATGCATTAATTAAGCAAACATATTTAAAGAGCATTAATTAGGAACAAAGAAGATTTTTTGAATGGAGCATGGAAGTAAATACTAAAGAAGGGTAAAAAAGCATCAAAAAATGAAGTATGAAACATATGGATGTATTTGTATACAAAATGAATCCATTTTCAAATCACATTCCCTCCTTTATGAGGGTCATTAACTTTTCAGATATTTAATTTATAAAGAAGAATATTTAAGAATTGTACAATTTATTATCTGCATAACCATTGATGAACTCTCTCATACTATTTTCGTTTCTCTTTTCTATCAAGTGTATATGAATATGTATACATACATGTATTTATTCCCTATATGCATGTATACAAAAAGTTAACTTCAAATTCACAATCATACTCGAACTCTTTATTAAATTCATTCCACCAAGCTCATGATATGAAATGAAATACTTCACCTCATTTTAACTGAGGTGCATCACACCACTAACGGTGTTAGTGGTGTGGGGTTGAGATTGAATTAGAGGAATTTAGAGGCCAATCATAGCCCCACCCTACTAACACCGTTAGTGGTGTTATGTTGATCTCAGTTAAAGTGAGGTGAACAAACTTTAATTCCAACATTATATCTGACAACTTGACATCGTCGGCTTGAGGTAAAGATTGGTTCGAACTCCAAGATGACAACATAAGTCATTAGGGAAGGTGGTGAATTGGTTAAGGAGATTGGTGGTGTCATTTCCAGTAAAGTCACAGGGATTAAAAGTGATGGGTTGGGCTAAAAGATTAATTATGCAAGTGAATATATTTTTATCAAAATCATTGAAAGACCTCTCTAATTTATTTTATTTTAGTTCGGTCTTTTTCGATGTTGCTTATTTTGTAGTGTGTAATTCCTTGTATATTGTTTTAGACAGATCAACGGGGGTTAATGTCAGGGGTTAGGAATAAAGATGGAATATGAACGCAAGCACTACATGCAAGTTTATGTGTTTGAAAGCAGATGTTCATTTTACTTTAATAATAGTCTTGGAGCATTAATAAGTCGAAGTTGGTTATATTTTTATGCAAAAAGATTTGCATTTATTTCCTTTGTAGTTTATATTTATTGTCTATGAATTTTCTGTAAACTTATTCACTCCTTCCTTGCTCTTTCCTCCACCCCTCAATGGTGTATTATGATCATATAGCTTTGCCTCTATTTGAAACTAGTTATATGTATTGGAAAGTTAGGATAAAATTTATTTAATATCTTTTGGTTATAACGTATTGAACACAGTATGAACTAGATTGGAACCCGTGCTACGCACATGGGTAGATTAGGAAATGTTCTTGTGATGGCCACGTAGAAAGATCAAAAGCATATGGGTAACAGTAACGTATGGGTAGGGGGTAAAAGAAAGTTCAGTTGATGTAGTATGAATTGGTTAGGTAAGAGTATGTTGTTGTAGGGTTGGAATGGTGTTTCACAACATGAATGGTCGAAGTTTGAACAATCGTATAACATAAGATACAACTTAAGTAGAGTTAAGTTAGATACAAATATGACAGCATAAGAACTATAGCTTTTATGATGACAAAAATTTTCACTCGGACTTGTCATGACGTGTTTCTTACGTTGCAAATTGAGTGATTTTAAAGTGTGTTTTGAGATATTTGAATTCCTGTTAGTGGATAAGGCGACAATATGTCGAAGATTATATATGAAATTATGATGGTTCCTGTTATTGTCGTGTAGTTTTTTTTGTAACGTTGATACTTTTTGTTTTGCATAATATTTTTAATGTGTTTTTGTTATAGAAATAGCAGAAAAGTATTGATCATTTAATATGGTTAAAATTACTTGTCGATTTTTGTAGTGCAATTCAACTACCTATACATATATGTATATCTTCAAAGAATTGGTATGTAATTTTTTATTTAATTCTATAATATACATTTTTGTTTGTACATGTTATCTTGTTATATATATATATATATATATATATATATATATATATATATATATATATATATATATATATATATATATATAGTGTACTTTAAATCGCTGAATGTAATCACAAAATTCACCATCTCGCCTAAGCAATATATTGTATGCACAAACAGAACTATTTAACACTCTTACCATGTGCCTTCATGAACTATATTTGGTGAAACATTTGTGAAATTATGTTTGATAGCACCATAATCATGTGCCATGGTCCGTGTTACATTAATCATAGTCTGTCATAACTTTTAGTTTCACCAAAAATTCGTTTACCTAACTAATGAATCGGTACCGCTTCTTACACTTCACTGAATTAGACCAGTATTTGTATGTTCTATTTACATATGTGCATAGTAGTATGGGTTCATCTATGTGCCGCTCTAATTGTACTAACCACGCTATTTAATCCTGAAAATGGAATTATAGACGAATTGTCTAGCATAAATTGATTGAAAGTGACTATCCTCCTTTTTCACAACAATAAAATTAAAAAGCACCATTAATTAGTATTACTAAAACATCACCCTCTAAAAATGGTTGTTAGTCCTAATGACAACAATTTGAAATATACACTCTTTCTACACTATCTAAAAAAAAACTGCTTTTCTATTTTATACGTAGAAGCCCCAACTAAGAATCAGTTTCAACATTTTCCAACCTTGGTTTGTTGTCACCCATTCAGATGAGACATGGTAAATTGCAGAATTGAGTTGGCTAATTTTTGCACTTAGTGCCAGGCAAGTTTTCTCTTTTTTTTTTTTTTGAAGATAATGACGTATATGATTGTTGGATTTACATCAAAGCTCTTATGTGTAAGTTGGAACAAAAAATATACACGTAATTGATCTTCAGCATTAACTGTTCATACAACCATATTGATCCGTGCGTGGAGTTGATATTGTGGTATAGTCATTTTAGGCTAGCTCCAGTGCTATAAACCAGTAAGGTAGAGTGGACGGTCCACCTAAAAAAACGAATTAGTTGATTATTAACTAACAATCACCTGAACCATACTGCAATTTTTTTACTATTATTTATAATAAAAGGTGTTTGTGGTCACCTTAAAAACTGGTTGACTTTACCAAAAAAAAGTTCATACAACGATAATTATTCTGTGTATATCAACACACATAAATGGACATGAACTACGTTCTTCGGTGTTAATTGTAAAATATACACACTGTTTTTTTCCTTCACATTCATGTTAATAATCAATTTACTGAGTAGCCATGATGTTGATCTCCTTTCTACACATTGGACATGAACTATGCTCAAGTAACCACCTATTGATGCAGAGCGAATGAAACACATGTCCATATTCAAACATTCTTCCTGCACCCTCTCCATTTGCAAAAACCTGCAAAAAAACAGCAGAAGTAGTTTTTCCAATTTTAATTTCCTCAATACATGAAACTTTGAATGTAGGCATTTTTTCCATTATCTTTGGCAATACACCTTTGTTTCTGTTAATGTCAAATATATCTGATGCCTCTGTGACTCTGTCTAGCCTGTTTGCACTGCATTAATCTACCACTGAAACGCCTTGAGAGTAGCTGGGCTGACCCGTTCTCTAAATAGTTTACCATTTGGCAAGCTGTTAAGTATGTTTATCTTGATGATATTTCATCTTTAAGGTAGGATTCCAAAACCACTATTGACACCACCGCTCTGGTAATCGCTCCTATTGTGGCCCAGCGTGAGTCATGTTTCTGTTGTCTACGCCATTACTGTTACTGCCAACGTTCCTATGAATGCACCACTTGAATGCTAGGTGTGGCTCAACCTGCATTCCTAGCTATTATTTTCAAGCGACCCCGGTGCAACTTTGGGAAATGTTAACCTATGGGGGAATGGCATTCCCTGGAAATCCCAAAATGGAGGCATCGAATTATGAATAATTTCAGCTCAATTTGAGTTCATCGAAAGATAAGACTTAGAATCTTATAGAGGTTGTTAACAAAAAGTTAGAGTCAACAAATATTTTTATAGCAATATACAATATGTTTTCACACTTATTCATATCCTTGAATTTAAAGCATTTGAATTCATCAGTAAGCGCAAAATAAGCTATGTAGCCATTTGAATTTAATGTATAGCAATTACCATGTATATTCAAATAAATGAGGCATGCAACTTAGTTACTCATTTCATGACATGGTTTTGTTCTATAACATCACCAAAGTCTAATTTAATTCGGAGACTCCAAAATCAAGATTTTTTTTATTTACTTTCGTGTACCGACATAAACAATTCATTAATGGCATAGAGTCATCTATACGGTTAAAAATAATAATATTGCAATCAGGATTGAAGCCTTGAATCTTATCTTAAGAATTATTGACATACTCATCAATTTCTGATGTAGGTATAACCATAAAATGTTATTTGATCCTGCGTACAGTTAGACTGGATAACACCTAAAATTTATAGTTTAAAAGAAATTGATTACTAAAAGCGATCAAAACAATAAATGCAAATTTATTTCATATAATATACATAAATAGATATTCTTACCATAAATTAACCAAAAAGTTTATCAAATTTCCGGTTGTAATAATATATATCTTATTAAAAAGTACATCAAATATTATAGAAATATCATGCTCTGGGGTAACAAATTCCAAAAAACGGTGATGTTGTGGTGTCATGACCAAACAACCAGGATGGACTTAGACTGAAATGAAACATAAAATTGTCCATTTCTATTGAAATTCACTTGTAAACCTTATGACCAATCTCTAGCATATAAACATCAAAATCTCTCATCTCGCTTTTAACGTGGAAGACCAAAGTTAAGCTACACCAATCAATTGGGTGCCATACATGTCAGATCATGTCTATATATCTCATATTATAATTTAGATTGCATTTGTATAGATCAATCTACAACTTGAGATCAATTGGTAGCATTATCACCTTTTTCCCACATTAATGTATCAAAAAATAAGTATAATAACTAATAGTAGAAAGACAAGAAAATTCACCGATATTATGATCAAAAACCTCATAATCGCAAGGATTTTATTCTTCACCATTTGGAGCTTTGAAGGGAAGGAGCTCGTGACCACTAACAAAGGCTAGATAATAATAACTACCAGAGAATAAGGTAAACAATTCACATTTTTTTATCATATTGAAATAATAAATTAAAGTGCAGTAACTTTATGACATAGATGAAAATGACTATTAACCACAAGTTATATGATGCGTAAACTGATTCTAAGAAATCATTGGATTCAAACTGACAATTGTACAAAATACTTTTCAAATTCGAGGAAGTGATATTTTGTGCATACAAATGCTAATTAATAATTCGAATACTTACCTAATTACCTGCATATTGTTGTAGAGTGTGTCACACCTGCTACCTTAAGTATTATGTTAATTGATAAATAAAATAAAATAAAATCACTCTTAGATATTAAGGCAGTGTAAAATAAACAAATTAAATTTCAGAATACAAATTAAGTTCTTTTGCAAGTTGCGCCAAGAAATCAGACTGTGTGAACTTGCTTTTTTGAAAAAGATAATATTATTATCTATTTGACTTTTGCTTATAGTGTCAAGAGATCAGTTATTGCCCCTCAAGAGGTTGAGACGTCAGTCTATAGAGCCATAAGTTAAACCTCAAAAAAATTGGATGCACAAATTATCATTTAGCAACCTTAGTCTACGTAGCCATTAAGTAACTACGTAAAATCCTAGTATTCATAGATACCAGATGATGCTTTCCTCTGCTTTAACAAACCAAGTGAATCTATCCGGGATTGAATGGTCATAGTTATGGTAATATAATGTGTTAAAGATGACATACATGTGAGAAGTTGCATCAGTTCTATCCATTACAAATGTGTATTAACAAAAGCATGTAGTAATTACTGTGAACAGCGATGCCACACTTGAACAAAAGCCAATATTGTTCAAACTGGCCTCATGATGCAATTACAGTATTTATTTTGATGTTCCACATTTCTGATCACTACACATATTTCACGGTTTAATTTAAAACCCTAACATCCGTTTGCTATTTCAATTTATTTCTTAATAAGATCTTCAGTAATATGGCCCAAACATGAAGGAGAACACATGAACACCTTTTCCAAAAGTTTTGTAAGCTTCTAAATAAGTGGGTAAATCTTCATTCTTGATTTTACTGATATCCTTAAACTATATGGGTAACACTATACCTTGAGTGGAAATTCAAGAATAAGAATTACTTGCATTGAATGAACAAATGCCTGACTTTAAATGTAATGAAACATTTTTCAACCAGATATCTTTTTTTACTTTGTTATAATCCCTATTTAACACCCAAAATATACCACACAATTAAAGATTACAGTCATCCGCTTTTAAACGAAAGCATAATCCCATTCCTCGAAGTTAAAAATTAAAAAATTTAGAACCTACAGAACTAAGTCCGTGGATATGGGGAAACTTAGTTTGGTTATAGTCATAGGTGTGCCTTGTGTTGCAAGCACCAGTTAGAGACTGTAGTATATTGTAGAGTACCGCTAGCCATAAATTATGAACACCCCCTATTGACAGAAATGTTTAACAGGGTTTCCAATCTTGTACTGTCTTTATCATTCTGTTTATTAAAAATGTAAATGTTGAGGAACTTTAGAAATAAAATAGATATAATTGTTGAGAATGAATAGTAAGTTTACTTCAATTAAATTGTAAAACTAATATGATATAAACATTGATATTTAAATCTTCAGTCTATATAAATTTAGCTGAACTACTACATTGTTTTTTGTCATGATCTATTTGTTACCGCAAGTGCAAATATTTTATAAGTTAATTTAAGGGTACCTGCATACTACTAACATAAATATTACTTTTTTACTGCAGGTTAAATTCTATTTCATGGTAGAATTCTATGATTAGATTTGCAATCTATGCAAATGCTGCATCATATTTAAGTTAGCTGGAGCACAAAGAGTCCTTATTTTTATTATCATCCAACCTATATAATTCTCGGAATTGTTACTCAAAATAAAAACACTTAAATAACTGAACATATTATTAAAAATGATACTCTACACTGAACTCAAATGGTAAAGCGAAAAAGGAAGTCCTGAACATTTAAAACTTCACACGGTCTTTTCGCGGTAAACATTCAAATTGTAACATAGTAAACTTAGGGGAAAACATAAGAATAAAAAAATTACCAGCACAGGGGATTAGAGTACTGCATTTAGAAAGGTACAAAGGCGTAAAAATTGTACCTTTAACTTGTCGTCATATCCTATACGTTTAGACATTTATGAAGCCCCAGCAACAATAATATAAAATAAAAGATATAGCGCTAAAAATTCAACTTTCAGTTTTGCCATTTGTGAAGGATGGAAGTAGCAAACGATTTTTCTCTAACAATAAAGTCTTTTATTTCATGGTAAAAGTAATCAATTGCTAATGGAATCGTTTGATGATGCTGGGACTTTGATAATGGAGTTTTTTTTCCCGTCCAGATGGGGATTTGATATATGGATAGTATGCTAGTTTTGATTGTTGACATTTACAATTCATTGATGAAAGGGGTGGGGGAATGCAGAGTATACATTTGGGGCGGTTGAGATGAATGGTGGTTTTATAGTACAATGCAAAATGCACGTAGGCTGCATGTGGTGGAAGTTAAGTAGAGCAAGTGAGAGGTGCAGCACTATTGAACAACTGTGTGGATGTGTCGTCGGTAGTGGTATATGTAGCTTTTTTATGAAATTCAACAACAGGTTTAGCCGTTTAGGATGGAGGAATCATTATCATTAGCTTATGGATGTAGTGGAAAGGGTTGGGAATGTTAAAGGAGCAATTAATAATCTGGACAAATGGTGAACGAATGACAGGATCGAAACATTACGTGGGAGGTAGAAGAGCAGTAGTTAACCCAAAGAAAATGGTGAAAAAACATTGTTGGTAGTATCTATTTATTGGATACCCAGTGCCAAAGGCTCCCGTACTCAAGCGCGAGAGGACTTCCCAGGTCAGTCACCCGTCCTGGTACTATTCTCACGGCTTTCCGGCTCTGGAGGTGGTCGATTAGTGCCAAAGCATTTCCCTCACATATGTGAAGAGGCCGGGACTCGAACCTGCGTTGGTAGTATCTGCTCAAATTATTTCATTGTAGAATCATCCAGTACAGTTGTGGATGAAACATCCATATGAGCTTTGTTGGTGCATCCTTCTTTGATGATTGTGATAGTATCTGCTCAAATGATAAAGAATTTGCACAATGAATGTGCGTCTGAAACACCGAATCGGTTGTGAACTCATTCCATATATATAGCCCACGCATGAATGCGCTCTGATTACAGTTCAAGCGAAATTCAGTGCAGTTGATTTTACATCTTTTTCATGCAGCAGTCTGAAATTGCAGCAAGTAATATCAATCCAACTGTAGAGAATGCATTTACAAATAGTTTCATTTGATATGCAAGAGTTACAATGAATCCAATAGTACTGAATATCCTATAGCTATTTTGCGGCATAATTTTACATGGAAACTACAACCCGACATTTTTAGTATGTTTTTCGCTTGCAGTTTAGCACATACAATTAATCCAAACTTGTAAATAATACAAAATAAACAACTTAATCTAATAATATTGTTATCCAATATTTCATATGTGAAGCAAAAAAGAGGAAAATCTGAAAGAAACCACTACAGTATGTAATCAATTCACATGCATTAAGATATGTAAAATTGTTCGGCTTCTTTAGCATTTAAATTTCTATAGTTTTTTTTATATAGAATTATATAGGCATGTGTGAAAGTTTAATTGCAAATGTTTTGAATTATCTAGCTACTAAGAATGCAATGAAGTTAGTATCAACATGTTGCATGTGAAGTGAAGATGCATCACCTTTTTTAGCCTTCTGGAACACTTGCTTTTCCTGAAATATGCAAATGTCAAAAAAGCATGTCCTTGATTGGCAAAATGATCTTCCATAGGCTTGTTGGAGAAATTGCACAGGAGTTGAAGACCAATTTACGTTTGCAGATCCATGTTGCTCTCACTTTTGAAGACTGATTTGCATTTGTAAAACTGAGTAGTCAGTTCTCCAAGCTGAGAAAGTCCCAAGTTTCTAAAACTGGGTACATCTTAGTTAGAGAAAAATCTAATTAATCTTAGTTTTGCTGTCCTAAGCAATCTTAATTTATAAAACTGATAATACCAGTTATCAAAACCTGGTAAAATCTAGGTTGCTAGACCAAGTAATCTCCATTTTGCTAAACTTGATTTTAAAAGACCGAATAAACACAGTTTGGAAAAACCAATGCTAAACCGTGTAAATCTCAGTTTATCGTAAACGGAGTAAAACTCAGGTCTGCATAATTGAATAAACTAAGTTTTGCAAACGTGAACAGTTTTTATTTAGCAAATGTAACAAATTCGAGCTAAACACTAATTTCAATCATTGTTGAGTAGTGAAACATGAAATAAAGTAGAAAACCAGAATAATTAAGGTAGAAGCTGTAGGAATTAGATGAGTATAAGATATCCTGAATGGATTTATTAGTGATTTAATGGTTTTACTACTGCTCGTTGCATCACTATTATTGATACCACAGTTAAGCAACTACTGCTTCTAAGAGTTGGCTATGATGCGCCAGAGATGCTTAAACTAAGATACTAATACATCCTAAAAAATTTAATGGAAGATAAATTAGTGGAATAACCAACTTGTTGACCAGTAATTGCATATAACAATATATTTTGCATACGAATTTGAGTAATAATGTCCAAAAAAATTGCATAAGCAAAAAATGTTATTGGTGTAATTTAAGTAAGGCAAGGCTGGAAAAAATAACCACAAGCCAAAAATATGAATCGGGTCATACCAATGCTGTCGTAACAAAAGTAGTAATCTAGAAAGAAACAAATGACATTAGCCTTGCGTGAAACAATTAGGGAATAACATCTTCATGTGCATTATAGACTTCTATAAAGAAAAATGCATTTTTCAACAATTACATACATAAGTTGTTTGTTTGTGCATATCATCATAACGTAAACATTGTACCACAACAGGGTTGCACAATCATCACCAATGTAGATGGGATCATGGTTCGAGATTCCGTCCGACACGCCGGAATTCCGACCATTTCGGTCCGGTTCCGGCGATGACCGGGACGGAATTCGTCTCGAAATCCGGTTCCGGACGTTGGGTGTGAAATACAGAAGTTATCCGTCTGCAATACCTATGACAATGGAGGCGGTGATAGGGATTGAAGCATAGCTGGAAAGAGAGAGATGCGGCTTGTTTCTTAGCATCGTTCTCATCAAAATTTTCCTTTCTCGATTAATCTAGGGTTATTAGTGAATCAGACAGAATTTGGGGAAGAGCAGGAAAGAAGCAAATTCTGGATCTGAAGTTAGAACTGGATTGGGCTGTTAAAGTTTTGGTCTGACTGTTCATATATCACCTGCGTTTTGGGCTATGATTATTTGGTAAAGAAAATGAATGATGGGCTGCTAATGAAAATTATTGCGGACCAGTTAGTTCAAAACAATTGCTGCTAGATTATTATAAAATGATTTTACTTAAAATTTACATAACGTTTATATTTTTTAGTTATTTGCATGTAAGAATTATATTAGTTAATCCTATTGATAAAAAGTAGAATCGGAACTTGCACACCGGAATCAAAGCGGAAATTCCGGAATTTCCGGAACGGAATCGGAATATGAAAATGTCTTAAAGACCGAAACGGAAACGGAAACGGAAAGCGGGATTTCGAACCTTGGATGGGATCACCAAAATTCCATGAACAATCATTTTTTCTTCTAAAAGCATTTCAAAAAATGGATCATGAATTGTTGGTCAATAATGAACATTTGTATAGTTATCTGACCGACTTTTTGAGCCACAATACAGTTAGAAGTCCCTTCTACTGCATCATCCTTACTCCTATAATTAAAATTTGTACACATCGATCCATAATTATCATTTGCATATATATAAGTTGAAGTAATTTTTTCAGTCTTCTCATATGATGATAAAAACTGAGTGCAATTATCAGACAAAGACGATGACTAAAATAGCATAATAGTGGTTGTGAAAAATAAATAAATTATATCTTACAATCAATCAACAAACTACCTCTTGCAATGATAGAGGATGTTGTTAACAATCAATCATCAAACCACGTCAAGTTGTACAGTTAGCACTGTTAAGCTACATATACTTAATTTAACATTTAACATTTATGTGTATGAATATGAAATAAGAAGATCTTAGATGATATTTAAGAAACATATTCACAGTCTAATCATTAACCATTAAATATAATTTACACAACAAATTCCTATGCTAAACATTCCAAAAGGTAACTCAACGCTATATTTGAACATGTAAAGCATACAAGTGATTTCTAACTTTGACATCTTTTTTGAATAGTCCAGGGTTTCTTTCATGCTCTGCCTTATATTGAATTTTAATATATTCATGTCATAGAGGTTATTTAGTCCATACAAAATGAAATAAACAAAATTTATGCTGCAGACATATACTACTCAGAAATGTTGTATTTATTAGGTAATCGTTTAGATATATATTGAATAAATACGATTATAAATCATTTCTCTAATGATGTATTTTTTGGTTATTATAGTTATCCATGAATGATATTAGTGTATTATGGGTTTATTCCAACACAGTGGAACATACATGAAGATAATCATCAATTTTTTTAAGAAGAAATGTTCAAAAAAATATGTGAATCTGTTGGAATGAAATTAAGGGAATAACTAATGCATGAGCAGATGAAACAAAGATAATCGCAATCTATAACTTAACCAAATGAAGACATGTGTAAAAGTTAAATTTGTTGTAAAGTATATGTTTCAACTAAACTATGATTTCCCTAACAAAAATAATGAACATGGGAGCATAGTAATAGATTTTGTCTGATACAACCAATCATTAAGACAGAAGATTTTTTTTTAAAGATGTAGCATATAAAACAGTTTTTTATGAATCCTAACTCAATAGTACATACATTTTTTTCTTGTTATATGAGTAGAATGCTCACAATATATCTGATTAGCATAGCACTATATTAAAAGGCTTAAATCATTTATTTATATAAAAAAATGGTCTACGTTAGACTTTGAAAACTGTAAAACAGCAAAAAGACTTTATACCATTCTCTAAAATTCTAGACTCGGCTAATTAATGATCATGTTATTGTACACCAGTATGTTTAAAATAGATTTCAATTATGATTATTTGTCATGTAATGATAAACAACACAGTAGTCATGGTTATTGTCCAAGCATCAATGTTATGGCTCCATCTATTCTCACCCCCACAATTTGCTCTTCCCACCCCGGTAATTTAAAAAATTAATCTTCACTCCAGTTTTTTCTTTTCCCACCCCGTTTATTCCTTAACTACCCTTGTTTCTTCCATTGTCTGTTTATTTTCTTTCTTTTTACTTCTTTACAGTTTTCGTTTCTCCATCAAAACCTTAGCAACTTTACATTCTACAATCTGTAATGAAAAAGATGCAAACAGTAAGGGAACAAATATATGAAAAGAATATCTAAACGGAGGTATTATAACAGTTTGATCTACTTTCTCATTTTGGTTGAAATTAAATAATGATTTTGCTGAGTTGCATTCAACGATAAAATTGACTAAATTAACTCGCTTTTAAAATTTTGATTGATTTCGATCAATGTCACGGTGGATGGCAATTAGAATTATTAATTACATTTAATGAAATTTTAATAATTTAAGGGCAAAATTGGAATTATCAATTTAATATGTTGAACGGGGGGTGAAGAGTAATTAGTGAGGTGCTAATAGACGCAGCCCAATGTTATATATTAATATTATTGGGATTATTATGGCATGCAGAGTTACTAAGGGCTGTTCGATAATAAATTTACCACAATCATGTAATCAACATATAGACAGAAAAAGAACAGTATTTGTTAACATGTCCAGAAGTCAAAATGTGAAAAACATATAGCAAATATCAAATTTATAAACCATTTTTATCCGTCATTTACATATAAACGATTCTTCACATACACCTGACAAATAGTGTCCACATTATTCAATACAGATTTAAGGTTTTTCTCGTACAAATAGTGTCCACATTTGTTTTGAAAATGTGCATAACAATAAAAAGGTGTAACATCATTTTCTAGTCTTCTGAACTGTATTAATTAACGATCCTAAAAGAGAATTCGTTTATGATTATTTGTCTTGTAGTAATACATAATGTTGGTTTATTGTCCACAAAAGCATAAATATTATGTAATATTAATTATTATGACATCCAAAGGTATTAGGACCATTGCATTATAAGTTTACCACAATCATGTAATCTGCATATAGAAATATCAAATTTGAAAACCAATATTTGTTACATGTCCAAAAAGCCAAAAATGTGAAAAGTATCATATAGACATATTAAATTTATATACCATTTTAATCTAACATTTAATACAAATTACTCTTAACATGTACCCAACTTGCATCCTCAATGTTCAATACTAATTAAGATGTTACTCTTACGTAAGCGTTAAAAACCATGTTCAATAGTTAGAAACTACATATCCAAAGAAATTGGTGATAATTAGGAGGATTAAATCGTTTGTTGTTATTACTATCCAAAAGCCTCTCCTCCTTAATAAATTGAGAATTTGGAGAGTCTACATAACCAATACCAGAATATGTTCAATGATAAATCTCGTTATGTAAAATATTCAAAAACGATATAAGATCATTTGTCCTGTGACTGCATTGATCCCTCTAGAAATACCTATACTTGGTCAGATTCAAATTTATATTACTGTACAACAGAACCTATGTTTATTTTATTTATATTACAACCTTTCCCATGAAGTAACTTAAAATATTGTGGTTACAAATTCTATAGAGATGGAATATGTTTGATGAATGTCACGAGTGTAAGAAATTAAAATAAAGTTTAATATTAAAAATACAATCTCAAAATCTTGCTTAGCCCTAACATTAATAAAAATAATAAACCATTTTTTCAGATCAGATGAGTAGCAATATCAAATCAGAAGTAAAGTCAAAATGCTATCCAAGTTGTAAATTTTTAAAGCTAAGCAGTCTATGGAATAATGTGGAATCATCCTGAATATTGGAAAAACCACTCATTTCTAATGTATTATGTTGTTATACGTTATAATAGTGAATTGCAGATGTTCATGAAGAAACTTTATAATATAGATAATTCAAGTTCCAGTTGTGAAAGATGTAAGGCTTGAAATGAAAAGGAAAGAGGTTCCACCTTTACTGCATATTCAGGTAAACTTATTTGCATACAAAGATAATGATTAAAAAAAATGATTCAACAAAAGAAAATAATATGAAACTCATACTTGATATATGACCTTATTCTTTGGAATATATAATCAACATTTCACATTCAATGTCAGAACCAACATACTCAATATCACTTGAATTACTCTCGTCCTGCTCATGATACTTAACGTGAACAATGAACTTATTTTCGTAAATTATTTTGTTGATGTAACCTATTGTGAATATTCCACTTTTTAATAAATAAACCACACATTATAGTTCACATTAAGAAATCCAAGCATGATTTGTTTGGAAAAGGATGAATCATAACCCAAAAAAAAAAAATGTTGCAGAAAATAAAATAAAAGGTTACTTTTTTATCATTGCTTTTCTACAAAAATACGATGGCATAGAAAATTCAAATAAAAAAGAAAAAAGAAGAGTAATACCTTAGGAAGAGCTCTCACTGCCATAATTCAACCCATTCTCACAAATCAAACTAAGAAGATTATCATGGACATAAAAAAACGCATTGAGTTATCACTGATTGAAATCGTCTGCTAAAAAACCAAAATTATAAAATTAGTGTGGTGATGAAAACCGTATAAAAGAATAACACTATATTAAAATCATACTTTGTATTTATTTTTCTAGTAGCACTTAAGTTTCAAGTAATATATTTAGCCTGAAAGTGAACATAATGTTGGCTGCAGTTAAGAAAATACATGTTAAAACCAATTAATATTAAAATGCTCAATTTCTAACTACGAAAACCTGCATAAATTGAAGTGAGAATCAAATGTCCATAAAAGATATTGATAATAAATACAAAAATAAAGACTCCGGATGCACTTCTGAATATCTTGCTGTTTGTACTATTAAGTGCCTTAATTCATAAGGGAAAGTAAAATAGATTTTGAAAAATAAATTACCAAAAACCTAAATTGAATATGTTAAAAGGCAATATCTGGAGATAAGAAGAGGTGCTTACATCGGAGGAAGATGTGAAAACTTGGAAGACGTCCCGTTCTTCAGCAATCATCCACCATTTTTGAGGCGGTGGAGGAAAACGAAGTCGTCATCTTCGACCAAGTAGTAGGAGAAACATTTTTTTTTCAATGAGATTATCATAGGTCTTCTCCTAGGGTTCGAATTAGGATAGGGTTTCGGCATGGAAGATGGGTGGTTTGGGGAGATGACGAAGTTGACCGGAGGATTAGAGTGTGGTTGCTCAAGACGGCTTAGATCTGGGCAATACGTATTCTTGTGAATTGTTGCGACAACAAGGGAGATGGAGGCCGAGGCTGGTAGGGTGACGAATGATAGAGTTACAGATTGGAGGGTCGGCGTTTGAGAAAGAAATTAGAGAAGGTAATAAAATTAGGAGAATTTGAATTAGGAAGCAGGTGTGATTGAGAAGTAATGGAATTGAAATAATTTCATAGTGGAAAATTGGGAAGAGGGAAATGAAAAACTCAAAATAGGGCTGTGGATCAGAAATCAAGCATAGGAGTGTTAGATTGGAGCGCAGGAAAAAGAAATAAATAGGAGAAGAGTCAAAATTACTGCTGTAGGGAAGGAAGGGAGAAAGGACGTGGGGGCAGGGAGCGGTTTTTTTTTGGGGAAGAAGCGAAAGAAAGAAAAAACGGAGAGTGCGTAAATGAGAAGAGATGGAAGCAAGCAGCGATCTTAGGCTATCCACGTCATTATTTTTTGTATTCTGTTTTCTATTATAGGTAATAGATAGATAGATAGATCATAGGTAATAGATTGGTTACGTGTAACAACTTGCACTTTTCTAGGGTCGAATTTCGACAAAAGTCAAAATTTAAACTCATTTGAGCATGGATCGTATAAATTTGGTACTTGAAAATACTGAGCATGGGAATAATTAGAGTATTATAAAGACAAACCTACAATGGAAACAAGGTAAGATAATAAGCGTTGACTATGAACAATACCTTAAAACCAAGTCGCTGCACCAATACCGAGCATAAGAAAAGAAGAAAGGAAACTAACTCATCCACCAACAATGACCTATTTTTCTCTAATGCTAACCTAAGAGATTATAATCAGGAGAGGGCCGGAACAACAAGTCTTGATGAGTAGAAAATGTATAAACTATTCACAATAAACAAATTAACATTAACCCCTTCTGGCTCCACCCAGTTTATATGTCTAGCAAGCTAGCGACTCTAATCTAACATTGCAGTACATATGTGACTATTTAACTACCATAATTAGGATAGTGAATTCCCATAACCAAGCTACTTGTACCCAAGGCAGTACCTTTTCATGAAGCTTCTAAAGCACCCAATCTTTCCAAACTGCCGTACCAAAAGAGGCGGGTCTTCTAACCACTTACTACATCGCCCAAATGTCAAATGAGTCTGGTCCGATGACCATTTACTATTCACCTAAAAATGTAGTATATAAGGCAGATTTCTTGATTTCTTACTACCTTCTCAAAATATGTCTTAAGGTGGTTTCTTAAAACATTATCATTAATTAGATGACATTAGCTACAAAATTCTCTAACTAGTAGTTAATTCTTTTGTCATTCGTGTATTTCGATTTCATAAAGAAAAAAAAAACATAATGGGATATATTAATAAGCAGTGACATACTACCTGTAGGGTAAGTAGACGACACTCACCATTTACGGCCTTTCCCCAGTGGACTCCTACGTTACTATCTAACCGACATTATTAGGTAATCTCCTAATCATTTAATACTTCCCATAGGATAGAAAGACCCTTCTGTATTCATGTGGCTTCGTTTGATACCTTATCATTTGGTGGACTCTAACACAATGACTTAATATCTTCATGAAACATAACCTTCCAAAGATTCTCTAATTTGCACCCATTAAGCTGTTTAATACTTTCACGGTTCCTTTGATCACTTAGTTACTAGTGAAGGCGGATCCCATGATTACTACCTGTCTCCGTAGGATAAATCCATAAGGAAAAGGGCGAGACTGACAACTACCATTACTCCGTAGAGTAAATGCATAAGGAAAGGGGTAAATCCTAATCATTAAATGCCCCCAAAGGCGGATCTAACTACTCAATACCTTAGTCCCAAAGCAGACATTCCAACACTCCATGACTTATAAATCCCTTGGAAATCTCCTTTCGGGAGGGAGGCGGATGGTCAGTTAATATCTCAATGCTTGAAATAAACCATTAAAAAATATTTCTCATACCGTTTCCTAAACCTTTTAATACCTTTCTAAAGGTAGACCATAATACTCCTTAAATGTCCTAGATTTCTACGACTAATGATGTGTCTCACATCGGTCGTATGTACATCCGGCTGCTGGAAGGTGCAAACTTCTATCGAATGACCTAACTAGCATCACATCGCTAATATACTGATTCCATTTTCCTATTTTCATTCTAAACACTATTCCTAATTTAACTAACTGTAAATGAGATTAATGGGTCTATGATAATTTATTAGATCTAGTACAATTATGGTAATAAATTCCTTAATTAAATTCGTACCCAAATCCTCATATAAATTAACATAGCTGTCACGTCTCAATAATAACCATATCAGTCTTTTCCTAAGACATCAGGCATTACTATTAAAGCCACTTATATCAATTTGCCTTAATTCCATTAGTATCTTCCAGATTTATTATTAAACGCCCATTAATTTGAGTTACGACATTTAATTTACATTTTCCCTAACCGAAATCCTCTTAAGTTCTACCAATTTAGTATCACATTAAATTGCCATTAATCCCAAAGTTACGATTATTATTTTTTCATTTACAACAAGCAACAACTAATTATTGCCCATACTAAATTGGGAACATTCCATACCAAGCCTAGCCTAAATATAGACCTAATAATGTAACTAACGTACATTACATATAATTTGGACGGATAAAATAGTAATAAGTGCAATAATTATGTGTGAATGCGACAATACTATAAATTTCCTAATCCTAACAAAATATGTTCTAGTTCTCAATATTAGCTAGAGTAGATTTTTTATATATATTTGGATTTGCTGAAACCAAAACCAAAACCCATGAAATGGTCTTTTGCTATGATTTCTTTATATTAGTCAAATACCAAAAAAATAAAATTGTTGACATATGTGAAGCTGCAAGGAACAAGTAATCTTAGAATAGATAGTGTAAACTACGTAAATAAGCACATAATTTACACATTTCTTAATTTTTGTTTGCGTTGTTCCCTTACAATTTCAAACATCATCTTTTTGCATAAAGAGGAAAAATAGGATAATTTATAGAAATCAAACAAATATCC
This sequence comes from Allium sativum, assembly GCA_030737875.1. Lineage (NCBI taxonomy): Eukaryota > Viridiplantae > Streptophyta > Magnoliopsida > Asparagales > Amaryllidaceae > Allium > Allium sativum. Next base: position 91,431,731 of record CM060920.1, read on the forward strand.
TTACACAAATCATAACACAGATAGATCTAAATCAAAATAGACAATTACCAAAGTCCTACTTTTAGACCAAATTTATAGATCTAGAATATGTTAATGCCTTTAACCTTAGATGTATATGAAAGCATCCTCTTTTTATAGACAATTAGATATATCTTGTGTTGAATCAACAAAGATCACGAAAGTAAATAAAAACGAAAGAAAATAATGAAGAGGACAAGAAAACATTATCAGATTTATAGTGATTTGCTTATTAATTAAAACTACATCCACTTTATAAATTTAAATTTCATTCGTCACTGCCTTTTACCACGATTTCCAATACAAGTATCAAAAAAAATTTCATCTAACTAATGAATCTAATATCACAAGTATAGGGGATTATTAGAGTAAATCACAATATCCCTATTAGTGAATTATTCTTCTTGTCTCCAGAGAAGATCGAAGTTGGAGAAGCACTTTGGTAGCGTGTAGGTTGAGAGAGTTTAGATCCCTTGTATGGAGGAGGCAAGGAGTATTTATAGGGGTTCAGAGATGAGTTGGGTCAAGATACTACAAGGGTAGGTCCATATTGAAATCAGAATGCCTCACTTAAAGTTTCACCTTAATCTGACCAATAGCTAGGCTATGGATATGTCATTTGCTTCTCTGATCTTCAAATGCTCTAATGATTCCCTATGTCAAGTTTCATAGGAATTAGACTTCGTTTATATGTACTTAAGAATCGATCCATGTTGAATAGTCTTCAAATGGAACAGTCTACTGAATATCTTGAGCTAGAGACATAAAATTGCAATTAAACCTTGATGAGAGGCTAATAGAGTGATGGAGGTCATGTTGAAATGACCCTTAATGGACATAGCCCAATATTCATTGATTGGTACCGATTCATAGGGGATGGATAGGGGCTTATCAGTCTACTTAGCCAATTTTAGGTCATTTTATTTCTAATGAGAAGATCCATACATATCTCGCTAAATACTTATCTGACTGACACCAAATTTTGTAGGTGCACCTTAGATGTTATGTGGAACCTAGCCTAAGGATTTCAGGTCGTGGGACCAACTAAGGATATGTAAAAACCTATGGAATGATATCTTCTTACTAGCTAGGCCAATTGATCTCAATTTTCTTGTGAGACTCCTTTTATTCCCTCTAAACATTCATACAAAAATTCAAGTCAATCTGTGTTCGTATGAGCTCTATTTTAGTTAAAGTTGCTTTGGTCAAAAAAGTGGACTAGCATTTCCCACCCTGGGGTGCATGTTCTTTATAAACAAGAATTTCTATGGAATAGACCATTTTACAGTTATTGGTTTGCTAGTTCTGGTTGATTATATGGATTAATTTCTCAAGGATTCATCTTTGACTTGTTAGTTATCTACTTGAGTTCCTTAATTCGAATCGTTTTGCTAAAGAAAATAATACAACTTTGATTGTAAACTTTTTAAGGTGCTCTAGAATGGTTAGTAGATCATGTGTGTGAAGTTCATGCTGAGTTGGATCAAGAGAATAATTTAGTTCTAGATCATAGGCATGACTTGGTGTCGAGTCTTGCGCTTGGGTTGGAAATTTCTCTTTTAAGTTTCGAAGCTATCTCTTTTCATCCACATTACTCTGATGGGATTTTGATATGGACTAAAATGGTTGATTAGACTTGATTTCATATATATTCGATCGACATTGAACTCGAGTAAGTACCCCGAGATACTGAATGGTGTATGAGAAAATTCAAGCATATTGATAGTTTCACCATTTTTCATAATGCTTTTGCACATATATAGGGAGAACGAATCACAGGAATCTGCATGTGTACGTGTGTATAGTGTACACGGGTACACTACCTCAATGTCCCGAAGTCATATATGGGGCAGTGTGAGCAGCCAAGGAGTGGCCATGGTAGATCGTGCTTCAACTCAGCGCATGAGAATAAAATCGATACAAATCAGCATGGCCGAGTAAACTCATGAAAATAGCATGCAGATACTGTTCCATGCACGAGTAGGTAACCTATATATATGTCAATATGGATTTTATGTTTCCAATCAAGGCTGCAGAATATTTTTAAACATATAATTTAGGTTTATGCAAACAGGTAACTTCTTTTGCAAAAGTGAAATAAAATACCCAAGTATCTGTCTTGAAGACCAAAGCCAGTAAGGGACGAGTGTACTGTGTTTCGATATGAAAGGAAACACAATACATTGCAAGCAAACTGAATATAGGAGCAAGGGGTACAAATACCCTAGTTCAAATGCAAACCAAGCAAATATATATGTGCAAAACATGCCATGTACATGTCCAGGTAACGAGACAATGGCCGGATGACTAGTATTATAAATTTTATGGACTTATATATATACACACACACACATACATACATACACACACAACATATTTATTACATATATGTCATGAATACTGGCGAAATGTATACAATATGGAAATACCAAGTTTAAAATCAGTGCCTCACTAGGACACCAGACATGCCAATATCTATACATTGTGGTATAAGAAATAAATAAATAAAGGCATTCAGTACAAATTTCAGTCATCGCACATTTTAGGTTTCAAAACAGTGCATAAATCAAACGACTTTCAAACCAAAATACAAACCATACACAATAGGGTAGCCGAATTGTTGTTCGGCGCAAATTTCTGCAAGGATGGACTATCACCATTATAATAAATTTCAAGTATAATCTAAATTCTGAATTTTTGTGTATCTGTGAAATATCTTATTATGTATATGATCGTTACTGTGGACGGGGTTATTCAAGTTGTGACGACCCCAAAACCCCCGTACGACGGTGTTAAGGGTAATCTTTGGAATATAACACATAAACAGATAATAACAGAACATAAATAAATAAATACACCAAATAATGGACAAATAATACACTGGATAAACATAATCATCAGAGTTACACAATATACAGGATCATACTTAGTACAAATACAGTTTAACTATACATAAATGTCTACAGCAGAAAACAAATATAATATGTACAACAGGAGCTGAACAGCATAAAAAGAGATAAATGATAGAATCCATCTTCAGCTCCAGCTATCCAGAAAGAGCCTGCTAAAACCTGAATACAAGACTGCCCATGTAGGAAGAGGGGCACCCGAGTTTGCAAGTGAAACAAACTACGAGTCAGTCATGGGATTGGTATGAGAAATCTACTTAACACATTTCATAATATGGCCAATCACAGGACCACGCCACTTTTACGGAACGGGTTTACTCCATTGGATTGCCAGTGCTTTAAAACAAATAATTCTTTTAAACATCGCAATGCTTTTTATAAAAATGATGCCGTTATAAGACTCAGTTCCCATCACACAATGCAACGCAAACTGGAGGATAGAGTTTTACCTTATAATGGCCAAAATATGCTTGATACGAATAAAACAAAAGAATTTGTTGTTATTACTAGTGTTTATATGTCTCAAAAACAATTTCAAATCATAAGTATCAATCATAGATGGCATGGGTACCATATATCATGTCGCCATATATAGGTATACAATCAAAACCGCACAGTCACGTATTTGGAAATTGGATTTCCGTCATGAACCAAGGCAAAAGATAGTCCTTACCGACTTCGAGACAATCTAGCCCATGTCTCAGGACCCAGGTGGGCCCTTGGATCGTCAGGGCCGGTCCACTCGATGTGGATTAAAATGCCTGAACACTGTGTTTCCCCGCCCTTTGGGGCGTAAATAAGCCAATGAATGACTCCATCGGTCCCGGATCGACTGATATAACCGAGGCACCTCGCAACAGCAACAACCACATAGGTGAAAATAATATAAATGTCGGCCAGTTTAAGCATTGACACCACCTCTAGCTAGAAGGAAACGCATTCCCTCCCTGATGTCCTCTCCCGTTTCTGGTTCATACCGGGGTGTGAGGCTAGCGAATTCACGTTATACACAAAGCTACGCCACATAGGCAATGCTTAGATCATCAACCACAAGACTTTGCTTTTCAATAGAAGCCTTGATCACTGCATCTTAGCATGCCACACAGGCAATTCACACCATGCAACTGATGGCTATCAATCACACAGAATGAATTCCAATGTCAGACATACAGTCCATTTGCAAGTCCGTTCTGGGTCTGAACGAAACCGGAGGCACTATATACCTCGCATACCCATCAATCTCCACGTACGTCTGGACGATCACCACTTATTATCTATATTTCGGGATGCCTCCCAATCAAGACATCAATTACCATCCAAACGAGGTGAAGATCTCCGGTCTTCAATCACCGTCTTCATCATCGAATTCTTATCGTCGATTCAGTTATTCAGAATGGGATAAACCCGGTCTTTCTGAGCAACTCGCGTATATAATAAACAAGTGCTACACAAACACAACATATGCCTTATTCCAATTCATTAGTCGCTAACTGTAAATTAGTAAGAGAACGATTTCCCAAATATTAACCCCGAAGGCCGAAACCAACATCAGATCAAAACCCAGGAAACCATTCGACTTAGCTAACCTTCAATTAGTTTCTAAATTTCACATTCCATATCGTTTATAATATTTTGTAATGATTTATCGCTATTTTTATTTATTTAATAATAGCCAATTTATTCAAACGACACTTCAAGCCATAACGCGGCCGTGGCGCTGTTTTTCTTCAGATTTGATTTACACATTTCTAAAAATCTAAACGCTGGATCTTCACAAACTTTATATCATTAGAAAAATCTTTTCAAAACGAATCCAACGGTTTCAGTTTTGGGGAAATCCGACGGTCGGATCTCCCGGTACACTCGTTTGAAGTTTCGATTTCAAAACACGAACTGCAGCGTCGTTATTCGATTTAATTTAATTATATATTTATATATATATATATATAAATATAATCGATTCTGGCGATGTTTTTATTCAGATTTGAATTAAACATTCCATACAATCCAATCGTTGGATTTTCACAAAGTGGGTATCGTTGGAAAGATATTTCCAAGGCGAACCCAACGGTTTCGGTTTCGGGAAAGTCCGATGGTCGGATCTCCCGCACTAATCATTTGAAATCACGGTTTCAAAACACGAACTGCAGCTTCGTTATTCGATTTATTTTGATTATATATATATATATAAATATAATATATTCTTCGATTGCAAAACCATATTCACTTCATATATTTGATAAAAATGATATTTTTATCCAACCGACATTTATTTTAACACTTCACTATTTTTAACAATTCATGTATATAATAAAAATTTGTTTTTTATTGTAAAACAATTTATTTCAAAACATGACTATTTTATATAGTTTATATATAAGGTAAAAATGTGATTTTTATTATAAAACAGTTTATTTCAAAACACGACTATTTTATATAGTTTATATATAAGGTAAAAATGTGGTTTTTATTATAAAACAGTTTATTTCAAAACACGACTATTTTATATAGTTTATATATAAGGTAAAAATGTGGTTTTTATTATAAAACAATTTATTTCAAAACACGACTATTTTATATAGTTTATATATAAGGTAAAAATGTGATTTTTATTATAAAACAATTTATTTCAAAACATGAATGTCGCTCAACACATGAATTTCTATTCAACACACGAATATAGTTTCAACGCATGAAAATAATTCTAACATATGAATATTATTCAAAATTTCGGCAGCATAACGGCATGGTAGTTAAACCCGGGGCCGTCCCTAGTACGGCTCCTCGCTCTACCTTAAAGCCTCGCAGCTTTTGACAATGGGGATTTCATGCATCTAGTTCGCACGCAGGCGGCATGTTTATTTTCTTTTCCACAAACTAATCTTATGTGGTTTCAACCAAATAATTCTCAACCATAAACGGGTATTTTTCAACCAATTTTCACACCAATCATAACCAATAAATATCGTCCATGGTTTGTGGACGAGGGGCCTATATATATATTTATATAAGTATATTTTACTTCACTTCAACACATATATAATTTTTACAATGCATATATAACTTATACATCGAACGTACAACTTATACAACGCTTATACATGAGGTGTACAACGCTTATATAACTCATACATCGACTATATAATTTATACATCGTCGTTTTCCATATCGTTTATAATTCAGAAATCTCACATTGGGTTCCACTCCACCAAAAATAGCAGAAGGCTCAGAAAAATATCCAGTTTCTTCTAGAATGTAGAAGACGTCCGCACGAGTCCACTGTCTCTTGTTTCACTGAATTTCGATCAAAAATGAAAAAGATACGATTTTTAGAAGTTTGCAACGCTTTAGAGTGTTAAAATCAGTTTGAAATTAACAAAGTCGTACCTCAGCTGAAAGGTTCGAAACTAGGTTTTGATTTTACTCGAAATCCGTGAAGCTTGAAGAGGATCGGGCTGTGCAGTGTCGAAGGGGGAGGAGAGGCACTCAGGCGCCGGGGGGAGTGGGCCCACTAGGTGGTGCCAGCTGTCGGCGGCGGCGGTTGAAAGCCACCAACTTCCCGAGCTCGATTCGAGCTCTACTGGTCACGAAAAAAATCCAAACTTCATATGGATGTGAAGCTCATGAGACGATCTACAAAAACCTCAACTGAGGCATAGGTTTTTATTGAGTGTGGAAGCAGAAATCGAAGGGGGAAGAAATGAACGGTTTCCGTCGTCGATTGGGGGAGGAAGAAAGAGAAAGCGGGGAGAGAGAAAAAGGATTGACCAATGATATTTTTTTATTAATTTATATATTTTTAAATTTCTAAAATACCCTCTTTCACACATGAACCCCAATCCAAACCCAACGACTGTCATCCCTAGCTAAATACCCCCATTCCGAACATAATGGGATATGTTTCGTAGGCTCATTCGACTGTTTCAGTCAGTATCTCTTCAAATTAAAATATAAAACATTCAATATTCAATTTGAACTTACATTTCAATTTGCCGGGGCCACATACTGATTCTAAAAATTCCCAAAAAATAAATCTAGCTATGTTTTTACGATACGGTCCCAACAAAACTAGTTTCGTCGAATTTTGAGACCGTTTGAAAAATGGCCCTTTTCTGGTCGATCCAATTTAATAGAAATCGACCAAACACATTTTCCTTTGCCACGCTCACATACTAGCTTCAAAAAATTATGAAATTTGAAACCTAGCAATAATTTGACATCCCGAATCCAACAAAAGTGGTTTCGTCGAATTCTGAGGTCGTTTGCAAAATGGCCATTTTCACGAGCTATATAAACTCTATAGCGACCTTTCTGAAAATTCATTTGGCCATAACTTTTGCTTCCCGCTATGAAACTTCGATATTTCAGATTCGTTAGAAAGATATTCACTAGCAGATTTAAATATTTTTGGTTTCACTAAAATCAGTTTTAATTTGCACCCGGTACAGTCAGTCAAAGTTTGAATTCAAATTTTGAAACTACCGTGCCATTTTAGGCCTTGTTTATGATTAGAAATAATTATATTTATTTTCAAACATCGATTCAAGCACACTTTTTGTCGTTATTATTTAAAATAATTATTTTAAATATTTAAAATCCACCAAAATAGCCAATTTAAAATTTTCAAACTGGTTCAGATTTTTCGGGGCTTTACAATCTCCCCCACTTAAAACTTTTCGTCCCCGAAAAGGAACAAAGTCGCAAGTGGTTTGATTTACAAACTCAACTTTCAATCGGGCTTCCATTCTTCAACTTTTCAATTTCTAAGAATTTTCAAATTTTTCAAAAATTTGGCTAACACCCTAAATTTTCGAAAAATTTCGCCATAACCTCCTTTGTACGGGGGACTTCGGGATATTTCAAATAGCCTCCCATGGCCCTCACCAGTCCAAAAGAAAAAGAAAAGGCTAATCGGCTCATAAAATCATCAAATCCCAAGAAATACAATAAACGTGTACCTATTTGTCGGGCAAACAATTTTATTCCTTTGCTTAGCTGTTCATCCATAACCTGTTCACACATATATAATGCACATGTATATATTTCTATCAATTTTCAATTCAGTTCAATACTGGTTCAATTTGGCTAAATGGTTCTAAACTCTAATTAAACAACCAAAAATCAAACAACACAACCAGCAATCAATTTGTTTGTTAACTTTCAAAAATGTACAAATTAGTTCACATACTCTTATAAAATCATTCAGACTATATGATTAAAGTTTTACATCCATGAAAAGAAAACAACGACAAAGTAGAGAACATAATGGAAATTACCTTGCACCAGAGTTAATCAGAGATATCCACCCTGCACTTAGGATAGGCTTTCTGAATGCTTTCCTCAGTTTCCCAAGTACAATCTCGCAGATCTCCACTCCATTGCACTTTGACTAAGTGAACCTTCTTGTTCCTCAGCTCTTTGGTTTCTTTGCCAACTATCTTTAGCGGCTCTCTTCTCACATCCAATTCTGGAGTAATTTCTATATCCTATTGTGTGGCTTCTTCCATGATCAAGTCTGGATCATGAAAATGCTTTCGAAGTTGAGATACGTGAAATACATCATGCACTCCAGGAAACCAATCAGGAAATTGAACTCTATAAGTGAGGGTTCCAATCGTTCTAGTATAGGGAATGGACCAATAAATCTGGGTGCCAACTTCGCAGTTTTGCCAAATCGAATCACTCCTCTCATCGGAGAAACCCTTATATACACATAGTCACCAACAGAAAAAGCCAAATCTCTTCTTCTCGAATCAGCATAGCTCTTCTGTCGGCTTTGAGCGGCGAGTAATCGTTTCTTAACGAAATCGACTTTGTCCGCAGCATCTCGGATCATATCAGGTCCCAATACAAGCCTATTGCCAGGTTCGACCCAACAAGCAGGAGGTCGGCACGGTCTACCATACAATGCTTCGAATGGTGACATTGTCAGGCTTTCTTGGTAGCTGTTGTTGTATGAGAACTCAGCCAAATGTAAATGGTCTTCCCATGATCCACCAAAGTCAAGAACACAAGCCCGCAATAAATCTTCTAGTATACGATTTACCCTCTCAGTTTGACCATCTATTTGAGGATGATAGGCGGTGCTCAAGTTCAGTTTTGTTCCCAGTTCTACTTGAAATGCCTCCTAGAATTTGCTAGTAAATATTGGATCTCTATCACTAACTATACCGATCGACACTCCATGTAGCCTAACAATTTCCTTGAAATATATCTGCGCCAGACTCTGAGCAGCTCTTTTCGATCTGACAGGTATAAAATGGGCGGTCTTCGTGAAGTGATCTACGATCACCCAAATACTGTCATTTCCTTTCCTGGTTCTGGGCAAACCATCTATGAAGTCCATGGAAATATGTTCCCACTTCCAACCTGGAACGTCTAGCGGTTGTAACAATCCAGCAAGTTTCTGTTGGTCGCTTTTGACTAGTTGGCAAGTAGAGCACCTGCCAACATATAAAGAAATGTCTCTCTTCATCGACCTCCACCAGAATGTACGCTTAATATCATTATACATTTTGCTCACTCCCGGATGGATACTCAGTTTTGACTTGTGGCATTCATCCAGCACTTCCTTCCGGAGTTCAGCAATGTTAGGAACACAAATTCGACCCTTTAGCCTTAGAACCCCTTGGTTATCAATCTGGAAACTCAAGGGTTCTCCTTTCTGTATTCTTTCTTTGATCCTCTAAATAAACTGATCGTCCTTATGAAGAGCAGATATTTTATCAATCAATGAAGTCGTAATAATAAAACTGGCGATCATTACATTCTTTCTACTTAACGCATCAGCCACAACATTGGCTTTCCCTGGAGTGTACAAAATCTCAAAATCGTATGTTGCAAGGAATTCTAGCCAACATTGCTGCCTCAGATTCAAGTCTTTCTGGGTGAACAGATACTTTAGCGACTGATGATCTGTAAACAATTCGAGTTTCTCACCCAAAAGATAGTTCTCCAGATTTTTAAAGCAAATACTATGGCTAACAACTCAAGATCATGAGTAACGTAGTTTTTCTCATGCGGCTTCAGCTGATGGCTAGCATAAGCAACAACTTGGCCTCTTTGCATTAATACCACACCAAGGCCTTCTCTAGAGGCATCTGTCCAGACTTTCAAGTCTTGATTGCCATCGATAATTGTTAACACTGGAGCCGTTGTTAATCTGACTTTCAGCTTTTGAAAAGCCTCCTCACATTCTGGAGTCCACTTGAATTTTGAGTGCTTCTTTGTAAGATTCGTTAAGTGACTAGATTTCTTCGAAAAATCTTTAACAAACTTCTGGTAATAACTAGCCAATCCAAGAAAAATTCGGACTTCTGTGGGAGTATTAGGCTGTTTCCAATTTTGAATAGCTGTGATTTTACTTGGATCCACAGAAATTCCCTGTTTTGATACGACGTGGCCAAGAAACTTTACTTCATCTTGTCAGAATATGCATTTGGAAAGTTTAGCTTTCAATACATTCTTTCTCAGAATTTCTAGAACTTGTTCCAAATTTCTTTCATGTTCGGCATTTGACTTAGAGAAGATTAGAATATCGTCAATAAAAACCAGAACAAACTTATTCAAGACTCCTCTGAACACTCGATTCATTAAATCGACGAAGTAAGCTGGAGCGTTACATAAGCCGAACGACATTACTAACTACTCATAGAATAAGTCTGGACCTCTGAGTGCTATCATAGGAACACACTCTTTGGCAATACGAAGCTGATGGAAACCTGTAGCTAGGTCCATCCTTGAAAATACTTGTGCTCCATTTAGACGATCCAATAAATCATCAATTCGCGGCAATGGATATTTATTCTTTATTGTCTTCTTATTCAAGTCATGATAATCCACACATAGTCGTAGAGTACCGTCAGACTTTGGGACAAACACCTTTGCTGCTCCCCAATCAGAGAAACTAGACCTGATCAGACCCTTCCATAAAAGCTGTCGAGTTTGATTGTCTAGTTCTTCTTTCTCCTTTAGAGTCATTCTCCGAATAGCATGCACTACTGGCCTTGCGTTCGGAATTAAAGCGATCTTGAAATCAATTTCTCTCTGTGGAGGTAAGCTGACAACTTCTTTGAACACATCTGCATAATTCTTTGCGACAAGAATATCTTTGATGAGGTCCGGAACATTCTCTGTGACTACAGGGATATTTTCTATTTGAGCGGGAGAAACATCTAGAGCTGACCAAAAGTCTTTTCTATTTGAATTCGGCCCTTCACATGGTATGGTTATATAATTCCCTGATTTAATCTTTGCCCTAACAACTCTCTCGGTGCATCTAACCTCGAACTCATATTTGGTTAACCAATCCAATCCCAAAATAAGATCGAATTCAGTAAAATTCATGATGATAGAGATGGTAGGAAACTTATAACAGGAAAAAGAGACAGGCACCACACAAATCCAGCTAAGATCGAGAGAACCCCCAACCGGATTATGGACAGTGATGGGTTCTTTGAGCCTTTTCAATTTCAAATCCAACTTCTTAACTGCATTCTTGGCAATAAAGCTTCGTGATGCGCCTGTATCAAACAGTACTTTAATTGGAATGTTCTTGACTGTAAGCGTGCCTTCTAAAACACCAGCCCTTCCCTGACTAGCTGAGGGTGCTGAGGTATCTGCCACTTCATTTACATGTGCCTTTTCAGATTTCTTTGATAGCGGACAATTTTTCGCAATATGACCAGCCTGATGGCACTTATGGCATCTTCTGCCCTCATGAACCCTCTTATTAGACTTAGATCCTTCCTTTCTTTGCTTCTTTAAAGATCTGCAATTTCATTGCAAATGCCCTTGCTTCTTGCAATTATTGCATATGGCAGTCGTTACTGGTTCTTTCTCAGATCTGGCCCTTTTTCGATTGACTTTAGGCTTCTTACTGACCTCAGACATCGTACTGGCCTCCAGACGATCAGTTTCAGACTCACCTTTATTACTAGAACCTACTTCCTTGTCGTAACGCAACATACCTTTCTTGTCGAGATCCTCATACTGGTAAGCCATGTATACCATTTCAGAAAAAGGAAGCTTCACATTCCTCATTACACTATTCTGATATTTTCTTTGCAGGCCATGAATAAACCTCAGATTCTTCCTCTTCGGATCTTTAATCAAATGCGGGGCAAAATGAGAAAGTTCATTGAATTTCTTATGATATTCTGGAATGGTCATATCTCCTTGTATCAGATAAGAGAATTCATCACATAACTGCTCAGTTGCTTCAGGAGGAGTAAATCTTTCTAGGAAAATCACTTTAAATCTATCCCAGGTAATATTACCTTTTGGATTATCCTCAATAACCGAATCCCACCAGAACAAAGCTTCGTCTTTGAGTGCCCAAGATGCCAGTAATCTCTTCTGATCATCTCTCAGCTTTAAACCTTCAAAGATTTTCTTGGCAGAACGAATCCAAGCTTGTTTTTTCATAATAGATTCTTTGCCCAAGAACTGTATTCCACCCATATTTCGATACTAAATTAATAGAGCCTCAATATCTGGTTCTGCATTCCTTCTGTTTCTGACACTCATTTTCTAGTACTTCTGCAAATAGCAGATCAAGTGTCAGGTCAAAAGAAAAGATATTTTAAAACATAGAAACATATACTTGAATGTAAATGTGCCAATCGAGGTGTATTCCATTCTGCTATGCTCATACTAGGATATTACTGATCCTATCTGTAATGAGTTATTCGTCTTAGAACAGTACTGGTTCTATTTCTGACGAGTTTGTTAATATGTAATATTCCAGCACTAAGCTTAACCTGGCTCTGATACCACGATGTGACGACCCCAAAACCCCGTACGACGGTGTTAAGGGTAATCTTTGGAATAAACACATAAACAGATAATAACAGAACAAAAATAAATAAATACACCAGATAATGGACAAATAATACACTGGATAAACATAATCATCAGAGTTACACAGTATACAGGATCATACTTAGTACAAATACAGTTCAGCTATACATAAATGCCTACAGCGGAAAACAAACATAATATGTACAACATGAGCTGAACAGTATAAAAAGAGATAAATGATAGAATCCATCTTCAGCTCCAGCTATCCAGAAAGAGCCTGCTAAAACCTGAATACAAGGCTGCTCGTGTAGGAAAAGGGGCACCCGAGTTTGCAAGTGAAACAAACTACGAGTCAGTCATGGGACTGGTATGAGAAATCTACTTAACATATTTCATAATATGGCCAATCACAAGACCACGCCACTTTCGCGGAACGGGTTTACTCCATTGGATTGCCAGTGCTTTAAAACAAATAATTCTTTTAAACATAGCCATGCTTTTTATAAAAATGAAGTCGTTATAAGACTCAGTTCCCATCACACAATGCAACGCAAACCGGAGGACAGAGTTTTATCTTATAATGGCCAAAATATGCTTGATACGAATAAAACAAAAGAATTTGATATTATTACTAGTGTATATATGTTTCAAAAACAATTTCAAATCATAAGTATCAATCATAGACGGCATGGGTACCATATATCATGTCGCCATATATAGGTATACAATCAAAACCGCACAGTCACGTATTTGGAAATTGGATTTCCGTCATGAACCAAGGCAAAAGATAGTCCTTACTGACTTCGAGACAATCTAGCCCATGTCTCAGGACCCAGACTCAGGTGGGCCCTTGGATCATCAGGCCCGGTCCACTCGATGTGGATTAAAATGCCTGAACACTGCGTTTCCCCGCCCTTTGGGGCGTAAATGAGCCAACGAATGACTCCATCGGTCCCGGATCGACCGATATAACCGAGGCGCCTCGCAACAACAACAACCACATAGGTGAAAATAATATAAATGTCAGCCAGTTTAAGCACTGACACCACCTCTAAATAGAAGGAAATGCATTCCCTCCCTGATGTCCTCTCCCGTTTCTGGTTCATATCGGGGTGTGAGGCTCGCGAATTCACTTTATACACAAAGCTACGCCACATAGGCGATGCTTTGATCATCAACCACAAGACTTTGCTTTTCAACAGAAGCCTTGATCACTGCATCTTAGCATGCTACACAGGCAATTCACACCATGCAACTGATGGCTATCAATCACACAGAATGAATTCCAATGTCAGACACATAGTCCATTTGCAAGTCCGTTCTGGGTCTGAACGAAACCGGAGGCACTATATACCTCGCATACCCATCGTTCTCCACGTACGTCTGGACGATCACCACTTATTATCAATATTTTGGGATGCCTCCCAATCAAGACATCAGTTACCATCCAAACGAGGTGAAGATCTCCGGTTTTCAACCACCGTCTTCATCATCGACTTGTTATCGTCGATTCAGTTATTCAGAATGGGATAAACCCGGTCTTTCTGAGCAACTCGCGTATATAATAAACAAGTGCTACACAAACACAACATATGCCTTATTCCAATTCATTAGTCGCTAACCGTAAATTAGTAAGAGAACGATTTCCCAAATAGTAACCCCGAAGGCCGAAACCAACATCAGATCAAAACCCAGGAAACCATTCGACTTAGCTAACCTTCAGTTAGTTTCTAAATTTCACATTCCATATCGTTTATAATATTTTGTAACTATTTATCACTATTTTTATTTATTTAAAAATAGCCAATTTATTCAAACGACGCTTCAGGCCATAACGCGGCCGTGGCGCTGTTTTTCTTCAGATTTGATTTACACATATCTAAAAATCTAACCGTTGGATCTTCACAAACTTTATATCATTAGAAAGATCTTATCAAAACGAATCCAATGGTTTCAGTTTTGGGGAAATCCGACGGTCGGATCTTCTGGTACCCTCGTTTGAAGTTTCGATTTCAAAATACGAACTGCAGCGTCGTTATTCGATTTAATTATATATATATAATCGATTCTGGCGCTGTTTTCCTTCAGATTTGAATTAAACATTCCAGACAATCCAACCGTTGGATTTTCACAAAGTGGGTATCGTTGGAAAGATATTTCCAAGGCGAACCCAACGGTTTCGGTTTCTGGAAAATCCGATGGTCGGATCTCCCGCACTAATCGTTTGAAATCACGGTTTCAAAACACGAACAGCAGCTTCGTTATTCGATTTATTTTGATCGTATATATATATATATAAATATAATCTATTCTTCGATTACAAAACCATATTCACTTCATATATTTGATAAAAACGATATTTTTATCCAACCGACATTTATTTCAACACTTCACTATTTTCAACAATTCATGTATATAATAAAAATGTGATTTTTATTGTAAAACAATTTATTTCAAAACACGACTATTTTATATAGTTTATATATAAGGTAAAAATGTGATTTTTATTATAAAACAATTTATTTCAAAACATGACTATTTTATATAGTTTATATATAAGGTAAAAATGTGATTTTTATTATAAAACAATTTATTTCAAAACACGACTATTTTATATAGTTTATATATACGGTAAAAATGTGGTTTTTATTATAAAACAATTTATTTCAAAACATGACTATTTTATATAGTTTATATATATGGTAAAAATGTGATTTTTATTATAAAACAATTTATTTCAAAACACGACTATTTTATATAGTTTATATCTAAGGTAAAAATGTGATTTTTATTATAAACAATTTATTTCAAAACATGACTATTTTATATAGTTTATATATAAGGTGAAAATGTGGTTTTTATTATAAAACAATTTATTTCAAAACATGAATGTCGTTCAACACATGAATTTCTATTCAACACACGAATATAGTTTCAACGCATGAAAATAATTCCAACATATGAATATTATTCGAAATTTCGGCAGCATAACGGCAGGGTAGTTAAAACCGGGGCCGTCCCTAGTACGGCTCCTCGCTCTACCTTAAAGTCTCGCAGCTTTTGACAATGGGGATTTCATGCATCTAGTTCGCACGCAGGCGACATGTTTATTTTCTTTTCCACAAACTAATCCTATGTGGTTTCAACCAAATAATTCTCAACTACAAACGGGTATTTTTCAACCAATTTTCACACCAATCATAACCAATAAATATCGTCCATGGTTTGTGGATGAGGGGCGTATATATATATATTTATATAAGTATATTTCACTTCACTTCAACATATATATAATTTTTACAACGCATATATAACTTATACATCGAACGTACAACTTATACAACGCTTATACATGAGGTGTACAATGCTTATATAACTCATACATCGACTATATAATTTATACATCGTCGTTTTCTGTGTCGTTTATAATTCAAAAATATCACATTGGGTTCCACTCCACCAAAAATAGCAGAAGGCTCACAAAAATATCCGGTTTCTTCTAGAATGGTCCGCACGAGTCCACTGTCTCTTGTTTCACTGAATTTCGATCACAAATGAAAAAGATACGATTTTTAGAAGTTTCTAACGCTTTAGAGTGTTAAAATCAGTTTGAAATTAACAAAGTCGTACCTCAGCTGGAAGGTTCGAAACTAGGTTTCGATTTTACTCGAAATCCGTGAAGCTTGAAGAGGATCGGGCTGTGCAGTGTCGAAGGGGGAGGAGAGACGCTCAGGCGCCGGGGGAAGTGGGCCCACTCGGTGGTGCCAGCTGTCGGCGGCGGCGGTTGAAAGCCACTAACTTCCCAAGCTCGATTCGAGCTCTACAGGTCACGAAAAAATCCAAACTTCATATGGATGTGAAGCTCATGAGACGATCTACAAAAACCTCAATCCAAACCCAACGACTATCGTCCCTAGCTAAATACCCACATTCCTAAAACAATGGGATATGTTTCGTAGGCCCATTCGACTATTTCAGTCAGTTTCTCTTCAAATTAAAATATAAAACATTCAATATTTAATTTGAACGTACATTTCAATTTGTAGGGGCCACATACTGATTCTAAAAATTACCAAAAAATAAATCTAGCTATGTTTTGACGATACGGTCCGAACAAAACTAGTTTCGTCGAATTCTGAGACCGTTTGAAAAATGGCCCTTTTCTGGTCGATCCAATTTAATAGAAATCGACCAAACACATTTTCCTTTGCCACGCTCACATACTAGCTTCAAAAAATTATGAAATTTGAAACCTAGCAATAATTTGACATCTCGGATCCAACAAAAGTGGTTTCGTTGAATTCTGAGGTCATTTGCAAAATGACCATTTTCACGGGTTATATAAACTCTATAGCGACCTTTCTGAAAATTTATTTGGCCATAACTTTTGGTTCCCGCTATGAAACTTCGATTTTTCAGATTCATTAGAAAGATATTCACTAACAGATTTAAATATTTTTGGTTTCACTAAAATCCGTTTTAATTTGCACCCGGTACAGTCAGTCAAAGTTTGAATTCAAATTTTGAAACTACCGCGCCATTTCAGGCCTTGTTTATGATTAGAAATAATTATATTTATTTTCAAACATCGATTCAAGCACACTTTTCGTCGTTATTATTTAAAATAATTATTTTAAATATTTAAAATCCACCAAAATTGCCAATTTAAAATTTTCAAACTGGTTCAGATTTTCCGGGTCGTTACACAAGTTCTACACCCAATCAGACTTGTTAACTTTTTGAAATGGAATGTATATATGTATAGGTGCCAGTCCTGAAATAGATTCATGAACATATTCATATTGAGTATCTGAGATACGCTTTTAATTTCAGATAGTTTTCGAAATCGAATGAAACCATTTGGTATCTAAGATACCCTTTTATGAATTAATCAGCATCAGATATATAGTTTAGAAATATCTTACTCTATATATATGTATAGTTTATAAAATTTCTATTAGTGGTTTAATTTCAAATGGTATCTCAAATAGTTCAGGTATCACATTGAATATATTTTTCAAAATGAACCAATCATGAAATTAAATATATGTGTATAGGTGCCAAATAGTTCTTAGCAGCATCTGATAGGTCAAAACATGAAAATGTACATGAAGCTCAGGCTTGTTGCAACAATACGTAGATTGGCCAACATAAATAGGAGGGAACACATCTGCACATAAGTCAAAGTGCTCAACTTACATATATATTCAAACATAGATGCATAAATACACATATAAGCTAATAAGAGACAAGGTGTGTAAACTCTTAAAGTGTCAAATCAACAGGGAATAGTTTCAGGTTTCCAAATTTTCCAGAAATGACCTGGTTAATATATATATGGCTTGTATTCCGAGAATTTAATCACATATTCATGGCAACAAATAAAACATCCAATAGTAACTACAAAAATGACCAACCAAGCATGCAACCATTAACCTTTATATATCAATTTAAAAATCAAGTTAAATCTACTTGAACTTAATATTAATCGTGAGTGACAATTTACCTGCCGAGGCGATGAATAAGGCGGGGGTGTTGGTTTAGACGAGCAGCAGCTCCAAGCGAGCTTCAGATGCTGCAATCGGTTGTGGTTACTCGACACGAAGATGGCGACTTGTTGACGAGGAGGCATGTGGCTTCGATACAGGGCCGAGGCAGAGACGTGAGTGTCATTGTAACGACCGAGGATTTTCGATCCAGAGAATCAACATAAAACCCATGTCAATTATTCCGGCATCGAACATTCCAGATCATTAATAGAAAGAAGTTAGAGGGTGAGAATAGATAAGACAGAAAATTAGAATAGAAGAAGGAGAGGAACAACAACAGAATCAGAGTAACACACGAATCTCACAGCGGAATGAATAAACTATATTATATAACATAATTTGGGAATAAAACTAGTATCTGTATGCAATACCATTATCTGAGTACAACGCTTACAACACAGTGGAAATAACAATAGCTATGTAATCCTGAAGCCTCCTGCTCCAGCTCTCCAAGTATATCTGAAAATTCCCGACTACTTGACTGCTCGTACAAAATTGGGCACCCAAGAGTTTAGGGTAAAACAAAACAAAATAAACTCTGGGTCAGTTATGGGACTAGTGTAAGTAAACAATTTAAAACAGTTTGAGAAAATAAACGATATCTCATAAGACCACTGCGTATAACACGGACCGGGTTTTTCCCTGATGAGAATCCAAAACACTTGATTTTACTTTCAAAATCTTTTTGCAAGAAACGATAATCTTTATATCAAAACTCTTTTGATATTATAATAGTGTCTATCAACCACAATTAATCATCATCTAGAAGAACGCTTTCATCTCACGTTCCACATACATAATATATAATCAAAAACCGCAGGCACTTATTAGGTAATGGATTCCAACTGGCAAGGTATGGGACCACCTTTCGACAATGTATCTCTAAAAAGGAATACACCGGGTTCAACAAGAACATCTTGTAACCCATGCTAAACATGACCGATCACTCATTTCGCTTGAGTGTACACAATGTATTATCACCAACGGTTGGGATCAGCAAACGTTTCCCGAAAGAGATAACATCGAAATAGGTTAAAGAAGTTAATGAAATTTCTCTAGATCAGGTGACAATACACCCTAATTTGGGAGTTACCCACTTAGCCACGCGACCTACCCGATTTTATACCATTTCTCAGTTCTGAGGCTAGAGGCCAAAGCGTACAGATAACACCTTAATTTACTTTGAATGCCATGGGTATACAGCTAAGAGAAACAAATTCCTTCGCCACTAAACATAAATATGTTTGAAGAGGTCAACTTATGTGATTTATTAAATATACTCTGTTAGACATTCTTCCATACAGGTTGTCCTAGGACTGGACAAGCCGAAGGCACTATTCTGTAAGCCCATCTTAGGAAAATTCTACCTAAGGTTTGCCAGAACAGCCCTTGCATAAAATTCGTCTTCAATTATCATCATCGCATTTGATTCGCAACGCTAATGCCCATATGGAGTGGTTTTCAGATAATAAATCCGATTCCAGACTCTCCGCATTGATGACGGAAAAATGGTCAAAACTTTGATAGTCGGTTATTTAACTATCAAAGGAAAACATCCATACACACAACGATCTTATTTCCAAATGGAAATTCTAGCGATCAATCATCAATCAACATTTTTCCCTTTTTAATTAGTTTAAGTTATTTTAATCATTTCCCCATTTCCCCATTTCCCATTTTCATATATACATAAATTCTTATTTTATAAATTTAGAAAATATAAGTTATTAATATTGGAAAACATTTCCATTTCATATTCACGTATCGCTATCTTCTCACATCTATCCATCTCTAACTGTAACCAGTAAGAGAACAATTCCTTGAATATCAACCCCGAAGGCCGAAACCAACACCAGATCGATTACTAGAAAATTGTTCAACATAACTAATCTCCAGTCAGTTTCTAATTTCCTTAACTCTGGTTCTTATCTTCTTATCAAATCATTGCTTACGCACTCTCCGATTCAGTTTATGAATCCAATTCTTTTATGAAAAACATTGGTTATAACGATAGTTTTATAATCCCTACTTCTAGAATATCTAACTTAAATTATAACTTTTATTCGTTAATTGAAAAATAATAATTAATAAATTTATTAAATAAGTAATTCTTGGTTTAAAAACTGGAAAGTAAATAGTACTTTCCTACATTTGATACAGTCGAAATCTAATGCATAATTCTCTCTCGAAAAAATCTCCACTCGATAACTCTCCTTCGAATAATCGTTATTCGATTAACTCTCTTTCGAATAACTTATATTCAATTAACTATCTTCGAAGAACTTATATTCGATTAACTCTCTTCGAATAACTTATATTCGACTAACTCGTTTCGAATAACTTATATTCGATTAACTCTCTTCGAAAAACTTATATTCGAATAACGATCTTCGAATAACATATTCTATTAACTGTCTTCGAATAACTTATATTTGATTAACTCTCTTCAAATAACTATATTTGATTCCAAAATAATTTACCATTTTAGGTCAACTCACTTTCTAAATTTATTTTTGAATTTAGTACTTCCCAACATTTATCAGTTTCCTTTCATAACTATTTTAAAGCTGCAAAACATTTGCTTTTCAATTGTTATTCACTTTAAAACATGAATATTATTACTTTACTAAAAACTGGACTCATTTTATCAAATCAAAACTTGATTTCATAATTTAAATACTAAAACAGGTTTAAACTCCAATTATCGAGTCATTTTATAACTTCTTATTCATAGTCCATTTATTTATTAAATCTCGTTTACATGTCAACTTCATAGTTAATTTTATTTAATAAGTCTATAATTTTCTATCGCCTTTATATTTGATTAAAATATCAGTTTCAAATCGAATATTAATTATCTTGTCAAATCCTGATTTATTCAATATATAATTTCTTACAATAAAGTATTTTATAACATTTCGCTTAGTCGAATTCTAAGAACAAATCTTTATGGATTTTATTTAAATCCTATTCACATTTTGAACATCGAAATAAATTCCATCATTTCCTTTTTAAAACAACTCCAAATTTCCCGTTTTAATTTCATTGCTGAATTTACAATCCAAATTATCCACTGATAATTATTTTTATTTCATTTATAAACATTGTTTATAAATCACACCACTTGTTTTTATTATTAAACAAGTTATGTATTTCTAGCCCATTCGAAATTCCATTTCTATTACACATTCCTCTTAATCAATATCATGTTACACCTGTGTACGAAGCACGGGTCTAAACCTAATCCTAGTGTATAATTCTATTTTGATAATTCCATAAATTTCCCGAATATTATATTACTCTATATACTCATATATTTACCTCTTATTACCTTCATTCAGTGTTTATACCAAAACGGGCTTTTAAAACTTCCATGTAACTGTTAATAATTTCTATACAGAAGTTCTTATTTAATTTCCCAAATAATTCTTTTTTATAAAATCCATTGATTTTATATAATATTTTATTTTCAACATACACTTTGAAAATTTCCTTTTTACATTACAATATTTCTTATGGTATTAAAAATACCAAATAACAGGACCAGTGTCATCATAGTCAATCACAGATTATATATCACATCATATATCACAATATATGAAAACAATAGTATTATAAATATTGAGGAATCCTGTTGGATCCCCCAACCTGTTTCCCTGCATCACAGATGTTAAACAATATAAATAACATCAATTACATTTCAATATGAAATATTCTGATAAACAGAATCCTTTATTTGATTAACGATATATATATATTACTAGATCTCTAATTTCAACCAACCAATTAGCAGTTCATCCAAATAATCAACACACAACAATTGATCATCATTTATAAATTCTAAAAATGCGTTATAAAAATATAAATTGGCAGAGTTTGTGAGTTTTACTCACATTGGACGTTCATCTTTAAATAACGATAGCCGTCGTTGATTCATATCAGGTAATTTATTTCGCTATAAATTGTAACAAGCTCCAATTCACTCGGAATCAGTTCCATTGCGTAGCCATCGTCCATACGATCCCAATGGATCTTGTTTCACTGAATTTGGATAACGTATGAATGAGATATTATGTTAACAAGTTCGTATATGTTATTAAATTAAAATTAAACTAAATTATTGTAATCGGGCTTCACCCCCTTTTTATAACCGACCCATCTCCCTTTTAGTTCAATTCCAGCTCACGTGAATTTTGCTCCCAATAAACAAAACTAATCCTCTTCAATAACCTTCTTCCTCCATCTACAGTATTCACTGCACCAAAAACAATGGCCATTTCGGCAACTTAAACTCCGCATCGATCCACATATAGTCAACTAAAAATCGCAGAAAAATTACCAACATACTCCTACTGAAAATCTCCTTCACCTCATCCCCTTTTCTCAATACTCTCCCGTGCCATGTAAATCCGACTTTCAAACCATTTGTCAGCCTGCTACAGTCAACCGCGGAACGAGTTTAACACAAAATTAGCGAAAACTTCCTCAAACAATGTTTAAGGACACCACAAACACCAATACCCACTTTAATATACGATTCAATGCTTTAATTTCCCAGTAATTTAAACCCTAACTCAAAGAAAAATAGCGAACCAAATTTTTTGCAGACCCAATAAAATGTAGATAGATGTGAAGATACAACCTTGGTGAGTTCAAAAATGATATCACTTTTTGTGAACTAAAGATTTACTATACCAAGAGCACCAAACCTGAAGAAACAACACACGATTTAATACTGCAGTAGAAAAAAGGATACTTCGAACTCACCAAATCACGTATGAGGTTGAAGAGAAGCACCATGGGAATTAAAATATATAAGTTATAAGATTTTAAGAGAAGAAACGGCTTAGATATGAATTTCCTAAGATTATATAACTCACGACTAGGTTTATGGTGGCAGGCTGATGCTTTTGACCATGGAAATAAATTGACTTAGGGTTGGAGGACTTATGGGATTATTTATAGGGTGATTTATATTATAATATTTGATTTTAATATTAATATTTATTGAACCGTTGCCTTTATAAAGCGTTTAAAAATTCCTATGATCACATAACATATCCAAATTCAACAAAAATGGACATACAACTACAGTTTGACATTACGGACCTAACGAAACTTGTTTCGTCGAATTCTGAGTCCGTTTGCTCACACAACATATTTTTAAAGTCACATTATCGACTGTTTTTCGCATTAAAATCCTGTACGACCGCATATTGACTCCAAAAAATCACGGAAATTGGAATCTAACAATAATTTAATATTCCGAATCCAAAAAAACTAGTTTCGTAGAAAACGGAGGTCGTTTGCAAAAATGGATATTTTTCTAAAGTTTAAATAAACCAATAAATATTAATATATTCAAAAACAAATAAATTAAATATTAATAAGTTAATGTTATCGTATATATATTCACATACAATATCTTATAACTCCAGAATATACATATCTGGATTTTTAACTCGATATTTCAAATCCATGTTAAATCGATATTCAATTTATATATAAAATTCATTTTATAATATAAATAAATCGTTATAAATTATTAACGAATTCTATAGCGACTTTCTGGAAATTCGATTTGGACATATCTCACAATCTACACGACGAAATCTCGATTTTTCTCTTCCATTAGAAAAATATCGTTAAACAGATTCGAACATTTCTTGTTTCACAGAAATCCGACTTTAAATGGATTATGTATTTTCAATTGAAGTTCAAAACTCCATATTACGAACTACCGCGCCATTACGAGCTCGATTTAAATTATATTATAATTATATGTTCAAACTTCTTTTAAATAATAAATTCGTTATTATAATTCAAATTCTAAACTGAATTAAATTAGTTAAATGATTCAATTCACACAGTATTGTGAATTCTACTATTTTCGACTATTTCGGAATTAAATATATTATTCTATTATTTATATTAATTAAATATTCAATATTATTTAATCAAACAACCATTTAAATCTCTAAATCGCTATTTAAATAATTAAATAAATTAATTATTATACCGTTAAAAATATGGGACGTTACATTCTTCCCCTTTAAAATAATTTCGTCCTCGAAATTGCTAAGTTAGAAAACAAACCCTATTAACTGGGTAAAAATCATTTGTTTACTTCTTTAACTTTAGTTTTAACTGAACCAACTAATTTAAATTAAAATATTAATTTATTTTGACTAACGAAAATTTTCAAAAATCCTGAAAATTTTCTAACACCTTAAATTTTCGCCAGCACCTCCTTTGTGCAACTCAATCGGTACAACTACAACTCGCCTCTCTAGGCCGTCTCCAATCCAAAAGAAAATCAAATAGCCAAGTGGCTTGCCAAACAGGCTCATAAATCTCATGCCCAATATAAAATATAAACCTGCACCTTTTTGTCGGGCATATCATTATATCCTTTCCATCTGCTACCAACTCTGCATATACCAATGTCATCACAATCGAACTCCAATCAGTTTTTATCCTCAAACCCAATCATTCGCTTATACCAAGCCGAATTCCATACTTGATTCCAAACTCTTAACTTACCAGTCTAATATACTTAACCAAATTAACTTCAATCCCACATACTACATTAACTAATTTATTCCTCTAATCAGTATCGTCATCTAATATTCAAATATGCTTTTATTACAAAACTCAATCAATTAATTACTTGAGTTCAACTATATTTCAAAAATCCAATTTTACTCGATATTACTCTATTTCAATTCAATTTCCAATTAACTGGTTTTAATTCAATTTCAATTTGCTTCTGCGAAAATTTCTATTTAATTTGCTTTTAATTCAAACAATCTCTTCCCAGGAGTTTTAAACAACTTACCTTTTTCAAACATCCAATATTCCTTTTCGGAAATCAAAACCACTTGTTTTATCAAAACATTTCCAAAAACTATATCTTTGGTAGTAATCCATCACTTAGAACTCGAAAATCAACACTGATGATGTGGCCAGCATCATTAGAGTTATTTCCCAGCGACCGAAGTGAGTTCAATACTATATCATTTTCAAAACCCATGTTTAAACACTTCCATTTTGAAATATATTTCAGAATACCTTTCACAATGGTTGTAAAACAATTTAAAATCTCCTAGGATTTTAAAATTCTCATATATTTAATCCAAGTCCATTTACAAATACCTTTCCAAATTTCCAGGGTTTTAATTCCAATTCTGGTTTAAATTCAGATTTAATCCGTATGATTTTATATTATACGAATTCTAATTGGTTATTTATAACCATTTCACTTTTTATAATCTCATTCGAATATAATAACAACCAACACAACTAATATACTATAATAACTCCAAGATTAATCATTCTTTTATATCAAAATAAAATTGGGGTAAAATTATTTCATTTACCCTCTTTTCAAAACATAGCATGTTGGTTTATCATATCCAAATGTTTAAAAACTCCTACCGATACACTAGATCAAACTGATCGACCAGAACTTATAAACAACTCAACCAATAAATCTCTACAATACAAAAATCATTTTTGTAAAATCTACAAATACGTTCTCTCATATATATACACTCAAAATCTATCTAGGATACTACTAACCCTATCGTTATCGAGTTACGCCACAAAGCCAAGGTAATCACTTAACCTGACTCTGATACCACTGTAACGACTGAGTATTTTCGACCTAGAAAATCAACATAAAATCCATGTCAATTATTCCGGCATCGAACATTCCAGATCATTAATAGAAAGAAGTTAGATGGTAAGAATAGATAAGATAGAACATTAGAATAGAAGAAGGAGAGGAACAACAACAGAATCAAAGTAACACACAAATCTCACAGCGGAACGAATAAAATATAACTTTGAAATAAAACTAGTATCTATATACAATACCATTATATGAGTACAACACTAACAACACAACGGAAATAACAATAGCTATGTAATCCTGAAGCCTCCTGCTCCAGCTCTCTAAGTATATCTGAAAAACCCCAACTACTTAACTGCTCGTATAAAATTGGCCACCCAAGAGTTTAGGGTAAAACAAAACAAAATAAACTCTGGGTCAGTCATGGGACTGGTGTGAGTAAACAATTTAAAACAGTTTGAGAAAATAAATGATATCTCATAAGACCACGCCATATAACACGGAACGGGTTTTTCCCTTATGAGAATCCAAAACACTTAATTTAACTTTCAAAATCTTTTTGCAAGAAACGATAATCTTTTTATCAAAAATATTTTGATATTATAATAGTGTCTATCAACCATAACTAATCACCATCTAGCAGAACTGTAACGCCCCACCTCCCCTAGGGTCACTCACAAAGGGAAAGCACTAGCTTTGGTGGAGCATTATCTAGGTAAACATACATAGAAATATTACAAGATAGAACATATAAAACATCGGAAGAAGAACCAAATTTCATTGCTTTAAAATCTAGAAAGGTCTAAAGCATTTTTACATCAAAATTCTACTAAATCCATTACATCGAAATCTGTCTTGCAATAGTAAAGAAGCATAAAACCATGGTCATAAATCATTCCCCAAGTAAAATAGCAAAGCAAGCCATAGCCAAGAGAGATCCAAGCAGTACATGAAAGTGCCTTAGAGCTTGGTAAGATCCGAACTAAGCTGTATTCCCACCCTGCGAACCTAGGGGAGGGGGGGGGGGGGGGGGAGGGGAAACGAAAGAAAAAGAGGCGAAACAAACTGGGTCAATCATAAAGACTGAGTAAGTCCTAGTGGCTTTTAGCATAAAAACTGGTGAAGATAATATGGCATGAATAAACTGAAAGTAAACATAAGCATGATGACAAGGAAGGCTACAGGTACGATGAATCAAGTATAACATTGCAAGGTTTCTATTAAGTATAACATCGCAAGATTTCTAAGCTTCACCATTCCACTATTTTCTTTGATTTCCTATATTCTCTGCACCAACTGTACTAGTACCCCAACCCGTATCATCCTTTCCATGTATATGTACAGTCCCTTGCCGTATATCGTACGGGTTTCATCACGTATTTCTATACTACTTCAACGTATTGCCACCATTCTTGAAACCGTTTGGACTGCCACCCTTGTTCTGGCTAGGTTTCCTTATCATGAACTATCGCGTGTTCAACTAGGATTTATGCCACCTAGGACCACTAGGGATTATGCTACCTATTGAACGTTTTCTAGATTCGATTAGGGTTTATGCCACCTAGGACCACTAGGGATTATGCTACCTAACGAGTTCCACGTAACGATCTATTAATCGATCGGCTCCCTACAAGTCCTAGCTCGTTCATGTGTCTGTGTCATGCGGCCCAATCACGAAATGTAGTCACCTGTGCTAGGTCCACCATAGGGTGTATCAAGCCCTAGGGTGCCAACCACCGACACGAATCAAGCACGCACAGTGTAAACCTACTGGTGCCCAATGCCTGCTTTTTCAACTCCGGACTACGTGCACGACCATAGTCCGCCTGAACCTACAATGGCGCACCAACTCAGCCGTCGTTCTGGTCGCTTACAATCAGCCCAGTAATCGTGCCCCACCCTGCCTAGTCCCAGGGTATCGTGATACATCTAAGTGGGTTACTGCTGAAAAGGACCGCGTAACTAGGGTTTCCGTCCAGTAGGTTAAATGTTTTCATTTAAATTCGAGACTTAACCCCATCACTCTAGCATGTCAAGTTAGTTAGGTGTTGTCATTCAAGTTCGTGACTTAACCCGCCTACGTGTCATGTCAACTTGGCTAAGTGTGGTCGTTCAAGTTCATGACTTAGCCCTACGAATCGTCTGTCAAGTTGGTTAAGTATATTCAATCGGTTCATGACTTAACCCTATCAAATCATCGTGTCAAATTGGTTAAGTATATTCAAGCGGTTCATGACTTAACCCTACCAAATCATCGTGTTAAATTGGTTAAGTATATTCAAGCGGTTCATGACTTAACCCTACCAAATCATCGTGTTAAATTGGTTAAGTATATTCAAGCGGTACATGACTTAACCCTATCATGTGGCATTAATTCATTAATGCAACCCAACCTCTCACATCAGACCTGTTGTTGTGGTCACTGGATATGCCGGCGGTTCCGGGAAGATTTACATCACAACTCAGCCTGACCTCGGGTTTCAAGCGCGATATGACCAACTACCCACATTGGATCCTATTGTTTGCAGTAACTGGATTTGCCGGGCGGTTCCGGGAAGGTTTACACTGCAAACTCAACCCAACCTCGAGTTGGCCATTTTCATGTTTATTCTAATGTCTTGTCCATGTTCAAGTTTCATGTCGAGTTCGTGTCAAGTTTCAAGGATAAGTTTCATGCCCACATCCAGATTCAAGTTATAACAATGTTCGTGTTTCAAGTTTTGCCTATTATCAAGTTCATAATTCATGTTCATAACCAAATCATGTTTTGCCTAATCTACCCAAATCGTATTCCCATCGCGCGTGAACGTGAATCGATCTATACTACAAATAAATCCAAATCTCGAAATAGAGGGAATAGCATCAAAACTATGATATGCAAAAGGGACTAGTATAAAGCGATAAAAGGGGTTACAAGACTAGTATGATATAACTTGAGATGATTGGTTACAACATCACTGGCATATAGGATTTCAAATCTAGTAAGATAAGGCGACGGTCATGATAAACGCTGACATAAAAGAATAGGCATGCAAAAGCAAGCCAAATACAAGGATAATGGATCCAGTGGTTTTTGTGTACATGTTGCGAATAAACTAAGCAAGTCACACCCTAGGTATACGATCCAACAAAATGCCAATTCGGTGTACAACATGGTTTCCAACTATAGTGTTATGGGCATGAACAATCAACTATAACAGTCTTAGGCAATTAACCCCAGTAGTCATAGTCATGGTCATAGGTAAAAATCTCATAGTTGTGAATCATAAGCGATTAGTCACAATAGTCATGGATAATTATCAAAAATAGTTCTAGGCAAATAGTCATAGGCAATTAACAGCAATAGTTTCAAAGTCAGGGTTATAGATAATGGCCTTATGTTCATAATCATAGGTAATAATTCTCATAGTCAAGAGTCATAGGTGATTAGCCACAATTGTCCTTGTCATAGTCATAGGCAATATCCTTATGTTCACTGTCATAGGCATAGGCATAGTCTTATGTTCACAGTCATAGTCATAGGCATAGGCAAAATCTTATGTCCACAGTCATAGGCATAGTCATAGTCTTATGTCAATAACAATGGTTTCAACATCGTAGACAATATTCTCAATAGTCAAGATCCAAGAATTTATGTTACAATCTAGCGTTTGAATAATAAACTAGGTCCAACAACATGAATAGGCATGATTCAATCGATAAGAAATAACCCAAAATCATAGATTCAAGAAGAGACAAGAACAGATCTAAATAGATAATCAAGCTTAGGTCCAATTTCATTTCATTCCATGCCTACATTAAATTTAACAAGTTTAAATCTCAAAGTAACTAGAACTTACAGAGCGCGGATCGAGAATTAGAGTGCAGAGATTTGATTCTAGAAACGGTTGTTGCAGTTGTTGAATCTCTATTTGTTTGGTCTTGTTCTAGTTGAAAACCTCCAATTTGCAATTCCTAGATGTTGTCTTGACGAAGAAGTAGCCATTCTCTCTTTAATTTAATTATTTCAGAAGCAGCATAAGGACATAAATGAAATGGTGTGGAGAGAATGAGGCTAGGGGTGAGTTTATACAGGATTGGGTAGACGAATCTGGACAGAAAACGAGGTCAAATACATCAGAATGCATCAGGTTCAGGAAGTGGGCTCGGGAGGCAGGTCGACCCCCAGGTCGACACTATGGTCGACCTGGTCCCTGGGAGGTCGACACTATGGTCGACCCCCAGGTCGACCTGGTCCCTGGGCGGGAATTTTCCCGCCCAGCCTGTTCTGGGGCTTGAATTCGAATTTCGAGCTGTTTTTTATTCTGAAAATTCCTGAAACTTCGTAGGGTCATATCTCCCTCATACGGACTCCGATTCTCGCAAACTCGGACTCGTTTCCAAGCAGAATTTCGAGACGAACGCAATGGCGTAACCCGTTTCCCTTGATTCTTGTTTTAAAAATTAATTCTGCCTTGATTTCTAGTTTCAACATGTTATAAAAATACGGGTTGTTACAAGAACGCTTTCATCTCACGTTCCACATATATAATATATAATCAAAAACCGCAGGCGCTTATTAGGCAATGGATTACAACTGGCAAGATATGGGACCACCTTCCGACAGTGTATCTCTAGAGATGAATATACCGGGTTCAACAAGAACCTCTTGTGACCCAGGCTAAACATGACCCGTTACTCGTTTCTCTTGAGTGTACCGAATGTATTATCACCAATGGTTGGGATCAACAACCGTTTCCCGAAAGGGACAACATCGAAATAGGTTAAAGAAGTAAATGAAATTTCTCTAGATCAGGTGACAATGCACCCTAAATTGGGAGCTACCCACTTAGCCACGCGACCTACCCGATTTTATACCATTTCTCGATTGTGAGGCTAGAGGCCAAAATGTACAGATCACACCTTAATTTACTTTGAATGCCACATCGTCATAACCGCTAAATCACAAATTGATTTCTCCAAAAATACCATGGGTATACAACTAAGAGAAACAAATTCCTCCACCACCAAACATAAATACATTTGAAGAGATTAACTTATATGATCTATTAAATATACTATGTCAGACATTCTTTTATACAGGTTGTCCTGGGACTGGACAAGCCGTAGGCACTATTCTGCAAACCCATATTAGGCAATTTCTACCTAGGGTTTGGCAGAACAGCCCTTGCATAAACTATGTCTTCAATTATCGTCATCATATTTGATTCTCAATGCTAATGCCCATACAGAGTGGTTTTCAGATAATAAATCTGATTTCGGTCTCCTCGTATTGACGATGGAAAAATGGTCAAAACTTTGATAGTCGGTTATTTAACTATCAAAGGAAAACATCCATACACACAACGATCTTATTTCCAAATGGAAATTCTATTGATCAATCATTAATCAACATTTTTCCCTTTTAAATTAATTTATTATTAATTTAATCATTTCCCCATTTCCCATTTCCATATATACATAAATTCTTAATTTCTAAATTTAGAAAATATATGTTATTAACATTGAAAAACATTTCCATTTCTTATTCACGTATCGCTATCTTCTCACATCTATCCGTCTCTAACTGTAAACCAGTAAGAGAACAATTCCCTGAATATCAACCTTGATGGCCCAAACCAACATCAGATCAATAAACAGAAAGCTGTTCAACATAACTAATCTCCAGTCAGTTTCTAATTTCCTTAACTCTGGTTCTTATCTTCTTATCAAATCATTTCTTACGCACTCTCGGATTCAGTTTACAAATCC
Source organism: Allium sativum (assembly GCA_030737875.1). Classification (NCBI taxonomy): domain Eukaryota; kingdom Viridiplantae; phylum Streptophyta; class Magnoliopsida; order Asparagales; family Amaryllidaceae; genus Allium; species Allium sativum. The sequence goes on from CM060920.1 coordinate 91,463,392, forward strand.
AATTCTTTTACGAAAAACATTGATTATAACGATAGCTTTATAATCCCTACTTTCGAAATATCTAACTTAAAATATAACTTTTATTCATTAAATTGAATAAATAATAAATTTATTACATAAGTGAATCTTGGCTTAAAAATTGGAAAGTAAATAGTACTTTCCTACATTCGATACAGTCGAAATCTAATGCATAATTCTCTCTCGAAAAAATCTCCACTCGATAACTCTCCATCGAATAATCATTATTCGAATAACTCTCTTTCGAATAACTTATATTCGATTAACTCTCTTCAAATAACTTATATTCGATTAACTCTCTTCGAGTAACTTATATTCGATTAACTCTTTTCGAATAACTTATATTCGACTAACTCTCTTCGAATAACTTATATTCGATTAATTCTCTTCGAATAACTTATATTCAACTAACTCTCTTTGAATAACATATTCGATTAACTCTCTTCGAATAACTTATATTCGAATAACTCTCTTCGAAAAACTATATTTGATAATCATTCCGAACTTCCAAAATAATTTACCATTTCAGGTCAGCCCACTTTCTAAATTCATTTTTGAATTTAGTACTTCCCAATATTGATCAATTTCCTTTTATAACTATTTTAAAGCTGCAAAACATTATCTTTTCAATCGTTATTCACTTTAAAACGTGAATATTATTCCTTTACAGAAAACTGGACTCGTTTTATCAAATCAAAACTTGATTTCATAACTTAAATACTAAAATAGGTTTAAACTCCAATTATCGAGTCATTTTATAATTTCTTATTCACATTCAATTTTATTTATCAAATCTCGTTTACATGTCAACTTCATAGTTAATTTTATTAAATAAGTCTACAATTCTCTATTGCCTCTATATTCGATTAAAATATATCGGTTTCAAACCGAATATTAATTATCCTGTCAATTCCCAATTTATTCAATATATAATTTCTTAAAATAAATAATTTTATAACATTTGGCTTAGTCGAATTCTAAGAACAAATCTTTATGGATTTTATCTAAATCCTATTCACATTTCGAACATCGAAATAAATTCCATCATTTCCTTTTTAAAACAACTCCAAACTTCCCATTTTAATTTCATTGCTGAATTTACAACCCAAATTATCCACTGATAATTATTATTTTTTCATTTATAAACATTGCTTATAAATCACACCACTTTTTTTTATTATTAAACAAGTTATGTATTTCTAGCCCATTCGAAATTCCATTTCTATTACACATTCCCCTTAATCAATTTCATGTTACACCTGTGTGTGAAGCACGGGTCTAAACCTAGTGTAACGAACGCGAAATTTTTGACTTAGAAAATTGACATGTCGACACCATGTCGACTAATCAAAAGTCGGAAACACTGGAACATTAATAGAAAGAAGTTTGAGGGTGAGAATAGATAAGATAGAAAATTAGAATAGAAGAAGAACTGTAACGACCCGGAAAATCTGAACCAATTTAAAATTTTTAAATTGGCTAAAATAGTTGATTTTAAATATTTAAAATAAATATTTTAAATAATAACGATGAAAACTGAGTTTGAATCGACAATTGAAAAGGAATATAATTAATTCTAATTATAAACCAGGCCTGAAATGGCGCGGTAGTTTCAAATTTTGAATTCAAATTTTGAATTCAAACTTCGACTGACTGTAACGGGTGCAAAACAAAACGGATTTGAGTGAAACCAAAAATATTTAAATCTGTTAGTGAATACCTTTCTAACGAATCTGAAAAATCGAAGTTTCATAGCGCAAAGAAAAAGTTATGGCCAAATGAATTTTCAGAAAGGTCGCTATGGAATTTATATAGCCCGTGAAATTGGCCATTTTGCAAACGACCTCGAAATTCGACGAAACCACTTTTGTTGGATCCGGGATGTGAAGTTGTTGCTAGGTTTCAAATTTCATAATTTTTGAAGCTAGTATGTGAGCGTGGCAAAGGAAAACGTGTTTTGGTCAATTATAGTTAAATTGGATCGACCAGAAATGGGCCTTTTTGCAAACGGTCTCAGAATTCGACGAAACTAGTTTTGTTGGGACCGTATCATCAAAACATAGCCATATTTATTTTTCTGGAATTTTTCGAATCAGTTTGTGGCCCTGGCAAATTGAAATGTACGTTGAAATCGAATATTGAATGTTATATATTTTAATTTGAAGGAAAACTGACTGAAACAGTCGAATGGGCCTACGAAACATATCCCATTGTGTTCGAAATGGGGGTAAAACGCTAGGGACGGCAGTCGTTCGGTTTGGATTGGGGTTCGTGTGTTAAAGAGGATATTTTTGGAATTTTAAAAGTTATATAAAAAAAATCATTCGTCCACGTCAGAAACCACCCCGCTATTCTCTCTCTCTCCCCCAAATCGACGGCGACTTCCCCTTTTCTTCCTTCTCTCCTCTTTTCCTCCTCCATCTCGCAACAAAACACCTCGCTCCTGTTGGGGAATTTATAGATCTTCTTCCGAGCTTTAAATCCATACTAGTTGGAGCATCTATCGTCGAGTATATCCTTCGAATCACCTCTCCAATCCCGAGCAGTTCGAAGGCCCGCCGGAGCACCATCTCGCCGTCGCACCTGATGGGACCACCAGCACCTGGAGCGCACTTCCGAGCCCTTTCACATGGCACCGCCCGATCGTCACCTCGTGCTACGGATAACGTGAAAAACTGAAACCTAGTTTCAAACCCCACTGAAAGGTAACGGCTTTGAAGTTTTTGAACTGATTTTAACACTTTTAAGTGTTGCAAACTTTGAAAAATCGTATTTTTTTGCTACGTTAACGAAATTCGATGAAACAGGAAACATCGTGACCATGAGGACGTAATTACATTTTAGAAGAGACCGCATATTTTTCTGAGCCTTCTACTATTTTTGGTGGAGTGGAACCCAATGTGAGATTTCTAATTTATAAACGATATGGAAAACGACGATGTATAAATTATATAATCGATGTATGAGTTATATAAGCGTTGTACACCTCTTGTATAAGCGTTGTATAAGTTGTGCGTTCGATGTATAAGTTGTATATGCGTTGTAAAAATTATATATGTGTTGAAATAGAAGTGAAATGCTATATATATATATATATATATATATATATATATATATATACACGCCCCTCGTCCACAAACCATGGACGATATTTATTGGTTGTGATTAGTGTGAAAATTGATTGATAGCAAATGGTTGATTGGAATTGTTTGTGGTTGATATTGATTGATTATGGTTGAAAAATACCCGTTTGTGGTTGAGAAATATTTGGTTGAAATCACATAGGATTAGTTTGTGGAAATGAAAAAAAATATACATGCCGCCTGCGTGCGAACTAGATGCATGATTCCCCATTGTCAAAAGCTGCGAGGCTTTAAGGTAGAGCGAAGAGCCGTACTAGGGACGGTCCCGGTTTTAACTACCCTGCTGTTATGCTGCCGAAATTTTGAATAATATTCATGTGTTAGAATTATTTTCCCGTGTTGAAATTATATTCGTCTGTTGAATAGAAAACCTTCATGTGTTGAATAGAAATTCATTCATTGAATAGAAATTCATATGTTGAATGGTATTCGTGTTTTAAATATAAAAATCACATTTTTATCTATATATATAAACTATAGAAAACCTTCATGTGTTGAATAGAAATTCATTCGTTGAATAGAAATTCATGTGTTGAATGGTATTCGTGTTTTAAATATAAAAATCACATTTTTATCTATATATATATAAACTAAAGAAAACCTTCATGTGTTGAATGGTATTCGTGTTTTAAATATAAAAATCACATTTTTATCTATATATATAAACTATAGAAAACCTTCATGTGTTGAATCGAAATTCATTCTTTGAATTGAAATTCATGTGTTGAATGGTATTCGTGTTTTAAATAAAAAAATCACAATTTAATCTATATATATAAACTATAGAAAACCTTCATGTGTTGAATCGAAATTCATTCGTTGAATTGAAATTCATGTATTGAATGGTATTCATATTTTGAAATAAATTGTTTTATAATAAAAATCATATTTTTTATCATCTATATGAACTATATAAAATAGTCAAGTATTGAAATAAATTGTTTTATAATAAAAAACCCATTTTTATCACTAATATGAACTATATAAAATAATCTGGTTTTGAAATAAATTGTTTTACGTTAAAAATCACATTTTTTCTATATACATGAATTGTTAAAAATAGTGAAGTGTTGAAATAGAAAACAGTTAGATAAAAATATCATTTTTATCGGAAGTATGAAAGTTATATAGTGTTGAAATCGAAGAATATATATATATATATATATATATATATATAAATAGAATTGAAATATATCGAATAACGAAGCTGCAGTTCGTATTTTGAAACCGTGATTTCAAACGATTAGTGCGGGAGATCCGACCGTTGGATTTTCCCGAAACCGCAACCGTTGGGTTCGCGTTGGAAATATCTTTCCAATGGCACCAACTTTGTAAAAATCCAACGGTTGGATTGTCTGGAATGTTTAATTCAAATCTGAAGAAAAACAGCGCCAGAATCGATTATATTTATATATATATAAATATAATTATATTTAATCGAATAGCGACGCTGCAGTTCGTATTTTGAAATCGAAACTTCAAACGATTATACCGGGAGATCCAATCGTCGGATTTTCCCGAAACTGGAACCGTTGGATTCGTTTTGAAAAGATCTTTCTAATGAGGTAAATTTTGTGAAGATCCAACGGTTAGATTTTCAGATATGTGTAAATAAAATCTGAAGAAAAACAGCGCCACGGCCGCGTTATGGCCCGAAGCGTCGTTTTGAATAAATTGGCTATTTTAAAATAAATAAAAATAGCGATAAATCATTATAAAATATTATAAACGATATGGATGTGAAATTTAGTAACTAACTGAAGGTTGGCTAAGTCGAATGGTTTCTTGGGTATTGATCAGATGTTGGTTTTGGCCTTCGGGGTTAATATTTGGGAAATCATTCTCTTACTGATTGACGGTTAGTGACTAATGAATTGAAATGATGCGTATGTATGTTAGTGTTGCACTTGTTTATTATATACGCGAGTTGCTCAGAAAGACCGGGTTTATCCCATTCTGAATAACTGAATCGACGATAAGAAGTCGAAGATGAAGACGGGGGTTGAAGACCGATCTTCACCTCGTTTGGATGGTCACTGAGGTCCTGATTGGGAGGCATCCCGAAATACGGATAATGAGTGGTGATCGTCCAAACGTACGTGGGGATCGATGAATATGCGAGGTATATAGTGCCTCCGGTTTCGTTCAGACCCAGAACGGACTTGTAAATGGACTGTGTGTCTAACGTTAGATTTTATTCTGCGTTGATTGATCTCTATTAAATATACATCTGTTTGGCGGCGGAGAATTTATTCTTTTGCTTAACGCCCTTCTCTGAAACGCACGAGCTCATAGGTTGTATATCGATGGACATCAGTCGCATGGCATGAATTGCTAGTGTGGCATGCCTAAGTGGCAAATGATCAAGGCTTTTGTTGGAAAGCAAAGTCTTGTGGTGATGATCAAAGCACCTCCTGTGTGGCGTAGCTTTGTGTATAACGTGAATTCGCGAGCCTCACACCCCGATATGAACCAGAAACGGGAAAAAGGACCTCAGGGAGGGCATGCGTTTCCTTCTAGCTAGGAGTTGTGTCGGTGTTTTTACACTGCCTGACATTTTACTAATGTGGATGATGGATTGCGAGGCGCCTCGGTTATATCGGTCGATCCGGGACCGATGGAGTCATTCGTTGGCTCAGTGACGCCCCATAGGGCGGGGAAACGCAGAGTTCAAGAATTTTAATTCGCATCGGTGGACCGGCCCTGACGATTCTAGGGTCACTCGAGCTCTGATCCTAAGACACATGCTAAAGCGTCTCGAATTCGGTAAGGACTATCTTTTGCCTTGGTTCAGGACGGAAATCCAATTTCCAAATACGGCATCGTGCAGTTTTGATTGTATATATATATGGCGACATGATATATGGTACCCATGCCGTCTATGATTGATAGTTATGATTCAAAATTGCTTTTGAAACATATAAACACTAGTAGTAATATCAAATGCTTTTGTTTTATTCGTATCAAGCATATCTTGGCCATTATAAGGTAAAAACTCTATCCTCCGGTTTGCGTTGCATTATGTGATGGGAACTGAGTCTTATAATGGCTTCATTTTTATAAAAAGCATTGCGATGTTTAAAAGAAAGATTTGTTTTTAAAGCACTGGCAATCCAATGGAGTAAACCCGTTCCACGAAAGTGGCGTGGTCCTGTGATTAGCCATACTATAAATGTGTTGTGTAGATTTCTCATACCAGTCCCATGACTGACTCGTAGTTTGTTTCACTTTCAAACTCGGGTGCCCCTTTTTCTACACGGGCAGCCTTGTATTCAGGTTTAGCTGGCTCTTTCTGGATAGCTGGAGCTGAAGATGGATTCTATTATTTATCTCTTTTTATGCTGTTCATCTCCTATTGTACATATTATGTTTGTTTCCGCTGTAGACATTTATGTATAGCTGAACTGTATTTGTACTAAGTATGATCCTGTATACTGTGTAACTCTGATGATTACGTTTATCCAGTATATTATATTGTGCATTATCTGGTGTATTTATTTATTTCTGTTCTGCTTTTATCTGTTTATGTGTTATATTCCAAGGATTGCCCTTGCCACCATCAGTACGGGGTTTGGGGTCGTCGCATTTGGTATCAGAGCTTTGGTTAAGCTTAGTTCTGGAATATAACATATTAACGAACTCGTCAGAAATAGAACCAGTAGAATTCTAGGACGAGTAACTCATTATAGATAGGATCAGTAATATCCTAGTATGAGTAGCAGAATGAAATAACACCTCGATAGATACATTTACATTCAAGAATATGTTTCTATGTTTTAAAATATCTTTTCTGTGACCTGACACTTGATCTGCTGTTTGCAGAAGTACTAGAAAATGAGTGTCAGAAATAGAAGGATGCAGAACCGGATATTGAGGCCCTGTTAATCAAGTATCGAAATATGGGTGGAATACCGTTCTCTGGTGAAGAATCTATTATGAAGACACAGGCTTGGATTCGTTCTACTAAGAAAATCTTTGATAGTTTAAAGCTGATGGATGACCAGAAAAGATTACTGGCATCCTGGGCACTCAAGGATGAAGCTTTGTTTTGGTGGGATTCGGTTATTGAGAATAATCCAGAAGGTGATATCACCTGGGACAGATTCAAAGTGATTTTCCTCGAAAGATTTACTCCTCCCGAAGCGACTGAGCGACTATGTGATGAATTTTCTTATTTCATACAAGGAGATATGACCCTTCCAGAATATCATAAGAAATTCAACGAACTTTCTCACTTTGCACCCCATCTAATTCAAAATATGAAGAGAAAGAATCTGAGATTTATTAACGGGCTTCAAAGGAAATACCAGAATAAAGTGATGGGGCATGTGAGCTTCCTTTTTCAAAAATGATTTATATGGCTTATCAGTACGAAGTTCTAGACAAGAAAGGTATGTTACAGTACGAAGAGGAAGTCAGCTCTAGTAATAAAAGTGAGTCTGAAACTGATCGTCATGAGGCCAGCACGATGTCAGAGGTCAGCAAGAAGTCCAAAGCAAATCGAAAAAGGGCTGAATCTGAGAATGGGCAAGTAACGACTACCATATGCAGTAACTGTAAGAAGCCAGGGCATTTGTCGATAAACTGCGGACCCTTAAAGAAGCGATTAAAAGGTGGGCTTCAATCCAAGAAGGGATTTCAAGAGAATAAAAAGTGCAGTCAATGCCATCAGGTCGGTCATCTTTCCAAGGCCTGCCCGCTATCTCAGAAATCTGAAGTAGTACATGTAAATGAAGTGGCAGAAGTGCCTGCATCTTCGTCTGCTCAGGAAAGGCCAGATGTGTTAGAAGGCACGCTTACTGTCAAAGATATTCCTGTTAAAGTACTGTTTGATACAGGCGCGTCGCGAAGCTTTGTTGCAAAGAATGCAGCTAAGAAGTTGGATTTGAATTTGAAGAAGCTCAAGGAACCAATGACTGTCCATAATCCAGTTGGGGGTTCCATTGATCTCAGTTGGGTTTGTGGAGTGCCGGTTTCCTTTTCTCGTTATCGGTTCCCTACCATCGCGGTCGCCATGAATTTTACAGAGTTTGATCTTATCTTGGGGTTAGACTGGTTGACCAAATATGAAGCTGAGGTTAAATGCGCCGACAGGGTCGTTAAGGCGAAGATTAAATCAGGTGATTATATAACCATTCCCTGTGAAGGTCAGAATGCTAATAGAAAAGACTTCTGGGCAGCTTTGGATGTTTCTCCTGTTCAAATAGAAAATATCCCTGAATTCATAGAGAATATTCCTGACCTCATCAAAGACATTCCAGTCGTCAAGAATTATGCGGATGTGTTTGAAGAAGTTGTTCGCTTACCTGCGCAGAGAGAAATTGATTTCAAAATTGCTTTGATTCCGAATGCAAGGCCGGTAGTTCACGCTATTCAAAGAATGTCCTTAAAAGAGAAAGAGGAATTAGACAATCAAACACGACAGCTCGTATGGAAGGGTCTGATCAGGCCTAGTTTCTCTGATTGGGGAGCAGCAGTGGTGTTTGTCCCAAAATATGACGGTGCTCTACGTCTATGTGTGGATTATCGCGATTTGAACAAGCAGACAATAAAGAACAAATATCCATTGCCGCGAATCGATGATTTATTAGATCGTCTGAATGGAGCACAAGTATTCTCAAGGATGGACCTAGCTACAGGCTTCCATCAGCTTCGAATTGCCGAAGAGTGTGTTCCAATGACAGCATTCAGAGGTCCAGACTTATTCTACGAGTGGTTAGTAATGCCGTTCGGCTTATGTAACGCTCCAGCTTACTTCGTCGATCTGATGAATAGAGTGTTCAGAGGGGTTTTGAATAAATTTGTTCTAGTTTTCATTCACGATATTCTAATCTTCTCTAAATCAAAGGCCGAACATGAAAAACATTTGGAACAGGTTCTGGAAATCCTTAGAAGGAACGTATTAAAAGCCAAACTATCCAAATGTATATTCTGGCAAGATGAAGTGAAATTTCTAGGCCATGTCGTATCGAAAGAAGGAATTGTTGTGGATCCAATTAAAATCACAGCTATTCAAAACTGGAAACAGCCTAGTACTCCTACAGAGGTTCGCAGTTTTCTTGGATTGGCTAGTTGTTACCGGAAGTTCGTTAAAAACTTTTCGAAGATATCTGGCCACTTAACGAAGCTTACAAAGAAGCACTCGAAATTCAAATGGACTCCAGAAAGTGAGGAGGCTTTTGAAGAGCTAAAGTTAAGATTAACGACTTCTCCAGTGTTAACCATCATCGATGGCAATCAGGATTTGAAAGTCTGGATAGATGCTTCTAGAGAAGGCCTTCGTGCAGTGTTAATGCAAAGGGGACAAGTGATTGCTTATGCTGGCCGTCAGCTGAAGCCACATGAAAAGAACTACGTAACTCATGATCTTGAGTTATTGGCTATCATGTTCTCTATGAAAATCTGGAGACACTATCTTCTGGGTGAGAGATTTGAACTGTTTACATATCACCATTCGCTAAAGTATCTGTTCACCCAGAAGGACTTGAATCTAAAGCAGCAACGTTGGCTGGAGTTTCTTGCAGCATATGACTTTGTGATTATATACACTAGAGGGAAAGCCAATGTCGTGGCCGATGCGTTAAGCCGAAAGAATGAAATGATCGCCAGTTTTATTATCACGACTTCATTGATAGATAAAATATCTGCTCTTCAGAAGGATGATCACTTCATTCAGAAGTTCAGAGAGATAATTCAACAAGGCGAGCCCTTGAGTTTTCAAGTCGATAATGATGGGATTCTAAGGCTAAAAGGTCGAATTTGTGTTCCTAACATTGCTGAGCTCCGAAAGGAAGTACTGGATGAATGCCACAAGTCAAAACTTAGTATCCATCCGGGAGTAAGCAAAATGTATAATGACATCAAACGCACTTTCTGGTGGAAGTCGATGAAGAGGGACATTTCTTTATATGTTAGCCGATGCCCTACTTGCCAACTAGTCAAGAGCGACCAACAGAAGTTGGCTGGATTGTTACAACCACTAGACGTTCCTGGTTGGAAGTGGGAACATATTTCCATGGACTTCATTGATGGTTTGCCCAAAACCAGAAAAGGAAATGATAGTATTTAGGTGATCGTAGATCGCTTCACGAAGACCGCCCATTTCATACCTGTCAGATCAAACAGAACCGCTCAGAGTCTGGCGCAGATATATTTCAAGGAAATAGTTAGACTACATGGAGTGCCGCTCAGTATAGTCAGTGATAGAGATACAATATTTACTAGTAAATTCTGGGAGGCATTTCAAGTAGAGCTGGGAACAAAATTGAACTTGAGCACCGCTTATCATCCTCAGACAGATGGTCAAACTGAGAGGGTGAATCGTATACTAGAAGATCTATTGCGGGCTTGTGTTCTAGATTTTGGTGGATCATGGGAAGACCATCTACATTTGGTAGAATTCTCCTATAACGACAGCTACCAAGCGAGCCTGACAATGTCGCCATTCGAAGCATTATATGGTAGACCGTGTCGATCCCCTGCTTGTTGGGTCGAACCCGGTAATAGACTTGTGTTAGGGCCTGATATGATCCGAGAAGCTGCCGACAAAGTCGATTTTTATCAAGAAACGATTACTCGCTGCTCAAAGCCGACAAAAGAGTTATGCTGATAGGAGAAGAAGAGATATATCATTTACGGTTGGCGACTACGTATATTTGAAAGTATCGCCGATGAGAGGGGTTATCCGGTTCGGTAAAAATGGGAAGTTGGCGCCCAAGTTCATTGGCCCGTTTCCTATTCTGGAATGGATCGGAACTCTCGCTTATAGGGTTAAATTGCCAGATTGGTTGCCTGGAGTTCGTGATGTATTTCACATATCTCAACTTCGAAAGCACGTTCATGATCCAGACTTGATCGTGGAAGAAGCAGCTCAACAGGATATTGAAATTACTCCAGAACTAGCTGTGAGAAGAGAGCCGCTCAAGATTATCGGCAAAGAAACCAAAGAACTGAGGAACAAGAAGGTTCACTTAGTCAAAGTGCAATGGAGTGGAGATCCGCGAGATTGTACTTGGGAAACTGAGGAGAGCATACAAAAAGCCTATCCTAAGTGTCGAGTAGATATCTCTGATTGACTCCGGTGCAAGGTACATTTACCATACTTTGCATTACCAATTAGTTCTCTACTCTGTTGTTATGTTATTTCCATGGATGTGCACTTTTAATTCTATAGTCTGCTTAATTTTAAAAGAGTGAATGAATTAATGTGTATGATTTTGAAAAGTTAAAAACAAATTGATTGTTGTTTGTGTTGTGTGAAGGTAGATTTGATTAATTAAAATTATTGAAACGATTGTTAATTTAATCAATAATAGAATGAATAGTAGAATTTATTTGATTAAATCACACATTGAACTGATTAGGAAATATATAGGAATATACACTTGTGCATTATATATGTTTGAACAGGTAATTGGATAGCTGTTGAGTAAAGAAATTATTTGCGTGCCCGACAAATAGGTAAACCTTAATGAGTTGGATGCAATATATTATTATATCAACTCCTGTGAATGCCATTGGATGCAGAGTGCTGGTTATTCTATGTGTAATCATAAACGTCACCATAGGATAGTAACAATTAATTTTGAACTACATTAAATGGCATACTTTTGGAAGATAGGCATACTTCATCATATACCACATAAGCATTTGGAGCTTGTGTGACGAGGTGGAAGATTTACCATACGAGCCAGAGGCTTGTATGGCGATGACTTTATTTTACAGGTTGAACTGATGACTGATATGGACTATTTAAATTGTAACGATAAAATTGCCAGATTTATAAAAACCCCACACGGGTCTGGAGTTGACAATAATCACGTTTCTCTAGTTATTAGATACGACACATGGACTATTTATTTCCCACACGGGACGAGGTGACGAGGATTTATCCTCTGGAGCAATTAAAATACACACTCCCTCAGGCTTTGACAGGGTGACGAGAATTTATTCTCTGGAGTTATTATCAATACACGCTCCCCTATAAACACCAGATTATATCACTATAAATATGTGTATGCTTTATAGAATTTATTGGGTACCTAATACGGCCCAATAAATTTTCAAACCTCTCCCCGTACAAAGGAGGTTATAGCGAAATTTTTCGAAAATTCCGAATGTTAGCCAAATTTTTGAAGAATTTGAAAATTCTCAGAAATTGAAAAGTTGGAGAATGGAAGCCAGATTGAACGTAGTGTTGATTAATCAAACCACTTTCGACTTTGTTCCTTTTCGGGGACGAAAAGTTTTAAGTGGGGGAGATTGTAACGACCCGGAAAATCTGAACCAATTTAAAAATTATTAATTGGCTAAAATAGTGGATTTTAAATATTTAAAATAAATATTTTAAATAATAACGATGAAAACTGAGTTTGAATCGACAATTGAAAAGGAATATAATTAATTCTAATTATAAACCAGGCCTGAAATGGCGTGGTGGTTTCAAAATTTGAATTCAAACTTCGACTGACTGTACCGGGTGCAAAACAAAAAGGATTTGTGTGAAACCAAAAATATTTAAATCTGTTAGTGAATATCTTTCTAACGAATCTGAAAAATCGAAGTTTCATAGCGGAAATCAAAAGTTATGGCCAAATGAATTTTCAGAAAGTCGCTATGGAATTTATATAGCCCGTGAAATTGGCCATTTTGGAAACGACCTCGGAATTCGACGAAACCGTTTTTGTTGGATCCGGGATGTGAAGTTATTGCTAGGTTTCAAATTTCATCATTTTTGAAGCTAGTATGTTAGCGTGGCAAAGGAAAACGTGTTTTGGTCAATTACAGTTAAATTGGATCGACCAGAAATGGGCCTTTTTGCAAACGGTCTCAGAATTCGACGAAACTAGTTTTGTTGGGACCGTATTATCAAAACATAGCCAAATTTATTTTTCTGGAATTTTTCGAATCAGTTTGTGGCCCTGGCAAATTGAAATGTACGTTCAAATCGAATATTGAATGTTATATATTTTAATTTGAAGGAAAACTGACTGAAACAGTCGAATGGGCCTACGAAACATATCCCATTGTGTTCGGAATGGAGGTAAAACGCTAGGGACGGCAGTCGTTGGGTTTGGATTGGGGTTCGTGTGTTAAAGAGGATATTTTTGGAATTTTAAAAGTTGTAAATAAAAAAAATCATTCGTCCATGTCAGAAACCCCCTATTCTCTCTCCCCCAAATCGACGGTGACTTCCCCTTTTCTTCCTTCTCTCCTCTTTTCCTCCTCCATCTCGCAACAAAACACCTCGCTCCTGTTGGGGAATTTATTGATCTTCTTCCGAGCTTTAAATCCATACTGGTTGGAGCATCTATCGTTGAGTATATCCTTCGAATCACCTCGCCAATCCCGAGAAGTTCGAAGGCCCGCCGGAGCACCATCTCGCCGTCGCACCTGATGGAACCACCAGCGCCTGGAGCGCACTTCCGAGCCCTTTCACATGGCGCTGCCCGATCGTCACCTCGTGCTACGGATAACGTGAAAAACTGAAACCTAGTTTCGAACCCCACTAAAAGGTAACGACTTTGAAGTTTTTGAACTGATTTTAACACTTTTAAGTGTTGCAAACTTTGAAAAATCGTATCTTTTTGCTACGTTAACGAAATTCGATGAAACAGGAAACATCGTGACCGTGAGGACGTATTCTACATTTTAGAAGAGACCACATATTTTTCTGAGCCTTCTGCTATTTTTGGTGGAGTGGAACCCAATGTGAGATTTCTAATTTATAAACGATATGGAAAACGACGATGTATAAATTATATAATCGATGTATGAGTTATATAAGCGTTGTACACCTCTTGTATAAGCGTTGTATAAGTTGTGCGTTCGATGTATAAGTTGTATATGCGTTGTAAAAATTATATATGTGTTGAAATAGAAGTGAAATGCTATATATATATATATATATATATATATATATATATATACGCCCCTCGTCCACAAACCATGGACGATATTTATTGGTTGTGATTGGTGTGAAAATTGATTGATAGCGAATGGTTGATTGGAAATGTTTGTGGTTGATATTGATTGATTGTGGTTGAAAAATACCCGTTTGTGGTTGAGAAATATTTGGTTGAAACCACATAGGATTAGTTTGTGGAAATGAAAAAAAATATACATGCCGCCTGCGTGCGAACTAGATGCATGATTCCCCATTGTCAAAAGCTGCGAGGCTTTAAGGTAGAGCGAAGAGCCGTACTAGGGACGGTCCCGGTTTTAACTACCCTGCCGTTATGCTGCCGAAATTTTGAATAATATTCATGTGCTAGAATTATTTTCCCGTGTTGAAATTATATTCGTCTGTTGAATAGAAAACCTTCATGTGTTGAATAGAAATTCATTCGTTGAATAGAAATTCATGTGTTGAATGGTATTCGTGTTTTAAATATAAAAATCACATTTTTATCTATATATATAAACTATAGAAAACCTTCATGTGTTGAATAGAAATTCATTCATTGAATAGAAATTCATGTGTTGAATGGCATTCGTGTTTTAAATATAAAAATCACATTTTTATATATATATATATATAAACTATAGAAAACCTTCGTGTGTTGAATCGAAATTCATTCGTTGAATAGAAATTCATGTGTTGAATGGTATTCATGTTTTAAATATAAAAATCACATTTTTATCTATATATATAAACTATAGAAAACCTTCATGTGTTGAATCGAAATTCATTCGTTGAATAGAAATTCATGTGTTGAATGGTATTCATATTTTGAAATAAATTGTTTTATAATAAAAATCATATTTTTTATCATCTAAATGAACTATATAAAATAGTCGAGTTTTGAAATAAATTGTTTTATAATAAAAAACCCATTTTTATCACCAATATGAACTATATAAAATAATCTGGTTTTGAAATAAATTATTTTACATTAAAAATCACATTTTTTCTATATACATGAATTGTTAAAAAATAGTGAAGTGTTGAAATAGAAAACAGTTAGATAAAAATATCATTTTTATCGAAAGTATGAAATTTATATAGTGTTGAAATCGAAGAATCGATATATATATATAAATAGAATTGAAATATATCGAATAAGGAAGCAGCAGTTCGTATTTTGAAACCGTGATTTCAAACGATTAGTGCGGAAGATCCGACCATCGGATTTTCCCGAAACCGCAACCGTTGGGTTCGTTTTGGAAATATCTTTCCAACGGCACCATGAAACGACCCAGAATATCTGAACCAATTTAAAAATTTTAAATTGGCTAAAATAATGGATTTTAAATATTTAAAATAAATATTTTAGCTAATAGCAATGAAAAGTGAGTTTGAATCGACGTTTGAAAACGAATATAATT
Source organism: Allium sativum (assembly GCA_030737875.1). Lineage (NCBI taxonomy): Eukaryota > Viridiplantae > Streptophyta > Magnoliopsida > Asparagales > Amaryllidaceae > Allium > Allium sativum. Next base: position 91,478,880 of record CM060920.1, read on the forward strand.
CTAATTATAAACAAGGCCTGAAAAGGCGCTGCAGTTTGAAAAATTGAATTCAAACTTTGTCGGACTATACCGGGTGCAAAACAAAACGGATTTGAGTGAAACCAAAAATATTTAAATCTGTTAGTGAATACCTTTCTAACGAATCTGAAAAATCGAAGTTTCATAGCGGAAAGCAAAAGTTATGGCCAAATGAATTTTCAGAATGGTCGCTATGGAATTTATATAGCCCGTGAAATTGGCCATTTTGCAAACGACCTCGAATTCGACGAAACCACTTTTGTTGGATCCGGGATGAGAAGTTATTGCTAGGTTTCAAAGTTCATAATTTTTGAAGCTAGTATGTGAGCGTGGCAAAAGAAAACGTGTTTTGGTCAATTACAGTTAAATTGGATCGACCAGAAATGGGCCTTTTTGCAAACGGTCTCAGAATTCGACGAAACTAGTTTTGTTGAGACCGTATCGTCCAAACATAGCCAGATTTATTTTTCTGTAATTTTTCGAATCAGTTTGTGGCCCTGGCAAATTGAAATGCACGTTCAAATCGAATATTGAATGTTTTATATTTTAATTTGAAGGAAAACTGACTGAAACAGTCGAATGGGCCTACGAAACATATCCCATTGTGTTCGGAATGGGGTAAAACGCTGGGGACGACAGTCGTTGGGTTTAGATTGGTGGTCGTGTCAGAAAACCCCTTTAAAACCCACCGGCCAATCATAATTTTTATAAAAAAGAAAAAGAAAAATCCCTTTTCTCTCTCCCCGACGAAAGGCGGAAGCACGTTCAAATCTTCCCGTTCAGTTTCCGATCAATCCACGCAAAATTAGCCCCTCCTCCAGTTGAAGATTTTGTAGAGCTCCTCGAGATCTTCAAATCCATATAAAGTTTGAAATTTTTCGTGGCCTGTGGAGTGCGAATCGAAGCCAGGAAGTCTGGCCATTCAAACCGCCATCGCCGTCAACCAGGACCACCGAGCTGGACCCCACCTCCGGCGAACCAGCGCCTCTCCTCCCCCTTCGACGCTGCGAAGGCCGATCGACGAATAGCTACACGGATTTCGAGATAAATCCAAACCTAGTTTTGAACGAAACAACTGAGGTACGGCTTGTTTTATTTTCAACCGTTTTAACACCTTTAAACCGTTGCAAACTTTGAAAAATCATATCTTTTTCGTTTCTTGTCGAAATTCTGTAAAACAAGAGACAGTGGACTCGTGTGGACGTCTTCTACATTCTAGAAGAGACTGCATATTTTTCTGAGCCTTCTGCTATTTTTGGTGGAGTGGAACCCAAGGTGAGATTTCTAATTTATAAACGATATGGAAAACGACGATATATAAATTATATGATCGATGTATGGGTTATATAGCGTTGTACACCTCATGTATAAGCGTTGTATAAGTTGTACGTTCGATGTATAAGTTATATATGCGTTGTAAAATTATATATGTGTTGAAATAGAAGTGAATTGCTATATAAATATATATATATATATACGCCCCTCGTCCACAAACCATGGAAGATATTTATTGGTTGTGATTGGTGTGAAAATTGATTGATAGCGAATGGTTGATTGGAATTGTTCGTGGTTGGTATTGATTGTTTGTGGTTGAAAAATACCCGTTTGTGGTTGAGAAATATTTGGTTGAAATCACATAGGATTAGTTTGTGGAAATGAAAAATATATACATGCCGCCTGCGTGCGAACTAGATGCATGATTCCCCATTGTCAAAAACCGCGAGGTTTTAAGGTAGAGCGAGGAGCCGTACTAGGGACGGTCCCGGTTTTAACTACCCTGCCGTTATGCTGCCGAAATTTTGAATAATATTCATGTGTTTGAATTATTTTCATTTGTTGAAACTATATTTATTCGTTGAATAGAAAGCCTTCATGTGTTGAGTCGATATTCATTCGTTGGATAGAAATTCATGTGTTGAATGGTATTCGTGTTTTAAATATAAAAATCACATTTTTATCATCTATATGAACTATATAAAATAATCTTGTTTTAAAAGAAATTGTTTTATAATAATAATCCTATTTTTATTACCTATATGAACTATATAAAATAATAGTGTTTTGAAATGAATTGTTTTACAATAAAAATCACATTTTTATTATATACATGAATTGTTAAATATAGTGAAGTGTTGAAATAGAGGACAGTTAGATAAAAATATCATTTTTATCAAATGTATGAAAAGAATATTGCTTTGAAATCGAAGAATCGATATATATATATAAATAGAATTGAAATATATCGAATAACGACGCTGCAGTTCGTATTTTGAAATCGTGATTTCAAATGATTAGTGCGGGAGATCCGACCATCGGTTTTTCCCGAAACCGCAACCGTTGGGTTCGCTTTGGAAATATCTTTCCAACGGCACCAACTTTGTAAAAATCCAACGGTTGGATTGTCTGGAATGTTTAATTCAAATCTGAAGAAAAACAGCACCAGAATCGATTATATATATAAATATAATTATATTTAATTGAATATCGACGCTGCAGATCGTATTTTGAAATCGAAACTTCAAACGATTATACTGGGAGATCCGACCGTCGGATTTTCCCGAAACTGGAACCGTTGGATTCGTTTTGAAAAGATCTTTCTAATGATGTAAATTTTGTGAAGATCCAACGGTTAGATTTTTAGATATGTGTAAATCAAATCTGAAGAAAAACAGCGCCACGACCGCGTTATGGCCCGAAGCGTCGTTTTGAATAAATTGGCTATTTTAAAATAAATAAAAATAGCGATAAATCATTATAAAATATCATAAACGATATGGAATGGAAATAAACTGAATTTACTCGATTTATGTGGTATTTGATGGTTGAATGTGTTTGGTGTGAAAATTACATTAAAGAACAAAATTGGTGTTGTCGAATGATTTAACCATTGAAATAAATTGATTTGAAATTCTAAATATACGTGAATTATTTGAAAAGGCCGAGTTAATTCTCATTTCAAATAATTGACCGACGATTGAAAGTCGAAGATGAAGACGGCTGTAGAAGACCGGAGATCTTCACCTCGTTTGGATGGTAACCGAGGTCCTGATTGGGAGGCATCCTGAAATATGGATAATGAGTGGTGATCGTCCTGGCGTACGTGGTGGTCGATGGGTTTGCGAGTTATATAGTGCCTCCGGTTTTGTTCAGACCCAGAACAGACTTGTGAATGGATAGTGTGTCTGACATTGGATTTTATTCTGTGTTGATTGATCTCTATTAAATATACATCTGTTTGGCGGCGGAGAATTTATTCTTTTGCTTAACGCCCTTCTCTGAAACGCACGAGTTCAGAGGTTGTATATCGATGGACATCAGCCGCATGGCATGAATTGCTAGTGTGGCATGCCTAAGTGGCAAATGATCAGGGCTTCTGTTGAAGAGCAAAGTCTTGTGGTGATGGTCAAAGCACCGCCTGTGTGGCGTAGCTTTGTGTATAAAGTAAATTCGCGAGCCTCACACCTCGGTATGAACCAGAAACGGGAGAAGGACCTCAGGGAGGGCATGCGTTTCTTTCTAGCTAGGAGTTGTGTCAGTGTTTTTATACGGCCTGACATTTTACTTATGTGGTTGTTACTGTTGCGAGGCGCCTCGGTTAGATCGGACGATCCGGGTCCGATGGAGTCATTCGTTGGCTCATTTGCGCCCCATAGGGCGGGGAGACGTATTGCTCAGGCATTTTAATCCACATCGGTGGACCGGCCCTGACGATCCAAGGGTCACTCGAGCTCTGATCCTGAGACATGGTAGGCTAGATTGTCTCGAAGTCGGTAAGGACTATCTTTTGCCTTGGTTCATGACGGAAATCCAATTTCCAAATACGTGACTGTGCGGTTTTGATTGTATATATATATGGCGACATGATATATGGTACCCATGCCGTCTATGATTGATAGTTATGATTCTAAGTTGTTTTGAAACATGTAAACACTAGTAATAATACCAATTGCTTTTGTTTTAGTCGTATCAATCATATTTTGGCCATTATAAGGTAAAACTCTATCCTCCGGTTTGCGTTGCATTGTGTGATGGGAACTAAGTCTTATAATGGCTTCATTTTTATAAAAAGCATAGCGATGCGATGTTTAAAAGAATGATTTGTTTTAAAGCACTGGCAATCCAATGGAGTAAACCCGTTCCACGAAAGTGGCGTGGTCCTGTGATTAGCCTTATTACCAATGTGTTGAGTAGATTTCTCATACCAGTCCCATGACTGACTCGTAGTTTGTTTCACTTTCAAACTCTGGTGCCCCTTTTTCTACACGGGCAGCCATGTATTCAGGTTTAGCTGGTTCTTTCTGGATAGCTGGAGCTGAAGATGGATTCTATCATTTATCTCTTTTTATGCTGTTCAGCTCCTATTGTACATTATGTTTGTTTTTCCGCTGTAGACATATATGTATAGAAGAACTGTATTTGTACTAAGTATGACCCTGTATATTGTGTAACTCTGATGATTACGTTTATCCAGTATATTCTATTGTTCATTATCTGGTGTATTTATTTAATTTTGTTCTGCTATTATCTATTTCTGTGTTATATTCCATGGATTACCCTTGCCACCGTCGGTACGGGGTTTGGGGTCGTCTAACGCCAACTTTGTATAAATCCAACGGTTGGATTGTCTGGAATGTTTAATTCAAATCTGAAGAAAAACAACGCCAGAATCGATTATATATATATATAATTATATTTAATCGAATAACGACGCTGCAGTTCGTATTTTGAAATCGAAACTTCAAACGATTATACCGGGAGATCCGACCGTCGGATTTTCCCGAAACTGGAACCGTTGGATTCGTTTTGAAAAGATCTTTCTAATGAGGTAAATTTTGTGAAGATCCAACGGTTAGATTTTCAGATATGTGTAAATAAAATCTGAAGAAAAACAGCGCCACGGCCGCGTTAAGGCCCGAAGCGTCGTTTTGAATAAATTGGCTATTTTAAAATAAATAAAAATAGCGATAAATCGTTATAAAATATTATAAACGATATAGATGTGAAATTTAGTAACTAACTGAAGGTTGGCTAAGTCGAATGGTTTCTTGGGTATTGATCTAATGTTGGTTTCGGCCTTCGGGGTTAATATTTGGGAAATCGTTCTCTTACTGATTGACAGTTAGTGACTAATGAATTGAAATGATGCGTATGTATGTTAGTATTGCACTTGTTTATTATATACGCGAGTTGCTCAGAAAGACCGGGTTTATCCCATTCTGAATAACTGAATCAACGATAAGAAGTCGAAGATGAAGACGGGAGTTGAAGACCGATCTTCACCTCGTTTGGATGGTCACTGAGGTCCTGATTGGGAGGCATCCCGAAATACGGATAATGAGTGGTGATCGTCCAGACGTACGTGGGGATCGATGAATATGCGAGGTATATAGTGCCTCCGGTTTCATTCAGACCTAGAACGGACTTGTAAATGGACTGTGTGTCTGACGTTAGATTTTATTCTGTGTTGATTGATCTCTATTAAATATACATCTGTTTGGCGGCGGAGAATTTATTCTTTTACTTAACGTCCTTCTCTGAAACGCACGAGCTCTGTAACACCCCACGTCCATTAATGTCACTCACAAGGGGAATGCATTAACTTCCATGGAGGTTATAAGTGAATATAGAACAGTAAAATTACATCAAGACAAATATAAGATAGTACTTGGAAATTAAAAACTTTATTTCATTGCAGCAGAAGTCAAAACGTGTTTGATTACATCTTAATACCATAAATCAGAGTCAAGTACAATATCCATCTTGATAAAACAAATACATAATCCCATTACATAAATAGCCATTAAAGAAGATAACGAGCTGGACTTTACTTCAGCAGTCCTAGCTTTCCAAAACAGATAAGCAATCCAATCAGGCTCCACTAGAGCTGGGTCCAACCTGAGGACCTGGAGGGAGAAAAATGATGGAAAAGAGGGGGTCAGACATAAAGTCTGGCGAGTATGATAATTCTACAATACTATTATCAAAATAACTGGACTAAGGCATAAGCTGGAAAACAAGGAAATGTCTATGAAAGAGCAGATTAAGGACATAGACAATCGCTAAAGGAAACGTTACCGGCGCTCCTAAATACTAAAGGATAAACACTATACTGCACCACACCAGTCACCCTAAAGATTGATCCCACTTAGCTTCACTTAGAAACTTTCTTAATGGCTTTACGTACTCCTAGCTGACTACATAGGTGCCGCCTGCCCCTATCTCCACTAGGTGTACCCCACTTTCTATTTTTCGATCGGCTCCCTACTCGTAGATACCCGTGCTGGCCCCACAGTGGGGTGTATCATTCCCCTAAAGTGGCAACCCGATATAACGGAGATGCACGGCTTATACCTACACGATGCAACAACGTCTTACCTACCAGCCCGGGTCCACACACGCATATGAAACCCGTTGGACTTGCGTTGCCACCGCTCCCTGTTTTGGCCTCTTATAGTCAAACCCAGTATGCGTGTCCCGTCCTCGACTTGGGTCGAGCCCACAAAGATACGTTTTGGGATACTGGTTGAAATGGGCCCCCATTATTTCCCACAAGCATTCCACCTAAGCTTGTCCCATTAGTCCATCCACTTAACCCACTTAGTCATGTTCATTACATGTGTATTTGGTTAAGTCTAATCGTATTTCAAATGCCTCTAAAGGCAACCACTAGATTCCTCATGCCACCCAAGGCACCTACTTAACCCCCATGTCCCACCTTACATGATTATCTGGCTAAGTATTTCTTAATTCATTAAGGCCATAACCTCATAAAGACCTCTCACATTAGACTGACATTTATGGCAGCTCGATTTGCCGGGCGGGTCCGGGCAGTCTTATACCATAAAAGAGTCTAACCTCGTGTCTTTACAACTGTTATGCTTTAGTTTGGGCCTAGGACCTCTCACATTGGGCCGACATTTGTGACTACTGGATTTGCCGGGAGGGTCCGGGCAGGTTTACGTCACAAACAGGTCCAACCTCGTGTCCTAAGCATTGATTATTATTAATAATCCACTTTCCCCAATTTTAATAATTCCCTATTTGAATTATTAATTAATTCCAAATTTAGCAATGTCCATAATTGACTCAATTATGGACATCCATTTAAGGCATGCAAATCATATCAATTGCACCCCAATTTATTAATTTCCTAATATTACTCCTACCCCACGTTTGAACGTTTATTCGCAAAATGTATGCTAGACCCAATTAGTCTAACTCATAGCATAAAAGAAAATATTCACAAAAACAACATATATATGTGACTAAATGAATCCTAACCAGGGGTGAAACTTGCATACATCCAAAATTACAACCTGCATAAGGTTATACATGTCATGGATCTAAGGGTGTCAACTTATTCATAATTCACATAATATGATTTTGATCAAATTTCATAAACTTGTATTGGACATGTGTGAATCAACATCATCAACAATATGGTTTTATATGGGTACACCTAACTCAATAGGCAAATTCCCAAAAATCAAAATTCATTTAGTCATAGATTCAAGTATATGGGTACACCTGACTTAATAGGCAAATTCCCATAATCAAGATCTATTATATAAAAAAACATAAACTTTAAACATGATCCAATTCGCATAAATAATAACATCATGATTTTACAACTTGCATGATTCAACACAACTTAACATGACATCATTATCATATAACATAAGTATTTCAACATATGTGATAATATGAGATCTACAACATATGTAAGATTTACAACATAGCATATCATAATTTGCAACATAGCTTGATATGATTTACAACATAGCATAGCATGATTTACAACATGGCATAACATGATTTATAACATAGCATAGCATGATTAATCACATATGACATAGCATAGGATTATTTACAGCATAATCACTACAACATAACAACATATATATGATAACATAATAACATATAAAGAGATCCACAACATAATTTACAAATACATAACAATTCATATCACTTTCTTGTGATCCATTCATAACTTAATCGAATTATTTTATAATAACATTGTGAGAATCAGCATACTCACAATTCTAAAGAAGAGAAATAGAAAGAGTCTTTGATTTAATTTGTTTGTTGAGTAGATTTAGTTGTAGGCTAGGCTTTCTCCTTCTTCTTTAGTTTGTGACGGCTACGCTGAACTCCATGGCAACGGCATGTCGGTAGCTCTCCAATTTTTCAAGTGATTTAGGGTTAGAGTCTACCCACTTATTTATAGATGTTAGGATGCATTTAGGCCGTTAGATTTACCCTAGAATAGATTAGAGCCATTAGATTTCGTCCAGCCTTCAAAACACAGCCCGAAAACCTAACCAGATGCACCCAGGTCACCTGGGCTCGACCAGGGAGGTCGACACCCAGGTCGACTCTAGTGTCGACCTGGCCCCCCCAGGTCGACTCCCAAGTCGACCCCCAGGTCGACCTGGTCTGGGCGGGAGTTTTCCCGCCTGCCTCCATTTCTGCGTTTTTGAAATCTGTTTTAAAATTTGAATTTTTCGTGAAACTTCTCGAGGCCATATCTCGGTCATACGAACTCCGATTCACAAAATTTCGGACTCTATTTCGCGTATTTTTCCGAGACGAACACAATGGCGCAGCCCGTTTCCCAATATTCTTATATTTGAAATTAATTATTCTTCCGTTTGTGAATATTAGTATTAACTAATTTACGGGGTGTTACATTCTCCCCTCCTTAAAGGATTTCGACCCCGAAATCTTCAAGTCAAGAAGAATGTTTAACCTAACATCCAATCAACCATCTACTCAATCATCAAACACTGGCATCCACTGTCCTTATAGACTTCTAATGCTTTTATGTTTAAATGCATAGTGTGTGTATATGTCCGTATCTAATGCAAAATCAGACGGTCCACTGATTCAGTTGACCTCCTTGATGCAATTCATGATAGTGCCATGCATCCATTATGTATGCAAAAGATCCTAATTGCTTACATACTACTACTATATGCGTGCACATCCATTCAACCGAATGCAGCATCTATATGATGGTACAACCATTATACATCCATTCTACTAAATACATTCATTTATGCAATATGCAATATGTAGTGACTGAGCCGATCTAGTGCCTAAAGTGTGTGTATATATGCATCCACGAGCAACCACTAGCAACCACTTGCATCCATTTTGCATCCATCATACATAACATGTCTCAAACACATGTTTCAACCATAGGATTATCCTAACTAAAGGTCAAAGATACTAATGAGAGGACATACTAAAGATAAGATAAGATAAGCCAAGTGATAAAGGAGAAATTAAAAGACATACCCTCAAAAAGAAAAGGGTACAACGAACGCATCTTCTCTTCTGTCTCCCAAGTAGCGTTGCTCTCATCATCTCCCCATTGCACCTTAACTAGTCTGACCTCTCGATTCCTCAACTTTTTGATCTCCGACCCAAGAATGCATGTAGGAGCTCGTCTAATTGTTGCATCACGCTCTATTTCCACCTCTTTAAGCAAGCTCGGCTCTACCACCTCCGCGGTCTTGTGCAAACACTTCCTCAAATATGATACATGGAATACGTCGTGTACTCCACTAAGTTTCTCAGGCAACTCCACCCTATACGCCATCTTCCCAATCCTGTCTTTTATAGGAAACGGCCCTACAAACCTTGGCGCTAATTTCCCAACGGACCCAAAGCGAACAACATTCCATAACGGAGACACTTTGATAAAAACCATGTCCCCAATGTCAAACTCAAGATCTGTCCTCCTCTTATCAGCATACGATTTCTGCCTATCTTGTGCTGCTTTCATCGTCCTTCGAATCAAATCAATCTTCTCCGAGGTTTCCCTAACCATATCGGGCCCAAGTAGGATTTTATCGGTAGATTCCCACCAACATGTAGGCGAACGGCAAGGCCTTCCATAAAGAGCTTCGAAAGGTGCCATGCCAATACTAAACTGAAAGCTATTATTATTTGCAAATTCTACCAATGGAAGGCGCTCTTCCCATGTACCCCCAAAGTCTAGGATACAAAGCCTTAAAAGATCCTCTAGAATACGATTCACCCTCTCGGTCTGGCCGTTCGTCTGAGGATGATATGCGGTGCTCAAACATAGCTGAGTCTCTACCGCCTCTTGTAAACTCTTCCAAAATTCGCTAGTGAAGATGGGATCACGGTCGCTTACTATACTAGAAGGAATACCGTGTAAACGAACTATCTCTTTAATGTATACAGAAGCCAACCACGGAGCAGTCCTCTTACTTTTCACGGGAATAAAATGGGCGCTCTTAGTAAGTCTATCTACTATAACCCAAATCCCCGTATTACCCTTCCTTGATCTGGGTAATCCTTCCACACAATCCATTGAGACGCTTTCCCATTTCCATAGTGGAACTTCCAATGGGTGAAGCAACCCACCGGGTTTCTTTTGTTCCGCTTTTACTCGTTGGCACACCAAGCATCTAGCGACGTACTCGGCCACATCCTTCTTCATACCGGCCCAAAAGAAAACCCGCTTCATATCTTTGTACATCTTGTCTCCACCGGGATGAATGGTCATCTTTGAGCGATGAGCATCATCAAGAATGGCCTTCCTTAAGTCTTCATCTTGTGGTACACAAAGTCTATTATCCCTTCGTAACCAACCCTTATTGTCTAGGGTATACCTACGAAGATGGCTAGACGACTCCCCTCCTTGGAGTTTTTCTACTATCTCAACCAACTGTGGGTCGTCTTGCTGTGCCTCGCCAACTCGTTCTAGAAGTGTAGGTCTAACCTCCAAGGATGCTAACAAACCAGGTACTAGGTCAACGGAGTGTCTAAAGTTAAACATGGAGATGAATTCTAAGCTTCGTCGTTCAACAAACAACGGACTCAAGGACAACCTTTTCCTACTTAAGGCGTCTGCTACCACGTTACCCTTGCCCGGGGTATATGCTGTTTCAAAATCGTAGGAGGCTAAGAATTCCATCCACCGTTGCTGCCTTAAATTCAAATCCTTCTGAGAGAATAAGTATTTTAATGATTTGTGGTCAGTGAACAGTTCGAATTTCTCACCAAGAAGATAGTGACGCCAAGACTTAAGCACGAAAACAATTGCGGCTAACTCAAGGTCATGCGTAGGGTAATTCTTTTCATGAACCCTCAACTGCCTTCCACCATAGGCTATTACTCTTCCCTCTTGCATGAGGACCGCGCCAAGTCCCGTCCCACAAGCATCAGTATAGACGGTAAACGATTTATTCCCGTCTGGCAGCACTAAGACTGGGGCTGAAGTTAAGGCTCTCTTTAAACGTTGGAACGCATCATCACAATCTTCGTCCCACGTAAAGACCAGGTTCTTCTTCGTTAACCGTGTTAATGGAGCTGATATTTTTGCGAAGTCTTTGATAAACTTCCTATAATAGCCAGCCAACCCCAAGAAACTCCTTACTTCGGTTACATTTTTAGGGACCTTCCAATCTTGGATGGCCACCACCTTTGCGGGATCCACTGCTATCCCTTCCTTGGAAACCACGTGCCCTAAGAACCGTACTTCTTTCCTCCAGAAGTGACACTTAGAAAATTTTGCCTTAAGGTTATGCGCTCGAAGGGTTTCCAACACTTCCCTAAGATGTAGGGCATGCTCTTCTTCATCCTTAGAAAAGACTAAGATGTCATCCACAAAGACTACCACGAATTTGTTAAGGTACTCCCTAAACACCCTACTCATCAAATCAACAAAATATGCGGGGGCGTTTGTCCAACCAAAGGGCATCACTAGCCATTCATAGAATCCGTCAGGAGTCCTAAAAGCAGTCTTATCTATACTATCCTCAGCCACTCTCAGTTGATGAAAGCCAGTGGCTAAGTCCAACTGCGAAAACACTGAGGCGCCAACTAACTGATCAAAGAGATCGTCAATCCTCGGCAGTGGGTGTCGGTTCTTCTTAGTAAGCTTGTTTAGTTCTCTATAGTCCACACAAAGTCTAAGGGACCCATCCGCCTTTGTAGCAAATACTACTGGAGCACCCCACTCCGATATACTACGTCTTATGAACCCCTTCTCAAGCAACTCCTTCACTTGCTTATTGAGTTCCCTCCTTTCACGAGGAGCCATGCGGCGCACTGGCAAAGATACGGGTTTAGCATTATCCACAAGATAAATTCGAAAGTCTATCTCCCGCTTTGGAGGTAAGCCCTTCACCTCCTCAAACACATCCGGATATTCCCGGACCACCTCTACCGATCGCAGATTCTCTACAGACGCGTCAAACGATTCAAGATAACTTAGCATAACGAAATTTATGGGATTACAAAAGATGTCGAGAGCATTACCAAGGCGAGTCACAAGCCTAACTACTCTCCTTTCACAATCAAGAATGGCCCCATTTCTAGATAACCAATCCATTCCTAAAATTAGCCCATAGCCCGTGAAGCCCAATACATAAGCATCACATCTAAATTCAACGCTAAGTATAGAGATTTTCAAATCCAAACATATCATGGTCAAATGAGCCGAGCCCCCAATTGGATTTGAAACAACCAAGGGATCCTCTACTAAACTGGTGTTCAAGTGCAGTAATTCAACTAATGATGCAGAGATCAACGAATGAGATGCGCCAGAATCGAATAAGGTACGGACAGGATGATCAAACAGAAAAACTAAGCTTTCAACAGAAATTGTTCTACCTCTTTCTTGCAGCGGTGGGGCCGCAATAGCCTGAACTTGCCCCCTTGCCTGCCCTGGTGCCATAAGAGCCTGCACCTGTCCTCCCGAGGTAGACCCTGCCCTCTGCCCCTTCTTTGGGCAGTCCTTCACCAAATGTCCCGCATCTCCACAATGAAAACAACCAGTCTTCTTTTTCTTTCTACAATCTTTGCTGAGATGGACAGGCGTCCCACAATTGAAGCATCTCTTCTTTCCTTTGCCATTATTGTTTTTACCACTCTTCTTATTTTGCTGTTGGGGTTTCTTCTGATCCCCCTTCTTTTCAACTGCCTTATCCTCATGCATAAGTGCCATTTCTACTAGCCTTTTAAAGGTGGCTCCCATAGGGATGTGGGTCATAGCCAACCCTTGCAACGGTTCATTCAAGCCTCTAACGAACCTCAAAGCTTTCTTCTCTGGCGTGTTCACCAACTCCAAGCCAAACCTTGCTAACTGATTAAATTTATTGACATATTCCTTCACTGATAAGCTCCCTTGCTTTAATGTCAGGAATTTTTCCATATTTAAATTCTCCTCCGCCCTTGAAAGAAACTTTGCCTCAAACCTTCGTCTGAAATCCGCCCATGAATCAACTGGACGTTCCCCGTTAGTGACCTCCCACCAAAACGAGGCCTCTCCCTTCATTAACCAAGAAGCTAAACGGACTTTCCTCCCATCTTCCACTTCAAAGATATCCAACAATTCCTCAGTCTCCTTAAGCCAGTCTCTGGCCTCCACAAACGTCTCAGTCCCTTGAAAAGTTTTTCCTCCCATAGCCTTAAATTCCTTGCACGTCTTTGCAAAAGTGTCAACACGAGGAGGAGGAGGAGGAATGGGTGCAACTGGGGGTGGAGGAACATCTGCTGGGCCTGCAGTGGTGGCCCTAGCCTCCAAATATCTCCTAAACCACCCTGGAACCGTCACACCTTCTGGGAGATTAAGATCTTCAGCCATGCTGAAACGAAAAAGGAAAGATTCAAAATGGAGAATTCGAAAGATAAAGATAAGGATATGGCTATTTGGGATTATGTTTTTCATAAAAACTCTCTTTAAATAACATGTTTTTGAAAGCACTTCTTCCAAAAATACTTTAGAAAAATATTTTTCTAAAAATTTTATCTGTTCTGGTAACCTTATGCTCTGATACCACGTGTAACACCCCACGTCCATTAATGTCACTCACAAGGGGAATGCATTAACTTCCATGGAGGTTATAAGTGAATATAGAACAGTAAAATTACATCAAGACAGATATAAGATAGTACTTGGAAATTAAAAACTTTATTTCATTGCAGCAGAAGTCAAAACGTGTTTGATTACATCTTAATACCATAAATCAGAGTCTAGTACAATATCCATCTTGATAAAACAAATACATAATCCCATTACATAAATAACCATTAAAGAAGATAACGAGCTGGACTTTACTTCAGCAGTCCTAGCTTTCCAAAAGAGATAAGCAATCCAATCAGGCTCCACTAGAGCTGGGTCCAACCTGAGGACCTGGAGGGAGAAAAATGATGGAAAAGAGGGGGTCAGACATAAAGTCTGGCGAGTATGATAATTCTACAATACTATTATCAAAATAATTGGACTAAGGCATAAGCTGGAAAACAAGGAAATGTCTATGAAAGAGCAGATTAAGGACATAGACAATCGCTAAAGGAAACGTTACCGGCGCTCCTAAATACTAAAGGATAAACACTATACTGCACCACACCAGTCACCCTAAAGATTGATCCCACATAGCTTCACTTAGAAACTTTCTTAATTGCTTTACGTACTCCTAGCTGACTACATAGGTGCCGCCTGCCCCTATCTCCACTAGGTGTACCCCACTTTCTATTTTTCGATTGGCCCCCTACTCGTAGATACCCGTGCTGGCCCCACAGTGGGGTGTATCATTCCCCTAAAGTGGCAACCCGATATAACGGAGATGCACGGCTTATACCTACACGATGCAACAACGTCTTACCTACCAGCCCGGGCCCACACACGCATATGAAACCCGTTGGACTTGCGTTGCCACCGCTTCCTGTTTTGGCCTCTTATAGTCAAACCCAGTATGCGTGTCCCGTCCTCGACTTGGGTCGAGCCCACAAAGATACGTTTTGGGATACTGGTTGAAATGGGCCCCCATTATTTCCCATAAGCATTCCACCTAAGCTTGTCCCATTAGTCCATCCACTTAACCCACTTAGTCATGTTCATTACATGTGTATTTGGTTAAGTCTAATCGTATTTCAAATGCCTCTAAAGGCAACCACTAGATTCCTCATGCCAACCAAGGCACCTACTTAACCCCCATGTCCCACCTTACATGATTATCTGGCTAAGTATTTCTTAATTCATTAAGGCCATAACCTCATAAAGACCTCTCACATTAGGCTGGCATTTATGGCAGCTGGATTTGCCGGGCGGGTCCGGGCAGTCTTATACCATAAAAGAGTCTAACCTCGTGTCTTTACAACTGTTATGCTTTAGTTTGGGCCTAGGACCTCTCACATTGGGCCGACATTTGTGACTACTGGATTTGCCGGGCGGGTCCGGGCAGGTTTACGTCACAAACGGGTCCAACCTCGTGTCCTAAGCATTGATTATTATTAATAATCTACTTTCCCCAATTTTAATAAATCCCTATTTGAATTATTAATTAATTCCAAATTTAGCAATGTCCATAATTGACTCAATTATGGACATCCATTTAAGGCATGCAAAATCATATCAATTGCACCCCAATTTATTAATTTCCTAATATTACCCCTACCCCACGTTTGAACGTTTATTCGCAAAAGGTATGCTAGACCCGATTAGTCTAACTCATAGCATAAAAGAAAATATTCACAACAACAACATATATATGTGACTAAATGAATCCTAACCAGGGGTGAAACTTGCATACATCCAAAATTACAACCTGCATAAGTTTATACATGTCATGGATCTAAGGGTGTCAACTTATTCATAATTCATATAATATGATTTTGATCAAATTTCGTAAACTTGTATTGGACATGTGTGAATCAACATCATCAACAATATGGTTTTATATGGGTACACCGAACTCAATAGGCAAATTCCCAAAAATCAAAATTCATTTAGTCATAGATTCATGTATATGGGTACACCTAACTTAATAGGCAAATTCCCATAATCAAGATCTATTATATAAAAAAACCATAAACTTTAAACATGATCCAATTCGCATAAATAATAACATCATGATTTTACAACTTGCATGATTCAACACAACTTAACATGACATCATTATCATATAACATAAGTATTTCAACATATGTGATAATATGAGATCTACAACATATGTAAGATTTACAACATAGCATATCATAATTTGCAACATAGCTTGATATGATTTACAACATAGCATAGCATGATTTACAACATGGCATAACATGATTTATAACATAGCATAGCATGATTAATCACATATGACATAGCATAGGATTATTTACAACATAATCACTACAACATAACAACATATATATGATAACATAATAGCATAACAAGAGATCCACAACATAATTTACAAATACATAACAATTCATATCACTTTCTTGTGATCCATTCATAACTTAATCGAATTATTTTATAATAACATTGTGAGAATCAGCATACTCACAATTCTAAAGAAGAGAAATAGAAAGAGTCTTTGATTTAATTTGTTTGTTGAGTAGATTTAGTTGTAGGCTAGGCTTTCTCCTTCTTCTTTAGTTTGTGACGGCTACGCTGAACTCCATGGCAACGGCATGTCGGTAGCTCTCCAATTTTTCAAGTGATTTAGGGTTAGAGTCTACCCACTTATTTATAGATGTTAGGATGCATTTAGGCCGTTAGATTTACCCTAGAATAGATTAGAGCCATTAGATTTCGTCCAGCCTTCAAAACACAGCCCGAAAACCTAACCAGATGCACCTAGGTCACCTGGGCTCGACCAGGGAGGTCGACACCCAGGTCGACTCTAGTGTCGACCTGGCCCCCCCCAGGTCGACTCCCAAGTCGACCCCCAGGTCGACCTGGTCTGGGCGGGAGTTTTCCCGCCTGCCTCCATTTCTGCGTTTTTGAAATCTGTTTTAAAATTTGAATTTTTCGTGAAACTTCTCGAGGCCATATCTCGGTCATACGAACTCCGATTCACAAAATTTCGGACTCTATTTCGCGTATTTTTCCGAGACGAACACAATGGCGTAGCCCGTTTCCCAATATTCTTATATTTGAAATTAATTATTCTTCCATTTGTGAATATTAGTATTAACTAATTTACGGGGTGTTACAAGCTCAGAGGTTGTATATCGATGGACATCAGTCGCATGGCATGAATTGCTAGTGTGGCATGCCTAAGTGGCAAATGATCAAGGCTTCTGTTGATAAGCAAAGTCTTGTGGTGATGATCAAAGCACCGCCTGTGTGGCGTAGCTTTGTGTATAATGTGAATTCGCGAGCCTCACACCCCGGTATGAACCAGAAACGAGAAAAAGGACCTCAGGGAGGGCATGCGTTTCCTTCTAGCTAGGAGTTGTGTCGGTGTTTTTACATGGCCTAACATTTTACTTATGTGGATGATGGATTGCGAGGCGCCTCGGTTATATCGGCCGATCCGGGACCGATGGAGTCATTCGTTGGCTCATTGACGCCCCATAGGGCGGGGAAACGCAGTGTTCAGGAATTTTAATCCACATTGGTGGACTGGCCCTGACGATTCTAGGGTCACTCGAGCTCTGATCCTGAGACACGAGCTAGAGCGTCTCGAATTCGGTAAGGACTATCTTTTGCCTTGGTTCAGGACGGAAATCCAATTTCCAAATACGACATCGTGCGGTTTTGATTGTATATATATGGCGACATGATATATGGTACCCATGCCGTCTATGATTGATAGTTATGATTCGAAATTGCTTTTGAAACATATAAACACTAGTAGTAATATCAAATGCTTTTGTTTTCTTCGTATCAAGCATATCTTGGCCATTATAGGGTAAAAACTCTATCCTCCGGTTTGCGTTGCATTGTGTGGTGGGAACTGAGTCTTATAATGGCTTCATTTTTATAAAAAGCATTGCGATGTTTAAAAGAAAGATTTGTTTTTAAAGCACTGGCAATCCAATTGAGTAAACCCATTCCACGAAAGTGGCGTGGTCCTGTGATTAGCCATACTATAAATGTGTTGAGTAGATTTCTCATACCAGTCCCATGACTGACTCGTAGTTTGTTTCACTTTCAAACTCGGGTGCCCCTTTTTCTACACGGGCAGCCTTGTATTCAGGTTTAGCTGGCTCTTTCTGGATAGCTGGAACTGAAGATGGATTCTATTATTTATCTCTTTTTATGCTGTTCAGCTCCTATTGTACATAATATGTTTGTTTCCGCTGTAGACATTTATGTATAGCTGAACTGTATTTGTACTAAGTATGATCCTGTATACTGTGTAACTCTGATTATTACGTTTATCCAGTATATTCTATTGTGCATTATCTGGTGTATTTATTTATTTTTGTTCTGCTTTTATCTGTTTATGTGTTATATTCCAAGGATTGCCCTTGCCACCGTCAGTACGGGGTTTGGGGTCGTCTCAAGAACATAACAACAGAATCAGAGTAACACGAATCTCATAGCGGAACGAATAAAACATAACTTTGAAACACAAATCTGTATTTGAATATTAGAGTACAACGCTTATATCACAGCGGAAATAAACAAAATCTATATAATCCTAAAGCCTCCTGCTCCATCTCTCCAAATATATCTGTAAAAATCCCTACTACTGGACTGCCCGTACAAAATTGGGCACCCAAGAGTTAAGGGAAAACAAAACAAAATAAACTCTGGGTCAGTCATGTGAGTGGTGTGAGTAAACTCCAACCATTTGTTTAACTTTTAAAATCCTTTTAAAAGAAAGAATAATCGTAAGACCCACCCACACATATTTACCTTACGATAACCCAAAACATTCTTTTATAACCCATACTCTTCTGATATTATAATAATGTCTAAATCAAATAAATAGCAATCTAGTCTCATGCTCTACATATTTAATATACAATCAAAAATCGCGGGCTCTTATTGGATAATGAATTCCCAACTACGACAAGGTATGGAACCACCTTCCGATCAGTGTACTCTAGAAGCGATACATTGGAGTTCAACAAGAACATCTTATAACTCAGCCACACATAACCGGCCATTCATTTCGCTTGAATGTTCTGAATATATTGTCACCTTACGGTTGGTATACCAACATAACCGTTCCCAGGAGATACAGAATTGAAAGAAGTAACAAATATAAATATTCTCTAGATGGTGACGATATACCCTAATTGGGTGCGACCCAATTAGCCACACTGCCAGCCCGATTTCTGTCATTTCTCGGTCGATGAGGCTTGAGGTCATAACGTATCATTATACAGATCACATCTTTATTTCCTTTGAATGTCACATCGTCATACACGCCAAATCACAAATTGATTTCTCCAAAAATACCACGGGTGTACAGCTAAGAGAAACGAATTCCTCCGCCACCAAACGTAAATACGTTTGAAGAGATCAATTTATGCGATCTATTAAATATACTCTGTTAGACATTCCTCCATACAGGTTGTCCTGGGACTAGACAATCCGAAGGCACTATTCTGTAAACCCATCTTAGGCAATTTCTACCTAGGATTTTCCAGAACCGCCCTTGCACAAACTCCGTCTTCAATTATCTTCATCATATTTAATTTGCAACGCTAATGCCCATATGGAGTGGTTTTCAGATAATAAATCTAATCCCGGTCTCTCCGTATTGACAATGGAAATGGTCAAAAACTTTGATAGTCGGTTATTTAACTATCAAAGGAAAACATATGTACAAACAACGGTCGTATTTCCAAATGGAAATCTTACCGAGGAAATCATCAATCAACACTGATCCCCTTTAATTTAATTTGTCATTCAATTATCCATTTCCTTATTCCCGTTTCCATATATTCGTAAATTCTTATGTTCTAAGTTTAGAAAATATACGTTATTAATCATAGGAAAACATTTCCATATTTACTCTTATTTCTGTTTTTTCTAATATTAGAAAACATTTCTGATTCTTATTTGGAAAACATTTCCAAAACTCCTTCATTGGATTTAAACATATGTTTAAATAAAACATTGCTATGCCAACTCAAACCATTACACTCATTGACTAAATTCACTTAACCAACCTTCACTATCGAACCTTAACTGTTCCTTAGTTAAAAATGAAGTCAATCAAGTTGGGGTATAACTACCTCTCAGATCTTAACTGAACAACATTTCTAACCTCGAAATAGACAAAGTACCCTTTTAAATCCTTAACAAACTTCCTTATGCAACTCTTGGATTCTATTTACAAATCTACTTCTTTTACAGAAATCATTTGATTATAACAATGGTGTTATAATCCCGTGCTTCCAAAATATAATAACTTAAATATAACTTTTATTTATTAGTTTTGGATAAATAAACAAACAACTAATTTATTAATAAATAAATAAATCTTGATTAAAAACGGAAAGTGAATAGTATTTTCCTGAATTTGATAAAATTGAATTTCAACATATAATTCTCTTTAGAATAATCTCTATTCGATTTAACTCTCTTTCGAATAATCTCTATTCGATAACTCCCTTTCGAATAACCTATATTTGATAATCTGTCTTTCGAATAAACTATATTCAATACTCTCTCTTCTTCGAATAAACTATATTCGATAATCTCTCTTTGAATAACTATATTCGAATAACTAATATGTAATAACCCGGAAATCCGAGCCAATTTAAAATTATTATTTTGGCAATTTTATTGAATTTTGAATATTTAAAATGAATTATTTTAAATGATAACGACGAGAAATTTATTTTGAATGGAATTTGAACGTATATATTTATATAGATTGTCGTTAGAATATAAAAATTTATTTATATATATAAAAGGAATTGAAAATGGCGCGGTAGTTCGATAATTCGATTTCAAATTTCAAATGAATGTACAGGACTCAAAATAAACCGGATTTTAGCGAAACCAAAAATAGTTGAATCTAATTGAGAATATCTTTCCAACGAATCCTAAAAATCGAGATTTCATAGCGGGAATCAAAAGATAGGCCCAGTTGAAAATTCTGAATAGTCGCTATGGAATTCAGGCCCTTAAAAATGGAAATTTTGCAAACGACCTCGGTTTTCGACGAAACCACTTTTGTTGGATCAGCGATGTCAAGTTATTGCTAGGTTTCAAATTTCATAATTTGTCGAATCAACATGTGAGCGTGGCAAAGGAAAATGCGTTTGACCAGTTTTAGTTGATTTTTAATCGACTGGAAAATGACAATTTTTCAAACGGTCTCAGAATTCGATGAAATTAGTTTTGTTAGGACTGTATCGTCAATACGAGGCTAGAAAACATTTTTCTGGAATTTTTCGAGTTATTATGTGGCCCCGGTAAATTGAAATGCGCATTCAAATTCAAAATATAGAGTTATATGTTGATTTTGACGAAAACTGATTGAAACGATCGAATCAGCTTACGATACATATCCCATTGTGTTCGGAATGGGGGTAATTAGCTATGGACGACAGGCGGTGGGTCCCGTTTCGAGGTCGAAATAAAAAGTTACTTTTTGGTGCAAATTAAATATAATATAAATTTTTATAAAACCATTTTATTTCCTCTTCCCCCATCCCCGTTGACTCTCGTTCAAACCGGACTTCGAAAAGAAAAGAAAAAAAACAAAAACGCGATGGAGGGAGCAGCTCGAGCCACCGCCGCCGACGCCGCTGGCGCCTTGGCCTCCTCCCCAGGTGGCGCAGCGACCACCGAGCAACCCCCCCTCTTCTCCTTCTCTTCCTCCTTCCCTTTCTCCTCCCCATCTCCTCCTGCTTCAATCGAATCCGCCGCGCCCTACCTCGCCCTGACTGCCGCCTCTGGCCTCACGCGACCCCCACTCTGCTTCCTTCTCCTACCCCTTGGCCTCCTCCTCCTCTAAACAGAACACCCTCCTTTGATTTTGACCTAGCCTCCACCATGACCCCCATCGAGCAGCACCCCCACCTCCGTACATCAGCAACGAACCCCGGCGCCCCGATGGCCACTGACCTGACCGCGGGAAGCCTTCCACCTTCGACAAAGTGTCGATTTTTGCAAAAACAGTGAGTTTTTAAATTTTATTTTATTCTCAGTTTATTATATAATTGTAGTGTAGAAATAAAAATTCGATTTTTGCATGAATGATAGTGACATAAAAATATAATTGTGATAAGGAAGGTTTAGATTTTAAAACTAGTAAAGGTTGGATTTTTAATTTAATCAAGACGAGGCTTTTAAATTAGAAAAGACCAAATTTTTGAAATAGAAAAGATATGATTTTTTTTATTCATGAAGCAAAATAAAAATATGATTTTTATATTTTAGAAAGAATAAAAATTCGATTTTTAATTTATAGAAGAGATAAAGAAATGATTTTTATAATGAAATAGCGAAAAGATTATATTTTTATTTAAAACAAGTTGTGATTTTTATCTAAAATAAAAAAGGCGAAATCTTTATATAGAGAATAGCGTGATAAAAATATGATCTTCATTATATGAACAGCGGTACAAAAATAGAATTTTTATCTATATAGTAGCGGTATAAAAATAGAATTTTTATCTATATAGTAGCGGTATGAGAATAGAATTTTTATCCATATAGCGTGGATATAAAAATGTGATTTTTATATACGTAGTGGCTACGGACAACGAAAGTGGCAAAGGGCGAGCACAGCGAAGATTTTCTACATATGAAAAGTCGTGGCGTTTGGTTTAGCTAGTCGGTGAGAACTTCTCACTTTTAATTTAATTTTCTAGTTAAAAGTATATATACTAGGATGCAGACGGTGCTTAGTAGCACCCGACACCCGTCGTCCACAGACCATGGACGGCTTGTATGCTTGTTTGTTTGATTTTGAAGTGTAGTTGATTGAGTGATGTGATGTGAAATGAAATAAAATATTTATATAGTTAAAAATATTTTATAGTTGAAAATATAATTTTTAACGTGAATGTGAATAAATAAATATAAACAAATCGGACGATTTGTTTTATATACGCACCTTTGACTGATATTGATTGGGACGATAAATTTTACACATCGCCCAACTACACAAATAAAATATGTGTTTGATTGTTTGAAACCCCACACGGGTATTGGAATGATATATGACATACACTAATCCCAATAATTAGTTGTATGTCAATCGATTGATGGACAGACTGTTATGAGCGTTAAATATTTATATTTGATGCTTGTACAGTGTAGAATGCACTTTGGATGATGGTTGATTATTTGTCATGGTTGATATATACATGCGTTGTACGGAAATCCATAGAAATAAAATCTATGGTAATTGATTGGGCCTCATTCCAGTTTTGAAATAGAATATTTGAAAAGAAATATTTGAAATAGAAATATTTGAAAAGAGAAATATTTGAACAGAAATATTGGAAAAGAAATATTTGAAATAGAATATTTGAAAATAGAAATATATGAAGCCGTGTTGATTAGATTGACGCCATTTTGACGTGAACGATATTTATATCAATTTTATTCATTTTTCAATGAATATTGAATAGATTTGAAATTCGAATTAAATTGAAATGAATTGAAATTCGAATTAAATTGAAATGAATTGAAATTCGAATTAAATTGAAATGAATTGAAATTCGAATTAAATTGAAATGAATTGAAATTTGAATTAAATTGAAATTTGAATTAAATTGAAATCGATTTGAAATGAAATTAAAACGAATTTATATTGAAAATTTCAATTTTGATTTGAATTTGAAAAGGAAGTTGAAATTGTTTTTGAAACGAATTTAAAACAATTTATAAAATTCGTTTTAAAAAGGAAATCGACGAAGTATATATTATATATATATAATATAATGGCCTGAATAGAACGCGCCGCGCCGCGGCAGTTCGCGAATTTCGACTATTGACTTCGAATGGATATTGCGGGAGATCCGACCGTCGGATTCTCCTAAAACCGGAACTGTTGGGTTCGTATCGAAAAGAGCATTCTAAAGAATATTAGAGATTTGAAATCTAACAGTTGGATTTGGAATTATGTCCAAATCAAATTTGGAAAAGGTCGCTGTAAGTGCAGTTCGATGGCCGTTGATGGAAATCGACTGTACAGGCCTTGATAAAATTATTAAAAATGGTAATAATTTGTGTAAAATCATAAGAAATTATTTATGAAGAATTGGGATGAAAAACTCCATATTTGAAAAGATAAAAATAGATTTTTATCGAAATGAACTAGTTTTGAACTAGAATTATAATTCTATTTATTTTTAAATAAATAAATTGAATTTGAAAAGGGTTTTAAAAGTAACCAGAATTTCCAATAATTGAATTGGAATGTATTAGAATCGAAATTGTCTTTGGAATATTCCGATGTTGGATTTCGTGATTATACAGATGTTGTTATGGGAATTTGAAAGATATATATATATATATATATATCGTTATTTCCAATACGATATCTGTTGGTAGTAGAATTTGATATTGAATATAAGCCGATATATTTTCTATTCAGAGCCTTGTATTTAATATCGAATGTGATTTGGGTTTGTCGTGAATGGTGCCTTCATTAACACTGTTCTTAAGCCCAGTTGAGAAAAAAGATTAAATCTTTTTATTTAGATTTAATGAAGTGTACCAATTAAATAATATTTAATTGGAATTGAATTGGTATTGATTTTTGGGTTTATCGTGAATAGTGTTTTAAATAACACTTGTTCTTTAACCCGATAATTTATGGAATGTGATTTTGGCTTGTCGTGAACGGTATCTTCAATAATACTGTTCTTAGACCCAAAGGAGTTAAGAAAATCAGAAACTAACTGGAGATTAGTTAAGTTGAATGGTTTCTGGGGTATTGATCTGATGTTGGTTTCGGCCTTCGGGGTTAATACTTAGGGAATTGCTCACTTGCTAATTTACGGTTAGGGACTGATTGAAATGTGATGTGATTTTGGGGTTTATCATGAACCGTGTTTTAAATTACACTGATTCTTTAACCCAGTCAGAGATTAAAACTAAGTGGAGTTTTAATGAATCTTTAATTAGATTGAAAAGATCGAGAATGGAGTATCACCAGTTTTACTCCAAACGGTAGTTAAATCTTTAATTAGATTTGAACGTGAAATGGTAATTGAATTTACCGATAAAACCGTGGTGTTAGATATGAAGTATGACCAGTTTTACTTCATGGGATAAATAGGTTGGGATTGGGAAATAAAATAAATAATTAGTTCGGTGTGGTGCGCTAATCCCGACTAGTTTGAAGCGATATTCAAAGGAAGATTAAAGAATAAACTTAAAAGAATTTATCTTTGATAAAATTAATGGGAACCTTTCCCTAAGAATGTGAAATTTAGAAACTAACTGTAGGTTGCCTAAGATGAATGGTTTCCTGGGTATTGATTTGATGTTGGTTTCGGCCTTCGGGGTTAATATTTGGGGAATTGTTCTCTTACTAATTTATGGTTAGTGACTGATGAATTGGAATGAGGCGTATGTTGTATTTGTGTAACACTTGTTTATTATATACGCGAGTTATTCAGAAAGACCGGGTTTATCCCATTCTGAATAACTGATTCGGCAATTAGTCGAAGATGAAGACGGTGGTTGAAGACCGGAGGTCTTCACGTCGTTTAGATAATTACTGATGATCTTGATTGGGCCGTACACCCAAGAGGAGGGAATCAGTTGGTGATCGTCCAGACGTACTTGGAGATCGATGGATATGCGGGGTACTAGGTGCCTCCGGTTTCGTTCAGACCCAGAATGGACTTGTAAATGGACTATGTGTCCGACATTGAATATCATTCTTTGTGATTGATGGATATCAGTTGCATGGAGTGGTTTGCCTGTGTGGCATGTTCAGATGCAAATGATCAAGGCTTTTGTTGAAAAGCAAAGTCTTGTGGTTGATGATCAAAGCACGACCTTTGTGGCGTAGCTTTGTGTAGCGTTGATTCACGATCCTCACACCCTGGTTGTGAACCAGAAACAAGAGAAGGACCTCAGGGAGGACATGCGTTTCTTTCTAGCTAGAAGTGGCGTCAGTGGTTTTACACGCCCTGACGAGTTTGACTTATGTGGTTGTTGCAGTTGTGAGGCGTCTCGGATATATCGGTGACTATGTGAAGCCGATGGAGTCATTCGTTGGCTCATTTGCGCCCCAAAGGGCGGGAAAACTTAGTGTTCAGGCATTTTAATCCACATCGGTGGATCGGCCCTGACGATCCAAGGGTCACTCAAGCTCTGATCCTGAGACATGGTAGGCTGGATTGTCTCGAATCAGTAGAGGACTATCTTTTGCCTCGGTTCGCAGATGGAAATCCAATTTCCAATACGTGACTTTGCGGTTTTGATTGTAATCCTATATATGGCGACATAGTGGGATGGGGCCCTCATGCCGCCTATGATTGATATTTATGATTGTATACAAAATCAGAAACTAACTGGAAACGAGCTAAGATGGGTGGTTTCCTGGGTATTAGTCTGATGTTGGTTTCGGCCTTCGGGGTTAATACTTAGGGAATCGTTCTCTTACTAATTTACGGTTGGAGTCTGATTAAGAATTAAAAACATGAAATTTAGCGTATCAATCATTCTTTGGCTATTATAAGGTAAAAACCCTATCCTCCGGCTTGCGTTGCATTGTGTGATGGGACTTGGGTCTTATAATAGCTTCATTTTTCTTTATTTAGCATTGCGCTGTTGTTTTATGCACTGGTATTCTTGGGAGGAAACCCGTTCCGTGTTATACGACATGGTCCCTTGATTTACCTAACTTTAAAATAAAGATTAATAACTGTTTTAGTTCTCACACCAGTCCCATGACTGACCTGGAGTTTATTGTTTTAACCTAAACTCTGGGTGCCCTTATTTTGACACGGGCAACTAGTAGTTTTGGTTTTGCAGATTTATATTCACAGGATCCTGATCTACAGCTGGAACAATATCCGGAAAGCTTTGTATCCGTATGTCTCCTTCAGTTGTGTTTTGTATTATTTTCTGCTGCTATGTAATGTATTGTAATCTCTGATATTTTCTGTATTATATTTATTCATTTATACTCTGTATATTCTTGTATTATGATGGAATTGTTGTAATATACAATGAAATGTTCTTTTGTCTGCGTTCTTTTGTGTGTTGTTCTCAAAGTATCCGCTCTTTCTTTCACGGGGAAGTCACGGGTCCTTACATAATATTTGACTAACTCTAATTCGATTAACTAATATTCGATTAACTCTATTCAAATAACTAATATTCGATTAACTCTAATTCGATTAACTATATTCGAATAACTAATATTCAAATAACTCTATTCGATTAACTAATATTCGATTAACTCTAATTGATTAACTAATATTCGATAACTCTATTTGAATAACAAATATTCGATTAAATCTAATTCGATTAACTCTATTTGATTCACTAATATTCGACTAACTCTATACGAATAACTAATATTCGATTAACTCTAATTTGATTAACTCTATTTGAATAACTAATTTTATTTTAACCCTATTTCCTATCTTATTCAAATTCCCATTTGAATTCCTATTTCAAAACCCAATTTTCCTTATAAATGTTTTAATTTATAAAATATTCATTTTAATCCATTATTCACATCGAATGTGAAAAATATTTCTTTTATATAACCCATTAAGTTGATTTCGTATTTTAAAATAATATCCCATTTCCAAATTCTATTTATACTTTTATTTATAGAATCATTCATGCGAAATCCCCTTTTATTTCTAACACTTAAATCTTATTTATAATTCCCTTTATAAATGCTGAGTTCACATTCTATTTAACATATCAGTGTCAAAACCGATTTCTACTTCTCTATATAAGTTCAAACTTATATATTCCATTTATCAAATGAAAAATATTTTATCTAATTTATAAAAACATTATTTATAAATTAGTCTTCTCAATTTATCTGTGAAAATAAATTCTATTTAAAATCTACTTTAAATTAATCTTTTCCATTTATCTGTTAAAAATAGATTTCCATTTAATATTTATTTTCCATATATTTCCTTTTATAAAATTCTATTCATTTTATAAATATTTCCTTTTACATATAATTCTATTTATTTTCCAAATAAATATTTCTTTTATCTTTTATAAAATCCTTGGATGTTATAAATATTTTCTTTTATAAAATCCTTTGATGTTATAAATATTTTCTTTTATAAAATCCTTTGATCTTAGAAATATTTTCTTTTATATATGCACTTTGAAAATTACCTTTTTACATTCTTATGGTATTTAAAATACCAAATAATAAGGATCAATACTATTCAAACACATATAATCATTAACAGATTATATATCACATCACAATATATGAAAAATCGTAACATAAATGTTGAGGAATCCTGTTGGATCCCTCCCACCTGTTTCCCTGCAACCACAGATGTTAAACAATATAACTAACATCAATTTCATTCCAATATGAAATATTCTAATAAATAGAATCAATATATAATTAACGATTTATATATATCGTTATCTATAATTTCAACCAATAAATTTGCAGTTCATCCAAACAAACAACACACATCAATCCATCATCATTTATCAATTCTAAAAATACGTTATAAAAATATTACTGGGTAGAGTTAGTGAGATTTACTCACATTGGGCGTTCATCATTAAATAATGATAACTGTCGGTTGATTTAGACAAACAATTTATTTTGCTATAAATTGTAATGCGCTCCAATTCACTCCCAGTCAGTTCCTTTGTGTAGCGGTCGTCCATACGATCCCAACAGATCCTGATTTGTCAGATTATGATATTGTATGATAAAGTTATGATATTACGAAGTTAATATACATTTAAATTACATAAAAAATTGGAATTTAAATCCCTAATGGGCCTAACCCTCTTTAAAAACTTCGGTCCACATTCTTTCACCCTGACCGCTACCTACAGTACTCCTCCCTCTTCATCCTTCCGCAAATACACGCACCCATTACCCAAACTTTCGATCTCAGTTGCTCCCTCCACAATCCCTTAAAATTAAAACTAAAACACCATTCAGCTTAGCACCAAAATCTCTACAAACCCATACCATCTTTGCTCAACTCGACATCACTTTCTCCAACGCGTCGACCAGCTTCGAAAGCCACTAATAGTACAAGGTGCGAACCAAATTCATACGGAACCCATCCAAATTTTGTTATTTGATGCAATCCTCCTCCAGGATCATGAAATCAACCTCGGAATCATCACTCGCAGCCTTTATCTCTAGAACTCGAGAACCCTAGTTTATGCTGTTGAATTTCGTTCCTCGCAGAATGGCATCGCAGCCTTCCAATTGGGTACATAATCGAAGAGAAATACACAAGGAATCCATATAGACTGGTTTCATGATTTGTATAATTTTATTTTGGTTTCCATCGATTTTTGAAAGTGGCGAATTGGTTTTAGGAGGAATAACCAGCGGCGGATTTTACATTGACTGGGTAATAAAAGTCTGAGGGTTTTAGGGTTATGATGGTGTATTTATAGAATACATTTGGCTTGTATTAGAAGCTTCGTTAATTTTTTATCAATTTATATCATTATCACTTCTTGTATTTTCCTTCTAAAAATTCATACGGTCACATACGATACCCAAATTTGACGAAAATGGACATATTACTACATTTTGACATTACAGACCCAACAAAACTTGTTTCGTCGAATTCTGACTTTGTTTGTTTACACAACGTATTTTTAAAGTCGAATTATTGACTGTTATTCACATTAAAATCATGTATGGCTACACACTGACTCAAAAAATCACGAAAATTGAAATCTAGCAATAATTTAATATTCTAGTCCAACAAAATTAGTTTTTTCGAAAATGGAGCTCATTTGCAAAAGTGGCTATTTTTAAAGCTCTAAATAAACCCATTTAAATATTAATATATTTCAAAACGATTAAATTTAATGTTAATAAATTAATATTATCGTATATATTCACATAGAATATTATCCAGCTCCAAAATGAACATATCGGGATTTGTAACCCGATATTTCAAGTCCTGGTTATGTCAATATTCAATTTTTATATAAAAATCCATTTATTGTATAAATAAATCATTATAAATTATAAAAGAATTCCATAGCGACTTTGCGAAAATTGATTTGGACATAACTCACAATCTACACGAAGAAATCTCAAATTTTCTCTTTCATTAGAAAAATATACTTCATCAGCTCCGAACGTTTCTTGTTTCACAGAAATCCGACTTAAAACAGATTATGTATATTCGTTTAAATTTCGAATCGCCAAATTACGAACTACCGCGACATTTCGAGCTCGATTATAATTATACGTTCAACTGTCGTTTATATAATTTCATTAATATAATTCAACTCTAAACTGAATTATATATTATAAATGATCCAATTCACACAATATTGTGAATTCCACTATATCCGACTATTTCGGAAATTAAATATATTATTCTATTATTTATATTAATTAAATATTTAATGCTATTTAATTTTGGACATTTTAAATTACCAAACCATCATTTAAATAATTAAATAAATTATCTATTATCCGTTAAAAATACGGGTCGTTACACCTAGTCCTAATGTATAATTCTCTTTTTATAATTCTATAAATTTCCTAAATATTATTTTACTCTGTATACTCATTTATTTACCTCTTATTACCTTCATTCAGTATTTATACCAAAACGGCCTTTTAAAAATTCCATATAACTGTTAATAATTTCTATACAGAAGTTCTTATTTAATTTCCCATATAATTCTTTTTATAAAATCCATTGATTTTATATAAATATTTTATTTTCAATATACACTTTGGAAATTTCCTTTTTACATTCCAGTATTTCTTATGGTATTAAAAATACCAAATAACAGGACTAGTGTCATCATAATAAATCACAGATTATATATCACATCATATATCACAATATATGAAAACAAACAATATTATAAATATTGAGGAATCCTGTAACGACCCCATACCCCCGTTCCACGATGGCAAGGGTAATCTTTGGAATATAACACATAAACAAATAACAGCAGAAAAGAAATAAATAAATACACCTGATAATTTACAACAGAATACACTGGATAAACATAATCACCAGAGTTACACAGTATATAAGATCATACTTAGTACAAAATACAGTTCAACTTTACATAAAATGTCTACAGCGGAATCTAAACATAATATGTATAACAGGAGCTGAACAACATAAAAAGAAAGAAATGATAGAATCCTTCTTCAGCTCCATAGCTATCCAGAAAGAGCCTGCTAAAACCTGAATACAAGGCTGCCCATGTAGAAAATAGGGCACCCGAGTTTGCAAGTGAAACAAACTACGAGTCAGTCATGGGACTGGTATGAGAAATCTACTTAACTTATTTTATAATAAGGCCAATCACAGGACCACACCGCTAATGCGGAACGGGTTTACTCCATTGGACTGCCAGTGCTAAAAACAAGTAAATCATTTAAATATCGCAATGCTTTTTACAAAAATGAAGCCATTATAAGACTCAGTTCCCATCACACAATGCAACACAAACTGGATCTTATTTCGCTGAATATAGATAACATATGAACGAGATATTAAGTTAACAAGTTTGTATATGTTATTAAATCATAATTAAACTAAATTATTGTAATCGGGCCTCACCCCCATTTCATAACTGGCCCATCTCCCTTTTAATTCAATTCCAGCCCACGTGAATTTTTCTCCCAGTAGACAAAACCGATCCTCTTCAATAACCTTCTTCCTTTGTCTACAGTATTCACGCACCAAAAACAATGGCCATTTCGGCATCGTAAACTCCGCATTGCTCCACTTGCAGTTAACTAAAAATCGCAGAAAAATTACCAACATACTCCTATTGAAAATCTCCTTCACCTCATCCCCTTTTCTCAACACTCGCTTGCGCCATGTAAATCCGTCTTTTAAACCATTTGTCGGCATGATACTGTCCACCGCGGAACGAGTTTAAAACAAAATTGGCAAAAATTTCCTCAAACAATGTTAAAGGACACCGCAAACACCGATACCCACTTTAATACACGATTCAACACTTTAATTTCCCAATAATTTAAACCCTAGCTGGCGTCGTCCACAACTCAAAGAAAAACAACAAACCAAATGTTTTGCAGATCCAACAGAATGTAGATAGATGTGAAGATACACCCTTGATGAGTTCAAAAATGATATCGCTTTTATGAACTAAAGCTTTACTATTCCAAGAGCACCAAACCTGAATAAACCACATACGATATAATACTGGAGCAGAAAAAAGGATACTTCGAACTCACCAAATCACGTATGAGGTTGAAGAGAA
The DNA here is from genome assembly GCA_030737875.1 of Allium sativum. NCBI lineage: Eukaryota > Viridiplantae > Streptophyta > Magnoliopsida > Asparagales > Amaryllidaceae > Allium > Allium sativum. The sequence continues at coordinate 91,510,999 of CM060920.1, forward strand.
GCACCTTGGGAATTCAAATATATAAGTTATAAGATTTTTAGAGAAGAAATGGCTTAAATATGAATTTGCTAAGATTATATAACTCACGACTAGGTTTTATAGTGGTGGGCTGATGCTTTTGACCATGGAAATAAATTGGCTTAGTGTTATAGGACTTATAAGATTATTTATAGGGTGATTTTATATTATAATATTTGATTTTAATATTGATATTTATTGAACCGCCTTCGTTAAGCGTTTTAAAACTCCTATGATCACATAACATATCCAAATTCAACGAAAACGGACATACAACTACAGTTTGACTTTACAGACCCAACGAAACTTGTTTTGTCGAATTCCGAGTCCGTTTGCTCACACAACATATTTTTAAAGTCACATTATCGACTGTTTTTCACATTAAAATCCCGTGCGGTCACATACTAACTCCAAAAATCACGAAAATTGAAATCTAACAATAATTTAATATTCCAGATCCAACAAAACTAGTTTTGTAACACCCCACCTCCACCAGGGTGGCTCTTGCAAGCACTCTGACTTTGGAGGGGCGTTTGAATCAGGTAAACATGCATAATGATATATCAAGGCAGAATAAGAACATATGTATATATGTAAACAGAGTAAATAACATAGATAAAACAGCGGAAGATTTCAAAACATTTCAAAACAAGTCTGGTACAACATAGCTTTCCAAATAAACAAGTCTAGATAAAACAACATCAACTGAAAAACTGAAATAAATAAGTGCTATCCCCAATTAAGTGGTAACCATAGCTAGCTTCATGTCGAAACCGTACATGAGCTGAAATCCCACAAGCAAGCAATCTGAAATCCAAGCTAAGCTCCAGTATTCCCTCCCTGAGAACCTGGGGGGGGGGGGGAACGGAAGAAAAGAGGCGAAAGAAAACAGGTCAGTCAAAAAGACTGAGTAAGCCCTACTACAATCAATGTAAACTGATAAAGTTAACTGGCATGAGCAGCAGGGATGAACCTAAGGATAACAATATACTAGCATGATGATTAACTAACAAGGTAGATAAAGGTGTCATCGCATAATCAGGATTAAGGTTTTGCACCACAGGTGTACTAGCAAACTAACATGACTTGAATAAACAAGTATTGATCCCTTAGCCCAAGCTTTGGCCCAATAACATGAAATGACCCTAATACAAGGTCCAACCAAACGGTCTAGTCGATCGGCTCCCTAAGCCTAACTCGTCACGTGTTGGTGTCAATACGGCCCAATCATAATTGTAGTCGAACTGTGCCGGGTCCACCCTTCGGCTGTATCAAGCCCTAGGGTGTCAACCCCTGGACACCATGAACATGAGTGCACAGTCCCGATCTACTGGTACCCGTGCATGTTTTCTCCGGCTACGGACTATGTGCACGACCAGAGTCCGCCCGGAACTACACCGGCGTACCCTCTGCCGTCGCTTTTGGTCACTTACCTCCAGTCCAGTAATCGTGCCCCCACCCTAGCCTAGTCCCTAGGGTCATGATGATACTAACTTGGGATTACTGCTGGAGTGGGCCCCCATTGCTAGGATTTTTCTAGTGGGTTAAGTACGGTTTAACCCTCTTGCTAATCCTGGATTAACTTGGTTAAGTGTAACGATGAGTTCACGACTTAACCCCGATTAATCTACCAAGCCCAAATTGGTTAAGTATTAAGTGGACCATGACTTAACCCTAATCACGAGGCATTAATTAATTTATTGCGCCTTAACCTCTCACATTAGACCTTGTTGTGGTTACTAGTTAAGCCGGGCGGGTCCGGGTAGCTTTACACCACAACTTGGTCTAACCTCGGGTTCAAGGTACAACATGACCAACTTCTCACATTGGGTCCTATTGTTTGTAGCAACTAGTTAAGCCGGTCGGTTCCGGGTAGGTTTACGCTACAAACTCAACCCAACCTCGAGTTGGCCACACTTATCTTTTCTAAGTGTCATGTCCATCATGTTTCCAAAACATGTTACAAGTTTTCAAGCAATTGGGTAGACCTAACTTAATAGGTAAATTCCCAATGGGTAGACCTAACTTAATAGGTAAATTCCCAAGCTTATGTTTTATGTCTTTTAAGTTTACCCAACCCCAAACGCAATCCCATCGCTTACATATCGCAATAGCGCATAAAGGATAGAAAGAGGGAACTTGGCATAATCATGACATAAAGGTATTGAAGCCACAAGCTTAACATGGTGGCATATGAAATGTTCATATGTTCATACACTTGCATATTACATTTTTAGGCCTCAAAAGCATGCATAAAACCAAACTTAGCATATTGGTGATACATGGTGCTAAATGACATGTAGAGATGGCCATAAGTTCGCATTTAGCCTCACATGCAAGTTATCATAAGAGATATGACAACTTACATGTTGCTAAAATGCAACCTTTGGCATAAAGCTTAAAGCTTTATGTTCATAAACCCAAAATAAGCTTGCATAACATGATAGCATGAACAAAATGTTCAACCCAAACTTGCATAACATAACTTGGCATACTTGCATATAAACTTGCATATCACAACATGATAAACTTGCATATAAACTTGCATATCACAACATGATAAACTTGCATATAAACTTGCATATCATACATTTAACTTTAGAGTTTAAGTATGAAAGTAGAATAGGGCTTACAATGCTTAAGAAGTCACAAAAATATGACAAAGCCCTTATGAAATCAATTAAACCCAAAATGCAAGCAAAACCCTTGAGCCAAAATGATCAAGACTCTTTCTTTATGATGCAAATATATAAACTTGACTTGAATGCAAGCTAATGATGCTCATACAAGTTTGAAAACACTTGTATGCATGGAAAATCACTTAGGAATTTATTTAGGAATTTTATGAAGAGAGTGGAGGCCATGAGAGGATTGATTTTGCCATAGTTTAGTTGTATGAATGAATAATGATGATTTAGGGTAGGTTAGGGTCTTATTTATAGATTAGGCAAGTGTTTTAGGCCATAGGATTAAACCTAGATTCAATCCAAGCCATCAAAGCATGTCTTGGGGAAGAAGTCAAGTGTAGGAACCATCTAGGGCCTTTAGATTAAAGATGAACCATGAGAACCATCCAAATGCAAAATCTGCATTTGAGCGAATCGGCCCACGGGTTGACAGCCAAACACCCTGGATTAACCCCTAGTCGACCCAGCGAGCTCGGGTCGACCTCAAAAATCGGCCGGTTCGGTTATTCCCCTCTCCCAATTCGCTGTTTTGAACATTTTTGCATATTTATTTATTTAATTTTCAATTATATATATATATATATATATATATATATATATATCAATATATATATATTTCTCTGCGCAACCCATTTCACTTAATTAAGTATACTTTAATTTGGGAATTTTTCGTGAAACTTCGCGAGGCCATATCTTGGTCATACGGACTCCGATTTTCGAAAACTCGGACTCTATTTCGCGTATTTTTCCGAGACGAACGCAATGGCATAGCCCGTTTCCCTTGATTCAGATTTTACAGTTTAATTCTGCCTCCATTTATGTTATAACATGTTATTCAAAAATACGGGTTGTTACATTCTTCCCTCCTTAAAGGATTTCGTCCCCGAAATCTCCAAGTTAGGAAGAACGTATCCTACCATCCATCATCCATCTACTCAAAACATCATCCACGAGCAATCATTGTCCTTAAAAGGTTCTAAATGCTGTATGATCATATGCAAAGGTGTGTGTATATGTACTTATCTAATGCGAAAATCAGGAGATTACTGATTCAGTAAACCCCCTTAATGCAAAATATGTTAGTGAAATGAGTCCATATGTATGCAAATTCCTAACATAATTTATAATCTCTACATGAGTGCACATAACATTCATCCATATGCAACATCCACGTGATAGCATAACAAGTTTTCATCCATGAATAAGCATAAACACTCATGCATATGCGGTATGAAAGTGTGTGAGCCGATCTTAGTGCCTAACGTGTATTATGCATCCACGAGTATCCACTTGCAACCACTTGCAACCATCAAGCATAACATGTTTCAAACACATGTTTCATCCAAAGGGTTTCTACCTAAGGTTCTCATGACAAGATTAACACGATAAACTAGATAAACATGGATAGCAAAGAGAAAGATATGCTAACAAAGAAAAGAGATTGAGAGTGTACCCTAAAAAAGGAATGGATAAAGCCCACGCATCTTCTCCTCGGTTTCCCAAGTTGCGTCTTCTTCGGCTTCACCCCATTGAACCTTCACCAATTTGAACTCTCGATTCCTTAGCTTCTTGGTCTCCGTCCCCAAGATACGAATCGGAGCTCTCCTCAAGGTAGCCTCTTTCTCCACTTCTACATCTTTTAGAACACTTGGCTCAACAACCTCTGCTGATTCATGTAAACACTTCCGGAGATGCGAGACATGAAAAACATCGTGTACTCCAGCAAGCTTCTTGGGCAACTTCACTCTATAAGCCATCTGCCCGATCATCTCTATAATAGGGAATGGTCCAACAAACCTCGGTGCCAACTTCCCAACAGCTCCAAATCGGACCACATTCCGCAAAGGAGAAACCTTCACGAAAACCATATCCCCAACATCAAACTCCAAATCTGTTCTTCGCTTATCAGCATAGGATTTCTGTCGGTCTTGGGCCGCTTTCATCCGTCTCCGAATCAACTCGATCTTCTCGGATGTATCTCTGATCATATCAGGCCCAAGTATAAGCTCATCTGTAGTCTCCCACCAACATGTAGGCGACTTGCACGGCCTCCCATATAAAGCTTCAAATGGTGCCATCCCTATGCTTGCCTGATAACTGTTATTATATGCAAACTCAACAAGAGGAAGATGGTCTTCCCAAGTACCACCAAAATCCAGAATACAAAGCCTCAACAGATCCTCGAGTACCCTATTCACCCTTTCGGTTTGACCGTCCGTCTGTGGGTGATAAGCCGTACTTAGATTCAACCTCGTGCCCACAGCTTCTTGCAAGCTATTCCAGAATTGACTTGTAAAGATTGGGTCATGGTCACTGACTATACTAGAAGGGACTCCATGTAGTCTCACAATCTCACGAAGATATACAGACGCTAGCCAAGATGCGGTCCTCTTGCTCTTCACCGGAATGAAATGAGCACTCTTCGTAAGTCTATCCACAATAACCCAAATGCTCGTATTCCCTTTCCTTGACCTTGGTAGCCCATCGATAAAATCCATGGAAATACTCTCCCACTTCCATAGTGGAACGTCTAGAGGATGCAATAGCCCACCGGGCTTCTTCGACTCGGCCTTAACTTGCTGGCAAATGATACATCTAGAGACAAATTCTGCCACATCCTTCTTCATCCCAGGCCAAAAGAAAATGCGCTTCATATCTGTATACATCTTATCTCCGCCCGGATGTATAGTCAACTTAGAGCGATGCGCTTCCTCAAGAACTCTTCTTACTAGATCTTCTACCATTGGAACACATAACCTTCCGTCTCTCCTCAGCCAACCCTTGTCATCAATAGAATATCGAGCGAGATGACTAGACGTCTCTCCTCGAATTAGCTTATCCATAATCTCAACTATCTGAGGGTCTTCTCTCTGCGAAGCCCCAACTTGATCAAGAAGGGTAGGTCTGAGTTCCAGAGATGCTAAAGAACCGGTCATCGACTCAATCGCCAAAGAGAAATCAAAGGTTGCCACATACTCTAAATTCTTCATCTCAACGAATAGAGGACTTAGGGTCAACCTTCTTCTACTCAATGCATCTGCTACCACATTCCCCTTTCCAGGGGTATAAGCTATCTCAAAATCGTAGGACGCCAAGAATTCCATCCATCTTTGTTGCCTCAGATTTAGATCCTTCTGAGAAAAGAGATACTTCAATGACTTGTGATCGGTATAAAGCTCAAATCTTTCTCCCAGAAGATAATGGCACCAAGCCTTGAGTGCATATACTATTGCTGCCAACTCTAAGTCATGAGTGGGATAATTCTTCTCATGCACTTTGAGTTGTCTACCGCCAAAGCATATCACTCTTCCTTCTTGCATAAGAACAGCTCCTAACCCCGTGCCACATGCATCGGTGTATACGGTAAATAACTTCCCTCCATCGGGCAAAGCTAGAACAGGTGCTGATGTGAGGGCTCTCTTGAGCTTCTGAAAAGCAAGCTCGCATTCTATGCTCCAAGCAAAAACTAAATTCTTCTTCGTCAATTTAGTGAGAGGAGTGGATATCTTTGCGAAGTCCTTGATGAACTTCCGGTAGAAACCCGCAAGACCTAGAAAACTTCTCACTTCGGTTGCATTCCTTGGAGTCTTCCAATCCTGAACTGCCACTACCTTAGCGGGATCCACCGCTAAGCCTTGCTTAGATACTATATGCCCAAGGAATCTAACTTCCCTTCTCCAAAAGTGACACTTGGAGAACTTGGCCTTCAACTGATGCGCTCTAAGCGTATCCATCACCTCCATGAGATGCCTTGCGTGCTCTTCCTCATCCTTAGAGAAGATCAGAATATCATCTACGAAGACCACGACAAACTTGTTCAAGAACTCCCTGAACACCCTACTCATCAAGTCCACGAAATATGCGGGTGCATTAGTCAAGCCGAACGGCATGACAAGCCATTCGAAGAATCCATCTGGAGTTCTGAACGCAGTCTTGTCTATACTATCTTCAGCTACCCTGAGCTGATGGAACCCCGTAGCAAGATCAAGCTGAGAGAAAACAGAAGCACCGACAAGCTGGTCAAAGAGATCATCAATCCTCGGTAACGGGTGTCTGTTCTTCTTAGTCAGCTTATTCAACTCTCGATAGTCAACGCAAAGTCGGAGAGAACCATCCGCCTTGGTAGCAAATACCACAGGCGCTCCCCATTCAGATATACTTCGTCTAATGAAGTTCTTCTCAAGTAACTCTTTCACTTGCTTACTTAGCTCCCGCCTTTCACGCGGAGCCATGTGCCGAACGGGCAAAGAAACAGGCTTTGCATTATCCACCAGATAAATGCGGAAATCAATCTCTCGCTTAGGGGGCAACCCCCTAACTTCATCGAAAACATCCGGATACTCTCGAACCACTCTCACAGACTGAAGAGTTTCCATTGATGAGTCGAGTGATTCCAGATAGCACAACATGACGGGACCTCTCGGATCACAAGAAATCTCTAGGGTGTTTCCGAGGCGAGTCACGAGCCTCACAACCCTATGCTCACAATTAAGAATGGCTCCATATCTGGACAGCCAATCCATGCCCAATATCAATCCGTATCCCCTAAAACCAAGAACATAAGCACTGCACAAGAACTCTACACTCAGTATAGAGATCCTCAAATCCCCACATATCATAGACAAATGGGCGAAACCCCCAATAGGATTTGAGACACAGACGGGATCATCTACCAAGCTTGTACTAAGGTGCAAACTATCAACAAGATCAGATGAGATAAAGCTATGCGATGCACCAGAATCAAACAAGGTACGAACTGGAAAATCAGAAATATATACAAGGCTCTCAACAGAAATACTACCTCGATCGGGAACTGGAGCGACATTGAGAGCATGAACTTGCCCTCTTGAAGGTCCAGCACGCTGAGTCTGACCCTGGCCTTGCCCTTGCTTCCTCGGGCAATCCTTACTGAAATGTCCAGTCTCACCGCAGAAAAAGCATTCACCATTCTTCCTTTTCCTCTTCTTACAATCCTTAATAAGATGCCCAACTGAACCGCAATAATGGCACTTCCCCTTGTTGTTCTTGCCCTTGTTGTTATTGCCCTTGTTGTTGTTCCCCTTGTTGCCTTGACTCTTGTTCTTGTTCTGATTGCCTTGACTGCTCTGACCACTTGGATTACCCTGATTTCCTTTTCCCTGGGAATCAGTCTTCTTGGCTTGAGTATCATTCATCTTGGTTTCTTTCTTGAAATCTCCCTGAAGTAACGCCATATCAACCAAACTCTCAAACGTGGCCCCATGGGGAATATGTGACATAGCCAATCCCTGCAACGGCTCATTCAATCCTCTAGCAAAACGAAGAGCCTTCTTCTAAGGAGTATTCACCATATCCAAGCCAAAACGAGCTAACTGATTGAACTTGTTCACATATTCTTTGACAGACATATCTCCTTGTTTCAAAGTTATGAACCTCTCCATTTGCAGATTCTCCTCAGCAGAAGATAGAAACTTAAGCATGAACCTTGCCCTAAAATCGGCCCAAGTCTCAACAGGCCTAGTACCATTGGTGACTTCCCACCAATACGCGGCTTCATCCTTCATAAGCCAAACCGCCAACAAGAGCTTCCTCTGATCGTCTAACCCAAAGATAGCAAACAAATCCTCGATCTCTTTCAACCAATTTCTGGCCTCTACAAAAGTCTCAGTGCCTTGAAAGTTCTTGCCACCCATTGCTTTGAAATCTTTGCAAGTCTTTGCGAAGTCCACTTGAGGATGCTGAGGGGGAGGAGGAAGAGGAACCTCAGCGACAGAAGGAGGAGGAACATTAACCACCGGAGGAGGAGGAGGAGGAACATTAACTACCGGAGGAGGAGGAGGAGGAACATCTGCGGGGCCGGCTTCGGTCGCCCTAGCCTCCAAAAGTCTCCTATACAAAACAGGTACGTGTACTCCCTCCGGAATAGCAAAGTTATCGGCCATACTGAAAACGAAGAAAAAGACAGATTCAGAATGGAGAAAAACGAAGGAATTTTTGCTAATGGCTTTTTGGGGAATAGCCTTTAAAATAAACTAGACTTTTCTTTGGAAAATACTTTATACTTGGTTTTGAAAATAGTTTTCCAAAGGTTTTCAAAAAGCCTTTTTGTTCCTTCTCGTACCATATGCTCTGATACCAAATGTAACACACCACCTCCACCAGGGTGGCTCTTGCAAGCACTCTGACTTTGGAGGGGCGTTTGAATCAGGTAAACATGCATAATGATATATCAAGGCAGAACAAGAACATATGTATATATGTAAACAGAGTAAATAACATAGATAAAACAACGGAAGATTTCAAAACATTTCAAAACAAGTCTGGTACAACATAGCTTTCCAAATAAACAAGTCTAGATAAAACAACATCAACTGAAAAACTGAAATAAATAAGTGCTATCCCCAATTAAGTGGTAACCATAGCTAGCTTCATGTCGAAACCGTACATGAGCTGAAATCCCACAAGCAAGCAATCCGAAATCCAAGCTAAGCTCCAGTATTCCCTCCCTGAGAACCTGGGGGGGGGGGGAAACGGAAGAAAAGAGGCGAAAGAAAACAGGTCAGTCAAAAAGACTGAGTAAGCCCTACTACAATCAATGTAAACTGATAAAGTTAACTGGCATGAGCAGCAGGGATGAACATAAGGATAACAATATACTAGCATGATGATTAACTAACAAGGTAGATAAAGGTGTCATCGCATAATCAGGATTAAGGTTTTGCACCACAGGTGTACTAGCAAACTAACATGACTTGAATAAACAAGTATTGATCCCTTAGCCCAAGCTTTGGCCCAATAACATGAAATGACCCTAATACAAGGTCCAACCAAACGGTCTAGTCGATCGGCTCCCTAAGCCTAACTCGTCACGTGTTGGTGTTAATACGGCCCAATCATAATTGTAGTCGAACTGTGCCGGGTCCACCCTTCGGCTGTATCAAGCCCTAGGGTGTCAACCCCTGGACACCATGAACATGAGTGCACAGTCCCGATCTACTGGTACCCGTGCATGTTTTCTCCGGCTACGGACTATGTGCACGACCAGAGTCCGCCCGGAACTACACCGGCGTACCCTCTGCCGTCGCTTTTGGTCACTTACCTCCAGTCCAGTAATCGTGCCCCCACCCTAGCCTAGTCCCTAGGGTCATGATGATACTAACTTGGGATTACTGCTGGAGTGGGCCCCCATTGCTAGTATTTTTCTAGTGGGTTAAGTACGGTTTAACCCTCTTGCTAATCGTGGACTAACTTGGTTAAGTGTAACGATGAGTTCACGACTTAACCCCGATTAATCTACCAAGCCCAAATTGGTTAAGTATTAAGTGGACCATGACTTAACCCTAATCACGAGGCATTAATTAATTTAATGCGCCTTAACCTCTCACATTAGACCTTGTTGTGGTTACTAGTTAAGCCGGGCGGGTCCGGGTAGCTTTACACCACAACTTGGTCTAACCTCGGGTTCAAGGTACAACATGACCAACTTCTCACATTGGGTCCTATTGTTTGTAGCAACTAGTTAAGCCGGTCGGTTCCGGGTAGGTTTACGCTACAAACTCAACCCAACCTCGAGTTGGCCACACTTATCTTTTCTAAGTGTCATGTCCATCATGTTTCCAAAACATGTTACAAGTTTTCAAGCAATTGGGTAGACCTAACTTAATAGGTAAATTCCCAATGGGTAGACCTAACTTAATAGGTAAATTCCCAAGCTTATGTTTTATGTCTTTTAAGTTTACCCAACCCCAAACGCAATCCCATCGCTTACATATCGCAATAGCGCATAAAGGATAGAAAGAGGGAACTTGGCATAATCATGACATAAAGGTATTGAAGCCACAAGCTTAACATGGTGGCATATGAAATGTTCATATGTTCATACACTTGCATATTACATTTTTAGGCCTCAAAAGCATGCATAAAACCAAACTTAGCATATTGGTGATACATGGTGCTAAATGACATGTAGAGATGGCCATAAGTTCGCATTTAGCCTACATGCAAGTTATCATAAGAGATATGATAACTTACATGTTGCTAAAATGCAACCTTTGGCATAAAACTTAAAGCTTTATGTTCATAAACCCAAAATAAGCTTGCATAACATGATAGCATGAACAAAATGTTCAACCCAAACTTGCATAACATAACTTGGCATACTTGCATATAAACTTGCATATCACAACATGATAAACTTGCATATAAACTTGCATATCACAACATGATAAACTTGCATATAAACTTGCATATCACAACATGATAAACTTGCATATAAACTTGCATATCATACATTTAACTTTAGAGTTTAAGTATGAAAGTAGAATAGGGCTTACAATGCTTAAGAAGTCACAAAAATATGACAAAGCCCTTATGAAATCAATTAAACCCAAAATGCAAGCAAAACCCTTGAGCCAAAATGATCAAGACTCTTTCTTTATGATGCAAATATATAAACTTGACTTGAATGCAAGCTAATGATGCTCATACAAGTTTGAAAACACTTGTATGCATGGAAAATCACTTAGGAATTTATTTAGGAATTTTATGAAGAGAGTGGAGGCCATGAGAGGATTGATTTTGCCATAGTTTAGTTGTATGAATGAATAATGATGATTTAGGGTAGGTTAGGGTCTTATTTATAGATTAGGCAAGTGTTTTAGGCCATAGGATTAAACCTAGATTCAATCCAAGCCATCAAAGCATGTCTTGGGGAAGAAGTCAAGTGTAGGAACCATCTAGGGCCTTTAGATTAAAGATGAACCATGAGAACCATCCAAATGCAAAATCTGCATTTGAGCGAATCGGCCCACGGGTTGACAGCCAAACACCCTGGATTAACCCCTAGTCGACCCAGCGGGCTTGGGTCGACCTCAAAAATCGGCCGGTTCGGTTATTCCCCTCTCCCAATTCGCTGTTTTGAACATTTTTGCATATTTATTTATTTAATTTTCAATTATATATATATATCAATATATATATATTTCTCTGCGCAACCCATTTCACTTAATTAAGTATACTTTAATTTGGGAATTTTTCGTGAAACTTCGCGAGGCCATATCTTGGTCATACGGACTCCGATTTTCGAAAACTCGGACTCTATTTCGCGTATTTTTCCGAGACGAACGCAATGGCATAGCCCGTTTCCCTTGATTCAGATTTTACAGTTTAATTCTGCCTCCATTTATGTTATAACATGTTATTCAAAAATACGGGTTGTTACAAGTTTCATCAAAAACGGAGGTTGTTTGCAAAAGTGGATATTTTTCTAAAGTATAAATAAACCATTAAATATTAATATATTCAAAAACAAATTAATTAAATATTAATAAATTAATATTATCGTACATACATTTGCATACAATATCATATAACTCCAAAATATACATATCTGGATTTATTACTCGATATTTCAAATCCAGGATAAATCGATATTCAATTTATATATAAAAATACTTTTATAATATTAATAAATCATTATAAATTATTAACGAATTCCATAGCGACTTTCTGGAAATTTGATTTGGACATATCTCACAATCTCCACCACGAAATCTCGATTTTTCTCTTCCATTAGAAAAATATTGTTCAACGGATTCTAACGTTTCTTGTTTCACATAAATCTGACTTTAAACGTATTCTGTATATTCAATTGAAGTTCAAAACTCCATATTACGAACTACCGCGCCGTTATGAGCCCGATTTAAACTATACTATAATTATACGTTCAAACTTCTTTTAAATAATAAATTCGTTATTATAATTCAAATTCTAAACTGAATTAAATCATTCACACAATATTGTGAATTCTACTATTTCCGACTATTTCGGAATTAAATATATTATTCTATTATTTATATTAATTAAATATTCAATATTATTTAATCAAACAACCATTTAAATCTCTAAATCGCTATTTAAATAATTAAATAAATTAATTATTATACCACTAAAAATATAGGACGTTATAGTTGTGACGCCTATTATTTTGAATTGGGTGACTTGGAAAGGCGAAATAATTTGAAGAGGAATGATTTCTGGTTTTGCCGTGACGAGGAGAAATGGTGCGCTTGTGAAGGGAAATGAAAAAAGCAGGGGAGTTTACATTTGCTGGAGGAGGAGGGTATTTGGGAATTCGTAGGCGGCCATTGAAATAGGAAAATGGGGCTTTGATGTTTGTTGAGGGGATTGGGAAAAATGATTTCTTTTATGAAGAATTTAGGGAATGAGCATGAATTTTATAGAAGAAGAAATGGGGAAGGTAAGAACAACCTAACATCATATAAGTTTATGGTGGCGGCGTTTTCAGATGTTGGTCAGCACGCGTTTAATTGGGGAAGATTCTTATTTAATTTAATTTAATACTTATTTCTATCGTAAATACCACAAAACACTTAAATTTCGTACCACCAACACAATCTCCAAATGCAAAGAAATCTGACGTGCTACTATGTCTTCACGTTCTGAATCCAATAGAACTAGTTCGGTTGTAATCCAACTCTATTTATATATAGTGTTATTTAAATTATTTATTTTTTACCATTTTTATTACGTTTGTCCATCAACACTCCGTCAAATTCCAAATTTTGAGCGTTAAATTTTCAATTTCTCTGTATATACAAATACACACCTTTCCAAGCCAATCTCCATATATATGGACGAATCAAATTTCTAATTTATTTAACGTTAATAACGTTTTTATCATTATTATTTTTAATTCAACTATTTTTATTTTTCACTTGAATTTCACATCCAATTCAAATATCAAATCAAATTAAATTCAAATATTCAACAATAAATATTTGATTCCCAACAATCCATTCTGAATTAATATCGAGTTGAATTCATACACAAAACCATATATTCAATTTTATATTTCTAACTCAAGTATCCATAACAATTGATTACTAATAGTTAAATCTTAATTAATCTCGTATTCCGGTTATCAAAATTTCTGGGATGCTACAATCTCGCCCCCTTTAAAACTTTTCGTCTTCGAAAAGGAGAGATTGTTAGAGTTATTTATACCAATGTATGCTTCAAATTTTCATATTCGTATGAAAATTTCCCACACTAATTTAAATAGCGTTATTTAAGTTATCTATCTTCTTTGTTTATTCATAATATTCAATTAACTCAAAAAAAAACAAATTATCTTTCTTATAGTTGAAGATCAATTTTGATCAAACACGATTTTCTACATTTTCCGAATTGGGTTTTATTTATTTCCATGCCTTTTAAATTATATTCAATCTTCATAGATAATTTTCTATCTCAAATTATTTTAAGGTATCTCCCAATTTCTCATTCTATCCAATCTTCTAAGAGATTCAAAATCATATAATTTCCTTTCAAAACCAATCTCATTTAAAATTCAATTTCTGCATAAGTTGGATTTATGCATATCAAATTATTCCAAATTTCTTTATAAACCCTATATGTCAACTTATCTACTATCGCACTTATCCATATTCAACCAAATCTCCTTACATTAACAATTCATTTTATCTTTTCCAAGACTCATTTAAGGGTGTACATAACATTCAAGTCGACAATTTGTTAATTGCGACACGAAAATTCCTAAAATCCAAAATCTTTTATAATTTAATACATGAAATACGTACGGAAAATATTTATATTATTATTCCAAAGCTATAGACTTGAAAATGCTCTGAAATCCTTTTTTCTTAACTTATTAAATTAGGTATATTTTTAATTTCGAATTATTGATTTGAAAATATTTGATATCTCGAAGTTTAACAAGTCTATTATCGTTCTTATAGATGTTAGGCATACACTGGCCAGGCGCACGACTAAAATCTTGAAGTACTAAATATCCTTGCTTCAACTCCTAGTGAAAACATTTCAAAATTTCTTTCTAAAAGAAAACAGATACGGAAAGTACCAATGTGATGTTGATATGTTGGTTGTTCTTGAATCGAAGATAGACAATGGTTTTGTCTGGATCACCCAGAAAACATCCGTATCCGTAGGAAATCACTTCCCTACGAATTTGGTCAAGGACAGATCAATGGAAGATATTTAAGAATAAAAAGAAACCGAGTCATTGAGCATTGACTGCTCTATCTCAGGGTCACATTTTTTTTATCAATTGACGTAAAATCAATTCATGAGGATCAATCAAGTCACCAGAAAAATCAAGTCACCAAGATAAATCCAGTCAAGAAGACATAGTGCTGCATCAAACAGGTGGCTCTATATCACTAAGATATCTCAAACATCACATGACTCCGTTCTACCTTTAGTAACTCTAGTGGTTACATCTATTTCACTTGTAGATATGCCATGTGGACCGCAGGTATACTATGGTTACGCCTGGGTTCCCGAGGAAACATCCACTCCCGTAAGCTTTCACAGCTCTGTGGATTATGCCATTATCACGATTGTAGATCGTAGTAGACACAATGGTTATGCTTGGTTCCCCTAAGAAACGTCTGTTCACCGTAGGCCATCTACATCCCTACGAATACACGGTCCTGTTCTTCCAGGAACAATGACAACTCATGAGTTTTACGTACGGACAGCATACTACCACCAGTAGCACATCTCAACTAAGCTTGAATGTCAAAGGAGAAGGATGGTACTTCCCTTATTTTTCTTTGAAAACATACAGTACTTTGTTTCATATTCCTCATAAACCATACTTAAATGAACTTACATAAGATTTTCTTTCCAAATCATATTTCCAAACATCTTATTTTTATATAAATCTATTGTATAAGATTCCATCTCAGACCGATTACCCTCCAAATCAACAGTCTCTGAATTCGCTATATTCATATATATATTTTCTCCTCTATATAATTTTCTGCTGGAGAATGGAGTTTTGATGACAACAACCTTATTTCAATAATTAATTGATTATAAAATATATACCAACACTTTTGTCTAGGATACACACACACACACATATGCAGGATTTATATAAAAGAATTATTACTGAAGATTATACAGTTTAAAGGTATTAGAAATTCATAATTCAAAGATGATTCAAGACTCATGAGTATTCAAGATTTGAAGAGTTCAAGATAAATATAGTAATAGAGTCTAGTTTATGTAAGACTCTAAATAACACTCCAGGTTTAGATTCAAATTCAAATTCAAATTCTATTTTTTCAATTTCTGATTTCAAATTCTATTTTCAATCTCTATATTCTCTACTTTATTGTCTTTACTTTACTTTTGATTACAAACTCAAATTTTATATATACTTTTATATACTTTATATTTATATAGTTTTAACTCTATTATTTTGTAAATATGTTTATATAGTTTATATTTATGTTTACATATGATTTTCTACTTTATAATATTCATTTATAACTATGTTTTAATTCAAGAATTTCCAGATTTATATATACATACATACATACATTTATATATATCAAAGCATTTGAAAAATGCTCAAAATTCAATTTTTAAACATGATATGTCGACGTACATTTTCATACATGTCAACATATAACTATCATTTTTTCAAAATTGAAAGAAATTGTCTTTTCACTATTTGTGACGGTTAAGAAACGTGGAAACCTTTCAAATGTTATAAATAGGGGCTGATTTCGAATTTTTTTATCGTACTTCTTCTCCATCTTCATCTCCTTTACTTACACCATTATATCTTCTCATTTTTATGATTTCTACCCTTATACTCTGCCGAATTCAATTCTATTTTCATTATACTTCTTCTCTTCTCACCCTCTACTCATTACTCTATGAATCAAGTGTTATTGAAGAGTTATAGAGCTATTTGTAATCCTTTGGGTTGTGTAAGTAATCGGTGGTATCCCTTGTAGCCATGAAATTAAGGATGGGTAATCGGTGGTATCCCTTGTAGACGTGAAATCAAGGAGGGTATACTTGCTCAAATGTGTGGGGAATCGATGGTATCCCTTGTAGCCGTGAAATCAAGGAGGATTGTAATTGGATATTGATATAGTAATAAAACTCAGTGCGATCCAACGTTGCGTGAGATTGGTTGTAGAAGCACAATATAAAATCCGGTGTGTTCTTTCCTTTTCTATACTTTATTTTTGTTTATCTTTGTGTTTGTTTTTGATTCTGTGTCTATGATTGTTTCTGTGGTGTTTGGTTCACATAGTAGTTCACATAAGTTTTAGTTTTTATTTAAATTCTCAAAAACACTACTCATCCCCCTCTAGTGTTAGTTTTTCCTTAACGATCCATTCCGCAGCCTGTAACAATTGGTATCCTTAGTGCAAGGTCTTTCAAAAAGTTTATAATCTGATTTTTGAAAATAGTGATAATGGCAACCAACACTGGTAGCAATAATAGTTCTTTTGTAGAGGGTCAGTCCACTGTTAGACCACCACTATTTAATGGTAGTAATTATTTATATTGGGCATATAGAATGAAAATATATTTACAATTAGTAGGTTTGGACACATGGAATAGTACACAAAATGAATTTGTTGAACCCACAACTGATTTTGCACAATGGACAAATGAACAAAAGACTGTTGCACAAAGAAATTCTAATGCCATGAATATGTTATTATGTTCATTAGATAGGTGTAACGTCCCGGATTTTTCGGCCATTTAAATTTGTTTATATATTATAGTTAAAATATAATGAATTTTTAATCGAATCTACTATTTAAAATAGAGTTCGGATATATATATTAATTAAAACGAGCTCGAAAACGACGCGATAGTTCGTAATTTTCGATTTGAACTTTAACTGAATATGCAGGATCCAATATAAGTCGGATTTCTGTGAAACGAGACACGTTTGAACCGATTCGATTATATTTTTCTAATAAAAAAGAAAAATCGAGATTTCAGCTTTTAGATTTCAAGTTACGTCCAATTCAAATTTTCAAATAGTCGCTGTGAAATCATAACGATTTATATATTAAAGGATTTTTATATGAATGGAATATTATTTAAACGTGAATTTTATGACGAGTTTGAATACTATATTGAATGAAATTTGAAGTTATTGATTAGATGACATTTATTTATTTATTTTCGTTAAATTTAGTTTTCTTGAATTTAATATATGGGTATATATTAACATTTCCGCTCGGTTTGGCAAAACGAATAAAACCCCGAATATACCACATATTTGTACAACAAACCAAAGCTGCCCCATCGAATACAACATGGAACTAGGATAGACAGTATAAAAATAGTCTCAAGTTAAACTTCATTGCTCAAAGGTTGTTTATAGGATTAAATATTTAGAAAGAAAAAGAAAAAGGGCATTCGACAAGCCAAAACAATACAATGGACAAAAGAATTCATTTTTCCAAACTAGAGCACGTCTTGAAACAGAAGGATGAACAAAAATAAGAACAGTAAAATGAAACCAACAAAGGAAACAATATATATGTATATATTTTGCCTTTACAAACACAAATACAAAGGAAACAAAATGTATATTCACATTTTTATTATTTTTGTATACATGCGAAACACAAAGTAAGAAATCAACATTGTAAATCAACTTCTTTATGTGTCCTTTCCAGACCAGTGAATCGTCAGTTTTGACCTGCGAAGAAAAAGAAGAAAAACCCATTAGAGGGATGGTTTCATGACAAAAGTGAATAGCAAAAGAAAATGAAAGGAGAAAATATAAGATGTCAAATTAATATACAAAGATGGAGTAGAACTTTGAAACAAGCATCAGTATCAGACTTTTGATATAGATCTATCCACTTGAGGATATTTCGCGATATGACAAATAATGTGCATTTAATAAGCAGGTTATAAACATGATTTATCATGTAGCACACATGATAATCGCTTAGGGCGGGTTCTTGGTTTCGATACAGATACATCTAGGTTTTCTTCATGGAGTTGTGGATAAACGGTTATATTGTTACTCAGATGGTTTAAACATAATAGAACACTATTGAAAAAAAAAACCACTAGCCCAGGATAAAATATGTTATTCACTCAACCATATGAAAATAATTCATGTCAGCAGACAAAAGAACAACATGAAAACATAAAACAGTAAACCAAAATCTGGTGGGGATCAACTATGGGAAAACAACATACTAAAGCCTGAAATAAAGGCTCTGTTGTTTTGTAAACCAGTGCCTCAATATAAAGAAAATCAAGAGTTCTAATTCTAAGTTGTTTTATGATCCAAGACTAAAATGGAAGTTGTTGCTTAAGACTATACTTTATTTTAAAATTAGTTTCAACTCATGAAGTAGCTTAAATATCGAGCATCAATTTAATTTCAGTAAAAGGAACATGTTGTCTCAAGAATTCGACCTTAAATGGTGTTCGGTTTATATTATGTTTGGTACTGTAAGTTTCACCTTACAAGACATCTAAAAAAAGAGGAAAAGAAAATGAAATGTAATCTTTAACTAGGATCATATAATCAACAGAAAATGAGATCATCAAAATCTTTATGGGAAAGAACAACACATGTACAGCTAAGAAGAGCTGACATGTATATTTATCAAATCTTTATCGAACAGTAAACTCACATGTGTAAACAGTAAATTTCTGATATAAATTTCACTTATTACTTATATTTAAAAATGGAAATCAAATCTAATAAACAGTTCAGAAAATCTCATTGAAACAGTTCAGAAAATCTCTGAATCAACTCTTTACCAAATCGAACAAGCCTTTATATATACGGGAAATATCACATTTAAATCACTGTTTTCATGAATTTAAAAATAAAACATAAAATCTAATCTACAGATTCAAAATTTCTGATTGAATTAACAACACATAACATCGCTATCACCTAACCAGTTAGATCAAAATCCATTTCGAATAGGGCAACAAGTGCTGAAAAGCCTAGACCAAAATCCAAACCAAAATCTTACCTATAGATTCGAATCGTGATTGAAATAACAATTCGTAGCCACTAACAAACGTTGAGTTCCAACCGCTACTATAATTAAGGGTCACACAATGGTGTTTCATACATCCCAAAACCACACAAACAAACATAGTCAACCAAAGAAGAAAAACCCAATTCGAAACTAGAAAAGAAAATCAAAATAAGTCAGTAATGAAACCGAGTAAAAAAAAACTAAGCTTTTCGGTTCTTGAACTGACTTGTGTTGAAGCCTGTTCGAATTGAAGGCGCAAGAAGTTAAAGGTGGCTCGTAGTTTGTCTAGGAGGTCCAGGGGTTGATCGACGTGAGAGGGGTTGCTCAGGGGTTCGGTGGGTTGTAGGAAGGAGGAGGACGAGGAAGTGGTGGCGTAAAGAGGGGTTGCGGCGCCATGATTTGCAGGTGAAGATACAAAGGGGCATAGGGTTTTCGATTGGAGGAAATAATCCTGGAGACGGTTGTTGAAATGAAAGAGGGCTCGGTGGTGGTAGGGTTTTATGGTGAAGCGGGTTGGATTTATTTGGGCCGACTGTTCAAAAGGTAAAGGCCCAATGTTATTTTGTTTTTAAGTCTAAATAATTAAAGTACTTCATCAAATTGTTTATACGATTTCTCATGCATACAGTGTCGGATTTACGCACGGTCGGTTGCGTCGGGACCGTAAAGACAAGAACTTCGAGATGGAGCAGAGGTTGGTCAGGATCGGGAACAACTGAGAATTTTATTCGAATTAAACATCAGTTTAATTCGACTAAAAACTAGATATTTATCGACGAATTCAAATCAAGGTGAGTTAAACTCACTCAGCTCTTCCCATTTATATTTTATATAAATAAGGTTTATATTTTGCGCAATCTGATTTTTAGTGGTTGACCGTTTGCTAGTTAAATATATTTATTGTTGATTCAAATTCTAAAATTTAACGGTCGTTTAATTTCAGAAAAACACCAATCGTTTTGATCTGACCCGAATAAAGAAATTTCCCTTGATTGGTCACGTTTATAAACGTGTTTGAAATTGTTTGAATGATCTGTTCATTGATTGATGATCGTTATAGAAATTAGCAGTCAAATAAAAAGAAATGATTGATTATTGTTGATGGTTGAACTATATTTCAACATTTATTTTGAAGTTAACCAATGGATGGTGTGGTTGGCATCACGTGGCCTATAAGTAAACCGATATGGATTTTATCAACAGTAAATCGAAAATATTGAAGTCATAAATATATTTTTGATTAAAATAGGTTTGAAAACTATTTAAAAGGAAATAAATATTAATTATTTATTTAGTAAAGTTTATAAGTAATTATGGAATTTGTTTTATTAAAAAATTTCTTATGTTGATAAGAATTATAAACAAATGAGCAGAAAATAACCTAGCGGTTAAGTATTTGATGGATCGTGAACGATTAAATAAAGTTATTATATTTCAATCAATTCTAAAGAGGAATTAAATCGATTTGGTTAGAAGAATAATCATGTTTGTATGGACTGAGTCGACATTTAAACTAAGTTAGACTTTAAATTAGTGAAATAATTGGTTAATCTTAGAAAGAGCTTAAAAAGGGAATTTATTATTTATTCTAGTAAATAAAGGAGTTAATTAATTTGCAATGATAAATGTTGAAGTAAATAATCTCTTCTTAAATGTAATACATTCAAGTAACCCAGTTTGAAACGAAAATATAGTTGAGTATTGAAAGGAAGCTAAGGATGGATTTTATATTTTGGACTCGAGTTTTTAATCAAGTAATAAAGGGTTCTTATGAGATACGATAGCTAAATGAAAACGCTACTTAGCATTTGGGGACTAAGTAGAGGGAGATATAAAGAGTTTATATTAAACCCGAAATTTATAAACAATGTTTTTAAATGGAATGTGAATTAAAGCGTTGTTTTTATACTTAATAACGGTATTAAGTTAAATCAAGAGAATTAAAAGGATATTTTCCTGAAAAGAAAAAGGGAATTGGGAAAAAGGGATTTAAGATTGGGTTTGGTGAAAGGGGTTGGAAATAGGATTTGTAATAAAAATTCAGTCTATGAAATAAAGTTATTTAAATAAGTCGAGAATTAATAAAAGTGTTGTTTAGTAAGATGTTAATTAATTAAGCGATATTGATTATAAAGAAAAACTTCCAAAGGATAACTATAAAGCAATACTTTTGTGATGACCCGTAACTTCCCCGGTAAAGACAGCCCGGATTACCGTGAGAACAACACACAAAAGAACGCAGACGGAAGAACATTTCATTGCTAATCACAACAATTCCATCAGATACAAGAATATACAGAGTATAAATGAATACTATACATTCGATAAATATCAGAGATTACAATAAATTACATTGCAGCGGAAAAACAATAGAAAACACAACTGAAAGTAATACACGGATACAGGGCTTTCCGAGCATCGTTCCAGCTGTAAATCAGGATCCTGTGAATATAAATCTGCAAAACCAAAACTACTAGCTGCCCGTGTCGAAAATAGGGGCACCCAGAGTTTAGGTTAAAACAATAAACTCCAGGTCAGTCATGTGACTGGTGTGAGAACTAAAACAGTTATTTAAAAACTTTACTTTAAAAGAGAGTAATTCAAGGGACCACGCCGTATAACACGGAACGGGTTTCCTCCCAAGAATACCAGTGTATATCAATAAACAACGCAATGCTTTTTCGAAAAATGACGCTATTATAAGACCCATGTCCCATCACACAATGCAACGCAAGCCGGAGGATAGGGTTTTCCCTTATGATAGCCAAACATGCTTGATACGTTTAAAACAAATCATTTGATACTATAATAAGTTTATAGTGTTAAAACAATTTCAATCATAAATATAAATCATAGACGGCATGGGTACCATATATCATGTCGCCATACTAGTTCTACAATTAAAACCGCAATATCACGTATTGGAAATTGGATTTCCGTCATGAGTCGAGGCAAGGGGCAAGCTCCTCTCCGCTTCGAGACACTCTAGCAAATGCCTCAGGACTACACACTCTGGGTAACCCCTGGGATCCTCCTAGACCGGTCCTCTCTTACGTTTGAGGATTAGTTATTCCTGAACACACGTTTCCCGGCCCTATAGGACCTATAATCGAGGCGCCTCGCATCCAAACCACAAAGGTGAAAAGTATATAAATGTCAGGGCTGGTAGGTCACTGACACCACCCATAGCTAGAAAGAAACGTCGTGCACTCCTTGGGTCCTCATCCCGTTTTTGACTCATACCGAGGTGTGAGGCTCGTGAATCCACGCTATACACAAAGCTGCCACGTAGGCCGTGCTTTGATCATCAATCACAAGACTTTGCTTTTCAACAGAAGCCTTGATCAATTGCCACTTAGGCATGCCACACAGGCAATTCACTCCATGCAATTGATATCTATCGATATATAACCTCTAAGCTCGTACGTCTCAGAGAAGGGCGTTAAGCAAGAGAATAAATTCTCCGCCGCCAAACAGATATATATTTAACAGAAATCAATCAGCATAGAATAAAATCCAATGTCAGACACACAATCCATTTACAAGTTCGTTCTGGGTCTGAACGAAACCGGAGGCACTTTCCTCGCATATCCATCGATCTCTAAGTACGTCTGGACGATCACCAACTAATTCCCTCATATTGGGTGTACAGCCCAATCAAGATCATCAGTAATCGCCCAAACGATAAGAAGACTTCTGGTCTTCAATCACCATCTTCATCTTCGACATATCGTCGAATCGGTTATTCAGAATGGGTATAAACCCGGCCTTTCTGAATGACACACGTATATAGTAAACAAATGTTACACAAACACAACATACGCCTCATTCCAATTCAGCAGCCACTAACCGTAAATCAACAAGAGAACAATTTCCCAAATATTAACCCCGAAGGCTGAAACCAACATCAGATCAATACCCACGAAACCATTCTTCTTAGCTAACCTACAGCTAGTTTCTAAATTTCATAATCTTAGGGAAAGGTTCCCATAAATTTTATCAAAGATAAATTCTTTTGAATTTATTCTTTAATCTGCCTTTGGATATCATTTCAAACTAGTCGAGATTAGCGAACCATACCGAAGTAATTATTTATTTTATTTCCCAATCCCAACCTATTCATTCCATGAAGCAAAACTGGTAATACTCCATATCTAATACCACGGTGTTATCGGTAAAATTAATTACCATTTCACGTTCAAATCTAATTAAAGATTTAGCTATCGCTTTGGAGCAAAACTGGTGATACTCCACTCTCGCTCATTTTCCAAATTTGATAATTTAAATTGTCAATTCACATTTCAATCTAATTACAGATTCATTAAAACTCCTTTTTACTGGGTTAAATAACTAATGTCATTTAAAACACAGTTCACGATAAACCCAAATCACATTCTATTTATTATCGGGTTAAAGAACTAGTGTTATTTAAAACACCGTTCACGATAAACCCACAAATGAATTCTAATTCAATCCCAATCAAATATATTAGAAATTCCGATTATTTAAAACCCCTTACAAATCCAATTTATTTATTTAAAAATAATTGGGTTTTAAATTTAGTTCAAAACTAGTTCATTTCGAAAAAAATCCATTTTATCTTTAAAAATGTGGGATTTTTATCCTAGTTCTTAACAAATCATTTCTTATGATTTTACACAAATTATTAATATTTTTAATAATTTTATCGAGGCCCGTACAGTCGATTTCCAACAACGGCCATCGAACTGCACTTACAGCAACCTTTTCCAAATTTGATTTGGACGTATCTCCGAATCCAACCGTTAAATTTCAAATTTCTAATATTCGTTAGAAAGCTCTTTTCGATACGAACCCAACGGTTCCAGTTTTAGGAGAATCCGACGGTCGGATCTCCCGTAATGTCCGTTCGAAATCAATGGTCGAAATTCACGAACTGCCGTAGCGCAGCGCGTTCTATTCAGGCCACTATATTATATATATAATATATATTTCGTCGATTTCTATTTAAAACGAATTTTATAAATAGTTTTAAATTCGTTTCAAAAACATTTCAACTTCCATTTCCAATTCAATTCAAATTTCAATTCATTCTATATTTAATTCAATTCGAATTTGGTTTATATTCAATTCAATTCGAAATTGGTTTATATTCAATTCAATTCGAATTTGGTTGATATTCAATTCAATTCGAATTTGGTTTATAAATATTCGATTTTTATCCCTTTTCAATATTCATTATAAAAATGAATATAATCGATATAAATATCGTTCGCGTCAAAATAGCGCATCTCTAATCAACACGGCTTTATATTTTTCAATAACTTCGTTATTCTATTCAACAAATGAATATATATTTCTTTCATTATATGACTCTATATTTTTGTCAACACAAGACTAATCTCAACGAATGAGTACCGTCCACGTGTGACTATTTTTGTTATTTAATATATTTTATAAAAATTATGGTATCTTTCGTTTGATTTCAAATCAGACTCCAACCGTAAATTAGTAAGTGAACGATTCCCTGAATATTAACCCCAAAGGCCGAAACCAACATCAAATCAACATCCAGGAGACCACTCATCTTATCTATTTTCCAATTAGTTTCTAATTTTATATATGATAAAGTTGTAAATTTTATTGTTAAAATATTTCGTTCAACACATGACTAATCTCAACGGATGAGTACGGTCAACACATGAACCTTTATTTTATAATGATAAAGATGTAAATTTTATT
Source organism: Allium sativum (assembly GCA_030737875.1). Lineage (NCBI taxonomy): Eukaryota > Viridiplantae > Streptophyta > Magnoliopsida > Asparagales > Amaryllidaceae > Allium > Allium sativum. Next base: position 91,536,251 of record CM060920.1, read on the forward strand.
GTTAAAATATTTCGTTCAACACATGACTAATCTCAACGGATGAGTACGGTCAACACATGAACCTTTATTTTATAATATTCTTTATTTTCTAAATTGGAATGAGGCTCAATCAATCACCATATAGCGTTAACTATATGGATTCACAACACATGTATATAAATAGCAACGATAAATAATCAACCATCATCCAAAGTGCACTACTCTGTATAAGCATCAAATATAGATATCTAACGCTTATAACAGCCTGTCGATCCATCGATCGACATACAACTAATTATTGGGATTAGTGTATGCCGTATTTTATCCCAATACCCGTGTGGGGTTTCAAACAATCGAACACAGATTTTATTTGTGCAGTTGGGTGATATGTAAAATTTATCGCCCCAATCAATGTCATTCAAATAGGTGTACATAAACAAACCCTCCGGTTTGTAAATGAATATTTATTTATTCACGTTCACGTTAAAAATTATATTTTTAACGACCAAATTATTTTATTCAACCTATGAATATTCTACTCGGTTCATTTATTAAATAAAATGATAACTTTATTTTTCTAACTTATTTTAGAAAATTTCGGCGGCATAACGACACGATACTAGAAACGGGACAAGGCCTAGCCTTATCCCCGATCTAATAATGGCCCACGCCATACACATCAATCAAATCCATTCCATTTCACCAAACAATCAAATTCAAATCAAATAATCTAACCAACTACACAACCAAACAAACAAGTCCATGGTCTGTGGACGATGGTGTCGGGTGCTACTAAACACCGTCTGCATCCTAGTATATATTTATATAACCAGAAAAGATAAGTTAAAGTGAGAAGTTCTCACAGAGGGTTCCACTCCGCCGTGCTTTGCTTTTGAACTGTTGAACCTTTTCGATCTGCTTGAAATTCCAATGTAGTTCTTTTCACGCTGTTCAAATAAAAATATTATTTTTATTACTTCATTTCAATAAATAAAAATCATATTTTTATTTTTACTTCATATATTTTTACAACGCTTATTTCTATATAAATATTATATTTATATATTTTTACTTCTAATATAAAGATCGAATTTTTATTTCATCGCTATAAAAATCTCATTTTTACTTCACTATATATATAATAAAAATTAGATTTTTATTTCGCTAGTTATATAAAGATAATATTTTTATATTCTCTATTATATAAAAATTCTATTTTCAACACACTACTTATATAAAAATAGTATTTTTATATCTTCTATTATATAAAGATCATATTTTTAATACTCTACATTATATAAAAATCATATTTTTAATCTCTATATTATATAAAAATTATATTTTTACATATTCAACATCGCTAAAATCCACATCTTCTTCTAACAAAAATTCTACCTTTCTTTGTATAAAAATCAAATCTTTCCATATATAAAAATCAAATCTTTACTAATTAAAAATCCCGTCTTTACCATATTAAAAATTTCGCCTATATAAAAATTTGGTCTTTCCTCTTCTTTTAGAAAAATCCAATCGTTTTCATGTTAAAAATCAAACTTTTCATGTTATAAAAATTTATGCTTCCAAGTTTAAAAATCTTTACTAAATAAATAAAAATCATACCCTTGGTATACAATAAAAATCAGACCTTTAAAGAGTAAAAAAAAATCGGATTTTTAAATAAATGAATATAAAAAAACTAAAAACTCATTGTCTTCGAGGAGGAGGGGGGTCTTCTGTGCGCCAGCGTCGGAGGGTGGCTCAAGATCGTCAGAGGGGGTGGTGATGGGGAGGGGCGCGGCGGACTCGGGGTTGGTGGCGCTCGACGTGGAAGAGGCATGCCTGCGACGAGGATGCTGAAGGGGAGGTCGACGCGAGGTAGAGGGAAAGGGGAGCGCGGCTGGTGTTGGCGGAGGGGAGGGTGACCTCTGGCGGTGCGGTGGTGGACCGAGAGGAGGAGGGCAACGTAATGGGAGGAGCTCGATCGATTTGGGGATTTCCTTTTTTTTATCGGTTTGAAATGGGGGGGCGTTGACTGTGAAGGTATGGGGAGAGAGAGAGAGAGAAAGGATTTTATAATTTATTTATATTTTAAACCCCTTAAAAGCAACTTTTTATTACGACCTCTAGACAAGGCCCACCGCCTGTCGTCCATAGCTAATTACCCCCATTTCGAACACAATGGGATATGTATCGTAGGCTGATTCGATCGTTTCGATCAGTTTTCGTTCAAATCAACATATAATTCTATATATTGAATTTGAACGCGCATTTCAATTTACTGAGGTCACATACTAACTCGAAAAATTCCAGAAAAATATTTTCTAGCTTCATATTGATGATACGGTCCTAACAAAACTAGTTTCGTCGAATTCTGAGACCGTTAGAAAATGGCCATTTTCCAGTCGATTAAATTCAACTGAAACTAGTCAAACGCGTTTTCCTTCGCCACGCTCATATATTGATTCGAAAAATTATGAAAATTGGAATCTAGCAATAACTTGACATCACGGATCCAACAAAAGTGGTTTCGTCGAAATCCGATGTCGTTTGCAAAATTTCCATTTTTAAGGGCCAGAATTCCATAGCGACTATTCTGAAATTTCATTTGGACATATCTTTTGATACTCGCTATGAAATTTCGATTTTTCGGATTCGTTGGAAAGATATTCTTAAATAGATTCTAATATTTCTGGTTTCACTACAATCCGGTTTGATTTGCACCCGGTATGTTCAATTGAATTTTGAAATCGAATTATCGAACTACCGCGCCATTTTCAATTCCTTTTATAATTTAAAATAAATATTTATATTCTAACGACGACTATATAAATATATACGTTCGGATTCTATTCAAAATAAATTTCTCATTGATATTATTTAAAATAATTCATTTTAAATATTGAAAATTCACTAAAATTTCCAAAAATAGAAATTTTAAATTGGCTCGCATTTCCGGGTTGTTACAATCTCCCCCACTTAAAAATTTTCGTCCCCGAAAAGGAACGAAGCCGAAAGTTGTTTCACTAATCAACTCAACTTTCACTTTTTCCGTTACGGTTTAAGTTCTTCAACTTTTCAGTTTCTAAGAACTTTTCAAATTTTTCAAAAATTTGGCTAACACCCTAAATTTTCGAAAAATTTCGCCATAACCTCCCCTGCACCGGGAGCACCGGGAAAATCCCGAAATTGCCACACAGGCCCTCTGATCTCAAAAAGAAAAAGAAAAAGCCAAGCGGCTAGCCAATCGGCTCATAAAATCATCATCACCCAAACAAAACAGTAAATTATAGTAAATATGTACCTATTTGTTGGGCAAACAAATTTTATTCTTCTGCTCTAGCCTCCTTGCTATGACCTGTTCAATGCAAGTACACGTATATGCAAGCAAATGTGACCAATTTTCAATATTTGATTTAATTAGGCTAAATGGTTCCAAGATTATCAAACAACTAAACAAACAACACAAACATCAATCAATTAGTGAATTAACGTTTCAAATTCATAATTTTAATATATATACAAAAAATCATGTTTTTGATGCCAAATCACAATAATAAATTCTAGCTATATTAGTTTTCGTTCTCACACCAGTCTAATGGAAATATATAGATATCACACCTTCGTCACTCGAATATAAATTCTGACGACGAGTACTCAACCATCAGAATCATCTTCGGGCCACTAGAGTATGATTCTATATCTATCTAGTATATTAAAACTTCGAATATACGTTCATGACGCGTATATGCAAAATCTTTATATACTCGAATGTCCAAATTCAAAATAAATAAATATTCAAATACGCATAAAATGGTTTAAATTTCAAAACAAAATTGTTTCCATTTGAAAAATATACTCTTCACACTCGTTCTAGGATACTACTGATCCCATCTCTAACGAGTTATTCTAATTGGATATTATTAATCTAATATCTGATGAATTCTTTCGTATGGTTCTAATGTGTCTTGTTCTCGAGCTCTGTAAACCAAAGCTCTGATACCAATTGTGATGACCTGTAACTTCCCCGGTAAGGAAAGCCCGAAAAACCGTGAGAACAACACACAAAAGAACGCAGACGGAAGAACATTTCATTGCTAATCAAAACAATTCCATCAGATACAAGAATATACAGAGTATAAATGAATACTATAAATTTGATAAATATCAGAGATTACAATAAATTACATTGCAGCGGAAAAACAATAGAAAACACAACTGAAAGTAATACACGGATACAGAGCTTTTCGAGCATCGTTCCAGCTGTAAATCAGGATCCTGTGAATATAAATCTGCAAAACCAAAACTACTAGCTGCCCGTGTCGAAAATAGGGGCACCCAGAGTTTAGGTTAAAACAATAAACTCCAGGTCAGTCATGTGACTGGTGTAAGAACTAAAACAGTTATTTAAAAACTTTACTTTAAAAGAGAGTAATTCAAGGGACCACACCGTATAACACGGAACGGGTTTCCTCCCAAGAATACCAGTGCATATCAATAAACAACGCAATGCTTTTTCGAAAAATGAAGCTATTATAAAACCCAGGTCCCATCACACAATGCAACGCAAGCCGGAGGATAGGGTTTTCCCTTATGATAGCCAAACATGCTTGATACGTTTAAAACAAATCATTTGATACTATAATAAGTGTATAGTGTCAAAACAATTTCAATCATAAATATAAATTATAGACGGCATGGGTACCATATATCATGTCGCCATACTAGTTCTACAATTAAAACCGCAATATCACGTATTGGAAATTGGATTTCCGTCATGAGTCGAGGCAAGGGGCAAGCTCCTCTCCGCTTCGAGACACTCTAGCAAATGCCTCAGGACTACACACTCTGGGTAACCCCTGGGATCCTCCAAGACCGGTCCTGTCTTACGTTTGAGGATTAGTTATTCCTGAACACACGTTTCCCGGCCCTATAGGATCTATAATCGAGGCTCCTCGCATCCAAACCACAAAGGTGAAAAGTATATAAATGTCAGGGCTGGTAGGTCACTGACACCACCCATAGCTAGAAAGAAACGTCGTGCACTCCTTGGGTCCTCATCCCGTTTTTGACTCATACCGAGGTGTGAGGCTCGGGAATCCATGCTATACACAAAGCTGCCACGTAGGCCGTGCTTTGATCATCAACCACAAGACTTTGCTTTTCAACAGAAGCCTTGATGCATGCAACTCAGCGTGCCATACAGGCAATTCATGCCATGCGATTGATATCTATCGATATATAACCTCTAAGCTCGTACGTCTCAGAGAAGGGCGTTAAGCAAGACAATAAATTCTCCGCCGCCAAATAGATATATATTTAACAGAAATCAATCAACATAGAATAAAATCCAATGTCAGACACACAATCCATTTACAAGTTCGTTCTGGGTCTGAACGAAACTGGAGGCACTTTCCTCGCATATCCATCGATCTCCAAGTACGTCTGGACGATCACCAACTGATTCCCTCATCTTGGGTGTACAGCCCAATCAAGATCATCAGTAATCACCCAAACGATGTGAAGACTTCTGGTCTTCAATCACCGTCTTCATCTTCGACATATCGTCGAATCGGTTATTCAGAATGGGTATAAACCCGGCCTTTCTGAATGACCCGTGTATATAGTAAACAAATGTTACGCAAACACAACATACGCCTCATTCCAATTCAGCAACCACTAACCGTAAATTAGCAAGAGAACAATTTCCCAAATATTAACCCCGAAGGCCGAAACCAACATCAGATCAATACCCAGGAAACCTTTCTTCTTAGCTAACCTACAGCTAGTTTCTAAATTTCATAATCTTAGGGAAAGGTTCCCATAAATTTTATCAAAGATAAATTCTTTTGAATTTATTCTTTAATCTGCCTTTGGATATCATTTCAAACTAGTCGAGATTAGCGAACCATACCGAAGTAATTATTTATTTTATTTCCCAATCCCAACCTATTCATCCCATGAAGCAAAACTGGTAATACTCCATATCTAATACCACGGTGTTATCGGTAAAATTAATTACCATTTCATGCTCAAATCTAATTAAAGATTTAGCTATCGCTTTGGAGCAAAACTGGTGATACTCCACTCTCGCTCATTTTCCAAATTTGATAATTTAAATTATCAATTCACATTTCAATCTAATTGCAGATTCATTAAAACTCCTTTTTACTGGGTTAAAGAACTAATGTCATTTAAAACACAGTTCACGATAAACCCAAATCACATTCTATTTATTATCGGGTTAAAGAACTAGTGTTATTTAAAACACCGTTCACGATAAACCCACAAATGAATTCTAATTCAATCCCAATCAAATATATTAGAAAATCTGATTATTTAAAACCCCTTACAAATCCAATTTATTTATTTAAAAATAATTGGGTTTTAAATTTAGTTCAAAACTAGTTCATTTCGATAAAAATCCATTTTTATCTTTACAAATGTGGGATTTTTCATCCCAGTTCTTCACAAATCATTTCTTATGATTTTACACAAATTATTACTATTTTTAATAATTTTATCGAGGCCCGTACAGTCGATTTCCAACAACGGCTATCGAACTGCACTTACAACGACCTTTTCCAAATTTGATTTGGACGTATCTCCAAATCCAACCATTAGATTTCAAATTTCTACTATTCGTTAGAAAGCTCTTTTCGATACGAACCCAATGGTTCCGGTTTTAGGAGAATCCGACGGTCGGATCTACCGTAATGTCCGTTCGAAGTCAATGGTCGAAATTCACGAACTACCGCGGCGCGGCGTGTTCTATTCAGGCCATTATATTATATATAATATATATTTCGTCAATTTCTATTTAAAACGAATTTTATAAATAGTTTTAAATTCGTTTCAAAAACATTTCAACTTCCATTTCCAATTCAATTCAAATTTCAATTCATTCTATATTCAATTCAATTCGAATTTGGTTTATATTCAATTCAATTCGAAATTGGTTTATTTTCAATTCAATTCGAATTTGGTTGATATTCAATTCAATTCGAATTTGGTTTATAAATATTTAATTTTTATCTCTTTTCAATATTCATTATAAAAACGAATATAATCTGTAATATCCCTGATTTTAACTATTTTATAATGAACATTTAAATTTATTTAAATGTTGAATTAGAAATATAAATTAATTTTTATATAGAATTTATTGATTCAGTAATCGATATGCGATTAAATTCAGAAATAATGAATTATTGTAATACGAGAACGATGAAAAATTGAATTCAGAGTTAAAACTGAATAGAAACGATTCAATCGATTAATATAGATTCTATTAGAATTAGAACGATAATAATTATTTATTAATTTAAATTATTTGAAACCGATTTATATTTTATATTGATTTAATATTGTTATTTCATATTAAAATTCAGAATATGTACCGTTGAGTTCAGATGAGCGTATGACATTGGAAAACGTCGGTCGTTATGATTAATAAGGATTCAGAACCACAAAATATAGAATTAAACAGGATAGGATCAAGATCAACTCAAAATAAAAATAAAAATATAATGTACATCATCCACCCTACATTCTAAACGAAGTCGTCCTATCTTTTTAAAACCCATGCCTATATTGTCCCTCTCCTTCCAGGCAAAGAAAACAGCACCCTAAACTGTTGGAAACGCAGACCTACGGCTTCGAGCTGCAAAAATTGTTTTCCATCTTCGAAATCAAGGAGACAACGATTTAACAGAGGAGTACTTTTGTCTCCTCTTCACCATTATAAAACCATGTTTTCCATTTTCATTTTGCTCATCTCAGAGAAAACCGAAGCCTCCATCGTTTATTCCTTCAAACAAGAAAATCGAAAGCAGTCCACTATATAAAAAAAAGGATTTTGAAATTGAAAATCGCGAATCAATCAGAATCGCGATAGGGGTCTGGTAGTTTCTCTGAAGTTCGATTAACCGAAGAACTCGTGATTTTCGGGGGCACGAGGTAGTCAGAAGGAGATTCATACTTCACTGAAGCAGTGCGATGGGAATTAGTGGTGGCCGACGCTGGTTTACTGGAGAGGAGTTCGATAACGAGTTGAGTTGGAAACCGAACTGGAGTGGTACGATTCAAATTTGGGGGCGTTCGATTTTTGGGTGCAGCTAGTTAGGGCTTGGAGGTTTGTTAAACGGGGAAGCTGGATTCGAATGAAAGACAGGGTTTTTCCGAGGAGAGGCTCGCCTGAACAGTAAAAGCTGAGGTTTGGGGCCTTGGTAGTAATGGTCAGGATGTCGGATCATTCATAGGATACGGCAGCAGAAAGTAGTTGGCCAAAGGAATGTAGGCGGTCCGTGAAATGTTCGACAAAATGCCGAAATGGGAATCGCAGTTTTTGGGCTGATGTAATTTTGGAAATGCTCGGAATTTACTTCATGGATTTAATCGAGTATTCGAAAAGTAACAAGGTATATATTTTTACCTAGTTTATTTATGTTCATTAAGTTTAAAATTACCGTTAAATAAAATATATAGAAAATTTATTTATTCGTTTAAATAGTAATTTAAATAAAAAAGTGTTAAATCGTTAAATTAAAATAAATCATCGTAGGTATAAAGTCGTTCGAGATGTTGTGTAGATTCGTAAAAGAGGCGATATGGAATTTTAATTGGATATTCTGCAAAAGAAATCAAGGTGAGTAATCTCACTCACCTTTTATTTAGAATTATTTTTATTCGTTAAAAATAATTGTTTGATGCTTGTTTGAATGCTTCCTGGTTGTTTTAATTATATTAGTTATTTAGGGTGACTACTATATATATATTGGTTTGGTGGTTGGATTTCCCGCAGTATCATTAGCGGATGCCCGTAGTTTCATTGCGGATGATTACCCTATACGCCCCACGCTATGATAGTGGATGACCTTCTATACCGCGATGTCCTGCCACGAAGCAGGATGGGTATTATTTCTGTTGACTAACATCTGTGGATGCAGGGAAAACAGGTTGGAGGAATCCAACTGGATTCCTCAACAATATATTATCTGTTTGTTTGTTTGTTTGCTTGATTTCATATATATTAATATATGATGTGTTAAAAATCAAATGATTGAAAATTGGGTGATTTGATTGTTTTAAATATCACTGGGCCAAGTGTTAATTTATTAAAATATCATGAGAAGGATATTTGAAGTTTAAAAAGGAAATTCTATTTTTCTCAAATAGAATTTGAAATTCAAGTAGAATTTAAAAATATAGGATTTCAAAATGAAATTTTGAAATAGAATTTCAAAATAGAATTTTGAAATGAAATTTCAAAATAGAACTTGAAATAGAATTTTTAAGTATAAATTCAAATAGAATTTTAATATTAGAAAGGAGTTGGAATATTTGAAATTCAAAAGAAATTTCAAATAGGATTTGAAATGGAATTTTTAAATATATAATTCAAATAAAATTTGAGTATAAAATTTGAATACAGAATTTGAATAAAGAAATTTCAAAAATAGAAATTGAATATAGAAATTCAAATAGAGTTTGAATAAAGGAAATTCAAAAAGGGGATTTAAATAATAGAATTTGAATAATAGAAGTCCAATGGGATTTGAATAGTAACATTAGAAAAGGAGTTTAAATATTTGAATTTTAAATAGAAAAGAAAAGGGGTTTGAATGTTAGAAATTTGAATAGAAGTTCAAATAGCATTTGAATATGCGAAATTAGAATGAAATATAAAATTTGAATTCAAAGGAATAAAAATAGAGTTTGAATCCATAGGAATTCAAATAAAGAAAATTCAAATAGAGATTTGAATATGGAAATTCAAATGGAGTTTGAAATGGGAAATTGAAAATAGAAAATTCAAATAAAGATTTGGATATAAAATTCAAATATGGAATTTGAATATAGAAATTCAAATGAAGTTGAATATTTACATTCAAGTATGAATTTCAAATATAAATTCAAAAATGGGATTTGAATAAAGGAAATTCGAGTATAGAAATTCAAATAAAATTAGAAAAATAAAGGTGAATTGAAATAGATCAGAAATGTTATGTTGAAATGGATTCGATATATATTAAAAATGTATATCAGAATGGAGTTGAATTTATTATAAATGAAGTTAAAACGTTTATATATATAAATATAATTAAAATGAACTCGCCGCAGCGCTGCAGTTCGTAAATTGGCGTTTCGAACTTCAATTGAGTGTACAGAACTCAATTGAAGTCGGAATTCTTTGAAACAAGAAACGTCAGGACCTATTTGATAATAGTTTTCTAATGAAGGAGAAAAATCTGGATTTCGTCGAATAGATTTTGAGTTATGTCAAAATCAAATTTTCAGTAAAACAGCGCCATAACCATTTAAAACCATAACGGTTTATTTAATTTTATAAAAGGATTTTAAGCGAATAAAATCCGAATTTCTATTTAGAAAATGTCAGATTTGAATTGTAAATTATATGTGAACTCAAGTGGAGTGATGAATTGATTTTTGAAATAAAAAAAATCAGATTTTGATTATTGTATAGAATTAACTGATTTGAATAGAAATTAGTTAATGAGATTTTAAACTGATATTGGGCTTTGATTAAGTGAATTCAATTTGAAAATTTATATTCGAAATCGAAAAGAAAACTAGAATGGAAATTGAAATTCAATTTGGTCTTGAACAAGTTGAATATTTTATTTGAACATGTTATGTTCAAACAAAGAAATGGAATAGACAAAATCGCTAATTAGAGAGCGAAACTGAATTCAAACAATTGGATTGAGTTGAATTGAAAGGTGAGCATGTGTTAGACAGGTATGGGATGAAGTATATGAAGATTTTAATTTATGTGCCCGACAAAAAGGTACACGTTTAAATTCATATATGAGATTTTATGCGCCGTATCGGCAAGCCGCTTGGCTTTTCCTTTTTCTTTTGGGTTGGTGAGGGCCACGGGAGGCTATTTGAAATATCCCGATGCTCTCGGTGCAGGGGAGGTTATGGCGAATTTTTCCGGGAATTTAAGGAGTTAGAATATTTTTAAGATAATTTGATAGTTATAAATCAATGTATCGATATATGTAGAATTAAATAAGGAAGCGGAATCAAAAATAGAATATTGGAAACAAAAAGGGAAATCTATAAATTAGAAATAGAAAGCGAACTTTATGCATGTTTTAAAAATGAATAATTGGGTTTTATAGCGCGTTTATTCGAGGTTAGTGGTTTTGCCGTTTTGAAGTTGAGAATGTTTTCAGTTAAGGTCTGAGAGGTAATTTTACCCCAACTTGATCGATTTCATTTTTAATTGATAAATAGCAAGATCCAGTCTCGAAGAGAAGTGTTTGAATAATAGTTTGGTTGAATAAAATATTTTTGGGTTGTTTGTAACGATGTTGTATACAACATTCGTTTTAACTCAAGTGATGAAAGTTTGGAAATATAAAGAAAATATTCCCCGAGTATAATTAAAATAGTCGGAATAGAGATAAGTGATTGGAATTGTTTCCAGTTGCAAATAGAGATATTTTCTAATATATAGAAAATAAAAGAAGTTGATATTTGGAAACGTTTTCCAAATGGCATAAGAGGCCAAGATGATTATTGAAAATATTTGGTTAACAAATATTGATAGGGGAATGGAGAAAAGGTTTAATTAATGAAATATTAATTAAAGAGCCCAGTGATTTGTTTGATATGTTGGATGAACACTTGTTTTTATTCGATAGTTAAATCACAGACTATCGAAGTTTTTACTATCGTTGTCAATATGGAGAGACCGGTTGGATTATTATCTGTGAACCACTCTGTATTGGAAGTAGCGTTGCGAATCAGATTATATGAAGATAATCGAAGATGGAGTGAAGTGCAAGGGCTTTTTCTATTGATAGAAATTGTGCCTTCGGTTTCGTTCAATCCCAGAACGAACGTAAATGGACGAATGTCTGACAAAGTATTTCCAATGATCTAATGGGTTGGTCTGTATAAATATATATGGTTGCAACGGATTTATTCCCTTAACATAACATCCAGAATATTTGTGCAAATCACTTAATGATTAACGGATCTGACAATGTGGCATTCAAAGTGACTGTGCTATCAACGGATAGAACGTAATCGAAGCCTCAGGCCTCAACAACCGGGAAATGACAAAAATCGGGCAGGCAGCATGGCTATGTGGGTCGCTCCCATTAGGGTGTATAATCACCTATCTAGAGAAATTCCTTTTGTTTCTTATTCTATCGATTCTACCCATTCGGGAAATGGTGGTTTGAGCCCAACCGTTGGTGATATACATTCGATACACTCAAGCAAAATGAGTGGTCGGTCATGTGTGGGCCGGGTTGCAAGACGTTCTTGTTGAACCCAGGTGTATTCGCCTCTAGAGATACATCATCGGAAGGTGGTCCCATACCTTGTCATAGTTGGAATCCAATCTCCAATAAGCGCCCTGCGGTTTTTGATTTTTTACTATATATGTAGAGCGTGAGATGCAAGCGTTCTGCTATTTGGTTATTTACTTGATTAGACATTATTATAATATCATTGGATTTTGATATCAAAATATTTTGGGTTATAGTAAGGTAAAAACCGTCCGTGTTTATGTGTGGACTGGTCTTACTATTATCTTTTTCTTTTGAAAAGGATTTTCAAAGTTAAACCGTATGGTTGGAGTTTACTCACACCAGTCCCATGACTGACCCAGTGTTTATTTTGTTTTGTTTTTCCTAAACTCTTGGGTGCCCAAATTTGTTCGGGCAGTCAAGTGTTTCAGGCTTTTACAGATACACTTGGAGGAGCTTGAAGCAGGAGGCTTCAACGTTAGTTATGTAGAGTTATTTTCGCTGTACCAAATGTTGTATTGTACTCTGATGGTGATATCTATATATGATGTAAGATTTTGTATTTCAAAGCTTATGTTATATAATATATTTTATTCGTTCCGCTGTGAGTTTGTGATCTTTGTTTCTTCTATTCTAATATTTCGTTCTTTCTATTTCTCATCCTCTAACTTCTTCCTAATAATGAGTCGTATTTCTGTGCAATTTGAGTTGGAAGTGTGTTGTATTAGTCGACTCAGATAGTACGGATTTGCGGGTCGTTACAGTTGGTATCAGAGCAAGGTTGAGAGAACACCTAGGCTTTGGTGGGGGGGGGGGGGTTCACTCATTAGAGATAGGGTTAGTAGTACCCTAGAATGAGTTGAGTGTATATATATGAGAGAGCGTATTTGTAAGCTGATATAAAAATTGTTTTATATCATGTTGGCTTGTCTGTTGAGTGGTTTATAAATTCTGGTCGAATCGTGGGACGCCACGACATCGATAAGAGTTTCTAAACACTTGAACAGAAGAATCGACATAATATTGTTTTAAAGTGGGTAAAAGGAATAATTTTGCCCAAAACTATATTTTGATATAAAGGGATAATTTTCTGAAATTATTATAGTATATTGATGTGTTGGTTGCTATAATCAAATTAGATTACAAAAATTGGAATGGTTATATATAACCAAAATAGAATTTGTATATGAATTAAATATACAAATGAGATGAATTGAAATTGAATTCAAACCAGAATTTGGGATTTGAAGCCCGGAAGGTCGGAAAATATTTTTCAAAGTATATTAAAATAATATAGCTTTGCTTTGGAAAGGATTTTGGATAAAAATCATTTTTGAATAGATTTTGAACGTGATAAAGCACTGAACTCACTTCAGTGGCTGGGAAATAATTCTGATGATGATTGCAGCATCACCAGTGTTCATTTTCGAGTTTCTAAGTGACGGAATGCTACCTTAGAAAAGTTTTTGATGAAATTTGTTTGAAAGAAAACAACTTGGTTTAAAAATTCAAATTTTTTGAATTTGGGATGGTTCTAAATATATGTGTGGATATATTTATGTGATTTCAAAAAGGATTTGAATTAAAAACCCGGGAATTTCAATTCTGGAATTTAACTTAAGAAAGTTAAACAAATCGAAATGATGGAAACCAGTTAAATGAACTGAAATTGAGTATCCCCATGAAAACTGGAAGTTGTATCAGACTTGAGTTATAAAATTTGAAATACTGAGTTATAACAAAGTGGTTTTTTGAAAAGTTAACGGGTCTGTAGCATTTCTTCTGCCTTAGTAATTTCGGGGACGAAATTCTTTTAAGGGGGAAGGAATGTAATATCCCTGATTTTAACTATTTTATAATGAACATTTAAATTTATTTAAATGTTGAATTAGAAATATAAATTAATTTTTATATAGAATTTATTGATTCAGTAATCGATATGCGATTAAATTCAGAAATAATGAATTATTGTAATACGAGAACGATGAACAATTGAATTCAGAGTTAAAACTGAATAGAAACGATTGGATTGAGTTGAATTGAATTAAAAACACGTTTAAATTCATATATGAGATTTTATGCGCCGTATCGGCAAGCCGCTTGACTTTTCCTTTTTCTTTTGGGTTGGTGAGGGCCACGGGAGGCTATTTGAAATATCCCGATGCTCTCGGTGCAGGGGAGGTTATGGCGAATTTTTCCGGGAATTTAAGGAGTTAGAATATTTTTAAGATAATTTGATAGTTATAAATTGTAACGACCCGGAAAAATGCGATCTTGGTTATCCGTTATACAACACATATCGAACATCCAAGGATCGAAAATAACCGAATAGTTAATGAAAGAAATTAGAAGGTGAGAATAGATAAGATAGAAACTTAGAATAGAAGAAGAAGAAGAAGAACACAACACCAGAGTAACACGAACCTCACAGCGGAACGAATAACATATAATAGATAACATAACTTTGAAATAAACAGTTATGTATACAATAGCACTTATCAGAGTACAATACTTGCAACACAGCGGAAATAACTATAGCTATATGATTCTGAAGCCTCCTGCTCCAAGCTCTTCCAGTATATCTGTAAAACCCGACTACTTGACTGCCCGTACAAATTTAGGCACCCAAGAGTTTAGGGAAAACACAAATAAACTCCGGGTCAGTCATGGGACTGGTATGAGTAAAACAATTTAATACTTGATTTAATAAAGGATATCTCACAAGACCACGCCGCATAACGGAACGGGTTTTTACCTTATGAGAATCCAAACACCTTTGCAAAGCAATATCATTCTGATATTATAATAATGTCTAAGTACAAATAAATATCAGTCTAGTAGAAACGCTTGCATCTCACGTTCTACATATATAGTATACAATCAAAACCGCAAGCACGTATTGGGTAATGGATTTCCAACTATGACAAGGTATGGAATCACCTTCCGATCAGTGTACTCTAGGAACGATACACTGGAGTTCAACAAGAACATCTTGCAACTCAGCCACACATGACCGACCACTCATTTCGCTTGAGTGTATCGAATGTACATCACCAACGGTTGGGATCAGCAACCGTTCCCGTATATATATGGGACAGCATTGATAGATTTAAGAAACAAATGAATATTCACTAGATAGGTGATTATACACCCTACTTCGGTGCGACCGACTTAGCCATGCTGCCTGCCCGATTTCTGTCATTTACCGGTTGATGAGGCTAGAAGCTACGCTTTATCATCACATCAGATTCACTTCGAATGCCACATTGTCAGATCCATCGAAAATCACTAATTGACGTCTACAACAATACATTATGTGTCAGCTAAAAGAAGTTTCCTTCTCCGCTTCCACTCTTGGTACGGTTGAAGAAATCAATGTACGTGACCGTCTGGAAATACTATGTCAGACATCCATCTTCATTCACTTATAAATGTCACATCGTCATACCCGCCAAATCACAAATTGACTTATCCAAAAATAACACGGGTATACAGCTAAGAGAAACGAATTCCTTTGCCACCAAACGTGAATACGTTTGAACAGATCAACTTACGCGATCCATTGGATATACTCCGTCAGACCTTCGTCCATACAAGTTGTCCTGGGACTGGACAAACCGAAGGCACTATTCTGTAAATAGGATAGCCCTTGCATTTTACTCCGTCTTCAATTATCTTTGGCATATATGATTCGCGACGCTTATGCCAATACAGAGTGGTTCTTTGGATAATAATCCAACCGGTCTCTCCATATTAACAACGTTAAAATGATCAAAACTTTGATAGTCTGTGAGTTAACTATCAAAGAAAAACAAGTGTGCAAACAATGATATTATTTCCAGATGGAAATTATATCGAACAAACATCATTTAACATTAATCTCTTTAGTTCATTTATTTACTTATCTCCTGTTTCCCTAAATTCTAAATTCTTATTTTCCTTTTATCAGAAAACATTTCTGATTCTCGTTTGGAAAACATTTCCAAAACTCCTTTACGATCAAACCTTACCATTTCTTAGTTAAGAAGGAAGTCACTCAAGTTGGGGTATAATTACCTCTCAGACCTTAACTGAACAACGTTATAACTTCGAAATGGTCAAAGTTTATCTTTTAATCTTTAACAACTTCTTTACGCCTTTCTCGGATTCAATTTTACTAATCCACTTCTATATTTAAAACATTGGTTATAACGATAACGTTATAATCCCTACTTTCGAATTATCTAACTTTAATTATAACTTCTATTCTTATTAGTGAATAATTAACCTAACACTTATTTATTTATAAATAAATAAATCTCTATTTAAACACTGGAAAGTATAAGTACTTTCCCGAATTCGATATAATCGAATTTGCCGATTAACTCTCTTCGAGAAATCTCTATTTGATTAACTCTTCTTCGAATAACCTATATTCGATTAACTCCTTCTCGAATAAACGATATTCGATAATCTCTCTTCGAATAACTAGTATTCGATAACTCTTCCTTTTCAAATATCTCATATTTGAAAATCTTACTTCGATTAAACTATAATCGATAACTCCCTTCGATGAAACTAACATCGATAACTCCTTTTGATGAAACTAACATCGATTTATTTAACTCGACGAACTTAACTTGACTAACTTAACTTGACTCGACTAACTCGACTTACTTGGTTCGACCAATTCGATTCGATTAACTAGGCTCGACTAACTTGACTAACTTAACTCGACTTACTTGGTTCGACCAATTCGATTCGATTAACTAGGCTCGACTAACTTGGTCGAACCACCCGATCAACTCAACTTATTTAACTTAACTTATTTCTCAACTCGATCAACTCGATTTACTCCTATCGAATAACTAATATTCGATTAAACTCCATTCGCTTGACTCTAAATCGCAGCGATCACAATGGTTACGCCTGACTCCCTCAGGAAACATCCGACCGCCGTAGGCTATTTACAGCCCTGCGAATTACGCTAGCAGTCGTACAAGATGGTAACTTACCCTGAATACTATGTTTGACTAACTCTGTTTCAAATAACTATATTTGATTTACTCTAGCTCGTTTTAACTCTAATCGATTAACTCTAACTAATTAACTCCAACTGGTTAACTCTAACTGATTAACTTTAACTGGTTAACTCTATTTGACTAACTCGACTTGACTAACCCCTTTCGAATAACATATTCGATTAACTAACTTTCGAATACCATATTCGATTAACTAACTTCGAATACCATATTCGATTTCTCCTTTCGAATACCATATTCGATTAACTAACTTCGAATACCATATTCGATTAACCAACTTCGAATACCATATTCGATTTCTCTTTTCGAATACCATATTCGATTAACTAACTTCGAATACCATATTCGATTAACCAACTTCGAATACCATATTCGATTTCTCCTTTCGAATACCATATTCGATTTCTCCTTTCGAATACCATATTCGATTAACTAACTTCGAATACCATATTCGATTAACCAACTTCGAATACCATATTCGATTTCTCCTTTCGAATACCATATTCGATTAACTAACTTTCGAATAACATATTCGATTTACTTTATTCACTTTATAAAGATTTCCTTTTTAACAACGTTTTATTCATTTGAAAAGATTTACTTTTAAATAAGGTTCTACACTTTAAAAATGATTTCCTTTTTATAATGTTCCCTTTCCAATTCTATTTGTAAATGGTTTACAAATATTCCCTTTTCAAATTTATTCTTGAAATATTCTAACTCCTTAAATTCCCGGGAAAATTCGCCATAACCTCCTTTGTATCGGGAGCATCGGGAAAATCCCCAAACTCGCCACACAGGCCTTTCCATTCAAAAAGAAATGTTTTGAATTTATTTCCTTTCCAAATATCTCCTATTTATAAATATCCCAATTTATAAACATTTCTTATTTATAAATATTCCACTTTATAAATATCTCTTATTTATAAATATCCCATTTTATAAATATGCTATTTTCAATATCACTTTGAAAATCCCCTTATCAACATTTCGGTATGTTATGGTATTCAATCATATCAAATCACGATGTTCAATATCGTCCATACCCACACAATCAACAACAGGTTATACTTCACGTCATATATTAAAATATATATAAAAACAATAAAATAACTGTTGAGGAATCCAGTCGGATTCCTCCAACCTGTTCCCCTGCATCACAGATGTTAGACAATATAGATAACATCACTTTCAGTTCCATATGATATATTCTGTTAAACAGAAGCAATATAGAAATTTAACTAACTGACTAGCAGTTCAATCAAACAGTCAACACACAATCAATCAGTCCATATTTAACAGTTCTAAAAATATAACATGAAAATATAAACTGTTCAGAGTTAGTGAGATTTACTCACATTTGCAGTTCATCGTTAAAGAACGATAAACTGTCATTTGATTTGAATCAAACAGTTTATTCCGCCATAAATTCAAACGAGCTCGAATCCAATCCTAGTCAGTTCCATTGTGGAGCCACCGTCCATACGATCCCAACGGGTCCTGTTTTGTTCGATTTCGTTTACGTATGAATTTGATATGCAATTTACAAGTTATACAGTTCTATATTCGATTAAACATAACTTTTAAATTAAATTTGGGCTTTAACCTGGTATGTCGGCCCACTACCCTTTCTACATCCCAGACCCGCAACCTTTATCCCGAATACTCCTTTTTCCTCGTGAGAAAAACTCCAAAACCTGCTCATGCCTAAAGCCCAAACCATGAACTCCCATTTCCATGATTCTTCACGGTACGCCCAAACCGATGGTGCCAGCTAGCTTCTCTTCCCGAAAGAATAACCACTCCTCCCTACTTCGAAACTGCAGGTTCCAGTTTATCTCTCAACGCTCCAACTACACTTCATGAAACTAATGCGAGCCCTTGCCTTCTTCTTTCCATTACACAGCTCCTTCCACTCACGTTAATTCCTTTTCCCTGTACAAAACTTCCTCAACCCAATAAATCCCACCAACATCATCCAGTACAATAACAACAAAATGATGAACCCATACCAATTCTATTTGAACCACGCAACCTTCACGTTGTTGCTGCCCTCATCACAAAGAGCTGACCCCCGTCCTCCTTAACTCCTTCTCCCCTCCCAATAAAACACGCTCCAAAAACTGCCCGTAGCTTATCACCCATCTCAGCTCCTCCATCTATCACCAGTCCAAACTCGAATGCCCCCCTTACCTTCTCGTCGACAGGAGCCTTTTTCCCCGAGCCTGCAGTAACCGCATCGATCCCCTAACAAAACTGAACCGAGTCCACCAATTCCTCAATAAGATGCTAACACCACCTCATGAATCCGCATACCCCATCGTCTCCGTGAATTGATGCTTTGATCACTCTTGAACCCGAACCCTAGATGTACTGCTGAAAACCCAGTCGCGATATGAAGTATTCGAACCCACAACGAATCACATAGGGTAGGAGAGAATCACAAGAGGAATTACATCCTATGTATTTTGTGATTTATGGAATCTCCATCGATTTGTTTTAGATTTTTGAAAGGGGCGAATTTCTGTGAGGAAGCCAAATGGGACGGCTGAACTTATTTTGACCAAAGGAACTGATATTTTAGGTTTAGAAAAGTTAGTCCTATATTTATAAGGTGAGGAATTATTATTTTAATCGATTTTTATATTGAACTTTAAGTTATCGCTATTTGTATTGTCTTCTGAAAATTCCTATGACCACATACGATACCCAAAAATCATGAAAATTGACATGCACCTTCAGTTCGACATTATGGTCCCAACGAAACTGGTTTCGCCGAATTCCGACACCGTTTGTAAAAATCCCTTAGAAAATATCGATGAAAAACACCGAGCATTAATTCCTTAAAATTACAGAAAAAATCTTAAAAATATGAGGCCTTGACGTTTCACTAGACCTCTTCCTAAGGTTTCGTATGAAACTTGTTTCGTTGAATTTCGAGTTCGTTTGACCAGTTAACCATTCAATTTAGTTTGTTTTAAGTTAAAAACATAGCGTACCCCACTATGAAATATTCTGTTCACGTAGGGACTGTTATGGGCAGAAACAAAAATACCATTGAAATGAGTGACGTGTTCTGGTCCCAAAAATGTAATAATACCGGTAGATGGACTCATATTGTGAAACCCCGGAATGTCGATACAGGGTGCCAAATACTCCAAATAAAAAGTTGCTTATTAATTTAATTAAAAATTACCATAAAATTCTAAAAATTAAATTATCACTATTTCCCAAAAGAACCTTATCTAAATTCAAGCCCGATCTCTAGTTATAACGAATAACCCATTACGGTCGATAAACGATTTTATAGCGACTATTTTAAAATTTGATTTGGACATATCTCAAAATCTACACGACGAAATCCCGATTTTTCTCTTCCACTAGAAAGATATACTCCACCAGTTCCACACGTTTCTTGTTTCACAGAAATCCGGCTTAAAACGAATCTTGTACATTCAGTTGAAGTTCGAATCGCCAAATAGCGAACTGCCGCGTCGTTACGCGCTCGATTTTAATTAAAATATAATTATATGTTCAAACTGTCGTCGATTGAATATATTCGTTATTATATTTCGAATCGAAACTCCACAAAATCTCGTATGCTATTCAATTCACACGATATTGTGAATTTCACTATTTCCGACTATTTCGACATTATAATATATTATTATATATTATAATTATTTATTAAATATTCAATATTATTTAATTAAACGATCATTAACTTCTCTAAATCACCATTTATATAATTAAATAAATTAATTATAACACTTCTGCCAATGCGGGTCATTACATAAATCAATGTATCGATATATGTAGAATTAAATAAGGAAGCGGAATCAAAAATAGAATATTGGAAACAAAAAGGGAAATCTATAAATTAGAAATAGAAAGCGAACTTTATGCATGTTTTAAAAATGAATAATTGGGTTTTATAGCGCGTTTATTCGAGGTTAGTGGTTTTGCCGTTTTGAAGTTGAGAATGTTTTCAGTTAAGGTCTGAGAGGTAATTTTACCCCAACTTGATCGATTTCATTTTTAATTGATAAATAGCAAGATCCAGTCTCGAAGAGAAGTGTTTGAATAATAGTTTGGTTGAATAAAATATTTTTGGGTTGTTTGTAACGATGTTGTATACAACATTCGTTTTAACTCAAGTGATGAAAGTTTGGAAATATAAAAGAAAATATTCCCCGAGTATAATTAAAATAGTCGGAATAGAGATAAGTGATTGGAATTGTTTCCAGTTGCAAATAGAGATATTTTCTAATATATAGAAAATAAAAGAAGTTGATATTTGGAAACGTTTTCGAAATGGCATAAGAGGCCAAGATGATTATTGAAAATATTTGGTTAACAAATATTGATAGGGGAATGGAGAAAAGGTTTAATTAATGAAATATTAATTAAAGAGCCCAGTGATTTGTTTGATATGTTGGATGAACACTTGTTTTTATTCGATAGTTAAATCACAGACTATCGAAGTTTTTACTATCGTTGTCAATATGGAGAGACCGGTTGGATTATTATCTGTGAACCACTCTGTATTGTTAGTAGCGTTGCGAATCAGATTATATGAAGATAATCGAAGATGGAGTGAAGTGCAAGGGCTTTTTCTATTAATAGAAATTGTGCCTTCGGTTTCGTTCAATCCCAGAACGAACGTAAATGGACGAATGTCTGACAAAGTATTTCCAATGATCTAATGGGTTGGTCTGTATAAATATATATGGTTGCAACGGATTTATTCCCTTAGCATAACATCCAGAATATTTGTGCAAATCACTTAATGATTAACAGATCTGACAATGTGGCATTCAAAGTGACTGAACACTTGTTTTTATTCGATAGTTAAATCACAGACTATCGAAGTTTTTACTATCGTTGTCAATATGGAGAGACCGGTTGGATTATTATCTGTGAACCACTCTGTATTGGCAGTAGCGTTGCGAATCAGATTATATGAAGATAATCGAAGATGGAGTGAAGTGCAAGGGCTTTTTCTATTAATAGAAATTGTGCCTTCGGTTTCGTTCAATCCCAGAACGAACGTAAATGGACGAATGTCTGACAAAGTATTTCCAATGATCTAATGGGTTGGTCTGTATAAATATATATGGTTGCAACGAATTTATTCCCTTAGCATAACATCCAGAATATTTGTGCAAATCACTTAATGATTAACAGATCTGACAATGTGGCATTCAAAGTGACTGTGCTATCAACGGATAGAACGTAATCGAAGCCTCAGGCCTCAACAACCGGGAAATGACAAAAATCGGGCAGGCAGCATGGCTATGTGGGTCGCTCCCATTAGGGTGTATAATCACCTATCTAGAGAAATTCCTTTTCGCTCCCATTAGGGTGTATAATCACCTATCTAGAGAAATTCCTTTTCGCTCCCATTAGGGTGTATAATCACCTATCTAGAGAAATTCCTTTTGTTTCTTATTCTATCGATTCTGCCCATTCGGGAAACGGTGGTTTGAGCCCAACCGTTGGTGATATACATTCGATACACTCAAGCAAAATGAGTGGTCGGTCATGTGTGGGCCGGGTTGCAGGACGTTCTTGTTGAACCCAGGTGTATTCGCCTCTAGAGATACATCATCGGAAGGTGGTCCCATACCTTGTCATAGTTGGAATCCAATCTCCAATAAGCGCCCTGCGGTTTTTGATTTTTTACTATATATGTAGAGCGTGAGATGCAAGCGTTCTGCTATTTGGTTATTTACTTGATTAGACATTATTATAATATCATTGGATTTTGATATCAAAATATTTTGGGTTATAGTAAGGTAAAAACCGTCCGTGTTTATGTGTGGACTGGTCTTACTATTATCTTTTTCTTTCGAAAAGGATTTTCAAAGTTAAACCGTATGGTTGGAGTTTACTCACACCAGTCCCATGACTGACCCAGAGTTTATTTTGTTTTTCCTAAACTCTTGGGTGCCCAAATTTGTTCGGGCAGTCAAGTGTTTCAGGCTTTTACAGATACACTTGGAGGAGCTTGAAGCAGGAGGCTTCAACATTAGTTATGTAGAGTTATTTTCGCTGTACCAAATGCTGTATTGTACTCTGATGGTGATATCTATATATGATGTAAGATTTTGTATTTCAAAGCTTATGTTATATAATATATTTTATTCGTTCGGCTGTGAGTTTGTGATCTTTTTTTTCTTCTATTCTAATATTTCGTTCTTTCTATTTCTCATCCTCTAACTTCTTCCTAATAATGAGTCGTATTTCTGTGCAATTTGAGTTGGACGTGTGTTGTATTAGTCGACTCAGATAGTACGGATTTGCGGGTCGTTACATAATCGATATAAATATCGTTCGCGTCAAAATAGCGCATCTCTAATCAACACGGCTTTATATTTTTCAATAACTTCGTTATTCTATTCAACAAATGAATATATATTTCTTTCAATACATGACTCTATATTTTTGTCAACACATGACTAATCTCAACGAATGACTACTGTCCACGTGTGACTATTTTTGTTATTTAATATATTTTATAAAAATTATGGTATCTTTCATTTGATTTCAAATCAGACTCCAACCGTAAATTAGTAAGAGAACGATTCCCTGAATATTAACCCCGAAGGCCGAAACCTACATCAGATCAACATCCAGGATACCACTCATCTTATCTATTTTCCAATTAGTTTCTAATTTTATATATGATAAAGATGTAAATTTTATTGTTAAAATATTTCGTTCAACACATGACTAATCTCAACGGATGAGTACGGTCAACACATGAACCTTTATTTTATAATGATAAAGATGTAAATTTTATTGTTAAAATATTTCGTTCAACACATGACTAATCTCAACGAATGAGTACGGTCAACACATGAACCTTTATTTTATAATATTCTTTATTTTCTAAATTGGAATGAGGCTCAATCAATCACCATATAGCGTTAACTATATGGATTCCATACAACACATGTATATAAATAGCAACGATAAATAATCAACCATCATCCAAAGTGCACTACTCTGTATAAGCATCAAATATAGATATCTAACGCTTATAACAGCCTGTCGATCCATCGATCGACATACAACTAATTATTGGGATTAGTGTATGCCGTATTTTATCCCAATACCCGTGTGGGGTTTCAAACAATCAAACACAGATTTTATTTGTGCAGTTGGGCGATGTGTAAAATTTATCGTCCCAATCAATGTCATTCAAATATGTGTACATAAACAAACCGTCCGGTTTGTAAATGAATATTTATTTATTTACGTTCACGTTAAAAATTATATTTTTAACGACCAAATTATTTTATTCAACCTATGAATATTCTATTCGGTTCATTTATTAAATAAAATGATATCTTTATTTTTCTAACTTATTTTAGAAAATTTCGGCGGCATAACGACACGATACTAGAAACGGGACAAGGCCTAGCCTTATCCCCGGTTTAATAATGGCCCACGCCATACACATATCAATCAAGTCCATTCCATTTCACCAAACAATCAAATTCAAATCAAATAATCTAACCAACTACACAACCAAACAAACAAGTCCATGGTCTGTGGATGATGGTGTCGGGTGCTACTAAACACCGTCTGCATCCTAGTATATATTTATATAACCAAAAAAGAAAAGTTAAAGTGAGAAGTTCTCACAGAGGTTTCCACTCCGCCGTGCTTTGCTTTTGAACTGTTGAACCTTTTCGATCTGCTTGAAATTCCAATGCAGTTCTTTTCACGCTGTTCAAATAAAAATATTATTTTTATTACTTCATTTCAATAAATAAAAATCATATTTTTATTTTTACTTCATATATTTTTACAACGCTTATTTCTATATAAATATCATATTTATATATTTTTACTTCTAATATAAAGATCGAATTTTTATTTCATCGCTATAAAAATCTCATTTTTACTTCACTATATATATAATAAAAATTAGATTTTTATTTCGCTAGTTATATAAAGATAATATTTTTATATTCTCTATTATATAAAAATTCTATTTTCAACACACTACTTATATAAAAATAGTATTTTTATATCTTCTATTATATAAAGATCATATTTTTAATACTCTACATTATATAAAAATCATATTTTTAATCTCTACATTATATAAAAATTATATTTTTATATATTCAACATAGCTAAAATCCACATCTTCTTCTAACAAAAATTATACCTTTCTTTATATAAAAATAAAATCTTTCCATATATAAAAATCAAATCTTTACTAATTAAAAATCCCGTCTTTACCATATTAAAAATTTCGTTTATATAAAAATTTGGTCTTTCCTCTTCTTTTAGAAAAATCCAATCGTTTTCATGTAAAAAATCAAACTTTTCATGTTATAAAAATTTATGCTTTCAAGTTTAAAAATCTTTACTAAATAAATAAAAATCATACCCTTGGTATACAATAAAAATCAGACCTTTAAAGAGAAAAAAAATCGAATTTTTAAACAAATGAATATAAAAAAACTGAAGACTCACTGTCTTCGAGGAGGAGGGGGGTCTTCTGTGCGCCAGCGTCGGAGGGTGGCTCAAGAACGTCGGAGGGGGTGGTGATGGGGAGGGGCGCGGCGGACTCGGGGTTGGTGGCGCTCGACGTGGAGGAGACATGCCTGCGACGAGGATGCTGAAGGGGAGGTCGACGCGAGGTGGAGGGAAAGGGGAGCGTGGCTGGTGTTGGCGGAGGGTGACCTCTGGCGGCGCGGTGGTGGACCGAGCGGAGGGCAACGTGATGGGAGGAGCTCGATCGATTTGGGGATTTCCTTTTTTTTATTGTTTTTGAAATGGGGGGGGGGGGGCGTTGACTGTGAAGGTATGGGGAGAGAGAGAGAGAAAGGATTTTATAATTTATTTATATTTTAAACCCCTTAAAAGCAACTTTTTATTACGACCTCTAGACGAGGCCCACCGCCTGTCGTCCATAGCTAATTACCCCCATTTCGAACACAATGGGATATGCATCGTAGGCTGATTCGATCCTTTCAATCGGTTTTCGTTCAAATCAACATATAATTCTATATATTGAATTTGAACGCGCATTTCAATTTACTGGGGTCACATACTAACTCGAAAAATTCCAAAAAAATATTTTCTAGCTTCAAATTGACGATACGGTCATAACGAAACTAGTTTCGTCGAATTCTGAGACCGTTAGAAAAATGGCCATTTTCCAGTCGATTAAAATCAACTGAAACTGGTCAAACGCGTTTTCCTTCGCCACGCTCATATATTGATTCGAAAAATTATGAAAATTGGAATCTAGCAATAACTTGACATCACGGATCCAACAAAAGTTGTTTCGTCGAAATCCGAGGTCGTTTGCAAAATTTCCATTTTTAAGGGCCAGAATTCCATAGCGACTATTCTGAAATTTCATTTGGACATATCTTTTGATTCCCGCTATGAAATTTCGATTTTTCGGATTCGTTGGAAATATATTCTTAAATAGATTCTAATATTTTTGGTTTCACTACAATCCGGTTTGATTTGCACCCGGTATGTTCAATTGAATTTTGAAATCGAATTATCGAACTACCGCACCATTTTCAATTCCTTTTATAATTTAAAATACATATTTATATTCTAACGACGACTATATAAATATATATGTTCGGATTCTATTCAAAATAAATTTCTCGTTGATATTATTTAAAATAATTCATTTAAATTATTGAAAATTCTCTAAAATTGCCAAAACTAAAATTTTTAAATTGGCTCGCATTTCCGGGTTGTTACAACTTTTATTAGTAGTATGCGTTTGATGTGAGATTTAATATCGGTTCTTGAATTACAACTCGTATTTACCTGAAGATAAGAACATTATTGATCAAGGTCTGAGAGGTAATTAAAATACCCCAACTTGAACAACTTCGGGACTATCCAAGGATGATACTAGTTGATAATGGCGAGAAGGTATGTTAAGATTTCCAAAGTAACGGAAATGATATGAGTTGATATTTCCCTAGTCATGAAATTGAAAGGAGATTGGCGAAATTTCGAAAAGTAAAAGAAATAGATATAGAATGGTTTATTCTATATGGATAAGAATTTGATATTTTTCCATGTGATGGAAACAGATGAGTTGGCGTAACGTCGAATAGTAGATTGAGACGATTTCGCTGTTATAATAAAAGAAATGATAAAGATTGAATATTGGGTATCGTTATATCAAAATGAAAATGTTTTTGCATATATTTGTATATTAAAGTAATGAGTGAAATATTTTCCCAAATATTTGAATATTCAAGCTTAATTAGTTTTAATTAAAGAAGTCAAGTAATGTTGAGTACCAGACCAATAAATCTGTTTTTGTGATTCCATGGATGTTTACTTGATAGTTAAATAACCGACTATTAAGTCTGACCTTTACGATTATTGGTATGGAAAGACCGGGATCGAATGAATATTCGAAAACCATTCCGACCAACAAATATGAAATATATAGAAGAGATCAGACGACGATCGAGATGGAGCATTTGAAGACCATAGATCTTCATAAAGCGGAAGAACCACTTACAATCTCTGATTCGACCCGGAGATATAATGGGTTCTGTCGTGGTTGGAATCTGTGGATTGCAAGGACGATCGCAACTGATCCATGGAGTTATTCCTATATTGGATGCAGTAGGAGAGTACCTTCGGTTCATCATGTTCCTGGATGACTTGTATGGGCGAATGTCTGATAGAGTATTTCCCGAAACCACGTACATTGATTTTTACAAATATACCGAGTGGTGGCAAAGAGGGCCACTTCTTTTATACCCAGAGTATATTTGTGAACGTCAATTAGTGACTTGACGGATCTGATGTTGTGGCATTCAAAGTGAATGGTGGCCAGGTGTTCAAAAGATTATAACCACAAGCCTCACCAATCGGGACTTGACAGAAATCGGGCAGGCAGCATGGTGTGACGACCGCCCATAACCCCCGCACTAAACAAGAGGAATAATGCGCTGAAAGGCGTGCCAGGCTGCTATGGACGATCATCATAGTAAGTGAACACATCGAAACCTGTCGTAGAACTCACAACGCAAGGATAAAATATAATAGAACATATACAACAGGTGATAGTAATGAGGTATCATATAGCAAACTTTTGAAACTCTTTCAACATCCAGAAAGATTATCCAACTGATATCCAAGTTTGTACATAAGGCCTCACTACAACTCTCAAGCAACTCAAACAGCGGAAACAGAAATACTAGATAGAATAAAACTGGTACGCCAGCCTCCTGCTCGTCATCGCTCAGCTTCCTCGTATCACTAAGCTCCATTACCTGTAACCTGCTACTTAGTCTGCCCATCCACAACCGGATGAACAACCCAAGGTAATAAGAGGAGACATAAAACCTTGAGTCAGACAATAGTCTTAGTGAGCGATAATACAGCTAACAAACTTCAACAAGAAAGCATATGAGAATGGGTAAATGAACAACTTATCTACCCACATCATCAGAGAAGAACTCAACCTTATCTTCCCCACATCGGACAGTGATAGCCTTTACCAAGCATTTCAACCATTAATCCATAGAAACCATAACAACCATTTATCCATGGAAAACAGAAACAACCAGCAATAGCAATCATGGCATCGAGATTATATATCTCATGCAAATCATCCTAGTCGAATTCAACATCCCTCGAATACAAGCCCCAGAGGCCGAAACCAATATCAGACAAGCACTCAAGGAACATCTACTTCGATGTTGGATAACCCACGTGAGATGGCACAAGCAAAACATCCAGCATGCATGACAGACTCTGGCTATCACCGCCAATCCTGCTTCGAAATCATCACTATCGTATGACGGCCAACCTTGCCATATGTCAAGGGCTAATGGTAACCCCAGCTCTAGCATGAACTCCATATGCCCAACCTTGGCAATGTCCAACCTTGACACTAGGCCTTTCCCCAACCAGAAAGACCCAGGGTACTCGACCAACAACCGGTCTTTTGGGCCTTTCAACGATACCCATCGTACCCCTGCTTTGAGCCTGCTAGAACTTACGACAACGATGACTTCTCGGCCTTCGCATCTCTAATCGTCCAACCTTGACGATGTTTCATAGCTCAAGCAACCTTCTTAAGCAGCCATTATCCACCAACTCACGACCTTTGAGTTGTCTCCGCATTCGTTGTCTCCGCATTCGTTGTTCCACCTTGATCAACGAACACATTCATCACTTCGAGTCTTCCTACTTGAATCACCTCGAAGTCACGCCATCACCGAACCAAAACACATCACTGCGCTGCGGCTAGGGTTCGGGGGCAAATCAAACCTTTTTTTCAGACCTTTTTGGTTCGTACCCGAGTCGTACCCGAAAACGTACTTTTTTAGAAAACGACCCTGCCAAAACCGACCAGAACCTTGCTCCAGAATGACCAGCCAAAAACCGACCAGCCTTGCTCCAGAACGACCCGCCTCCATGCAGCTTTGGATCGACTCGACCTCCTTGCAGCTTTGGATCGACTCGACCTCCTTGGGACTGACCAGCTTTGGATCGACCCCGTCAAGACTGACCAGATTTTGCTCCACCTGACCGACCAGCTCCTTCAGAGCGACCAAGATTTGCTTCCAGTAAAAACCAACCAGAATGCCACCATCTGAAACCGACCAGAATGCCACCATCTGAAACCGACCAGAATGCCACCATCTGAAACCGACCAGAAACACTTCTGCTCCTTCTGGACCGACCAGCTTAAACCGACCAGCTCCCTGACTTGCTTCCCAAGCCATACTATAACCGACCACCTCATTCCAGACCGACCCGACCAACTCCAGGACGACCAGAAACCTGCACATCTCCAATTCGACTCCGATTTCGACCAAAACTTCGCCAAACGACGAATCCGACGAAACCAGCTTATCCGATTCATCCAAACGCAATCACAAACATGTTATGCAACCAACAATATCATCAATCTAACAATTTCCATCAAAACACATAAATTTTCCGAAAACATGATAAGTGAATCATATGAACATAAAAACGGATCTAACTTGCATAATCTTGAGAAAAATCATAAAATTAACCATTTAAATTATCTAGATCAGATCCTAAGGCGATTCATATATAAAATGGACTTAGCATGGTGTGGATCTAAGGAAAATAACATGGAAATGATGAAATTAACATCCTAAAACCCATATACTTGCATGAATCCGAATAAGAGATGTAAATCACTCACCAATTCTTCAAATCGATGCAAAAACAATGAAATATGATTCCGATCAGCAAGCAACTTGCACAAAACCCTTAGATCCGATGAAATTCCCTTTCAATCGATGTAGATCTAGCCTCTTATGGTGTAGATCTTCGATTTCCCTCCTTGGATTTTGGAATTTTTAACGGTGGAAAGATGTTAGAGGAAGAAGGAGATCAAAGCCTCCCCATAAGAGAATGGAAAATGCCAACCTTTCTCCATACCCCTTACCCCCTATTTATAGTCTCCACCCACCCTTTAATGGGCCTTCTCCAAATCAGCCCATTAGCCTTCCAAAACCTGAACAGCCAACTGAAAAACCTTAAAATAGCGATTTCTCCCAAACCGCTGAACCAAATCCTTAATGTAACCACTCTATGGAAAGAGAATCATCAATTCCTTTCCAATGGCACAGGTCTCACCCTCTGATTCGACCTGAGTCAAAAGTTATGCCCTGTACAAGACTGACAGGGGCAAAATGGTCACAAACAAAATCGGTAAAATTTATGGACATGTCTCACATCCCCATAAGCAACATACTAAAAGATGAGAATGATCCAACCCTCAGGGACTAAAATAAAAATATTTTACGATCTACCGATACGTAAAATGCGGGCTGTTACACATGGCTATGTGGGTCGCTCCCATTAGGATGTAGAATCACCTATCTAGATAAAATCCACTTCATTTGTTAATCTATTTCGATGCTGTCCCTTTTCGGGAATAGGTGGTTTGAGCCCAACCGTTGGTGATATACATTCGATACACTCAAGCGAAATGAGTGGTCGTCATGTGAGGGCCGGGTTGCAAAACATTCTCGTTGAACCCAGTGTATTCGCCTCTAGAGATACACGATCGGCAGGTGGTCCCATACCTTGTCACAGTTGGAATCCAATCTCCAATAAGTGCCCACGGTTTTGTTTGTATATATATATGTGGAGCGTGAGATGCAAGCGTTCCACTAGATTGATATTTACTTATATTTAGACACTAGTATAATATCAGAAAAGATATTGATTTCAAAACTGTTTTGGGTTATCGTAAGGTAAAAACCGTCCGTGTTTAAGTGTGGATTTGGTCTTACGATTATCCTTTTCTTTTCAAAGGATTTTAACTTAAACATCAAGTTGTGTGATACCCTTAATGCTATGTGAGTTTTTCTCACTCTGGTTCACCAGACCGATCCGGTGTTTTGTAAATGCTCGGGTTAGCCCGGGATGTACAGGTGCAGGTTATCAGGTACTGAGATGTCCAGAGATGAGCTGGAGATGTTCAGAAATATGATATCTAGTATTTATTCCGCTGTGTATATGAGGACAAATTACTATAACTGTCCAGAGATGTTGATGTACTCTGATATTGTAAGTATTTTCAAAAGCTCTCAAATAAAGGTTTATTTCTGAATTATATTTTGTTCCGCTGCGATGTGAGACTCTGTGTGGTATTGGTTCTTATTCTTCATCTATTATAGTATTTCTTTCTCTCTTATCTCACCCTCTAATTTCTTTCTATAAACGTTCCAGTGTTTTCGGTGTTTGGAAGGTCGGCATAAGTCATGGTAAGGGTATTTATGTCGATTTTCGAGACCGAAAATCCTTGGGTCGTTACAGTGGTATCAGAGTTATTGGTTGAGTAGTAATCTTGGCTCTATGGCGTAACTCAATAGAGATGGGGTTAGTAACACCCTAGATTGAGTTGATTATATGTATATGAGAGCGTATTTGTAAGATTTTATATACAAATGTTTTGTATTGTATTATTTGACTGGTTCAAGTGTTGAGAAGCATTGAACTAGCGAGTGGATACAATATTGTTTTATAAAAGAGGGTAAATGAAATAATTTTACCCAACGTATATTTAATATAGAAAAGGGAATTATTTTCTATGTTGAGATGATGTGGATTGGTTTGCTGTTCTGATTGATTTGATTTGAATCAAATTTGAATTTTGAAATAAGGTTGAACTGGTTATAAAATCAAAACGTCAATTGAATCAAATATGAAAATAAAACTAAATTTAGTTAAGTAAAACCAATTTAAGAATAAATTCAAAAGGGATGAACTCAAATAAATTGGGATTCAAATAAAGTGGGTTGCCATTTGGATTTTTAATTTTTCGAAGAAATTGAGGTCCGGAGTAGCAGTGGTAGTCATACCAATCGAGCCATGCAGAGGAGGTGCTGGCAAAATTCTCGAAAATTTTTAGAGTTTGAATTTTATTTTGACAGTAATAATTTTTAAAATAATATGGTTCAGAATATTCTTCTTACTTTGCAATTTTGAGGATGAAATTATTTTAAGGGGGGAAGAATGTAACGTCCCGGATTTTTCGGCCATTTAAATTTGTTTATATATTATATTTAAAATATAATGAATTTTTAATCGAATCTATTATTTAAAATAGAGTTCGGAAATATATATATATATATGTATATATATATTAATTAAAACGAGCTCGAAAACGATACGGTAGTTTGTAATTTTCGATTTGAACTTTAACTGAATATACATGATCCAATATAAGTCGGATTTCTGTGAAACGAGACACGTTTGAACTGATTCGATTATATTTTTCTAATGAAAAAGAAAAAAAATGAGATTTCAGCTTATAGATTTCTAGTTACGTCCAATTCAAATTTTCAAATTGTCGCTATGAAATCATAACGATTTATATATTAAAGGTTTTTTTTATATGAATGGAATATTATTTAAACGTGAATTTTATGACGAGTTTGAATACTACATTGAATGAAATTTGAAGTTGTTGATACGATGAAATTTATTTATTTATTTATTTTCGTTAAATTTAGTTTTCTAGAATTTAATATATGGGTATATATTAACGTTTCCGCTCGGTTTGGCAAAACGAATAAAACCCCGAATATACCACATATTTGTACAACAAACCAAAGCTGCCCCATCGAATACAACATGGAACTGGGATAGGCAATATAAAAATAGTCTCAAGTTAAACTTCATTGCTCAAAGGTTGTTTATAGGATTAAATATTTAGAAAGAAAAAGAAAAAGGGCATTCGACAAGCCAAAACAATATAATGAACAAAAGAATTCATTTTTCCAAACTAGAGCACGTCTTGAAATAGAAGTATAAACAGAAATAAGAACAGTAAAATGAAACCAACAAAGGAAACAACATATATGTTTATATTTTGCCTGTACATACACAAATACAAAGGAAACAAAATGTATATTCACATTTTTATTGTTTTTGTATACATGCGAAACACAAAGTAAGAAATCAACATTGTAAATCAACTTCTTCATGTGTCCTTTCCAAACCAGTGAATCGTCGGTTTTGACCTGCGAAGAAAAATAAGTAAAACCCATTAGAGGGATGGTTTTATGACAAAAGTGAATAGCAAAAGAAAATGAAAGGAGAAAAGACAAGATGTCAAATTAATATACAAAGATGGAGTAGAACTTTGAAACAAGCATCAGTATCAGACTTTTGATACAGATCTATCCACTTGAGGATGTTTTCCCACATGACAAATAATGTGCATTTAATAAGCAGGTTATAAACATGATTTATCATGTAGCACACATGATAATCGCTTAGGGCGGGCTCTTAGTTTCGATACAGATACATCTATGTTTTCTTCATGGAGTTGTGGATAAACGGTTATATTGTTACTCAGATGGTTCAAACATAATAGAGCACTATTGGAAAAAAAACCACTAGCCCAAGATAAAATATGTTATTCAAACAACCATATGAAAATAATTCATGTCAGCAGACAAAAGAACAACATGGAAACATAAAACAGTAAACCAAAATCTGGTGGGGATCAACTATGGGAAAACAACATACTGAAGCCTGAAATAAAGGCTCTGTTGTTTTGTAAACCAGTGCCTCAATATAAAGAAAATCAAGAGTTCTAATTCTAAGTTGTTTTATGATCCGAGACTAAAATGGAAGTTGTTGCTTAAGACTATACTTTATTTTAAAATTAGTTTCAACTCATGAAGTAGCTTAAATATCGAGCATCAATTTAATTTCAGTAAAAGGAACATGTTGTCTCAAGAATTCGACCTTAAATGGTGTTCGGTTTATATTATGTTTGGTACTGTAAGTTTCACCTTACAAGACATCTAAAAAAAGAGGAAAAGAAAATAAAATGTAATCTTGAACTAGGATCATATGATCAACATAAAGTGAGATCATCAAAATCTTTACGGGAAAGAACAGCACATGTACAGCTAAGAAGAGCTGACATGTATATTTATCAAATCTTTATCGAACAGTAAACTCACATGTGTAAACAGTAAATTTCTGATATAAATTTCACTGTTTACTTATATTTAAAAATGGAAATCAAATCTAATAAACAGTTCAGAAAATCTCATAGAAGATCCAAGTAAGAAATCTAATATATAGTTCAGAAAATCTCTGAATCAAATCTTTACCAAATCGAACAAGCCTTTATATATACGGGAAATTTCACATTTAAATCACTGTTTTCATGAATTTAAAAATAAAACATAAAATCTGATCTACAGATTCAAAATTTCTGATTGAACTAACAACACATAACATCACTATAACCTAACCAGTTAGATCAAAATCCATTTCAAACAGGGCAACAAGTGCTGAAAAGCCTAGACCAAAATCCGAACCAAAATCTAACCTATAGATTCGAATCGTGATTGAAATAACAATTCGTAGTCACTAACAGACGTTGATTTCCAACCGCTACTATAAATAAGGGTCATGCAATGGTGTTTCATGCATCCCAAAACCATACAAACAAACACAGTCAACCAAAGAAGAAAAACCCAATTCGAAACTAGAAAAGCAAATCAAAATAAGTTAGTAAAGAAATCGAGTAAAAGAAAAACTTAGCTTTTCGGTTCTTGAACTGATTTGTGTTGAAGCCTATTCGAATTGAAGGCGTAAGAAATTAAAGGTGGCTCGTGGTTTGTCTAGGAGGTCCAGGGGTTGATCGACGGTGAGAGGGGTTGCTCAGGGGTTCGCTGGGTTGTAGGAAGGAGGAGGACGAGGAAGTGGTGGCGTAAAGAGGGGTCGTGGCGCCATGATTTGTAGTTGAAGACACAAAGGGGCATAGGGTTTTCGATTGGAGGAAATAATCCTGGGGACGGCTGTTGAAATGAAAGAGGGATCGGTGGTGGTAGGGTTTTATAGTGAAGCGGGTTGGATTTATTTGGGCCGGCTGTTCAAAAGGTAAAGGCCCAATGTTATTTATTTTTAAGTCTAAATAATTAAAGTACTTCATCAAATTTTTTATACGATTTCTCACGCATACAGTGACGGATTTACGCACGGTCGGTTGCGTCGGGACCGTAAAGACGAGAACTTCGAGATGGAGTAGAGGTTGGTCAGGATCGGGAACAACTGAGAATTTTATTCGAATTAAACGTTAGTTTAATTCGACTAAAAACTAGATATTTATCAACGAATTCAAATCAAGGTGAGTTAAACTCACTCAGCTCTTTCCATTTATATTTTATATAAATTGGGTTTATATTTTGCATGTTCTGATTGTTAGTGGTTGACCGTTTGCTAGTTAAATATATTTATTGTTGATTCAAATTCTGAAATTTAACGGTCGTTTAATTTCAGAAAAACACCAATGTTTTTGATCTGACCCGAATAAAGTAATTTCCCTTGATTGGTCACCTTTATAAACGTGTTTGAAATTGTTTGAATTGTTTGAATGATCTGTTCATTGATTGATGATCGTTATAGAAATTAGCAGACTAATAAAAAGAAATGATTGATTATTGTTGATGGTTGAACTATATTTCAACATTTATTTTGAAGTTAACCAATGGATGGTGTGGGTTGGGTAATTGGCATCACGTGGCCTATAAATAAACAGATATGGATTTTATCGACAGTAAATCAAAAATATTGAAGTCTTAAATATATTTTTGATTAAAATAGGTTTGAAAACTGTTTAAAAGGAAATAAATATTAATTATTTATTTAGTAAAGTTCATAAGTAATTATGGAATTTGTTTTATTAAAAAATTTCTTACATTGATAAGAATTATAAACAAATGAGCAGAAAATAACCTAGCGGTTAAGTATTTGATGGATCGTGAACGATTAAATAAAGTTATTATATTTCAATCAATTTAAAAGAGGAATTAAATAGAATTGGTTAGAAGAATAATCATGTTTGTATGGACTGAGTCGACATTTAAACTAAGTTAGACTTTAAATTAGTGAAATAATTGGTTAATCTTAGAAAGAGCTTAAAAAGGGAAGTTATTATTTATTCTAGTAAATAAAGGAGTTAATTAATTTGCAATGATAAATGTTGAAGTAAATAATCTCTTCTTAAATGTAATACATTCATGTAACCCAGTTTGAAACGAAAATATAGTTGAGTATTGAAAGGAAGCTAAGGATGGATTTTATATTTTGGACTCGAGTTTTTAATCAAGTAATAAAGGTTTCTGATGAGATACGATAGCTAAATGAAAACGCTACTTAGCATTTGGGGACTAAGTAGAGGGAGATATAAAGAGTTTATATTAAACCCAAAATTTATAAACAATGTTTTTAAATGGAATGTGAATTAAAGCGTTGTTTTTATACTTAATAACGGTATTAAGTTAAATCAAGAGAATTAAAAGGATATTTTCTTGAAAAGAAAAAGGGAATTGGGAAAAAGGGATTTAAGATTGGGTTTGGTGAAAGGGGCTGGAAATAGGATTTGTAATAAAAATTCAATCTATGAATAAAGTTATTTAAATAAGTCGAGAATTAATAATAGTGTTGTTTAGTAAGATGTTAATTAATTAAGCGATATTGACTATAAAGAAAAACTTCCAAAGG
Organism: Allium sativum; assembly: GCA_030737875.1. Taxonomy (NCBI): domain Eukaryota; kingdom Viridiplantae; phylum Streptophyta; class Magnoliopsida; order Asparagales; family Amaryllidaceae; genus Allium; species Allium sativum. The sequence continues at coordinate 91,573,581 of CM060920.1, forward strand.
ATAACTATAAAGCTATACTTTTATTAGTAGAATGCGTTTGATGTGAGATTTAATATCGTTTCTTGAATTACAACTCGTATTTACCTGAAGATAAGAACACTATTGATCAAGGTCTGAGAGGTAATTAAAATACCCCAACTTGAACAACTTCGGGACTATCCAAGGATGACACTAGTTGATAATGGCGAGAAGGTATGTTAAGATTTCCAAAGTAACGGAAATGATATGAGTTGATATTTCCCTAGTCATGAAATTGAAAGAAGATTGGCGAAATTTCGAAAAGTAAAAGAAATAGATATAGAATGGTTTATTCTATATGGATAATAATTTGATATTTTTCCATGTGATGGAAACAGACGAGTTGGCATAACGTCGAATAGTAGATTGAGACGATTTCGCTGTTATAATAAAATAAATGATAAAGATTGAATATTGGGTATCGTTATATCAAAATGAAAATGTTTTTGCGTATATTTGTATATTAAAGTAATGAGTGAAATATTTTCCCAAATATTGGAATATTCAAGATTAATTAGTTTTAATTAAAGAAGTCAAGTAATGCTGAGTACCAGACCAATGAATCTATTTTTGAGATTCCATGGATGTTTACTTGATAGTTAAATAACCGACTATCAAGCCTGACCTTTACGATTGTTGGAATGGAAAGATCGGGGTCGAATGAATATTCGAAAACCATTCCGACCAACAAATACGAAATATATAGGATAGATCAGACGACGATCGAGATGGAGCATTTGAAGACCATAGATCTTCATAAAGCGGAAGAACCACTTACAATCTCTGATTCGACCCGGAGATATACTTGGGTTCTGTCGTGGTTGGAATATGTGGATTGCAAGGACGATCACTACTGATCCATGGGATGATTTCTATATTGGATGCAGTAGGAGAGTACCTTCGGTTCATTCTGTTCCTGGATGACTTGTATGGGCAAATGTCTGACAGAGTATTTCCCGAAACCACGTACATTGATTTTTACAAATATACCGAGTGGTGGCAAAGAGGGGCACTTCTTTTATACCCAGAGTATATTTGTGAACGTTAATTAGTGACTTGACGGATCTGATGATGTGGCATTCAAAGTGAATGGTGGCCAGGTGTTCAAAAGATTATAACCTCAAGCCTCACCAATCGGGACTTGACAGAAATCGGGCAGGCAGCATGGCTATGTGGGTCGCTCCCATTAGGATGTCGAATCACCTATCTAGAGAAAATCCACTTCATTCGTTAATATATTTCGATGCTGTCCCTTTTCGGGAAATGGTGGTTTGAGCCCAACCGTTGGTGATATAGATTCGATACACTCAAACGAAATGAGTGGTTGGTCATGTGAGGGCCGGGTTGCAAGACGTTCTTGTTGAACCCAATGTATTCGCCTCTAGAGATACACGATCGGCAGGTGGTCCCATACCTTGTCACAGTTGGAATCCAATCTCCAATAAGTGCCCACGGTTTTGTTTGTATATATATATATATATGTGTGTGGAGTGTGAGATGCTCGGGTTCACCAGACTGATCCAGTGTTTTGTAAATGCTCGGGTTAGCCCGGGATGTACAGGTGCATGTTATCAGGTACTGAGATGTCCAGAGACGAGCTGGAGATGTTCAGACATATGATTTCTAGTATTTATTCCGCTGTGTATATGAGGACAAATTACTATAACTGTCTAGAGATGTTGATGTACTCTGATGTTGTAAGTATTTTCATAAGCTTTCAAATAAAGATTTATTTCTGAATTTTATTTTGTTCCACTGCGATGTGAGACTCTGTGTTGTATTGGTTCTTCTTCTTCGTATATTCTAGTATTTCTTTCTCTCTTATCTCACCCTCTAATTTCTTTCTATAAACGTTCCAGTGTTTTCGGTGTTTGGAAGGTCGTCATAAGTCATGGTAAGGGTATTTATGTCGATTTTCGAGACCGAAAATCCTTGGGTCGTTACAATAGAATTGGGTTTAATAGAGTGTCAGTATGTAAAATTGCTTATGAAATTTGGAGAACTTTACAAGTTACTCATGAGGAACTAGTAAAGTTAAACATTCTAAAATAACAATGTTAGTTAATCAGTTTGAGTTATTCAAAATGAATGAGAATGAGTCTATCTTCGATATGTATTGCAGATTTCAAGAGATAGTGCACTCATTAACAGGACTTGGTAAAACATATTCTGAAGTTGATTAAGTCAGAAAAATAGTGAGTTCATTAACTCTAGAATGGGATCAGAAAACTTTGGCAGTAGAAGAAGCCAATGATGTCAATGTAATGAAGATTGGGGAGTTAATCGAAAATCTGATGTCTTATGAAGTCCAATTACATAAGAGAAAAGAAAACAGGCCAACAGAGAATAAATCTATTGCATTAAAAGTAAAAACAAATGATTCTGACTCGAGTTGTGAAGATGATGAAGAAACAACTCTTATGATAAGTCATTTTAGAAAATTTCTGAGATATAGAAGGAAAACGTTGAAGTTCAAGAAGTAATAATGGTCGATGTTATAATTGCAACAAACCTGGCCATATAAAGAAAGTGTGTCCATATCCAAATAAATCGACACAACAAATAAGCAACATCAATTCGTCAAGAAAAGGAAAGAAAGCATACACAGCAACGTTAGATGATTCAGATTCATCATCAAGAGATGAAGTGCCAGAAACTGGAAATTCGAATTTGTGCTTTACGATAATTCAGAATTCATAATCTTTCGAAGAAAAGGATCTAAAAACCGGGTACACCTTAATAAATTTTTAATTTTATTTGGTTGAATGGTTGTTTTGTTTGTTTGCTTTATTTTTGAATTTAAAAACTTTGAAATTTAAACTTGAAATTCAAATTTGAAATTCAAAATAATAATATAATAAAAAATAACAAATAAAATAATAAAATAAATTTTTGAATGTTTATTAGGATTAGAATTATTTCAGGAAATCGTTAAACCTAAAATATAAATCGATAATATAAATTTCAATTCACAAAAAATTAATTTCCTTTGAAAATAGACGCATATGTTGACATACATATGTCCATATGTCGACATATATGACCAAAAATTGAAATTGAAAATTTGAATTTCAAAGGTTTAAACTTTCAAACTTCCCTCCAACTTTTCACCAACTCCCAAGGTCTGAAAAGATGTCATTTAAGTCTAAAAAATTATGTCTATTTCATTATTCAATTTCTATATATACACCTATTCTCTCTACCTTTCATTCACAATTCAAAACAATATTCTTCATATCTATTCTCTTCAAAACTATCAATTCAATGGCTTCCTCAATTTCAACTCAGAAATTGAAGTTAACCAAAAGCATAAAAGGTTATCTTCATAATGACAAGAAGCAATCAAAACCTTTGTTAATTATTTAGCAAGAGCTAAAGTTAACACGGGTGCTTTCGACGTCATTAGCGATTTTCCGTCTAATGATCTTATATCTCTCTTTCAACAAAATGAAGTCTTGAGTCTAATTGACTTACGAGATAATGACAAAGTATGTTATCCTAAGCTTGTCAAGATGTTTTATGCGAATCTTAATTTTTACGAAGGCAACGAAGACCAAATTTGCAGTAGCGTCAAAGGCACGCAAATTTTTCTCGGTGACGAACTCTTAGGCACTATCTTGAATTGTAAAAGCATAGGCTCAGATTTTTCGGATTTCAAAATTGATGAAACCGATTTAGATACTTATCATGATATATTCGAAAGCGATGCTCAAATGGATTTCAGAAATCGCTTTTTCCGTCCAAAAACAAGAATTATCAACCTTCTCCTCCAACATACCATCACTCCCCATTCCAGAAACTTTAATAACCCAACTCTCAAAGTCCAAAAAGCCCTCTTTGCTATTATGGGTGGTTATAACATCAATTGGGCACATGATCTTAAATGAAATCAATCCCAAAGAATTATTGTCAAGAGAAAAGACTCTCTACTATGGTGTTTATCTCACTCGCATTTTCAAATACTTTGGAGTTGATCTTTATGGAGAAGAGTTTGTGCCTATAAAAGTGTTTGACTCATCAAACATTTATCTCATGTAAATTCCTCTCACTTTCAAATCATATGAGACATTCGAAGCCAAACAAGCTCGAATGCAACAAGAACAAGTGCTAATGATAGTCGAAGAAGAAGAAACTTCTTTAGAAAGTTTTGAGTGTCCAACCAACACTAGACACATTTCCAAAGAGATGATTGTTCAAAATCAAGTAAAGATTGCCAATAATCAAAAGAAGCTTAAGAAGATTTTTTCAAAAATGACCAAGTTCATGGTCAAGATTGGAAGAAAGCTTGGAATCTCACCTTCTTCATCGTCATCTGAAAACTAGTCTATCTAGTTTAATCTATCTTTATTTATTTGCTTATATTTTCTTTTATTTGCTTTCGAATCTCGTATTTAGTGTGTCTTAATTAGCTGGATGTATTTTCTTTCTATGAAGTAATGAATGGAGTTTTATTTGTGTTAAAATCATCTTCAAGTTACTATAAAAACCTTAGAGTTAATTAAAAATAATATAAGATCAAAAAATACAAAATTTAAAAAAATTCAAAATTTTTAGTAGCATATGTCGACGTACATTTTTGTATATGTCGACATATAACTGCCAGATTTTCAAATCTTTTTGAATTTTAAAATTAAATAACTAACTCATATCCATTCAAAATCTAATAAATTCCAGACCCTATTTAAGCCTATTTCTTCCAGAAAAATTCATTAGTCCATTTCTCCTTCTCTCTTATTCATTTCCTCTCAAATTCATGGAGAATCCAATTCATAACATAAGTGAAAATCTTGAAGATTCTTTGAATTCTTTCAAGAAAATTCTCTCTATAGTACTACGTAAATTGCACAACCTAGAGTTAATTTAGACGAGAATGGTTGAATATCAAGAAAAACATTTTGATATAATTCGTTGGTCAATCTCTTCTCATTTCAGAGATGAAAACAATAGAACATCGCTTAACAATGAAGAAGAATGGAAGGACATAAAGAAGAACCCAATCACTGGACAAGATGAATGGGTTGAAGTCCCAAGAAACGTTTAATTAATTGGTATGGTTGATTTGATTAATTTTTTTGAATTGAATTCGATGGCTTAAAACTTGTATATATATTAAAACAAATGGTGTGGTTTTCTTTGGGTTAGTTTGTACATTTAATATCAAACAAATGTAATATAATACCTGGATTAGTTTGTATTTTATAATCATGATGTTAGGAATTTCTATTATCGGATTATACAGTTTAAGGGGGAGTATTCTACTTTGATTTAGGAATTACTTAGTTACTTATATGTTTTATTTAGATAGTTATATGATTTAGAGAGAGTATTTTAGAATTACTTTTTGATAATGCCAAATGGGGAGAAATTATCAAATATAGACATAGTTTATAGGATTCATATAGACAGGGGGAGTATTTGAAGGATCATCATCAACAGGTATATACATGTATGATATTTTATAAACTAAGTTTGTCATCATCAAGAAGGGGGAGATTGTTGGAGAATGAAGTTTTGATGACAACAACCTTATTTCAATATTAATTGATTATGAAATATATACTAACACTTTTGTAACGACCCAGATTTTTAGCCGTTGAATTTTGAATATTTAAATTTGTTTTAAATATTTTATTTCAATTATATATAGGAATTTATTTAATAAAACAATATTTAAACGTATAATTTATAATATAATTTAAAACGAGTTCGAAATAGTCGCGGTAGTTCATAATTTACGATTTAAACTTCAACTGAATATACAGGATCCAAAATAAGTCGGATTTCTTTAAAACAAGAAACATTCGGATTTATTTGATTATATTTTTATAATGGAAGAGAAAAATCGAGTTTTCATATTATAGATTTTGTTTTATGTCCAAATCAAATTTAGAAATAGTCGCTATGGAGTCGTGTATACGCCATAATGATTTATTTAATATAATTAAATATTGGATTTGAATTTGACAAGATCTTTGAGATGTAGTTAAAATTTAATTTTTAGAATTTTACTGTAATTTTTAATTAATTAAAGATGCAACTTTTTGTTTGGAGTATTTTGCACCCTATATCAATATTTTGGGGTTTCATAATACAAGTTAAACTACCGATATTATTGTATTTTTGGGATCGTGGTACCTCGCTGGACACGACCATAATTTTATTTTTGTCTATAGCAGTCCATATACGAATGGAATTCATTGTGACAGAAACCAGAAAAACTTCACTCTCTAAACTAAAAAAATAAAATACACATAAGGTAATATGACATGAGCACGCATGGTATACCAAATCATACATTGTTATAGTGCAAACAGTAGGTAAATAGAAGTGGCATTTGACTGTTGAATTGCTTTATGATAAGTACACAACTTGTTAATAAAATACATGTTGACTGATATGTCAAAATTTGAGTACAATCTAGAATAATGAAACCTGGGCATTTAAACCACTTTTGGGCTTCGCCTATCACCATATACACACGAAAGTTCATATTGCAGATATGAATACAGGACATAATTAGATACAAAATTATAATAAATCTCATGACAATAATAGTTAACTTCTGTGAAATATACTATATGTGCCATTCAATATAAGTCTCTGTGAATAACACCAGAACGTAATGGACTTTAATAGTTAATTTCACTCAATACCATGAAGAATTAATACCGCACATGATCAATACCGTGTGTGCCACGCTTCAAACAACGTGACTACCAATCTTTACACAGCGTGCCGCCCAAGCAATTTTATATACGTGCGTGCCAAGCTAACCCACTTCCGTGTGTGCCAAGGCAAATAGATCCCGTGCCCCCAAGCTGCTGCTGCTTTAAATACCGTGTATTTTCCTTCTCTTTCTCAGATCCGAGAACCAAACCGCAAATAAGAAATCAAATGCGAAATCATAAAAAAAATATTCTAACGAAAATGCAAATCTCAGGTGCTTCAGGATCACGGAAAAGAAAGCTTTAACTTCGTATCAGCTTTGTAGAAACTCGAACCTATTTTCTGGCTTCCCACTTCTAACAGTAAAGCTTAGGGTCTGATTTTTCTGAAGGGTTCGATCATAGAAGTGGCAACCGAAGCCTGGATTTGTGGTGTTTTGATGTACTTTTGTTTGTCGGAGGTTTTACTGTGGCGCGCATTTTGGAAGTGGAGCGTTCTGGTGGTGTAAATAGGGCGGAGCTCTGATTGTTAGTAGTGGGTGCGGGGTAGAGATTCTTAGTGGGAGCTGTGATCGCGTTCTAGGTTGAAGAAGGAAACAGGCCATCACGATTTCAAGAGGGCGAGAAGATTGAAGGCAAGATTTAAAGGAGAAGGACGAGCCTGTTTTCATGTGGAAACGAGTTGGTGATATTATGGGTGACGGAGGATGCGGTTATGGTGTGAAATGGAGCAGTGTTGTTCCTGATCGAAGAAGAAGAATAAGAGTATCAGTGGGTTTAATTATATCAACGTAATCAATTGATAAGGAATTTATTAAATTATCAATAACTAAAGGGTACTGATTTTAATATATGTGTGTGGGCCGTTCATAATGTACAGGGGTGGAATTGTTTTGAACGGATTGAAGGAGTTTGCCTGGAAGGAATATTTAGAGGTAACCTTTAAAACGGGATTAGTGTATAACAAGAGATTAATTAAATTAAGTTAAGCATATTATATTTAAATCGAATTTAAAACTTGTAACATTGGTATATTGTTCACACATTATCAGATTGGACAAAACAAAGGGCATCAGGATTGTATAGACGAACATGACGCGTACAAATAGGGACGGAATTGTTTAGAGTTAGCTGGAATTTTATGTAGTTTTCAAATGCTGTTTGAAACTATATAAATGAGCAGAATCATCAACGGCGAAACAAAGTGAGTAAGCTCACTAACTTTACCTCGTTTATATTTTTATAAATGATTTTTAAATTTAATTGTAGTAATTTTATACTATGCAATGGTTGATTGGTTGAATAGTTGATAAAATTGGTTGATATGATTATATCATTAATCGATTATCTATTCTGACATTTTATATTGATGTGAAATTTATATTATTGATGTTGATTAATATATGTGGATGCAAGGAAACTGGTTGGAGGGATCCAACTGGATTCCTCGACATTTATATCATTGTTTCATTGATTGTATTATTTGATGTGATATACAGTTGATGATTGATCATGTTGTGTTTAAGTTATACACTCCCTAGGATTTGATATTTAAATACCATAAATATTTTAGAATATAGAAAAGGGAGTTGAGAATTTAAAAGGAAATTTATTTCCAAATTAGAAAATAAATTTCAAATGTATTGGAAATAGAAACTTGTTTAAATGGGATTAAACAAGAAGTTGATTGTAACGATGTTTACAAATTTGATAAAATCATAGAATAGATAAAAATATAAATTCAAGTTGAATTTATATGAGTAAAGTGGATACTAGTGTTGACATAGATATTTGAAGTGAGATTTAAACGGAGTAGTTATAAAAGATATTTAAATTAAGAAAAAAAAGGGTTAAATGGAAATTAAATGAGAAGGGAGATGAGAAATCGTTTTTAGAAGAAATAATGGGTTTTATTTCAAAATTTCGAATATAAAATAAATTGAGATAAATCCAAGGGATGTGTAGTTAGAATTCGACCATGTCAAATTTTAATGGTTTATTTTCAAAAAGGATTTAAATTCTGTTATTTAATTGAAACATGTTAAGAAACTAGTATTTCAATATTTATAGCCATGAAAATACAACTCGATGTTTTGAAATATTTTAATATTATTTATGTTTGAAATAATTTAATATTATTATTGTGGAATTATTAAACGAGAAGGGAACGATAGAAATCAAATACAATTGATTTCATGAGTTATGCTTGTGAATATGTTTTTAAAATGGGAAAAGGAAATTGTTTAATATAAATAGGAAGGTATTAGTAGCAGTTTTATAAATAAGATTTTATAAATATAATGTGGAATCATAAAATGACTCAATCTGAATCTGTAAGGATATCTGCATGAAAAATCAAGTTGATTTGATAAATCAAATATAGATTCCTATTTAAGGAATGTTATTCATATTGAAAAGAAACAATGATTTAAATTGGTTTGCAAATGGAAACGATTATAAGTGAAACTTGAGTTGATCTGAAAGGATATATTTATCCCGAAGATTGGAATATTGATCGAATAGACATTATTCGAGAGAGAGTTATTTATTGGAATTCGATTATATCAAATTAGGGAAGTAGTTATTTTTTACTTTCTGTTTGAATCAAACTTAATAAATTTATTTATTGAAATAAATAAATGCAAGTTGCATTCTTATAAACCAAATATTTGTAAATAGCGATTTTAAACGTTGCCGTTATAGTAAATGTTTGGTAAATCTAAATAGCAACTTTAACGCTTCTGTTATAATAACTGTTTTGCAAATCTAAACAGTGATCTTAACGCTATTGTTAAAATAAATGTTTTATAATTCTAGACAGCGATTATAACGCTGTTGTTAAAAGTAATGTTTTAAAAATCAAAAATTTGGAGATAGCGATTATAACGCTATCTTTATAATCAATGTTTTTCCGTAAAAGAAGTGTGTTCTTAGATTGAATCCGAAAGTCACGTAAGCGATGTTTTGTTTGAAGATGTGAGCTTTGACTATTTCAAAGTTAAGAATGTTGTTCAATTAAGGTCTGAGAGGTAATTATACCCCAACTTGATTGACTTCATGATTGATGGAGAAATGGTTAAGGTTCGATAGTGAAGATTGGTTAGCGATATGTTTAGTAAATGAATGATTAATGGTTTGAGTTAGAATAACAATGTTTTATAACATCGCGTTAATTTAAAGGATTTTGACATGTTTTCCCAAATAAAATGAGAGCTATTTTCTACGCATAGAAAATAAAAAGAATTGGTCAACGAGAAATTAAGACATGCAAGATGGAAATATTTTCTGATATTAATAAGGAATTGATTTAAAAAAAGGGCCCAGTGTTGTTTGATGCTTGATCGGTAGGATTTCCAGTTGGAAGTAGGACCGTTGATTGTATCGATGTTTCTTTGATAGTTAAATCACCGACTATCGAAGTTTCGATTTATTTTATACCTCTATTGTCAATACGGAGAGACCGGGACTAGATTTAATATCTAAAAACCACTCCGCATTGGCATAAGTGTTACGAATCTACCTATGTTGAAGAGATTATGAAGACGGAGTAAAATGCAAGGGTGTTCTGTTAATCTTAGGTAGAAATTGCCTAAGATGGATTAATAGAATGGTGACTTCGGTTTGTCCAGACCTAGGACAACTTGTAAGGACGAGTGTCTGACAGATTATTTCAACAGTGATTACGTACGTTGATTCCTTCAAACGTACGAAGTTGGTGGCAAAGAAGGGAAACTTCTTTATCCTAACAGTCTGAGTATTTTTGTGGGAATCAATTAGTGATTTCTGATGGATCTGACGATGTGGCATTCAAAGTGAATTGTGGCCAGATGTTCTGGAAGATAATTCAAACCTCAAGCCTCACAACCGGGCATTTGACAAAAATCGGTTAGGCAGCATGGCTATGTGGGTCGCTCCCATTAGGATGTATAATCACCTATCTAGAGAAATTCCAATTGCTTCTTTAATCTATCGATGCTGTCCCTTTCGGGAAATTGTTGCTAATCCCAACCGTTGGTGATATACATTCGATACACTCAAGCGAAATTAGTGGTCGGTCATGTGTGGGCCGGGTTGCAAGAAGTTCTTGTTGAACCCAGTATATTCCCCTCTAGAGATACACTATTGGAAGGTGGTTCCATACCTTGTCATGCTGGAAACCCAATCTCCAATAAGCACCCTGCTGTTTTTTTGATTTTATATTATATATGGAGCGTGAGATGCAAGTGTTCCGCTAGATTCTATTTATTTGATGTAGACACTATTACAATATCATTGGATTTTGATATCAAAATATTTTTGGGTTATCGTAAGATAAAAACCATATGTGTTTATGTGTGGATCGGTCTTACGATTATCGTTTCTTTCGAAAGGATTTTGAAAGTTAAACAAATGGTTGGAGTTTACTCACACCAATCTCATGAATGACCCAAAGTTTATTTTGTTTGTTTTCCCTGAACTCTTGGGTGCCCAAATTTGTACGGGCAGTCAAGTACTTGAGATTTACAGATTCACTTGAAGGAGCTTGAAGTAGGAGGCTTCATCAGCTAGCTATAGACTCATACTTTCCGCTGTGTACTATGTTGTATCTGGAAACATGTGTTTATAACTGCTCCAGGAATATCGGTTGTGCTTTGATAATGGTATGTATATATACAGTTACTGATTTGTTTTACAAGTTATGTTATATAATATATTTTATTCGTTCCGCTATGAGTTTGTGATCTTCGTTTTTCTTCTATTCTAATATTTCTTTCTTTCTACTTCTCATCCTCTAATTTCTTTCTAATAATGAGTCGGATTTCTATACAAATTGGGTTGGGCGTGTGGTGTTATTAGTTGACTCAAAGTGTATGGAAATTCAGGCCGTTACATTTGGTAACAGATCTGAAGGTTGAGTAGTAAACTAGGCTCTGTGGCATAACTCAATAGAGATGGGGTCAGTAATGCCCTAAATTGAGTTTGAGTATATTCGTAAGAGAGCGTACTTGTATATTTGATATATAATTATCTTATATTATGTTGACTGGTTTGTTGAGTGGTTTATAGATTCTGGTCGATACATAATGTATAACTGTATCGATAGGTGTTTCTGAACTCTCGAACAAAACAATTCGATACAATATTGTTTTAAAATGGGTAAGTGAAGTAATTTGCCCAAAAATTATTTTTGATATTGAAGGAATAATTTCTAAATTATTATATACGAATGTGTTGATTGTTATTACAATCAAATGGAATTATGAAATATTGAAATGGTTATAATTTGTATACAGATAATGTATACAAATAAGGTAAACCAAGATTTATTTCAAACCAGAATTGGAATTTAAATTCCGGGTGTCCAGATTTTTTTTTTGAAATATTATAAAGTAACATAACATTATTTTAAAGTATTTTTGGATAAGAATGGTTTATATGAATTTTTTAAAGGAATTAAGCACTGAAATCACTTCAGTGGCGAGAAAATAATTCTGATAATGGATCGCGATATTATCGGTATTCATTTTCAAGTTTCTGAGTGACGGATTGCTACCATGGTAAGTTGGGAATGAAAAAAATTGTTTGAAAAGGACAAGATGTTTTAGAAATTCAAATGTTTTGAATCGAGTTTATTATAAATATATGAATATATATATATATATATATATATAATTTCAAACTAATTTGAAATAAAACCCAGGAATTTGAATTCTGAAATTAAAATTTAACTTGTATAAGTTGAATGTTTGCTCAAAAAAAACTTGTATAAGTTGAATAGATTGAAATGGTAAAAATGTATCAAATGAATTGAAATTTAACTCAAGTTGAACAAAATTGGATTAGATTAGAAACAGTTCCGAATGAAATTAAATAAAGAAAAATGTTGAGATCCGAATTATTAATATGAATTCGACTTATGAATAAGCAAGTTGAATATATATCGGATGTTGCTAATTGAAATTGAATTGTGATATTTGGATTAAAGTATACTAATGTTACGATAAGGAATTTCGCTCAATCCGAACCGATCGCTAAACCGACCAAGACCGTTCGAAACCCCTGATTGTTTTGAGAACACGACAAATCAGAACACAAACAGAAGAACATTTCATTGCTTATTACAAAATTCATCAGAATACAAGAATATACAGAGTATGAATCAGTATTACACATCATAAAATATCAGAGATTACAATACATTACATAGCTGCGGAAAAAATATATACAAAACACAACTGAAAGTAATACACGGATACAGAGCTTTCCGAGTATCGTTCCAGTTGTAAACCAGGATCCTGTGAATATAAATCTGCAAAACCAAAACTACTAGCTGCCCGTGTGGAAAATAAGGGCACCCGGAGTTTAGGTTAAAACAATAAACTCCAGGTCAGTCATGTGACTGGTGTGAGAACTAAAACAGTTATTAATCTTTATTTTAAAGTTAGGTAAATCAAGGGACCACGCTGTATAACACGGAAAGGGTTTCCTCCCAAGAATACTAGTGCATAAAACAACCGCGCAATGCTAAATAAAGAAGAGTGAAGCTATTACAAGACCCAGGTCCCATCACACAATGCAACACAAGCCGGAGGATAGGGTTTTACCTTATAATAGCCAAAGAATGCTTGATACGCTAAATTTCATCTTTTACTATTACTATAAGTGAAGAAAACAACTTCAATCATAAGTATCAATCATAGACAACATAAGTGCCCCATATCACTATGTTGCCATATATAGGTTTTACAATCAAAACTGCAAAGTTACGTATTAGAAGTTGGGTTTCCATCTGTGAACCGAGGCAAAAGATAGTCGTCTACTGAATTCGAGACAATCTAGCCCATGTCACAGGGACAGAGCGCATCGACCCTTGGAGCGTCAGGGCCGGTCCTTTGATGTGGATTAAAATGCCTGAACACTGCGTTTCCCCGCCCTTTGGGGCGTAAATGAGCCAAATGACTCCATCGGCTCCACACAGTCACCGATATATCCGAGGCGCCTCGCAACCCAACAACCACATAAGTCAAACTCGGCAGGGTGTGTCAAACCACTGACGCCACTTCTAGCTAGAAGGAAACGCATGTCATCCCTGATGTCCTACTCTCGTTTCTGGTTCACAACCGGGGTGTGAGGCTCGCGAATCAACGCTACACAAAGCTATGCCACACAGGCCATGCTTTGATCATCAACCACAAGACTTTGCTTTTCAACAGAAGCCTTGATCATTTGCCTCTTAGCATGCCAGACAGGTAAACCACTCCATGCAACTGATATCCATCAATCACACAGAATGATATCCAATGTCAGACACATAGTCGATTTACAAGTCCGTTCTAGGTCTGAACGAAACTGGAGGCACCTTGTACCTCGCATATCCATAGATCTCCAAGTACGTCTGGATGATCACCAACTTATTCCCTCCTTTTGGGTGTACGACCCAATCAAGATCATCAGGAAACATCCAAACGATGTGAAGACCTCTGGTCTTCAACCACCGTCTTCACCTTCGACTTATCGTCGTATCAGTTATTCAGAATGGGATAAACCCGGTCTTTCCGAACAACTCGCATATATAATAAACAAGTGTTACACAAACACAACATATGCCTCATTCCAATTCCTCAGTCACAACCGCAAATTAGTAAGAGAACAATTTCCCAAATATTAACCCCGAAGGCCGAAACCAACATCAGATCAATACCCAGGAAACCATTCATCTTAACTAATCTTCAGTTATTTGTTAAATTTCACATTCTTAGGGAGAGGTTCCCATTAATTTTATCAAAGATAAATTCCTCAAATTTATTCTTTAATCTTCTTTTTAATATCAATCCAAATCCAAATTATGGTTTACCCAAACTAGTCGGGATTAACGAACCTTACCGAAGTAATCAATTGTTAAATTTCCCAACCCCAAACCTATTCATCCCATGAAGTAAAACTGGTAATACTTCATACCTAACACCACGGCGTTATCGGTAAATTCAATTACCATTTCACGTTCAAATCTAATTAAAGATTTAACTATCGCCTGGAGCAAAACTGGTGATACTCCATTCTCGATCATTTCAATCTAATTAAAGATTCATTAAAACTCCACTTGGTTTTAATCTTCCCAAGAATCAATATCAATTATTGTTTAACTTGGGAAATTCCATCCTGTCTTTAACTGGGTTAAAGAACCAATGTCATTTAAAACACGGTTCACGATAAACACAAAATCACATTCTACTCCATCAGCCTTTAACCATAAATTAGCAAGTAAACAATTCCCTAAGTGTTAACACCGAAGGCCGAAACCAACATCAGATCAATACCCAAGAACCTATCCAACTTAACTAATCTCCAGTTAGTTTCTGATTTTGTTAACTCCGTTGGGTCTAAGAACAGTACTAGTAAAGATACCGTTCACGTCAAACCAAAAATCAATTCAAATTCAATTCCAATTAAATACCATTTAATTGGTATACTTCATTAAATCAAAATAAAAAGATTTTATCTTTTTCTCAACTGGGTTTAAGAACAGTGTTAATGAAGACACCATTCATGACAAACCCAAATCCCATTTGATACTAAATACAAGGCTCTGAATAGAAAATATATCGGCTTATATTCAATATCAAATTCTACGACCAACAAATATCGTATTGGAAATAACGATATTAATATATCTTTCAAATTTCCATAACAATATCTGTATAATCACGAAATCCAACATCGAAATATTCCAAAGACAATTTCGATTCAAATCCATTCCAATTCAATTATTGGAAATTCTGGCTACTTTTAAAACCATTTCAAATCCAATTTATTTATTTAAAAATAAATGGATTATAATTATAGTTCAAAACTAGTTCATTTCGATAAAAATCTATTTTTATCTTTTCAAATATGGAATTTTTCATCCCAATCCTTCCCAAATCATTTCTTATGATTTCACACAAATTATTACTGTTTTTACTAATTTTATCAAGGCTCGTACAGTCGATTTCCATCAATGGCCATCGAACTGCACTTACAACGACCTTTTCCAAATTTAATTTCGACATAATTCCAAATTCAACCGTTAGATTGCAAATCTCTAATATTCGTTATAAATCTCTTTTCGATACGAACCCAATGGTTCCGGTTTTAGGAGAATCCGACGGTCGGATCTCCCGTAAGGTCCATTCAAAGTCAATGGTCGAAATTCGCGAACTGTCGCAGCGTGGCGCGTTCTATTCAGGCCATTATATATATAATATATTATATATGTAATATATTATATATATTTCGTCGATTTCCTTTCAAAACGTATTTTATAAATCTTTTTAAATTCGTTTTCAAAACGATTTCAACTTCCTATTCAATTTCAAATCAAAATTGAATATTCCATATCATCGATATACAAATGATAATATTTTTAATACGTTATATTTTGAAATCACTTACTTTCATATATTCATTATAAAAATGAATAAAATCAATATAAATATCATTCGTGTCAAAATGGCGCATATTTAATCAACACTGCTTCATATATTTCAATAACTTCGTTATTCTATTCAACAAATGAATATTTTCTTCAACACATGAATATATATTTTTATTCAACACATGAATATTTATTCTATTCAACACATGAACATATATTTTTATTCAACACATGAATATTTATTCAATTCAACACAAGAATATATATTTTTATTCAACACATGAATATTTATTCTATTCAACACATGAATTTTTAATCTATTCAACACATGAATTTTTATTCTATTCAACACATGAATTTTTATTCTATTCAACACATGAATTTTATTCTACTGAACACATGAATTTTATTCTATTCAACACATGAATTTTCTCTTCTAATATTCCTTATTTTCCAAATTGGAATGAGGCCTATTCAGTTACCATATAACGTTAATTATATGGATTTCTTACAATACATGTATATAATAGCAACGATAAATCATCAACCATCATCCAGAGTACACTACACAACTGCATAAGCATTAAATATAAATAATTAACGCTTACACAGTCTGTCAACCCATCGATTGACATACAACTAAACAATCGGGATTAGTGTACGTCAAATATCATCACAATACCCGTGAGGGGTTTCAAAACAACAAACACAGATTTTATTTGTGCAGTTGGGCGATGTGTAAAATTTACCGTCCCAATAAATATCAGTCAAATCAGTGTATATAAACAAATCGTCCGATTTGTTTATAAATATTGGTTTTATATACACGTTAAAAATTATATTTTTAACTATAAAATATTTATTCAATCCACTACACACAATCATTTTTCACAACACATCAATCAAACAAACAAGCCATCCATGGTCTGTGGACGACGGGTATCGGGTGCTGCTAAGCACCGTCTACATCCTAGTATATATTTTAACTAGAAAACAAATTTAAAAGTGGGAAGTTCTCACCAAGAGCCAAACCAAACGCCACGACTCTTCTTATGTAGAAAATCTTCGTCGCGGTCGCCTTTCGTCACTTTCGTTGCCCGTATTCACTACATATATAAAAATCACATTTTTATATTCTTGTCATGTATATAAATATCACATTTTTATACTGCTACTATATAGATAAAAAATTCTATTTTTATACCGCTACATATATTATAAAGATCACATTTTTATTCTTCTCACTATATAAAAATTATATTTTTAATATCTGTATAATATAAAAATCATATTTTTAATATCTCTATAATATAAAAATCATATTTTTAATACTTCACTAATATAAAAATCATATTTTTACCATATAAAAATCTCGTCTTTATCACATACAAATCTCTTCTTTATCATATACATACATATGAAACTGATTTTGTTCTTAAATTAATAAATAAAAATAAGAAAAATAATTTACATTGAAAATTAGATGGAGGGGGTTTCTTCAATTAGAAGAAGGGAGAGGAGAGAGAGAATGGGAGGGGGTGGCTCCGGAGTTTGCAGGCAAAGGGGGCGCAGTAGGTGGTGGAAGGCTGCGATCAGCTGGTGGGGCCACGCGGTGGCGGTTCTAGGTGGGTTAGGGCTTTGGGGTCGTGGGTTTGAGGATTGGGATGTTCAACGGGGAAAGAGGAGATAGGGGAGAGGGAAGAGGAAGGCGGAGAGGGTGGTGGTCCAGCGGTGGAGCGCCCTCAGGCGGCGACGTCGAACAAGGGGGGCTTCGTCGATGCTAGGTTTCTTCCCTTTTTTATTTCTTTTTAGTTTTGAAGAAAAAGGGGGGGTTGACTGTAAGGAGAAAGAGGGGGGATATTTATTATTTTAATTATTTAATTAATTCATTTCCCCAAAAAGTAACTTTAGATTTCGATCTCCAAACGAGACCCACGCCTGTCGTCCTTAGCTAATTACCCCCATTCCGAACACAATGGGATATGTTTCGTTAGCCAATTTTATCGTTTCAATCAGTTCTCATCAAAATCAAAATATAAATCTATATATTTAATTTGAACGCACATTTCAATTTACCGGGGCTACATACGGGCTCTAAAAATTTCCAATTTTTTTCTAGCTTCGTGTTGACGATATGGTTCTAACGAAAATAATTTCGTCAAATTCTGAGACCGTTGGAAAAATGGCAATTTTCTGGTCGATCGAAATTGACTGAAACTGTTAAAACACGTTTTACTTCGCCACACTCACATATTGATTCGAAAAATTATGAATTTTGGAATCTAGCAATAACTTGACATCACAGATCCAATAAAAGTGGTTTCATCGAAAATAGAGGTCGTTTGCAAAATTTCCATTTTTAAGGGCCAGAATTCCATAGCGACTATTCTGAATTTTCGTCTGGGCATAACTTTTTATTCTCGCTATGAAATTTCAATTTTTCGGATTCATTGGAAATATATTCTCTATTAGATTCAAATATTTTTGGTTTCGCTAAAATCCGGTTTATATTGAATCTTGTACATCCATTTGAACTTTGAAATCGAATTTTCGAACTACCGCGCCATTTCAGGCTCGTTACATAATTAAAATAAATTTATTCGTTTTAACTTCGTCGAAAATATATTTTTCGTCATTATTATTTAAAATAATTCATTTTAAATATTCAAAATTCATTAAAATTGCAAAAATAAAATTTTTAAATTGGCTCAGATTTCCGGGTTAGTACAATCTCCCCCACTTAAAACTTTTCATCCCCGAAAAGGAAAGGAAGAGAAAGTTGTTTAACTAATCAACTCAACTTTCATTCTTTTCATTATGGCTTAAGTTCTTTAACTTTTCAGTTTCTAGGAACTTTTCAAATTTTTCAAAAATTTGGCTAACACCCTAAATTTTTGAAAAATTTCGCCATAACCTCCCTTGCACCGGGAGCTTCGGGATATTTCAAATAGCCTCCCATGGCCCTCACCAATCCAAAAAGAAAAAGAAACAGGCAAGCGGCTAGCCAATCGGCTCATAAAATCATCAAAAATCCAAGAAATACAATAAACATGTACCTATTTGTCGGGCAAACAATTTTATTCCTCTTCTCCAGCCTCCTTGCTATGACTTGTTCAATGTAAGTACATGTATATGCATGCAAATGCGAATAATTTTTCGATACAATCTACTATTTGGTTCAATTTGGCTAATGGTTCAACATTTAATTAAACAAGCAATAATCAAACAACACAACCAACAATCAATTAGTTGATTAGCTTTTCAAATTCATAACTTTGATACATAGTCCAAAAATCAGATTTTTGATGCCAAATCACAACAATAAGCCCTATCTAATTTTGGTTCTCACACCAGTCAATTGAAAATATATAGAAATCCCACTTTCGTCACTCGAACATAAATTCTGATGATGAGTACTCAATCATCCGAATCACCTTCGGGCCACTAGAGTATGATTCTATATCTATCCAGTATATTAAAACTTCGAATGCACGCGGATCAGACGTATACGCAAAATCTTTATATACTGGATTGTCCAAATTCAGCACAAATAAATATTCAAATACGTTGAATAAAGTTTAAATTTTCAAAACAAAATTCATTTTCATTTTAAAAATAAACTCTTCACACTCGTTCTAGGATACCACTGATCTCATCTCTATCGAGTCATTCTCATTGGATATTACTAATCCAATCTCTGATGAATTCTTTCATTTGGTTCTAACGTGTCTTGTTCCCTGAGCTCTGTAAACCAAAGCTCTGATACCAAAATGTTACGATAGCCGATGAAATCCGGTAGGCTTTGCAACCATCCCTTCATCCCCCAAGCAGCAGGTAATACCCACCGTGGCTCCTACATGGTCCCCCAGTACACTTGTTTTACGACGACCCTCTTGAGCCTCCCGGCCACTGCCTAACCAACCCTCGCAAGGGACATGTGGGAGTAAGAGTCTCCCGTTCGCCACCAAACCGCGAAGCGAGAGTCCCCCATCATGACTGCAACAAGAGCTGGTGATACTCCATTCTCGATCATTTCAATCTAATTAAAGATTCATTAAAACTCCACTTGGTTTTAATCTTCCCAAGAATCAATATCAATGATTGTTTAACTTGGGAAATCACATCCTGTCTTTAACTGGGTTAAAGAACCAATTTCATTTAAAACACGGTTCACGATAAACCTAAAATCACATTCTACTCCATCATCCTTTAACCGTAAATTAGCAAGTGAACAATTCCCTAAGTGTTAACCTCAAAGGCCGAAACCAACATCAGATCAATACCTAAGAAACTATCCAACTTAACTAATCTCCAGTTAGTTTCTGATTTTCTTAACTCTGTTGGGTCTAAGAACAATATTAGTAAAGATACCGTTCACATCAACCCAAAAATCAATTCAAATTCAATTCCAATTAAATACCATTTAATTGGTATACTTCATTAGATCTAAATAAAAGGATTTAATCATTTTCTCAACTGGGTTTAAGAACAGTGTTAATGAAGACACCATTCACGACAAACCCAAATCCCATTTGATATTAAATACAAGGCTCTGAATAGAAAATATAACAGCTTATATTCAATATCAAATTCTACGACCAACAAATATCGTATTGGAAATAACGATATTAATATATGTTTCAAATTTCCATAACAATATCTGTATAATCACGAAATCCAACATCGAAATATTCCAAAGACAATTTCGATTCAAATCCATTCCAATTCAATTATTGGAAATTCTGGTTACTTTTTAAACCATTTCAAATCCAATTTATTTATTTAAAAATAAATGGATTATAATTCTAGTTCAAAACTAGTTCATTTCGATAAAAATCTATTTTTATCTTTTCAAATATGGAATTTTTCATCCCAATTCTTCCCAAATCATTTCTTATGATTCTACACAAATTATTACTATTTTTAATAATTTTATCAAGGCCCGTACAGTCGATTTCCATCAACGGCCATCGAACTACACTTACAACGACCTTTCCCAAATTTGATTTGGACATAATTCCAAATCCAACCGTTAGATTTCAAATATCTAATATTCGTTAGAAAGCTATTTTCGATACGAACCCAACGATTCCTGTTTTAGGAGAATCTGACGGTCGGATCTCCCGTAAGGTTCATTCGAAGTCAATGGTCGAAATTCGCGAACTGCCGCAGCGCGGCGCGTTTTATTCAGGCCATTATATATATATATATATAATATATACTATATATATTTCATCGATTTCCTTTAAAACCATATTTTAAAAATCGTTTTAAATTCGTTTTCAAAACGATTTCAACTTCCTATTCAATTTCAAATCAAAATTGAATATTCCATATCGTCGATATACAAATGATAATATTTTCAAAACGTTATATTTTGAAATCACTTCCTTTCATATATTCATTATAAAAATGAATAAAATCGATATAAATATCGTTCGCGTCAAAATGGCGCATATCTAATCAACACGACTTTATATATTTCAATAACTTCGTTATTCTATTCAACAAATGAATATTTTCTTCAACACATGAATATATATTTTTATTCAACACATGAATATTTATTCTATTCAACACATGAATATTTATTTTTATTCAACAGATGAATATTTATTTTTATTCAACACATGAATGTATATTTTCATTCAACATATGAATATTTATTCTATTCAACACATGAATTTTTATTCTATTCAACACATGAACTTTTATTCTATTCAACACATGAATTTTATTCTATTCAACACCTGAATTTTATTATATTCAACACATGAATTTTATTCTATTCAACCCATGAATTTTCTCTTTTAATATTCCTTATTTTCCATATTGGAATGAGGCCCAATCAGTTACCATATAACGTTAATTATATGGATTTCCTACAACACATGTATATGATAGCAACGATAAATCATCAACCATCATCTAGAGTGCACTACACAACTGCATAAGCATTAAATATAAATAATTAACGCTTACACAGTCTGTCAA
The DNA here is from genome assembly GCA_030737875.1 of Allium sativum. Taxonomy (NCBI): domain Eukaryota; kingdom Viridiplantae; phylum Streptophyta; class Magnoliopsida; order Asparagales; family Amaryllidaceae; genus Allium; species Allium sativum. The sequence goes on from CM060920.1 coordinate 91,595,652, forward strand.
CCCATCGATTGACATACAACTAAACAATCGGGATTAGTGTATGTCAAATATCATCCCAATACCCGTGTGGGGTTTCAAAACAACAAACACAGATTTAATTTGTGCAGTTGGGCGATGTGTAAAATTTATCGTTCCAATCAATATCAGTCAAATCAGTGTATATAAACAAATCGTCCGATTTATTTATAAATATTTATTTTATATACACGTTAAAAATTATATTTTTAACTATAAAATATTTATTCAATCCACTACACACAATCATTTTTCACAACACATTAATCAAACAAACAAGCCATCCATGGTCTGTGGAGGACGGGTGTCGGGTGCTGCTAAGCACCGTCTACATCCTAGTATATATTTTAACTAGAAAACAAATTTAAAAGTGAGAAGTTCTCACCAAGAGCTAAACCAAACGCCACGACTCTTCTTATGTAGAAAATTTTCGTCGCGGTCGCCTTTCGTCACTTTCGTTGCCCGCATTCACTACATATATAAAAATCACATTATTATATTGTTGTCATGTATATAAAAATCACATTTTTATGCTGCTACTATATAGATAGAAATTCTATTTTTATACCGCTACATATATTATAAAGATCACATTTTTATTCTTCTCACTATATAAAAATTATATTTTTAATATCTCTATAATATAAAAATCATATTTTTAATATCTCTATAATATAAAAATCATATTTTTAATACTTCACTAATATAAAAATCATATTTTTAATACTTCACTAATATAAAAATCATATTTTTACCATATAAAAATCTCGTCTTTATCACATACAAATCTCTTCTTTATCATATACATACATATGAAACTGATTTTGTTCTTAAATTAATAAATAAAAATAAGAAAAACAACTTACATTGAAAACTAGATGGAGGAGGTTTCTTCAATTAGAAGAAGGGAGAGGAGAGAGAGAATGGGAGGGAGTGGCACCAGAGTTTGCAGGCCAAGGGGGCGCAGCAGGTGGTGGAAGGCTGCGGTCAGTTGGTGGGGCCACGCGGTGGCGGTTCTGGGTGGGTTAGGGCTTTAGGGTCGCGGGTTTGAGGGTTGGGATGTTAAACGGGGCAAGAGGAGATAGGGGAGAGGGAGGAGGAAGGCGGAGAGGGGGGGAGGGGGGTCCGACGGTAGAGCGCCCCCAAGAGGCGGTGTCAAACAAGAGGGGGGCGGCTCCATCGATGCTAGGGTTCTTCCCTTTTTTTTTCATTTTAGTTTTGAAGAAAAAGGGGGGGTTGTCTGTAAGGAGAAAGAGGGGAGGGGGTATTTATTATTTTAATTATTTAAATAATTCATTTCCCCAAAAAGTAACTTTAGATTTCGAACTCCAAACGAGACCCACCGCCTATCGTCCCTAGCTAATTACCCCCATTCCGAACACAATGGGATATGTATCGTTAGCCAATTTTATCCTTTCGATCAGTTCTCATCAAAATCAAAATATAAATCTATATATTAAATTTGAATGCACATTTCAATTTACCGAGGCCAAAGACGGGCTCTAAAAATTCCGAAAAATATTTTCTAGCTTTGTATTGACGATACGGTTCTAACTAAACTAATTTCGTCAAATTCCGAGACCGTTCGAAAAATGGCCATTTTCTGGTCGATCAAAATTGACTGAAACTATTAAAACAAGTTTTACTTCGCCACGCTCACATATTGATTCGAAAAATTATGAATTTTGGAATCTAGCAATAACTTGACATCACGGATCCAACAAAAGTGGTTTCGTCGAAAATAGAGGTCGTTTGCAAAATTTCCATTTCGGATTCGTTGGAAAGATATTCTCTATTAGATTCAAATATTTTTGGTTTCGCTAAAATCCGGTTTATTTTGAATCCTGTACATCCATTTGAACTTTGAAATCGAATTTTCGAACTACCGCGCCATTTCAGGCTCGTTACATAATTAAAACAAATTTATTCGTTTTAACTTCGTCAAAAATATATTTTCCGTCATTATTATTTAAAATAATTCATTTTAAAAATTCAAAATTCATTAAAATCACCAAAATAAATTTTTTAAATTGGCTCAGATTTCCAGGTTATTACAACTAAGTGGATTGACGTAAATAGAAATCAGATTTGAATTAATAGAATGGAAGTGAACTAATCAGAAGTTGATTAGAGTGTTAAAAACTGGAAGTTGGATTGATTTGAAACCAACTGGAAATGGATATATGTATGCTGAGCAGATATTGAATGGAAGGAAATGCAAGAGATAGAATTATGCTCGACAAAAAGGTACATGTTTACAATATTACTTGGGTTTGATGGTTATATGAGCCGATGGGGCAAGCCGCTTGGCTTTTTGATTTTCATTTGGATTGTAGAAGGCCTAGAAAGGCGAGTTTTGGTTGTACCGATTGAGCCTTGCAGAGGAGATGCTGGGCGAAATTTTTCAAAATTTAAAGAGTTAGAAATTTTCAAGAAATTTTTGATAATTTAAAATCGAGTTGCTAATTGTAATTGAAATAAGAAAAACAGAATTGGTTAATGAAATTTCAAGTGGAATAATGAAATTGATAAATGTATTTTAAATCAACTGGAATGGGTGTGGATATGCAGAAGAACATATGGATTGAAGACAAGAAAGTGATGATGATTGTCCAAAAATGATGGACAGATCATTTGGAAAGAATTATGAATGGTCGAGTATTGGTATGAGAATTCGAAGGTCGAGTAAGAACTTGGTTATGAAGATATGGAATATAAGATTTCAACTAAGTAGATTATGAGGAGTTAGAGTTATAGCATTTTTACTACTTAGCCATTTCGAGGACGAAATTATTTTAAGGGGGAAGGAATGTAATGACCCAGATTTTTAGCCGTTGAATTCTGAATATTTAAATTTGTTTTAAATATTTTATTTGAATTATATCTAGGAATTTATTTAATAAAACGATATTTAAACGTATAATTTATAATATAATTTAAAACGAGTTCGAAATAGTCGCGGTAGTTCGTAATTTACGATTTAAACTTCAACTGAATATACAGGATCCAAAATAAGTCGGATTTATTCGAAACAAGAAATATTCGGATCTATTTGATTATATTTTTCTGATGGAAGAGAAAAATCGAGTTTTCATAGTGTAGATTTTGTTTTATGTCCAAATCAAATTTAGAAATAGTCGTTATGGAGTCATGTATACGCCATAATGATTTATTTAATATAATTAAATATTTGATTCGAATTTGGACAAGATCTTTAAGAAGTAGTTATAATTTAATTTTTAGAATTTTACTGTAATTTTTAATTAATTAAATACGCAACTTTTTATTTGGAGTATTTTGCACCCTATATCAATATTTTGGGGTTTCATAATACAAGTTAAACTACCGATATTATTATATTTTCAGGATCGTGGTACCTCGCTGGACACGACCATAATTTTATTTTTGTCTATAGCAGTCCATAAACGAACGGAAGTCATCGTGACAGAAAACAGAAAAACTTCACTCTATAAACTAAAAAAATAAAATACACATAAGGTAATATGACATGAGCACGCATGGTATACCAAATCATACATTGTTATATTGCAAACAATAGGTATATAGAAGTGGCATTTGGCTGTTGCATTGCTTTATGATAAGTACACAACTTGTTAATAAAATACATGTTGACTGGTATGTTAAAATTTGAGTACTATCTAGAATAATGAAACCTGGGCATTTAAACCACTTTTGGGCTTCGCCTATCACCATGTACACACGAAAGTTCATACTGCAGATATGAATACAGGACATAATTAGATACAAAATTACAATAAATCTCATGACATTAATAGTTAACTTCTGTGAAATATACTATATGTGCCATTCAATATAAATTTCTGTGAATAACACCAGAACGTAATGGACTTTAATAGTTAATTTCACTCAATACCATGAAGAATTAATATCGCACATTATCAATACCGTGTGTGCCACACTTCAAACAACGTGACTGCCAATCTTTACACAGCGTGCCACCTAAGCAATTTTATATACGTGCGTGCCAAGCTAACCCACTTCCGTGCGTGCCAAGGCAAATAAATCCCGTGCCCCCAAGCTGCTGCTGCTTTAAATACCGTATATTTTCCTTCTCGTTCTCAGATCCGAGAACCAAACCGCAAATAAGAAATCAAATGCGAAATCATAAAAAAATCATTCAAACGAAAATGCAAATCTCAGGTGCTTCAAGATCCCGGAAAAGAAAGCTTTAACTTCGTATCAGCTTTGTAGAAACTCGAACCTATTTTCTGGCTTCCCACTTTTAACAATAAAGCTTAGGGTCCGATTTTTCTGAAGGGTTCGATCATAGAAGTGGCAACCGAAGCCTGGATTTGTGGTGTTTTGATGTACTTTTGTTTGTCGGAGGTTTTACTGTGGCGCGCGTTTTGGAAGTGGGGCGTCCTGGTGGTGTAAATAGGGCGGAGCTCTGATTGCCAGTAGTGGGTGCGGGGTGGAGATTCTTGGTGGAAGCTGTTACCGCGTTCTGGGTTGAAGACGGAAACAGACCATCACGATTTCAAGAGGGAGAGAAGATTGAAGGCAATATTTAAAGGAGAAGGACGACCATGTTTTCATGTGGAAACGATTTGGTGAGATTATGGGTGACGGAGGTTGCAGTTATGGTGTGAAATAGATCAGTGTTGTTCCTGATCGAAGAAGAAGAATAAGAGTATCAGTGGGTTTAATTATATCAACGTAATCAATCGGTAAGGAATTTATTAAATTATCAATGACTAAAGGGTACTGATTTTAATATATGTGCGCGGGCCATTCATATTGTACAGGGGTGGAATTGTTTTGAACGGATTGAAGGAGTTTGCCTAGAAGGAATAGTTAGAGGTAAACTATAAACGGGATTAGTGTATAACAAGAGATTAATTAAATTAAGTTAAGCATATTATATTTAAATCGAATTTAAAACTTGTAACATCGGTTTATTGTTCACACATTATCAGATTGGACGAAACAAAGGGCATCAGGATTGTATAGACGAACATGACGCATACAAATTGGGACGGAATTGTTTAGAGTTAGCTGGAATTTTATGTAGTTTTAAAACACTGTTTGAAACTATATAAATGAGCAGAATCGTCAACGACGAAACAAAGTGAGTAAACTCACTAACTTTACCTCGTTTATATTTTTATAAATGAGTTTTAAATTTAATTATAGTAATTTTATACTGTGCAATGGTTGATTGGTTGAATAGTTGATAAAATTGGTTGAAATGGTTGATATGATTATATCGTTGATCGACTATCTGTTCTGACATTTTATATTGATGTGAAATTTATATTATTGATGTTGATTAACATCTGTGGATGCAGGGAAACAGGTTGGAGGGATCCAACTGGATTCCTCAACATTTATATCATTGTTTCATTGATTGTATTATTTGATGTGACATACAGTTGATGATTGATCATGTTGTGTTTAAGTTATACACTTTCTTGGATTTGATATTTAAATACCATAAATATTTTAGAATATAGAAAAGGGAGTTGAGAATTTAAAAGGAAATTTATTTCCAAATTAGAAATTAAATTTCAAATGAATTGGAAATAAAAACTTGTTTAAATGGGATTAAACAAGAAGTTGATTGTAACGATGTTTACAAATTTGATAAAATCATAGAATAAATAAAAATATAAATTCAAGTTGAATTTTTATGAGTAAAGTAGAAACCAGTGTTGATACAGATATTTGAAGTGAGATTTAAACGCAGTAATTATAAAAGATATTTAAATTAGGGAAAAAAGAGTTAGATGGAAATTTTATGAGAAGGGAGATGAGAAATCGTTTTTAGAAGAAATGATGGGTTTTATTTCAAAATTTTGAACATAAAATAAATTGAGATAAATCCAAGGGATGTGTAGTTAGAATTCGACCGTGTCAAATTTTAATGGTTTATTTTCAAAAAGGATTTAAATTCTATTATTTAATTGAAACATGTTAAGAAACTAGTATTTCAATATTTATAGCCATGAAAATACAACTCGATGTTTTGAAATAAGTTAATATTATTTATGTTTGAAATAATTTATTATTATTTATGTGGAATTATTAAGCGAGAAGGGAACGATAGAAATCAAATACAATAGATTTCATGAGTTATGCTTGTGAATATATTTTTAAAATGGGAAAAGGAAATTGTTTAATATAAATACGAAGGTATTAGTAGCAGTTTTATAAACAAGATTTTATAAATATAATGTGGAATCATAAAATGACTCAATCTGAATCTGTAAGGATATCTGCATGAAAAATCAAGTTGATTTGATAAATCAAATATAGATTCCTATTTAAGGAATGTTATTCATATTGAAAAGAAACAACGATTTAAATTGGTTTGGAAATGGAAACGATTATAAGAGAAACTTGAGTTAATCTGAAAGGATATATTTATCCAGAAGATTGGAATATTGATCGAATAGACATTATTCGAGAGAGAGTAATTTATTGGAATTCGATTATATCGAATTAGGGAAGTAGTTATTTTTTACTTTCCATTTGAATCAAATTTAATAAATTTATTTATTGAAATAAATAAATGCAAGTTGCATTTTTATAAACCAAATATTTGTAAATAGTGATTTTAAATGCTGCCATTATAATAAATGTTTTGGTAAATCTAAATAGCAACTTTAACGCTGCCGTTATAATAACTGTTTTGTAAATGTAAACAACGATCTTAACGCTATTGTTAAAATAAATGTTTTATAATTCTAGACAGCGATTGTAACGCTGTTGTTAAAAGTAATGTTTTAAAATCAAATATTTGGAGACAGCGATTATAACGCTATCGTTATAATCAATGTTTTTCCGTAAAAGAAGTGTGTTCTTAGATTGAATCCGAAAGTCGCATAAGCGATGTTTCATTTTAAGATGTGAGCTTTGACTATTTCAAAGTTAAGAATGTTGTTCAATTTAGGTCTGAGAGGTAATTATACCCCAACTTGATTGACTTCATGATTGATGGAGAAATGGTTAAGGTTCGATAGTGAAGATTGGTTAGCGATATGTTTAGTAAATGAATGATTAATGGTTTGAGTTAGAATAACAATGTTTTATAACATCACATTAATTTAAAGGATTTTGACATGTTTTCCCAAATAAAATGAGAGCTATTTTCTACGCATAGAAAATAAAATGAATTGGTCAACGAGAAATTAAGAGATGCAAAATGGAAATATTTTCTGATATTAATAAGGAATTGATTTAAAAAAAGGGCCCAGTGTTGTTTGATGTTTGATCGGTAGGATTTCCAATTGGAAGTAGGACCGTTGATTGTATGGATGTTTCTTTGATAGTTAAATCACCGTCTATCGAAGTTTTGATTTATTTTATACCTCCGTTTTCAATACGGAGAGACCGGGATCAGATTTAATATCTGAAAACCACTCCATATTGGCATAAGCGTTACAAATCAACCTATATTGAAGAGATTATGAAGACGGAGTAAAATGCAAGGGGTGCTATGTTAATCCTATGTATAAATTGCCTAAGATGGATTAATAGAATGGTGCCTTCAGTTTGTCCAGACCCAGGACAACTTATAAGGACTAGTGTCTGACAGAGTATTTCCAAAGGGATTACGTACGTTGATTCTTTCAAACGTATGAAGTTGGTGGCAAAGAAGGGAAACTTCTTTAGCCTAACAGTCTAAGTATTTTTGTGGGAATCAATTAGTGATTTCCGATAGATATGACGATGTGCCATTCAAAGCGAATGGTGGTCAGATGTTCTGGAAGATAATTCAAACCTCAAGCCTCACAACTGGGCATTTGACAAAAATCGGGCAGGCAGCATGGCTAAGTGGGTCGCTTCCATTAGGATGTATAATCAAGTATCGAGAGAAATTCCAATTTTTTCTTTAATCTATCGATGCTATCCCTTTCGGGGAATGGTTGCTGATCCCAACCGTTGGTGATATATATTCGATACACTCAAGCGAAATGAGTGGTCATTCATGTGTGGGCCTGGTTGCAAGAACTTCTTGTTGAACCCAGTGTATTCGCCTCTAGAGATACACAATTGGAAGGTGGTTCCATACCTTGTCATGTTGGAAACCCAATCTCCAATAAGCGCCCTGCGGTTTTTTTGATTTTATATTATATATGGAGCGTGAGATGCAAGCATTCCGCTAGATTCTACTTATTTGATGTAGACACTATTATAATATCACTGGATTTTGATCAAGATAAAAACCATCTGTGTTTATGTGTGGATCGGTCTTACGATTATCATTTCTTTCGAAAGGATTTTGAAAGTTAAACAAATGGTTGGAGTTTACTCACACCAGTCCCATGACTGACCTAGAGTTTATTTTGTTTGTTTTCCCTAAACTCTTGGGTGCCCAAATTTGTACGGGCAATGAAGTAGTCGAGATTTACAGATTCACTTGGAGGAGCTTGAAGTAGGAGGCTTCATCAGCTAGTTATGGACTCATACTTTCCGTTGTGTACTATGTTGTATATGGAAACAGGTGTTTATAACTGTTCCAAGAATAACGGTTGTGCTCTATTTATGGTATGTATATATACAGTTATTGATTTGTTTTACAAGTTATGTTATATAATATATTATATTCGTTCTGCTGTGAGTTTGTGATCTTCGTTTTTCTTATATTCTAATATTTCTTTCTTTCTACTTCTCATCCTCTAACTTCTTTCTAATAATGATTCAAATTTCTGTACAAATTGGGTTGGGCGTGTGGTGTTATTAGTCAACTCAAAGTGTATGGAAATTCGGGTCGTTACAACTTTTGTCTAGGGTATATATATACACACATATGTAGGATTTATATATAGGAATTACTACTAAAGACGATATAGTTTAAAGATATTAGAGATTCAGAATTCAGAGATGATTCCAGACTCATGAATATTCAAGATTTCAAGAGTTCAAGATAAATATAGTAATAGAGTCTAGATTATGTAGGACTCTGAATAACACTCCACGTTCTGATTCAAATTTAAATTCAAATTCTGTTTTTTTTTTCAATTTCTGATTTCAAATTCTATTTTCAATCTCTATATTCTCTATTTTATTGTCTTTACTTTACATTTGATTTCAAACTCAAGTTTTATAAGTTTTATATGTGCTTTTATTTACTTTATATTTATATTGTTTTAACTATATAATTTTATAAATATGTTTAAATAGTTTACATTTATGTTTTCATATGATTTTCTACTTTATAATTTTCTTTTATAACGCTATATTTTAATTCAAGAATTTAAAGAATTATATATATGTCAAAACATTTGAAAAATGCTCGAAATTCAATTTTTAAACATGATATGTCGACATACATTTTCATAAATGTCGACTTATAACTGTCATTTTTTCAAAATTGGAAGAATTGTCTTTTCACTATTTGTGACGGTTCAGAAATGTTGCAATCATTCAAATGTTATAAATAGGGGCTGATTTCGAATTTTTTATCATTCTTATTCTCCATCTTCATCTCCTTTCTTTACACCAATATGTCTTCCCATTTTTATGATTTCTACACTTATACTCTGCCGAATTAAATTATATTTTCATTAAAATTCTTCTCTTCTCACTCTCTACTCATTACTCTCTGAATCAGGTGCTATTGAAGAGTTATAGGGCTGTTTGTAATTGTTTGGGTTGTGTAAGTAATCGGTGGTATCCCTTGTAGCCGTGAAATCAAGTACTGGTAATTAGTGGTATCCCTTGTAGCCGTGAAATCAAGGAGGGTATACTTGATCAAGTGTGTGTGGAATTGGTGGTATCCCTTGTAGCCGTGAAATCAAGGAGGATTGTAATTGGATATTGATATAGTAATAAAACTCTGCACAATCCAACGTTGTGTGGGACTGGATGTAGGAGCAATTCCGAACCAATATAAAATCCGGTGTGTTCTTTCCTTTTCTGCACTTTATTTTTGTTTATCTTTGTGTTTGTGTTTGATTCCGTGTCTTTGATTGTTTCTGTGGTGTTTGATTCATATAGTAGTTCACATAAATTTTAGATTTTGTTTCAATTCTCAAAAACACTATTCGTCCCCCTCTAGTGTTAGTTTTACCTTAACGATCCATTCTGCAATCCCTAACAGTTTCGAAAATTTTTATATCCAATATTTAAAATCGAATATCCTCACATTCCCTTCAATTTAAAAATTTATCCCTGAATCAGTTCAGATATTTGATATCCTTCTCAAACTCAGATTTTTGAATCTACTGGTTGTAAACTAAATTTTTTTCTATTTCTCCAATTATTAAGTTCATCACTTAATTCCAATCTTGCCGATTTAAACTTTTTCATTCAAATATATTAACTATTAGATTTCATACATCCTTGTATTAATAAACTCGAAATCAAATTCAATTACTATTTAAATCTTTCACTTTTTTTAACTTTTTAAAATAGTTGACCAATTCATTTCAACTTAAATTCTAAATCTTTATTGACAAAGATTTAATTATTCAATAATCAACACTTTACTTTTCAATTCAGTAATTGGAAATCATGAATTTAATTATTCCTACCAAACATCTCTTAAGACGTACAAATTCATTATTTTAATATATTGGATTACCATTCAACCCAACTCGATAATCAATTACGAATGTTGTTTCAAATATTTAAAACTATATATACATATTTGTATATCAAACCATACTTCAGAAATCAATTTGTTTTATCCAAAACAAATAAGTAGCAAAGCTACTAAAATGGTTTTTCTGCATAATTTCTATTTGAAAATATTTTTATATACTACTAATATTTATTTTCTAAACAATTGAAATCAATTTCAAAATATTCCGGAATCGAATTCTCTAATCAAATCAAATGATCTTCTTAATTACAGTTTAGATTGATATGCAATTTATTTCATACCCTGGCTTCATATTGAATATGCCTTTCCGTCTCCTTCACTGATTTCCTCAATTATATCAATCATTTATTTGGTTGAATGGAATACGTTCCTTTTCATCTCTTTTGGCGACTTAACACCTTCAAATTCATTATTTCTTATTCCATTTTAATGGAACTTGCAAGGAAGACAAGAATAGACCTATACAGTTTCCATTTTCTTTACAAATTCATAAGTTGATATCTACAATGCAATTTTCACTACATTATTGCTTTAAATTCCAACAACCCTTCTATAAAATCATTTGCACTTCTAAACATAGGGATTCCAAAATTTTATTAATTAACTAGTTGGGGTTTACAATCATTGATGATTGTCTTCTTGCATAACTGTCTCCATGGTATTCATCATCCTCATTTATCGTAATTTCCGAAATTTTACGATCTTCAACAAATCTTCTCATACCATTATCTTTTCCTCAATTCTCTTTATTTTATTTTCATTTCTTGAAAATATCACTATATATACTTAACCAAATGGTTATACGTATTATCACACATTTCTATCCTTCCATATTTATCAATCCCTGACCATTAATTAGCGAGTGAACGACTTTCTAAGTGCCAACCCCAAAGGCCGAGCCAACATCAGATCAACTCCCAGAAAGTCATCCAACTTGACCAATCTCCAGTCAGTTTTCAATTTCCTTAACTCTATTTCTTATCAAATTGTTGCTTACACAATTCCCAAATTCAGTTTACGGATCCACTTCTCTTATGTTCTACCGCTATTTGTTCTCGTCGGGTGGCTTTTTATTCTTCAGTTTTGGCCATTCTGATTTATCAAAATCTGTTTGCTTCTCACGGTCTTTTGAAAAGCATTTCCAATTATCATACTGATTCCTTATAATTCTTATTGGAAAATATTTCCATATATTCGCAAATCTTTATTCTCCATGGAAAATATATTTTATTCATCCTGGGAAACATTTCTAAATTTGTTATTTGGATTAAAACGGAAATAAAACATCATTATTCCCACTCAACTATTGACACTCATTACTTACTTCACTTAACCAACTCTTGTTATCGAATCTTAACCATTTCTTAGTCAATAATGAAGTCAATCAAGTTGGGGCTTAATTGCCTCTCAGACCTTAACTGAACAACATTACTAACTTTGAAATAGATAAAGTTCACAACTTTGAACACCAATCAACATTTATTCTCGTAACTTTCAAATTCAAATTAAGAATTCACTTCTATTACAGTAATCGTTAATTATAACAATAGTTCACTCCTTCGAACATTTAATTTTAAAACACGCTTTATTCATTAATCTGAACACATAAATAGTTAATTAATAATATATTAAATTTTGATTAAAAATGGAAAGTAAATAGGACTTTCTTGAAATTCGACATTATTACTTCCCATGAATAACTTCTTTTCGAATAACCTTTTATTTGAAAATATATTCCGAACTTTGGAAAATCTAATTTGATTCATATTCTGAACTTCCGAATAATCTCACCATACTGGTCAACTCCATTTCCTATATCTCCTATTTCATTTGGAACATTTTTGCTTTCAAGCATTATTTACTTATAAAAAGAAAATATTATTCCTGAACTCGTCACAATAAATTAATTTTGATTCCATTCAAATACAGGGTTCTAATCCATTTAAAATCTTCATTCATATTTCGTTTTATTTTTAACTCTTGTTTACAATCCACTTTTAACAAATTCACAACTTCCTATCGAATCCATATATTCTATTATGCACTATTGGTTCGAAACTAATTATAAACTATTTTGCCGCGTTCTGACTAAATCTGAATAGATTAGTAATAAAATTTGACATAGTCAAATTCCAATTATAACCTTTTCCGATTTTATTTTCATTATATTCCGAATATCGAAATAAAATTAATCGTTTCATTTTTGAAACAAATTTCAAATTTTCCCTTTTTCATTCAAATTCCCATATAGATGCTTATTCCAATAAATTTTGGTTATCTTTGATTGCTAAAACACACGATTAGAGAAATTTATTCGTCGATTCTCATCTACTTATTTTCCTTAGATACCATTCGATGAAGGATTCGAACTTCAAATCTAAGGAAACCTTATCGAAGAACAACTCTGGCAAATCTAGATCTGAAGACTGGGGATTTCGAAAAAAAATTAAATCTGAAAGTAAATTTTAATTTTTGCTGTATCAGTTTCGAAATACTAGTTCCAAAATAAATAGAATATTTCCAAAATAATTTACTTTTCAAAATCTATTTTATGAAACTTGTTTTATTTTCAAGATCCGTTTTTTTAGTGTCGATTCTACTAATCCAAACTCAATAAGCCAAGCATTGAATAAACCAAAGCTCTAATACCACTTGTAACGTCCTGCCTTTTTGACTGCTTCAAATCGGTAATTAAACAACTAAAAACATTCAAACCGACGGTTCGTTATTTAGCTTATAGAGTTTAAAACACAGTATCAACACATAAAACACAGAATAAAACAATAACATAGTATTGAACAATGAATTAAACTTTTTAATATATATCAGAATTTTTGGTACAAGAATTATCTCTATATAGCAGAATGAAATATACATTTTAAATACAAAATAAATATTAACAATATAAAATCTTTAGAGTGCGCATCTCTGGAATCCCCAACGTTGCCAACCTTTGAATCCTGAGCTGTAATATTTAATTCTGTACTGCTCAGGTCTGACCCGAGAGTTCCATGCAAAAACATAAAACATTCGAGTCAGGATTAATCATAGTTCAAGTAAATAAACTTCAATTGAAACTGAAATATAATAGTTAATTCTAAATTCTGAAATATACACAAAACTGAAGGTAGCAGTATCTGTAGTATTAGTATTGTTTTCATAAGGACGACGAATCATAGGAGCCTGCATGTGTACGTGTGTATACTGTACACGGGTACACTGCCTCAGCGTCCCAGAGTCATATATGGGGCAGTGTGAGCAACTGAGGAGCGACAATGGTAGACCATGCTTCAACTCAGTGCATGAGAATAAAATCGATACAAATCAGCGTGGCCATGTAAAATCATGAAAATAGCACGCAGATATTGTTCAATGCACGAGTAGGTAACCTATATATATGTCAGTATGGATTTTATGTTTCCAATCAAGGTTGCAGAATATTTTTAAACATATACTTTAGGTTTATGCAAATGGGTAACTTCTTTTGCAAAAGTGAAATAAAATACCCAAGTATCTGTCTTGAAGACCAAATCCAGTAAGCGACGAATGTACCATGTTTTGATATGAAAGGAAACATAGTACAATGCAAGCAAACTGAATATAGGAGCAAGGGGTACAAATACCCTGGTTCAAATGCAAACCAAGCAAACATATATGTGCAAAACAGGCCATGTACATCTCCAGGTAACGAGACAAAGGCCAGAAATGTAATCGCCCCCTCTTTTTTCATTTCACCGACTGTTTCCCTTCACAAGTGCATAATTTTACCTCGTTACGGCAAAACCAGAAATCGTTCCTCCTCAAATTATTTTGCCTTTCCAAGTCACCCAATTCGAAAATAATAGGCGTTACCACACTCATGTCTCCGCCTCGGCCCTATATCGAAGCCATAGTCCTCCTCATCAACAAGTCGCCATCATCGTGTTGAGAAACCGCAACTGATTGCAGCATCTAAAGCTTGCCTGGAGCTGCTGCTTATCTAAACCAGCATCCATGCCTTATTCATCGCCTCGGCAGGTGAGTTTTCACTCACGATTAATTTAAAGTGCAAGTGGATTTAACTTGATTTTTAAATTAGGATATAAAGGTTAATTGTTGCATGCTTGGTCGGTCGTTTTTGTGGTTACTGGTGAATGCTTGATTTGTTGCCATGAATATGCGATTAAATTCTCGGAATACATGCTGAATATATATATATATATATATATATATATATAAACCATGTTGATTTTTGGAAAAATTGGAAACCTGAAACTATTCCTTGTTGATTTGACACTTGAAGAGTTTAGACACCTTGTCTCTTGTTAGCTTATATGTGTATTCGTACATCTATGTATGAATATATATGTAAGTTGAGCACTTTGACTTATGTGCCAATGTGTGCCCTCCTATTTATGTTGGCCACTCCATATATTGTTACAAAAAGCTTGAGCTTCATGTACATTTGCATGTTTTGACCTATCAGATGCTGCTGAGCACCTATACACACATTCAATTTCATGAATGGGTTAATTTTGAAAAACATATTCAATGTGATACCTGAACTATTTGAGATACCATTTGAAATTAAACCACTAATAGAAATTTTCTAAACTGTATATATATACAGTTAGATATTTCTAAACTATATATCGATGTCGATTAATTCATGAAAGGGTATCTTAGACACAAAATGGTTTCATTCAATTTCGAAAACTATATGAAATTAAAAGTGTATCTCAGATACTCAATATGAATATGTTCATGAATCTATTTCACGATCGGCACCTATACATATATACATTCCATTTCAAAAAGTTAACAAGTCTAGTTGGGTGTAGAAGTTGAATAACCCCATCCACAGTAACGATCATATACACAATAAGATATTTCGTAGATACACAAAGACTGGGAATTCAGATTGTAATTGAAATATATGATAATGGCGATAGTCCATCCTTTCAGAAATCTGCGTCAAACAACAATTCGGCTACCCCGTTGTGTTTGGTTTGTATTTTGGTTTGAAGCTTAAAATGTGCGATGACTAAAATTTGTACAAGATGCCTTCATTTATTTCTTATACCACGATGTATCTTTTTGGCATGTCTATTGTTCTAGTGAGGCACTGATTTTAAACTTGGTATTTCCATATTGTATACATTTCACCAGTATTCATGACATATCTAGAACAAATATGTGGTACATATATAAGTCCATAAAATTTATAAAATTTATAATGCTGGAGGAGGAGGAGGATATTTGGGAATTCGTAGACGACCATTGAAATGGTAAAAAAGGCTTTGATTTATGCTGAGGGGATTGGGAAAAATGATTTCTTTTCTGAAAAATTTAGGGAATGAGAGTGAATTTTATGGAAGAAGAAATGGGGAAGATAAGAAAAACGTAACATCATATAGTTTAGGGTAGTGGCGTTTTCAGATGTAGGTCAGCGCGCGTTTAATTGGGGAAGGTCCTTATTTAATTTAGTATTTATTTCTACCATAAATACCATAAAATACTCAAATTTCGTACCACCAACACAATCTCCAAATGCAACAAAATCTGACGTGCCACTACGTCTTCATGTTCTGAATACAATAAAATTAGTTCGGTTGTATTCCAACTCCGTTTGTTTACGACGTTATTTAAATTATTTATTGGTTTACCATTTTTATTACATTTTTCCATCAACACTCCGTCAAATTCCAAATTTTGGTCATTAAATTTTGTATATACAGATACACACCTTTCCAAGCTAATCTCCATATATATCGACGAATAAATTTTCTAATTTATTTAACGTTAATAACGTTTATTATCATTATTATGTTTAATTCAACCATTTTTATTTCTCACTTGAGTTTCACATCTAATTCAAATAATCAAATTAAATTCAAATATTCAATAATAAATAATTGATTCCCAACCATCCATTCTGAATTAATATCAAGTTCAATTCATACACAGAAATATATATTTAATTTTAAATTTCTAACTCAAGTATCCATAAAAATTGATTATTAATGGTTAAATCTTAATTAATCCCGTATTCTGGTTGTCGAAATTTATGGGACGTTACAGATCCATTGTACTTTATTTATAAAGACAACACACTACCCCTACCTCAGTTAGTGCTTAAAACCCAATTAACTAACCCAAGTTGATTTTCCTTAAATTCTAAGCGTTTTAGGGATTTATTTTGAAATAAAATGTTTTTGGCAACCTTGAACACTGGTTTTATTGCATGGTATTGTTCATTGCTTACTTCGGTTAAAGTATGATGGGGAGATTTCTACTATACTGAGGCCATAGTCTTCGATAACGATGCGACCACAGCCACTCTGGATGGTTCCATCGTTAACTCATTATTTCTTATGTAACAGTTACAATCCACCCCATGAAGGGATGTTCTATGACCCCTACGGCTAAAATGCTTAGGAGCATCCGCCTTTAGCTTGTCGTTCTAGAGGTTGACGTGCAATTGCCTTTAAGAAGTGACTTCGCTTGTAGACCTCTTTTAGATCTCACAGCTTGCCATTAGTTTGTGTGTATCAATGAAGCGATTCCCCCTTTCCACCTATTTTGTACATTCCTTTCATGTGGAGATATATCTCTTTGTTTCGTGTCAAAAGGGATTCAGCCATCTTTAAACAAAGAGTGATAGCTGCCTAACCTTCAACTTAAGTCTAGTTGGAATACCGCAAATTTCTGATCAATCCCGACTAAAAAAATTCAACTTTTCTTTTACAGTATAACATGCACTCCATAGATTTTTTTTATTTCTATAAAAATCACTTGATTTGATTTTCGGGATTGAAACCATTTATAAGAGGATTTTAGGTTGTACTTAGTTGGGTATGAAAGCAAGCTTCGTCTTAGTCAAGGCATGCGGCTTCAAAGCCAAACTCTACTTTTCCTGGTTGTACCTATCTCCTTTCAAGAATTTGATTAGGTTTCTTTCCTCTTTTGAATTCAGGTGCAAAGATTTATTTGAAACTAGGCACGATTAATGATCTCACCGCACAAGCTTTCTTGTTTCTAGGAATCCTATGAAGGAAGGATCCACGTGTTGCTTCAGACAGTAGCTCCATTGTTGGTTCCTCATCGACATTGAATGAGTTTCAAGAAGATAATTAAAAGTAGGATGCAAATTGTTTTATTCTAGTGCAAGTGGGTTATTTAAGCAATATGATCTGTTTGTGGTGGTACCGAACTTAGTTTGCATAAATAACATATGCAAAACATGCCCCGACCGGACACTTGAAATCCGAGTAGTCAATACTTGTCATCTTCCTTTTGGTTCCAATTGTCAATAATTTGGAGATATTATTCAAAATAAGACAAACATGATAGTATTGACCGTCTAACATTGTTGTTTAAAATTACTCTTCGATTATTCTATTTCTAGTCCAATGAAAGGACGTATATCCCTCTTGAGGCTAGGTCCCTCTTGGCTTGGTCTTTTTATTTTTATTTTTTGTGTTTATCATAATAGAATCCATGGTGATTGAGGAGTTATAAGGAATGGCCGCTCTTGCAAGGGAGTTATTGCTAGCTTTGTTTCCCCTTTTAGATAAATAACCTTAAGATCCTCTATGCGGAAAAGGATGAACATGTAAAAAGCCCATCAAACTCTTGTTAATTTGTTGTTCTCTTCTTTAGATATATAATCTATTTTTCTTGTTTCTACTTAAACATAGATTTTGTTCCTTTCAACCAACTGTTAGTCATGAAGGATTTCAGCTCCGTGGTATAAATACGATCTCTAAGAAGCAGTTGAGGTATTCTACCTTCTCTTTGTATGATGAATGCTAAATTTTATTAATAAATCCTATTTTCGAGACGCTCGTCTTCTGGGCTCATATGGTGGACAAATGTTAGGAGGTGGCTCATTCAACTGCTCCTACTTGAGTATGTCCTTCACTCCATATCTTGGATTGGATTTATCCGATGGTTTATGCTTTAGTTCCCTTCGGTTCCCTTACTTTATTGTACATGCTTCCTTGTTTGTCAGCATCCATGCAGAGGTTTGACTGGTTTTGTTTTGGAATTTGAAACCCAAAGCATGGATTTCTACATTTTGACTTCCTCATGTTCACTTTCCCTTTATGTCATGATTGTGGTAGAGTCAGTTCTTTGTTTTCCCTAGCTTAGATTAGGCAGAGGTTTCACGCGTGCAGCGCTTGCTGTTTTTCCTGTACATGAAAGAACTTAGCAATGAAGTATTAGTTTTCTAATGTAATCTTGTGTGTATCCTTCACATGTGTTTTATGTATTATATATAACTTCTTGTGTATATGATGTGACTGCGTATGTCGCAGTTTCATATATTATCTAATATTGTTTCTATGTAACATGCTTATTTTTCATATCTCCATACATGTGAAAACACTCTTGGAGTTATGTTACTATATTATAATACATATTTTTGTTTTAGTTTCCAAGATGCTTCGTTTAACGAAGCAGAACTATTAGGCCAAATAGCTTAGCCATTTTCATACCATCTATTTTTGCTATGTCAAGTTCATCATAATAAGCAGTGGTGTACTCTCCCTAGTTGAGAGAGTCAGTCTCCGCAAATGCAAAAGTCCTAGTATTTGCTAAGAGATTGGATATCTATACAATTCATTTAATTTTCCCCATTTTGATTTGAATGGTAGTTCATATCCTCATAGCATTTACGTAGCTTACATATGGACAATTTGAATTTGGGGCTTTTCCTTAGCACCGCCTATCATTAGGCATAAGTTAGTAGAGTGAAATCATAAGATTTTTTTTTAATCTTCCCTCACTTTAACTTCTACTTTTGGGAATGACAGGATGATAATTTATTTGCTATTTTCTATGTATATTATCAGCTTATTTGTCAATGTCCCGCCTCACTACTAATATCATTTTGGTTGTTTTCTTCGCAGGTTAATTCCAATTTTCGAGAACTAATTATTCGACTGCTAGGTTACAAGCAACATTTGAGTGATGTTGCTAGTGTTCGGACCGTAGTAGTATTCTTACATAGTTTTAGAGTTAGAGACATGTTCACGTTTCGGCTTCAAA
The DNA here is from genome assembly GCA_030737875.1 of Allium sativum. Classification (NCBI taxonomy): domain Eukaryota; kingdom Viridiplantae; phylum Streptophyta; class Magnoliopsida; order Asparagales; family Amaryllidaceae; genus Allium; species Allium sativum. The sequence goes on from CM060920.1 coordinate 91,615,291, forward strand.
CTACGAAAACATGTATGTGCTTGATGTTGGGAAATGCGAATTACCGAACTTTAGGCTAGCTTAACGCTTAGGGTGAATAGTGTTAAATGGAATTTATGAACTTTTAAAATCTTTTTGAATTTAACAAAATCAAATATAAATCATAGATATGAATCAAACACAAAATCAAACATAGATGCAAATAATAAGTAAAGCGATGAAGGAAAGAACACACCGGGATTTTATACCGGTTCGGAGTTACCCTACATATAATCCCACAAAACTATGGATTGTGTAGATTTTCTTTCAAATAATATATAATCTTACAATCTTTGATTTCAATGGCCATGAGGTCCACCCCCAACTGCTTCCAAGCACTGGGTGTTCTCTTGATAATTAGAATACAAGACCACCTAATTGATTTAAGGGCTACAATCACACCTAGTTGATTTGACAGGCTACAACCAGACCTTTTTAGTATCAGCTTAATAGAGAGACTCGATAGGACTTTGAACTTTCGAATTTGATTACAAATACTCACATAACTCTGAATAACACTTGGGTCTTTGAGAGATTTGGCAGAGAATCAAACTAGAAAATATTTGGTTTGATTTTCTTTGAATTTCGGTAGTGTATGATTATGGAAACTTGAAATTTAAGAGTGTAAATGGAGAGGAGAAAAGGAAAGATGAAGATAATGAAAAGCAGTTAAAAATTTCGAATTTAGATGGGTATTTGTAGGGAATTAACAGTCATGTCTCTTCAAGAAAAGTTTTAAAAAATAGACAATTACTTTTAAATTTGAATTTTAAAAATAATGGCTATGATGTCGACATAAAGGGTAAGGGATGTCGACATGCCTATATAATTCTGAAATTCAAAATTTTGAAAACAACGTAAATGATGCTTAAATAAATCAAGGTAATTATGGAGTTTAAATAACCTATTTTCTTATATATTAAAGTAGTATAATTAAGTTAGAATATAAATTAAAAACATGTATTTATAATCTATAAAAGTGATATCAAAACTTAATATAAAACTATAAATATAAATATGAGTAACTTAAAAATTAAGATATAAATTATAAATATGAGTATAAGAAAATAAGATCATTAAAACTCAAGTAAACATATATAATTAAAACTAAAATATAAGTAAGAAAATCTAAAATATTTATACCAAGAATTAGATAAAAATCCGAGAAATGTTTTGAATAGTATAAAGGTCAAAAGATATATACATATTAAACATGAAGTAATTTTGTAATTAGTTAAAAGTAAAAAGAATTTTAATACATTGTAAGGCAAAAATGGTGAGAGAATTGGAATAAAGATTTTAGTGTTATTATTAGAGTTTTAAAAAAATTCTAGACTTTATTACTTATCCTGATTTCTTGAAGTCTGGTTACTCATCACTTTTCAATCTTGAATCCTTCTTCTTTGTAATTTTGAATCTTTAAACTGTACAGTATTCAAAATCAATATTTATATAAGATATCTACATACACATCCTGCATATATATATATTCCACTGTTTTAGTATGTATTTTCTAATAATAATAATAGTGAAAATAAGGTTGTTATCATCAAACCTTCATCACCATCATCTCAATCCCTAACTATCTCCCCCTTTTTGATGATGGCAATCTTTGTTTATAAAATATACTTACCTGATACCTTGATTCTTCAATTACTCCTTCTAACTCCAACAACTCCTTATGAAACTACTAAATCCTCCTTAATCTAAGCCCTATTTTATAATTCTCCCTCTTTGTCATCAATAAAAACTATATTTCTATGTTTAATCTATAATACTCCCCCTTAAACTAATATACGACTTAACCTAGAATAAAAAATGACACTAATATTCTCCGTAAACTATGGTACCACTTATGTTAACAATAAACAAAAAATATTATTATTAAAACAAGCAATATCAAGATTAAATTAAGATCAAACTAGATTATATTAACAAAATCAGTTAATCAATTCATACTGTAGATTCAAATCATGTTATTACACACCATCAATTTAAATTCAAATCAAATCTATTTAAATAAAACATGCAAAACACAACAAACTCAAACATAAATTCAAACGTATCTTGGAACTTCTACCCATCCTTCTTCTCCAAAGATTGGGTCAGCCTCTAAAGCATCCCATTCTTTATTTTCTTCGATAAAAGTTCCCTTTTGATTGTGTTAGTCTACTTTGTGACAAGGCCGTCCAAAGTCCAAGTGATCACGATCATATGTGTTAGAGACCAAGAGTCATGTCTATTCAAGAATTACGGATCGGGTCGAGCCAAATACAACCCAAGCTAAACAGTTTTTCACCTTATGGGCTGATGGCCTCCAGGTCGAACAAAGCAAAGATACTCCGAGTCGATTGGTTTTGGGGTGAACAGATAAGAAGACTCCAGGTCGATGACTTCGGGTCGAATATACTCAACCCGACCTTAGGTTTAACCCAACAAAGAACTACTGCCTACGTTCCTAACCATGAACACCTAAATGCACAGGGACTTTGACATGTGGCTATGACCCGAGCACCCTGACTGCTCGGAAACTGCTCCACTCATGCCCTACAATCTCAGATAGAGTAACACACATACCATAACGGTTCCCGCTTAAACTCCCTAGCCAGCCCCTATATATACCCGACCCCAGAGAAGGGAGAGGGACTTTTGCCACTTGAATCCTGGAAACATACCATTTTAATTGCCGTTATTGTTGGACTGGAGCCTCGTTAAGTCATATTCGAGTGAATTTCAACATTTGTTGTATTTTGAGCGATTGAAGCTGTAACGACCCAGATATTTCGGTCATTTGAATTTGAATATTTAAATCTGTTTTAAATATTATATTTGGAATATTGATGGATTTTAATATTATATTCGTTTATAAAATGAAGTTTGAATGCTATATTTATTCAAATTTGAAATAGTTGCTATGGAAATCGTTAATAAACGATAACATTTATTTAATAAATTTGAAAGGTTTTTATAATTCTTCGATACCGTTTTAACTCGAAACAGGTAATGTTGAGTTGTATAATCCATATTGGTTTATATGTGAATCTATATGATACTTTTATTTGAGTATTTAGCATAATAATTATTTATCATTATTTAATTCTATTATTTTATATTTTTTTAATATATATGATATATAAGCTATAAGAATGGCCATTTTGCAAACAACCTTGGTTTTCAATGAGATCGGTTTCATTGGAACCGTAACGTTAAATTATTGTATGATATTAAATTTCGTGGAAAACTGATGTCGTATGTGACTTCGGTAGCCAAAAACATCTTTGTTTTTATTTAATCGTTTTGTCGATTTAATTTGGAAATTGAGAATAACTGATTATCTAATGAACTCCATTTTCAGCTAAATTAATTTTATTAAATCCGTAATGTTTTATTATTGTAGTATTTCAAAATTTCAAGTTAACCGGATTTATTTCTTGATCGTACACAATTTAAATGTGTATCGATTCACATATACGAGTTATAAAGGAATTTTCACAAACGATCTCGGAGGTCGACGAAACCTGTCCCATCGTGTCCGGATTGTTGTTTTATGCTAGAATTTACATTTTCATCTCGATCGGGGGTTATTTATGGTGGTTTTTATGTGTTACTTCATGTTGAAGTTTAATATAATATTACTTTAATTTAAGGGTTTGTCTGTAAAAGGGGACACTAACCCTAATTCATTTTTATAGGTCAAAATTTCTTGCGCATGGTTAACTTCTAAAACCAGCCGCCACCAACAATTCAACGATTAGAAAACAATCGAACCCATCTCCCTTTTTTTCAAAAAATCCGTTCATCCATCATAAAAATCCTCAACTACATAATTATCGATCTCAGCGAGGGATATAATTTGATCAGCTATGATCTGATCATGATCATCGTGGTGGCCAGAAGTTTAACGTGAAAGGTTAGCGGGCTTTTGGGTTGTACTGCCGGAGGACGACTTAGATTGGGTCGAGATTAGGGTCAACGATGGAGGAGGTGGAGGCACTCTCGTCGGTCATGATCAATGGGATTCTGGTTGTCTGAGCAGGCCGCGGTGATCGTTTACGTAAGTGGTGAAAGTCTGGAGCGAAATAACGAAGTGATGGAGAAGCTGATACATGAAGGGGTTGGGCCTAATATTGCCCAATCTGAGTACTTAACGATATTAACTTTTAATTAAGGAATTTAAATATTAAATTAAATAAAATGTCTATAATTTTATAATTCACGTGTTTCAGGTGCCTGGTATGATACATGGAAATGAAGATGATGTGTGCTGAGTCTGTTTAAATCTAACCAAGTAATTAGTTCAACTAATCGTGTAATTCAAATAATCAATTTTATTATAAATTATAATTAATCGTTTAACGTTTATTTATGGAAGGACTGAGCAGATTTGAGCTAGAATTTTGGTAGCAGTCACGACTTACAGACCCGAGAAGGATGAGATAAATATTGGCTAGTCAGACTATTAACAAATTAATTAAGTTTAATAAATTCTAATTAGAGAGTAAGTAATTTAATTAAAATCGTTGTACTGATAACCTCTACCGTGTGTTACCATATTTTGGAAACAATAAAGACAACGTAATAAAGGGAACAAAGAATTAGAGAAAATCAGCCTGTTAACTATTATTAAAATGTAATTAGTTATAGCTAATTATTGATTAAGAAAATATTTTTTATTAAGCTATATAAACTTGTATTATTTATAATTCATGGCCATGTTATCAGAATTGAACCAAACAAGCTTCATTGGAACCGTATTGCCAAGATCTACATTCTGGAGTCAGTCTGGACAGACCTGGAAGCATCTAAGAATTTTAATTGAATTAAAATTGGTTTAATTTAATTAAACTGAACTGCTTAAGTGACAGATGAAATCAAAGTGAGTTAAACTCACTTGGTTCTTCCCACTTATATTTTATATAAGTCGGGTTTTGCAAGTGTGTGTTATGGCTAATGGTTGATTGTTTGTTAAATATATATTCATATATCAATTGAACAGATGAAATTAAACATTGTTTAATTTTAGTGAAAAACCAAATTGTTATTTTAACGATTAGAACCAATTGAGGTATCTTACCTTGTTGGTCACGTTTATATTTATATAAACGTGTTATATTCAATGGTTGATATTAAATTGTTATTATTGGTTGATTATTGAATTTATATCGAAATATTGTATTGAATGATTATATTGAGGTAATGTATTTGGATGCAGGGAATAACAGGTTGGAGGGATCCAACTGGATTACTCACCAGTAGTTGTTAATTTTATTATATTATAATATATGTTGAAAAGTATGAATTTTTGATGTAGGGACTGACAGGTAGAGGAATCCAACATGATTCCTCATTGATATTGATAATGTTTATCAATATGATTTGTTGTGTTCATTTGGATGTGAAATTAAGTAATACTTCACGGCTGGGTACTTAAGTAGACATTGCCTCTTTAAGTACCATCGACGTAAAATAAAAGATTAATGGAATCGATTTTCAGTCGATTCTGAAATATATTTTGAAAACTATATTCAAATACGTGTGTTTTAAAATAAACCAATATTTATAAATAATTATGGAATGATTTTTTAAGCCAATTACGATGTTTCATAAGCAAGGGAGCAGGAATTAACCTAATAATTAATAGCTGAGATTAATTTTTGTAAGAAATAATTAAATGTAATTTGTTAAATTAACTATTCTTATTAATTAATTTAAAGAAAGGACTACTTGAAGTGATTATTATTTATTTAATAATAATCAAAGTATATGAGATTATTTAAATTAATTATTTTATTAATTAATTTAAAAAGAAAGACTAATGGGAATTTAAGTAACGAGTTAACCATGTTGAATTGGCTAAGTCAATTGCCTAAATGGGAATCGCTTTTTTAAGTTAATTTGTTATAATTTAATTTAATGGAAAAGGTTAATAAGGAATTAAACCATTGTCTTTAAAAGTTGAAATGGATTATTATTTATTAATAATCAAAGTGGTGAAAAGGCATTAATGGAGATTTATGAAACTATAAAGCCTTTTATAGTCAAATGATATTTTCAAATGAATTTATGTTAACAGTGATATAAGTTAAGTTTAATTTGAATTCTTATTGGATTCTATTTAGTTGAATCCAAGTTTGACAAAGTTATAAAGAAATCGGGTTTATTTGGAAGTATTACAATTGATTTCAACTATTGAGACCAGCCAATAAAGTTATAAACTTTAATTTTGTTTAGAAATGGAATGGAAGCTTAGAAGTGTGAAAGTATGAAATGGAAATCGAAACTGAAATCTAAATGGAAATTGGAACGGAAACCTAAATGGAAATAAATGGTTAAACGGTATAAATTAAATGGAAAGGTTAAAATGGTTTTGAAAATGGGTTTAAATGGAATTTTAAAAGATTTTAAAATGTTGAAACTGATTGATGAGGTTGGAAATGTACAAGAATTGATTTACAGAAATTGGAAAATTATTTTTCGCAAACAAATGAACGTTTCTGCTAACGTTTATTATAAATATATGAAATGCAATAAAATGGGTTTTCGTGAATGAGATTAGTAAAATAATGGAATTGAAAGTAGAATATTAGCGTATAATTGGGAATGGGGTAAATGGGATTTTAAGGCAAGATTTGTCGAAAGGAAGTTATAATTGGAAATCTGTATATACTGGATTATATAAAGGAAGTTGTAAAAGGAATTGTATATTTACAAATAGAAAAATATTTATATAACGAATGGTTATGGATTTATAAAATGAATGGTTATGGATTTATAAAAAAGAAATGGTAAAGGAATTTATAAATGAAAGGAAATGAATTTGTAAATGAAAAGTTAACGATTTTGTAAATAAAATGTGAAGGACTTTTGAAATGGAATCTGTAATATTTATATGTAAAGGTTAAGTTGAACTATTTTAGTTAATTTTACGAAATGATATTTTAAATAAATTGAAAATAATTTGTGAGATTATAAAGGAGATTAGCGGTTATTTTTTTAAAAGGGAATATAACGTGGTTTTTAGGAAATTGGAACTTGTTGTATGTTGGTTAGGTTGATTAATTTTCGAGGTGTCAATCTGATGTTGGTTTCGGCCTTCGGGGTTGATGCCGAGAGATTTATTCACTAACCAATTTACAATGAGGGTCTAGTGAGTAGAAGTGAGATGATAATTGAATTTTCTTATATCTAGTATGAAAGGGAAATGTTATCCGAATTAGAAGTTTCAATATTTAATTAATGACTAGTTAATTAAAGAGGCTAAATGATGTTGGGTACAGAATTAGAAAATTTATTTTATTTTTATGGATGAATGGTTGTTTATTTGATGGTTAAATAACCAACTATCAAATCTGGCCTATACGATTGTTGGTACGGAAAGACTAGAATCGAATTATATTCGAAAACCATTTTGAACTAGCAAATACATTGAAGACGCTGATTGAAGATGGAGCAACTGAAGAACGTTGGTCTTCATTAGCGGAAGAACTGCTTATTGAATTTCTAAGGGTAGCTCCCGATGACATTTTGATTTGTGATTCTGTCGAGATTGGAATCTGCGGATTGCAAGGGCAACTCGCTACTGATCCATAGGGTGATACCTAGGATGTATTAGGAGGGTGCCTTCAGTTCATCATGTTCCTGGATGACTTGTATGGACGGGTGACTGGCATAGTATTTCCAAAGGGTTCACGTATGTTGATTTCTTAAAATGTACCATAGTTGGTGGCGGAGAATGGCTATTCTCTTAGCTTAACCACTAGAGTATTTTTGTGGATGTCAATTAGTGATTTCTGGCGGATCTAACAATGTGGCATTCAAAGTGAATGGTGGCCAGATGTTCTGAAAAGCTAATTTAAACCTCAAGCCTCATCCACCGGGAAATGGTATAAAATCGGGCAGGTCGCATGGCTATGTGGGTTGCTGCCATTAGGGTGTATTATCACCGTCTAGAGAATATTCAAATTTGTTCATCTTTTCGCTTCTATATCTCTCGGGAATGGCTATGCTGGTACCAACCGTAGGTGGCAATATATTCAGAACATTCAAGCAAAGTGAATGGCCGGTCATATTTAGCTTGGGTTGCAAGATGTTCTTGTTGAACTTTGGTGTATTCCTCTCTAGAGATACACTGTCGGAAGGTGGTCCCAAAGCTTGCCAGTTGGAATCGATTATCCAATAAGAGCCCTCAGTTTTGATTGTATACTATGTATGTGGTGCGTGAGATGCAAGTGTTCCGCTAGATTGTTATTTATTTGTATTTATGCACTATTATAATATCTGAATAAGATATGATTTCAAAATGATTTGGGTTATCGTAGGGTAAAAACCATCCGTGTTTATGTGTGGATCGGTCTTACGATTATCCATTTCTTTCGAAAAGAATTTTGACCTTAAAATCAAGTTGGATGTTACTTATAAACTTAGTGGGTTTCTCACTCTGGTTCACTAGACTGATCCGACGTTTGTAATGATCGGGTTTGACCGAGTTTTACGGGTTTAGGTTATCGGATGATGTGAAGAGACGAGCTAGAAGAGTTCAACGTATGATATTATATAGTATTATTCCGCTATGTGTTGTATATGAGGACAGTTTATTATTACTATCCAGATGTGTGGATGTACTCTGATGATTGTAAATTTTATTTAAAGGTCTCGACAAATATTTATTTTTATATTATATTTTGTTCCGCTGCGATGTGAGACCCTGTGTTGTGTTGATTCTTCTTTTTCTATTCTAATATTTCTTTCTTTCTTATCTCAACGTCTAAACTATTTGGTGTTTTCGATACTCGAGTTTTGGCAAGTAATACGGGTTTTTGTGTTATTGTCGGAACTCGGGCGTCGAATTCCTTTGTCGGTCGTTATAGTGGTATCAGAGCATAAGGTTTAGTTATAAACTTGGATCTAAGAGGTAAATCGATAGAGACGACATTAGTGATACCCTAGACTGAGTTGAAAGTATATATGAGAGTGCGTATTTGTAGATTTTATATAAAAAAACTTGTTTTGTATTATGTTGTTTGATCAGTTCAAGTGTTGAGAAGCATTGAACTGGCTATGGACAGAATACAGTATTGTAAAGAAGGAAAATGAAATAATTTAACCTGAATTATATATTTGAATAGAAAATAAATAATTTTATCGAATTATTGAAATCTTGGTGTGTTTGGTTAATTTGAATAAGATTCAAACTAGATTAAAAAATTGAATTGGAACTTAACTTGTTTAAGTGAAACTAAATTAAGAATGATATTGAAATTAAATCAATAGATTTGGAATTTGGAAATTGAATGAATAATAATTAAATAGAAATCAATCGGATATTAATCGATTGATGTTCAAATATATTAAACCAAAGTAAATATTAATATTGAATGTAAATTCAATTGATTTGGTTATGTTGATTGTGATTTGTTTGATATTGGATGATAAATTGTTTGAATAAAAAATTAATCAAAAATTTAATGGAATTGAATGAACTATAAACTGAGAATTGAATTCAAGTATTATAAACTAGAATGGAATCGCATATGAATTGAAACTGAATGATTATCCCCAGTATTCACATATACCATTTAAAATGAATTGATGCTTCGTGTTTGATTTTGGAAATTGGTGTAGTTATATTTTTTGGTTTATGAAATATTATTTAAGAATTTCATATAGCTGAAGGCTTGAGGGTTGATTTTAGTTGCGTAAATCGAAATAAGTTGAGCAAGTATGCTCAATAGCGCTCATAAAAGGTACGCCTACGCGAAAATATAAAATTTTGGTTTTCCAACCATGTGGGTCAATGTATATATATTTATTGTTCCTGCGATATCGCAGAAGTCCCTTCGTACAGGGGAGACTCTACTGAATTTTTTTCGAGAATTCAAGGTGTTAGGAAATTTAAGATATTTTTGAATTTTTTATTAATAATAATGAATTAGTTTTCAATTTAAAATAAATTTGGTTTTAAAGATAATGGGTTTGTAACATTTTCCTTACCTTAGTAATTTCAGGGAAGAAATTCTTTTAAGGGGGGAAGAATGTAACGACTTAGATTTTTCGGTCACTTGAATTTGAATATTTAAATCTGTTTTAAATATTATATTTGGAATATTAATGGATTTTAATATTAAATTCGTTTATAAAACGAAGTTTGAACGTTAAATTTGTATTTAATTTAAAACGAGCTCAAAATGGTGCGGTAGTTCGTAATATTGAGGTTTGAACTTCAATTGAATATGATGGATCCGATATAAGTCACCACGAAACAAGAAACGTTTGAATCTTATTGATTATAATTTTTTTATGAAATAGAAAATTCCAGATTTCATGTTATAGATTGTTAGTTATGTCCAATTCAAATTTTGAAATAGTCGCTATGGAAATCGTTAATAAACGATAAACGTTTATTTAATAAATTTATAAGGGTTTTTATTTATTTTGAATACCATTTTAACTCGAAATTGGTAACGTTGAGTTGTATAATCCATACTAGTTTATATGTAAAGCTATATGATAATATTATTTGGATATTTACGGTAATAATTATTTATCATTATTTAATTCGATTATTTTGGAATCTCATTAATATTTAATATATATTATGTGTAGGGGCATTTTATAACAAGGGCTTACTTTCCTCAACCAAATAATTTTAAGGACATGAGTTTATATTAATTATTTTCCAGACCAAAATTTTCTAAAACACTATCGGCCGATAAATCACTATCGGTACTCAAATTCAAAACTTCAAACGAAAATAAAAATTAGGTTTTTTTTAAAGCCGATTTGTCTACAAAATCAAAATCGTGTAAAATCGTGTAGCCGACTTTGATTATTTGTTGAAGAAATTAGATCGACTCACTAAGAACTAAATATCGATACACAAACAATCTATGCTGATGATTTGAAATGATTTGGATCTATCGATTGGTGAACAAGTAAATACTACTTTGCCGATTATAGTTTGTTGTTTATCAATTGCTTTAGTTTGCGATTTTTATATAATGATTGCCGATTGAAGTTGTTGTTCATCAATTGTTTGTATTCACTGAGTACTAAAATTAAACATGTATAAAAGATATTTGTATGCATTAAACATGTAAAAATCCTATTAATGCTACCTTATTAGACTGTTTAAAAAGATAATTGCACAATCATTTCAATGTTATACATATATTTCATTCAATAGTTTAAAAAGATATATTTATATATCTTTAAAGGTAAATGAAGCAACGTTAACTAGTTTATCAGTTGAATAACATAAAGAATGACAAACACTTAAACATATATTTATCTATTTTATTAAAAAATAAATCAACACTTTTTCAAAGGTAAAGGTTTTAAAAGATAATTGCATTTATCTTTTCGTGTAAATGCACTGTTTTATGTTTATTACTTTGCAACATATCGTTTGAAGAGATAGGATTTTGAGTTTGAAGGCATGGAGTACTGCTGTTAAGGTTGTGTATGTATTAGTTTGTATATATTAGTTTGAAGGCATGGAATATTGTTTGTATTCACTGATTACTGTTGTTAAGGCATGATAGAATACAATAAATTGGATATTGGATGTTATGATGTGTTTGTCAGGTTGTTTTCAATACGCTTATCATTTTGAACACCCTTTGGTTTGTTTTCTAATACGAAACAAGTATACCAAAAAGATAAATACATTTATATTTGGAAATAATGATATTTTTTATATTAGAAGATTTACATATTAGATTTTTAATAAAGCTTAATTACCATGCATCAGGTGTTTTAACACATTTATCTTATGAAACAATTAATATCTTTTTATTACGGAAAAACAAAGACAAAAAAATAAATGGGATTATCTTTTTAGATGAGTAACGTATTTTTATACAAAGACATACGTAAATATTATTGAAATATTATAGAAGATGGAAATGTTTATATATATATATATATATACATATACGTATAAGTATTGGTTTTGTATTTATAACCAATAGAAAGGCAATGTGTTTTGTCATGGTTGTATATATATATAGGCCTCATAGGATTTTATGTTAAAAAGAATAAACTTAAATGGTTTTCTGAGAAAAAGATAAAACCATTTATCTTTTTTCTATTAAAAGTATAAGTTATATGATTTCCTAAGAAAAAGATAATTTTTTTTATCTTTTTTCTAATAAAAATGGCGACCTGAAGTGTTTATTTGCCTTCTTTGCAATATATGTTAAATTTTATATGTTAAACATAGAATATATATTAAATATACATCATTTAGACTTGAAAATTAAAGTTAATATTAGAAGGGTAGTTCTTATAAAGTTTGAAATAACAAATAATTAATGTTATAATTTGTTTAATAAAGTAATTATGGTTAAAAAATATTAGTTTTACCTTCTGCATTTGAGATTGCCTAAATAGATTGATGGTTGTGTTGTTTGATTATTGGTTGAGTAATTAAAATTTTAACCATATAGCCAATTTGAACCAAATAGTAAACGGTGTTGAAAATTGTTTGAAATTAGCCGCATTTGCATGCATATACATGTATATCTGTTGAACAGGTCATATCAAAGAGGCTAGAGCAGAGGAATAAAATTGTTTGCCCGACAAATAGGTACATATTTATTGTATTTCTTGAGTTTTGGGTGATTTTATGAGCCGATTGGCTAGCCGCTTGGCTTTTTCTTTTTTATTGAAGAAGGCCATGGGAGGCTATATGAAATATCCCAAGTCCCCGGTGCAGGGGAGGTTATGGCGATTTTTTTCGGAAATTTAGGGTGTTAGAATTTTTTTTGAAATATTTGAAAAGTTCTTAGAAACTGAAAAGTGGAAGAACTTAAGCCGTAATGAAAATAATGGAAGTTGAGTTGATTTCTAAAACAACTTTCAGCTTCGTTCCTTTTCGGGGACGAAAAGTTTTAAGTGGGGGAGATTGTAACAACCCGGAAAATACGAGCCAATTTAAATTTTTTATTTTGGCAATTTTAGCGAATTTTGATTATTTAAAATGATTATTTTAAATAATGACGATGAAAAATTTATTTTGAAAGAATTCGAACGTATATATTTATATAGGTCGTCGTTAGAATATAAATAATTAGTTACAATTATAAAATGAATTGTAAATGGCGTGGTAGTTCGATAATTCGATTTCAAATTTCAAATGAATGTACCGGGTGCAAAATAAACCGGATTTTAGAGAAACCAAAAATATTTGAATCTATTTGAGAATATCTTTCCAATGAATCCGAAAAATTGAAATTTCATAGCGGGGATAAAAAGTTATGTCCAATTGAAAATTCAGAATAGACGCTATGGAATTTCAGCCCTTAAAAATGGAAATTTTGCAAACGACCTTGGATTTCGACGAAACCACTTTTGTTGGATCCGGGATGTCGAGTTATTGCTAGATTCCAAAATTAGTAATTCTTCGAATCAATATGTGAGTGTGGCAAAGGAAAACACGTTTGACCAGTTTTAGTTGATTTTAATCGACTGGAAAACGACCATTTTTCAAACGGTCTCAGAATTTGACAAAATTAGTTTTGTTAGGACCGTATCGTTAATACAAAGCTAGAAAATATTTTTCGGGAATTTTTAGAGTTCGTATGTGACCCCCGTAAATTGAAATGTATGTTTAAAATTCAATATAAAGATTTAAATGTTAATCTGAACGGAAACTGATCGTAACGATCGAATTGGCCTATGTGGCATATCCCATTGTGTTCGGAATGAGGGTAATTAGCTAAGGACGACAGTCGGTGGGTCCCGTTTCGAATTCGAAAGAAAAGTCAACTATGGAGATTAAAATAAAATAGAATATAATATAATATGTTTTTATACAAAGGCCCTCCTCTCCTTTCATTCTCCCCCCGACAGTTTTCTAAAAAGAAAAAGAAAAAAAACCTACATTCGAATCGCGTTGCCCCCCCTCCGCTTGTCCGCCGCCACCTCGCGCCAGTCGCCGGAGCCCCGACCAAGCCTCGCCTCCTCCCTTCCTCTCTCCCCTCTCCTCTCTTCTTCCCCCGAACCCCGTACCCTCGCGAGACCCCAAACCCCCCTGCAGCCAAATCGAAGCCGACACCCCTCCTTCCACCTCCCCCTTCCTCCACGCCTCCTCCTCCGTTCCCTACTCCTCCTCCAGACCAAAGCGCCCCCCCTCGGTGAACCCTAAACCGCCACCAAACGCTAACCCTAATTGGCGCCACCACTGATCGGAGCCCCCTCCAACGAACCTCACAACTCAATACCCCCACTTCTTCGTAAGACAACCAACACCCCCTCCCACTCTTTTCAGTTAACGACTGTGAGTTTTTCCTTTATTTTTATTTATTTTTGAAAATAAAATTTCGTTTTTTTATCTATATGAATGCGTATAAAAGGTTTGATTTTTACATATACTATAGCGTAGGAAAATTCCAATTTTTATATTTTAGAAAGAATAAAAACTCAATTTTTAATTTATAGAAGATATAAAAATATAATTTTTATAAAGTAGAAGTATTGAAAATGTGATTTTTTATATAATAGAGAATATAAAAATATTATCTTTATATGTGTAGCGAAATAAAAATATGATTTTTAGTGAAGCAAAAATACGATATTTATATTATATAACTAGTGAAGATTCGATCTTTATATGTTGAGTAGAAATATAAAATATAATTTTTATATAGAAATAAGCGTTGTATAAATATATGAAGTAGAAATAAAAATATAATTTTTACTTGAACAGCGTGAAAAGAACTACATTGGAATATCAAGCAAATCCAGATAGTTCAGCAGTTCAAAAGCAAAGCACGGCGGAGTGGAACCCTCTGTGAGAACTTCTCACTTTAAATTTTCTTTTCTAGTTAAAAATATATACTAGGATGCAGACGGTGCTTAGTAGCACCCGACACCCGTCGTCCACAGACCATGGATGACTTGTATGTTTGATTGTTTGTGGTGGTGAAAATTTATTGTGTGTTGTGAGATGAAATAAAATATTTATATAGTTAAAAATATTTTATCGTTAAAAATATAATTTTTAACGGGTATGTGAATAAATAAAAATCTGTGTTTGTTGATTTGAAATCCCACACGGGTATTGGGATAAAATACAACATACACTAATCCCAATAATTAGTTGTATGTCGATCGATTGATTGACAGGTTGTTATAAGCGTTAGATATCTATATTTGTTGCTTATACAGGGTAGTGCACTTTTGATGATGGTTGATTTTTGTCAGTGCCATTATGTACATGTGTTGTATGGAATCCATATAATTAAACATTATATGGTAATTGATTGGGCCTCACTCCAGTTGGGGAAATAAAGAATAAAAAATTAATAATATAAATAATCATGTGTTGAAAATAATCATGTATTGAAAATAATCATCCGTTGAAAGAAATATTTTAACAACAAAATTTACATCTTTATCATATTTAAAGTTAGGAACTGACTGGAAAATAGATGAGATGAGTGGTTTCCTAGGTATTGATCTGATATTGGTTTCGGCCTTCGGGGTTAAAACTTAGGGAATCATTCTCTTACTACTTTACGGTTGGAGTCTGATTTAAAAATCAAATGATAGATACCATAATTTTATAAAATATATTAAATAACAAAAATAGTCATGTGTTGATAGTGCTCATGTGTTGAGAATATTCATGTGTTGAAAGAAATATATATTCATGTGTTGAATAGAATAAATATTCATTTGTTGAATAGAATAACTAATTTATTGAAATATATAAAGCCGTGTTGATTAGAGGTGCGCCATTTTGACGTGAGTGATATTTATATCGATTATATTCGTTTTTAAAATGAATATAGAAAAGGAAGTGATTTCAAAATATAACGTTTTGAAAATATTATCATTCGTATATCGATGATGTGGAATATTCAATTTTGATTCAAAATTGAATATGAAGTTGAAATCGTTTCGAAAATGAATTTAAAATGATATATAAAATACATTTTAAAAGGAAATCGACGAAATATATAATATATATATATATTATATATAATGGCCTGAACAGAACGCGCCGCGCCGCGGTAGTTCGCGAATTTCGACCATTGACTTCGAATTGACGTTGCGGGAGATCCGACCATCGGATTCTCCTGAAACCTGAACCGTTGGGTTTGTATCGAAAAGAGCTTTCCAATGAATATTATAAATTTGAAATCTAATGGTTGGATTTGGAATTATGACCAAATCAAATTTGGAAAAGGTCGCTATAAGTGCAGTTCGGTGACCGTTGATGGAAATCGACTGTACGGGCTTTGATAAAATTATTAAAAATAGTAATAATTTGTAAAAAATCATAAGAAATGGTTTGTGAAAAAATGGGATGAAAAAAATTCCACATTTGAAAAGATAAAAATTGATTTTTATTGAAATGAACTTGTTTTGAACTAGAATTAAAACCAATTTATTTTTGAAATAAATAAATTGAATTTGAAAGTGGTTTTAAAAATAATCAGAATTTCCAATACGTGAATTGGAATGGATTTGAATCGAAATTGTCTTCGCAATATTTCGATGTTGGATTTTGTGATTATACAGATATGGTTGTGGAAATTTGAAAGATATATTTATATCGTTATTTCCAATACGATATTTGTTAGTCGTAGAATTTGATATTGCATATAAGCCGATATATTTTCTATACAGGGCCTTGTATTTAATATCAAATGTGATTTGGGTTTGTCGTGAATGGTGTCTTCATTAACACAGTTCTTAAGCCCAGTTAAGAAAAAGATTAAATCTTTCTATTTAGATTTAATGAAGTGTACCAATTAAATAATATTTAATTGGAGTTGAATTTAAAGTGATTTTTGGGTTTATCATGAATCGTGTTTTAGTTGACATTGATTCTTTAACCCAGTTAAAGATTAAAACTAAGTGGAGTTTTAATGAATCTTTAATTAGATTGAAATGATCGAGAATGGAGTATCACCAGTTTTGCTCTAAAGCGATAGTTAAATCTTTAATGAGATTTGAACGTGAAATGGTAATTAATATTTTACCGATAACACTGTGGTGTTAGATATGGAGTATTACCAGTTTTGCTCCATGGGATATATAGGTTGGGATTGGGAAATAAAATAAATAATTACTTCGGTGTGGTTCGCTAATCCCGACTAGTTTGGAAAACCATAATACGGTTTTAAATGATATCCAAAGGAAGATTAAAGAATAAATTTAGAAGAATTTATCTTTGATAAAATTAATGGGAACCTTTCCCTAAGAGTGTGAAAATTTGAATAAAAAGAATATTCTGGATTAGAATGAGGAGTATGTTGCGTTTGTGTAACACGTGTTTATTATATACGCGGGTTATTCGGAAAGGCCGGGTTTATACCCCTTCTGAATAACCGATTCAAGGATAAGTCGAAGATGAAGACGGTGGTTAAAGACCAGAAGTCTTCACATTGTTTGGGTGATTACTGATGATCTTGATTGGACTGTACACCTAAGATGAGGGAATCAGTTGGTGATCGTCCAGACGTACTTGGAGATCGATGGATATGCGAGGAAAGTGCCTCCGGTTTCGATCAGACCCAGAACGAACTTGTAAATGGACTGTGTCTAACATTGGATTTTATTCTGTGTTGATTGATCTCTATTAGATATACATCTGTTTGGCGGCGGAGAATTTATTCTCTTGCTTAATGCCCTTCTCTGAAACGTACGAGCTCAGAGGTTGTATATCGATGGACATCAGTCGCATGGAATGAATTTCCTATGTGGCACGCCTAAGTGGCAGATGATCAAGGCTTCTGTTGAAAAGCAAAGTCTTGTGGTTGATGATCAAAGCACGGCCTGTGTGGCGTAGCTTCGTGTATAGCGTGAATTCGCGAGCCTCACACCTCGGTATGAGTCAAAAACGGGATAAGGACCCAAGGAGTGCATGACGTTTCTTTCTAGCTAGTGGTGGTGTCAGTGCTTAAACTGGCTGACATTTATATTCTTTTCACCTGTGTGGTTGTTGGAATGCGAGGCGCCTCGGATATAGGTCCTATAGGACCGGGAAACGTGTGTTCAGGAATTGCCAATCCTCAAAAGTAAGAGAGGACCGGTCTTGGAGGTTCCAAAGGATCATAGTGGGGTCCTGAGACATTTGCTAGAGTGTCTCGAATCGGAGAGGAGCTTGCCCTTTGCCTCGACTGATGACGAAAATCCAATTTCCAATACATGACTTGCGATTTTATTTGTAGAGCCTAGTATGGCGACATGATAGATGGTACCCATGCCGCCTATGATTGATATTTATGATTGAAATTGTTTTGACACTATACACTTATAATAGTATCAAATGATTTGTTTTAAACGTACCAAGCATGTTTGGCTCTTATAAGGGAAACCCCTATCCTCCGGCTTCCGTTGCATTGTGTGATGGGACCTGGGTCTTATAATAGCTTCATTTTTCGAAAAAGCATTGCGTTGTTTATTCTATGCACTGGTATTCTTAGGAGGAAACCCGTTCCGTGTCATACGGCGTGGTCCCTTGAATTACTCTTCTTTAAAGTTAAAAAAATAACTGTTTTAGTTCTCACACCAGTCACATGACTGACCTGTAGTTTATTGTTTTAACCTAAACTCTAGGTGCCCATATTTTCGACACAGACAGCTAGTAGTTTTTGTTTTGCAGATTTATATTCACAGGATCCTGATTTACAGCTGAAACGATGCTCGGAAAGCTCTGTATCCGTGTATTACTTTCAGTTGTGTTTTATATTGTTTTTCCGCTGCTATGTAATTTATTGTAATCTCTGATATTTGTTGAATGTATATTTATTCATACTCTGTAAATTCTTGTATTCTGATGGAATTGTTGTAATAAACAATGAAATGTTCTTCTGTTTGCGTTCTGATTGGTCTTGTCCTCAATTCAATCCGTGCTTTCCTTACCGGGGAAGTTCGGGTCGTTTCAGGCAAACATACAGAATGTGCCCACATCAACTTTATTGTGTGCCACATAAACTCAGCTATGGATATAATGGCGCATACATTTTAAATTTATTTTGTTCAACGTAAATTGTTATACCATATTTGACGTATGTTTGCCATGGCAAATAAGCACTTCAGGGCGCCATTTTTATCAAAAAAAAGATAAATGGTTTTATCTTTTCTCAGGAAATCATATAGCTTATACTTTTAACAGAAAAAAGATAAATGATTTTATCTTTTTCCCAGAAAACCATATAATTTTATTCTTTTTAACAGAAAATCATATAAGTCCTATATATATATACAACCTTGACAAAACACATTGCCCTTCTATTGGTTATAAAAACAAAACCAATATATATATATATAAACATGTCCAGGTTTGTACGCATATATGTATTCACTTGGTTCATAATACCTTGTCAATATTATAATTATATATATATATATATAACATTTCCAGGTTTGTTCATACATATGTTACTAATAAATAAATTCTGTTATATTCAATAGCATATACGTAGTATGTTATGTATGTAATATGTTATATAAGTTGAACAAATTTAACCATGAATAATTCATAGTAAGCATTTACATAGTACGTTGTATAATTTGGAAGGAATTTGACCACTATGAGTAAATAATAGCATTGAGTTCTGGAAGAGGTAAATGGTTTATCTTTTCATGAAAAGTGAGCTAAAAAATAATTTGACATGTACTAATTTATGTTAACAGTTGTTATTTAAGATAAGATGTTTTCTAACATTACACAAATGATCTAAAACTTTATGGAAGGATTACGAGTTACCAGTAACTTAATTTTCTAGAAAAGATAAATGTTTTTATCTTTTCCAGACAGTAGGCTACAAAATGATTTTTGTATAAAGTACTGCTTGTTTACATTATCATAATACTAATTACAAGGAATGCAGGTACGATTGTGTAATATTTGTAATGATGTTCATCCAAAAAATAACTCAAGGAATGCAAACTTCATCAAAAATCAGTCCTAAACAAGTAGATTGATTCCGAGCAAATATAGCTGCCCAAATACTTACTGACAACCATACTGTTGGAACCTTGAGAAGTTTTGCAGCTCTGGGTCAAATCTTAAAAATGTAATTGATCATGAATGATATCTCTAATTTGTAAACGTTGATGTTAACAATTAGATATTGAATTTGGTGTTTAATTTATAATAGTTGATACTGATTTGATCGTAGGGGTAAGGGATTATATCTGAATTTGGTGATTAATTACATGCTCAGATTATAGAGACAAATGTTGAATATTTGACTATGAATTTGGTATTGAATATTTAATGGCTATTATTGATTTAATGATCATATTCAGATAAATATGGATCATCAATTTTATATCCCTGATATGAGTATACTGCTTTTATAAAAAAGATAAATCCTTTTATCTTTCATTTATACTGTACAGTTTTACATTTTTTATGATAAAGATATATTATGTATATTATCTTATGTGAAAACATGTAAATTGTTTAAAACATAGATGTGTATATGTTTTTAAAATAATATAAATATTAAAATCAAATTGTAATGGCCTAGATTTTTACTGTTTATTTTAATATTTAAAAATGATTTTTTATTGTTGATTTGAATTATATATAACTTTGAATTTTATTATTTTGGATATTATATTAAAATAAATAATAAAATAATAGTGTATTCCAATATATCTAGGAATATATTAAATGTGCAGTTTTATACGAATTGGCAATAGAAAAGGATTAAATTTAGCTTACAATTGAATTATATTAACGATTTCGTTTATTAACGACGTTTAAATGTATAGTTTATAATTTAATTATAAAACGAACTGTAGTGGCACGGTAGTTCGTAATATTACATTTTAAACTTCAATTGATTGTACATGATCCAATATAAGTCGGATTTCTTTGAAATAAGAAACGTCTGAATCTATTGGCAAATGATATTCTAATGGAAGAGAAAAATCAAGATTTCATGTTGTAGATTTTGTTTTATGTCCAAAACAATTTTTTAAGTAGTCATTATGGAATTCATTTATAAAATATAACGATTCATTATATAAAATAAAGGGTTCTAAATATATTTAATATCGTTTTAATTTAGAATTCGATATGTTGAGTTTAAAATCTAAGCTAGCTAATTTTAAAATTTTATACAATTTTATTTGAGTATATATGTTAAAAATAATTATTTATTTATAGATTTGTTTATATTTGGATTCGATATATATATTTATTGATTTAATATGTAATTTAAAAATAATTAATTTTTCGAATGATATTGGTTTTGAACGAAACTAATTTTATTAAAACAACAATGGTAAATTATAGTGTAATTTCCAATTTCGTTGCGAGTGGAGTTTATATGGGTTTGTATGAACCGTGAACGACGCGCGTTATACGCCAAAAGGATTGTTGGTTATTCAAAGAAAATCTTTTGTCATTTAAAAACTTAAAACTCTGCACCGTTATTTCTTTTCATATCTCTAGCGAGCCATCAACACTGCAAACGAACAGAAGAGAAAAAGAATTTCTTGGTCAACTTATGAAAAGAAACATTCACATAGCCTCTAATTTTTATAGTAAAAATTTCTTTGCGAAATCTATTCAAATTGGTACACATTTGTTTCAATATCTTGCAATTTTTTTTTATACATTTCGGCATGCTCTCCATGCGTTCTTTTGTCGAATATTACGGCTCCCACACATTAAAAAAATAATAAACGAAAAAAAAATCTTTAGTCAACCTGACATTAAATTTTCTATGTGTTGCCCCCTGACCATTCGATAATACGTTGTGTATTTACTGAAATAGGAAAAAGGCGTCTGACACGCATGTTATGTTTCTCATGGTCACCAATCAACTTTCCCCTATAAGAATACATCCGCTTTTCTTCTCTGTGTAGTTGATATAATTCTCCACCTCTTTATTTAAAACAAACAAACCAAAGCCAATCCAATCTTTCTAAATATAACAGGAAATATAAAGAAAAAAACATATATCTAAAAGGGAAAACTGTATTCATGTTTTAGACTCAAGGATATCACGCGAGCTCGGAGCCTGGAAGAAAAACTTCAGTTTTTTTTCTTTTTCTTCGATGACTGACATGGAGGTGGAGGAAGTGGGGCTTGAACTGGACACAGTTTCGAACGGTTTCATGGATGGAATGAATTGCAGTGGGAGAATCGTACAGTTATGTACGTGGGATGGTTGCATGAAATAGAGTGGAAGTTTGGTCTGACATGGACGAGGGACGGTGGTTCCAGTTGCTGGAGTCGTGGAAGCATTGACGCAAGGAACTGAGGAAGTGGGATTTCAGAGGCTAGTTAAAGGATTTATGGGAGTTAGGCGTCAATAGGGTTCGGTTGTCTTTTGCATGTGGTTGGTGAAGGTGGCATGGTCGGTAGATGATCGATATCCGGTAGCGGAGCAGCGTGGATAGGAATGGAGGTCCATTACTGGGCATTTGTTTCCTTTCAAGCTAGTACAGATTTTTGGGAAGTTTACAACAGTATGGAGTGAGTGTAAGGAGTGGGATTAGATTGTTTAAGGAAGAAGAAGTATGCATGGGTTAAAAGAGAAGTTGAGGGAAATAGGAGCTGTTTGTGGTGTAGGTGGAGCTTAAAGATGTTGTGGAGTAGAGAAGAAGAAAGTATAGGGGATTGGTGCGGTTATGAGGGCATGCATGTTACAGGGATAATATGGGGAAGCTCGAAAGTTCTACATTGCTTGAACATGGAAGATAAAGTCGGGGAACAAGATGATTTCGTGGAACTAGGTATTTGCAGGCTACTGTTTAAATTAGAGTAAAGGCTTATGTAGTGGAAAGAAATAAACGAACGAATGGGCTGAAGGTAGATATGGACATGGGATGCTAAAGTAAAACAAAAAGGGAACAAAAACGTGGGCATTGATTTAGTTTCAGGCATGGGAAGCTTGATGCGTTTTGGTGCATAAGTCTGGTAAGGGAGGATTGATGGACCTCTTTGGGCCATACGTGGAATATTTATAAAGAAGAAAAGAAAAGAAAGCAAGTTAATTTTGGGGAAGCAAGAGGTCTGACAGGACGAATAGGATGGTAACTGTCCAAGTGTGCATGCCGGGGTAACGGCTAGAGCGGTGGACCGTTTTGAACGAGAATGACCGGAGAAGCTAAGGGTAGTAGATTGGTTAGTTGATTATTAAAATAGTTAATAATAGTTTTGAAACACCCCACCTCCGTTAGGGTCACTCTCAAAGGGAATGCCCTAATTTTGGTGGAGGTTTATAAGTACAAGTCACAGATATACAAGACATATATAAGAACACATATTTGTAAACAGCGGAAAAACAACAAACTTTATTTCATAAAGTCAAATACGTGTTACAACAACATCCTTTCCAAAAACATAACATAACACTTTCATAATCTGTCTTGAGTACATTATTTGTAAAGAAGCATAAGTAAAACATAGATAAACTGCAAAAGCCCCATAGTGGATTGTCCAAAGCCATAGTTCAAAACAGGAAAGTCCAAGCAATACATTTCTCTTCTTCAAGCTGGATGTTGAGGTTGGTCAAGCTGCTGTGTTCCCTCCCTGAGGACCTGGGGGGGGGAAACGGAAGAAAGAAGACGAAAGAAAAGTAGAGTCAGACATAAAGCCTGAGTAAGTCTAGTACTATTTTGTCTATGAATAAAGAACTGGGTATGATAAGTATAAACAAGAAGTGGGCATGCACTATAAACTTGGTTAAATTGTCTAGGGTCGAATATACTATCGTACCCCATGTTAATCTCTGAACCCATATAAACTAGTTTCCAATTTGCACCCCATAATCAGGGTGATGTGATCCATTCAATGATGATCGGCTCCTACTCGCATAGTTACATGTGTCTTACGGCCCCCGATGTCGTAGTTACCTATGCTGGTCCCACCATGGGGTGTATCAAGTCCCATAGTGGCAACCCGACACAACCTTAGAGTGCACAGGTATGCTACTGGTGTCCAGTGCCTTATTTTTCTGCGCCGGAGTGTGTGCACGCCCGCACCCCGTTAGAACCTACACTGCTACACCACCGCCGTCGATTTGACCTCTTACAATCAGCCCAGTAATCGTGCCCCACCCTGCCTAGTTTCAGGGTATCCTGATACACCTTTTTAGGGTTACTGCTGAAAAGGGTCCCCCGTTACTAGGTTTTCTATCTCTAGCCAACATGCTAAGTTGGTTAAGTGTTTTCTAACCTAACCCCCACCAGTCCGTTTAGTTTAGCATGTTCCATTTTGATTAAGTATTTAGTTTACTTAATCCTAACAATCCTGTCTCAGCCTTAATTGTCTTATTAAGGCCCTGACCTCTCACATTAGACAGGTATTGTTGTGGCTGCCTGTTGCCGGTTGGTTCCGGGCAGTCTTACGCCACAACTCAGTCTAACCTCGGGTCCTTATTGGGCTCCATGTTTAACCTTCCACATTGGATAGGTATTGTTGTGACTACTGGACAGCCGGGCGGTTCCGGGCAGGTTTACATCACAACTCAATCCAACCTCGGGTTAAACACATCGTATTTTCTACATTTACATATTTTGTCATTCTTCTTTATTTCTTATATGTAAATATTTGCGGCCCATTATTAAGTTAATGGTGTAAAGGTTACACCAATCATGGGCCCAACCCATGCTTGAATTTGGGCCCTTCTATTTTATATTTCCATTCATTAATAATTTTAACCCAACGTTATTTCCCCCGTTTTACACGTCCGTTTATTATATATATTTTGGGCTTAGCCTTTTAAAGCCCAATTTAGCCATGCGAAAAGGGGAGGCTTATGGCGTGATTACATACACAAAAAGGGGAAGGTGAGCGCATGAACTTGCAATATGACCTTGGAAATACAACATAGAAACTGGTGTACTTGCATAGTAGTGACATATACTTTGGTCATAAAACATAGGTGACATGAATCAAAGCAGGTGAACTTGTAATTGAGATATCATTATTGACACATGAACCTATATTTTTATTTAGGCATAATGTCGAACATAAGCATGGCATAAATATTTCTAGCATAAGCATAGCATAATGTCAAACATAAGCATGGCATAAATACTTCTAGCATGAACATAGCATAATGTCAAACATAAGCATGGCATAAATACTTCTAGCATGAACATAGCATAATGTCAAACATAAGCATGGCATAAATACTTCTAGCATGACCCTAACCTAGCCATGTACCACATATGTCATCATATAATTCTTGTAAACAAGATAGACTTAATTATGGATTTCAATTATTCCAAATATCATTCATAGCCTAGCCATATTCATAAGTTTGCAAATAGGTTTTCTAGTACAAAAGCATGGCTTAATACATGATGCCAAATTCTCAACATCATTTCCTATGGATTATAATAACCAAACTTGTTCCAATTTCTTACAAAATGATTTATGCACAAAAATATACATCATGGCGGCATAGAAGCAAAACCCCAAACTTGCATAAATTTAAATCAACTACATACATGTAGCTTCAACATGGATTACATAATTTGCGAAATATTCCAAACGTATACTTGCATAGAACTACCGCATGTAGTTCTTTATAACATGAATAACATAATCCATAAATATCCAAACGTATATAATATTTCAAATTGATAAGAACGCACAAATATGCATAACTTTCTTGCCACAATTCAAGCATACAAACTAACACAATTGTTTATTCATACCAAAGTAATACTCTACTTACAATGGTTTGATGAATTCTCTAGTTTAGGGATTGAAGACGCAAATTCCTTTGTTGAATTGATTTGATTTAGGTCTCTTTAAGCTTTAGAAATTTCCTCCTAATCCTCTCTCTAGTTGGCGGCTACTCTTAGTCGTTCCTCAGCAACATGGCGGCTATGTTCTTAATTTTGAATGAATAGATTAGGGTTTAGTCTAGGGTTGTTTATATAGAGGTTAGGAACTGATTAGGACCATTGATGTTGCTTGGATTGATCGTAGCCATTCATTCGATAGAGAGACCAATTAAAACTTGCCACCTAGCCCTAGTGACAAAGCAGACCACAGAAAATCGGCCAAACATAGACCTGGCCAGCCAGGTTGACTGGGCTCGACCAGGTCGACACCCCTATCGACAGGGCTGTCGACAGCCCTGTCGACATGGGTAGCCCAGGTCGACAGCCCAGTCGACCTGGGTGGCCTTGGCGGGTGTTTATCCGCCCTGGCCCATTGGGCCCCATTTTCGAATTTAAACCTGATTTTCTGAGCTTATTTTATTCTGTTTGAATTTTAAATTTAATTCAAAACTTCCGAAGGCCATATCTTCTTCATACGGACTCCGTTTTTCGAAAACTCGGACTCTATTTCGCGTATTTTTCCGAGACGAACGCAATGGCGTATCCCGTTTCCCTTAGTTCTTTGATTTCAGATTAATTATACTTTAGTTTGTTAATTTCATAGTTATAGAATTTTCGGGGTGTTACATTCTCCCCCACTTAAAAGGATTTCGTCCTCGAAATCTTCAAGTTAGGAGTAATGTATATCCTAACATCCAATCATCCATCTACTCATCCATCAAACACGAGCATCCATTGTCCTTAAAAGATTTCTAATGCTTCATGATCATATGCGAAGTGAGTGTGTACATGTACTTATCTAATGCAAAATCAGGCGGTCTACTGATTCAGTTGACCTCCTTAATGCGAATTATGTAAGTGCCATGAATCCATTATGTATGCAAATCTTCCTATTCTTGATTCTACATGAGTGCACAATCATTCAATACAAATGCAACATCCACATGACAACACATTAAAGTTCAACCACCTATGAATGCAAACATATATGCATATGCAATATGAAGCGACTGAGCCGATCTAAAACCTAGATTGTGTGTGTATATGCAACCACGAGCAACCACTAGCAATCACTTGCAACCACTTGCAACCATCATACATAACATGTTTCAACTACATGTTTCCATCCAAAAAGATTCTTCCTAAAAGATAAGGTCGAGGAAATATACCTAAAAAGATAGATAAAAGCGCAACTTAAGGAAAAAGAAAGATCAAGGATGTACCCTCGAACAGAAAAGGGTAGGCAGTGCGTATTCTAGCTTCAGTTTCCCAAGTCGCGTCTCCCTCGGCGTCGCTCCACTGAACTTTGACGAGCTTGACTTCACGGTTGCGTAGCTTCTTCACTTCCGTTCCTAAGATGCGGGTTGGAACTTTTCTTATGGTTGCTTCGCGTTCCACTTCGGCCTCTTCGAGTATATTTGGCTCTACCACTTCAGCAGACTCATGCAGACATTTTCGGAGGTGTGAAACGTGAAAAACGTTGTGGACTCCAGCCAACTTCTCGGGTAGCTCTAATCTATAGGCCATTTTCCCAATTTTCTCGATAATAGGGAATGGCCCTACGAACCTTGGTGCTAGCTTTCCTGTGGTTCCAAAACGAACAACGTTTCTTAGCGGTGATACCTTGAGAAAAACTCTGTCTCCAACCTCGAATTCAAGGTCGGTCCTCCTCTTGTCGGCGTAGGACTTTTGTCTGTCTTGGGCCGTCTTCATCCTTCTTCGTATTAAGTCCACTTTCTCTGAAGTCTCTCGGATCATATCTGGTCCAAGCATGAGTTTATCCGTGGACTCCCACCAACAAGTGGGCGATCGGCATGGTCTTCCATATAAAGCTTCGAAGGGCGCCATTCCGATGGTTGCTTGATAGCTGTTGTTGTAGGCAAATTCCACCAAAGGAAGGTGGTCTTCCCATATCCCTCCGAAGTCAAGGACGCATAGTCTTAGAAGGTCTTCCAAAACTCTGTTCACTCTCTCTGTTTGGCCGTCGGTTTGGGGATGATAGGCTGTGCTCAAGCATAACTGCGTTCCTACTGCTTCTTGCAGACTCCGCCAAAACTCGCTGGTGAAGATGGGGTCTCGGTCACTAACGATGCTAGATGGTATTCCATGGAGTCGAACGATTTCCTTAAGGTAAAGTGATGCTAGGGATGAGGCAGTTCTTTTACTTTTAATAGGTAAAAAGTGGGCGCTTTTAGTAAGCCTATCCACTATTACCCAAATGCTAGTGTTGCCTCTCCTAGACCTAGGCAGCCCATCGATGAAGTCCATTGAGATGCTATCCCACTTCCACTGCGGGACCTCCAGAGGATGTAGTAGTCCGCCAGGCTTTTTCTGTTCCGCCTTAACCTGTTGGCACACCATACACTTAGAAACGAATTCTGCCACGTCCTTTTTCATGCCGTTCCAGAAGAAAGTCCTCTTTATGTCTTTATACATTTTATCTCCGCCTGGGTGTATCGTCATCTTGGAGTGATGTGCTTCCTCTAGAACCTTCTTTACTAAATCTTTCGTCTGTGGGACGCATAGTCTTCCGTCCCGCCTTAGTATACCCTTATCGTCGATGGAGTATCTGTTGAGGTGACTTGAAGTCTCACCCCTAATTAGCCTATCAATTATTTCCACAAGCTGAGGGTCTTCGCGTTGTGCTGTCCCTACCGAATCCACTAAAGTTGGGCGCACTTCGAGAGATGCTAGCAAGCCTGGTACGAAATCGGAGGAGGGCCTAAAATCGAAACTGGCTATAAACTCTAGGCTTTGTCTTTCAACAAACAACGGGCTTAGGGTCAATTTCTTTCGGCTCAACGCGTCTGCCACTACGTTGCCTTTGCCCGGAGTATAGGAGATTTCGAAATCGTACGAGGCAAGAAACTCCATCCATCTTTGTTGCCTCAAGTTAAGATCCTTCTACGAGAAAAGATATTTCAACGATTTATGGTCAGTGTAAAGTTCGAACTTCTCACCTAGGAGATAGTGTCTCCAAGATTTGAGTGCAAAGACGATGGCGGCTAACTCTAGATCGTGGGTTGGGTAGTTCCTTTCGTGCACCTTCAACTGCCTCCCGCCATAAGCTACTACCCTTCCTTCTTGCATTAAGACGGCGCCTAGCCCTGTCCCACATGCATCCGTATAAACAGTGAACATCTTGCTCCCATCTGGCAGCGTCAAAACTGGGGCTGTTGTGAGAGCCCTTTTCAGCCGTTGGAAAGCAAACTCGCAATCCAAATCCCAATTGAACACTAGATTCTTCTTAGTCAATTTCGTGAGCGGAGCTGAGATTTTCGCAAAATCCCTTATGAACTTTCGATAGAAACCTGCTAGTCCTAGGAAGCTTCTAAGAACCGCCTAAACCAACCAGGTATTGGCACCCCTTCCGGCAAGTTAAGTTATTGGGACATGCTGAAACAAAAAAAAAGGATAGATTCAAAACGAAGGATAAGAGATAGTTCCTATGGCTTTTGGGGAGTGGACTTTGCCTTTTTAAAATAAAATAATATTTTTCCTTTAAAAATGCTTCTTTAAATTTCCTTTTTGAAAATAATTTTTCAAAACTTTTTATCTTATCTGGTCAACCTATGCTCTGATACCAAGTGAAACACCCCACCTCCGTTAGGGTCACTCTCAAAGGGAATGCCCTAATTTTGGTGGAGGTTTATAAGTACAAGTCACAGATATACAAGACAGATATAAGAACACATATTTGTAAACAGCGGAAAAACAACAAACTTTATTTCATAAAGTCAAATACGTGTTACAACAACATCCTTTCCAAAAACATAACATAACACTTTCATAATCTGTCTTGAGTACATTATTTTTAAAGAAGCATAAGTAAAACATAGATAAACTGCAAAAGCCCCATAGTGGATTGTCCAAAGCCATAGTTCAAAACAAGAAAGTCCAAGCAATACATTTCTCTTCTTCAAGCTGGATGTTGAGGTTGGTCAAGCTGCTGTGTTCCCTCCCTGAGGACCTGGGGGGGGGGAAACGGAAGAAAGAAGACGAAAGAAAAGTAGAGTCAGACATAAAGCCTGAGTAAGTCTAGTACTATTTTGTCTATGAATAAAGAACTGGGTATGATAAGTATAAACAAGAAGTGGGCATGCACTATAAACTTGGTTAAATTGTCTAGGGTCGAATATACTATCGTACCCCATGTTAATCTCTGAACCCATATAAACTAGTTTCCAATTTGCACCCCATAATCAGGGTGATGTGATCCATTCAATGATGATCGGCTCCTACTCGCATAGTTACATGTGTCTTACGGCCCCCGATGTCGTAGTTACCTATGCTGGTCCCACCATGGGGTGTATCAAGTCCCATAGTGGCAACCCGACACAACCTTAGAGTGCACAGGTATGCTACTGGTGTCCAGTGCCTTATTTTTCTGCGCCGGAGTGTGTGCACGCCCGCACCCCGTTAGAACCTACACTGCTACACCACCGCCGTCGATTTGACCTCTTACAATCAGCCCAGTAATCGTGCCCCACCCTGCCTAGTTTCAGGGTATCCTGATACACCTTTTTAGGGTTACTGCTGAAAAGGGTCCCCCGTTACTAGGTTTTCTATCTCTAGCCAACATGCTAAGTTGGTTAAGTGTTTTCTAACCTAACCCCCACCAGTCCGTTTAGTTTAGCATGTTCCATTTTGATTAAGTCTTTAGTTTACTTAATCCTAACAATCCTGTCTCAGCCTTAATTGTCTTATTAAGGCCCTGACCTCTCACATTAGACAGGTATTGTTGTGGCTGCCTGTTGCCGGTTGGTTCCGGGCAGTCTTACGCCACAACTCAGTCTAACCTCGGGTCCTTATTGGGCTCCATGTTTAACCTCCCACATTGGATAGGTATTGTTGTGACTACTGGACAGCCGGGCGGTTCCGGGCAGGTTTACATCACAACTCAATCCAACCTCGGGTTAAACACATCGTATTTTCTACATTTACATATTTTGTCATTCTTCTTTATTTCTTATATGTAAATATTTGCGGCCCATTATTAAGTTAATGGTGTAAAGGTTACACCAATCATGGGCCCAACCCATGCTTGAATTTGGGCCCTTCTATTTTATATTTCCATTCATTAATAATTTTAACCCAACGTTATTTCCCCCGTTTTACACGTCCGTTTATTATATATATTTTGGGCTTAGCCTTTTAAAGCCCAATTTAGCCATGCGAAAAGGGGAGGCTTATGGCGTGATTACATACACAAAAAGGGGAAGGTGAGCGCATGAACTTGCAATATGACCTTGGAAATACAACATAGAAACTGGTGTACTTGCATAGTAGTGACATATACTTTGGTCATAAAACATAGGTGACATGAATCAAAGCAGGTGAACTTGTAATTGAGATATCATTATTGACACATGAACCTATATTTTTATTTAGGCATAATGTCGAACATAAGCATGGCATAAATATTTCTAGCATAAGCATAGCATAATGTCAAACATAAGCATGGCATAAATACTTCTAGCATGAACATAGCATAATGTCAAACATAAGCATGGCATAAATACTTCTAGCATGAACATAGCATAATGTCAAACATAAGCATGGCATAAATACTTCTAGCATGACCCTAACCTAGCCATGTACCACATATGTCATCATATAATTCTTGTAAACAAGATAGACTTAATTATGGATTTCAATTATTCCAAATATCATTCATAGCCTAGCCATATTCATAAGTTTGCAAATAGGTTTTCTAGTACAAAAGCATGGCTTAATACATGATGCCAAATTCTCAACATAATTTCCTATGGATTATAATAACCAAACTTGTTCCAATTTCTTACAAAATGATTTATGCACAAAAATATACATCATGGCGGCATAGAAGCAAAACCCCAAACTTGCATAAATTTAAATCAACTACATACATGTAGCTTCAACATGGATTACAAAATTTGCGAAATATTCCAAACGTATACTTGCATAGAACTACCGCATGTAGTTCTTTATAACATGAATAACATAATCCATAAATATCCAAACGTATATAATATTTCAAATTGATAAGAACGCACAAATATGCATAACTTTCTTGCCACAATTCAAGCATACAAACTAACACAATTGTTTATTCATACCAAAGTAATACTCTACTTACAATGGTTTGATGAATTCTCTAGTTTAGGGATTGAAGACGCAAATTCCTTTGTTGAATTGATTTGATTTAGGTCTCTTTAAGCTTTAGAAATTTCCTCCTAATCCTCTCTCTAGTTGGCGGCTACTCTTAGTCGTTCCTCAGCAACATGGCGGCTATGTTCTTAATTTTGAATGAATAGATTAGGGTTTAGTCTAGGGTTGTTTATATAGAGGTTAGGAACTGATTAGGACCATTGATGTTGCTTGGATTGATCGTAGCCATTCATTCGATAGAGAGACCAATTAAAACTTGCCACCTAGCCCTAGTGACAAAGAAGACCACAGAAAATCGGCCAAACACAGACCTGGCCAGCCAGGTTGACTGGGCTCGACCAGGTCGACACCCCTGTCGACAGGGCTGTCGACAGCCCTGTCGACATGGGTAGCCCAGGTCGACAGCCCAGTCGACCTGGGTGGCCTTGGCGGGTGTTTATCCGCCCTGGCCCATTGGGCCCCATTTTCGAATTTAAACCTGATTTTCTGAGCTTATTTTATTCTGTTTGAATTTTAAATTTAATTCAAAACTTCCGAAGGCCATATCTTCTTCATACGGACTCCGTTTTTCGAAAACTCGGACTCTATTTCGCGTATTTTTCCGAGACGAACGCAATGGCGTATCCCGTTTCCCTTAGTTCTTTGATTTCAGATTAATTATACTTTAATTTGTTAATTTCATAGTTATAGAATTTTCGGGGTGTTACAAGTTTGAAAAGGATTAAATTTATAATATTAGTAATAGTTTCCTACGTAAACAGAATTTGGCGAAAATAGGATTCGTTGGGATCATGGCACCGAATGCATCATGACAGAGCTGGGATTGAATGATTCGAATGCAAGTGGACTTTTATATCAAACGCTTGTTTGAAATTATATAAATCAACGCTGAAACTATCAATCGGAAATAAAGGTGAGTTAACTCCCACACTTTTCTGAAATACTATGAGGTGTCAAATTCATATAAAAATATAATTTATCATGATAGTGATAATTGGATGCCTTGGTTGCTTGTTGGTTGTTTAACGATTGTCGATATTTACATAATGTCGTAAATGATGTGTTTTAAATATTTGTTATCAAATAATATAATGAACTGTGGTGCAGGGAAGAACAGGTTGGAAGGGTCGAACCAGACTCCTCAAATATCATATGTGTTGTTTGTTATTTTATATTATTTATATATGAACTATTTGAACCTCATTGACATTGAAAACCTATCTGTATGTGGATGCTAAATGAAAAATTCAACGTTGTTGTTATTTTAAATCAATAACAGTATTGATCAAGGGATTGGCAGCAAATGGCCTGAAATCCACCTTTTTGTTAGAACATTGATTTGCCGTCAAGCGAATCGATGTATTTAAAGTTATAAAATTAACCAAGTTAAGGTTTTGGATTTATATTTTTTAGATATAAAAGTGTATTCTTGAAATAAATCGATAGTTGCAAATTGGTTTTTTATAAAAGAAATTTTAAATGATTTTATAATTAGATTTGGCCGTAATTGTTGAATGGTTTTGGGTAAATATGTGTTAAACGAATTTCCGTAATATAATATTAAAAGATTTAATATTAAGTAAAATAGCATAATCAATTGAGATTTCTTGAAATAAAGTCATGGTTTATAAAAAAATATTTAAAATAAAATAGAGAAATAAAGTTGGTTTGAAGTTATAAGAATATGAATTTTAGTTATGAACTTTTTTTTATTATGAGAAAAGAACGTTGTTGTCGATAAAGCTCTGAGAGGTAAATAAAATATCCTAACTTGAACGACTTCACAATTATCGAAGGATGGTATTAGTTTGTAATAGTGAAGAAGACTGAAATGAGTTTATTACTTTGATGAGAAAAATATTGCAATTCATTTGCAAAACTTGAAATATAATTAAAGATATGAAGACTTTAAATTTAACAATACATACATTAACATTGTTAGCCCGAATTGAAGTATAAGTTATTTATACCATTTGGTTATTCATATGGCACTGTTTCTAAGTAAGCGAAATAGCTTGGTCTAAATATACTTATTATAATAATAAGTTAATGGTGATAAAAATTATCGAATAAATGGAAAGTGGTTATTTGAATTAGAAACAGAAGTAAATAGTTGGAATCAAATTATATATTTTTTTAAAGGAAAGGATACAAGATGGGTTGTGAAATTATGTTTCAAAATAAAGAAATATAAAGAAGGGTTTTGAAAGATAAAATTGGTTAGCGAGATGAGTTATGGTAAATGTTTTCGAGTAATGAAAACGGAAATGTTTGATGAATCTAGACAATGATTATTAAGAATCGATTAAGAGATTCGAATAAATGATTTAAATAAAAAGACCCGAGCTGCCAATATACTTGATCATACTGTTTAACCAATCTGATTGATTGATTGTTCTTTTGAGATTGATAGTTAAAACACCAACTATCAATAAAATATTATTGGACCTTTTGACGTGTTGTTTCGAAGATACCGGGATGGGAACTAGACCCAAAACCACTTCAAATCAACGTTGCGCTCGAAGCTAACTTGCAAGGAATAAAGATGGGGTAATTGAAGACCATATATTGTCATAAAGCAGAAGGAGAACTTATAATCTCTGACTTGCAACCAGAGATACACTATGGTCTTGTCGTGGTTAAAATCTATGGATTTCAAGGACTACTCGCTACTGATCTATAGGGTGATTCCTAAGATGCAGTAGGAGGGTGCCTTCGGCTCATCCTATTCCTGGATGACTTGTATGGATGAATGTCTGACAGAGTATTTCCTGAGGGCCACGTATGTTGATTTTTACAAATATACCAAGTTTGGTGGCTGGGAAATTTTCTTGCTTAACACCCAAAGTGTATTTGTGGACGTCAATTAGTGATTTGACGGATCTGACGATGTGGCATTCAAAGATAATGAGATGTTCTCTAAAAGATAAAACATGACCTCAAGCCCCATCAACCGGGAAATGACAAAAATCGGGCAGACAGCATGGCTAGGTGGGTCATACCCAAGCAGGGTGTATTATCACCAATCTAGAGAAATTCCTTATTTGTTCTTCTTTTGTTTCTGTATCTCTACGGACATGTGGTGGGCCCTTAAAAACACAGGGTGATAATATATTCGCTACACTCAAGTTAAACGAGTGAGCGGTCATGTGTGGCCGGGTTGCAAGATGTTCTTATTGAACCCCAGTGTATCCCCTCTAGAGTGCACTGATCGGAAGGTGATCCCATACCTTGTCATAATTGGAATCTAATCTCTAATAAGCACCTTGCGGTTTTTGATTATATACTATATATGTGGAGCGTGAGATGCAAGCGTTCTGCTATTTGGTTATTTATTTGTGTTTTGATAGACACTATTATAATAACAAATGATTTTGATATATCAAAAATGTTTTGGGTTATAGTAAGGTAAAAACCGTCTGTGTTTATGTGTGGGCTGGTCTTACTATTATCCTTTCTTTCAAAAGGGTTTTTTAAAGTTAAACAAGTTGGTTGCTATATGAATTTACCACTAAAAGTATTCCAGACTGATCCGGATGAATTTTGCTTTGCTTCAAATGTACTCGAGTCAACCCGAGTATAATTCCAGGTCAGCTATCGCTTGGAACTTCAGAAGAGGTGCTGGAGTCGAGACGTATAGCTATATTTATCGGTATTATATTATTCCCCTGTGTGTTGTATTAAAATGTACGTATATTCTGATGTTGTAATATACATTTTTCTTTTTATATAAAGTATTTGATATTATATTTTGTCCATTCTGCTGTGAGACTCTGATCTTCGTTTTCTTCTATTCTAATATTTCTTTCTTTCCTCACCCTCTAATTTCTTTCTCTTAAATATCTAGGATTGGATACTTGAGTTTTTGGCAAGTAATACGGATTTATGTATTATTGTCGAAAATTCGAGCGTCGAATTTTTTGGGTCGTTACACAAATGATCATCTAAACTTATTCGTTTCAACATACGATAAACTCTCTTACCTATAATAATATGAAAACATTTGATAAAGATATAATATGTATATTATCTTGTGTGAAAACATATAAATTGTTTAAAAAGACAGATGTGTTTATAGTTTTAAAATAATATAAATATTAAAATCAAATGATCATCTAAACTTATTTGTTTCAACATAGAATAAATTCTCTTACTTATGATAATATGAAAACATATGATAAAGATATAATATGTGTATTATCTTCTATGAAAACATATAAATTGTTTAAAAATATAGATTTTTTTAATCTTTTTAAACATATAAGTTGTTATTCTTTTTGTAAAAAAGATAAAAGAATTTATTGGCACTTTATTAAGTATGACATACTATAGATAATGCATTTATCTTTTGAACATAAAACCATTTATCTAAGGTCTATTCTCTTTATATTAGTCACAAACGAATATATTTTTTCCAGCTCTTGGTTTGTTTTAAATAATATTCAGAATATTTTTTTAATATATATACATTTCTAAAAACTTATTTAGGTGCTTATTGTAACTTGATGCCTTACAATGACATTTGCTAGTCCATATGCCAACAAATACTGGCAATTATTCTCACACACCAACAAAATGGAAACACAAAACAAATGCTATATAGTCGAACAAAAAGAAAGATATATGAATATATCTTTTTCACAAAACTAACAACTGCGTATACCAAATAACATTTAAACATAAAAAATTGCTTACAACAAAAAATAATCAGAAACATCTCAGCACCAATACAACATACTAGTCTCAAATCTGTTTTACTTAGCAAGACAACATATAACATAAACTTTTTAACATATATAATCTGCACAAAAGAATCTCTTCTTGAAAAAGTAATAAGTGTTCTTATTCTTGTTATCATTTCCAACTATGTCACCATCCTTCTTGAAAAAGATATTGCTTTGAATGATGTTACTTAACACAGCTTGATCAATAATGCCTTTTCCTTCTTCCAGTATTGCCTCTTACAAAGCACGTAAACTGGTTCAATTTTCCAAAAAAAAAAAATCATAGTAGTAGGCCTCTTTGTCTTTAGCTGCTAGCAAATCTTCTGACCATGATCCATCTCTTCTCTTGACATCAAACAATATCTGTATCATGACATCAAACAATTTCTGTATATACATGAATATACTAATCTAAAACATTTAGACCCTAACTAACAAAAAAATTGCAAAAACATATTACATGAAAGATTATGTGCTTAAGACATATGTATATAACATATTATATGCTTAATAAACAAACACCTTTTACATATGTAAGCATGCCATCTAACCAACCTAATTACTACTAGACCATTCATTTCATAAATTCCATAGCAAATAAACACTTTAGGACACCATTTATATCAGAAAAAAGATAAATGGTTTTATTTTTTTCTCAGGAAATCATAGAACTGATACTTTTAACAGAAAAAACATAAATGGTTTTTATCTTTTCTCAGAAAACCATTTAGTTTTGTTCTTTTTAACAGAAAATCCTATATATACAACCTTAACAAAACACATTGCCCTTTTATTGGTTATACATGAATTTATCTTTTTTCTGTTAAATATCTATTAATATAGATTTGTATATTTAATACAATGATTTTCAGTAAAAAAAAAGCTAATTTGTATATTTTTGTATGATAAAACACTAGTTATGAAAAGGATAAAAATATTTATCTTGTGGTCTACTTATTTTTGTATTAGAAAATAAGTTATTAAAAAGATAACTGTGGATATCGTGTCATGTATACATTTTTGATACAATGGAATACTAGCTTTAAGTCTATCATGTATGTATTTTTATCTTGTTTAGATAAAGATAAATACTTTTATCTTTTTTTTTAAAAAAAAAATCAACTTGTGGTAATGATCTAAATCATAATGGCATACTTGAACCTTCTTTTTGTATAATGTGTACTACAATACAAGTAAAATTTGGAACAATGCAGAGGCTATAGTAAGGGAGGTCTCATGGATAGAGGGACCAGACACAAGAAGAGCTGAACATGTAGATAAAAATATATTTTTTATCTTTTTCGAATAGAGAATAAAAACTTAAGTAAAATCAATTACTGTATATGAGATTAACAACAGCAACAAAAATGATAAAACATTACTATAAAAAAAATCTTTTACTGTAAAATTTTAATATGTATATCATTTCATATAAAAAACATAACTTTCTTAAAAAGATAAATCACTCGGGAATGCTCTCTAAATGCTCTTAAGTCGTAGCCTTTCAGTAGAAGTAACTTTTAACAAAACGATTTTAAATAAAAAATTTGTAAAATTTAATATAGAAGTAATGAAATTTATATAAAATATAAGCTGACAAACACAAATGATATGCGAAGTTCGTTAACAAAATCACCTCATGTAACCAAATTGAGAAAATCGCTTGAATTAACAACAAAATAGCCAAGCCTGATCAAAATTACAGAGAATGCCTGATCGATTTAAGAAATTAGCAATTCAATTTGATTAGAGAAAATTTCCTGACAGAATTTAAGAAAAATGCCTCTTGAATCTCATAAACTTATCAAATTAATTTTGATTTTCATAATAGAAATAAGAACGAAAACAATAAAACTCACCTGGCAGAACTAACAATCGCAAAACGAAATCAAAATTTGCCTAAATATTTTCACAAATTGGAGAGATCGAACTTAGAAGACGCTGCCTGATAAAATTGGAGAGATCGATTGTTTTGAATAAAAAAGTATAAGTGATGTTTTGTCCTGGAAAATAATTATTTGAAATGCGTGCCGTACAAAATAATTAAAACCTGTTACAAATCCCTTATGACAAATTTCCACTTATACGTAAGCCTTAAGAATGACCATTTTGCAAACATGCTCGGTTTTCGATGAAATTAGTTTCATTGGAACCTTAACGTTAAATTAAATTATTGTATAATATTTGATTTCGTGGAAAAATGATGTCGTATGTGACTTCGGTAGCCAAAACATCTCTGTTTTTATTTAATCATTTTGTCGATTTAATTTGGAAATTAAGAATAACTGATTATCTAACGAACTCCGTTTTCAGCGAAATTAAATTTAATAAATCCATAACGATTTATTATTGTAGTATTTCAAATTTTCAAGCTAATTGGATTATTTTATGATCGTACACAATTTAAATGTGTGTCGATTCGCATATATGAGTTACAAAGGAATTTTCACAAACGATCTCGGAGTTCGACGAAACATGTCCCATTGTGTTTGGAATATTGTTTTATGCTAGAATTTCCATTTTCATCTCGATCGAAAGTTTTTTATGATGGTTTTTGTGTGTTACTTTGTCGTGAAGTTTAATATAATATTATTTTAATTTAAGGGTTTGTCTATAAAAGGGGGCACTAACCCTAATTCATTTTCGTTGGTTAAAATTTCTTGCGCATGGTCGACCTTGTAACGACCCGTATTTTACCGTATAATAATTAATTAATTTAATTATATAAACAGGGATTGAGAGATTGAAATGGTCGTTGAAATAAATAATATTAAACATTTAATTAAAATAAATAATATAATAATATATTTAATTTCTGAAATAGTGGAATTCACAAAATGGTGTGAACTGGATCATCTGTGATATTTAATTCAGTTTAGAATTGAATTAGAATAACGAATATATTATTTGAACAGCAATTTGAACGTATAATTATACTATAATTGAAATCGAGCTCGAAATGG
This sequence comes from Allium sativum, assembly GCA_030737875.1. NCBI lineage: Eukaryota > Viridiplantae > Streptophyta > Magnoliopsida > Asparagales > Amaryllidaceae > Allium > Allium sativum. Next base: position 91,654,925 of record CM060920.1, read on the forward strand.
CGCGGCAGTTCGCTATTTGGCGATTTGAACTTCAATTGAATGTACAGGATTCGTTTTAAGCCGGATTTCTGTGAAACAAGAAACGTTAGGAGCTAGTGAAGTATATTTTTCTAGTGGAAGAGAAAAATCAGGATTTCATCATGTAGATTTTGATTTATGTCCAAATAAAATTTTATAAAAGTCGCTATGGAATTCCTTTGTAATTTATATCGATTTATTTATATTTTGAAATGGATTTTTAAATATAAATCGAATATCGATGTAACACTGGATTTGAAATATCGAGTTATAAATCCCAGTGTAGCAGTATGATATTCTTTTGTGAATATATACGATAATATTTATTTTTGAATATTAAATTTAAATGTTTTTTAATATATTTATATATTTAAATGGTTTATTTTGAGCTTTTAAAATAGCCAGTTTTGCAAACGACCTCAGAATTCGATGAAACTAATTTTGTTGGATCCGCAATGTTGAATTATTGTTAGATTTATGTTTTCGTGATTTTTGGGGTCACTGTGTGGCCGTACAGATTTTTAGAGTGAAAAACAGTCAGTATTTTGACAGTTAAAAATACGCTGTGTGAGCAAACGGAGTCGGAATTCGACGAAACCAGTTTTGTTGGGACCGTAATGTCGAACTGAAGCTGCATGTCCGATTTGGTATTTTTGGGTGTCATATGTGATCACAGGAATTTTAGAGGGCAAATACAAATAACGATAGCTTAAAAAGAAATTAAATAATCGAATAAAAAAATATTTTTCTACCCTATAAATAATCTCAACTCTTGCCTAACCCTAAATTAGACTTCCTCTTGGTCAAAATGCGCAGCCACCGCCCAAGAAAATTCGAACAGTGAAAAATCAATTTCAAAAATTCCAATCAATTCAAAAAAAATCTTATAAATCGAGAGAGCTGTATATTTGAGTTCAGCGTCCAAGGAGCTTTAATTTTATACTGATATTATAGGGTGCGATACCCTTTTGCTGATGATCAAAAATGCACAGTGGAAATTAGGGTTAACTAAATCGAAGGATTTAAGCGCTAATAATTGAATTGGTGTTTATAGTTGTAATCAGGGTGTATCGGAGGTTCGATGCTGATTTTTTTGTGGAATTTAGGGCTTACTTTTGTCGCACCTGTACAGTTTGGGCGCGGGTTTTCCTTTCGACGCGAGGACAAAGGGAGGGGTGCGAGTTCCATGAATCGGGTGCGGAAAGGAAGAGGAGATGATGGGGAGTCGTTCGATGTAATTTGTTTGAAGTCTTGATCGGTGAAAGAGGAGCAGTGGAGGGCTAAAACGTCAGCCATGGTGAAGTTCAACCTGGAGCTCGTGAAATTGTGGAGGAAGAAGGAACATGCGGGTTCGAAATAAACGGGTCTGGACTATTGAAATGTGATTGGGCCGGAAAGAGAAAGGTTAAAGCCCAATTTCGTTTAAAGGAAATTCAATTAATTATATATAAAATGTGTATAAACTTATAAATTTTATAACTTGATAATACGATATCAGATTGACGAACCATAAGTTGCGTTAGGATCGTATGGACGGTGGCTACGCCATGGAACTGACTAGGAGTGAATCGAAGCTTGTTGGAATTTGTGGCGAAATAAATTGTCCGACCTGAATCGACGGACGGATATCGTTATTTAACGATAACAAATCAAGGTGAGTAAATCTCACTAACTCTATTCAACTTATATTTTTATAACATATTTTTAGAATTTATAAAAAAATGGTTGCTTGCTGTGTGTTGGCTGTTTTGGTTGAACTGCTAGTCAGTTGATTGAAAATATATATAACGATATAGATATACATCGTTAATCAAATATTGATTCTGTTTAGCAGAATATTTCATAGTGAAATGAAATTGATGTTAATTTTATTGTTTAACATCTGTGTATGCAGGGAAACAGGTCGGAGGGACCCAACTGGGTTCCTCAACATTTATTTTACTGTTTTTCCTATATTATGTTATATGATGAGATATGAAATCTGTGTTGATTTTGTATGGTTGAATGATACCGATCATTGTTATATGGTACGTAAATACCATAAGGAATACTGGAATGTTAAAAAGGGAATTTTCAACATTATATTGAAAAAGAAATATTTATAAAATCAAAGGATTTTATAAAAAGAGAATATTTATTTAGAAAATAAATAGATTGAAAAAAAAGATTACTTATTTGTTAATCAAATAGATAGAAAAGAAATATTTGTAAACTAGTTACAAATTGAAGTGAAAAGGAATATTTATTTGAAAAATAAATAGAATAGAAAGGGGAAATATGTGTAAAGGGAATAGTTAGATTATAAAAAGAATTACTTATAAAATCAATAGATTTTATAAATAGAAAATATTTTATAGAATAAATTGAATTTCCAAAAAAGGGGATTTATTTTGTAAATAAATAGACTATAAAAAAGAAATACTTGAAAAGTGAATAGAATAGTATAAAGGAGAATTTTACATTTGAAAGATTTAAACCCGTGCTTCGCACACGGGTATAACATGCTATGGATTTAAAGAAAAGATTTTAAATAGAATCTACTCTGACCGATAAATTGAGAAGATGAATTTATAAATAAAATTTTATAAATTAAATAGGATTTTTATCATTGGATAAATAGAATATATAAGTCAGGAGTTATATTGAGAAGTAAGAATCGATTTCAACATCGATATTTGAAACTGAATAATCAGTAGGAGTTAATTAGTTAGAGTAAATCGATTAGAGTTAGAATTAATCGAATTAGAGTTAATTGAACATAGTTAATCGAATTATGATTTATTGAATATTAGTTATTCAATTAGAATGGATCGCATATAGTTATTTGAGATAGTTAATCAAACATAGTTATCCAGGATGTGTTGCCATTTCGTACGACTACTAGCGTAATTTGCAGGGCTGCAGATAGCTTACGGCGGTCGGATGTTTCCTGAGGGAATCAGGCGTAACCATTGTGATCGCTGCGATCTAGAGTCAAGCGAATGGTATTAAATTGGATATTAGCCTTTCGAAAGAAAGTTAAAACAACATAGTTATTCGAATATAAATTTATCGAATATTAGTTATTAGATACGAGTTAAATAAGTAGAGTTAACTAAGTTGAGTTAATCGAGTTGGGTTAATCAAACTGAGTTAATCCAAGTGAGTAAATCCAAAGGAGTTATTCGGAATAGTTTATTCGAATGAGATTAAAGGAGTTAATCGAATATAGTTTATTCGAAAGGAGATTAATCGAATGTAAATCATTCATAGAAAGTTAATCGAATGTGAATCATTCGAAGAGAGATTATCGAATGTAGTAATTCGAAGAAAGAATTATCGAATATAGTTTATTCAAAAGGAGTTATCGAATAGAGTTTATTTGAAAGAGAATTATACGTTGAATTCGATTATATCGAATTCGGGAAAAGTAATATTTACTTTTCGTTTTAATCAAGATTTACTTATTTATGAATAAATTAGTGGGTTAGTTATTTAGTTGAATTAAGGAATAAAAGTTATATTTTGAAGGTAGATATTTAGGAAGAAGGGATTATAACGTTATAGTTATAACCAATGATTTAAAATAAAGAAGTGGGTTCGTAAATAGAATCCGAGGGTTACGTAAGGAAGTTTGTTAAAGATTTGAAAGTGAACTTTGTCTATTTTGAAGTTAGAAATGTTGTTCAGTTAAGATCTGAGAGGTAGTTATACCCCAACTTGATTGACTTAGTTTTTAACTAAGAAATGGTTAAAGTTCGATAGTGAAGGCTGATTAAGTAAATTTACTCAATGAGTGAAATGGTTTGAATTGGCTTAGTGATGTTTTATTTAAACATCGGTTTAAATCAAATGAAGGAGTTTGGAAACGTTTTCCAAATAAGGATCAGAAATGTTTTCCAATATAGAAAATAAGAAATGGAAGCAAATATGGTGATGTTTTCCAAATGATTTATAAATTATGTTTTCTAAACTTAGAAGGTAAGAATGTACGAATATATAGAAAGGAAAAAATGGATAAATTAATGATAAATTAATTAAAGGAAATAAACCTTTGAATGATGATTGATCGATAGAATTTCCATCTAGAAATGATATCGTTGTTTGCACAACTGTTTTTCTTTGATAGTGTTGGCTAGCTTTTTGACCAAGCCATCCAGGTTCATTCATAAGAAAAAAGTATGAAACTGCGTTTCTTAAGAGCATGAAGGATCGGATCGCCCCTCATTGAATCCAACGATCGGATCGCCCCTCATTGGATCGCACGATCGGATCGCCCCTCATTGGATCGCACGATCGGATCGCTCCCACTTCATCAGCGAAACGACACCTCTATGCGATTCGATCCGTACATGTATTATTGTCCAGAATAGACCGATCTGATCCCCTGATGCATGGTGGAGCCTCTGACCCGTTCAAGCGCGAGCTAGTCTTCAGCGATCCGAGACGTACGGATCCAGCGACGCGTGTCCCAAACCGTTATTTTGACCGATTCTCCCCATTTGCACGATCCGGTTTTCAAGGGGATCGTGACACCTGTCCACAACGGCTAATTTGACTATTTCTTCAACGGTGGCGATGCGATCCGATGTTCTCGGGATTTGTGCCACGTGTTACCACGACCCGCCTGACAAAATCAGCTATAAATAGCCCAGGGCTTGGCACTTTTTGGGATCCTTTCGGCAATATTGAGTACTGAATCCTCCATTATTGTCAGACTATTAGAGTATTAAGAGAAATCATTGATTGTATTAGCTTTCAAAGTATAATCAATAATATATAAAGTGGACGTAGGCTCGTTAACACCGAACCACTATAAATTCTGTGTGTTATTTTCTTTTTCCTCATTCTTCAGTTGAAACTCTATAAGATTCAAAACAATTTGGGTGTTAGGTCCAAATTTAGATCTAACATTTTGGTGCTTTCACTGAGAAATACAGTCCTAAAGTTTCATTATTCAGTTCTTTGAAGATTTCAGCGATTCGGATATCATGGCTAGAAAAAGATCTAAGGAAGCACGAGCTTCACAAACCAATGAAACAATCGAAGAGAGTGTGCACGATCTGGGCAATGAAGAAACTCTGGATCGCGGAGCGCAGGGGGCGAACCGATCCGATGAAGACGCCACGCTCCGAGTCGACGAGAACGAGGCGATCCGGACTGCTGAAGGGGTTGTTACTCGATCCCGAGGAAACGCCTCGAATCCTCCGCACACCGCGACCGCGAGTCGATCTCAGGGGGGCGTTGCGAGCCGCCATCCTCGAACCACAGCGATTCGAATTGATGATCAGACTACAACTCGACCTGGAAAGGAGCCTATGGCTCGCTCCTACCGTCCAGGCCCCTCCGCTCGACCTGGCTCAAGCTCTTTGCGTATAAGAGAAAGTGATGATGACCAATATGATCCTGCTGCTCCCGTTACTGAGTGGGATCTCTCTCGCTTTTCCGAAATGTGGGAGAGACTGTTTGATGAATTGGCTGCCCAAAGGCAGGAAAGCTCCGTCCTGCGACAAAATTTGACTGCTATGGATAGGAGGCTTGATGAACTCGCAAGGCAAAGGACGTCACCAGCTCGTTCGCTCACTCCAGGATATTCTTCTTCGTCAGAAGATTCGCCGAGACCTCCGCGGCGACCATATGAAAGAGCCGAAAACATAGAGCAGCTTCGGTTCGGAACCCTGCCATCACGGGAAGAAGAAGCACTGGAAGTGGGGCCCTCAAACCGTAATGTGAACGATCACGCCGCAACTCCCAGAGCTCGAGGTGCGGACAGTCCTGTACAGAACAGACTACCTCAGCCCCGTCGCCGCGCACATGCTCATGGTAACAGGGGCCAACGAAGCCCTATCCGAGCCCCGGATTTTGTGACCGCTCCCGGAAGAGAGATTAGAGAACCCCGCCGAGCTAGAGGCACTGACCCTGAACCTCCGCTGACCAGTGCAAATGTTGCAGCCATGATCCATCAGATTCTGGCAGATAGCCGTGGACAACGGAATGAAGATTGGGGAATCGACCGCAGTCACACCCCTTTCACTGATGATATTTTGGATGCGACTTTCCCAAGGCGTTTCAACATGCCACAGATGAACCGATACGTGGGCAGGTCTGATCCCGTCCAGCATCTGATGAGATACTCTTGGTCAATGACCGCTGCCGCTGCTTCTGACGCTGTCAAGTGCAAAGCATTTCCCATATTCTTGGAGGATGTAGCATTGTTATGGTTTACTCGCTTGCCAGCAAGATCGATATCTAGCTTTAGGGAGTTGAGTGAGAAGTTCGGAGAACAATTCCGTATCTATGCACAAAAAACAAAGAGTGTGATTGATTTGTTCCTTGTAAAGCAGCGACCAGGCGAGAGTTTGAGGGCGTACCTAGACCGTTTCAACTTGGCCGCCACTGAAGTTAAAGATCCCCATGAACCAACTATTGTCGTAGCACTGATTGATGGAGTAGATAAAGATACTGAATTCGGGAGATACCTGGTGGGCAAGCCACCCCATACCAGAGAATTATTCTACGAGAAGGCTAACGTACACTTACGCCGGGAAGAAGTATATGCTAACCGAAGGGCAAAAACGGCCGATAAGGAGGAAATCCAGAGCAATGTTGCCATTAAGCAGACTGGAGACAGCTCGGGGAAAGTCGAAGTTAATGTTGGAAACCGGAATCAGGGTGGCCGTCAGTCAGGAAACAATGATAATAATAGCAATGGCAACAACCGGAAGAGGAACCGAGGGCGACTCCCAGAGAAGGACTCGTCCCAGGGCCTTTGAGAGTTATATGCCACTGAATGATACTCTGGAAAACATCTTCATGGATTCTTACAACGTCCTCCAGAATAAGAGGCCACCTCCCAGAGAATCAACAGAAAAAGAACGTGAAACGGGGAAGTTTTGTCTCTTTCATCAGATTCATGGCCATTCGACAAATGAATGCCGTCACCTAAGAGATGTAGTCGAGAGGCTTCTTCGAGAAGGGAAACTAGATGAATACAGAGTAACGCCCAGAGATAGAGGGCAAGCAGTACAGGCCCCAAATCAGAACCAGAATCAACTTGTTGCCAGGCCAACTGCCCAGCAAAAGGGAAAGAATATCGTTATCAATACCGTAATCGGAGGACTTTATCTCGCCGGGCATAGTTCCAAGGCATTGGATCAATATGTCAATGCAGCCAAGCAACACCTCGAGGTAGGGGAGTGTAGTAACCCCGAGGACAATATCCCAGTGAAGCAACAAAAGATGATGACCGACGATGTTGTTTTCCGAGAACGAGAAAGCATTGGAGTCCATGCTCCGACTGAAGATCCGTTTGTAATTACAGTACATATCGGACCAGCCACTGTTCATAAGGTTTTAGTGGACAACGGGAGTTCCGTCAACATTCTTTTCAAAAGGACATTTGACCAGATGAACCTCGAAATAAAAGACTTGAAGCCCTGTCAAGGATGGATCCGTGGGTTTAACGGAGCATCCACCGCTCCAATGGGTTATGTAGAGTTACTAGTTACGCTTGGGGAAGGAGAACGCCAGAGAGTGAGAATCCTTCCCTTCGTGGTTTTGGACGTTGAATCGCCCTACAATGCCTTCTTGGGCCGACCGGCCCTCGCAAAGTTTAGAGCCTGTATAGCCCCCTGGTGCTTGTTATTGAAATTCACCACAGAAGCTGGCATTGGTATCGTCATAGGAGATCAGGTTGCTGCGCGAGCATGTTATGTTGCCGAACTAAAGTTACTTCGCAATGGAGGGGACTTAGAAACCAAAGGCGATTCTCCCCCTACAGGGGCGGAGACCTTATAGCAACTAAAGAGGATAGCCGTTGGAGAGTCGCCCAGAGAGCTGCCCGAGGATATAGATCCCAGAGAGGATCAAGAACCTGGGGGCAGAATGGCGACTCCCAACGAGACAACTGTGGATGTACCGATCGATGATAGTGACCCGGAGAAGGTCCTTAAGATTGGATCCCAGTTAAATCTAAATCTCGCTAAAGAATTGACGGATTTCTTAAGAAACAACTTGGATGTATTTGCTTGGACTCATGCAGACATGTGCGGGATATCCCCATCCATCATGAGCCATTCATTAAGCGTTAACCCTAAACATCCTCCGGTAAAGCAAAAAAGGCGAATGTTGGGCCCAGAGAGGTCCGCTGCCTTGAAAGAAGAGGTTGGAAAGCTAAAGAGTAATGGATTTATCAGAGACTCGACCTACCCAGACTGGATTTCAAATCCAGTCCTGGTAAAGAAGGCCAATGGGAAGTGGCGAACGTGTATCGACTTCTCGGATTTGAACAAAGCCTGCCCAAAAGATAGTTTCCCGTTGCCCCGGATTGACCAGTTGGTGGACTCGACGGCGGGTCATGAACTTCTCTCATTCATGGATGCTTACTCAGGATATAACCAGATTCCGATGCATGTTCCAGATCAAGAACACACCAGTTTTATCACGGATCTGGGATTATATTGTTATGTAGTGATGCCCTTTGGCTTGAAGAATGCGGGCGCTACATATCAACGTTTAGTTAACAGAATGTTTTATAACCAGATCGGGAAAACAATGGAAGTATATGTCGACGATATGTTGGTTAAGTACAAGCAATCCTCCAATCACACTACGGACTTGGCAGAGATGTTCGGCATTCTTCGAAAGTACGGAATGAAACTCAACCCAACCAAATGTTCATTCGGTGTTGCCTCCGGAAAATTCTTAGGATTCATCGTCAGTTCCCGTGGGATTGAGATTAATCCAGACCAGATCGCGGCAATCAGAGACATTCAGGAACCCAGGCAAATTAAGGACGTGCAAATCCTTGCAGGAAAAGTAGCCGCACTAAGCAGATTTATCTCCAGGGCTACGGATAAGTGCATCCCATTCTTCGAATTAATAAAGCGAGGGAAACGCCACTTCAAATGGACGCCCGACTACATAGAAGCGTTCCAGAACTTACTAAGGCACCTGGAGAAACCTCCGATATTATCTAAGCCAATGGATCACGAGGACTTATTCGTGTATCTGGCGGTGTCATCCCATGCGATTAGCTCAGCGTTGGTAAGAGAAGAAGATAAGGTCCAAAGACCTGTGTATTACGTGAGCAAAAAATTGACGGCAGCAGAGCGTAATTATCCAAGGATAGAAAAGTTGGCGTATAGTTTACTGATCGCCTCTAGAAAGCTTCGACATTATTTTCAGGCACATCCTATTACCGTATACACCGATCATCCGCTCAAGCAAGTCCTACAGAGACCAGAGGCATCTGGAAGATTACTCAAATGGAATATTGAGTTAAGTCAATTTGATTTGAACTTTCAGCCCAGACGGTCAATTCGGGGGAAAGTGATAGCCGACTTCATAGCGGAGTTCACTGTCCCCAAGGAAGATATAGCAAATGAAGAAGTTGATCCTTCAAAGTTACTTCTCGATCCCAATGCCTGGGGATTGTATACTGATGGCGCTAGGAATAACGAAAGATCCGGCGCAGGAATAGTGCTTGAAACTCCAGAGAAACGATTGATATCCTATGCTATCCGGATGGAGTTTCACGCCACTAACAACGATTCCGAATATGAAGCCATGATAGCCGGATTAAGGATCGCAAAGGAATTAGAGGTCACAAAAATGAACATCTTCTGCGACTCCAAGTTAGTTGTGAATCAAGTTACTGGAAAATTTCAAGCTAAAAGTGCAAGATTGATTTTATACTTAAAGAAAGTGAAAGATTTGCTGAACGATTTTGATCACTACAGCATATCTCATATTCCGCGATCAGAGAATCAGCAGGCAGATAAGTTGGCAAAGATGGCTAGTTCTGATGATCCTGAAGAGACCGGGCTAGCCCCCGTGGAAGTGCTTCGGTCTCCTAGCATAGATCAGATGGAAATTGACCCAGTGCTAGAGACGGAACCAGAAAGGGAGTCGTGGATGACCCCTCTAAAGAATTTCTTGATAAATGGAGCACTTCCGACCAAGAAAAGCGAGAGGCGTAAAGTGATTCGTAAAGCCGCCTGATACGTTCTGCAAGGCGGAGTTCTTTACAGGCAAGGATTTTCGATGCCCCTCCTCCGGTGTATAGCTCACGATGACATCAAGCGTGTGCTACAGGAGGTTCACGAAGGCGAATGCGGCGACCACACTGGAGGGCAAACTTTGGCGAAAAAGGTGTTGCGTCATGGTTACTTCTGGCCTACCATAAACAAGGATGCGGCAAGATACGCACGACTGTGTGATGCGTGCTAGAGATTTTCAAAAATACCTAGAACACCTCCTAATTAGTTAAAAACAATGATGAGCCCATGGCCTTTTGCTATGTGGGGGATTGATATCATTGGAAGTCTCCCCATTGAAAAGGGTGGAGCAAAGTTCGCTATTGTGGCCGTGGATTATTTCACTAAGTGGGTCGAGGCTGAACCACTAACTACAATCACAACCAAACGAGTGATCAACTTTATCGTGAGAAACATCATCTGTCGATTTGGGATTCCAAAGATTGTGATAACAGATAACGGAACTCAGTTCGATAGCACTGAATTTAGAAATTTCTGCCAAAAATACCAAATTGAGAATCGGTATACCTCTGTGGCGCACCCGCAATCGAACGGACAAGTCGAAGAGGCGAATAGAATTATTAAATCCATTTTGAAAAGAAGACTGAAGCGAGTCAGAACCATGTGGGCTGATGAATTGCCCTTGGCACTATGGGCCTACAGGACAACATATAAATCGGCAACAGGACATACCCCCTTCTCCCTTGCTTTTGGAACTGAAGCGGTTATCCCGGTTGAGATAAAGGTACCTTCTCACCGGGTGACTTATTATGATCCGATGACCAATAATGAATTGCTCCTTGAGTCCCTGGATATGATCGAAGAAAAGAGGAATGAAGCGGACCTGCGTGCCTTGAGATGCAAACAACAGATCGCTCGATATTACAACAAAAAGGTTCGAGCCCGAACCTGGGAACCCGGAGACTTGGTTCTGAAACGTGTCTTTCCACCCCCAACTCATATGGGAGCGAAGTGGGAAGGACCGTACTCCATTCTGAGCAAGCTTGATAATGGAACCTTCAAGCTGGCAACCGTAGATGGAAGGGAAATCCCCAGAGTGTGGAATGCCCAACATTTACGGCCATACTTAACATGAAAGTTTCAAACCTATTCTTTTGCTTTATTGAAAATCATGTATAAGGCGCGACTTGCCTAGAATAGTTTGATTCCTTGAAGCAAAAAATTATAAAGTGGACGTAGGTCATGATTCGACCGAACCACTATAAAAATATTGTGTGTCTTTTACCTTTATTGCATCTTTATTTATCTGCCTGTTTATTTTTATGGAAATCGGTGTGAATAATGCAGGTACCCGAAGTCTGGTGCCAACCGTTCCTCCCATAGACTGTTCGGGGGAACTCAAAGCCTTGGCAAATGCTCCAACTGCTTGTCCGGCTAGTTCTAATCCTCGGAGCTTGGATTAAAATATAAACCTACGACGAGTTTAATGAGCATGCATGATTGCAGATCGATTGATCCGTGACTATAACTCTCCAGAGAGAGAGAGAGTATAAAAGCGTCTCTGATTGAGCGCTGAGAAAGAGCTCATTCCCCGCTGAAGGATCGGGGAGCGAATGAATTGCTGGGCTCGAACTCTAACTCTCCAGAGAGAGAGAGAGAGAGAGAGAGTATAAAAGCGTCTCCGATTGAGCGCTGAGAAAGAGCTCATTCCCCGCTGAAGGATCGGGGAGCGAATGAATTGCTGAGCTCGAACTCTAACTCTCTAGAGAGAGAGAGAGTATAAAAGCGTCTCCGATTGAGCGCTGAGAAAGAGCTCATTCCCCGCTGAAGGATCGGGGAGCGAATGAATTGCTGAGTTCGAACTCTAACTCTCCAGAGAGAGAGAGAGAGTATAAAAGCATCTCTGATTAAGCACTGAGAAAGGTGTCAGAAATTCGGCACCACAAGAACAGTTATCATACGAATTCTTCTAAGTCCCCCATATTCAGAAATAGGGGGCAACCTGCCGACAATGCTAACCAATCCCTAATTAGCCCCAGTCAGGCGCTATGATAACGATTGATTGGGGGCACATATACTTATATACATATACTACACTTTAATGCAGTAATGCAGCATGAAAATTTTCTTTCTATTGTTTGACTGATTTGTGGTTATAAGTAGATGATCTATGACTAAACATGGAAAGTTTATTTGGATACAGGTACACAATGATGCCAAAAAGAGGTAAACTTTCCTTTATATACTGCAAGTCTACAAAGTGAAAAATAACCTAGAAAACAAAAGTGAGGGCCAGTCTCACAATTACACTTCCTGGCCAGTGGAAAACCTAAAGACAAAATATGAAACCAGCAAGTATCCTATTTACGCTTCGACCTCTTCTCCTGCTTATGTCTCTCCAGCCTAGCCTTGTCAGCGTTAGATTGATCTCCCTTCTTCCTCTTCCTTTTGTCTATGAGGGGAACATCCGACTCTTCAGAAGATTCCTTTTCCAACTCCTTTCTCTTCCTTTTATCAGAAAGGGAAATCGGGAAATCGTCAGGATTCGCAAAATGGAGCTGTCTGCTAATGGATTTGGGCCGGACTTTCAAAATCATCCCAGTTTTAGGATCAAATTCTGCAATAGGGACCATGTCCAAAGGCTCTTCTCCCACCTTCATCAAGGCTATCTCTTTTTCCTGCCTAGCTTTTCTGCTGGCCAAAGTTTCATCCTCATCGTCGTCGGTCTCTTTGGGGCCGATAATATCTTCTTCTTCCTCTACATGGTGCCCATCCATGTCTTTCAAGGCCTCGATGGTCTCCGCATCCTTGGAAACGTCAGAGCTAAGTGCCGGGATACTTTTCTCTGCTGTTGTGACCTCAGCCTGCTTTGATATATCAATACCGGCACCTGACGAGACAGCTTCCTTCTCCGGCTCTTCTTCTTTTCCAGCACCCTCGTCGACGGGCTCGCCACCTGCATTATGAGGAACATGCGTTACTAATTCAATTGGTTATTCTACCAGACGACGACAATTCACAATTGCTTTGACAAATTGTGGAGAAAAAAGGGAAATACCTTCTGCAGATCCTCCTTCTTGGGTAGCTGTAGGGGCCCCAACGACTACAGGAGTTAGGCCCAAAGGGATTAGCAGATCATCAGGATGGTACTCCTCAACTCCGGAGGTTTTGGGCTCCACGGCTGAACTCGAACCTTCATCGGCTTTGCCTTTACCCTTAGCCAGGGCCCTCTCGTTTTCCATCTCCGCTTGGATCAGACGACGACCCTCTGCCAGGTCCTCAGGATCGTTATCCCTCAAGATGCTCTTCATCAACTCATCTTCATCAATTTCATCGACTCCCAATCTTTGCTTTTCACCCTCAACAATGGCATCCCATAGATTGGCTAAAGTAACGTGGTAATCCGGGATCCACGAAATGTTGCGGGTTTTCAGGACTTGGCCAAGGAAGTCAAAGATCATTTCTTCAAACCCATCGATGTCCTTCTCTCTCTCGAGGAGCTTGTTGTTTGAGGCCGTAGCCATTTCGATGGCACTATCAACATTTTGTTCGGCGAGAGCTGCCCGTCTCTCCGCGTCTGCAACTTGATCATTCAAAGTCAGCGTTTCCGCTTTGGCCAAAGCCAAACTTTCTTTCAAACTTGCTCTTTCTGCTTCCCAAGCAGCTCTCTTAGCTTCGAAATGGCCTTGTGCTGTTTTCAACTCAATGTTGGCCATTTTGAGATCTTCAACCTCCTTCTTTAAGGCCATTTTCTCTTGGCTATTGGAGTCAAGTTCCGAATGAAAGCGTTTTTTAGCGTTCTCCAATTCGGTTTTATAATTCTCGACGTCTCTCCGCGCTAAAGCAAGTTGGGATCGAGCATCTTCCAGGTCCTTCTCCATCTTTGTCCTGGCCCTTTCGTTGTTTTCAAGTTTCGCCTTAGATCTGTGTGCTTCTATTTCAAGTGATCGGATGATTTCTGAAAGGTTAACTGCATGTTTTTTCATCATCTCGTACTGCCTGGCAACGTGACGGATGTGCCCAACGACTTCATAATCCCAGTTCTTAGGGACCGGTTCCAAGGCTGGAACAAACGTCATCCTGTCAAAGAATATGTCTGGGAATTGTTCCCTCAGCTTTTCCAGCCTACCTTGAATCTCGGGGACATGGATGTAGTCCCGTGACCCAGGGGCGGCCAACTCTGGCTGGCTGGAAGGGACGACGTCACTCCTCTCCTTTTCAGATTCTTTGATTGGATCTTTGCTTCTATCTTTAGATTTGTGATGCCTTTTTGACGACCTGCTGTGGGAAGGTGCACTCTTTGGAGGAGTTAACTCTTTAGGAAGCTTCTTCCCCCCTGCAGGAACTACCGGATAACTGGAAGGCTTAGCAGAGGTCGATTTTGGTGGAGACCGGGGTTGCGAGGAAGTCGGCTTGTGAGAAGGGCCGCGAGAACGCTCAGTACCCGGATGAAGACTGGGTGTGCCCTCACACAGGAAACGATAAGAATAGGATCGCCTGTGGGACATCTTTCCTGCAAATGAGAAAAGAGCATATTAAAACCTTGAATACTGATGATATAAGAGTGCGGGGTCAGATAGTGTGTGTGATTTGTGCGTCCCATATAATTCCCCCTTAACAGACCCGGGCCTGAAGACAGGCTCATCTGACTAGTTTCTTGTTCTCTAGTTGGAGCGATTGCCTCCTCGGAACCAGGAAAGAATGGCTCCCCTTCAAAGTCCCTCTCTGTATATACATCGTCGGGCAGAGGAATTTTGCTCAGTTCTTTGAATAGCTGTTCGTCTGTCAAGTCATCGGGAGCAGTGGATTCGATTGGAGTAGAAACTGGGATTTCCTTGGACTTGTCACCACGGGTCTCAACCCCTTTGTATATATTCAGATCCTCATCATCTTGGATGACTATCGGGGAAGGACTCTTGCGGAACTTAGTTGTTTCTATTGCTTGTGATGTTCCCTCTCCCTCCGTTGGGGGCACGTACTTATAGGGTTTGCCGCCAGCCCCAAGTCCAAATCTTAAATCCCGAAGATGATGCTTATGAAGATTCTCATCAGTAATGCATTTCTTGATCCTTAGAAAGTCGGATCTGCTTTGTAGAAGAGTGGACAATCGATTGTTGTATAGCGGACCCTCCATTTTCGGGAAGATGTGATTTGTTTAAGACAAAGAAAAAGGGGGAAGAATGTTAATACTTCGACTTCTTGAACAAGATATTCAGTTAAAGGCTTGAAGTTGACTTGATTTAAGCCATCTTCTTGAGCATCCGGCCTGTTTCTTTATGTAGAACCAATCAGACTTAGGATCCCCTATATTGTTATATCCATCGTACAGAACCTTCCTATTCGCCACCGATTCAAAAAAGGAGAAATTTGGGGTTGCCGAGGAACGATGCTTGAAAAGAAAGAAGAATGTCAAATCTCTGAATGTGAGTCCGGTGTGTAGGATCTCCGCATATGCTATATATAAGGCGTATAGAGATGCGTAGGCATTAGGATGAAGTTGCATCGGAGCAATACCCAGCCGCTTTAAAGTCTCGATGACGATTGAAGGAAACAGAGGAATGGCTCCTACCAAGCACATGGTTCGACTGATTGCCATATACCCTTCCGGAGCTAAGTGGGGTCTATCTTCGCTACCGGGTGTCATGACATCATCCCAAGGGATCCCATGTCTCAAGCAGATCCTTTTAAGATTTATATCATCGAGTTTAGATGCTAAAGAATCAGAAAATTTATCTATTCCGAGCGCGCCAGGAATCTCGTCGGGAGCTCGCCTGCCTATCTCAGATTCTTCACTAGATGAAATACTTTCAGATGTATTTGATTCTGTTGCCTCGTATTCAGAGCCAGAATCCTCACCTCCTGGATTAGTCGAAGGGACCTCAGGGTTGTATTGCTCAGGAACCTCGGACTCCGTTTCTGTAGCGGATCTTGAAGAAGATTGATTATCCGACATTACTGTTAGGCGAGAAAACATGAGAAATGAGATTAAAACTACCCGTCCCCCGTGTGTGCAAGTGCCGGTGTGTGTGCTTGTGCATGCATTAAAGCGTAAAAGCTATCAAGATCATCAAGGTATTAGCCATCATATGCAGTTAAGTTATGTGGTCATTTAGTCCAGAAAGTCCAAATCAAGGCCCTAGCCTAACTGTTCAGAGTTTTATGGTGACAAGGCATCGTCTAAAGTTCAAAAATTGGTTCGGATCGTGAACTACAAATCAGACCGCGATGTGTATGACAGTTCGCCCTCCTTCGGATTGCAGGGTAGAGGGATCGCCCACCTTCGGATCGTAGGGTAGAGGGATCGCCCTCCTTTGGATAAGAGGGCAGAGGGATCGCCCCCCTCACGAATCGTGAAACTGAGTGATCGGGGTCTTTGCTGGATCATTGCAGTCCCCAGCGAAGCGCGCCACTGCCGCCACCACGACCCTCCGACTCGCCACTGGCCTTCATCTTCTTCCTTTCCTCTCCTTGCCCACGATCCGAACCGGCCTTCTTCTTCTCCTTCCTCCTCCGTTTTCCTCCTCTCCTTCTCGTTTCCGAACTCCAACCTCTGAACCTATCATCCATGGCGCTTCGCTGGTTCCCCCAAGAATCACAATTTCCCATCGTTTCCTCCCTCAAACCAGTCGAAAAAACTTATAAAATGGAGAGAGATATCGCATAAGGATGCTTTCGATGGATTACCTTTCTAAAAGTTGGGAGAACAGTCAGATTTTTGGAGGTTTGAAAAACTCGGGTGTTTCCTCAGTGACGAAGGCGATACGATACGAAAGAAGGAAGAAGGAGGAAAGTGAAGAGGAAGGTCGACTTATATAGGCAGAAGGGCGACCGTTTGTCTCCCATTTTTGTCTTATTCGATCCGCAAAAATAGACGGGCCGCGAACCGAAAGCCCACCTCGTCTCGGAGAGAAGCCCATTTCGTTTCGTGGAGAAGCCCAAGCGCTCACCAAAGAACAAGACGAAAGACTTGCTAACGGACCGCGGATCGACTACGCGATACGAATCGATAAATAACCAACGGATCCAGTGATGAAGACTCCGAAAAGCCCCAGAAAAGGAATCGTTCACTGATTTGCGACTCGTTGTGAAAAGACGATTCTATAGCTTCGAAGCATGTTCCATCATCGATAAAACATACTTCGAGGGGGCAAAATGTTGGCTAGCTTTTTGACCAAGCCATCCAGGTTCATTCATAAGAAAAAAGTATGAAACTGCGTTCCTTAAGAGCATGAAGGATCGGATCGCCCCTCATTGAATCGCACGATCGGATCGCCCCTCATTGGATCGCACGATCGGATCGCCCCTCATTGGATCGCACGATCGGATCGCTCCCACTTCATCAGCGAAACGACACCTCTATGCGATTCGATCCGTACATGTATTATTGTCCAGAATAGACCGATCTGATCCCCTGATGCATGGCGGAGCCTCTGACCCGTTCAAGCGCGAGCTAGTCTTCAGCGATCCGAGACGTACGGATCCAGCGACACGTGTCCCAAACCGTCATTTTGACTGATTCTCCCCATTTGCACGATCCGATTTTCAAGGGGATCGCGACACCTGTCCACAACGGCTAATTTGACTATTTCTTCAACGGTGGCGATGGGATCCGATGTTCTCGGGATTCGTGCCACGTGTTACCACGACCCGCCTGACAAAATCAACTATAAATAGCCCAGAGCTTGGCACTTTTTGGGATCCTTTCGGCAATATTGAGTACTGAATCCGCCATTATTGTCAGACTATTAGAGTATTAAGAGAAATCATTGATTGTATTAGCTTTCAAAGTATAATCAATAATATATAAAGTGGACGTAGGCTCGTTAACGCCGAACCACTATAAATTCTGTGTGTTATTTTCTTTTTCCTCATACTTCAGTTGAAACTCTATAAGATTCAGAACAATTTGGGTGTTAGGTCCAAATTTAGATCTAACAGATAGTTAAATCACCGACTATCGAAGTTTTTGACCATTTTTCCGTCGTCAATATGAAGAGACCGGGATCAGATATATTATCTGAAAACCACTCTGTATGGACGTTAGCGTTGCGATCAAATATTGAAGACGGAGTTATGCAAGGGCTATCATGTTTACATAATAGTGCTTTCGTTTTGTCCAGTCCCAGGAAAAACGTGAATGGACGAATGTTTGACAAAGTATATCTAACGGATCACGTAAGTTAATCTCATCAAACGTACTTACGTTGGTGGAGGAGGAATTCGTTTCTCTTAGCTTTATACCCGTGGTATTTTAAGGAAATCAATTTGTGATTTGACGGGTATGACGATGTGGCATTCAAAGTGAATGGTGGTCAAGTGTTTCAAAAGATACGTTATGACCTCAAGCCTCATCAACTGGGAAATGACAGAAATCGGGTAGGCAACATGGCTAAGTGGGTCGCTCCCATTAGGGTGTGTATCACCTATCTAGAGAAAATCCATTTCATTCTTTTATCTTTTATCGATGCTGTCCATTCTCAGGAAGATGGTGAGTAGCTCCCAACCGTTGGTGATATACATTCGATACCCTCAAAAGAAATGAGTGGTCGGTCATGTGTGGGCCGGGTTGCAAGATGTTCTTGTTGAACCCAGTGTATTCGTCTCTAGAGATACACTATCGGCAGGTGGCCCCATACCTTGTCATAGTCAGAATCCAATCTCCAATAAGCGCCTGCGGTTTTATTTGTATACTATATTTGTGGAACGTGAGATGCAAGCGTTCTGCTAGATTGTTAATTACTTGTGATTAGACATTATTATAATATCAGAGAAGTATTGATTTCCAACTGTTTTGGGTTATCGTAAGGTAAAAACCGTCCGTGTTTATGTGTGGATCGGTCTTACGATTATCTTTTCTTTTGAAAAGGATTTTGAAAAGTTAAACCAAATGATTTGAGTTTACTCACACCAGTCCCATGACTGACCCAGAGTTTATTTTGTGTTGTTTTCCCTAAACTCGTGGATGCCCAAATTTGTACGCGCAGTCAAGTAGTTCAGGTCTTTACAGATATACTTGGAGGAGCGAAGCAGGAGGCTTCAGGATTTAATAGCTATTGTTATTTTCGATGTGTGTAAGTGTTGTACTCTGATAATGTTATTCTATATATATACACTGTTTTATTGCAAAGTTATGTTATGTATCATATTTTATTCGTTCTACTGTGAGATTCGTGTTTACTCTGATTGTGTTCTTCTTCTTCTTCTATTCTAATTTTCTATCTTATCTATTCTCACCCTCTAACTTCTTTCTATTAATGATCTGGAATGTTCGATACCCGAATAATTAAAATGAGTTTATGTTGATTTTCGGAGTCGAAAATCCTAGTTCATTACAGTGGTATCAGAGCTGAAGGTTAAGTGATTACCTTGGCTCTGTGGCGTGACTCAGTAGAGATGGGGTTAGTAATACCCTAGATTGAGTTTGAGTGTATATATACGAGTGAACGTATTTGTAGATTGAATAAAAATGGTTTTATATTGTAGAGATTTACTGGTTGAGTTGTTTGTGAATTCTGGTTGGTCAGTTTGATCCACTGTATAGGAGTTTCTAAATACTAAAGTACGATAAACCAACATAGTATGTTTTGAAAGAGGGTAAATGAAATAATTTTACCCAAAATATATTTTGATATAAAAGAAAAGTATATCTTGGAATTATTATCATATATTGGATGTGTTGGTTGATTATAATTGAAATGGTTATATAAATAACCAATTTGAGTTCGTATAATATAAAAGCAGATTAATTAAATCTGAATTAAAATCAGAATTGGGATTAAAATCCTTAAAATTTGTGTAAGTGATTGTAAGTGGATTTGTGTTAAGTTTAAGAAAATCTTAAAATCCTGAGAGATTTTAAATTGTTTACAAGTATCTTGAATGATATTTTGAAAAAGTTTTCAAAATTAAAGGGTTTAAATATGGTTTTGATAAGTGATATAGTATTGAACTCACTTTGATAGCTGGGAAATAACTCTGATGATGCTGGCCACATCATCAGTGTTCATTTTCGAGTTGTAAGTGATGGATTACTACCAAAGAGATTGTTTTTGAATTGTTTTGAGAAAAGAGGTTGTTTTTGAAAGAGCTAAGCTGTTTAAAAATTCCCAGGAAAATTGTCTGAATTAAAAAGAATTAAAGAAATTTGTGAAAGCAAATATGCATTGTGTTAAAACTAGTAAGGGGAAATTGAATTGAAATAGGACGATATCGAATAAAGTTGGATTTGTGAGTTATGAATTTGTGTAAATATATTGGACGGGTAAGTAAGAGTTGAAATTGGTAATGGAATTTGAGATTGAGAATAAGATTTGGTTGAAAATAGGATGATTGGATTTGAGAACAGATAATTGAAGATTGATCGGGATGACTTTGGTATATGCTGAATTGGCAGCGGAATGAAAGGTTTTAATGATATGCCCGACAAAAAGGTACACGTTTATTTTTATGGATTTGGTGATTTATGGGCAAATTTGGCAAGCCGCTTGGCTATTTGATTTTCTTTTGGATTGGAGAAGGCCTAGAGGGGCGAGGTGGGGTTTGAACTATTGATCGGTACAAAAGGAGGTGCTGGCAAAAAATTTCGAAAATTTTGGGTGTTAGAAAATTTTCAAGATTTTAGAAAAGTATCGTTGATAAGAATTAATTAATATTTTAATTGAAATTAAGGTGGTTCAGTTGAAATTGAAGTTGGTAATTAAGCAAATAAATTTGTACTAGTCAATAGGGTTCGTTCTCTACATTAGCAATTTTGTGGACGAAATTATTTTAAGGGGGGAAGAATGTAACGACCCGTATTTTACCGTATAATAATTAATTTATTTAATTATATAAACAGGGATTGAGAGATTGAAACGGTCATTGAATTAAATAATATTGAACATTTAATTAAAATAAATAATATAATAATATATTTAATTTCTGAAATAGTCAGAAATAGTGGAATTCACAAAATGGTGTGAACTGGATCATCTGTGATATTTAATTCAGTTTAGAATTGAATTAGAATAACGAATATATTATTTGAACGGCAATTTGAACGTATAATTATACTATAATTAAAATCGAGCTCGAAACGGCGCAGCAGTTCGCTATTTGGCGATTTGAACTTCAACTGAATGTACCTGATTCGTTTTAAGCCGGATTTCTGTGAAACAAGAAACGTTAAGAGCTAGTGAAGTATATTTTTCTAGGGGAAGAGAAAAATCGGGATTTCGTTGTGTAGATTTTGATTTATGTCAAAATCAAATTTTAGAAAAGTCGCTATGGGATTCCTTTATAATTTATATTGATTTATTTATATTTTAAAATGGATTTTTAAATATAAATCGAATATCGATATAACATCAGATTTGAAATATCGAGTTATAAATCCCAGTGTAGCAGTATGATATTCTGTTGTGAATATATACGATAATATTTATTTTTAAATATTAAATTTAAATGTTTTTAAATATATTTATATATTTAAATGGTTTATTTTGAGCTTTTAAAATAGCCAGTTTTGCGAACGACCTCAGAATTCGACGAAACTAATATTTTTGGATCTGCAATATTAAATTATTGTTAGATTTCTATTTTCGTGATTTTTGAGGTCACTATGTTGCCGTACGGACTTTTAGAGTGAAAAACAATCAGTATTTTGACGGTTAAAAATACGTTGTGTGAGCAAACAGAGTCGAAATTCGACAAAACCAGTTTCGTTGGGACCGTAATGTCGAACTGAAGCTGCATGTCCGGTTTGGTGATTTTTGGGTGTCATATGTGATCACGGGAATTTTAGAGGGCAAATACAAACAGCGATAGCTTAAAAAGAAATTAAATAATCGAATAAAAAAATATTTTTCTGCCCTATAAATAATCTCAACTCTTGCCTAACCCTAAATCAGACTTCCTCTTGGTCAAAATGTGCAGCCACCATGCAAGAAAATTCGAATAGTGAAAAATCAATTTCAAAAATTCCAATCAATTCAAAAGAAAATCCTATAAATCGAGAGAGCTGTATATTTGAGTTCAGCGTCCAAGGAGCTTTAATTCTATACTGGTATTAAAGGGTGCGACGCCCTTTTGCTGATGATCAAAAACGCACAGTGGAAACTAGGGTTAACTAAATCGAAGGATTTAAGTGCTAATAATTGAATTGGTGTTTATAGCTGTAGTCAAGGTGTATCGGAGGTTCGATACTGATTTTTTGTGGAATTTAGGGCATACTTTTGTCGCACCTGTACAGTTTGGGCGTTGGTTTTCCTTTCGACGCGAGGACAAAGGGAGGGGTGCGAGTTCCATGAATTGGGTGCGGAAAGGAAGAGGAGATGATGGGGAGTCGTTCGGTGTAATTTGTTTGAAGTTTTGATCGGTGAAAGAGGAGCAATGGAGGGCTAAAACGTCGGCCATGGTGAAGTTCAACCTAGAGCTCATGAAATTGTGGAGGAAGAAGGAACATGCGGGTTTGAAATAAACGGGTCTGGAATGTTGAAATGGGATTGGGCCGGAAAGAGAAAGGTTAAAGCCCAATTTTTTTAAAGGAAATTCAATTAATTATATATAAAATGTGTATAAACTTATAAATTTTATAACTTGATCATACGATATCAAATTGACGAATCGTAAGTTGCGTTAGGATCGTATGGACGGTGGCTACGCCATGGAACTGACTGGGAGTGAATCGAAGCTCGTTGGAATTTATGGCGAAATAAATTATCCGACCTGAATCGACGGACGGATATCGTTATTTAACGATAACAAATCAAGATAAGTAAATCTCACTAACTCTGTTCAACTTATATTTTTATAACGTATTTTTAGAATTTATAAATAATGGTTGTTTGTTATGTGTTGGCTGTTTTGGTTGAACTGCTAGTCAGTTGATTGAAAATATAGATAACGATATAGATATACATCGTTAATCAAATATTGATTCTGTTTAGCAGAATATTTCACAGTGAAATGAAATTGATGTTAATTTTATTGTTTAACATCCGTGGATGCAGGGAAACAGGTCGGAGGGAGCCAACTGGGTTCCTCAACATTTATTTTACTGTTTTTCCTATATTATGTTATATGATGAGATATGAAATCTGTGTTGATTTTGTATGGTTGAATGATACCGATCATTGTTATATGGTACGTAAATACCATAAGGAATGCTGGAATGTTAAAAAGGGAATTTTCAACGTTATATTGAAAAAGAAATATTTATAAAATCAAAGGATTTTATAAAAAGAGAATATTTATTTAGAAAATAAATAGATTGAAAAAAAGAATACTTATTTGTTAATCAAATAGATAGAAAAGAAATATTTGTAAACTATTTACAAATTAAAGTGAAAAGGAATATTTATTTGAAAAATAAATAGAATAGAAAGGGGAAATATGTGTAAAGGGAATAGTTAGAATATAAAAAGAATTACTTATAAAATCAATAGTTTTTATAAATAGAAAATATTTGATAGAATAAATAGAATTTCCAAAAAAGGGGATTTATTTTGTAAATAAATAGACTATAAAAAGGAAATACTTGAAAAGTGAATAGAATAGTGTAAAGGAGAATTTTACATTTGAAAGATTTAAACCCGTTGTAAGGACCCGTAACTTCCCGGTAAGGAAAGAGCGGATACTTTGAGAACAACACACAAAAGATCGCAGACAGAAGAACATTTCATTGTATATTACAACAATTCCATCAAAATACAAGAATATACAGAGTATGAATCAATATTACACATCATAAAATATCAGAGATTACATTTAAATACAATGCAGCGGAAAATAATACAAAACACAACTAGAAGTAATACATGGATACAGAGCTTTCCGAGTATCGTTCCAGCTGTAAATCAGGATCCTATGAATATAAATCTGCAAAACCAAAACTACTAGCTGCTCGTGTCAAAATAAGGGCACCCAGAGTTTAGGTTAAAACAATAAACTCCAGGTCAGTCATGTGACTGGTGTGAGAACTAAAACAGTCATAAATCTTTATTTTAAAGTTAGGTAAATCAAAGGACCACGCCGTATAACACGGAACGGGTTTCCTCCCAAGAACACCAATGCATAAAACAACAACGCAATGCTAAATAAAGAAGAATGAAGCTATTATAAGACCCAAGTCCCATTACACAATGCAACGCAAGCCGGAGGATAGGTTTTTACCTTATAATAGCCAAAGAATGCTTGATACGTTTAAAACAGATTATTTTGATGGTACTATAGTGTCAAAACAATTTCAATCATAAATATCAATCATAGACGGCACAGTATCCCATGCTACTATGTCGCCAATACTAGGCTCTACAAATTAAACCACAAATGTCACATATTGGAAGTTGGATTTCCATCTGTGAACCAAGGCAAAAGATAGTCCTTACCGATTCGAGAGCCTTTAGTCCGCCCCTCAGGCAAGCTCGCAGGCAAGCCTTGGATCGTCAGGGCCGGTCCACCGATGTGGATTATTATGCCTGAACACTGCGTTTCCTCACCCTTTGAGGCGTAAATGAGCCAACGAATGACTCCATCGACTTCACATAGTCACCGATATATCTGAGGCGCCTCGCAATAGCAACAACCACATAAGTCAAACTCGTCAGGGCGTGTAAAACCACTGACGTCACTTCTAACTAGAAGGAAACGCATGCCCTCCCCGATGTCTTCTCCCGTTTCTGGTTCACAACCGGGGTGTGAGGCTCGCGAATCAACGCTACACAAAGCTATGTCACATAGTCCGTGCTTCGATCATCAACCACAAGACTTTGCTTTTCAACAAAAGCCTTGATCATTTGCCACTTAGGCATGCCACGCAGGCAATTCACTCCATGCGATTGATATCCACCAATATATAACCTCTAAGCTCGTACGTCTCAGATAAGGGCGTTAAGCAAGAGAATAAATTCTCCGCCGCCAAACAGATATATATATTTAATAGAAATCAATCACACAGAATAAAATCCAATGTCAGACACACAGTCCATTTACAAGTCCGTTATGGGTCTGAACGAAACTGGAGGCACCTTGTACCTCGCATATCCATCGATCTCCAAGTACGTCTGGACGACCACTAACTGATTCCCTCCTCTTGGGTGTACGACCCAATCAAGATCATCAGTAATCACCCAAACGATGTGAAGACCTCCAGTCTTCAACCACCGTCTTCATCTTCGACTTATCGTAGTAACAGTTATTCAGAATGGGATAAACCCGGTCTTCCTGAATAACTCGCGTATATAATAAACAAGTGTTACACAAACACAACATACGCCTCATTCCAATTCATCAGTCACTAACCGTAAATTAACAAGAGAACAATTCCCCAAATATTAACCCCGAAGGCCGAAACCAACATCAGATCAATACCCAGGAAACCATTCATCTCAACTTATCTTCAGTTAGTTGCTAAATTTCACATTCTTAGGGAAAGGTTCCCATTAATTTTATCAAAGATAAATTCCTTTAAATTTATTCTTTAATCTTCCTTTGAATATCACTTCAAACTAGTCGGGATTAACGAACCACACCGAAGTAATTATTTAATTTATTTCCTAATCCCAACCTATTCATCCCATGAAGTACAACTGGTAATACTTCATATCTAACACCACGGTGTTATCGGTAAATTCAATTACCATTTCACGTTCAAAACTAATAAAAGATTTAACTATCGAATGGAGCAAAACTGGTGATACTCCATTCTCGATCATTTCAATCTAATTAAAGATTCATTAAAACTCCACTTAGTTTTAATCTTTAACTGGGTTAAAGAATCAGTGTCATTTAAAACACGGTTCACGGTAAACCCAAAAACACATTCCATTCTATCAACTTTAACCGTAAAATAGCAAGTGAGCAATTACCTAATTATTAACCCCGAAGGCCGAAACCAACATCAGATCAATACCCAAGAAACCATTCAACTTAACTAATCTTCAGTTAGTTTCTGATTTTCATAACTCAGTTGGGTCTAAGAACAATATTATTGAAGATACCATTCACGGCAACCCAAAATCACATTCCATTAATTATCGGGTTAAAGAACAAGTGTAATTTAAAACACCGTTCACGATAAACCCAAGAATCAACTCAAATTCAATTCCAATTAAATATCATTATTCCAATTAAATATCATTTAATTGGTACACTTCATTAAATCCAAATAAAAAGATTTAATCTTTTTCTAAACTGGGTTTAAGAATAGTGTTAATGAAGACACCATTCACGACAAACCCAAATCACATTTGATATTAAATCTAAGGCTCTGAATAGAAAATATATCAACTTATATTCAATATCAAATTCTACGACCAACAAATATCGTATTGGAAATAACGATATAAATATATCTTCCAAATTTCCATAACAGTATATGTATAACCACGAAATCCAACATCGAAATATTCCAAAGACAATTTTGATTCAAATACATTCCAATTCAATTATTGGAAATTCTGGTATCTTTTAAAACCATTTCAAATCCAATTTATTTATTTAAAAATAAATAAATTATTATTCTGATTCAAAATTAGTTCATTTCGATAAAAATCTATTTTTATCTTTTCAAATACGGAGTTTTTCATCCCAATTCTTCACAAATCATTTCTTATGATTTTACACAAATTATTACTATTTTTAATAATTTTATCAAGGCACGTACAGTCGATTTCCATCAACGGCCATCGAACTGCACTTACAACGACCTTTTCCAAATTTGATTTGGACATAATTCCAAATCCAACCGTTAGATTTCTAATTTCTAATATTCGTTAGAAAGCTCTTTTTGATATGAACCCAACGGTTCCAGTTTTTGGAAAATCCGACGGTCGGATCTCCCGCAATGTCAATTCGAAGTCAATGGTCGAAATTCACGAACTGCCGCAGCGCGACGCGTTCTATTCAGGCCATTATATACATATAATATATATATTGTATATATTTCATCGATTTCCATTTAAAACGTATTTTATAAATCGTTTTAAATTCGTTTTCAAAACGGTTTCAACTTCATATTCAATTTCAAATCAAAATTGAATATTCCATATCATTAACATATAAATGATAATATTTTCAAAACGTTATATTTTGAAATCACTTCCTTTTCGATATTCGTTATAAAAACGAATAAAATCGATATAAATATCGCTCGCGTCAAAATGGCGCAAATCTAATCAACACGGCTTCATATATTTCTATTTTCAAATATTCTATTTCAAATATTTCTTTTTCAAATATTTCTATTCAAATATTTCTTTTTCAAATATTTCTATTCAAATATTTCTTTTTCAAATATTTATGTTCAAATATTTCTTTTTCAAATATTCTATTTAAATATTTCTTTTTCAAATATTCTATTCAAATATTTCTTTTTCAAAACTGGAATGAGGCCCAATCAATTACCATATAATGTTAATTATATGGATTTTCTACAACTCATGTATAAAATAACAACGATAAATAATCAACCATCGTCCAGAGTGCACCACCCAACTGCATAAGCATTAAATATAAATAATTAGCGCTTACACAGTCTGTCAATCCATCGATTGACATACAACTAAACAATCGGGATTAGTGTACGTCTAATCTCATCCCAATACCCGTATGGGGTTTCAAATCAACAATCACAGATTTATTTGTGCAGTTGGACGATGTGTAAAATTTATCGTCCCAATCAATATCAGTCAAATCAGTGTATATAAACAAATCATTCGATTCGTTTATAAATATTTATTTATATACACGTTAAAAATCATATTTTTAACTATAAAATATTTTCCACTATAAAATATTTTATTTCACTTCAAATCACATAATTAAATTTCACAACACAGCAATCAAACAAACAAGCCATCCATGGTCTGTGGACGACGGGTGTCGGGTGCTACTAAACACCGTCTGCCTCCTAGTATATATTTTAAACTAGAAATAAATTAAAGGTGAGGAGTTCTCACAGAGGGTTCCACTCCGCCGTGCTATTTTGAATTTCTGATTGATTGGATTTTCCCAAAATTCCTATATCATCTTTTACACACTGCTCATATTAAAAATCACATTTTTAATATGATGTTTATATTAAAAATCACATTTTTATATTGCTACAAATATAAAAATCAAATCTTTATATTCTCTATCATATGAAAATCATATTTCTAATCTGCTACTTGTATAAAAATCGAATCTTTATTCTCACTACTTCACGATAAAAATAAAGTTCATATTTTTGTTTCACTTCTCATATAATAAAAATCATATTTTTATTATGCTACATAGATAAAAATCATATTTTTAACCTTTCTATAATATAAAAATTATATTTTTAACCTTTCTATAATATAAAAATTATATTTTTAACCTTTCTATAATATAAAAATTATATTTTTATAAATCATAACTTTATCTACAATAAAAAAAAATCCGATCCTTACATACAATAAAAATCGTATTTTTACAATGCTATCATATATATAAAGATCATATCTTTTCCAATATAAAAATCAAATCTTTTCTTATTTCTAAAGATCTAATCTTTTCGTTTCTAAAGATCTAATCTTTTTACCTAAGCTACATATGAAAAAATAATATCTTTACTTTCTAATAATTCATATGAAAATCATATTCTTCTTTGCTATTTTATATATTAAAATCAAATTTTTTCCAACTATGTTTTCTATAGATAAAACTAATTTTCAAACTGTTTATTAAAAAAATATGATTTAAACTGTTATATATAAAAAAAATTGTATTTTTAAACCATTTACTTTAAACCAAAATACATTAGAAATAAAAACTCACCTTTAATTTCTTTCTACAGAGGGAGGGGGTGGTTGGCGCGGCTGGAGCAGGAGCAGGCGGAGGGGATGGCGCACGGGGGTGGAAGGCGGAGGTCGCTGCTCCGGTGGGCGACTTTAGGGCTTTGCTGGTGGCTCGATTCGAGGGGTGGGGCTCACGACGGATTGGAGGAGGGAGAGAGGGGGTCTGCGACGGGGAGGCTGGCGGTGCTTCCACCAGACGCAGCGGTGACTCCCCCCCCCCCGAGCGACGGCGACGAGGTCGCGTTCCCTTTTTTTTCTAAAGAATAACGGGGGGGAGGGGGGATGAGGGTACAGGAGAGAGGGAGGGAGATATTTTATTTTTTTAATTTTTTTAATTATTTAATTTCAAAAAGCAACTTTTAATTTCGACCTCGAAATCGAACCCACCGACTGTCGTCCATAGCTAATTACTCCCATTCCAAACACAATGAGATATGTATCGTAAGCTAATTCAATCGTTTCGATCAGTTTTCGTCAAAATCCAAAATATAACTCTATATATTGAATTTGAACGCACATTTCAATTTACCGAGCCACATACGAACTCTAAAAATTCCCAAAAAATATTTTCTAACTTCGTATTGACGATACGGTCCTAGCAAAACTAATTTCATCAAATTCCTAGATCGTTTGAAAAATGGCCATTTTCCAGTCGATTAAAATCAACTGAAACTGGTCAAACGCGTTTTCCTTTGCCACGCTCACAGATTGATTCAAAAAATTATGAATTTTGAAACCTAGCAATAATTTGACATCACAGATCCAACAAAAGTGGTTTCGTCGAAAACCGAGGTCGTTTGCAAAATGGTTATTTTTAAGGGTCGAAATTCCATAGCGACTATTCTGAATTTTCAACTGGGCATAACTTTTGATTCCCGCTATGAAATTTTGATTTTTCGGATTCGTTGGAAAGATGTTCTCAAATAAATTCAAATATTTTTGATTTCGCTAAAATCCAGTTTATTTTGAATCATGTACATTCATTTGAAATTTGAAATCGAATTTTCGAACTACCGCGCCATTTTCAATTCCTTTTATAAATATAAATAAATATTTATATTCCAACGACGACGTACATAAATATATACGTTCTCATTCTATTCAAAATAAATTTCTCGTCATTATTATTTAAAATAATTCATTTTAAATATTCAAAATTCACTAAAATTGCCAAAATAAAAATTTTAAATTGGCTCTGATTTCCGGGTTATTACACCCGTGCTTCGCACATGGGTATAACATGCTATGGATTTAAAGAAAAGATTTTAAATAGAATCTACTCTGATCGATAAATTGAGAAGATGAATTTATAAATAAAATTTTATAAATTAAATAGGATGTTCATCATTGGATAAATAGAATATGTAAGTCAGGAGTTATATATAGGAGTAAGAATCGATTCCAACATCGATATTTGAAACTGAATAATCAGTAGGAGTTAATTAGTTAGAGTAAATCGATTAGAGTTAGAATTAATCGAATTAGAGTTAATTGAACATAGTTAATCGAATTAGGATTTATTGAATATTAGTTATTCAATTAGAGTGGATCGAATATAGTTATTTGAGATAGAGTTAATCAAACATAGTTATCCAGGATGTGTTGCCATTTCGTACGACTGCTAGCATAATTCGCAGGGCTGCAGATAGCCGACGGCGGTCGGATGTTTCCTGAGGGAATCAGGCGTAACCATTGTGATCGCTGCGATCTAGAGTCAAGCGGATGGTGTTAAATTGTATATTAGCCTTTCGAAAGAAAGTTAAAACAACATAGTTATTCGAATATAAATTTATCGAATATTAGTTATTAGATACGAGTTAAATAAGTAGAGTTAAATAAGTTGAGTTAATCGAGTTGGGTTAATCAAACCGAGTTAATCCAAGTGAGTAAATCCAAAGGAGTTATTCGGAATAGTTTATTCGAATAAGATTAAAGGAGTTAATCGAATATAGTTTATTCGAAAGGAGATTAATCGAATGTAAATCATTCATAGAAAGTTAATCGAATGTGAATCATTCGAAGAGAGATTATCAAATGTAGTAAGTCGAAGAAAGAATTATCGAATATAGTTTATTCGAAAGGAGTTATCGAATAGAGTTTATTCGAAAGAGAATTATAAGTTGAATTCGATTATATCGAATTCGGGAAAAGTAATATTTACTTTTCATTTTAATCAAGATTTACTTATTTATGAATAAATTAGTGGGTTAGTTATATAGTTGAATTAAGGAATAAAAGTTATATTTTGAAGGTAGATATTTAGGAAGAAGGGATTATAACGTTATAGTTATAATCAATGATTTAAAATAAAGAAGTGGGTTCGTAAATAGAATCCGAGGGTTACGTAAGGAAGTTTGTTAAAGATTTGAAAGTGAACTTTGTCTATTTCGAAGTTAGAAATGTTGTTCAGTTAAGGTCTGGAAGGTAGTTATACCCCAACTTGATTGACTTCGTTTTTAACTAAGAAATGGTTAAAGTTCGATAGTGAAGGTTGATTAAGTAAATTTAGTCAATGAGTGAAATGGTTTGAATTGGTTTAGTGATGTTTTATTTAAACGTCAGTTTAAATCAATTGAAGGAGTTTGGAGACGTTTTCCAAATAAGGATCAGAAATTTTTTCCAATATAGAAAATAAGAAATGGAAGCAAATATGGTGATGTTTTCCAAATGATTTATAAAGTACAATTTCTAAACTTAGAAGGTAAGAATGTACGAATATATAGAAAGGGAAAAATAGACAAATTAATGATAAATTAATTAAAGGAAATAAACCTTTGAATGATGATTGATCGATAGAATTTCCATCTGGAAATTATAGCGTTGTTTGCACACCTGTTTTTCTTTGATAGTTAAATCACCGACTATCGAAGTTTTTGACCATTTTTCCGTCGTCCATATGGAGAGACCGGGATCAGATATATTATCTGAAAACCACTCTGTATGGACGTTAGCGTTGCGATCAAATATTGAAGACGGAGTTATGCAAGGGATATCCTATTTACAGAATAGTGCTTTCGTTTTGTCCAGTCTCCGGACAAACGTGAATGGACGAATGTCTGACAAAGTATATCTAACGGATCGCGTAAGTTGATCTCTTCAAACGTACTTACGTTGGTGGTGGAGGAATTCGTTTCTCTTAGCTTTATACCCGTGGTATTTTAAGGAAATCAATTTGTGATTTGACGGGTATGACGATGTGGCATTTAAAGTGAATGGTGGTCAAGTGTTTCAAAAGATACGTTATGACCTCAAGCCTCATCAACTGGGAAATGACAAAAATCGGGCAAGCAGCATGGCTAAGTGGGTCGCTCCCATTAGGGTGTGTATCACCTATCTAGAGAAAATCCATTTCATTCTTTTATCTATTATCGTTGTTGTCCCTTCTCGGGAAGACGGTGGGTAGCTCCCAACCGTTGGTGATATGCATTCGATACACTCAAGCGAAATGAGTGGTCGGTCATGTGTGGGCCGGGTTGCAAGATGTTCTTGTTGAACCCGATGTATTCGTCTCTAGAGATACACTATCGGCAGGTGGTCCCATACCTTGTCATAGTCAGAATCCAATCTCCAATAAGCGCCCGCGCTTTTGTTTGTATACTATATATGTGGAACGTGAGATGCAAGCGTTCTGCTAGATTGTTAATTACTTATGATTAGACATTATTATAATATCAGTAAAGCATTGATTTCCAACTGTTTTGGGTTATCGTAAGGTAAAAACCGCCCGTGTTTATGTGTGGATTGGTCTTACGAGTATCTTTTCTTTTGAAAAGGATTTTGAAAAGTTAAACCAAATGATTTGAGATTACTCACACCAGTTCCATGACTGACCCAGAGTTTATTTTGTTTTGTTTTCCCTAAACTCTTGGGTGCCCATATTTGTACGGGCAATCAAGTAGTTCATGTCTTTACAGATATACTTTGAGGAGCGAAGCAGGAGGCTTCATGATTTTATAGCTATTGTTATTTCCGCTGTGTGTAAGTGTTGTACTCTAATAATGTTATTCTATATATATACACTGTTTTATTGCAAAATTATGTTATGTATCATATTTTATTCGTTCCGCTGTGAGATTCGTGTTTACTCTGATTGTGTTCTTCTTCTTCTTCTATTCTAATTTTCTATCTTATCTATTCTCACCCCCTAACTTCTTTCTATTAATGATCTGGAATGTTCGATACCCGAATAATTAACATGGGTTTATGTTGATTTTCGGAGTCGAAAATCCCAGTTCGTTACAAACCTCCTAAACTAGCGGCCACCAACAATTCAACGATTAGAAAACAATCGAACCCATCTTCCTTTTTTTTAAACAAATCCATTCATCCATCATAAAAATCCTTAACTACATAATTATTGATCTCAGCACGGGATATAATTTGATTGGCTATGATCTGATAATGATCGTCGCTGTGGCCAGAAGTTTAACGTTAGGGGTCGGTGGGTTTTTGGGTTGTACTGGCAGAGGACGGCTTGGAGTTGGCCGAGATTTGGGTCGACGATGGAGGAGGTGGAAGCGCTCTCGCCGGTCGTAATCGATGGCATTCTGGTTGTCAGAGAAGATCGTGTTGATCGTTTGTGTGAGTGGTGTAAAGTATGGAGCGAAACTTCGAAGTGATGGAGAAGCTGATACACGAAGGGGCTGGGCCTGATTATGCCCAATCTAAGTACTTAACGATATGAACTTCTAATTAAGAAATTTATATATTAAATTAAAGTGTATTCTAGTTGTCAGAGAAGATCGTGTTGATCGTTTGTGTGAGTGGTGTAAAGTCTGGAGCGAAACATCGAAGTGATGGAGAAGCTGATACACGAAGGGGCTGGGCCTGATTATGCCCAATCTAAGTACTTAACGATATGAACTTCTAATTAAGAAATTTATATATTAAATTAAAGTGTATGTCAATAATTTTATAATTAACGTGGTTCAGGTGCCTGGTATGATACATGGGAACGAAGATGATGCGTATTGAGTTTGTTACTCGCGTGAACGAAGGAGTTGAGGAAAGAGTAATCGTCCGGTTAAAATCTAACCAAGTAATTGGTTCAACTAATCTTGTAATTCAAATAATAAATTTTATTATAAATTATAATTAATCGTTTAATGTTTATTTATGGTAGGACTGAGAAGATTTGGGCAAGAATTTTAGTAGCAGTCACGCTTACAGACTCGAGAAGTATGAGATAAATATTGACCGGTCAAACTATTAACAAAGTAATTAAGTTTACTAAATTCTAATTAGTGAGTAACTAATTTAATTAAAATCGTTATACTGATAACCTCTTCTACGTGTTACCAGGTTTTGGATACAAAAAAGACAACGTAACAAAGGGAACAAAGAATTAGAGAAAATCGGACTGTTAACTATTATTAAAAAGTAATTAGTTATAGTTAATTATTAATTAAGAAAATGTTTTTTGTTAAATTATATAAACTTATATTATTTATAATTCATGGCTATGTTATCAGAATTGAACCAAACAAGCTTCATTGGAACCGTATTGTCGAGATCTACATTCTGGAGTCAGTCTGGACAGACCTAGAAGCATCTGAGAATTAAACATTGGTTTAATTTAATTAAACCGAATCGCTTAAGCGACAGATGAAATCAAGGTAAGTTAAACTCACTCAATTCTTCCCACTTATATTTTATATAAATCGGGTTATATAATTGTGTGCTATGGTTGCTAATGGTTAATTGTTTATTAAATATCTATTCATATACTAATTGAACTGATGACATTAAATGTTGTTTAATTTCTGTGAAAAACCAAATCATTATTTTAACGATTGGAACTAATTGAAGTATTTTACCATGTTGGTCACTTTTTTATTTATATAAACGTGTTAAATTCAGTGGTTGATATTAACTTGCTATTACTGGTTGATTATTGAATTTATATTGATATATTGAATTGAATGATTATATTGAGGTAATATATTTGGATGCAGGGAATAACAGATTGGAGGGATACAACTGGATTACTCACCAGTAGTTGTTAATTTTATTATATTATAATATATGTTGAAAAACATGAATTTGTGATGTAGGGACAAACAGGTTGCAGGAATCCAACAGAATTCCTCACTGATATTGATAATGTTTATCAATATGATTTGTTGTGTTCATTTGGATGTGAAATTAAGTAATATTTCATGGTTGGGTACTTAAGTAGACATTGCCTCTTTAAGTACTATCGACGTAAAATAAAACATTAATGGAATCAATTTTAAGTCGATTCTGAAATATATTTTTAAAATGATATCCAAATACGATGAGTGTTTTAAAATAAAAAAATATTTGTTTAATTTTATAAATAATTATGGAATGATTTTATAAAGCCAATTATGATGTTTTATAAGAAAGTGAGAAGGAATGAACCCAACGATTAACAACTGAGATTAATAGTTGTTAAGAAACAATTAAATGGAATTTGTTAAATTAATTATTCTTATTAATTAATATAAAGAATGGACAAATTTAAGTGATTATTATTTATTTAATAATAATCAAAGTGAATGAGATTATTTAAACTAATTATTATATTAATTAATTTTAAAAGAAAGACTGATGGGAATTTAAGTAACGAGTTAACCTTGTTGAATTGACTAAGTCAATTGCCTAAATGGGAACCACTTTGTTAAATTAATTTGTTATAATTTAATTTAATGGAAATGGTTAATAAGGAAGTAAACCATTGTTTTTAAAAGTTGAAATTGATTATTATTAATAATCAAAGTGGTGAAAAGGCATTAATGGACATTTATGAAACTATAAAGCCTGTTATAATCGAATGATATTTTCAAACGAATTTATGTTAATAGTGATATAAGTTAAGTTTAATTTGAATTCTTATTGGATTCTATTAAATTGAATCCAAGTTTGATAAAGTAATAAAGAAATCAGGTTTATTTGGAAGTGTTACAATTGATTTCAACCATTGAAACCAACTATTAAAGTCTTTAATTTTGTTTAGGATTGGAATGCAAGCTTAGAAGTGTGAAAATATGAAATGGAAATCGAAACGGAAATCAAAATGGAAATAAATGGTTAAACGGTATAAATTAAATGGTAAAATGGTTTTGAAGAAGGGTTAAGGTGTAATTGAATTTTTAAAAGAATTTAAAATGTTGAAATGGATTGATGGGGTTGGAAATGTACAAGAATTGATTTCTAAAAATTGAAAAATGAATTTTCGCAAATAAATGAACGTTTCCGCTAACGTTTATTATAAATATGTGAAATGCGATTAAATGGGTTTTCGTGGATGAGGTTAGCGAAATAATAGAATTGAAAATAGAATATTGGCGTATAATTGGAACTGGGGTAAATGGGATTTTAAGGCAAGATTTGCCGAAAGGGAGTTATAAATGGAAATCTGTATAAACTGTATTATTTGGAGGAAGTTGTAAAAGGAATGTATATTTTTGAATAGAAAAATATTTATAAAATGAATGGTTATGGATTTGTAAAATGAATGGTAAAGGAATTCATAAATGAAGGGAAAGGAATGTATAAATGAAAAATTAACGATTTTGTAAATAAAATGTGAAGGGTTTTTGAAATGGAATCTGTAATATTTATTTATACAGATTAAGTTGAACTATTTTAGTTAATTTTACGAAATGATATTTTAAATAAACTGAAAATAATTTGTGAGATTATAAAGGAGTATAAGCTGTTTAATTTTTTTTTGAGGGAATATAACGTGGTTTTTATGAAATTGGAATTTGTTGTACGTTGGTTGAGTTGGGTAATTTTTGAGGTGTCAATCTGATGTTGGTTTCGGCCTTCAAGGTTGATACTGAGAGATTTATTCATTTGCCAATTTACAATGAGCGTTTAATGAGGAGAAGTGAAATGATAATTGAATTTTATTATATCTGATAAGAAAGGGAAATGATTTTTGAATTAGAGTCTTTAATATTTAATTAATGACTATATAATTAAAGTGGCTAAATGATGTTGGGTACAAAATCAGAAAATTTATTTTATTTTAATGGATGAATGGTTGTTTTTTTGATAGTTAAATAACTGACTATCAAATTTGGCATATACGATTGTTGGTACGGAAAGACCGAGATCGAATTATATTCGAAAACCATTCCAAACCAGCAAATTTGTGGATTATGTTGATTGAAGATGGAGCAATTGAAGACCGTTGATCTTCATGAGCGGAAGAACTTCTTGTTGAATTTCTAAGGGTAGCTCCCGATGATATTTTGATTTGTGATTCTGTCATGATTGGAATCTGCGAATTGTAAGTACTACTCGCTATTGATCCATAGGGTGATACCTAGGATGTAGTAGGAGGGTGACTTTGGTTCATCCTGGCCCTGGATGACTTGTATGGACGGATGTCTGACAAAGTATTTCTAAAGGGATCACGTATATTGATTTCTTCAAACGTACCATAATTGATGGTGGAGAATGGCCATTCTCTTAGCTTAACAACTAGAGTATTTTTGTGGATGTTAGTTAGTGATTCTGGCTGATCTAACAATGTGGCATTCAAAGTGAATGGTTGCCAGATGTTCTGAAAAGCTAATTTAAACCTCAAGCCTCAACAATCGAGAAATGGTATAAAATCGGGTAGGTCACATGGCTATGTGGGTTGCTTCCATTAGGGTGTCTTATCACCAACTAGAGAACATTCAAATTTGTTCTTCTTTTCGCTTCTGTATCTCCCGGGAACAGTTATGTTGGTACCAATCGTAGGTGACAATATATTCGGAACATTCAAGCGAAGTGAATGGCCGGTCATGTTTAGCCTGGGTTGCAAGATGTTCTTGTTGGTGGTCCCATACCTTACCAGTTGGAATCCATTACCCAATAAGAGCCCGCAGTTTTGATTGTATACTTTGTATGTGGAGCGTGAGATGCAAGCATTCCACTAGGATTGTTATTTATTTATATTTAGACACTATTATAATATCAGAATAATATCTTATTTCAAAAAAATTAGGGTTATCGTATGGTAAAAACCATCCGTGTTTATGTGTGGATCGGTCTTACGATTACCCTTTTCTTTCAAAAAGAATTTTGACTTTAAAATCAAGTTGGATGTTTCTTATAAACCTAGTGGGTTTCTCACTTTCGTTCACTGGACTGATCCGGCATTTGTAATGATCGGGTTAGACCAAGTTTTACAGGTTCAGGTTATCGGATGATGTGAAGAGACGAGCTAGAACAGTTCAAAATTATGATATTATATAGTATTAACCCGCTGTGTATTGTACATGAGGACAAGTTATTATAACTTTCCAAATGTGTGGATATACTCTGATGATTGTAAGTTTTATTTAAAGAACTCAATAAAAAATTATTTTCATATTATATTTTGTTCCTCTTCGATGTGAGACTCTATGTTGTTTTAGTACTTCTTCTTCTTCTATTCTAATATTTCTTTCTTTCTTATCTCACCCTCCAAATTCTAATAACTATCTGGTGTTTTCGATACTCGAGTTTTGGCAAATAATACAGGTTTATGTATTATTTCGTAATTCGTACGTCGAATTCCTTTGTTGGGTCATCATAGAAGCTATCAGGCAGTGTAACTATAATTATTTATTGAATATAAGAATTATAAAGTGGATGAACGCTCGTTAACAATGAACCACTATAAATTTTGTTTGTTTGCTTATTGTTTCTCATTTTTAATTTATGTTCATTAATCTTTATGTACTCTAGGCTATTGGGTGTTAGAGCTAATTTTTGGTCTAACATTTTTGTACTTCCACGGAGAAACGAATTATCAGCTTTTGGGATTATTTGTCTACTTTTCGAATCACGAAGTTCGAAGAAATAATTCTTATTTTCATCACTACCGTCGTTTTCAACAATTTCGACAAGTTTGATCATTATGGTTTCAAAAACAGATAGGAACCAGCAAGCTACCCAAAGAACATCGGCCAGCGAAGAGAAGCAGACCAGATCGCATGTGATACCCCACGTCTGTTAATGTCACTCACTAAGGGAATGCATTAACTTTTGTGAAGCATTATAGGTAAACGGAAACAAAAATATTACAAGACAGATATAAAAGCAACAGAGGAATTTAAATTTTTATTTCAAACATAAATCATAACATCGTGGTCCAAAATATCATAAGTCTAAAACTACATAAAGCCATTACAAAAATATAAAACTTTCTGTCTTGTTCCATTAGAGTACATAAAAAGCATAATTTCCCAAAAAGAGACAAAGCCATAGTAGAGATAAGAACTTGAGCAATACTTCGGAAGTTGCTCCAAGCAAGATGATAACTGAGTCCTGACTAAGCATGAGAATTCCCACCCTGCGAACCTGGGGTGGGAGGAGGGAATGGAAAAGAGAAGAAGAAACAAAAAGGGTCAGACATAAAGTCTAGCGAGTCTAGTTACTTTTAGCAAGTAAATAAGTAAAAGTATCATGACAAGCATATAAGATGGACAAGAAAAATAACATCATAAATGGTAAGTATGACGAGGTAAACATGATAGAGTTTATTTGCTTCCCTAATGATTACTCTGTTTATTCTCTGCACCAATACTAGTATAACAGATATGTAATAGGATCACATACTCCCTAATTGCTTAACAGAAACAAGATGATCCCAACAGAAATATAATGGTAATTTTAGGTGTATTCTATTAACAGGTTTTAACCCAAATAGAATTAACCGGTACCTAAACAGAAATAATGGGTGTTAGCCCAGACAGAAACACAGGTACCCCACAGAAACAGATAGGACTAGATGTACCTTATTTACAACACCCAATCGATCAGCTCTCTATTCCGTATATACCCTGTGTCAGCCCCACAGTAAGGTGTATTACTTTCGAAAGTGGCAACCTATAGAAGGACACAGACCTATTTACTGGTGCTGCAGCGACTTATTTTCCCAGATGCAGGCCGTACACATGCACGCACATGAGTCCGTTGGAACGCGCCGATACACACCTCCTCTCAGATAAACCTCTTACAATCAGTTCAGTAAGCGTGCCCTGACCCATACCTAGTTCGGGGTCCTCCTTTAATACCAGAATGGGTTACTGACTAATATGGGTCCCACACAACAGATGACACAAGCCAACCCTTACAGATCTTGTGTCCCCAACTAACTAGGATTTTGATAGGTTATGCCTAACAGATTTATCAGATTCACATAACCCCTACAGATTTACAGGTTAAACTTTACAAGTTAACGGGTCCAGATAACCCCAACATAATTAATAGGTTAAATTTTCTAAATTAACAGGTTTGTATAACCCTTACAGATTTAACAGGTTTACTTAACCCCACAGATTTAACAGGTCTGCTTAACCCCACCGATTTAACAGGTTTACTTAACCCCACTGATTTAACAGGCTTACTTAACCCCACATACTTAATAGGTTTACTTAACCCCACAGATTCAACAGGCTCATACAATCCTTATGGATTTAAATAGGTTAAGTATTACAGATTAACAGGTTATCCCCATTCACATTGACTTCCTTACACTTGCCAAAATTCCACTTACTTATTAATTTCATATAAATATAACTTAATCCATTTAAGTTTATTAATAAGCCACATCACATGTTATTCTTTAGATTGTAAATAACAGAAGTAATCTTACAATCTTTCACCCCTGAATTGTAATTAATGGAAGTAATCTTACAATCCCTTTGTATTATTCATTATCTGATTCCTTACTTACAATAACATGTTCTACTTAGCAGGTTATTATGCACATCTCAGTTCACATGTTTATTACATAACATGTCGCTTACCATTTATGATTAAATATAACTTATTTCATTTCATAAGTTTTCCCCATTCCTTCTTATTTAATCATAATTCCATCTTATACTGTCAGCACAACTTATCGTTGTTTGCTTATTAAC
Organism: Allium sativum; assembly: GCA_030737875.1. Taxonomy (NCBI): domain Eukaryota; kingdom Viridiplantae; phylum Streptophyta; class Magnoliopsida; order Asparagales; family Amaryllidaceae; genus Allium; species Allium sativum. The sequence continues at coordinate 91,695,590 of CM060920.1, forward strand.
ATAGTTTACTAAATAAGTCCCTTTCTCCATTTGTAAACTTATGTTATAACTTCCACTTGTCCCTAGGACAAGTCTACCTAACATATTTTTCCTGTTCATACATGTTAATGCCCCAGACGTCTCACATTAAGTCAACCACTTATGGATGCTGGATATGTCGGGCGGGTCCAAGCAGACTTAAACCACAAGTTCGGACTTAACCTTGTGTCATGATGCCCTTACGCATTAGACCTCTCACATTAGATTAATCACTTATGGTTGTTGGATATGCCGGGCGGCTCCGGGCAGACTTATACCAAAAGTGCAATCTAACCTCGTGTCTAAGCATTACTACAATTCCGTTATTTTAGGCATATTCATATTAATAATTTTCCCTATTTAAATTATGGATTTGCATGCCCCTTTTCAATTCATATTTTATTATGCACCATATGCTCTTTTTCCCCAGTCATAAATCAAGGCATATATATATAAATATATATATTATGCACAAACCCATATCCACATATTTTACAATTTATGCCCCAAGTTCGTATTCACCCATTTCAATACAAGTTATACCCAAATCCATATTCACATATTTTCCAATGTATGCCTAAAATTCATATTCACATATGTTCCAATTTATGTCCTAAATCAATATTTGCACATGTTCCAATTTATGCCCAATTCCATATTTACATACGTTCCAATTTATGCCCCAAATCAATATATTTTTTTCCAATGATTCCCAATTTCGTGCGTTCGCATATTTCAGCGTTAGGCCTAGGCTCGAAGGTAGCTTGGCTATATAAAAATAAAAAGGGAAAAGAGGGAGAGAAGAGAATAAAAAAAGGAATAACAGAGAATCAATAATTAACTGGCAGGAATAGGCATAAAAACTGAATAGGCATATTTTGACACGATTTGACATGGTGACGATATAAACATACAAGAACAGATCTGGTGAATATGTCATAATAGAACTAATTTAGGCATTATTCAAGATTCGATTACATACATATCAAGACTGCCTCTAAATATTTAGATCTAAAAATAACATGACTCACAGTGAATAGATCTAAGAAAATGGATCCAAATTACTGCGAAGAACACATTGAATTCGTTGTTGTAGTAATCGCTGAATTGATTTTGGAGAAGAATAGGCTATTCAATCGAAGTTGCAGCAGAGCATCGCCATCACCATGATTTTTTAGACAAATAAAAACTAGGTTTAGGGTCCCTTAAATAGCCTCTGCCCCCTGATTCTGGACGTTGCTCACGTCCAGGTATGTTCGGCCAATTCGACCCAGGGGTTGACCCCTAGTCGACCCCATACTGCCTAAGTTGACCCCAGGGTCGACCCGAGACCCCCCAAAGGTCGGCCTTCCCTCCAAAAACGCGCGCCTACTTTCATATTTCCTAATTTTGAATTTCTTTGAATATATATATATATATATTCTCCTTATACGCATACAAATTTCAAGGCTTAATAACTTCTTCATACGAAGTCCGTTTTACGCAAACTTGGTTTCTATCTTGACCAGAATTTCGAGACGATCGCAATAGCATAGTCCATTTCCCTTAATTATGAATATTAAAATAATTATTCTTTAATTTGTCCCCTTTAGTGTTGCTAAAGTTACGGGATGTTACATTCTCCACTACTCAAAGGATTTCGTCCCCAAAATCTCCAAGTTAAGAAGAATGTGTATCCTACCATCCACATCCATCTACTCATCTACCAATCACTGCATCTATTTTCCTTAAAAGATTTTTAATGCTTATATGAACACATGAAGTGTGTATATGCCCCAATACTAATGTGAAAGATCATGCGGTTTACTGATTCAGTTGACCTCCTTAATGCAACGTATGTCTGTGTCATGAGGCCAACATGTATGCAACAGTCCTAGCATAACATGTATGTTCTATATGGGTGCACAATCATCCGTCCAAATGCAACATCTATATGATGATACATTCAATTTCATCCAATAAAAGAAGAAAAATGCACATACATCCATGTGAAGTATGAGAGTGATTGAGCCGATCTAGTGCCTAATGTGTGTGTATATGCATCCACAAGCAACCACTAGCAAGCACTTGCATCCATTAAACATAACATGTTTCAAACACATGTTTACAATCATGGGACTCCTACCTAAAGGTCGAAGATTCGATCGATAGGATTACTTAAATGATAGAAGCAAGCACGAAAAAGTTTTTGGAAGAGAGGTTAAGAACATTCCCTCGAAAAGAAAAGGGTACGAAGCGCAAAATCTTGTCTTCGATCTCCCAAGTTGCATCATCTTGGTTACGTAGCTTCTTAACTTCTGATCTAAGAATACAAAAAGGAATTCGTCTAATTGTCGCCTCCCGTTCTACCTCAACTTCCTCAAGCACTCAACTACCTATGCTGTATCATGCAGACACTTCCGTAAATAAGAATTGTGGGAAAACATCATGAATATCCAGACATAAGCGAAGATAGTTATGCGCATTAGTTGCAAAGATGACCGAAGCACCCTATTCTGATATGCCTCGCTTAACCAACACCATTTCAAGTAGCTCCCCTACTTGTTTGTTGGGCTCCCTCCTTTCCCTTGGAGCCATATGGCGCACAGGTAATGTAACTGGCTTTGCATTGTCCACTACGTATATACAAAAGTCGGTCACGCGCCTCGAAGGTAAGCTCCGAACTGCCTCAAAACATTTGAATACTCACGAACTACTCGAGGGTTTTCCCATGGCAAGTCAGAAATTTAATGACCCTCCTCTAACAATCTAGAATGGCACCATGCATGGCTAGCCAATCCATCCATAGAATCAGACAGTATCCTATAAAACCAAGTACATATGCATCATATTCAAATTTGACGCCTAACACAGATATTCTTAAACCCCGACAAATCATAGACAGATGAGCTGTACCCCCAATGGGGTTTGAGATGACAACGGGATCCAAAACCATACTAGTACTAAGGTGCAGAGACTTAATCACAAAATCAGATATAAAAGAATGTGAAGCGCCTGAGTTAAAAAGTTCTAATAGGATGATTGGAAAGAGAAAATCAAACCTTCAACAGAAACTTTCCTACCTATATCTGGTACACCAGCCATGAAAGCATGCACCTGCCCTATAGAAGATCCTTCCCTTTGGTCCTCCCCTTGCTTCTTCAGGCACTCCCTAGTATAGTGTCCGACTTCACCACAGTTGAAGCAAGCATTCTTCCTTTTTCTGCAGTCTTTGACCAAATGGCCCACATTCCAGCAACCATGGCATTTCTTTTTGCATTGAGCTTTGTCGTGCTTTCCACCCCTTGTTGTTATTCTTTCTTGGGCCACACTTTCTTATTTTGTGTTTCCTCAACCTTAACCTCATTCTTTTCTCCTTTGTCTTCCTCATGCATCAAGGCCATATCAATAAGCCTTTCAAAAGTAGCTTCCATTGGAATATGGGACACAACCAACCCACGAAGGGGTTCATTCTGTCCTTTGACAAACCACAAAGCTTTCTTATGCGGAGTGTCTACCAACTCTAATCCAAATCTCGCCAGTTGGTTAAATTTGTTAATATATTCTTTAACTATCATGCTACCTTGCTTGAGCGCCAAGAACCTCTCCATTTTCATGCTTTTCTCAACTTGGGAAAGAAACTTCATCTCAAACCTCATTCTAAAATCTTCCTAAGTTTCCACCGGACGCCCAGCTTGCGTTACCTCCCACCAAAATGAAGCTTCATCTTTCAGCAGCCAAGCAGCTAACTGAGTCTTCCTTCGATCCTCCACCTCAAAAATTCCAAATAGATCCTCTGTCTCTTTCAGCCAGTTTCTTGCCTCTACAAACATCTTAGTACCACGGAATGGCTTTCCGCCTATGGAACAGAAGTCTTTGCAGATCTTAGCGAAATTATCTGCTCTTGGAGGAGGAGGAACGACAGGTGTTGTTGGGGGAGGAACATCAGCTTGACCTCCGGCAGGTGCCGTGGCCTCTAGATACCTACGGAACCAGACTGGTATCAGAATGCCCTCTGGGATATTAGGTTCCCCAGACATGCTAAAAAAAAGGAAAGAGATTGAGACAAAGGAATGAAGGATATTACATATGGTTTTGGGGGAATATGTTTTTCAAAACAGTTTTTTTTCTTTTTGAAAAATGCTTTCTTAAAACCTTTTTGAAAATAATTTTCAATTTTTTTATCTAATCTAGTAACCTTCAGCTCTAATAACAAGTGTGACACCCCACGCTCGTTAGTGTCACTCTCTAAGAGAATGCATTAAGTTTCGTGAAGCGTTATAGGTAAACAGAAATAGAAATATTACAAGACAGATATAAAAGCAACAACGGAATTTAAATTTTTATTTCAAACATAAATCATAACGTTGTGGTCCAAAATATCAAAAGTCTGAAACTACATAAAGCCATTAAAAAAATATAAAACTTTCTGTCTTCTTCCATCAGTGTACATAAAAATCATAATTTCCCAAAAAGAGACGAAGCCATAGTAGAGATAAGAACTTGAGAAATACTTCAGAAGTTGATCCAAGCAAGATGGTAACTGATTCCTGACTAAGCCTAAGAATTCCCACCCTGCGAACATGAGGGAGGGAACGGAAAGAAGAAAAGGAAACAAAAAGGGTTAGACATAAAGTCTGGCGAGTGTAGTTACTTTTAGCAAGTAAATAAGTAAAAGTATCATGATAGGCATATAAGATGAACAAGAAAGATAACATCATAAAAGGTAAGTATGATGAGGTAAACATGATAGAGTTTATATGCTTCCCTAATGATTACTCTGTTTATTCTCTGCACCAATACTGGTATAATAGATATGTAATAGGATTACGTACCCCCTAATTGCTTAACAGAAATAGGATGATCCCAACAGATATATAATGGTAGTTTTAGGTGTACTCTAATAACGGGTTTAACCCAAACAGAATTAGCCGGTAACTAAACAGAAATAACGGGTGTTAGCCCAGACAGAAACGCAGGTACCCCACAGAAACAGATAAGACTAGATGCATCCTATTTACTACCCCCCAATCGATCGGCTCCCTATTCCATAAATACCCTGTGTCGGCCCTACAATAGGGTGTATTACTTCCTAAAGTGGCAACATATAGAAGAACACAGACCTATTCACAGGTGCTACATCGGCTTATTTTCATAGATGCAGACCGTACTCATGCACGCACATGAGTCCGTTGCAACGCACCAGTACACACCTCCTCTCAGATAAACCTCTTACAATCAGTTCAGTAAGTGTGCCCTGACCCCTACCAAGTGCGGGGTCCCCCTTTAATACCAGAATGGGTTGCTGACTAGTATGGGTCCCACACAACATATGACACAAGCCAACCCTTACAGATCTTGTGTCCCCAACTAACTAGAATTTTGACAAGTTATGACTAACAGATTCACATAACCACCCCCTACAAATTTACGGGTTAAACTTTACAAGTTAACGGGTCCATATAACCCCAACATATTTAATAGGTTAAGTTTTCTAAATTAACAGGTTCGTATGACCCTTACAGATTTAACATGTTTACTTAACCCCACAGATTTAACAGGTCTTCTTAACCCCACCGATTTAACAGGTTTACTTAACCCCACAGATTTTACAGGCTTACTTAACCCGACATACTAATAGGTTTACTTAACCCCACAGATTCAATAGGCTCATACAATCCTTATGGACTTAAACAGGTTAAGTATTACAGACTAACAGGTTATCCCCATTCACATTGACTTCTTTTCACTTGCCAAAATTCCACTTGCTTATTAATTTCACGTAAATATAACTTAATCCATTTAAGTTTATTAATAAGCCCCATCACATGTTATTATTTAGAATGTAATTAACGAAAGTAATCTTACAATCTTTCACCCTTGGATTGTAATTAACGAAAGTAATCTTACAATCTTTCACCCCCGGATTGTAATTAATGGAAGTAATCTTATAATCCCTTTGTATTATTCATTATCTGATTCCATAGTTACAATAACATGTTCTACTTAGCAGGTTATTATGCACATCTCAATTCACGGGTTTATTACTTAACATGTCACTTACCGTTTATGATTAGATATAACTTATTTCATTTCATAAGTTTTCCTCATTCCTTCTTATTTAATCATAATTCCATCTTATACTGTCACCATAACTTATCGTTGTTTACTTATTAACTTAGTTCACTAAATAAAACCCTTCCCCCATTTGTACCACTTATGTTATAACTTCCACTTGTCCCTAGGACAAGTCTATCTAACATATTTTTCCTGTTCATACATGTTAATGCCCCAGACCTCTCACATTAAGTCAACCTCTTGTGGATGTTGGATATGTCGGGCGGCTCCAGGCTGACTTAAACCACAAGTTTGGACTTAACCTCGTGTCATGGTGCCCTTACGCATTAGACCCCTTACATTAGATTAACCACTTGTGGTTGGTTGATATGTCGGGCGGCTCCGGGAAGACTTATACCACAAGTACAATCTAACATCGTGTCTAAGCATTATTATAGTTCCATTATTTTAGGCATATTCATATTAATAATTTTCCCTATTTAAATTATGGAATTTCATGCCCCTTTTCAATTCATATTTTATTATGCACCATATGCTCTTTTTCCTAAGTCATAAATCAAGGCATATATATATATATATATATATTATGCACAAACCCATGCCCACATAGTTTCCAATTTATGCCCTAAGTCCATATTCACCCATTACAATACAAGTTATAAGCAAATCCATATTCACATATTTTCCAATGTAAGCCTAAAACTCATATTCACATATGTTCCAATTTATGTCCCAAATCAATATTTGCACATGTTCCAATTTATGCCCAATTTCATATTTACATATGTTCCCATTTATGCCCCAAACCAATATTTTTTTCTAACGATTCCCAATTTCGGGCATTCGCATATTTCAGCGTTAGGCCTAGGCTCGAAGGTAGCTTGGCTATATAAAAATAAAAAGGGAAAAGAGGAAGAGAATCAAAAACAGGCATAATAGAGAATCATTAATTAACTGGCAGGAATAGGCATAAAAACTAAGTAGGCATATTATGACAAGATTTGACTATGTGATTATATAAACATATAAAAACAGATCTGGTGAATATGTGATAATAGAATTGATTTAGGCATGATTCAAGATCTGATTTTACATACATATCAAGATTGCCTCTAAATACTTAGATCTAAAAATAACATAGACTCACAGTGAATTGATATAAGAAAATGGATCCTAATTACTACGAAGAACACATTCAATTCGTTTTTGTAGCAATCGTTGAATTGATTTTGGAGAAGAATAGGCTATTCAATCGCGGTTGCAGTAGAGCCTCGCCATCACCATGATTTTTTAGATGAATAAAAACTAGGTTTAGGGTCCTTTAAATAGCCACTGCCCCCCTGAATCTGGACGCTGCTCACGTCCAGGTATGTTCGGCCAATTCGACCCAGGGGTCACCCCTAGGTCGACCCCATACTGCCTGAGTCGACCCCGGGATTGACCCGAGACCGGTCGTCCCCAAACGGCCGGCCTTCCCCCCAAAAACGCGCGCCTGATTTTTAATTTCCTGATTTTTAATTTCTTTGAATTTTTATACATATATATTCTCCTTATATGCGTACAAACTTCAAGGCTTAATAACTTCTTCATACGAAGTCCATTTTACGCAAACTTGGTGTCTATCTTGAATAAAATTTCGAGACAATCACAATGGTGTAGTTTGTTTCCCTTAATTCTGAATACTAAATTGATTATTCTTTATTTTGTCCCCTTTAGTGTTGCTAAAATTACGGGGTGTTACATTGCAGGTCGAACCAGTGCCAAGGACTTCCTAATCGAACGAGCCCGGGTCAATAGTGCCTAGGTCCAATTCGACCTGACCCGAACATTTGACTTTTGTTGCTGGTACTGCCACCACCAACCAGTCTCCTTCTTCAGCATTTGTTTTGCAAGATAACATTGTATATCTGTTCTCTAGACTGGAAGAGACCAACGCAAGCCTGGAAGCTCAGAGATGAGATAACGCTGCAATCAGAAACGATATGCACACAATGGTCAGACAATGGGAGGAATTTCAAAGACAAAGGACGTCATCTCCTCCTCATCGCCAAGTAGTAGAAGGTTCATCTTCATTTAAAGAGAATGGTGGTCACTATGTTATAGGAGACCTTATGAAAGGCCTGAGAATCTTCGATAACTTTGATTTGGTACATTGGGTTCACAAGAAGATGCAGTAGTTCGGCTCGGCACTAATGACCCTAGCCTGGCAGAATCTATACTCATGTTGATGTGTGGATTCCAAGTCCTTCCTAAGGAGTAAGGTACTTCCCAAACCACTCACGCCCCCATGCTTCCACTCACTCATCCTGTGATTGACCGGGATCGTAGGGGACAAGGAAGTTCTGCTCGAACAGCAGATCGGGTGACTTTTCTTGAAACAGTGGAAGGGGGATCTCAAAGAGCTGAGAGCACCGAGCCAGAACATGCACTTACCAGTGCAAATGAAGCGACAATGGTACGACAAATAATTAACAACAACAAAGGGTACACCAACGAGGATTGGGGCATAGAGCGTAGCCACACTTCTTTTACGGACGACATCTTGGAAGCACAATACCATAGGCAATTTAACTTACCCACGATGAATCATTATTCGGGTAAAATTGGTCCACGATAGCATCTGATGCGTTACTCATTGTACATGAATGTTAAGGCGGCTCTTGACGCCATCATGTGTAAAGCTTTCCCTATATATCTCGAGGGGATTGCTATGTTGTGGTTCAGAGAACTTCGTCCTTGATCAGTTCCCAACTTTATAGAACTAAGCGAGAAGTTTCTGAACCAATTCTGATTGCATGCGTTAAAATCAAAGAGGGTTATAAAACTTTTTGTAGTTAAACATGCTCATGGAGATTGTATCACTTTAATATGTCTGTCACTGAAGTAAACAGCCCCAATCTAGAGACTTTCCTGCTAGCAATGATTGATGGGGCAGAAAAAGATTTAGAATTTAATAGATATTTGGTTGGAAGACCTCCCATGACTATTAAGTTGTTTTACGAGAAAGCAATCATATATTTGTGACAAGAATACGTGTACGTGAACTGAAAGAGGAGATCCAATGAGGTTGTGAAGGAGGATATTCAAAGCAACATTTCTATAAGACAGTCCGGTCACAGCTTTGGCAAGGTAGTAGTTAATGTTGGAAATCAAAACGAAGGAGATGGCCACTAAGGTAAGAAAGGCAATAGAAAAAAAAGGAACCAAAAGGGTGATTCCAAGAAACGACCTCGATTCCAATCTTACGAAAGTTATATGACATTGAATGACACCTTGGAAAACATTTCCTTGGATACATGCAACGTGATATAGTACAAGTAACCACCTCCAAGAGACTCAATAGAGAAAGAACACGAAACCGGAAAGTTTTGTTTGTTTCATGAAACCTATGGCCATTCAATGAATAAATGCCGACATTTGAGAGATGTGATTGAGCAGTTTCCGCATAATAGGAAGCTTGATAAATACAAAGTAGTCCCAAGCGATGGGGGGCAAGGAGGCTCATCCCCGAACTAGGTCCAGGCGGCTCATAGAGCCACCGCTCAGCAAAAAGGAAAAGAAATCGACATTAACGCCATTGTCGAAGGGCCACATCCGGCGGGCTTAGCACAAGAACAATGGACTAGTATGTTAACGTTGCGAGGCATCTGGATGTAGGGGAGTGACGTATTCCCAAAGATGCTACGCCGACCAAGCAGTAGAAAACGATGATAGATGACATCGTTTTCCACGACCGAGAAAGTTCTAGAAGCAAGAGATCTGAATCCATGCACTGGATGGGTACGTGGTTTTAATGGTACGACAACTACGTCGGTAGGAGTGGTCGATTACCAATGGAGCTTGGCGAGGGAGATTGAAGGTGAGTGTGAATTCCCCCATTCCTCATAATGAATATAGATTCTCCCTATAATGCCTTTTCAGGTCGACCGACTCCAGCAGAGTTTAGAGCATGTATTGCACCCAAGTGTTTATTCCTGAAGATCCCAACCGAGTCCAAAGTCGGAATGGTCTATGGAGACTAATGCACAGGAAGATCTTGTTATCTAGCAGAACGGAAAGTAACCCGTGATGGAGTTGGTGAAGAGCCCTGATGGAGGCATCTTCATAGAAAATAAATGAAGCATCCCTGATGGAGTCGCTTGATTATCAGTCCGAGGACATTGATCCCAGAGAAGACAAGGAACCAGAATGTAGAAGGGCGACACCCAATAAGACAACGGTGGATATTTCAATTGATATCGATGGCTTGACTAAGGTATTAAAAATTGGAACCAATCTCGATCCCCTACGGATGAGGGAATTGCAGACTTCTTTCAAGCCAATCTACACGTATTTGCATAGACCCATGCTGACATTTGTGGGATATCTCCCTTAATCATGAGCCACTCATTGAACATCAACACGAACTACGTCCCAGTCAAGCAAAAAATACGTATGCTTAGCCCGAAGAGGTCGGCAGCCCTGAATTAAGAAGTTGAAAAGCTGAAGGGAACGAATTTATTCGAGATGCGACGTATCCTGACGGGATATAAAACCCAATCCTTGTAAAGAAAACTAGTGGGAAATGATGAACATGCATCGATTTCTCAGATCTAAGCAAGGTTTTCCCAAAAGACAGCTTTTCGCTCTGAAGGATTGATCAGTTGGTAGATTCAACGATCGGGCATGAACTTCTTTCGTTCATGGATGCGTATTTGGGATACAACCAAATTCCAATGCACATACCAGAGTAGGAACATACCAGAGTAGGAACATACCAGCTTTATCATGGATCTTGGTTTATACTGTTACGTAACAGTACCTTTCAGAATGAAGAATGCCAGAGCAACATACCAACATCTAGTGAATCTTATGTTTCATGTCCAAATTTGATGTCTATGGAAGTGTATGTAGATGACGTGCTTGTGAAGTCCAAGCGGTCGGCTGATCATGTTTCAGATTTGGTAGAAATGTTCAATATCCTCTGACACTACAGAATGAAGCTCATTCCTTTGAAATTTTCTTTATGCATTACGTCAGGGAAATTTTTAGGTTTCATCGTCAGTTCTCGCAGGATTGAAATAAACCCGTACCAGATTGAAGCAATTAGAAATATTCGAGAACCGTGAAGAATCAAAGATGTACAAAGCTTGGCGGGAAAGCTCGCGGCTTTGAGCAGATTTATTTCCAGGGCTACTGATAAATGTATTCCCTTGTTTGATTTAATAAAGCGAGTTATGTTGAGGCATTTCAGAATTTGCTAAGTCATTTGGAGAAACCCCCGATGTTATCCAAGCCAATCGACCATGAAGATTTGTTTGTATACTTAGCAGTGTCGTCGCATGTAATTAGTTCAGCTCTCATCCGCGAGGAGTATAAGATCCAAAGACAGGTGTATTATATGAGTAAGAAGCTGGTAGTAGCGAAATGCAATTACCCGAAAATCGAAGAGCTTGCTTATAGCCTATCAATCACTTCGAGGAAATTCCACCACTACTTCCAGGCTCATCCAATCATGATATAAAAAGACCAGTTGTTACGACGGACCCTCAACGACTTGATACGTTTGGGATATTTCTTAAGTGGAACATTAAACTAAGTCAGTTCAACCTCACTTTCCTTTGGAGGATATCCATCTGGGGGCAAGCATTGGCAGACTTCATAGCCGAGTTCACAATTCCCGAGGAAGATGCGTTGGATGATGAAGCTGGTTATAAAAGAGCCCAAATGAAATCAGGCATTTGGAAATTATTTACAGATAGTGCTCGCAATGATCGACGTTTTGGTGCTAGAATAATTTTGGTAACTTGTGAAGGACGATCGATTTATTATGCTTTGAGACATAATTTTCCTGCTACTAACAATGAATCCAAGTACGAGGCCCTGATGTCGGGTTAAGACTCGCAAAGGAATTTGAAGTAGTTGTGTTGGATATTTTCTATGATTCTCAAATCGTTATATTTCAGGTTCGGAAGGAGTTTCAAACGAAGGGACCATGCTTGCATCCTACCTGGAACGGATCGAGGAACTATTAGACAACATGGAAGATTACATTAGTTCCCATATTCCACGAGCATAAAACCAGAAATCTGACAAACTAGCCAAGCCAGCAAGCTCCGTCATCCCGGAAGAGACGGAGATGGTTCTGATTGGAACACAAGACGCTCCGAGCATTGATCAGATGGAAGTTGATCAAGAGAGGGAAGATGAAACTGAGAGAGAGAGAGACATGGATGACCCTAAAAAGAACTTCTTGTAGCATAAAACCCTTCCAAAAAGGAAAAATGAAAGGTGCGCCATTGTGCGTAAAGCATCAAGATACATTATGCAGCGCGACATGCTTTACAGAAAGGGTTTCTCAGTTGCATACTTTGGTGTTTATTCTATGATGACGTCAAGTGTGTGTTATAGGAAGTGCATGAAGGCGATTATGGTGACCAAACTTGAGGGCAGACTTTGGCAAAAAAGATACTACGGTACGACTATTTTTGGCCTACCATAAACCGGGACGTGGCTAATTCCTCGCGACGCTGTGATAAGTTCCATAAGTTTGCTAAGATTCCTAGAGCTCTACCTATCCAACTCACCTCGATGGTGAGTCCATGTCTGTTTGTCGTATGTGGAATAGACATCATTGGGATCCTTCCAATTTCCAAAGGAGGAGAAGCGAAGTATGCAATCGTGACTGTGGACTACTTTACAAAGTGGGCAAAAGCTAAGCAGCTAACCACAATCATGACGAAGCGGGTGATAAACTTCATTGTCGGTTTTAACATATGTCGATTCAGAGTTCCCATAACTATCGTAAGTGACAACGAAACCCAATTTGATAGCACGAAGTTCAACGACATCATATCGAGAAGAGGTGCACAATTATCATACACCCGCAATTAAATGGACAAGTAGAAGCCATAAATAAGTCATCAAAGTCCATTTTGAAAAAGCGATTGGAGCAGGCGAAGGCTAAGCGAGTTGATGAATTACCATTAGCCCTATGGGCATGTCGAATAACCTACAAGTCAATGACTGTCCATACTCCTTTCTCACTCTTATATGGCTCGGAAGCAGTCATCCGGGTAGAGCTTGAAGTCCACTTTAAAAGAATGACATATATGAACCTTTGACTAACAAGGCTCTTCTCCTTGAGTCATTGGATGTGAGCGATGAGAAGAGAGACCAGGAGAATTTTCTTGCTTCTAAGCATAGAGATTAGGTTGTTCGATATTACAACCAGAAGGTCCGACCCAGAACCTTTGAGACTGGCATCTAGTACTAAAGCGTGTCTTCCCGACTCCAGTTTTCATGGGACCGAAGTAGGAAGGACTATACGTTACTCATCAGAGGCTTGATAATGGAGCTTTCAAGATAATGACCATTGACGGTGATCATTTCCTAAGAGCATGGAATGTACGACACTATTAAATTTAAGCTTTTATCCTGTCTTAGATTATGTAATGAGGCATAGCTTGCCCAAAGCCATTATTTATAAATAAAAGTTGTTTCCCTGCTTTGTGACTATTTCTATTAATTTTCCAAAGTATTATAATCTGATTGGTTTGTGTTGGATACGTACGAAAGGGGTAATAATCTCTTTAACGACATTCATTCGCTCACATCTCAGCAAGCTAAATCAATTCTGTAATCGATCAAACTTGAGTTGACCAAATTCGAGCTTGACATCAACGCTTGATACAACACTCCTCACTTTGTAAACCAAAGTAAGGAGACGATGCTAAAAGCAACGTTTTCCCTCGATGAGGGGAAAAAGGACATGACTAAAAGAAGTGAAGCTCGACCACTTGACTCTACTCCTCAAAATTTGGAATAGAAGAATTGATTTGATAAGAGTTCGATATCGACACTCAAATCGCCAAAATCCCGCTTTAGAGACTTGAAGTGTAGACCGGATGCTGAAGTGAAAAACATGACCATTCGCCTCACCAACTCTAACTCTCAAGACTTGAGAATGAGTATAAAACCAGGGTAGGCGTGAATTGGTGCACCACGACTTGAGACTGCCTTAACCCCTAACTTTAACCGGAACTTACGAAGGTAGAGTATAAAAGCACTTAAACCAAATATCCAAGGAAATTATTTCTAGCATTACAAAAGGCTTAGGGGCATAAGTTCAATCTGAGCCAGACATCTCTACAGATGCTGGGGCCATTGGAAAATTCCTGTAAATTAGCCTCGAATTTGCCGATGACTTGGCTTATAATTTGAGATTAATTAGAGGCATATGCACTATACCTCCAAGTTACGTGATTACATGCATAAAAATTAAATTGCAAGTACATTGAATGGAAAGCGATAAACAAGCTTGCAAATATGTGATGTTGTAGAAACTTTGCTTTATTTTTAGAATGTAGGTTTATTCAAGACAACAAAACAAAAACGTGAGGGACGCACTCGCAATAACCACAATAGGCCAGTGGAAAGTAAAAAGTCAAATCAAGGATTCAGTCAGGCTTGGGAAGAGTTTTCGTTTTCTTGAGTTCTTTAATCTTCTTCTACTCCTCCTTCTCGTTCTCCATGAGACTGCGTTTCTTCCTCTTAGTTATCCCAAACGACAGATCTTCCGGATCGACAATGGACTGGGAAGTCATATCCATTGATATTGATCTAGAAGGCTCGGTAGAAATCTTTATGCTAAGAAGAGGAATCATTTGGATAGGTTCAACGGAGATATGTGATTCTGAGGCTTCAACTTTGACTTTCATGAGCTTTCCCCCAGTCCTTGCTTTCGTTTCCACAAGAGTTGGCTCCTCAGTTTTATCGGACTCTCCAACATACACAACATTATCATCCCCTTCACCCGTATCACCTTCCTTTGTAGCGTCATTGCCAGTAGGTGGTGCAGACTTGTCAGTAGCATTAACCTTTGGATCCGCAGCAATGTTAGCGGGTTTTGTATCTAGAGTAGAGAAATTAATAATTATTAGTTGTGGAGAAATAACATGACCCATAATTGGAAGCCTCATGGAACAATTGCATGCCCAAATAGCTTTAGCAAACTGTGGAGAAAATGTAGAGATACCTTCGGTTGATAGATCTCCAACAGTAGCAGGAGTAGTAGCTTTAGTGATAGGAGAAAGGAGTGTATGCGCGGTAAGTATCGGACGTTCAGGGTCATATCCCTCTGTCTCCCCAGCCTTAGGCACTGCAGTGGAAGAGCTAGAGCCACCCTCGATGGCATCTTTATCCTTGGCCTAACGCTTTGCAGCTTACATAGCCTCTTTGAGCAATCTCATGCCTTCTGCTAGCCGCTCAGGCTCGTCGCGCCTTAGGAATGTCCTCATCCACTCCTCTTCATCCACGGTTTCAATTTTCAACCTGAGCTTCTCTTCATCGATAGCTCATCCCATGCATCAACTAGTGTCATAGGGTGCACCCAGGATATGTCATGGGTTCGAAGAACATGTGCGAAGAAAGACATTAGAAGATGTCTAAAACCATCCAGCTCTTCTTGGGCCTCGATAAGCTGTGCCTTAGACTTAGAAGCAGGCTCAAAGGCGGTGTTGGTATTCTCCTCAACTGTTCTTTCCCTCTCCTTAGTTTCATTCAACTTGGCTTTTAAATTGGCGACCTCCTTATTATGTTCAGTCTTTCCATGCTCAAGTGTAAAAACCCGTAACTTCCCCGTAAAGGAAAGCGGCGGATAGTTCGAGAACACGCCACAACAGAACGCATACAGAAGAACATTTCATTGTATATTACAACAATGCATCAGATTACAAGAATATACAGAGTAAAAATGAATATTACACCGAAATATCAGAGATTTAAATTACATTTAAATGCATAGCAGCGGAAAATAATACAATACACAACTAGAAGGAGATATACGGATACAAAGCTATCCGGATATCGTTCCAGCTGTAAACCAGGTTCCTGTGAATATAAATCTGCAAAACCAAAACTACTAGCTGCCCGTGTCAAAATAGGGGCACCCAGAGTTTAGGTTAAAACAATAAACTCCAGGTCAGTCATGTGACTGGTGTGAGAACTAAAACAGGTATTAATCTTTACTTTAAATCATTAGGTGAATCAAGGGACCACGCCGTATAACACGGAACGGGTTTCCTCCCAAGAAGACCAGTGCATAAAACAAACAGCGCAATGCTAAATAAAGAAAAATGCAGCTGTTATAAGACCCAGGTCCCATCACACAATGCAACGCAGCCGAGGATAGGGTTTTCCCTTATAACAGCCAAAGAATGCTTGATACGGTTAAAACGAATCGTTTGATACTATTATAAGTGCATAGTGTATAAAACAACTTCAAATCATAAGTATCAATCATAGGCGGCATGAGCGCCACATCCCACTATGTCGCCATACTAGGCTCTACAAATAAAACCGCAAATGTCACGTATTTGGAAATTGGATTTCCGTCTATGAACCGAGGCAAAAGATAGTCCTCAACCGATTCGTGACTCTCTAGCCCGAGCCACCGGAACAGCCGCAACTGCCCCTTGGATCGTCAGGGCCGGTCCACCGATGTGGATTATAGTGCCTGAACAATACGTTTCCCCGCCCTTTGGGGGCGTAAACGAGCCAACTAAATGACTCCATCGGTTCGAGAACGACCGATCAATCCGAGGCGCCTCGCAACAGCAACAACCACATAAGTCAAACTCGTCAGGGCGTGTAAAACCACTGACGCCACTTCTAACTAGAAAGAAACGCATGCTCTCCCTGATGTCCTCTCCCGTTTCTGGTTCACAACCGGGGTGTGAGGCTCGCGAATTCACGTTACACAAAGCTGTGCCACACAGGCTGTGCTTTGATCATCACCACAAGACTTTGCTTTTCAACAGAAGCCTCGATCAATTGCCACTTAGGCATGCCACACAGGCAATTCACTCTATGTGTTTGATATCCATCAGTATATAACCCCTGAGCTCGTATGTCTCAGAGAAGGGCGTTAAGCAAGAGAATAAATTCTCCGCCGCCAAACAGATATATATTTAATAGAAATCAATCACACAGACTAAAATCCAATGTCAGACACACAGTCCATTTACAAGTTCGTTCTGGGTCTGAACGAAACCGGAGGCACCTAGTACCCCGCAGATCCATCGATCTCCAAGTACGTCTGGACGATCACCAATTGTTTCCATCTTCTTGGGTGTACAGCCCATTCAAGATCATCAGTAAGCACCCAAACGACGTGAAGACCTCCGGTCTTCGACCACCGTCTTCATCTTCGACACCACGTCGAATCAGTTATTCAAAATGGGATAAACCCGGTCTTTCTGAATAACTCGCGTATATATTATAAAAGTGTTACACAAACACAACATACGCCTCATTCCAATTAAGAATATTCTTTTATTCAAAATTTCCTATACTCTGGGAAAAGTTCCCATTAATTTTATCCAAGATAAATTCTTTAAATTTATTCTTTAATCTCCTTTGAATATCAATTCAAACTAGTCGGGATTAGCGAACCACAACGAAGAAATCATTTATTTTATTTCCCAATCCCAACCTATTCATCCCATGAAGTAAAACTGGTTATACTTCATATCTAACACCACGGTGTTATCGGTAAATTCAATTACCATTTCACGTTCAAATCTAATTAAAGATTTAACTATCGCCTGGAGCAAAACTGGTGATACTCCATTTTCGATCATTTCAATCTAATTAAAGATTCATTAAAACTCCACTTAGTTTTAATCTTTAACTGGGTTAAAGAATCAGTGTCATTTAAAACACGGTTCACGATAAACCCAAAATCACATTCCATTAATTATCGGGTTAAAGAACAAGTGTTATTTAAAACACTGTTCACGATAAACCCAAAAATCAATACCAATTCAATTCCAATTAAATATCGTTTAATTGGTACACTTCATTAAATCTAAATAAAAAGATTTAATTTTTTTCTCAACTGGGTTCAAGAACAGTGTTAGTGAAGACACCATTCACGACAAACCCAAATCACATTTGATATTCAATACAAGGCTCTAAATAGAAAATATATCGGCTTATATTCAATATCAAATTCTATGACTAACAAATGTCGTATTGGAAATAACGATATAAATATATATCTTTCAAAATTCCATAACAACATCTGTATAATCACGAATTCCAACATCGAAATATTCCGAAGACAATTTCGATTCAAATCCACTCCAATGCAATCATTGGAAATTTTGGTTATTTTTAAAACCCTTTTCAAATTCAATTTATTTACTTAAAAATAAATAGAATTATCATTCTAGTTCAAAACTAGCTCATTTCGATAAAAATCTATTTTTATCTTTTCAAACATGCAGTTTTTCATCCCAAATCTTCACAAATCATTTCTTATGATTTTACACAAATTATTACTATTTTTAGTAATTTTATCAAGGCCCGTACAGTCGATTTCCATCAATGGCCATCGAACTGCACTTACAGCGACCTTTTTCAAATTTGATTTGGACATAATTCCAAATCCAACCGTTAGATTTCAAATTTCTAATATTCATAAGAAAGCTCTTTTCGATACGAACCCAACGGTTCCGGTTTTAGGAGAATCCGACGGTCGGATCTCCCGCAATGTCCGTTTGAAATAAATGGTCGAAATTCACGAACTGCCGCGGCGCGGCGCGTTCTATTTAGGCCATTATATTATATATACTATATATATATAATATATTTCGTCGATTTCTATTTAAAACGAATTATATAAATAGTTTTAAATTCGTCTCAAAAGCAATTTCAACTTCCGTTTCAATTCAAATCAAAATTGAATTCTTCTTTATAAATTCGTTTTAAAATTCACTTCTATTCAATTCAAATTTCAATTCAAATTTCAATTCAATTCGAATTCGTTTTCACTCCATTTCATTTCGAAATCGTTTTCAATTCAATTCATTTCGAAATCGTTTTCAATTCAATTCATTTCGAAATCGTTTTCAATTCAATTCATTTCGAAATCGTTTTCAATTTAATTCATTTCGAAATCGTTTTCAATTCAATTCATTTCGAAATCGTTTTCAATTCAATTCATTTCGAAATCGTTTTCAATTCAATTCATTTCGAAATCGTTGATTTCGATATCACTTTTCAATATTCATTTTAAAATGAATATAATCGATATAAATATCGATCACGTCAAAATGGCGTCAATCTAATCAACACGGCTTCATAAATTTCTATTTTCAAATATTCTATTTCAAATATTTCTTTTTCAAAATAGTTGTTATTATCAAAATATTTCGTTCAACACATGACCAATCTCAATGGATGAGTACTGTCAACACATGAACTTTTATTTTATAATATTCTTTATTTTTCAAATTGGAATGAGGCCCAATCAATTACCATATAAAGTTAATTATATGGATTTTCATGCATTACACACATATAATAGCATTGAAAAATAATCAACCATCAACCAAAGTGCACTACACTGTATAAGCATCAAATATAGATATCTAACGCTTATAACAGCCTGTCAATCAATCGATCGACATATTTAATCAATCAGGATGAGTGAACTTCAAATTTCATCCCAACACCCGTGTGGGGTTTCACACAATCAAACGCACATTTTATTTGTGTAGTTGGGCGATGTGTAAAATTTATCGACCCAATCAATGTCCTTCAAATAGGTGTACATAAACAAACCGTCTGGTTTGTAAATGAATATTTATTTATTCACATTCACGTTAAAAATTATATTTTTAACGACAAAACATTTTATTCCAACCTATGAATTTCTATTAAGTTCATTCTTTAAATAAAATGATATTTTTATTTTTCTAACATATTTTAGAAAATTTCGGCGGCATAACGGCACGATACTAGAAACGGGACAAGGCCTAGCCTTATCCCCGGTCTAGTGAAGGCCCACGCCATTCACACATCAATCATATCAATTTCACTTCACCAAACAATTCAAATCAACCCAAACAATCTAACTAACAACACAGCCAAACAAACAAGTCCATGGTCTGTGGACGATTGTGTCGGGTGCTACTAAGCACCGTCTGCATCCTAGTATATATATATATATATATAACTAGAAAAATAAATTGAAAGGTGAGAAATTCTCACCGATAGCTATCCTAGCTCCACGGCACTTCATTGATAGAAATCTTCATCGCTATCGCATCTTCGTTGCTGTAGCCACTACATATGTAAAAATCGAATTTTTTTTACTTTGTTATTCAATATATAAAAATCGAATTTTTAATTCGAAGTTCAATATATAAAAATCACATTTTTATTCTGAAGTTCAATATATAAAAATCACATTTTTATTCTGAAGTTCAATATATAAAAATCACATTTTTATTCTGAAGTTCAATATATAAAAATCACATTTTTATAAATATAGATTCCGCCTTTTCCATTTTCAAGATCAAATCTTTTCTTTTACTTTTTAAAGTTTAACTCCTTTACTTTTCAAGTTTAAATCTTTTCTATTTTAAAATCTAAATCTTTTTCCTTCTAAAATCTAAAAATAAAAATCAGTTTTTACTTCTTTTTCAAAATCAGTTTTTACCCCTAATTAAAATTCAGTTTTTATACCTAATTAAAATCAGTTTTTAATACTTAATTAAAATCAGTTTTTAATACTGTTAAAATCAGTTTTTAATACTGTTAAAATCAGTTTTTAATACTTATTTAAAATCAGTTTTTAATACTGTTAATATAAAATAAAAATAAAATAAATAAAATAAATAAAAAAAAAAAAACTTACAGAGGAGGGGGGGTTTCCGGCATCTCGAGGGGATTTGGCGAGGGCGGAGCAGCCGAGGGGCTCGCCGGAGCTGGCATCGACCGAAGGGGGGGTTTGCTTCGTCGGAGATCGGCGTGGCGTGGAGGGAGAAGAAGAAGAAGTCGCGACAGCAGCTGGGGGGGGGGGTCGCGAGAAGGGGGGGGGTGTTTTCCTGGCGGCGGCGGCTCATCGACGGGGGGGCTTAGCGCCGCCGCGCTGCGGCTTTCTCCATTTTTTTTTTTATCTTTGTTGAAAACTGAAATCGGGGGAGGGCCAGGAAGAAAAAGGAGAGGAGGGGAGAGAAAATAGATATTTTATTTTTATTATATTTAATTAATTTATTTTCAAAAAGCAACCTTTTTTCATACGACCTCGAAACGAGGTCCACCGCCTGTCGTCCATAGCGTATTACCCCCATTCCGAGCACAATGGGATATGTATCGTAAGCTGATTCGACTGTTTCGATCAGTTTCCTTTGAATTTACATTTAAATCACTATATTGAATTTTAAACGTACCTTTCAAATTAACGGGGTCACATACTAACTAGAAAATTTCCTGAAAAATATTTTCTAGCTTCGTATTGACGATACGGTACTAACAAAACTAGTTTCGTCGAATTCTGAGACCGTTAGAAAAATGGCCAATTTCCAGTCGATTAAAATCAACTGAAACTGGTCAAACGCGTTTTCCTTTGCCACGCTCACATATTGATTCGAAAAATTATGAAATTTGAAACCTAGTAATAACTTCACATCCCGGACCCAACAAAACTGGTTTCGTCGAAATCCGAGGTCGTTTGCAAAATTGCTATTTTTAAGGGCCTTATATATATAAAAATATATATAAATTCCACAGCGACTATTTCTAATTTTAAACTGGACATATCTTATCATTTCTAAGATGAAATCTCAGTTTGTTAACTTCGTTACAAAGATATAGTTATACAGATTCAAATATTTCTTGTTTCGTTCAATTCTGACTTATATTGAATTCCGTATATTCATTTGAAATTAGAAATCGAATTTTCGAACTACCGCGCCATTTTCAATTCCTTTTATAATTATATATAATTATTATATATTCTAACGACGACGTATATAATATATACGTTCTAATTATATTCAAAATAAATTTTCGTCGATATTATTTAAAATAATTCATTTTAAATAATCAAAATTCGCTAAAATAGCCAAAATAAAAATTTCAAACTGGCCCGCATTTTACGGGTTGTTACAATCTCCCCCACTTAAAACTTTTCGTCCCCGAAAAGGAACAAAGTCGAAAGTGGTTTGATTAATCAACTCTACGTTCGATCTGGCTTTCATTCTCCAACTTTTTAGTTTCTGAGAATTTTCAAAATTTCAAAAATTTGGCTAACACCCTAAATTTTTGAAAAATTTCGCCATAACCTCCCCTGCACCGGGAGCATCGGGGTATTTCAAATAGCTTCCCCGGTCCTTCAGATCTCAAAAAGAAAAAGAAAAAGCCAAGCGGCTAGCCAATAGGCTCATAAAATCATCATCACCCAAACAAAACAGTAAATTATGTAGTAAACATGTACCTATTTGTCGGGCAAACAAATTTTATTCTCTGGCTCTAGCCTCCTTGCTATGACCTGTTCAATGTAAGTATATGTATATGCAAGCAAATGCGACCAATTTTCAATACAATTCATTATTTGATGCTATTAGGCATAATGGTTCAAAATTATCAAACAATTAAACAAACAACACAAACATCAATCAATTAGTGAGTTAGAGTTTCAAATTCATAATTTTGATACGTATACAAAATCAAATTTTTGATGCCAAATCACAACAATAGGCCCTATCTAATTTTGGTTCTCACACCAGTCAATAGGAAATATATAGATATCACACCTTCGAAACACGAATACCAATTCTGATGATGTTCGAACTATCATCAGAATCATCTTCGGGCGACTAGAGTGTGATTCTATATCTATCCAGTATATTAAAATTTCAAATACACGTGGATCAGACGTATACGCAAAATATTTATATACTGGACTGTCCATATCAATATAAATAAATAATCAAATACGAATAATTGATTTAAATTTTCAAAACAAAAATTGTTTTCATTTTCAAAAATATACTCTTCACACTCGTTCTAGGATACTACTGATCCCACTCTAACGAGTCATTCTAATTGGATATTACTAATCCAATATCTGATGAATTCTTTCGTATGGTTCTAATGTGCCTTGTTCTCTGAGCTTGGTAAACCAAAGCTCTGATACCAAATGTAAAAACCCGTAACTTCCCCGTAAAGGAAAGCGGCGGATAGTTCGAGAACACGCCACAACAGAACGCATACAGAAGAACATTTCATTGTATATTACAACAATGCATCAGATTACAAGAATATACAGAGTAAAAATGAACATTACACCGAAATATCAGAGATTTAAATTACATTTAAATGCATAGCAGCGGAAAATAATACAATACACAACTAGAAGGAGATATACGGATACAAAGCTTTCCGGATATCGTTCCAGCTGTAAACCAGGTTCCTGTGAATATAAATCTGCAAAACCAAAACTACTAGCTGCCCGTGTCAAAATAGGGGCACCCAGAGTTTAGGTTAAAACAATAAACTCCAGGTCAGTCATGTGACTGGTGTGAGAACTAAAACAGGTATTAATCTTTACTTTAAATCATTAGGTGAATCAAGGGACCAGCCGTATAACACGGAACGGGTTTCCTCCCAAGAATACCAGTGCATAAAACAAACAGCGCAATGCTAAATAAAGAAAAATGCAGCTGTTATAAGACCCAGGTCCCATCACACAATGCAACGCAGCCGAGGATAGGGTTTTCCCTTATAACAGCCAAAGAATGCTTGATACGGTTAAAACGAATCGTTTGATACTATTATAAGTGCATAGTGTATAAAACAACTTCAAATCATAAGTATCAATCATAGGCGGCATGAGCGCCCCATCCCACTATGTCGCCATACTAGACTCTACAAATAAAACCGCAAATGTCACGTATTTGGAAATTGGATTTCCGTCTATGAACCGAGGCAAAAGATAGTCCTCAACCGATTCGTGACTCTCTAGCCCGAGCCACCGGAACAGCCGCAACTGCCCCTTGGATCGTCAGGGCCGGTCCACCGATGTGGATTATAGTGCCTGAACAATACGTTTCCCCCCCCCCTTTGGGGCGTAAACGAGCCAACTAAATGACTCCATCGGTTCGAGAACGACCGATCAATCCGAGGCGCCTCGCAACAGCAACAACCACATAAGTCAAACTCGTCAGGGCGTGTAAAACCACTGACGCCACTTCTAACTAGAAAGAAACGCATGCTCTCCCTGATGTCCTCTCCCGTTTCTGGTTCACAACCGGGGTGTGAGGCTCGCGAATTCACGTTACACAAAGCTGTGCCACACAGGCTGTGCTTTGATCATCACCACAAGACTTTGCTTTTCAACAGAAGCCTCGATCAATTGCCACTTAGGCATGCCACACAGGCAATTCACTCTATGTGTTTGATATCCATCAGTATATAACCCCTGAGCTCGTATGTCTCAGAGAAGGGCGTTAAGCAAGAGAATAAATTCTCCGCCGCCAAACAGATATATATTTAATAGAAATCAATCAAACAGACTAAAATCCAATGTCAGACACACAGTCCATTTACAAGTTCGTTCTGGGTCTGAACGAAACCGGAGGCACCTAGTACCCCGCATATCCATCGATCTCCAAGTACGTCTGGACGATCACCAACTGTTTCCATCTTCTTGGGTGTACAGCCCAATCAAGATCATCAGTAAGCACCCAAACGACGTGAAGACCTCCGGTCTTCGACCACCGTCTTCATCTTCGACACCACGTCGAATCAGTTATTCAAAATGGGATAAACCCGGTCTTTCTGAATAACTCGCGTATATATTATAAAAGTGTTACACAAACACAACATACGCCTCATTCCAATTCAGAATATTCTTTTATTCAAAATTTCCTATACTCTGGGAAAAGTTCCCATTAATTTTATCCAAGATAAATTCTTTAAATTTATTCTTTAATCTCCTTTGAATATCAATTCAAACTAGTCGGGATTAGCGAACCACAACGAAGAAATCATTTATTTTATTTCCCAATCCCAACCTATTCATCCCATGAAGTAAAACTGGTTATACTTCATATCTAACACCACGGTGTTATCGGTAAATTCAATTACCATTTCACGTTCAAATCTAATTAAAGATTTAACTATCGCCTGGAGCAAAACTGGTGATACTCCATTTTCGATCATTTCAATCTAATTAAAGATTCATTAAAACTCCACTTAGTTTTAATCTTTAACTGGGTTAAAGAATCAGTGTCATTTAAAACACGGTTCACGATAAACCCAAAATCACATTCCATTAATTATCGGGTTAAAGAACAAGTGTTATTTAAAACACTGTTCACGATAAACCCAAAAATCAATACCAATTCAATTCCAATTAAATATCGTTTAATTGGTACACTTCATTAAATCTAAATAAAAAGATTTAATTTTTTTCTCAACTGGGTTCAAGAACAGTGTTAGTGAAGACACCATTCACGACAAACCCAAATCACATTTGATATTCAATACAAGGCTCTGAATAGAAAATATATCGGCTTATATTCAATATCAAATTCTACGACTAACAAATGTCGTATTGGAAATAACGATATAAATATATATCTTTCAAATTTCCATAACAACATCTGTATAATCACGAATTCCAACATCGAAATATTCCGAAGACAATTTCGATTCAAATCCACTCCAATGCAATCATTGGAAATTTTGGTTATTTTTAAAACCCTTTTCAAATTCAATTTATTTACTTAAAAATAAATAGAATTATCATTCTAGTTCAAAACTAGCTCATTTCGATAAAAATCTATTTTTATCTTTTCAAACATGCAGTTTTTCATCCCAAATCTTCACAAATCATTTCTTATGATTTTACACAAATTATTACTATTTTTAGTAATTTTATCAAGGCCCGTACAGTCGATTTCCATCAATGGCCATCGAACTGCACTTACAGCGACCTTTTTCAAATTTGATTTGGACATAATTCCAAATCCAACCGTTAGATTTCAAATTTCTAATATTCATTAGAAAGCTCTTTTCGATACGAACCCAACGGTTCCGGTTTTAGGAGAATCCGACGGTCGGATCTCCCGCAATGTCCGTTTGAAATAAATGGTCGAAATTCACGAACTGCCGCGGCTCGGCGCGTTCTATTCAGGCCATTATATTATATATATAATATATATATAATATATTTCGTCGATTTCTATTTAAAACGAATTATATAAATAGTTTTAAATTCATCTCAAAAGCAATTTCAACTTCCGTTTCAATTCAAATCAAAATTGAATTCTTCTTTATAAATTCGTTTTAAAATTCACTTCTATTCAATTCAAATTTCAATTCAAATTTCAATTCAATTCGAATTCGTTTTCACTCCATTTCATTTCGAAATCGTTTTCAATTCAATTCATTTCGAAATCGTTTTCAATTCAATTCATTTCGAAATCGTTTTCAATTCAATTCATTTCGAAATCGTTTTCAATTCAATTCATTTCGAAATCGTTTTCAATTCAATTCATTTCGAAATCGTTTTCAATTCAATTCATTTCGAAATCGTTGATTTCGATATCACTTTTCAATATTCATTTTAAAATGAATATAATCGATATAAATATCGATCACGTCAAAATGGCGTCAATCTAATCAACACGGCTTCATAAATTTCTATTTTCAAATATTCTATTTCAAATATTTCTTTTTCAAAATAGTTGTTATTATCAAAATATTTCGTTCAACACATGACCAATCTCAATGGATGAGTACTGTCAACACATGAACTTTTATTTTATAATATTCTTTATTTTTCAAATTGGAATGAGGCCCAATCAATTACCATATAAAGTTAATTATATGGATTTTCATGCATTACACACATATAATAGCATTGAAAAATAATCAACCATCAACCAAAGTGCACTACACTGTATAAGCATCAAATATAGATATCTAACGCTTATAACAGCCTGTCAATCAATCGATCGACATATTTAATCAATCAGGATGAGTGAACTTCAAATTTCATCCAACACCCGTGTGGGGTTTCACACAATCAAACGCACATTTTATTTGTGCAGTTGGGCGATGTGTAAAATTTATCGACCCAATCAATGTCCTTCAAATAGGTGTACATAAACAAACCGTCTGGTTTGTAAATGAATATTTATTTATTCACATTCACGTTAAAAATTATATTTTTAACGACAAAACATTTTATTCCAACCTATGAATTTCTATTAAGTTCATTCTTTAAATAAAATGATATTTTTATTTTTCTAACATATTTTAGAAAATTTCGGCGGCATAACGGCACGATACTAGAAACGGGACAAGGCCTAGCCTTATCCCCGGTCTAGTGAAGGCCCACGCCATTCACACATCAATCATATCAATTTCACTTCACCAAACAATTCAAATCAACCCAAACAATCTAACTAACAACACAGCCAAACAAACAAGTCCATGGTCTGTGGACGATTGTGTCGGGTGCTACTAAGCACCGTCTGCATCCTAGTATATATATATATAACTAGAAAAATAAATTGAAAGGTGAGAAATTCTCACCGATAGCTATCCTAGCTCCACGGCACTTCATTGATAGAAATCTTCATCGCTATCGCATCTTCGTTGCTGTAGCCACTACATATGTAAAAATCGAATTTTTTTTACTTTGTTATTCAATATATAAAAATCGAATTTTTAATTCGAAGTTCAATATATAAAAATCACATTTTTATTCTGAAGTTCAATATATAAAAATCACATTTTTATTCTGAAGTTCAATATATAAAAATCACATTTTTATTCTGAAGTTCAATATATAAAAATCACATTTTTATAAATATAGATTCCGCCTTTTCCATTTTAAAGATCAAATCTTTTCTTTTACTTTTTAAAGTTTAACTCCTTTACTTTTCAAGTTTAAATCTTTTCTATTTTAAAATCTAAATCTTTTTCCTTCTAAAATCTAAAAATAAAAATCAGTTTTTACTTCTTTTTCAAAATCAGTTTTTACCCCTAATTAAAATTCAGTTTTTATACCTAATTAAAATCAGTTTTTAATACTTAATTAAAATCAGTTTTTAATACTGTTAAAATCAGTTTTTAATACTGTTAAAATCAGTTTTTAATACTTATTTAAAATCAGTTTTTAATATTGTTAATATAAAATAAAAATAAAATAAATAAAATAAAAAAAAAAAAAAACTTACAGAGGAGGGGGGGTTTCCGGCATCTCGAGGGGATTTGGCGAGGGCGGAGCAGCCGAGGGGCTCGCCGGAGCTGGCATCGACCGAAGGGGGGGTTTGCTTCGTCGGAGATCGGCGTGGCGTGGAGGGAGAAGAAGAAGAAGTCGCGACAGCAGCTGGGGGGGTCGCGAGAAGGGGGGGGGGTGTTTTCCTGGCGGCGGCGGCTCATCGACGGGGGGGCTTAGCGCCGCCGCGCTGCGGCTTTCTCCATTTTTTTTTTTATCTCTGTTGAAAACTGAAATCGGGGGAGGGCCAGGAAGAAAAAGGAGAGGAGGGGAGAGAAAATAGATATTTTATTTTTATTATATTTAATTAATTAATTTTCAAAAAGCAACCTTTTTTCATACGACCTCGAAACGAGGTCCACCGCCTGTCGTCCATAGCGTATTACCCCCATTCCGAGCACAATGGGATATGTATCGTAAGCTGATTCGACTGTTTCGATCAGTTTCCTTTGAATTTACATTTAAATCACTATATTGAATTTTAAACGTACCTTTCAAATTAACGGGGTCACATACTAACTAGAAAAATTCCTGAAAAATATTTTCTAGCTTCGTATTGACGATACGGTCCTAACAAAACTAGTTTCGTTGAATTCTGAGACCGTTAGAAAAATGGCCAATTTCCAGTCGATTAAAATCAACTGAAACTGGTCAAACGCGTTTTCCTTTGCCACGCTCACATATTGATTCGAAAAATTATGAAATTTGAAACCTATCAATAACTTCACATCCCGGACCCAACAAAACTGGTTTCGTCGAAATCCGAGGTCGTTTGCAAAATTGCTATTTTTAAGGGCCTTATATATATAAAAATATATATAAATTCCACAGCGACTATTTCTAATTTTAAACTGGACATATCTTATCATTTCTAAGATGAAATCTCAGTTTGTTAACTTCGTTACAAAGATATAGTTATACAGATTCAAATATTTCTTGTTTCGTTCAATTCTGACTTATATTGAATTCCGTATATTCATTTGAAATTAGAAATCGAATTTTCGAACTACCGCGCCATTTTCAATTCCTTTTATAATTATATATAATTATTATATATTCTAACGACGACGTATATAATATATACGTTCTAATTATATTCAAAATAAATTTTCGTCGATATTATTTAAAATAATTCATTTTAAATAATCAAAATTCGCTAAAATAGCCAAAATAAAAATTTCAAAC
Source organism: Allium sativum (assembly GCA_030737875.1). NCBI lineage: Eukaryota > Viridiplantae > Streptophyta > Magnoliopsida > Asparagales > Amaryllidaceae > Allium > Allium sativum. Next base: position 91,724,916 of record CM060920.1, read on the forward strand.
TGGCCCGCATTTTACGGGTTGTTACATCAAGGCAAGTGCAAGATAGCTTCAAGTCTGTATTTTCAGTTGTAACACTCTGACACTGTTCCTCGAGGGTTGTACGCTCTTTGTTGTTGAAGTCAAGTTCTTTATGGAAGCGCAATTCTTACTCGTCATGCATTTTTTTATAGTTCTCAGCATCATGCTCTACGAGTGTAAGTTTGGCCAGAACATCTTCATATTCTTTCTCTATGTCTTTGACACACAACATATAGCATCCCCAGAGATGTCGTTGATTGTCCAAGTCCAATTGGAGGTGCTATATAATTTCGGATAGCTTATGGATGTACTTACAAGTTTCCTTGTATTATTGATCAACGAAGTCTATCTAAGCCTTAACACTGTCGGACCAGTTCACAGGGAATGGTTGAAGATTCAATATGAAATGCATATTCCCAAATTGATATTTAGGGAATAGCTCCTTCAAAACTTTTATTCTCTCAGCGATTGAGGTGTCAAGAACCTTAGGTTCTGATGTGGAGATGTCAACGGATTTGCTTTTGGTTGGAACAATAGATGCACTTCCCTTATCCTTACCTTTGTCCTTGGATTTTCCCTAGGTTAAGAATTTTCTTAGGAGGCTTTTCCTGAGGGTATGACTCTTTTGGAGGAACCGGGATTTGGGAACCTGCTTATCCCCTTCGTGGTGGCTTTGGTAACTTTTGTGATTATCAGAATTTGTGTGAACCGGAGAGCGGGAGCATGAGGATTGGTGATACTTTGATTGATAATGCCTTCTGTCATCTTTCTTGCGGTCCTACCTATAATCATGTTCAAGGCCAAAATAATACTTTGTCGGAGGATTTTAGGGTCATAGCTTCGGTAAGACATCATCCCTGCAAATTAACATGAATCGGTATTAAAATCAAAAAAATAGTACAGTGCGAAAGTGCTGTGACGTTCAGTGTTCATGTCGTGTGTGTCCTAAGTGATTCCCCTTAACGGACCAAAGCCAGGAGTTTGGTTGTTTGGCGTCATCTCCCGTTCCTGATAGGTGTGACTTCTTCGTTCTAGGTAGGAAACAAAGAACATGAGGCGATGTCTTGAGAAGAATATATTTGATCTGGAAGAGGAAGATCAACTTAGCCTCTAAATGTAGACATTGATTCCTCTTGGCGGGGATCCTGAGATGGTGACTTGGCAGGAAGTGGGTCTTGGTAGAAGGATGCTTCTCGGAAGTAGATGTATCTTTTAGAGAAATACCCCTAGAATCCTCCTTGGGTGTCTTTTCCAAAGGCTCCTCAGTGTATACATTTAGTGGTGAGGGAATCTTGGGTATTTCACTAGGCTCTCTCTCTCAAGAGTTTTCTTTTTCTCTACTAGTTGGAGTTCACGACTAGAACTCGTAGGATCTTAGCTTTTAGAGGCCTCCCCAACCTCAAATAACACTACTGCTTCCCTTGATTGGGAGCACACTTCCAGTCCCCGCTGACGTTAGAGGAATCTGAGCCGAGGGCACATATACAGGACCATGACCTCAGCCAAGTCCTATGCTTCGCTTTAGAGTAAGAAAATGATATTGATGAAGATACTGGTCCACTAAGCAGCTTTTGATTCTTAATAAAGCTTGTTGAGCATTTAATAAAGTGTTTAGGCAATCTCGATACACTTGACCTTGCGGTTTCTTCGCAATTGGAACTAAAAAATAAGAAAGAAAGGTCTGAAAATTCGTAAGAAAAGTTAAAGCAAGGAAGCTAAGGTTTGAAGCTCACTAGATTGAATCCATCTCCTGGCACATCTAGCTTAATGTCGTATGTAGATACAATTGGGCCTTATATTTCCCACATTGCTAAACCTATCGACGATAATTTTTCTTTCAGGTACAAATTCAAAATAGAGATAAGAAGGAGTCTCGACTTTTTGGTGCTTGAAGTGATGGAAAAAGATTATATCCTCATAGGTGTGCTCCACACCTATAACCTCCATGTATGCAATGTACAAGGAATACAAGTACGAGTATGCTATCGGGCGAAGCTGCATAGGAGCTACTCTCAATCATTTGAGAAATTCAACGACAAAAGGGTGAAACGGAGAAATGGCCCCGACTGAACACATATGCTGGCTATTTCCATGTATCCCTCTGGAGGATTGTAAGGTCTGTCTAAGACACTATCAGCAACCTGAACCTCATCCCAAGATATCCCACTCTAGTGTTAGTTTTGCCTTAACGAACCATTCCGCAACCCCTAATAATTGGTATTATCGGAGCAAGGTCTTTCAAAAGGTTCATAATCTGATTTTTGAAAACAGTGATAATGGCCACCAACACTGGAAGCAATAATAGTTTTTTTGTAGAGGGTCTGTCCACTGTTAGACCACCACTCTTTAATGGTAGTAATTATTCATATTGGGCATGTAGAATGAAAATATATTTACAATCAGTAGGATTAGACACACGGAATACTACACAAAATGAATTTGTTGAACCAATAACTGCTTTTGCACAATGGAAAAATGAACAAAAAGATGTTGCACAAAGAAATTCTAAAGCCATGAATATGTTATTCTGTTCACTAGATAGGAATGAGTTTAATAGAGTGTCAGTATGTAAAACTTCTTATGAAATTTGGAGAACTTTACAAGTTACTCATGAAGGAACTAGCAAAGTTAAACAAACTAAAATAGCAATGTTAGTTAATCAGTTCGAGTTATTCAAAATGAATGAGAATGAGTCTATTGCCGATTTGTATTGCAAATTTCAAGAGATAGTGCATACGTTAACAGCACTTGGAAAATCTTATTCTGAAGAAGATCAGGTCAAAAAAATATTGAGTGCATTGACTCCAGAATGGAATATGAAAACTTTGGCAATTGAAGAAGCCAAAGATGTCAATGAAATGAATATTGAGGAGTTAATTGGAAATCTGATATCTTATGAAGTCCAATTACAGAAAAGAAAACAGGCCAATTGAGAAGAAATCTATTGCATTAAAAGCAACAACAAATAATTCTGACTCGAGTAATGAAGAAAATGAAGAAAAAACTCTTATGATAAGTCATTTTAGAAAATTTCCGAGATATAGAAGGAAAAATTATAAAGAAGGAAGTTCAAGAGGTAATGATGGTCGATGTTATAACTGCAACAAACCAGGCCGTATTAAGAAAATGTGTCCATAGCAAGATAAATCGACTCAACAAACAAACAACAACAATTCGTAAAGAAAGAGAAAGAAATCATACGCAACAACGTTAGAAGATTCGGATTCATCATCAAGTGACGAAGAGCCAGAAACCGGAAATTCAAATATATGCTTTACGGCAATTCAGATTCAGAAAATTTCAAAGAAAAGGATCTAAAAAATCGGGCAAGCCTTAATTAATTTGTCATATTATTTGGTTGAATGGTTGCTTTATTTGTTTGCTTTGTTTAGAATTTAAAACTTTAAATTTAAACTTGAAATTTGAAATTCAAAATTGAATTTTGAAATTCAAAATAATAATATAACAAAAAACAACAAATAAAATAATAAAATAAAATTTTGAAAGTTTGTTAGGATTAGAATTATTTCAGGTTATCGTTAAACCTGAAATATAAATCGATAATATAAATTTCAATTCAAAAAAATTAATTTTCTTTGAAAATAGGCACATATGTCGACATACATATGTCCATATGTCGACATATATGGCAAAAATTGAAACTAAAATTTTGAATTTCAAAGGTTTAAACTTTCAAACTACCCTCCAACTTTTCACCAACTCCCATGGTCTGAAAATGTGTCATTTAAGTCTGAAAAGTTGTGTCTTTTTAGTTCGTATCCATTCAATTTCTATATATATACACCGATTCTCTCTACCTTTCATTCACACTTCAAAACAATATTCTTTATATCTATTCTCTTCAAAACTATCAATTCATTGGCATCCTGAAGTTCATCTCAGAAATTGAAGTTAACCAAAACCATAAACGGTTATCTTCGTAATAACAAAGAAGCTATCAAAACCTATGTTAATTATTTAGGTTAACACGGATGCTTTCGCCGTCTTTAGTGATTTTCCATCTTATGATCTTACATCTGTCTTTCAACAAAATGAAGTCTTGAGTCTAATTGACTAACGGGATAATGACAAAGTATGTTATCCTAAGAAGATGTTCTATTCAAATCTTAATCGTGGATTTTATGAAGGCAACGGAGATCAAATTTGGAGTAGCGTCAAAGGCATGCAAATTGTTCTCGATGCCGAACTCTTGGGCACTATCTTGAATTGTAGAAGCATAGGCTCTGTAACAACCCGAAATTACAGAACCAATTTAAAAAATTTATTTTAGAAATTTTAATGGATTTTGAATATTTAAAATAATTTATTTTAAATAATAACAACTAAAAATTTATTTGAATCGAAGTTAAAACAAAAAATTTTATTTTAATTATAAAGGGAGTTAGAAATAGTGCGGTAGTTTGAAAATTTGAATTTGAACTTTGACCGACTGTCCAAGATGCAAATTAAAATGGATTTTAGTGAAACCAAAAATATGTGAATCTATTTAAAAATATCTTTCCAACGAATCTGGAAAATTGAAATTTCATAGCGGGAATCAAAAGTTGTGACCAGTTTAAATTTCAGAATAGTCGCTGTAGAATTATATATATATTTCAATATTAAAAATAGCCATTTTGCAAACGACCTCCGTTTTCGAAGAAACCACTTTTGTTGGAACCGGAATGTCAAATTATTACTAAGTTTCAATTTTCATAATTTTTAGAATTAATATGTGAGCGTGGCAAAAGAAAATGTGTTTTGTCAGTTTTAGTCAAATCGGATCGACCATAAAATGGCCATTTTTCAAACGGTCTCGAGAATTCAACGAAATTAGTTTTGTTAGGACTGTATTGTCAAAACATAACCAGAAATAATTTTTCTGGAATTTTTAGAGTCTGTATGTGGCCCCGGTAAATTTAAATGTACGATTAAATTAAATAATTAAATGGTTTATATTTTAAAATAAAGAAAAGGGGGCTGAGACGATCAAACGGGCTGACAAGACCTAGTCCATTGCATCCGGAATAGGGGCATATAGGTAGAAACAACTTTTTTTGGGCTGGAATTGGAGTTAAGGAGAATTAATGGGCTTTTTAGAAAATTAGAGAATTCAATTATTAAAATATTATAAATATCCATCCTTTTTCAAACCCTAAGCCTAATACAATCTATAATCAGCCACCGACCTCTCTATCAATGTCCACGCATGTTCTGATCTTCACCTCCCCTTTTCTTTGAATCCACAAACTATTTTCATATACTTTCAAAGCAAGAATCGATCAACTCCATGAGACCAAAGAACCCAACGGTCATGATCGGTTTTTACGCCCTGTGGTCCTCGAATTTCCATGACAAAGGGGTTGCGTTTGGATCCGTTTTCACGGAGCTAGGGGGTGCGAGCTGGAGGAGGTTTGTCATAGGAGGTGGTGGCACGACGGGCTTTGGTGTGGTGGTCTTGGATCAGGTTACAGCGGAGTATAGGGGCGGCGCGATGGAGATGTTGGAGGTGCGAGATGGGTTTTCCTGAAACGATAAATAGAGAAGAAGAAGACTGCGCTTATTATCGAGATTAGAGGGTAATTAGTAAATATATTTTAGTTAGTTAATTATTTAATGATCAAATGGAATAACGATCATAACTTTGTCATACGGACACCGAATCAGATAATTTCAAATCCGTTGGAACCACAAAAATGAGATCTACAACCTGGAACTGACTAGAGCTGAAATGGAGAACGTTGAAAATTCAGACAAATCGATGTAAATTTCTATTTTAAAATAAAATTAGTTATTTATTTCACTGTGAAATTTATACTCATTCTATATAAAATTCATGTTGATGTTGTGTATATATTTATTTCAGTGTTGATTTTTTTTTATGATTGCGATGAATCACTGAATTGATTTGTGTGTCTCATGTTTGTTATGAAATAGACGAAACAAATATATCATGTTAGAAATAAAATAGATTCAAACAAAAATATCATTGTTATTAGATTGTTATAATTAACATTTGTGTTAATTATAAAATTAGATTCATTGTTATTAGATTGTTGTAATTAACATTCATGTTAATTATAAAATTAGATCCAAATAATATTATCTTTTTTTATTAGATGGTGGTAATTAACATCTATGTTAATTAGGAAATTAGATTCAAGGAGTAGATAAAAACATTCCTTTTTGTTAAATTTAATAGAAGGAAATAAAAATATTCATTTCTGTCAAATTTAAAAGAATGAAATAAAAACAAACATTTTTATCATTTAAAAAGAGTGAAACCAAATTATACATTCTTGGTCAATTAAAAAGAATAAGGCAAAATATTCATTTTTGCCATTTAAAGAGAATAGACCAAAAATATTCATTTTTGTCATTTAAAAAGATGAAACAAGAATATACATTTTTGTTTATTAAAAAGGATTAGAAACAAAAGAGTCATTTTTTTTTATTTTCAATTAGTTACAAAGATTAGAATTGGAATAAAAGATTTCATTTTTATTTTCAATTAGTTACAATGAAATAGAGTTGAGATTTAAAAGTAACATTTTTATTGTCATTTTATATACAATAAAAAGTGTAGGTTAAAAAGTAACATTTTTATTGTCATTTTAGTTTCAATAAAAATAATTGATACAAAAGAAAAAAAATTATTGTCATTTTAGTTGTAATGAAAAGAATAGATTTTAAAGTTGTATTTTTATTGTCATTTTATATGCAAATAAAATAGAAGATTTAAAGGTATCATTTTTTGTTGTCATTTTATATGCAGTAAAAATAGAAGAGTTGAAAGTATCATTTTTGTTGTTGTTTTATATGAAATAAAAATAGTCATTTTTATCAAACATGTTAGTTGAAATAAAAATAACATTTTTATCAAAACATGAATATTGAAATAAAAATATAGATTTTTGTCAAAACATGTAAATTGAAATAAAAGTTATCATTTGTGACAAAACATGTTATTGAAACAAATTTAACATTTATGTCAAAAAGATTAGAATAAGAAGTTTAGAATAAAAAGGATTAAAATAAAAAGATAACAAAAGTTATCACCTTTGCTTAATAATTTAGAGAAACAAACATTATCATTTTTGTCGCATTAGATTTAGCAAAACAAACATTATCATTTTTGTCGCATTAGATTTATCCAAACAAACATTATCATTTTTGTCGCATTAGATTTAGCAAAACAAACATTATCATTTTTGTCGCATTAGAGTAGCAAAACAAACATTATCATTGTTGTCGTATTAGATTTAGCAAAACAAACATTATCATTTTTGTCGCATTTGATTTGTCAAAACAAACATTTTCAATTTGTCGTATTAGAATTGTTAAACGAACATTAGCATCTTTGTCAATATAGAATAGTCGAACAAAAATATTTATCTCTGTCAATATAGTATAGTTAAACAAAAATATTCATTTTTGGTCATTATAGTTTAATTGAACAAAAATATTCATTTTTGTCAATTGGTATAGTTGAAATAAAAACATTCATTTTCGTTAAATTAGAATTGTTGAATAATATATACATTTTGTCAAAACACATTAATTAAAACAAAATATCCATTTTTTATCAAAACACAATAGTTGAAACCGAATTTGTCACTTTTGTCAAAATGTAACCGTTGAAATAAAATTGGCCTTTTTGTCAAAATATTCATTTTTGTCAAAATAGATCAGTTGAATTAAACCATTTATTCTTGTCAAAATATACACTTTTGTCAAGATAGATTAGTTGAATCAAAATATACATTTTTGTCAAAATGAACATTTTTGGCCAAATAGATTAATTGAACCAAAATAGTTATTTTTATCAAAATATAATAGTTGAAACAAAAATTACATTTTGTTAAATATGATGGTTGAAAACAAAAATTACATTTTGTTAATTAGATTTGAAATAAAATAAAAATCACATTTCTATTAAATAAAAGAGTTAAACACAAATAGCATTTTTGTCAAATAGGTTTGTGTTACAACAAAAACATTCATTTTGATAAAATAGAATTGTCAGCAAAATGAATGTATCACTTCTTATACATTTTGTTGAAATATAATTTATATGCAAATATAATAATCATTTTTATTTGCATAACATACAATATAATTTATATGCAAATATAATAATCATTTTTATTTGCAAATTTACATTAGAATTTATATTCAAATATAAGAATCATTTTGTTTGTCATAACATACATTAGAATTGTATGTAAATTAGAGTGACATTTTATTATTAAATTATACAATAGAATTTGTATGCAAATCCAAGTGACATTTGTATTGTCAAATTTTACATTAGAACTTGTGTACAGAATAAGGAGACATTTCATATCTTATGATTTGAAACTATACATGCAAAGAAAACAAGTTCTTTTTATTTGTTAAAATTAAAAATAGATATTGCATACAAATAAAGGAAAATGAAAATTATCTTTTCATTTGTCGTCATCAACAATATTGTCATATAAATAAATTATGTTTTATTAGACATTAGAAACATGTATGGAAATTATGTGAATAAAATACATTTTTATTCGGCATTAGGAAGATAATAACATGTTTTGTTCATTATCATCAATATGTTAGTAGAATTAGAAATTGGTTAAATTCATTAACCGATTATTTATTTAGATAAATTGTTGTTGGCTGAAAACCCCACACGGGTATTGGGATGATATTTAACATACACTAATCTCAATATTTAGTTGAATGTCAATCGATGGATTGACAGGCTGCGATGAGCGTTATTTATTCATTTTAATGTTCACATAGTTATAAATTTCATTCTTGATGTGAATGGATGATTTAATGATTATTTATTATTATTGTTTATGTACATGTAATGTATGAAATCCATATAACCAAAATTATATGGTAAATAATTGAGTCACATTTCGATTCAAAATATCTTTTAAATAAAGAATATTTTTAAAGGACATTGTAATACAAAGATTATTTTAAAATAAGGAATATTATACTATAAAGAATATTTTACATAAAGAATCTTTTTATGTAAAGAATATTTTTAAATAATGAATATTTTAAAACAATATTCAACGAAGAATAAAACGATGATTTCTATGTCCGTTTTCGGAGGGACACAAAAGATAAAAATATATTTTTATTGAAATGAACTAGTTATAAACTAGAATAAATCTTTTAAATTAAGATTAAATCATGCCTTCTAATTAATTAATATTTATTTGGAATTAAATAAAAGGATTGGATTTGGGTTGTCGTGGATGGTGTCTTAAATAACACTGTTCTTAAACCCCGTATGAAAAGAATAAATCTTTTAATTAAGATTATTAGAGTTTCCAATTATATTTAGTAATTGGAATAAAATGATATGTGAATTGGGTTTATCGTGAACTATGTTTTAAATGACATTTGTTCTTTAACCCAATTAACAGTGAAAATATGATTTAGAATTTATAAATCTTTTTATTAAAATTTAAAAAGGAATTTTCCAAATTCAAGTTTTCCAATTTAATATATTAAATTGGAATTGAATGGAAATTCTATTTGATAATAATCGAGATAGGCTTCTGTAAAAGAGGACGGTTATTATATATGGAATTTAAAAGGCTTTGCTGTTATTCCATTTATATTATCGGTCTGATACTAAAATTTATATCCATTATATATTGATTTGATTTCTGTGAAAATTCTATATTTAATGGAAGATGATTTTGGGTTTATCATGAACAATGTTTTTAAATGACATTGATTCTTTAAACCAGTTAAAGACGAGATTAATTTCTTAAAAGATGAATAATCATAAGGCAATGATTTTTTATATTAAAACCAAATTGGAATTTTAATAAATCTTTAAAAAGAAGATTAAAGAATAAATTTAAAGGAATTTATCTTTGATAAAATTAATGGGAACCTTTCCCTAATAATATGGATATCTTATTAAAAGAATATTCTGAATTGGAATAAAGTGTATGATGTGTCTTTATATCACTTGATTTTTAACTATAAAATACGCGAGTTATTCGAAAAGACCGGGTTTAACCCATTCTGAATAATTACTACGACGATTAGAGTCGAAGACGAAGATGGTGATTAAAGACTAGCGATCTTCACATCGAATGGACGACTACTGATGTCTGGCATTGGCTAGCTACCAGTAAATGGTTAAAAGTGGTGGTTTGTCCGGACGTACTTGTTGATTGTCCGGATATGCGAGCACCTCACTTCTGTATTGGACATACGGGACGAGGAATAAGGTGACTCCGGTTTCATTCAGACCCAGAACGGACCTGTAAATGGATGTGTGTCTAACATTGAATTTCATTCCATGTAAATTAAATTGATTTCTAATTAATATATATCTGTGGTGGCGGAGAATTTATTCTCTTGCTTAACACCCTTCTCTGAGATGCACGAGCTCAGAGGTTATATATTGGTAGGGATCGATCGCATGGCATGAATTATCAATGTGGCATGCCAAGACGAAAATGATCATGAATTTTGTTGAAAAGCAGGGCCATGTGGTTGATGATTAAAGCACGACCTATTTAGGTGTAGCTTTGTGTATAGCGTTTCCTCGCGAGCCTCACACCCCGGTATGAGTCAAAAATGGAGCAAGGGAACGCAGGGAGTGCGCACGTTTCTTTCTAGCTAGAAGTGGTGTAAGAGACTTACCAACCCTGACATTTTACTTATGTGGATGATGGAATTTTCGAGGCCTCGGATTTATCGGTTGCCAATTGTAACGACCCGTATTTTTGGCCGTCAAATATTTAATTTAATTTATTATTTTAAATATTATAATTGGAAAATTAATGGGTTTTAGTATTTAATTCGTTATTTAAAATGAAGTTTGAACGTTAATTTTATTTATAATATAAATCGAGCTCGAAATCGCGCGGTAGTTCGTAATATGTGGTTTTGAAATTCAACCGGGAATACAGGATCCGATATAAGTCGGATTTCTGTGAAACGAGAAACGATGGAACCATGTTGGTGATAATTTTCATATGAAAGAGAAAAATTCAGATTTCATGTCATAGATTTTAAGTTATGGCTAAATCAAATTTTGAAATAGTCGATGTGAAAATCGTTATTTAAATATCAACCTTGAAAATGACCAGTTTGCAAACGGACTCAGATTTCGACGAAACTAGTTTCATTAGAACCATATCGTTAAATTTTTGCATGGTGTCATTTGGCGTGGCAAACCGATGTCGTATGTGGCCACGGTAGCCGTAAACGTCCAGTTAATTTCTATAGCGCGTAATTAATTTAATAAAGGGTTATTTGGGTATAACTTGAACAGACGATCGAATTAGGCTGTGAAACCAATTCCGTTGAGTTCGTATCGTCGATTAGAGTCAAGATAGGTATATAGTTTGCTATTTTTGAAGACCGTGTAATTTGGTGTCCAAAATGGCATTGCGGTGCGCGTAAAAATGGCCTACCGGGGAAACAATCCCAGAATGCGACGAAACCGGTGCCGTTGGGTTCGTATTGAAGAATTATTAAGGGATTGCAAGGTTTCAAGTTGATTTGATTTATCTGGTGATCGTGAAAAAATTAAACGCGTGTTTATTTCTGGTTTTATAAAGGAAATTTTTTCATACGACCTCGGATTTCGACGAAACTTGTCCCATTGGATCCGGAATATCTTTTTACACCAAGATTTGCCTTTTTATCAGTAAACAGAGATCGTTTGTAGGGTTTTTATCAACTACTTCACGCTGAAGTTTCACAAAACATATTTTAATAATTAAACATGCCATCGCCACTGTACATTACATGATCCCCAAACTTCACTGTTTTCTTGCCCACCACACTTTCTTACCGTAACCACCACGCCATCAATTATATAGGATTTTCCAACGGCGGGCTCACCACACCTCAAGCCTTATATATACGGCTCCTTTCATTTACCTGTAACTTCCCATTGATCAGTTTCTTCTTTCCACGGGGAAAAAAAGAAACGAAAGAAGAGGGAAATGGGATGGGAGTGAGCATCAGGAAGAAAAGGAGATACGTTCTGTTGTGGGATCTAGGTGATTTCAGTAAGAAGTTTGGGATTCAAGGAGTAAGGGATGAAGTCAGTACGGGATTGGTAGATTTGTGGTTGGAAGGTGGATACACATAACGTTGAGTGCATGTGTTTACAAACAAAACAAAGAAGGGAAGGAAGGACAGTGGGAAGTATGGGAAGGATAAAGGGAAGGCTTGCATGGACAGTGGGAAGGAATATGAAGGGAAAGGGGACGTGCTCCTAGTTTAGGCTTCGAAAAAAGAAAGAAAAGGGATGATGAAAAAACGGAAGCATGGGAAGGAATGGCAACTGAAGGGGGGCTTTGGAAACGTGCTCGGTGAGGAAAAGTTTAAAAAGAAAATGTCCTAACCTTTTTAATTTCATACACACTATTTTAACGTGCAGCGAATAACCTATTACATATATTTTGTAAAGTCATTCGGAGTGGCACCGTTAGATTGACACTGCGATTTATGTAACGTTTAATTTGTGTTAACATTGAGACCGTATAATTTTTCACATGCGGTGCTAATAATTAACATTAGATTAAGATTTTATTAAGATTATTAATTATTTAATTAAATTGTATGCGTACGAAATGTATAACATTCTTATACATGCACAGAATCAGACCGAACAAGGAGCGTTGAAATCGTACCAACGGACGTAACATTTTAAAGCTGGATTGGACTGAGTTAAAAGCAAATATGGTATTCAGTTGAATTAAACGCTGGTTTAATTTAACTGAAACAGACCGTTCCGACAACGGATAAAATCAAGGTGAGTTCAACTCACTCAGTATTTTCCCATTTATATTTTATATAAATTGGGTTTTTATTTTGTGTGCTTTGTTTACTGATGATTGACTGTTTGCTAGTCATATATTTATTTGTTGATTAAACTGATGAAATTAAACCGTTGGTTAATTTCAGTAAAATACCGAATCGTTATTTTAACGAATTGGTTCCAATAAAGGTAACTTACCTTATTGGTCATGTTCATCAATAAACGTGTTTAATGGTTTGAATTGTTCGACCTGTTTGAATTGTTTGATCTATTTGAATTGTTTTAAACTGTGTGGAGGTAACCGTTTGTATACAGCGAAGAACAGGTTGGAGGGATCCAACCGGATTCCTCAAATATATTATTTATTTTCATATTATCATATATGAACTGTCATGATTGGGTTATTGATTTTAGTAGTGATCATTGACTGAAAAGTCAACATGTGTTATGTTTTAACCAATGAGCTATATTGGTTGAGTAATCGGCCGTAAATGGCCTAAAAGTAAATTGTTTTGGGTTATATTGATTTAACGTCAGGTGAATCGATAGAACTGAAGTTATAAAATTTATTTTATAACTGGAGATGGATTTTGAAATATTATTTTGAAAAAAGTTTATAGAAAGGGTATTATTATAAACCAAAGTTATAAAAAGGGGTTTGAGGTATTATATCGTTAGTTCTAAATTAACGTTACTTAAGAAGATGGGATTAAGTTGTGACGGCCCGCCCCGCACCACTCGACATTTACTCCAAAAGTGCGCTGTACACATGCCCGACTAGCACGGGACGGTCGTCAGGAGAAAGGAAAGAAGAGAATGAACTAATCAAGGAACCTGTAGAATGTCTCACAGCGCATTGGATAAAATATAATAATAATAATATACTTGACATAAAACAGGCGAGACAGTGCATAAGCTGATACTAAAACCAACATCAACGTCAAAGCAGCGGAAATCCAAATACAGCTTATTACAACTTTTCAAAATCTACTGTCTCTAAACAAAAGAAAGTCAAAGTAGAAGATACACCACCAATGCCCAGCAGTGATCTTCAACAACACAGGGAGAATACTATGTATATGTATTACGTGGAAGCCTCCTGCTCGTCTCCTGATCATCTACCCGTGCATCACCAGCTAACCTATCTCTAGTCTGCTCGTGTGAGCACCCAGAGTAATAAGAGGAGACATAAAACTCTGGGTCATACATAAAGCCTGGTATGAGCGATAAGCATCTAAACAGAATAATAACAGGTATACTAAACCATACCTGAACCTGGACCTGCAACCAAAGAGTTAGTACCACATACCGTATAGTACTCTAAGGTGCCATAATAAATAGTGTAAAGAATACGGGGGTGGGGTGTGCATGTCATAATGATAGCAAACAAATCATCCATAGCAACCATCCTCACATTTCTCACTCAGTGCATAAAGCATACGATATCTACCACTTTGGAACACTAGACAAATTGAGGTAATGGCGAATCCCGACTTGTAGAAACCCTGCTATGACCAAGCCAAACACTTGGAGTCATGACCAAACATTTCAATGACCCACTTCATTGGTCGTAGCCCTTAGTTCTACCGATGCCATAATGTCCCTGAATCCGTCTTCGTACCTCCTACCATAGTGGTCCAAAGCTATAGACGTCGATAACCCCTTGGCACGCGTCCCGCAGCAAAGCCCAATCATGAAGCCCACTCATTGGTTCCCAGCTGGATCCTGAGTCAAAGCTCCTCATTTGGACTTCCTTTGCATCTCGGGTTTTGATCGAATTGGAGTTGGTCTTCAAAAGAGTCTTCGCATAGAAGTGGTCCTGAATTCGATTCGGTTCGGATATATACGTATAACACGGTTCGGTTCGGTGCAATGCTCCATGGTGTATTCCTGCGTGCGGTTCGGTTCGGTGATCCTTCCCCTTTAGGCGTCGGTTCGGTTCGGGTGTCACGCTCCAGTCGGTTCGGTTCGCCCCTCTTGCTCCAGCTTGCCTGCTCCGATCTGATCTTGTTCCCTGGCCTACTCCGATCCGGTCCCGCTCCGTAGCTCCGATCCGATCCCCCTTGCTTGCCTCCTCCGATCCGATCTCGCTCCCTAGCCCACTCCGATCCGATCCTGCTCCATGACTCCAATCCGATCCTCTCTCCAACTCCAACTCAAAGCAGTGGCCTTCCTTCTTGCCATCCTACTTTGTGCCAGATTCCAGTTCGGGTCGGATTCCTTGCCCATCTCCCTACCCGATCCGAGCCCATACCCGATCCGATCCGAAACCCTGCACAACTTTCTGCAACTTTTTCCAGCAACTTGTTTCCGCCATTCGACGACGTTTTCGACAAATCTAACTATACTTATCAATCACAAATCATCCCAAACAGTCATAGCAACATAACAAACTAGCCACAAACACTAAAACAATGAATTTTCATGTCAAAATGGATCAAATATACCCAAAACCCAATAATTTCCCTTAAGCATGTTTAAGAAAAACTAATCATAGGGTTAACAAAACTTAATCAAATTAAACCAAATTTCTACCAGAGGTATAAAATATTATTTTCGATTTTCTAAACATTTTTCCAGAATTTATTGGTGTATAAATTCGCTAATCTTCACTAATTACCCTTAATTAACTGTAATTAGTGTCAAAACGATGCTATCACTCACCTTTGCCACAACTAAAACCCCAAAACTGAAATATTCTCTGATTTGGCGTTGTTCCCAATCTTACACAGCAGCTCTACCTCGGTTCTCGTGCTAATACTCCTTGATTTGATGTTTGCTAAGCCTAATCTTCAATTAGAAAGTGATTAAGAGGTGTTTTGAAGAGATTTAGAGGGTGGAGGCCATGGCTAGGTTAAGAGGAATGAATAGTGACGGCTGAAAAATGAGAAAAAGGTATTCTCCAAACCCTAACAGCCCTTTTAAACTCCTAATCCCGAAATTCCCCTTTGGGCCTAGCTGTTAATCACCCGGTTAAGCCCAATTAAGCTGTTTTTCACCACCTGAAACTTGTTTCAGCCATATCTCCCAAACGGTGAGTCCGTTTGACTAATGTGACCAATCTACGGAAAGAGAAACCATCATCCGGAGCCAATGGAAGTGGTTTCAAGTCAAAATTCATTTCCAGTCAAAAGTTATGGCCAAAACAGTACCAACTAGGGGTAAAATGGTCATTTAAAAATCGGGAAAAATCATGGACATGGGAAATGACCCTAATAGTCGTCTCCCAAAGTTACATGACCATACGACTTCGTATGTGACAGAAATAAATATTCTACGATCCTATGATGCGTAGAATGCGGGTCGTTACACTCTCCCCCCCTTAAGAAATTTCATCCCCGAAATTCCTTAACCTAAATCATACAAAGGATCCTGCATGCCTAACAACCACATACAACAATCAAACATGCAAAACAAGCAACCAAGCCTATCCTAGCATGCGGAAAACTAAATCGAAGTCAAAATCTTACCAGGCAAAGAGTTCTGGATAAGTCTCCCTAATGTTCTCCTCTGTCTCCCAAGTACAATCATCCTCGTCCTCGCCCCACTGAACCTTGACTAGCTTCACCGCCTTCCTTCGAAGTTGCTTCATGTCGTGCTCGACAATACGGGCCGGCTTGCGGTTCCCAACCGCCTCGGGTTCTACTTCGAAGTCCTCCAACTGATCAGGTGGAACAGTCATATCTGGGTCGTGAACGAACTTCCTTAGTTGGGAAACATGAAATACATTGTGAACTCCCGCCATTTTCTCTGGTAAGCCAATTCTATATGCCAAATTCCCGACTAGTTCGAGAACAGGGAATGGGCCAACGAATCTTGGTGCCAACTTGCCTCTCCTGCCAAATCGTATTACGCTCTTCAACGGAGAAATCTTGACAAACACCAAGTCGCCAACGGAGAATTTTAAGTCTCTTCTCCTCTTATCAGCATAACTCTTCTGCCTATCTTGGGCAGCCTTCATTCGTTGTTGAATGGTCTTGATTTTAGCTGAAGTTTCCCTCACCACATCTGGTCCAAGCATAAACTTCTCGCTAGTCTCTATCCAACATGATGGTGAGTTGCACGGCCTTCCGTACAAAGCTTCAAACGGAGCCATACCGATACTGGATTGGTAGCTATTATTATATGCAAACTCTACTAGATGCAAATGGTCATCCCATGATCCACCAAAATCCAATATACATGCTCTCAAGAGATCTTCCAAAATACGATTCACCCTCTCCGTCTGACCGTCGGTCTGAGGATGACATGCGGTACTGAGATGTAACTCTGACCCTAGAGCCTCTTGTAAGCTCTTCCAAAACCCACTAGTGAACAACGGGTCTCGGTCGCTCACAATGCTTTTAGGTACTCCATGAAATCTCACTACCCACTTCATATACAATTCTGCCAACTTGGCTGCCGTTCTGGTCGATTTGACTGGTATAAATCTTGCACTTTTAGTCAATCGGTCCACAATCACCCAAATGCTATCATGTCCCGATCTAGTTCTTGGTAAACCATCGATGAAATCCATCGAGACTTGCTCCCATTTCCATTCGGGAATTTCTAAGGGCTGTAACAACCCACTAGGCTTCTTTTGCTCGGCTTTAACTAGCTGGCAATTCATGCACTTGGATATAAACTTCCCAATGTCTCTTTTCATCCCTTCCCAGTAGTAGGTCTGCTTCATGTCTCGATACATCTTGTTACCACCGGGATGTATAGTCAGTATTGAGTGATGACACTCTCTAAGCACTTCATCCCTCAATCCATTAACATTGGGTACTACAAGCTTTCCGTTCTTTCTAAGCCATCCATCTCGATCAAGCCCATACTTGTTCATCTCCTCATCGATACTCGTCTCTAACTTGGAGATGATTTCCAATAGGTTAGGATCGTCCCTCTGACTAGAGCCAATCCGCTCAATCAAAGTGGGTCTGATCGTCAAACTTGCTAACATTTCTGGATCCAATTCGCACTTTGGTCTGAAATCATACCCAGCGATGTACTCCAGTTGCTTCCATTCTATAAACATAGCCCCTAAGCTGGCATGTCTCCTACTCAATGCATCAGCCACCGCATTGCCCTTTCCCGGTGTATATGTGATGTCAAAATCATAGGAAGCCAAGAATTCTAACCACCTTTGTTGCCGGAGATTTAAATCCTTCTGAGAGAAGAGATACTTCAACGACTTTTGATCTGTAAACAGCTCAAATCTTTCTCCCAAGAGATAGTGTCTCCACATCTTTAACGCGAATACAATCGCTGCCAATTCCAAATCATGGGTAGGGTATCTTTTCTCGTGCGGTTTCAATTGCCGACTTGCATAAGCTACAACCCTACCGCTTTGCATCAATACAGCACCCAGTCCGGTACCACAAGCATCCGTGTATACCGTCATCTCTTCATTCCCCTTAGGAATGACTAACACTGGAGCGCTTGTCAACTTGTCCTTTAGACTCTTGAATGCATTCTCGCACCTTCCATCCCAGACAAAAGCTTGAATCTTCTTAGTCAACTGGGTCAATGGTGCTGCTATCTTGGAGAAACCTTGGATAAACTTACGATAATACCCCGCTAACCCCAAGAAACTTCTTACATCTGTTGCATTCTTGGGCGTAGGCCAATCCTGTACCGTGGCCACCTTCGCCGGGTCCACGGCAATACCATTCTCTGATACAACATGGCCCAAGAACCTCACTTCCCTCTTCCAGAAGTGACACTTAGAAAACTTAGCTTTTAATTGGTGTTTTCTCAACACCTCCATCACTACTCTTAAATGTCCCTTGTGTTCTTCCTCTGTCCTCGAATAGACCAAAATATCATCAACGAACACAAGGACAAACTTATTCAACTGATCTCTAAATACCCTATTCATAAGATCAACAAAATATGCTGGGGCATTGGTCAACCCGAATGGCATGACCAACCACTTATAAAATCCAGACGGCGTCCGAAATGTCGTTTTAGCTATACTCTCAGCTTCCACTCTAAGCTGATGAAAACCTGTCGCGAGGTCCAACTGAGAAAATACTCTCGCGCCACTCAACTGATCAAACAAATCATCTATCCGCGGTAGAGGATACTTGTTCTTCCTCGTCACTTTATTCAACTCGCGGTAGTCTACACACAAACGAACGGAACCATCCGCCTTGGTAGCAAACACAACTGGTGCTCCCCATTCAGAAACACTCCTTCTGATAAATCCCTTCTTCAAAAGATCGTTGACTTGCACCTCGAGCTCTCGCTGCTCTCTTGGTGCCATACGACGAAGTGGCATCACTATAGGTCTGGCGTCTTTTACCAAATCAATACGGAACTCAATCTCTCGGTGTGGTGGAAGTCCGGTCACTTCTTCGAAAAAATCGGATACTGGCCAACCACGGGCAAACCTGACAACTCACTATGCGGAATGTCAAGGGAGTTTAGAAAACTAGCCAATACCCCCTTACTGGGTAGACCTCCAAACACTATCCTCCGCCCATCATCCGCTCTAGCTGTCACTAAAAAGCCCTCACAGTCTACCACCACCCCGTATCTTCGGAGCCAGTCTACTCCCAAAATAATGCCAAACCCAGTAAAGCCCAAAACAAAGCAATCGCAAACAAACATGCATCCATGACTCGATAGGACCACATTACGGCAAATCATTCTAAGGCTAGTAGAACCACCAATCGGGTTCGTCACTACTAAAGGTCTATCGACAATCTCGGGCTCCAATCCAAACCTATCTACCAGGTCACTAGATATGAAAGAACTGGAAGCTCCGGTATCAAATAAAACTCTAACAGGAACATCATAAACAGAAAGCATACCTTGAATGACGACATTCTTTCCCTTCTCCTCCGCTGTTGGGGCATTCGACGAAGAAGGAATAGCATTAAGAGCATATGCTTTCACCATTTTCTTTTCTTTAGGGGGCTGTGGACACTTATCCTTGTGATGGCCCATTTGGCCACAATTGAAGCACTTCCTATCCGCTGGCTTGGCCCGACAATTACTAGCATAATGGCCCTTCTTACCACAGCTGAAGCACTCAACATCTTGTTTATTCTTTTTCTTCTGGCCATCCTTAGTCTGACTCTGCTTTCTTTTATTCTGGGAACCACCCTTGCCTCCACCACTTGCTTGTGGCTTTGGCTCATCTGCGGATGCAACCTCAGTCTTCGGCTTAGGGTAGAGACTCTCTGATCTTAATGCTTTCCCCACAATCGACTCAAACGTCTCATCGATGTGGTTAATAAGCCTTTCCCCTAAGTACTGATCTTACCCAGTTATGAATTTCTCATTCTTCTTCTCGGCAGTATCAATAAGAGATAACCCATATTTTGACAAAGTGTCGAATTCAGCAATATACTCCGAGACAGCTCTGCCATTCTGCTTGAGCTCCAAGAATTTCTTAAACAACACTGACTTCTGAGCAGCTGGAATGAACTTCTCGCTAAAGCGAGCCTTAAACTGCTCCCAAGTAATCTGATCTTCGGGAGTGGCTGCCTTTATAGCATTCCACCAATTCATTGCCCGCCCTTGCAGCTGACGGGACGCTAGCTTTCTCTTCATCGCATCCTCGATACCCAAATCCTCGAAGATACGTTCGCAACTATCCAACCAATCTTGAACATCTGTGGCCGACTCCGTTCCGTGGAACAGCTTCCTACCGAGGCTAGTATAATCCTTATTCAGCTTGGCGAAATCGACCCTCGGCGCCTGCACTATTGGACCACCACCATTTCCATCATTGGGAGCTGCCCTCTGTACATCTCTAAGCATCTCTCTCATGAGGTCAGTAAACATCGTTCTCATGTCAGCAGCATTCCCATTATTGGCCCCTCTACCGGTACCTCTAACATATCGGCTCATCGTCAATCTGAAAAAGGAAATGATTAACGATCCCATAGTGGTGCTAGTGCAGCACGACTTCATTCTTATACTACTAATAGTATGTATATATAGTTTTTGAAAACCAAAATAATCACAAATACGCTCTCTCATATACGTATATTATCTCTCCCTGATAACTTCCCTAGGTTAACTACGCAACCTAGAGCTCTGATACCAAGTGTGACGGCCCGCCCTGCACCACTCGACATTTACTCCAAAAGTGCACTGTACACATGCCCGACTAGCACGGGACGGTCGTCAGGAGAAAGGAAAGAAGAGAATGAACTAATCAAGGAACCTGTAGAATGTCTCACAACGCATGGGATAAAATATAATAATATACTTGACATAAAACAGGCGAGATAGTGCATAAGCTGATACTAAAACTAACATCAACGTCAAAGCAGCGGAAATCCAAATACTGCTTATTACAACTTTTCAAAATCTACTGTCTCTAAACAAAAGAAAGTCAAAGTAGAAGATACACCACCAATGCCCAAGCACTGATCTTCAACAACACAGGGAGAATACTATGTATATGTATTACGTGGAAGCCTCCTGCTCGTCTCCGGATCATCTACCCGTGCATCACCAGCTAACCTGTCTCTAGTCTGCTCGTGTGAGCACCCAGAGTAATAAGAGGAGACATAAAACTCTGGGTCATACATAAAGCCTGGTATGAGCGATAAGCATCTAAACAGAATAATAACAGGTATACTAAACCATACCTGAACCTGGACCTGCAACCAAAGAGTTAGTACCACATACCGTACAATACTCTAAGGTGCCATAATAAATAGTGTAAAGAATACGGGGGTGGGGTGTACATGTCATAATGATAGCAAACAAATCATCCATAGCAACCATCCTCACATTTCTCACTCAGTGCATAAAGCATACGATATCTACCACTTTGGAACACTAGACAAATTGAGGTAACGGCGAATCCCGACTTGTAGAAACCCTGCTATGACCAAGCCAAACACTTGGAGTCATGACCAAACATTTCAATGACCCACTTCATTGGTCGTAGCCCTTAGTTCTACCGATGCCATAATGGCCCTGAATCCGTCTTCGTACCTCCTACCATAGTGGTCCAAAGCTATAGACGTCGATAACCCCTTGGCACGCGTCCCGCAGCAAAGCCCAATCATGAAGCCCACTCATTGGTTCCCAGCTGGATCCTGAGTCAAAGCTCCTCATTTGGACTTCCTTTGCATCTCGGGTTTTGATCAAATTGGAGTTGGTCTTCAAAAGAGTCTTCGCATAGAAGTGGTCCTGAATTCGATTCGGTTCGGATATATACGTATAACACGGTTCGGTTCGGTGCAATGCTCCATGGTGTATTCCTGCGTGCGGTTCGGTTCGGTGATCCTTCCCCTTTAGACGTCGGTTCGATTCGGGTGTCACGCTCCAGTCGGTTCGGTTCGCCCCTCCTACTCCAGCTTGCCTGCTCCGATCAGATCTCGTTCCCTGGCCTACTCCGATCCGGTCCCGCTCCATAGCTCTGATCCGATCCCCCTTGCTTGCCTCCTCCGATCCGATCTCGCTCCCTAGCCCACTCCGATCTGATCCTGCTCCATGACTCCGATCCGATCCTCTGTCCATCTCCAACTCAAAGCAGTGGCCTTCCTTCTTGCCAACCTTCTTTGTGCCAGATTCCAGTTCGGGTCGGATTCCTTTCCCAGCTCCCTACCCGATCCGAGCCCATACCCGATCCGATCCGAAACCCTGCACAACTTTCTGCAACTTTTTCCAGCAACTTGTTTCCGCCATTCGACGACGTTTTCGACAAATCTAACTATACTTATCAATCACAAATCATCCCAAATAGTCATAGCAACATAACAAACTAGCCACAAACACTAAAACAATGAATTTTCATGTCAAAATGGATCAAATATACCCAAAACCCAATAATTTCCCTTAAGCATGTTTAAGCAAAACTAATCATAGGGTTAACAAAACTTAATCAATAAACCAAATTTCTACCAGAGGTATAAAATATTATTTTCGAATTTCTAAACATTTTTCCAGAATTTATTGGTGTATAAATTCGCTAATCTTCACTAATTACCCTTAATTAACTGTAATTAGTGTCAAAACGATGCTATCACTCACCTTTGCCACAACTAAAACCCCAAAACTGAAATATTCTCTGATTTGGCGCTGTTCCCAATCTTACACAGCAGCACTACTTCGGTTCTCGTGCTAATACTCCTTGATTTGATGTTTGCTAAGCCTAATCTTCAATTAGAAAGTGATTAAGAGGTGTTTTGAAGAAATTTAGAGGGTGGAGGCCATGGCTAGGTTAAGAGGAATGAATAGTGACGGCTGAAAAATGAGAAAAAGGTATTCTCCAAACCCTAACAGCCCTTTTAAACTCCTAATCCCGAAATTCCCCTTTGGGTCTAGCTGTTAATCACCCGGTTAAGCCCAATTAAGCTGTTTTTCACCACCTGAAACTTGTTTCATCCATATCTCCCAAACGGTGAGTCCATTTGACTAATGTGACCACTCTACGAAAAGAGAAACCATCATCCGGAGCCAATGGAAGTGGTTTCAAGTCAAAATTCATTTCCAGTCAAAAGTTATGGCCAAAACAGTACCAACTAGGGGTAAAATGGTCATTTAAAAATCGGGAAAAATCATGGACATGGGAAATGACCCTAATAGTCGTCTCCCAAAGTTACATGACCATACGACTTCGTATGTGACAGAAATAAATATTCTACGATCCTATGATGCGTAGAATGCGGGTCGTTACTTAAGTATAATTGCAATTGAAATAAGGATTCCAAGCAAGAAATGATTAAATAAAAAGAGATTTGAAGAAGTGAATTTGAATAAAGAAGGGGGTCAAAAGGTTATATAACCAAATCTGGTTTTTAATGAAATGATTTAAAAAAGGAAAAGGTTAACAAGTGGTGTTTTATAAAGTTCTTAATTATTAAATTAAGGAAAGATGTTATATTCGAGCAAGAGATTTTCAAGTGTAAGAAGGTTTTCTAAAACCATATTTTGAATAGTTCAGTAAATGAAATTTATATTAATATTAGAATGAGTATGTGTTTGGATTACAACTCGTATTTGTCTTTGGATATGAACGTTGTTAATCAAGGTCTGAGAGGTGACTAAAATACCCCAACTTGAACGACATCAGGATTATCTAAGGATGATATTAGTTGTAATGGTAAAAGAGGTTAGTGAAATTTATTATTTCATTAGAGAAATAATAACGCAACATTTTGATAAAGATTTGGTGAAAATATATACAAAAAGGATGATTTCAAAGTAAAAGGGGAATAAAGGAGATGGCGTCAAATTATAACGATATTTTCAAGTTAGAAAGGTAACGTAAAGTCAAGTTTATTTCAATAAGAATAAGTATGAATGTTTGTTTCAAGAAATGTAATAGAAGATATTTCATAACGTATTTGATGAGAAATAAGTTGGGATGATTTCCCAATATTGGATAATAGTGTGACTAATGTTTTGAAAATATAGACAAACTGAATATGATATAAGATTTCCTAAGTAATAAAAAGAGAATTTGTTAAAGAAAATCTTATGTTAAATAAGAAAGCAAGAAAACGATATTTAAAATATCGAAAGATTTAAGAGTTGAAATCACATTTGTTTAAAATAAAAAGGCCAAGTGACGGCGAATACTGAACCAGTGAACTCACTGGATTGTCATGATTGAAACACTGTTTATTTTGATAGTTAAATCACTGACTATTAAATCTGTCCAATACGATGGTTGGTACGGAAAGACCGAGATCGAATTTATATTCGAAAACCATTCCTACCGACCAATACGTGAAGATACCAGAAGATGATCGAGATGGAGCATTGAAGACCGTGGATTTTCGTAAATGGAAGAACTGCTAATAATCTCTGGTCTGCAGCCAGAGATGTACTATGGTTTTGTCGTGGTCGGAATCTACGGGTTGCAAGGACTTCTCGTTACTGATCCATGGGGTGATTCCTATATGAGATGCAGTAGGAGAGTACCTTCGGTTCATACTGTTCCTGGATGACTTGTATGGAGGAGTGTCTGACAGAGTATTTCCAAAGGATCACATACGTTGATTTCTTCAAACGTGCTATGGTTGGTTAGCTCCCAACTAGAGTATTTTTGTGGACGTCAATTGGTGATATCTGGCGGATCTGACGATGTGGCATTCAAAGTGAATGGTGGCCAGGTGTTGTAAAGAAAATTCAAACCTCAAGCCTCACCAACCGGGAAATGACAAAAATCGGGCAGGCAGCATGGCTACATGGGTCGCTCCCATTAGGGTGTATAATTACCTATCTTGAGAAATTCCTTTTGCTTCTTTAATCTATCAATGCTGTCCCTTTTCGGGAGACGGTGGGTAGCTCCCAACCGTTGGTGATATACATTCGATACACTCAAGCAAAATGAGTGGTCGGTCATGTTTGGGCCGGGTTGCAAGACGTTCTTGTTGAACCCAGTGTATTCGCCTCTAGAGATACACTATCGGCAGGTGGTCCCATACCTTGTCATAGTCGGAATCCAATTTCCAATAAGCGCCCGTGGTTTTTGTTTGCATACTGTATATGTAGAGCGTGAGATGCAAGCGTTCTACTAGATTCTATTTACTTGTATTTAGACATTATTATATTATCAGGCAAGATATTGGTTTAAAAATGTTTTGGGTTATCGTAAGGTAAAAACCGTCTGTGTTTATGTGTGGATTGGTCTTACGATTATCTTTTTATTTGAAAGATTTTAACTTTAAAATCAGGTTGTGTGATACCCTAAATACTGTGCGAGTTTTCTCACTTTGGTTCACCATACTGACCCGGTGTTTTGTAAATGCTCGGGTTAGCCCGGGGTGTACAGGTTCAGGTTATCGAATGCTATGAAGAGACGAGCTGGGAGAGTCCAGACGTATGATATTATATAGCTACTATTCCGCTGTGTTGTATATGGGAACAGGTTATTATAATTGTCCTGTTGTGTGATGTACTCTGATATTGTAAGTTTTATTTAAATCTCTCAATAAAGTTATTTCTGTATTATATTTTGTTCCGCTGCGATGTGAGTCTCTTTGTTGTGTTGTTTCTTCTTCTTCTATTCTAATATTTCTTTCTTTCTTATCTCACCCTCTAAATTCTTTCTAATAACATCCAGTGTTTTCGGTGTTTGGAAGGTTGGCATGAGGTACGGGAAATGTATTTATGTCGATTTCCAGGGCCGAAAATTCTTGGGCCGTTATAGTGGTATCAGAGCTATTGGTTTAGTGATAACCTTAGCTCTGTGGCGTAACTCGATAGAGATGGGGTTAGTAATACCCTAGATTGAGTTGGTTATATATATGAGAGCGCGTATTTGTAATTTGATAAAAACCATTTTTGAAATTATTTCTGCCCAATTTATTTTATAATAAAAGTAATGATTTTCTCAATTTATTATAATATGGGAAATCGATTGATTTGTTAATGTTGATTTGAATGATATGTTTGGATTGTGTTGTTGATTGCTTGAATATAAATCTGAAAATGATAGACTTGGTTTAAAACCAATGTGAAATAAATAAGTTGGATAAATCAATCCAGATTAATAAACCTGAATGGATAATTAATTAAATAAATAAAATGATTATAAATAATTTTAATCTCATGTGGATTAGATTATGTGTAGAACTGGTTGGATCGTATGATATGGATATTTGTAACTAATTGATGTTGTTTTGGGGGCTAATGAAATTTATTTGAGTTGAGAACAGGTGCAGAAGTGCCAATTCAGCTTTAAAATCCATCCAGGAGGAAATTCTGGAGTTAATTGAATTCAGTTTGAATAGAGCTGCATTATAACTAAGCAAGCTCAAATATAAAATATTGCTTACCGCATAATAACGCTCGCAAAAAGGTACGCCTACGCAGAATATGAAATTTTGGTTTTTATTTGGGTTTTGAGTTTGGTTTTTAATTTTTTCCGACCCTGTTAGTCAATGGATATATATTTCTTGAACCTGCGATTTTGCAGATGTCCTTCGTATAGGGGAGACGACTCTGCCAAAAATTTTCAAAAATTTAAGGTGTTAGAGATTTTTGGAAAATTCTTTTATTTGGAATAAATTGGTTTTAAAACCAATTAGATTTATTTTGAAAATAAAAAAGAGTTTTGGCTATATATTTTTATAAAGATAATGGGTTTGTGACGTTCTTTCTTACCTTAGCAATTTCGAGGAAGAAATTATTTTTAAGGGGGGAAGAATGTAACGACCCGTATTTTTGGCCGTCAAATATTTAATTTAATTTATTATTTTAAATATTATAATTGAAATATTAATGGGTTTTAGTAATTAATTCTTTATTTAAAACGTAGTTTTAACGCTAATTTTATTTATAATATAAATCGAGCTCGAAATCGCGCGGTAGTTCATAATATTTGGTTTTGAACTTCAACTGGGAATACATGATCCAATATAAGTCGGATTTTTGTGAAACGAGAAACGATGGAACCATTTTGGTGATAATTTTCATATGAAAGATAAAAATTCAGATTTCGTGTCATAGATTGTAAGTTATGGCTAAATCAAATTTTGAAATAGTCGCTGTGAAAATCGTTATTTAAATATAGACCTTGAAAATGACCATTTTGCAAACGGACTCAGATTTCGATGAAACTAGTTTCATTAGAACCGTATCATTAAATTATTGAACGGTGTCATATGGCGTGGCAAACCGATGTTGTATGTGGCCACGGTAGCCGTAAACGCCCAGTTAATTACTATAGCGCGTAATTAATTTAATAAAGGGTTATTTGGGTATAACTTGAACAGACGATCGAATTAGTCCACGAAACCAATTCTGTTGAGTTCGTATCGTTGATTATAGTCGGGATAGGTATATAGTTTGCTATTTTTGAAGACCGTGTAATTTGGTGTCCAAAATAGCATTGCGGTGCGCGTAAAAATGGCCTACTGGGGAAACAGTCTCAGAATGCGACGAAACCGGTGCCGTTGGGTTCGTATTGAAGAATTATTATAGGACTGCAAGGTTTCAAGTTGATTTGAATTATCTGGTGATCGTGAAAAAATTAAACGCGTGTTTATTTCTGGTTTTATAAAGGAAATTTTTTCATACGACCTCGGATTTCGACGAAACTTGTCCCATTGGATCCGGAATATCTTTTTACACCAAGTTTAGCCTTTCTATCAGTAAACAGAGATTGTTTGTAGGGGTTTTTATCAACTGCTTCACGTTAAAGTTTCACAAAACATATTATAATAATTAAACATGCCATCGCCACTGTACATTACTTGATCCCCAAACTTCACTGTTTTCTTGCCCACCACACTTTCTTACCGTAACCACCACGCCATCAATTAAATTGGATTTTCCAACGACGTGCTCACCACCCCTCAAGTCTTATATATACGGCTCCTTTCATTTAGCTGTAACTTCCCATTGATCAGTTTCTTCTTTCCACTGAAAAAAAAGAAATGAAAGAAGAAGGAAATTTGACGGGAGTGAGCATCAGGAAGAAAAGGAGACGCGTTCTGTTGTGGGATCTAGGTGCTTGTGGTAAGAAGTTTGGAATTCAAGGAGTAAGGGATGAAGTCAGTACAGGATTGGGAGATTTGTGGTTGGAAGGTGGATACACATAACATTGAGTGCATGGGTTTACAAACAAAACAAAGAAGGGAAGGAAGGACAGTGGGAAGTATGGGAAGAATAAAGGGAAGGTTTCCATGGACGGTGGGAAGGAATATGAAGGGAAAGGGGACATGCTGTTAGTTTAGGCTTCGAAAAAAAGGAATGATGAAAGAACGGAAGCATGGGAAGGAATGGCAACTGGAGGGAGGCTTTGGAAACGTGCTCAGGTGAGGAAAAGTTTAAAAAGAAAATGTCCTAACCTTTTTAATTTCATACACACTATTTTAACGTGCAGCGAATAGCCTATTACATATATATTGTAAATTCATTCAGAGTGGCACCATTAGATTGACACTGCGATTTATGTAACGTTTAATTTGTGTTAACATTGAGACCGTATAATTTTTCATATGCGGTGCTAATAATTAAAATTAGATTAAGATTTTATTAAGATTATTAATTATTTAATTAAATCGTATGCGTACGAAATGTATAACATTCTCATACATGCACAGAATCAGACCGAACAAGGAGCGTTGAAATCGTACCGACGGACGTTACATTTTAAAGCTGGACTGGACTGAGTTAAAAACAAATATGGTATTCAGTTGAATTAAACGCTGGTTTAATTTAACTGAAACAGACCGTTCCGACAACGGATAAAATCAAGGTGAGTTCAACTCACTCAGTATTTTCCCATTTATATTTTATATAAATTGGATTTTTATTTTGTGTGCTTTGTTTACTGATGATTGACTATTTGCTAGTCATATATTTATTTGTTGATTAAACTGATGAAATTAAACCGTTGGTTAATTTCAGTAAAATACCGAATCGTTATTTTAACGAATTGGTTCCAATAAAGGTAACTTACCTTATTGGTCACGTTCATCAATAAACGTGTTTAATGGTTTGAATTGTTCGACCTGTTTGAATTATTTAATCTATTTGAATTGTTTTAAACTGTGTGGAGGTAACCGTTTGTATACAGGGAAGAACAGGTTGGAGGGATCCAACCGGATTCCTCAAATATATTATTTATTTTCATATTATCATATATGAACTGTCATGATTGGGTTATTGATTTTAGTAGTGATCATTGACTGAAAAGACAACATGTGTTATGTTTTAACCAATGAGCTATATTGGTTGAGTAATCGGCAGTAAATGGCCTAAAAGTAAATTGTTTTGGGTTATATTGATTTAACGTCAGGTGAATCGATAGAACTGAAGTTATAAAATTTATTTTATAACTGGAGATAAATTTTGATATATTGTTTTGAAAAAAGTTTATAGAAAGGGTTTTATTATAAACCAAAGTTATAAAAAGGGGTTTGAGGTATTATATCGTTAATTCTAAATTAACGTTACTTAAGAAGATGGGATTAAGTACAATTGGAATTGAAATAAGGATTCCAAGCAAGAAATGATGAAATAAAAAGAGATTTGATGAAGTGAATTTAAATAAAGAAGGGGGTCAAAAGGTTATATAACCAAATCTGGTTTTTAATGAAATGATTTAAAAAAGGAAAAGGTTAAAAATTGGTGTTTTATAAAGTTCTTAATTATTAAATTAAGGAAAGATGTTATATTCGAGCAAGAGATTTTCAATTGTAAGAAGGTTTTCTGAAACCATATTTTGAATATTTCAGTAAATGAAATTTATATTAATATTAGAATGAGTATGTGTTTGGATTACAACTCGTATTTGTCTTTGGATATGAACGTTGTTGATCAAGGTCTGAGAGGTAACTAAAATACCCCAACTTGAACGACATCAGGATTATCTGAGGATGATATTAGTTGTAATGGTAAAAGCGGTTAGTGAAATTTATTATTTCATTAGAGAAATAATAACGCAACATTTTGATAAAGTTTTGGTGAAGATATATATAAAATGATGATTTCAAAGTAAAAGGGGAATAAAGGAGATGGCGTCAAATTATAACGATATTTTTAAGTTAGAAAGGTAACGTAAAGTCAAGTTTGTTTCAATAAGAATAAGTATGAATGTTTGTTTCAAGAAATGTAATCGAAGATATTTCATAACGTATTTGACGAGAAATAAGTTGGGATGATTTCCCAATATTGGATAATAGTGTGACCAATGTTTTGAAAGTGAAATATAGACAAACTGAATATGATATAAGATTTCCTAAGTTTTAAAAAGAGAATTTGTTAAAGAAAATCTTATGTTAAATAAGAAAGCGAGAAAACGATATTTAAAATATCGAAAGATTTAAGAGTTGAAATCACATTTGTTTAAAATAAAAAGGCCAAGTGACGCCGAATACTGAACCAGTGAACTCACTGGATTGTCATGATTGAAACACTGTTTATTTTGATAGTTAAATCACCGACTATCAAATTTGTCCAATACGATGGTTGGTACGGAAAGACCGGGATCGAATTTATATTCGAAAACCATTCCGACCAACCAATACGTGAAGATGATCGAGATGGAGCATTGAAGACCGTAGATTTTCATAAATGGAAGAACTGCTAATAATCTTTGGTCTGCAGCCAGAGATGTACTATGGTTTTTTCGTGGTCGGAATCTACGGGTTGCAAGGACTTCTCGTTACTGATCCATGGGGTGATTCCTATATGAGATGCAGTAGGAGAGTACCTTCGGTTCATCCTGTTCCTGGATGACTTGTATGGACGAGTGTCTGACAGAGTATTTCCAAAGGATCACATACGTTGATTTCTTCAAACGTGCTATGGTTGGTTAGCTCCCAACTAGAGTATTTTTGTGGACGTCAATTGGTGATATCTGGCGGATCTGACGATGTGGCATTCAAAGTGAATGGTGGCCAGGTGTTGTAAAGAAAATTCAAACCTCAAGCCTCACCAACCGGGAAATGACAAAAATCGGGCAGGCAGCATGGCTATGTGGGTCGCTCCCATTAGGGTGTATAATCACCTATCTAGAGAAATTCCTTTTGCTTCTTTAATCTATCGATGCTGTCCCTTTTCGGGAGATGGTGGGTAGCTCCCAACCGTTGGTGATATACATTCAATACACTCAAGCGAAATGAGTGGTCGGTCATGTGTGGGCCGGGTTGCAAGACGTTCTTGTTGAACCCAGTGTATTCGCCTCTAGAGATACACTATCGGTAGGTGGTCCCATACCTTGTCATAGTCGCAATCCAATTTCCAATAAGCGCCCGCGGTTTTTGTTTGAATACTACATATGTAGAGCGTGAGATGCAAGCGTTCTACTAGAATCTATTTACTTGTATTTAGACATTATTATAATATCAAACAAGATATTGGTTTAAAAATGTTTTGGGTTATCGTAAGGTAAAAACCGTCTGTGTTTATGTGTGGATTGGTCTTACGATTATCCTTTTCTTTGAAAGATTTTAACTTTAAAATCAGGTTGTGTGATACCCTAAATATTGTGCTAGTTTTCTCACTCTGGTTCACCAGACTGACCCGGTGTTTTTTAAATGCTCGGGTTAGCCCAGGGTGTACAGGTTCAGGTTATCGAATGCTGTGAAGAGACGAGCTGGGAGAGTCCAGACATATGATATTATATAGCTACTATTCCGTTGTGTTGTATATGGGAATAGGTTATTATAATTGTCCTGTTGTGTGATTTACTCTGGTATTGTAAGTTTAATTTAAATCTCTCAATAAAGTTATTTTTGTATTATATTTTGTTCCGCTGCGATGTGAGACTCTGTATTGTGTTGTTTCTTCTTCTTCTTCTATTCTAATATTTCTTTCTTTCTTATCTCACCCTCTAAATTCTTTCTAATAACATCCAATGTTTTCGGTGTTCGGAAGGTCGGCATGAGGTACGGGAAATGTATTTATGTCGATTTCCAAGGCCGAAAATTCTTGGGCCGTTACACCAATGGCCGTATTATAGGTTCAATAGGACCGGGAAACGTGTGTTCAGGCATAACTAATCCACTAACGTAGTTGTGGTCCGACCCTGCAGTATCCAAGGGTTCACTGCGGGGGATCCTGAGACTTTTCTAGAGTGTCTCAAATCGGTAAGGAGATCTTTCGTAGCCTTGACTCATGATGGAAATCCAACTTCCAATACGACACGATGCGGTTTTGATTGTAGAACTAGTATGGCGACATAGTAGGCTGGGGTACTATACCATCTATGATTGATACATTATGATTGAAAATGTTTTTAAAACATATATACACTAACAATAATATCAAATCCGTTTTTATCGTATTAAGCATTTTTGACCATTATAAGGTAAAACTCTATCCTCCGGTTTGCGTTGGATTGTGTGATATGACTTGAGTCTTATAATGGTTTCATTTTTCTAAAAAGCATTGCATTGTTTAACGATTTACTTTATTTATGCACTGGCAACCAATGGAGTAAACCCGTTACGCGTTAGCGGCGTGGTCCTGTTATTAGCCTTATTATTAGTTAAGTTAAGTAAAGATTTCTCATACTAGTCCCATGACTGACCCGTAGTTTGTTTCACTTTGCAAACTCGGGTGCCCTCTTTTCCACACGGGCAGTCGAGTAGCTTATTTTGAAGATATTATTGAGCATGATTCTGGATCGAAGCCTAGAGCTGTGTCCAGAGCATTGGTAGTCTTCCGCTGTGTTAATTTAATCGTTCCACTGTGCTATATTATATCTATTGTAAATTTATCATTCGCTGTATTATATCGATGTACTCTGATATTTTGTACTCTAATGTAACATTATTGTAATGTTTATAAAAGTTTTCTGTTATTTTTTCTGATGTGTTGTATTCTCGAAGTTAGCGTACTCGGGTTTTTCAATGGTCTTAGTCGATTTAGCGATCGATTAGGCCCAGGCGAAATCCGAATCATTACAGGCTTGGATTTTTGGATTTCAAAATCGATGAAACCGATTTAGAGACCTATCATGATATATTTGAAAGCGATGTTTAAATGGATTTCAAAAATCGCTTTTTCCTCCCAAAAACATGAATTGTTAACCTTCTCCTTTAACATACCATCACTCCCCGTTCCGTAAACTTTAATAATCCTACTCTCAAAGTCCCAAAAGCC
Organism: Allium sativum; assembly: GCA_030737875.1. Classification (NCBI taxonomy): domain Eukaryota; kingdom Viridiplantae; phylum Streptophyta; class Magnoliopsida; order Asparagales; family Amaryllidaceae; genus Allium; species Allium sativum. Next base: position 91,758,256 of record CM060920.1, read on the forward strand.
CTCTTTGCTATTATGGGTGGCTATAACATCAATTGGGCCGACATGATCTTAAATGAAATCAAGCCCATAGAATTGTCTTCAAGAGAAAACAATCTCTACTATGGTGTTTATCTCACCCACATTTTCAAATACTTTGGAGTTGACCTTCATGGAGAAGAATTTGTGCCAAGGAAAGTATTTTACTCTTCAAACATACATCTCATGCAAATTCCTCTCACTTTCAAATCATATGAGACATTCGAAGCCAAAAAAGTTCGAATGCGACAAGAACAAGCATCAATGGAAGTCGAAGAAGAAGAAACTTCTTTAGAAAGTGTTGAGTGTTCAACCAGCACTAGACACATTTCCAAAGAAACTATTGTTCAAAATCAAGTGAAGATTGTCAACAATCAAAAGAAGCTTAAGAAAACTTTTCAAAAAATGACCAAGTTCATAGTTAAGATTGGAAGAAAGCTTGGAATCTCACCTCCCTCATCATCATCGGAAAACTAGTCTATCTAGTTTAATCTATCTTTATATATTTTCTTATATTTGCTTGTATTTGCTTTCAAATCTCATATTTAGTGTGTCTTAATTAGTTGGATGTATTTATGTTCTATGAAGTAACGAATGGACTTTTATTTATGTTAAAATCATCTTCAAGTTACTGTAAAAACATGATAATTAATTATAATATAAGATACAAAGACTCAAAATTTAAAAAAAATTCAAAATTTTCAATAAGGTATGTCGACATACATTTTTGTATATGTCGATATATAACCGCCAGATTTTCAAATTGTTTCAAATTTTAAAATTAAATAACTAACTCATATCCATTCAAAATCCAACGAATTTCAGACCCTATTTAAGCCAATTTCATTCAGAAAAGTTTGTTATTCCATGTCTCCTTCTTCCTTCTTCATTTCCTCTCAAATTCATGGCAAATCCAATTATCAATCTTAGCGAAAATCTTGAGGAAACCTTGAATTCTTTCAAGAATATCCTCTCTATAATTCTACGAAACCAGCATCATCTCGAAAAATGGATTATATTGTGAATTTATTGGATTGATTGATTGTGGTGTATGGTGCGAGCCAGTATCAGGAGAGGGATAATGCTCGACATTATTCCGGTTCTAATATCGCGCCGTTATAATGCCGAATTTTTCTAAAACTAAAATATATAAATTATTTATATAAAAGGTATATAAAATCTTCATAAAAAGAAATTGAAATAAATATTTATTTACAAGTCGGACGGCTTGTTTATGCACACTTATTTAACTGATATTGATTGGGACGATAAATTTTACACATCGCCCAACTGCAAAAATAATAATCCGTATTTGTTGTTTAAAAACCTCACACAGGTATTGGGATAATATTTGACATACACTAATCCCAATATTTAGTTGTATGTCAATCAATGGGTTGATAGGCTGTGATGAACATTATTTATTTATTTTAACACTCATACAGTTGTAAAATTCACCCTAGATGTTGTTTGAATGTGTAATGACTATTTATCATGATTGTTGAATCCATGTGATGTATGAAATGCATATAACTGAAATTATATGGTAATTGATTGAGTCGTATTCCGATTCAAAAAATAAAGAATATTTTAAAATAATATAATATTTAGAAAATAATCAAAATATGATTTTGATGTCCAATTTGCGATATACACGAAAATATTGAAATATGGAAGCTGAGTTATGCAGTTAAATGCCATTTTTACCCGAACGGGTTTGCCAATTGACTTTATTCATTTTATAATAAATATAGAATGGGAAATGGATTTCAAAATCTGATATTTTGAAAATATTATCATTTTAATATTATAATGATATAGAATTTTCAGTTTGATTTAAAATTGAAAAATGAAGTTGGAATCGTTTTAAAACGAATTTATAAACAATTTATAAAATACGTTTTAAATGGAAATCAATGATATATTATATATATTATATATATATATATATATATATATAATGGCCTGAACAGAACGCGTCGCGCATCGACCGTTCGCGAATTTCAACAATTAACTTCAAATGGACATAACGGGAGATCCGACCGTCGAATTCTCCTAAAACTAGAACCACTTGGTTCGTATCGGAAAGTGCTTTTCGATGTGTATAAGAGATTTGAAATCTAAGGGCTGGATTTGGAAATATATCCAAATCAATTTCAGGAAAGGTCGCTATGGATGCAGTTCGGTGGCCATTATTGGAAACCGACAGTATGGGCCTTAATAAAATTATTAAAAACATGGAAAAATTATGTAAAATCATAATAAATGATTTGGAACGATTTAGGAAGAAAAATTCCATTTTAGAAAAGATAAAAATATTTTTTTTATCGAAATGAACTAGTTAATAACTAAAATAATAATCCAAACGATTTTCAAATAAATAAATTGGATTTGAAAATGGGTTTTAAAATAACTAGAATTTTCCAATGTATGAATTGGAATGGTTTTGAATGGAAATAATCTTCGGAATACATCGACATTGGATTCCGTGATTATACGGATATTGTTGTGGAAAATATACATATCGTTAATCCCAATACGATATTTGTTGGTTTCAGAATTTGATATTGAATATAAGGCGATATAATTTCTGTTTAGAGCCTTGTATTTAATATCAAATTGGATTTTGGGTTTGTCATGAATGGTGTCTTTATTAACACTGTTCTTAAACCTCGATGAGAAAAGTATAAATCTTTTAATTAAGATTTAGAGAAATTTACCAATTAATTAATATTTAATTGGAATTGAATTTAAATGGGATTTTAGGTTTATCGTGAACGGTGTTTTAAATAACATTTGTTCTTTAACCCAATTAACAGTGAAGAGATGATCTGGAATTTATAAATCTTTTTTTAATATTTAATTAAAAATTTCCAAAGTAAAGTTTTCCAATTTAATATATTAAATTGGAATTGAATGGAATTCGATTCGGTAACTGTAACAACCCAGAATTTTGGAACCAATTTAAAATTTTTATTTTAGCTGTTTTAATGGATTTTAAATATTTAAAATAATATATTTTAAATAATAACAACTAAAAAATTATTTAAATCTAAGTTAGAATGAATAATTTTATTTTAATTATATAACGAGCCTAAAATGGCGCGGTAGTTTGAAAATTGAATTTCAAATTTAAAATGAATGTACATAATTCAAAATAAATTGGATTTCAGTAAAAAAGAAATATTTGAATCTGCTTAAAAATATCTTTCTAACGAATGTGAAAAATCCATATCTCATAACGAGTATAAAAAGTTATGTCCGGTTTAAAATTCAGAATAGTTGTTATGGAATATATATTTTATATAATATATGTCCCTTAAAAATAACCATCTTGCAAACGACCTCCGTTTTCAACGAAACCACTTTTTGGATCCGGAATGTCAAATAATTACTAGATTCCAATTTTCATAATATTTGAAATTAATTTGTGGATGCAGCAAAAGAAAACGTGCTTTGTAAATTTTAGTTGAATTGGATCGACCAGAAATTGGCCATTTTTCTAATGTTCTCCAACTTCAACAAAATTAGTTTTGTTAGGACCGTATCACTAAAACATAGCTAGATTTATTTTTTGGGAATTTTGGAGTCCGTATGTGGCCCCGGTAAATTAAAATGTACGTTCAAATTCAATATATATTGATTTATATTTTAATTTTGATAAAAACTGATCAAAACAATAGAATTGGCTTATGAAACATATTCCATTGTGTTCGGAATAGGGGTATTTGGCTAGGAGCGACAGTCGTTGGGTTCGATTTGGAGTTCGGACGCAAAGGAACCAACTAGAGAATTAAATATTAATTTATTTTGTATACTATATTATGTATAGGCTTAAAATCACTAAACCCTAGTTTCAATCGTTCAACGCCGTCAACCTTTATTCATTGGCCAACAAGCTGCGAAAAAGATCCCTCAAATTCTCCAAATCGATTCAACAAAAGTCAAAACTCCTAAAACAAAAATCAAAGAGAAATGTTCGATCTTTCATCTCATACGGTTTTGATGGCAATTGGTGTTGTCGATTTCTCGAATGGGGAGCTCAAAGTTGGGTTGTTCGAACCCGTTTTCAGGAGGATGGGGGAGCGCGAGTGGGCCCATGCGGTGGGTGGAGTAAGCCAACTTGAAGCTCTTCAAGGTGGACTTGTCAGATCGACGACGCAAGGCTAGTGGGTGGCGCGATTTTTAAGGATGAAGGCGAGCAGGTTTTTTACGGGTTCCAGGAAGTATGCGATGTAGAAGAAAGGGTTTATACCGTAACCGTGGGAAGATAATTAATACATGGCTAAGTTAATTTCATTGTTAATTATTAAAATTAATTACATGTTAAATTATTCAAAGTTTAAAATACAATATCTTTTACAAACAATTACAGAATTTGAACGAGGTCAGATTCTTTGGAACTGCCACGAAGATCTCTACAACATGGAACAGAATAGGAGACAATGGTAACGGTTTTAAAAATGTGATTTTTAATTTATAAATTAGCATTGTTTTATGTTCAAATTTTATATAAATAGATTTTTTTTTAAAAATAAAATACCATTGTTTTAAAAATATAAATAGAATTGTTTTCAAAATATAAACATAGTATAAAATAGGATTTTTATTACATATATAGAGTAATATAAAAATGTGATTTTTATTATATATTACATTGAAATAAAAAGGTGATTTTTAAAATATAAAGCATTGTGTAGAAGTGTAATTTTTATATAAAATACCATTGTAATCGAAATGTGATTTTTATATAGAAAAGTCATTCTTTTTAAATAAATGAAAAGCATATAATAAAAAGGGCATTGTTTTTAAATTATAATACTTTGTTCTAAAAATATGATTTTTCATTATATATAAAAATATGATTAATCAGTGTATAGAAAATTGTGATTTTTCACTATATAGAAAAATGTGATTTTTCACTGTATAGAAAAATATGATTTTTCACTGTATAAAAAATATGATTTTTATTGTATAAAAGAAATATTTTTCGATTAGAAAAGAATGGGATTTTTATCATATGTATGAAATAAATTTTAATTCTATAAAGATATGATTTTTAGATTATATAAAAGATATGAATAGATTATAAAAATATGATTTTTATATATGTAGAGAATATAAAAATATGATATATATATATGTAGATTTGAAATAGAAATATGATTTTTTTATTTAAATAGCATTGTTTTAAAAATGTGATTTTTATATATATTGTAGCGGTATAAAAATGTGATTTTTTTTATATGTTGTAGCGGTATAAAAATGTGATTTTTAATCACGTATAGCTTAGATAAAATGCGATTTTTAAATATATAAACACCGTATTAAAAATGTGTTTTTTACTACGAACAGCGTGAAAAAGATTGCGTTGGAATTTCGGGCTAATCCAAACTGTTCAGAAATTTAGAAATAAAACTGGTGGAGTGGAAACCAAAGGTGACAACTCCTTCTCACTCTAATTACTTTACAGTTAAATATATACAAGGATGTAGACGGTGCTTAGCAGCACCCGACACTATTTATTGTACAAACCATGATTGTGGTTTGTACTATAGTGTGTGTTGTTTGTGATGTTGAAATGTTTAACGTATCAAAACTAATGTCAACATTAATGTGGTAGTTAAAATTAAATTATAAATATCCATTCATAATTTAAACAGTAAAATTTTCTAAGTAGAAAAATAATTCAAACCGAATTAGAATTGGTTAAATTTATTAACCAATGATTTATTTAAACAGACTGTTGTTCTTTGAAAACCCCACACGGGTATTGGGATGATATTTGACATACACTAATCCCAATATTTAATTTTATGTCAATCGATGGGTTAACAGGCTGTGGTGAGCGTTATTTATTTATTTTAATGCTCACACAATTGTAAATTTCACTCTGGATGTGAATGGACTGTTTAATGATTATTTGTCATTATTTTTGAATACATACGATGTATGAAACCATATAACTGGAATTATATGGTAATTGATTGAGTCACATTCCGATTTAGAAATAAAGAATATCTTTAAATAAAGAACATCTTTAAATAAAGAATATTTTAAAATAATGAATATTTTAAAATAATATTCAGTGAAGAATAAGATGATGATTTTGATGTTCGTTTTTGGATGGACACAAAAATATAAAAATATGAAGCCGGGTTAAGTATAGAAACGCCATTTTAACCCGAACGGGTTTATCAATCTATTTTATTCATTTTATAATGAATATAAAAAAGAAGTGATTTCAAAATCTAATATTTTGAAAATTATCATTTTAATATGATAAAAGTATAGAATATTCAGTTTTGATTAAAAATTGAAAATGAAGTTGGAATCATTTTAAAATAAATTTATAAACGATATACATTTTAAATGGAAATAGATTAAATTTATACAATATATATATTATATATATTTAATGGCCTGAATAGCCGTGCAGCGACCACTCGCGAATTTCGACCATTAACATCAAATTGATGTAACGTGAGATCCGACCGTCGGATTCTCCTAAAACCGGAACCCTTGGGTTCGTATCGAAAAGAGCTTTCCAATGAATATAAGAGATTCGAAATCTAACGGTTGGATTTGGAATTATGTCTAATCAAATTTGAAAAAGGTCGCTATGGATGCAGTTCGGTGTAGGGGTGAGCATTATTTGGTTAAACCGAATAAACCAACCAAACCAATTGAATTTGGTCGGTTTGGTTTGGTTTTGAAATTAGAATGGTTTGTAATCGGTTTGGAAAAATATTTAGTTTGGTTATCGGTTTAACCGAATTAACCGAATTTTTATTATATTTTCAAAATTATTGATATTATAGTAAATATTTTAGGTTAATTTAGTTATCTAAATTAATTTTAATAATCATATATGTAACATAATTACTTTTGAGAAGCATAAAAATCATAAATAATAATAATTTAATCATATATTTATAATTTATTTCAAATTATAGTTAATATTACGAGCATAAAGTCTAAAATAGTTTAAGTTCGGTTAAATCGGATAACCAACCGAACCAACCAATCTTAAATTGGTCGGTTTGGTTTGGTTTTCATTTTTATCGGTTTTAGTTTGGTTTGACAATTTTCATCATTGGATAAACCAAACCAACCAAACGCTCACCCCTAGTTCGGTGGTCGTTATTGGAAACCGACTGTACAGGCCATAATAAAATTATTAAAAATATGGAAAAATTATGTAAAATCATAATTAATAATTTGGAAAGATTTTGGATGAAAAATACCAAGTTTGAAAAGATCAAAATATATTTTTATCGAAATGAACTAGTTATTAACTAGAATAATAATCCAATTATTTTAGAAATAATGAATTGGATTTGTAATGGTCTTATTATAATCAAATTTTCCAGTGTATGAATTGAAGTGAAATTGGATTTTTGGGTTTGTCGTGAATGGTGTCTTAAATAACAATGTTCTTAAACCTCGGTGAGAAAAGAATAAATCTTTTAATTAATATTTAGTGAAGTTTTCCAATTAATTATTATTTAATTGGAATTAAATAAAATAAATTAGATTTTGGATTTGTCGTGAATGGTGTCTTAAATAACACTGTTCTTAAACCCAATTGAGTAAAATCTTTTAATTAAGATTTAGAGAAGTTTACCAATTAATTAGTATTTAATTGGAATTGAAATGAAAGTTGATTGTGGGTTTATTGTGAACTGTGTTTTTTAAGACATTCGTTCTTTAACCCGATTAACAGTGAAAAAATAATTTTGGAATTTATAAATCTTTTAATTAAGATTTATTAGAGTTTTCGATTATATTTGGTAATTGGAATAAAATGAAATGTGAATTGGGTTTATTGTGAACTGTGTTTTTAACGACATTTGTTCTTTAACCCAATTAACAGTAAAAATATAACTTGGGATTTATAAATCTTTCAATAAGATTTAAATGGAAATTTTTCAAAGTAAAGTTTTCTAATTTAATATATTAAATTAGAATTGAATGGAATTCGATTTGGTAATAATCGAGATGAGTTTATGTGAATGAAGATCATTACTATATATTGAATTTAAAAGGCTTTGCCGCTATTCCATTTATATTATTAGTTGACACGAGAATTTGTATCAATTATGTACTATTATGATTTTCGTGTAGATTCCATTTTGATGGAAGAGGAATTTGGAGTTTATCGTGAAGTGTGTTTTAAATGACATTAGTTCTTTAACTTAGTTAAAGATAAGATTAATTTCTTAACTTTGAACAATCATTAAGTAATGATTTTTGAGATTAAAACAAAATCAGAGTTTTAATGAATCTTTAATTAGATTGAAATGAGAATGTGATAATTTAAATTATCAAATTCGGGAAATGATTGAGGATGGAGTATCACCAGTTTTACTCCAGGCGATAGTTAAATCTTTAATTAGATTTGAACGTGAAATGGTAATTAATTTAACCGATAACACCGTGGTGTTAGACATGGAGTATTACTAGTTTACTACATGGGATGAATAGGTTGGGATTGGGATAATAAATAATAAACGGTTACTTTGTAAGGTTCATTAATCCCGACTAGTTTTATAAACCATAATTTGGTTTGAAATTTTTAAGAGATAAATTAAAATCTTTTGAAATTAATATCCAAAGGAAGATTAAAGAATAAATTTAAAGGAATTTATCTTTGGTAAAATTAATGGGAACCTTTCCCTAATAATGTGAATATTTTATTAAAAGAATATTTTGAATTGGAATGAGGCGTATGATGTGTTTTTATAGCACTTTATTATTGATTATAAAATAGCGCGTTATTCGGAAAGACCGGGTTTAACCCATTCTTAATAATTAATACGACGACCAAAAGTTGAAGATGAAGACGGTGGTTGAAGACCGGAGTTCTTCACATCATTTGGATGATTACTGATGTCTTGATTGGGTGGTACACCCAAGACAAGGTAATAAGTGGTGATCGTCCAGACGTACTTGGAGATTGACGGATATGTGAGGACCTTTCTCCTGTATTGGACATATGGGACGAGGAATAAGGTGCCTCCGGTTTCGTTCAGACCCAGAACGGACTTGTAAATGGATGTTTGTCTGACATTGGATTTCATTCTATATTAATTGATTCCTATTAAATATATATCTGTTTGGTGGTGGAGAATTTATTCTCTTGCTTAACACCCATCTCTGTGACGTTTGAGCTTAGAGGTTATATATTAATAGACATCAGTTGTATGGCGTGAATTGTCAGTGTAGCATGCCAAGATGCAAATGATTAAGGCTTTTGTTGAAAAGCAGAGTCTTGTGGTAGATGATCAAAGCACAACTTTAATTAGCATAGCTTTGTGTATAGTGTTATTTCGCGAGCCTCACACCCCAGTATGAACCAGAAATGGGAGAAGGATCCAGGGAGAACATGCGTCTCTTTCTAGCTAGGAGTGGTGTCATGGTATGGAGCCCAGACATTTTTACTTATATGGATGATGGAAAGCGAGGTACCTCGGATTTGAGTCCCTAGTGGCTCTTGATTCACGCCCCATAAGGCAAGGAAACGTATTGTTTAGGAATTATATATGTTCCACTAACATATGTGTGGACCGGCCCTCTGGCTCCTAAGGGGTTGGCCGAGTACTTGCCCTGAGATATGGGCTAGATTGTCTCGAATTCGGTAAGGATGATCTCTTGCCTTGGTTCATAGATGGAAATCCAACTTCCAATACGACACCGCGCGATTTTGATTGTAGAACTAGTATGGTGACATGATATATGATACTCATGCCGTCTATGATTGATACATTTATATTTGAAGTGGTTTTAACCACTATGCACTAATAGTAATATCAAAATAATTTGTTTTAAATGTACCAAGCATGCTTGGCTATTATAAGGGAAAACTCTATCCTCCAGCTTGCGTTGCATTGTGTGATGGGACCTGAGTCTTATAATAGCTTTATTTTTCCAAAATACATTGCGTTGTTTTATTTCAAACTAAGATTCATGTGAAGTAGACCCGTTTCGTGTTATATGGCGTAGTCCCATGATTTTCCCACTTTTAAAGTAAAAAGTTAATAACTGTTTTAGTTCTCACACCAGTCCCATGACTGACCAGGAGTTATTGTTTTAACCCAAACTCTAGGTACCCCTATTTTCCATATGGGCAGCTAGTAGTTTTGGTTTTGCAAATATTATATTCACAGGATCCTGGTTTACATGTGAAGCGATATTCAGAAAGCTCTGTATCCATGTATTTCTTTCAGTTGTGTTTTTGTATTATTTTTCCGCTGCTATTTAAATGTAATTTAAATCTCTGATATTTTTTCTGATGTGTAATATTTATTCATACTCTGGAATATTCTTGTTCTCTGATGTAAATTGTTGTAATAACAATGAAATGTTCTATTGTTTGTGTTTTGATGTGTCGTGTTCTCAATTCAATCCGGGCCTCCCCGAAAGGGGAAGTTTGGGTCGTTCCATTTTGGTATCAGAGCTTTGGTTTATAGAGCTCGGGTACAAAACACATTAGAACCAAACGAAAGAAATCATCAGAGATTGGATTAGCAATATTCAATGAGAATAACTCGTTAGAGATAGGATCCGTAGTGTCCTAGAATGAGTTCGAGGAGTGTTGTTTTCAAAAATAAAAATGAAAACAAACTTAGTTTTGAAAATTTTATCATATTATACGTATTTAAATAATTTATTTTAAATTGATTTGAACTATCGGGTATATAGAGATTTTAATATACGTCTGATCCACGTGCATTTGAAGTCTCAAATATACTAGATATATATAGAATCACACCTTAGACGCCCGGGGATAATTCTGGTGATGTTCGGACATCATCAGTATTTATGTCCGAGTTTCGAAAGTGGGATACCTATATATTTCCAATTGACTGGTGTGAGAACCAAAACTTAGTTGGGGTTATTTGTTGTGAATTGGCATCAAAAAACATGATTTTTGAGTATATAAAAATTATGAATTCAAAACGTTAACCAACTAATTGATTGCTGGTTGTGTTGTTTGATTATTAGTCTGACTAATAAAAAATATTGGAACCATAAAACCAATAAGAGAAATAAAGGTAGATTTAGCCAAATCGAATCAAATATTGAACTGAATTGAAATTTGATTGGAACTGCAAACATGTACATATGTATGTGTGAACAGGTCATAGCAAGGAAACTAAGAAGAGGAATAAATTTATATGCCCGACAAATAGGTACATGTTTACTGTATTTCTTGGGTTTGATGATTATATGAGCCGATTGGCGTTTTCTTTTGATTGATGAAGGCCCTGCGAGGCAAGTTGCGGTTTTAAATATCAACCCGTACAAAGGAGGTTATGACAAAAAATTTCAAAAATTTAGGGTGTTAGCTAAAATTTTGAGGAATTAGAAAATTCCTAGAAACTGAATAGTTGAAGAATGAAAGTTGAATTGGTTAGTTAAACAACTTTCATCTCCGTTCCTTTTCGAGGATGAAAAGATTTTAAGTTTGGGAGATTGTAACAACCCGAAATTTTGGAACCAATTTAATTTTTTTATTTTAGCTATTTTAATAGATTTTGAATATTTAAAATAATATATTTTAAATAATAACAACTAAAAAATTATTTAAATCGAAGTTAGAATGAATACTTTTATTTTAATTATATAACGGGCTTGAAATGGTGCGGTAGTTTGAAAATTCGATTTCAAATTTAAAATGAAAGTACAGAATTCAAAATAAATCGAATTTCTGTAATAAAAGAAATATTTGAATTTATTTAAAAATATCTTTCTAAAGAATGTGAAAAATCCAGATTTCATAATGGTAATAAAAAGTTATGTCCAGTTTAAAATTCAGAATAGTTGCTATGGAATTAATATATATTTTATATAATATATGGCCCTTAAAAATAACCATCTTGCAAACGACCTCCATTTTTTATGAAAACATTTTTGTTGGATCCGGAATGTCAAATTATTGCTAGATTCCAATTTTCAAATTTTTTGGAATTAATATGTGGGCGCAGCAAAAGAAAACGTGTTTTTTCAATTTTAGTTGAAATGGATCGACCAGAAATTGGCCATTTTTTAAACGGTCTCTAAATTCGATGAAATTAGTTTTTTAAGGACCGTATCGCCAAAACCTAGCTAGATTTATTTTTCGGGAATTTTTGAAGTCTGTATGTGGCCCCGGTAAATTAAAATGTACGTTCAAATTCAATATATACTGATTTATATTTTAATTTTGATAAAAACTGATCAAAACGATAGAATTGGCTTATGAAACATATTTCATTGTGTCCGGAATAGGGGTGTTTGGCTAAAGGCAATAGTCATTGAGTTTGATTTGGAGTTCGGACGCAAAGGAACCAACTAGAGAATTAAATATTAATTTTTATTGTATATTATATTATATATAGGCTTAATATCACTAAACCCTAGTTTCAGTCGTTCAGCGCCATTAACCTTTATTCAGTGGCCAACAAGCTGCTAAAAAGATCCCTCAAATTCTCTAAATCGATTCAACAAAATTCAAAACTCCTAGAATTAAAATCAAAGAGAAATGTTCGATCTTTCATCTCATACGGTTTTGATGGCAATTGGTGCTGTCGAGTTCTCGAATGGGGAGCTCAAAGTTGGGTTGTTCGAACCCGTTTTCAAGAGGATCGGGGAGCGCGAGTGGGCCCATACGGTGGGCGGAGGAAGCCGACTTGAAGCTCTTCAAGGTGGACTTGTCAGATCGACGGCGCAAGGCTTGTGGGTGGCGCGATTTTCAAGGATGAAGGCAAGCAGTTCTTTTACAAGTTCCAGTAAGTATGCGATGTAGAAGAAAGGGTTTAGACCCTAACCGTGGGAAGATAATTAATACATGGCTAAGTTAATTTATTTGTTAATTATTAAAATTAATTACATGTTAAATTATTCAAAGTTTAAAATACAATATCTTTTGCAAACAATTACAGAATTTGACGAGGTTAGATTCATTGGAACTGTCACGAAGATCTCTACAACATAGAATAGAATAGGAGACAATGGTAAAGGTTTTAAGAATATGATTTTTAATTTATTAATTAGCATTGTTTTATGTTAAGATTTTATATAAATAGATTTATTTTTAAAAATAAAATACCATGGTTTTAAAAATATAAATAGAATTGTTTTCAAAATATAAACATAGTATAAAATAGGATTTTTATTATATATAGAGAGTAATATAAAAATGTGATTTTTATTATATATAACACTGAAATAAATAGGTGATTTTTAAAATATAAATCATTGTGCAGAAGTGTAATTTTTATATAAAATACCATTGCAATTGAAATGTGATTTCTATATATAGAAAAGTCATTGTTTTTAAATAAATTAAAAGCATATAATAAAAAGGGCATTGTTTTTAAATTATAATACTTTGTTCTAAAAATATAATTTTCATTATATACAAAAATATGATTAATCAACGTATAGAAAAATGTGATTTTTCACTGTATAGAAAATTTTGATTTTTCACTGTATAAAAAAATCAGATTTTTATCATATAAAAGAAATATTTTTTGATTAGATAAAAATGGGATTTTTATCATATGTGTGAAATACTTTTTAATTCTATAAAGATATGATTTTTAGATTATATAAAAGACATGAATAAATTATAAAATTATGATTTTTATATATGTAGAGAATATAAAAATATGATTTATATATATAGAGTTGAAATAGAAATATGATTTTTATTTAAATAGCATTGTTTTAAAAATTTGAGTTTATATATATTGTAGCGGTATAAAAATGTGATTTTTTTATATGTTGTAGCCGTATAAAAATGTGATTTTTAATCATTTATAACTTAGATAAAAATATGATTTTTAAATATATAAACATCATATTAAAAATGTGATTTTTTACTATCAACAGCGTGAAAAAGATTGCATTGGAATTTCGGGAAAATCAAAACTGTTCAGAAATTCAAAAATAAAATTGGTGGAGTGGAAACCAAAGGTGAGAAATGTATCACCCCACCTCCGCCAGGGTCTCTCTTGCAAGCACTCTGACTTTGGAGGGGCGTTTGAATCGGGTAAACATGCATAATGATATATCAAGGCCGAACAAGAACATATGTATATATGTAAACAGAGTAAATAACATAGATAAAACAGCGGAAGATTTCAAACCATTTCAAAACAAGTCTGGTACAACATAATGTCAACTTTCCAAATAAACAAGTCTAGATAAAAACAACATCAACTGAAAAACTGAAATACATAAGTACTATCCCCAAAATAAGTGATAACCATAGCTAGCTTCATGTCAAACCGTACATGAGCTAAATCCCACAAGCAAGCGATCAGAAATCCAAGCTAAGCTCCAATATTCCCACCCTGAGAACCTGGGGGGGGGGGGACGGAAGAAAAGAGGCGAAAGAAAACAGGTCAGTCAAAAAGACTGAGTAAGCCCTAATACAATCAATGTAAACTGATAAAGTTAACTGGCATGAGAAGCAGGGATGAACATAAGGATAACAACATACTAGCATGATGATTAACTAACAAGGCAGATAAAGGTGTCATCGCATAATCAGGTTTAAGGTTTTTGCACCACAGGTGTACTCGCAAGCTAACATGACTTGAATAAACAAGTATTGATCCCTTGGCCCAAGCTTTGGCCCAATAATATGAAATGACCCTAATACGAGGTCCAACCAAACGGTCTAGTCGATCGGCTCCCTATAAGCCTAACTCGTCACGTGTTGGTATCAATACGGCCCAAACTTAATTGTAGTCAGACTGTGCCGGGTCTCCCGTCGGGTGTATCAAGCCCTAGGGTGTCAACCCCTGGACACCATAAACATAAGTGCACAGTCTCGATCTACTGGTACCCATGCTTGACTTCTCCAAATACGGACTACGTGCACGACCATAGTCCGTCCGGAACTACATCGGCGTACCACTCTGCCGTCGTTTTTGGTCACTTACCTCAAGTCCAATAATTGTGCCCCCCACCCTAGCCTAGTCCCTAGGGTCTTAATGATACAAACTTGGGATTACTGCTGGAGTGGACCCCCATTGCTAGGATTTTCTAGTGGGTTAAGTACGGTTTAACCCTTTTACTAATCATGGATTAACTTGGTTAAGTGTAACGATGAGTTCACGACTTAACCCTGATTAATCTACCAAGCCCAAATTGGTTTAGTATTAAGTGGACCATGACTTAACCCTAATCATGAGGCATTAATTAATTTAATGTGCCTTAACCTCTCACATTAGACCTTGTTGTGGTTACTAGTTAAGCCGGGCGGGTCCGGGTAGCTTTACACCACAACTTGGTCTAACCTCGGGTTCAAGGTACAACATGACCAACTTCTCACATTGGGTCCTATTGTTTGTAGCAACTAGTTAAGCCGGTCGGTTCCGGGTAGTTTTACGCTACAAACTCAACCCAACCTCGTGTTGGTCACACTTATATTTTCTAAGTGTCATGTCCATCATGTTTCCAAAACACATTACAAGTTTTCAAGAATTTGGGTAGACCTAACTTAATAGGTAAATTCCCAATGGGTAGACCTAACTTAATAGGTAAATTCCCAATCTTATGTTTTTATGCCTTTTAAGTTTACCCAACCCCAAACGCAATCCCATCGCTTACATATCGCAATAGCGCATAAAGGATAGAAAGAGGGAACTTGGCATAATCATGACATAAAGGTGTTGAAGCCACAAGTTTAACATGGTGGCATATGAAATGTACATATGTTCATATACTTGCATATTACATTTTTAGGCCTCAAAAGCATGCATAAAACCAAACTTAGCATATAAGTGATACATGGTGATAAATGACATGTAGAAGTTGCCATAAGTTCGCATTTAGCCTCACATGCAAGTTATCATAAGGGATATGATAACTTACATGTTGCCAAAATGCAACCTTTAGCATAAAGCTTGTAGCTTTAAGCTCATAAACCCAAGATAAGCTTGCATAACATGATAACATGAGCAAAATAATCAACCCAAACTTGCATAACATAACTTGCATATCATATGGCAAACTTGCATATCATAACATGGAAAACTTGCATAGCATAACATGGTAAACTTGCATATCATAACATGGCATACTTGCATAACATAACATGATAAACTTGCATATCATAACATGGCAAACTTGCATAGCATAACATGGTAAACTTGCATATCATAACATGGCAAACTTGCATAGCATAACATGGTAAACTTGCATATCATAACATGGCATACTTGCATAACATAACATGATAAACTTGCATATCGTAACATGGCAAACTTGCATAGCATAACATATCAAACTTGCATAACATGACATAGTAAACTTGCATATCATGGCAAACTTGCATATCATAATGATCAACCAAACTTGCATCATTCATTTAACTTTAGAGTTTAAATATGAAAGTAGAAAAGGGCTTACAATGCTTATGAAGACACAAAAATATATATAGATTGAGACAAAGCCCTTATGCAATCAAATAAACCCAAAATGCAAGCTCCAATAGAAAAACCCTTGAGCCAAAATGATCAAAACTCTTGCTTTATGATGTAAATATGGAAACTTGACTTAAATGCAAGCTAATGATGCTCATACAAGCTTGAAAACACTTGTATGCATTGAAAATCTCTCATAGAAATAACTTAGGAATTTTATGAAGAGAGTGGAGGCCATGAGAGGAATGATTTTGCCATAGTTTAGTTACTTGAATGAATAATGATGATTTAGGGTTAGGTTAGGGGCTTATTTATAGAGATTAGGATTAGTTTTAGCCTTAGGATTAAACCCTAGTTCCAATCTCAGCCCTCAAAACCGAATCTGGCCCCCAAACTCAACACAACTCCAAAATGGTGCACCAGGCAAAACTGCCCGGCTGAACCAAGTCGATAGCCAAGTCGACAGGGCTGTCGACTTGGGTCCAACCAAGTCGACTCCCAAGTCGACAGGGCTGTCGACTTGGGTGCTCTGGCGGGAATTTTCCCGCCTGGCCCAATCTGACCGTTTTTCGAATTTTGAACCCGAAATTCGAAATCTGTTTTGAACTTGAAATTTTCTGAAAACTTCATTGGGCCTTAATCGGGTCATACGGACTCCGATTTTCGAAAACTCGGACTCTATTTCGCGTATTTTTCCGAGACGAACGCAATGGCATAGCCCGTTTCCCTTGATTCAGATTTATAAATTAAATTCTGCCTCGATTTATGTTATAACAGGTTATTGAAAATACGGGTTGTTACATTCTCCCCTCCTTAAAGGATTTCGTCCCCGAAATCACTAAGTTAGGAAGAACATATCCTACCATCCAACATCCATCTACTCAAAACATCATCCACGAGCAATTATTGTCCTTACAAGATTCTAAATGTTGTATGAACATATGCAAAGGTGTGTGTATATGTACTTATCTAATGCAAATATCATCAATGCAAATTATGTTAGTGAAATGAATCCATATGTATGCAATTCCTAACATAATGTATAACATCTATATGTGTGCACATAACATACATCCATATGCAACATCCATGTGATAACACAAAAAATTTCATCCATGAATAAGCGTAAACACTCATGCATATGCAATATGAGGAGTGTGTGAGCCGATCTAGTGCCTAATGTGTATAATGCATCCACGAGTAACCACTTGCAAACACTTGCAACCACTTGCAAACATCAAGCATAACATGTTTCAAACACATGTTTCATCCAAAGGGGTTTCTACCTAAGGTTCTCACGACAAGATTAACACGATATAGATAGCAAAAGAAAGATATGCTACAAAGAGATCGGGAAGATAAGCAGGATATACTCCTTTCGGATTACAAGAAATCCCTTCCTAACCCAACCCCAATCCTATAAAAGCCCAAAAGGTTTAGTCAACCTAACGGACCCCTTCAAACCCTGACATGCATTACTAACCGATGAGTCACACCCCCTTATGGAGTTTACAGCAGAAATGGGATCGAGAACGGGACCGAGAGGATATATGTAAAAGATAACATGCAAGTAAGTTTCACCGGAAAACAAGGATCAAGGATATACTCTTAGAAAGAGACATGATGCGCGTATCTAGCCTTCAGTCTTCTAAGTCACGTTTCCTTGAGCTTAACTCCACTGTGCTTTGACCGTCTTTTACCTCATGATTTCTTAGCTTCTTAACTCTTATTTCCAAATATGAGTTGGAACCCATTTCATTGTCGCCTCCCGTCTTCCTCTTTCACTTACTCTTCTATCATTCTTGGCTTAAACATAACTATGACCTCATGGTTTCATGCAAGCTCTCCAAAATTCACCAGTGAATCCTGGATCTCGTTTACTTACTATAAAGTATTCCATGCAGCAGAACTTTTCTTGAAAATACCAATCCACGTTGCCAATTGCTCTTACTAACGTGATTTTCTATAACTCATGCTTGAACGAAATGAACCATTCGCCTGTGAATGATAGGCCGTACTTAGATTCAGTCGCTTGCCCATGACTTCCCGTAGACTATTCCCAAAACTGGCTAGTGAAAATTGAGTCATGGTTACTAACTATCCTTTAGGGAACCCCGTACAACCGCTTTATTTCTTGAAAGTAAACTGTCGCTAGCTATGATGCAGTCCTTTCGCTCTTTACCGGAGTGAAATGAGCACTCTTCGTGAGTCTACCTACTATGACCCACATGCTCTTATTCCCTTTCTTGATCTAGGCAGTCCATCCACGAAATCCTTCGTGACGCTTTTCCCTCTTCCATTGCGGGGACCTCCAATGGATATAATAGCCCACCGGGCTTCTATGACTCGGCCTTTAACCTGTTGGCACAACATGCACCT
The DNA here is from genome assembly GCA_030737875.1 of Allium sativum. Classification (NCBI taxonomy): domain Eukaryota; kingdom Viridiplantae; phylum Streptophyta; class Magnoliopsida; order Asparagales; family Amaryllidaceae; genus Allium; species Allium sativum. Next base: position 91,777,071 of record CM060920.1, read on the forward strand.
TGGGACAAACTCGGCCACCTCCTCGGGTGATGTGCATCTTCAAGAACCTTCTTTCTCTCATCGCGTCTTAGCCATCCCTTGTTATCTATGGCGAGGTGACTTAACATCTCGCCTCGAATCAACTTGTCCATGATCTCGACTAACTGCGAGTTTTCCTTCTGTGAAGTCCCTACTTGATCCAGAAGGGTAGGTCTAAGCTCAAGGGACGCTAACTAACTAATTAAACTGAGAGAACTTCTCACTTCAATTGTCCCCGTCAGAGCTTTTCGGTTTTGAACCGCGACCGCTTTAGCAGGATCCACCACTAAGCCTTGCTTAGAAACTATGTGCCCAAGAAATCTAAATCCTTTTTCTCCAAAATGACATTTGGAGGACTTGGCTTTCAACTGATGCGCTCTAAGCGTATCCATCACCTCCTTGAGATGTCTAGCATGTTCTTCCTCGTTCTTTAAGAAAGTCAGGATATCGTCTACAAAGACTACCACAAACTCGTTCAGGAACTCCCTAGACACCCTACTCATCAAGTCCACGAAGTAGGCGGGTGCATTAGTCAAACCGAATGGCATGACCAGCCATTCTAAGAATCCATCTGGAGTTCTGAACGCAGTTTTGCCTATACTATCCTCAGCTACTCTGAGCTGATGGAATCCAGTAGGAAGATCAAGAGAAAACAGATGTTCCTACAAGCTGATCAAACAAATCATCGATCCTTGGTAATGGTTGTCTATTCTTGTTGTTCTACTCACGATAATCAACACACGGGCGAAGCGAACTGTCCACATTAGTAGCGAATACTACTAGAGCACCCTCCTCGGAAATGCTTCATCGTATGAAGTTCTTCTCAAGAAACTCCTTGACTTGCTTTCTTAACTCTCATCTTGCGGGACCATGTGCCTAACCGGCCACGTAACTGGCTTGGCATTATCAACCAGATAAATGCGGAAATCAATCTCTCGCTTAGGGGTAACCCCCCTTCACTTCACCCAAGATATCAGGATATTCTCGGACCACCCTCACCGATTGCAAACTATCGATAGACGAGTTGAGGGATTCAAGATAACACAACGTGACGGGACCCATAGGGTTACAAGAAATTTTTAGGGTATTACCGAGGCGAGTCATGAGCCTCTCAACCCTATGCTCAAAAATCAAGAATGGCTCCAAAACTGGACAACCAATCCATGCCCAAAATCAACCCATACCCCATGAAACCGAGAATATAAGCATCACACGAGAACTCTACACTAAAGATAGAGATTTTCAAATCCACGTAGATAATAGACAAATGGGAGGAAACCCCAATTGGATTTGGAACACACACGGGATCATTAACTAGACTAGCACTTAGGTGCAAACTTTCAACTAGATCAGATGAAATAAACTATGCGATGCGCCAGAATCAAACAAAGTACGAACAAGAAAATCAGAAATGTAAACAGGGCTTTTAACAAAAACACTACCTCGATCATGAGCTGGAAGAACGATGTTGAGGGGATGAATTCGCCCTCCAGATGGTCTTGCACACTGAGTCTGACCTTGCCCTTGCTTCTTCAGGCAATCTTTGCTGAAATGTCCAAACTCACCACAATGAAAGCATTCACCACTCTTCCTTTTTCTCTTCCTACAATCCTTAATAAGATGCCCAACTGAACCGCAATAATGGCACTTCCTCTTGTCGTTATTGCCCTTGCTATTGTTCCCCTTGCTGCCTTGACTCTTGTTCTTGTTCTGATTGCCTTGACTGCTCTGACCACTTGGATTACCCTGATTTCCTTTCCACTGGGAATCAGTCTTCTTGGCTTGAGTATCATTCATCTTGATCTCTTTCTTGTCACTCCTATTCTCTTCATTGAGTAGGGCCATATTCACCAAACTCTCGAAAGTTGCCCCCAAGGGTATATGAGTCATGGCTAAACCATGTAATGGCTCGTTTAATCCTAGAGCAAAGTATAGGGTCTTCTTCTGAGCTGTGTTAACCAAGTCTAAACCGACCCGAGCCAGTTGATTAAACTTATCTATGTATTCCCTAATAGTCATGTCCCCTTGCTTCAGTGATAGGAACCTTAGTCCAAACTTTCCCCTAAAGTCATCCCAAGTCTCAATTGGCCTAGTAGCGGTGGTGACCACCCACCAACGTGCAGCTTCTTCCTTTAGCAACCACACTGCCAATAAAACCTTCCTACGGTCATCTATATCAAAGAAGGAGAAAAGATCTTCGGTTTCTTTCAACCAATTCCTTGCCTCTACATAAGTCTCGGTTCCAATGAAATTCTTGCAACCCATCGCCTTAAAGTCTTTGCAAATCTCCGCAAAGTCCGCTTGTGGAGGCTGAGGGGGAGGAGGAAGAGGAACCTCAGCGACAGGAGGAGGAGGAACATTAACTACAGGAGGAGGAGGAGGTGGAACATCGGCGGGGCCGGCTTCGGTCGCCCTAGCCTCCAAAAGTCTCCTATACCAAACGGGTACGTGTACTCCCTCCGGAATGGCAAAGTTATTCGCCATACTGAAAACGAAGAAAAAGATAGATTCAGAATGGAGAAAAACGAAGGAATTTTGCTAATGGCTTTTTGGGGAATAGCCTTTAAAATAAACTAGACTTTTCTTTGGAAAATACTTTATACTTGGTTTTGAAAATAGTTTTCCAAAAGTTTTAAAAACCTTTTCGTTCCTTCTCGTAAACCATATGCTCTGATACCAAATGTAACACCCCACCTCCGCCAGGGTGTCTCTTGCAAGCACTCTGACTTTGGAGGGGCGTTTGAATCGGGTAAACATGCATAATGATATATCAAGGCCGAAAAAGAACATATGTATATATGTAAACAAAGTAAATAACATAGATAAAACAGCGGAAGATTTCAAACCATTTCAAAACAAGTCTGGTACAACATAATGTCAACTTTCCAAATAAACAAGTCTAGATAAAAACAACATCAACTGAAAAACTGAAATACATAATTACTATCCCCAAAATAAGTGATAACCATAGCTAGCTTCATGTCAAACCGTACATGAGCTAAATCCCACAAGCAAGCGATCAGAAATCCAAGCTAAGCTCCAATATTCCCACCCTGAGAACCTGGGGGGGGGGAAACGGAAGAAAAGAGGCGAAAGAAAACAGGTCAGTCAAAAAGACTGAGTAAGCCCTACTACAATCAATGTAAACTGATAAAGTTAACTGGCATGAGAAGCAGGGATGAACATAAGGATAACAACATACTAGCATGATGATTAACTAACAAGGTAGATAAAGGTGTCATCGCATAATCAGGTTTAAGGTTTTTGCATCACAGGTGTACTCGCAAGCTAACATGACTTGAATAAACAAGTATTGATCCCTTGGCCCAAGCTTTGTATGAAATGACCCTAATACGAGGTCCAACCAAACGGTCTAGTCGATCGGCTCCCTATAAGCCTAACGCGTCACGTGTTGGTGTCAATACGGCCCAAACTTAATTGTAGTCAGACTGTGTCGGGTCTCCCGTCGGGTGTATCAAGCCATAGGGTGTCAACCCCTGGACACCATAAACATAAGTGCACAGTCTCGATCTACTGGTACCCATGCTTGACTTCTCCAAATACGGACTACGTGCACGACCATAGTCCGTCCGGAACTACATCGGCGTACCACTCTGCCGTCGTTTTTGGTCACTTACCTCAAGTCCAATAATTGTGCCCCCCACCCTAGCCTAGTCCCTAGGGTCTTAATGATACAAACTTGGGATTACTGCTGGAGTGGACCCCCATTGCTAGGATTTTCTAGTGGGTTAAGTACGGTTTAACCCTTTTACTAATCATGGATTAACTTGGTTAAGTGTAACGATGAGTTCACGACTTAACCCTGATTAATCTACCAAGCCCAAATTGGCTAAGTATTAAGTGGACCATGACTTAACCCTAATCATGAGGCATTAATTAATTTAATGTGCCTTAACCTCTCACATTAGACCTTGTTGTGGTTACTAGTTAAGCCGGGCGGGTCCGGGTAGCTTTACACCACAACTTGGTCTAACCTCGGGTTCAAGGTACAACATGACCAACTTCTCACATTGGGTCCTATTGTTTGTAGCAACTAGTTAAGCCGATCGGTTCCGGGTAGTTTTACGCTACAAACTCAACCCAACCTCGAGTTGGTCACACTTATATTTTCTAAGTGTCATGTCCATCATGTTTCCAAAACACATTACAAGTTTTCAAGAATTTGGGTAGACCTAACTTAATAGGTAAATTCCCAATGGGTAGACCTAACTTAATAGGTAAATTCCCAATCTTATGTTTTTATGCCTTTTAAGTTTACCCAACCCCAAACGCAATCCCATCGCTTACATATCGCAATAGCGCATAAAGGATAGAAAGAGGGAACTTGGCATAATCATGACATAAAGGTGTTGAAGCCACAAGTTTAACATGGTGGCATATGAAATGTACATATGTTCATATACTTGCATATTACATTTTTAGGCCTCAAAAGCATGCATAAAACCAAACTTAGCATATAAGTGATACATGGTGATAAATGACATGTAGAAGTTGCCATAAGTTCGCATTTAGCCTCACATGCAAGTTATCATAAGGGATATGATAACTTACATGTTGCCAAATTGCAACCTTTAGCATAAAGCTTGAAGCTTTAAGCTCATAAACCCAAGATAAGCTTGCATAACATGATAACATGAGCAAAATAATCAACCCAAACTTGCATAACATAACTTGCATATCATATGGCAAACTTGCATATCATAACATGGAAAACTTGCATAGCATAACATGGTAAACTTGCATATCATAACATGGCATACTTGCATAACATAACATGATAAACTTGCATATCATAACATGGCAAACTTGCATAGCATAACATGGTAAACTTGCATATCATAACATGGAAAACTTGCATAGCATAACATGGTAAACTTGCATATCATAACATGGCATACTTGCATAACATAACATGATAAACTTGCATATCGTAACATGGCAAACTTGCATAGCATAACATATCAAACTTGCATAACATGACATAGTAAACTTGCATATCATGGCAAACTTGCATATCATAATGATCAACCAAACTTGCATCATTCATTTAACTTTAGAGTTTAAATATGAAAGTAGAAAAGGGCTTACAATGCTTATGAAGACACAAAAATATATATAGATTGAGACAAAGCCCTTATGCAATCAAATAAACCCAAAATGCAAGCTCCAATAGAAAAACCCTTGAGCCAAAATGATCAAAACTCTTGCTTTATGATGTAAATATGGAAACTTGACTTAAATGCAAGCTAATGATGCTCATACAAGCTTGAAAACACTTGTATGCATTGAAAATCTCTCATAGAAATAACTTAGGAATTTTATGAAGAGAGTGGAGGCCATGAGAGGAATGATTTTGCCATAGTTTAGTTATTTGAATGAATAATAATGATTTAGGGTTAGGTTAGGGGCTTATTTATAGAGATTAGGATTAGTTTTAGCCTTAGGATTAAACCCTAGTTCCAATCTCAGCCCTCAAAACCGAATCTGGCCCCCAAACTCAACACAACTCCAAAATGGTGCACCAGGCAAAACTGCCCGCCTGAACCAAGTCGACAGCCAAGTCGACAGGGCTGTCGACTTGGGTCCAACCAAGTCGACTCCCAAGTCGACAATGCTGTCGACTTGGGTGCTCTGGCGGGAATTTTCCCGCCTGGCCCAATCTGACCGTTTTTCGAATTTTGAACCCGAAATTCGAAATCTGTTTTGAACTTGAAATTTTCTGAAAACTTCATTGGGCCTTAATCGGGTCATACGGACTCCGATTTTCTAAAACTCGGACTCTATTTCGCGTATTTTTCCGAGACGAACGCAATGGCATAGCCCGATTCCCTTGATTCAGATTTATAAATTAAATTCTGCCTCGATATACGTTATAACAGGTTATTGAAAATACGGGTTGTTACAAGAAATCCTTCTCACTCTAATTACTTTACAGTTAAATATATACTAGGATGCAGACGGTGCTTAGCATCACCCGACACTATTTATTGTACAAACCATGATTGTTGTTTGGACGATAGTGTTTGTTGTTTGTGATGTTGAAATGTTTAACGTATCAAAAATAATGTTAACATTAATGTGGTAGTTGAAACTATATTATAAATATCCATTTATAATTTAAACAGTTAAATTTGCTAAGTAGAAAAATAAGTCAAACCGAATTAGAATTATTTAAATTTATTAACCAATGATCTATTTAAACAGACTGTTGCTGTTTGAAAACCCCACACAGGTATTGGGATGATATTTGACATACACTAGTCCCAATATTTAATTTTATGTCAATGGATGGGTTGACAGGATATGGTGAGCGTTATTTATTTATTTTAATGCTCACACAGTTGTAAATTTCACTTTGGATGTGAATGGACTGTTTAATGATTATTTGTCATCATTGTTGAATACATGCGATGTATGAAATCCATATGACCGAAATTATATGGTAATTGATTGATTCGCATTCTGATTCAGAAATAAAGAATATTGTTAAATAAAGAATGTTTTTATTTTAAAATAATATCCAGTGAAGAATAAGATGATGATTTTGATGTCCGTTTTTGGATGGACACAAAAATATAAAAATACGAAGCCGGGTTAAGTATAAAAATGCCATTTTAACTCGACGGGTTTATCGATCGATTTTATTCATTTTTTAATGAATATCGAAAAGAAGTGATTTCGAATTCTAATATTTTGAAAATATTATCATTTTAATATGATAAATATATGGAATATTCAATTTTGATTTAAAATTGAAGATGAAGTTGGAATCGTTTCAAAATAAATCTATAAATGATTTATAAAATACGTTTTAAATGAAAATCGACGAAATTTATATAATATATATTTTATACATATTTAATGGCCTGAATAGAACGCGCCACGCAGCGACTGTTCGCGAATTTCGACCATTAACTTCAAATTGATGTCACGGGAGATCCGACCGTCGGATTCTCCTAAAATCGAAACTGTTGGGTTCGTATCGAAAGGAGCTTTCTAATGAATATAAGAGATTTTAAATCTAATTGTTAGATTTGGAATTATGTCAAAATCGAATTTGAAAAAGGTTGCTATGGATGCAGTTCGGTGGCCGTTATTGAAAACAGACTGTACGGGCCCTAATAAAATTATTAAAAATATGGAAAAATTATGTAAAATCATAATTAATAATTTGGAAAGATTTTGGATGAAAAATTCCATGTTTAGAAATATTAAAATATATTTTTATCGAAATGAACTAGTTATTAACTAGAATAATAATCCAATTATTTTAGAAATAATGAATTGGATTTGTAATGATCTTATTATAATCAAATTTTCCAGTGTATGAATTGAAGTGAAATTGGATTTTTGGGTTTGTCGTGAATGGTGTCTTAAATAACACTGTTCTTAAACCCCGATGAGAAAAGAATAAATCTTTTAATTAAGGTTTAGTGACCAATTAATTAATACTTAATTGGAATTGAATAAAATAATTTGGATTTTGGGTTTGTTGTGAATGGTGTCTTAAGTAACACTGTTCTTAAACCCAGTTGAGTAAAGAATAAATCTTTTAATTAGGATTTAGAGAAGTTTACCAATTAATTAGTATTTAATTGGAACTGAAATGAAAGTTGATTGTGTTGTTATTGTGAACTGTGTTTTTAAAGACATTTGTTCTTTAACCCGATTAATATTGAAAGTATAATTTTGGAATTTATAAATCTTTTAATTAAGATTTATTAGAGTTTCCAATTATACTTGGTAACTGGATTAAAATGAAATGTGAATTGGGTTTATTGTGAACTGTGTTTTTAACGACATTTGTTCTTTAATCCAATTAACAATGAAAATATAATTTGGGATTTATAAATCTTTTAATAAGATTAAAATGGAAAATTTTCAAAGTAAAGTTTTCTAATTTAATATATTAAATTGGAATTGAATGGAATTCAATTTGGTAATAATCGAGATGAGTTTCTGTGAATGTAGACCATTATTATATATGGAATTTAAAAGGCTTTGCCGCTATCCGTTTATATTATTAGGCTGACACGAGAACTTATATCGATTATGTACTGTTATGATTTCCGTGTAGATTCTATTTTGATCGAAGAACAATTTGGGGTTTATCGTGAAGTGTGTTTTAAATGACATTAGTTCTTTAACTCAGTTAAAGATAAGATTAATTTCTTGACTTTGAACAATCATTAAGTAATGATTTTTGAGATTAAAACTGAATTAGAGTTTTAATGAATCTTTAATTAGATTGAAATGAGAATGTGATAATTTAAATTATCAAATTCGGGAAATGATTGAGGATGGAGTATCACCAGTTTTACTCCAGGCGATATTTAAATCTTTAATTAGATTTGAACGTGAAATGGTAATTAATTTTACTGATAACACTGTGGTGTTTGACATGGAGTATTACCAAATTTGCTCCATGGGATGAATAGGTTAGGACTGGGGTAATAAATGATTACTTCGGTAAGGTTCGTTAATCCCAACTAGTTTTATAAACCTTAATTTATTTTGAAATTTTTAAGAGATAAAATAAAATCTTTTGAAATTGATATCCAAAGGAAGATTAAAGAATAAATTTAAAAGAATTTATCTTTGGTAAAATTAATGGGAACCTTTCCCTAATAATGTGATTATTTTATTAAAAGAATATTCTGAATTGGAATGAGGCGTATGATGTGTTTTAATAGCACTTTATTATTGATTATAAAATACGCGAGTTATTCGGAAAGACAGGGTTTAACCCATTCTGAATAATTAATACAACGGCCAAAAGTCGAAGATGAAGACGGTGGTTGAAGACTGGAGTTCTTCACATTGTTTGTATGATTACTAATGTCTTGATTGGGTTGTACATCCAAGACAAGGTAATAAGTGGTGATCGTCCAAACGTACTTGGAGATCGACGGATATGTGAGGACCTCTCTCCTGTATTGGACATATAGAGTGAGGAATAAGGTTCCTCCGGTTTCGTTCAGACCCAGAACGGACTTGTAAATGGATGTGTGTCTGACATTGGATTTCATTATTAATTGATTTCTATTAAATATATATATCTATTTGGTGGCGGAGAATTTATTCCCTTGCTTAACACCCTTCTCTGAGACATATGAGCTTAGAGGTTATATATTGATAGACATCAGTTGTATGGCATGAATTGTCAGTGTGGCATGCCAAGATACAAATGATCAAGGCTTTTGTTGAAAAGCAGAGTCTTGTGGTTGATGATCAAAGCACAGCTTTAATTAGCATAGCTTTGTGTATAGCGTTACTTCGCGAGCCTCACACCTCGGTATGAACCAGAAACGAGAGAAGGATCCACGGAGAACATGCGTTTCTTTCTATCTAGGAGTGGTGTAAAGGTATGGATCCCAGACATTTTTACATACGTGGATGATGGAAAGCGAGGTACCTCGAATTTGAGTCCCTAGTGGCTTTTAATTTATGCCTCATTGGGCGGGGAAACGTATTGTTCAGGAATTATATATAATCCACTAACATAACTGGCCATGTGGCTCCTAAGGGCTTGATAGAGTACTTGCCCTGAGACATGGGCTAGATTGTCTCGAATTCGGTAAGGACGATCCCTTGACTTGGTTCATAGATGGAAATCCAACTTCTAATACGACATTGTGCGGTTTTGATTGTAGAACTAGTATGGCAACATGATATATGGTATCCATGCCGTCTATGATTGATACATTTATATTTGAAGTGGTTTTAAACACTATGCACTAATAGTAATATCAAAATAATTTGTTTTAAACGCACCAAGCATGTTTGGCTATTATAAGGGAAAACTCTATCCTTCGGCTTGCGTTGCATTATGTGATGTGACCTGAGTCTTATAATAGCTTCATTTTTCCAAAAAGCATTGCGTTGTTTTATTTTAAACTAAGATTCATGTGGAGTAGACCCCTTCCGTGTTATACGGTGTGGTCCCATGATTTTTCCCACTTTTAGAGTTAAAAGTTATTAACTTTTTAATTCTCACACCAGTCCCATGACTGACCTGGAGTTATTGTTTTAACCTAAACTCTGGGTGCCCCTATTTTCCACATGGGCAACTAGTACTTTTGGTTTTGTAGATATTATATTCATAGGATTCTGGTTTACGGCTGAAGCGATATTCAGAAAGCTCTGTATCCGTGTATTTCTTTCAGTTGTGTTTTTGCATTATTTTCCCGCTGCTATTTAAATGTAATTTAATTCTCTGATATTTTTTTGATGTGTAATAATTATTCATACTCTGGAATGTTCTTGTACTCTGATGTAAATTGTTGTAATAACAATGAAATGTTCTATTGTTTGTACTTTGATGTGTCGTGTTCTCAACTATATCTAGGCTTTCCCGAAAGGGGAAGTTTGGGTCGTTTCTGTAATAATTGAGATGAGCTTCTGTGAAGGAAAACTGTTACTATATATGGAATTTAAAAGGCTTTGCCATTATTCTATTTATAGTATTGATTGGATGCGGAAATTTATATCGATTATATATTGATCTGTTTTCCATGAAGATTCCATAGTTGATGGAAGCTGATTTGGGTTTATTGTGAACTATGTTTTAAATAACATTAGTTCTTTAACCCAGTTATAGATAAGATTAATTTCTTAAATTTGAATAATCATTAAGTAATGATTTTTGGGATTAAAACTGAATTAGAGTTTTAATGAATCTTTATTTAGATTGGAATGAGAATGGGATAATTAAATTTATCGAACTCATGAAATGATTAAGAATGGAGTACCACCAGTTTTACTCCAGGCAATAGATAAATATTTAATTAGATTTGAACGTGAAATGGTAATTAAATTTACCAATAACACCGTGAGTGTTAGATATGGGATACTACGAGTTTTGCTCCATGGGATGGATAGGTTTGGATCGGGATTAATAAATAAATGATTACTTCAATATGGCTCGATAATCCCCATTAGTTTTATAAACCTTAATTTGGTTTAGAATTGTGGAAAGATAAAATAAAATCTTTTGAAATTGATATCCAAAGGAAGAGTAAAGAGTAAATTTAAAAGAGTTTATCTTTGATAAAATTAATGGGAACCTTTCCCTAAAGATGTGAATATTTGAATAAAAGAATATTCTGGATTGGAATGAGGCGTACGATTTGTTTTTATAGCACTTGATTATAAAATACGCGAGTTATTAGGAAAGGCCGGGTTTAACCCATTCTGAATAACTGATACGGCGACTAAATATCGATGATATGAAGATGGTGGTTGAAGACCGGAGATCTTCACATCGTTTGGATGATTACTGATGTCTTGATTGGGTTGTACACCCAAGACAAGGTAATAAGTGGTGATCGTCCAGACGTACTTGGAGATCAATCGGATATGCGAGGGCCTCTCTCGTGTATTGGACATATGGGACGAGGAATAAGGTGCCTTCGATTTTGTTCAAACCCATAACAGACTTGCAAATGGATAGTGTGTCAGACATTGTATTGCTTTATATCGTATTCGTTGATCTCTACTAAATATATATTTATTTGGTGGCGGAGAATTTATTCTCTTGCTTAACACCCTTCTCTAAGACATACGAGCTTAGAGGTTATATATCGGTGGAAATCAGTGGTACGGTATGGACTGACAGTGTGGCTTGCTGAGTTGCATGGATCAAGGCTTTTGTTGAAAAGCAGAGTCTTGTGGTTGATGATCAAAGCATAGCTTTAATTAGCATAGCTTTGTGTAACATTAATTCGCGAACCTCACACTCCGGTATGAACCAAAAACGGGATAGTGATTGCATGAAATGTACATATGTTAGTTCTAGCTAGGAGTAACGTCATGGTATGGAGCCCAGAATGTTTATTTATGTGGATGTTGCATATTATTTGATGGAAAGTGATGTACCTCATAATTCGGGCCGATTAAAAGGCTCGGATATGATTTGAGTCCCTAGTGGCTCTAGAGTGATCGACATTACTGACCCATTTTGGAGGTTCGATAGAACCGGCTAACATATAGTTTATGGTATTGCCAATCTTCGACGGATGACCGGCCATGAAGATCCAAGGGTTGCCCGTAGGTGTGTGTGATATCCCAAAACACCATGTCACGGAATTAAGGATAATCATTCGTAATGTAACAAAGTAATCAACATTAGCAAATTACAGATAGTAGCATAAACATGAAATTGAATAATTTACATCAATATGACAGTGGAATCATAAAATGTAATAAACATCAGAGTAGCATAGTCATAGCATACAACTTAGTGCATAAAGGAAATGATCAGTCTACATCAAGATCACTGGGACATATACATCAGATAATACATAATAGAGATAAATCAGTCCACATCGCGATCAGCGGTACATATACATAAGATAATACTGGCGGAAATGTCAATAGCCAAAATATAGAGAAAGCTAGTCTTCGCCATCACCCAAAAACGCACTCCATGCTATAGTGCTAAACCAAAATACATCCTGTAACCTATCACTAGGTTGCCCGTGTGAAAATAAGGGCACCCGAGTTTGCAAGCGGAAACAAACTACGAGTCAGTCATAGGACTGGTATGAGAAATTTAATTAACTGGTTAAACAATAATAATAAGGCAAATTATAGGACCACATCGCTAACGCGGAACGGGTTTCCTCCAGTGATTGCCAGTGCATGAAATAAAGTAAATCTTTTGAACCACGCAATGCTTTTTATAAAAATAAAGCCATTATAAGACTCAAGTCCCATCATATAATGCAACACAAACCGGAGGATAGAGTTTTATCTTATAATGAACAAAATATGCTTGATACGTATAAAACAAAATCATTTGATATTATCACTAGTCCATATATGTTTCAAAAGCAATTTCAATCATAATGAATCAATCATAGACGATATAAGCGTCCCATGCCACTATGCCGCCATATATAGGTTTACAATTAAAACCGCAATGTCGTATTAGAAGTTGAATCTCCGTCATGAGTCGAGGCCAGGGATGGATCCTCACCACTTCGAGACACTCTAGCAAATGCCTCAGGACTGCATACTTTGGGCAACCCTGGATCCTGCAGGGCCGGTCCTCCCTTACGTTTTAGGATTAGTTATTCCTGAACACACGTTTCCTGGTCCTATCGAACCTAACCATCGGCTCCGTAGTAATCGATATAACAGAGGCGCCTCACATTCCAACACCCACATTGGTAAAATGAATAAATGTCAGGGCTCCATACCATGACACGACCTGTAGCTAGATGGAAACATCATGTCCTCCCTGCGTCCCTTATCCCATTTTTGACTGATACCGAGGTGTAAGGCTCGCGAATCAATGCTATACACAAAGCTTTGCTATATTAAAGTCGTGCTTTGATCATCAACCACAAGACTTTGCTTTTCAACAAAAGCCTTGATCATTTGCATCTCTGCATGCCACAATGTCAATCCACACCATACCATCGATGTCTACTGATATACAACCTCTGAGCTCGTATGTCTCAGAGAAGGGCGTTAAGTAAGAGAATAAATTCTCTGCCGCCAAACAGGCGTATATTTAGTAGAGATCAACGAGTACGACACAGAATACACGTCAGACGCACATCCATTTACTAGTCCGTTCTGGGTCTGAACAAAAACGGAGGCACCTTATTCCTCGTTCCATATGTTTTACACGGAAGAGAGACCCTCGCTCATCCGGACGATCAACAAGTACGTCCAGACCACTACCACTGTAACCTCGTCAAGGGAGCTACCCATATTGTAACACCCTGTAATTCTGTAACGCTAAGATTCACAAATCAAGGAAAAATTAAAAGTTAAAATCAAAATAAAGGGAAATGGGCTGTGCCATTGCGTTCGTCTCGGAATTATGCATGAAAACGAGTCCGAGTTTGCGTAAATCGGAGTCCTTATGAGGAAGATATGGCCTCCGGAAGTTTCAGCAAAGTTCAAATTTCAAAACAGACTCAGAAGCGGGCTGGGCGGGAAATTTCCCGCCCAGGACCCAGGTCGACTGGGGAGTCGACTGGGTAGTCGACCCCCCCAGGTCGACTGGGGAGTCGACTGGGTAGTCGACCCCCCCAGGTCGACTGGGTAGTCGACCCCCCCCCCCACTTTTTCCAGCTTTCTGAACCTGATTCGTTTCTCTGTATCCGGACGCCATTCTGACCAGATTCGTTGACTTCTACACTATATAAATAGCCCTAGTCTCCTTCTCTATTCACAAATCTTTTCTATCCTTATGCTGCCTCTGAGAAAATATATATAAATAAATAAATATAAGAAAATACTACGAAAATCCAAGACAAGGTTATGCTGCTCAAATTGTCCAGAAGAGATTCAAATCAAGATTAAAGCTTCAAGATAAGGATCAAAGGCTAACGTCGCACGAATCATAGCAACGCCATCTTTCTTTTCTAATCTAAATCTCTGTAAGTCAGTTATTTTTGGATTTGAACGTTTCTCTCTGTTCGTGACATGAAATTAGAGGAATAAAAGAATATGCAAAATCTTTCTATTCAACCCTGTGCCTATATCTTTGGACCTAATTAAGAACTATTATGATTCGATGACCAATTAGGTATTGCCTATGACTATGAACATTGCCTATGACTATGAACATTGCCTATGACTATGAACATTGCCTATGACTATGAACATTGCCTATGACTATGGACATTGCCTATGACTACGAACATTGCCTATGACTGTGACTGTGACTATGAGGATTATTTCCTTGACTAAACCTATGCCTTTGATTAGAAAACATAAACTATTGCCTATGACATAACATTTGTGATTAAACACCTATGATTCATGACTAGGAAAGTGTTGCTTAAGTTCTGTGATTATGAGATTGGGTCTAAACCCGATTATTTATTCCGCCTGTCCTTGGTTTTATTTGGTTTTAGACCATGGGAATTTACCTATTAAGTTAGGTCTACCCATGTTCTTGAACCTGCGTCTCTATTCTGTCTATCCTTGGTTTTAGACCTTGGGAATTTACCTATTAAGTTAGGTATACCCATGTTCTTGAACCTACGTCGTTATTCAAACCTTTTATGCCATTTATTATGTCCATCCATTTTCATAGCATCTTTGGTTCATTCCCTATTTTCTACGAGTCTAGATTTATCCATAATCTAGATTGAATCGCAATTGTACGAACGGTGGGAATACGATTTGGGCATAATGTGAAATGTAATAAAAGCATAGTTATAAACTTGGAATTTGGCATAAATTGGGAACATGAATTATGTTATGTTCATAGAAATACAAATTGGATAAATTTAACATGAATTATAGGATGTGTAATTTGAGTCTAATATTGACTTGTAAATCTAGCATTTACATGAGTTATGAACTAGAATAATAAGTCTAGTTTGACGTGAACTGTAATTAGAATGTTAAATCAGGATTGGACTAGCTAATTTGGTGTAATAAGTATATTGGTATAAATTTGAAATTGGCCATAATTGGGAATAACCGTCAGGTTTAGCAAAATCATGGTTAGTGACACTTAATTGGTATAGTTTACATACCAAAAGGCATAAATATGATATAGAGGGGAAAATGGGCCATAAGAATAAATGTTGACAGTTTACATTAAAAGGGTAATTAGGAAATAAGTAAATTAGGAATAATTTACTTATAGAATTTGGCCTAAATGAGGAAATGTAAATTTAGACAAATTAAAGGTTTATTAACGACATCTCTTTTAATGGTACACCAGAAAGTTCTAGGGTGACAGAGAGGATAGTGTCTAGGCTTGGGTTTGGAAAATACAAGTTTCCTGCCCTACCTGGCTATCCCTAACTGATCCGACGGACGGGATGGTTACTTTCAAAACCTGATTTGAAAATTAACCAAAACCCTTTTGAACATAGAAAACACGAATATGCCTAACCCGAGGTTAGACTGAGTTGCGATGTAAACCTGCCCGGAACCAACCGGCACATCCAGTAATCGCAACAATATCTGTCTAATGTGAGTGGTAGCGGCTTTAATTTATTTAGTTAAAGCTAGAACAAGAATGGTAGGGTTAAGTTAACTAAGACACTTAACCAATTCAACAAGATAACCAAACCGATGGGTGGGGTTAGGTTCATACAGACACAGTTAAGCTAGAATGGGAGGGTTAAGTCTATAGGAACACTTAACCAACTTAACACAGTCGAGCTAGAATGGGAGGGCTAAGTCCATAGGGACACTTAACCAAACTTATGGTAACAAGACCAAATTTGTAGGGGTTAAGTAACTAAGGAAACACTTAGCCAAACTAACATGTTAACTAGACTAGAAGGTGGGGTTAAGTAAAGTTGATACACTTAGCCAAATTAACATGTTAACTAGACTAGAGGTTGGGGTTAAGTAAATACACTTAGCCAGTTCGATATGTTAGCTGGGCTAGACCGTAGGGTTAAGTAAACTTGAACACTTAACCATCAGGTTGTGATAAAGGAATGGGGTTAAGTCTAAAACATGAAGGGATAATACTTAACCATTAATAATAACATGTTAGTTAAAACAGACGGGCAAGGTTAAGTTAAAAAGGAACACTTAACCAATACAGGGTGAATGGGTAGGGTTAAGTAATAAATGCTTAACCAATATAACTTGGTTTGTGGTGGGGTTAAGTCAACATGAGTTACTGATAACACTTAACTAGTTTAACAGGATGAATGAAGAGGGTAAAGTTGGCTTGAATTGACTAATGACACTTAACCAATCCAAATTGATGGGAAAGGGGACTAAGTAGTAAACCTTAGTTAAGAAAACAACGATTCTGGAAACTAAGTGGTAAATCTTAGTTAGTAAAACTAAGTAGTAATTCTTAGTATAACACGGGAAGGAGCGAATATCCGTCTGAGTAGAAAGAAGGCTCCAACGAATTGGGTTACGACGCCTGAGGCTTCAAGGGGACGTGAGGGTACTCTTGGTATCCCTCTGTGAGGCTGCAGATGATCCTCCTGGGCTCACAGAGGTTAAGGTCTGCGTAGAAGAACCAGGGTTATGCCTTGGTTGCAATACATGGCAACCTAAAGACCAGGATGGATCGGCGTGATTCGGCGAGGAAACGGTAGCCCTGTGATAGCAACTCGTCGTCTACCATCCATCTTGAGTCAATCGAGATACGTGAAGCGGAAAGGCGGAGAACTCCAAAAGACCATATACTTGCTATCTAGTTATGGGTGAGGATGGCCATAGGATAGAGGGGCACAGGGGGCCGGCGTATAGTTCTCATTTTACAAGGTGTGCCTTTCATTAGTTGAGGGAGGGGTCAAGTGGGACCATAGCCACTGGAATAAAAACAGACCTTAGCATCTGCATTGGCAGATATCTGAAAGCTCCCGACTGAGTTCTGTATTCCTTGATTTGCCCTGTCACAGGACTCGGACCGCACATTACAGGACATGTGCATCTAGACAAGCGATAACGATTCGCTATACATGCGTGGGGAAGTATAGGAACATATACCACTCTAGGTAGTGTGTCCTAGACTTGGGGGCATCGTTCAACAGGTAGCATAATCCCTAGTTGGACTAGGTGGCATAAATCCTGAATCCGAGATAGCGTAAACTCTAGTTAAATCTAGAAAGCACTTAATAGAAAACCCTAGATTTGATCTAGGTAATAAATAATGAATGTATGCCGGAAGGCAATGGAAAATACAAGGATTGGGATCACGTTATTGTTACTAGTTGGGACACTAGATAGGCGGTGCAGAGATATAGAAACCAGTATAACAAGGAAATAGCGAAGCGGCGAAAGTATTAGAGCGTATCCAGTTTATCTTATCTCAGCATATTTTGTGACTACCTTGTCTAATCTTGTTGACCCTATCGTCATGGTGTAATCTTGTATTCAGTTAATTCATGTCGTTTTGTTTTTCCATGTTCACATGCTAGAAGTTACTGAACTTACTCAGGCTTTATGTCTGACTCTGTTTTCCTTTCGTCTTCTTTTCTTCCGTTCTCCCCCCCCCCAGGTAGTAAAGGAGGGAATAGTTTAGCTCAGGTTAAGTTGGACTGCCACTCTTTCCCAGCTTGAACATTTGTCGAAGTTTGCTTGGATTCTCTTTTCAGATGCTATGGCTGGCTCTTGCTAAAATCGGGGAATAAAAATGTTGTTTTTATGCTTCTTTATTTTGTAAGATAGATGATACTCTGATATTGTAAAGAAACCATTGTACAAACTATTTTATCAATAAAGCAAAGTTTTATTTTCCGCTGTTTAATTTTTGTCTGTCTTGTAATTTATCTGCATCTTTTACCCTAAATGCTCCACAGAACTTAGTGCATTCCCTTTGTGAGTGACACTAACGGATGTG
This sequence comes from Allium sativum, assembly GCA_030737875.1. Lineage (NCBI taxonomy): Eukaryota > Viridiplantae > Streptophyta > Magnoliopsida > Asparagales > Amaryllidaceae > Allium > Allium sativum. The sequence continues at coordinate 91,795,405 of CM060920.1, forward strand.
GGGTGTTACACGTGGTATCAGAGCCGAAGGTTACCAGATCAGATAAAGGATTTGAAAAATTATTTTCAAAATGGTTTTTAAAGAAGCATTTTCAAGAGAAAAGATTTGTTTTAAAGACATATTCCCCAAAGCCATACGCACTATCTTCTCTTCCTCTGTTTAAATTCTTATCTCCTTCTTTCTTGAGTCTCTGGGGCTCCTGGCTTTCTGGGAGGTAACCTCGTCGAAGGGCAAAGTAGTGCCTGGCTTCCATCCATAGCCGTAGTTGTTTCATCTACGGGCAGTTTTCTTTCAAAGCTTATAGGGTTTTCCGGACGATGGAGGCAGCTTTCGAGAGATTTGTCAACATGACTACACACGTAAGGGGATGAGGAGTTTGGCTAAGGAGAATAACCCTAGGATGAGGAATTCATGGATATAGATTTAGCTCTGAAGGAGGAAGAAATTATAAAACCTAAAACAGGAGGAAGTATCTTTACTAGGGTATGATAGGGCATATAATTAAGGACAAAGGCAAGAACGAGGAACAAGATTTTCCGAAGGGCAAGTACATGCTTTCGCCACCAAGCGTACCTAGGAGAAAGGTAGTCCGGTTGGAAGAGTCTAGTTTTCTGTTCGTACTATTTCCTTAGGTTCAAGCGCTTCTCATTTGTTCATATCCACTTCCATAGTTGGGTCTCTGCACCATAGTACTTGTATAGTAGAAAGATCCCACTAGAGTCTCAAATCCAATTGGTGGTCCAACCAATTTATTTTTGTTTAGTAGGGATTTGAGAATAGCTATCGAGTTTGCTTATATCATCTCACGTAGATCGTCTAAATTCGGAGGAGATATTCCTTGGGTGCTTGTCTGATATTGGTTTAGGCCTTTGGGGCTTGTACTTGAGGAATGTCGAGTTCGACTAGGATGGTTTGCATGAGAGATGAATAGTTGTGGCAGGTACTCTAAAAAGCACGTAGTGACCTTTTGACCCTCATAGTTATTGCGTGATGGATAAGCTAAGAGGAGAGACATCAAACCATCTTGGTACGTACACCTGGTATCATAGTTAACATCTGTTTATTTTGGAAATAGAGGTCAGAAACTTCACAATCGTGAAGTTAAATTAGATAAGATATAGTGGAGTAAAGCTCAAGAAGGCTAGATACTAGCATCATAACCTTTTCCTTGAGGGTGCATCCTTGATTTCTTTGTTTTAGGAGCTTTACGCATAATTGTTTCTCTCTTTCCAAAGTACATCACCTAGGTCGTATCTTCGATCCTTAGGTAGAAGCCAATGGATGTAAACATGTATTTGAAACATGTTATGGTTGATGGTTGCAAGTGGATGCTAATGGTTGCTTGTGAATGCATATTCATACGTATTAGGCACTAGATCAGTTCAGACGCTTTCATATTTCATTTGCAGATATGTATTTGTTTGTAAATTGAACTTGATATGTTATCATATGGGTGTTGCATATGGATGAATGGCCATGCACGCATATAGTATTTACATAACTAGGGATGCTTGCATACATGGTTGGACGCATGGCACTGACATGACTCGCATTAAGGAGGTCGACTGAATCAGTAGACCGCCTGATTTTACAGTAGATAAAGACATATACACACACTATGCATATGAACATGAAAGCATTAGAAATCTTTTAAGGACAATGGATGCCTGTGAGTGAATGGTTGAGTAGATGGGTGATTGGATGGTAGGAATCATTCTTCCTAACTTGAAGATTTCGGGGACGAAATCCTTTTAAGTGGGGGAGAATGTAACACCCTGTAATTCTGTAATGCTAAGATTCACAAATCAAGGCAAAATTAAAAGTTAATATCAAAATAAAGAGAAACGGGCTGCGCCATTGCGTTCGTCTCGGAATTCTGCATGAAAACGAGTCAGAGTTTGCGTAAATCGGAGTCCGTATGAGGAAGATATGGCCTCCGGAAGTTTCAGCAAAGTTCAAATTACAAAACAGACTTAGAAGTGGGCTGGGCGGGAAATTTCCCGCCCAGGACGCAGGTCGACTGGGTAGTCGACCCTCCCCCCCAGGTCGACTGGGTAGTCGACCCCCCCTAGGTCGATTGGGTAGTCGACCCCCCCCCCCCCCCCCGCTTTTTCCAGCTTTCTGAACCTGATTCGTTTCTTTGTATCCGGACGCCATTGACCAGATTCGTTGACTTCTACACTATATAAACAACCCTAGTCTCCTTCTCTATTCACAAATCTTTTCTATCCTTATGCAGCCTCTGAGAAAATATATATAAATAAATAAAAGAAAATACTACAAAAATCCAAGACAAGGTTATGCTGCTCAAATTGTCCAGAAGAGATTCAAATCAAGATTAAAGCTTCAAGATAAGGATCAAAGGCTAACGTCGCACGAATCATAGCAACGCCATCTTTCTTTTCTAATCTAAATCTCTGTAAGTCGGTTATTTTTAGATTTGAACATTTCTCTCTGTTCGTGACATGAAATTAAAGGAATAAAAGAATATGCCAAATCTTTCTATTCGAACCTGTGCCTATATCTTTGGACCTAATTAAGAACTGCTATGATTCGATGACCAATTAGGCATTGCCTATGACTATGAACATTGCCTATGACTATGGACATTGCCTATGACTACGAACATTGCCTATGACTGTGACTGTGACTATGAGGATTATTTCCTTGACTAAACCTATGCCTTTGATTAGAAAACATAAACTATTGCCTATGACATAACATCTGTGATTAAACAACTATGATTCATGACTAGGAAAGTGTTGCTTAAGTTATGTGATTATGAGATTGGGTCTAAACCCGATTATTTATTCTGCCTGTCCTTGGTTTTCTTTGGTTTTAGACCATGTGAATTTACCTATTAAGTTAGGTCTACCCATGTTCTTGAACCTGCGTCTCTATTCTGTCTATCCTTGGTTTTAGACCTTGGGAATTTACCTATTAAGTTAGGTCTACCCATGTTCTTAAACCTACATCGTTATTCAAACCTTTTATGCCAGTTATTATGTCCATCCTTTTTCATAGCATCTTTGGTTCATTCCCTATTTTCTACGAGTCTAGATTTATCCATAATCTAGATTGAATCGCAATTGTACGAACGGTGGGAATACGATTTGGGCATAATGTGAAATGTACTAAAAACATAGTTATAAACTTGGAATTTGGCATAAATTGGGAACATGAATTATGGTATGTTCATAGAAATAAAAATTGGATAAATTTAACATGAATTATAGGATGTGTAATTTGAGTCTAGTATTGACTTGTAAATCTAGCATTTACATGAGTAATGAACTAGAATAATAAGTCTAGTTTGACGTGAACTGTAATTAGAATGTTAAATCAGGATTGGATTAGCTAATTTGGCGTAATAAGTATATTGGTATAAATTTGAAATTGGCCATAATTGGGAATAACCGTCAGGTTTAGCAAAATCATGGTTAGTGACACTTAATTGGTATAGTTTACATACCAAAAGGCATAAACATGATATAGAGGGGAAAATTGGCCATAAGAATAAATGTTGACAGTTTACATTAAAAGGGTAATTAGGAAATAAGTAAATTAGGAATAATTTACTTATAGAATTTGGCCTAAATTTGGAAATGTAAATTTAGACAAATTAAAGGTTTATTAACGACATCTCTTTTAATGGTACACCAGAAAGTTCTAGGGTGACAGAGAGGATGGTGTCTAAGCTTGGGTTTGGAAAATACAAGTTTCCTGCTCTCCCTGGCTATCCCTAACTGATCCGACGGACGAGATGGTTACTTTCAAAACCTGATTTGAAAATTAACCAAAACCCTTTTGAACTTAGAAAACACGAATATGCCTAACCCGAGGTTAGACTGAGTTGCGATGTAAACCTACCCGGAACCAACCGGCACATCCAGTAATCGCAACAATATCTGTCTAATGTGAGTGGTAGCGGCTTTAATTTATTTAGTTAAAGCTAGAACAAGAATGGTAGGGTTAAGTTAACTAAGACACTTAACCAATTCAACAAGATAACCAAACCGATGGGTGGGGTTAGGTTCATACAGACACAGTTAAGCTAGAATGGGAGGGTTAAGTCTATAGGAACACTTAACCAACTTAACACAGTCGAGCTAGAATGGGAGGGCTAAGTCCATAGGGACACTTAACCAAACTTATGGTAACAAGACCAGATTTGTAGGGGTTAAGTAACTAAGGAAACACTTAGCCAAACTAACATGTTAATTAGACCAGAAGGTGGGGTTAAGTAAAGTTGATACACTTAGCCAAATTAACATGTTAACTAGACTAGAGGTTGGGGTTAAGTAAATACACTTAGCCAATTCGATATGTTAGCTGGGCTAGACCGTAGGGTTAAGTAAACTTGAACACTTAACCATTAGGTTGTGATAAAGGAATGGGGTTAAGTCTAAAACATGAAGGGGTAATACTTAACCATTAATAATAACATGTTAGTTAAAATAGACGGGCAAGGTTAAGTTAAAAAGGAACACTTAACCAATACAGGGTGAATGGGTAGGGTTAAGTAATAAATACTTAAACAATATAACTTGGTTTGTGGTGGGGTTAAGTCAACATGAATTACTGATAACACTTAACCAGTTTAACAGGATGAATGAAGAGGGTTAAGTTGGCTTGAATTGACTAATGACACTTAACCAATCCAAATTGATGGGAAAGGGAACTAAGTAGTAAACCTTAGTTAAGAAAACAACGATTCTGGAAACTAAGTGGTAAATCTTAGTTAGTAAAACTAAGTAGTAATTCTTAGTATAACACGGGAAGGAGCGAATATCCGTCTGAGTAGAAAGAAGGCTCCAACGAATTAGGTTACGAAGCCCGAGGCTTCGAGGGGACGTGAGGGTACTCTTGGTATCCCTCTGTGAGGCTGCAGATGATCCTCCTGGGCTCACAGAGGTTAAGGTCTGCGTAGAAGAACCAGGGGTATGCCTTGGTTGCAATACATGGCAACCTAAAGACCAGGATGGATCGGCGTGATTCAGCGAGGAAATGGTAGCCCTGTGATAGCAACTCGTCATCTACAATCCATCTTGAGTCAATCGAGATACGTGAAGCGGAAAGGCGGAGAGCTCCAAAAGACCATATACTTGCTATCTAGTTATGGGTGAGGATGGCCATAGGATAGAGGGGCACCGGGGGCCGGCGTATAGTTCTCATTTTACAAGGTGTGCCTTTCATTAGTTGAGGGAGGGGTCAAGTGGGACCATAGCCACTGGAATAAAAACAGACCTTAGCATCTGCATCGACAGATATCTAAAAGCTCCCGACCGAGTTCTGTATTCCTTGATTTGCCCTGTCACAGGACTCAGACCGCACATTACAGGACATGTGCATCTAGACAAGCAATAACGATTCGCGATACATGCGTGGGGAAGTATAGGAACATATACCACTCTAGGTGGTGTGTCCTAGACTTGGGGGCATCGTTCGATAGGTAGCATAATCCCTAGTTGGACTAGGTGGCATAAATCCTGAATCCGAGATAGCGTAAACTCTAGTTAAATCTAGAAAGCACTTAATAGAAAACCCTAGATTTGATCTAGGTAATAAATAATGAATGTATGCCGGAAGGCAATGGAAAATACAAGGATTGGGATCACGTTATCGTTACTAGTTGGGACACTAGATAGGCGGTGCAGAGATATAGAAACCAGTATAACAAGGAAATAGCGAAGCGGCGAAAGTATTAGAGCGTATCCAGTTTATCTTATCTTAGCATATTTTGTGACTACCTTGTCTAATCTTGTTGACCCTATAGTCATGGTGTAATCTTGTATTCAGTTTATTCATGTCATTTTGTTTTTCCAAGTTCACATGTTAGAAGTTACTGAACTTACTCAGGCTTTATGTCTAACTCTGTTTTCCTTTCGTCTTCTTTTCTTCCGTTCTCTCCCCCCCCCCCCAGGTAGTAAAGGAGGGAATAGTTTAGCTCAGTTTAAGTTGGACTGCCACTCTTTCCCAGCTTGAAGATTTGTCGAAGTTTGCTTGGATTCTCTTTTCTGATGCTATGGCTGGCTCTTGCTAAAATCGGGGAATAAAAATGTTGTTTTTATGCTTCTTTATTTTGTAAGATAGATGATACTCTGATATTGTAAAGAAACCATTGTACAAACTATTTTATCAATAAAGCAAAGTTTTATTTTCCGCTGTTTAATTTTTGTCTGTCTTGTAATTTATCTGCATCTTTTACCCTAAATGCTCCACAGAACTCAGTGCATTCCCTTTGTGAGTGACACTAACGGATGTGGGGTGTTACACATATATAAGGCATCTATAGCAATCCATACGATGTGAAGATCACCCAACACCGTCTTCATATCTTCGACTTTTTATCGTCGATCAATTATTTGAAATGAAAATTAACTCGGCCTTTTCAAATAATTCACGTATATATAGAATTCAAATCAATTCTTTCTATGGTTAAAATATTTGACATCCACATTTCAGTTCATTAATATAATTTTCATGTCAAACACATCCAACCATCAAAATATCTGATAAACCGAGTAAAATCGGTTTATTTCCATTCCATAGCGCTATATATATTTTATAACAATTTATCGCTATTTTTATTTATATAAAAATAGCCCATTTTAATTAAATGATGCTTTAGGTCTTAACGTGGCCCTGGCGCTGTTTTTCTCCAAATTTGATTTACACATTTCACATAATCTAACCATTGGATCTTAACAAAGTTAATACCGTTGGAAAGACCTTTCCAAAGCGAACCCAAAGGTTGCAGTTTTGGGAAAATCCAACGGTCGGATCTCTCGATATAATCATTTAAAGTTACGATTTCAAAACACGAACTGCAGTGGCGTGATTCGTTTTATTTAAATTTATATTTATATATATAAATATAATTCATTCTGGCGTTGTTTTTCCTCATATTTGATTTAAACATTTCTCAAAATCTAACCGTTGGATCTCAACAAATTTTATATTGTTGGAAAGATATTTTCAAAGCGAACCCAACGGTTTCAGTTTCGGGGAAATCCGATGGTTGGATTTCCTCGGATTTCCCAGTATAATCGTTTAAAATCACGATTCCAAAATGCGAACTACAACGGCGCTATTCATTTTATTTTAATTTATATATATATATATATATATATATATATATAAATATAATTCGTTCAACGATTTCCAAACCGTTTTCACTTCAAAAATTTGGCTAATGCCTTTAAATTTCCAAAAATTTCGCCATAACCTCCGTTGTACGGGGAGGGGTTTGGAAATTTATTGGGCCATATTAGGAACCCAATAAATCCAGTATAAGCATACACAATTTTTAGGGTCTTATTCTATGCCCGAGGGAGTGTGTAAAATTACTCCAGAGATAAATCTCGTCACCTCGTCTAGTGTTGGAAATATGTCGTATCTAATAACTAAAGAGACGTGATTATTGTCAACTCTACACCCATGTGGGGTTTTTATTTTAATCTGACAATTTACCGTTATATTTATTTTTTCCATATCAGTCCTTAGTTCAACCTGTAATTCAATCATCGCGATACGAACATCTCGCTCGCATGGTAAACTCAACCTCATCATACAAGCTCCAAATGCTTATATGGAATATGATATGCTATGACATCAATAGTTCGTCTTCGGTTCAACCTGAAATACAGTCATCGCCATACAAGCCTCTCGCTTGTATGGTAATTCCAACCTCGTCATACAAGCTCCAAATGCTTGTATGGAATATGATAGAGTATGTTATCTTCACGAAGTATACCATGTAGTGTAGTTCAAAATTAATTATTACTAATCCTATGGCAACGTTTATAATCTCACACAGAACAACCAGCACACCGCATCCAATGGCATTCACATGAGTTGTTATATAAATAAAATTGTGTAGCCAACTCACTAAGGTTTACCTATTTGTCGGGCATGCAAATAAATTATTTACTCAACAACAAATCCATTTACCTGTTTAGCATGTGTATATATATATATGCATCTCTATGCTAAAAATAATATTTTTAGCGAACAAATATTTGTTTCCATACATGACTATTTTTAACACTTTATATACGTGTTAAACATATTATTTTCAACTAACAAATATTTATTTCAACCTATGGTTATTTTTAACACTTCATATACATGTTAAAAAAATGTTTTCAATCAACAAATATTTGTTTCAACACACAGTTATTTTTAACATTTCATATACATGTTAAAAATATTATTTTCAATGAACAAATATTTATTTCAGCCTATGGTTATTTTTAACACTTCATATACATGTTAAAAATATTATTTTCAATCAACAAGTATTTATTTCAGCCTATGGTTATTTTTAACACTTCATATACATGTTAAAAATATTATTTTCAATCAACAAATATTTATTTCAGCCTATGGTTATTTTAACACTTCATATATATGTGTTAAAAATATTATTTTCAATCAACAAATATTTATTTCTACCATTGGTTATTTTTGGCACTTCATATACATATTCAAAATATTAATTTTAATCAACAAATATTTATTTCAACTTTTGGTTATTTTTAAAGGTTCTTACATACAATAAGAATATGTTTTTTTATTATTGAAACATTTTATTTCAAACATGAATATTTTTAGTGATTCATATATACAATAAAAATGTGATTTTTATTGTTCAAACAATTTATTTCAAACATGAATATTTTTAGTGATTCATACATATAATAAAAATGCGATCTTTATTGTTCAAACAATTTATTTCAAACATGAATAATTTTAGCGATTCATATATACAATAAAAATGTGATTTTTATTGTTCAAACAATTTGTTTCAAACATGAATATTTTTAATGATTCATACATACAATAAAAATGTGATTTTTATTGTTCAAACAATTTATTTCAAACATGAATATTTTTAGTGATTCATATATATAGTAAAAATGTGATTTTTATTATTCAAACAATTTATTTCAAACATGAATATTTTCTAACACATGAATATTTCAGAAAATTTCGGCATTACAACGGTAGGGTATTTATCACCGGCGCCGTGTCCGGCACGGCTCCTCTGCTATCCTAGGCCACGCGACGATACAAGGGGTTTATTTCAATGATTTCCATATCATTTTCACAACACAATGGATTTTCACCAAACACAACCAACTTCGTGGCTACCACAATCAACCATTCACAGTCAGAACCAAATTTCACAGCACAATCAATTTATATCATCCACGGTCTATGGACGAGGGGAGAGTGTGTATATTTATTTATTTATTTATTTCCATTTAAATTTCATTTCAATTCCATTCAACGCATATATGATTTATACAACATACATATAACTTGTACATAGCATATATAATTTATATAACGCTTGTATGTGAGATATACAATGCTTATATAATTTATACATCGCTTATATAATTTATACATCACTATTCTATTCAAATTAGAATTTAGAAATCTCACATTGGGTTCCACTCCTTCATAATTCGTAGAGAGCTCCAAGTGCCTTCTAGTCTCTTCAAGAACATAGTGTATGATGACACGGTCCCGGTGTCTCTTGTTTCACTAGATTTGGACAACATACGAAAAAAATATGATTTTTATTCGAATAATCAACTTTGCAACACTTTTTAGTGTTATAAACTGTTTAATTTAAATCAGCCGTATACCTTCAGTAAACGATTCCGAAATAGGTTTTGATTTTCTGCTCAAACCGTTGCTCGAGGTGATGATCGGAGTTGACCACGCCGAGGAGGAAGGAACGGCGCACCTGCGCCTGGGGGTGCGGTGGAGATCGACGCAGTAGGGTGAGCACGACGGCGGTCTGAAGTCGGCACCTTTATGAAGGTGATTCTGGAGATTCGCGCAACGATACGGGGTGCAACTTATATGGATTTGAAGATCTCGGAGAGTACTGGAAAAACCTCAACTGAAGCCAAGGATTAAACTGAGTGGATTGGCCAGCTGGGGCTGGAAGCGATGAAGGGGTTTCCGTAGTCGAACGAGGGGTATTGGGGTTTTTTCTGATTTTTTTGGGAAAATAAATTAATTGAAGAAAAATTATGATTGGCCCATATTTATATTTATTCCAAAAATAGTGTTTGCTAATCTAGACTCCAAATAAAGCCCAACGACTGATGCACCCAGCTAAGTACCCCATTTCGAACATAATGGAATATGTTTCGTAAGCCCATTCGACTGTTACAGTCAGTTATTCTTAAAATTAAAATATAAAACATTCAAAATTGGATTTAAACGTATATTTTAATTTGTTGGGGCCACATACTGATTCCAAAAATTCCCAAGAAATAAATCTAGCTATGTTGGGACGATATGATTCCAACAAAATTAATTTCGTCGAATTTGGAGACCATTTGAAAAATGGACTTTTTCTGGTCGATCCAATACAAACTAAAATTACCAAACGCGTTTTTCTTTGCTGCGCTCACATATTAATTCCAAAAATTATGGAATTTTAATCCTAGCCATAAATTGACATTCTGGATCCAACCAAAGTGGTTTCGTCGAAAATGGAGGTCGTTTGCAAAATGTCTATTTTTACAGGCTATATTTATATTAAATTTCATAGTGACTATTCTGAATATTAAACAGGCTATAACTTTTTATTACCGCTATGAAATTTCAATTTTTCAGATCCGTTAGGCAGATATAATTAAACTGATTTAAATATTTTTGATTTTACTAAAATCCGATTTATTTTGAATCCTGTACATTCAGTCAAAATTCAAAATCAATTTTCAAATTGTCGTACCATTTCTGGCTCGTTATATAATTAAAATAAATTTATACGTTCTAACTTCGATTTAAATAAATTTTTAGTTGTTATTATTTAAAATAAATCATTTTAAATATTCCAAATTCATTAAAAAAGCCAAATTAAAAAATTTAAATTGGTTCTGATTTTCCGGGCTGTTACATTCTCCCCCACTTAAAACTTTTTGTCCCCAAAAAGGAAACAACAATAAAGTAGTAAACAAAACAAAAACACAAAATATTGTAAATGTACCTTGCACTAGAGCTAATCAGAGATGTCTACTATGCACTTGGGATAAGCCTGTTTAATGCTCTTTTTGGTTTCCCAAGTACAGTCTCTAGGATCTCCACTCCACTGCACTTTAACTAAGTGAACCTTCTTGTTCCTTAGCTCTTTAGTTTCTTTGCCAATAATCTTTATCGGCTCTCTTCTCATAGCTAATTCTGGAGTAATATCCAAATCTTGCGGCGCTGCTTCTTCTACAACTAGATCTGGATCATGCACATGCTTTTGAAGTTGAGACACGTGAAATACATCATGCACTTCTGGCAACCAGTCAGGTAATTGAACAATATAAGAAAGATTTCCAATGCTTTCAAGAATAGGAAATGGACCAATAAATCTAGACACCAACTTCCTTTTTTTCCGAATCGGACTACTCCTCTCATCAGGGAAACTCTCAAATAAACATAATCACCAACATCAAATGCTAAATCTCTTCTTCTAGAGTCTGTATAACTCTTCTGTCGGCTTTGAGATGTTTGTAATTGTTTCTTGATGAAATAGTCTGAAGCTTCACGAATCATATCGGGACCCAATACTAGTCGATTGCCAGTTTCTGCTCAACACGCGGGAGATCTACATGGTCTACCATACAATGCTTCGAATGGTGACATTTTCAAGCTTGCTTGATAACTGTTGTTGTATGAGAACTTAGCTAAATCCAAGTGATCTTCCCACGATCCGCCAAAATCAATAACACAAGCCCGCAGTAAATCTTCAAGTATATGATTCATTCTCTCAGTTTGGCCACCTGTTTGAGGATAATACGCGGTGCTAAGATTTAACTTTGTCCCCAGCTCTTCCTGAAATGCTTCCTAGAATTTACCAGCAAAAATCGGATCACGGTCACTAACAATACTCCAGGGAACTCCATGTAGTCTGACAATTTCTTTAAAATAAATTTGAGCCAAACTTTGAGTTGTTCTAGTCGATTTGACAGGAATAAAATAGGCGGTCTTCGTGAAACGATCTATGATCACATATATATTGTCATTACCTTTCCTGGTTCGGGGCAAACCATCTATGAAATCCATGAAAATTTGTTCCCACTTCCAATTTGGAATCTTCAATGATTGTAACAATCCGACAAGTTTCTGTTGATCGCTTTTGACTTGTTGGCAAGTGGAACACTTGCTAACGTAAAAGGAAATGTCTCTTTTCAACGACTTCCACCAGAATGTGCACTTAAGATCGCTATACATTTTTCTTACTCTTAGATGGATATTAAGTTTGGACTTATGACATTCATCCAGTACTTCTCTTCTGAGCTCCGGAACTTCTGGAACACAAATTCGCCCTTGTAATCTCAGAATCCCTTTGCTATCAAGACTGAAATCTGAAGTTTTGCCTTCTCGAATTCGTCGGCTAATTCTTTAAATGAATTCATCGTCTCTTTGGAGAACAGAGATCTTGTCAATTAATGAAGGCATAATAATAAGGCTGGCGATGATTATGTTCTTTCTACTAAGCGCATCTGCTACAACATTGGCTTTCCCCGGAGTATACAATATATCTAGGTCATACGCCGCAAGAAATTCTAGCCAACACTGCTGTCTCAAGTTCAAGTCTTTCTAGGTGAACAAATACTTCAATCACTAGTGATCTGTAAATAATTCAAACTTCTCACCCAATAGATAGTGTCTCCAGATTTTCAAAGCAAACACGATGGCTAACAACTCAAGATCATGAGTTGCATATCTCTTCTCATGCGGTTTCAATTGATGGCTAGCATAAGCAACTACATGGCCTCTTTGCTTTAATACCGCACCAATACTTTCAATAGAAGCATCTGTATAGACGATAAATTCTTGATTGCCATCGATAATTGTTAATACGGGAGCAGTTGTCAACCTTAATTTCAGCTCTTGGAAAGCCGCCTCACATTTTGGAGTCCAATTAAATCTTGCATGCTTCTTTGTAAGCTTGGTTAATGAACCGGATATCTTTGAAAAATCCTTAACGAATTTCCGACAATAACTAGCCAATCCTAGAAAACTTCAGACTTCTGTGGGTGTAGTAGGCTGCTTCCAATCTTGAATAGCTGTAATTTTGCTTAGATCAACTGAAATCCCTTCTTTTGATACGACGCGACCAAGGAACTTCACTTCTTCTTGCCAGAATATACATTTGGAAAATTTAGCTTTCAGGACATTCTTTCTCAGAATCTCAAACACTTGTTCCCAATGTCTCTTATGCTCGCTAACGGACTTATAGAGGATCAAAATATCATTAATGAAAACCAGTACGAATATATTCAGTACTTCCCTGAATACTCTATTCATTAAATCAACGAAGTAAGCTAGAGCGTTATATAAGCCGAACGACATTACTAACCACTCATAAAACAAGTCTAGACCTATGAAAGCTGTCAAAGGAACACATTCTTCGGCAATATGCAGTTGATGGAAACCTATAGCTAGGTCCATTCTGGAAAATACTTGCGCTCCATTCAATTGATCCAACAAATCATCGATGCGGGGTAATGGATATTTATTCTTGAGCGTCTACTTGTTGAGGTCTCGTTAATCAACACATAGTCGGAGAGTACCGTCTGACTTCGAAACAAATACAACGGCTACTCCCTAATTAGAGAAGCTCGGTCTGATCAGACCTTTCCATAGCAATTGCTGAGTTTGATCGCCCAATTCTTCTTTTTCTCTTCGAATTGAATGCACTACTGGCCTTCCATTTGGAATTAGCTCGATTTTGAAGTCAATTTCTCTTCACCGTAGTAAGCTATCGACTTCTTCGAATACATCTGCATAGTGTTTAACGACAGGAATATTTTCTAATAAAGTGGGGGTAACTTCTAGTGCGGACCAAAATTCTTTTCTGCCTGAATCTGAGCCTTGGCATGGTGTGTGTGTGTATGTGTATGTATATATATATATATATATATGTATATATATATATATTCCTGAGTTTCGTTTTTATTTTAAGGACTCTTTCGGCACATCTAACTTCGACCTCATATTGCGTTAACCAATCCAGCCCAAGAATAATGTCGAACTCAGAAATATTCATGACGATTAACTTGAAAGAAAGCCGAAAATAAGAATAGGAGATGGGAACTTTACAATATGAACCAAGAACTAGAGATCCTCCTATGGGATTATGAACTCTAACCGATTCTTTAAGCTTTCTTAGTTTTAACTTTAACTTTTAAATAGTGTTACTTGAAATGAAACTTTGTGATGCACTAGTGTCAACAATACTGAAACAGGAATATTTTTAATATTAAGGGTACCTCCCAAAACATCAGGTTTACCTGCTCCCGAAGAAGAAGCTAGCGAATCCGCTCCGCCATATACATGAGCTACCTAAGAATTCTTGAGCAAGGGACAGTTCCTCCTAATATGCCCCGTCTTGTGGAAGTTAATGCACCCATTAGAATTGTGGGGATTTTGACTAGAGCCTGCTTGATCGGTGTAATAACCCGGAAATTCTGAACCAGTTTAAAATTTTTATTTTGGCAATTTTAGCGAATTTTGATTATTTAAAATGGATTATTTTAAATAAAATCGACGAGAAATTTATTTTGAATATAATTCGAACGTATATGGTATATACGCCGTCGTTAGAATATAAATATTTATATATAATTATAATTAGAATTGAAAATGGCGCGGTAGTTCGATAATTCGATTTCAAACTTCAATTGAATGTACCGGGTGCAAAACAATCCGCATTTTAGTGAAACAAAAAGTAATAGGATCTTATTGATGATATCTTTCCAACGAATCCGAAAAATAGAAATTTCATAGCTGGAATCAAAAGATATGTCCAGTTGAAAATTCTGAATAGTCGTTATGGAATTCAGGCCCTTAAAAATGAGAATTTTGCAAACGACCTCGGATTTCGGCGAAACCACTTTTGTTGGATCCGGAATGTAAAATTATTGCTAGATTACAAATTTCATAATTTTTCGAATCAATATGTGAGCATGGCAAAAGAAAACGCGTTTGACCAGTTTTAGTTGATTTTAATCGACTGGAAAATGGCCATTTTTCCAACGGTCTCAGAATTTGACGAAACTAGTTTTGTTAGGACCGTATCATCAATACGAAGCTAGAAAATATTTTTCTGGGATTTATAGAGTTAGTATGTGACCGCAGTAAAATGAAATGCGCGTTAAAATTCAATATATAAAGTTATATGTAGATTTTGACGGAAACTGATTCAAACGATCGAATCAACCTACGATACGTATCCCATTATGTTCGGAATGGCTGTAAAACGCTATGTGCGACAGGCGGTGGACCTCGTTTAGAGGTCGTATGTAAAAGTCAACTTTTTCATAATTAAATAAATTAAAAATAAAAATATCTCCCCCTTTAAACAACCAGACCCCCCCCCCCTCGTTCAACTAATTTCAAAGCAGGAAAAAAATAGAAAAGATTAGATTTTTAAAATAGAAAAGATTAGATTTTTAAAATAGAAAAGATTAGATTTTTAAAATAGAAAAGATTAGATTTTTAAAATAGAAAAGATTAGATATTTGAAAAGGCGAAATCTTTATATTTGAAAAGGCGAAATCTTTATATGAAGAATAGCGTGATAAAAATAGAATTTTTATCTATATAGCACCGTTGTAAAAATAGAATTTTTATCTATATAGTAGCGGTGTGAAAATAGAAATTTTATCCATATAGCGTGATTATAAAAATTCGATTTTTATATATTGAATAGCGAAGTAAAAATTCGATTTTTATATATTGAATAGCGAAGTAAAAATTTGATTTTTATATATTGAATAGTGAAGTAAAAATTCGATTTTTACATATGTAGAGAATACGGGAAACGAAGGTGACAAAAGGGCGAGAACGATGAAGATTTATCTAAATGAAGTGTCGTGAAGTTGGGATAGTTATCGGTGAGAATTCCTCACTTTTCAACTTCTTTTTCTAATTATATATATATACTAGGATGCAGACGGTGCTTAGTAGCACCCGACACAATCGTCCACAGACCATGGACTTGTTTGTTTGATTGCAAAAATTAGTTAGATTATTTGATTGAAATTGAATTGTTTGGTGAAATGAATGGATTTGATTGATGTGTGAATGGCGTGGGCCTTCACTAGACCGGGGATAAGGCTAGGCCTCGTCCCGTTTCTAGTATCGTGCCGTTATGCCGCCGAAATTTCCTAAAATATGTTAGAAAAATAAAAATATCATTTTTATTGTGTAAATGAACTGAATAGAAATTCATGTGTTGGAATAAAATATTTTATCGTTAAAAATATAATTTTTAACGTGGAAGTAAATAAAATATTCATTTACAAACCGGACGGTTTGTTTATGTACACCTATTTGAAGGATATTGATTGGGTCGATAAATTTTACACATCGCCCAACAGCACAAATAAAATATGCGTTTGATTGTTTGAAACCCCACACGGGTGTTGGGATGAAATATGAAGTTCACTCATCCTGATTGATTAAATATGTCGATCGATTGATTGACAGGCTGTTATAAGCGTTAGATATCTATATTTGATGCTTATACAGTGTAGTGCACTTTGGTTGATGGTTGATTATTTTTCAATGCTATTATATACATGTGTTGTATGAAAATCCATATAATTAATTTTATATGGTGATTGATTGGGCCTCATTCAAATTTAGAAGATAAAGAATATTATAAAATAATGGTTCATGTGTTGACTGTACTCATCCGTTGAGATTAGTCATGTGTTGAACGAAATAATTTAACAAAAATAGTCACACGTGGACAGTACTCATTCGTTGAGATTAGTCGTGTGTTGACAAAAATAAATATTCATTTGTTGAATAGAATAAAGGAATATATGAAGCCGTGTTGATTAGATTGACGCCATTTTGACGTGAACGATATTTATATCGATTTTATTCATTTTGAAATGAATATTGAAAAGCGATTTCGAAATGAAATGAATTGAAAACGATTTCGAAATGAATTGAAAACGATTTCGAAATGAAATGAATTGAAAACGATTTCGAAATGAATTGAAAACGATTTCGAAATGAAATGAATTGAAAACGATTTCGAAATGAATTGAATTGAAAAGCGATTTCGAAATGAATTGAATTGAAAACGATTTCGAAATGAATTGAAAAGAAAACGAATTCGAAACGAAATTGAATTAAAAAGGAAATGAATTCGAATCAAATTAAAATCGATTAGAATGGAAATCAAATAGAAATGAAAGTAAAAAGGATTTATAATAGGTAATTCAATTTTGATTTGAATTTGAAATAAAGGTTGAAATTGTTTTTGAAATGAATTCAAAACTATTTATAAAATTTGTTTTTAATTAGAAATTGACGAAGTATACATAATATATATATATATATATTATATATATAATGGCCTGAATAGAACGCGCCGCGCCGCGGTAATTCGTGAATTTCGACCATTTATTTCAAATGGACATTACGGGAGATCCGACCATCGGATTCTCCTAAAACCAGAACTGTTGGGTTCGTATCGAAAAGATCTTTCTAACGAATATTAGGAATTTGAAATCTAACGGTTGGATTTGGAGGTACGTCCAAATCAAATTTGGAAAAGGTCGTTGTAAGTGCAGTTCGATGGCCATTGTTAGAAATCGACTGTACGGGCCTTGATAAAATCATTAAAAATAGTAATAATTTGTGTAAAATCATAAGAAATGATTTGGGAAAAATTGGGATGAAAAACTCCATATTTGAAAAGGTAAAAATAGATTTCTATCGAAGTGAACTAGTTTTGAACTAAAAGTAACAACCCATTTATTTTTAAATAAATAAATTGGATTTGAAATGGGTCGTAAATAGAATTGATTTGTGGGTTTATCGTGAAGGGTGTTTTAAATAACACTAGTTCTTTAACCCGATAATAAACAGAATGTGATTTGGGTTTGTTGTGAACTGTGTTTTTAAATGACATTAGTTCTTTAACCCAATAAAAGGAGTTTTAACGAATCTGCAATTAGATTGAAATGTGAATAGATAATTTAAATTATCAAATTCAGAAATTGAGCGAGAATGGAGTATCACCAGTTTTGCTCCAAAGCGATAGTTAAATCTTTAATTAGATTTGAACGTGAAATGGTAATTAATTTTACCGATAACACCGTGGTGTTAGATATGAAGTATTACCAGTTTTGCTTCATGGGATGAATAGGTTGGGATTGGGAAATAAAATAAATAATTACTTCGGTGTGGTTCGCTAATCTCGACTAGTTTGGAAACCATAATTTGGTTTGATACGACATCCAAAGGAAGATGAAAGGATAAATTTTAAAGAATTTATCTTGGATAAAATTAATGGGAACCTTTCCCTAAAAATGTGATTTTATTAATAAAAGAATATTCTGAGTTGGAATGAGGCGTATGTTGTGTTTGTTTAACATTTGCTTCTAATATACGCGGGTTGTTCGGAAAGGCCGGGTTTATACCCATTCTGAATAACCGATTCGACGATATGTCGAAGATGAAGACGGTGGTTGAAGACCGGAAGTCTTCACATCGTTTGGGTAATTACTGACGATCCTGATTGGGCTGTACACCCAAGAGGATGGAAACAGTTAGTGGTCGTCCAGACGTACTTGGAGATCGATGGATATGCGAGGAAAGTGCCTCCGGTTTCGTTCAGACCCAGAACGAACTTGTAAATGGATTGTGTGTCTGACATTGGATTTTATTCTGTGTTGATTGATTTCTGTTAAATATATATCTGTTTGGCGGCGGAGAATTTATTCTCTTGCTTAACGCCCTTCTCTGAGACGTACGAGCTCAGAGGTTATATATCGATAGATATCAGTCGCATGGCATGAACGGCCTGTGTGGCACGCTGAGATGCAACGATCAAGGCTTTTGTTGAAAAGCAGAGTCTTGTGGTTGATGATCAAAGCACGGCCTACGTGGCGTAGCTTTGTGTATAGCGTGAATTCGTGAGCCTCACACCTCGGTATGAGTTAAAAACGGGATACGGACCGTTGGGAGAACACGACGTTTCTTTCTAGCTTTGGTGGTGTCAGTGACTTACCAGCCCTGACATTTATATACTTTTCACCTTTGTGGTTGTTGGAATGAGGCACCTCGATTATAGGTCTGTAAGGACCGGGAAACGTGTGTTCAGGAATAAATAATCCTCTAACGTAAGTGAGGATCGGCCCAACCGATCCAGTGGTTGCCCAGAGTGTGTAGTCCCGAGGCATTTGCTAGAGTGTCTCGAAGCGGAGAGGAGCTTGCCCCTTGCCTCGACTCATGACGGAAATCCAATTTCCAATACGTGTATTTCGGCTTTAATTGTAGAACTAGTATGGCGACATAGTGGTATGGGGCACTTATGCCGTCTATGATTTATACTTATGATTAAAATTGTTTTGACACTATACACTTATTATAGTATCAAATGATTTGTTTTAAACGTACCAAGCATGTTTGGCTATTATAAGGGAAAACCCTATCCTCCGGCTTGCGTTGCATTGTGTGATGGGACCTGGGTCTTATAATAGCTTCATTTTTCGAAAAAGCATTGCGTTGTTTATCTATATGCACTGGTATTCTTGGGAGGAAACCCGTTCCGTGTTATACGGCGTGGTCCCTTGAATTACTCTCTTTTAAAGTAAAGTTTTAAATAACTGTTTTAGTTCTCACACCAGTCACATGACTGACCTGGAGTTTATTGTTTTAACCTAAACTCTGGGTGCCCCTATTTTCCGCACGGGCAGTTAGTAGTTTTGGTTTTGCAGATTTATATTCACAGGATCCTGGTTTACAGCTGGAATGATATCCGGAAAGCTCTGTATCCGTATATCACCTTAAGTTGTGCTTTGTATTATTTTCCGCTGCTATGTAATTTATTATAATCTCTGATATTTATCGAATGTAATTTATCCAATTATACTCTGTATATTCTTGTATCTGATGGAATTGTTGTAATAGCAATGAAATGTTCTTCCGTCTGCGTTCTGTTTTGTCTTGTCCTCACAGTAATTCGTTCTTTCTCATCTCTTCGGAGACCGGGGGAGTTCGGGTCGCTTCATTTGGTATTAGAGCCTTGGTTTACAGAGCTCGAGAACAAGACACATTAGAACCATACGAAAGAATTCCTCAGATATTGGATTAGTAATATCCAATTAGAATGACTCGTTAGAGATAGGATCAGTAGCATCCTAGAACGAGTGTAAAGAGTATATTTTTCAAATGAAAACAATTTTGTTTTGAAATTTAAATCGTTTTATACGTATTTGAATATTTATTTATTTTGAATTTGGACAGTCCAGTATATAAAGGTTTTGCATATACGCGTCATGAACGTATATTCGAAGTTTTAATATACTGGATAGATATACAGTCACATTCTAGACACCCGGAGATGATTCTGATGATTGATATATCATCATCAGAATTTGTGTTCGTGTTTCGAAGGTGTGATTTCTATAATCTCCATTAGACTGGTGTGAGAACCAAAACTTATATAGATAGATTTATTGTTGTGAATTGGCATCAAAAACATGATTTTTGGTATATATATCAAAATTATGAATTTGAAATGTTAATCCACTAATTGATTGATGTTTGTGTTGTTTGTTTATTTGTTTGCTAATTTTGAACCATTATGCCTAATTGCACCGAATATTGAGTTGTATTGAAAATTGGTTGCATTTGCTTGCATATACATATACTTACATTGAACAGGTCATAGCAAGGAGGCTAGAGCAGAGAATAAAATTTGTTTGCCCGACAAATAGGTACATGTTTACTATATAATTTACTGTTTTGTTCGGGTGATGATGATTTTATGAGCCTATTGGCTAGCCGCTTGGCTTTTTCTTTTTCTTTTTGAGATCAGAAGGCCTTTATGGCAATTTCGGGATTTTTCCCGTGGCTCCCGGTGCAGGGGAGGTTATGGCGAAATTTTTCGAAAATTTAGGGTGTTAGCCAAATTTTTGAAGAATTTGAAAATTCTCAGAAACTGAAAAGTTGGAGAATGGAAGCCAGATCGAACGTAGAGCTGATTAATCAAACCATTTTCGACTTTGTTCCTTTTCGGGGACGAAAAGTTTTAAGTGGGGGAGATTGTAATAACCCGGAAATTCTGAACCAATTTAAAATTTTTATTTTGGCAATTTTAGCGAATTTTGATTATTTAAAATGGATTATTTTAAATAAAATCGACGAGAAATTTATTTTGAATATAATTCGAACGTATATGGTATATACGCCGTCGTTAGAATATAAATATTTATATATAATTATAATTAGAATTGAAAATGGCGCGGTAGTTCGATAATTCGATTTCAAACTTCAATTGAATGTACCGGGTGCAAAACAATCCGGATTTTAGTGAAACCAAAAATAATAGGATCTTATTGATGATATCTTTCCAACGAATCCGAAAAATCGAAATTTCATAACGGGAATCAAAAGATATGTCCAGTTGAAAATTCTAAATAATCGCTATGGAATTCAGGCCCTTAAAAATGAGAATTTTGCAAACGACCTCGGATTTCGACGAAACCACTTTTGTTGGATCCGGGATGTAAAATTATTGCTAGATTCCAAATTTCATAATTTTTCGAATCAATATGTGAGCGTGGCAAAAGAAAACGCGTTTGACCAGTTTTAGTTGATTTTAATCGACTGGAAAATGGCCATTTTTCCAACGGTCTCAGAATTCGACGAAACTAGTTTTGTTAGGACCGTATCATCAATACGAAGCTAGAAAATATTTTTCTGGGATTTATAGAGTTAGTATGTGACCGCAGTAAAATGAAATGCGCATTCAAATTCAATATATAAAGTTATATGTAGATTTTGACGGAAACTGATTCAAACGATCGAATCAACCTACGATACGTATCCCATTGTGTTCGGAATGGGGGTAAAACGCTATGGACGACAGGCGGTGGACCTCGTTTAGGGGTCGTATGTAAAAGTCAACTTTTTCATAATAAAATAATTAAATAAATTAAAAATAAAAATATCTCCCCCTTTAAACAACCAGACCCCCCCTCGTTCAACTAATTTCAAAGCAGGAAAAAAAATAGAAAATATTAGATTTTTAAAATAGAAAAGATTAGATTTTTAAAATAGAAAAGATTAGATTTTTAAAATAGAAAAGATTAGATTTTTAAAATAGAAAAGATTAGATATTTGAAAAGGCGAAATCTTTATATTTGAAAAGGCGAAATCTTTATATGAAGAATAGCGTGATAAAAATAGAATTTTTATCTATATAGCACCGTTGTAAAAATAGAATTTTTATCTATATAGTAGCGGTGTGAAAATAGAAATTTTATCCATATAGCGTGATTATAAAAATTCGATTTTTATATATTGAATAGCGAAGTAAAAATTCGATTTTTATATATTGAATAGCTAAGTAAAAATTCGATTTTTATATATTGAATAGCGAAGTAAAAATTCGATTTTTACATATGTAGAGAATACGGGAAACGAAGGTGACAAAAGGGCGAGAACGATGAAGATTTCTCTAAATGAAGTGTCGTGAAGTTAGGATAGCTATCGGTGAGAATTCCTCACTTTTCAATTTCTTTTTCTAATTATATATATATACTAGGATGCAGACGGTGCTTAGCAGCACCCGACACAATCGTCCACAGACCATGGACTTGTTTGTTTGATTGCAAAAATTAGTTAGATTATTTGATTGAAATTGAATTGTTTGGTGAAATGAATGGATTTGATTGATGTGTGAATGGCGTGGGCCTTCACTAGACCGGGGATAAGGCTAGGCCTCGTCCCGTTTCTAGTATCGTGCCGTTATGCCGCCGAAATTTCCTAAAATATGTTAGAAAAATAAAAATATCATTTTTATTGTGTAAATGAACTGAATAGAAATTCATGTGTTGGAATAAAATATTTTATCGTTAAAAATATAATTTTTAACGTGGAAGTAAATAAAATATTCATTTACAAACCGGATGGTTTGTTTATGTACACCTATTTGAAGGATATTGATTGGGTCGATAATTTTTACACATCGCCCAACAGCACAAATAAAATATGCGTTTGATTGTTTGAAACCCCACACGGGTGTTGGGATGAAATATGAAGTTCACTCATCCTGATTGATTAAATATGTCGATCGATTGATTGACAGGCTGTTATAAGCGTTAGATATCTATATTTAATGCTTATACAGTGTAGTGCACTTTGGTTGATGGTTGATTATTTTTCAATGCTGTTATATACATGTGTTGTATGAAAATCCATATAATTAATTTTATATGGTGATTGATTGGGCCTCATTCCAATTTAGAAGATAAAGAATATTATAAAATAAAGGTTCATGTGTTGACTGTACTCATCCGTTGAGATTAGTCATGTGTTGAACGAAATAATTAAACAAAAATAGTCACACGTGGACAGTACTCATTCGTTGAGATTAGTCGTGTGTTGACAAAAATAAATATTCATTTGTTGAATAGAATAAAGGAATATATGAAGCCGTGTTGATTAGATTGACGCCATTTTGACGTGAACGATATTTATATCGATTTTATTCATTTTGAAATGAATATTGAAAAGCGATTTCGAAATGAAATGAATTGAAAACGATTTCGAAATGAATTGAAAACGATTTCGAAATGAAATGAATTGAAAACGATTTCGAAATGAATTGAAAACGATTTCGAAATGAAATGAATTGAAAACGATTTCGAAATGAATTTAATTGAAAAGCGATTTCGAAATGAATTGAATTGAAAACGATTTCGAATTGAATTGAAAAGAAAACGAATTCGAAACGAAATTGAATTAAAAAGGAAATGAATTTGAATCGAATTAAAATCGATTTGAATGGAAATCAAATAGAAATGAAAGTAAAAAGGATTTATAATAGGAAATTCAATTTTGATTTGAATTTGAAATAAAGGTTGAAATTGTTTTTGAAACGAATTCAAAACTATTTATAAAATTTGTTTTTAATTAGAAATTGACGAAGTATATATATATATATATATATTATATATATAATGGCCTGAATAGAACGCGCCGCGCCGCGGTAGTTCGTGAATTTCGACCATTTATTTCAAACGGACATTACGGGAGATCCGACCATCGGATTCTCCTAAAACCGGAACCGTTGGGTTCATATCGAAAAGATCTTTCTAACGAATATTAGGAATTTGAAATCTAACGGTTGGATTTGGAGGTACGTCCAAATCAAATTTGGAAAAGGTCGTTGTAAGTGCAGTTCGATGGCCATTGTTGGAAATCGACTGTACGGGCCTTGATAAAATCATTAAAAATAGTAATAATTTGTGTAAAATCATAAGAAATGATTTGGGAAAAATTGGGATGAAAAACTCCATATTTGAAAAGGTAAAAATAGATTTCTATCGAAGTGAACTAGTTTTGAACTAAAAGTAACAACCCATTTATTTTTAAATAAATAAATTGGATTTGAAATGGGTTGTAAATAGAATTGATTTGTGGGTTTATCGTGAAGGGTGTTTTAAATAACACTAGTTCTTTAACCCGATAATAAACAAAATGTGATTTGGGTTTGTTGTGAACTGTGTTTTTAAATGACATTAGTTCTTTAACCCAATAAAAGGAGTTTTAACGAATCTGCAATTAGATTGAAATGTGAATAGATAATTTAAATTATCAAATTCAGAAATTGAGCGAGAATGGAGTATCACTAGTTTTGCTCCAAAGCGATAGTTAAATCTTTAATTAGATTTGGACGTGAAATGGTAATTAATTTTACCGATAACACCGTGGTGTTAGATATGACGTATTACCAGTTTTGCTTCATGGGATGAATAGGTTGGGATTGGGAAATAAAATAAATAATTACTTCGGTGTGGTTCGCTAATCTCGACTAGTTTGGAAAACCATAATTTGGTTTGATACGACATCCAAAGGAAGATGAAAGGATAAATTTTAAAGAATTTATCTTGGATAAAATTAATGGGAACCTTTCCCTAAAAATGTGATTTTATGAATAAAAGAATATTCTGAGTTGGAATGAGGCGTATGTTGTGTTTGTTTAACATTTGCTTCTAATATACGCGGGTTGTTCGGAAAGGCCGGGTTTATACCCATTCTGAATAACCGATTCGACGATATGTCGAAGATGAAGACGGTGGTTGAAGACCGGAAGTCTTCACATCGTTTGGGTAATTACTGACGATCCTGATTGGGCTGTACACCCAAGAGGATAGAAACAGTTGGTGGTCGTCCAGACGTACTTGGAGATCGATGGATATGCGAGGAAAGTGCCTCCGGTTTCGTTCAGACCCAGAACGAACTTCTAAATGGATTGTGTGTCTGGCATTGGATTTTATTCTGTGTTGATTGATTTCTGTTAAATATATATATGTTTGGCGGCGGAGAATTTATTCTCTTGCTTAACGCCCTTCTCTGAGACGTACAAGCTCAGAGGTTATATATCGATAGATATCAGTCGCATGGCTTGAACTGCCTGTGTGGCACGTTGAGATGCAATGATCAAGGCTTTTGTTGAAAAGCAGAGTCTTGTGGTTGATGATCAAAGCACGGCCTACGTGGCGTAGCTTTGTGTATAGCTTGAATTCGCGAGCCTCACACCTCGGTATGAGTTAAAAACGGGATACAGACCGTTGGGAGAACACGACGTTTCTTTCTAGCTTTGGTGGTGTCAGTGACTTACCAGCCCTGACATTTATATACTTTTCACCTTTGTGGTTGTTGGAATGAGGCGCCTCGATTATAGGTCTGTAAGGACCGGGAAACATGTGTTCAGGAATAAATAATCCTCTAACGTAAGTGAGGACCGGCCCAACCGATCCAGTGGTTGCCCAGAGTGTGTAGTCCCGAGGCATTTGCTAGAGTGTCTCGAAGCGGAGAGGAGCTTGCCCCTTGTCTCGACTCATGACGGAAATCCAATTTCCAATACGTGTATTTCGGCTTTAATTGTAGAACTAGTATGGCGACATAGTGGTATGGGGCACTTATGCCGTCTATGATTTATACTTATGATTGAAATTGTTTTGACACTATACACTTATTATAGTATCAAATGATTTGTTTTAAACGTACCAAGCATGTTTGGCTATTATAAGGGAAAACCCTATCCTCCGGCTTGCGTTGCATTGTGTGATGGGACCTGGGTCTTATAATAGCTTCATTTTTCGAAAAAGCATTGCGTTGTTTATCTATATGCACTGGTATTCTTGGGTGGAAACCCGTTCCGTGTTATACGGCGTGGTCCCTTGAATTACTCTCTTTTAAAGTAAAGTTTTAAATAACTGTTTTAGTTCTCACACCAGTCACATGACTGACCTGGAGTTTATTGTTTTAACCTAAACTCTGGGTGCCCCTATTTTCCGCACGGGCAGCTAGTAGTTTTGGTTTTGCAGATTTACATTCACAGGATCCTGGTTTACAGCTGGAATGATATCCGGAAAGCTCTGTATCCGTATATCACCTTCAGTTGTGCTTTGTATTATTTTCCGCTGCTATGTAATTTATTGTAATCTCTAATATTTATCGAATGTAATTTATCCAATTATACTCTGTATATTCTTGTATCTGATGGAATTGTTGTAATAGCAATGAAATGTTCTTCCGTCTGCATTCTGTTTTGTCTTGTCCTCACAGTAATTCGTTCTTTCTCATCTCTTCGGAGACCGGGGGAGTTCGGGTCGCTTCAATCGGTCTTCTGACGCTTTGGAGCGTTGCATTTATTGGCCCAATGCCCACTTTGGCCACAATTATGACAATTGCCTTTCAGTTGCCAATTTGCTTACGGCTTTGCGGTTGTTGTGTTGCTTGCCTCAAGTTGCTTTCAAGAAGACATTCTCTTATTGGTAGTTTGGTTCTTTGCACAGGCTTCCTCAAAGTTTCTCTTATCCAAGTTTTCATAGTTGCATGCTATCTTTACCATCTCGGTGAATGGAAGCTTAATGTGCCCCGTTGTTCTACTTTGGTACTTATGCTGAAGTCCATGGATGAATCTCTTGTTCTTCTCCTTAGCATTCTGAACAAGCTCGGGCTCATAACGGGACAGTTGGGTAAACTTATTGAGATATTTCTGAATCGTGCGATCTTCTTGTTCGAGATTAGCAAACTCGTCGTATAGGCGCTCCATCTCCTGCTCAGGAATGAATTTCTCTTTGAACAACACTTTGAATTGAGCCCATGACATCTCTAGCTCGTCTAAAGTGATGGCCTCCAACCATAATAGCGCTTTGCCCTTAAGCAACCAAGCAGCCATAAATCTCTTTAGATGATCCTCAAGTCCTAAGCCAGCGAAGATGCGCTCACATGACTTCAACCAAGCTAGTGCTTCAGCTATTGTACCGTCGCCTAAGAATGGCAAGCCACCAAGATTTCTGTATTTTTTAGCCACCCGGTCGAGATAAAATGGTTGCGGGGGCGGTGGTGGTGGTACTACAGCCCCAAGATTAGGCTGATTCTGGGCAGCGGGGATTTCACCCCTTCCTTGGCCTCGGCCTGCTCTCCCTTTGCCTCTAGCTCTAGTAGCCATGTTAGTCAGTTCTGTATAAGCAAAACAAGAGTCAGGTTCACAGAAATGATAATTTTAAGGAATGGTAAAAGCAGAAGAACATAAGGAAAATTAATGATGTAGTGATCAAATTATTATGCAATTTTGCTATGCTCATCATAGGACATTACTAATCTAATATCTAATGAGCTACTCGCCTTAGAACACTACTGATTCTATTTTTATTTTTTTTGATGAGGTGTTTAATGTGTTTAATTCCAGAACTAAGATTAACCAAACCTCTGATACCAGCCGTGATATCCCAAAACCTCGTGTCACGGAATTAAGGATAATCATTCGGAATGTAACACATTAATCAACATTAGCAGATTACGGATAATAGCATAAACATGAAATTAAATAATTTACATCAATAAGATAGCGGAATCATAAAATGTAATAAACATCAGAGTAGCACAGTCATAGGGTACAACTTAGTGAATAAAGGAAATGATCAGTATACATCAAGATCACTGGGACATATACATCAGATAATACATAATAGAGACAAATCAGTCTACATCGCGATCAATGGTACATATACATAAGATAATACTGGCGGAAATGTCAATAGCAAAAATACAGAGAAAGCTAGTCTTCAGCATCAGCCAAAAACACACTCCATGCTATAGTGCTAAGCCAAAATACATCCTGTAACCTATCGCTAGGCTACCCCTGTGAAAATAAGGGCACCTGAGTTTGCAAGTGGAAACAAACTACGAGTCAGTCACGGAACTAGTATAAGAAATCTACTTAACTGGTTAAACAACAATAATAAGGCAAATCATAGGACCACGCCGCTAACATGGAACGGGTTTCCTCTAGTGATTGCCAGTGCATGAAATAAAGCAAATCTTTTGAACAACGCAACGCTTTTTATAAAAATGAAACCATTATAAGACTCAAGTCCCATCACACAATGCAACGCAAATCGGAGGATAGAGTTTTATCTTGTAATGACTAAAATATGCTTGATACGTATAAAACAAAATCATTTGATATTATCACTAGTGCATATATGTTTCGAAAGAAATTTCAATCATAATGTATCAATCATAGACGACATGAGCGCCCCATGCCACTATGCCGCCATATATAGGTTTACAATTAAACCGCAATGTCGTATTGGAAGTTGGATTTCACCATGAGTTGAGGCCAGGGATGGCTCCTCACCGCTTCGAGACACTCTAGAAAATGCCTTAGGACTGCACACTCTGGGCAACCCTGGATCCTGCAGGGCCAGTCCTCCCTTACAATTGAGGATTAGTTATTCCTAAACACACGTCCCGGTCCTATCGGAGCTAACCATTGGATCCGTAGTAACCGATATAACCGAGGCGTCTCGCATTCCAACATCCACATAAGTAAAATAAATAAATGTCTGGGCTCCATATCATGACACCAGCTATACCTAGAAGGAAACGTCGTGTCCTCCCAGCTTCCCTTATCTCGTTTTTGACTCATACCGAGGTGTGAGGCTCGCGAATCAACTCTATACACAAAGTTATGCTATATTAAAGCCGTGCTTTAATCTTCAACCACAAGACTTTTCTTTTTAGTAAAAGCCTTGAACATTTGCATCTTTGCACGCCACGCTGTCAATCCACACCATACCATTGATGTCTACCGATAAACAACTTCTAAGCTCGTACGTCTCAGAGAAGGGCGTTAAGCAAGAGAATAAATTCTCCGCCGCTAAATAGATGTATATTTAGTAGAGATCAACAAATACAACACAGAATACATGTCAGACACACATCCATTTACTAGTCCATTCTGGGTCTGAACGAAATCGAAGGCACCTTATTTCTCATTCCATATGTCCAATACGGAAGAGAGGCCCTCGCTCATTCGGACGATCAACAAGTACGTCCAGGCCACTACCACTGTAACCTCGTCAAGGGAGCTACCCATATCTAAGGCATCACTAGCAATCCATACGAGGTGAAGATCATCGGTCTTGCACCATTTTCATATCTTCGACTTTTTATCGTCGATCAATTATTTGAGATGAGAATTAACTTAGCCTTTTCAAATAATTCATGTATATACAGAATTCAAATCAATTTTTTCTATGGTTAAACTATTTGACATCCACATTTCAGTTCATTAATATAATTTTCATGTCAAACACATCCAACCATCAAAGTATCTGATAAACCGAGTAAAATCAGTTTATTTCCATTCCATATCTCTATATATATTTTATAACGATTTATCGCTATTTTTATTTATTTAAAAATAGTCCATTTTAATTAAACGACGCTTCAGGTCTTAACGTGGCCCTAGCGCTGTTTTTCTCAAGATTTGATTTACACATTTCACACAATCTAACCGTTGGATCTTAAGAAAGTTAATACCGTTGGAAAGAAATTTCCAAAGCGAACACAATGGTTCCAGTTTCGGGAAAATCCGACAGTCGGATCTCTCGATATAATCGTTTAAAATTACGATTTCAAAACATGAATTGCAGTGGCACGATTCGTTTTATTTTAATATATATATATATATAATTCATTCTGGCGCTGTTTTTCCTCAGATTTGATTTAAACATTTCTCAAAATCTAACCATTGGATATCAACAAATTTTATATCGTCGGAAAGATATTTTCAAAGCGAACCCAACGTTTTCAGTTTCGGGGAAATCTGATGGTCGGATTTCTCAGGATAATCGTTTAGAATAACGATTCCAAAACGCGAACTGCAGCGGCGCGATTCATTTTATTTTAATTTATATATATATATAATAAATTCGACGATTTCCAAACCGTTTTCACTACAAAAATTTGGCTAACGCCATTAAATTTCGAAAAAATTCGCCAAAGCCTCCTTTGTACGGGGAGGGGTTTGGAAATTTATTGGGCCATATTAGGTACCCAATAAATCCAGTATAAGCATAAACAATTTTTAGTGCCCTATTATATGCCCGAGGGAGTATGTAAAATTACTCCAGCGATAAATCTCGTCACCTCGTCCAGTGTTGGAAAATACGTAATTCATGTGCCGTATCTAATAACTAGAGAGACGTGATTATTGTCAACTCTACATCCGTGTTAGGCTTTTATTTTAATATGACAATTTACCATTATATTTATTTTTTCCATATCAGTCCTTAATTGAATCTGTAATTCAATCATCGCCATACGAACATCTCGCTCGCATGGTAATCTCAACCTCGTCATACAAGCTCCAAATGCCTATATGGAATATGATATTCTATGACATCAATAGTTCGTCTTTGGTTCAACATGAAATACAGTCATCGCCATACAAGCCTCTCACTTGTATAGTAATTCCAACCTCATCATACAAGCTCCAAATGCTTGTGTGGAATATGGTAGAGTATGTTATCTTCACGAAGTATGCCATGTGTAACACCCCACATCCATTAATGTCACCCACAAAGGGAATGCATTAACTTCTATGGATCATTTTAATTGTACAGAACAGAAACTTAACAACAAGACAGATATAAACAGTACTAAAACTTCAAAATTTTATTCATTGCAGCGGTAAACACATAAGTTTGATTACATAATCAAAAACCAGAGTCAATGTACATAATATCCATCTTGACTAAATCAAAGTACATAAATTGAAAGACATAACCCCAGTACAAAATAGCCATAAATAAGAGAGGCTGAACTTTACTTCAGCGATCCAAGCAACTTCTAAAAGCAAGAGATACAGCTGTCCAAAATCAAGCTCCACTGGTGCTAGTTCCAACCTGAGTACCTGGGGGGGGAGGGAAGAAAAGAGGTGGAAACAAAGGGGGTCAGACATAAAGTCTGGCGAGTGCGATAGCTTTAACAATATAATTACCAGAAATAGGCTAAGGCATAAGTTGGAAAATAAGGAAATGACTGTGAACAATTGGGTAAGGCAGAGTAAACAAGGAAATAAGATTGAACAAAGATAACGTTAAAGCGCACCTAAACCACTATAAGATAATTACTATATTGCACCACCACTACTATACTGCACCACCACTAGTCACCCTAAGGTTGATCCCGCCTACAAGACTATAATAATGATAATGGTAGTTTTGTGCACCCCTAGTTGCCTTCATAGGTGTCGCCTACCCCTATCTCCACTAGGTGTACCCACTACCCCCATTCGATCGGCTCCCTAACTCGTAGATACCCGTGCTGGCCCCACAGTGGGGTGTATCACTCCCCAAAGTGGCAACCTGATACCACCAATAATGCATGGCTTATACCTACACGACGCAACGTCTTACCTACCATCCCGGGCCCATAAACGCATATGAACCCGTTGGACTTGCATTGCCACCACTAACCCGTTTTGGCCTCTAATAGTCAAGCCCAGTATGCGTGTCCCGTCCTCGACTTGGGCTGAGGCCACAAAGATACGTATGGGTTACTGGTTGAAACGGGTCCCCCATTACTTGACACAAGTTATCCACCTAAGCTTGGTCCCTCTAGTACATCCCACTTATCCCACTTCTTATTCGTGTTCACTTACATGTTTCAAATTTTGGTTAAGTGTTTCTAATCGTATTTCAAATGCCACCCAAGGCACCCTCTAAATTCCACATGCCACCCAAGGCACTCACTTAACCCACTCATGTCCCACTACATGTTTATCTGGTTAAGTGTTTCTTAATTCATTAAGACCGTAACCGGATAAAGACCTCCCACATTAGACTGGCATTTGTGGCAGCTGGATTTGCCGGGCGGGTCCGGGCAGTCTTACACCACGAACGAGCCTAACCTCGTGTCTTTACAACTGTTACGTATTTAATTTATGCCTAAGACCTCTCACATTAGACTAGCATTTGTGGCAGCTGGATTTTCCGGGCGGGTCCGGGCAGTCTTACACTACAAAAGAGCCTAACCTCGTGTCTTAGAAGATTAATTACACCTAATTAATCATTCCCCAATTTGAATTAATTTCCCTATTCAAATTATCAATTAATTCCAAATTTAACTATGGTCATAATTGACTCAATTATGTCCATCTATTTATGGTATGCAAAATCATACCAATTTTCACCATAAATTTATTTTATGCCATTTAAGGCATTTATGCCAATTCTCAATATTAAATCTTTTAATATTATCCCATTACCCCACGTTGTACACTCATTCGTTTAATGTAAAATATACGTTAGACTCGAATAGTCTAACTCATGGAATAAAGAGAAAACATCACAACATACATATAATTAAAACTAGATCTAAACATAAGGGGTGATCTTGCATGTGTGAATGATGTTCTATATCCAAAACTTGCATAGGCCAAAGTTACAACTTGCATAAAACTGCATATGTCATAAATCCAAATCTAAAGGTGTAAACTTGTTTAGGTAATGGTCACAAACTTGCATAAACCATGTATGTCATAGATCAACATCTAAAGGTGTAAACTTGCATAGGCAATAACCACAAACTTACATAACATGATTCATATTCCAAACACATATATTTATATAAACATGCATATGTGATTTATGCAACATAACGATGGTGTAAACTTACATCTAAACATGTAAACTAGCATGTAGAATTTAGCATATAACTCACACATGTCATAGTCTAACTTTAGATCTAAAATAGATGTCATGATTTTCACTAACTTGCATATGATTCATATCTAAATCAACATCTAAACTTGCATACATACATATGATTTATCATATGAATCAACATAACCAAACTAGCATATGAACCTCATTATGAATTGATCATACATAAGCTAATCATAGAATTGCAACATCACAACTTTACAACACAGATGATAGCATCATAGAATTTACAACATACATGATAACATCGCAATTTTACAACATAGTTGACAACATCATAGAATTTACAACATAAATGATAACATCACAATTTTACAACATAGATGATAACATGTGGTCAATAATTCACAACATAACCATATAATCTGCATCATAACTTAATCCAATTAAATTGCTAATTATTTTATTAAAGAAATCGAACTCACAACTCAAAGAAGGTCTTGAGTTCTGAATTCTGAAGTTGTAATAGCTTTCCCTTGAAGTAGATTCGTTGTTAAAGTTGAATTGAATTGAACTTGATTAGCTTTCTTCCTCCCTAATTGGTGGCGGCTATTCTGAGTTGCAAGGTGACGGCATGGAGGCCATGAATCTAATTTTAATTTGATTTTAGGGTTTGAGTCTACATGTCTTTTTATAGAGTTTAGGATTAGTTTAAGCCATCCGATCAACCCAGAATTAATCCCAGCCAATCAGAGAAGATCAGAAACTCTAATGAGTCAGCATACAGTCACTAACAGGTCACTAATCAAATCTGGCCGGGGGGGGGGGGACAGGTCGACCCCCAGGTCGACCTGGCCCTGGCGGGAATTTTCCCGCCTAGCCCATCTGACTATGAATTTTGAATTTTGAAATCTGTTTTGAATTTTCTGAAACTTCCGATCGCCATAACTTCTTCATACGAAGTCCAATTCACGCAAACTCGGACTCTATCTCAACCAGAATTCAGAAAGGAACACAATGGCGCAACCCGTTTCCCTTAATTCTCACATCTGAGATTAGTTATTCTTTAATTTGTTACTTTAATGTTAACAGAAATACGGGGTGTTACATTCTCCCCTCCTTAAAAGATTTCGCCCCCGAAATCTCCAAGTTAAGGAGAATGCATATCCTAACATCCAAACAACCATATACTCAACCATCAAACACAAGCATCCATTGTCCTTATAAAATTCCTAATGCTGTATGAACATATGCAAGAAGTGTGTGTATATGTTCTCTATCTAATGCAAAATCAGGCGGTCTACTGATTCAGTTGACCTCCTTAATGCAAACCATGATAGTGCCATGCGTCCATTATGTATGCGAAAGAATCCTATCGATACATATTATTTCTACATGTGTGCACAACCATTCACCAAAATGCAACATCCATATGATGGTACAATCATTATACATCCATTAACTTAAATATGCACACACATTTATATGCAATATGCAATATGAAGTGACTGAGCCGATCTAGTGCCTAAAGTGTGTGTATATGCATCTAGGAGAAAACACTTGCATCCACATGCATCCATCATACATAACATGTCTCAAACACATGTTTCAATCATAGGACTACCCTATCTAAAGGTCAAAGATACTAGCGAGAGGACATACTAAAGATAAAACAAGTACAAGCTAAGCGATAAAGGAGAAATTAAAAGATATACCCTCGAAAAGAAAAGGGTACAATGAACGCATCTTCTCTTCCGTCTCCCAAGTAGCATTGCTCTGATCATCTCCCCATTGCACTTTGACAAGCCTGACCTCTCGATTCCTCAACTTCTTAATCTCCGACCCAAAAATGCACGTAGGAGCTCGTCGAATCGTCGCATCGTGCTCTACCTCGTTCTTAGAAAAGATCAAGATGTCGTCCACAAAGACTACCACGAATTTATTAAGGTACTCCCTAAACACCCTACTCATCAAGTCAACAAAATATGCGGGGGCGTTTGTCAAACCGAAGGGCATCACAAGCCACCCGAAGAAGAAGTCTGGAGTCCTAAAGGCAGTTTTGTCTATGCTATCCTCAACCACTCTCAACTGATGGAAACCCGTGGCTAAGTCCAACTGCGAAAACACTAAGGCGCCAACTAACTGATCGAAGAGATCATCAATCCTCGGCAGTGGGTGCCTATTCTTCTTAGTAAGCTTATTAAGTTCTCTATAGTCCAACAAAGTCTAAGGGACCCATCTGCCTTCGTGGAAAATACTACTAGAGCGCCCCACTCTGATATACTACGTCTGATGAACCCCTTCTCAAGCAATTCCTTTACTTGCTTACTGAGTTCTCTTCTCTCTCTTGGAGCCATGTGGCGCACTGGCAATGCAACGGGCTTTGCATTATCTACTAGATATATTCGAAAGTCCATCTCATGTTTTGGGGGTAAACCCCTCACCTCATCGAAGACATCAACATATTCACGGACTATGCTAACAGAATGTAAATCATCATTGGATGCGTCAAGGGATTCTAGGTAGCTAAGCATTACTGGACCTCTAGGGTCACAAGAAATATCAAGGGCCTTTCCACAACGAGTCAACAATCTAACTACCCTTCTTTCACAATCTAGGATGGCCCCGTATCTAGTTAGCTAATCCATACCTAGAATCAAGGCGTATCCTATGAAGCCAAGAACAAAGGCGTTGCATTCAAACTCAACGCCCAAGATAAACACTCTCAAATCCCGACAAATCATAGAAAGATGAGCCAAACCACCAATAGGATTTGAGACTACTAAGGGATCTGTAACTAGACTAGTATCTAGGTGCAGTGTTTCAACTAATGATGTAGAGACAAACGAATGTGATGCGCTAGAATCGAATAAAGCAAGGACAGGATGATCAAACAGAAAAACTAAACTTTCAATGGAAATTGCTCTACCTCGTTCTTGCAGCGGTGGGACCACGAGAGCCTGAACTTGTCCCCTTGCCTGCCCTGGTGCCATAAGAGCCTGCACCTATCCTCCCGAGGTAGACCCTGCCCTCTGCCCTTTCTTTGGGCGGTCCTTAATCAGATGTCCTGCTTCGCCACAGTGGAAACAACCAGTCTTCTTTTTCTTCCTACAATCTTTGCTTAGATGGTCGGGTGTCCCACAGTTAAAGCATCTCTTCTTTCCCTTACCATTGTTGCCTTTGCCACCTTTCTTGTTCTGTTGTTGCTGTTGTAGCTTCTTTTGATCCTTTTTCTTCTCGGGTGCCTTATTAGCATTGGCGCCCTTCTCCTCTTCATGTATAAGTGCCATGTCAACTAGTCTCTCAAATGTAGCCACCATGGGGATGTGGGTCATAGCTAACCCATGAAGCGGCTCGTTCAAACCCTTAACAAATCTCAGGGCCTTTTTTCTGGTGTATTCACCAAGTCCAAGCCAAATCTCGCCAACTGATTGAACTTGTTTACGTATTCTTTCACCGATAGATTCCCTTGCTTCAACGCCAAAAATCTTTCCATGTATAGATTCTCTTTAGCCCGTGAGAGAAACTTTGCTTCAAACCTCCGCCTGAAATCTGGCCATGTATCAACTGGACGCTCTCCATTAGTGACCTCCCACCAAAACGAGGCCTCATCCTTCATTAGCCAGGCAGCTAACTGGACCTTTCTCCCATCTTCCACCTCAAAGATCCCAAACAATTATTCCACCTCCTTTAGCCAATTACGAGCTTCAACAAATGTCTCCGTCCCGTGAAAAGGTTTTCCACCCATTGCTCGAAAGTCCTTACATATCTTTGCGAAAGTATCGACACGAGGAGGAGGAGAGGGAGGAGGAGGAGGAGCATTTATTGGACCTGCAGTGGTGGCCCTAGTCTCCAAATACCTCCTAAACCATCCTGGTAGCGTTATTCCCGCAGGTATCTCGGGAATTCCAGACATACTGAAACGAAAAAGGAAAGATTCAATACAAAAGAACCGAAGGAAAGATATATGGCTCTTGGGGTTATGCTTTCTAAAATAAGCTTTTCTCTTGAAAATACTTTCCTTAAAACATACTTTTGAAGGTACTTCTTTATAAAAGCTGTTTTTCAAAAATACTTTTCAAAATTCATATCTGTTCTGGTAACGTTCATTTCTGATGCCACGTGTAACACCCCACGTCCATTAATGTCATTCACAAAGGGAATGCACTAACTTCTATGAAGCATTTTAAGTGTGTATAGAACAGAAACTTAACAAAAAGACAGATATAAATAGTACTAAAACTTCAAAATTTTATTCATTGCAGCGGTAAACACATAAGTTTGATTACATCATCAAAAATTAGAGTCAAAGTACATAATATCCATCTTGACTAAATCAAAGTACATAAATTGAAAGACATAACCCCAGTACAAAATAACCATAAATAAGAGAGGCTGAACTTTACTTTAGCGATCCAAGCAACTTCTAAAAGAAAGAGATACAGCTGTCCAAAATCAAGCTCCACTGGTGCTAGTTCCAACCTGAGCACCTGGGGGGGAAGGAAGAAAAGAGGTGGAAACAAAGGGGGTCAGACATAAAGTCTGGCGAGTGCGATAACTTTAACAATATAATTACCAAAATAACTAGGCTAAGGCATAATTTGGAAAATAAGGAAATGACTGTGAACAATTGGGTAAGACAGAGTAAGCAAGGAAACAAGATTGAACAAAGATAATGTTAAAGCGCACATAAACCACTATAAGATAATTACTATACTGCACCACAACTACTATACTGCACCACCACTAGTCACCCTAAGGTTGATCCCGCCTATAAGACTTTAATAATGATAATGGTAGTTTTGTGCACCCCTAGTTGCCTTCATAGGTGCCGCCTGCCCCTATCTCCACTAGGTGTACCCACTACCCCCATTTGATCGGCTCCCTAACTCGTAGATACCCGTGCTGGCCCCACAGTGGGGTGTATCACTCCCCAAAGTGGCAACCCGATACCACCAATAATGCACGGCTTATACCTACACGATGCAACAACGTCTAACCTACCAGCCAAGGCCCACACACGCATATGAACCCGTTGGACTTGCGTTGCCACCGCTAACCCGTTTTGGCCTCTTACAGTTTAGCCCAGTATGCGTGTCCCGTCCTCGACTTGGGTCAAGCCCACAAAGATACGTTTGGGTTACTGGTTGAAACGGGCCCCCCCATTACTTGACACAAGCTATCCACCTAAGCTTGGCCCCCTCTAATACATCCCACTTAACCCACTTCTTATTCCTGTTCACTTACATGTTTCAAATTTTGGTTAAGTGTTTCTAATCGTATTTCAAATGCCACCCAAGGCACCCTCTAAATTCCACATGCCACCCAAGGCACCCACTTAACCCCCTCATGTCCCACTACATGTTTATCTGGTTAAGTGTTTCTTAATTCATTAAGACCGTAACCTTATAAAGACCTCCCACATTAGACTGGTATTTGTGGCAGCTGGATTTCCCCGGCGGGTCCGGGCAGTCTTACACCACAAACGAGCCTAACCTCGTGTCTTTACAATTGTTACGTATTTAATTTATGCCTAAGACCTCTCACATTAGAATGGCATTTGTGGCAGCTGGATTTGCCGGGCGGGTCCGAGCAGTCTTACACCACAAAAGAGCCTAACCTCGTGTCTTAGATGATTAATTACACCTAATTAATCATTCCCCAATTTGAATTAATTTCTCTATTCAAATTATCAATTAATTTCAAATTTAACTATGGCCATAATTGACTCAATTATGTCCATCTATTTATGGTATGCAAAATCATACCAATTTTCACCATAAATTTATTTTATGCCATTTAAGGCATTTATGCCAATTCTCAATATTAAATCTTTTAATATTATCCCATTACCCCACGTTGTACGTTCATTCGTTTAACGTAAAATATACGTTAGACTCGAATAGTCTAACTCATGGAATAAAGAGAAAACATCACAACATACATAGAATTAAAACTAGATCTAAACATAAGGGGTTAACTTGCATGTGTGAATGATGTTCTACATCCAAAACTTGCATAGGCCAAAGTTGCAACTTGCATAAAGCTACATATGTCATAGATCCAAATCTACAGGTGTAAACTTGTTTAGGTAATGGTCACAAACTTGCATAAACCATGTATGCCATAGATCTACATCTAAAGGTGTAAACTTGCATAGGCAATAACCACAAACTTACATAACATGATTCATATTCCAAACACATATATTTATATAAACTTGCATATGTGATTTATGCAACATAACGATGGTGTAAACTTACATCTAAACATGTAAACTAGCATGTAGAATTTAACATATAACTCACGCATGTCATAGTCTAACTTTAGATCTAAAATAGATGTCATGGTTTTCACTAACTTTCATATGATTCATATCTAAATCAACACCTTTACTTGCATACATACATATGATTTATCATATGAATCAACATAACCAAACTAGCATATGAACCTCATTATGAATTGATCATACATAAGCTAATCATAGAATTGCAACATCACAAATTTACAACACAGATGATAGCATCATAGAATTTACAACATACATGATAACATCGCAATTTTACAACATAGATGACAACATCATAGAATTTACAACATAAATGATAACATCACAATTTTACAACATAGATGATAACATGCGGTCAATAATTCACAACATAACCATATAATCTGCATCATAACTTAATCCAATTAAATTGCTAATTATTTTATTAAAGAAATCGAACTCACAACTCAAAGAAGGTCTTGAGTTCTGAATTCTGAGTTCTGAAGTTGTAATAGCTTTCCCTTGAAGTAGATTCGTTGTTAAAGTTGAATTGAATTGAATTTGATTAGCTTTCTTCCTCCCTAATTGGTGGCGGCTATTCTGAGTTGCAAGGTGACGGCATGGATGCCATGAATCTAATTTTAATTTGATTTTAGGGTTTGAGTCTGTATGTCCTTTTATAGAGTTCAGGATTAGTTTAAGCCGTCTGATCAACCCAGAATTAATCCCAGCCAATCAGAGCAGATCAGAAACCCTAATGAGTCAGCATATAGTCACTAACAGGTCACTAATCAAATCTGCCCAGGGGGGCAAGTCGACCCCCAGGTCGACCCTATGGTCGACCTGGTAAGGGTAGGTCGACCCCCAGGTCGACCCTATGGTCGACCTGGCCCTGGTGGGAATTTTCCCGCCTAGCCCATCTGACTCTGAATTTTGAAATCTGTTTTGAATTTTCTGAAACTTCTGATCGCCATAACTTCTTCAAACAAAGTCCAATTCACGCAAACTCGGACTCTATCTCAACCAGAATTCCAAGACGAACACAATGGCGCAACCCGTTTCCCTTAATTCTCACATCTGATATTATTTATTCTTTAATTTGTTACTTTAATGTTAACAGAAATACGGGGTGTTACAACATGTAGTGTAATTCAAAATTAATTATTACTAATCCTACGGCGACGTTTATAATCTCACACTGAACAACCAACACACTGCATCCAATGGCATTCACATGAGTTGTTATATATATAAAATTGCGCAGCCAACTCATTAAGTTTTACCTATATGTCGGGC
Source organism: Allium sativum (assembly GCA_030737875.1). Classification (NCBI taxonomy): domain Eukaryota; kingdom Viridiplantae; phylum Streptophyta; class Magnoliopsida; order Asparagales; family Amaryllidaceae; genus Allium; species Allium sativum. Next base: position 91,835,998 of record CM060920.1, read on the forward strand.
GCGTAAATAAATCTTTACTCAACAGCAAATCCATTTACCTGTTTAGCATGTGTATATATACGCATCTCTACCCTAAAAATAATATTTTTAGCGAACAAATATTTATTTCCATACATGACTATTTTTAACACTTTATATACATGTTAAAAATATTATTTTCAACTAACAAATATTTATTTCAACCTATGGTTATTTTTAACACTTCATATATATGTTAAAAATAATATTTTCGATCAACAAATATTTATTTCAACACACGGTTATTTTTAACACTTTATACATGTTAAAAATATTATTTTCAATGAACAAATATTTATTTCAGCCTATGGCTATTTTAACACTTTATATACATGTTAAAAATATTACTTTCAATCAACAAGTATTTATTTCAGCCTATGGTTATTTTTAACAGTTCATATACATGTTAAAAATATTATTTTCAATTAATAAATATTTATTTCAGCCTATGGTTAATTTTAACACTTCATATACGTGTTAAAAATATTATTTTCAATCAACAAATATTTATTTCTACATTTGGTTATTTTTAAAGGTTCTTACATATAATAAAAATATGATTTTTATTGTTAAAACATTTTGTTTCAAACATGAATATTTCTAGTGATTCATATATACAATAAAAATGTGATTTTTATTGTTCAAACAATTTAATTCAGACATGAATACTTTTAGTGATTCATATATACAATAAAAATGTGATTTTTATTGTTCAAACAGTTTATTTCAAACATGAATATTTTTAGTGATTCATATACACAATAAAAATGTGATTTTTATTGTTCAAACAATTTATTTCAAACATGAATATTTTTAGTGATTCATATATACAATAAAAATGTGATTTTTATTGTTCAAACAATTTATTTCAAACATGAATATTTAACAACACATGAATATTTTCTAACACATGAATATTTCAGAAAATTTCGGCATTACAACGACAGGGTATTTAGCACCGGCACTGTGTCAAGCACAGCTCCTCTATTATCCTAGGCCTCACGGCGATACAAGGGGTTTATTTCAATGATTTCCACAATATCATTCATTTCCACAACACAATGGATTTTCACCAAACACAACTAATTTCGTTGCTACCACAATCAACCATTCACAATCACAACCAAATTTCACAACACAATCATTTTCAATAACACAATCAATTTATATCGTCCATGGTCTGTGGACGAGGGGAGTATATGTGTATATATATATATTTCTTTATTTCCATTTCAATTTCATTTCAATTCCATTCAATGCGCATATGATTTATACAATGTATATATAACTTATACATCGCATATATAATTTATACAACGCTTGTATGTGATATATACAACGCTTATATAACTTATACATCGCTCATTTAATTTATACATCGCTATTCTATTCAAATTTGAATTTAGAAATCTCACATTGGGTTCCACTCCTTCGTAAATCGTAGAGAGCTCCAAATGTGTTCTAGTCTCTTCTAGAACGTAGTGTATGATGTCACGATCCCGGTTTCTATGGTTTCACTGGATTTGTACAACATACGAAAAATATATGATTTTTATTCGAACAATCAACTTTGCAACGCTTTTTAGTGTTATAAACTGTTTAATTTGAATCAGCCGTATACCTTCAGTAAACCCTTCCGAACGAGGTTTTGATTTTCTGCTCCAACCGTTGCTCGAGGTGATGATCGGAGTTGACCACACCGAGGAGGAAGGAACGGCGCACCTGCGCCTGGGGGTGCTGTGGAGATCGACGCAGTAGGGTGAGCACAACGGCGATCTGAAGTCGTCACCTTCACGAAGGTGATTCTTGAGATTCACGCAATGATACATGGTGCAACTTATATGGATTTTAAGATCTCGGAGAGTACTGCAAAAACCTCAACTGGAGCCAAGGATTTTACTGAGTGGATTGGCCGGAATCGGGGCTGGAAGCGGTGAAGGGGTTTCCTTCATCGAAAGAGGGCTATCGGGGGTTTTTCTAATTTTTTTGGGAAAATAAATTAATGAAAGAAAAAATATGATTGGCCCATATTTATATTTATCCCAAAAATAGTGCTTGCTAATGCGTTCTCCAAATCAAACCCAACGACGGACGCCCCCAGCTAAATACACCCATTCCGGACATATTGGAATATGTTTCGTAAGCCCATTCGATTGTTACAGTCAGTTATTCTTTAAATTAAAATACAAAACATTCAAATTTGGATTTGAACGTACATTTTAATTTGCCGGGGCCACATACTGATTCCAAAAACTCCCGAAAAATAAATCTAGCTATGTTGGGACGATACAGTCCCAAAAAAATTAATTTCGTCGAATTTGGAAACAGTTTGAAAAATGGACTTTTTCTGGTCGATCCAATTCGAACTGAAATTACCAAACGTGTTTTTCTTTGCCACGCTCATATATTAATTCCAAAAATTATGGAATTTTAACCCTAGCCATAAATTGACATTTTGGTTCCAACCAAAGTGTTTTCGTCAAAAATGGAGGTCGTTTGCAAAATGTCTATGTTTACAGACTATATTTATATTAAATTTCATAGTGACTATTCTGAATATTCAACAGGCCATAACTTTTTATTCCCGTTATGAAATTTCAATTTTTCAGATCCGTTAGAAAGATATAATTAAACAGATTTAAATATTTTTGGTTTTACTAAAATCCGGTTTATTTTGAATCCTATACATTCAGTCAAAGTTCAAAGTCAATTTTCAAACTACCACGCCATTTCAGGCTCGTTATAGAATTAAAATAAATTTATTCGTTCTAACTTCGATATAAATAAATTTTAGTCATTATTGTTTAAAATAAATCATTTTAAATATTCCAAATTCATTAAAATAGCCAAATTAAAAATTTTAAATTGGTTCTGATTTTCCGGGTTGTTACAGTGTGATCCTAAGGCACTTGCTAGCGTGTCTCGAAATTGGTGAGGATGATCCCTTACATCGGTTCATAGATGGAAACCCAATTTCCGATACATGATTTTTCGGTTTTACTTGTGTGTGTGTATATATATATATATATGGCGACGTAATATAATGGTACCTACACCTTCTATGATTGATACATTTATATTTGAAATTTATTTCTTCACTTATAGTAATAATAAAAGGTGAAATTTCGTGTATCAAGCATGTTTGGCTATTATAAAGGAAAACTCTATCCTCGACTGCATTCATTGTGTGATGGGACCTGAGTCTTATATTAGCTTCATTTTTCTATTTAGCATTGCGCTGTTTGTTTTATTCACGGTTATTCATGGTGGATAAACCCATTCCGTGTTATACGGCGTGGTCGCGTGATTTACCAAACTTTAAAATAAAGCTAATAAGTTTTCACACCAGTCCCATGACTGACTCAGAGTTTATTGTTTTAACGTAAACTCTGGGTGCCCATATTTTCCACATTGGCAGCTAGTAGTTTTGGTTTTGTAGATTTCTTTTCACAGGATCCTAGATTTACAACTGGATCTATATTCGGAAAGCTTTGTATCCGTGTATTTCTTTCAGTTGTGTTAGTGATGTATTTTCCACTGTACATTATATTCATGTATTTTATTTTCTACTACTTTGTATTTTAAACTTTGATGTTATTTTTCCACTGTATAATATTTATTTATCTTCTGGTATATTCTTGTACTCTGATGTAAATTGTTGTAATAACAATGAAATGTTCTGGTATTTGTGTTCTGATGCGTCGTGTTCTCAAAGCAATCCGGGATTTCCCGTAAGGGGGATTTCGGGTCGTTTCATCGAGTGCCATATATATCATAACTGTTCCCGCTTAAACTCCTTAGCCAGTCCCTATACATACCCGACCTAGAGAAGAAAGGGAGACTTTTTGCCACTTGAATTATAGAAACACACCATTCTACTTGCCATTATCGTTCGACCCGAGCCTTGTTCTATCGAGTGAATTTCAACATTTATGAGAGAGACTCGACAATATTTTGAGTGATCGAAATTGTCAAGAAGTGTAATTGTAATTCTTTGGTGAAAATAAGAATTCTAAAGTGGGCGTAGGCTCGTTAATGCCGAAGCACTATAAATCTCGTGTGTTTGCTTATTGTTTCTTTTTTTTAATTTACATTTCTCCATTAATCTCTACAACTCTAGTGTATTGGGTGTTAAAGCTATTTTTTGGTCTAACAAATTGTTATTTCTTCTTCTTTGTTAAGTGCAAATATCATCCAACGAAAATTATTGAGATGGTTATCTTGGTTTTTAATCATCTGCACTTAGCTCAGTTCTAAGTGTCATTGATTACGAAGTATGACGGAGATGATATTTTTGTAAGAGTTGAGTGTTTCTTCTAGATTTTCACTCAAATTGTGAATTGGTGAAACCAAAATATTGATTAAATTAGTGGATAATGAATGGATATTAATGAAAAATGAAAAGAGATTTTTTTTTGGAATAAATAGGTATGTATAAGCTATGGAATTCATTTAAAAATGAACGGACACAAGTTAGTGAAGACAAAGTTTGAATTCAAACAAATTTGAAAATTTGATAGTCATATGTCGATATAAGGGTAATATTTGTTGACATGTGTACTTGAAATTTTTTGATTTTGCAATTTTTGCTTTTATGTCGAGTTTTGGTTTATATATAATCATTCTAAACATAATAATGTTCATTCCAATGATGTTCTAGAGATAATAAACAGAAATAGAAAAACTTCATTGATAATATTAGACAACTATACATTGAAGAAATATATAACACGGAATTAAAATACAATAGAATTAGAAATTACTACAACTAGAATTCAATAGAGGAGGATGAAAAAGATGATAATCCAAGCTTGGGACTCACTTTTCCAAAGAATATTTTCATATTTGTGGAGACCTTTTACATTTTCTTACTAAGTAGTCTCTTTAAAATCTTTTGATTCTTAAGGAGAATTTTATTAGATGGATTAGAGTTACTAGTAGGATATTATAAGCTTTCTATGGAAGTATTTTCATCTTCTTCCTCTTCTTCAGTTTCTATTCCTTCTCCTCCTTCTTCCATTTCACGAGCTTACCTCTCCTCTTTTTTCGAAAGTGTTTCATATGGTTGAATAACTAGCGGGATCTTTATAAAGAAATATTTCCGAAATTAAGACCTCTTTGGAAGCAAACTCTTCTCCTTTGAAATAAACTCCAAATTTTCTGAAAATACATGTAAGGTAAAACGACCCAAACTTCCCCGTAAAGGAAAGTACGGATTGAATTGAGAACAAGGAAAATCAGAACACAAATAGAAGAACATTTCATTGCTTATTTCAACAATTACATCAGAGTACAAGAATATATCAGAGTACTAATAAATATTACATCTTGGAAATACAATATTAGACATTTAAATTACATTTAAATAATAGCGGAAAAATAATACAAAATACAACTGAAAGAAATACACGGATACAGAGCTTTCCGAATATCGCTTCAGCTGTAAACCAGGATCCTATGAATATAATATCTGCAAAACCAAAACTACTAGCTGCCCGTGTGTAAAATATGGGCACCCAGAGTTTAGGTTAAAACAATAAACTCCAGGTCAGTCATGGGACTGGTGTGAGAACTAACACAGTTATTAACTTTTAATTTAAAAGTTAGGGAAATCATGGGACCACGCCGTATAACATGGAATGTGTTTACTCCACGTGAATCTTAGTTTAGAATAAAACAACGTAATGCTTTTTGGAAAAATGAAGCTATTATAAGACTCAGGTCCCATCACACAATGCAACGCAAGCCGGAGGATAGAGTTTTCCCTTATAATAGCAAAACATGCTTGATACATATAAAATAAATCATTTTGATATTACTATAAGTGCATAGTGTTTAAAAACAACTTCAAATATAAATGTATCATTCATAGACGGCATGGGTACCAGATATCATGTCGCCATACTAGTTCTATAATCAAAACTGCATGATGTCATATTGCAAGTTGGATTTCCATCTATGAACCAAGGCAAGGGATCGTCCTTACCGGATTTGAGACAATCTAGCCCATGTCTCAGGATCAACCGCAACTACACCTTGGATCTTCAGGGACGGTCCACATAAACTTTAGTGGGTTATTAATACCAGAACAATACGTTTCCCTGCCCTATTGGGCATAAAATCTGAGCTACTAGGGACTCAATATCCGAGGTGCCTCATTCCATCATCCACATAAGTAAAATGCCTGGGCTCCATACCATGACACCACTCCTAGCTAGAAAGAAACGCATGTTCTCCCTGTAGTCCTCTCCCATTTCTGGTTCATACCGGGGTGTAAGGCTCACGAAGTAACGCTATACATAAAGCTATGCCTAAATAAGCTGTGTTCTGATCATCAACCACAAGGATCTGCTTTTCAACAAAAGCCTTAATCATTTACATCTTAGCATGCCACATTGTCAGTCCATACCATACCATACCATTGATTTCTGCTAATATATAACCTCTAAGCTCGTACGTCTTAGAGAAGGGTGTTAAGAAAATGAATAAATTCTCCACCACCAAACAGATATATATTTAGCAGAGATCAACGAATACAGTATAAAGGAATACAATATCAGACGTACCATCCATTTATAAGTCCATTCTGGGTCTGAACGAAACCAAAGGCACCTTATTTCTCATCCCATATGTCCAATACAGGAGAGAGGTCCTCGCATATCCATCGATCTCCAAGTACATTTGGACGATCACCACTTATTACCTTGTTTTAGGTGTACGACCCAATCAAGACATCAGTAATCATCCCAACAATGTGAAGTTCTCCAGTCTTCAATCACCGTCTTCATCTTCGACTCTTGGTCGTCGTAGTAATTATTCAGAATGGGTTAAACCCAGCCTTTCCGAATAACACGCGTATTTTATAATCAAGTGCTATAAAAACACATCATACGCCTCATTCCAATTCAGAATATTCTTTTAATAAAATATTCACATTATTAGGGAAATATTCCCATTAATTTTATCAAAGATAAATTCTTTACTCTTTTAAATCTTCCTTTGGACCTCAATTTCAAAAGAATTTATTTACTAGTCTGGATTATCGTGCCTTACCGAAGTAATCATTTATTATTTTCCAATCCCAACCTATTCATTCCATGGAGCAAAACTGGTAGCACTCCATATCTAACACCCACTGTGTCCTAAGTACAATTAATTATCCATTTTATGTTCAAATCTAATTAAAGATTTAACTATCGTTTGGAGTAGAATTGGTGGTGCTCCATTCTCGATCATTTCAAGAATTCGATAAATTTAATTATCTCTTTCTCATTTTAATCTAATTAAAGATTTTTTAAAACTCTAGTTCAGTTTTAATCTCAAAAATCATTATTTAATGATTTTTCGAATTTAGGAAATAAATCTTGTCTTTAACTGGGTTAAAGAACAAAAATTCTTTAAAACATTGTTCACGATAAACCCAAATCATCTTTCATTGAATATGGAATCTTCACAAAAATCAAATCAATATATAATCAATATAAATTTGCGTATCAGACTAATAATATAAATGGAATAATGGCAAATCCTTTTAAATTCCATATATAGTAACAGTTTTCATTTATAGAAGCTCATCTCAATTATTATTAAATCGAACCCCATTCAATTACAATTTCTTTTACTAAATTGAAAAACTTTACTTTGTAAAATTACCATTTAAATCTTAATAAAAGATTTATAAATTCCAAATTATGTTTTCACCGTTAATTGGGTTAAAGAACAAATGTCGTTTAAAACACAGTTCACGATAAACCCAATTCACATTTCATTTTATTCTAATTACAAAATATAATTGAAAACTCTAATAATCTAAATTAAAAGATTTATTCTTTTCACACGGGTTTAAGAACAATGTTATTGAAGACATCATTCACGACAAACCCAAAATCCAATTTATTTTATTAAAAGATATTGAATTATTATTCTGCTTAATAACTAGTTCATTTCGATAAAAATATACTTTTATCTTTTCAAAATTGGAATTTTTCATCAAAGATCTTTCCAAATCATTTATTATGATTTTACATAATTTTTCCATATTTTTAATAAATTTATTAAGTCCCGTACAGTCAATTTCCAAAAACGGTCACTGAACTGCATCCATAGCGATCTTTTTCAACTTTGATTTGGACATAATTCCAATTCCAACCGTTAGATTTCAAACTTCTTATATTCATTGGAAATCTCTTTTCGATACGAACCCAAAGGTTGTGGTTTTAGGAGAATCCGACAGTCGGATCTCCTGTTACATCAATTTGAAATTAATGGTCGAAATTCGTGAACGGTCGTTGTGTGACGCGTTCTATTCTGGCCAATAAATATATATAATATATATTACATATATTTTGTCAATTTACATTTAAAACATATTTTATAAATTGTTTATAAATTCGTTTTAAAATGATTCCAACTTCATTTTCAATTTTGAATCAAAATTGAATATTCTATATCTTTATCATATTAAAATGATAATATTTTCAAAATATTAAATTTTGAAATCTCTTCTTTTCGATATTCATTATAAAACGAATAAAATTGATCGACAAACCTAGTCGGGTTAAAAATGGCGTTTACTTAAGTCTGCCTCATATTTTTATATTTTTACGTCCACTCAAAAATGAATATCAAAATCATAATCTTATTCTTCATTGAATATTATATTAATATATATATATATAATTGGTTCGGCGATTCCAAAACCATTTATTTCTTTACATGTAAAAAGAATATTTTTAATGAACAAAAATATATTTCATTACATGTGCGTTTTATACGCTTCATATTCACATTAAAAAGAATATTTTAATGAACAAATATATATTTCATTACATGTACATTTATATGGATTTCTATTCACATTAAAAAGAATATTTTTAATAAACAAATTTATATTTCATTACATGTACATTTTTATAAATTCCTATTCATATTAAAAAGAATATTTTTAATGAACAAATATATATTTCATTATATGTACATTTTTATACGCTTCATATTCATTATATACAATGAAAATGTAATTTTTATTGTAAAAACATTCTATTTCAACTATGAATATTTTTATGATTCATATATACAATAAAAATATAATTTTTATTGTTCAAAAATTCTATTCAATACATGAATATTTTATTCACTTCATTAACACGTTAAAAATAATATTTTTATCTAATAAAAATGTATTTTAACAAATGCTTCTTTTATTCTTTATACATATAATAAAAATGTGATTTTTTTATTGTTAAAACATTTTATTTTAAAATATTCTTTATTTTAAAAGATTCTTTATTTTTAATGAACAAACATTTTTAATGAACAAACATATATTTCAAGACATGTAGATTTTAATGGTTCTTACATATACATGTTAAAAGTGATATTTTTAACGTACAAAAATATAATTCAACATATGATTATTTTATTTTCATTAACATGTTAAAGATGACATTTTAATGTACAAAAATATAATTTAACATATGCTGCTTTTTATTGGTTTATACATAAAATAAAAATGTGATTTTTATTGTTAAAAGATTTTATTTTAAAAGATTCTTTATTTTAAATATATTCTTTATTTTTAAAATATTCTTTATTTTAAAATGTCGTTTTATTTCTAAATCGGAATGCGCCTCAATCAATTACCTTATAATTTCAGTTACATGGATTTCATACATCGCATGTATGCAACCATAATGATAAATAATCATCAAACAGTCCAATCACATACAGAGTGAAATTTACAACTGTGTGAGCATTAAAAGAAATAAATAACGCTCATCACAGACTGTCAATCCATCGATTGACATACAATTAAATATTGGGACTAGTGTATGCCAAATATCATCCCAATACCCGTGTGGGGTTTTCAAACAACAATAGTTTGTTTTAAATAAATCATTGGTTAATAAATTTGACCAATTCTAATTCAGTTTGAATTATTTTCTATTTAACCAATTTTCACTGTTCAAATTATAAATAAATATTTATAATCTAATTTCAACTACAATATTTATGTTAACATTATTATTTTTTATATGTTAAACATCTCCATTACAAACAACACACAATACAGTCAATTTAAATCGTCCATGCTTTGTGGATGAGGAAAGTGATCTAGCATGCACCGTATACAATTTATAATAACTAAACTGATAAAAATCTACATTGGCAATTTTATATATTTTTCAATTATGAAAATAAATAAATAACTGTACAAAATTTTTTTTGAGGAGTTATCACCTTCGTTTCCACTCCATCAATCTTTAACTGATGATTTTGGAATCATTTGGGTTTGAATTTGCCCCAAATTCTAATTTTCTCCAAATTGGGCGCGGTCTGTTTTGTTGTGAAGCTCTCGAATCCACGATCGCAACAGATCTGAAATCATCAGATTTTGACCTCGCACGTGAAAGATATGATGTTATGAACTTTAATTACTCGATTAAATTAATTAATAATTTAATTAAACCCTAATTACCCTTTTGAAACCATTCACTGTCGTTCCTCTTCCCTGGATGTTCAGCGCTGCCACCATGCTGCTCCAGACCGTTGGCCATCCCCACCATTCTCTTCCTGCTTCCCTGACGCGCCACTACCAGAAACCCCCTCACTTGAAATGCCTCCGATCGCCAGAAATCGGCAAAAGCCCCAAATTGACCTCGCCCAAAAATCTAGCCGCCCAACTGCGCCACATGATCGCGGACCCCTCCAGATCGAACCGCTATGCCAAGCCACCCCTCCGACCTTCAAGTCCCATTATCGAAAACCGCCTGTGGCGGCCGCCGTTAGCCAACTTCCGTTCGCTACTGGCCAGAAAATTGCTTCAACGTTGAACTCCATTTTGCCGCTACCACGAGCACTTTCATATTGAACAACCAAAGACAAAGTCATAGAGCAATCTCTCCCCAACAATTTCTTCAACTGGTCCATCACCTAATTTGCAAGGGTTTGGGCAAAATTTGCCAAAATCCGAAATCATTTTTCAGGCTTTGGACGTCGATTCCAGTGAATCCGTGCCACGATAGGCTATGGAATTTTTGTAGTAGGTAGAGATAATCATGATCTACAATACCTAAAAACCATTTGGGTTGATTATGTACGGATTGAGAGATATAATTTATTTTGTTTCCAAGGGTTGTATTTGCAAAATTTGGAGAGAAAGAGAGAGAAAGCTGCTGTCAATTTTTGAGGAAGAAGAATAATGAGGGTTTGGGAAGGGGGAAAAGATATTATATAGAAATGGGTTATGATTTATTATTTTATTAGTAATTTTCTGGTTTAATTATTAATTCGCTAGTTCACACTCTCTTTGTTCAACAGTTATTGATGCCATGGTCACATACGAAATCCGTTGCCAATGAAAATTGGCATGCTGCTATGTCTTGATGATACGATTCCAACAAAACTTCTTTCGTCGAATTCCAAGTCCGTTTGCTCAGAAACCCTTGTTTTTGTCCTTATATGGCTGATCGATTCACGACTAATTTCTCACGGCCACATTCTAGCTCCAAAAATTACAGAAAAAATATTTCTAGCTTTGTTTTGACGATACAGTCTTAAAAAAATTAATTTCGTCGAATTTGGAGACCGTTTGAAAAATGGCAATTTTCTGGTCGATCCAATTCAAATTTAAATTACCAAACACATTTAAATTTACTGCACTCACATATTTATTCAAAAATAATGAAAATTGGAATCTAGCAATAATTTGACATTCCAGATCCAACAAAAGTGGTCTAGTCGAAAACGGAGGTCGTTTAAAAAATATATATTTTTAGGGCTATATTGTTCATTAAGATATATATAAATTCTACAGCGACTTTTCTGAATTTTAAACTGGACATAACTTTCAATTCCCGTTATGAAATCTGGTTTTTCACATTCGTTAGAAAGATATAATCATACAGATTCAAATATTTCTGGTTTTACTAAAATCCGATTTATTTTGAATCCTGTACATTCAATTGAAATTTGAAATCGAATTTTCAAACTACCGTGCCATTTCAGGCTTGTTATATAATTAAAATAAATTTATACGTTCTAACTTCGATTTAAATAAAAAATTTTGTTGTTATTATTTAAAATTAATTATTTTAAATATTAAAATTGCTAAAATAAAATTTTTAAATTGGTTCCATTTTCGGGGTTGTTACAATCTCCCCCACTTAAAATCTTTTCGTCCTCGAAAAGGAACTGAGCTGAAAGTTGTTTAACTAACCAACTCAACTTTCAATTCTAATCAATTTTCAATTCTGTTTAATATTAAATTCGATTTAGCTAGATTTATCATTCTTTTATATATTGGTTTTATTAATTATCATTCCAATAATTTTATTAGTTAAACTAATAATTAAACATCACAACCAGCAATCAATTAGGTGATTACCTTTTTAAATATATATAACTTTTATATATAGTCAAAAATCATATTTCAGTGCAAATCACAAATAATAAACTCTAACTAAGTTTTGGTTCTCACACCAGTCAATTGGAAATATATAGATATCCCACTTTCGAAACTCGAACTAAAATACTGATGATGACGCGTCAATCATCAAAATTATCCTCGGGCGACTAGAGTGTGATTCCATATCTATCCAGTATATTGAAGACTTCGAATATTCGTTAATTACTCGTATATTCAAATCTTTGTATACTCGATTGTCCAAATAAATATAAAATAAAATACTCAAATACGTATTATAAGGTATATTTTCAAAACTAAATTCATTTTTTTTTTAAATAACCCTCTTTAAAACTCATTCTAGGATACTACTGATCCCATCTCTAATGAGTCATTCTCATTGGATATTACTAATCCAATCTCTGATGAATTCTTTCGTTTGATTCTAATGTGTCTTGTTCTCGAGCTCTGTAAACCAAAGCTCTGATACCAGCTGAAACGACCCAAATTATCCGAAAAGGAAAGTAAGGATTGAATTGAGAACAAGGAAAATCAGAACAAAAACAGAAGAACATTTCATTACTTATTACAACAATTACATCAGAGTACAAGAATATATCAGAGTACGAATAAATATTACACCTTGGAAATACAATATCAGAGATTTAAATTACATTTAAATAGCAGCGGAAAAATAATACAAAATACAACTGAAAGAAATACGCGGATACAGAGCTTTACGAATATCGCTTCAGTTGTTAACCAGGATCCTGTGAATATAATATCTGCAAAACCAAAACTACTGGCTGCCCGTATGGAAAATATGGGCACCCAGAGTTTAGGTTAAAACAATAAACTCCAGGTCAATCATGGGACCGGTGTGAGAACTAACACAGTTATTAACTTTTAATTTAAAAGTTAAGGAAACCATGGGACCACGCCGTATAACACGGAACGGGTTTACTCCACATGAATCATAGTTTAGAATAAAACAACGCAATGCTTTTAGGAAAAATGAAGCTATTATAAGACTCAGGTCCCATCACACAATGCAACGCAAGCCAGAGGACAGAATTTTCCCTTATAATAGCCCAACATGCTTGATACGTATAAAATAAATCATTTTGATATTACTATAAGTGGATAGTGTTTAAAAACAACTTCAAATATAAATGTATCAATCATAGACGGCATGGGTACCATATATCATGTCGTTATACTGGTTCTACAATCAAAACAGCATGATGTCATATTGGAAGATGGATTTCCATCTATGAACCAAGGCAAGGGATCGTCCTTACCGGATTTGAGATAATTTAGTCCATGTCTCAGGATCAGCCGAAACTGCACCTTGGATCTTCAGGGCCGGTCCACAAATACTTTAGTGGATTAGTAATGCCTGAACAATATGTTTTCCTGCCCTACGGGGCATAAAATCTGAGCCACTAGGGACACAATATCCGAGGCTCCTCATTCCATCATCCACATAAGTAAAATGTCTGGGCTCCATACCGTGACACCACTCCTAGCTAGGAAGAAACGCATGTTCTCCCTGCAGTCCTCTCCTGTTTCTGGTTTATACCGGGGTCTGAGGCTCACAAAGTAACACTATACACAAAGCTATGCCTAATAAGTCGTGCTTAGATCATCAACCATAAGGCTCTGCTTTTCAACAAAAGCCTTGATCATTTGCATCTTAGCATGCCACATTGTCAGTCCATACCATACCATTGATTTCTGCTAATATATAACCTCTAAGCTCGTACTTCTCAGAGAAGGGTGTTGTTATAACCCGAACTTTCCCGGACTCCGAAGAGAAGAGAAAGAACGAATTGTGTTGAGAACATGACAAATCAGAACACAAACAGAAGAACATTTCATTTCTTATTACAACAATTACATCAGAGTTGTGACAACCCGGATTTCGACAGACCGATTTTTTTTCAAAAACCCAATCCATAGAAACCCGTGTTGTTTTGCTATGGTATCCTGCAGAAAAGACAGAGACATAAAATATGTCAGAGTTCGGAAAACATCTCACAGCGGAAGGAACAAAATATAATGTAATCAAAACATAGCTTTACCTTAATAACAATACTGCCTAGCCAGTATCCAAAGCTATAACATCTTTGTCTCAAGCCTAACCTGCAACTGTGTTATAAGGAGGGGGTCAGAAAATAAGTTCTGTGTGAATGAATTTAAAGTACACATTCTGGATAATCCTACATATAACGTCACTACAACAAATTGACCATATTACAATGGTGGAAAACAGTTGTACAAGACTTTTTACAACGGTGGAGCCACTGCCTCTATTAAGAAGTTGTAATAGACTAAAATCTTTACAACTTTTCTACAATGTTGCGCCACCGTTGTGAAATATCTACTTTACAACGTTTTTCCACCATTGTAATAAACTTTATTACAACTTTTTATAACTGTTGTAATATATTTTATTAAAAGTATTATTTAAAGTTGCAATATATGAACAAATTATATACATATTATTAATAAAAGAATTCATTTCGTGACATATTATCTACAAAACTGAAGATATGAAACAAACTTAAAACATAAACCAAACCAATATGTTAGAATTTTCAAACTCTCATTGTTTTTTATAAATCATACAAGTATCTCAAGTACATAAAGAAACTACAAAGTCTATTTTCCAAGACTCCAAAATTCGAATGACTTGAAGTCATCTTTCATAAATATACATCACTAGGAGTAATACAAACATAATAAAATTGAGATTTGCTCGCAATGCTGCTGGTCTTGCAATGGTCTCTAGCCCGAGGAAGAACCTAAAGTGCCAGCTCAGATCTTATAGCTTTCTTTTCTAAAATTATAGATAATTCAAATAGTCCACCAGCAAACCAGTAAAGAAATTTATGGTCTCTGGTTGCAATTTTGCACTAAAAAGGAAGTTAACATGAAAATACTTTAGCATACGTCTATAAAAGAAGAATGAATTGCCCTTACTAAAATATTGATTAGTCAAACTTTATCTATACCAAACCTCTTGTCATATCACATCATATTCTAGCCAATTCATCATTATCTCCAGCCATTGCAACTAAATGAGACATTGCTTCTGGCGATCTATGCACACAAAGCAGCTACCTTATAGTCGATGCCTGTTAAAACGTAAGTTTTATACTACTTAATTCAGCATGTTACACAAAATCTTCACAGTCTAATTAAACCAAGAGAAGTTAAGCACAGGCAAAGGTACTTGCATTATGAATTAAACATACAAAAAATTAAATAATGATGTTTCCAGTATAACATGAGAATATGTAATCATGTTCTTGTAAATGCTTTGACTTTGTTTGAGCACTGATGAATAAAATGGACCTTTTTATTACACGTAAGTATTCAAAGAAGAATATATGACCATAAGGTAAAAGAAAGAAAGAAAAAGATCATATGTCCATATACAAAGTACATGTCGTTATCACTCATCACTAGTTCTTTACTAGATTACCTTTATCTATCTAATAAATAATATAAATATAATATTGAAACCTGAGATTGAGGGCCTTGCTTCCAAGTGAAATACTGTATATATTTGGAATCATGCCCATCTCTATTTGCTGCTATTTCAGTTTTTTTATCATATATTTCAGAATCTTGTAAATATTCATCAATGAAATACCAGTAACAACATAAGTGTTATCTGTGTAAAATGTTAAAGTCTATCATGCGCTTTATCTTTAATAGATAAATGGTTCTAAGCAAACCATCCACTAACCATGCTGCAACATAAAACCAAATTAAGCATTTCAATCTCTTTCGATTTAATTTAAAATCTCATGAATATAGTAATGAATAAATAGCAATAAATAGTAACATTATTTAATACTCAAGATAGTACAACATCAAATAGTTTAAATGGGTAGATTTGGGATAATAACTCCAACGCAGAAACACTCTTCCAAGTATTCAATTATTTTGCTAATTTATGAGTACTCTGGTAATTACCTACTTCTAACGCTAATCAAATAATTATCGTCAGTGTTATTAATTATAACTTCGTCTTGTGAAAAAAAGTCAACTTCAAACAACACTTTTTTCTCATTTTCATGCACTTTATATTGTTTTTCACCATTGGATTTAGATGGACTGCTAACCCCTTTGTTTTTGTCAATGCAAAAATCACATACGTCAGTGTGATCTTGGATATGTTGAAGAAAATCAAAATAAGTCGAGGAACAAATTGATTTATATGCGTTATTCAATCCTTACAAACTCAGTTTCAGCAGACGATAACAAATTTAGATCGAAAGATATGGCAATTATAAATCCAACCACAACATTAAGGTTATACCAATTCAGCCTTTGAATTTGGAAACAAGCTCAAAAACTGAAAATAAGACAAACATTACTCCTTATAAATGAAACCGACCATGTGAGGATAAATAGCGCTAGGAGGATAAATATGGAAAGGAAGCACACTTATCTAATGGGATCTTCAAATTGCTAAGTGAAGCAACTTCCAGATTTCCAACTGAAGATACCCTCGAATTTCAGATCTCGACGACGGTGGCTTCAGTCTGAGCAAAGATTCCTCAAGGCAATGACACATAAAGAAAGAGCTACAATCCTATAACATAAACAAATCTAACTATAAAATAAAACAGATCTAACTACAAAATAAAACTCCTAGCCCTAAACAAAGAAGACGCAAACCTCAAGAAAAAATACTCACAGTCAACACAGAGGATGGCACGGCCCGCCCCGCACCAGCCGACATTTCCAATGAAAGTGCATTGTACAAATGTCCAACCAGCACGGGACGGTCAAAGATAGGAAAGAAGGGATTTTGAACTAACAAGGAACCTGTAGCATAACTCACAGCGTATGGAATAAAATATAATAATAACACACTTTAAAAACAGACGAGATAGTGCATAAGCTGAAAACTAAACATCATAGCAGCGAAAAATCCAAATACAGCTTATGTTTCACTTCATCATTATTACAACTTTAAACTGTCTCTAAAACAAAAGAAAGGAAAGGTACACTACTAATGCCCAAAGTAGTGACCAGCAGCGACACAGGGAGAAAATATAGAGAATAGTACGTGTAAACCTCCTGCTCGCACTACAACAAAAACACCATATTACAACTTTAATATTACAACAGTGGTAAAAGCACCGTTGTAATAAATGTTTTTTTACAACTTTTTTCCAGAAAAGTTGTAATAAACTTATTTTTAACAACTATGTTATTTTGATAGTTGTAATAAAAGCCTATCACAACTTTTATTTTTTGATTGTTGTAATATATGACTATATTTTAATATAATTAACAACTAATAATTAATATTTAATACATTTATATTGATTATTTATAATTAATAACTAATAATTACTATTAATAATCAATTAGGAAGTAATAATTAACAATCAATCTGTAATATTTAATACTTAGCAATTAAGAAGAATAATTAAAAATATAGTTATTATTACATAATTACTATTAAATAGTTAATAATTAAAATATAATAATTAATGTTAATCATGAATAATCAATGATTGCTATTAATAATTAAGAAGTAGAGATTAATAATCAATTTATAATAACGAACGATTAATAAGAAATCTTTAATAATTAAAAAGTAATACTTATTATTTTTATTTAATATTTAATAGTTATGGGTAACAATTATATTTAACATCTCATATTTAATAGTTTATAAATACTTTTAACAATTATTTTGTAATTTCCTTGAAATGAAAATATAAAAATTTCAGATATTCAATTTTCCTAAAATTAGAAAATATAAAAAATTAGTAATTTTTTTTCAATGTTTGTTACTTAATCTTCATAATAAGCTTTTCTCGAAATTAAACCTTTTAAATTAAATTACAATTTCAGATCTTAGATTATTTATCACTATGTATAAATTTATAAATATTATCTAATAAATATAAATCTTTCAATGTACATTTTACAATAAGTGAACGATCAAACTTAAATAAACCATCAGGCCTGCGTTTTACGGTTTTACAAACAAACAAAAAAGGCGTCCTCCAAAAATTTCAATGCCCGCTCTAGTTTCAATTTCGCAGCCTAACCCAATTTTCATTTCGACCTAAATCCCGAAGCGGATCCACATTTTCCTTCTCTGCCGTTTAATGTCTTACAGCTACCCCGCTTTCTTCACTTATCAATCCTAATTCCTAAATTGGAAATCGCTAGCTGGGTATTCCTTCTCTAACTTTATCAATCTTGAATCTCAAATCCAATTTGTCGATTCTCTACCTTCTTCATGCTTCTCAGCAGCATCTCAACGCGGATGTCATGTTAAATCTCAACTGTATCCGGTTGCTTTATGGTGGCGGAAGTTGTTGATTGAGGTAGTCTTCATTTCTTCCGTCACTTACGATCCAGAAGTTCAGTGTAATCGGAATCAGTTTTTGCGGATACCACCATATTTTGTATGGTTCTATGGCGTTTATTGTATTAAACCTACTTCCACGAAGTAGCGCAGAAATGTGCAAAGTTTTCTTTTCTTTTCAGATGCATGGGTGAGTTCTAATTTGGCTGCCACCTTCGCTCTTCGGCTCCAGTTGATATTGGATTAATGAGTTTTGGTCTTTGATTTGTCTAATAGTACTTGGTATTGGATTGGCCTTGGAGCAACCTCCAGCTGTACACATGACTCCTAATAAGTTCATCTTGTTATTAAACCTTATTTCAAGGCTTTTAACTGCATATGAAATACTGTTTATAAAATGGGAATTTTGTTTGATTTGTTGTTGACTATCATATGCTTTTGCCTATCTGCCGTTGCTTCCATATTAAACACTATCTTGCACGCTGCCTTATTTCCTTGTTGCCTTCTATGCAAATCACCGATTCAGCGTTCCGTTTGTTTGAAATAACATGGCTTCAGTAACATTACTAGTTACTTTCGTTTATACGGCAGAGATAACTTGTCTATAGCTTGAGTGTTTGGACTATATACCTGAGAATGGTAAGTAGTAGGATCCTTGTAGCACTCATAATCCCTTCATAACCGCACTGTACAATGTGCATCCACCCAATTATGGTCTGATATATTGTTATCTAATAATCATATAAAAGGTTAAGTGTTTAGAATTTTCTTTTGCATGGTGTATTTCTTTTGGAAACATACATATATTTCTTGAAGAAAAGGTTATGGGTATATTCAGCGTTAAAGTTTGGCGAAGATAACTGGGGAAGCATGGGATTTTAGAAGGTATCCATATGTAAGTTTAGATGTAGGGTGGGCTAGTACAAATCATTTCATACACTTAAATATTTTATGTGCTTTCACCTTGTGGAATCAGTAGCCTACGAGTTAGATCCAGATCTTGGTCTTGTTGTATGTTTCTTCGTACACCCAAGCTGATCCACTAACATCTCTCTTCTCTCTCCTATTTTCTCTTTCTGATAGCATATCAATTCTCACCTCTCTATCTCCTACCCAACCTTAGATCTGAATCCTTTGTACCTCCTCTTATCTTCTAGTCCCTGTCCCTTTTCTTCCTTTATCGATAGCTTCTTCGAAGGATTTGCTGGCTATTGAAGATGCTAGTGTCTTCTTTATGCTGACTGCATTTATAGTTCACCATCGAAAGCCTCCCTCCCTTCATCCGACCATTTTGTTGCTAGCGACATTGAGGTAGAAGCTTGTGCAATATTGGTAAGCTTTATTTTTCTTTGCTAGTTGTGTAATGGTGTTGAATAAGTTGGACATCAATCTCTGGTTCCCTGTGAGTTTCGTAATCTTTAAGTGTTTGTCGTCTTGAGCTTTTGGGTTTGTTCGAGTGGTGTTTTTGGTTTTCGTATTTGGGTACATTGTGGCTTCTCCCAGGATCTATCTCTGTTTGATGTTTGCCAGTAGCTGTATTCCACCGTTTTGTTGTTTACTAGTGCCTTTCAATATTTGCATTTAGCTTCAACTCCTGCACCTACACTTCAAAATATGCATCTGCTCTTCATTTACACTGCAGCAGTCTTTGTGCTTGTGGTTTTAGCTGTTTCTTGTGGTCTGTAAGTGATTCCAGTGCTACTTCAGGATCTGCTTACTTCAATTCTCATTTTGGTTAACAACATCTTTTAATAGCTTCTTGCCCTGGGTATACTTGATATGGATCTATTGGCTAATCAATGTGGATGGGAACAAATATCACATGTTCTGATATCATCCAAGTATGCGGTAATATGTTTGAACATCGAGTACCACTACTGTAGCAAACTCATCCATTTTTTACTTAGAAAAAAGAAGGGTTCTAACTGCAGTCTATCTCGGATGGATTTGGTTCCCAATGGCGAGTGCCTTTGCTGCTGGGATTAGGAGTATACATGTAAGTCTCCTTATTTTCAAACTGTTAGTGTGTCATTAGTCATATTGTCTTGCCCCTTTATGGTTGTGACTTCACTTTCTATGTTAAGTTCTATATGTAATTTTCTTGTGTACTGCATGGAGGGATAATTTTTTTTTAATTGTATAATAACACTTGGTTGGATGGAAAAATATATAAATTTGCAATTTGATATATACGTGAGGCACATGCAAATCCAACTTGTGCAGGACACTTCAAAATTAGATCATGAATGAGCATAGGCTGATATACTATCATGTTTTCCATTGAAGAAGGCAATAGTATATTAAAAAAAATTAGTCCTTTTCTACTCAGTAGCTATATTAATTGATGAGTTACATGAGCTATTTGAATGCTCAAATATTCTTTGTCACTTGCAATGAAATCCATGTTTTCTCATTATTGATGCTTGTAACATAGGAATATTTAGGTAATCTGGTGAACACATTGAGCTATCTGATTGTCTAATATAAGTACTACTTACCGCTATCGGTGCAAGATAAGAAACTATCCGGCTCCATTTGCAAATATTGATTTCCTTTGCAATGGTACTGATCTTTCATTTTAAATTTCCAGAGAATAAAGATGAAGTGAAAAGAATAGAAAAGGAGACCAAAAAAAATGAACTCAGAGGAACAAAAATCATATCTATCAGTGCAAGATATGCCACCCTTGGAACTTAACCAGTACTAGGTGCTTACTCAATCCTCTGAATTGTCTTGGGGTGTTTATTTAAAAGATAATTTCACACAAACTTATGATCATTCGTTCTAGATTTTGGTGGATTTTGGCTAGGTTCTTCCTGGTTTAAATCCCTTATGCTTTCTTTTATTATGGTGCTCGAATGGGTAGTTCATAACTCTTAGTGCCGCCTGCTATAGAGAATGAATGGTGTTCACCTAAACATGGTCTCTCTCAATTCAAGCAATCCTTATCGCTTCTTAACCTAATCCTGTATTTACAGCAAATATAGAATGAATGGTTAGTTCTATATTTCTTATTTTGTGAAATTGTTTGGGATTTCATTTTGATTTATATTGGTGGAAAATGACTGAAAGCAGCAAAAAGAAAAGGCAATATGTATAGCTGGAAGTTGTTCTTTAGTGAAAATAAAAAATCAACATGATAAACTTACCAAATATTTGTTTCTTGCTGCAGTTTCTCCTCATCAATCGTTTTAAGGACCTAAGGTATCTCATTTTTCATTTTTTTTTACACTATTTCATTTCTGCAGCATATTTCCAGTCTAATTTTCTCACTCGGCACTCAGGGAAAACCATATGCTCATTTATGGATGGATGGTCGTCGGCCACGTAGGGTATTCTTATGTATCTTTGGTGGACAAAATTTCTATCTTTCTTATGTATCTTTTGTGTTAGATCGATATATGTATTTTTAAACGGTTATGTTTTTTATGATGGGTTTAGTTGGTGATGTACTATGTGTATGTTGATCGAATGTTATGTTAATTAATATATATGATTGATTCTGTATAGTCGTATTTGTTGCATTGAAATATGAATAATATTATTATTATTATATGTGAATTCTTTATATTAGTAAGGTGTATGTAAGATACAACAACAAAAAAAGTTGTAATAAAATATTTTACAACGGCGTGAAATAGTTGTAATATTCTGGAAGTCACAACTGTAATCACCAGTCGTCATACATATGCTTTGACATTACAACAGAATATACAACAACAGGGAATAAAAGTTTTAATAAAATATTTTACAACGGTGGAAAAAGGTTGTAAAATATACATATTACAACAGTGTTGCAACAGTGCAAAAAAGTTGTAAAAGATATTAGTCTATTACAACTTCTTAATACACGACGGTTTGCCCACCATTGTAAAAGTTATATTACAATGGTGTTCCAACGTTGTAATAGGGTCATTTTGTTGTAGTGTCGTCCCCGGACAGCTACTCGTGCAGCACCAGCTAACCTGTCTCTAGTCTGCCCGTTTAAGAGCACCCAGAGTAATAAGAAGAGACATAAAACTCTGGGTCAGACAAAAGTCTGGTATAAGCGATAAGCAGCAAAATAGAACAATAACAGGTATACTAAACCATACGTGAACCTGGACCTGCAACCAAAGAGTTTGCACAACAAGATGTACAATACTCTAAGGTGACACTGACATATGGTGTAAAGATACGGGGGAGGGGGTGTGCATGTCATAGTGATGTCAAATAATCAAGCATAGCAACCATCCTCGCATCTCTTACTCAGTGCGTAAAGCATACGATATCCACCGCTTTGATCACCCAAATCCTTGCTATGATCACTCTACGCCATGGAGTCATGGCGACTCCAATGCACTGATCTATAGCCACTAGTCCTTGCTATGTCCACTCTGCCCCCCATGAAGTCATGACGACTCCACTGCACTGGCTCATAGCCATGCTACGATCACTCTCCCCCATAGAGTAATAACTACCCAACTGCACTGATCCGTAGCCTAACATCTGTCTTGGTGATGAGTCAAAGCTTTGGACGTCGATAACTCCTTAGCACACGTCCCGCAGCAAAGCCCAATCATGAAGTTGACTCGTTGGTTCCCATCTGGATCTTGAGTTACAACCTCTCATTTGGACTACCTTTGCATCTCGGGTTTTGGTCTTCCTTGGATCGGTTCAGAAATAAGCTTCCATTCGGATCAGTCCTCTTCTCTTTGTTCTATTCGTGGTCATCGATCCCGTTCGGGTCGTGGATACCTCTCCAACCTGGTTCGGTTCGTAACCCTGGCTCCAGAGCATCCAGTCGGTTCGGGTGTGGTGCTCCGGTTCATGATCTCCCTTGGCCATCATCTCGTAGGCTTCTGAAGTGGTTCGGGTCGATATCCCCCTATCGGTTTGGTCTCCTTCTTCAGCTTTGGATCATGACTCGCTTTCTCAGGCGGTCCGTGGAGAACGGGTCAGGTCGTGCCAGCATTCACGAGAGGATCAGTCAGAGAGCTTTAGGTGCAAGCAGTCGGGTCGGTCTCCAGCATCATGAGCGGGTCGGGTCGGAGAGGGAGCGATAAGATCCGGTCTAGCTCCTGCATATTTTTCCTGCAACTTCTAGCGACTGTTTTTACCCCCACATGACATTGTTTTCGACTATTCTAATCATTCTAAACAATTACAAAACATTCCAAACAGTCATAGCAACATGTATAGTCATCCACAGACACCAAAACAACCAATATTCATGATAATATAGATCAAAAATACCCAAAAACACTTGTCTTTCCCTTAATCATGTTTAAGCACAACTAATGATAGGATTAGCAAAACTTATCCAAATTAACCCAAATTTCTAATAGAGGCCAAAAACAATATTTCAAAATTTATAATTATTTTTCCAAAATTTAATCATGTATAAATTCACTAATTATCACTAATTACCCTTAATTAACCTTAATTTGTGTAAAAAAACAAGGCTAATCACTCACCTTAGCAACAAATAAACTCAGACCTGAAACTTTTGGACAAAATGGTTCGGATTCCAATACACTCCAGTAGCTCTACCTCGGTTTTTGTGCTAATCCACTTTGATTTGATATAGATTTGGCTTAATTAGCGATTAGAAGGTGATTTGGGGTGTTTTAGCAAGTGGAGGCCATTGCTAGGTTGAGAGAAATGATAGGTGGGGGCTGAAAAATGAGAAAAGTATGTTCTCTAAACCATAACAGTCCTTTTAAACTCCTAATCCCGAAATCCCCCAATGGGCCTAGTTGTTAATCACCCTATTTGGCCCGGTTAAGCTGTTTTTCACATTCTAAACCTAAATTTAGCCATATCTCCCAAACGGTAAGTCCGTTTGGCTAATGTGACCACTCTACGGAATTGTAAATCATCATTCTAATCCAATGGAAGTGGTTTCAAGTCAAAAATCCTTACCAATCAAAAGTTATGGCCCAAACAAGATCATCTAGGGGCAAAACGGTCATTTAAAAATCGGCAAAAATCATGAATATGGGAAATGACCCCAATAGTCGTCTCCCAAAGTTACATGGCTATACGACTTTTCATGAGAAAGAAATAAATATTCTACGATCCCCTAATGCGTAGAATGCGGGTCGTTACATTCTCCCCCCCCCCCCACCCTTCAGAAATTTCGCCCCCGAAATTCCTTAACTACGAAACAAGTAAAAGATCCCGCATGCCTACCAACCATTCACAACAATCAAACATGCAAAACAACAAACAAGTCTATCTTAGCATGCGGAAAACTAAATCGCAAATAAAATCTTACCAGGTAAAGAGTTCTGGATGTGTCTTCCTAATGCTCTCCTCTGTCTCCTAAGTACAGTCATTCTCATTCTCGCCCCACTGAACTTTGAATAGATTCACCGCTTTCCTACGAAGTTTCTTCGTATCATGCTCAAGAATGCGAATCGGCTTGCGGCGCCTCGGGTTCTACTTCAATATCGTCCAACTGATCAGGTGAAATAGTCGCATCGGGATTGTGCACGAATTTCCTTAACTGGGAAACATGAAATACGTTATGAACTCCTGCCATCTTCTCTAGTAATTCAACTTTATATGCCAAATTCCCAACTTGCTCGAGAACTGGGAATGGACCAACAAATCTTGGTGTTAACTTGCCTCTCTTACCAAATCGTATCATGCTCTTTAACGGAGAAATCTTGACAAACACCAAGTCGCCAATTGAGAATTTTAAATCTCTCCTCCTCTTATCACCATAACTCTTCTGCCTATCTTGGGCAGCCTTCATTCGTTGTCGGATAACCTTGATCTTATCTGAGGTTTCTCTTATCACATTTGGCCCAAGCACAAATTTCTCACCGGTTTCTAACCAGCATAACGGTGAGTTGCACGGTCTTCCGTACAAAGCTTCATATGAAGCCATACCAATACTGGATTGATAACTATTATTATATGCAAACTCTACTAGATGCAAATGGTCATCCCATGATCCACCAAAATCCAATATGCAGGCTCTCAAGAGATCCTCTAATACTCGATTCACCCTCTCTGTATGACCGTCAGTTTGAGGATGGTACGCGGTACTGAGATATAATTCTTACCCTGGAGCCTCTTGTAAGCTCTTCCAAAACCCACCAGTAAACAACGGGTCTCGTTCACTCACAATGCTTTTTGGTACTCCACGAAATATCACTACCCACATCATATACAGTTATGCTAAGTTAGCTGATGTTCTATTCGACTTGATGGGTATAAATCTTGCACTTTTAGTCAATCGGTCCATAATCACCCAAATGCTATCATGGCCTGATCTATTTATTGGTAACCCATCAATGAAATCCATTGAGACTTGTTCCCATTTCCGTTCTGGGACTTCTAATGGTTGCAACAAACCACTAGGTTTCTTTTGCTTAGCTTTAACCAACCGGCAGTTCATGCATTTGGATATAAACTTCCCAACGTCTCTTTTCATCCCTTCCCGGTAGTAGGTCTGCTTCATGTCTCGATACATTTTGTTAACACCGGGATGTATAGTCAGTTTTGAGTGATGACATTCTCTAAGCACTTCATCTCTCAATCCATTGACATTGGGCACAACTAGTCTTCCATTCTTTCTAAGCCATCCATCTCGATCAAGCCAATACTTGTCCATCTCTATATCAATACCCATCTCTAACTTAGAGATGATTTCTAATAAGTTAGGATCGTCCCTTTGACTGGAACCAATCCGCTCAATCAAAGTGGGTCTGATCGTCACACTTGCTAATACTTCTGGATCCAATTCGCACTTTAGTCTGAAATCATACCCAGCGATGTACTCCAGTTGCTTCCATTCTAGAAACATAGCCCCTAAACTGGCATGTCTTCTACTCAATGCATCAGCTACCGCATTGCCCTTTCCTGATGTATGTGCGATATTGAAATCGTAGGAAGCTAAGAATTCTAACCATCTTTGTTGTCGGAGATTTAGATCCTTCTGAGAGAAAAGATACTTTAACGATTTATGATCGGTAAACAACTCGAATCGTTCTCCCAAGAGATAATGTCTCCACGTCTTCAATGCGAACACGATCACTGCCAATTCCAAATCATGGGTAGGATACCTTTTCTCATGTGGTTTCAGTTGCCGACTAGCATAAGCTACAACCCTACCTCCTTGCATCAATACAGCACCTAGTTCGGTACCACAGGCATCTGTGTATATCGTCATCTCTTCATTCCCTTTAGAAATGACTAACACTGGTGCACATGTCAACCTTTCCTTTAGACTCTTGAATGCATTCTCGCACTTTTCGTCCCAGACGAAAGCTTGATTTTTCTTGGTCAACTGAGTCAACGGTGCCGCTACCTTGGAGAAGTCTTGGATAAACATACGATAATATCCAGCCAATCCCAAGAAACTTCTTACGTCTGTTGCACTATTGGGCATAGACCAATCTTGTACCGTAGCCACCTTTGCAGGGTCCACGGCAATACCATTCTCTGAAACAACATGGCCCAAGAATCTTACTTCCCTCCTCCAGAAGTGACACTTAGAAAACTTTGCTTTCAATTGGTGTTTTCTCAACACCTCCATTACTATCCTCAGATGTTCCTTGTGTTCTTCCTCTGTCCTCGAATAAACCAAGATATCGTCTACGAACAAAAGAACAAACTTATTCAATTGATCCCTGAACACCCTATTCATAAGATCCAAAAAATATGTTGGTGCATTGGTCAACCCGATTGGCATGACCAACCACTCATAGAATCCAGACGGCGTCCGAAATGCCGTTTTAGCTATACTCTTAGCTTCCACCCTCAGCTGATGAAAACCTGTCGCAAGATCCAATTAGGAGAACACTCTCGCGCCACTCAACTGATCAAACAAATCATCTATCCGCGGTAGAGGATACTTATTTTTCCTCGTCGCCTTATTCAACTCGCGGTAGTCCACACACAATCGAAGGGAACCATCTGCCTTGGTAGCAAACACAACTGGTGCTCCCTACTCAGAAACACTTCTTCTGATAAATCCCTTCTTCAACAGATCACTTACTTTAACCTCGATCTCTCGCTTCTCCATTGATGCCATACGACGAAGTGGCATCACTATAGGTCTGGCATCTTTCACTAAATCAATACGGAACTCAATCTCTCGGTGTGGCGAAAGTCCGGTCACTTCCTCGAAGACGTCCGGATACTGGCCAGCCACGGGCACATCTGACAACTCATCATGCAGGATGTCGAGGGAATTTAGAAAACTAGCCATTACCCCATCACTAGGTAGACCACCAAACACTAGCCTCCGCCCATCATCCGCTCTAACTGTTACCAAAAAGCCCTCACAGTCTACCACCACCCCGTAGCTTTGGAGCCAATCGACTCCCAAAATAATGCCAAACCTAGTAAAGCCCAAAACAAAGCAATCACAAACAAACATGCATCCATGACTCGATAAGACCACATTACGAAAAATCATGCTAAGGCTAGTCGAACCACCTATCGGGTTCGTCACTGCTAAAGGTCTATCGACTATCTTGGGTTCCAATCCCAACCTATCTACCAGGTCACTAGATATGAAGGAACGGGAAGCTCCGGTATCAATTAATACTCGAACAGGAACATCATAAACAGAAAGCATACCTTGAATAATGACATTCTTTCCTTTCTCCGCCGCAGTTGGGGAATTCAATGAAGAAGGAACAGCGTTGATAGCATATGCTTTCACAATCTGCTTTTCTTTAGGGGGTTGCGGACACTTATCCTTGTGATGTCCCACTTGGCCACAGTTGAAGCACTTCCTGTCCGCTGGCTTTGCTCGACATTCTTTAGCATAATGGCCCTTTTTGCCACAGCTAAAGCACTCAACATCTTTCTTGCTCTTTTTCTAACCATCCTTAGCTTGGTTCTGACTCTGCTTCCATTTATTCTGAGAATTATTCTTGCCACCACCGCTTGCTTGCGGCTTTGGCCCCTCTGCAGATGCGACAGTGACTTCAGTCTTGGGTTTAAGATAAAGGCTCTCTGACCTAAATGCTTTCCCCATAATCGATTCAAACGTCTCATCGATGTGGTTAATAAGCCTTTCCTCCAAGTACTGATCTAAGCCTGTTATGAACTTCTCATTCTTCTTCTCGGGAGTGTTAATAAGAGATAATCCATACTTCGATAAAGTATCGAACTCAGCAATATACTCCGAGACTTCTCTACCATTCTGCTTAAGTTCCAAGAACTTCCTAAACAATTCTGATTTCTGAGCAACTGGGATAAACTTATCACTGAATCGGGCCTTAAACTAATCCCATGTAACTTGATCCTCTGGAGTAGCTGCCTTGATAGTATTCCACCAATTAATCGTCCGTCCTTGCAGCTGACGGGATGCTAGCTTTCTCTTTGTCGCATCCTCGATACCCAAGTCTTCGAAGATACGCTCATATCTATCCAACCAATCCTGAACTTTTGTAGCCGATTCCGTTCCGTGGAACGACTTTCCACCAAGACTAGTGTAATCCTTGCATAGCTTGGCGAAATCGGCCCTAGGCGCCTGCACCGCTGCACCACCACCATTTGCAGCATTAGGAGCTGCCCTCTGAACATCCCTAAGCATCTCTCTCATGAGGTCAGTGAACATCGTCCTCATATCAGGAGCATTCCCATTATTATCTCCTTTACCAGTACCCCTAGTATATCAGCTCATCGTTCAATCTGTAAGGAGAAAATGCTTAACCATCTCTTCAGTGGTGCTAGTGCAATGCGACTTCATCCTTAAATATACTAATAGTATATATATATATAACCTTTGAAAACTAGAATATCACAAATACGCGGTCTCATATACGTATTATCTCTCCCTGGTGTCTTCCCCTATGTTAACTATGCAACCTAGAGCTCTGATACCAAATGTGACGGCCTGCCCCGCACCATCCGACATTTCCAATGAAAGTGCGTTGTACCAATGTCCGACCAGCACGGGACGGTCGTCAAAGAAAGGAAAGAAGAGAATTTGAACTAACAAGGAACCTGTAGCATATTTCACAGCACATGAAATAAAATATAATAATAACATACTTTGACATAAAAACAGGTGAGACAGTGCATAAGCTAAAAACTAAACATCGTAGTAGTGGAAAATCCAAATACAGGTTATGTTACACTTCATCATTATTACAACTTTAAACTATCTCTAAAACAAAAGAAAGGAAAGGTACACTACTAATGCCCAAAGTAGTGACCAGCAGCGACACAGGAAGAATATATAAATAATAGTACGTGTAAGCCTCATGCTCGTCTCCGGAAAGCTACTCGTGCAGCACCAGCTAACTTATCTCTAGTCTGCCCGTTTAAGAGCATCCAGAGTAATAAGAAGAGACATAAAAATTTGGGTCAGACAAAAGTCTGGTATGAGCGATAAGCAGCAAAATAGAACAATAGCAGGTATACTAAACCATACCTGAACCTAGACCTGCAACCAAAGAGTTAGCACAACTAGATGTACAATACTCTAAGGTGACACTAACATATGGTGTAAAGATACGGGGGGGGGGGGAGGGGGGTGTGCATGTCATAGTGATGTCAAACAATCAAGCATAGCAACCATCCTCACATCTCTTACTCGGTGCGTAAAGCATATGATATCCACCACTTTGATCACCCAAATCCTTGCTATGATCACTCTGCCCCATGGAGTCATGGCGACTCCACTGCACTGATCCATAGCCACTTGTCCTTGATATGTCCACTCTGCCCCATGAAGTCATGACGACTCCACTGCACTGGCTCATAGCCATGCTACGATCACTCTCCTCCATAAAGTAATAACTACCCCACTGCACTGATCCGTAGCCTAACATCCGTTTTGGTGGTTAGTCAAAGCTATGGACGTTGATAACTCTTTAGCACACGTCCCGCAGCAAAGCCCAATCATGAAGTTGACTCGTTGGTTCCCATTTGGATCCTGAGTTACAACCTCTCATTTGGACTACCTTTGCATCTCGGGTTTTGCTCTCCTCTGGATCGGTTCGGAAATAAGCTTCCATTCGGATCAGTCCTCTTCTCTTTGTTCTATCCATGGTCATCGATCCCGTTCGGGTCATGGATACCTCTCCAAGCCGGTTCGGTTCATGACCCTGGCTCCAGAGCATCGGGTTGGTTTGGGTGTGGTGCTCTGATTCGTGATCTCCCCTTGCCATCAGCTCATGGCCTTATGAAGTGGTTCGGGTCGGTATCCCCCTATTGGTTCGGTCTCCTTCTTCAGCTTTGGATCGTGACTTGCTTTCTCAGGCGGTCCGTGGAGAACGGGTCGGGTCGTGCCACCATTCACGCGAGGATCGGTCAGAAAGCTTCAGGTGCAAGCAGCCGGGTCGGTGTCCAGCATCACGAGCGGGTCGGGTCAGAGAGGGGGCGATCCGATCCGGTCTGGCTCCTACATATTTTTCCTGCAACTTCCAGCGACTGTTTTTACGCCACACGATGGCATTTTCGACCATTCTAATAGTTCTAAACAATTACAAAGCATTCCAAACAGTCATAGCAACATGTATAGTCATCCACAAACACCAAAACAACCAATAATCATGATAATATAGATCAAAAATACCCAAAAACTCTTGTCTTCCCCTTAATCATGTTTAAGCACAACTAATGATAGGATTAGCAAAAATTATCCAAATTAACCCAAATTTCTAACAGAGGCCTAAAACAATATTTTGAAATTGATAAATATTTTTCCAGAATTTAATCATGTATAAATTCAGTAATTATCACTAATTACCCTTAATTAACCTTAATTAAGTGTAAAAAAACAAGGCTAATCACTCACCCTAGCCACAAATAAACTCAGATCTGAAATTTTTGGACAAAATGGTTCGAATGCCAATACACTCCAGGAGCTCTATCTCGATTTTTGTGCTAATCCACTTTGATTTGATGTAGATTTGGCTTAATTAGCGATTAGAAGGTGATTTGGGGTGTTTTAGCAAGTGGAGGCCATTGCTAGGTTGAGCGGAATGATAAGTGGCGGCTGAAAAATGAGAAAAGGATGTTCTCTAAACCCTAACAGTTCTTTTAAACTCCTAATCCCGAAATCCCCCAATGGGCCTAGCTATTAATCACCCTATTTGGCCCGGTTAAGCTGTTTTTCACCTTCTAAACCTTAATTCGGCCATATCTCCCAAACGGTAAGTCCGTTTGGCTAATGTGACCACTCTACGGAATTGTAAATCATCATCCGAATCCAATTGAAGTGGTATCAAGTCAAAAATCCTTACCAATCAAAAGTTATGGCAAAAAAACATCAGTTAGGGGAAAAACGGTCATTTAAAAATTGGTAAAAATCATAAACATGGGAAATGACCCCAATAGTCATCTCCCAAAGTTACATGGTTATACGACTTCGCATGAGAAAGATATAAATATTATACGATCCCCTGATGCGTAGAATGCGGGTCGTTACAGCGGAACTCCTTGAAATCGACACCAAAACACAGAGGTTGCAATTCATTCTCCCACAAGTGGAGGCATGTTGTAGGCAAGAGAAATCCGGAGGATTGGGAGGAAACAGAGCGGTCGTCACTGGGCTCTACGGTGGAAGAGGAGACTGGAAAGGAGGATGCAGACGTGGTTCTATTTAGCAGGAGAATTTTGTGGAAGTCGCCATTTTTTTAATGTCGGTAAGGAGGTTTGTATGATTAAATTTGGGTTTCGTTGAACGGAAAGAAGATGAAAATTTCAGTCCATACTAGCGGGATTGAGCGGGGAACGAAATTTTCAGTACAGAATAAATGTCGGCTTATGGGAAAACGAAACGTTGTTGATATTAATGGTTTTAAAAAAGCAATATTCATTTACACACAATGGATAAATAGAATTTTTTATTTGTTTAGTAATTATTTATTTTCAAATAATTTTTTTAATTATTAGTTACTATTGTTAATTAATTATTAAAATTAAAAAAAGAAAATCTATCAAAAGCATAAACAAGCGGTTGTTAACTGCTAAACAAACAAGTTGCCAAAATTATTCTTATAATTTTTATTTTATGAAAAAATTTAATAGAATATTATATAAATTGCTTGAAATTATTATTAAAATATTTAAAAGTAATTATTTAATTATTACTTCTTAATTAGTGATTCTTACTTCTTATTTATTGATTACTAAAATTAATTATTCATTACTAAAAACTAATTTTTATTTATTTATATTTAATTTCTAATAATAATACATAAATATTATTTATTAATTATTATATAGCGAAAAGAAATTATTAATATTAGTTATTACATATTTTCAAATAAACTATTTATTATAATTATCAAACAATAGTTATTGAGTATTAATATTTTTATTAATTATCGAATTTTTATTAATTATTAATATGGTATTTTTGTTGTAGTGTAGTCATATATTACAATAGTCATAAAATAAAAGTTGTGATAGGCTTTTATTACAAAAAATGAGTTTATTACAACTTTTCTGGAAAAAAGTTGTAAAAAAACATTTATTACAATGGTGATTTTACAACTGTTGTAAAATTAAAGTTGTAATATGGTGTTTTTGTTGTAGTGCGCTCAGTTACATTTTCTTATTTATTAGGTTATTGGTTTCAACAGAGCTCCACGCTTACACACTCGTCGTACCCATCTACTCCCTAGTAGATTAACCTAATATAGTGTATATGTAGCTAACCCCAAACGAAGGTACACCCCATGGTACCCCACTTGCATGGTCTCCCCCGTAACACCACATTAATATGATCAGTCCCTCTTCCAATGCCATAGTAGAGTACATATATATACATATATACATATACATATATGTATACATATACATATATATATAGCCACGCTACATCCGCGTAGAACCACTATCGCTGTACTACGTAAGCGTACTGACTGTTATCCTCAGATCTTTCCATTGAGTTAGATTCTTCCATCGAGTAATGCCCCAGAGCCTACTATACACCACCCAAAGCGGACATGCATGTATCTAAACTTTCCCACATACGTATCGTCAATGTATTCGATGCCTAACCCTCACACCTATCGGTGTGCGTGCTCGAGTTCCGTGGCAGGGCTACACAAGAAACATGGAACTCGGTTGGGAGCTTTCTTCATATCTATGCAGGCTTGCCTTTATGAGCCTTTCAAACAAATATCTCTCTAGGGTCTGTTTTTTTATGGTGGCTATGGCCCTACCTCAGCCCCTCCCTCAACTAGTAAAGACTACAAGAGCTAAGCGACAAGCCCCTAAGCAACCAATCTAAACATCAATGTGGCATCTCCCCTCAACCACCGTCCCACAATAGTAAATGGTTAATGGTATCTTGGATCTAGCTCTAGACTTTCCGCATCCTACTGGCTGTCGATGACAGGTATGCGGCGACCTACTATCCTTGTTGGTCCTGACCCTCCGCCTCCGTTGACGCAGGCGCCGAATCATCTTTAGTGTCACCTCGTCACAGCATTTTGACTGCCAAGCTACCCTTGTAGTCAAGGACCAACCACTTGATAGTAGCACGCAGAACCGACCTCTGTAATCCTAGCCCGAAGATAAACCACCACAGAGGACTATCAGGAGCACCTTTAACGTCTCAGGAAGCCGTGTGCTTCCCCTTCCAGTCCGTTGGAGCTAACAAACTAATCAAATGAACGTGCGCTCCCATCGTGCCTTACGACACAATGATGATCTACCCCATTTGGTTATTCATCCTCTAACATACGGACTATCCCAAGCGCCTCAGTTTACTGTGTCATTAGATCCTATGTCCAATCATCAATTACGTGTTTGCTCCACCTAGACAGATTTCCCGTTAACTTGGTTGTTCCCATTTTCCCTTGACTTCTCCTTCAAATTACCCAGTTTCTCTTACTTATTAACCTCATTCATAACTTAATTCATTTAAGTTCATTAATAAGCCTACAACATGTTATTCCCTATATTGAAATTCAATATTCATTCTCTTTACACTACTCTTTGTCCCATCTCATGGTTGTCATAATATGTTCTACTTAATTTATAATTAAGTACATTTAAATTTACATGTTTTCTATTAACATGTCATTCAACATTTATGATTAAATACAACTTACTTATCTCCATAAGTTTGTCTTCTTCTTTCTCATTTAATCATAATCTCGTCGTACACCGTAATTACAATTTATCAGAATTTACTTATTAACTTAGTTATCTTAACTAAGGTTTACTAATAAGTTACTCTTTTCCTTCATATAACTTATGTTATCCTCATTTATGGATTTATTCTTATCCTCACTAATTAATCTTCGATTAAGTACAACTTTATTACATAAGTTATTTCATCTTCCCCTATCGTTCATTATAACTTACCTTATTTCTTAAGTTATAATTCCCACTTGTCCCTAGAACAAGTCTACCTATTATCTTTCCTTTTCTTATTCAAGTTCATTCATAATAGGTTATTATCATTCCCCATTTTGGCATTGATTAAGATTAACTTTATATTTCCCATTTCTTTAACAAGTTTACTTAACCCCTACTCAATTGAATTAGTTCGTAACACCACTACAGATTTAATTAGGTTAAGTATTCCAATTTAATGAATTATCCATGCTACCCACGTTAACCACTTAACCCTTTATTATTCCCAGGTCTTGCCACATGTCTTATCTTGGTTAAGTGCTTATTATTTATGTTCTACATGCTACCCATGTAATCCATGCGACCTATGTCACCCACTTAACCCTTTTATTATTCCCATGTCTTTCCACATATCTCATCTTGGTTAAGTGTTCATTAATTCATTATAACCGTAATCTTGCAAGACCTCCCACATTAGATTACCGTTTGCGGTTGCTGGATATGCCGGGCAGTTCTGGGAAGGCTTATATCGCAATCTGAATCTAACCTCATGTCTTTGCATTATTACGCATCTAGTTTCTACCTTTGACCTCTCACATTAGATTACCAAATTGCGGTTGATGGATATGCCGAGCGGTTCCGGTCAGGCTTATAACGCAATCCGAATCTAATCTCGTGTCTTAGGCATTCATTTTCACTTTCTTGATTCAAGTCCCAATTTCAAATCTTAGATCATAATATATTCCAGTTACCCATAATTTCCAATCTAAATTATGTTTATAATTTTAATCCAAATTATGCCTATAATCCCATGTATACAAGCTATATCAAATTATGCCCAAATTAATTTGCATTCATTGTTATTAACAATTTATGCCAAACTTCATGTATACAAGTTATACTCAATTATGCCCAAACCAACTTATGCCAAATCTTATGTATACAAGTTATACTCAATTATGTCCAATCCATAGTCATCAACAATTTATGTTGCCAAATCTCATTTTATTACATATTTCTCAACTTTTCCCAATTCAACTTATAATCCCAATTTACATTCATAATTCTAGTTTGATTCATATACCCATAGTTATATTTATAATTCCAATTTGATTCATATACCCACAGTTATATTCATAATTCCAATCAAAGTTATTCCCAAAACCCAATTATAAGTTATGCCCCCAAAACCTCCCAATCACATATAATACCCAAATCAACCTTTTCCCTTTTATTCTCAGTATCGTTCAATCGCATAAATCCACAATAGACATAGGCTCGAAGATAGCCTAACTATAAAAATAAAAAGGGAAGAATAAAAGGAGGAAACCCAACGTAGGCATAAAATAACTGATCATGATTAAGCATTTGATAACACTATTAGGCATAGGTGAACTTTATCAGATTAGATCTTTCAATAGGTTTATTATGTGTGTAAATAGGGAATGGCGAATAATAGATCCATTATTATACAAAAATGTATTTTAAATCCACTCACTTGTATGTTCTTCAATTCTACATCTGATCCATGGCTTTCTCCCTTTTTGCGCAGCGTAGATCTAGGCATTTGAATTCTTTTCCTTAATTGTAGCCATGGTTCTCTAAAAGAATTCCTTTCTAGTTTGTATAAACGCCTCTTGTTTTTTCTTTTGAATGTATACATATATACTTTTATTTTCTTGAAGAAAATATTTGAGAGAGAGAGAGAGAGAGAGAAATGGAGGCTAAATTATGTCAAACGAAGGCTGTATTTATAGGATTGTGTGTGCGTTTCGGACCACTAGATTAAGGTTTCCAGAAACTTCTGCTACTAAATTATAAGTGCCCTTTTTATTTGTTAAAGAACATTAATGAAGATTTATTTAGCAAAACCATTCCTTCATTTATACCTTAACCGTATAAAATTTGTTTCTCTTTTTCTTTTATTTAAATAAGGCAACAATTTATATTTCTCTACCTTTTTAACATAACTATTATTTATTTATGTAAATAAATACCATACGTTTACTTACACTCATGTTCTTACCAAATATGGTATCCAACTATGCCTTTATTTTTTAATCGTAGGAAAATATAGTATGTATTAACTATTTTACTAAAGAGAATTTAATATCTTTTTTTTCCTTCTCATAACCATTATTGATGGCTATTTATTCATTGTTTTTCTATTCATGTCATATTTGAAACGCCTAAATGCATTTAGTACATGTACTCTCTTTTTCCATATTTAATATAACCGTTATATTATCCCTAAATATAACACTAATGTCTTTAATTTACCAATTTCATTTCTTACCATTAAAACAGTTTCCCTTAATCTCAAATTAGTGTTGCCCCTTATATATATATATATATAATACCAAATACTTAACATTTAGTCAACCTCAACCCAATTTGTTAATGTCATAAATATGCATATATTTTTTCAGATTTACCTATTTGCTATAAATAATCACATGTGCATGCATCTAGTCTCCAAATATTTAAATCGAGCATTGTTCATACTGAAAAAACATGCCACAATTATTTCAACCTCTGTTGGTTCCAAAAAGAGTACTTAATTCTTTCTCCTTTTCAAATACATTCAACCTTTTAAGTGCATAATAATTTCTACAATTCAAACTAAATTTATGAGCGTGCATATGAATGTATTTCCATTCTCCTCTTTAAACGCGCATTCCTTATTGTACATTACTTTTTTTTAATTATGTCAATGCATATAATATATATGTCCTACACGTATATAAACTTCTGTGGCTTACAACTTCTTCATACATTATCTGTTTTACGCAAACTTGGTGTCCATCTGAACCAGAATTTTGAGGCGAATGCAATGATGACATCCGATTTACTTACTTCCTGATATTTAAATTAAGTATATTTATTTTATTATCTTTTTCTGTAACATACATTGCTATCGTACAAATTTTTCTTCTCTTTAACGTATGTATTAATCTAGACTGCGTATCACCATTATTTATATATCTATGCATATAAATATATTTAATTACATTAAAAATGCGGGGTGTTACATTCTCCCGCCCTTTAAGAATTTCATCCCCGAAATTCGATAGGGGTAAAATAGATAATCCCTCGCATAATATCCAACCATCATGTGTGCATCCAATTTTTGCAAACATTGTGCACATGTGCAAAGTAAAATACATCATAGTAATACATGTATGCTTAATTTGGTACCACCTATATGTATGCAAACTTTTAAAAGCCCTTTCAAAACATGATGCTCACATCTTAAATATACTTGCAGTTCTATATGAATGCAATATTTTTGAAAAATCAAAACATTTTTCATCCAAATTTTCCCACACTCTTACAGAATAAGAGCATAGTTCATCCAATTGTTGCATCCAAAATCTTGCCAACCATTATTAAATTCGAAATTTAGAAAAATCTTATTTTCCAAATTTGATTTCCTATGTTACAAAAAGGTATAAAACGAAAAAAATTCACATCTTCCATTTTTCTTTTACGTACCTTTTCTAATTGTACTTGCATTTTTACATAACTATTCTATAAAGATTTCCTATTTTCCTATCCAAGTACGACCACAAAAGAAAATTTTCTTTTCTTTACTTTTTAATTCTTTTAAAACAAGAAGTCATTATTTTACAAAGTATATCCCACTTCCCTTTAAAACCCGATATGCACTTTTTTAAAACATCAAAAATACTTTTAAGATTAAAACTTGAAAACACCATAAACTCTTTTGCCAAAACTATTACAATTTCAAGTTCTTAAAAGTTAACAAATGGGTTAGACTCATAGTGGGTTTCCAACTTACCTAGGCTTTCCTCGACACGCTCACGAATTCAATTCTCTCAACCATATATACGTTAATCCATTTTCTAATTTATAAGGTTTCACTTCTAAACCCACTAATCTGAATTACAAATCATTTTAGTTTCGATTATATAGGATACATCTTTCTCTAATACCAAATATATTGTACACTTTCCACCCCAAATAACCTAAGGGTCTCAACATTTCCAAGTTCATTCCTTTAGTATACAAAATAGATATCACAACGCTTTCCTCATTCTACTCTTTTTATCTAGTGGGTTCCCATATGGATCTAGGTTTATATATATAATATATTTATATTTTGAAAATACAAATGCGTTCACTCGTTATCTATATATGATCCTAAACCGAAGCTCTGATACCATATGTGACAACCCGGCCGCGGATTCCGACAGACTGAATTTTTTTCAAAAAGCCAATCTATAGAAACCCGTGTTGTTTTGCTCTGGTATCCTGCAGAAAAGACAGAGACAAAAAATATGTCAGAGTTCGGAAAACATCTCATAGCAGAAGGAACAAAATATAATGTAATCAAAATATAGCTTTACCTTAATAACAATACTGCTTAGCCAGTATCCAAAGCTATAATATCTCTGTCTCAAGCCTAACCTGCCACTGTGTTATGAGGAGGTGGTCAAAACATAAGTTCTGTGTGAATGAATTCAAAATACACATTCTGGATAATCCTACATATATCGTTCAGTTACATTTTCTTATTTATTAGGTTATTGGTGTCAACAGCACTCCACGCTTACACACTCGTCGCACCCATCTACTCACTAGTAGATTAACCTAATATAGTGTATATGTAGCTAACCCCAAAATAAGGTACACCCCATGGTACCCCACTCGCATGGTCTCCCCCGTAACACCACATTAATATCCGTAGTCCCTCTTCCTATGCCATAGTAGGGTATGTATGTATGTATGTATGTATATAACAGCGCTACATCCTCATAGATCCACTATCGCTGTACTACGTAAGTGTACCGACTGCTATCCTCAAATTTTCCATCGAGTTAGATTCTTCCATCGAGTAATGTCCGAGAGCCTACGATACACCACCCAGAGCGGACATGCATGTATCTAGACTTTCCCACATATGTATCGTCAATGTATTCGATGCCTAACCCGCACACCTATCGTGTGTACGTGCTAGAGTTCCATGGCAGGGCTACACAAGAAACACAGAACTTGGTCGGGAACTTTCTTCATATTTGTGCAGGACTGCCTTTAAGAACCTCTCACACAAATATCCCTAGGGTCTGTTTTTCTATGGTGGCTATGGCCCTGCCTCAGCCCCTCCCTCAACTAGTAAAGACTACAAGAGCTAAGAGATAAGCCCCTAAGAAACCAATTTAAACATCCGTGTGGCATCTCCCCTCAACCACCGTCCCACGATAGTGAATGGTTAATGGTATCTTGGGTCTAGGTCTAGTCTTTTCGCATCCTACTAGCTGCCGATGACAGGTGTTCGATGACCTACTATCCTTGTTGGTCCCGAACCTCCGCCTCCGTTGAGGCAGCCGCCAAATCACCTTTAGTGTCATCTCGTCACAACATTCTGATTGCCAAGCTATCCTTGCAGTCAAGGCCCACCCACCTGATAATAACGCGCAGACCCAACCTCTGTAATCCTAGCCCGAAGCTAAACCACCACAGAGGACTATCAGGAGTACCTTTAACGTCTCAGGAAGCCGCGTGCTTCCCCTTCTAGTCCGTTGGAGCTAACAAACTAATCAAATGAACATGCACTCCCCTCGTGCCTTACGACACCATGATGATCTACCCTGTTTGGTTATTAATCCTCTAACATACGGAACATCCCAAGCTCCTTAGTTTACTGTGTCATTAGATCTTATGTCTAATCATCAATTACGCGCTTGCTCCACCTCGACAGATTTCCCGTTAACTTGGTTGTTCCCATTTTCCCTTGACTTCTTCTTCAAGTTACCAAGTTTCTCTTGCTTATTAACCTCATTCATAACTTAATTCATTTAAGTTCATTAATAAGCCTACAACATGTTATTCCCTATATTGAAATTCAATATTCATAACTCATTCTATTTACACTACTCTTTGTCCCATCTCATGGTTGGCATAACATGTTCTACTTAATTTATAATTAAGTACATCTAAATTTACATATTTTCTATTAACATGTCATTCAACATTTATGATTAAATACAACTTACTTATCTCCATAAGTTTTCCTTCTTCTTTCTCATTTAATCATAATCTCGCCGTACACCGTCATTACAATTTATCATAATTTACTTATTAACTTAGTTCTCTTAACTAAGGTTTACTAATAAGTTTCTCTTTTCCTTCATGTAACTTATGTTATCCTCATTTATGGATTTATTCTTATCCTCGCTAATTAATCTTCGATTAAGTACAACTTTATTACATAAGTTATTTCATCTTCCCCTATCGTTTATTATAACTTACCTTATTTCTTAAGTTATAATTCCCACTTGTCCCTAGGGAAAGCCTACCTATTATCTTTCCTTTTCTTATTCATGTTCATTCATAATAGGTTATTATCATTCCCCATTTTGGCATTGACTAAGAAAAACTTTATCTTTCCTATTTCTTTAACAAGTTTACTTAACCCCTACTCAATTGAATTGGTTCGTAACACCACTACAGATTTAATTAGGTTAAGTATTCCAATGTAATGAATTATCCATGCTACCCACATTAACCACTTAACCCTTTATTATTCCAATGTCTTACCACATGTCTTATCTTGGTTAAGTGCTTATTATTTATTTTTTACATGCTACCCATGTAATCCATGCTATCCATGTCACCTACTTAACCCTTTTATTATTTCCATGTTTTTCCACATGTCTCATCTTGGTTAAGTGTTAATTAATTCATTATAAACGTAATCTTGCAAGACCTCTGTAACACCCCACCTCTGCTAGGGTCACTCACAAAGGGAATGCCCTAGTTTTGGAGGGGTATTATCAAGTAAACAGGCACAGAGATAACACAAGACAGAACATAGATAAAATAGAGTATATAAAGCAGCGGATATAAACTTTAAAACCAAATCTCATTACTGAAAAATAGAGTCAAAACCTCTTACATCAAAATGCCAAGTCATTATTTCATTACATCAAGTTCTAAAGAAGCAAAGTGCTTAAAACAACATAAGTAAAATATTATTCCCCAAAAAGTGCATGGGTGCAGCCATAGCATAGCTCAAGACCAAAACGTACATGAGCTATCAGAAAGCAAGCAAAGTCCAAGCTAAGAGCTAGAGTTTCCTCCTTGAGAACCTGGGGGGGGGGGAAGAAAGACAAAGAGGCGAAAGAAAACGGGTCAGTCAAAATGACTGGTAAGCCCTAGTGACTATCAGCATATAAACTAGTAAAGTTAACAAGACATGAATAAACTGGAATTAAACATAGGAATGATGATAAGTCTGACATGATAACTAAGCTAACAAGATAACTCAATTCTAACATTGCGTATTCAAGGTTCTCCATACCAACTATACGGGTATACTAATCCCGTTTCAACTATAAATCAAGAAATAATCCCTTTGCCCAATATCGTGAAGTGACCCAATTCGGGGTCCAACGGTATGATCTAATCGATCGGCTCCCTACAAGTCTAGCTCGTCGTGTGTCTGTGTCATACGGCCCTATCACGAATGTAGTCACCTGTGCTAGGTCCACTATAGGGTGTATCAAGCCCTAGGATGCCAACCACCGACACGAATCAAGAATGCACAGATAATCCTATTGATGCCCAATGCCTGCTTTTTCAACTCCGGACTAAGTGCACGACCCTAGTCCGCCTGAACCTACAATGGCGCACCAACTCAGCCGTCGTTCTGGTCGCTTACAATCAGCCCAGCAATCGTGCCCCACCCTGCCTAGTCCCAGGGTACCGTGATACATCTAGTGGGTTACTGCTGAAAAGGACCGCGTAACTAGGGTTTCTTTCAGCAGGTTAATTTGTCATTTGAAATCGAGACTTAACCCCATCTACGTGTCATGTCAAATTGACTAAGTGTGTCGTTCTAGTTCAAGACTTAGTCCTACGAATCATGTGTCAGGTTGGTTAAGTGTGTTCAAGCGGTTCATGACTTAACCCTATCAAATCAACGTGTCAAATTGGTTAAGTATATTCAAGTGGTCCATGACTTAAACCTATCCAGTGGCATTAATTTACTTAATGCACCCCTAACCTCTCACATTAGACTTGGTTACGGTTACTGGATGTGCCGGGCGGGTCCGGGCAGTTTTACACCATAACCTAGTCTAACCTCGGGTTTCGAGTGCGATATGACCAACTACTCACATTGGGTCCTATTGTTTGCAGTTACTGGATTCGCCGGGCGGTTCCGGGCAGATTTATACTACAAACTCAACCCAACCTCGAGTTGGCCACGTTCAAGTTATCTAAGTGTCATGTCCCAAATTCATATTTTCAAGTATAATTTCATGTCAAGTTTATGTTCCTATCCAAGCTCAAGTTATAACGATATTCATGTTTTCAAGTTCATACTAAATTCAGGTTTTCCTAAGTTACCCAAATCGCATCCCCAACGCTCGTGAATTCGAATCAAGGCAATAGATGTAACTAGGGAATAACATAACAAGGATGGGTATAAAGTGGCAAAGGTGATTTCAAGGCAAGCATGGTGTAACTTGAGATATGATCATAACATCACTGGCATATGAAGTAGGGTGATAAACATAGCAATAAATGACATAAGATGATAATCCTAAACTTGTGACTAGCAATAGTTTCAACATCACAACATCACAGGCATGTTAAAATAATGATAGGGTTTAGGTTATGACATGAACAGGCCCCTAAATCAAGTTCTTATCAGTATTCCACAAATCAAGGTTCAATATGAACGGTACTAGGTTCAAGGTGAATAGATCTAGGGTGAACAAGAGTAGATCTAAAATAATAGATCAAAAAGGAATAGTCATAGATCAAAAATATACAAGAGTAGGTCTCAAGTAGTTATCATGTTTATGTTCAACTTCAATTTACACATGTCCATATTAAGTTTAGATCTAGGAGTAACTGGGGCTTACAGATCGTGGTTTTTGAGAACTAAGAACAGAAATTGTCATAGGATCGTTGTTGAGATGTTGATCTATTCCCTTGAATTGTTGTAGAAACGTTGGCCTTCGATTTGGATCTAGTTTGAATGTTTAAGCTTCAAGTTTGGAGACGGCGGCCATGGTTCAAGAGGAGACTTAGCAGCATAATGGTGTTAGAAAGATTTGTTGTGGATTAGCCTAGGTCTTAGGGTGTTTTTATAGTTGCAACAACTAGTTTAGGCCGTAGGATAAACCCTAGGATCGATCTGAACCGCCGAAAATCGTCACAGGCCCTCAAACAAGCCAACAGGGTCAAGCAGGAGCAACCATGCCCAAACCAGGTTCGGGGACCGGGTCGACACCCAAGTCGACTGCGCAGTCGACCTGGTCCTGGGGGTGTCGACTGCCCAGTCGACCTGGGGTGCTGGGCGGGAAATTTCCCGCCTAGTCTGTCTGGGTTTTGAAATTCGAATTCGAACTGTTTTGAACTTTGAAAATTTCTGAAACTTTGGGGAGCCATAACTTGGTCATACGGACTCCGATTTTCGAAAACTCGGACTCTATTTTATGTAGAATTCCGAGACGAACGCAATGGCGC
The DNA here is from genome assembly GCA_030737875.1 of Allium sativum. Classification (NCBI taxonomy): domain Eukaryota; kingdom Viridiplantae; phylum Streptophyta; class Magnoliopsida; order Asparagales; family Amaryllidaceae; genus Allium; species Allium sativum. The sequence continues at coordinate 91,880,541 of CM060920.1, forward strand.
AACCCATTTCCCTTGGTTCTTAATTTAAAATTTAATTCTGCCTAGATTTCTTGTTTTAACATGTTATAAAAATTCGGGTTGTTACATTCTCCCCTCCTTAAAGGATTTCGTCCCCGAAATCTTCAAGTTAGGAAGAACGTATCCTACCATCCATTATCCATCTACTCAAACATCATCCACAAGCAACCATTGTCCTTAAGAGATTTCTAATGCTGTATGAACATATGCAGAAAGTGTGTGTACATGTTCCTTATCTAATGCAAATGATCAGGCCTGATTGATCTTTCTAATTCAAAATATGTTTAGTGTCATGAATCCAACATGTATGCAAATAATCCTAGTCACACAAGCACTATATGTGTGCACAAACATTCATCCATATGTGACATTCATATGATAACACATTCAATTTCATCCATAAATAAGTATAAACACTCATGCATGTGAAATATGAAAATGTGTCTGAGCCGATCTAGTGCCTAATGTGTGTTATGCAACCACGAGCAATCACTTGCAACCACTTGCAACCATTCGCAAACATCAAGCATAACATGTTTCAAATACATGTTTACATTCATAGGATTCTACCTAAGGTTCTCAAGACAGGATCGAAAGGGTATACAAGATAAAACAGAGTATCTAGGTAAAAGAAGTTAAAGATGTACCCCTAGAAGGTCCTTCTTGCAGGGCTTGCCCTTGCTTCTTAGGGCAGTTCTTGCTGATGTGTCCAGTTTCACCGCATTGAAAACATGCTCCTATCTTCATCTACTTCTTCCTATAGTCCTGGACTATATGCCCGTCAATACCACAGAAGTGGCATTTTCTTTTCTCACGTGACTTGTCATTCTTGTTGTTGCTGTTCTTTCCTCCTTTCTCGGAGTCTACCTTCTTGTCTTGAGACTCATTCGCCTTGACCTTCTTCTTGCCATTCTCGTCTTCTTCATGAAGTAGGGCCATATTCACAAAGCTTTCAAAGGTCGCCCCCATGGGTACATGAGTCATGGCCATAGTGTGGAGTGGCTCACTCAATCCTCGAGCAAAGCGTAGAGCCTTCTTCTCAGCCGTGTTGACTAAGTCCAAACCAAACCGAGCAAGCTGATTAAACTTATTCACGTATTCACTAACTGACATGTCCCCTTGCTTGAGTGCCAGGAACCTATCCATCTGAAGACTCGCTTCTGCGGATGATAAAAACTTAATCCCAAACCTCTCTCTAAAGTTTGCCCAAGTCTCAATTGGCCTGGTAGCGTTGGTGACTTCCCACAAAAATGCAGCTTCCTCTTTCAACAACCATGCTGCCAACTGAACTTTCCTATGATCCTCCATATCGAAAATAACAAACAAGTCTTCAGTCTCTTTTAGCCAGTTTCGCGCCTCAACGAAGGTTTCAGTTCCAACGAAGTTCTTGCCGCCCATTCCTATAAAGTCCTAGCATATTTTGGCGAAGGCGGTACCCGGAGGAGGAGGAACCGTGGCCACCGGGGGAGGAGGAGGAGGGATATCTGCCGGGCCCGCGCCGTTGGCCCTAGCTTCCAGGTATCTTCGGAACCAGCTAGGTATGGGTACTCCCTCATGAAGGTTAAGATCAGACATGCTGAAAAGTGAAAAGGAAAAAGATTCAAACGAGGAAACAAAGGAAAGTGCTAATGGCTTTTGGGGAATAGCCTTTTCTTAAAAATAAATCTTTTCTTGAAAAATGCTTCTTTATAAACGGTTTTGAAAATAGTTTCAGAAGGTTTTTAAAACTTTTGCCCAGTCTGGTAACCTTCTGCTCTGATACCAAATGTAACACCCCACTTCCGCTAGGGTCACTCACAAAGGGAATGCCCTAGTTTTGGAGGGGTATTATCTAGTAAACAGGCACAGAGATAACACAAGACAGAACATAGATAAAATAGAGTATATAAAGCAGCGGATATAAACTTTAAAACCAAATCTCATTACTGAAAAATAGAGTCAAAACCTCTTACATCAAAATGCCAAGTCATTATTTCATTACATCAAGTTCTAAAGAAGCAAAGTACTTAAAACAACATAAGTAAAATATTATTCCCCAAAAAGTGCATGAGTGCAGCCATAGCATAGCTCAAGACCAAAGCGTACATGAGCTGTCAGCAAGCATGCAAAGTCCAAGCTAAGAGCTAGAGTTTCCTCCTTGAGAACCTGGGGGGGGGGAACGAAAGACAAAGAGGCGAAAGAAAATGGGTCAGTCAAAAAGACTGGTAAGCCCTAGTGACTATCAGCATAGAAACTAGTAAAGTTAACAAGACATGAATAAACTGGAATTAAACATAGGAATGATGATAAGTCTGACATGATAACTAAGCTAACAAGATAACTCATGTCTAACATTGCGTATTCAAAGTTCTCCATACCAACTATACTGGTATACTAATCCCGTGTCAACTATAAATCAAGAAATAATCCCTTGGCCCAATATCGTGAAGTGACCCAATTCGGGGTCCAACGGTATGATCTAATCGATCGGCTCCCTACAAGTCTAGCTCGTCGTGTGTCTGTGTCATATGTCCCTATCACGAATGTAGTCACCTGTTCTAGGTCCACCATAGGGTGAATCAAGCCCTAGGGTGCCAACCACCGACACGAATCAAGAATGCACAGATAATCCTACTGATGCCCAATGCCTGCTTTTTCAACTCCGGACTAAGTGCATGACCCTAGTCCGCCTGAACCTACAATGGCGCACCAACTCAGCCGTCGTTCTGGTCGCTTACAATCAGCCCAGCAATCGTGCCCCACCCTGCCTAGTCCCAGGGTACCGTGATACATCTAGTGGGTTACTGCTGAAAAGGACCGCGTAACTAGGGTTTCTTTCAGCAGGTTAAGTTGTCATTTAAAATCGAGACTTAACCCCATCTACGTGTCATGTCAAATTGACTAAGTGTGTCGTTCTAGTTCAAGACTTAGTCCTACGAATCATGTGTCAGGTTGGTTAAGTGTGTTCAAGCGGTTCATGACTTAACCCTATCAAATCAACGCGTCAAATTGGTTAAGTATATTCAAGTGGTCCATGACTTAACCCTATCCAGTGGCATTAATTTACTTAATGCACCCCTAACCTCTCACATTAGACTTGGTTATGGTTACTAGATGTGCCGGGCGGGTCCGGGCAGTTTTACACCATAACCTAGTCTAACCTCGGGTTTTGAGTGCGAAATGACCAACTACTCACATTAGGTCCTATTGTTTGCAGTTACTGGATTCGCCGGGCGGTTCCGGGCAGATTTATACTGCAAACTCAACCCAACCTCGAGTTGGCCACGTTCAAGTTATCTAAATGTCATGTCCCAAATTCATATTTTCAAGTATAATTTCATGTCAAGTTCATGTTCCTATCCAAGCTCAAGTTATAACGATATTCATGTTTTCAAGTTCATACTAAATTCAGGTTTTCCTAAACTACCCAAATCGCATCCCCAACGCTCGTGAATTCGAATCAAGGCAATAGATGTAACTAGGGAATAACATAACAAGGATGGGTATAAAGTGGCAAAGGTGATTTCAAGGCAAGCATGGTGTAACTTGAGATATGATCATAACATCACTGGCATATGAAATAGGGTGATAAACATAGCAATAAATGACATAAGATGATAATCCTAAACTTGTGACTAGCAATAGTTTCAACATCACAACATTACAGGCATGTTAAAATAATGATAGGGTTTAGGTTATGACATGAACAGGCCCCTAAATCAAGTTCTTATCAGTATTCCATAAATCAAGGTTCAATATGAACGGTACTAGGTTCAAGGTGAGTAGATCTAGGGTGAACAAGAGTAGATCTAAAATAATAGATCAAAAAGGAATAGTCATAGATCAAAGATATACAAGAGTAGGTCTCAAGTAGTTATCATGTTTATGTTCAACTTCAATTTACACATGTCCATATTAAGTTTAGAGTTTAGATCTAAGAGTAACTGGGGCTTACAGATCGTGGTTTTTGAGAACTAAGAACAGAAATTATCGTAGGATCGTTATTGAGATGTTGATCTATTCCCTTGAATTGTTGTAGAAACGTTGGCCTTCGATTTGGATCTAGTTTGAATGTTTAAGCTTCAAGTTTGGAGACGACGGCCATGGTTCAAGAGGAGACTTAGCAGCATAATGGTGTTAGAAAGATTTGTTGTGGATTAGCCTAGGTCTTAGGGTGTTTTTATAGTTGCAACAACTAGTTTAGGCCGTAGGATAAACCCTAGGATCGATCTGAACCGCCAAAAATCGTCATAGGCCCTCAAACAAGCCAACAGGGTCAAGCAGGAGCAACCAGGCCCAAACCAGGTTCGGGGACCAGGTCGACACCCAAGTCGACTGCGCAGTCGACCTGGTCCTAGGGGTGTCGACTGCCCAGTCGACTCCCCAGTCGACCTGGGGTGCTGGGCGGTAAATTTCCCGCCCAGTCTGTCTGGGTTTTGAAATTCGAATTTGGACTCGAATTCGAACTGTTTTGAACTCTGAAAATTTCTGAAACTTTGGGGAGCCATAACTTGGTCATACGGACTCCGATTTTCGAAAACTCAGACTCTATTTTATGTAGAATTCTGAGACGAACGCAATGGCGCAACCCGTTTCCCTTGGTTCTTATTTTAAAATTTAATTCTGCCTAGATTTCTTGTTTTAACATGTTATAAAAATTCGGGTTGTTACAACCTCCCACATTAGATTACCGTTTACGGTTGCTGGATATGCCGGGCGGTTCCGGGAAGGCTTATACCACAATCCGAATCTAACCTCTTGTCTTTGCATTATTACGCATCTAGTTTCTGTCTTTGACCTCTCATATTAGATTACCAAATTGCGGTTGCTGGATATGCCGGGCGGTCCGGGCAGGCTTTTACCATAATCCGAATCTAACCTCCTGTCTTAGGCGTTCATTTTCACTTTCTTGATTCAAGTCCCAATTTCAAATCTTATATTATAATATATTCCAGTTACCATAATTTCCAATCTAAATTATGTTTATAATTTTAATCCAAGTTATGCCTATAATCCCATGTATACAAGTATTATCAAATTATGCCCAAATTAATTTGCGTTCATTGTTATTAACAATTTATGCCAAACCTCATGTATACAAGTTATACTCAACTATGCCCAAACCAACTTATGCCAAATCTCATGTATAAAAGTTATATTCAGTTATGCCCAATCCATAATCATCAACAATTTATGCCAAATCTCATCTTATTACATATTTCCCAACTTTTCCCAATTCAACTTATAATCTCAATTTTCATTCATAATTCCAATTTGATTCATATACCCATAGTTATATTTATAATTCCAATTTGATTCATATACCCACAGTTATATTCATAATTCCAATCAAAATTATTCCCAAAACCCCATTATAAGTTATGCCCCCAAACCTCCCAATTACATATAATATTCAAATCAACCTTTTCCCTCTTATTCTCAATATCGTTCAATCGCATAAATCCACAATAGACATAGGCTCGAAGATAGCCTAACTATAAAAGTAAAAAGGGAAGAATAAAAGGAGGAAACCCAACGTAGGCATAAAATAACTGATCATGATTAACATATGATAGCACTATTAGGCATAGATGAACTTTTATCAGATTAGATCTTTCAATAGGTTTATTATGTGTGTAAATGGGGAATGGCGAATGATAGATCCATTATTATACAAAAATGTATTTTAAATCCACTCACTTGTATGTTCTTCAATTCTAGATCTGATCCATGGCTTTCTCCTTTTTTGCGCAGCGTAGATCTAGGCCTCTGAATTCTTTTCCTTCATTGTAGTTATGGTTCTCTAAAAGAATTCCTTTCTAGTTTGTATAAATGCCTCTTTTTTTTCTTTTGAATGTATACATTTATACTTTTATTTTCTTGAAGAAAATATTAGAGAGAGAGAGAATGAAATGGAGGCTAAATTATGTCAAACCAAGGCTGTATTTATAGGATTTTGTGTGCGTTTCGGACCACTAGATTAAGGTTTCCAGAAACTTCCGCTACTAAATTATAAATGCCCTTTTTTATTTGTTAAAGAACATTAATGAAGATTTATTTAGCAAAACCATTCCTTTGTTTATACCTTAACCGTATAAAATTTGTTTCCCTTTTTCTTTTATTTAAACAAGGCAACAATTTATTTTACTCTACCTCTTTAACATAACTATTATTTATTTATGTAAATAAATACCATACGTTTACTTACACTCATGTTCTTATCAAATATGGTATCCAACTATGCCTTTATTTTTTAATCGTAGGAAAATATTGTGTGTGTTGACTATTTTACTAAAGATAATTTAATATCTTTTTATTTTTTCCTTCTCATATCAATTCTTGATGGCTATTTACTCATTGTTTTTCTATTCATGTCATATTTGAAACGCTTAAATGCATTTACTACATGTACTCTTTTTTTCATATTTAATATAACCGTTATATTATCCCTAAATATAACATTAATATCTTTAATTTACCAATTTCATTTCTTACCATTAAAACAGATTCCCTTAATCTCAAATTAGTGTTGCCCAGTATATATATATATATATATATATATATAATACCAAATACTTAACATTTATTCAACCTCAACCCAATTTGTTAATGTCATAAATTTGCATTTTTTATATTTACATATTTGTTATAAATAATCACATGTGCATGCATCTAGTCTCCAAACATTTAAATCGAGCAATGTTCTACTAAAAAAACATGCCATATTTATTTCAACCTCTGTTGGTTCCAAAAAGAGTACTTAATGCTTTCTCCTTTTCAAATACAATCAACCTTTTAAGTGCATAATAATTTCTACAATTCAAACTAAATTTATGAACGCGCATATGAATGTATTTCGATTCTCCTCTTTAAACGTGTATTCCCTATTGTACATTACTTTTTTTTAATTATGTCAATTCATATAATATATATATATATATATAAAATTTATCCTATGCGTATATAAACTTCTGCGGCTTACAACTTCTTCATACGTTATCCGTTTTACGCAAACTTGGTGTCCATCTAAACCATAATTTTGAGGCGAACGCAATGATGATGTCCGTTTTACTTACTTCCTGGTATTTAAATTAAGTATCTTTATTTTATTATCTTTTTCTGTTACATACATTGTTATCGTACAAATTTTTCTTCTCTTTAATGTGTGTATTAATCTAAACTGCGTATCACCATTATTTATCCATGCATATAAATATATTTAATTACATTAAAAATGCGGGGTGTTACAAGAGTACAAGAATATAACAGAGTATGAATAATTTATACATCAGAAAAGTATCAAAGGTTTAAAATACACTACATAGCAGCGGAAAAATAATACATTACACAGCTTAAAAAAATACACGGATATAGAGCATTCCGAATATAGCTCCAGCTGGAAACCAGGATCCCATACAAATAAATCTGCAAAACCAAAACTACAAGCTGCCTATGTGGAAAATAGGGGGCACCTAGAGTTTATGTTAAAACAATAAACTCCAGGTCAGTCATGTGACTGGTGTGAGAACTAAAACAGTTATTAGCTTGATTTTAAAGTTAGATAAATCAAGGGACCACACCGTATAACACGGAACGAGTTTAACCCCAAGAATGCCAGTGCATATAACAAACAGCGCAATGCTTTTTGGAAAAATGAAGCTATTATAAGACCTAGGTCCCATCACACAATGCAACGCAAGCTGGAGGATAGGGTTTTCCCTTATAATAGCCAAACATGCTTGGTACATTTAAAAAAAATCATTTGATACTATAATAAGTGTATTGTGTCAAAAACAGCTTCAAATATAAATGTATCAATCAGAGACGACATGGGTACCATCTATCATGTCGCCATACTAGTTCTACAATTAAAACTGCAAAGTCACGTATTGGAAGTTGGATTTCCATCTGTGAACCAAGAAAAGGGATCGTCCTTACTGCTTCGAGACACTCTAACCCGAGCCTCAGGCAAGCGCACAGGCAAGCCTTGGATCGTCAGGGTCGGTCCACATGGAGTGGATTAAAATGACTGAACAATACGTTTCCCCACCCTATGGGGCGTAAAACTGGTCAGTATATCGACCAAATCATCCATCGGCCCCGTAGTGACCGATATTACCGAGGTGCCTCGCTTTCCATCATCCACATAAGTAAAAATGCCTGGGCTCCATACAATGACACCACTCCTTGCTAGAAGGAAACCATGTCCTCCCCGAAGTCCTCTCCCGTTTTTGGTTCACACCAGGTGTGAGGCTAGCGAATTAAAGCTACACACAAAGCTATGCTATATTAAAGTCGTGCTTCGATCATCAACCACAAGACTCTGTTTTTCAACAAAAGTCTTGATCATTTGCATCTTAGCATGCCACACTGGCAATTCATGCCATGCGACTAATGTCTATCGATATATAACCTCTGAGCTCGTACGTCTAAGAGAAGGGTGTTAAGTAAGAGAATAAATTATCCGCCACCAAACAAATATATATTTAATTGAGATCAATCAACACGGAACGAAATCCAATGTCAGACACACATCCATTTACAAATTTGTTCTGGGTCTGAACAAAACCGGAGGCACCTTATTCCTCGTCCCATATGTCCAATACAGGAGAGAGGTCCTCGCATATCCGGTCGATCTCCAAGTACGTCTGGACGATCACCACTTATTACCTCGTCTTGGGTGTACAGCCCAATCAAGACATCAGTAATCATCCAAACAATGTGAAGACCTCCGGTCTTTCTGAATAACTCGCTTATTTTATAAACAAGTGCTATAAAAACACAACATACACCTCATTCCAATTTTGAATATTCTTTTATATAAATATTCATATCCTTTGGGAAAGGTTCCCGTTAATTTTATCAAAGATAAATCCTTTAAATTTATTCTTTAATCTGCCATTGGATATCAATTCAACCCAAATTAAGGTTTATCCAACCTAGTCGGGAATTAGTGAACCTTACCGGAGTAATCATTTATTATATTTCCCAATCCCAACCTATTCATCCCATGGAGCAAAACTGGTAATACTCCATATCTAATACCACGGTGTTATCGGTAAAATTATTTACCATTTCATGTTCAAATCTAATTAAAGATTTAACTATCGCTTGGAGTAAAACTAGCGATATTCCATTCTCGATCATTTCATGAATTCGATAAATTTAATTATCCCATTCACATTCCAATCTAATTAAAGATTCATTAAAACTCTAATTCAGTTTTAATCTCCAAAAATCATTGCTTAATGATTATTCAAAGTTAAGAAATTAATCTTATCTTTAACTAGGTTAAAGAACTAATGTCATTTAAAACACAGTTCACGATAAACCCAAAATCCCATTCCATTAATTATGGAATCTTCATGGTAAACAGATCAATATATATAATCATACAAACTCCCGTATCCAACCAATAATACAAAAGGAATAACGGAAAAGCCTTTTAAATTCCATATATAGTAAAAGTCTTCCTCCACAGAAGCCCACTTCGATTATTATCCAATCGAATTCTGTTCCATTCCAGTTTAATATATTAAACTGGTAAACTTTACTTTGGAAAATTTCCATTGAATCTTAATAATAATATTTATATATTCCTAATCACATTTCACTATAGATCGGATTAAAGAACAAATGTCGTTAAAAACACAGTTCACAATAAACCCAATTCACATTCCATTTTATTCCAATTAAATGTTAATTAACTAGAAACTCTAATAATCTTAATTAAAAGATTTATTCTTTTCGCACGGGGTTTAAGAACAGTGGTAATGAAGACACCATTCACGACAAATCCAAAATCCCATTTGATATTAAATACAAGGCACTGAATAGAAAATATATCGGCTTATATTCAATATCAAATTCTGAAACCAACAAATATAGTATTGGAAATAACGATATAAATATATCTTTCAAATTTCCATAACAATATCTGTATAATTACGAAATCCAACATCGAAATATTCCGAAGATTATTTTGATTCAAATCCATTCCAATTCATACATTGGAAATTTTGGTTATATTAAAACCCCATTCTCAATCCAATTTATTTATTTAAAAATAATTGGATTTTAATTCTAGTTGATAACTAGTTCATTTTGATAAAAATATATTTTTTTCTTTACAAACGTGGAATTTTTCATCCAAATCATTTATTATGATTTTACACAAATTATTGATATTTTTAATAATTTTATCATGGCCCGTACAGTCGATTTCCATAAATGGTCATCGAACTGCACTTTCAACGACCTTTCCCAATTTGATTTGGACATAATTCCAAATCCAACCGTTAGATTTCAAATCTCTTATATTCGTTGGATAACTCTTTTCGATACGAACCCAACGGTTCCTATTTTAGGAGAATCCGATGGTCGGATCTCCCATAATGTCAATTCGAAGTCAATGATCGAAATTCACGAAAGGTCGTGGCGCGGCGCGTTCTATTCAGGCCATTATATTATATATATATATATATATATATATATATATATATATATAATATAATATATATTCTGTCGATTTCCATTTAAAACGTTTTTTATAAATCGTTTATAAATTCATTTTAAAACGATTCTAACTTCATTTCAATTTCAAATCAAATTTGAATATTCCTTAATAAATTCGTTTTTAATTTCATTTTAAAACGATTTCAATTCCATTTCAAATTTCAAATCAAATTTGAATATTCCATAATAAACTCGTTTTACATTTTAAAACGATTTCAATTCCATTTCAAATTTCAAATCAAATTTCAATATTCCATAATAAATTCATTTTAAATTCATTTTAAAACGATTTCAATTCCATTTCAAATTTCAAATCAATTTTGAATATTCCATAATAAACTTGTTTTAAATTCATTTTAAAATGATTTCAATTCCATTTCAAATTTCAAATCAAATTTGAATATTCCATAATAAACTCGTTTTAAATTCATTTTAAAACAATTTCAATTCCATTTCAAATTTCAAATCAAATTTGATAAAAAACTCGTTTTAAATTCATTTTAAAATGATTTCAATTCCACTTCAAATTTCAAATGAAATTTGAATATTCCATAATAAACTCGTTTTAAATTCATTTTAAAACGATTTTAGTTCCATTTCAAATTTCAAATCAAATTTGAATATTCCATAATAAATTCGTTTTAAATTCATTTTAAAACGATTTCAGTTCCATTTCAAATCAAATTTGAATATTCCATAATAAACTCATTTTAAATTCATTTTAAAATGATTTCAATTCCATTTCAAATTTCAAATCAAATTTGAATATTCCATAATAAATTCATTTTAAATCAATTTCAATTCCATTTCAAAATTCAAATCAAATTTGAATATTCCTTAACATTATAATATTAAATGATAATATTTTCAAAACATGAGATTTTGAAATCACTTCCCTTTTCGATATTGAATATAAAAAAAATGAATAAAGTCGATATAAGTACGTCTGCGTCAAGATGGCGCAAATCTAATCAACGTGGCTTCATATATTTAAATATTTTCGTGTCCATCAAAATCGGACATTAAAATCATATTTTGATTCTTCTCTGAATATTATTTTAAAATATTCATTATTTTAAAATATTAGTTATTTTAAAATATTCCTTATTTCTGAATTGGAATCACACCCAATCAATTACCATATAATTTTATTTATATGGATTTCATACAATACATGTATATATCAACAATGATAAACAATCAACCATCAGCCGGAGTGCACAACATAACCGCATAAGCATTAAATATAAATAATTAAGGCTTACAACAGTCTGTCAACCCATCGATTGACATACAACTAAACAATTGGGATTAGTGTACGTCAAATATCATCCCAATACCTATGTGGGGTTTCAATCAACAAACACAGATTTTATTTGTGCAGTTGGGCGATGTGTAAAATATATTGTCCCAATCAGTATAAGATAAATGGGTATACATAAACAAATCGTCCGATTTATAAATGAATATTCATTTTCAACACATGACCATTTTATATGGTTCATATATTCAATAAAAAATTATATTTTATTGTTCAAATATTTTATTCCATAGATGAATATTTTATATATTTTATTCATACAATAAAAATGATATTTTTATTATTCAAATATTTTATTCCATACAATACAATCAACAAACACAATACAGTCCATTCAATTCAAACAAACAATCATGGTTTGTACAATCAATGGTGTCGAGTGCTGCTAAGCACCGTCTGCATCCTAGTATATATTTTACTGGAAAATAAATAGAGTGAGAAGGAGTTCTCACAGTCGGTTTCCACTCCGCCAGTTTTATTTCTGAATTTATGAACCGTTTGGATTTGAAATTACCAGAAACCCTGACTTGCTCCGTTTCTGTCCCAGTCAGTTTCATTGTGTAGTGCTCGCTGATACGAGCACAACGCAACTGAAATCACTAATTTTGGACATCGTATGAAAAAGTTACAACCTTTTATACTTTACTTACATAAATGGAATAATTCATTAAATAAAAACTTAATTAACCTTCCTAATTATCTCTTCCTCCCCGTTCAAACGAGAAACCCATCAGTTCACCCAACAATTCTCGCAACTGCTCGCTTGTCAGAGCCCCGGAGTTTGATCAGAGGTCGGCATACGAAGGGGGGTGGCGCCGCCGTCCTCCCCCCATAATTCTGCCACCTTTGGTGGTCCATCATCCCTAGAAAACGCACTCGAACGTGCTGCTTTTCAGCAGCGATTTATCCCTCTACACCGCATGAAACTCCACTGTACTAGAATCAATCTAAAGATCATAAAGTTCTCTTCGATTTTCATATAAAATTCATCTTGTAATTCAAATTGTAGAAGGAGAATTTGAAGGTTTAAAATCGTGGCTCCCCAGCCGTTAAAACGAAAACAACGGTGACCTCTGATATTGATTAGGGTTTCGGGTTTATATATATATATTATTTTATTCTATTAATTCCTTTTAAAACTCAACATCGTTATGAACTCCAAATCAGACCTAACGAATGTCGTCCCTAGCCAAATACCCCCATTCTGGACACAATGGGACATGTTTCGTAAGCCAATTCTAATGTTTTAATTAGTTTTTCTTTAAATTAAAATATAAACCAATATATATTGAATTCAAAGGTACATTTTAATTTACCGAGGCCACATACTGACTCCAAAAATTCCCGAAAAATAAATCTAGTTATGTTTTGGCAATACGGTCCTAACAAAACTAATTTCATTGAATTTGGAGACGTTTGAAAAATGGTCATTTTCTGGTCGATCCAAATTGACTGAAATTGACAAAACACATTTTCTTTTGCCATGCTCACATATTAATTCCAAAAATTATGAAAATTGGAATCTAGTAATAATTTGACATTCCTTCGAGCTCCAAGTACATTTGGACGATCACCACTTATTACCTTGTTTTGGATGTATAGCCCAATCAAGACATTAGTAATTATCCCAACGATGTGAAGATCTCCGGTTTTCAATCACCGTCTTCATCTTCGACTCTTAGTCGTCGTAGTAATTATTCAAAATGGGTTGAACCCATTCTTTCCGAATGACACGCGTATTTTGTAATCAAGTGCTATAAAAACACATCATACACCTCATTCCAATTCTGATATTCTTTTAATAAAATATTCACATTATTAGGGAAAGATTCCCATTGATTTTATCAAAGATAAATTCATTATTCTTTTAAATATTCCTTTGGATCTCAATTTTAAAAGAATTTATTTACTAGTCGAGATTATCGTGCCTTACCGAAGTAATCATTTATTATTTTCCAATCCCAACCTAGTCATCCTGTGGAGCAAAACTGGTAGCCCTCCATATCTAATACCCACTGTGTCCTGAGTAAAATTAATTACTCTTTTTACATTCAAATCTAATTAAAGATTTAACTATCATCTGGAGTAAAACGGGTGGTACTCCATTCTCGATCATTTCAAGAATTCGATAAATTTAATTATCTCTTTCTCATTTTAATCTAATTAAAGATTCTTTAAAACTCTAGTTCAGTTTTAATCTAAAAAATCATTATTTAATGATTATTCAAATTTAGTAAATAAATCCTGTCTTTAACTGGGTTAAAGAACAAATGTTCTTTAAAACATTATTCAAGATAAACCGAAATCATCTTTCATTGAATATGGAATCTTCACAGAAATCAAATCAATATATAATCGATATAAATTTCTGTATCAAACTAATAATATAAATGGAATAACGACAAAGCCTTTTAAATTCCATATATAGTAATAGTCTTCAATCACAGAAGCTCATCTCGATTATTATTAAATCGAATCCCATTCAATTCCAATTTCTTTTACTAAATTGAAAAAATTTACTTTGGAAAATTACCATTTAAATCTTAATAAAAGATTTATAAATTCCATATTATGTTTTCACTGTTAATTGGGTTAAAGAACAAATGTCGTTTAAAACACAGATCACGATAAACCCAATTCACATTTCATTTTATTCCAATTACAAAATACAATTGGAAACTCTAATAATCTAAATTAAAAGATTTATTCTTTTCATACGGGTTTAAGAACAGTGTTATTGAAGATATCATTCATGAGAAACCCAAAATCCAATTTATTTTATTTAAAAACATTAGATTATTATTCTGGTTAATAACTAGTTCATTTCGATATATTTTTATCTTTTTAAATTGGAATTTTTCATCAAAGATCTTTCCAAATCATTTATTATGATTTTACATAATTTTTCCATATTTTTAATTATTTTATTAAGGACCGTACAATTAGTTTCCAATAACAACCACTGAACTGCATCGATTGCGACCTTTATCAAATTTGATTTGGATATAGTTCCAAATCCAACCATTAGATTTCAAACTTCTTATATTCATTGGAAAGATCTTTTTGATATGAACGACAGTCGGATCTCCTGTTACATCAATTTGAAGTTAATGGTCGAAATTTGCAAATGGTCGTTGCGCGGCGTGTTCTATTCAGGCCATTAAATATATACAATTTTTTTTTTGAGTAGGACGGATGTGTAGTGCGAAACTACAAAGCCAATTAAACATAATATTAAAATATATATAGCCCAGTTGACAAGCCCAACTGGTGGCCCATTTATCGATTACATGAGAGTGATAATTATACAATAGTTCAAGCCAAAACAAACATTACAACAGTAGCTAGACCTCCCAAAACACAAATAGGGAAATATGCAGATTATACATAAGCCAAAAGAAGACATAGCAGAATAACATGCTAACACAAACAACCATATACAGATTACTGCAAATCTGGACTTGAATCGCCATGGTTAGAACCCACTAACTCCGCTGGACTATTGGTTGCTGGCAGAGCAAGCATGAAGCTGACAGAGGATTATATAATATATATTATATATATTTCGTCGATTTCCATTTAAAACGTATTTTATAAATCGTTTATAAATTTGTTTTAAATTGATTCCAACTTCATTTTCAATTTTGAATCAAAATTGAATATTCTATATCTTTATCATACTAAAATGATAATATTTGCAAAATATTAAATTTTGAAATCACTACTTTTCAATAGTCATTATAAAATTAATAAAATCGATCGATAATCCCATTTGGGTTAAAGATGGAGTTTACTACTTAACTCGGCTTCGTATTTTTATATTTTTGCGTCCATTCAAAATAAACATCAAAATCATAATCTTATTCTTCATTGAATATTATATATATATATAACCGTTTGGCGATCCCAAAACCATTTATTTCGTTACATGTAAAAAAGAATATTTTTAATGAACAAAAATATATTTCATTACATGTGCATTTTATACGCTTCATATTCACAATAAAAAGAATATTTCAATGAACAAATATATATTTCATTACATGTACATTTTTATGGATTTCTATTCACATTAAAAAGAATATTTTTAATGAACAAATATATATATTTCGTTACATGTACATTTTTATAGATTCCTATTCACATTAAAAAGAATATTTTTAACGAACAAAAATATATTTCATTACATGTACATTTTTATACGCTTCATATTCATTATATACAATGAAAATGCAATTTTTATTGTAAAAACATTCTTTTTCAACTATGAATATTTTTATGATTCATATACACAATAAAAATATAATTTTTATTGTTCAAAAATTCTATTCAATACATGAATATTTTATTCACTTCATTAACACGTTAAAAATAATACTTTTATCTAACAAAAATGTATTTTAACATATGCTTCTTTTATTCTTTATACATATAATAAAAATGTGATTTTTTTTATTGTTAAAACATTTTATTTTAAAATATTCTTTATTTTAAAAGATTCTTTATTTTTAATGAATAAACATATATTTCAAGACATGTAGATTTTAATGGTTCTTACATATACATGTTAAAAGTGATATTTTTAATGTACAAAATTATAATTCAACAGATGATTATTTTATTTTCATTAACATGTTAAAGGTGACATTTTAATGTACAAAAATATAATTTAATGTATGCTTCTTTTTATTGGTTTATACATAAAATAAAAATGTGATTTTTATTGTTAAAACATTTTATTTAAAATAATCTATATTTTAAAAGATTCTTTATTTTAAAAATATTCTTTATTTTTAAAATATTCTTTATTTTAAAATGTCCATTTATTTCTGAATCGGAATGCGACTCAATCAATTACCATATAATTTCAGTTATATGGATTTCAGACATCGCATGTATGCAACAATAATGATAAATAATCATCAAACAGTCCAATCACATCCTGATCAATATTTACAACTGTGTGAGCATTAAAATAAATAAATAACGCTCATCAAAGACTATTAATCCATCGATTGACATACAATTAAATATTGGGACTAGTGTATGCCAATATCATCCCAATACCCGTGTGGGGTTTCCAAACAACAATAGTTTATTTTAAATAAATCATCAGTTAATAAATTTAACCAATTCTAATTCGGTTTGAATTATTTTCTATTTAACCAATTTTCACTGTTCAAATTATAAATAAATATTTATAATCTAATTTCAACTACCATATTTATGTTAACATATTTTTTTATATGTTAAACATTTCAACATCACAAACAACACACAATACAGTCAATTTAAATCGTCCATGGTTTGTGGACGAGGAAAGAGATCTAACATGCACCATATACAATTTATAATAATTAAACTAATAAAAATCTACACTGGCAATTCTATATATTTTGCAGTTATGAAAATAAATAAACAACTATGTAGAATTTTTAGTGAGGAGTTCTCACCTTCGTTTCCACTCCGTCAGTCTTTAACTGATGATTTTGGAACCGGTTGGGTTTGAATTTACCCCAAATTCTAACTTGCTCCAAATTGGGCATGGTTAGTTTTGTTGTAAAGCTCTCAACTCCACGATTGCAACGGATCTGAAATCGTCAGATTTCGACCTCGTACGTGAAAGATATGATGTTACGAACTTTAATTACTCGATTAAATTAATTAATAATTTAATTAAACCCTAATTACCCTTCTGAAACTGTTCACCGTCGTTCCTCTTATGTAGATGTTCACCGCCGCCGCCATGCTGCTTTAGACCGTTGACCAACCCCACCATTCTTTTCCTGCTTCCCTGACGCGCCACCATTAGAAACCCCCTCGCCTAAAACGCCTCTGATCGCCGGAAATCGCCAAAAGCCCCAATTTGACCTCGCCCAAAAGTTCGGCCGCCCAGCTGTGCCACATGATCGTGGACCTTTCCAGATCGAACCGCCATGCCAAGCCGCCCCTCTGGCCTTCAAGTCCCATCATCGGAAACCGCCTGTGGGGACCGCCATTAGCCAACTTCCGTTCGCTGCTGGCCAAGAAACTACTTCAACGTTGAACTCCATTTTGCCGCTACCACGAGCACTTTCAAATTGAACAACCAAAGACAAAGTCGTAGAGCAATCTCTCCTCTACAATTTCTTCAACTGGGCCATCACCTAATTCGCAACAGTTTGGTCAGAATTTTCCAAAATCCAAAATCAGTTTTTAGGCTTTGGATGTCGATTCCGGTGAATTCGTGCGACGATAGGCTATGGAATTTTTGTGGTAGGTAGAGATCATCATGATCTACAATACCCAGAAACCATTTGGGTTGAATGTGTACGGATTGAGAGATATAATTTATTTTGTTTCTAGGGGCTTACTTGCAAAATTTGGAGAGAACGAGAGAGAGCTGCTGCCAATTTTTGAGGACGAAGAATAATGAGGGTTTAGGAAGGGGGAAAAGATATTATATAGCAGTGGGTTAGGATTTATTATTTTATTATTAATTTTCTAGTTTAATTATTAATTCGCTAGTTCACGCTCTCTTTGTTCAACATTTATTGATGCCACGGTCACATATGAACTCAGTTGGCGATGAAAATTGACATGCTGCCATGTCTTGACGATACGGTTCCAACAAAACTAGTTTCATCGAATTCTGAGTCCGTTTGCTCAAAAAACCTGGTTTTTGTCCTTATATGGCTGATCGATTCACAACTAATTTCTCACGGCCACATACTAGCTCCAAAAATTACAGAAAAATTATTTCTAGCTTTTATTGATGATACGGTCCTAAAAAAATTGATTTCGTCGAATTTGGTGGCCGTTTGAAAAATAGCCATTTTCTAGTCGATCCAATTCAAAATTAAATTACCAAACACATTTAAATTTGCTACGCTCATATACTAATTCCACAAATTATGAAAATTGGAATCTAGCAATAATTTGACATTTCGGATCCAACAAAAGTGGTCTCGTCAAAAACGGAGGTCATTTGAAAAATATTTATTTTTAAGGGCTATTTTTTATATTAAAATATATATAAATTCTACAACGACTTTTCTGAATTTCAAACTGGATATAACTTTTAATTCCCGTTATGAAATCTAGTTTTTTCACATTCATTAGACAAATTCAATTATTTTCTGGTTTTACTAAAATCCGATTTATTTTGAATCCTGTACATTCAATTGAAATTTGAAATCGAATTTTCAAACTACCGTGCCATTTCAGGCTCGTTATATAATTAAAATAAATTTATACGTTCTAACTTCGATTTAAATAAATTTTTCATCGTTATTATTTAAAATAATTTATTTTAAATATTAAAATCCATTAAAATTGCTAAAATAAAAATTTTAAATTGGTTCTGATTTTCTGGGTTGTTACATAAGGTATAATCCATGAAATAACGTATTTTCTCCTATTGAAAAATCTTTGACTCGAAATTCATCCAAAATAACTTGAGCCCAATTAATGTTATAATTTCCATAAATGGAAAAAAGAGCTTTGCAAACTTTCATTGTTGGATTATAGAAATTTGCAGAATGAGGTGTACTGGTCAGTTGAAGAAGCAAATTTATAATTCTTTCCTTTGGTAAAAAATAACAGTTTTTGAATTCCAAATCGTCATCTCCTTTAAAAATGTGGTGAAAAGTCCCTCGGGCATGTTCATTTATTTTGAAATTCAAGAGATCCATTCTTGTGTTCTTACAGCCTAAAATATTTCCTAATTCTTCATAATCCAAAACAATTTGACTACCTTTTACACTACTACATACTTCATTCACATTTCCTTCATAAAACCGCGATTTAAATTCACAAAAAATATTTTTAGAAGATTCATATAGCGCACATAATCATTTTCCCGAAAATTAATCAAATTAAGGATTTCATTTGATTTAAAAGATATTCAAGCTCATAAGTTTCAAAATCTTGAATGATAGCAAATTTTCCCATATCGAGTTTACCAAAGTTTACACAGTTGATGTAATCTTCGATAGCTTCTGGACTATTGAAAAAAAAGCCTTTGATAGTCTAAGACAGAATCATAGTGCTTTAAGTGCTTGAGGAAGACATTATTTTAGTTTTGTGAAGAGGAGGAGATAGTGAAGATAAGTTTGAATTTTTAAATAAAGGTGAAATAAGGATAGAGAGAGAAATAGAGAATCCATAGACATGTTCTTTGGTCAATAGACACCTTTTCAGTACATTGGAATTGGTGAAAAGGTGTAGGAAAATTCAAATTTTGAATTCAAAAATTACAAAGGGAACGTCGACATGGGTTGTGGAGCATGTCGACATGTGTCCAATTTTTCCAAGGACATGTGTATTTCTATTTTTAATTGTTTTTATATATATTATATTATTATTTATATAACTCCTGAGTTAATATTTAATATAATAATACATTTATTTTAATATTTAATTAGGATAATATTATTTTAAAATTTTAAAATTCAAATTTTAAATGATGAATTTTGAATTTAAAATTCAAGAAATTTCAATCAAAGCATGCAATCAAATAACCATTCAAACAAGCAATTCCAACCAAATATAAATGAGTACCTATTTTTCGATCTAGTTTGCAGTATCTTCTGAATCATGAATAGTCATGAAATATATATTTTTATTGTTCATTTTTGGTTCTTCGTCACCGGAGGATGAATCAGAATCATCTAGTGTGGCAGTATAATCTCTTTTCCTTTTCTTTGAAGTATTGTTATTTGGAGGTTGATTCTGTCTATTTGGATATGTACAATCTATTTTCAAGTGGCCTAGTTCATCACAGTTGTAACATCTTAAGTTGTTTGGAATCTCGTTATATTTCACAGAATTCTTATGCTCATTCCTTCTGAAGTTATTCGTCTTCCTATATTTTAGAAATTTTCTAAAAATCCCTGTCATCAATGTTATTTCTTCATCGTCATCACTGTTTGAGTCTAAATCTTCAGTTATTGCATTAAATGTTACTGACTTCTTTTTTGGTGACATATTTTCTCTTCTTTTTTTCATTTGGACTTCAAACGACATTATAGTTCTGATTAAGTGCTCAATTTTTAATGTACTGATATCATTAGCTTCTTCAATCGCCAGCGTCTTTTGATCTCATTATGGAGTTAATGAATTCATGATTTTTCTGACTTGGTCTTCTTTAGAGAATATCTTTCCCAAGGCTATTAATAAATGCATAATATCTTGAAACCTACAGTACGTATCAGAGATAGACTCATTCAGATTTATTTGAATGATTAGTAAACGTAAATATCTTGGTCAGTTTAACTTTTCTTGCTCCTTCATGAGTCACTTGCAAAGTTTTCCAGATTTCATACGCAGACTTACAAATAGACACCCTATTAAATTCAATTCTATCAAGTGAAAAAAAATATTCATGGATTTTGAATTATATTGTGTAGTAGCCTTTTTGCTACACAATCCATTGTGAAAAATTAGTTGTGGGTTGTAACAACCCGGAAAATCAAAACCAATTTAAAATTTTTATTTTAGCAATTTAATGGATTTTAATCTTTAAAATAATTTATTTTAAATAATAACGACTAAAAATTTATTTAAATCGAAGTTAGATCGAAAATTTTTAATTAAATTTTAAAAGGAGTTTAAAATAGCGCGGCAGTTTGAAAATTTGATTTCAAATTTCAATTAAATGTACAGGATTCAAAATATATCGGATTTCAGTAAAACCAACAATATTTAAATTTGTTTAATTATATCGTTCTAACGGATCTGAAAAATTGAAATTTCATAGCGGGAATAAAAAGTTATGACCAGTTTAAAATTTTGAATAGTCGCTACAGAGTTTATATATATTTTAATATATACGCATTAGGTAATTTCAGTTTTCGACGAGACCACTTTTGTTGGATCCGAAATGTCAAATTATTGATAGATTCCAATTTTCATAATTTTTGGAATTAATGTGAGCATAGTAAATGTAAACGCATTTGGTAATTTCAGTTTGAATTTAATCGACTGGAAAATGGCCATTTTACAAACGGTCTCCAAATTCAATGAAGTTAGTTTTGTTAGGACCGTATCGTCAAAACAAAGCTAGATATAATTTTTCTGTAATTTCTGAAGTCAGCATGTGGCCCCGGTAAATTGAAATGTACATACAAATTAAATATATATTGATTTATATTTTAATTTAAAGAAAAACTGACTGAAACAGTCGAATGGGATTACGAAATAGATCCCATTGTGTTCGAAATGAGGGTATTTAGCTAGGGGCGACAGTTGTTGGGCCTCGTTTGGATTCCGGACCGAAATGCAAGTAATTTCTAAATTAAAATTATATTAAATAATTTTAATATAGGTATACCGTTCGAAAGAAAACCCTAAAACCTATCTTGTTCCAGCGCCGCTAGTTCTTGATCAATGGCCTAAAGGCTCCGAATTTCTCCCCTCAAAATTTCTCAATTCCCTTAGTAATTTCAATCCATTATAAAATGAAAAATCTTCGGCTAGGTGAGATCTTACAAACTGACGACTAGGATCTAAAACAACGACCTAGGTTGGCCTTAATTCGAGCGCAAGCCCGTCGAGTTCGGAGGGATTTTCTCGTCAAGAGGTGGGTGCGAGGTTGCTATCATTCTGCGCAATGGTGGATGATGGATCGGCCGGCGGTGTGGCACTACCTGATCAACGACCGATCAAGTGTGGAGGCCCACGAAGTGGATTTGGGGTTTGGTGATTTGTTGAGTTCGACAATGGGTTTCAGGCAACAGGGACGACGGGTTTCAAATGGACAGAATAAAGAGCAAAAAAAAATTCAAATAGTGAAAGGTGTTTTTTTTACAATAGAACTGTCAAATATATATATATATATATATAGCATTGTGATTTTTAATAAAAATAAAAAGAACAATGTTTTGAAATTAAAAGAACAATGTTTTGAAATAAAAAGAACATGGTTTTGAATATAAAAAGAACAATGTTTTGAAATAAAAAGAACATGGTTTTGAAAACAAAAAGAACAATGTTTTGAAATAAAAAGAACATGGTTTTGAAATGAAAAGAACATTGTTCTGTAATGAAAAAAACATTGTTCAGTAATAAAAATCGCATTTTTTTTAATATAAAAATCGCATTGTTATTAAAATGAGATTTGCATTGTTTTAAAATAGAATATTTGCATTGTTTTAATGTGAAGACCCGTAACTTCCCCGGTAAGGAAAGAGAGGATACTTTTAGAACAACACACAAAAGAACACAAGAATATTTCATTGTTAATTACAACAATTCATCATATTACAAGAATATACAGAGTATAGACAAATAATATACATCATAAAATATCAGAGATTACAATACATTACATAGCAGCGGAAAATTATACAAAACACAACTGAAGGAGATATACGGATACAGAGCTTTCCGAATATCATTCCAGCTGTAAATCAGGATCCTGTGAATATAAATCTGCAAAACCAAAACTACTAGCTGCCCATGTCAAAATAAGGGCACACGGAGTTTAGGTTAAAACAATAAACTCCACGTCAGTCATGTGACTGGTGTGAGAACTAAAACAGTTATTAATCTTTATTTTAAAGTTCGGTAAATCAAGGGACCACGCCGTATAACACGGAACGGGTTTCCTCCCAAGAATAACAGTGCATAAAACAACATCGCAATGCTAAATAAAGATCAATGGAGCTATTATAAGACCCAGGTCCCATCACACAATGCAACGCAAGCCGGAGGATAGGGTTTTTACCTTATAATAGCCAAAGAATGCTTGATACGCTAAAAACAAATCATTTGATTATTACTATAAGTGTATAGCGTCAAAACAATTTCAATCATAAGTATCAATCATAGACGGCATAAGTGCCCCATCCCACTATGTCACCATACTAGGCTCTATAATCAAAACCGCAAAGTCACGTATTGGAAGCTGGTATTCCATCTGTGAACCAAGGCAAAAGATAGTCCTCACCGATTCGAGACTGTCCAGCCTGAGTCTTAGGAACAGAACGCATCGTCCCTTGGATCGTCAGGGCCGGTCCACCGATGTGGATTAAAATGCCTGAACACTACGTTTCCCCGCCCTTTGGGGCGTAAATGAGCTAAATGACTCCATCGGTTCCACATAGTCACCGATATATCCGAGGCGCCTCGCAACAGCAACAACCACATAAGTCAAACTCGTCAGGGCATGTAAAACCACTGAAGCCACTTCTAGCTAGAAGGAAACGCATGCCTTCCCTGATGTCCTCTCCCGTTTCTGGTTCACAACTGGGGTGTGAGGCTCGCGAATCAACGTTACACAAAGCTATGCCACACAGGCCATGCTTTGATCATCAACCACAAGACTCTGCTTTTCAACAGAAGCCTTGATCATATTGCCACTTAGGCATGCCACACAGGCAATTCACTTTATGCGTTTGATGTGCATCAGCTCGTACGTCTCAAAGAAGGTAGTTAAGCAAGAGAATAAATTCTCCGCCGCCAAACAGATATATATTTAATAGAAATCAACCACATAGAATAAAATCCAATGTCAGACACACAGTCCATTTACAAGTTCGTCCTGGGTCTGAACGAAACCGGAGGCACCTAGTACCCCACACATCCATCGATCTCCAAGTACGTCTGGACGATCACTAACTGATTCCCTCCTCTTGGGTGTACGGCCCAATCAAGATCATCAGTAATCACCCAAACAACGTGAAGACCTCCAGTCTTCGACCACCGTCTTCATCCTTGACACCACGTCGAATCAGTTATTCAGAATGGGATAAACCCGGTCTTTCTGAATAACTCGCGTATATAATAAACAAGTGTTACACAAACACAACATACGCCTCATTCCAATTCAGAATATCCTTTTATTCAAATATTCTTATACTTTGGGAAAGGTTCCCATTAATTTTATCAAAGATAAATACTTCAAATTTATTCTTTAATCTTCTTTTGAATATCAATTCAAACTAGTCGGGATTAGCGAACCACACCGAAGTAATCATTTATTTTATTTCCCAATCCCAACCTATTCATCCCATGAAGTAAAACTGGTAATACATCATATCTAACACCACAGTGTTATCGGTAAATTCAATTGGCATTTCACGTTCAAATCTAATTAAAGATTTAACTATCGCCTGGAGCAAAACTGGTGATACTCCATTCTCGACCGTTTCAATCTAATTAAAGATTCATTAAAACTCCACTTAGTTTTAATCTTCACAGAAATCAATATCCTGCCTTTAACTGGGTTAAAGAACCAATGTCATTAAAAACACGGTTCACGATAAACCGAAAATCACATTCCATTAATTATCGGGTTAAAGAACAAGTGTTATTTAAAACTCCGTTCATGATAAACCCAAAAATCAATTCCAATTCAATTCCAATTCAATTCCAATTCAATACCATTTAATTGGTACATTTCATTAAATCTAAATAAAAAGATTTAATCTTTTTTCTCAACTGGGTTTAAGAACAGTGCTAATGAAGACACCATTCACGACAAACCCAAATCACATTTGATATTAAATACAAGGCTCTGAATAGAAAATATATCGGCTTATATTCGATTTCAAATTCTACGACCAACACATATCGTATCGGAAATAACGATATTAATCTATCTTTCAAATTCCCATAACAATATCTGTAACATAACGAAATCCAACATAGAAATATTCCAAAGACAATTTCGATTCAAATCCATTCCAATTCAATTATTGGAAATTATGGTTATTTTCAAAACCATTTCAATTCCACTTTATTTATTTAAAAATAAATAGAATTATAATTCTAGTTCAAAACTAGTTCATTTCGATAAAAATCTATTTTTATCTTTTCAAATATGGAAATTTTCATCCCAATTCTTCACAAATCATTTCTTATGATTTTACACTAATTATTAATATTTTTAATAATTTTATCAAGGCTCGTACAGTCGATTTCCATCAACGGCCATCGAACTGCACTTACAGCGACCTTTTCCAAATTTGATTTGGACATAATTCCAAATCCAACCGTGTGATTTCAAATCTCTAATATTCGTTAGAAAGCTCTTTTCGATACGAACTCAACGGTTCTGGTTTTAGGAGAATACGATGGCCGGATCTCCCGTAATAGCCATTCGAAGTCAATGGTCAAAATTCGCGAACTGCCGTGGCCCGGCACGTTCTATTCAGCCCATTATATATATATATATATTTCGTCAATTTCCTTTCAAAACGTATTTTATAAATCGTTTAAATTCGTTTTCAAAACGATTTCAACTTCCTTTTCAAATTCAAATCAAGATGGAATTTTTCAATATAAATTCGTTTTAATTTCATTTCAAATCGATTTCAATTCAATTTTGATTTAATTCGAATTTCAATTCATTTCAATTTAATTCGAATTTCAATTCACTTCAATTTAATTCGAAATTCAAATCTATTCAATTTAATTTGAATTTCAAATCTATTCAATTTAATTCGAATTTCAAATCTATTCAATTTAATTCGAATTTCAAATCTGTTCAATTTAATTCGAATTTGAAATCTATTCAATTTAATTCGAATTTCAAATCTATTCAATTTAATTCGAATTTTTAAATCACTTTCAATATTCATTGAAAAATGAATAAAATCGATATAAATATCGTTCACGTCAAAATGACGTCAATCTAATCAACACGGCTTTTATTCGACACATGAATGTTTATTCTATTCAACACATGAATATTTTTCAATTCAACACATGAATTTATTTTCAATTCAACACATGAATTTATTTTTTATTCAACACATGAATTTATTTTCTATATTGGAATGAGGCCCAATCAATTACCATATAACGTTATTATATGGATTTCCATACAACACATGTATATAATAGCAACGATAAATAATCAACCATCATCCAGAATGCACCACACAACTGCATAAGCATTAAATATAAATAATTAACGCTTACACAGTCAACCAATCGATTGACATACAACTAAACAATCGGGATTAGTGTACGTCAAATATCATCCCAATACCCATGTGGGGTTTCAAATCAACAAACACAGATTTTTATTTGTGCAGTTGGCTGATGTGTAAAATTTAGCGTCCCAATCAATATCAGTCAAATCAGTGTATATAAACAAATCGTCTGATTTGTTTATAAATGTTTATTTTATATATACGTTAAAAATCATATTTTTAACTATAAAATATTTTCCACTATAGAATATTTTATTTCATTCACCATCACACAATCAAATTTCACAACACAGCAATCAAACAAACAAGCCGTCCATGGTCTGTGGACGACAGGTGTCGGCTGCTACGAAACACTGTCTGAATCCTAGTATATATTTCAAACTAGAAATAAATTAAAGGTGAGGAGTTTTCACCGACTTGCTAATCCAATACCACGACTTTGCTTTTGTAGGAAATCTTCATCGTGCTCGCCTTTTGTCGATTTCATTGTCCGTTGCCACTACATATATAAAAATCACATTTTTATATTGTTGCTATGTATATAAAAATCACATTTTTTATAATCACTCTATATGGATAAAAATCACATTTTTATACCGCTACTATATAGATAAAATTTCTATTTTTACAACGGTGTTCATATAATAAAGATTATATTTTCATCACACCATTCTCTATATAAATAATATATTTTTATATCGCTCTTCTTCCAATAAAGAATATATTTTTTATAAAGCTCCTTCCTATATAAAAATTATATTTTTATATCTACTTCTAATATAAAGATCGAATTATTATATCATCGCTATAAAAATCCCATTTTTATTTCAACATATATATAATAAAAATTAGATTTTTATTTCGCTACATATATAAAGATCAAAGTTTTACTATCTATATAATATAAAAATCGTATTTTTATAATCTCTACTATATAAAAATCATATTTTTATTATCTCTACTTTATAAAAATCATATTTTTATACTCCTAAAAATTGGATCTATATATAGAAATATCGCCTTTATAGTTTAAAGTTCTCGCCTTTATAGTTTAAATTTTATTTTTATATTTATATATATTTAAAACATGTTATTTTATATTTTATAAAACATGATAGAAATATTTTTAAAACCATATTAGAAATATTTTTAAAATCATATTTAGAAGTACAATACTAATCTACATTCTAAATTTTTTGATTTTAAATAGAAATGAAATAAAGTAAATAAAATAAACTAGAGCTTACTATTGCTTCTCAGAGGGGGGGCGTTCACGTCGAAGGGGAAGGTTGGGGTGCTTCAGGCGGCGGCGGAGAAGCCTTTGGCGGCGGAATTAGGAGGAAAAAAGGGGAAAAAGAGGGAGAAAGGGGGGTAGCGTTGGAGAAGAACCGGGGGTTCGTGGGTGCGTGGAGGTCGAGCGACGGAGCATCGCATCTGGGCGGTGGTGAAGGCGTCGGAGGCGGCAGCCTTATGCGGCGGCGACGGAAGACCCCGGGGGGCGGGGGGGCACTCGATCGATTTAAAGATTTGGAGTTTTTTTTTCTTTTAAAACAACTGACGGGGGAGATAAGGTTTGGGGGGGTGAGAGAGAGGAAGGAGTATATAAATATATATATTATTTAATTATTTCAAAAAGGTACCTTTTTATTTTGACCTTAAAATTGAACCCACCGACTGTCGTCCATAGCTAATTACCACCATTCTGAACACAATGGGATATGTATCGTAAGCTGATTCGATCAGTTTTCGTTAAAATCAAAATATAAATCTATATATTGAATTTGAACGTGCATTTCAATTTACCGGGGCCACATACTAACTAGAAAAATTCCCGAAAAATATTTTCTAGCTTCGTATTGACGATACGGTCCTAACAAAACTAATTTCATCGAATTCTGAGGCCGTTAGAAAAATGGCCATTTTCCAGTCGATTAAAATCAACTAAAACTGGTCAAACGCGTTTTCCTTTGCCACGCTCACATATTGATTCGAAAAATTACGAATTTTGAAACCTAGTAATAAGTTGACATCACGGATCCAACAAAAGTGGTTTCGTCGAAAACCGAAGTCGTTTACAAAATTTCCATTTTTAAGGGCCAGAATTCAATAGCGAAAATTCTGAAATTTCAACTGGACGTAACTTTTTATCCCCGCTATGAAATTTTGATTTTTCGGATTCGTTGGAAAGATATTATCAATTAGATTCAAATATTTTAGGTTTCACTAAAATCTGGTTTATTTTGAATCCTGTACATCCATTTGAACTTTGAAATCGAATTTTCGAACTACCACGCCATTTCAGGCTCATTATATAACTAAAATAAATTATTTATATTCTAACGATGATTCGAACAAATATATACGTTCTAATTCTATTCAAAATAAATTTCTCGTCGTTATTATTTGAAATAATTCATTTTAAATATTCAAAATTCATTAAAATCGCCAAAATAAAAAATTTAAATTGGCTCAGAATTTCCGGGTTATTACAATCTCCCCCACTTAAAACTTTTCATCCCCGAAAAGGAATGAAGGCAAAAGTTGTTTCACAAACCAACTCAAGTTTCACTATTTCTATTACGACTTAAGTTCCTCAACTTTTTAGTTTCTAAAAACTTTTCAAATTTTTCAAAAATTTGGCTAACACCCTAAATTTTTGAAAAATTTCGCCATAACCTCCCCTGCACCGGGGACTTCGGGATATTTCATATAGCCTTCCATGGCCTTCTTCAATCCAAAAGAAAAAGAAAAAGCCAAGCGGCTAGCCAATCGGCTCATAAAATCATCCAAAACCCAATAAATTCGTAAACATGTACCTATTTGTCGGGCAAACAATTTTATTCTTCTGCTCTAGCCTCCTTGCTATGACCTGTTCAATGTAAGTACATGTATATGCATGAAAATGCGACTAATTTTCAATACAATTCACTATTTGGTACAATTTGGCTAAAGGTTCAACATTTTAATTAATCAAACAACACAACCATCAATCAATTAGTTGATTATCTTTTCAATCACATAATTTTGATATATAGTCAAAAATCACATTTTAATGCCAAATCACAACAATATGCCCTATCTAATTTTGGTTCTCACACCAGTCTAATGCAAATATATAGATATCACACTTTCGAAACTCGAACACAAATACCGATGATACTATAATAATCATCAGCATCGTCTCCAGGTGACTACTGTGTGATTCTATATCTACCCAATATATTAAAACTTCAAATACACGCGGATCAGACGTATATGCAAAATCTATATATACTGGATTGTCCAGATCAATTTAAAATAAATATTCAAATACGAATAATTGAATTAAATTTTCAAGACAAAACTTGTTTTCATTTTCAAAAATATACTCTTCACACTCGTTCTAGGATACTACTGATCCCATCTCTAACGAGTCATTTTCATTGGATATTGCTAATCCATTTTCTGAAGAATTCTTTCGTTCAGTTCTAACGTGTCTTGTTCTCCGAGCTCTGTAAACCAAAGCTCTGATACCAACTGTGAAGACCCGTAACTTCCCAGGTAAGGAAAGAGCTGATACTTTGAGAACAACACACGAAAGAACACAGTCAGAAGAACATTTCATTGTTAATTACAACAATTCATCAGATTACAAGAATATACAGAGTATAAACAAATAATATACATCAGAAAAATATCAGAGATTACAATACATTACATAGCAGCGGAAAATAATACAAAACACAACTGAAGGAGATATACGGATACAGAGCTTTCCGGATATCATTCTAGTTGTAAATCAGGATCCTATGAATATAAATCTGCAAAACCAAAACTACTTGATGCCCGTGTCAAAATAAGGGCACCTAGAGTTTAGGTTAAAACAATAAACTCCAGGTCAGTCATGTGACTGGTGTGAGAACTAAAACAGTTATTAATCTTTATTTTAAAGTTCGGTAAATCAAGGGACCATGCCGTATAACACAGAACGGGTTTCCTCCCAAGAATACCAGTGCATAAAATAACAGCGCAATGCTAAATAAAGAACAATGAAGCTATTATAAGACCCAGGTCCCATCACACAATGCAACGCAAGCCGGAGGATAGGGTTTTTACCTTATAATAGCCAAAGAATGCCTGATACGCTAAAAACAAATCATTTGATTATTACTATAAGTGTATAGTGTCAAAACAATTTCAATCATAAGTATCAATCATAGACGACATAAGTGCCTCATCCCACTATGTCGCCATACTAGGCTCTACAATTAAAACCGCAAAGTCACGTATTGGAAGCTGGATTTCCATCTGTGAACCGAGGCTGTAACACCCCGTATTTTCTGTGAATGTATAAGTAACAAATCAGAGAATAATTACTTTAAAAAAAATAAGAATCAAGGTAAACGGGTTGCGCCATTGCGTTCGTCTCGAAATTCTGCCTGAAAACGAGTCTGAGTTTTCAAAAAACGGAGTCCGTATGACCAAGTTATGACCCTCCGAAGTTTCAAGAATTTAAATAAAATAAAACAGCTCGAAAATAAAGCCAGAAATTCGAAATTCAAACCCAGAGAAGGCTGGCGGGAAAATTCCCGCCTATATACCCAGGACGACTGGGGAGTCGACCTCCCACCCCCCCTCCCCCAACCAGGTCGACTGGGGTGTCGACATCCCCATAACCAGGTCGACTGGGGAGTCGACCTGGGGGTCGACCTGCTCCCAAAACCAAGTTTTTGGACTTGGTTCATTCTGATGTATCCATTCTCGTTTTATGTCTAGATTCGTCCGCCTAATCCTATATAAACAACCCCCTAGCCTCATTTTCTCTACACAATTTCATTCTGTCTATATTCTGCCTCTGTTCTAATTAAAAATAAAAATGGCGTCGCTACTCTGCTGGAATCAAAACTTGGACTGATGCATCTTCTTCCAACCTGAATAGAATTAAAAGCTAAATCAAATGTCAAATCAATGTTTAGATCTACAACAACAATTAAAGAGGAGTAATTCAAGATTTCTGCATCAACAACAGTTTATTATCCTTTCTTAAAACCACGAAAGGCAAGTACAGTTATTTTCCGATATAAACTTTAATTACGGTTGTGGCATGATTATAAATCTGAATCTGAGGTTATGTATATTCTTATCTGTCAAATCTGTTTTTCTGTGACTATTCTGTACCTCTTTCTTCTTTCTGTTCTATAGCCAGGCTACTACGAGCCTGCACCGAATCTCGTAAGAGATTAACGCACGAACGCTAAATTTTGGGATAAATAATGAATAATGCATAATTGGACATGAAACTGTTGCCTATGAGACTATTGCCTATGACTATGATTCATACCTACGAGACTTTTGCCTGTGACTATAATTCACGCCTATGAGGCTATTGCCTATGACTATGAGACTATTGCCTATGATATTGAATAAGAAACTATTGTAATTAGTCGCCCATGACTATTGTGGTTAGTTGCCTATAACTATTGTAGTTAGTTTCTTATGCCTATTCCCTTAATCATGTTAGATCTCATATTTAGTATGTAACTTCGCTAGTTTATTCCCATTCACTGTTATGTACATCGAGCCTAGAGGGGCCATTATCATTGTATTTGGTTCATTATTGCATGCCTATTCTTTCTTGTGCTTATCCCCTATTCCTTTTGCTAGGGCCATTTCATGAGTATTTAGAGAACTTGTGGAAACATGTTATACGGGGATTGGGCGTAGCTTAATTAAGTTAATTTGGCATAGCAAATATGTTCGCATGATTTGAATTGGCTATAATAGAGAATGATTTACATGTGTATTAGTCCTGGACATAAATAGTAAACTAGAATATTAAATCTTGTTTTGACATGAACTGTAAATGGGAATATTAAGGCTAAAATTTGGGGCATATATTCTATTAAGAATTATGACCTTGATTTGGGCATGTAAGTTTAGGCTAAATTTATAATTAGGCAAGATATGTCAATGAAACTTTAAGGAATGATTAAATCTGTTATATTTCCTAATCCGCTAGTTCTGTTATATTGTCTAAACTGCTAATTAGATTGAATTGCCTTATCTGCTAGACCTGCTAAATCGCCTAATCTGCAAGATCTGTTATCTGTTTAGTCTATTGAATGGCATAATCTGTTGGAACTGAAATGCTGAAATTTGAAGTATGTAAATATGTAGGGTCGATTTAAAATTGAGAAAAACTTGTTAATAGAACCTCGAATAATCTGCTGTAACTCGTACAGAAGTTAATTTGTTAAATTAGCATGATTAGTCTGATATTAGCACAGTCTGTGAATGAATGCATTGGCTAAACATGAAACATGGCTAACTCGAGGTTAGAATGAGTTTGCGTGTAATCCTTCCCGGAACCGCCCGGCACATCCAATGGCCGCAAACAATAGATTCTAATGCGAGAAGTTAGTCATAACGTGCTTGAAACCCGAGGTTAGACTCAGTTTGCGGC
This sequence comes from Allium sativum, assembly GCA_030737875.1. Taxonomy (NCBI): domain Eukaryota; kingdom Viridiplantae; phylum Streptophyta; class Magnoliopsida; order Asparagales; family Amaryllidaceae; genus Allium; species Allium sativum. Next base: position 91,913,737 of record CM060920.1, read on the forward strand.
AGAAACCTGCCCGGAACCAACCAGCCTAACCAGTGGCCGCAAACTGTCAGTCTAATGTGAGAGGTCTGCGCGTTAATTTTTAATTGATACAAATCTGAGATAAATATGATGTCTAAAACGTGTTGGGTGGGTAGGGTTAAGCCAATTGGACTAATGAATTTAACAAACCCGTTCCGTGAATCTGTAGGCCCAATTGCAAAATTAGACAAATCTGTAAATCTGTTAAATCCGTATATCTGATCCGTTAGTCTGAAACTTGTCTGATCTGTGAACTAGTTGATCTGAACTCTTTATGTATGAACTTGTAAACAAGTTAATCTGAAATCTGTTAGTCTGGGGACACAAGGTTAGGAGGGAAATTACTTGTGTCATCTGTTGTTTGGGACCCATATTAGTCAGTATCCCTTTTTGGTATCAAACTTTGACCCAACAGTAGGTAGGGTCCGGGCACGCTCACTGAACTAATTATAAGCGGTTCATTCTGATAATGGCGAGGGGTGTTGATGGTGCGTTCCAACCGGGTTATGTGCGTGTATGGATCCTGGTCTGCCTCTGAAGATGTAAGACGCCGTGACATCTGTAAATAGGTCTGTGCCAATTGGTTGTCACTTTAGGGAGTGATACACCCTACTGTGGGGCCGACACTGGGTATTTATGTATTAGGGAGCCGATCGCTTGGGGTAGGGTTTTAGGGTACACTTAGTTCTGTCTGTTTCTGTTGGTACCGTCTGTTTCTGTTGGGTGGTAACACCTGTCTGTTTTTGCGTGGTACCGTCTGTTCGGGTGGTAAAGGCCCATTTACTAGTGTACACCTAATTCTACATTCTGTTTCCGTAGGGATTAATCTGTTTCTGTTTCTGTACCTTCTGTTCGGGTGGTAAAGGCCCATTATTATGTTTCTGTCTGTTTCTGCTCGGGTGGTAAAGGCCCATTATTAGCATTCTGTTTCTGTCTGTTTCTGTTGGGGTGGTAAAGGCCCATTACTAGCATTCTCTTCTGTGGAAATTATTCTGTTCCCGTTTCTGTTTCTGTTTAGACATTGGGGTGACACCTAATCCTGTTATACTAGTATTAGTGCAGAGAAATGAAAAGTAATATTATTCTGTTTCTTTTGTTTAACCTAAGTACATCTGCTGCTCCTGTTACTGTTATCTCTTATCCAGCTTATTTTCATGTCATAATTATTATTACCTATTCATATGCTGAAAGTCACTGGACTTGCCAGACTTTATGTCTGACCTTGCTTGTTTTCGCCCCTTTTTCTTCCGTTTCCCCCCAGGTTTTCCAAGGATGGAATACTTTAGTTTGATCCGGATTTCTTCTGCTTGAAGTACTTAGAGTGCTTAAAGTATGGCTTGACTCCTTATGGCAGCTTCTGTGGGGATTATGATTTTACAATTTTGTACTCTGTTGATTTTCTGAACAAGACTGATATTTATGTACTTGAGTTTTTGGTAAAGATGTAACCAAACTAATTTCTGTTTTCCGCTGTAATAAAGTTATAATTTCTTTAGTATTGTTTATCTGTCTTGTAAATTTCTGTTCTGTCTACTAAAACGCTCCACCAAAGTTAAGGCATTCCCTTTGTGAGTGACCTTAATGGAGGTGGGGTGTTACACTTGGTATCAGAGCTGAAGGTTACCAGATTTGATAAAAAGTTTTGAAAACTAGTTTCAAAAAGGTTTTAAAAAGGAAGTATTTTCAAAAGAAAAGCTTATTTTTGAAAAACATAATCCCCAAAAAGTCATATATCTATCTTTTCAGTTCTCCGTTTTAAATCTTTTTCTTTCATTCCAGCATGTCTGGGAATCTTAACTTTCTAGAGGGCGTGCCAATACCTGGCTGGTTCAGGAGGTACTTAGAGGCTAGGGCCAACGATGCAGGCCCAGCAAATATTCCTCCTCCAGCTGCAGCGATTCCTCCTCCTCCGCCCCTCCTCGTGCAATTGCTTTTTTAAAGATCTGTAAAGATTTTAGGGCCATGGGTGGAGAGGATTTCAAGGGAACTGAATCATTCGTAGAAGCGAGGAACTGGCTCAAAGAAACTGAGGATCTGTTCGTTATTTTCGAGGTGGATGATAGGCAGAAGGTACAATTGGCGGTATGGTTGCTCAAGGACGTAGCTTCCTATTGGTGGGAAGTCACTAACGCCGAGAGGCCGATTGAAACATGGATGGATTTCAGAACAAGGTTTAAGACGGAATTCCTCTCGCAAGCTGAACGAAGTCTACAACTGGAAAAGTTCTTATCTCTTAAGCAAGGAAGTATGACGGTCAAGGAATACGTCAACCAGTTCAACCAACTGGCTAGGTTCGGACTAGATTTAGTCAACACCCAGCATAAAAAGGCTCTCCGCTTTGTTAAAGGATTGAACGAGCCACTGCACAGCCTAGCCATGACCCATGTACCCATGGGAGCGACTTGAGATTGGTGGATATGGCACTACTGCACGAGGAAGACAACGACAAGAAAGAGGCAAAGAAGGAAGAACCACGGAATAAGAAAGCATGGACCAAAAAGGAAACACAAAACAAGGATGAAAAGTCTGAAGATAAGAAGGAGAAAAAGTGCTTTACTTGTGGAAGCTCGACTCATCTGAACAAGGATTGCAGAAAAAGAAAGGGCACTTGCTTCAACTGTGGTGAGATGGGACACTTCACTAGGGACTGTCCGAAGAAACGAGGGCAAGGGCAGAGGGCAGGACCAACTTCTGGAAGGTAGGCGAACACTCTCGAGGATAGTGGATAGGATAGAAATAGGAAAACTTTTTGTAGGAGGTTTAATTTCTTTATCTGATTTTTTTTGAGTTAAAACTCTTTTCTGATTCTGGCATTTCGATTCTGTAATCGATACTCTGCACTTGAATACTAGTATTGTTTCTGATCTCGCTGTAGACTCCGACCCATAAGGGTTATGACTCATCTAAGTGTGGTAAGTTGGGTATCTGTGTTGAGCGTTAAGTTGACTATGACGCATACATTGTCGGTTTTTATCATGCTTAGTTTCCTAAGAATCATTTAGTAATCTGATCTGTACCGGTAATCTGTAAATATCTGATTATTTCTGATAAGGTTGCGATTTCCAGTTTTGACATTGTCTAAAGAGGGTAATCCTCTGGGTGTCAATCTGATGTTGATTTCAGTCTTCGGGGTTGATACTTAGGGGAATTTGTCTCTCAACCAAGGTCTAATGGAAACCAAGTTTTTGTTTATCTGCACTCGCTCCCATCACTCGACTGTATCCTATCGATCGAGTCTTCGAGCTATAGATAGGAATCCTATGGATGTAAACATGTGTTTGAGACATGTTATGTTTGATGGTTGCAAGTGGATGCAAGTGGTTGCTCGTGGATGCATATACACACACTAGGCACTAGTCGGCTCGAAAACACTCTCATACTGCATATGGATGTGTGAGCATTTTCAATTTCTGTGGATGCAAAATGATTTACTCATCAAATGGATGTTGCATATGAATGAATGGTTGTCACTTATATAAGAATAATATGTATCAAATAGGAAAATTGCATACATGTTGGACTCATGACACTGACATAGTTCGCATTAAGGAGGTCAACTGAATCAGTGGACCGCCTGATCTTTGCATTAGATAAGGAAAATATACACACACTTTTGCATATGTTCATACAACATTAGAAGTTTTCTAAGGACAATGGATGCTTGTGGATGATGGATGAGTAGATGGATGACTGGATGGTAGGACACATTCTTTTTAACTTGAAGATTTCGGGGACGAAATCCTTTAAGGTGGGGAGAATGTAACACCCCGTATTTTCTATGAACGTATAAGTAACAAATCAGAGAATAATTAATTTTTATAAAATAAGAATCAAGGGAAACGGGTTGCGCCATTGCGTTCGTCTTGAAATTCTGCTTGAAAACGAGTCCGAGTTTTCGAAAAACGGAGTCCGTATGACCAAGTTATGACCCTCCGAAGTTTCAGGAATTTAAATAAAATAAAACAGCTCGAAAATAAAGCCAGAAATTCGAAATTCAAACCAAGAGAAGGCTGGCGGGAAAATTCCCGCCCATATACCCAGGTCGGCTGGGGAGTCGACCCCCCCCAACCAGGTCGACTGGGGAGTCGACTGGGGTGTCGACCTCCCCATGACCAGGTCGACTGGGGAGTCGACCTGGGGGTGGACCTGCTCCCGAAACCCAGTTTTTGGACTTGGTTCATTCTGATGTATCCGGTCTCGTTTTCTGTCTAGATTCGTCTGCCTAATCCTATATAAATAGCCCCATAGCCTCATTTTCTCTACATAATTTCATTCTGTCTATATTCTGCCTGTCGCTACTCTGCTGGAATCAAAACTTGGACTGATGCATCTTCTTCCAGCCTGAATAGAATTAAAAGCTAAATCAAATCTCAAATCAAAGTTTAGAGCTATAACAACAATTAAAGAGGAGTAATTCAACATTTCTGCATCAACAAAAGTTTATTATCCTTTCTTAAAACCACGAAAGGCAAGTACAGTTATTTTCCGATATAAACTTTAATTATGGTTGTGGCATGATTATAAATCTGATATGAGGTTATGTATATTCATATCTGTCAGATCTGTTTTTCTGTGACTATTCTGTACCTCTTTCTTCTTTCTGTTCTATAGCCAGGCTACTACGAGCCTGCGCCGAATCTCATAAGAGATTAACGCATGAACGCTACATTTTGGGACATATAATGAATAATGCATAATTGGACATGAAACTGTTGCCTATGAGACTATTACCTATGACTATGATTCATACCTATGAGACTATTGCCTATGACTATAATTCACGCCTATGAGGCTATTGCCTATGACTATGATTCATGACTATGAGACTATTGCCTATGATATTGAATAAGAAACTATTGTAATTAGTCGCCCATGACTATTGTGGTTAGTTTCCTATAACTATTGTAGTTAGTTTCTTATGCCTATTCCCTTAATGATGTTAGATCTCATATTTAGTATGTAACTTTGCTAGTTTATTCCCATTCACTGTTATGTACATCGAGCCTAGAGGGGCCATTATCATTGTATTTGGTTCATTATTGCATGCCTATTCTTTCTTGTGCTTATCCCCTATTCCTTTTGCTAGGCCATTTCATGAGTATTTAGAGAACTTGTGGAAACATGTTATACGGGGATTGGGCGTAGCTTAATTAAGTTAATTTGGCATAGCAAATATGTTGGCATGATCTGAATTGGCTATAATAGAGAATGATTTACATGTGTATTAGTCCTGGACATAAATGGTAAACTAGAATATTAAATCTAGTTTTGACATGAATTGTAAATGGGAATATTAAGGCTAAAATTTGGGGCATATATTGTATTATGAATTATGACCTTGATTTGGGCATGTAAGTTTAGGCTAAATTTATAATTAGGCAAGATATGTCAATGAAACTTTAAGGAATGATTAAATATGTTATATTGCCTAATCCGCTAGTTCTGTTATATTGCCTAAACTGCTAATTAGATTGAATTGCCTTATCTGCTAGACCTACTAAATCGCCTAATCTGCAAGATCTGTTATCTGTTTAGTCTGTAGAATGGCGTAATCTGTTGGAACTGAAATGCTGAAATTTGAAGTATGTAAATCTGTAGGCTCGATTTAAAATTGAGAAAAACATGTTAATAGAACCTCGAATAATCTGCTGTAACTCGTACAGAAGTTAATTTGTTAAATTAGCATGATTAGTCTGATATTAGCACAGTCTGTGAATGAAAGCATTGGCTAAACATGAAACATGGCTAACTCGAGGTTAGAATGACTTTGCGGTGTAATCCTGCCCGGAACCGCCCGGCACATCCAATGGCCGCAAACAATAGGTTCTAATGTGAGAAGTTAGTCAGAACGTGCTTGAAACCCGAGGTTAGACTCAGTTTGCGGCAGAAACCTGCCCGGAACCAACCAGCCTAACCAGTGGCCGCAAACTGTCAGTCTAATGTGAGAGTTCTGCGCGTTAATTTTTAATTGATACAAATATGAGATAAATATGATGTCTAAAATGTGTTGGGTGGGTAGGGTTAAACCAATTGGACTAATGAATTTAACAAACCCGTTCCGTGAATCTGTAGGCCCAATTACAAAGTTAGACAAATCTGTAAATCTGTTAAATCCGTATATCTGATCCGTTAGTCTGAAACTTGTCTGATCTATGAACTAGTTAATCTGAACTCTGTATGTATGAACTTGTAAACAAGTTAATCTGAAATCTGTTAGTCTGGGGACACAAGGTTAGGAGGGAAATTACTTGTGTCATCTGTTGTCTTGGACCCATATTAGTCAGTATCCCTTTCTGGTATCAAACTTTGACCCAACAGTTGGTAGGGTCTGGGCACGCTTACTGAACTAATTATAAACGGTTCATTCTGATAATGGCGAGGGGTGTTGATGGTGCGTTCCAACCGGGTCATGTGCGTGCATGGATCCCGGTCTGCCTCTGAGGATGTAAGACGCCGTGACATCTGTAAATAGGTCTATGCCGATTGGTTGTCACTTTAGGGAGTGATACACCCTACTGTGGGGCCGACACAGGCTATTTATGTATTAGGGAGTCGATCGCTTGGGGTAGGGTTTAAGGGTACACTTAGTTCTGTCTGTTTCTGTTGGTACCGTCTGTTTCTGTTGGGTGGTAACACCTGTCTGTTTTTGCACGGTACCGTCTGTTCGGGTGGTAAAGGCCCATTTAATAGTGTACACCTAATTCTGCATTCTGTTTCCGTAGGGATTAATCTATTTCTGTTTCTGTACCTTCTGTTCGGGTGGTAAAGGCCCATTATTCTGTTTCTGTCTGTTTCTGCTCTGGTGGTAAAGGCCCATTATTAGCATTCTGTCTGTTTCTGTTGTGGTGGTAAAGGCCCATTACTAGCATTCTCTTCTGTGGAAATTATTTTGTTCCCGTTTCTGTTTCAGTTTCGACATTGGGGTGACACCTAATCCTGTTATACTAGTATTAGTGCAGAGAAATGAAAAGTAATATTATTATGTTTCTTCTGTTTAACCTAAGTACATCTGCTGCTCATGTTACTGTTATCTCTTATCCAGCTTATTTTCATGTCTTAATTATTATTACCTGTTCATATGCTGAAAGTCAATGGACTTGCCAGACTTTATGTCTGACCTTGCTTGTTTTCGCCCCTTTTTCTTCCGTTTCCCACCAGGTTTTCCAAGGAGGGAATACTTTAGCTTGATCCGGATTTCTTCTGCTTGAAGTACTTAGAGTGCTTAAAGTATGGCTGGACTCCTTAAGGCAGCTTCTGTGGGGATTATGATTTTACAATTTTGTACTCTGATGGTTTTCTGAACAAGACTGATATTTATGCACTTGAGTTTTTGGTAAAGATGTAACCAAACTGATTTCTGTTTTCCGCTGTAAAAAAGTTATAATTTCTTTAGTATTGTTTATCTGTCTTGTAAATTTCTGTTCTGTCTACTAAAACGCTCCACCAAAGTTAAGTCATTCCCTTTGTGAGTGACCTTAATGGAGGTGGGGTGTTACAGAGGCAAAAGATAGTCCTCACCGATTCGACACTGTCTAGCCCGAGTCTCAGGAACAGAACGCATCGTCCCTTGGATCGTCAAGGCCGATCCACCGATGTGGATTAAAATGCCTGAACACTATGTTTCCCCGCCCTTTGGAGCGTAAATGAGCCAAATGACTCTATCGGTTCCACACAGTCACCGATATATCCGAGGCGCCTCGCAACAGCAACAACCACATAAGTCAAACTCGTCAGGGCATGTAAAACCACTGACGCCACTTCTAGCTAGAAGGAAACGCATGCCCTCCCTGATCTCCTCTCCCATTTCTGGTTCACAACCGGGGTGTGAGGCTCGCGAATCAACGTTACACAAAGCTATGCCACACAGGCCGTGCTTTGATCATCAACCACAAGACTCTGCTTTTCAATAGAAGCCTTGATCATATTGCCACTTAAGCATGCCACACAGGCAATTCACTCCATGCGTTTGATATCCATCAATATATAACCTCTGAGCTCGTACGTCTTAGAGAAGGGCGTTAAGCCAGAGAATGAATTCTCCGCCGCCAAACAGATATATATTTAATAGAAATCAACCACACAGAATAAAATCCAATGTCAGACACACAGTCCATTTACAAGTTCGTCCTGGGTCTGAACGAAACCGGAGGCACCTAGTACCCTCACACATCCATCGATCTCCAAGTACGTCTGGACGATCACTAACTGATTCCCTCCTCTTGGGTGTACGGCCCAATCAAGATCATCAGTAATCACCCAAACAACGTGAAGACCTCCAGTCTTCGACCACCGTCTTCATCCTCGACACCACGTCGAATCAGTTATTCAGAATGGGATAAACCCAGTCTTTCTGAATAACTCGCGTGTATAATAAACAAGTGTTACACAAACACAACATACGCCTCATTCCAATTCAGAATATCCTTTTATTCAATTATTCTTATACTTTGGGAAAGGTTCCCATTAATTTTATCAAAGATAAATTCTTCAAATTTATTCTTTAATCTTCTTTTGAATATCAATTCAAACTAGTCGGGATTAGCGAACCACACCGAAGTAATCATTTATTTTATTTCCCAATCCCAACCTATTCATCCCATGAAGTAAAACTGGTAACACCTCATATCTAACACCACAGTGTTATCGGTAAATTCAATTGCCATTTCACGTTCAAATCTAGTTAAAGATTTAACAATCGCTTGGAGCAAAACTGGTGATACTCCATTCTCGACCATTTCAATCTAATTAAAGATTCATTAAAACCCCACTTAGTTTTAATCTTCACAGAAATCAATATCCTGCCTTTAATTGGGTTAAAAAACCAATGTCATTTAAAACACGGTTCACGATAAACCCAAAATCACATTCCATTAATTATCGGGTTAAAGAACAAGTGTTATTTAAAACACCGCTCATGATAAACCTAAAAATCAATTCCAATTCAATTCCAATTAAATACCATTTAATTGGTACACTTCATTAAATCTAAATAAAAAGATTTAATCTTTTTTCTCAACTGGGTTTAAGAACAGTGTTAATGAAGACACCATTCACAACAAACCCAAATCACATTTGATATTAAATACAAGGCTCTGAATAGAAAATATATCGGCTTATATTCGATATCAAATTCTACGACCAACACATATCATATCGGAAATAACGATATTAATCTATCTTTCAAAATACCATAACAATAACTGTATCATCACGAAATCCAACATCGAAATATTCCAAAGACAATTTCGATTCAAATCCATTCTAATTCAATTATTGGAAATTATGTTTATTTTCAAAACCATTTCAAATCCACTTTATTTATTTAAAAATAAATAGAATTATACTTCTAGTTCAAAACTAGTTCATTTCGATAAAAATCTATTTTTATCTTTTCAAATATGGAAATTTTCATCCCAATTCTTCACAAATCATTTCTTATGATTTTACACTAATTATTAATATTTTTAATAATTTTATCAAGGCCCGTACAGTCGATTTCCATCAACGGCCATCGAACTGCACTTACAACGACCTTTTCCAAATTTGATTTGGACATAATTCCAAATCCGACCGTTAGATTTCAAATCTCTAATATTCATTAGAAAGCTCTTTTCGATACGAACCCAACGGTTCCGGTTTTAGGAGAATCCGACGGTCGGATCTCCCGCAATATCCATTCGAAGTCAATGGTCGAAATTCGCGAACTGCTGCGGCGCGGCGTGTTCTATTCAGGCCATTATATATATATATAAATATTATATTATATTTCGTCGATTTCCTTTCAAAACGTATTTTATAAATCGTTTAAATTCGTTTTCAAAATGATTTCAACTTCCTTTTCAAATTCAAATCAAGATTGAATTTTTCAATATAAATTCGTTTTAATTTCATTTCAAATCGATTTCAATTCAATTTCGATTTAATTCGAATTTCAATTCATTTCAACTCATTTCAATTTAATTCGAATTTCAAATCTATTTAATTTAATTCGAATTTCAAATCTATTCAATTTAATTTGAATTTCAAATCTATTAAATTTAATTCGAATTTCAAATCTATTCAATTTAATTCGAATTTCAAATCTATTCAATTTAATTCGAATTTTGAAATCACTTTCAATATTCATTGAAAAATGAATAAAATCGATATAAATATCGTTCACGTCAAAATGGCGTCAATCTAATCAACACGGCTTTTATTCAACACATGAATGTTTATTCTATTCAACACATGAATATTTTTCAATTCAACACATGAATTTATTTTCAATTCAACACATGAATTTATTTTTTATTCAACACATGAATTTATTTTCTATATTGGAATGAGGCCCAATAAATTACCATATAACGTTATTATATGGATTTCCATACAACACATGTATATAATAGCAATGATAAATAATCAACCATCATCCAGAGTGCACCACACAACTGCATAAGCATTAAATATAAATAATTAACGCTTACACAGTCTGTCAACCCATCGATTGACGTACAACTAAACAATCAGGATTAGTGTACGTCAAATATCATCCCAATACCCGTGTGGGGTTTCAAATCAACAAACACAGATTTTTATTTGTGCAGTTGGCCGATGTGTAAAATTTATCATCCTAATCAATATCAGTCAAATCAGTGTATATAAACAAATCGCCTGATTTTTTTATAAATATTTATTTTATATATACATTAAAAATCATATTTTTAACTATAAAATATTTTCCACTATAAAATATTTTATTTTATTCACCATCACAGAATCAAAATTCACAACACAGCAATCAAACAAACAAGCTGTCCATGGTCTGTAGACGACGGGTGTCGGGTGCTACTAAACACCGTATGCATCCTAGTATATGTTTCAAACTAGAAATAAATTAAAGGTGAGGAGTTCTCACCGACTAGCTAATCCAATACCACGACTTTGCTTTTGTAGGAAATCTTCATCGTGCTCGCCTTTTGTCGATTTTATTGTCCGTAGCCACTACATATATAAAAATCACATTTTTATATTGTTGCTATGTATATAAAAATCACATTTTTTATAATCATTCTATATGGATAAAAATCACATTTTTATACCGCTACTATATAGATAAAAATTCTATTTTTACAACGGTGTTCATATAATAAAGATTATATTTTTATCACACCATTCTCTATATAAAAATTATATTTTTATATCGCTCTTCTTCCAATAAAGAATATATTTTTATAACGCTCCTTCCTATATAAAAATTATATTTTTATATCTACTTCTAATATAAAGATCGAATTTTTATATCATCGCTATAAAAATCCCATTTTTATTTCAACATATATATAATAAAAATCAGATTTTTATTTCGCTACATATATAAAGATCAAATTTTTACTATTTATATAATATAAAATTCGTATTTTTATAATCTCTACTATATAAAAATCATATTTTTATTATCTCTACTTTATAAAAATCATATTTTTATACTCCTAAAAATCGGATCTATATATAAAAATATCGCCTTTATAGTTTAAAGTTCTCGCCTTTATAGTTTAAAATTTATTTTTATATTTATATATATTTATAACATGCTATTTTATATTTTATAAAACATGATAGAAATATGTTTAAAACCATATTAGAAATATTTTTAAAATCATATTTAAAAGTACCATACTAATCTACATTCTAAATTTTCTGATTTTAAATAGAAATGAAATAAAGTAAATAAAATAAACTAGAGCTTACTGTTGCTTCTCAGAGGGGGGCGTTCACGTCGAAGGGGAAGGTCGGGGTGCTTCAGGCGGTGGCGGAGAAGCCTTTGGCGGTGGAATTGGGAGGAAGAAAGGGGAAAAAGAGGGAGAAAGGGGGGGTAGCGTTGGAGAAGAGCTGGGAGTTCATGGGTGCGTGGAGGTCGAGCGGCGGAGCATCGCATCTGGGCAATGGTGAAGGCGCCGGAGGCGGCAGCCTTATGCGGCGACGGAAGACCCCGGGGAGGGGGGGCGCTCGATCGATTTGAAGATTTGGGTTTTTTTTCTTTTAAAACAACTGACGGGGGTGATGAGGTTTAGGGGGGTGAGAGAGAGGAAGGAGTATATAAATATATATATATATTATTTAATTATTTAATTATTTAATTATTTCAAAAAGTTACCTTTTTATTTTGACCTCAAAATCGAACCCACCTACTGTCGTCCGTAGCTAATTACCCCAATTCCGAACACAACGGGATATGTATCATAAGCTGATTCGATCGTTTCAATCAGTTTTCGTTAAAATCAAAATATAAATCTATATATTGAATTTGAACGTGCATTTCAATTTACCGGGGCCATGTACTAACTAGAAAAATTCCCAAAAAATATTTTCTAGCTTCGTATTGACGATACGGTCCTAACAAAACTAATTTCATCGAATTCTGAGGCCGTTAGAAAAATGGTCATTTTCCAGTCGATTAAATCAACTGAAACTGGTCAAACGCATTTTCCTTTGCCACGCTCACATATTGATTCGAAAAATTACGAATTTTGAAACCTAGCAATAACTTGACATCACGGATCCAACAAAAGTGGTTTCGTCGAATACCGAGGTCGTTTGCAAAATTTCCATTTTTAAGGGCCAGAATTCCATAGCGACTATTCTGAAATTTCAACTGGATGTAACTTTTTATCACCGCTATGAAATTTTGATTTTTCGGATTGGTTGGAAAGATATTCTCAATTAGATTCAAATATCTTTGGTTTCACTAAAATCCGGTTTATTTTGAATCCTGTACATCCATTTGAACTTTGAAATCTAATTTTCGAACTACCACGCCATTTCAGGCTCGTTATATAATTAAAATAAATTATTTATATTCTAATGACGATTCGAATAAATATATATTTCCTAATTCTGTTCAAAATAAATTTCTTGTCGTTATTATTTAAAATAATTCATTTTAAATATTCAAAATTCATTAAAATCGCCAAAATAAAATTTTTAAATTGGCTCAGAATTTCCGGGTTATTACATTTGAAATAGTAAATTTACATTGTTTTAAAATAGAAAATTTGCATTGTTTTAAAATAGAAAATTTGCCTTGTTTTAAAATAGAAAATTTACATTGTTTTAAAATAGAAAAGTTGCATTGTTTTAAAATAAAAAATTTACATTGTTATATAAAAATCCTTATTTATAAAAATCATTGTTTATAAAATCATTATTCGTTATAAAAATCATTGTTATATAAAAATCCTTGTTAAATAAAAATCATTGTTTTATAAATATCATTATTTTAAATATATAAATAGCATTATTTAAAAATCAGACTTTTTTCTTTTTTTTGTTATATGAAAAGTATTGTTTTAGAAATGTAATTTTTATACATATATACCACTGTATTTAAAAATGTGATTTTTAACATAAACCGCATGACACAGATTGCGATGGAACTGACTGGAAGCAGAACGGAATCAAAAACAATAGTTAAAGACCGACGGAGTGGAAACGAAGGTGAGAACTCCTCATTAAAATTTTTGAACAGTTATTTATTTATTTTCATAATTGGAAAATATATAGAATTGCCAGTTTAGATTTTTTTATCAGTTTTATAATTATAAACTATATACGGTGCTTGTTAGATCACTTCGCTCGTCCACAGACCATGTACGATTTAAATTGACTATATTGTATGTTGTTTGTAATGTTGAAATGTTGAACGTATTAAAAATAATGTTATCATTAATGTTGCCGTTGGAATTAGATTATAAATATTTATTTATAATTTACAATTTAAAATAGTGAAAATTGGTTAAGTTTAAAAATAATTCAATCTGAATTAGAATTGGTTAAATTTGTTAACCAATAATTTATTTAAATAAACTGTTGTTGTTTGAAAACCCCACACGGGTATTGGGATGATACTTGACATACACTAGTCCTAATATTTAGTTGTATGTCAATCGATGGATTGACAGCCTGTGATGAGCGTTATTTATTTATTTTAATGCCCACACAGTTGTAAATTTCACTCTGGTTGTGAATGGACTGTTTGTTGATTATTCATCATTATTGTTGCACACATGCGGTATATGAAATCCATATAACCGAAATTATATGATAATTAATTGAGTCGCATTCCGATTCAGTAATAAATAATGTTTTATAAAAAAGACATTTTAGTATTAAAAAGGGATTTAAGAATTAAAAAGACATTTTAGAATTAAAAAGACATTTTAGAATTAAAATGACATTTTTGTGGAAATAAAATAGTTGAAACCAAAAATAACATTTTTGTTAAATAGATTTGTGTTAAAACAAAAATAACATTTTTGTTAAATAAATTTGTGTCAAAACAAAAATAACATTTTTGTTAAATAGATTTGTGTTAAAACAAAAAATAACATTTTTGTTAAATAGATTTGTGTTAAAACAAAATTGTAAATTTTTTTGAATTAGATTATTGTAAATAAAATGAAGTTATCATTTTGATTAATTTTGTTAAAATAGAATTGTTAACAAAATGAAGTTGTCACTTTTTAGTCATTTTTTTGAAATAGAATTGTCAACAAAATATAAGAATCCTTTAAAATAAAGAATATTTTCAAATAAAGAATATTTTAAATAAAGAATCCTTTATAATAAAGAATATTTTCAAATAAAGAATCCTTTAAAATAAAGAATATTTTAAAATAACGAATATTTAAAAATAATATTCAGAAAAGAATTAAATTATGATTTTGATGTCCGTTTTTAGATGGACACAAATATAAGAAGATGAAGCCGGGTTAAGTATAGAAACGCCATTTTAACCCGAACGGGTTTATTGATCGATTTTATTCATTTTATAATGAATATCGAAAAGAAGTAATTTCAAAATTTAATATTTCAAAAATATTATCATTTTAATATGATAAAGATATAGAATATTCAATTTTGATTGAAAATCAAAAATGAAGTTGTAATCGTTTAAAAAGAAATTATAATATTTTATAAAATACGTTTTAAATGGAATTCGATGAAATATATAATATATATATTTAATGGCCTGAACAGAACGCACCGCACAGCGACCGTTCGCGAATTTCGACCATTAACTTCAAATTGGCATAACGGGAGATTCGACCGTCGGATTCTCCTAAAACCAAAAGCGTTGGGTTCGTATCGAAAAGAGCTTTCCAATGAATTTAAGAGATTTGAAATCTAACGGTTGGATTTGGAATTATGTCCAAATTAAATTTGAAAATGGTCGTTATGGATGTAGTTCGGTGGCCGTTATTGGAAACCGACTGTACGGACGATAATAAAATTACTAAAAATATGGAAAAATTATGTAAAATCATAATTAATAACTTGGAAAGATCTTGGATGAAAAATTTCATATTTGAAAAGATAAAAATATTTTTATCGAAATGAACTAGTTATTAACTAGAATAAATCTTCAATTAAGATTTAATGAAGTTTTCCAATTAATTAATATTTATTTGGAATTAAATTGGATTTTGGGTTTGTCGTGAGTGGTGTCTTAAATAACACTGTTCTTAAACCCCATAAGAAAAGAATAAATCTTTTAATTCAGATTTAGAAAAGTTTACTAAATAATTAATGTTTAATTAGAATTGAATTGAATGGGAATTTTCGAAAAAATAATCGAGATAAGTTTTCGAAAGTAAAGTTTTCGAAAGTAATTTGGAATTTATAAATCTTTTATTAAGATTTAAATGGGAATTTTCGAAATTAATGTTTTCCAATTTAATACATTAAATTGGAATTGAATGGAATTCGATTTGGTAATAATCGAGATAAGTTTCTGTGAATGAAGACTGTTATTATATATGGAATTTGAAAGGCCTTGCCGTTATTCCATTTATATTATTAGCCTAATACAAAAATTTATATCGATTATATATTGATTTGATTTCTAGGAAGATTCCATATTTAAAGGAAGATGATTTTGGGTTTGTCGTGAACTGTGTTTTTAATGACATTGGTTCTTTATCTCAGTTAAAGATAGGATTAATTTCTTAAATTTGAACAATCATTAAGTAATGATTTTTGGAGATTAAAACCAAATTGGTGTTTTAATGTATCTTGTTAATTTCAGGAAGATTAAAGAATAAATTTAAAAGAATTTATCTTTGATAAAATTAATGGGAACCTTTCACTAAAAATGTGAATATTTTAATAAAAGAATATTCTGAATTGGAATGAGGCGTATGATGTGTTTTTATAGCACTTGATTATAAAATACGTGAACTATTCGGAAAGACCGGGTTTAACCCATTCTGAATAATTACTACGACGATCATGAGTCGAAGATGAAGACGGTGGATGAAGACCGGATTTCTTCACATCGTTTGGGTGATTATCGATGTCTTAATTGCACCGTACACCCAAGATAAGGTAATAAGTGGTGATTGTCCAAACTAACTTGGAGATCGACGGATATGCGAGGACATGTCTCCTGTATTAGACATACGGGGTAAGGAATAAGGTGCCTCCGGTTTCGTTCAGACCCAGAACGGACTTGTAAATGGATGGTATGTCTGACGTTGTATTCCTTTATGCTGTATTCGTTGATCTCTGCTGAATATATATCTGTTTGGCGGCGAAGAATTTATTCTCTTGCTTAACACGCTTCTCTGAGACATACAAGCTTAGAGGTTATATATTGGCAGAAATCAATGGTATGGTATGGATTGTCAACGTGGCATGCTAAGATGCAAATGATCAAGTCTTTTGTTGAAAAGTAGAGCCTTGTGGTTGATGATCAAAGCATAGCTTATTATGGCATAGCTTTGTGTATAGTGTTACTACGCGAGCCTCACACCCCAGTATGAACTAGAAATGGGAGAAGGACCCCAGGGAAATGGACATATGTTAGTTTCTAGCTAGGAGTAACGTCATGGTATGGAGCCCAGACTGTTTACTCATGTGGATGTTTCTTATTACTTGATGGATAGAGAGACGCCTCATATATATATATATATATATATATATATATATATATATTGACAGATGTTCTGGTCGACATTACTGACCAGACTATTTTATGCTCCATAGGGCAAGCTAACATATAGTTTATGGTATTGCCAATCATCGACGAATGACCGACCCTGGTGCTCCTAGGTGCAGTTGCGACAGTATCCTGAGACATGGGGTAGATTGTCTCGAATTCGGTAAGGACGTTCCATTTCCTTGGTTCCTAAATAGAAATCCAACTTCCAATACGACATTGTGCGGTTTTGATTGTAGAACTAGTATGGCGACATGATGTATGGTACCCATGCCGTCTATGATTGATACATTTATTTTTGAAGTTGTTTTAAACACTATGCACTTATAGTAATATCAAAATGATTTATTTTATACATATCAAGCATGTTTGGCTATTGTAAGGGAAAAATCTATCCTCCGGCTTGCGTTGCATTGTGTGATGGGACCTGAGTCTTATAATACATTCATTTTTCTAAAAAGTATTGCATTGTTTTATTCTAAACTAGGATTCATGTGGAGTAAGCCCACTCCGTGTTACACTGTGTGGTCCAATGATATCCCCACTTTAAAATTTAAGATTAAGAACTGTTTTAATTCTCACACCAGTCCCATGACTGACCTGGAGTTTATTGTTTTGACCTAAACTCTGGGTGCCCATATTCGGATCCTGGTTTACAGCTGAAGCGATATTCGAAAGCACTGTATCCGTGTATTTCTTTCAGTCGTGTTTTGAATTATTTTTTCGCTGCTATTTAAATGTAATTTTAAATCTCTAATATTATTGTATTTCCAATGTGTAATAATTATTCATACTCTAGAATATTCTTTTACTCTGATGAAAATTGTTGTAATAGCAATGAAAATGTTCTTCTGTTTGTGTTCTGATTTGTCGTGTTCTCAATTCAATCCGTACTTTCCTTTGCAGGTAAGTTTGGGTCATTTCATTTTGTACCAGAGCTTTGGTTTACAAAGCTTGAGAACAAGACACATTAGAACCAAACGAAATAATTCATCAGAGGTTGGATTAGTAATATCCAATAAGAATGACTCGTTAGAGATAGGATCAACAGTATCCTAGAACGAGTGTGAAGAGTGTTATTTTCAAAATCAAATTAGTTTTAAAACTTTAAATCAATTATTCGTATTTGAATATTATTTTTTAAATTGATAGTATAAGGAGATTTTGAGTATATGCCTGACGAGATGTATATTTGAAGCCTCAGATACTGGATAGATATAGAATCACACTCTAGTCGCCCGGAGAGTTCTGATGATGACCACGGCATCATCAGCATTTATGTTCGAGTTTCGAAAGTGGGATATCTATATATTTCCAATTTGCTGGTGTGAGAACCAAAATATAGCTAGGATATATTGTTGTGATTTGCACTAAAAATATGATTTTTGACTATATATAAAAGTTATATATAATTGAAAAGTTAATCACCTAATTTATTGCTGGTTGTGATGTTTGAAAATTAGTTTAACTAATTAAAATATTGGAATGGTAATTAATTAAACCAATATATAAAAGAATAAAAAATTTGCTAAATCGAATTTAATATTGAACTGAATTGAAAATCGATTAGAATTGAAACTTGAGTTGGTTAGTTAAACAACTCTCAGCTCCATTCCTTTTCGAGGACGAAAAGATTTTAAGTGGGGGAGATTGAACAACCCGAAAAATTAGAACCAATTTAAAAATTTTATTTTAGCAATTTTAATGGATTTTAATATTTAAAATAATTTAGTTTAAATAATAACGACCAAAAATTTATTTAAATCGAAGTTAGAACGAAAATTTTTAATTTAATTTTAAAGGGAGTTTAAAATGGCGCAACAATTTGAAAATTCGATTTCAAATTTCAATTGAATGTATATGATTCAAAATAAATCGGATTTCAGTAAAACCGAAAATATTTAAATCTGTTTAATTATATCTTTCTAATGGATCTGAAAAATTGAAATTTCATAGCGGGAATAAAAAGTTATGGCCAGATTAAAATTCAGAATAGTCGCTATGGAATTTATTTATTTTTTTAATATAATATATAGTCATTTTACAAACGACCACTGTATTCGACGAGACCACTTTTGTTGGATCCGGAATGTCAAATTATTGCTAGATTCCAATTTTCATAATTTTTGAAATTAATATGTGAGCACAGTAAATGTAAACGCATTTGGTAATTTCAGTTTGAATTTAATCGACTGGAAAATGGCCATTTTTCAAATGGTCTCGAAATTCAATGAAATTAATTTTGTTAGAATTGTATTGTCAAAACAAACCTAGATATAATTTTTCTGTAATTTCTGAAGTCAGTATGTGGCCTCGGTAAATTAAAATGTTCATACAAATTAAATATATATTGATTTATATTTTAATTTAAAGAAAAACTGACTAAAACAGTCGAATGGGCTTACGAAACATATCTCATTGCGTTCGGAATGAGCGTATTTAGCTAGGGGCAATAGTCGTTGGGCCTCGTTTGGAGTCCGGACCGATAAGCAAGTAATTTGTAAATTAAAATTATATTAAACAATATTATATAAATATATAGGTATACTGTAATGACCCGAAAATCCGGTCCAATTTGAGCTGACCAAAAACACAAGTCCAACCCTAAATTAAACTGAAAACTAGGAAATTAATAGAAAGAAAACAGAGGGTGAGAATAGATAAGATAGAAATTTGAATAGAAGAAGAAGAAGAAGAACACAATATCAGAGTAACACGAATCTCACAGCGGAACGAATAACATATAATATATGTAACATAACTTTGAAATATACATTTGTATTTGAATATACATCATTATCAAAGTACAACACTTACAACATAGCGGAAATAAACTATAGCTATATGATCCTGAAGCCTCCTGCTCCAGCTCTTCCAGTATATCTGTAAATCCCGACTACTTGACTGCCCGTACAAATTTAGGCACCCAAGAGTTTTAGGGAAAACAACAAAATAAACTCCGGGTCAGTCATTGGACTAGTATGAGTAAAATAATTTAAAACAGTTCCAGCAGGTAAATGATATCTCATAAGACCACATCGTATAACGGAACGGGTTTTTCCCTTATGAGAATCCAAATTATCTTTATATCAAAAACCCTTTGATATTATAATAATGTCTATCAACACAATATAATAATAATCATCTAGCAGAAATGCTTCCATCTCACGTTCTACATATATAGTATACAACCAAAACCGCAAGCACGTATTGGGTAATGGATTTCCAACTATGACAAGGTATGGAACCACCTTTCGCTAGTGTACCTCTAGAGAGGAATACACTGGGTTTAACAAGAACATCTTGCAACCCGGCCACACATGACCGACCACTCATTTCGCTTGAGTGTATCGAATGTATATCACCAACGGTTGGGATCAGCAACCGTTTCCCGAATGGGACAACATCAACAATAGATTTTTAGAAGTAAATGAAACTCTAGATCAGGTGATTATACACCCTACTTCGGTGCGACCGACTTAGCCATGCTGCCTGCCCAATTTCTGTCATTTACCGGATGTGAGGCTAGAAGCTACGCTTTATCATCACACCAGATTCACTTTGAATGCCACATCGTCAAATCCATCAAATCATCGATTGACGTCCTCAACCTTACATTATGTGTTATCTAAAAGAAGTTTCCTTCTCCGCTTCCACTCTTGGTATGATTGGAGAAATCAATATACATAATCGTCTGGAAATACTCTGTCAGACATCCGTCCATACAAGTCATCCAGGAACAGGATGAACCGAAGGCACTATTCTGTAAACAGGATAGCCCTTGTATAACTCTGACTTCAATTTCCTTTGGCATATATGATTCGCAACGCTTATGCCAATACAGAGTGGTTCTTTGGATAATAATCCAACCGGTCTCTCCATATTAACAACGTTAAAAGGGTCAAAACTTCGATAGTCTGTGTTTTAACTATCGAAGAAAAACAGGTGTGCAAACAACGATATTATTTCAAAATGGAAATTTATATCGATCAAACATCATTCCACATTTTTCTCTTTATTTCATTAATTTACTTATTTCCTGTTTCCCTATATTCAATCTTTCTTATTTTCTAAATTTGGAAAATATACGTTATTGACAATGGAAAACATTTCCATTTCTTGTTTTCTTTATTAGAAAACATTTCTGGTTTCTTATTTGGAAAACATTTCCAAAGCTTCTTCATTGGACTTAGACAGATGTTTAAACAAACCATCGCGATGCCAACTCAAACCATTTCCTTTAATTACTAAATTCACTTAACCATCCTTTACTATCGAACCTTAACCATTCCTTAGTTAAAAATGAAGTCAATCAAGTTGGGGTAATACTACCTCTCAGACCTTAGCTGAACAACGTTTCTAACCTTGAAATAGACAAAGTTCACCCTTCTAATTCTTTAACAAACTTCCTTACGTAACTCTCCTTCAAATCTTTTCTATTCGATAATTCTTTCCTTCGATAAGGTATATTCGATAACTCTATTCAATTTATTCTATTCACTTAACTCTTTTGATTTAACTCTAACTCTATTCACTTAACTCCTATCGAATAAACTATATTCGATAATTCTTTTAATTCTATTTGAATAAACTATATATTCGATTAACTCCTTTTACTCTATTCGAATAAACTATATTCGATTAACTCCTTTTACTTTCTATTCGAATAAACTATATTCGATTAACTCCTTTTACTTTATTCCTTACTTAACCCCTTAAATCCTTTCGAATAACTAATTCGATAACTCTTTTCGATTAAACTATAATCGATAACTCCTTTCGATTAAACTATAATCGATAACTCCTTTCGATTAAACTATAATCGATGACTCCTTTGTGTTTAACTCTACTCGAATAACTAATTCGAATAACTCTTATTTATTTAACTCTATTCGAATAAACTAAATTTGATTGACTACATTTGAATAACTCTAGTTCGATTTAGCTCTATCAATTTACTTTAACTGATTAACACTAACTGGTTAACTCTAATTGATTAACTCTAACTGGTTAACTTGTATTCGAATAACAAATATTCGATTAACTCTATTCAACTAACTTGACTCAACTAACCCCTTTCGAATAACTAATTCGATTTACTAACTTTCGAATACCATATTCGATTTAACTCCTTTGAATACCATATTCGATTTAACTCCTTTCGAATACCATATTCGATTTAACTCCTTTCGAATACCATATTCGATTTACTAACTTTCGAATACCATATTCGATTTAACTCCTTTCGGATACCATATTCGATTTAACTCCTTTCGAATACCATATTCGGTTTAACTCCTTTCGAATACCATATTCGATTTAACTCCTTTCGAATACCATATTCGATTAACTCCTTTATTCTATTTGAATAAACTATATATTCGATTAACTCATTTATTCTATTTGAATAAACTATATATTCGATTAACTCATTTATTCTATTCGTTTTATCAACATTTTTCCCTTTTATAAAACTCTATTCGTTTTATAAACATTTCCCCTTTTATTTACTTTCGAAATATTTCCTTTTATAAAATCTATTAATTTTATAAAATCCCTTTTTTAAATATCTCCTATTTGTAAATATTCCAATTTATAAATATTTCTTATTTATAAATATTCCATTTGTAAATATTTTATTTTTAATTATCACTTTGAAAATATTCCCTTATCAACATTTCGGTATGTTATGGTATTTAACACATCAAATCACGATGACCAATATCGTCCATACACACACAATCACCAACAGGTTAATATTCACATCATATATCAAAATATATGAAAAATAATAAAATAAGTGTTGAGGAATCCAGTCGAATTCCTCCAAACTGTTTCCCTGCATCCACAGATGTTACACAATAAAATCAACATCACTTTCAGTTCCATATGATATATTCTGTTAAACAGAATCAATATAGAAATTCAACTAACTGACTAGCAGTTCAATCAAACAGTCAACACACAGTCAATCAGCCAATATTTAACAGTTCTAAAAATAAAACATGAAATTATAAACTGTTCAGAGTTAGTGAGATTTACTCACTTTGGCAGTTCATCGTTAAAGAACGATAAACTGTTTGTTTGATTTAAATCAAACAATTAAATTCGCCGTAAATTCAGACGAGCTCCTATCCACTCCCAGTCAGTTCCATTGGGTAGTGTCCGTCCATACAATCCCATTGGATCTTGTTTCGCTCAATTCTGTTAACATACGGAAAAGTTACGATATTACGAAGTCAATATATATTTAAATTGAATTAACTTAAACATATATTCCTCATGGGCCTCAATCCCTTACCTTAAGCCCAACATTCCACGAGCACAACCCAAACCGATCACGTATATCTTCTTCCCCAACCGAAATGACGTGCTCCAGTAAACACCACCAATTTCCACCGAACTTCATTTCCTCTTTCTCCATCCATTTACTCCACCAAATCCTAAACCGAGACCACCCTCATTCATCCCTTCGAGCACTCATCGACCTCGTCCTCAAGTTATACAGCTCGAAGCCCCAATTCCCATCGCGTCGAACGAAGGAACCCACGAACTGCTGTACATCGTTCGACACTTTTACCCATGGTTTCCACCAAAATTCACAACGTCCACTCCATTCGATCCCTTAAATCTGAAAACGCAATCGACTTCATGAATTTAAACTTCACCTTCCCAATTTTTGGAACCCTAGTTCCGCTGTAGGAACACGACAAACCCACAAATTCCGATCGCACCTTACGTGAACTACTCAGAAATGAAGCTTACACTCATCTCTACTCATATATATATATATGTTATATAATTTATAGGAATTTTCTTGGATTTCTTTTGATTTCTTTAGTTGCCATTTTTTTCCGCTGTAATGAGAACAACGGCGGAAAAAAATGAGGGGTTTGACTTTGAGAGAATGGGAATTAGATTAGGAAAGGTAAGGGTATATATATATATATAGGGTAGTTTATATATTTTTTTATTCGAATTTTACATTAAATTATATTGAGCTGCTGCTTGTATTGGTTTTCTAAAAATCCGTATGATCACCTACGGTACTCAAAAATCATGCAAACGGACATGCAGCTACAACTCGGCATTACGGTCCCAACGAAACTGGTTTCGTCGAATTCCGACTCCGTATGCTCACACAGCGTATTTTTAAAGCTCGGGATGACCCATTTAAATATATAAATATATTTATATCTAATTAAATTTAATATTAAAAATAAATATTATCGTCTATATCCACAGTGGAATACCATACAGCTCTACTGGGATTTATAAATTGATATTTCAAATCTGGGTCAACCTGATATTCGATTTATATTGAAATCCCTTTTTAAAATATAAATAATTCCTTTATAAATTATAAAGGAATTCCACAGCGACTTTTCTAAAATTTGATTTGGACGTATCTCAAAATCTACACGACAAAATCCCGATTTTTCTCTTCCACTAGAAAGATATACTCCACCAGCTCCACACGTTTCTTATTTCACAGAAATCCGGCTTAAAACGAATCCTGTATATTCAGTTGAAGTTCAAATCACCAATTTACGAACTACAGCGCCATTTCGAGCTCGATTTTAATTATAATATAATTATACGTCCAAACTGTCGTTCAAATAATATATTCGTTATTCTAATTCAATTCCAAGCTGAATTAAATATCACAGATGATCCAGTTCACACCATATCGCCATTTCAGCCAATTCTGATTATTTCAGAATTAAATATATTATTTAATTTATTATTTTAATTAAATATTCATTATTAATTAATTCCACGACCATTTAATTCATTATATCACTATTTATATAATTAAATAAATTAATTAAAATACCTCTGCCAATGCGGGTCATTACATTCTTCCCCACTTAAAATAATTCCGTCCTCGAAATTGCTAAGGTGGAGAACGACCCTATCGACTGGTTAGAACATATTTGTTCACTTCTTAACTTCAGTTTCAATTGAACCAATTTAATTTCAATTAAATTATTAATTAATTCTTTTCAACGAAAATTTTCAAAAATCCTGAAAATTTTATAACGCCTTAACTCTTCGAAAAATTTCGCCAGCACCTCCTTTGTACTGGTCAAATCAGTCAAACTCCAACTCGCCTCTCTGGGCCATCTCCATCCCAAAAGAAAATCAAACAGCCAAGCGGCTTGCCAATTCGGCTCATAAATCTTATATCCTATGAACTATAAACTTGTACCTTTTTGTCGGGTATATCATTATATCCTTTTCACCTGTTATCAATTCAGCGGATACAAGGGTCATCCCAATCAAATTCCAATCCGCTTTTTATCCACAATTTCAACCATTCGCTTATACCTAAGTCGAATTTCATTTCAAACTCGAGTTTCATTCTCGATTCCAAACTCTTTACTTGATTATCAAGTTACACTTCAAATTTGAATCCCTCAAATCCAATTTGTCTTGATATCATTCAAATTCAATCTCAGTTACCACTTTACTGGCTTTACTTTTAATTCAAATTTTGCTTTCACAAATTTCTGTTAAATTTGTTTTTAATTCAAACAGTCTTTCCCTGGGAGTTTTTAAACATCTTACTCTTTTCAAAAATCAAATTTTCCTTTTGAACATGTCACTGAGCCCTTAATTAATATTCCATTAGTTAAATCACTTCTCTATTTCTTTATCAATATTTGTTAACCAAATATTTTCAATAACCATATTGGCCTTTTACGTTATTTGGAAAACATTTCCGAATATCGCCTTTCTTTATTTTCTAAATTTTAGAAAATATATGGTATTTATAATTGGAAAATATTCTAATTACTTATCTCTTTTCCGATCTCGTTTATTTATATACTTAGGAAATATTCTTTATTATATTTCCAAGCTTACACTTATTTGGGTTAAAACGGATGATGTGTAAAACATCGTTACGACAACCCAAATACTATATTCAACTAACTCCTATTCAACATTGATCTTTGAGCCTGAAATCTTACTATTTATTTGTTAATAATGAAATCAATCAAGTTGGGGTATAGCTACCTCTCAGACCTTGGCTGAATAACATTTATAACTCCAAAACAAATATGACTACTTACTCGAATAATCAATACCATACAACTACTTATTCACTTTTAAACACGTACATGCTTCCTCTTTCTATTCTGACTAGAATTTATTCTTAGTCTTCCTTTTTGATTTTACTATTCTATTTCTAAGTTCGTTTCCTTATCGACTTCTATATATATATCGATACGTTGATTTCTAACTATCAAATTATATTAAAAATATTCTAACTCCTTAAATCCCCAGAAAAATTCGCCATAACCTCCTTTGTACCAGGAGCATCGGGATATTTCAAATAGCCTCCCATGGCCCTCTCTATTCAAAAGAAAAGAAAAAGCCAAGCCGCTAGCCGATACGGCGCATAAAATCTCATATGTGAATTAAATACGTACCTCTTTTTGTCGAGCATTATATTTATACTCTTCTAACACTCCATTCCAAACCTGTTTAACCTATATCCAACCATTCCCATTTTTGTTTCAACTCAATCAAAAAGTTTTAACTCGTTTCGTTAAGTACTTCGCTAATTAGCTCTTTTCCTTACTGCACTTTATATTTGAACACAACATGTTCAAATCTAAGTTTAACTTGTTTATAACTAATTGAATTCCTTTTCAACTTACGTTTCATATCAAATTTCGAAATCTAAGTTCTCAAATCCCATTTACCTTTCAATGTTCAACTTCAAATTCAAAACTCGATTAACTAATTCCTCTTCGACTTAGTTAATTCTATTCAATTTCTATTCAAATTTTATATCACTTCTATTATTCAAATTCTATATATCAATTACTATTCAAATTCTATATATCAAATTATATATTTGAATTCCATTTGAATTCTATATTCAAATTCTATTTCACCTTCGATATTCAAATCCTATATTTGAATTCCTTTATATTTTCTATATTCAAATTCTATATTTGAATTCCATTTGAATTTCTATATTCAAACTCTATTTGAATTTCTATATTCAAACTCTATTTCAATTCCATTGAATTTCATATATTCAAATTCCCTTTGAATTTCTATATTCAATTTCTATTTGAATTCTCTTTATTCAAATTCTATATTCAATTCCATTGAATTTCATATATTCAAACTCCCTTTGAATTTCTATATTCAATATCTATTTCAAACTTTCTTTATTCATTTTTTATTATAAATCCCATTTTGAAATTCAACACAACTGTCTCTCCCAAAACAAATTCAAAACAGTATCTCTGGTAGTAATTCGTCACTTACAACTCGAAAATGAATATTGATGATGCAGCTGTCATCATCAGAATCTATTTTCCAGCGATCGAAGTGAGTTCAATACTATAAAACCATTTCTAAACATTTCCACTTTGAAATTCATTTCAAAATATAATTCACACTGCTTGTAAAACAATTTAAAATCTCCCAGGATCTTAAATTTTCCTTATTTTTAATCCAAATCCATTTACAAACACTTATCCAATTTTCCAGAAATTTTAATTCAATTTCTGGTTTAAATTTCAGATTTAACTCATTTCAATTTCTTATATTTCACTTATATGAATTCTAATTGGTTATTTACATAACCATTTCACTTTATAATCTTACTCGATTATAGACAACCAATATATCCAACATATTATAATTATTCCAATATAAATCCTTTATATTGAAATATAATTTGGGGCAAAATTATTTCGTTTACCCTCTTTTCAAAACATACCATGACGGTTCATCGTATTCAAGTGTTTACAAAATCCCTACCGATACAGTGGATCAAACTGATCGACCAGAACCCATAAACAACTCAACCAATGAATCTCCACAATATAAAATCACTTTATATCAAATTACAAATATGCACTCGTATATATACACTCAACTCAATCTAGGATATTACTAACCCTATCTCTACTGAGTCACGCCACAGAGCCAAGGTAATTCACTTAACTTAAGCTCTGATACCAACTGTAATGACCCGAAAATCTGGTCCAATTTGGGCTGACCAAAAACACAAGTCCAACCCTAAATTAAACTGAAAATCAGGAAATTAATAGAAAGAAAACAGAGGGTGAGAATAGAGAAGATAGAAACTTAGAATAGAAGAAGAAGAAGAACACAATATCAGAGTAACAAGAATCTCACAGCGGAACGAATAACATATAATATATGTAACATAACTTTGAAATATACATTTGTATTTGAATATACATCATTATCAAAGTACAACACTTACAACACAGCGGAAATAAACTATAGCTATATGATCCTTAAGCCTCCTGCTCTAGCTCTTCTAGTATATCTGTAAATCCCGACTACTTGACAGCCCGTACAAATTTAGGCACCCAAGAGTTTTAGGGAAAACAACAAAATAAACTCTGGGTCAGTCATGGGACTGGTATAAGTAAAACAATTTAAAACAGTTCCAGTAGGTAAATGATATCTCATAAGACCACACCGTATAACGGAACGGGTTTTTCCCTTATGAGAATCCAAATTATCTTTATATCAAAAACCCTTGGATATTATAATAATGTCTATCAACACAATATAATAATAATCATCTAGCAGAAATGCTTCCATCTCACGTTCTACATATATAGTATACAATCAAAACCGCAAGCACGTATTGGGTAATGGATTTCCAACTATGACAAGGTATGGAACCACCTTTCGCTAGTGTACCTCTAGAGAGGAATACACTGGGTTCAACAAGAACATCTTGCAACCCGACCACACATGACCGACCACTCATTTCGCTTGAGTGTATCAAATGTATATCACCAACGGTTGGGATCAGCAACCGTTTCCCAAATGGGACAGCATCAACAATAGATTTTTAGAAGTAAATGAAACTCTAGATCAGGTGATTATACATCCTACTTCGGTGCGACCGACTTAGCCATGCTGCCTGCCCGATTTCTGTCATTTACCGGATGTGAGGCTAGAAGCTACGCTTTATCATCACACCAGATTCACTTTGAATGCCACATCGTCAAATCCATCAAATCATCGACTGACGTCCTCAACCTTACATTATGTGTTAGCTAAAAGAAGTTTCCTTCTTCGCTTCCACTCTTGGTACGGTTGGAGAAATCAATATACATGATCGTCTGGAAATGCTCTGTCAGACTTGCGTCCATACAAGTCATCCAGGAACAAGATGAACCGAAGGCACTATTCTGTAAACAGGATAGCCCTTGCATAACTCCGACTTCAATTTCCTTTGGCATATATGATTCACAACGCTTATGCCAATACAGAGTGGTTCTTTGGATAATAATCCAACCGGTCTCTCCATATTAACAACGTTAAAAGGGTCAAAACTTTGATAGTCTGTGTTTTAACTATCGAAGAAAAACAGGTGTGCAAACAATGATATTATTTCAAAATGGAAATTTATATCGATCAAACATCATTCCACATTTTTCTCTTTATTTCATTAATTTACTTATTTCCTATTTCCCTATATTCAATATTTCTTATTTTCTAAATTCGGAAAATATACGTTATTGACAATGGAAAACATTTCCATTTCTTGTTTTCTTTATTAGAAAACATTTCTGGTTTCTTATTTGGAAAACATTTCCAAAGCTTCTTCATTGGACTTAGACAGATGTTTAAACAAACCATCGCGATGCCAACTCAAACCATTTCCTTTAATTACTAAATTCACTTAACCATCCTTTACTATCGAACTGTAACACCCCACCTCCGCCAGGGTGGCTCTTGCAAGCACTCTGACTTTGGAGGGGCGTTTGTACCGGGTAAACATGCATAATGATATATCAAGGCAGAACAAGAACATATGTATATATGTAAATAGAGTAAATAAGATAAGTAAAACAGCGGAAGATTTCAACTATTTCAAAACAAGTCTGGTACAACATAATGTCAACTTTCCAAATACACAAGTCTAGATAAAAACAACATCACTGAAAAACTGAAATACATAAGTATTATCCCCAAAATAAGTGATAACCATAGCTAGCTTCATGTCAAGACCGTACATGAGCTAAAACCCCACAAGCAAGCGATCAGAAATCCAAGCTAAGCTCCAATATTCCCACCCTGAGAACCTGGGGGGGGGAACAGAAGAAAAGAGGCGAAAGAAAAACAGGTCAGTCAAAAAGACTGAGTAAGCCCTACTACAATCAATGTAAACTGATAAAGTTAACTGGCATGAGAAGCAGGGATGAACATAAGGATAACAACATACTAGCATGATGATTAACCAACAAGGTAGATAAAGGTGTCATCGCATAATCAGGTTTAAGGTTTTTGCACCACAGGTGTACTAGCAAGCTAACATGACTTGAATAAACAAGTATTGATCCCTTGGCCCAAGCTTTGGCCCAATAACATGAAGTGACCCTAATACGAGGTCCAATAACATGAAGTGACCCAAATACGAGGTCCAACCAAACGATCTAGTCGATCGGCTCCCTATAAGCCTAACTCGTCACGTGTTGGTGTCAATACGGCCTAAACATGATTGTAGTCGGACTATGCTGGGTCCACCCTTCGGGTGTATCAAGCCCTAGGGTGTCAACCCCTAGACACCATAAACATGAGTGCACAGTCTCGATCTACTGGTACCCATGGGTGACTTCTCCAAATACGGACTACGTGCACGACCATAGTCCGTCCGGAACTACATCGGCGTACCACCCGGCCGTCGTTTTTGGTCGCTTATACCAGTCCAGTAATCGTGCCCCACCCTAGCCTAGTCCCTAGGGTCATGATGATACAAACTTGGGATTACTGCTGGAGTGGACCCCCTTTGCTAGGATTTTCTAGTGGGTTAAGTACGGTTTAACCCTTTTACTAATCATGGATTAACTTGGTTAAGTGTAACGATGGGTTCACGACTTAACCCCGATTAATCCACCAAGTCCAAATTGGTTAAGTATTAAGTGGACCATGACTTAACCCTAATCATGAGGCATTAATTAATTAATGTGCCTTAACCTCTCACATTAGACTTTGTTGCGGTTACTAGTTAAGCCGGTCGGTTCCGGGTAGCTTTACACCACAACTTGGTCTAACCTCGGGTTCAAGGTACAACATGACCAACTTCTCACATTGGGTCCTATTGTTTGTAGCAACTAGTTAAGCCGGTCGGTTCCGGGTAGTTTTACACTACAAACTCAACCCAACCTCTAGTTGGTCACACTTATATTTTCTAAGTGTCATGTCCATTATGTTTACAAAACATATTACAAGTTTTCAAGCATTTGGGTAGACCTAACTTAATAGGTAAATTCCCAATGGGTAGACCTAACTTAATAGGTAAATTCCCAATCTTATGTTTTCATGTCTTTTAAGTTTACCCAACCCCAAACGCAATCCCATCGCTTACATAATCGCAATAGCGCATAAAGGATAGAAAGAGGGAACTTGGCATAAAGATGACAAAAGGTGTTGAAGCCACAAGTTTAACATGGTGGCATATGAAATGTACATATGTTCATATACTTGCATATTACATTTTTAGGCCTCAAAAGTATGCATAAAACCAAACTTAGCATATTGGTGATACATGGTGCTACATGACATGTAGAAGTGGCCATAAGTTCGCATTTAGCCTCACATGCAAGTTATCATAAGAGATATGATAACTTACATGTTCCCAAAATGCAACCTTTAGCATAAAGCTTGAAGCTTTATGTTCATATACTCAAGGTAAGCTTGCATAACATGATAACATGAGTAAAATGATCCGCCCAAACTTGCATACATAACATGACAACTTGCATATCATAACATGGCAAACTTGCATCATTCATTTAACTTTAGAGTTTAAATATGAAAGTAGAAAAGGGCTTACAATGCTTATGAAGACACAAAAATATATATAGATTGAGACAAAGTCCTTATGCAATCAAATAAACCCAAAATGCAAGCTCCAATAGAAAAACTCTTGAGCCAAAATGATCAAAACCCTTGCTTTATGATGTAAATATGGAAACTTGACTTGAATGCAAGCTAATGACACTCATACAAGCTTGAAAACACTTGTATGCATGGAAAATTTCTCATAGAAATAACTTAGAAATTTTATGAAGAGAGTGGAGACCATGAGAGGAATAATTTTGCCATAGTTTAGTTGTAGGGTTGAATAATGATGATTTAGGGTTAGGTTAGGGGCTTATTTATAGAGATTAGGATTAGTTTCAACCTTAGGATTAAACCCTAATTCCAATCTCAGCCCTTAAAACCGAATCTGGCCCCAAAACCTAACCAAAACCCCAAAATGGTGCACCAGGCAAAACTGCTCGACTGAACCAAGTCGACAGCCAAGTCGACAGGGCTGTCGACTTGGGTCCAACAAAGTCGACTGCCAAGTCGACAGGCCTGTCGACTTGGTTGGCTTGGCGGGAAATTTCCCGCCTAGCCTTCCAGGCCCGAAATTCGAAATTTGAACTTGAAATTCAAATCTGTTTTGAACTTGAAATTTTCTGAAAATTTCATTGGGCCTTAATCGGGTCATACGGACTCCGATTTTCGAAAACTCGGACTCTATTTCGCGTATTTTTCCGAGACGAACGTAATGGCATAGCCCGTTTCCCTTGATTCAGATGTATAAATTAAATTTTGCCTCGATTTACGTTATAACAGGTTATTGAAAATACGAGTTGTTACATTCTCCCCTCCTTAAAGGATTTCGTCCCCGAAATCTTCAAGTTAGGAAGAACGTATCCTACCATCCAACATCCATCTACTCACAACATCATCCACGAGCAATCATTGTCCTTACAAGATTCTAAATGTTGTATGAACATATGCAAAGGTGTGTGTATATGTACTTATCTAATGCAAATATCATCAATGCAAATTATGTTAGTGAAATGAATCCATATGTATGCAATTCCTAACATAATGTATAACATCTATATGTGTGCACATAACATACATCCATATGCAACATCCATGTGATAACACAAAAATTTTCATCCATGAATAAGCGTAAACACTCATGCATATGCAATATGAGGAGTGTGTGAGCCGATCTAGTGCCTAATGTGTATAATGCATCCACGAGTAACCACTTGCAAACACTTGCAACCACTTGCAAACATCAAGCATAACATGTTTCAAACACATGTTTCATCCAAATGGTTTCTACCTAAGGTTCTCATGACAAGATTAACACGATATAGATAGCAAAAGAAAGATATGCTACAAAGAGATCGGGAAGATAAGCAAGATATACTCCTTTTGGATTACAAGAAATCCCTTCCTAACCCAACCCATATTCTATAAAAGCCCAAAAGGTTTAGTTAACCTAACGGACCCCTTTAAACCTTGACATGTATTACTAACCGATGAGTCACACCCCCTTATGGAGTTTACAACAGAAATGGGATCGAGAACGGGACCGAGAGGATATATGTAAAAGATAACATGCAAGTAAGTTCCACCGGAAAACAAGGATCAAGGATATACTCTTAGAAAGAGATATGATGCGCGTATCTAGCCTTCTGTCTTCTAAGTCACGTTTCCTTGAGCTTGACTCCACTATGTTTTGACCGTCTTTTACCTCATGATTTCTTGGCTTCTTAACTCTTATTTCCCAATATGAGTTGGAACCCATTTCATTGTCGCCTCTCGTCTTCCTCTTTCACTTACTCTTCTATCATTCTTGGCCTAAACATAACTATGACCTCATGGTTTCATGCAAGCTCCCTGAAATTCACCAGTGAATTCTGGATCTCGTTTACTTATATAAAGTATTCCACGCAGCAGAACTTTTCTTGGAAATACCAATCCACGTTGCCAATTGCTCTTACTAGCGTGATTTTCTATAACTCATGCTTGAACGAAATGAACCATCCGCCTGCGAATGAAAGGCCGTACTTAGATTCAGTTGCTTGCCCATGACTTCCCGTAGACTATCCCAAAACTGGCTAGTGAAGATTGAGTCATGGTTACTAACTATACTTTAGGGAACCTCGTGCAACCGCTTTATTTCTTGAAAGTAAACTGTCGCTAGCTATGATGCAGTCCTTTCGCTCTTTACCAGAGTGAAATGAGCACTCTTCGTGAGTCTACCTACTATGACCCACATGCTCGTATTCCCTTTCCTTGATCTAGGCAGTCCATCCACGAAATCCTTCGTGGCGCTTTACTACTTTCATTGCGGGGACCTCCAATGGATGTAATAGCCCACCGGGCTTTTTATGACTCGGCCTTAATCTGTTGGCACAACATGCACCTTGGGACAAACTCGGCCACCTCCTTGAGTGATGTGCATCTTCAAGAGCCTTCTTTCTCTCTTTGCGTCTTAGCCATCCCTTGTCATCTATAGCGAGGTGTCTTAACATCTCGCCTCGAATCAACTTGTCCATGATCTCGACTAACTGCGGGTCTTCTTTCTGTGAAGTCCCTACTTGATCCAGAAGGGTAGGTCTAAGCTCAAGGGACGCTAACGAATTAATTAAACTGAGAAAGCTTATTACTTCACTTGTCCTCGTCGGAGCTTTCCGGTCTTGAACCGCGACCACTTTAGCGGGATCCACCGCTAAGCCTTGCTTAGAAACTATGTGCCCAAGAAATCTAACTTCTTTTCTCCAAAATGACATTTGGAGGTCTTGGCTTCCAACTGATGGGCTCTAAGCGTATCCATCACCTTCACGAGATGCCTTGCATGCTCTTCCTCATCCTTAGAGAAGATCAGAATATCATCTACGAAGACCACGACAAACTTGTTCAAGAACTCCTTGAACACCCTACTCATCAAGTCCACGAAGTAGGCGGGTGCATTAGTCAAACCGAATGGCATGACCAGCCATTCTAAGAATCCATCTGGAGTTCTGAACGCAGTTTTGTCTATACTATCCTCAGCTACTCTGAGCTGATGGAATCCAGTAGCAAGATCAAGAGAAAACAGATGTTCCTACAAGCTGATCAAACAAATCATCGATCCTTGGTAATGGTTGTCTATTCTCCTTGTTCTACTCACGATAATCAACACACGGGCGAAGCGAACTGTCCACATTAGTAGCGAATACTACTAGAGCACCTTCCTCGGAAATGCTTCATCGAATGAAGTTCTTCTCAAGCAACTCCTTCACTTGCTTACTTAGCTCCCGTCTTTCACGCGGAGCCATGTGCCGAACGGGCAAAGAAACCAGCTTTGCATTATCCACCAGATAAATGCAGAAATTAAACTCGCGTTTAGGGGTAACCCCTTCACTTCACCCAAGATATCAGGATATTCTCGGACCACCCTCATAGATGGCAAACTATCGATAGACGAATTGAGGGATTCAAGATAACACAACATGCCGGGACTCATAGGGTTAAAAAATTTTTTTTTTTTTTTTTTAGGGTATTACCGAGGCGAGTCATGAGCCTCACAACCCTATGCTCAAAAATCAAGGATGGCTCCAAAACTGGACAACCAATCCATGCCCAAAATCAACCCATACCCCATGAAACCGAGAATATAAGCATCACACGAGAACTCAACACTCAAGATAGAGATTTTCAAATCCACGTAGATAATAGACAAATGGGCGTAAACCCCAATTGGATTTGAAACACACACGGGATCATAAACTAGACTAGTACTTAGGTGCAAACTTTCAACTAGATCAGATGAAACAACTATGCGATGCGCTAGAATCAAACAAAGTATAAACAGGAAAATCAGAAATGTAAACAAGACTTTTAACAGAAACACTACCTCGATCATAAGCTGGAAGAACGATGTTGAGGGGATGAACTCGCCCTTCAGACGGTCTTGCACACTGAGTCTGACCTTGCCCTTGCTTCTTCGGGCAATCTTTGATGAAATGTCCAGTCTCACCGCAGAAAAAGCATTCACCATTCTTCCTTTTCCTCTTCTTACAATCCTTAATAAGATGAGTCGAACTTCCACAAGTAAAGCACTTCTTTTCCTTCTTATCTTTAGACTTCTCCTCCTTCTTTTTTATTTCCTTTTTGGGCCTCGTTTTCTTGTTTTGAGACTCATTCACCTTGATTTCCTTCTTGTCACTCCTATTCTCTTCATTGAGTAGGGCCACATTCACCAAACTCTCGAAGGTCGCTCCGATGGGTATATGAGATATGGCCAAACCGCGCAATGGCTCGTTTAGTCCTAGAGCAAAGTGCATGGCCTTCTTCTGAGCTGTGTTAACCAAGTCTAAACCGAACCGAGCAAGTTGATTAAACTTATCCACGTATTCCCTAATGGTCATGTCCCCTTGCTTTAGTGATAGGAACCTCTCCATCTGAAGGTTCTCCTCTGCTGACGATAAAAACCTCAGTCCAAACCTTCTTTTAAACTCATCCCAAGTCTCAATTGGTCTAGTAGTGGTGGTGACTACCCACCAATAAGCAACTTCCCCTTTCAATAACCATACCGCCAACAGAACTTTCCTACGATCTTCTATATCTAAGATAGCAAAGAGGTTTTCAGTTTCCTTTAACCAGTTTCTTGCCTCAACAGAAGTCTCCATCCCAACAAAATTCTTGCAACCCATCGCCTTAAAGTCTTTGCAAATCTCCGCGAAATCCTCTTGTGGATGCTGAGGGGGAGGAGGAAGAGGAACCTCAGCGACAGGAGGAAGAGGAACATTAACTACCGGAGGAGGAGGAGGAGGAACATCGGCGGGGCCGGCTTTGGTCGCCCTAGCCCTGCAAAAGTCTCCTATACCAAACAGGTACGTGTACTCCCTCCGGATTAGCAAAGTTATCAGCCATACTAAAAACGAAGAAAAAAGATAGATTCAGAATGGAGAAAAACAAAGGAATTTTTGCTAATGGCTTTTTGGGGAATAGCCTTTAAAATAAACTAGACTTTTCTTTGGAAAATACTTTATACTTGGTTTTGAAAATAGTTTTCCAAAAGTTTTAAAAACCTTTTTGTTCCTTCTCGTAAACCATACGCTCTGATACCAAATGTAACACCCCACCTCCGCCAGGGTGGCTCTTGCAAGCACTCTGACTTTGGAGGGGCGTTTGTACCGGGTAAACATGCATAATGATATATCAAGGCAGAACAAGAACATATGTATATATGTAAACAGAGTAAATAAGATAAGTAAAACAGCGGAAGATTTCAACTATTTCAAAACAAGTCTGGTACAACATAATGTCAACTTTCCAAATACACAAGTCTAGATAAAAACAGCATCACTGAAAAACTGAAATACATAAGTACTATCCCCAAAATAAGTGATAACCATAGCTAGCTTC
Source organism: Allium sativum (assembly GCA_030737875.1). Lineage (NCBI taxonomy): Eukaryota > Viridiplantae > Streptophyta > Magnoliopsida > Asparagales > Amaryllidaceae > Allium > Allium sativum. The sequence goes on from CM060920.1 coordinate 91,950,965, forward strand.
ATGTCAAGACCGTACATGAGCTAAAACCCCACAAGCAAGCGATCAGAAATCCAAGCTAAGCTCCAATATTCCCACCCTGAGAACCTGGGGGGGGGGGAAACGGAAGAAAAGAGGCGAAAGAAAAACAGGTCAGTCAAAAAGACTGAGTAAGCCCTACTACAATCAATGTAAACTGATAAAGTTAACTGGCATGAGAAGCAGGGATGAACATAAGGATAACAACATACTAGCATGATGATTAAACAACAAGGTAGATAAAGGTGTCATCGCATAATCAGGTTTAAGGTTTTTGCACCACAGGTGTACTAGCAAGCTAACATTACTTGAATAAACAAGTATTGATCCCTTGGCCCAAGCTTTGGCCCAATAACATGAAGTGACCCTAATACGAGGTCCAATAACATGAAGTGACCCTAATACGAGGTCCAACCAAACGGTCTAGTCGATCGGCTCCCTATAAGCCTAACTCGTCACGTGTTGGTGTCAATACGGCCTAAACATGATTGTAGTCGGACTGTGCTGGGTCCACCCTTCGGGTGTATCAAGCCCTAGGGTGTCAACCCCTGGACACCATAAACATGAGTGCACAGTCTCGATCTACTGGTACCCATGGGTGACTTCTCCAAATACGGACTACGTGCACGACCATAGTCCGTCCGGAACTACATCGGCGTACCACCCGGCCGTCGTTTTTGGTCGCTTATACCAGTCCAGTAATCGTGCCCCACCCTAGCCTAGTCCCTAGGGTCATGATGATACAAACTTGGGATTACTGCTGGAGTGGACCCCCTTTGCTAGGATTTTCTAGTGGGTTAAGTACGGTTTAACCCTTTTACTAATCATGGATTAACTTGGTTAAGTGTAACGATGGGTTCACGACTTAACCCCGATTAATCCACCAAGTCCAAATTGGTTAAGTATTAAGTGGACCATGACTTAACCCTAATCATGAGGCATTAATTAATTAATGTGCCTTAACCTCTCACATTAGACTTTGTTGCGGTTACTAGTTAAGTCGGTCGGTTCCGGGTAGCTTTACACCACAACTTGGTCTAACCTCGGGTTCAAGGTACAACATGACCAACTTCTCACATTGGGTCCTATTGTTTGTAGCAACTAGTTAAGCCGGTCGGTTCCGGGTAGTTTTACGCTACAAACTCAACCCAACCTCGAGTTGGTCACACTTATATTTTCTAAGTGTCATGTCCATTATGTTTACAAAACATATTACAAGTTTTCAAGCATTTGGGTAGACCTAACTTAATAGGTAAATTCCCAATGGGTAGACCTAACTTAATAGGTAAATTCCCAATCTTATGTTTTCATGTCTTTTAAGTTTACCCAACCCCAAACGCAATCCCATCGCTTACATAATCGCAATAGCGCATAAAGGATAGAAAGAGGGAACTTGGCATAAAGATGACAAAAGGTGTTGAAGCCACAAGTTTAACATGGTGGCATATGAAATGTACATATGTTCATATACTTGCATATTACATTTTTAGGCCTCAAAAGTATGCATAAAACCAAACTTAGCATATTGGTGATACATGGTGCTACATGACATGTAGAAGTGGCCATAAGTTCGCATTTAGCCTCACATGCAAGTTATCATAAGAGATATGATAACTTACATGTTGCCAAAATGCAACCTTTAGCATAAAGCTTGAAGCTTTATGTTCATATACTCAAGGTAAGCTTGCATTACATGATAACACGAGTAAAATGATCCGCCCAAACTTGCATACATAACATGACAACTTGCATATCATAACATGGAAAACTTGCATAACATAACATGGCAAACTTGCATCATTCATTTAACTTTATAGTTTAAATATGAAAGTAGAAAAGGGCTTACAATGCTTATGAAGACACAAAAATATATATAGATTGAGACAAAGCCCTTATGCAATCAAATAAACCCAAAATGCAAGCTCCAATAGAAAAACCCTTGAGCCAAAATGATCAAAACCCTTGCTTTATGATGTAAATATGGAAACTTGACTTGAATGCAAGCTAATGACACTCATACAAGCTTGAAAACACTTGTATGCATGGAAAATTTCTCATAGAAATAACTTAGAAATTTTATGAAGAGAGTGGAGACCATGAGAGGAATAATTTTGCCATAGTTTAGTTGTAGGGTTGAATAATGATGATTTAGGGTTAGGTTAGGGGCTTATTTATAGAGATTAGGATTAGTTTCAACCTTAGGATTAAACCCTAATTCCAATCTCAGCCCTTAAAACCGAATCTGGCCCCAAAACCTAACCAAAACCCCAAAATGGTGCACTAGGCAAAACTGCCCGGCTGAACCAAGTCGACAGCCAAGTCGACAGGGCTGTCGACTTGGGTCCAACAAAGTCGACTGCCAAGTCGACAGGCCTGTCGACTTGGTTGGCTTGGCGGGAAATTTCTCGCCTAGCCTTCCAGGCCCGAAATTCGAAATTTGAACTTGAAATTCAAATCTGTTTTGAACTTGAAATTTTCTGAAAACTTCATTGGGCCTTAATCGGGTCATACAGACTCCGATTTTCGAAAACTCGGACTCTATTTCGCGTATTTTTCCGAGACGAACGCAATGGCATAGCCCGTTTCCCTTGATTCAGATTTATAAATTAAATTCTGCCTCGATTTACGTTATAACAGGTTATTGAAAATACGGGTTGTTACACGAACCTTAACCATTCCTTAGTTAAAAATAAAGCCAATCAAGTTGGTGTAATACTGCCTCTCAGACCTTAACTGAACAACGTTTCTAACCTTGAAATAGACAAAGTTCACCCTTCTAATTCTTTAACAAACTTCCTTACGTAACTCTCCTTCAAATCTTTTCTATTCGATAATTCTTTCCTTCGATAAGGTATATTCGATAACTCTATTCAATTTATTCTATTCACTTAACTCTTTTGATTTAACTCTAACTCTATTCACTTAACTCCTATCGAATAAACTATATTCGATAATTCTTTTAATTCTATTTGAATAAACTATATATTCGATTAACTCCTTTTACTCTATTCGAATAAACTATATTCGATTAACTCCTTTTACTTTCTATTCGAATAAACTATATTCGATTAACTCCTTTTACTTTATTCCTTACTTAACTCCTTAACTCCTTTCGAATAACTAATTCGATAACTCTTTTCGATTAAACTATAATCGATAACTCCTTTCGATTAAACTATAATCGATAACTCCTTTCGATTAAACTATAATCGATGACTCCTTTGTGTTTAACTCTATTCGAATAACTAATTCGAATAACTCTTATTTATTTAACTCTATTCGAATAAACTAAATTCGATTAACTCCATTTGAATAACTCTAGTTTGATTTAGCTCTATCGATTTACTTTAAATGATTAACACTAACTGGTTAACTCTAATTGATTAACTCTAACTGGTTAACTCGTATTCGAATAACAAATATTCGATTAACTCTATTCAACTAACTCGACTCAAATAACCCCTTTCGAATAACTAATTCGATTTACTAACTTTCGAATACCATATTCGATTTAACTCCTTTCGAATACCATATTCGATTTAACTCCTTTCGAATACCATATTCGATTTAACTCCTTTCGAATACCATATTCGATTTACTAACTTTCGAATACCATATTCGATTTTACTCCTTTCAGATACCATATTCAATTTAACTCTTTCGAATACCATATTCGGTTTAACTCCTTTCAAATACCATATTCGATTTAACTCCTTTCGAATACCATATTCGATTAACTCCTTTATCCTATTTGAATAAACTATATATTCGATTAACTCATTTATTCTATTTGAATAAACTATATATTCGATTAACTCATTTATTCTATTCGTTTTAACAACATTTTTCCCTTTTATAAAACTCTATTCATTTTATAAACATTTCCCCTTTTATTTACTTTCGAAATATTTCCTTTTATAAAATCTATTAATTTTATAAAATCCCTTTTTAAATATCTCCTATTTATAAATATTCCAATTTATAAATATTTCTTATTTATAAATATTCCATTTGTAAATATTTTATTTTTAATTATCACTTTGAAAATATTCCCTTATCAACATTTCAGTATGTTATGGTATTTAACACATCAAATCACGATGACCAATATCGTCCATACACACACAATCACCAACAGGTTATAATTCACATCATATATCAAAATATATGAAAAATAATAAAATAACTATTGAGGAATCCAGTCGAATTCCTCCAACCTGTTTCCTTGCATCCACAGATGTTACACAATAAAATCAGCATCACTTTCAGTTCCATATGATATATTCTGTTAAACAGAATCAATATAGAAATTCAACTAACTGACTAGCAGTTCAATCAAACAGTCAACACACAGTCAATCAACCAATATTTAATAGTTCTAAAAATACAACATGATATTATAAACTGTTCAGAGTTAGTGAGATTTACTCACTTTGGCAGTTCATCGTTAAAGAATGATAAACTGTTTGTTTGATTTGAATCAAACAATTAAATTCGCCGTAAATTCAGACGAGCTCCTATCCACTCCCAGTCAGTTCCATGGGTAGTGTCCGTCCATACTATCCCATTGGATCTTGTTTCGCTCAATTCTGATAACGTACGGAAAAGTTACGATATTACGAAGTCAATATATTTTTAAATTGAATAAACTTAAACATATATTCCCCATGGGCCTTAATCCCTTACCTTAAGCCCAACATTCCACGAGCACAACCCAAACCGATCACGTATATCTTCTTCCCCAACCCAAATGATGTGCTCCAGTAAACACCACCAATTTCCACCGAACTTCATTTCCCCTTTCTCCATCCATTTACTCCACTAAATCCTAAACTGAGACCACCCTCATTCATCCCTTCGAGCACTCATCGACCTCGTCCTCAAGTTATACAGCTCGAAGCCCCAATTCCCATCGCGTCGAACGAAGGAACCCACGAACTGTTGTACATCGTTCGACACTTTTATCCATGGTTTCCACCAAAAATCACAACGTCCACTCCATTCGATCCCCTAAATCTGAAAACACAATCGACTTCATGAATTTAAACTTCACCTTCCCAATTTTTGGAACCCTAGTTCCGCTGTAGGAACTCGACAAACCCACAAATTCCGATCGCACCTTACGTGAACTACTCAGAAATGAAGCTTACACTCATATATATATATGTTATATAATTTATAGGAATTTTCTTGGATTTCTTTTGATTTCTTTAGTTGCCAATTTTTTTTTCCGCTGTAATGAGAACAACGGCGGAAAAAGATGAGAGGTTTGACTTTGAGAGAATGGGAATTATGTTAGGAAAGGTAAGGGTATATATATAGGGTAGTTTATATATTTTTTTTATTCGAATTTTACATTAAATTATATTGAACTGATGCTTGTATTGGTTTTCTAAAAATCCGTATGATCACAAACGGTACTCAAAAATCATGCAAACGGACATGCAGCTACAGCTCGGCATTACGGTCCCAACGAAACCGGTTTCGTCGAATTCCGACTCCGTATGCTCACACAGCGTATTTTTAAAGCTCGGGATGACCCATTTAAATATATAAATATATTTATATCTAATTAAATTTAATATTAAAAATAAATATTATCGTCTATATCCACGTGGAATACCATACAGCTCTACTGGGATTTATAACTTGATATTTCAAATCTGGGTCAACCCGATATTCGATTTATATTGAAATCCCTTTTTAAAATATAAATAATTCCTTTATAAATTGTAAAGGAATTCCACAACGAATTTTCTAAAATTTGATTTGGACGTATCTCAAAATCTACACGACGAAATCCCGATTTTTCTCTTCCACTAGAAAGATATACTCCACCAGCTCCACACGTTTCTTGTTTCACAGAAATCCGGCTTAAAACGAATCCTGTATATTCAGTTGAAGTTCAAATCGCTAATTTACGAACTGCAGCGCCATTTCGAGACCGATTTTAATTATAATACAATTATACGTTCAAACTGTCGTTCAAATAATATATTCGTTATTCTAATTCAATTCCAAGCTGAATTAAATATCACAGATGATCCAGTTCACACCATATCGCCATTTCAGCCAACTCTGATTATTTCAGAATTAAATATATTATTTAATTTATTATTTTAATTTAATACTCATCATTATTTAATTCCACGACCATTTAATTCACTATATCACTATTTATATAATTAAATAAATTAATTATAATACCTCTGCCAATGCGGGTCATTACATTCTTCCCCACTTAAAGTAATTCCGTCCTCGAAATTGCTTAGGTAGAGAACGACCCTATCGACTGGTTAGAACATATTTGTTCACTTCTTAACTTCAGTTTCAACTGAACCAATTTAATTTCAATTAAATTATTAATTAATTCTTATCAACGAAAATTTTCACAAATCCTGAAAAATTTCTAACGCCTTAACTCTTCGAAAATTTTTGCCAGCACCTCCTTTGTACTGGTCAAATCGGTCAAACTCTAACTCGCCTCTCTGGGCCATCTCCATCCCAAAAGAAAATCAAACAGCCAAGCGGCTTGCCAATTCGGCTCATAAATCTTATATCCTATGAACTGTAAACTTGTACCTTTTTGTCGGGTATATCATTATATCCTTTCCGCCTGTTATCAATTCAGCGGATACAAGGGTCATCCCAATCAAATTCCAATCCGCTTTTTATCCACAATTTCAACCATTCGCTTATACCTAAGTCGAATTTCATTTCAAACTCGAGTTTCATTCTCGATTCCAAACTCTTTACTTGATTATCAAGTTACACTTCAAATTTGAATCCCCCAAATCCAATTTGTCTCGATATCATTCAAATTCTATCTCAGTTACCACTTTACTGGCTTTACTTTTAATTCAAATTTTTCTTTCACAAATTTCTGTTAAATTTGTTTTTAATTCAAACAGTCTTTCCCTGGGAGTTTTTAAACAGCTTACTCTTTTCAAAAATCAAATTTTCCTTTTGAACATGTCACTGAGCCCTTAATTAATATTCCATTAGTTAAATCACTTCTCTATTTCTTTATCAATATTTGTTAACCAAATATTTTCAATAACCATATTGGCCTTTTACGTTATTTGGAAAACATTTCCGAATATCGACTTCCTTTATTTTCTAAATTTTAGAAAATATATGCTATTTATAATTGGAAAATATTCTAATTACTTATCTCTTTTCCGATCTCGTTTATTTCTATACTTAGGAAATATTCTTTATTATATTTCCAAGCTTACACTTATTTGGGTTAAAACGGATGTTGTGTAAAACATCGTTACGACAACCCAAATACTATATTCAACTAACTCCTATTCAACATTGATCTTCGAGCCTGAAATCTTACTATTTATTTGTTAATAATGAAATCAATCAAGTTGGGGTATAGCTACCTCTCAGACCTGGACTGAATAACATTTATAACTTCAAAACAGATATGACTACTTACTCGAATAATCAATACCATACAACTACTTATTCACTTTTAAACACGTACACGCTTCCTCTTTCTATTCTGACTAGATTTTATTCTTAGTCTTCCTTTTTGATTTTACTATTCTATTTCTAAGTTCGTTTCCTTATCGACTTCTATATATATATCGATACGTTGATTTCTAACTATCAAATTATCTTAAAAATATTCTAACTCCTTAAATCCCCGGAAAAATTCGCCATAACCTCCTTTGTACCTGGAGCATCGGGATATTTCAAATAGCCTCCCATGGCCCTCTCTATTCAAAAGAAAAGAAAAAGCCAAGCCGCTAGCCGATACGACGCATAAAATCTCATATGTGAATTAAATACGTACCTTTTTTTGTCGAGCATTATATTTATACTTTTCTAACACTCCATTCCAAACCTGTTTAACCTATATCCAACCATTCCCATTTTTGTTTCAACTCAATCAAAAAAATTTAACTCGTTTCGTTAAGTACTTCGCTAATTAGCTCTTTTCCTTATTACACCTTATATTTGAACACAACATGTTCAAATCTAAGTTTAACTTGTTTATAACTAAGTGAATTCCTTTTCAACTTACGTTTCGTATCAAATTTCGAAATCTAAGTTCTCAAATCCCATTTACCTTTCAATGTTCAACTTCAAATTCAAAACTCGATTAACTAATTCCTCTTCGACTTAGTTAATTCTATTCAAATTCTATTCAAATTTTATATCACTTCTATTATTCAAATTCTATATATCAATTACTATTCAAATTCTATATATCAAATTATATATTTGAATTCCATTTGAATTCTATATTCAACTTCCATTTCAACTTCGATATTCAAATCCTATATTTAAATTCCTTTATATTTTCTATGTTCAAATTCTATATTTGAATTCCATTTGAATTTCTATATTCAAACTCTATTTGAATTTCTATATTCAAACTCTATTCAATTCCATTGAATTTCATTTATTCAAATTCCCTTTGAATTTATATATTCAATTTCTATTTGAATTCTCTTTATTCAAATTCTATATTAATTCCATTGAATTTCATGTATTCAAACTCCCTTTGAATTTCTATATTCAATATCTATTTCGAACTTTCTTTATTCATTTTTTTATTATAAATCCCATTTTGAAATTCAACACAACTTGTCTTTCCCAAAACAATTTCAAAACAGTATCTCTGGTAGTAATTTGTCACTTACAACTCGAAAATGAATACTGATGATGCAGCTGTCATCATCAGAATCTATTTTCCAGCGATCAAAGTGAGTTCAATACTATAAAACAATTTCTAAACATTTCCACTTTGAAATTCATTTCAAAATATAATTCACACTGCTTGTAAAACAATTTAAAATCTCCCAGGATCTTAAATTTTCCTTATTTTTAATTCAAATCCATTTACAAACACTTATCCAATTTTCCAGAAATTTTAATTCAATTTCTGGTTTAAATTTCAGATTTAACTCATTTCAATTTCATATATTTCACTTATATGAATTCTGATTGGTTATTTACATAACCATTTCACTTTATAATCTTACTCGATTATAAACAACCAATATATCCAATATATTATAATTATTCCAATATAAATCCTTTATATTGAAATATAATTTGGGGCAAAATTATTTCGTTTACCCTCTTTTCAAAACATACCATGACGGTTCATCGTATTCAAGTGTTTACAAAATCCCTACCGATACAGTGGATCAAACTGATCGACCAGAACCCATAAACAACTCAACCAATGAATCTCCACAATATAAAATCACTTTATATCAAATTACAAATACGCACTCGTATATATACACTCAACTCAATCTAGGATATTACTAACCCTATCTCTACTGAGTCACGCCACAGAGCCAAGGTAATTCACTTAACTTAAGCTCTGATACCAACTGTAATGACCCGAAAATCCGGTCCAATTTGGGATGACCAAAAACACAAGTCCAACCCCAAATTAAACTGAAAATCAGGAAATTAATAGAAAGAAAACAGAGGGTGAGAATAGATAAGATAGAAACTTAGAATAGAAGAAGAAGAAGAACACAATATCAGAGTAACACGAATATCACAACGGAACGAATAACATATAATATATGTAACATAACTTTGAAATATACATTTGTATTTGAATATACATCGTTATCAAAGTACAACACTTACAACACAGCGGAAATAAACTATAGCTATATGATCCTGAAGCCTCCTGCTCCAGCTCTTCCAGTATATCTGTAAATCCTGACTACTTGACAGCCCGTACAAATTTACGCACCCAAGAGTTTTAGGGAAAACAATAAAATAAACTCCGGGTCAGTCATGGGACTGGTATGAGTAAAACAATTTAAAACAGTTCCAGTAGGTAAGTGATATCTCATAAGACCACGCCGTATAACGGAACGGGTTTTTCCATTACGAGAATCCAAATTATCTTTATATCAAAAACCCTTTGATATTATAATAATGTCTATCAACACAATATAATAATAATAATCTAGCAGAAACGCTTCCATCTCACGTTCTACATATATAGTATACAATCAAAACCGCAAGCACGTATTGGGTAATGGATTTCCAACTATGACAAGGTATGGAACCACCTTTCGCTAGTGTACCTCTAGAGAGGAATACACTGGGTTCAACAAGAACATCTTGCAACCCGGCCACACATGACCGACCACTCATTTCGCTTGAGTGTATCGAATGTATATCACCAACGGTTGGGATCAGCAACCGTTTCCCGAATGGGACAGCATCAACAATAGATTTTTAGAAGTAAATGAAACTCTAGATCAGGTGATTATACATCCTACTTCGGTGCGACCGACTTAGCCATGCTGCCTGCCCGATTTCTGTCATTTACCGGATGTGAGGCTAGAAGCTATGCTTTATCATCACACCAGATTCACTTTGAATGCCACATCGTCAAATCCATCAAATCACCGATTGACGTCCTCAACCATACATTATTTGTTAGCTAAAAGAAGTTTCCTTCTCCGCTTCCACTCTTGGTACGGTTGGAGAAATCAATATACATGATCGCCTGGAAACACTCTGTCAGACATCCGTCCATACAAGTCATCCAGGAACAAGATGAACCGAAGGCACTATTCTGTAAATAGGATAGCCCTTGCATAACTCCGACTTCAATTTCCTTTGGCATATATGATTCGCAACGCTTATGCCAATACAGAGTGGTTCTTTGGATAATAATCCAACCGGTCTCTCCATATTAACAACGTTAAAAGGGTCAAAACTTCGATAGTCTGTGATTTAACTATCGCAGAAAAACAGGTGTGCAAACAACGATATTATTTCAAAATGGAAATTTATATCGATCAAACATCATTCCACATTTTTCTCTTTATTTCATTAATTTACTTATTTCCTGTTTCCCTATATTCAATATTTATTATTTTCTAAATTTGGAAAATATACGTTATTAACAATGAAAACATTTCCATTTCTTGTTTTCTTTATTAGAAAACATTTCTGGTTTCTTATTTGGAAAACATTTCCAAAGCTTCTTCATTGGACTTAGACAGATGTTTAAACAAACCATCGCGATGCCAACTCAAACCATTTCCTTTAATTACTAAATTCACTTAACCATCCTTTACTATCGAAACTTAACCATTCCTTAGTTAAAAATGAAGTCAATCAAGTTGGGGTAATACTACCTCTCAGACCTTAACTGAACAACGTTTCTAACCTTGAAATAGACAAAGTTCACCCTTCTAATTCTTTAACAAACTTCCTTACGTAACTCTCCTTCAAATCTTTTCTATTCGATAATTCTTTCCTTCGATAAGGTATATTAGATAACTCTATTCAATTTATTCTATTCGATTTAACTCTAACTGTATTCACTTAACTCCTATCGAATAAACTATATTCGATAATTCTTTTAATTCTATTTGAATAAACTATATATTTGATTAACTCCTTTTACTCTATTCGAATAAACTATATTCGATTAACTCCTTTTACTTTCTATTCGAATAAACTATATTCGATTAACTCCTTTTACTTTATTCCTTACTTAACTCCATAACTCCTTTCGAATAACTAATTCGATAACTCTTTTCGATTAAACTATAATCGATATTTCCTTTCGATTAAACTATAATCGATAACTCCTTTCGATTAAACTATAATCGATGACTCCTTTGTGTTTAACTCTATTCGAATAACTAATTTGAATAACTCTTATTTATTTAACTCTATTCGAATAAACTAAATTCGATTAACTCCATTTGAATAACTCTAGTTCGATTTAACTATATCGATTTACTTTAACTGATTAACACTAACTGGTTAACTCTAAGTGATTAACTCTAACTGGTTAACTCGTATTAGAATAACAAATATTCGATTAACTCTATTCAACTAACTCGACTCAACTAAGCCCTTTCGAATAACTAATTCGATTTACTAACTTTCGAATACCATATTCGATTTAACTCCTTTCGAATACCATATTCGATTTAACTCCTTTCGAATACCATATTTGATTTAACTCCTTTCGAATACCATATTCGATTTAACTCCTTTCGGATATCATATTCGATTTAACTCCTTTCGAATACCATATTCGATTTAACTCCTTTCGAATACCATATTCGATTTAACTCCTTTCGAATACCATATTCGATTAACTCCTTTCGAATACCATATTCGATTTAACTCCTTTCGAATACCATATTCGATTAACTCCTTTATTCTATTTGAATAAACTATATATTCGATTAACTCATTTATTCTATTTGAATAAACTATATATTAGATTAACTCATTTATTCTATTCGTTTTATCAACATTTTTCCCTTTTATAAAACTCTATTCGTTTTATAAACATTTCCCCTTTTATTTACTTTCGAAATATTTCATTTTATAAAATCTATTAATTTTATAAAATCCCTTTTTTAAATATCTCATATTTATAAATATTCCAATTTATAAGTATTTCTTATTTATAAATATTCCATTAATAAATATTTTATTTTTGATTATCACTTTGAAAATATTCCCTTATCAACATTTCGGTATGTTATGGTATTTAACACATCAAATCACGATGACCAATATCGTCCATACACACACAATCACCAATAGGTTATAATTCACATCATATATCAAAATATATGAAAAATAATAAAATAACTGTTGAGGAATCCAGTCGAATTCCTCCAACCTGTTTCCCTGCATCCACAGATGTTACACAATAAAATCAACATCACTTTCAGTTCCATACGATATATTCCATTAAACAGAATCAATATAGAAATTCAACTAACTGACTAGCAGTTCAATCAAACAGTCAACACACAGTCAATCAACCAATATTTAACAGTTCTAAAAATACAACATGAAATTATAAACTGTTCAGAGTTAGTGAGATTTACTCACTTTTGGCAGTTCATCGTTAAAGAACGATAACTTTTTGTTTGATTTGAATCAAACAATTAAATTCGCCGTAAATTCAGACGAGCTCCTATCCACTCCCAGTCAGTTCCATTGGGTAGTGTCCGTCCATACGATCCCATTGGATCTTGTTTCGCTCAATTCTGATAACGTACGGAAAAGTTACGATATTACGAAGTCAATATATATTTAAATTGAATTAACTTAAACATATATTCCTCATGGGCCTTAATCACTTACATTAAGCCCAACATTCCACGAGCATAACCCAAACAGATTACGTATATCTTCTTCCCCAACCCAAATGACGTGCTCTAGTAAACACCACCAATTTCCACCGAACTTCATTTCCCCTTTCTCCATCCATTTACTCCACTAAATCCTAAACCGAGACCACCCTCATTCATCCCTTCGAGCACTCATCGACCTCGTCCTCAAGTTGTACAGCTCGAAGCCCCAATTCCCATCGCGTCGAACGAAGGAACCCACGAACAGCTGTACATCGTTCGACACTTTAATCCACGGTTTCCACCAAAAATCACAACGTCCAGTCCATTCGATCCCCTAAATCTGAAAACGCAATCGACTTCATGAATTTAAACTTCACCTTCCCAATTTATGGAACCCTAGTTCCGATGTAGGAACTCGACAAACCCACAAATTCCGATCGCACCTTATGTGAACTACTCAGAAATGAAGCTTGCACTCATCTCTACTCATATATATATATATATATGTTATATAATTTATAGGAATTTTCTTGGATTTCTTTTGATTTCTTTAGTTGCCAATTTTTTTTCCTGCTGTAATGAGAACAACGGCGGAAAAAAATGAGGGGTTTGACTTTGAGAGAATGGGAATTAGGTTAGGAAATGTAAGGGTATATATATAGGGTAGCTTATATTTTTTTTTATTCGAATTTTACATTAAATTATATTGAACTGCTGCTTGTATTGGTTTTCTAAAAATCCGTATGATCACCTACGGTACTCAAAAATCATGCAAACGGATATTGTAATGGCGGGGATTTTTGACCCAGAAAATCAACATAAAAAAAACACTGTTGACTATTCAAGCATCGAAAATACCGGGACATTAGTAGAAGAATTCAGAGGATGAGATAGAAAAGATAGAAATAATAGAATAAAAGAAGAAGAAGATCACAACCGAATAGAATCAGAGTAAATATGAATCTCACAGCGGAACAAAATAAAATGTATTATATACATTACTTTGAAATACAAAATCTGAATTTGTACTTACATATCATATCAGAGTACAGTACATCATATCACAGCGGAAAATAATCTCTATTTACTAACGGTGGAGCCTTCTGCTTCGAGCTCCTCCAAGTGAATCTGCAAAGCCTGAAACACTTGACTGCCCGTACAAATTTGGGCACCCAAGAGTTTAGGGAAAACAAACAAAATAAACTCTGGGTCAGTCATGGGACTGGTGTGAGTAAATTGCAATCATACTGTTTAACTTTGAAAATCTTTTTCAAATAAGAAGATAATAGTAAGACCGGCCCACACATAAACATGGACGGTTTTTACCTTACTATATCCAAATTTCTTTGATATCAAAAAGAGTGATATTATGATAATGTCTAAACAAATAATTATCCAAGTGGCAGAACGCTTGCATCTCACGTTCCACATATATATAGCATAAAATCATAAACCGCAGGGTGCTTATCGGAGAATGGTTTTTAACAGACAAGGTATGGGAGCACCTTCTGAATAGTGTACTCTAGAGGGGATACACTCAGGGTTCAACAAGAACGACTTGCAACCCGGTCACACATGACCGCTCACTCATTTAGCTTGAGTGTCGCGAATATATTGCCACCACGGTTGTAGGCCATCCAACCATCATCCGAAGATACAGAATCGAAAAGAAGTATAAATATGAATTTTCTCTAGATCGGTGACCATACACCCTGCTTGGGGATGACCCAACTAGCCATGCTGCATAGCCCAACTTTTGTTACTTCCTGGGTGTGAGGCTAGAGGCTACGTCTATCTTCAGAACATCTGATCACCATTCACTTTGAATGTCACATCGTCAAATCCGTAATCACGCATCGATTACACAAATGCACACTGGGTGTAGAATAAAGAGAAGTTACCTTCTCCCCACTAACTTGGTATATTCGTAAAAATCAACGGCGTGACCGTTGGAAATACTCTGTCAGACACTCGTCCATACAAGTTGTCCTGGGACTGGACAAACATAAAACAATATTCTGGAACTGGACGACCCTTGCATTTAACTCCGTCTTCAATTATCTTCAGCATATCTAATTCGCAACGCTTATGCCTATACGGAGTGGTTTTCAGATAACATATCCAACCGGTCTCCCCGTATTGACAACGATGGTCAAACACTTCGATAGTCGGTTATTTAACTATCGAAGTAAAAATAACATCCATTTTAATGACCAACTAAACACACATAACCACGGGTACTTTTTATTTAGCATTCGTTTTTATTTTTCGAATTCCCATATCGCACCGGATATTTCTCAAATCCCGTTTTTAGCCTTATTATATTTCTCGGAAAACATTTCCAGTTATTAAAACTTTTATTCTTTCATGTTCCAAAAATATCCGTTATTAACGTTCGAACTATTTCCCATTAATTTCACATTCTTTATTCCTATACTTGGGTAATCTACCTTATTTACACTGGAAAATATTTCCAAATTCATCTTAACCTTTTAATCGGCCCAACGTTCACCTTTAAAACATTATTCCCTTTGAAATGGGAATACCACCCCTTCTTATAGAAATCTAAACACCTTGATCATATAACTTTTTAGTCACGCAATAATCTCCTTTATCTTATTTACCGAAATCTCTTTCATACTTTTTCACTCCTATTCCACTTTATAAACTCTGTCTCTAAGTCAACTTCTTATCTAATCGATATCAAGCTTATAACTAAATACTGACTCCTATCCTGTTAACATTTATTTGTTTAAAACTAAATGTTAATTATTCTATCAGATTATAATCCCTAAAAATAGTTACTTTTAATACATTCGACATCGTCGAATTCTAGTTCCAAATCCTAACGGTTTAATTCTAATCACATTTCGAACAACGAAATGTTGTCATCAATTTCTAATACGATTCCCCAATTATTTTTCTAAACTCTTTCTTATATTTCTTTGAACAAACGTCGTTACTTATTACTCTAGAACAAGTGGATTTCAAACCAAACTGTTACATTTCCTAGGAAGTGCTGCTACATATAAAAGTCATGCTTAAGTCAAATCAACAGTAGTTAATTTGTCGCTATAGTTCTAACTTGTCATACGCTGTAATATTCTCCTTATAACTAATTACAGTCACACTTACCTTATCAACAACGTTATTTTATTGCTATAGTTCAACTTGTCATACGCTATAATATTCTTTGTTATAACTAATCTTGACATAACAGTCACACTTATCTTATCAACAGCGTTATTTTATCGCTATAATTATAAGACTTGCATACGCTGCCATATTCCATTTATACAAAAATCTTGACATCTCTTTCCGTTGCAAACTGATATCATTCCTCGGTAATAGCGAAGCCGTTCAAGTTGGGGTATTTTGTTTACCTCTCAGACCTTGATCGACAACGTTCTTACCTTAGAACCGATACAAGTCTGTATTCAAATTCCTTATTACTTAATATATTTATTAAATCGTATTTCCTTGTTGTATTTTGGAATATGGTTTTACAACACCATATTCTTACTTTGGAATCTCTGTGGTTTATGAATATTTAATTTAAACATTAACTCTTTGCTTTCTCCATTCCCCAGTTCTTATCTATAACTTCTTAAATGGTAATTAACTCTCATTAATTTCGATAAACTTATTTCTAACCTGTTTTCATTAGATTAATTAAAGACCAATTAATCTAATAATCATGTTCCCAGATAACAGTTGATTAAATCAACTTATTTCCATCAGTAAATTTGTTAACTGATTTTAATTACTTCTTAACATTAGATTAATCTAATTAATCTAATGATACCTCTAAATTATTTATCTTAAATATAATTATCCAAATATTTAATCGTCGGATAGTTTTTACTTTATAAACTTGTTTAAATATCAACAATCGCTTTTATTTTCTTTATAAAAACGAACTCTAAAATACTGGTTTATAATAGAACTTCTATCATAATTTAAAACTTCACTTTAATTATAAAAAAATAATTTCTATAATTAACTTCATTGATTTGCCTGACGGTAAATCAGTTTCTTAACAAAACGATGGTTTTACGGTCGACTGTTAACACTTTCTAAATCGATATCGTTTATTTATTTAATCTAAACAAATGTTGAATTTCCGTTCAACAACAATATTCACACCGGGTTTTAAATATAATTCGGGTTCAAACAGTGCATACAAAACAAACAGTACATATAAATATCGAGGAATCCGGTCGGATTCCTCCAACCGGTTTCTGCATCCACAGATGTCAGTCAACACAATTTACACTAACTCTATACTAGGGAATATTCAAATTGATGGAATCAGTATCCAACCGATGGTGTGACCATATGTGACGGTATATGATATTTCGACCAAATTAATTTGAATCTACCTAATCGACCATCACACAGCATTCAAACAACATTAAAATATAATTAAAATATTTTAAAATAGATCAGAGTTAATGATTTTACTCACCTTGGCGCGTTAACCGTTAAATAACGATTTGCGTCAGTCGATTTTGTCAGTCGTTCCCTTTCGCCATAATTCTGACAAGCTCCAAATCCGCACATTCCTACTATCTTATTTCCAAAAGCATATAGCTCCTCGTCCATTTCTACAAACCCAAACATCCTCTTGTAACCATTTTAACTTTGTTTCTTTCTGAGCTACCCTTCTCTACCACTTCACAAACGAACTCGCCCGCCTCGTCGAAAGTTCTAGCTTGCTCACACAACTACCTTTTGAACATAGTACCATTCGAACAGTCATTCCACCCAGAACTACGAGAACTTCCCCCGTAAATGTTGAACTCAGTAACTCTCGGTAGTTACAGTTGCCACCAAACTCGATCAATGGCACCTTCTCTGGAAACTTGCACATAGGTGCAAATATTGGTGCCCTGACCTTCCTTGAACAGCCCGCACTTCCCTCCACCATTGTGTCTTCCTATTGGTGAGCTTCCACATCTCTAGTACCCTACATCATGGCCGAACTTATCATGAACTCCATCCCCTGAAAACCCGCATCATTTCAATGTTGGAATCATCGTACGATAAGCTCCATGCAAGACCCCCCTCAACAGCTTCCCAACGCCATGCATATACACGAAATCTTCTTTTATTCCACCTCAGATCCACATATATACGTTGCCCCTCTTCTTGTACCCCCTTGCTCGCCAACTCCAGAGAAAGAAACAACAGCCGTACCCTGCATATATATTTCCTTGCACTTCAACCTCATTCATATACCCGGTTCCAGATCCATGCTCCTGTACTGATTTCCCTTACTCCACCTCATACATCACGTATTTACTCCAGACTATCGGCACCCAGCAGACCGTGCTCCTCCATCGTGCTGAAACATGCACACTCCTCTCTTCCACAAAGAACTGAAGCACACGTTCTCCTTTTGCCACATTCTCACCTCTACTTTTCACACACGCATCATCAGCTTTCACTCCTCACAAATGTTCACTAGAAACTAGATCCGCCATCTTCCCGACTTCGCCAAACATCACCGCTCTGTTTTACTGCACCGCAAATCTCCGCATGAGGAAAAGCTCGCAGGCTTTCGCCAGTAGGAAGGAACAACAATATTGAAGAAGCATATTTTCTTTTATTTTATTCTCTACTTTATTTTCGGATTTTCCTATGGTTTTGCTGAAGGGAAAAATGGAGAGAGCGCTGGTGCTTTTATAGAAGAGGCTGCTTAACATTTAAGCTGTAGGGTACTATATAGGTTGGTAGGGTACATAGTTTGTTTTGTTTGTTTATTAATATAGGGTCGTGTTTATGCTAGTAGTAGACTTAACTGGAGACTTAAAGAAGTATGGGTGCTTGCTATAAAAATATATTTGTACGATGCTTCGAAGCTAAGAAACGATTTAAAAATGCAGAGGTATTTTGAAAATTGTGCAAACGGTATGGTTTCATTTTCTTTGCTGTGAAGTATTAGGACCTAGTTTGTAGACACTGTTCTCCTATAGGTTAGGCAACTGTTTTTCCCATTTCTTGGCAAAGAAGAATTTGGCTAGCACATCTTTTTAAGTATAGGGGTATGGGAAGTATGGTATGCTTGCTTCCACTGAAAGTAATCGGTAGGAATTCCTTAGTGCTGAATAAATCATTTAATATACATGTATATTTATTAAGAGCACCTTATTGCGTAAAAGTTCGTCTCCTTATACTGACCGCTACGAACAGAAGTAAGAGTACAGACGTGCTCTATGAGGTGTCACGATTCCGAAAATATAATAATACCGGTAGATTGATTCATATTTTGAAATCCCGAAATACCGATACAGGGTGCACAATACTCCAAATAAAAAGTTGCTTATTTAATTAATTAAAAATTAATAAAATTCTAAAAATTAAATTATCGCTGTGCCTCAAAAGAACCTTGTCCCAATTTGCATCCGATATCTAGTTATTTCAAATAAACTCTTACGGTCGATATACGATTTTACAGCGACTTTTTGAATATTTGATTTGGACATATCTTGCAGTCGGTACGATGAAATCTCCATTTTCCACTTTTGTTGGAAAGATACAGTTCAACAGATTCCAACGTTTCTCGTTTCGAAGAAATCCGAGTCAAAACGAGTCTGGTACACTCAGTTGAAGTTCAGAACGTTAAATTACGAACTACCGCGATATTACGGGCTCGATTATATTTAATATATATTTTTATATGTTCAACTTCATTTTAATCCACTTATATTACAAATTAAATATTTAAACCGATTTAAATATTCGAATTCAAACCGACAAAAATGCGGGACGTTACAGTCCTTCCCCCTTAAAATAATTTCGTCCTCGAAATTGCTAAGATAGGGAAAATGCTACAATCTCTGTTATAAACAAGTTAAAGATCCTTTTGGTTCATAATTTCAGTTTCAACTGAACTGATTAATTCCAATTAAAATATTAATTTCTTCTTATTTCGAATCTTTTCAAAATTCTGAAAATTTCCTAACGGCTTAAATTTTCAGAGAATGTCGCCAGCATCTCCTCTGCACGGCTCACTCGGTACTACAACACTTGCCACTCTGGGCCTTCTCCAATCCAAAAGAATATCAAACAGCCAAACGGTTTGCCCAAACTGTCTCATAAAAAATCTCATACTCGTATATAAACGTGTACCTTTTTGGTCGGGCACTCAACTCTATCTCTGCCATCTGCTATCAAACCAGCATATATCTGACCATTTCCAACTGATCTCCCATCAGTTTATTTTTCAATCCAATCATTTTCTTATTCCAAGCTAAATTCCTATTTCAACTCCAATTCCATTTCAATTCCAATTTCTTATCCAAGTTTATTTGGGATCATCTCTAACCCAATTCAATGTATTTAACCAAGTTAATTCCTATGTTCCACTTGCTAATTTAATTTCTCAAATTAGTTCTCTTACGCTCAACTTTGATTTTATTAAAATATCAAATTTTAATTTCCACTTAACTAGTTCAGTTAAATCTTTGTTTCAATATGATTCTCACTTAACTGGCTTCGATAGAATTCACCTTCACGATTTCAAGCTATTTAACTTCATAAGTTAAATTTTAGAGATTTAAATTCCTGGGTCTTCATTTCAAATCAGTATGAAATCATATATAATTCAAAACATTTGAATTTCTGACAACTTGTTTCTCAAAACTATCCAAATCAAAATCTTTGGTAGTAATCCGTCACTTACCAGCTTGAAAATTACACTGATGATGCCATGGTTCATCATCAGAGTTACTTTCCAGCGATCGAAGTGAGTTAAATACTGTATTATTTTCAAAACTTATTTTCAAACACCTTTATTTTGAAATTACTTCAAAATCCATTTACTATATTTGAAAAACATTTCAAATTACCCCGGATCTTAAATTTCCATATATTTAATCCAAATATTATTTCCAACTCTTTTCAAAGTTTCCAGAGTTTTATTTCAATTCTAGTTTTAAATTCAGATGTAGTTCATCTGATTTTGTATATTATACTTATATGACATTTCGATTTGTTATTTATATAACCAACTCAATTATAGATCTTATTTGATCATAACAAAGATCAACATTATAATAATCCCAAGATATATACTCCTTTATATCAAACTATAATTTTGGGTAAAATTATTTTATTTACCCTCTTTTCAAAACGTACTGTGTCGAATTACTCTGTTCAAGAGTTTAGAAACGCCTATCGACCCAGTTTGCATTACTGTTTTGACCAGAATTCATAAACCACTCGACTGAACAATCAACACAATATAAAACAGTTTTCGTACTAATTTACAAATACGCGCTCATATATGTATACACTCAACTCAATCTAGAGTATTACTAACTCCATATCTATTGAGTTACGCCACAGAGCCAAGGTAATAACTTAACCTTCAGCTCTGATACCAACTGTAATGGCGGGGATTTTCGACCCAGAAAATCAACATAAAAAAACACTGTTGACTATTCAAGCATCGAAAATACCGGGACATTAGTAGAAGAATTCAGAGGATGAGATAGAAAAGATAGAACTAATAGAATAGAAGAAGAAGAAGAAGATCACAACTGAACAGAATCAGAGTAAATACGAATCTCACAGCGGAACAAAATAAAATGTATTATATACATTACTTTGAAATACGAAATCTGAATTTGTACTTACATATCATATCAGAGTACAGTACATCATATCACAACGGAAAATAATCTCTATTTACTAACGGTGGAGACTTCTGCTTCGAGCTCCTCCAAGTGAATCTGCAAAGCCTGAAACACTTGACTGCCCGTACAAATTTGGGCACCCAAGAGTTTAGGGAAAACAAACAAAATAAACTCTGGGTCAGTCATGGGACTGGTGTGAGTAAATTGCAATCATATTGTTTAACTTTGAAAATCTTTTTCAAATAAGAAGATAATAGTAAGACCGGCCCACACATAAACATGGACGGTTTTTACCTTACTATATCCAAATTTCTTTGATATCAAAAAGAGTGATATTATGATAATGTCTAAACAAATAATTATCCAAGTGGCAGAACGCTTGCATCTCACGTTCCACATATATATAGCATAAAATCATAAACCGCAGGGCGCTTATCGGAGAATGGTTTTCAACAGACAAGGTATGGGAGCACCTTCTGAATAGTGTACTCTAGAGGGGATACACTCAGGGTTCAACAAGAACGTCTTGCAACCCGACCACACATGACCGCTCACTCATTTAGCTTGAGTGTCGCGAATATATTGCCACCACGGTTGTAGGCCATCCAACCATCATCCGAAGATACAGAATCGAAAAGAAGTATAAATATGAATTTTCTCTAGATCAGTGACCATACACCCTGCTTGGGGATGACCCAACTAGCCATGCTGCCTAGCCTAACTTTTGTTACTTCCTGGGTGTGAGGCTAGAGGCTACGTCTATCTTCAGAACATCTGATCACCATTCACTTTGAATGTCACATCGTCAAATCTGTAATCACACATCGATTACACAAATGCACACTGGGTGTAGAATAAAGAGAAGTTACCTTCTCCCCACCAACTTGGTATATTCGTAAAAATCAACGGCGTGACCGTTGGAAATACTCTGTCAGACACTCGTCCATACAAGTTGTCCTGGGACTGGACAAACATAAAACAATATTCTGGAACTGGACGACCCTTGCATTTAACTCCGTCTTCAATTATCTTCAGCATATCTAATTCGCAACGCTTATGCCTATACGGAGTGGTTTTCAGATAACATATCCAACCGGTCTCCCCGTATTGACAACGATGGTCAAACACTTCGATAGTCGGTTATTTAACTATCGAAGTAAAAATAACATCCATTTAAATGACCAACTAAACACACATAACCACGGGTACTTTTTATTTAGCATTCGTTTTTATTTTTCGAATTCCCATATCGCACCGGATATTTCTCAAATCCCCTTTTTAGCCTTTTTATATTTCCCGGAAAACATTTCCAGTTATTAAAACTTTTATTCTTTCATGTTCCAAAAATATCTGTTATTAACGTTCGAACTATTTCCCATTAATTTCACATTCTTTATTCCTATACTTGGGTAATCTACCTTATTTACACTGGAAAATATTTCCAAATTCATCTTAACCTTTTAATCGGACCAACGTTCACCTTTAAAACATTATTCCCTTTGAAATGGGAATACCATCCCTTCTTATAGAAATCTAAACACCTTGATCATATAACTTTTTATTCACGCTATAATCTCCCTTATCTTATTTACCGAAATCTCTTTCATACTTTTTCACTCCTATTCCACTTTATAAACTCTGTCTCTAAGTCAACTTCTTATCTAATCGATATCAAGCTTATAACTAAATACTGACTCCTATCCTGTTAACATTTATTTGTTTAAAACTAAATGTTAATTATTCTATCAGATTATAATCCCTAAAAATAGTTACTTTTAATACATTCGACATCGTCGAATTCTAGTTCCAAATCCTAACGGTTTAATTCTAATCACATTTCGAACATCGAAATGTTGTCATCAGTTTCTAATACGATTCCCCAATTCTTTTTCTAAACTCTTTCTTATATTTCTTTGAACAAACGTCGTTACTTATTACTCAAGAATAAGTGGATTTCAAACCAAACTGTTACATTTCCTAGGAAGTGCTGTTATATATAAAAGTCATGCTTAAGTCAAATCAACAGCAGTTAATTTGTCACTATAGTTCTAACTTGTCATACGCTGTAATATTCTCCTTATAACTAATTACAGTCACACTTACCTTATCAACAACGTTATTTTATTGATATAGTTCAACTTGTCATACGCTATAATATTCTTTGTTATAACTAATCTTGACATAACAGTCACACTTATCTTATCAACAGCGTTATTTTATCGCTATAATTCTAAGACTTGCATACGCTGCCATATTCCTTTTATACAAAAATCTTGACATCTCTTTCCGTTGCAAACTGATATCATTCCTCGGTAATAGCGAAGCCGTTCAAGTTGGGGTATTTTGTTTACCTCTCAGACCTTGATCGACAACGTTCTTACCTTAGAACCGATACAAGTCTGTATTCAAATTCTTTATTACTTAATATATTTATTAAATCGTATTTCCTTGTTGTATTTTGGAATATGGTTTTACAACACCATATTCTTACTTTGGAATCTCTGTGGTTTATGAATATTTAATTTAAACATTAACTCTTTGCTTTCTCCATTCCCCAGTTCTTATCTATAACTTCTTAAATGGTAATTAACTCTCATTAATTTCGATAAACTTATTTCTAACCTGTTTTCATTAGATTAATTAAAGACCAATTAATCTAATATTCATGTTCCCAAATAACAGTTGATTAAATCAACTTATTTCCATCAGGAAATTCGTTAACTGATTTTAATTACTTCTTAACATTAGATTAATCTAATTAATCTAATGATACCTCTAAATTATTTATCTTAAATATAATTATCCAAATATTTAATCGTCGGATAGTTTTTACTTTATAAACTTGTTTATATATCAACAATCGCTTTTATTTGCTTTATAAAAACGAGCTCTAAAATACTGGTTTATAATAGAACTTCTATCATAATTTAAAACTTTGCTTTAATTATAAAAAAATAATTTCTATAATTAACTTCATTGATTTGCCTGACGGTAAATCAGTTTCTTAACAAAACGATGGTTTTACGGTCGACTGTTAACACTTTCTAAATCGATATCCTTTATTTATTTAATCTAAACAAATGTTGAATTTCCGTTCAACATCAATATTCACACCGGGTTTTAAATATAATTCGGGTTCAAACAGTGCATACAAAACAAACAGTACATATAAATATCGAGGAATCCGGTCGGATTCCTCCAACCGGTTTCCGCATCCACAGATGTCAGTCAACACAATTTACACTAACTATATACTAGGGAATATTCAAATTGATGGAATCAGTATCCAACCGATAGTGTGTACATATGTGACGGTATATGATATTTCGACCAAATTAATTTGAATCTACCTAATCGACCATCACACAGCATTCAAACAACATTAAAATATAATTAAAATATTTTAAAATAGATCAGAGTTAGCGATTTTACTCACCTTGGCGCGTTAACCGTTAAATAACGATTTGCGTCAGTCGATTTTGTCAGTCGTTCCCTTTCGCCATAATTCTGACAAGCACCAAATCCGCACATTCCTACTATCTTATTTCCAAAAGCATATAGCTCCTCGTCCATTTCTACAAACCCAAGCATCCTCTTGTAACCATTTTAACTTTGTTTCTTTCTGAGCTACCCTTCTCTACCACTTCACAAACGAACTCCCCCGCCTCGTCGAAAGTTCTAGCTTGCTCACACAACTACCTTTTGAACATAGTACCATTCGAACAGTCATTCCACCCAGAACTACCAGAACTTCCCCCGTAAATGTTGAACTCCAGTAACTCTCGGTAGTTACAGTTGCCACCAAACTCGATCAGTGGCACCTTCTCTGGAAACTTGAACATAGGTGCAAATATTGGTGCCCTGACCTTCCTTGAACAGCCCGCACTTCCCTCCTCCTTTGCATCTTCCTATTGGTGAGCTTCCACATTTCTAGTACCCTACATCATGGTCGAACTTATCATGAACTCCATCCCCTGAAAACCCGCATCATTTCAATGCTGGAATCATCGTACGGTAAGCTCCATGCAAGACCCCCCTCAACAGCTTCCCAACGCCATGCATATACACGAAATCTTCTTTTATTCCACCTCAGATCCACATATATACGTTACCCCTCTTCTTGTACCCCCCTTGCTCGCCAACTCCAGAGAAAGAAACAACAGCCGTACCCTGCATATATATTTCCTTGCACTTCAACCTCATTCATATACCCGGTTCCAGATCCATGCTCCTGTACTGATTTCCCTTACTCCACCTCATACATCACGTATTTACTCCAGACTGTCGGCACCCAGCAGACCGTGCTCCTCCACCGTGCTGAAACATGCACACTCCTCTCTTCTACAAAGAACTGAAGCACACGTTCTCCTTTTGCCACATTCTCACCTCTACTTTTCACACACGCATCATCATCTTTCACTCCTCACAAATGTTCACTAGAAACTAGATCCGCCATCTTCCCGACTTCGCCAAACATCACCGCTCTGTTTTACTGCACCGCAAATCTCCGCATGAGGAAAAGCTCGCAGGCTTTGGCTAGTAGGAAGGAACAACAATATTGAAGAAGCATATTTTTCTTTTATTTTATTCTCTACTTTATTTTTGGATTTTCCTATGGTTTTGCTGAAGGGAAAAATGGAGAGAGCGCTGGTGCTTTTATAGAAGAGGCTGCTTAACATTTAAGCTGTAGGGTACTATATAGGTTGGTAGGGTTACATAGTTTGTTTTGTTTGTTTATTAATATAGGGTCGTGTTTATGCTAGTAGTAGACTTAACTGGAGACTTAAAGAAGTATGGGTGCTTGCTATAAAAATATATTTGTACGATGCTTCGAAGCTAAGAAACGATTTAAAAATGCAGAGGTATTTTGAAAATTGTGCAAACGGTATGGTTTCATTTTCTTTGCTGTGAAGTATTAGGACCTAGTTTGTAGAATAGACACTGTTCTCCTATAGGTTAGGCAACTGTTTTTCCCATTTCATGGCATAGAAGAATTTGGCTAGCACGTCTTTTTAAGTATAGGGGTATGGGAAGTATGGTATGCTTGCTTCCACTGAAAGTAATCGGTAGGAATTCCTTAGTGCTGAATAAATCATTTAATATACATGTATATTTATTAAGAGCACCTTATTGTGTAAAAGTTCGTCTCTTTATACTGACCGCTACGAACAGAAGTATGAGTACAGACGTGCTCTATGAGGTGTCACGATTCCGAAAATATAATAATACCGGTAGATTGATTCATATTTTGAAATCCCGAAATACCGATACAGGGTGCACAATACTCCAAATAAAAAGTTGCTTATTTAATTAATTAAAAATTAATAAAATTCTAAAAATTAAATTATCACTACGCCTCAAAAGAACCTTGTCCCAATTTGCATCCGATATCTAGTTATTTCAAATAAACTCTTACGGTCGATATACGATTTTACAGCGACTTTTTGAATATTTGATTTGGACATATCTTGCAGTCGGTACGATGAAATCTCCATTTTCCACTTCTTTTGGAAAGATACAGTTCAACAGATTCCAATGTTTCTCGTTTCGAAGAAATCCGAGTCAAAACGAGTCTGGTACACTCAGTTGAAGTTCAGAACGTTAAATTACGAACTACCGCGATATTACGGGCTCGATTATATTTAATATATATATTTATACGTTCAACTTCATTTTAATCCACTTATATTACAAATTAAATATTTAAACCGATTTAAATATTCGAATTCAAACCGACAAAAATGTGGGACGTTACAGACATGCAGCTATAGCTCGGCATTACGGTCCCAACGAAACTGGTTTTGTCGAATTCCGACTCCGTATGCTCACACAGCGTATTTTTAAAGCTCGGGATGACCCATTTAAATATATAAATATATTTATATCTAATTAAATTTAATATTAAAAATAAATATTATCGTCTATATCCACAGTGGAATACCATACAGCTCTACTGGGATTTAAAACTTGATATTTCAAATCTAGGTCAACCCAATATTCGATTTATATTGAAATCCCTTTTTAAAATATAAATAATTCCTTTAAATTATAAAGTAATTCCACAACGACTTTTCTATAATTTGATTTGGACGTATCTCAAAATCTACACTACGAAATCCCGATTTTTCTCTTCCACTAGAAAGATATACTCCACCAGCTCCACACATTTCTTGTTTCACTGAAATCCGGATTAAAAAGAATCTTGTATATTCAGTTAAAGTTCAAATCGCCAATTTACGAACTGCAGCGCCATTTCGAGCTCGATTTTAATTATAATATAATTATACGTTCAAACTGTCATTCAAATAATATATTCGTTATTCTAATTAAATTCCAAGCTTAATTAAATATCACAGATGATCCAGTTCACACCATATCGCCTTTTCAGCCAATTCTGATTATTTCAGAATTAAATATATTATTTAATTTATTATTTTAATTAAATATTCATCATTATTTAATTCCACGACCATTTAATTCACTATATCACTATTTATATAATTAAATAAATTAATTATAATACCTCTGCCAATGCAGGTCATTACATATACCGTTCAAAAGAAAACCCTAAAACCTGTCTTGTTCCAGCTCCGCCAGTTCTTGATCAATGGCCTAAAGGCTCCGAATTTCTCCCCTCAAAATTTCTCAATTCCCTTAGTAATTTCAATCCATTATAAAATGAAAAATATTTGGCTAGGTGAGATCTTACAAATTTACGGCTAGGATTTAAAACAACGACCTAGATTGGCCTTAATTCGAGCTTAAGCCCGTCGAGTTCGGAGGGATTTTCTCGTCAGGAGGTGGGTGTGAGGTGACTATCGTTCTGGGCGACGGTGGACGATGGATTGGCCGGCGGTGTGGCACTATCTGATCAACGATCGATCAAGTGTGGAGGCCGACGAAGTGGATTTAGGGTTCGGTTGAGGTCGACAACGAGTTTCAGGCAACAGGGATGACGGGTTTCAAATGGACAGAATAAAGAGCAAAAAAAATTCAAATAATGAAAGGTGTTTTTTTTCTTATAATAGAATTGCTATATATATATAGCATTGTGATTTTTAATAAAAATAAAAAGAACAATGTTTTGAAATAAAAGAACAATGTTTTGATATAAAAAGAACATGGTTTTGAAAATAAAAAGAACGATGTTTTGAAATAAAAAGAACATGGTTTTGAAAATAAAAAGAACAATGTTTTGAAATAAAAAGAACATGGTTTCGAAATGAAAAGAACATTGTTTTGTAATGAAAAGAACATTGTTCTGTAATAAAAATCGCATTTGTTTTTAATATAAAAATTGCATTGTTATTAAAATGAAATTTGCATTGTTTTAAAATAGAACATTTGCATTGTTTTAAAATAGTAAATTTACATTGTTTTAAAATAGAAAATTTGCATTTTTTTTAAAATAGAAAATTTGCCTTGTTTTAAAATAAAAAATTTACATTGTTTTAAAATAGAAAAGTTGCATTGTTTTAAAATAGAAAATTTACAGTGTTATATAAAAATCCTTGTTTATAAAAATCATGGTTTATAAAATCATTATTGGTTATAAAAATTATTGTTATATAAAAATCCTTATTAAATAAAAATCATTGTTTTATAAATATCATTGTTTAAAATATATAAATAGCATTTTTTAAAAATCGGATTTTTTCTTTTTTTTTATATATGAAAAGTATTGTTTTAGAAATGTAATTTTTATACATATATAGCACTGTACTAAAAATGTGATTTTCTAACATAAACCGCGTGACACAGATTGCAATGGAACTGACTGGAAGCAGAACGGAATCAAAATCGATAGTTAAAGACTGACGGTGTGGAAACGGAGGTTTGAACTCCTCACTAAAAATTCTGCATAGTTATTTATTTATTTTCATAATTGGAAAATATATAGAATTGCCAGTTTGGATTTTTTATCAGTTTTATCATTATAAATTGTATACGGTGCTTGTTAGATCACTTCCCTCGTCCACAGACCATGGACGATTTAAATGGACTGTATTGTATGTTGTTTGTGATGTTGAAATATTGAACTTATTAAAAATAATGTTAACATTAATGTGGCAGTTGGAATTATATTATAAATATTTATTTATAATTTACAATTTAAAATAGTGAAAATTGGTTAAGTTTAAAAATAATTCAATCTGAATTAGAATTGGTTAAATTTGTTAACCAATAATTTATTTAAATAAACTTTTGTTGTTTGAAAACCCCACACGGGTATTGGGATGATACTTGACATACACTAGTCCCAATATTTAGTTGTATGTCAATGGACGGATTGACAGCCTGTGATGAGCGTTATTTATTTATTTTAATGCTCACACAGTTGTAAATTTCACTCTAGTTGTGAATGGACTGTCTGTGGATTATTCATCATTATTGTTGCACACTTGCGATGTATGAAATCCATATAACCGAAATTATATGGTAATTGATTGAGTCGCACTCCGATTCAAAAATAAATAATGTTTTATAAAAAAGACATTTTATAATTAAAAAGACATTTTAGAATTAAAAATACATTTTAGAATTAAAATGACATTTTTGTGGAAATAAAATAGTTGAAACAAAAAATAACATTTTTGTTAAATAGATTTGTGTTAAAACAAAAATAACATTTTTGTTAAATAGATTTGTGTCAAAAAAAATAACATTTTTGTTAAATAGATTTATGTTAAAACAAAAATAACATTTTTGTTAAATAGATTTATGTCAAAACAAAATTAAAATTTTTGCTAAATAGATTTGTATTAAAACAAAAATAACATTTTTGTTAAATAGATTTGTGTTAAAACAAAAATTACATTTTTGTTAAATAGATTTGTGTCCAAACAAAAATAACATTTTTGTTAAATGGATCTGTGTTAAAAAAAATGTAAATTTTGTTGAATTAGATTACTGTAAATAAAATGAAGTTATCATTTTAATTCATTTTGTTAAAATAGAATTGTTAACAAAATGAAGTTGTCACCTTTCAGTCATTTTGTTGAAATAGAATTGTCAACAAAATATAAGAATCCTTTAAAATAAAAAATATTTTCAAATAAAGAATATTTTAAATAAAGAATCCTTTAAAATAAATAATATTTTAAAATAAAGATATTTTAGTAAAGAATCCTTTAAAATAAAGAATATTTTAAAATAACGAATATTTGTAAATAATATTCAGAAAAGAATAAAATTATGATTTCGATGTCCGTTTTTAGATGGACAAAAAATATAAGAATATGAAGTCGGGTTAAGTATAGAAACGCCATTTTAACCCGAACGGGTTTATCAATCGATTTTATTTATTTTATAATGAATATCGAAAAGATGTAATTTCAAAATTTAATATTTTGAAAATATTATCATTTTAATATGATAAAGATATAGAATATTCAATTTTGATTGAAAATCGAAAATGAAGTTGGAATCGTTTAAAACGAATTTATAATATTTTATAAAATACGTTTTAAATGGAAATCGATGAAATATATAATATATATATATATATATATATATATATTATATATTTAATGGCCTGAACAGAACGCGCCGCGTAGCGATCGCTCGCGAATTTCGACTGTTAACTTCAAATTGGCGTAACGGGAGATCCGACCGTCGGATTTTCCTAAAACTGGAACTGTTGGGTTCGTATCGAAAAGAACTTTGCAATGAATATAAGAGATTTGAAATTTAGCGGTTGGATTTGGAATTATGTCCAATCAAATTTGAAATATGTCGCTATGGATGTAGTTCAGTGGCCATTATTGAAAACCTACTGTACGGGTGATAATAAAATTATTAAAAATATGGAAAAATTATGTAAAATCATAATTAATAACTTGGAAAGATTTTGGATGAAAAATTCCATATTTGAAAAGATAAAAATATTTTTATCGAAATGAACTAGTTATTAACTAGAATAAATCTTTAATTAAGATTTAATGGAGCTTTCCAATTAATTAATATTTATTTGGAATTAAATCAGATAAATTGGATTTTGGGTTTATCGTGAATGGTGTCTTAAATAACACTGTTTAAGATGTCTTGAATAACACTGTTCTTAAACCCCGTGTGAAAAGAATAAATCTTTTAATTAAGATTTAGAAAAGTTTACTAATTAATTAATGTTTAATTAAAATTGAATTGAAATTGGATTTTGGGTTTATCGTGAACTATGTTTTAAACGACATTTGTTCTTTAACCCAATTAACAGTGAAGAAATAATTTGGAATTTATAAATCTTTTATTAAGATTTAAATGAGAATTTTCCAAAGTAAAGTTTTCCAATTTAATACATTAAATTAGAATTGAATTGAATTCGATTTGGTAATAATCGAGATGAGCTTCTGTGAATGAAGACTGTTACTATATATGGAATTTAAAAGGCCTTGCCGTTATTCCATTTATATTATTAGCCTAATGCAGAAATTTATATCGATTATATATTGATCTGATTTCTATGAAGATTCCATATTTAATGGAAGATGATTTTGAGTTTGTCATGAACTGTGTTTTTAATGACATTGGTTCTTTATCCCAGTTAAAGATAAGATTAATTTCTTAAATTTGAACAATCATTAAGTAATGATTTTTGGAGACTAAAACCAAATTGGTGTTTTAATGTATCTTGTTAATTTCAGGAAGATTAAAAAATAAATTTAAAAGAATTTATCTTTGATAAAATTAATGGGAACCTTTCCCTAAAAATGTGAATATTTTAATAAAAGAATATTCTGAATTGGAATGAGGCGTATGATGTGTTTTTATAGCATTAGATTATAAAATACGCGAATTATTCGAAAAGACCGGGTTTAACCCATTCTGAATAATTACTACGACGATCAAGAGTCATAGATGAAGACGGTGGTTGAAGACCGGAGTTCTTCACATCGTTTGGGTGATTAGCGATGTCTTGATTGGGCCGTACACCCAAGACAAGGTAATAAGTGGTGATCATCCAAACGTACTTGGAGATTGACGGATATGCGAGGACCTCTCTCCTGTATTGGACATACGGGATGAGGAATAAGGTGCCTCTGGTTTTGTTCAGACCCAGAACAGACTTGTAAATGGATGGTATGTCTGATGTTGTATTCCTTTATGCTATATTCGTTGATCTCTGCTAAATATATGTTTGTTTGGTGGCGGAGAATTTATTCTCTTTCTTAACACGCTTCTCTGAGACGTACATGCTTAGAGGTTATATATTGGCAAAAATCAATGGTATGGTATGGACTGACAATGTGGCATACTAAGATGCAAATGATTAAGGCTTTTGTTGAAAAGCAGAGCCTTGTGGTTGATGATCAAAGCACAGCTTATTTTGGCATTGCTTTGTGTATAGCGTTACTTCGCGAGCCTCACACCCCGGTATGAACCATAAACGGGAGAAGGACCCCAGGGAAATGGACATATGTTAGTTTCTAGCTAGGAGTAACGCCATGGTATGGAGCCCAGACTGTTTATTCATATGGATGTTGCTTATTACTTGACGGATAGAGAGGTGCCTCAGATATATATATATATATATATATAGATGTTCTGGTCGACATTACTGACCAGATTATTTTATGCCCCATAGGGCATGCTAACATATAGTTTATGGTATTGCCAATCATCGACGGATGACCGGCCCTGGCGCTCCTAGGTGCAATTGCGAATGTATCCTGAGACATGGGCTAGGTTGTCTCGAATTCGGTAAGGACGATCCCTTGCCTTGGTTCATAGATGGAAATCCAACTTCCAATACGACATTGTGCGGTTTTGATTGTAAAACTAGTATTGCGACATGATATATGGTAACCATGCCGTCTATGATTGATACATTTATTTTTGAAGTTGTTTTAAACACTATGCACTTACAGTATTATCAAAATGATTTATTTTATACGTATTAAGCATGCTTGGCTATTATAAAGGAAAACTCTATCCTCCGGCTTACGTTGCATTGTGTGATGGGACATGAGTCTTATAATAGCTTCATTTTGCTAAAAAGCATTGTGTTGTTTTATTCTACACTAGGATTCATGTGGAGTAAACCCATTTCGTGTTATACGGCGTGGTCCCATGATATCCCCACTTTAAAATTTAAGATTAACAACTGTTTTAGTTCTCACACCAGTCCCATGACTGATCTGGAGTTATTGTTTTAACCTAAATTCTGGATGCCAATATTTTCCACACGGGCAGCTAGTAGTTTTGGTTTTGCAGATATTATATTTACAGGATCGTGGTCTACAACTGAAGCGATATTCGGAAGCTCTGTGTCCGTGTATTTCTTTCAGTTGTGTTTTGTATTAGTTTTCCGCTGCTATTTAACTGTAATTTTAAATCTTGATATTATTGTATTTCCAATGTGTAATAATTAATTATACTCTATAATATTTTTGTATTTTGATGAAAATTGTTGTAATAGCAATGAAAATGTTCTTCTGTTTGTGTTCTGATTTGTCGTGTTCTCAATTCAATCCATACTTTCCTTTACGAGGAAGTTTGGGTCATTTCATGGGTTCAACATACTCAATTCGAGGGATGTTCCGAGTGTTTAATCCTATTGATTGTAAATATGTTTTCATCCTACAAGCCCAATATGCATAATTACTATCATTAAGTAGTGGTGGTCTGGTAGTGGACTGATCCTCTACAACTGAACTAGAATGACTAGTTTTGACATTACCAGTGTTGATTGCCATTTAGAATCTTACAAAATACAGATTATGAAAACTTTGAAAATCAATGCTCTGATACCAATTGTTGGGAAATGTGGTTATGGATCTTAAGGATAACTTAACACTAGAGGGGGGAGGGGTGAATAGTGTTTAATGGAATTTATGAACTTTTTGAAATCATTTTGAATTTAACAGAATCAAACATAAATCATATATATGAATTTAACAAATAATCAGACACAGATGTGAATAATAAGTTAAAACTGTAAATGAAAGAACACAACGTGATTTTATACTGGTTTGGAGTTACCCTACATCCAGTCCTATACAAGTCTGGGTTATGCAGATTTTCTTTCAAATAATATTCAATCTTACAATCCTCGATTCCAAGGACCATGAGGCCCACCCTCAATTGCTTCTGAGCACAGGGCGCTCTCTTAATTTAACCAGCCTACAAGGTTATCTAATTGATTTACAGGCTATAATCACACCCAATATATTTGAATGGGCTAAAACCATACCTTTTCGGTATCAGTTTGATAGAGAGACTTAGTAGGACTTTGATCCTTCGATCTTTGATTAAAATAGACACAAACTCTGAATAGCACTTGTATTTTTGAGAGTGAGTGGTATAGAATCAAACAAGAAAAGATTTGATTTGATTCTCTTTGAATTTCGATAGAGTTAATGTAAACTTGAAATTCAAGATTATAAAAGGAGAGGAGAAAAGGAGAGAAGAAGATAGTGGAAAGCCATTAATTTTTTTGAATTTATATGGGTATTTATACGAATCCACTGTCATGGCTCTTCAGGAAAAGTTTTAAACAAATAGACACTTCTTTTGAAATTTGAATTTTGAGAATAATGGCTATGATGTTGACATTTGGGGAAGGGTTGTCGGCATGCCCTGTCTAATTTTGAAATTAAAATTTTGAAAACAATGTAACTGATGCTTAAATAGATTAGGATAATTCTGGAGTTTAAATAACCAACTTTCTTGTATATTAAAGTAGTATAATAGAGTAAGAATATAAATTAAAAACATATATTTATAATATATAAAAGTGATATCAAAACTTAATATATAACTATAAATATAAATATGAGTAACTTAAAACTTAAGATATAAAATAATAAATATGAATATAAGAAAATTAGAATATTAAAACTCAAGTAAACATATATAATTAAAACTAAAATATAAGTAAGAAAACCTAAAATATTTAAATTAGGAATTGGATTAAAATTCAAGAAATGTTTTGAATAATTTAAAGGTTAGGATATATACATATTTTAAACAGGAAGTAATTTTGAAATCAGTTAAAAGTTAAAATAATTTAAAATATTATAAGGAAAAAATGGTGAGAGAAATGGAATAAAAATTTTAGTGCTATTACGGGGTTTTAAAAAAAAATCTTGACTCTATTACTTATACCGATTTCTTGAACTCTCGTTATTTATGAGTCTTCAATCCTGAATTGTTTTTCTTTGTAATCTTGAATCTTTAAACTGTACAGCCTTCAAAATCAATACATTCATAAGGTATCTGAATATAAATCATGCATATATATAAATACAATAGTGTTAGTATATATTTTATGATAATAATATTTAAAACATGGTTGATGTCATCAAAACCAACATCACCACTATCTCAGTCCCTAACACTTGATTCAACTATAATTCATGTTCCTTGATGTTGCCTATCTTCTCATGGGCCTTTAGATTTTTCCACTTTAAGAGCCTGTTGTGACATGATGGGATATCCATTTACCATAATATATAAATTTTATACCTTGACCATGATGAGCATTTTGAGCTTTTTTATAAAGAGTTTTCCCATATACATATTACATAGGCTTGAAAGAGAGTGGAGGATTGGATGTCATCGCGATTCAAGTTTTAGCATTGGTTAAAACTTTGGAATATATTCTTGTTAATCCCGTCCTTTTAGGCCCACAAAGGGGGGCATTTTTGGAAAATGATAGACGTTAAGCATCCTACCCTACATCTTAAGGTATAATTCTTATAGTAGTTGCTCCAGCCATGAGTCAGGTGATAATGACTAAAACTCCTTTTATCCTTGAGCGATGCAACCTTTTTTAAGCTTGAAACTTCATATTTATCCCAAAAA
Organism: Allium sativum; assembly: GCA_030737875.1. Lineage (NCBI taxonomy): Eukaryota > Viridiplantae > Streptophyta > Magnoliopsida > Asparagales > Amaryllidaceae > Allium > Allium sativum. The sequence continues at coordinate 91,987,542 of CM060920.1, forward strand.
AAAGTCAGTGAGTTAACATATTGTTTCTCTAGTGATTGAGGCATGCAAAGTTTGATGTTTGTGTCACTGCATTTCGATTTCATCGGGCCTGATATTATCTTTACTACCTCCATTTGTGTCTATCACATTTACTAGCCTCATTAATGTCTCCACTTCAAAGATAGGGTCTTACTCAAAGTGGATTGTTGCATTTTAGATCTGACCCGTCAGTGTGATTATAGAGGGATGTCACTATCATTGGATAAAAGGGATTAACAATATATAGATTGAAAAAGGTTGGTATAGGAGAAGGCCAAACACAAAAATAGGAAGGAGCCTATGTTTGGTAAATTTTGACGTCAAAAGTTGGTCACTTGACAATCAACCCCCAAAGTATGTAATCCACACACAAATCACATAGATTCTCACAGTTACAAACACAGAATGCAAGAATGAAATTAAATTACATAGGATGTTTTGATCATCGCTCGAGTATGGATTATACTCAAAACGGATTTCCAAGCATAGTTTATGCTTGAAAAGGTTGAGATGTATTGTTAGGATTTCACAAATTTATTTCCCTAATTTCTTTGCAGGTCTGGATTATACCCGCAGCCGGGTAGTCTAGGCGAGACCATGATTTTCTTGGATTTCTCTTATAATACGATCCTAAATGATCGTCGGATTTCTGGTTTTTTGGTCTTCTTATAATATAATCCTTAGCGATCATGGTCTTCTTAAAATATATTCCGGCACGACCATGGATTTCTGACTCACTATTTGTACGATCCCAAGAGATTGTGGGTTTTCTCGTTTTCTATTATTACTTAATATGGTCTGGCACGACCATGGATTTCTGACTCACTATTTATACGATCCCAAGGGATTGTGGATTTTCTCGTTTTCTATTATTACTTGATATGATCCGATGAGATCGTGGCTTTCTAGATTTTGGATATCGGCCTTCTATAATTGGATTTCAATGGCTTATGGAATTTCCAGAACACATCTTCTTTTCTCAAGAAAGATATGTTCTGTGGGGCTAAATGTTGGTATCAAAAGTTGGTTCGCTTGACAATCAACCCCCAAAGTATGTAATCCACTCGCAAATCATAGAGATTCTCACAGTTACAAACACATAATGCAAGAATGAAAGTAAATAATAGGGAACATGCAGAGTTTTTATAGTGGTTCGGCTTAATCCAAGCCTATGTCCACTTTATAATCTTTGTTTATACTATCAATTACAGGTTTCAGTTGTTTGATTATAAGGAAGTAGAGAAAGAATGGATTATATTCAAAATCCTTGTGTTAAAGTTTGGGTCGACACTGTAATGGAGCAACAACCTTGCACCTAAGAAACCGATCCCAAAAAATCCTTGTATTAGCTTGAAATGAAGTATTTATAGGTGATGTTTTCGTTCGGGTTGGCATGCCACATGGCGAGACTATTTTAAACGGAAAATTCAGGAGGCAGATAACACTATAGATTACATTCAAAGACAAGTCAAAGTGAAGTGGAGGAGAGAAGAGAGTTGATCCTCCTAATTTTATATATACTCTTATTCATGTTATACATGGTCCTTTGAGTCAGCTAGGCTGGGATTGTGTTTTGGAGTTTATGCCTACTGTTTGTAGATGAATTGATGTTGAGATTCTATATCGGGCATAACTGGATTGCAATATGATTCATCTTAGCCTTTTTCAATTAGCGATTTAAATGTGTGTTGCCTCCTATGCCACGGAATTGTTTGTATGCTTTAAATTGTATGTCGGACTTTGCAGTGACTTGTTTAGTTTCCCCAGTCCAGTTACTTGGTGATGTCCACGTGGTGGTCAAGGAACTGTGCAGTTAATGCCCCGCTATAGCCATGTTATATCCTATAGCAGATTTCTACCACTAAGCTATTTCCAAATAGCTTCTGATATAGCCTTTCCGCTTTAAGCCTCATTATATTCTGATATTCTCAATATATCCAATTATTTTAGCTATATTACGTTATTCCCGCTATAGTTTCTATAAATGAAACGAACTGAAATTAACATTTGTACATTATAATTTTTTTTTTTAATTGAAATCTTTAACATATATTTTTTAGAATAAAAAATACTATGATATTCTATTAGACTTAGTTAAGCTAAATAAAAGTTTACATTTATTTGCTTATATTTGTGCATGTTTTTATTTAAAATTAAGAATGAAATAATTATAATTAAATTCAATGTTATTTTTTATTACTTTTTTACCATTTATATTTTGGAAAGCATTAAGTACGAGTTTTATATGCTATTTTAGAATCATTTGCTATATCCTGTTATTTCCTCGCTTTATCTCCACTACAACTTTTTGCACCTCCACCGCATTGAACCCGTCGAGTGCTTTAAATGCACAGTCAAGGAATAAGTTTGTTCCCATATCTAGAGGTTCAGCCATTTCAGACTCTTAATTTCTTTGACTTGTATGCCTTAAATTGCCTCAGTCCAATTCCTACTGAATGTAGGAAAGCTTTTGCGAACCTTATGTTGGGGTTAGCTAGTTTTGGAAGTCGAGCCGACTAGAGTCTCTTTTGGAGGAGATTCCTACCTTAATGAATTGACCTTATAATGTCTGAGTTATTTGGGAACGATTTCTATCTTCAAGAATCTACCACAATAGGTAATGGTTCTTTTGGTTTGGATCGATGACCGATCATTCAATGACTTCGATGTCTCACCACATAAGAAGGTTTTTGGATCGATGTCCAATGATCCAACTACCTCGGGATGAAGTCCACACCACGTGATAAAAATTTAGGATCAATGTATAATGATCTGATTGCCTCGGGCTGAAATCCTAACTGTGTGAGAAGAAGTTGTGGATGACAGTGATTGTTTTTGCCTCAACTTCAAAGGTTCATAGTCGGCACTGATCAACTATGTTCCGTAAGGTAGGAAAATCTTTTGTGTAGGTCTGATTTCACACCCCAACTGCAGTGAGGACTTTTTCGTGCCTGAATGGTGGTGAGGGCTTTTTTATCTCAATTGGGGTAAGGCTTTTTTTGCCTCAGCGATGGTGCGAGTTTTCCTGCCTTAGTAGTGGGGAGGTCTTTGTGTGCCTCAAGGATGATGAGGCTTTTCATGCCTCACAATAGGGGCTTTGTTGTCCTCATCATTGGTATGGGCTTTGTGTGCCTTAATGATGGTGAGGGATTTTATACCTCAACATTTGTAAGGGATTTGTGCCTCAATGGTGGTGAGGGCTTTTTATATCGTAGAGATGGCGTGGGATTTGTGCCTCAATGGTTATGAGGGATTTGTGTGCCTCAATGATGTGTGGGCTTTGTCTGCTTCACTGTTGGCTTCCTGCCTCTGCTTTCTTAGGTGCATAACCAATATGTCAGCTATATTCCTTAAGGTAGGAAATTCCTATGTAGCTACGGGCTCTGGTGTGAAGTTCCATAGGACATTCGTTGGGTTATTTTAGGATTTTGTTCCATGTTCGATAATTTTCCAAGGTAGCTTGGACACTTGGGGTATGTATTGTGTTTCTGTGAGAGAGATTTCAATTAGATACTCAGCAATTTTATTGCTTCTATTGTTTTGAATCGCGTTGAATTTCACAAAATTCGTACAAATTAAAACTGTGTTTTTTGTGAACCTGCGGTTCCAGAATGAACTTTAGACCCACAAAACCCCAAAATCTCAAATACATGGATTTTAAATCCAACCCTCAACGTAATGTAGGATCATTTCGATCTAACTAAAAATCAACATAGAAAACTCAAATCTCAATATGGATCTATCTCAAAAGAATATAGCACGTGCTCTCAACATAATATAGCCCCTCGAGCTATATATTGCTCCCCGAGCAGTTTACCAATTACTTTTACGTATTATAAATAGGCGCCCATCACTGCGACTCCTGGCCGAGTGTATCTTGACTCCCTCAGTCAAATGAATACATATACGTGACTCTCCAAGTCTGGGCTTCCTCAAAGCTAGTACTGGCACCCCCTCAACAAAAATGCATCACTGACTCCCAATTAGTAACCCAAACAGTGGTAACAGTGCATCACATACCACACATTCTCACTGTTCGGTTTACTAGCCGCTTGTCAAATTCACACTAGAAAACTCAGAAATCTCAATACTCAAATCAACAATCAAAAGTTTCAATCAGACGGAAATGGTATTGACCAATCCTGTAAACTGTCGTGTCCCATACCACTGGATTTACGGTGTCATTCAATTTCCATTACGTTATCTCGAAGGGTGCAGATAAAGGTGTGGTTTTATATAGGGAAAATACTTGCTTTTTATTAAACGAGTTATAAAATGATTTATGAAAACCAATTGTTTTCTTTCTTGTAAAACTATAATTTGAAGATAGATTTTCTACTATTGCATCGAGGTCGGTTAGTAAAAAAATGGAAATCATAAAAATTATTTGTCCTCAAAACTATAAGGAAACCATGATTCTATACGTATATAAAAACTAGTTTCAAAAATGTGCTTGTGTAATCAATTCACCAAAATCTCGCCTCAAAACTCAAAAATGAAAACATCAGTCAGTTCATAACACAGAATTTGAATATGATTATGAAATAGCTTATCTTACGAAGCTTATAAAACAATGTAGCACATGAGAAATTCATCAGGAAACTCAATAATCCGAGCTCCAACTTTCAAGAAAACATAGCACAAGGAAGCAGGCTCCCTACGCAGAACCGATACACAGGGTCAACAAAGCGGTCGAGCCCCTCCTTTGGGACTGTTGACCCCTCAAGGACATAGGTCGACCACCCAGTCGGCCTATAACACGTATTTTTGAACAGGGAATTTCTCTCCTCGATTGCTACTTTGAACCCTCATTTGCCTGACCAAACCAATTAGGATTGACCTCAAATTTGGTAGTTTTGATCATAAGAAACTCGACAACACACAGTAAAAGATTTCAAGAAAAATATAAAGCAAATAGCAAGATACATCGTCCTGAAGTTAGGCTTTCGCTATGATTTCAGCCACTCAAAAACTAGATGAACATGCTACAGGAAATCAATGTATTTTACACCGAAAAACTTCAGAAAGCACAGGTTATTGATGTTAACTAGATTGGTGTGAGGGTCACTCACTTTAGAAGCAACAACAATAAGATTCAGCAAAGAATTGAAGAAAATAGAGCTTTATTGATGATGAGGGCTTCTTTTCTTCCCTGTAGAAGCACAAACTACAACATGCAACAAGAGAAGTTTATATTAAAATGATTTCTTCATAAATTGAAATGGAAACTTGGATTTGAGATCTATTTAAGATCAATTACATGCTGCTTTTAGATTTAAATAAATCTTGAAATTTTCAAGTGGAATAAGGCTTTGCATTTTACTGGCAGGAGGTTTATTTGAAATTGTCCTTATCTCCAATATTAACTCATTGGTAATATCTTTCCTTAATATCTCAACACAAAGTAATTAAACAAAAACCTGAGTTACTACAGTATAGTCCCAAAGCACCAACGCCAAGAACAAGAGAACAAAAGGGAGCTTTTAAGTACTGTTATTATTAAATCCTTTTTATTCACAAATTATTCTTGATTAAATTTCAAAATCATCTTTTGGTTACACCTAATTTTTTTAAATGCAAATTTTAGTTTATAACACAAACAATTAATTCTTCTCCATTTATAAGAGATGACAAAATTATTACCCTTAGATTTTCATAAATCCTTGTGTCCCCAAACAGTTAAGTTTTGCTTTCATTTACTGTGTGTCACAAGAAAACTCTAGTATTCCCGAAATCCACCATTTATAAGCTAACTTTCAAAAGTTTAATATCTATACTATATTATAATTACTAAGTAACGGAATATAACATCTCGAGAGTGCCACGTCAATTACTGATTTGAACCGTCACATCCTTTTAGTCTTCCCCTGCATACCGTGTTTACTTATCATTTTCTTTATCCTTTAAAATTTTGATTTGAATTAGGGGAACTGATTGTTTTCCTTCCGTTTCTTTTTTGATCTTTTTTCTACGCGCTTTCCGCCTTCCACTCCTATCTGTAGCTGTCGCCTAAGGTTTGTTCAATTTACGATATCTTAGATCGATCTACTTAACTATTTTTACATCCATATTTGTAATAGTAGATGCGTTTATATAGATTCATACCAGACCTACCTGGGTATCTCTTTTAATGCCCTTTGACATGAGAAAGCATGAAATAATCGAATTAACTGCTAATTGATTTTGATCCATCTAGGTATTTTACAAAGATGATTGATTTTAATATCATCAAATTAATTATTGCTTATGACAAGATTTTTTATTTTACCTTCTTACAGTAGTTTGCTTTTATGATTATTATTACCTTTGAGAAAAGAAATAATGGAATTACTTTCACCAAAACTGATGGATATCATATACTAGAAAGACCTATAAATTTTAATTGTATATTTGAACTAGCACATCTTCATTCTGATATCTCTTTAATTCATGTTTGTGAATTCATTTTTGAGATAGTTTTGCATGTTTACTTTTAATATAATTACATGTTTCTGTTTTGTTTTGTAACTAATAAGGTTTGTAGTCAATTTTATAACTATAGCTCTTTAGTTTTTATTATCTAAATCTGATAAGGTTTACTCCATATTTGGATATAATCTTATGATGATTGCTCTAACTTAATCATTTATGTCTAATTTTAGTTACATGTTTTCTGGTTTATTTTGTAGAGGCCATAGAACTTTCTTTTCTTGAAGCACAGTTGGTATTATTGGGCTCTTCAAGTTTCGCAAAGGGCGCAGTTGTACATATGTTGTCACACTAATAAGGTTTGTACTCAGTTTTAAAACTGTTGTTTTTATTACTGGTGTTTAACGCTAAGTTTGGATGTAACCTTATGAAGTACTAAACTTCAAACCCAAAACCTTATGAAAGCAGTTAAATTATTGAAAACGATGTAATATCACTCAGATTCTTCTAAAGATCAATACTATTATGATATCGGTATTTACAATTATAACTGTAACATACAAAGTTAATTTTCTAATTCCTGTTCATATCCATTTGTACATTGAATACAAATGGTTATTTATTTACAATTGGAATTCTCAACCTTGCTCATTAATTTATGTACATGTACATAAATACAAAATAGTACACCAAGTGGAAAAGTAGTAAAACATAACCTTCAAGACATTAATGATACAATATTTAAAGACAATATTAAGTGTTAAAAATGTAACCATCTACACATTAATGATTCAATAAAGTTGTAAACGGGAGAAGATATACAGCTAAAACTTATCAAATTTTGTTACTAATATATTACTTATTATGTTTTGCAGAGCCACATAGTCAATATATGAAGTCATGTCAACTGAACAGAATGATCCTCTTCCTCGCTTTCATTAAAGCCGTTTCATCTTGGCTACGTCTCATGTTTATGTTCTATAAGGAGTTAATTCACCTATATGTGGATTTCATTAAGGTTAATATGTATACTTCCTTATACTTCATGTTGATTTTGTTCTATTGAAATTGTTCGTTATTGATTAAAGATCCATCAAATTTTCACATTCCAAATAAGTATCCAAGGTTTTGAGTTTGTTTTTGTTTTTCCCTTAATTTTTTAGCTGATTTGTTGAATTGCGATCAAAATTGAGTAATGATTTGTTAGTATTCATTAATGGACAACCTCATTGTAATATCTATTAAAATGCTTAGTTGTGCTACAAGTAGTTTGGATTTTTTTTTCAAGAATTACTTTGTGTAAATTTCTTTGATTTTTTTTTCACCCAAATTGTGTGGTATAGTTTTGCTTAAAGAAATACATGTCTAATTTTTATATGAGCTATGACATTGATTTGGTAACTTGAAAACATTTATGGAACAATTTTTTAAAGAAACTAATTTGAATTAATATGTAAGACATGTATGTTTTCATTATTTCTTTACATATAATTCTCGGTTGAACTTGGATTTAAATCAGTGAAATAATTTGGGGCACTGTTAAATTGATATCTCTATGTCTTATAACAGGAAGGTTATTACAATTAATTTAATATAGGAAGCATGCACATAGTAATTAGTCATTAACTCCTAAGAAAATAATAGAGTAAGCTTTTTGGTCACAATTGTATTTGGGATCTATTTTAGTTCAACCATGTTTTATATAGTACTACTTATATGATGCTTAAATTCATACTTACAAGAGTCTTCAGTTTTCAGAAAATTGAACGCGATCAACCTGCTAGGATACGTATCTTCAGTGCTGGCATGAAGCCTAACTGATTAGCTGCACTAAAACTTAAGCGAATTTCTCCTTCATTATCTTATTTAATATATTTCTTATGTAGCACTTTGATGTACATCATAACTTATTATGCAATAATATGTGATTGTCATGCTCTTAAAGAAGGTTGTCATGTCATACTAACAAGAGAATTTTGTTTTCCAACATTTTGGAAAATCTATTTACAGCTTTTGTTTGCTCATATTTTAGTTCCTGTGCATATTCTTTACTTTATATTTTTCTAGGAACTCACATGCAAGCCCTGTTTTGCATGAACAAGCTCGCTTTCTATAAGCAGAACTTGAGAATTCCGTTAAAATGGACTTCATGTATATGAAGTTAACTATCGTAAAGTAATAATCTTAATAACTAATTTTTTGTATAAGATATAGCTGCGTATATATCATATACTTGGGAATAATGAGAACATGATAGTTGAAATGAGTGGAGTCGTGGATAGCAAAATAATTTTTGTGATCGGCGCATCGTACTTGCAATCTTGCTATTTGAACTTGAAAGGTGGATACCATCAGCTAACATAATTATTTTTTCTATCATTTGGTCGCATCCACCAATTTAAGAAACAACGATCCATCTGGCTTTTGGAGAAAAATCAATATTAAATATAAAAAACATTATTGAAATTATACGTTTAAAATGATAAATAACATACAAATAACATGTAGGCTCTATATCAATATGTAGTATTAATTTACGCATTATATAACATGTTTGGGAAAAATAATAATATATACAAATGGTCAAACCAATAATATTAGTTGTTTCTTAAACAAGTGTACTTATTCTACTTTTGTATTTATGTATGTCTTCTAATATTGCACTTTTTCCTTGAAAAATCAACCAAAAGATCGACGTTAATGTCAAAATGTTATAGTTTTAATCATAAGGTTTTAATTGCATTAGGAAATAATAAAATTGTGTGGTTTTATGTTGTTGTAAACTATCTGCTATCATACCAAATTACGATCAAGCAGCAATTCAGGGAATAGCATATTAAATTGCACATGTGCTATTCATTTTTTTCACTCTAAATATGATTTTCTGTATGCTTATGTTTGTTTTGGCTGTCAGGTTTATTTATTTGTTTCTACATATTGTATTTGTGTGCATGTGCTGGGTGACCTTATCTATTGGAAATGAAGGAAATTTTATGATATCATAATTGAATGAGGCTATGATATACATTTCCATTAGGAAGTGAAGATGAATGATATAAGTTTTTTATAAAGTTATTTTCATAAACAATTAAATTAAGCTATGGCGCATCAGATAACTCCCTGAGTGCCTATGGAAATCATATTTCATTTTAGCTAAGGTATCACATACCATTGTAAAGGCTGAAACATCACATTATAGGAAAAAGTAAATACAGACAACCACCAATAACTTTACGATACTGTTTAACTTGAGCCTTGGGTTGGTTGTTTCTTTACTGTACTTTACGGTATAGGCAATATATGATACTTCGTGGACCAGTTGCATTTCGGTATAGGTAATTTATGACGCTTTATGGTACAAATACTAGATATACAATGTGTATTTTCTACCTTAATCTTAATTGTTTCTCTTTTCCGAGTTTTTTCTTTCTTTTATATTTGTATTCCATATGTTGATATGTGTTTATGTTAAACAGTTTTAACTTAGCTTATATATACATACCTTCTTATGCGATGATATTGGAGAAGCAAGTTATAGTCCTTTGGTTTATAGTTCTTTTTAGGTTGCATCTGATATGTGGTACTTATATTTAGTTTACAAAAACCCATATAGACACATCATGCACAATGATTTTAGTGCACTTTATGTAAGATGTCAAAGAAGTGTGCCACTTTTTCGTGATATTTGATATTGTGCGCAGAGGAGAAATTTTGACGTATTTGTTTCCACCATGCACAATGCACCTTTGTTTATTTATTTATTTATTTTATCAATTAGAACAACTTGGTGATTCTATTTATAATATGTTTAAGTTGTGTGGCAGTAATATCTATGATAATATACACAGGTGCACGTCATGTGGATGTTACGTTTGAGAAGGCTTGACTATTATTGCTCCTTTTTCGTGTAATTAATTCATTGGCATATTCCTAAATTTCCTGTATGTAGGGAATAATACTGTTACTCTTTACTTACAGGCTATATACTATCTGCAAAAAGGGTAAAATATGGAAAGAATGGCATCTTTTTCAAGAAATCTATCAAAGAACCTATCTAATAGGTAAATGAAATAGGATCCTGAAATCTATTGAAAGCTGGAGTTATACATTGTACCATCCTTGCAGTTTAGTTTCATTGTCTATTATTTGGTGAAAGCTCGACCATTCTCCATCTTTCTTAGCTACACTTATCCGGTGGCTTTCCAACACTTGCACTGCTTGATTCCATTGGGTAACCTGCCAAATTGTCTTTAAGCGCACATTACAAATTAGTCAATTTCGGTGTTCAAAATTTTCCCATCGATTTTTCCCTATCTTCTACTCTAAAACCGACTTTCTATCCCCATTAATTCTTCTTAACCTTCAACTGTCAATTGTTTTTTATCTCCTTCAAAATTTCAAATGCTGAAGGTGTATCTGTATACCATCTCCATTAAATTGCAGTTTATATTTCCCATGGTACTGCTCGAATATGAAATTATCAAAATGCTAATTGAAAGGTTTGTTGGTGGACATATGCCGTCCATTAGTGGAGAGTATCTGATATTGCCAAGATGTGACATCGCCTATATATAATTTTTGTTTGAGTAAGCATTTATGTGGAACAATGCAACAACTGAATTATGCCCCCAGGGGGGGGGGGGGGTGTAAGGCGTGTAGCAGATAAAGTTAGCTGGATTAGTATTGATTTAAAATGTTATTTCGTTGCTTTGTTTTTGTCATAGGTTTTTCATGAATGAACAACATGTTGTTGTAGGCAGTGATGGTGAGCTATGTTAACATGCATGCAATCATTGCTAGGTGAAGAATTTGAGCAATGAATAACACTTTAAATCTGTTGGTGTTGACTCCATGAGGTACTTATTATTATATATTTATATGCTTTCCACAAATAATTCATGCATATATCTTCTATTAAAGCATCTATATTAAAAAGAGAGGAAAACAAGAATCTTTAGCAAATTTTATCATTAACTTTGCTTATGTTGAGCATACAACTGGAAATAATCATTTGCTTTTATGCTATAACTTTTTGGACACCATATACTTGGAGAGAATATAAAATATTTAGCAAATATTAAATAAATTATTTAACCTGTGAAAGTTCTATTGAACATTATCTAAATTCATGCATCGTATGTACAAATCAATCGATTTGAAATAGTCCATAAGTTTATATAAAACTTTTATATTTACGTACATAATAGTTTTTTTAACTGGCCTTAGATCTATGATAATTCAAGAGATATATTTAAAAAGAAATATCACTTTCTTTTTATCTTATGCATTTAATTTAGATGTGCCATGACTCATGAGCATTGCATTTGCTATGTGCTTATATTGTTGCCTGGATCTGCTCAGTTGCATTGATTCAATCATTTTGAGTGGCATGCAAGGTCATTTGGTCATGTCCTGACAGGCACTTTAAACGTGATGAGGCAGGATGCATAAGATAAAATTATCCATCATTTCATGGATATTTTTCCTTTAAGAACTAACTGAATGGGCTTGCTGAGTACACTACAAGAAACGGCTCAAATAGTGACGGCAAGAAACCATCGACGGCCGTCACTATCCATCGCTAAATGCCGTCACAAATTATGTAGACGCTAAGCAAATAGCGTCGAGCATGGCGACGGCAGTGGACACTATTTTAGCGACGGCTGGTGACGGCAAAGTTGCCACGTGTACAAACGGTTATATTTCCCACAAACGGTTAAAAGTCGTCACTAACCGTCACCATAATGCCCTCGCTAGTCGTCGCCAGTCGTCGCAACTCTTTGCAAAAGAGTCATCGCCAACCGTCGCTATTCGTGGCAAACCTGGGTAAAAAACCCTCGTTGGCCGTCGCTAGCCGTCGTCCAATGTGACCAGAAACACGTCACTTGTCGTCGCCAGCCGTCGCCAAACTGTAACTTTTTTTTTATATTTCAGCAGCTAACAAGCCATCAAACCACACCAACTCAAATCCAACAGATCTGCAACTCATATACAATTAGTTTCACATTCCATCACGGTAATGACCCGCATTCTACGCATCGGGGGAACGTAGAATATTTATTTCCTTCTCATATGAAGTCGTATGGTCATGTAACTTTGGGAAACATCCATTAGAGTCATTTCCCATGTTCATGATTTTTGTCGATTGCTATATGACCATTTTGCCCCTAGTTGGTACTGTTTTAGCCATAACTTTTGATTGGAAAGGAATTTTGACCTGAAACCACGTCCATTAGATTCATTTGATGGTTTACCTTTCCGTAGAGTGGTCATAATAGTTAAACGGACTTACCGTTTGGGAGATATGGCTGAAATAAGGTTTGGAAGGTGAAAAACTGCTTAACCGGGCCAAATTGGGTGATTAGTGAGTAGGCCCATAACCCATTTCGGGATTAGGGTTATGGGGAGGCTGAAATGAGATAAGGGATCATTCCATTTCAGTTTTCTAGCCTCCACTTATCACCAAGGAACCCTAAAAATGGCCTCCAACCTCTAAATCACCTCCAAATCATCTTTTGGTCGAGGATTAAGCTTAGCAACCTCTAATCAAGGAAGATCTACCCCAAAGCAACATTGGAGCTGCTGTTTAGCATTGAGATTCACATCAAATCAGAGAATTATTTCAGATCTTAGTTTATTTTGTGGCTAAGGTGAGTGATTTGCATAGTTTTACACTAATTATGGCTAATTAGGGGGTGATTAGTGTTAATTAGCGAATTTAAACATGATAAAATTCTGGAAAAATGTTTATAAAATTCGGAATGATGTTTTAGACCTCTGATATGAATTTGGGCTAATTTGGTTAAGTTTTGCTAATTATATCATAAGTTTCACCTAAACATGCTTAAGGGAAAATAGGGGGTTTTGCCTATGTTTGATCCATTTTAACCTATCATATTGTTGTTTATGATGTTTGTGGCTGATTATAAATGTTTCTATGACTGTGTGGTATGCTTTGTGATTGATTAGAACAGTCGGAATGGTCGAAAACGCCGTCGAGGGGCGTAAACAACTCGCTGGACAAGGTGCAGGGATTCAGATCGGATAGGGGATTGAGGGTCGATCGGATCGCCCTATGGGATCGTGGGACCTCACCACGAGTCGAGTCATCTCCTCCAATCCGAACCATCTGCGCAAGTTCCACGAATCTTAACCATGAACTGCTACCCGATCCGATCCACTCATGTTTCGTATCACGATCCAACTAGAGGAAAGCAGCATCCACGATCCGATGCACTACGAGACGTTGATCCGAACCAGGAGGAGCCACGAGCTGGAGGAGCGCGATCCGACTCGTATGGGGTATTCCGATCCAAACCAAGGAGAGGAGCACGATCTGATGCAAAGAGAAAGAGGACCGAGATGACGATCCGAACCATGGCAAGCTGGAGACCCCGACCCGATCCGCCAGGGGTGATGGCGACCCGAACCGATCCAGTGAAGAAGGAGCTTCTGATCCGACCCGGCCCAGTATTGACCAATAACCCGAGATGCAAAGGTAGTCCAATATGGGAAGTTAGAGCTCAGGATCCAGTTGGGAACCAATGAGTTCACTTCATGGTTGGACTTTGCTGCGGGACGTGTGCTAAGGAGTCGTCGACGTTCATAACTTCGATTCACCACTAAAAAGGAATGATGGCTACTTATCAGTGCAGTAGGGTAATTATGTCCTGAGGGGCAAGGTGATGGTAGCAAGACTACGTTATCAGTGCAGTAGGGTCATTATGACCTGAGGGGCAAGGTGATGTGTAGTAAGACTATGAGCCAGTGCAGTGGGTCATTGCGACTCCGTGGGGCAGAGTGGACATAGTAAGGATTAGTAAGGCTATGAGTCAGTGCAGTGGAGTTCTTGTGACTCCATGGGGCAAAGTGGACATAGCGAAGGATTTGTGGCTACGTTATCAGTGCAATGAAGCCATTTATGACTTCATGGGGCAAAGTGATCGTAGCAAGGTACGTTGGGTGATCGAAGTGGTGAATATCGTATACTTTACGCACTGAGTGAGAGATGTGAGGATGGATGATTTGTTTGATTGTTTGCCATCAGTATGACATGCACACCTCCCCACCTCCGTATCTTTACATTTCTTGATATGGAACCTTAGAGTGTTGTACAGTATGTAGTGCTAACTCTTTGGTTGCAGGTCCAGGTTCATGTATGTTTTAGTATACCTGTTATTATTCACTTTAGATGCTTATCGCCCTTACCAGGCTTTATGTCTGACCCAGAGTTTTTTGTCTCCTCTTATTACTCTGGGTGCTCACACGAGCAGACTAGAGGCAGGTTAGCTGGTGATGCGCGAGTAGCTGATTCGGAGGCGGGCAGGAGGCTTCCACGTATGATATATATATATATATATACACACACATTCTCCCTGTGTCATTGGTGGTTGCTACTTGGGCATTAGTAGTGTACCTCCTTTATCTTACTTTTGCTTTTAGATAGTTTGAAAGTTGTAATAAGCTGTATTTTGGATTTCCGCTGCTATGATGTTTAGTTCTGATTTTCAGCTTATGCACTGTCTCTCCTGTTTTATGTCAAGTATGTTATTATTATATTTTATTCTATGCGCTGTGAGACATTCTACAGGTTCTTTGTATGTTCATTTCCTTCTTCCTTTTCCTTCTGACGACCCGTTCCGTGCTAACTGGACATGTGTACAGCGCACTTTTGGAGTAAATGTCGGTTGGTGCGGGTCGGGCCGTCGCACTTGGTATCAGAGCTCTAGGTTGCGTAGTTAACCTAGGGAAAGACAATAGGGAGAGATAGTATGTATACGAGAGCGCGTATTTGTGATTACTTTGGTTTTCAAAAGCTATATATGTATATACTATTAGTAGTATAAGAATGAAGTCGCACTGCACTAGCACCACTATGGGGTCGTTAATCGTTTCCCTTTTTCAGATTGACGATGAGCTGAGACACAAGGGGTGCTGGTAGAGGGACCAACCAAGGGAATGCCGCTGACATGAGGGCGATGTTTACTAACCTCATGAGAGATATGCTTAGAGAAGTGCAAGGGGCAGTTCCTAATCCCGGATTTGGTGTTGGCCCAGTAGTGCAGGCGCCTAGGGTCGATTTCGCCAAGTTGTGCAAAGATTACACTAACCTTGGTGGGAAGTCGTTCCACAGAACGGAGTCGACCACGGATGTGCAGGACTGGATGGATAGCTATGACCGTATCTTCGATGACTTGGGTCTTGAGGATGCGATGAAGAGAAGGCTAGCGTCTCGTCAGCTGCAAGGGCGAGCGATGAATTGGTGGAATGCCATTAGAACAGCTACTCCAGAAGATCAGGTTACTTGGGATCAGTTCAAGGCTCGCTTTAGCCAGAAGTTCATTCCAGCTGCCCAGAAGTCAGTGTTGTTCAAGAGGTTCTTGGAACTCAAGCAGAACGGAAGGGCAGTTTCTGACTATATTGCTGAGTTCGACACTTTGTCGAAGTATGGACTGTCTCTTATCGATACTCCTTAAAAGAAGAATGAGAAGTTCATCACTGGTTTGGATGGGTACTTGGGGGAAAGGCTTATCAACCACATCGATGAGACTTTTGAATCGATCGTGGGGAAAGCTTTGAGATCAGAGAGTCTTTACCCTAAGTCAAAGACTGAGGCTGCATCTGCAGAAGGGCCAAAGCCGCAAGTAGGCGGTGGAGGCAAGAATAACTCTCAGAATAAGAGGAAGCAGGACCAATCTAAAGGTGGCTAGAAAAAGAGCAAGAAAGATGTTGAGTGCTTCAGCTGTGGTAAGAAGGGCCATTATTCTAAAGAATGTCAGGCCAAGCCAGCGGAAAGGAAGTGCTACAACTGTGGTCAAGTGGGACATCATAAGGATAAGTGTCCGCAACCTCTTAAGGAGAAGCAGATTGTGAAAGCATATGCTATTGATGTTGTTCCTTCTTCGTCGAATGCCCCAACTGCGGCGGAGAAAGGAAAGAATGTTGTTATTCAAGGTATGCTTTCTATTTATGATATACCAGTTCGAGTTTTATTTGATACTGGGGCTTCCCGTTCCTTCATATCTAGTGACTTGGTAGATAGGTTGGGACTGGAACCCGAGATAGTCGATAGACCATTGGTTGTGACGAACCTGATTGGTGGTTCGACTAGCCTTAGTATGATTTGCAAGAATTTGGTCTTATCGAGTCATGGGTGTATGTTTGTTTGTGATTGCTTTGTTTTGGGCTTTACTGGGTATGGCATTATATTGGGAGTCGATTGGCTCCAAAGATACGGGGTGGTGGTAGACTGTGAGGGCTTTTTGGTGACAGTGAGGGCGGATGATGGGCGGAGGGTAGTGTTTGGTAGTCTACCTAGTGATGGGGTTATGGCTAGTTTTGTAAATTCCCTCGACATCCCGCAGGATGAGTTGTCAGATGTGCCCGTGGTTGGCCAGTATCCGGACGTCTTCGAGGAGGTGACCGGGCTTCCACCACACCGAAAGATTGAGTTCCGTATTGATTTAGTGAAAGATGCCAGACCTATAGTGTTGCCACTTCGTCGTATGGCACCAAGGGAGAAGAGAGAGCTCGGGGTGCAAGTCAGCAATCTTTTGAAGAAGGGATTTATTAGGAGGAGTGTCTCCGAGTGGGGAGCACCAGTTGTGTTTGCCACTAAGGCAGATGGTTCCCTTCGTTTGTGTGTGGACTATCGCGAGTTGAATAAGGTAACGAGGAAGAATAAGTATCCTCTACCACGGATAGATGATTTGTTTGATCAGCTGGAAGGAGCTAGAGTGCTCTCCCAGTTGGACCTCACGACAGGATTTCATCAACTACGAGTAGCGGGTGAGAGTGTTCCGAAAACGGCATTTAGGACGCCGTCTGGATTTTATGAGTGGTTGGTCATGCCATTTGGGTTGACCAATGCACCAGCCTATTTTGTGGATCTTATGAATCGAGTATTCAGAGATCAGTTGAATAAGTTTGTTCTTGTGTTCGTAGATGATATCCTTGTTTACTCAAGGACAGAGGAAGAACACAAGGGACACTTGAGGATAGTGATGGAGGTGTTGAGGAAACACCAATTGAAAGCGAAATTCTCTAAGTGTCATTTTTGGAGGAGGGAAGTAAGATTCTTGGGTCATGTTGTTTCAGAGAGTGGTATTGCCGTAGACCCTGCGAAGGTGGCTACGGTACAGGATTGGCCTACGCCCAAGAATGCTACGGATGTAAGAAGTTTCTTGGGGTTAGCTGGATATTATCGTAAGTTTATCCAGGACTTCTCCAAGATAGCAGCACCATTGACTCAGTTGACTAAGAAGAATCAGTCCTTCGTCTGGGACGGAGTGTGTGAGGATGCCTTCAAGAGTCTAAAGGAGAAGTTGACACGTGCACTAGTGTTAGTCATTCCTAAAGGGAATGAAGAGATGACGGTATACACGGATGCTTGTGGTACCGGACTGGGTGTTGTATTGATGCAGGGAGGTAGGATTGTAGCTTATGCTAGCCGACAGCTAAAGCCGCATGAGAAGAAGTATCCTACCCATGATTTGGAATTGGCAGCGATTGTATTTGCGCTTAAGATGTGGAGACACTATCTCTTGGGAGAAAGATTCGAGTTGTTTACCGATCATAAATCGTTAAAATATCTTTTCTCTCAGAAAGATCTGAATCTTCGTCAGCAAAGATGGTTAGAGTTCTTGGCTTCGTATGATTTTGATATCGCATATACACCTGGGAAGGGTAATGCGGTAGCCGATGCCTTGAGTAGGAGACATGCCAGCTTAGGGGCAATGTTTCTTGAATGGAAGCAACTGGAGTATATCGCGGGGTTTGATTTCAGACCAAAGTGCGAATTGGATCCAATCATGCTAGCTTGTTTGACGATCAGACCCACTTTGATAGAGCGGATTGGTTCCAGCCAGAAGAACGATCCTAATCTATCGGAAATCATCTCCAAGTTAGAGATGAACATCGACGGTGAGGAGATGAATGTGTATGGGCTTGATCGAGATGGATGGCTTCGAAAGAATGGAAGACTAGTTGTGCCCAACGTGAATGGTTTGAGAGATGAAGTGCTTAGAGAATGTCATCACTCAAAACTAACTATACATCCCGGTGGTAATAAGATGTATCGAGACATGAAGCGGACTTACTACTGGGAAGGGATGAAAAGAGACGTTGGTAAGTTTATATCCATATGCATGAATTGCCAGCTAGTTAAAGCCGAGCAAAAGAAGCCTAGTGGGTTGTTACAACCATTAGAAATTCCCGAATGGAAATGGGATCAAGTCTCGATGGATTTCATCGATGGCTTACCAAGGACTAGGTCGGGATATGACAGCATTTGGGTAATTGTAGATTGATTGACTAAGAGTGCAAGATTTATACCAGTCAAATCGACTAGAACGACAGCCAAGTTGGCAGAATTATATATGAAGTGGGTAGTGAGATTTCATGGAGTACCCAAAAGCATTGTGAGTGACCGAGACCCGTTGTTCACTAGTGGGTTTTGGAAGAGCTTACAAGAGGCTCTAGGGTCAGGATTACATCTCAGTACCGCATATCATCCTCAGACCGACGGTCAGACGGAGAGGGTGAATCGTATATTGGAAGATCATTTGAGAGCTTGTATCTTGGATTTTGGTGGATCATGGGATGACTATTTGCATCTAGTAGAGTTTGCATATAATAGTAGCTACCAATCCATTATCGGTATGGCTCCATATGAAGCTTTGTACGGAAGATCGTGCAACTCACCATCATGTTGGATAGAGACTGGCGAGAAGTTTGTGCTTGGACCAGATGTGGTGAGAGAAACGTCGGATAAGATTAAGATCATTCAGAAACGAATGAAAGCTGCCCAAGATAGGCAGAAAAGTTATGCTGATAAGAGGAGAAGAGACTTGAAATTCTCTGTTGGTGGCTTGGTGTTTGTCAAGATCTCTCCGTTGAAGAGCGTGATACGATTTGGCAGGAGAGGCAAGTTGGCACCAAGATTTGTTGGCCCATTCCCTGTTCTTGAACTAGTCGGGAATTTGGCATATAGAGTTGGCTTACCAGAGAAGATGGCGGGAGTTCACAATGTATTTCATGTTTCCCAACTAAGGAAGTTCGTTCACGACTCAGATGTGACTATTTCACCTGATCAGTTAGAGGACTTCGAAGTAGAACCCGAGGCGGTTGGGAACCGCAAGCCGATTCGTATTGTGGGGCACGATACGAAGCAACTTCGAAGGAAGGAGGTGAAGCTAGTCAAGGTTCAGTGGGGCGAGAACGAGAATGATTGTACTTGGGAGACAGAGGAGAGCATTAGGAAGGCATATCCAGAACTCTTTGCCTGGTAAGATTTACCTTGCGATTTAGTTATTCCGCATGCTAGGATAGTCTTATTTTACTTGCTTTGCATGTTTGATGGTTGTTTTATGGTTGATAGGCATGCGGGAACCTTTGCGTATGTTTTGATTAGGGAATTTCGGGGGCGAAATTTCTTAAGGGGGGGAGAGTGTAATGACCCGCATTCTACGCATCGGGGGATCATAGAAAATTTATTTCCTTCTCATATGAAGTCGTATGGTCATGTAACTTTGGGAAACATCCATTAGAGTCATTTCCCATGTTCATGAATTTTGTCGATTGCTAAATGACCATTTTGCCCCTAGTTGGTACTGTTTTGGCCATAACTTTTGATTGGAAAGGAATTTTGACCTGAAACCACTTCCATTAGATTCGTTTGATGTTTTACCTTTCCGTAGAGTGGTCATAATAGTCAAACGGATTTACCGTTTGGGAGATATGGCTGAAATAAGGTTTGGAAGGAGAAAAACTGCTTAACCGGGCCAAATCGGGTGATTATTGAGTAGGCCCATAACCCATTTCGGGATTAGGGTTATGGAGAGGCTGAAATGAGATAGAGGATCATTCCATTTCAGTTTTCTAGCCTCCACTTATCACCAAGGAACCCTAAAAATGGCCTCCAACCTCTAAATCACCTCCAAATCATCTTTTGGTCAAGGATTAAGCTTAGCAACCTCTAATCAAGGAAGATCTACCCCAAAGCAACATTGGAGCTGCTGTTTAGCATTGAGATTCACATCAAATCAGAGAATTATTTCAGATCTTAGTTTATTTTGTGGCTAAGGTGAGTGATTTGCATAGTTTTACACTAATTATGGCAAATTAGGGGTGATTAGTGTTAATTAGCGAATTTAAACATGATAAAATTCTGGAAAAATGTTTATAAAATTCGGAATGATGTTTTAGACCTCTGATATGAATTTGGGCTAATTTGGTTAAGTTTTGCTAATTATATCATAAGTTTCATCTAAACATGCTTAAGGGAAAATAAGGGGGTTTTGCCTATGTTTGATCCATTTTAACCTATCATATTGTTGTTTATGATGTTTGTGGCTGATTATACATGTTTCTATGACTGTATGGTATGCTTTGTGATTGATTAGAATAGTTGGAATGGTCGAAAATGCCGTCGAGGGGCGTAAACAACTCGTTGGACAAGGTGCAGGGATTCAGATCGGATAGGGGATTGAGGGTCGATCGGATCGCCCTATAGGATCGTGGGACCTCACCACGAGTCGAGTCATCTCCTCCGATCTGAACCATCTGCGTAAGGTCCACGAATCTTAACCGTGAACTGCTACCCGATCCGATCCACTCGTGTTTCGTATCACGATCCGACTAGAGGAAAGCAGCATCCACGATCCGATGCACTACGAGACGCCGATACGAACCAGGAGGAGCCACGAGCTGGAGGAGCGTGATCCGACCCATATGGGGTATTCCGATCCGAACCAAGGAGAGGAGCAAGATCTGAAGCAAAGAGAAAGAGGACCGCGATGACGATCTGAACCATGGCAAGCTGGAGACCCCGACCCGATCCGCCAGGGGTGATGGCGACCCGAACCGATCCAGTGAAGAAGGAGCTTCTGATCCGACCCGACCCAGTATTGACCAATAACCCGAGATGCAAAGGTAGTCCAATATGGGAAGTTAGAGCTCAGGATCCAGTTGGGAACCAATGAGTTCACTTCATGGTTGGACTTTGCTGCGGGACGTGTGCTAAGGAGTCGTCGACGTTCATAACTTCGATTCACCACTAAAAAGGAATGATGGCTACTTATCAGTGCAGTATGGTCATTATGACCTGAGGGGCAAGGTGATGGTAGCAAGACTACGTTATCAGTGCAGTAGGGTCATTATGACCTGAGGGGCAAGGTGATGCGTAGTAAGACTATGAGCCAGTGCAGTGGGTCATTGCGACTCCATGGGGCAGAGTGGACATAGTAAGGATTAGTAAGGCTATGAGCCAGTGCAGTGGGGTTCTTGTGACTCCATGGGGCAAAGTGGACATAGCGAAGGATTTGTGGCTACGTTATCAGTGCAGTGAAGCCATTTATGACTTCATGGGGCAAAGTGATCGTAGCAAGGTACGTTGGGTGATCGAAGTGGTGAATATCGTATACTTTACGCACTGAGTGAGAGATGTGAGGATGGATGCTTTGTTTGATTGTTTGCCATCGGTATGACATGCACACCTCCCCACCTCCGTATCTTTACATTGCTTGATATGGTACCTTAGAGTGTTGTACAGTATGTAGTGCTAACTCTTTGGTTGCAGGTCCAGGTTCAGGTATGTTTTAGTCTACCTGTTATTATTCACTTTAGATGCTTATCGCTCATACCGGGCTTTATGTCTGACCCAGAGTTTTATGTCTCCTCTTATTACTCTGGGTGCTCACACGAGCAGACTAGAGACAGGTTAGCTGGTGATGCGCGAGTAGCTGATTCGGAGGCGGGCATGAGGCTTCCACGTATGATATATATATATATACACATTCTCCCTGTGTCGTTGGTGGTCGCTACTTGGGCATTAGTAGTGTACCTCCTTTATCTTACTTTTGCTTTGAGACAGTTTGAAAGTTGTAATAAGCTGTATTTTGGATTTCCGCTGCTATGATGTTTAGTTCTGATTTTCAGCTTATGCACTGTCTCTCCTGTTTTATGTCAAGTATGTTATTATTATATTTTATTCTATGCGCTGTGAGACATTCTACAGGTTCTTTGTATGTTCATTTCCTTCTTCCTTTTCCTTCTGACGACCCGTTCCGTGCTAACTGGACATGTGTACAGCGCACTTTTGGAGCAATTGTCGGTTGGTGCGGGGCGGGCCGTCGCAATCACCTCAAATTCACATTCAGTCACCTCATAAATGCTATAATTCAACTCATACCATCAACACGTCCAAAAACCATAAATATAAACGATAAACAATCCAAAAACCATAAACATGTCCACATCAAACAAACCAAGTCCAAAATACCATCATCATCTCCACAAAACACCACAAACATCTCAAGTTCATCACCAACAAGTAGTTTGTTTTTACAAAACAAGTTCAAAACAAAAAAATACAAGTACCTACCTACTCATCCTCGTCGTCCTCATTCTCCTCGTCCTCCTCGTCCTCCTCCACCGTAGCTGGCTCACTCAGCGGCATAACACCATGCTCCTGGAGATATGAAGCAATCCGCGCATCCAGCACGGTCTCGAGCTTGTTCTTCTGAAAATCCTCTAAAGCTGCAACCTGTTGTCAAAGCATGATGATCTCCTCCTCATCCTGACGCCTCGTACAAGAGGCCTGAGTCCCCGCTATCTGTAGTTATCATATTATAAGCGTGTATGCGATAAATTAATATTCCAATGGTATTGCAATGTACATTATATTAAAATAGCTAGAAACCATTGTCAAAAGTTTTTTTGGATACTATACATGGTTTATACAATTATTGTAATAGAATTGTCGATATAAAATGCACACCAATTAATGAAACCAATTTGTAGTAATTATTCATGCCAGTAATTAATATGTGATAAATTAATATTTCAATGGTATTAATATAAAGGTGGATACCCAGTGCCAAAGACTCCCGTACTCAAGCGCGAGAGGATTCCCAGGTCAGTCTCCCATCCTGGTACTATTATCATGGCTTTCCGGGCTTTGGGGGTGGTCGATTAGTGCGCACAACCTTTCCCTCACATATGTGAAGAGGCCAGGACTCGAACCTGCGCGCTCCAGATTACCAGCCGGGTAACCTTACCGTTGTGCTAGGAATTCAATGGTATTAATATGACATAAATTTAAAGTATTATTCATGCCAGTAAGAGATAAATTAATATGTGATATTTGTTTACGTGGATTGAATACCTAAGTGATATTAATTAATAGCACTTGGATATGTTTAAATCCTTTAATAAAACGCTTTACCTCTATGTTTCCAAGTCGTAGT
The DNA here is from genome assembly GCA_030737875.1 of Allium sativum. Lineage (NCBI taxonomy): Eukaryota > Viridiplantae > Streptophyta > Magnoliopsida > Asparagales > Amaryllidaceae > Allium > Allium sativum. The sequence continues at coordinate 92,011,214 of CM060920.1, forward strand.
GTCTACCCCTGGTAGGCGGGTAGATGATTCTGTTCTAAATGTGATGCACTCCTCCACGTCCGACTCTTGACCTAATTGCGTCGCTCGAGCATCTAAGGCCGCCCTGTATTTGTCCTGCGATAGCGGACAATTATGGAATACATTAAATATTCAATTTCAAAATAACAATGTGAAATACAAATTATTAAAAATGCTAACCATCGTTTCACAGGACATAGGGTCCGTCCAGGTATATGTGGTGTTACCCTCCTCATCTGTCCGCTCGACGGCATGAGTCTATGTAAACACCTCAGCAAGTGTAGGCTCGTGTTGGAGAGTCGACATCTGAAATGATACAATATATATTTGGAATTTATCAATACGATTTAAAAAGTTTAGAACTATTTGTAAATGTGATTTATCGTTCGTACCAATTCGCGACGATGTTGGAGGACTTGACCCAGCCCGATGCAAAGCAGGAATTTTGAGCCTATTTGCTCGGTTTCGCTCTGAAAGCTCCTGTATATTTAATTATATAATTAATTGATGGATATACAAAATAAAATTTTAAAATAGGCTTAATTAATTTACCCTCGCAGCTTCTATGGCCCACAATTTCTGGAAGTCGGCGTAGACCTCCTCGCTCATCCACTGAGGCCTCTTTGTCGTTGTTTTTCCCTTGTATACATTGCCTGAATAATTTTTCCTCATCTTCTGGTTCCATGCGGTGAGGAAAACATCCATATCTTCTTCCCGGACCCATACAACACACTATAAATTAACAAATTGTATTACATATTTTATATAATTTTGCAAATGAGAAATATATTTATACTTACAAGAACCTCCGCGAGGATGGCATTCCTAATCTGCATAGGAATATCGTCCTAGTGAGGCCACGCCTCTGTCTACCTAGCGACATATGCAATTCTAGACACACATAAAACAACCTCTCATGGAATAATATCAAACCCTCTGCAGAAAGTACGATATTAGCATTTAATAACTTTTGAATACTAAGCATTTACGAAATTAAAAACTTACCCTGTGGACTTGGGCACGAGCTCTACGATCGGACGTGAATCTGGTGCTGTACCGCTCACACCTGCCTCTGAACTGTGGGTAAGTCGACGTCTAGGAGGCATATCTGTCACAAACATATTATTTCGTATAATAATAACTCATATATCATTATGCACATCCATTATCAAATAAACTCATACAACATATATTATCAAATGCAACTACAAGACCCATTTACATACAACTAGACCCATTTACATAAAAGAAGAAGAACCAACTAATAGATAACCGTAGCACATCATATAAGTTCACAACATAGCACATCATATAAATTCACAACATAACTCATATATCATATAAGTTCACAACATAACTCAAATAATATTATTCTTCTTCATTTTCTGATTCAGTCTCGGTCTCATATTCTATATCGTTGTCCCATATTCTATATCGTTGTCTGTACTCTCAAAAGCTTCTATTAATTCATTTGATTCATCGTTTAAAGACTCTAAATTAACATCATTAGTAATTATTATTTCATCGTTTTGATTTGCATCCGTTTGATATGCTGCATCGTCTGGAATAGCAATTCCTTCAAATGTAAATCTTTCCTTTGTTTTAATTACAGCAGACCAATCTGCTTTACCTCTTCTTAAGGACGGATACGAAGCGAAGTAAACTTGTAATGCTTGCTTTGCCAATACAAAAGGATCATACTTATAGTAATGTGATGTGTGCTTTATTTCTATAAGCTTATAATCTTTATGCACGTAGATTCCAGTACCAGGAACATTGCTGAACCAGTTGCACTTGAATAGGACAACCTTTTCAATGGGTTGTACATAATATGTCAACTCTAAAATCTGTGTCAAGACGCCATAAAAGTCTTTTATATGCTCTTCGGGATCATCACTACCTTTGACAAATACACCACTGTTATATGTTAATCTGTCAGTACCATGGTCTTTGGTGTTGAATTTAAACCCATTGACGAAGAATACTGGATAAGTCTTAACATTTCTTTTTGGTCCAAGCGCAAGATGGTGCAAACCCTCGTCATTGATGCAGTTTATTTCACAATGGTCGCTTAGCAGAAGCCAATAAATCATATATTTTTCTGGCTTCCGTGTTTGGTTCTTCTTCAATATTGACGTCGTCGCCGTCAACCTGACCGGTAGGGAACATTGACCGTGTAGCATCTTCCACCATATCTTCTATTGGATTCATCATAACTAATTAGACCTCCGACGCTACAGGATTTACTGTAGGCGCAACAAGTTCTCCGTGACGATCCCATAAATAATAATTTGGCACAAAACGTAATTTATACAAATGTACTTTAACAATGTCTGGTTTATGAAACCTCATCAGTTTACACTTACTACACGGACAACGAAGCTCCTCGTAATTTCGATTATTAGATACTGAAAATCTAACAAATTCATTTATACGATTGTAGAAATGTTCTTTCACTGAGCCTTTCATTCCAATTCTAACTTATGTAATAATCAAACATTTTTCCTGATTCAAAAATATATGTCAGTGATTTCGATAACACATACATATATTGTTCAAAGAATTTATTCAACGCATGAATATTTTTAATGGTTCATACATACAATAAAAATGTGATTTTTACTGTTTAAAGAATTTATTCAACACATGAATATTTTTAGTGGTTCATACATATAATAAAAATGTGATTTTTACTGTTCAAAGAATTTATTCAACACATGAATATTTTTAGTGGTTCATGCTTACAATAAAAATGTGATTTTTATTGTTCAAAGAATTTATTCAACACATGAATATTTTTAGTGGTTCATACATAATAAAAATGTGATTTTTATTATCTAAGCAATTTATTTCTATCATGAATAAATTATCACCACATGGATATACTTCAACATATGAAACTAATTCAAACACATGAATATTTCTGAAAATTTCGGTAGCATAACGGCAGGGTAATTAAAACCGGTACCGTTCCGATGTACGGCTCCTGGCGCTACCTTAAAGCCTCGCGGGTTTTGACAAGGGGGATTTCAATAATCTATTTCATACGCAGATGATTTTTTTTCCACAAGCTAATCCAATTTGGTTTCAACCATAATCAACAATCAATTATTCGTACTATTCACCAAATTTCACATCACAACTCAAACAAGTCGTCCATGGTTTGTGGACGACGGGTGTCGGGAGTTTCTAAACTCCGTCTACAACCTAATATATGAGATTTCTAAATTCTAGTGGTTCATACATACTAACCTCGGCCTTCGCTTGCGCCATACAGTCATTCTACTCAAATAATTTCCATAGTACAATTCATTAACACATACATACGCACAAAATCAACTAAATCCACATTTTCATTGATAAACAACTAAATCGACATTTTGGGGTTTTCAATCATTACTAAATCAACAATAATTCAACAATCATAATCTAATCACCTAACATATACATTTAAATAACAATTAATTAATTAAATTAAGAAATAAAGGTATAAATTATACCTCTAGAAGAGAGAAAGCGAGGGGAGACGGCTGGAGAAGGAGGGAGGGGGGAGCTTGGGCGGCGTCGGTCGGCGACGGTAGGGCGGCAGTAGGAGGGAGGACCAGCGGCGGCGTAGGGTTTGAGTTTTTTTTAAATTTTCGCTGGAAAGTAATTTGGGAGAGAGAAGGAAATGTTATTTTCCCTATAGGCTCGTGGCTTTTATGTTTTTTGGCGACGGCTGGCGACGGCCGCTTTTTTAGCCGTCGCTACGGTCTGTAACGAATAGAACCGATTCTAGTAGTGGTAAAATATATTATTTTAGTGGAGAGAATAATCCTAACATGATTTATAAATGCAGCCTCAGTGCATATATGAGCGTTGAAACTAGGTTGTTCAATGGAGTTGAATCGCTCGACTGTTATTGGTTAAACCGAATACCAATATATATATATATATATATATATATATATATATATATATATAGGAGGGTTCCGCTACACCTCTTATATTGCACGTGAATACTCCCCCTTAATCTCCACCACCTATTTCCTCACTCATTCTCTCTCTTCCCATTTCAATGTTATTTCTTAGTGGGAAGAGAGAGAATGAGTGGGGAAATGGATGGTGAAGATTAAGGGGGAGAGTTCACGTGCAATATAAGAGGTGTAGCGGAACCCTCCTTATATATACATATATATATATATATATATATATATATATATAGACACACACACACATATACATACACTGTTAATGCTAAGTTTTATTTGTTCCAGTATCTTATATAATAGTTGATACAAGTGGCCAGGTACATCATAAGTATGTAAACACATGGGGTTAAACAACTGATTCACAATTCGCATTTGCTTGGCAGTATAAAAGTTTATTTGTATTATAGAAATAACAACCGTATAAATCAAAGACAACATTTAGGATTTCAGTTCTATTTAACCAATAAACCATCCTTAATATTTAGATCACGTAGATAAGCAACATTCAAAGACATACATTTTCAGAATATGTTACTATTACTAACATGGATGTAAAGAGATTATTGAGCCTTATGGAAGGCTACAGAAAAAAATTCAAATATATTTATATGCTGCGGTCGTAACTTTGCAAATTAGTCTTCTTACTTCTTATGTTATCGCTGTAATACGATTGACATATACATGGCATCGACAAATATTTCGATGTTTGTTGATTCATTAATGTTCCAGTGCATGAACATTGTTTTCCACAATTGCTGATTTCCTGGGAGTTGCTACTCTTTACATCCAAGATAATTGAGGGATTAGGCAGAAATTATGGCTTCCGCTACCTTCTTGAAAGCCGTATATTACAACGGTTTGTTGATGCAAATCCTCTTTGCCGGTCCATAATACATTATCGATATATTATGTATGATATAATTAATCATATTTTATAACTACTTTACAATTTTGATTTATATATTAAAATATATTTAAGTGTTGGTAAACACCAGTGGATATAACTATCAATATTGATATTAAAAAATAAGTGCAATCCATTTATAATAATAATTTTTAATAGCATGTGCTTATATAGTTTATAGTCTGTACTTATATAATAATTAAATCCTTGAAATTTTAAATATTTCGTATATATTTAAATTAATTGTTATGAGGACTTTTGTACAAATGTTCATAAACTTAAACTATCATATATAATAATGTTTGAAAATATTTAATTAATTGTATCACAATAAATGGTTTAGTTATTTGCTGGAAAAAATGACGACCTATACTGAATTAAATGTATACCATTGCTTGTATGTTATTTATTCATACGTTGGTAAACATATGTGCATCTTCTTTTTTTAGTTTGAATCGATTGAATTTGAATCACAACTGAAAGAAAATGATAACCATAAGCAATAGATAACCACATCAAATGATATGTTTTATATGCCGTTTTAGTTTATGCTAGCTATGAATTATTAGACATATGGAATTAGAGAGTCCTTCAAGACTTTGTTATCATGCATCTTTGAATATGTCCAACTGTGGTATCCGTAATATCGTATAACAGATTATGTGTTAGCAGCTTGCATAATTAGTTGGCATATGATAAAACTACTGAACTAAACAAGTTAGCCAATGCTATATTGATAAGTGGAAAGCGGGTTGTATATTCCATGTCATGATGCATGTACCACAATAATTAGCTTTACGTAATCCCCTAATTCAATAACGCAAACAAAAATACTTGGGAGTAAATGGAATCCTACTGTTAAAAGGTTCCATATTGGAAATACACATCTTCTCTTCAGGCTTTAAAAAGTTCCTAATTCCCACCGAATCTAAAGAGGTGAGGTTTTAGTCCATGCTGCTTCGTTGCTATTATCTTGGACGTATTCTTATTGAACCTATGATGCAACTATAAATCTTCATAGGCACTATTATGAACCAACAAGTGTTGTTAGATGTTTGTATATAATACTGGTACAGCAAATTCAGATGTATTTGCTCGCCTAGAATTTTGTTACCTGTGCTTCTCCGTATTCTTCTTTTTATATTTTGGCCGTAGACACCAAATTTTCATATTTTTTCTTAAAATTTCACTGTACAAGAGAGATGTATTAATTTTCAATGGTTTTCTGTGTGGTTTTATCACTAATGAGCTTACCAGGTTCAAAACTATTTTCTCACGAACTTTTATTACCTGGAGTAATTTCGTAATTAGGGATGCAATTTCTATGAAGAAGCGCTATATTTCAACTGGCAACAAAACTGGAGACAGAGAACATGGAGATGTCTTAATGTTTATTAGAGCATCTCCAACAGCGTTACGGGTCGTAACGTTACAACCCGTAACATGTTGGGAGATATCTTGGATATCTCCCAGCAAGCGCGAGCCGATTTTATCGGCTAGCAGTCTGCGAGCCGATTTTATCGGCTCGCGAGCTGATAAAATCGGCTCGCGAGTCCCCGCGCCCACATACAGCGCGGGGAGTTTAGTTGGTGTGTTGGGGGGGTCAATTGCTTAAAGTTTTATTTTTTTATTTTTATCTAATTATAATTTGTTATTAGTAGGAAGATTATATTTTGAATATATTGCTCATGAAATTTTTATATAAACTAGTTTAACAACTGGTTATGATTAAAATGATTCAACTAGTGGGTTTTCGCATAACAATAACCATACAGATACAACCGACTGTACTGATAGAACACCGAATAATAGTACATGCCTACTACAACATCAAAGCAAACATGAAAACAACACTTTCAATTTCAAGGGAGTCGCATTGCGTTTAGTCACAACTCTTGAACAAGATTTTCGAGACGTCTAATCTCTCATTCGAGTTCGTTTGCATATACTATTCCCCTTGGGCACAACGGCTCGTCAATCCATTCCGTATAACTGCATCCATGAGGATAGAATCGACATTGCTGCATGCGCCGACCAATATTGTCGCCTTCTGCATGAACCACAACTTCGACTGCATGACCACAGTAGTATAGGATAAGATTCACGTTCATCTTCATGTGGCGGTACTCGGTAGAACTCTACTTCTGGTTGTGGTTGAGCGAGAGTCTGTGCGTTTGCTAGTTGAACATGTGGCATTTGAACTTCTTGTGGATGATGTACGTTCCCCTGTTCATGTGATGGTTCATCCTGGGGTGTAATTTGGATTAGAAACTCGAATTCGTCTTCGAGCTCTTGAGTCTCATCTGTTCGTACATCTGTTCATCAGAGTCAGTATTTGAGGACCAAGAAGGCATTTTCGAGTGATTATTTGAGTGAGTAAGTAGTAGAATGAGAACGAAGTTGTTTGAGTGAGGTTTTATGTGAGTAAATTGCATTGAGATATATAGCCACGGAGTGTACAAGTCAATAAAAAAAATTCATGATGGGACCGGTCACTGTTTCGCCTGACTTAATACTGTAGGGAATCTCTTTTTCTTATTGTCACGATGTGAACGGACACTGGTTCTACTTTGCTTTACATGATACAGTTTCCAAAGCAATAGGCAGTACTAATGCACAAGTTATAATAAGGACCTTAAGTATTAACTCCTTTGTGTGTTGAAGGGAGCTAAGTTGTGTGACAGCTGACAGAAATCCGTGTTGAAGAGGTCCATAATAGTGGATGAGCACGACCCAAATCTTTAACTCCTATTTGTACTAAAAACTTAAACTTGGCGAGCCGTCCCGAGTCTGTACCTATTTTGCAGTCAAAACTATATACAATACCTTTTAACTAGCATACAAACCGCTTTCAATATAGAAAAATACAAAGATCCATTCATGTTGTGGAAATCCGACACAACATACGATATAGTGCCACATAACGTTACACAAAATACAGGGAAATAAGACATACAACTACGATACAGCTAGACCCTAATTTCCAGAATTACGGGGGAAACCATACAACATTTCAGCCTTTGCTGCAACATTCACCCTTTCAAGGCGACCCACCTTTGCTTGCATCTCTAGAGCGTACACGACACCCCTCTCCGTCAGTGGTGGATCGATCCATGAGAAAAAATTACAATGTTCCACTCTGTGTCGATAAATGCAGTAATGTACGATTTGCAACCATAAAAGCGCCGACCTGCGTTGCTTTGACTTTTAGAAACAACCACATTACATTCTACTCCGCAGTAGCAGAGAACTTAACGACCCGTCATGCTGGAGCTTGACCTATCTGGGTTCTCCCGAGCAATTACTTCCCTTAACTGAGCATTGTGGGTTTTCTGAAGAGGTCCAATGCATTGGACGGCAACGTTTGGTTGCGTGGCACTGAAGAGCTCGGTCTCCACTTCTCCAGCTTCCACTTGATCATCCAACTGTGTTTCGGGAACAAACTCGACTGGTTCCTTATTTCTTTCGTACTGCCCGTACATTTGGACCATGGTTTCATCATCGTATTCCCAAGCAGACATGTTGAACTACTAGAAAAGTGGTAGGGAGATAAAATAAATAATATGACAGCCTTAGTCTTCCAGAGTGCTAGATTTAAAGGAGGAGGGCTAAGTGGTCATAAAGGTTGATAAGTTCCCGTATTTTGTGTTGTGCTTTCTTAAAGCAGTTCACATGTCAAGTTTTTCAAGGTTGCATCGTTTAGTAACATCAACTGTTGTACGGCCAAGTCAAAGCAACTCAACTATTGAGGTCATGGTGTAGTCATGTCATATTGAGAACTATTGGCAGCTGACCCGCTTGGACTAGAAGAATACCCCGATTTTGAAAAAAAATTCTTGCCCTTGCTAGCACTTTGAACATCGCGGAGGCTCTTGGCAAGTCCTGAGTTCCACTTCGGTTGACTAGTAAGCAGATCATAACAATGCATAAATGTAACACCCCGTGAATTCTATAAAGTTAAGCTTCACGAATTAAAGTATAATTAATTATAAATGATGAAATCAAGGGGAATGGGTTACGTCATTGCGTTCGTCTCGAAATTCTGCTTGAGATAGAGTTTCAAGTTTGCGTAAAATGGATATCGTATGAAGAAGATATGGACGAACGAAGTTGGGTAGAAAAACCGGAAAACGGGTCAGAATGCACTGGCGCACTTGTGAAGTGCGCCAGAACAAAGTTGAACTGGCGCACTTGGGAAGTGCGCCAGTACAATTTTGGCCTGGCGCACCTGCCAAGTGCGCCCACGTCAAAAAGACCTACTGGTCAGGCCCTGGCTGGCCCGGTCAGGGTCTGGTCGAATTCTGATGCTTGGCTGAGTCACTAGGGCTTACATGTCTCTTTCTTATTGGCCTCTCTTGAGATGGATAGTCTAGATTCACCCTAGCTTTATCGACGAGTCAAAACAATTTAAAATTAAATAAATACAACTCAAGTCTAACCCTAAATTCACACAAATAATAAGCCGTTATGCTGCTGGAGAGGAACTAGGAATGGCCATCAATTAGTAAGCCTAGAGACAAGCCAACAAGCCTAAGAGACGAATCAAATTAAAAGAAGATCAAAGCTTAATCAAATCATTCAACGCATCTTTGCACCCAAAGGAGAGCATCTCCAAATCAGAATAACAGAAATCAGAAAACAAGAATTCATCACACGTTGTAAGTATAGTGACCTTTCAAAATATGAATAAAAACTGTGATGTGATTCGATGTAAATGAAAATAGAATCGTGTTGTTATAATCTTTGTGTATTGTGATGGTTCTGTCATGACTTGTGTATTGATGTTTGTGGCATAAATTAATTGATGCAAGCCTATTGAACAATTGTATATGAAAAACAATGGCACTTGCAAGCTTGTGGCAAAAACTAGAAATTCATCCCTTTTTGTATATGTCGATGGCATGGACTATGTATATTCCCTTAGTCTAAATTAGAATTTGTGTAAACATGTTATAGACCTTTTATGCCTACATGACCCAAAACCTATGATATCATCCTTATGTTTATTGGCAAGTATAATTAGATCTATGTTTGCAAGTATAATTGGATCTATGTTTCATAAACTATGTAAGTTCATGTTTATTTGCAAAATATAATTGGTTCTATGTCAAACATCGTTTGGGTTTCATAAACTATGCAAGTTCATGTTGAAATAGGCTATATGATTAGATGTAAAAATTGTACATTTTGATGAATATATAACATGCTAGTTTTGTGGTCGATATTATGCCAAGTTAACATGTTTAAACACAAGTTTGTATTTGCCAAAACTATGCCATTTCATATGTCACCTACTTAGTCATACTTTGATTCGAATGCAAGTTCACATGACCCATGTTATATGTTAGTTGAATCGCCAAATTGCAAGTTCATGCGCCACACACCTTTATGTATTACATGTTCTTGATTTCCCCTTTTCCTCACGTTTATAAAGTTGGGCTGAATTGTGACAAGCCCAACACATGTTATAACGTTGCGAACAAACGGGGGTAATAAAGTTGGGTGTAAAATATGAAAATATACGTTGGCATGTTTGGCACATGCCAATGATTATGACACATAAGCGGTATGAATTGAAATACCCAAAAATAAAAGATATGACATTTACATGTAGTTGAAAAGTAATAAAATATGTAAATTTAGAAAACACGATATGCTTAACCCGAGGTTGGATTGAGTTGTGATGTAAACCTACCTGGACCCGCCCGGCTGTCCAGTAGTCACAACAATACCTATCCAATGTGGGTGGTTAAGCATTGAGCCCAATAAGGACCCGAGGTTAGACTGAGCTACGGTGTAAACCTGCCCGGAACCGACCGGCACATGCAGTAACCGTAGAAATACCTGTCTAATGTGAGTGGTCTGGTGCTCCTAAGAAGCTAAGGACAGATGGTAGGGTTAAGTCAACTATAACACTTAACCAAATTCAACATGTTAACAAGAATTGATGGGTGGGGTTAGGTAAATACAGACACTTAACCACTTAACATGGTTGACTAGAAAATCCTGGTAACGAGGGACCCGTTTCAGCAGTAACCCAAAGTTAGGTATCAACGGTACCCTGAAACTAGGCAGGGTGGGGCACGATTATTGGGCTGATTGTAAGCGGTCAAACGACGACGGTGGGTGCACAGTGCAGGTCTAACGGGGTGCGGGCGTGCACACACTCCGGAGCAGACAACCAGGGCACTGGGGACACCAGTAGTATAACCTATGTCTTCTAGTTTTGTGTCGGGGCCGCCACCATGGGTCTTGATACACCCCATGGTGGGACCAGCATAGGTATCTACAATTCTTGGGGGCCGTATGACACATGTTAATGCGAGTAGGAGCCGATCTTTAATAAGAATGGGGATCACTCCACCCTCACCATGGGGTGCCAGTTAGAATAAATTCAAGTAGGTGCGGAGATATAGTATGAGTGTGATAGTGCATTCGACACTTCCTTAGCTTATGACACTTTCCTACTTTTAGCTTACATCCATCATACCCTTTTTTTTATTCACATATTGAAGAGTTACTAGATTTACTCAGGCTTTATGTTTGACCCTATTTTCTTTTCGTCTTCTTTTCTTTTGTTCCCCCTCCCCCTAAAGTCCACAGGGAGGAAACAGCTCAACTCAGTCAGGCTCTTTACAAGCACCAAGAACGTAGATGTATGATTTGGATCTTTCTTGCTCGGATAATGGCTTTGGATATCACTATGGGGATTTTTGTCACTTTATTTATGTTTTCATGCTTCTTTAATAATCAAGGCAGTTATGAGGTTGTAATGTTGAAAGTATTTTGAGACAATTATGGAAATCTTTGTTTGATACACGTATTGATGAAATAACAGTTTGTTTGGTTTCCGCTGTTTAAAATATGTGTATTTATATCTGTCTTGAGTTCATCTGTGGCTTTTACTTATAAACCTCCACCAAAGTTAAGGCATTCCCTTTGTGAGTGACCTTAATGAAGGTGGGGTGTTTCACTTGGTATCAGAGCATAGGTTTACCAGACAAGATAAAAGTTTTTGAAATTTATTTTCAAAAAGAAAGTTTAAAGAAGCATTTTTTTTAGAAAAAGTGTTATATTTATAAAAAGACAAAATCCCCCAAAGCCATGTGCCCTATCTATCCCTCTCTATCCTTCGTTTTGAATCTTTCCTTTCTGTTTCAGCATGTCTGGGGACCTTACTCCCCAGCTACAGATGCTTTTACTCCTCCTCCTCCTCTACGTGAACCAGAAAATTGAAGAATCTTCAAACAAGAAGACGGATAATAGTCAAGGGGGAAAGGACCACAACAATAATAACAAGACACGTGAAAAAAGGAAATGTTATTTCTGTGGCATTTTTGGGCATATAGTTTAGGATTGTAGAAAGAAGAAGATGAAGATGGGGGCATGCTTTCAGTGTGGTGATATTGGACATATCAGTAAGAACTGCCCTAAGAATCAAGGGCAAGGCCCGCAAGCAGGACCTTCTGGGGGTACCTCTTTAACTTCTTCTCCTCAACGCTTTGTTTTATCTTGCTTATCTTCTCAATCCTATCTTGAGAACGAGGTAGTAATATTTTTGTAGAATGTGTAGTCTATCTTTATGATCATCCAGTTTGTAAACTTTTTGACTCTGGCGCATCGCACTCTTTTATTTCATCTGCCTTAGTAGAATCTCTGCATCTAGACACTAGTATGGTAGAAGATCCCTTAGTAGTTTCAAATCCAATTGGGGGCTCCACCTACTTGTCAATGGTTTGTTTGGGTTTGAAAATCTCTATTCTCAGCGTTGAGTTTAGTTGTAATGCCTTTGTTTTGGGCTTCTCGGGATATGGTTTGATCTTTGGCATGGACTGGTTATACAGTAGTAGTGCCATTCTTGACTGTGAGAAAAGAGTAGTTAGGCTCTTGACTCGGTTTGGTAACACTCTAGAAATTTCTTGTAATCCCTTGAATGCTGTTATGCTTAGTTATCTAGATTCGCTTGATGCCTCTGATGAGAATTTGCAATCAGTTAGAGTAGTCCGGGAATATCCGGATGTCTTTGAGGAAGTGAAATGCTTACCTCCGAAGCGGGAAATAGACTTCCGCATATATCTTGTGGATAACGCAAAGCCTGTAGCTTTACCTGTCAGACACATGGCTCCAAGGGAGAGAAAGAAGCTCAGTAAGCAGGTTAAAGAACTTCTCGAAAAGGGGTTCATTAGACGGAGCATTTCAGAATGGGGTGCTCCAGTGGTGTTCGCAACCAAAGCAGACGGTTCGCTTCGCCTTTGCGTCGAATATAGGGAGTTAAACAAATTGACCAAGAAAAATAGGCACCCTCTTCCCCGAATCGACGATTTGTTTGATCAGCTTGTAGGTCCGACGGTCTTCTCCCAACTTGATCTGGCAACTGGGTTCCATCAGCTAAGAGTAGATGAAGACAGCCTTGATTAGACAACATTCAGAACCCCAGACGTTTTCTTCGAGTGGCTTGTCATGCCTTTCGGCCTGACAAACGCACCTGCTTATTTCGTAGACCTAATGAGCAGGGTGTTCAGAGAATTCCTCAACAAATTTGTGGTTGTCTTCGTAGATGATATCTTAATCTTCTCAAAGAGTGAGGAAGAACATGCTCAGCATCTGAAAGAAATCATGGACACTCTCCATGCACATCAACTAAAAGCCAAATTCTCCAAGTGTCACTTCTGGAGAAAAGAAGTAAGGTTTCTTGGGAATATAGTGTCCAAAGAAGGGTTGGCTGTGGATCCCGCGAAAGTGGTGGCAGTACAAGATTGGAAGATACCAAGAAATGAAACCGAAGTTCGAAGCTTTCTTGGGCTAGCCGGTTTTTATCGAATGTTTATTAGGGATTTCGCGAAAATCTCAGCCCCACTCACAAGGCTAACAAAGAAGAATCTGGCGTTCACTTGGGATTTGGACTGCGAGTTTGCTTTCCAAGGATTAAAAAAGGCTCTCACAACAGCCCCTGTTCTAACTCTGCCTGACGGAAGCAAAATGTTCACAGTATACACGGATGCATATGGAACAGGACTAGGCGCTGTCCTAATGCAAGAAGGAAGGGTAGTAGCTTATGGCGGAAGACAATTGAAGGTTCATGAAAAGAACTACCCAACCCACGATCTTGAGTTGGCCGCCATTGTCTTTGCACTTAAGTCTTGGCGCCATTATCTCCTAGGTGAGAAGTTTGAATTATACACTGACCGTAAATCGTTGAAATATCTCTTCTCCCAGAAGGATCTTAACTTGAGGCAGCAAAGATGGATGGAGTTTCTTGCCTCGTATGATTTTGAATTTTCCTATACTCCCGGAAAAGGCAACGTGGTAGCGGACGCGTTGAGCCGAAAGAAACTGACACTAAGCCCTCTCTTTGTGGAAAAGCAAAACTTGGAGTATATAGCCAGTTTCAACTTTAGGCCCTCCTCGGATTTTGTATCGGGATTGTTAACATCTCTCGAAGTACGCCCTACTCTCTTAGACTCAATAGGGGCAGCACAACGTGAAGACCCTCAGCTTGTTGATGTGATCGATAAACTTATTAGGGGAGAGACTTCTAGTCACCTCAGTAGATACGCCGTCGATGATATGGGTTGGCTGAGACGAGATGGAAGATTATGCGTCCTACAAGCAAGGGAGCTAACAAAGAAGGTTCTCGAGGAAGCGCATCATTCCAAGATGACTATACACCCTGGCGGTGATAAGATGTACAAGGATATAAAAAGGACTTTCTTTTGGAGCGGCATGAAGCAAGACGTGGCAGATTTCGTTTCTAAGTGCATGACCTGCCAACGGGTCAAGGCAGAACAAAAGAAGCCTGGAGGACTACTTCACCCTCTAGAGGCCCCACAGTGGAAGTGGGATAGCATTTCAATGGACTTCATTGATGGACTGTCTAGGTCGAGAAGAGGCAACACTAGCATTTGGGTAATAGTGGATAGACTTTCTAAAAGCGCCCACTTTATACCTATCAAGAGTAGGAGGACTGCCGCATCTCTAGCATCTCTTTATCTCAAGGAAATAGTTCGACTCCATGGGATACCCTCCAGCATTGTTAGTGACCGAGACCCTATCTTCATGAGTGAGTTTTGGCAGAGTCTGCAAGAAGCTGTAGGCACACAGCTATGTTTGAGTACGGCCTATCACCCCCAAACAGATGGCCAGACGGAAAGGGTGAATAGAGTTTTAGAGGATCTTTTAAGACTTTGCGTTCTTGACTTTGGAGGGACGTGGGAGGATCACCTTCCTTTAGTGGAATTCGCCTACAACAACAGCTACCAGGCTACCATCGGCATGGCACCCTTCGAAGCCTTGTATGGAAGACCATGCAAATTACCAACTTGCTGGTCGGAGTCTACAGATAAGCTTATACTTGGGCCAGACATGATTCGAGAAACTTCAGAGAAAGTGGACTTGATACGTAGGAGAATGAAGACAGCCCAAGACAGATAGAAATCCTACGCCGACAAAAGAAGGACCGACCTTGAGTTTGAGGTTGGGGACAGGGTTTTCCTTAAGGTATCCCCTTTAAGGAACGTCGTTCGCTTTGGATCCGCAGGAAAGCTAGCACCAAGATTTGTAGGACTGTTCCCTATCATCGAGAAGATTGGGAAAATGGCTTATAGAGTAGATCTGCCTGAAAGATTGGCTGGAATTCACAACGTCTTTCACGTTTCTCATTTCCGGAAATGTCTACATGAATCAGCGGAAGTGGTGGAGCCAAGCATTCTAGAAGAAGCCGAAGTGGAACGCGAAGCAACTGTGAGGAGAGTTCCAACCCGCATCATAGGAACTGAAGTGAAAAAGCTACGCAACCGCGAAGTCAAACTCGTTAAAGTTCAGTGGAGCGACGCCGAGGAAGACGCGACTTGGGAAACTGAGGACAGAATACGCGCTGCTTACCCTCTTCTTTTTGAGGGTACATCTTTGACCTCTCTTTTTTCTTAAGTTGTGCTTGTATCTATCTTTTTAGGTATATCTCCTCGATATTATCCTTTATCCTTAGGTAGAAACCCCTTTGGATGTAAACATGTATTTGAAACATGTTATGGTTGATGGCTGCAAGTGGTTGCTCGTGGATGCATATACACACACAACCTAGGTCTTAGATCGGCTCAATCACTTCATACTGCATATGCATATATGTATTCTTATTTGTATATGGTTGTAAACTTGATATGCTGTCATATGGTCGTCGCATTTGTATGAATAGTTGTGCACTCATGTAGAATTATGAGTAGGAAAAAATTTGCATACATAATGGATTCATGACACTTACATGATTCGCATTAAGGAGGTCAACTGAATCAGTAGACCGCCTGATTTCTGCATTAGATAAGGACATGTACACACACTATGCATATGATCATGAAGCATTAGAAGTCTTTTAAGGACAGTGGATGCCTGTGTTTGTTGGTTGAGTAGATGGAATGTTGGATGGTAGGATATACATTCTTCCTAACTTGAAGATTTCGGGGACGAAATCCTTTTAAGTGGGGGAGAATGTAACACCCCGTGAATTCTATAACATTAAGCTTCACGAATTAAAGTATAATTAATTATAAATGATGAAATCAAGGGAAATGGGTTACGCCATTGCGTTCGTCTCGAAATTCTGCTAGAGATAGAGTTTCAAGATTGCATAAAATGGATATCGTATGAAGAAGATATGGACGAACGAAGTTGGGCAGAAAAACCGGAAAACGGGTCAGAATGCACTGGCGCACTTGTGAAGTGCGCCAGAACAAAGTTGAACTGGCGCACTTGGGAAGTGCGCCAGTACAATTTTGGCTTGGCGCACCTGCCAAGTGCGCCCAGGTCAGAAAGACCTGCTGGTCAGGCCCTGGCTGGCCCGGTCAGGGTCTGGTCGAATTCTGATGCTTGGCTGAGTCACTAGGGCTTACATGTCTCTTTCTTATTGGCCTCTCTTGAGATGGATGGTCTGGATTCACCCTAGCTTTATCGACGGCTCAAAACAATTTAAAATTCTATAAATACAACTCAAGTCTAACCCTAAATTCACACAAATAATAAGCCATCATGCTGCTGGAGAGGAACTAGGAATGGCGGTCAATTAGAAAGCCCAGAGCCAAGCCAACAAGCCTAAGAGACGAATCAAATTAAAAGAAGATCAAAGCTTAATCAAATCATTCAACGCAACTTTGCTACCCAAAGGAGAGCATCTCCAAATCAGAATAACAGAAATCAGAAAACAAGAATTCATCACACGTTGTAAGTATAGTGACCTTTCAAAATATGAATAAAAACTGTGATGTGATTCGATGTAAATGAAAATAGAATCATGTTGTTATAATCTTTGTGTATTGTGATGGTTCTATCATGACTTGTGTATTGATGTTTGTGGCATAAATTAATTGATGCAAGCCTATTGAACAATTGTATATGAAAAACAATGGCACTTGCAAGCTTGTGGCAAAAACTAGAAATTTATCCCTTTTTGTATATGTCGATGGCATGGACTATGTATATTCCCTTGGTCTAAATTAGAATTTGTGTAAACATGTTATAGACCTTTTATGCCTACATGACCCAAAACCTATGATATCATCCTTATGTTTATTGGCAAGTATAATTAGATCTATGTTTGCAAGTATAATTGGATCAATGTTTCATAAACTATGTAAGTTCATGTTTATTGGCAAAATATAATTGGTTCTATGTCAAACATCGTTTGGGTTTCATAAACTATGCAAGTTCATGTTGAAATAGGCTATTTGATTAGATGTAAAAATTGTACATTTTGATGAATATATAACATGCTAGTTTTGTGGTCGATATTATGCCAAGTTAACATGTTTAAACACAAGTTTGTATTTGCCAAAACTATGCCATTTCATATGTCACCTACTTAGTCATACTTTGATTCGAATGCAAGTTCACATGACCCATGTTATACGTTAGTTGAATCGCCAAATTGCAAGTTCATGCGCCACACACCTTTATGTATTACATGTTCTTGATTTCCCCTTTTCCTCACGTTTATAAAGTTTAGCTGAATTGCGACAAGCCCAACACATGTTATAACATTGCGAACAAACGGGGGTAATAACGTTGGGTGTATAATATGAAAATATACGTTGGCATGTTTGGCACATGCCAATGATTATGACACATAAGCGGTATGAATTGAAATACCCAAAAAATAAAAGATATGACATTTACATGTAGTTGAAAAGTAATAAAATATGTAAATTTAGGAAACACGATATGCTTAACCCGAGGTTGGATTGAGTTGTGATGTAAACTTGCCCGGACCCGCCCGGCTATCCAGTAGTCACAACAATACCTATCCAATGTGGGTGGTTAATCATTGAGCCCAATAAGGACCCGAGGTTAGACTGAGCTATGGTGTAAACCTGCCCGGAACCGACCGGCACATCCAGTAACCGTAGCAATACCTGTCTAATGTGAGTGGTCTGGTGCTCCTAAGAAGCTAAGGACAGATGGTAAGGTTAAGTCAACTATAACACTTAACCAAATTCAACATGTTAACAAGAATTGATGGGTGGGGTTAGGTAAATACAGACACTTAACCACTTAACATGGTTGACTAGAAAATCCTGGTAATGAGGGACCTGTTTCAGCAGTAACCCAAAGTTAGGTATCAACGGTACCCTGAAATTAGGCAGGGTGGGGCACGATTACTGGGCTAATTGTAAGCTGTCAAACGAGGCGGTGGGTGCACAGTGCAGGTCTAACGGGGTGCGGGCGTGCACACACTCCGGAGCAGACAACCAGGGCACTGGGGACACCAGTAGTATAACCTTTGTCTTCTAGTTTTGTGTCGGGGCCGCCACCATGGGTCTTGATACACCCCATGGTGGGACCAGCATAGGAATCTACAATTCTTGGGGGGGCGTATGACACATGTTAACGCGAGTAGGAGCCGATCTTTAATAAGAATGGGGATCACTCCACCCTCACCATGGGGTGCCAGTTAGAATAAATTCAAGTAGGTGCAGAGATATAGTATGGGTGTGATAGTGCATTCGACACTTCCTTAGCTTGTGACACTTTCCTATTTTTAGCTTACATCCATCATATCCTTTTTTTATTCACATATTGAAGAGTTACTAGATTTAGTCAGGCTTTATGCCTGACCCTATTTTCTTTTTGTCTTCTTTTCTTTCGTGTCCCCCGCAGGTCCACAGGGAGGAAACAGCTCAACTCAGTCAGGCTCTTTACAAGCACCAAGAACGTAGATGTATGATTTGGATCTTTCTTGCTCGGATAATGGCTTTGGATATCACTATAGGGATTTTTGTCACTTTATTTATGTTTTCATGTTTCTTTAATAATCAAGGCAGTTATGAGGTTGTAATGTTGAAAGTATTTTGAGACAATTATGGAAATCTTTGTTTGATACACGTATTGATGAAATAAAAGTTTGTTTGGTTTCCGCTGTTTAAAATATGTGTATTTATATCTATCTTGAGTTCATCTGTGGCTTTTACTTATAAACCTCCACCAAAGTTAAGGCATTCCCTTTGTGAGTGACCTCAATGGAGGTGGGGTGTTTCAATAAACTGGTAATAGTGTGGCCTTTTGTTCCCATTTTCTCTAGGAAAAAGATTCTTGAACTCCTCGTTTGCTAGTCGTTTCTACTTACCAAAAGAAAATGTATCAATTAACATGCTAACAACCACAAATAAAGTACGTACTAATACAAAGATACCCGATTATCTTCCCCTCCCATGCCGCTTGGATTCGCTATCTTTAGTTTGTACACTTGTGACTCGTAATATTGGGTTTGACGACTTATTTTCCCAAAACGGCCTTAGATCGCCGATAACGTCCTATGGCATTCTGGATGCTTCTAAACGAAGGCTTTTTCCACTTTTTTCCAAAACGTAACGGCTGTTTGGTCGTTCCCCGTTGCAGAATCTTGTGTGAAATGACAATATATGTTGCGTAGACAAATGTCTTCTTCCTTAGTCCACGGACTGGTTCCTTGCCTGCTCAATGGAGTTTCAAATATATTGCTCGTGTTGCCTTGCGAGAACTGGCTTCCATCAATCGTCGGATGTGAAAAATCTCCGAATGGGGAAGTCATTATATAGCAAGAGTTTGTGTGGAGTAAAGAGATGTGGAAAGAAGTTATGAATATGTTGTGATGAAGAAAGAATTCGAATGGAATGCTTTTATAACTGAAAAAATAGCCGTTAGAAAAGTTTTAACCGTTTTATGGTCGTTGGGAATCAAAATCGAGGCGGATATAACCGTTGGGATGAGTTAACCATTGGGGATTGGGGGGGGTGGCGAGCCGATTTTATCGGCTCGCCAATCGCGAGCCGATAAAATCGGCTTGCGACTTGGCGAGCCGATAAAATCGGCTTGCCGGACCAATTCAGCATTCTGAATTGGTCCCGTAACATTAGCCTTAATATTCATCCCCGTAACACTTGTTGGTGACCAAATGAAGCGCAATTCAGTATTTGGAAGAGGAATATCTCCTCTATTGGAGATGCTCTTAAAACATCCAAATTCCTTCTTTTTAATACCATGCCTGGTACTAGGAAGTGTAAACCTGGATGCTTTTAGCATCACATGGTGGTATTATGCTAAAAACACCCATTTTTATACTTCTTAATACCACTCATGGTATTAGAAAGAAAATATTTGGGTGCTTTTAGCAATACACTTATTTTAATCTATTTTATATTGTCAGTTGTGTAGTGGTTTAAACTGCTTCCACTTATGTACATACTATTGGAACTAATGCCAATATATGCATTCTTTATGTATTATTGATTTCGAAGTTGATGTTAGACTTTTATTGCATTGCGGATGGTTATGAAAATTACTTGGTCTGCACACGCCGTCATATAATGATTGGGTAAGGAGTATAGATCCTTGGGCAATACATAATATTTTTATGTTCATAAATATGCTGCTTGATATGTGCAGCTGCTGATAAAGGATAGTATAACAAACAACCAAATAACATTGTCCATTTGAACAATTGTTTGATTCTACATTTCCGCTATCGCTACAATCAGATTGTAAGATGAATTGTTGCACAAAATGCATGAAATACTTGCATGCTGCTTCAATGATCCTTTTTAAGTAAATTTAATTTTTTTTATTATTGTGTTTCGTTCTCGGATTGTTCAAGCAAGTTGTAATATTTTCTTTAAAATGTATTACCTCTCCTTCAATTATGCACCATACTAACATTTTTTTTATACAAGCCTCAATTATCTACTATATTTATTTTGCCATGAATTTGAGAGTAAGCTCTATCAGTTTAATTTGCTCTTGCTAAACACTACGCGCCATTGCACTAAAGCCTGTGATCTTATGTATGACAACTCTAATTTTTGTAATGGGCAAAGTGATGCTCAAACACAAAATAGAAAAATATAATTATATATTTTCTCATAATGATATTCAAAATCCATCATGTATGAAATGTGAAATTTTCCTATATAAAATATTTATTTTTCCATTAACGATATCCCCTCTCTCTCTCTCTCTCTCTCTCTCTCTATATATATATATATATATATATAGTGTAACATTTTTCAATGTGATCATTGAAATCGATGCACAGATCATTGAAATCGACGCACAAAAAAGGGAATTCACTTTAGATATGTAGTATTAGCTCAGTCCAAACCTATATTTATGATTTTGGCTTTCTAAATTCGGTGGCAACTTAGAATATTCCTATACAATAATCAACATACCGTATGCGAAGCACGGGTTCGCACTTGTTATATTTTAATTAAGATCTTTTAAACTCTTAATACTTTAACACTTATAAAAGAGAATCAGGATAAAAGAGGGTTTATTTTCAAAATCACTTCATCTTCATGCTAAATCACTCACACACACACACACACATACACACACACACACACACATATATATATATATATATATATATATATATATATATATATATACAACACAAAATTTCATGATTCAAATTACTTTGAAATTAAAGTCTCGCCAATTTCCATTTTATAAATGATACTACTAGACGTTAATATAAAGAATCCACTTCTTAAACTTTTATTAAAACTCAAATACTACTTTTCACTTTTCATCCTTAAAATCACTTAACTAGAAAAGTTATAAAAGATATTCCTTAAATGTTGGAGAATAGAATTTTGATGGCAACAACCTTTTTTCAATTATTATCATTATTGATTATAAAATATGTACTAACATTTTTATCCAGAATATATATATATATATATATATATATATATATGCAGGAATAATATGCACGTGATAAGTTATTAAAGACTGTATAGATAAGAGTTTCAAGAGTTAAAAGATTCAAAATTTCAAAGAAGAATCAAGACTCATGAGTATCAAGATATCAAGAGTTCAAGATTATCAGTGTAATAGAGTCTAGTTAGTATGTAAAATTCCAAATAGCACTCAAATTCTGTTTGCAAATTATTTCTTTTTAAATTGATTTCAAACTGTTTTTAAACTGATTTCAATCTACTTTCAAAATTAACTTCAAACCAGATTTTAAACTTAGGATTTCAAATATACTTCCTAAGTTTCTTACACTTATAATTGTATGTGTTTATAATTATATTATATAGTTTTATATCATTTATATATATAGTTTTTAAATCATACGTTTAAATTATATTCTACTATGTTTGTACACTTGAAAAATTATATTTTAAACAATTAGTTTATTTCAAAAAATTCCAGAATATATATATATATATATTGGTTTAAATACTTTAAAAAACAATTTAAATTTAAAATTAATAAGCATATGTCGACATACATAAAACAACATGTCGACATACAACTATCACAAATTGTTTAATTTAAAAAGATGTGTCTTTTCATTTTAAAACGTTTCAGAAACGGTTCTGACTCTTGGAACAATATATAATGGCCTCATTTTCGAATATTTTCATAATCTATCATCTCCTTCTTCCCTACTTTACATGCCACCATTATTCTTCTTAATTTTCTAAGATTCTACACTTATACTTTGTCGATTTCAAAACAATTTATATCATTCTTCTTCTATTCTCAATCTCTATCAAATACTCTCTGTTTGGAAATGCTACTCAAGAGTTCTAGGGCAATTGTAATCAAAGATAGGAAGGGTGTGTTCCTCGTAGCCTGTAAATCAAGGAAAAGGACAGGGTGTGTTCCTTGTAGCATGTAAATAAAGGAAAAGGAGCGGTGTTAACCTTGTAGCTGTGAAATCAAGGGTGGTGTAATTGGATACCAATATTAATAAAACTCTGCACAATCCAGCGATGTGCGGGATTTGACGTAGGTGTAATCCAAACTAGTATAAAATCCGGTGTGTTCTTTCCTTTTATGCATTTTATTTTTTTCTATATTTGCATCTGTGATTGTTTTTGTTGTGATATTCATTCAGTGATTCATATAGTTGTTTGAGTAATTGTTAATTGGTTAAGATTTCTATAAGTTTTTTAAAACACTATTCACCCCCTTCTAGTGTTAGTTTTGCTTTAAGATCCTTGATCCCCATCTCTAACATTAAATGCTAATGTTTACTCAGATTATTTCTCATGTAAACAATGGTTCATACGTTGTTTTGGAACCCCCATCGGCCTAAGGCGTCTCTTTTCTCGATTGAAATTCTTAAAGCACGCCTGGACACATCGATACAGTCAATAACCACATCAAAATGCTTAACAATTTTATTTTAAGCAAATCCAATTTAATACCTCTATTTTTAGTACTTTAGTAATTAAGGAAATATTTATCAGTAATTCTCAAGTTATAACAATTATCGTGCTCATCTGAGACAACAAACTCGTTTCCGCTGCACGCTCTAATAAGTTTAGATTATCTGCTTATGGGCATTCAACTAAATTTAACCTATATTTTAGCTTCACATGAAGGAATACAAGAGATAATAACTTGATAACACAAATCGATTGTTTGGATTTCACAACACAAACAACCACAATAAGGAAGAAATTACAATTGTGCCAAAGGATCAAGGTTAATGGTTTCATCATGCCTTACGAAATTTAACAAGAATATAAGGGTGGTAGGAAACCCTTACCTAAAGACTCAAAGTATGAAATACCCTAAGCTAATCCGAACAAGATACCGAGATAGGATTACCAAAATTCAACACACACAACAAGAAAATGAATTAAAAGTTTTTTTAAGGAAAGATATCGTGACTTATAATGTAAGGAATTATGATAAGGAGAATTTCCATTTTTCTCAAAGGTACCTTAGTGATAGAAGAGAACAACATGCAATTCCACAAAAAAGGGGTGAAAGGTTTACTGAATGGATTTACAATTCGAAATGTTGATTTTTATTTAGGAAAATTTTAAGGAGTACCTGCGGACTTAGATGAACCACCATCTGTCACTATAATACAAAGCTCATCCGACTTATCAGATTTAGGAGCAATATAACAACAAGTGGACCAATGTCCTTCCTCCTTGAAGATACGGAAAATCCTTGGCCTAGGACAACTCGAATAAGATAATCTTTAGCATCATAATTACAACATGCCTTCTTAGAAGAAGGTGCCACATTACGCTGCGAACTAGAATCAAATAACCTCTTCTTCTCTCTTTGAAACGATCTAGGTTTGAAGAAAGAAACTTTATTTTTACCCTTTTTTCACGAATATTAACCTCATCACCACTTTCTTTCTCATTCTCGACTACCTCGAGATGAAAAGCAAAATCAACTAACTCATTGAAAGATAATTTGAGTTGCAACAGAAAGGATTTCTTCATATACTTCTTCAGGCCAGAGACAAACTTAAAATTCTTCTTGAAAGGAGTGTTGGTTTGCTCGAGGTCATACCTAGATAAGGTCTCAAATTGAGCGACATACTCAGGACCCGATAGCTTCCCTTGTTTTAACTCCGAGTCAAGATAACCTCTCCAGACATCAGCGGAAAAGAAGGAAAAGATAGGCTAACACATAGGATATGATGACACTTGCATTTAACTTATAAGGAATACTACGAAATTACGAAAAAATCTCATCCAAAACTGCATTCCCTTTCACGTCAATTCAACAATCGAGAAAGAAATTAAGGATCAAAACTTACCACGATTTCAATTTAGGCTAAGAACACACAAGGATTCAATTTTGAGACTTATAGTGTACGTTAATGTACTTTACTTACTTGTATTCTATTATGTACTAATCACCTTTAGTTTTGAACTTGCTCTGATACGACAATGTAACGTTCAACCCTGAGATCCACCTAAATAAAGAGCATTATAAAGAGTGTCCACTAGATCAGAGAATAAGGTTGGTTAAGTATAATGACCCGCATTTTTAGAGATATAATAATTTATTTATTTAATTATTTAAATAATGGTTTAGAGAATATAATGATCGTTGGATTCAATAAGAGTGAATATTTAATTAAAATAATAAATAAATAATATATTTAATTCTGAAATAATTAGAATTGGCAGAAATGGCGATATGGTGTGAATTGGGCAAATTCAAAGTATATAATTCAGTTTAGAGTTGAATTATAATAACGAATATATTATTTGAACGAAGTTTGAAAGTATAATTATATTATAATTAAAATCGAGCTTGAAATGGCGCGGCAGTTCTTTATTTGGTGATTCGAACTTCAATTGAATATACAGAAGCCGTTTTTAATCGGATTTCTGTGAAACAAGAAACGCGTGGAGTTGGTGGGAGTATATTTTTCTAGTTGATTAACAAAAGATTTGCATGTGATTAATTCTTCCAAACATGGACTCATGTTAGACTTCAAAAGCATATAAGAAAAAATCTTCCATATCTTCCATGTGGCTAGAACACAAACATCTTCCAATGACATCTTTTGAGACCTTTTCTACCAATCTTCTTCTAATGTGACCAATGTGAACACATCTAGTCTCCAATGAAAGCTCTTATGCACTTCTTCAAGTAAATGGCATTTATTCTTCACTTTTAAGGATGAATGAGGTCTGGTCAACATATCTATAAAAACAACAAAAAAATACCCAGTGTAACATTTATTTATATACAAAAAAGATAAAATATAGGTGCATAAATTAACATATTTCTATGATGATCAAATACCCCCACACTTATCTTTTACTCATCCTCGAGTAAAACAAAAAAAATGAAAAACTAACTATGAATTAGAAAAGCGCGAATAAATATGAATTAACATATTTCCATATCTTCCTGGAGATTTTGTTTTACTCATCCTCGAGTAAAACAAAAACTTGATCGTCGCTAATCTATGAATTAGAAAAGCGCGACATTTAAATTAAATTCTGCAAGCGCACAGGTGTGTAGCATACAGGTCGAACACAGGGAGGTAAATTAAAATTAAATTATTTATCTAATCTTTTGGGCGAGTTAGACGAAGCCTGGAGATTTTGTTGAAATGAAAACAAATTGAAATTGCGAACTTAGGATTATCGTTGAATCTAATCAACGATTAATCACTAAAGAAAGTAAATTGCAAAACAAGAACAACAATGCAGGAAATGAAAGTGCAGAATAAGAAGAACAGCAAAAAATAAAATAAAATTAGGATTGTCATTGAAACTAATCAAACGACTAATCACTAATGAAACAAATGTAAAATACAATTGGTGTTCTTCCAAAACTAATTGTGAAGACAACACTGATTGCTAAGAAAAAGAAAAATGCAGAAATAATAAAAATAAGAAGAACTGTTATTAATGGAGAAGAGAATATAGAATAGGATAGGATGGTGGCTACAATGACATTACAAGGGTATTTATAGGGAATAACCAAACCCTAACCCTAACCCTAATACAATGATAGATGGGCCTTAGGGAATTCACAAAAGAGTTTACAATGAGAGTCTCAAATGGGCCTTAGTTAAATCTATTAAATTTTTGGCCTTTCTTCTTTTCCTCTTGGTTCTTTGTCAAGCTTCCCTTGATTTGATACGTGCATGGCCTTTTTATCAATCATTTTCTTGTTCAACAGCAACTAGATGTGGGATCTTCATCTACAATTCTTCAAAATGTAAATATATAACAATCTGATCTCCATTTCTCTACTTTTCTGGTTGCATGCGGGCTGGGTTGGAATATCTGTAAAAGTAACAAAACAATACCCAAGTAATATTTATTTATATACAAAAGATAAGATATAAGAGCATAAAATAAACACATTTCTATGTCAATCAAATACCCCCACACTTATCTTTTACTCGTCCTCGAGTAAAACAAGAAATGAAAAACCAAACTAGACAGGTCACACTTTCGTAGGAAACACGATTGCATTAAGCGTATGCAACAAGCCGTTAAACCTCTAGGTGTCCCTAGTAGGACGAGTGGTGTCTCGTGAGGGTTTTCAGCGGATACTACCCACAAAATCCAAATGCAGTATGATATGGTTCTAATGAAACTACATGAATGCAATGGACATATGCGAAATAAAAACAAACATGAAAACAAGACTTTTTTCTGAAGTGGTACAACTAATTAAGTTAACAGTTTCTAATCAGTTGATTGTACTTTAAATACCTCAACTTGTCACAAAATTTCAATATAAATCAAGTTTTCAAATGTTAAATTCCAGTTTGGCCAGTTAGTTCGGTCGATAACATAGTGCAGCCATGAAATAAATTCTTAGTTTGCTTGGCACAGTTTGTAAAGTGGTATTATTATTTTCTCATGTATGGCTAATCAAATCAGTAAGGTCAAGAAGTGTTTGGGCATCATCGCTTATTCTTTATTCTATACAATTTTAAAATTTATGATTAAGTACATACACCTAACTTAGAAGACCAAGGTTTACCACCTATGCACTGCCTCGGGACTGACGGAGAGTGGGTAAAGAGCTTGACGGATTGTGCAGGCCGACTTTGACTTTGTCAACAACGTGTCGGTAATCCTTAGGTGTCCAATCTCATAAAATGAGACCAAGATATTCCAACGCTGACTTTGTCAACAACATGTCGGATAGAGCTTGGCGGGTTTGCACACCAATGCTCGATATACGAGTAATGTTGGATACCCTTGGATTACTATTATTATTATTGGAAATATAAGCACAAAAGAGAGTTATGCGAATTCAACTTAACACAACTTAGTTTTAAAGATTCGAAAAGCCAATATAAGTATTTTAAGTTCTCCACTTATTTAAACAAAGTCTACAATTTAGAATAGATTTCATGGCCATCACCTAAGAATCTCCTTATGTACCGGTTACACTATTATCCCTCAAAATTAAACTTTTCATTATATTTCTTATTCGATCTAAGATGAGAGAAAAAAAATACTATCAACTAGTTAATAATCCTTAACTTATTTTGCTGTATCAATCTAAAATGAGTCATGTTTCAAAAAAAAATGGCATGTTACTACACTCTAAAATGCATGATGGTCTTATTTAAATGGATGAAATTGAAAAAGAAAGAAAAATAAAGAAAAAACAAAAATGAGTGAAATGCAGACTCCCCCCACACTAGAACTAAACAGTGTCCACACTGTAAACACGTTTCCTAAATGTGAAAGATAGAACCCAAAGATGGATTAAATGTAAAATGATTTGTAAAACGAAATGCAATTTAACTATATGTAAGAAAGGATCATATGTACAATGATAAATGTGTTTGCGATGCATGCGACGCAAGGATTGCCACCAACTTTTTCCCCCACACTTGGTTCTTGCCCTATGAGTCCCATTCCCACTATGTCTAGGCATGTTTTATAACAAGCAAGAGTTTTTGAAAACCATCTCATCTTTATATCTCGATTTATAGTCCAGTAAATAAATGTTCAGGGTCGTCCTAACATGAAGTTTTTCAACAAAGCTAACATTCCAAAAATAGTTCATGTGTTCAACAAATTTATCAGCGTAATTTTTCAAAAATTTGTGATCGTATATAAATTCAGTGAAATCTGAAATCTGAGTGTTGTTCAAGACTATGTGATCACATTTCTCAATTGACAACATTTTTTCGACACTGACAATTTCAAGTTCGTTTGAAATTTTCTCAAAGTTAAAATTTTCGAACTCGTGACGTGAATCCACTTCTTCCTCATTTGGCAACTCATCCTCATACAATCCAAAGAATTCATGTTCGTTAAAATCCTTTTCCAAATTTGAATTGAAAAATTCAACATTTTTATTTCGTTCAATTTCAAAATTTTCAAGTTTCTCGCAGCCCGGAAGAGGAAGATCAAAATCTAAACTTAAATCTTTTTCCTGAAAAGAATCAAAGTCTAAATCATTCGTTGAATTTTGAACAACTTCATTTAGATCGTTATTCTCAATTTTGAAAGTTGTTGTTTGAAAATTTTCAATATCAGTAAAGAATGGATTATTTCCTGATTCATCGCATTGAATTTGATTTTGTTGCTCGAGTTGTTCTTTAAAACACGTCATTAAACAAAGAAGTTCATCAAGCCGTCTATCTTTTTCACCAAGCTGTCTATCTTGCTTTTCTACCCTCTCTCTAAGAATGTTAAGGTGATATTCTTCAGAATCGTTGATTTGAAAGCTCTCGTTGTGGATTTCTTGATTCTCAAAATTATAGTCCACATCAATTTCACAATCAAAATTATTTACAATGTGGTGGTTGTTTGAATTTTCAGAAAAATGACAGTGATATTGGAAATCATTTTGATTATAGAAATTATATTCGTAACCAAAACTGTTAAAATTCGAGTGAAAATTGCAATTTTGGTTATTTTCATGATGTTGATATGAGATATAATTTTGAAAATTTTGGTTTTCAACCCCATATTGATGTGGATCAAAGCTATATTGGGATTCAAAGCTATTTTGATGAGGATGTGGCTCATAATCGAAATTATTGAAGTTTGAATTGAAGTCGCCATTTCGATCATAACATTGAAAATGTTGGTCATTTTGAAAATTTTGAAAATTGTTGACATTTGGCTCGCGAAATTTTGAAAAATCTTGCTTCATGAGTTGTAATTCAAAATCATACTCTTCAAGAGGACGTCTACTCCGATTATTATCCCACATATCTCTCAATGATTTTTTTGAATCGGACATTTTAAAGAAGTCACGGTAAGATAGAAATTATTCTCGCTTCAAAATAATATAAAATACTAAG
Organism: Allium sativum; assembly: GCA_030737875.1. Taxonomy (NCBI): domain Eukaryota; kingdom Viridiplantae; phylum Streptophyta; class Magnoliopsida; order Asparagales; family Amaryllidaceae; genus Allium; species Allium sativum. The sequence continues at coordinate 92,041,146 of CM060920.1, forward strand.
CTGTGCTCTATTAATTAACTGACTCAATTAGAAGGGGGAAGAGGGTCTTATGGCCGTTCACGTATAGTATAAATACTAAGGGATACGACCAATGTTTTACGGGTAGTATGCAACCTCTTTTGCTAAAAGTTCAATAAATTGAACTAATATATATCCGCGATCCAATTATACGAGAGAGTCAACTTCACAAAACACCACTTTTCAATTATATTATTTTGAAAAATCAAAATTTTATTGTTGAAAAACGATGAGATTGATGATAGTAGCAATGGAAATTCATTCCTCACCAAATATATTCAAAAAATTCAGTCATAGAACAGTCACAGAATAAATTGCAGAAAATTAAAAATTGTACATAGCAAGCCGCTGCCCCTGTAGAATTTTTTTACAACAATTGTCTATAATTTTTTTTCTTTGCAGCAGAGCACCTGTAGAGTTGAAAGAAATTTACAGTGGGGTATGGCTGTCCATCCAGAAAAAATGAGTAGCGTCAATGATTGAAATCTCACTATTTGCAATTTCTTTTGATTTCTGAAATCTTGATTTGTTGCTTGAACTCCAGTCACCTTGTCCTTAGTTCGAAATCTCCTCTTTTTTTTGATTTTTTTGGAATGAATTGAATAACAAAAAAAATACAAGAAAAAGAAACAAAGGAATTAACAAAAAAAAACTAACTTTTTGGAGAAGATGGTGCTGAAGTGTGGATTGAAAAAAAAAACTCTGGTGAAATGAGATTATGTGAGAGGAATGGGTATTTGATTTGAGGGAAGAAATAAAGCAGGGAAAAATAATTGAAAAAAAAAGAATGAATCTTTTTATGACCTTCCCTTTTTTTTTATTGTTGAAAAAGTGGACAAATAGGAAAGAAACAAATGACAAAAAAAGGGAAGAGAGATTTCAGGAAAGAAAGAGAATTGTAAAGGAAGGAAGGAAAGTAATTGTAGAAGATTTGGAAAAGAAATTGAGAAGGGAAAGCAATAAAAGAGAACACAAAAATAGAAAGATTTTTTTTTCTTTGTTTATTGTTGTAAAATTAGAAGAGGATTTTTTTTTTTTGAAAAGAAAGGGAATTTGTAAGAGAAGAAAAGAAATCAAATGTATTGAGAACAAGAAAGACAAAAGAAGAAAGAAAAAAAATTGCAAAAGAGGAATCTTTTTTTTTTTTTGAAATTTGTAAAAAGAAAAAGAATGTAGATGATTGGAAAGAAAGTGGAAAGATGGAAAGAATAAAGGAAAATTGAAAGCTGATTTTTTTTAATGAAGGAGAGAGCCGGAAAGAAATAAATGAAAAAAAAATGGAAAGAGAGATTGTAGGAGGTGAATGAGAAATGCAATTGGAAAGAAATAAAAAAAAAGAATGCAAGTTTTTTTTTACGAAAATTTGAACAAGAAGAAAGGGAAAGAAATGAATGGTAAAAACCCAAAAAAAAAAGGAAAAAAATTAAAAGAGGAAGGAAATAAGAGAAAAAAAAGCAAGGTTTTTTGAGTAGAGATGAAGGGTAGAAGAAATTGAGGAAAGAAATAAAAGCAGACAAAAACAAGAAAGAAATCAAAGTAGACAGAGAAGAAATTGCAAAAGTTTTTTTTTTAGAAAGTTATAGACAAAAGATGGAAACAAATAAAAAGAAAAGGAAAGGGAAAAGAAAAATGTGAAAATCAGCAAGGTGGTAGAAAGATGGAAAGAAATTGAAGAAAAATTAGCAACTTTCTTTTTTTGTATATATTTTTTTTCTTCTTGAAGAAATTGGATTGGAAGAAATGCAAAATAAAAAAAAGGAAAGAAATAAATGAAAAAGAAGAAGGAAAATTAAAAGAAAAAGTGGTAAGATTTTTTTCCTTGTCTTAGAGATTATGATATCAGTATGTGATACACAATCAACTAATCAAGATTTTTATCTATATATATCTACAAGAAAACAATAGGAAAATAAATGAAAATTTGGCAAGATTTTTGTTTTTACAAAATCAAACAAAAAAAAAACTAACACGAATCAGAAATTAAATAAATAATAAAATTCAATTGTTACCTCCCCGGCAACGGCGCCAAAAACTTGATCGACGCTAGAAAAGCGCGACATTTGTAATAAAATTCTGCTAGCGCACAGGTGTGTAGCATACAGGTCGAACACAGGGAGGTAAATTAAAATTAAATTATTTATCTAATCTTTTGGGCGAGTTAGACGAAGCCTGGAGATTTTGTTGAAATAAAAACAAATTGAAATTGCGAACTTAGGATTATCGTTGAATCTAATCAATGATTAATCACTAAAGAAATAAATTACAAAACGAGAACAACAATGCAGGAAATGAAAGTGCAGAATAAGAAGAACAGCAAAAAATAAAATAAAATTAGGATTGTCGTTGAAACTAATCAAACGACTAATCACTAATGAAACAAATGTAAAATACAATTGGTGTTCTTCCAAAACTAATTGTGAAGACAACACCGATTGCTAAGAAAAAGAAAAATGCAGAAATAATAAAAATAAGAAGAACTGTTATTAATGGAGAAGAGAATATAGAATAGGATAGGATGGTGGCTACAATGACATTACAAGGGTATTTATAGGGAATAACCAAACCCTAACCCTAACCCTAATACAATGATAGATGGGCCTTAGGGAATTCACAAAAGAGTTTACAATGAGAGTCTCAAATGGGCCTTAGTTAAATCTATTAAATTTTTGGCCTTTCTTCTTTTCCTCTTGGTTCTTTGTCAAGCTTCCCTTGATTTGATATGTGCATGGCCTTTTTATCAATCATTTTCTTGTTCAACAACAACTAGATGTGGGATCTTCATCTACAATTCTTCAAAATGTAAATATATAACAATCTGATCTCCATTTCTCTACTTTTCTGGTTGCATGCGGGCTGGGTTGGAATATCTGTAAAAGTAACAAAACAATACCCAAGTAATATTTATTTATATACAAAAGATAAGATATAAGATCATAAAATAAACACATTTCTATGTCAATCACTAGTGGAAGAGAAAAATCGGGATTTCGTCGTGTAGATTTTGATTTATGTCCAAATCAAATTTTTGAAAAGTCGTTGTGGAATTCCTTTATAATTCGTAACGCTTTATTTACGTTATAAAAGGAATTTTAGTATATAATTGAATATCGATTCAACCAGGACTTGGAATATCGAGAATATAATTATTCTGGAGCTGTATGATATTCCACTGTGAATATATACGATAATATAAATTTATTTATATTTAATTTAATTATATTTAAATTTATTTATATATTTAAATGGGCTATTCAGAGCTGTAAAAATAGCCACTTTTGCAAACGAAGTCGAAATTCGACAAAACTAATTTTGTTGGATTCGCAACATCAAATTATTGCTAAATTCCAAGTTCCGTGATTTTTAGAGTGACTGTGCGGCCGTACATATTTTTAGAGTGAAGAACAGTCGATATTTCGATGGTTGAAAATACGCTGTGTGAGCAAACGGAGTCGGAATTCGACGAAACCAGTTTCGTTGGAACCGTAATGTCAAACTCTAGCCGCAAGTCCATTTTCGTGATTTTTGAATATTGTATATAATCGTAGGAATTTTTAGAAATGATAAGATGAGCTAATGATAGAAGTAAATTAATATAAAATTTATTTACTCTCCTATAAATAACAGACTAACTCCCCTAAACCTAAACAAAAAGCTCACGATCTTCATTTGTTTCAGCCGCCACAAAAATGCTCTCCTCAAACACAAATCGCATCTTTCAAAATCAAGATAAAATCAAATAAAAACGTATAAATTAGAAAGCTTCAATCTTTGGCTTGGTCTTGTGTTACACTACCTTCTCCTATCTGTTTGAAGCATACGATGCAGCCATTTTAGGGATCGGAAATCAACAGAAAATCCTAGGGCATGTCGTGGTCGGAGTAACAATGGTCGAGGGATCTCGTAGTCTGAAGAAGACGAGGGGGAGGTTTTGGGGTCAGTCTGGATAGGTTCGGTCACCTCCGACGAACGGAAAATGGGAGAATCGATGTAAAAAGGGACGGGGGGTTCCTACAAGTTGATGTCTGAAACACCCCACCTCCGTTAGGGTCACTCTCAAAGGGAATGCCCTAATTTTGGTGGAGGTTTATAAGTATAAGTCACAGATATACAAGACAGATATAATAACACATATTATTGAACAGCGGAAAACAACAACTTTTATTTCTTCAAAATACGTGTTACACAAACCATGCCATAATACTTCCCAAAATCATAACTGTCTTGATTACATTATTTAAAGAAGCATGAAGAAAACATAAATAAACTGCAAAAGTCCCCTAATTGTTGTCCAAAGCCAAAGTCCAAAACGGAAAAGATCCAAGCAATACATTCTTTCTCTTCAAGCTGGATGTGAAAACTGATCAAGCTGCGGTATTCCCTCCCTGAGAACCTGGGGGGGGGGGGGGGAAACGAAAGAAAAAGAGGCGAAAGGAAAAGGGTCAGTCATAAAGACTGAGTAAGTTCTAGTAACTTTCAGTGTAGAAACGGTTAAAACAACCTGTCATGTATGAACTGGAACTAAACTTAAGAATGGTGTCAAGGTGAACAAGATAGACTAAGGTGATCAGGATAAGTCAAGACAAGTCAAGTAAAGCATCACATGTTCGAGATTCGTTGCATCGACTGTACTAGTATACTAAGCCCATGTCACAAGTAAATCACAAAATAAATCCCACGGCCCAATGTCATGAAATGACCCTGAAACGGGGTCTGACCCAAGTACGGGGTCCTACGGAGCGATTATCTAGTCGATCGGCTCCCTACAAGTTCTAGCTCGTCAAGTGTCCGTGTCATACGGCTAATCACGAATGTAGTCACCTGTCATGGGTCCACCTTCGGGTGTATCAGCCCTAGGGTGTCAACCCCTGACACGATTCAAGATGCACAGATAAATCTACGGATACCCAGTGTCTGCCCCGGATACGTGCACGATCGTAGTCCGCCGAACCTACACTGGCGTACCCTACTGCCGTCGTTCACCTCTTACAATCAGCCCAGTAATCGTGCCCCACCCGGCCTAGCCCCAGGGTACCTTGATACTTCTAGAGGGTTACTGCTGAAAGGGGTCGTGTCTAGGGTTTCGCCTAATAGATTAGGTCATGTAATTCGTGACCTAATCCACCTTACAGATTAAGTCATGTAATTCGTGACTTAATCCTTTTCTAGTCTAGTCATGTCAAGATGGTTAAGTATGTCATTTCAGTTCGCGACTTAACCCGCCTACGTGTCATGTCAAGTTGGCTAAGTGTTGTCATTTTCAAGTTCATGACTTAGCCCTACAAACCGTGTTCAAGTTGGTTAAGTTGTCTTTTCATGTTCATGACTTAACCCTAATTGGCATTAATTGATTCGTTAATGCACCGAACCACTCACATTGGATCTTGTTGTTCGTAGCCACTGGATTTTTCGGGCGGTTCCGGGCAGGTTTACGGTACGAACTCAACCAAACCTCGGGTTTCAAGCGCGATGTGACCAACTACCCACATTGGATCCTATTGTTTGTAGCAACTGGAATTGCCGGGCGGTTCCGTGCAGATTTACACTACAAACTCAACCCAACCTCGAGTTGGCCACCTTCTTGTTTTCCAAAGTCATGCCCATGTTCTTATCAGATTTTGCTATTTCCACATCATGTTCATATGTCAACTTCGTGCCCAACTAAGGCATGTTTAAAGTCAAGTTATGGCATGTTCAAGTCAAGTTTTCGTGCCATATTTCATGTTCTACTTATGCCAAATTTCACAGTTTATGCTTATAATTAATTCAAGTTTTGCCTATTCTACCCAATCGTATCCCCAACGTATATAAACGTACTTCGTTCACAAGCATAAACAATTCAAGAGATAAAGGGGAATAACACCAAACATGTGATAGGCATGTGTGACAATTCCAACATCACTTGCAAAATAAACAGGCTATAACATATCACATGGTTGCAATACTAGTATGATGATAACTTGGCATAGTAATGATTCCAACTTAATTTTAACATGATGATTTCAACTTTACATCATAGGCATAATAATCATTGCGGGCATAATAATAATTTTATTATAAACATGAAACATTAAAGGCATAGAAATCCTAATAGGCATAGTGGATTCCAATTTAGCATTTTTAACATAATAATTCTCATAGACATAATGATTCCAATTTATCATAATGATTCTCATCTAACATTATAAACATAATGGTTCCAACTTAGCATTTTTAACATAATGATTCTCAACTAACATTATGGACATAATGATTCCAATTTAGCGTTTTTAACATAATGATTCTCAACTAACATTATAAACATAATGGTTCCAATTTAGCATTTTTAACATAATGATTCCCAACTAACATTATAGACATAATGATTCCAATTTAGCATTTTTAACATAATAATTCTCATAGACATAATGATTCCAATTTAGCGTTTTTAACATATCTAACATTATAAACATAATAATTCCAACTTTTCATCATAACTTAGCAATACCCAATTTTTCATTAATCATGATGGGTATATTAACATCACAGGCATAATTCCATCAATAGTCATAGCCATGGTTTAATTAGCACCATAGGCATGGTTTAATCAACATAAAGATTTCAATAAACATAGCGATTCCATGGACATGTATTAGTCCAACTTGCCAAACAATTAAGCCCAAGTGATTCATAACAACATCAAAATCTTGACAAGTTTAACTTGCAATGTTGCCATAGCAATATCCCCAAATTATAATTCAAAGATAAACAATATAAACAATGGATTAACAATAGTTCCTAAATCCGGTTTCAATTCATGGCATGTCCATATTGTTTTAGCGTTTTTGCCTAAAAAGTAACATAGAACTTACAATATGAAGCAAATAACCCAAATAAAAATCCCAAATCAAATAGTCCCAAATTCGTTGTCTAAGGCGTCGTAGTTGTTGTAGCTTCTAGTTGTAGCCTTCAAGAATCGTCCTCTATCTTCTATAATTTTATTCTTTGTATTTTTAATTCAGAGCTCTAGGTTTAATGGCGGCGGCCTGAGGCTAAAATGAGATAGTATGATTTAGGCTAGGTCTTAGGTCCTTTTTATAATGTTTGTGAGTTGTTTTAGACCGTCGATGGAGCTTGATTCAATAATAGCCGTTCGTTTGAAGGAGAGGCCAATCCGGAGCTGACACCTAGCCCTAGTGACAAGGCAAGGCTCAGAAAATCGACTAAACATAGACCAGGCCAGCCAGGGTGGGTTGGGTTCGACCTGGCTCTGGGGCCAGGTCGACAGCCCAGTCGACACCGTGTCAACTTGGCAGTCGACACGGTTGTCGACAGCCCTGTCGACTTCTAGCCCAGGTCGACTGCCAAGTCGACCTGGGTGCCTTAGGCGGGAATTTTCCCGCCCTGGCCAATTGGGCCCGATTTTGAATTTTAAACTTGTTTTTCTGAGCTGCTTTCGTCTGTTTTGAATTTTAACCTGAATTCTGAAACTTCTGGAGGCCATATCTTCTTCATACGGACTCCGTTTTTCGAAAACTCGGACTCTATTTCACGTATTTTTCCGAGACGAACACAATGGCGTATCCCGTTTCCCTTAATTCTTTGATTTGAAATTAATTATACTTTAATTTGTGAATTTCACTGTTATAGAATACACGAGGTGTTACATTCTCCCCCACTTAAAAGGATTTCGTCCCCGAAATCTTCAAGTTTAGGAAATATATATCCTAATATCCAAACATCCATATGCTCATCCATCAAACACGAGTATCCATTGTCCTTAAAAGACTTCTAATGCTTTATGATCATATGCGAAGTGTGTGTATATGTTCCTTAGCTAATGCTAATGATCAGGCCTGATTGATCTTCTAAATGCAAAATATGTTTAGTGAAATGAGTCCAATATGTATGCAATTTTTTCCTATTATAATTCATAATTTCTACATGAGTGCTCGAACATTCAATCATATGCAACAACCAAATGATGGCACAACAAAGTTTCCAAAATAAACACTCATCCATATGCAACATGAAAATGTGTCTGAGCCGATCTAGTGCCTAATGTGTATTCATGCATCCACGAGCAACCACTTGCGACCACTTGCAACCATTTCGCAATCATAACATGTTTCAATTACATGTTTACATCCAAAAAGATTCTAACTATGGTTCTCAAGATAGGATCGAGGAGAGAAATAAGATAAAACAAAGCATCTAGAATAGGTTAACGATGTACCGCCAGAAGGTCCGGTCTGCTTCTCAGGGCAGTCTTTGCTGATGTGTCCAGTCTTCCCACAATGAAAACATTCACCTTGCTTTCTCTTCCTCTTTCTACAATCCTTGGCTATGTGCCCTTCCGTACCACAGTAATTGCATTTCCTTTTATCGCGAGAGTTTTTGTTCTTGCCTCCCTTCTCGGAGTCTACCTTCTTATTCTTAGAATCGTTGGGCTTGACCTCTTTCTTCCCTTGAGAGTTTTCTGCCTCTGTCTCCTTCTTTTCCTTATCTTCCTCGTTCAGCAATGCCATCTGCACCAACCTTTCGTACGTAGCTCCCATGGGTATATGGGTCACGGCCAAACTGTGTAATGGCTCATTCAACCCTTTGACAAAGCGGAGAGCCTTCTTATGCGGGGTGTTGACTAGGTCCAGTCCGAACCTAGCCAGCTCATCGAATTGATTAACATACTCTTTGACTGTCATATTCCCTTGCTTAAGAAATAAGAATTTTTCCAACTGAAGACTCCTTTCAGCTTCTGAGAGAAATTTAGCCTCAAACCTTGCCCTAAAGTCCTCCCATGTTTCCACTGGTCTTTCTGCATTAGTGACTTCCCACCAGTAGGAAGCCACACCTTTTAGTAGCCACACTGCCAGTTATACCTTCTGCCTATCTTCTACCTCAAAGATGATGAATAAGTCCTCAATTTCCTTTAACCAATTTCTAGCTGCCATGAAGGACTCAGTTCCATGAAAGTCCTTTCCTCCCATAGCCTTAAAATCTTTACATATCTTAGCAAAAGTGTTTCCCCGCGGAGGAGGTGGAGGAAGAGGTGCTGCTGCAGCTGGATGATTTCCTGCAGCTGGGGGAGGAGGAATGGTAGGACCTGGCTGGGTGGCCCTTGCTTCTAAGAATCGTCTAAACCAACCAGGTATTGGTACACCCTCTGGCAAGTTAAGTCCTTTGGACATGCTGAAATAAGAAGGGTAGATTCAAAACGAAGGATAAGAGATAGTACCTATGGCTTTGGGGGACTTTGCCTTTTTAAAATAAAATAATATTTTATCTTTTAAAAATGCTTCTTTAAATTTTCTTTTGAAAATAAATTTTCAAAACTTTTTATCTTATCTGGTAAACCTATGCTCTGATACCAAGTGAAACACCCCACCTCCGTTAGGGTCACTCTCAAAGGGAATACCCTAATTTTGGTGGAGGTTTATAAGTATAAGTCACAAATATACAAGACAGATATAATAACACATATTATTGAACAGCGGAAAACAACAACTTTTATTTCTTCAAAATACGTGTTACACAAACCATGCCATAATACTTCCCAAAATCATAACTGTCTTGATTACATTATTTAAAGAAGCATGAAGAAAACATAAATAAACTGCAAAAGTCCCCTAATTGCTGTCCAAAGCCATAGTCCAAAACGGAAAAGATCCAAGCAATACATTCTTTCTCTTCAAGCTGGATGTGAAAACTGATCAAGCTGCGGTATTCCCTCCCTGAGAACCTGGGGGGGGGGGGAAACGAAAGAAAAAGAGGCGAAAGGAAAAGGGTCTGTCATAAAGACTGAGTAAGTTCTAGTGACTTTCAGTGTAGAAACAGTTAAAACAACCTGTCATGTATGAACTGGAACTAAACTTAAGAATGGTGTCAAGGTGAACAAGATAGACTAAGGTGATCAGGATAAGTCAAGACAAGTCAAGTAAAGCATCACATGTTCGAGATTCGTTGCATCGACTGTACTAGTATACTAAGCCCATGTCACAAGTTAATCACAAAATAAATCCCACGGCCCAATGTCATGAAATGACCCTGAAACGGGGTCTGACCCAAGTACGGGGTCCTACGGAGCGATTATCTAGTCGATCGGCTCCCTACAAGTTCTAGCTCGTCAAGTGTCCGTGTCATACGGCTAATCACGAATGTAGTCACCTGTGCTGGGTCCACCTTCGGGTGTATCAGCCCTAGGGTGTCAACCCCTGACACGATTCAAGATGCACAGATAAATCTACGGATACCCAGTGTCTGCCCCGGATACGTGCACGATCGTAGTCCGCCGAACCTACACTGGCGTACCCTACTGCCGTCGTTCACCTCTTACAATCAGCCCAGTAATCGTGCCCCACCCGGCCTAGCCCCAGGGTACCTTGATACTTCTAGAGGGTTACTGCTGAAAGGGGTCGTGTCTAGGGTTTCGCCTAATAGATTAGGTCATGTAATTCGTGACCTAACCCACCTAACAGATTAAGTCATGTAATTCGTGACTTAATCCTTTTCTAGTCTAGTCATGTCAAGATGGTTAAGTATGTCATTTCAGTTCGCGACTTAACCCGCCTACGTGTCATGTCAAGTTGGCCAAGTGTTGTCGTTTTCAAGTTCATGACTTAGCCCTACAAACCGTGTTCAAGTTGGTTAAGTTGTCTTTTCATGTTCATGACTTAACCCTAATTGGCATTAATTGATTCGTTAATGCACCGAACCACTCACATTGGATCCTGTTGTTCGTAGCCACTGGATTTGCCGGGCGGTTCCGGGCAGGTTTACGCTACGAACTCAACCCAACCTCGGGTTTCAAGCGTGATGTGACCAACTACCCACATTGGATCCTATTGTTTGTAGCAACTGGATTTGTCGGGCGGTTCCGGGCAGATTTACACTACAAACTCAACCCAACCTCGAGTTGGCCACCTTCTTGTTTTCCAAAGTCATGCCCATGTTCTTATCAGATTTTGCTATTTCCACATCATGTTCATATGTCAACTTCGTGCCCAACTAAGGCATGTTTAAAGTCAAGTTATGGCATGTTCAAGTCAAGTTTTCGTGCCATATTTCATGTTCTACTTATGCCAAATTTCACAGTTTATGCTTATAATTAATTCAAGTTTTTCCTATTCTACCCAATCGTATCCCCAACGTATATAAACGTACTTCGTTCACAAGCATAAACAATTCAAGAGATAAAGGGGAATAACACCAAACATGTGATAGGCATGTGTGACAATTCCAACATCACTTGCAAAATAAACAGGCTATAACATATCACATGGTTGCAATACTAGTATGATGATAATTTGGCATAGTAATGATTCCAACTTAATTTTAACATGATGATTTCAACTTTACATCATAGGCATAATAATCATTGCGGGCATAATAATAATTTTATTATAAACATGAAACATTAAAGGCATAGAAATCCTAATAGGCATAGTGGATTCCAATTTAGCATTTTTAACATAATAATTCTCATAGACATAATGATTCCAATTTATCATAATGATTCTCATCTAACATTATAAACATAATGGTTCCAACTTAGCATTTTTAACATAATGATTCTCAACTAACATTATGGACATAATGATTCCAATTTAGCGTTTTTAACATAATGATTCTCAACTAACATTATAAACATAATGGTTCCAATTTAGCATTTTTAACATAATGATTCCCAACTAACATTATAGACATAATGATTCCAATTTAGCATTTTTAACATAATAATTCTCATAGACATAATGATTCCAATTTAGCGTTTTTAACATATCTAACATTATAAACATAATAATTCCAACTTTTCATCATAACTTAGCAATACCCAATTTTTCATTAATCATGATGGGTATATTAACATCACATGCATAATTCCATCAATAGTCATAGCCATGGTTTAATTAGCACCATAGGCATGGTTTAATCAACATAAAGATTTCAATAAACATAGCGATTCCATGGACATGTATTAGTCCAACTTGCCAAACAATTAAGCCCAAGTGATTCATAACAACATCAAAATCATGACAAGTTTAACTTGCAACGTTGCCATAGCAATATCCCCAAATTATAATTCAAAGATAAACAATATAAACAATGGATTAACAATAGTTCCTAAATCCGGTTTCAATTCATGGAATGTCCATATTGTTTTAGCGTTTTTGCCTAAAAAGTAACATAGAACTTACAATATGAAGCAAATAACCCAAATAAAAATCCCAAATCAAATAGTCCCAAATTCGTTGTCTAAGGCGTCGTAGTTGTTGTAGCTTCTAGTTGTAGCCTTCAAGAATCGTCCTCTATCTTCTATAATTTTATTCTTTGTATTTTTAATTCAGATCTCTAGGTTTAATGGCGGCGGCCTGAGGCTAAAATGAGATAGTATGATTTAGGCTAGGTCTTAGGTCCTTTTAATAATGTTTGTGAGTTGTTTTAGACCGTCGATGGAGCTTGATTCAATAATAGCCATTCGTTTGAAGGAGAGGCCAATCCGGAGCTGACACCTAGCCCTAGTGACAAGGCAAGGCTCAGAAAATCGACTAAACATAGACCAGGCCAGCCAGGGTGGGCTGGGTTCGACCTGGCTCTGGGGCCAGGTCGACAGCCCAGTCGACACCGTGTCGACTTGGCAGTCGACACGGGTGTCGACAGCCCTGTCGACTTCTAGCCCAGGTCGACTGCCAAGTCGACCTGGGTGCCTTAGGCGGGAATTTTCCCGCCCTGGCCAATTGGGCCCGATTTTGAATTTTAAACTTGTTTTTCTGAGCTGCTTTCGTCTGTTTTGAATTTTAACCTGAATTCTGAAACTTCCGGAGGCCATATCTTCTTCATACGGACTCCGTTTTTCGAAAACTCGGACTCTATTTCGCGTATTTTTCCGAGACAAACACAATGGCGTATCCCGTTTCCCTTAATTCTTTGATTTGAAATTAATTATACTTTAATTTGTGAATTTCACTGTTATAGAATACACGGGGTGTTACAATGTCAATACTGATGCAGGTGTCGCGGTTTTTATCAAGTGACGCGAGCAGTGCTTTTCGGTATGGCAAGAGGAAGGGTTCGGTAGCAGAGGTCGTTGCTGCTTCCAGGTGGGGGCTCGATTGCAAACTGCTGAGGATATTCGAGCTGTGCTGAAATAGGATGGGGAGGCAGCGATCGTAGCTGGAGGTGAATGTGTTGAAGTAGATGGGATAAGAAGTGGTAATCGCAACTATTACTGGGAGGGTGTTATTTCGTGACTGAGGAAGAAGAAGGGAGATTGGAGTGTGAAAGAACTGTTGACGTTGGGGTATAAAATAGTAGAAAATGTGGAATGAAAGTGGAGCTCGTTGTACATATTTGAAGAAGTAAGGTTACTACTGAATGTGGTTTGGTGGAAGGAAAACCATGAAGTAAAGAAAATGGGTTTTCTGGAGTTGCTGATTCATTGGGAGAGGGCGGCAGAATGGAGTTTTGGGTGAGGATGAGAATGTGTTAAGAGAGACGTGAGTATTACAAAGATGGAAATGGTCATGATTTATTTCATCAATGCTGGTAATAAGGAGGAGGACGGGATTTGGGTTTGGGCCTAAATGGTGAGCCAGTTAGAAAGATAGAATTTAATTAGTTTTATTTAAATTTGTATATCGACTTGTATAATATATAACTATGTCATACATGGTCCAAATTAGACAAAACAAGATCCGACATGATCATATGGACGGAAGCAACGATGGAACTGATTCGAGATTATTTGGAACTCGTCTTAATTTATGGGAAAATAGAACGTCTGTACCGAAGCAACATTCGTAATCGTTATTTCACGATTTACGCGAATGTGAGTAAAATTCACCAACTCTGAACAGTTATATTTTTATAACGTATTCTTAGAACTGATAATTATCTGTTGATTGCTATGTGTTGATTTGGTTGATTGAACTGCTAGTCAGTTAGTTAAAATTATATATATATATATATATATTTATATATAAACCGTTATATATATATTGATGTTGTTTATCAGAACATTTCATACTGAAATGAAGTTGATGTTAATTATAGTGTTTACCATCTGTGATGCAGGGAAACAGGTTGGAGGGACCCAACTGGGTTCCTCAATATATAAAATACTGTTTTGTTCATATATTGTGATATGTGATGTGTTATATAACCTGTGATGATTATGTGTGCATGGTTGATAGTACTCATGGTTATACGGTATTTTTTATACCATATGAAACACGGAAATGTAGAAAGGAGAATTTGCAAAGTTATATTGAAAATGAATTTATTTATTAGGTCATAGGATTTTATAAAAGAGATAAGTATTAGAAAATAAATAGGATTAAAAAAAGGAAATCATTATAAATGATTAAACGCTGTTATAAGGAAATCATTAGAAGTGATTAAACATCATTATAAGTGATTAAACGTTGTTATAAGGAAATCATTATAAGTGATTAAACGCTGTTATAAGGAAATCATTATAAGTGATTAAACGTTGTTAAAAAGTAAATCTTTTTAAAGGGATAAACGTTATAAAAAGGGAAATCTTTATAAAGAAAATAAAGTAATCGAGTATTAGTTATTCGAAAGGGGTAATCAAATTTAGCTAATCGAATTTGAGTTAATCGATTAGAGTCAAGTTAATCGATTAAAATAGAGTTAACCAGTTAGAGCTACCCAGTTAGAGTTAAACAGTTAGAGTTAACCAGTTAGAGTTAAACAGTTAGAGTTAACCAGTTAGAGTAAATCAGTCAGAGTTAATCGATTAGAGTTGAATCGAACTAAATTATTCAAATAGAGTTAGTGGAGTTAGATTTGATCGAATAGTAGATATTCGAGAAGAGTAAATCGAATATTAGTTATTCGAGAAGAGTTATCAAATATTAGTTATTCGAGAAGAGTTATCGAATATTAGTTATTCGAAAAGAGTTATCAAATAGTAGTTATTCGAATGGAGTTAACCGAATATAGTTTATTCGAAAGGAGTTAAGTGATAAGAGTTAAGGAATTAAAGATAATCGAGTTAAGTTATCGAGTTAAGATTATCGAGTTACCCAGTTAAGATAATCGAGTTAAGTTATCGAGTTATCCAATTAATTTATCGAGTTACCCAGTTAAGATAATCGAGTTAAGTTATCGAGTTACCCAGTTTAGATAATCGAGTTAAGACAATCGAGTTATAGTTTATTCGAAGTAGAGTTATCAAATATAGCTTATTCGAGAAGGAGTTATCGATTTGTTTAAATCGAAAGGAGTTATCGATTAGTTTAATCGAGAAGGAGTTATCGATTTGTTTAAATCGAAACGAGTTATCGATTAGTTTAATCGAAAAGGAGTTATCGATTAGTTTAATCGAAAAGGAGTTATCGATTTGTTTAATCGAAAGGAGTTATCGATTTGTTTAATCGAAAGGAGTTAATCGAATTTAGTTATTCGAAAGGAGTTATCGAATAAGTTATTCGAAGAGAGATGATCGAACATAAGTTATTCGAAGTATGAAAATCGAATATACGTTATTCGAAGTGCGATAATCAAATATAGGTTATTCGAAGAGAGTTAATCGAATATTATTTATTCGAAGTTAGAGTTATTCGAATTAGTCATTCGAAAATAGAGTTAATCGAATTAAGCGAATCAAGTTAGAGTTAATCGAATGGAGTTAATCGAATGTTAGTTATTCAAACAAGAGTTAATCAAATAGAGTTAGAACAAGATTAGAAAACTGACTAGAGATTCGTTAAGTGAATAATCTTCCAGAGTATCGATCTGATGTTGGTTTCGGCCTTCGGGATTAATACTTAAGGAATTGTTCACTTACTAGTTTACAGTTAGGGACTGATGATTTTGAAAAGTTAGTGAAACGTGAATGATGATTGGAAATGTTTTCCAGTGTTAATAACATATATTTTCTAAGCATAGAAGATAAGGAAATGTGGATATATATATATATATATATATATATATATATATGTGTTTGATGATTGGATCGATAATTCCATTTGGAATTAAGATCGTTGTGTGAACACCGACATGTTTTCATTTGATAGTTAAATCACCGACTATCAAAGTTTTGACCACTTTAACGTTGTTAATATGGAGAGACCAGTTGGATTGTTATCCGAAGAACCACTCCGTATTGGCATAAGCGTTGCGAATCACATATGTTGAATATATTGAAGACGGAGTAAAGTGCAAGGGCTGTTGTATAAATCTTAGATAACAATGGACTAAGGTGGATGTACTGAATAGTGCCTTCGGTTTCGTTCAATCCCAGAACGAACGTAAATGGACGAATGTCTGATAAAGTATTTCCAATGATCGAATGGGTTGGTCTGTATAAATATATATGGTTGCAACAGATTTATTCCCTTAGCATAACATCCAGAATATTTGTGTAAACCAACTAATGATTAACGGATCTGATAATGTGGCATTCAAAGTAATTGTGTTGTCGATGGAAGGTAAGTAATCGTAGCCTCAGACCTCAACAACCAGGAAATGACAAAAATCGGGCAGGCAGCATGGCTAAGTCGCTCGCTCCGAAGTAGGGTGTATAATCACCTATCTAGAGAATATTCATTTGCTTCTTAAATCTATTAATGCTGTCCCATATATATATACGGGAACGGTTGCTGATCCCAACCGTTGGTGATGTACATTCGATACACTCAAGCGAAATGAGTGGTCGGTCATGTGTGGCTGAGTTGCAAGATGTTCTTGTTGAACTCCAGTGTATCGTTCCTAGAGTACACTGATCGGAAGGTAGTTCCATACCTTGTCATAGTTGGAAATCCATTACCCAATACGTGCTTGCGGTTTTGATTGTATACTATATATGTAGAACGTGAGATGAAAGCGTTTCTGCTAGATGATTATTATATTGTGGTTGATAGACATTATTATAATATCAAAAGGTTTTGATATAAAGATACTTTGGATTCTCATAAGGGAAAAACCCGTTCCGTTATACGGCGTGGTCTTATGAGATATCTTTTACTTGTTCAAACTGTTTAAAACTGTTTTACTCATACCAGTCCCATGACTGACCCGGAGTTTATTTTGTTTTGTTTTCCCTAAACTCTTGGGTGCCTAAATTTGTATGGGCAGTCAAGTAGTCGGGATTTTATAGATACACTTGGAGAGCTTAGAGCAGGAGGCTTCAGGATTCTATAGCTATTATTATTTCCGCTGTTGTTGTAAGTGTTGTACTCTGATAAGTGCTATTGAATACATAACTGTTTTATTTCAAAAGTGTTATATTTTATTCGTTCCGCTGTGAGATTCGTGTTACTCTGATGATGATGTTCTTCTTCTTCTTCTATTATATAAGTTTCTATCTTGTCTATTCTCACCCTCTATCTTCTTTCTATTAGTTTCTTGAATTTCCAGTGCAATTTGTGGTTGGACTCGTGTTATTTAGTCAGCTCAAATTCCACCGGATTTTCGGGTCACTACAGTTGGTATCAGAGCTTAAGGTTAAGTTTACCTTGGCTCTGTGGCGTGACTCAGTAGAGATGGGGTTAGTAATACCCTAGATTGAGTTGAGTGTAAATATATATGAGCGCGTATATGTTAATTAATATAAAAATGTTTTTATATTGTGATGATTTATTGGTTGAGTGGCTTATGAATTCTGGTCGATGGTGGGGCACCACAATATCGATAAGGGTTTCTAAACACTCGAATACGATGGGTCGACACGGTATGTTTTTGCCCAGATTATATTTTGATATAAAAGAATGATAATATTTGGAGTATTATCGTATATTGAATGTGTTGGTTGTGATTATAATCGAGTAAGATTATAAGTTTAATGGTTATGTAAATAACCAGTCAGAATTCATATAAGTAAAGTATATGAAATAAGATGAATTAAATCTGAATTTAAATCAGAATCAGGAGTTAAAATAAGGAAATTTTAAGTTCCTGGGAGATTTTGAAAATGTTTTTCAATCTGAAAGTGATATAGTATTGAACTCACTTCGATCGCTGGAAAATAATTCTGATGAGTATGGCCACATCATCAGTGTCATTTTCGAGTTCTAAGTGACGGATTACAACCAAGTGTTTTGTTTTTGAATTGTTTGAGGAAAACAAGTTGTTTAGAAATTCAAAGGTTTTGAATTGGTATTGTAATTTCAAATTGATTTGAAAGAGGCCTAGGAATTTAAAATTTTTGGAATTTAAATTTAACTTATGAAGGTAAATAGATTAAAATAGTGAAAGTGGATAAATAAAATTGAATTTAACTTAGACAAATTTAAAAATAATCTCGAATGGAATTTAGTTGATGAGTTAAGAATTGATATTGGAATTTGAATGGAATTCGACTTAGGTATAAGCGAATGGTTGTGTTGGAAATAAAAGTGATTTGAGTTTGATTGAAATGGCATGGTATATGCAGAATTGGTAACAGATGATAGGGATATAATGATGTGCCTGACAAAAAGGTACAAGTTTAGATTTCATGTGAGTTTGGTGATTTATGAGCCGATTTGGCAAGCCGCTTGGCTGTTTGATTTTCTTTTGGGTTGAGGAGGCCTAGAGAGGAGAGTTGTGGTTTTACCGATAGGGCAGTACAAAGGAGGTTATGGAGAAATTTTCTGAAAAATTTAGGCGTTAGAAAATTTTCAGAATTTTTGAAAATTTTAGTTAGTCGGAATAAATTAATATTTTTGTCGATATTAATTGGTTCAGTTGAAACTGAAGTTATGGGGTAAACCGATAAATATTTATCCAATAGATAGGGTCGTCTTCTAGCTTAGCAATTTCGAGGACGAAATTATTTTAAGTGGGGAAGAATGTAATGACCCGCATTTTTAGAGATATAATAATTTATTTAATTAATTATTTAAATAATGGTTTAGAGAATATAATGATCGTTGGATTAAATAAGAGTGAATATTTAATTAAAATAATAATTAAATAATATATTTAATTCTGAAATAATCAGAATTGGCAGAAATGGCGATATGGTGTGAATTGGGCAAATTCAAAGTATATAATTCAGTTTAGAGTTGAATTATAATAACGAATATATTATTTGAACGAAGTTTGAAAGTATAATTATATTATAATTAAAATCGAGCTTGAAATGGCGCGGCAGTTCGTTATTTGGTGATTCGAACTTCAATTGAATATACAGAAGCCGTTTTAAATCGGATTTCTGTGAAACAAGAAACGCGTGAAGTTGGTGGAGTATATTTTTCTAGTGGAAGAGAAAAATCGGGATTTCATCGTGTAGATTTTGATTTATGTCCAAATCAAATTTTAGAAAAGTCGCTGTGGAATTCCTTTATAATTCGTAACGCTTTATGTACGTTATAAAAGGAATTTTAGTATATAATTGAATATCGATTCAACCAGGACTTGGAATATCGAGAATATAATTATTCTGGAGCTGTATGATATTCCACTGTGAATATATACGATAATATAAATTTATTTACATTTAATTTAATTATATTTAAATATATTTATATATTTAAATGGGCTATTCAGAGCTGTAAAAATAGCCACTTTTGCAAACGAAGTAGGAATTCGACGAAACTAATTTTGTTGTATTCGCAACATCAAATTATTGCTAAATTCCAAGTTCCGTGATTTTTAGAGTCACTGTGCGGCCGTACATATTTTTAGAGTGAAGAACAGTCGATATTTCGACGGTTGAAAATACGCTGTGTGAGCAAACGGAGTCGGAATTCGACGAAACCAGTTTCGTTGGGACCGTAATGTCAAACTCTAGCCGCATGTCCATTTTCGTGATTTTTGAATATTGTATATGATCGTAGGAATTTTTAGAAATGATAAGATGAGCTAATGATAGAAATAAATTTATTTACTCTCCTATAAATAATAGACTAACTCCCCTAAACCTAAACAAAAAGCTCACGATCTTCATTTTTCAGCCGCCACAAAAATGCTCTCCTCAAACACAAATCGCATCTTTCAAAATCAAGATAAAATCAAATAAAAACGTATAAATTAGAAAGCTTCAATCTTTGGCTTGGTCTTGTGTTACACTACCTTCTCCTATCTGTTTGAAGCATACGATGCAGCCATTTTAGGGATCGGAAATCAACAGAAAATCCTAGGGCATGTCGTGGTCGGAGTAACAATGGTCGACGGATCTCGTAGTCTAAAGAAGACGAGGGGGAGGTTTTGGGGTCAGTCTGGATAGGTTCGGTCACCTCCGACGAACGGAAAATGGGGGAATCGATGTAAAAAGGGACGGGGGGTTCCTACAAGTTGATGTCAATACTGATGCAGGTGTCGCGGTTTTTATCAGGTGACGCGAGCAGTGCTTTTTGGTATGGCAAGAGGAAGGGTTCGGTAGCAGAGGTCGTCGCTGCTTCCAGGTGGGGGCTCGATTGCAAACTGCTGAGGATATTCGAGCTGTGCGGAAATAGGATGGGGAGGTAGCGATCGTAGCTGGAGGTGAATGTGTTGAAGTAGATGGGATAAGAAGTGGTAATCGCAACTATTACTGGGAGGGGGTTATTTCGCGACTGAGGAAGAAGAAGGGAGATTGGAGTGTGAAAGAACTGTTGACGTTGGGGTATAAAATAGTAGAAAATGTGGAATGAAAGTGGAGCTCGTTGTACATATTTGAAGAAGTAAGGTTACTACTGAATGTGGTTTGGTGGAAGGAAAACCATGAAGTAAAGAAAATGGGTTTTCTGGAGTTGCTGATTCATTGGGAGAGGGCGGCAGAATGGAGTTTTGGGTGAGGATGAGAATGTGTTAAGAGAGACGTGAGTATTACAAAGATGGAAATGGTCATGATTTATTTCATCAATGCTGGTAATAAGGAGGAGGACGGGATTTGGGTTTGGGCCTAAATGGTGAGCCAGTTAGAAAGATAGAATTTAATTAGTTTTATTTAAATTTAAATTTGTATATCGACTTGTATAATATATAACTATGTCATACATGGTCCAAATTAGACAAAACAAGATCCGACATGATCATATGGACGGAAGCAACGATGGAACTGATTCGAGATGATTTGGAACTCGTCTTAATTTATGGGAAAATAGAACGTCTGAACCGAAGCAACATTCGTAATCGTTATTTCACGATTTACGCGAATGTGAGTAAAACTCACCAACTCTGAACAGTTATATTTTTATAACGTATTCTTAGAACTGATAATTATCTGTTGATTGCTATGTGTTGATTTGGTTGATTGAACTGCTAGTCAGTTAGTTAAAATTTTATATATATATATATATAAACCATTATATATATATTGATGTTGTTTATCAGAACATTTCATACTGAAATGAAGTTGATGTTAATTATAGTGTTTAACATATGTGATGCAGGGAAACAGGTTGGAGGGACCCAACTAGGTTCCTCAATATATAAAATACTTTTTTGTTTATATATTGTGATATGTGATATGTTATATAACCTGTGATGATTATGTGTGCTTGGTTGATAGTAATCATGGTTATACGGTATTTTTTATACCATATAAAACACAGAAATGTAGAAAGGAGAATTTTCAAAGTTATATTGAAAATGAATTTATTTATAAGGTCATAGGATTTTATAAAAGAGATACGTATTAGAAAATAAATAGGATTAAAAAAAGGAAATCATTATAAATGATTAAACACTGTTATAAGGAAATCATTAGAAGTGATTAAACATTGTTAAAAGGAAATCATTATAAGTGATTAAACGCTGTCATAAGGAAATCATTATAAGTGATTAAACGCTGTTATAAGGAAATCATTATAAGTGATTAAACGCTGTTATAAGGAAATCATTATAAGTGATTAAACGCTGTTAAAAAGTAAATCTTTTTAAAATGATAAACGTTATAAAAGGGAAATCTTTATAAAGAAAATAAAGTAATCGAGTATTAGTTATTCGAAAGGGGTAATCGAATTTAGCTAATCGAATTTGAGTTAACCGATTAGAGTCAAGTTAATCGATTAAAATAGAGTTAACCAGTTAGAGTTACCCAGTTAGAGTTAAACAGTTAGAGTTAACCAGTTAGAGTTAAACAGTTAGAGTTACCCAGTTAGAGTTAACCAGTTAGAGTAAATCAGTCAGAGTTAATCGATTAGAGTTGAATCGAACTAAATTATTCAAATAGAGTTAATCGAGTTAGAGTTGATCGAATAGTAGATATTCGAGAAGAGTAAATCGAATATTAGTTATTCGAGAAGAGTTATCAAATATTAGTTATTCGAGAAGAGTTATCGAATATTAGTAATTCGAAAAGAGTTATCAAATAGTAGTTATTCGAATGGAGTTAACCGAATATAGTTTATTCGAAAGGAGTTAAGTGATAAGAGTTAAGGAATTAAAGATAATCGAGTTAAGTTATCGAGTTAAGATTATCGAGTTACCCAGTTAAGATAATCGAGTTAAGTTATCGAGTTATCCAGTTAAGTTATTGAGTTACCCAGTTAAGATAATTGAGTTAAGTTATCGAGTTACCCAGGTTAGATAATCGAGTTAAGACAATCGAGTTATAGTTTATTCGAAGTAGAGTTATCAAATATAGCTTATTCGAGAAGGAGTTATCGATTTGTTTAAATCGAAAGGAGTTATCGATTAGTTTAATCGAGAAGGAGTTATCGATTTGTTTAAATCGAAACGAGTTATCGATTAGTTTAATCGAAAAGGAGTTATCGATTAGTGTAATCGAAAAGGAGTTATCAATTTGTTTAATCGAAAGGAGTTATCGATTTGTTTAATCGAAAGGAGTTAATCGAATTTAGTTATTCGAAAGGAGTTATCGAATAAGTTATTCGAAGAGAGATGATCGAACATAAGTTATTCGAAGTATGAAAATCGAATATACGTTATTCGAAGTGCGATAATCAAATATAGGTTATTCGAAGAAAGTTAATCGAATATTAGTTATTCGAAGTTAGCGTTATTCGAATCAGTCAGTCAAAAATAGAGTTAATCGAATTAAGCGAATCAAGTTAGAGTTAATCGAATGGAGTTAATCGAATGTTAGTTATTCAAACAAGAGTTAATCAAATAGAGTTAGAACAAGATTAGAAAACTGACTAGAGATTCGTTAAGTGAATAGTCTTCCAGAGTATCGATCTGATGTTGGTTTCGGTCTTCGGGATTAATACTTAAGGAATTGTTCACTTACTAGTTTACAGTTAGGGACTGATGATTTTGAAAAGTTAGTGAAACATGAATGATGATTGGAAATGTTTTCCAGTGTTAATAACATATATTTTCTAAGCATAGAAGATAAGGAAATGTGGATATATATATATATATATATATATATATATATGTTTGATGATTGGATCGATAATTCCATTTGGAATTAAGATCGTTGTGTGAACACCGACATGTTTTCATTTGATAGTTAAATCACCGACTATCAAAGTTTTGACCACTTTAACGTTGTTAATATGGAGAGACCAGTTGGATTGTTATCCGAAGAACCACTCCGTATTGGCATAAGCGTTGCGAATCACATATGTTGAATATATTGAAGACGGAGTAAAGTGCAAGGGCTGTTGTATAAATCTTAGATAACAATGGACTAAGACGGATGTACTGAATAGTGCCTTCGGTTTCGTTCAATCCCAGAACGAACGTAAATGGACGAATGTCTGATAAAGTATTTCCAATGATCGAATGGGTTGGTCTGTATAAATATATATGGTTGCAACAGATTTATTCCCTTAGCATAACATCCAGAATATTTGTGTAAACCAACTAATGATTAACGGATCTGATAATGTGGCATTCAAAGTAATTGTGTTGTCGATGGAAGGTAAGTAATTGTAGCCTCAGACCTCAACAACCAGGAAATGACAAAAATCGGGCAGGCAGCATGGCTAAGTCGCTCGCTCCGAAGTAGGGTGTATAATCACCTATCTAGAGAATATTCATTTGCTTCTTAAATCTATTAATGCTGTCCCATATATATATATACGGGAACGGTTGCTGATCCCAACCGTTGGTGATGTACATTCGATACACTCAAGCGAAATGAGTGGTCGGTCATGTGTGGCTGAGTTGCAAGATGTTCTTGTTGAACTCCAGTGTATTGTTCCTAGAGTACACTAATCGGAAGGTGGTTCCATACCTTGTCATAGTTGGAAATCCGTTACCCAATACGTGCTTGCGGTTTTGATTGTATACTATATATGTAGAACATGAGATGAAAGCGTCTCTGCTAGATGATTATTATATTGTGGTTGATAAACATTATTATAATATCAAAAGGTTTTGATATAAAGATACTTTGGATTCTCATAAGGGAAAAACCCGTTCCGTTATACGGCGTGGTCTTATGAGATATCGTTTACTTGTTCAAACTGTTTAAAACTGTTTTACTCATACCAGTCCCATGACTGACCCGGAGTTTATTTTGTTTTGTTTTCCCTAAACTCTTGGGTGCCTAAATTTGTATGGGCAGTCAAGTAGTCGGGATTTTACAGATACACTTGGAGAGCTTGGAGCAGGAGGCTTCAGGATTCTATAGCTATTATTATTTCCGCTGTTGTTGTAGGTGTTGTACTCTGATAAGTGCTATTGTATACATAACTGTTTTATTTCAAAAGTGTTATATTTTATTCGTTCCGCTGTGAGATTCGTGTTACTCTGATGATGATGTTCATCTTCTTCTTCTATTCTATAAGTTTCTATCTTATCTATTCTCACCCTTTATCTTCTTTCTATTAGTTTCTTGAATTTCCAGTGCAATTTGGGGTTGGACTCGTGTTATTTAGTTAGCTGAAATTCTACCGGATTTTCGGGTCACTACATTAAGAGCGACAATTCGTAAGTCTTATATCAACTAAACATCAGGAGAATCGATTAATACCCTATATATTTTTTCCCATGTGGATCGATCCTCTTATTCTTTACTCGATATAATACTAGGGTGGCTATATGTATCTAATTTAGAACAGAAGTGATCAATTTAAATATCTCAAATATCAGAACAAACAACCTAGCAAAATCGTATAGATACATATATCATACAACATACAGTGTCTCAAAATAGTGGTGTTAACCGGCCTTTTGATCTGGCTCACAAAAGTACGAAAGACACGCTCGAATCAACATATTGTGTGATATCACAGCTCAGAAGTGTTGCCAAAATCATCAGGGATCCAACACCAGAAGACTCGAGTCAGACCACAGGTAAATGTCGCATCCCTCAGATGCGACATCCATAGTATCCATCCGTAGCTGAGCAAAAGGCAATTCGAGCTCCGAGTCGAAGGCGAGCCGTCAGCGGGTCTGGGCGTAGTGCCGCTGGGGGTCCAGGGACCCATAGTTCTGATGGCGATCAACCTAACCGACTAGGTCGAACAAGTGGGCACCGCCCGGTTCATCTGATTTCCGCCAACAAGTGTATTATCTAGAATTACCAGATCGACTCAAAGTCAGGATTCGGCCAACAACTTCTGTGATCTTCGTATCCCCCAAAACTATTCCACGTTCACATCTTCGTATCCCCAATCTCCTGTGCCAACCAGTATAAAACTCGTACCCCTAGAATGGGGTACGAATTTCCTTGGCACATGGGATGGGATACGGAAGTCTGGAGAAGTATGCTTTTGGATCCAAAATGTACTATTGTGGTCCCCAAATCCTACCTACTCCCACCTAACCACTCCACTATAAATTCCCATTTAACTTCCTACATTCAAGGGGTTGGTCTAAGCTCTCTCCCACGTTTTAATGGCTTCCATCTTATTCCTCAAAGCCTCCTAGGCACCTTCCTTCATCATGCAAGGAAGAAGGCACATGTTCTTGGACCCATTAGCATACTCATGAATGTTTAACCATGCTTTTAGAAATTATACAACCTTTGGATATTTCCGGACCTCTCGGACATGGTTGACCTAGTTATCTCCTCTTCCACTCAAGGAAGAGGAAGAAGGCCTCGACTCCCTCGCCTCAGACCCCGGGCCTCGACTACACTACCCTCGGCCTCGACTCAGCTTCCCTCGCCCTCGGCTATGATACAACATGGGAAACTCCTTGACTACTCTCACTCAGCAAGGAAGCTCGATAACAAGGACTAATAGGATATTGTTAATCATTATGGATTCTTGTAATAGTTTTATTATACTTTGTTGTGATGGAATAAAATCAGAACAGCCTTCAAAGTGGACGTAGGCCTCGATGGGACGAACCATAATAAATAACTGTATCCTTTACTTTCCCACATGTTATTACTGCATCTCTTATACTTCTCCGCTCTAGACATTTAAGTTTCTAACTTTTGGAATTCTTGGATGTTGATGACAATTTTAGATTTCTACAATGGTGTATAATCACAATATAGATACAACGAGTCAATGAAATATAGTACAACTCTAAGATACATGGACATGATTCTAATGCCTACGCAAACGTCTAAACTACAAGTCCAAAAGTAGATATAGAGAGATCCACAGTAGAAGCAATTCCTATCTACAACAGCTAGATGATACTTGAAAATCTCAGTCTGACATGAGCATTAACACACATGGGTCAGTCTAGTTTTACAATCAGTAATAGCATAAATGGTGATTGTTGGAGAATAGAATGTGGATGATGTTTTGATGACAACAACCTTGTTTCAATCATTATCATTATTGATTATAAAATATACATACTAACAGTTTTACTTAGAATATATTTATATATATGCAAGAATTATATGCAGGTAATATAGATATTGAATACTGTACAGTTTAAAAGATTCAAGATTTCAAAGGAGAATCAAGACTCATGAGTATCAATATTTCAAGAGTTCAAGATTATCAGAGTAATAGAGTCTGGTTAGTATGTAAAACTCTGAATAGCACTCAAATTCTGTTTTCAAATTATTTCTTTTTAAATTTACTTCAGACTCTTTTCAACTATAATTTTCTTAAGGATTTATGATTTCAGATATATATGTTTTCTAAGTTTCTTAAATATATATTATAAAGTTTTATAATTATATTATATAGTTTTAAATCATTTATATATATTTTTTAAATCACATGTTAAAATTATATTCTACTATGTTTTTATACTTGAAAAAATATATTTTAAAAAACTAGTTTTATTTCAGGAACTTCCAGAATATATATATATGTATATATTGGTTTAAATACTTTAAAAAACAATTTAAATTTAAAGAATAAATAAGCATATGTCTACATACATAAAACAACATATCGACATATAACTGTCATAAATTTTTAAATTTAAAAAGATGTGTCTTTTCATTTTAAAATGTTTTAGAAATGGTTGTGACTCCTGGAGCACTATATAGAGGCCTCATTTTCGAATTTTTTTATAATCTATCATCTCCTTCTTTCCTACTTTACATACCACCATTCTTCTTCTTAATTTTCTAAGATTCTATACTTATACTCTGCTGATTTCAATACAAATTATATCATTCTTCTTTATTTTCAATCTCTATCAAGTACTTTCTGTTTGGAAGTGCTACTCAAGAGTTCTAGGGCAATTGTAATCAGAAATAGGAAGAGTGTGTTCCTTGTAGCCTGTAATCAAGGAAAAGGAGCGGTGTTAACCTTGTAGCCGTGAAATCAAGGGTGTTGTAATTGGATACTGATATTAATTAAACTCTGCACAATCCATCATTATGCGAGACTAGACATAGGAGTAATCCAAACCAATATAAAAGCCAGTGTTTTCTTTTCTGCATCGGTGATTGTTTTTGTTGTGATATTCATTCTGTGATTCGTATAGTAGTTTGTGTAATTGATAATTAGTTAAGATTTCTATGAGTTCTTTAATACACTATTCACCCCCCTCTAATGTTAGTTTTGCCTTAAGATCCTTGACCCTCATCCCTAACAATTGGTATCAGAGCATAGGTTTTCAGAATTTCATCATCTCAATTTTGGAAATATTAAATGGAAAATTTTGAAACGATTTATAACACTACTTTAAATTCATGCATTGCGTAGGTATTAAATAAGTTTGCATTAAATTCGGTTGAAAAATCATGTTATCTATTGAACAGTTGTTCTACCAGGGAAAAGGTGTGTTACATGGCTGTTGAAAATTCAAATGTTGAAGGTCAAATGGTGGAAATCAAAAAGGACAAATGGATATTAGATAGTGGTTGTTTAAGACATATGACGGGAAATCCGGAATTACTAAACAATCTAGTATATGAAGATGGAGGAATGGTCAATTTCATTTATAATTCTAAAGGATATGTGGTTGTCATCGGCAATGTCGATAATTCTGAAACTCCTAATATTTCTGATGTTTTATTAGTAGGAATTTAAAACATAACTTACTAAGTATAAGTCAACTATGCGATAAAGGCTATAAAATCAATTTTTAGAAAGATAAATGCTTTATAGATGATAAAAATTCAAAAATAAAATTTGAAGGAGATAGAAAGAAAAATATCTATATACTAAGTTTGAAAGTTTCTAACGATAACTTATTTCTTGTGGCCAATACAAGTGACCCTAGGATTTGGCATTAGAGATTCGGTCATACAAATTTTAAAAATATTTCTAGGATTTCAAAATTAGAATTAATTAGAGGTTTACCTAAATTGAAATTTATAATAAATAATTTGTGTGATGCATGTCAATTTAGAAAATTGGAAAGAAGTTCATTTAAATCAAAAGGAGAAATTACAACTGTAATAACCCGGAAATCCGAGCCAATTTAAAATTTCTATTTTGGCAATTTTAGTGAATTTTGAATATTTAAAATGAATTATTTTAAAAAATATCGACGAGAAATTTATTTTGAATAGAATTCGAACGTATATAATTATATAGATCGTCATTAGAATATAAATATTTATTTATATATATAAAAGGAATTGAAAATGGCGTGGTAGTTCGATAATTCGATTTCAAATTTCAAATTAATGTACCGGTTGCAAAATAAACCGGATTTTAGTGAAACCAAAAATATTTGAATCTATTTGTGAATGTCTTTCCAACGAATCCGAAAGATCAAAATTTCATAGCGGGAATCAAAAGTTATGTCCAGTTGAAAATTCTGAATAGTCGCTATGGAATTCAGGCCCTTAAAAATGGAAATTTTGCAAACGACCTCGGTTTTCGACGAAACCACTTTTGTTGGATCCGTGATGTCAAATTATTGCTAGGTTCCAAAATTCATAATTTTTCGAATCAATATGTGAGCATAGCAAAGGAAAACGCGTTTGACCAGTTTCAGTTGATTTTAATCGACTGGAAAATGACCATTTTTCAAACGATCTCAAAATTTGACGAAATTAGTTTTGTTAGGACCGTTTCGTCAATATGAAGCTAGAAAATATTTTTCGGGAATTTTTAGAATTAGTATGTGGCCCTGGTAAATTGAAATACGCGTTTAAATTCAATATATAGAGTTATATTTGGGTTTTGACGAAAACTGATCGAAACGTTCGAATCAGCTTACGATACATATCCCATTGTGTTCGGAATGGGGGTAATTAGCTATGGACGGCAGGCGGTGGGTCTCGTTTCGATGTCAGAATAAAAAGTTGCTTTTTGAAATTAATTAAATAAAAAAATTATAATTACCCTTCTCTCCTATACCCTACAGGCCCCCCCGTTCGTTTTCCCAAATCAGAAACAAAAGAAAAAAAAACGAAGCCAAGGGGCGGAGCCGCAGCTCCACCGTCGCACGCGTCGGAGGCGGCCTCCCCAGCGCCGCCTCCTCCTCCAAGCTTCCTCCCCCCTCCTTCCTCTTCCCTTCTTGCCCTTCCTCTCGCCCCAATCCGAAGACCGACGCCTAAAACCCCCCCTAGACCCGCGGAAACCCAAGCCGAGCTCCCCTCCACCCTCCTGAAACCCGACGCCGACATCCACCTCCTCCTCAGACCATTGAAATTTTGTGAGTTCATTTATTTATTTTATATTTATTTCTTTAATGTAATTAGCTCTAAAAATCAGTTTAGCTTAGATTTTAACAAAGTAAAGCTTAGGGTTTTAACATAAAAAGATTGAATTTTTATAAGTTAAGAAGATTGTATTTTTATTCTTATAAAGAAATGATTTTAATATTATAGAAGTAAAGAATATTATTTTTATATTAAATGGTAATATAAAGATTGTATTTTTCATAACAAAAAGGTTAGATTTTTATTGTAGAAAAAAATGGGATTTTTATTGATGAAAGCTATGATTTTTAACATAAGAAAATTTAGATTTTTATCATTAAAAAGATTCGATTTTTAATCGTGAAAGTTGGGATTTTTAATCGTATGGAATAACGAAGTAAAAATTCGATTTTTATATATTGAATAGCGAAGTAAAAATTCGATTTTTGTATATGTAGTGAATAAGATGACGAAAGTGATGAAAGAAGAAACGGCGGAGATTTTCTACATATGAAGAGTCGAGGCGTTGGTTTAGATAATCAGTGAGAACTCCTCATCTTTATTTTTAATTCTAGTTTGAAATATATACTCGGATGCAGACGGTGTTTAGTAGCACCCGACACCCGTCGTCCATAGACCATGGACGGCTTGTATGCTTGTTTGTTTGATTTTGATGTGTAGTTGATTGTGTGATGTGATGTGAAATGAAATAAAATATTTATATAGTTAAAATATTTTATAGTTGAAAATAGAATTTTTAACGTGTATTTAAAATGAAATAAATATAAACAAATCGGGCGATTTGTTTATATACACACATTTGACTGATATTGATTGGGACGATAAATTTTACACATCGCCCAATTGCACAAATAAAATCTATGTTTGATTGTTTGAAAACCCCATACGGGTATTGGGATGATATATGACATACACTAATCCCAATAATTAGTTGTATGTCGATCGATTGATTGACAAACTGTTATAAGCGTTAAGTATTTATATTTGTTGCTTATACAGTGTAGAACGCACTTTGGATGATGGTTGATGATTTATCGTTGTTGTTATATACGTGTGGTAGAAAATCCATATAATTAACATTATATGGTAATTGATTGGGACTCATTCCAGTTTTGAAATAGAATATTTGAATAAGAAATATTTGCAAAAGAAATATTTGAAATAGAATATTTGAAAATAGAAATGTATAAAAGCCGTGTTGATTAGATTGACGCCATTTTGACATGAACGATATTTATATCGATTTTATTCATTTTATAATGAATATCGAAAGTGATTTCAAAATCTGAACTTTTGAAAGGAATTGAAATTCGAATTAAATTGAATTGAAATGAAATTCGAATTAAACTAAATAGAATTGAAATTCGAATTAGATTGAAATAGAACTGAAATCGTTTTGAATTGAATTTAAAACATATTGAAATTGAACTGAAATTGATTTGAATTGAAACCGATTTGAATTGAAATAGAATTGAAATGAATTTAAAACGAATTTATATTGGAAAATTCAATTTTGATTTGAATTTGAAAAGGAAGTTGAAATCGTTTTGAAAACGAATTTAAAACGATTTATAAAATACGTTTTAAAGGGAAATCAATGAAGTATATATTATATATATAATATAATGGCCTGAATAGAACGCGCCGCGCTGCGGTAGTTCGTGAATTTCGACCATTGACTTCAAATGGATATTGCGGGAGATCCGACCGTCGGATTCTCCTAAAATCAAAACCGTTGGGTTCGTATCGAAAAGAGCTTTCTAACGAATATTAGAAATTAGAAATCTAACAGTTGGATTTGGAATTATGTCCAAATCAAATTTGGAAAAGGTCGATGTAAATGCAGTTCGATGGCCGTTGATGGAAATTGATTGTACGGGCCTTGATAAAATTATGAAAAATAGTAATAATTTGTGTAAAATCATAAGAAATGATTTGGGAAGAATTGGGATGAAAAACTCCATATTTGAAAAGATAAAAATAGATTTTTATCGAAATGAACTAGTTTTGAACTAGAATTATAATTCTATTTATTTTTAAATAAATAAATTGAAATTGAAAAGGGTTTTAAAGGTAACCAGAATTTCCAATAATTGAATTGGAATGGATTTGAATCGAAATTGTCTTTGGAATATTTCGATGTTGGATTTCGTGATGATACAGGTATTGTTAAGGGAATTTGAAAGATATGTTAATATCGTTATTTCCAATACGATATTTGTTGGTCGTAGAATTTGATATTGAATATAAGCCGATATACTTTCTATTCAGAGCCTTGTATTTAATATCAAATGTGATTTGGGTTTGTCGTGAATGGTGTCTTCATTAACACTGTTCTTAAGCCCAGTTGAGAAAAAGATTAAATCTTATTATTTAGATTTAATGAAGTGTACCAATTAAATAATTTTTAATTGGAATTGAATTTGAATTGATTTCTGGATTTATCGTGAACGGTGTTTCAAATAACACTGGTTCTTTAACCTGATAATTAAGGGAAGGTGATTTTGGGTTTATCGTGAGCCGTGTTTTAAATGACATTGGTTCTTTAACCCAGTTAAAGGCAGGATATTGATTTCTGTGAAGATTTGTAACGACCCAGAAAATCTGAACCAATTTAAAAATTTTAAATTGGCTAAAATAATGGATTTTAAATATTTAAAATAAATATTTTAGATAATGGCGATGAAAACTAAGTTTGAATCGACAATTGAAAACGAATATAATTAATTATAATTATAAACAAGGCCTGAAATGGCGTGGCAGTTTCAAAAATTGAATTCAAATTTTGTCGGACTGTACCGGGTGCAAAACAATCCGGATTTTAGTGAAACCAAAAATATTTAAATCTGTTAGTGAATATCTTTCTAACGAATCCGACCAATCGAAATTTGATAGCGGGAATCAAAAGATATGTCCAGTTGAAAATTCTGAATAGTCGCTATGGAATTCAGGCCCTTAAAAATGGACATTTTGCAAACGACCTCGGATTTCGACAAAACCACTTTTGTTGGATCCGTGATGTCAAATTATTGCTAGGTTTCAAATTTCATAATTTTTCGAATCAATATGTGAGCGTGGCAAAAGAAAACGCGTTTGACCAGTTTCTGTTGAATTTAATCGACTGGAAATTGGCCATTTTTCAAACGGTCTCAGAATTCGACGAAACTAGTTTTGTTAGGACCGTATCGTCAATACGAAGCTAGAAAATATTTTTCTGGAATTTTTCTAGTCAGTATGTGGCCCCGGTAATTTGAAATGTACGTTTAAAATTCAATATAGTGATTTAAATGTAAATTCAACGGGAACTGATTGTAACGATCAAATCAGCTAGCGATACATATCCCATTGTGTTCGGGATGGGGGTAAAACGCTATGGACGGCAGGCGGTGGGCCTCGTTTCGAGGTCGTATGTAAAAGTCAATTTTTTTTGAAAAATTAAATAATAAAATAATAAAAATAAATTTTAATTCCCCCCTTTATCTTCCTTTCTGGCCCCCCCCCCGTTCGTTTTAATTTCAAACGAAAAGAAAAAAAAAACCCTAAAAACCTATCGACAGCCGCCCCCCCCCCCCCCCTGAAGCGCCGCCGCCGCCCATCACCGCACCCCCCTCCCTCGTACGTCGAACTCCCAGTGGCGCAACCCCCGAAGCCCCCCATATCGCACGAGCTCCGACGAAGCCCCCTCGTTCGCGACGCTGAAGCCGCCGACCCCTCGAAGCAGCTCCGCCTGCCGCCGACGACATCTTCTCCCCCCCCCCCTTCGCAGCTAATCGGTGAGCATTTTCTTTTATTTTTATTTTTTTTATTTATTCTGTAAAAACTGATTTGTTTAAAAATTAAAACTGATTTTTTCAAAAAGGATTAAAACTGATTTGTTTAAAAATTAAAACTGATTTTTTCAAAAAGGATTAAAACTGATTTGAAAATGATTTTAAAACTGATTTGAAAATGATTTTAAAACTGATTTGAAAATGATTTTAAAACTGATTTGTTTAAAAGTTAAAACAGATTTTTTGAAAGATTTAAAAACTGATTTTTAAAAAGGTTTTAAAAGACTTGAATTTTGAAAAGTAAAAGATTTGAATTTTGAAAAGTAAAAGATTTAAACTTTAAAAAGTAAAAGAAAAGATTTGATCTTTGAAATGGAAAAGGCGGAATCTATATTTTTGAAATTCGATTTTTATATATTGAATAGCGACGTCAAAACTCGATTTTTATATGTTGAATAACATAGTAAAAATTCGATTTTTACATATGTAGAGAATACAGGCAACGAAGCGACAAAAGGAGAGATTGGCGAAGATTTTATGCAAGGAAGTGTCGTGCAGTTGGATAGCTATTGGTGAGATTTCTGATTTAAAAATATTATATATGTGTGAAATGAAAGTGAATTGCTATATATAAATATATATCTATATATATATATATATACGCCCCTCGTCCACAAACCATGGACGATATTTATTGGTTGAAATTGTTGTGAAAATTGATTGATAGCGAATGATTGTTTGGGATTGTTTGTGATTGATATTGGTTGATTGTGGTTGAAAAATACCCGCTTGTGATTGAGAAATATTTGGTTGAAACCACATAGGATTAGTTTGTGGAAATGAAATAAATATATACATGCCGCCTGCGTGCGAACTAGATGCATGATCCCCATTGTCAAAAACCGCGAGGTTTTAAGGTAGAGCGAGGAGTCGTACTAGGGACGGTCCCGGTTTAACTACCCTGCCGTTATGCTGCCGAAATTTTGAATAATATTCGTGTGTTTGAATTATTTTCATATGCTTAAACTATATAAATTCATTGAATAGAAAACATTCATGTGTTGAATGGATATTCATTCGTTGATTAGAAATTCATGTGTTGAATGGTATTCATAATTTGAAATAAATTGTTTGATAATAAAAATCACCTTTTATCGACTATATGAACTGTGTAAAATAATCTCGTTTTAAAAAGAAATTGTTTTAGGATAAAAATCCCATTTTTATCACCAACTTGAACTATATAGAAAAATAGTGTTTTTGAAATGAATTGTTTTACAATAAAAATCACATTTTTTTATTGTATGCATAAATCGTTGAAATGTGAAGTGTTAAAAATAGCCACTTGTTCAAAATAAACATATATGAGTTGAAATATTCATTAATTAGCTAATGAAATGATCTGCACCTATTTATGTAACATTAGAATGAATGGTGTTTTTAAACCAAATAGAAATCAAATATGAAGTTGGATAGAAAATGATAAATGATATGAACTGTATATATATGTACATGCATATTCATTGAACAGGTTATAGCAAAGGGGCTAGAGAAGAGGAATAAAATTTTGTGCCCGACAAATAGGTACACATTTACTGTTTTGTTTGGGTGCTGATTTTATGAGCCTGTTGGCTTTTTTTTTTTGAGATTAGAAGGACCGGGAACGCTATTTGCGATTTCCCGATGCTCCCGGTGCAGGGGAGGTTATGGCGAAATTTTCCAAAATTTTAAGGTGTTAGAAAAATATTTGAAGTGAAAACGATATGGAAATCATTGAATGAACTATATTTATATAAATATATAAATAAAATTAAAACGAAACGAAGCCGTGCAGTTCGTATTTTGAAACCGTGATTTCAAACAACTAATGCGGGGAATCCGACCATTGGATTTTCCCGAAACCTCAACCGTCGGGTTCGCCTTGGAATAATCTTTCCAACGGCACCAACCTTGTAAAAATCCAACGGTTGGATTGTCTGGAATATTTAATTCAAATCTGAAGAAAAACAGCGCCAGAAGCGATTATATTTATATATATATAAAAATATAATTATATATTTAATCGAATAACGACGCTGCAGTTCGTATTTTGAAATCGAAACTTCAAACGATTGTACCGGGAGATCCGACCGTCGGATTTTCCCGAAACTGGAACCGTTGGGTTCATTTTGAAAAGACCTTTCTAATGATGTAAATTTTGTGAAGATCCAACGGTTAGATTTTCAGATATGTGTAAATCAAATCTGAAGAAAAACAGCGCCACGGCCGCCTTATGGCCCGAAGCGTCGTTTTGAATAAAATGGCTATTTTAAAATAAATAAAAATAGCGATAAATAGTTATAAAATATTGGAAACAATATGGAATGGAAATAAGTTGAATTTGCTTGATTTAGGTGGCTTTTGATGGTTGAATGTGTTTGGTGTGAAAATTACATTAAAGAACACAATTGGTGTTGGCGAATAATTTAACCATTGAAATAAATTGATTTGAAATTCTAAATATACGTGAATTATTTGAGAAGGCCGAGTTAATTCTCATTTCAAATAATTGACCGACGATTGAAAGTCGAAGATGAAGACGATGGTCGAAGACCGGAGATCTTCACCTCGTTTGGATGGTAACCGAGGTACTGATTGGGAGGCATCCCGAAATATGGATAATGAGTGGTGATCGTCCAGACGTACGTGGTGATCGATGGGTTTGCGAGGTATTTAGTACCTCCGGTTTCGTTCAGACCCAGAACGGACTTGTAGATGGACTGTGTGTCTGACATTGGAGTTTATTCTGTGTTGATTGATTTCTGTTAAATATGCATCTGTTTGGCGGCGGAGAATTTATTCTTTTGCTTAACGCCCTTCTCTGAGACGTACGAGCTCAGAGGTTGTATATCGATGGACATCAATCGCATGGCGTGAATTGCCTGTGTGGCATGCTAAGATGCAGTGATCAGGGCTTCTGTTGAAAAGCAAAGTCTTGTGGTGATGATCAAAGCACCGCCTGTGTGGCGTAGCTTTGTGTATAACGTGAATTCGCGAGCCTCACACCCCGGTATGAACCAGAAACGGGAGAAAGGACCTCAGGGAGGGCCTGCGTTTCCTCCTAGCTAAAAGTGGCGTCAGTGGTTTTACACGCACTGACGAGTTTGACTTATGTGGTTGTTGCTGTTGCGAGGCACCTCGGTTTGATCGGACGATCCGAGTTCGATGGAGTCATTCGTTGGCTCGTTTACGCCCCAAAGGGCGGGGAAACGTATGGTTCAGGCATTTTAATCCACATCGGTGGACCGGCCCTGACGATCCTAAGGCTTGACAGAGTACTTGCCTGAGGCTCGGGCAAGGCAGTCTCGAATTCGGTAAGGACTATCTTTTGCCTTGGTTCATGACGGAAATCCAATTTCCAAATACGACATCGTGCGGTTTTGATTGTATATATATATGGCGACATGATATATGGTACCCATGCCGTCTATGATTGATAGTTATGATTTGAAATTGTTTTCAAAACATAAAAACACTAGCAATAATATCAAATGTCTTTGTTTTATTCGTATCAAGCATAAATTGGCCATTATAAGGTAAAACTCTATCCTCCGGTTTGCGTTGCATTGTGTGATGGGAACTGAGTCTTATAATGGCTTCATTTTTGTAAAAAGCATAGCGATGTTTAAAAGAAAGATTTGTTTTAAAGCACTGGCAATCCAATGGAGTAAACCCGTTCCACGAAAGTGGCGTGGTCCTGTGATTAGCCAATTATATATGTGTTGAGTGGATTTCTCATACCAGTCCCATGACTGACTCGTAGTTTGTTTCACTTTCAAACTCGGGTGCCCCTTTTTCTACACGGGCAGCCTTGTATTCAGGTTTAGCTGGTTCTTTCTGGATAGCTGGAGCTGAAGATGGATTCTATCATTTATCTCTTTTTATGCTGTTCAGCTCCTATTGTACATATTTTGTTTATTTCCGCTGTAGACATTTATGTATAGCTGAACTGTATTTGTACTAAGTAAGATCCTGTATACTGTATAACTCTGATGATTACTTTATCCAGTATATTCTATTGTTCATTACCTGGTGTATTTATTTAATTCTGTTCTGCTATTATCTGTTTTTATGTTATATTCCAAAGATAGCCCTGTTTCCGTCTGAACGGGAATTCGGGTCGTCTCATCGTGGTATCAGAGCTTTGGTTAAGCTTAGTTCTGGAATATAACATTTGAACGAACTCGTCAGAAATAGGACCAGTAGTGTTCTAGGACGGGTAACTCTATACAGATAGGATCAGTAATATCCTAGTATGAGTAAAGCAGAATGAAATTACACCTCGATAGACACATTTACATTGAAGTATGTGTTTCTATATTTTAAACTATCTTTTCTGTGACCTGACACTTGATCTGCTAATTGCAGAAGTACTAGAAAAATGAGTGCCAGAAATAGAAGGAATACAGAACCCGATCTAGAGGCTCTATTAAAGAAATATCGAAATCTGAACGGAGCGCAGTTCTCGGGCAATGAATCTATTATTCAAACTCAAGCTTGGATGAGTTCTGTCGAAAGAATCTTTGAGCATATCCAGCTGAGAGATGACCAGAAACGGTTAGTAGCATCTTGGGCGCTTAAAGAAGAAGCTTTAATCTGGTGGGAAACGATCATCAAAGATAATTCAGAAGGTGATATCACCTGGGACAGATTTAAAGTTATTTTCCTACAAAGATTTACTCCTCCCGAAGCAACCGAGAGATTAAGTGATGAATTTTCTTATCTAATACAAGGGGACATGACCATTCCCGAATATCATAAGACTGGCTCACTTTGTTCCTCATCTAATTCAAAATCCGAAGAGGAAAAATATGAGATTTATTCACGGGCTTCAAAGGAAATACCAGAATAAAGTATTGGGGCATGTGAAGCTTCCTTTTTCTGAAATGATTTATATGGCTTATCAGTATGAAGATCTCCATAAGAAAGGAATGTTACGCGACGAAGAAGAAGTTTGTTGTAGTGACAAAGAAGAGTTGGAAACTGATATTCCTGAGGCAAGTACAACGTCAGAGGTCAGTAAGAAGCCCAGTGCCAAGAGGAAAAGGGCCAAAGCTGAGAAGAAACCCGTAACAGCCGCCACATGCTCTAACTACAATAAACAGGGCCATTTATCCAGAAAATGTAAATCTTTAAAGAAGCAGAAGAAGAATGAATCTGAATCCACTAAGAAAAGGAACCCACATGGTGAAAGGACATGCCATGAGTGTCATCAAGCAGGTCATATTGCACGGGAGTGCCAACTCTCAAAGAAATCCGAAACCGTACATATAAATGAAATAGCAGAAACTTCCGAGCCCTCAGCTAGTCAAGAAAGGCCCGATGTTTTAGAAGGCACGCTCACTGTCAAAAACATTCCAGTCAAAGTACTGTTTGACACAGGCGCGTCACGAAGTTTCATCGCCAAACATGCCGCTAAGAAACTGGATTTGAATTTGAAAAAGCTCAAGGAACCAATGACTGTCCAGAATCCGGTTGGGGGTTCCATTGATCTAAGTTGGGTTTGTGGAGTACCGGTTTCTTTCTCTCGGTATCGGTTTCCTACCATCGCAGCCGTCATGAATTTTAAAGAGTTTGATCTTATCTTGGGGTTAGACTGGTTGACCAAATATGAAGCTGAAGTCAAATGC
This sequence comes from Allium sativum, assembly GCA_030737875.1. Taxonomy (NCBI): domain Eukaryota; kingdom Viridiplantae; phylum Streptophyta; class Magnoliopsida; order Asparagales; family Amaryllidaceae; genus Allium; species Allium sativum. The sequence continues at coordinate 92,080,409 of CM060920.1, forward strand.
GCCGACAGAGTCGTAAAGGCGAAGATTAAATCAGGTGATTATATAACCATTCCCTGTGAAGGTCAGAGTGCTAATAGAAAAGGCTTCTGGGCAGCTTTGAATGTTTCTCCAGCCCAAATTGAAAATGTTCCTGAAGTCGCAGAGAATATTCTTGACCTCATCAAAGACATTCCTGTCGTCAAGAACTATGCAGATGTGTTCGAGGAAGTTGTTCGTTTACCTCCACAGAGAGAAATAGATTTCAAGATTGCTTTAATTCCCAATGCAAGGCCGGTAGTTCATGCTATTCGAAGAATGTCCTTGAAAGAGAAGGAAGAATTAGACAATCAAACACGACAGCTAGTGTGGAAGGGTCTAATCAGGCCTAGTTTCTCTGATTGGGTTGCAGCAGTGGTATTTGTCCCAAAATCTGACGGTACTCTACGGCTATGCGTGGACTATCGTGATCTGAACAAACAGACAATAAAGAACAAATATCCATTGCCGCGGATTGATGATCTGTTGGATCGATTAAATGGCGCACAAGTATTCTCAAGGATGGACCTAGCTACAGGTTTCCATCAACTTCGAATTGCCGAAGAGTGTGTTCCAATGACAGCGTTCAGAGGCCCCGACTTATTCTACGAGTGGTTAGTAATGCCGTTCGGCTTATGTAACGCCCCTGCTTACTTCGTCGATCTAATGAACAGGGTATTCAGAGGAGTATTGAATAAATTTGTTCTGGTTTTCATTGACGATATTCTAATCTTCTCTAAATCAAAGGCCGAACATGAAAAGCATATGGAACAAGTGTTAGAAATTCTCAGACGGAATGTATTAAAAGCCAAGTTTTCCAAATGTATATTCTGGCAAGATGAAGTGAAATTTCTGGGCCATGTGGTATCAAAAGAAGGAATCGCTGTTGATCCAAGTAAAATCACAGCTATTCAGAACTGGAAACAGCCTAGTACTCCCACTGAAGTCCGCAGTTTTCTCGGATTGGCTAGCTATTACCGGAAGTTCGTTAAAGACTTTTCGAAGATATCTGGCCACTTAACGAAGCTTACAAAGAAGCATTTCAAGTCGAGCTCGGAACGAAGTTAAACTTGAGCACCGCTTATCATCCTCAGACAGACGGTCAGACTGAGAGGGTGAATCGCATTTTAGAAGATCTATTGCGGGCTTGTGTTTTAGATTTCGGTGGATCATGGGAAGACCATCTGCATTTGGCTGAATTCTCTTATAACAACAGCTATCAGGCAAGCCTGACAATGTCTCCATTCGAAGCATTATATGGTAGACCGTGCCGATCTCCTGCTTGTTGGGTCGAGCCTGGAAATAGACTTGTGTTGGGTCCCGATATGATTCGAGAAGCTGCCGACAAAGTCGATTTTATTAAGAAGCGATTACTCGCCGCTCAAAGCCGACAAAAGAGCTATGCCGATAGAAGAAGAAGAGATATATCCTTTGAAGTTGGCGACTATGTATATTTGAAAGTATCGCCGATGAGAGGAGTTATCCGGTTCGGTAAAACTGGAAAGTTAGCGCCCAAATTCATAGGTCCATTTCCTATTCTGGAACGAATCGGAACTCTCGCTTATAGGGTCAAACTGCCTGACTGGTTGCCTGGAGTGCATGATGTATTTCATATATCTCAACTTCGAAAGTACGTTCATGATCCAGACTTGATCGTAGAAGAAGCAGCTCAGCAGGATATTGAAATAACCCCAGAATTAGCTGTGAGGCGAGAGCCGCTAAAGATTATCGGCAAAGAAACCAAAGAACTGAGGAACAAGAAGGTTCGCTTAGTCAAAGTGCAATGGAGTGGAGATCCGCGAGATTGTACTTGGGAAACTGAGGAGAGCATTCAGAAAGCTTATCCTAGATGCCGAGTGGATATCTCTGATTGACTCCGCAAGGTACATTTACCATACTTTGCATTACCATTTAATTCTCTATTCTGTTGCTATTTTCTTCCCATGGATGTGAACTATTTATTCTATACTCTGAAGGTTAGAAACAAATTGGTTGTTGTATTGTGTGATTGTAGATTTATCAAACCACTTTCGACTTTGTTCCTTTTCGGGGACGAAAAGTTTTAAGTGGGGGAGATTGTAACGACCCAGAAAATCTGAACCAATTTAAAAATTTTAAATTGGCTAAAATAATGGATTTTAAATATTTAAAATAAATATTTTAGATAATGGCGATGAAAACTAAGTTTGAATCGACAATTGAAAACGAATATAATTAATTATAATTATAAACAAGGCCTGAAATGGCGTGGCAGTTTCAAAAATTGAATTCAAACTTTGTCGGACTGTACCGGGTGCAAAACAATCCGGATTTTAGTGAAACCAAAAATATTTAAATCTATTAGTGAATATCTTTCTAACGAATCCGACCAATCGAAATTTGATAGCGGGAATCAAAAGATATGTCCAGTTGAAAATTCTGAATAGTCGCTATGGAATTCAGGCCCTTAAAAATGGACATTTTGCAAACGACCTCGGATTTCGACGAAACCACTTTTGTTGGATCCGTGATGTCAAATTATTGCTAGGTTTCAAATTTCATAATTTTTCGAATCAATATGTGAGCGTGGCAAAAGAAAACGTGTTTGACCAGTTTCTGTTGAATTTAATCGACTGGAAATTGGCCATTTTTCAAACGGTCTCAGAATTCGACGAAACTAGTTTTGTTAGGACCGTATCGTCAATACGAAGCTAGAAAATATTTTTCTGGAATTTTTCTAGTCAGTATGTGGCCCCGGTAATTTGAAATGTACGTTTAAAATTCAATATAGTGATTTAAATGTAAATTCAACGGGAACTGATTGTAACGATCAAATCAGCTAGCGATACATATCCCATTGTGTTCGGGATGGGGGTAAAACGCTATGGACGGCAGGCGGTGGGCCTCGTTTCGAGGTCGTATGTAAAAGTCAATTTTTTTTGAAAAATTAAATAATAAAATAATAAAAATAAATTTTAATTCCCCCCTTTATCTTCCTTTCTGGCCCCCCCCCGTTCGTTTTAATTTCAAACGAAAAGAAAAAAAACCCTAAAAACCTATCGACAGCCGCCCCCCCCCTGAAGCGCCGCCGCCGCCCATCACCGCACCCCCTCCCTCGTACGTCGAACTCCCAGTGGCGCAACCCCCGAAGCCCCCCAGATCGCACGAGCTCCGACGAAGCCCCCTCGTTCGCGACGCTGAAGCCGCCGACCCCTCGAAGCAGCTCCGCCTGCCGCCGACGACATCTTCTCCCCCCCCCTTCGCAGCTAATCGGTGAGCATTTTCTTTTATTTTTATTTTTTTTATTTATTCTGTAAAAACTGATTTGTTTAAAAATTAAAACTGATTTTTTCAAAAAGGATTAAAACTGATTTGTTTAAAAATTAAAACTGATTTTTTCAAAAAGGATTAAAACTGATTTGAAAATGATTTTAAAACTGATTTGAAAATGATTTTAAAACTGATTTGAAAATGATTTTAAAACTGATTTGTTTAAAAGTTAAAACAGATTTTTTGAAAGATTTAAAAATTGATTTTTAAAAAGGTTTTAAAAGATTTGAATTTTGAAAAGTAAAAGATTTGAATTTTGAAAAGTAAAAGATTTAAACTTTAAAAAGTAAAAGAAAAGATTTGATCTTTGAAATGGAAAAGGCGGAATCTATATTTTTGAAATTCGATTTTTATATATTGAATAGCGACGTCAAAACTCGATTTTTATATATTGAATAACATAGTAAAAATTCGATTTTTACATATGTAGAGAATACAGGCAACGAAGCGACAAAAGGAGAGATTGGCGAAGATTTTATGCAAGGAAGTGTCGTGCAGTTGGATAGCTATTGGTGAGATTTCTGATTTAAAAATATTATATATGTGTGAAATGAAAGTGAATTGCTATATATAAATATATATCTATATATATATACGCCCCTCGTCCACAAACCATGGACGATATTTATTGGTTGAAATTGTTGTGAAAATTGATTGATAGCGAATGATTGTTTGGGATTGTTTGTGATTGATATTGGTTGATTGTGGTTGAAAAATACCCGCTTGTGATTGAGAAATATTTGGTTGAAACCACATAGGATTAGTTTGTGGAAATGAAATAAATATATACATGCCGCCTGCGTCATGATCCCCATTGTCAAAAACCGCGAGGTTTTAAGGTAGAGCGAGGAGCCGTACTAGGGACGGTCCCGGTTTAACTACCCTGCCGTTATGCTGCCGAAATTTTGAATAATATTCGTGTGTTTGAATTATTTTCATATGCTTAAACTATATAAATTCATTGAATAGAAAACATTCATGTGTTGAATGGATATTCATTCGTTGATTAGAAATTCATGTGTTGAATGGTATTCATAATTTGAAATAAATTGTTTGATAATAAAAATCACCTTTTATCGACTATATGAACTGTGTAAAATAATCTCGTTTTAAAAAGAAATTGTTTTAGGATAAAAATCCCATTTTTATCACCAACTTGAACTATATAGAAAAATAGTGTTTTTGAAATGAATTGTTTTACAATAAAAATCACATTTTTTTATTGTATGCATAAATCGTTGAAATGTGAAGTGTTAAAAATAGCCACTTGTTCAAAATAAACATATATGAGTTGAAATATTCATTAATTAGCTAATGAAATGATTTGCACCTATTTATGTAACATTAGAATGAATGGTGTTTTTAAACCAAATAGAAATCAAATATGAAGTTGGATAGAAAATGATAAATGATATGAACTGTATATATATGTACATGCATATTCATTGAACAGGTTATAGCAAAGGGGCTAGAGAAGAGGAATAAAATTTTGTGCCCGACAAATAGGTACACATTTACTGTTTTGTTTGGGTGATGATTTTATGAGCCTGTTGGCTAGCCGCTTGGCTTTTTCTTTTCTTTTTGAGATTAGAAGGACCGGGAACGCTATTTGCGATTTCCCGATGCTCCCGGTGCAGAGGAGGTTATGGCGAAATTTTCCAAAATTTTAAGGTGTTAGAAAAATATTTGAAGTGAAAACGATATGGAAATCATTGAATGAACTATATTTATATAAATATAAATAAAATTAAAACGAAACGAAGCCGTGCAGTTCGTATTTTGAAACCGTGATTTCAAACAACTAATGCGGGGAATCCGACCATTGGATTTTCCCGAAACCTCAACCGTCGGGTTCGCCTTGGAATAATCTTTCCAACGGCACCAACCTTGTAAAAATCCAACGGTTGGATTGTCTGGAATGTTTAATTCAAATCTGAAGAAAAACAGCGCCAGAAGCGATTATATTTATATATATATATATATAATTATATATTTAATCGAATAACGACGCTGCAGTTCATATTTTGAAATCGAAACTTCAAACGATTGTACCGGGAGATCCGACCGTCGGATTTTCGCGAAACTGGAACCGTTGGGTTCGTTTTGAAAAGACCTTTCTAATGATGTAAATTTTGTGAAGATCCAACGGTTAGATTTTCAGATATGTGTAAATCAAATCTGAAGAAAAACAGCGCCACGGCCGCCTTATGGCCCGAAGCGTCGTTTTGAATAAAATGGCTATTTTAAAATAAATAAAAATAGCGATAAATAGTTATAAAATATTGGAAACAATATGGAATGGAAATAAGCTGAATTTGCTTGATTTAGGTGGCTTTTGATGGTTGAATGTGTTTGGTGTGAAAATTACATTAAAGAACACAATTGGTGTTGGCGAATAATTTAACCATTGAAATAAATTGATTTGAAATTCTAAATATACGTGAATTATTTGAGAAGGCCGAGTTAATTCTCATTTCAAATAATTGACCGACGATTGAAAGTCGAAGATGAAGACGATGGTCGAAGACCGGAGATCTTCACCTCGTTTGGATGGTAACCGAGGTCCTGATTGGGAGGCATCCCGAAATATGGATAATGAGTGGTGATCGTCCAGACGTACGTGGTGATCGATGGGTTTGCGATGTATTTAGTGCCTCCGGTTTCGTTCAGACCCAGAACGGACTTGTAGATGGACTGTGTGTCTGACATTGGAGTTTATTCTGTGTTGATTGATTTCTGTTAAATATACATCTGTTTGGCGGCGGAGAATTTATTCTTTTGCTTAACGCCCTTCTCTGAGACGTACGAGCTCAGAGGTTGTATATCGATGGACATCAATCGCATGGCGTGAATTGCCTGTGTGGCATGCTAAGATGCAGTGATCAGGGCTTCTGTTGAAAATCAAAGTCTTGTGGTGATGATCAAAGCACCGCCTATGTGGCGTAGCTTTGTGTATAACGTGAATTCGCGAGCCTCACACCCCGGTATGAACCAGAAATGGGAGAAAGGACCTCAGGGAGGGCCTGCGTTTCCTCCTAGCTAAAAGTGGCGTCAGTGGTTTTACACGCCCTGACGAGTTTGACTTATGTGGTTGTTGCTGTTGCGAGGCGCCTCGGTTTGATCGGACGATCCGAGTCCGATGGAGTCATTCGTTGGCTCGTTTACGCCCCAAAGGGCGGGGAAACGTATGGTTCAGGCATTTTAATCCACATCGGTGGACCGGCCCTGACGATCCAAAGGCTTGACAGAGTACTTGCCTGAGGCTCGGGCTAGGCAGTCTCGAATTCGGTAAGGACTATCTTTTGCCTTGGTTCATGACGGAAATCCAATTTCCAAATACGACATCGTGCGGTTTTGATTGTATATATATATGGCGACATGATATTTGGTACCCATGCCGTCTATGATTGATAGTTATGATTTGAAATTGTTTTCAAAACATAAAAACACTAGCAATAATATCAAATGTCTTTGTTTTATTCGTATCAAGCATAAATTGGACATTATAAGGTAAAACTCTATCCTCCGGTTTGCGTTGCATTGTGTGATGGGAACTGAGTCTTATAATGGCTTCATTTTTGTAAAAAGCATAGCGATGTTTAAAAGAAAGATTTGTTTTAAAGCACTGGCAATCCAATGGAGTAAACCCGTTCCACGAAAGTGGCGTGGTCCTGTGATTAGCCAATTATATATGTGTTGAGTGGATTTCTCATACCAGTCCCATGACTGACTCGTAGTTTGTTTCACTTTCAAACTCGGGTGCCCCTTTTTCTACACGGGCAGCCTTGTATTCAGGTTTAGCTGGTTCTTTCTGGATAGCTGGAGCTGAAGATGGATTCTATCATTTATCTCTTTTTATGCTGTTCAGCTCCTATTGTACATATTTTGTTTATTTCCGCTGTAGACATTTATGTATAGCTGAACTGTATTTGTACTAAGTAAGATCCTGTATACTGTTTAACTCTGATGATTACTTTATCCAGTATATTCTATTGTTCATTACCTGGTGTATTTATTTAATTCTGTTCTGCTATTATCTGTTTTTATGTTATATTCCAAAGATAGCCCTGTTTCCGTCTGAACGGGAATTCGGGTCGTCTCAAGATTAAAACTAAGTGGGGTTTTAATGAATCTTTAATTGGATTGAAATGGTCGAGAATGGAGTATCACCAGTTTTGCTCCGGGCGATAGTTAAATCTTTAATTAGATTTGAACGTGAAATGGTAATTAAATTTACCGATAACACCGTGGTGTTAGATATGAAGTATGACCAGTTTTACTTCATGGGATGAATAGGTGGGGATTGGGAAATAAAATAAATGATTACTCCGGTGTGGTTCGCTAATCCCGACTAGTTTGAATTGATATTCAAAGAAGATTAAAGAATAAATTTAAAGAATTTATCTTTTATAAAATTAATGGGAACCTTTCCCAAAGTATAAGAATATTTGAATAAAAGAATATTCTGAAATGGAATGAGGCGTATGTTGTGTTTGTGTAACACTTGTTATTATATACGCGAGTTATTCAGAAAGACCGGTTTTATCCCATTCTGAATAACTAATTCGACGTGGTGTCGAAGATGAAGCCGGTGGTTGAAGACCGGAGGTCTTCACGTCGTATGGATAATTACTGATGATCTTGATTGGGCCGTACACCCAAGAGGAGAGAATCAGTTGGTGATCGTCCAGACGTACTTGGAGATCGATGGATATGCGGGGTACTAGGTGCCTCCGGTTTCGTTCAGACCCATAAGGGACTTGTAAATGGACTGCGTGTCTGACATTGGATTTTAGTCCGTGTGATTGATTTCTATTAAATATATATCTGTTTGGCGGCGGAGAATTTATTCTCTTGCTTAACGCCCTTCTCTGAGACGTACGAGCTCAGGGGTTATATATCGATGGATATCAAACGCATGGAGTGAATTGCCTGTGTGGCACGCTTAAGTGGCAATATGATCAAGGCTTCTGTTGAAAAGCAGAATCTTGTGGTGGATGATCAAAGCACGGCCTGTGTGGCATAGCTTTGTGTAACATTGATTCGCGAGCCTCACACCCCGGTTGTGAACCAGAAACGGGAGAGGACATCAGGGAGGGCATGCGTTTCCTTCTTGCTAGAAGTGGCATCAGTCGTTTTACACGCCCTGACGAGTTTGACTTATGTGGTAGTTGCTGTTGCGAGGCACCTCGGATATATCGGTCGATCCGGGACTGATGGAGTCATTGGACTAATTGACACCCCATAGGGTGGGGAAACGCAGTGTTCAGGCATTTTAATCCACATCGGTGGACCGGCCCTGACGATCCAAGGCTTGTCTGCGTGCTTGCCTGAGACACGGGCTAGAGCGTCTCGAATCGGTAGAGGACTATCTTTTGCCTCGGTTCACAGATGGAAATCCAACTTCCAAATACGTGACTTTGCGGTTTTGATTGTAGAGCCTAGTATGGCGACATGATATATGGTACCCGTGTCGTCTATGATTGATATTTATGATTGAAATTCTTTTGACACTATACACTTATAATAGTATCAAATGATTTGTCTTTAACGTATCAAGCATGCTTTGGCTATTATAAGGGAAAACCCTATCCTCTGGTTTGTGTTGCATTGTGTGATGGGACTTGGGTCTTATAATAGCTTCATTTTTCTTTATTTAGCATTGCGCTGTTGTTTTATGCACTGGTATTCTTGGGAGGAAACCCGTTCCGTGTTATACGGCGTGGTCCCTTGATTTACCTAACTTTAAAATAAAGATTAATAACTGTTTTAGTTCTCACACCAGTCCAATGACTGACCTGGAGTTTATTTTTTTAACCTAAACTCTGGGTGCCCTTATTTTGACACGAGCAGCTAGTAGTTCTGGTTTTTGCAGATTTATATTCATAGGATCCTGGTTTACAGCTAGAACGATATCCGGAAAGCTTTGTATCCGTATATCTTCTTCAGTTGTATTTTGTATTATTTTCCGCTGCTTTGTAATATATTGTAATCGCTGATTTTTATCGAATGTATTTTATTTGCTAGTACTCTGTATATTCTTGTATTCTGATGGAATTGTTGTAATAAGCAATGAAATGTTCTTCTGTCTGCGTTCTAATTTGTCGTGTTCTTAAACAATTAGGCATTTCGAACGGTTTGGGTCGGTTTAGCGACTGATTCGGATCGAGCGAAATTCCTTGTTGTCACAGTTGGTATCAGAGCTTTGGTTTACAAAGCTCAAAGAACAAGACACATTAGAACCAAACGAAAGAATTCATCAGAAATTGGATTGGTAATATCCAATGGGAATGACTCATTAGAGATGGGATCAGTAGTATCCTAGAACGAGTGTGAGGAGTAGTGTTTTTGAAATAAAATTGAAAACAAGTTATGTTTTGAAAATTTAAATCAATTATTCGTATTTGATTATTTATTTGTATTGATTTGGACAGTCCAGTATATAAAGACTTTGCGTATACGTCTGATCCACGGGTATTCGAAGTTTTAATATACTAGACAGATATAGAATCACACTCTAGTCGCCCGGAGATGATTCTGATGATTACTCGAGTATCATCAGAATTTATATTCGAGTGACGAAAGTGAGATTTCTATATATTTCCAATTTACTGGTGTGAGAACCCAAATTAGATAGGGCTTATTGTTGTGAATTGGCTTCAAAAATGTGATATTTTGACTATATATAAAAGTTATGAATTTGAAATGATAATTCACTAATTGATTGCTGATTGTGTTGTTTGATTATAGTTTGATTAATTAAATGTTGAACCTTTAGCCAAATTGACCAAAAAGTGAATTGTATTGAAATTTGGTCGCATTTGCTTGCATATACATGTACTTACATTGAACAGGTCATAACAAAGAGGCTAGAGCAGAAGAATAAACTGTCTGCCCGACAAATAGGCACATGTTTACCATAATTTACTGTTTTGTTTGGGTGATGATAATTTTATGAGCCGATTGGCTAGCCGCTTGGATTTTTCTTTTTCTTTTTGAGATCAGAGGGCCTGTATGGCAATTTCGGGATTTTCCCGGTGCTCCCGGTGCAGGGGAGGTTATGGCGAAATTTTTCATAAATTTAGGGTGTTTGCCAAATTTTTGAAGAATTTGAAAAGTTCTTAGAAACTGAAAAGTTGAAGAACTTAAGCCGTAGTCAAAATAACGAAAGTTGAGTTGATTAATGAAACAACTTTCGGCTTCGTTCCTTTTCGGGGACGAAAAGTTTTAAGTGGCGGAGATTGTAATAACCGGGAAATCCGAGCCAATTTAAAATTTTTATTTTGGCAATTTTAGTGAATTTTGAATATTTAAAATGAATTATTTTAAATAATATCGATGAGAAATTTATTTTGAATAAAATTCGAATGTATATAATTATATAGATCGTCGTTAGAATATAAATATTTATTTATATATATAAAAGGAATTGAAAATGGCGCGGTAGTTCGATAATTCGATTTCAAATTTCAAATGAATGTACCGGGTGCAAAATAAACCGGATTTTAATGAAACCAAAAATATTTGAATCTATTTGTGAATGTCTTTCCGACGAATCCGAAAAATCAAAATTTCATAGCGGGAATCAAAAGTTACGCCCAGTTGAAAATTCTGAATAGTCACTATGGAATTCAGGCCCTTAAAAATGGAAATTTTGCAAACGACCTCGGTTTTCGACGAAACCACTTTTGTTGGATCCGTGATGTCAAATTATTGCTAGGTTCCGAAATTCATAATTTTTCGAATCAATATGTGAGCGTAGCAAAGGAAAACGCGTTTGACCAGTTTTAGTTGATTTTAATCGACTGGAAAATGACCATTTTTCAAACGGTCTCAGAATTTGATGAAATTAGTTTTGTTAGGACCGTTTCGTCAATACGAGGCTAGAAAATATTTTTCGGGAATTTTTAGAATTGGTATGTGGCCCCGATAAATTGAAATGCGCGTTCAAATTCAACATATAGAGTTATATTTGGGTTTTGACGAAAACTGATCGAAACGTTCGAATCAGCTTACGATACATATCCCATTGTGTTTGGAATGGGGGTAATTAGCTATGGACGGTAGGCGGTGGGTCTCGTTTCGATGTCAGAATAAAAAGTTGCTTTTTGAAATTAATTAAATAAAAAAATTATAATTACCCTTCTCTCCTATACCCTCCAGGCCCCCCCGTTCGTTTTCCCAAATCAGAAACAAAAGAAAAAAAAACGAAGCCAAGGGTCGGAGCCCCAGCTCCACCGTCGCACGCACCGAAGGCGGCCTCCCCAGCGCCGCCTCCTCCTCCAAGCTTCCTCCCCCCTCCTTCCTCTTCCCTCCTTGCCCTTCCTCTCGCCCCAATCCGAAGACCGATGCCTGAACCCCCCCCCAAGACCCGCGGAAAACCTAGCCGAGCTCCCCTCCACCCTCATGAAACCCGACGCCGACATCCACCTCCTCCTCAGACCATTGAAATTTTGTGAGTTCATTTATTTATTTTATCTTTATTTCTTTAATGTAATTAGCTATAAAAATCAGTTTAGCTTAGATTTTAACACAGTAAAGCTTAGGGTTTTAACATAAAAAGATTGAATTTTTATAAGTTAAAAAGATTGGATTTTTATTCTTATAAAGAAATGATTTTTATATTGTAGAAGTAAAGAATATTATTTTTATAGTAAATGGTAATATAAAGATTGTATTTTTCATAACAAAAAGGTTGGATTTTTATTGTAGAAAAAATGGGATTTATATTGATGAAAGCTATGATTTTTAACATAAGAAAGATTAGATTTTTATCATTAAAAAGATTCGATTTTTAATCGTGAAAAGGTGGGATTTTTAATCGTATGAAATAACGAAGTAAAAATTCGATTTTTATATATTGAATAGCGAAGTAAAAATTCGATTTTTATATAAGTAGTGAATACAGATGACGAAAGTGATGAAAGGAGAAACAGCGGAGATTTTCTACATATGAAGAGTCGAGGCGTTGGTTTAGCTAATTAGTGAGAACTCCTCGCCTTTATTTTTAATTCTAGTTTGAAATTTATACTAGGATGCAGACGGTGTTTAGTAGCACCCGACACCCATCGTCAACAGACCATGGACGGCTTGTATGCTTGTTTGTTTGATTTTGATGTGTAGTTGATTGTGTGATGTGATGTGAAATGAAATAAAATATTTATATAGTTAAAATATTTTATAGTTGAAAATAGAATTTTTAACGTGTATTTAAAATGAAATAAATATAAACAAATCGGACGATTTGTTTATATACACACATTTGACTAATATTGATTGGGACGATAAATTTTACACATCGCCCAACTACACAAATAAAATCTGTGTTTGATTGTTTGAAAACCCCACACGGGTATTGGGATGATATATGACATACAGTAATCCCACTAATTAGTTGTTTGTCGATCGATTGATTGAAAAACTGTTATAAGCGCTAAATATTTGTTGCTTATATAGTGTAGAACGTACTTTGGATGATGGTTGATGATTTATCGTTGCTGTTATATACGTGTGGTAGAAAATCCATATAATTAACATTATATGGTAATTGATTGGGACTCATTCCAGTTTTGAAATAGAATATTTGAATAAGAAATATTTGAAAAAGAAATATTTGAAATAGAGTATTTGAAAATAGAAATATATAAAAGTCGTGTTGATTAGATTGATGCCATTTTGACGTGAACGAAATTTATATCGATTTTATTCATTTTACAATGAATATCAAAAGTGATATCAAAATCTGATCTTTTGAAAGGAATTGAAATTCGAATTAAATTGAATTGAAATGAAATTCGAATTAAACTCAATAGAATTGAAATTCGAATTAGATTGAAATAGAATTGAAATCATATTGAATTGAATTTAAAACGTATTGAAATTGAACTGAAATTGATTTGAATTGAAAATGATTTGAATTGAAATAGAATTGAAATGAATTTAAAACGAATTTATATTGGAAAATTCAATTTTGATTTGAATTTGAAAAGGAAGTTGAAATCGTTTTGAAAACGAATTTAAAACGATTTATAAAATACGTTTTAAAGGGAAATCAATGATTATATATATAATATAATGGCCTGAATAGAACGCGTCGCGCTGCGGTAGTTCGTGAATTTCGACCATTGACTTCAAATGGATATTGCGGGAGATCCGACAGTCGGATTCTCCTAAAATCGGAACCGTTGGGTTCGTATCGAAAAGAGCTTTCTAACGAATATTAGAAATTAGAAATCTAACGGTTGGATTTGGAATTATGTCCAAATCAAATTTGGAAAAGGTCGTTGTAAGTGCAGTTCGATGGCCGTTGATGGAAATCGACTGTACGGGCCTTGATAAAATTATTAAAAATAGTAATAATTTTTGTAAAATCATAAAAAATGATTTGGGAAGAATTGGGATGAAAAACTCCATATTTGAAAAGATAAAAATAGATTTTTATCGAAATGAACTAGTTTTGAACTAGATTTATAATTCTATTTATTTTTAAGTAAATAAATTGAAATTGAAAAGGGTTTTAAAGGTAACCAGAATTTCCAATAATTGAATTGGAATGGTTTTGAATCGAAATTGTCTTTGGAATATTTCGATGTTGGATTTCGTGATGATACAGGTATTATTAAGGGAATTTGAAAGATATGTTAATATCATTATTTCCAATACGATATTTGTTGGTCATAGAATTTGATATTGAATATAAGCCGATATATTTTCTATTCAGAGCCTTGTATTTAATATCAAATATGATTTGGGTTTGTCATGAATGGTGTCTTCATTAACACTTTTCTTAAGCCCAGTTGAGAAAAAGATTAAATCTTTTTATGTAGATTTAATGAAGTGTACCAATTAAATAATATTTAATTGGAATTGAGTTTGAATTAATTTCTAGGTTTATCGTGAACGGTGTTTCAAATAACACTGGTTCTTTAACCCGATAATTAAGGGAAGGTGATTTTGGGTTTATCGTGAGCCGTGTTTTAAATGACATTGGTTCTTTAACCTAGTTAAAGGCAGGATATTGATTTCTGTGAAGATTAAAACTAAGTGGGGTTTTAATGAATCTTTACTTAGATTGAAATGGTCGAGAATGGAGTATCACCAGTTTTGCTCCGGGCGATAGTTAAATCTTTAATTAGATTTGAACGTGAAATGGTAATTGAATTTACCGATAACACCGTGGTGTTAGATATGAAGTATGACCAGTTTTACTTCATGGGATGAATAGGTGGGGATTGGGAAATAAAATAAATGATTACTCCGGTGTGGTTCGCTAATCCCGACTAGTTTGAATTGATATTCAAAGAAGATTAAAGAATAAATTTAAAGAATTTATCTTTGATAAAATTAAAGGGAACCTTTCCCAAAGTATAAGAATATTTGAATAAAAGAATATTCTGAAATGGAATGAGGCGTAAGTTGTGTTTGTGTAACACTTGTTATTATCTACGCGAGTTATTCAGAAAGACCGGGTTTATCCCATTCTGAATAACTAATTCGACGTGGTGTCGAAGATGAAGACGGTGGTTGAAGATCGGAGGTCTTCACGTCGTTTGGATAATTACTAATGATCTTGATTGGGCCGTACACCCAAGAGGAGAGAATCAGTTGGTGATCGTCCAGACGTACTTGGAGATCGATGGATATGCGGGGTACTAGGTGCCTTCGGTTTCGTTCAGACCCAGAACGGACTTGTAAATGGACTGCGTGTCTGACATTGGATTTTAGTCCGTGTGATTGATTTCTATTAAATATATATCTGTTTGGTGGCGGAGAATTTATTCTCTTGCTTAACGCCCTTCTCTGAGACGTACGAGCTTAGGGGTTATATATCGATGGATATCAAACGCATGGAGTGAATTGCCTGTGTGGCACGCCTAAGTGGCAATATGATCAAGGCTTCTGTTGAAAAGCAGAGTCTTTTGGTGGATGATCAAAGCACGACCTATGTGGCATAGCTTTGTGTAACGTTGATTCGCGAGCCTTACACCCCGGTTGTGAACCAGAAACGGGAGAGGACATCAGGGAGGGCATGCGTTTCCTTCTAGCTAGAAATGGCGTCAGTGGTTTTACACGCCCTGACGAGTTTGAATTATGTGGTTGTTGCTGTTGTGAGGCACCTCGGATATATCGTTCGATCTGGGACCGATGGAGTCATTGGACTCATTGACACCCCCATACGGTGGGGAAACACAGTGTTCAGGCATTTTAATCCACATCGGTGGACCGGCCCTGACGATCCAAGGCTTGTCTGCGCGCTTGCCTGAGACGCGGGCTAGAGCGTCTCTAATCGGTAGAGGACTATCTTTTGCCTCGATTCACAGATGGAAATCCAACTTTCAAATACGTGACTTTGCGGTTTTGATTGTAGAGCCTAGTATGGCGACATGATATATGGTACCCATGTCATCTATGATTGATATTTATGATTGAAGTTCTTTTGACACTATACACTTATAATAGTATCAAATGACTTGGCTTTAACGTATCAAGCATGCTTTGGCTATTATAAGGGAAAACCCTATCCTCTGGTTTGTGTTGCATTGTGTGATGGGACCTAGGTCTTATAATAGCTTCATTTTTCTTTATTTAGCATTGCGCTGTTGTTTTATGCACTGGTATTCTTGGGAGGAAACCCGTTCCGTGTTATACGGCGTGGTCCCTTGATTTACCTAACTTTAAAATAAAGATTACTAACTATTTTAGTTCTCACACCAGTCCCATGACTGACCTAGAGTTTATTGTTTTAACCTAAACTCTGGGTGCCCTTATTTTGACATGGGCAGCTAGTAGTTCTGGTTTTTGCAGATTTATATTCACAGGATCCTGGTTTACAGCTGGAACGATATCCGGAAAGCTTTGTATCCGTATATCTTCTTCAGTTGTATTTTGTATTATTTTCCGCTGCTTCGTAATATATTGTAATCTCTGATATTTATCGAATGTATTTTATTTACCAGTACTCTGTATATTCTTGTATTCTGATGAAATTGTTGTAATAAGCAATGAAATGTTCTTCTGTCTACGTTCTAATTTGTCGTGTTCTCAAACAATCAGGCGTTTCGAACGGTCTGGGTCGGTTTAGCGACTGATTCGGATCGAGCGAAATTCCTTGTTGTCACAACAACCTCAAAACCTTTAGAATAAATTCACATGGATCTATTTGGTCCATCTCAAACTCAATAGACAAATTAAAATAGACATGTTTATGTAATAATTGATGATTTTTCTAGATTCGTCTGGACTCTATTTCTTAAAAATAAAAGTGATGCTTTTGATCAATCAAAAACCTTTGCTAAAAGAATTCAAAATTTATTATCTTTAAAAATCAAAACATGCGTAGTGATCACGGTGGAGAGTTCGAAAAACGAAAATTTTGAAAAAATTTGTAATAAAAAAGTGATAACTCATATTTTTTTCTTTTCCAAGTACTCCTCAACAAAATGGAGTAGTTGAAATAAGAATAGATCAATTCAAGAATGTGTTAGAACCATGTTATCAAATAGTAATTTACCAAGAAATTTTTGGGTTGAGGCAGTTGCAACCGCTTGTTATATTTTAAATAGAATTTTAATAAGACCCTTAACTCATAAACACCATACGATCTTTTATATAATAAGAAACCAAAAGTATCATATTTTAAAATAATTGAAAGGAAGTAAATGTTTCATTCTTAACACTAAAAAAATTTAGACAACTTCGACTCTAAATCTGATAAAGGAATATTTATTGGATATTCAGAGAGAAGTAAAGCATATAGAGTTTTTAATTTAAGAACTAATACTATATAAGAAACTTTATATGTATCTTTTGATGAAAATTATAAGAATATAACTCAACATTACGAAGATGAATGCGAAAATGAGATTGATGAAGTAAATAATGAAATTAATTAACCAAATAAAAGAGTTAGACGTTTAAGAGACCACCCTGTAGAAAATATCTTACGGGATATTGAATCTATTGTTAGGACTAGAAACCAATAAAATAATATGAGTAATTCGGTTTTTATTTCAACTATTGAACCTAAAAATCCAAAGGAAGCATCATCCGATGATTCATGGATCCTTGCTATGCAAGAGGAATTGAATCATTTTACTAGGAATGATGTAAGGGAATTTTTTCCTAAACCAGAGGATAAGACTGTAATTGAAACTAAATGGGTTTATAAAAATAAAAGGAATGAACTCGATGAGGTTGTAAGAAATAAAGCTCAACTATTTGCACTAAGATATAGTCAAAAGGAAGGAATAAATTATGATGAAACCTTCGCTCCTGTAGCAAGACTAGAAGCAACTAGGATTTTACTAGCCTTCGCAAATTATAATAATTTCAATTTATTTCAATTGGATGTTAAAAGTTGTAACACCCCATAATTTTAAAACAGGACATAAGAGACAATTAAAGAATAACTAATTATTAAAGGAAGAATTAAATGAAACGGGTTACGCCATTGCGTTCGTCTCGAAATTCTACTTGAGATAGCGTCCGAGTTTGCTTAAAACGGATACCGTATGAAGAAGATATGGACGAACGAAGTTAGGCAGAAAAAACGGAAGTTGACCAGAATGCACTGGCGCACTTCACAAGTGCGCCAGTACAAAAATGCACTAGCGCACCTGCCAAGTGCACCCATACTAATCCAGCACATAATTCTGAAGTGTTCTGTGATGACGTGTCTTCTTCTGAGTGGCCGAATGATGTGTATTTGAGCTGGGTGGTTCTGATGGACTCCTAGTTCATCTAAAGGCTCAAAATTGTCCTAGACATCTATATATACGTAGCTAAACCTAAACCCTAACATCATAACCCTAAAATTATGGTGCCTCATGATGTTCATCTACAAGCTAGCCTAAGCCTCCATTCATTCTCTCCAAACTAGAAAATCAAATCCAAACTAGTAATCGATTAAGAAGAACATCAAATCATATCTAATTAGAACAACAATTAGTCTACATCAAGGGCGAGCAATTCAGTTTCAGAAAACAAATTTTAGAACGTAAGATTTCTCTTTTGTTTGTAAGTTGGTTATTACTTAGATTTAAACGAATTTCTTAAATAAAATCATGACATGTTGTAACTTGAATCTAGAACGATGTTCATATTTAAGACAAATGAAATCTGATTCTTGTCCGTTTTGAATTACCAATAATTCTAAAACTATTGTGATTGATCATGCCTATTGTGAGTTATAAGATTGTGGTGATTGACATAAAATAATCCATTATGCCTATGAAACTGATTTGTTTGACATAATGGAATCCATCGTGTTTATGAGACTGGTTGGTGTAAAAACTATCATGTTATATGCAAGCTTGGTGATTCTATCTTATTATGTACATGCAAGCTTTAGGCATAATAATGTTCACATATGCCTACATGTTTAGATCTACAACCTTATATGTTTTAGATCTAGGTTAATTAGATCCAATTCATTGCAAGTTCACCTTTTCAGGCCAAGTTTAATTTGTGCAGTTCTATGCAAATTCATATGCTTATGTCTCATATTAAATTGGATCTAAAAATGCAAGTTCGTTATTCTATGCCAAATATTATGTGACATGTGACGACCCCAAAACCCCGTACGACGGTGTTAAGGGTAATCTTTGGAATATAACACATAAACAGATAATAGCAGAATAGAAATAAACAAATACACCAGATAATGTACAATAGAATACACTGGATAAACATAATCATTCGAGTTACACAGTATACAGGATCATACTCAGTACAAAATACAGTTCAGCTATGCATAAATATCTACAGCGGAAAACAAAACATAATATGTACAACAGGAGCTGAACAGCGTAAAAAGGGATAAATGATAGAATCCATCTTCAGATCCCGCTATCCAGAAAGAGCCTGCTAAAACCTGAATACAAGGTTGCCCGTGTAGAAAGAGGGGCACCCGAGTTTGCAAGTGAAACAAACTACGAGTCAGTGATGGGACTGGTATAAGAAATCTACTTAACACATTTTATAATATGGCTAATCACAGGACCACACCACTTTCGCGGAACGGGTTTACTCCATTGGATTGCCAGTGCTCTAAAACAAGTAAATCTTTTAAACACCGCAATGCTTTTTATAAAAATGAAGCCATTATGAGACTCAGTTCCCATCACACAATGCAACGCAAACCGGAGGATAGAGTTTTACCTTATAATGGCCAAAATATGCTTGAAACGAATAAAACAAAAGCATTTGATATTATTACTAGTGTCTATATGTTTCAAAAAGAATTTCAAATCATAAGTATCAATCATAGACGACATGGGTACCATATATCATGTCGCCATATATAGGTATACAATCAAAACCGCAAAGTCACGTATTTGGAAATTGGATTTCCATCATGAACCAAGGCAAAAGATAGTCCTTACCGAATTCGAGACTCTCTAGCCCGAGCCTCAGCACCCAGACACAGGTGAGCCCTTGGATCGTCAGGGCCGGTCCACCGATGTGGATTAAAATGCCTGAACACTGCGTTTCCCCACCCTTTGGGGCATAAATGAGCCAACGAATGACTCCATCGGCTTCACATAGTCACTGATATATCCGAGGCGCTTCTTAACAGCAACAACCACACAGGTGAAAATAAAATAAATGTCAGCTAGTTTAATCACTGACACCACCTCTAACTAGAAGGAAACGCATGCCCTCCCTGATGTCCTCTCCCGTTTCTGGTTCATACCGGGGTGTGAGAGTTGCGAATTCACGTTATACACAAAGCTATGCCACATAGGCTGTGCTTTGATCATCAACCACAAGACTTTGCTTTTCAGCAGAAGCCTTGATCATTTGCCACTTAGGCGTGCCACACAGGTAGCTCACTCCATGCGACTGGTTTCTATCGATATATAACCTCTCAGCTCGTACGTCTCAGAGAAGGCCGTTAAGCAAGAGAATAAATTCTCCGCCGCCAAATAGATATATATTTAATAGAGATCAATCAGCACAGAAAAAAATCCAATGTCAGACACACAGTCCATTTACAAGTTCGTTATGGGTCTGAACGAAACCGGAGGCACTATATACCCCGCATATCCATCGATCTCCACGTACGTCTGGACGATCACCACTCATTATCCATATTTCGGGATGCCTCCCAACCAAGACATCAGTTATCATCCAACCGAGGTGAAGATCTCCGGTCTTCAACCACCGTCTTCATCATCGACTTCTTATCGTCGATTCAGTTATTCAGCATGAGATAAACTCGGTCTTTCTGAGCAACTCGCGTATATAATAAACAAGTGCTACACAAACACAACATACGCCTCATTCCAATTCATCAGTCACTAACCGTAAATTAGCAAGAGAACGATTTCCCAAATATTAACCCTGAAGGCCGAAACCAACATCAGATCAAAACCCAGGAAACCATTCGACTTAGCTAACCTTCAGTTAGTTTCTAAATTTCACATTCTTAGGGAAAGGTTCCCATTATTTTTATCAAAGATAAATTCTTTAGTATAATTTTCATGTCAAACACAGTCAATCATAAAATTTCAAGCAAACCAGGTAAAATTGGTTTATTTCCATTCTATATCGTTTATAATATTTTATAACGATTTATCGCTATTTTTATTTATTTAAAAATAGACAATTTCATTCAAACGACGCTTTAGGCCATAACGCGGCCGTGGCGCTGTTTTTCTTCAGATTTGATTTACATATATCTGAAAATCTAACCGTTGGATCTTCACAAATTTTATATCATTAGAAAGATCTTTTCAGAACGAATCCAATGGTTTCAGTTTTGGGAAAATCCGACGGTCGGATCTCCTGGTACACTCGTTTGAAGTTTCGATTTCAAAATACGAACTGCAGCGTCGTTATCCGATTGAATTTAATTATATTTATATATATATATATATAATCGATTTTGGCGCTGGTTTTCTTCAGATTTGAATTAAACATTCCCGACAATCCAACTGTTGGATCTTCACAAAGTGGGTGCCGTTGGAAAGATATTTCCAAGGCGAACCCAACGGTAGCGGTTTCAGGAAAATCCGATGGTCGGATATCCTGCACTAATCGTTTGAAATCACGGTTTCAAAACACGAACTGCAGTGTCATTATTCGATTTAATTTAATTATATATATATATATTAATATAATCGATTCTTCGATTTCAAAACTATAGTCATTTCATATATTTGATAAAAATACCATTTTTATCATCAAAAATATTTATTCAACACATCACCATTTTTAACACTTCATATTCACAATACAAATGTAGATTTTATTGTTCAATCTATATATTCAACACATGAATGTTTTCGACTTCACAACTACGGTAAAAATATGATTTTTATCGTTCTAGTCCTTTATTCAACACATAAATATTTTCTGTAGTTTATATATATAATAAAAATGTGATTTTTATTGTAAACCAATTTATTTCAAAACACGATTATTTTATATAGTTTATATATATGGTAAAAATGTTATTTTTGGTGTTAAAACAATTTATTTAAAACACTAGTATTTAATATAATCTATATATATGATAAAAATATTATTTTTATCTTTCAAAGAATTTATTCAACACACGAACTCCATTCAACACATGAATTCAATTCAACACATGAATTTCTATTCAACACATGAATTTTATTTCAACATTCAAATTTAAATCAAACACAGAAATATTTCAGAAAATTTCGGCAGCATAACGGCAGGGTAGTTAAAACCGGGGTCGTCCCTAGTACGGCTCCTCGCTCTACCTTAAAGCCTCGCAGCTTTTGACAATGGGGATTTCATGCATCTAGTTCGCACGCAGGCGGCATGTTTATTTTTTTCTTTTCCACAGACTAATCCTATGTGGTTTCAACCAAATAATTCCCAACCACAAACGGGTATTTTTCAACCACAATCAATCAATTTCAACCACAAAAAATTCTAATCAACCATTCGCTATCAACCAATTTTCACACCAATCACAACCAATAAATATTGTCCATGGTTTGTGGACGAGGGGCGCATATATATATAAGTATATTTCACTTCTATTTCAACACATATAATTTTTTTACAACGCGTATATAATTTATACATCGAACGTACAACTTATACAATGATTATACATGAGGTGTACAACGCTTATATAACTCATATATTGACTATATAATTTATACATCGTCGTTTTCCATATCGTTTATAATTCAGAAATCTCACATTGGGTTCCACTCCACTAAAAAGAGAAGAAGGCTCAGAAAAATATGCGGTCTCTTCTAGAATGTAGAAGACGTCCACACGAGTCCACTGTCTCTTGTTTCACTGAATTTCGTCAACACAGCAAAAAGATATGATTTTTACTGTGAAATCAAAAACTGTAGCGCTTTAAAGTGCTATAGAATAGTTTAAATTATAATCAGCCGTACCTTTCAGTTTTGTTCTAAACTAGGTTTCGATTTTTCTTCGAATCCGTGTAGCTAGGGGCCGATCGGCCTGCGCCACGTTGAAGAGCCAGGAGGGGCACTCCTACGCCAGAAGTAGGGCCCACTTTGGTGGCCAGAGGCGAGGTCGGCGGCGGTTGGAAGTGGGAAACTTCCTGACGTCGATCCGATTGATTCAGGCGACGAAAAAATCCAAACCTGCCATGGATTTGAAGATATCGACGAGCTCTACAAAATCCCCAATAGGATGGAGGTCTAATTTTGAGTGGATTGAGAGAAATCGAGGAGGGAAGGGCTCAGCATATTTCCGCCGTGCGCGATAGGGGGAATCGGGGAGAGAGAAAATGAATGAGCCAATAGGATTTTTCTATTTATTTATATATTTTTAAATTTCTAAAATACCCCTTATCTCCTACGAACTCCAATCCAAACCCAACGGCTGTCGTTCCTAGCTAAATACCCCCATTCCGAACACAATGGGATTTGTTTCGTAGGCCCATTCGACTGTTTGAGTCAGTTTTTCTTCAAATTAAAATATAAAACATTCAATAATTATTTTGAACGTACATTTCAATTTGCCGGGGCCACATACTGATTTTAAAAATTCCCGAAAAATAAATCTAGCTATGTTTTGACGATATGGTCCCAACAAAACTAGCTTCGTCGAATTCTGAGACCGTTTGAAAAATGGCCCATTTTTGGTCGATCCAATTTAATAGAAATCGACCAAACACATTTTCCTTTGCCACGCTCACATACTAGCTTCAAAAATTATGAAATTTGAAACCTAGCAATAATTTGACATCCCGGATCCAACAAAAGTGGTTTCATCGAATTCTGAGGTCGTTTGCAAAATGGCCATTTTCACGGGCTATATAAACTCTATAGCGACCTTTCTGAAAATTCATTTAGCCATATCTTTTGCTTCCCGCTATGAAACTTCGATTTTTCAGATTCGTTAGAAAGATATTCACTAATAGATTTAAATATTTTTGGTTTCACTAAAATCCATTTCATTTTGCCCTCGGTACAGTCAGTCAAAGTTTGAAATCAATTTTTGAAACTACCGCGCCATTTTAGGCCTTGGTTATAATTAAAATTAATTATATTTATTTTCAAACGTCGATTCAAACTCACTTTTCGTCGTTATTATTTAAAATATTTATTTTAAATATTTATAATCCACCAAAATAGTCAATTTAAAATTTTCAAATTGGTTCAGATTTTCTGGGTTGTTACAATCTCCCCCACTTAAAACTTTTCGTCCCCAAAAAGGAACAAAGTCGAAAGTGGATTAATTAACCAACTCTACTTTCAATCTGGCTTCCATTCTTCAACTTTTCAGTTTCTTAGAATTTTCAAATTCTTCAAAAATTTGGCTAACACCCTAAATTTTCAAAAAAATTCGCCATAACCTCCTTTGTACGGGGACTTCGGGATATTTCTAATAGCCTCCCATGGCCCTCGCTAGTCCAAAAGAAAAAGGAAAAGCCAAGCGGCTAGCCAATCGTCTAATAAAATCATCAAATCCCAAGAAATACAATAAACGTGTACCTATTTGTCGGGCAAACAATTTTATTCCTTTGCTTAGCTGTTTATTCATAACCTGTTCACACATATATAATGCATATGTATATATTTCTATCTATTTTCAATTCAATGCAATTTGGATAAATGGTTCAAAATTCTAATTAATCAACCAAAAATCAAACAACACAACCAACAATCAATTTGTTTTCAACTTTCAAAAATATACTAATTTAATTCACATACTCTTATAAAATCATTCAGACTATATGATTAAAATTTTACATCCATGAAAAGAAAACAACTACAAAGTAGAGAACAGAATGGAAATTTCAAAATATGGTAAATGTACCTTGCACCAGAGTCAATCAGAGATATCCACTCGACACTTAGGATAGGCTTTCATAATACTCTCCTCAGTTTCCCAAGTACAATCTCGCGGATCTCTACTCCATTGTACTTTGACTAAGTGAACCTTCTTGTTCCTCAGTTCTTTGGTTTCTTTGCCAATAATCTTTAGCAGTTCTCTTCTAACAGCCAATTCTGGAGTAATTTCTATATCCCACTGTGCTGCTTCTTCCATGATCAAGTCTGGATCATGAACATGCTTTCGAAGTTGAGATACGTTAAATACATCATGCACTCCAGGCAACCAATCTGGCAGTTGAACTCTATAAGTGAGGGTTCCAATCCATTCAAGTATAGGGAATGGACCAATAAATCTGGGCGCCAACTTCCCAGTTTTTCCAAATCGAATCACTCCTCTCATCGAAGAAACCCTTATATACACATAGTCACCAACAGAAAAAGCCAAATCTCTTCTTCTCGAATCAGCATAGCTCTTCTATCGGCTTTGAGCGGTGAGTAATCGTTTCTTAACAAAATCGACTTTATCCGCGGCTTCGCGAATCATATCTGGTCCCAATACAAGCCTATTACCTGGTTCAACCCAACAAGCAGGAGATCGGCACGGTCTACCATATAGTGCTTCGAATGGTGACATTGTCAGGCTTGCTTGGTAGCTGTTGTTGTATGAGAACTCAGCCAAATGAAAATGGTCTTCCCACGATCCACCAAAATAAAGAACACAAGCCCGCAATAAATCTTCGAGTATATGATTCACCCTCTCAGTTTGACCATCTGTTTGAGGATGATAAGCGATGCTTAGATTCAGTTTCGTTCCCAGTTCTACTTGAAATGCCTCCCAAAATTTGCTAGTAAATATTGGATCTCTATCACTAACTATACCGATCGGCACTCCATGTAGCCTAACAATTTCCTTGAAATATATCTGCACCAGACTCTGAGCAGTTCTATTGGATTTGACAGGTATGAAATGGGCGGTCTTCGTGAAGCGATCTACGATCACCGAAATACTGTCATTTCCTTACTTGGTTCTAGGCAAACCATCTATGAAGTCCATGAAAATATGTTCCCACTTCCAACCTGGAATGTCCAGCGGTTGCAACAATCCGGCAAGTTTCTGTTGGTCGCTTTTAACTTGGTGGCAAGTAGGACACCTGCTAACGTATATTAAAATGTCCCTTTTCATAGCTTTCCACCAAAATGTTCGCTTGAGATCGTTATACATTTTTCCCACACCTGAATGGATACTCGGCTTGGACTTGTGACATTCGTCCAACACTTCCCTTTTGAGCTCGGGGATGTCGGGAACACAAATCCTTCCTCCCAATCTCAGAATCCCCTCGTTATCTATTTGAAAACCTGAGGGTTCGCCTTTTTGAATCCTTCTGATCATATCCTTAATAAAATTATCATCCTTCTGGAGAATAGATATTTTGTCAATCAAGGAAGTCGTAATAATAAAACTGGCGATTATTGCATTCTTTCGACTCAACGCATCGGCCACAACATTGGCTTTCCCTGGAGTGTATAAAATCTCAAAATCATATGCTGCAAGAAATTTTAGCCAACGTTGCTGCCTCAGATTCAAGTCTTTCTGGGTGAATAGATACTTTAGTGACTGATGATCTGTAAGCAGTTCAAATTTCTCACCCAAAAGATAATGTCTCCAGATTTTCAAAGCAAATATGATAGCCAACAACTCAAGATCATGAGTAACATAATTTTTCTCATGCGGTTTCAGCTGACGGCTAGCATAAGCAACTACTTGGCCTCTTTGCATTAATACTGCACCAAGGCCTTCACTAGAGACATCTGTCCAGACTTTCAAGTCTTGATTGCCATCAATAATCGTTAACACTGGAGCAGTTGTTAATCTTAATTTCAGCTTCTGAAAAGCCTCCTCACATTCGGGAGTCCACTTGAACTTCGCGTGCTTCTTCGTAAGCTTTGTTAAGTGACTAGATATCTTCGAAAAATCTTTAACGAACTTGGGTAATAACTAGCCAATCCAAGAAAACTTCGGACTTCTGTGGGAGTACTAGGCTGTTTCCAATTTTGAATAACAGTGATTTTACTTAGATCCACAACAATTCCTTCTTTTGATACGACGTGGCCAAGAAACTTTACTTCATCTTGCCAGAATATACATTTGGAAAGTTTAGCTTTCAATACATTCTTTCTCATAATTTCTAGAACTTGCTCCAGATGTTTTTCATGTTCGGCCTTTGACTTAGAGAAGATTAGAATATCATCAATAAAAACTAGAACAAACTTATTGAAGACTCCTCTGAACACTCGATTCATTAAATCGACGAAGTAAGTTGGAGCATTACATAAGCCGAAGACATTACTAACCACTCATAGAATAAGTCGGGACCTCTGAATGCTATCATTGGAACACACTCTTCGACAATACGAAGCTGATGGAAGCCTGTAGCTAGGTCCGTCCTTGAAAATACTTGTGCACCATTCAATCGATCCAATAAATCATCGATTCGCGATAATGGATATTTATTCCTTATTGTCTGCTTGTTTAAGTCACGATAATCTACACATAGTCGAAGAGTACCGTCTAACTTTGGGACAAACACCACTGCTGCTCCCCAATCTGAGAAACTAGGCCTGATCAGACCCTTCCAAACCAGCTGTCGAGTTTGATTATCTAATTCTTCTTTCTCCTTTAGTGTCATCCTCCGAATAGCGTGCACTGCTGGCCTTGCATTCGGAATTAAAGCGATATTGAAATCAATCTCTCTCTTCGGAGGCAAGCTAACAACTTCTTCGAACACATCAGCATAATTCTTTATGACAGGAATATCTTTTATGAGTTCTGGAATATTCTCTGTGACTACAGGGATATTTTCTATTTGAGAAGGAGAAACATCAAGAGCTAACCAAAAGTCTTTTCTATTTGAATTCGGACCTTTGCATGGTATGGTAATATAATTCCCTGATTTAATCTTTGCCTTAACCACACTCTCGGAACATTTAACCTCAGCCTCATATTTGGTTAACCAATCCAATCCCAAAATAAGACCGAATTCAGTAAAATTCATGACGATGGAGATGGTAGGGAACTTATAACAGGAAAAAGAGACAGGTACCACATAAATACAACTAAGATCGAAGGAACCCCCAACCGGATTATGGATAGTGATGGGTTCTTTGAGCTTTTTCAATTTCAAATCCAACTTCTTAACTGCCTTCTTTGCAATAAAGCTTCGTGACGCGCCTGTATCAAACTGTACTTTCACTGGAATGTTTTTGACAGTAAGCGTTCCTTCCATAACATCAGACCTTTCCTGACTAGTTGAGGGTGATGGAGTTTCTGCCACTTCATTTACATGCGCGACTTTAGACTTTTTCTTTAATGGTTGGTAATTCTTCTCAATATGACCAGCCTGATGGCACTTCCGGCATTTCCAAATCTCTCGAGACTTCCTACTGGGTCTAAATCCATCTTTCTTCAAAGATATACAATTTACCGAGAAATGTCCTTGCTTATTGCAGTTAGAGCAGGCGGCAGTCGTTATTGGTTCTTTCTCCGATCTAACCCTTTTTCTCTTTGCCTTGAGCTTCTCACTGACCTTAGTCATCGTACTGGCCTCAGGATTATCAGTTTCAGACTCCCCTTTATTACTAGAACAGACTTCTTCTTCGTAGCGCAACATACCTTTCTTGTCGAGATCCTCATACTGGTAAGCCATGTATACCATTTAAGAGAAAGGAAGCTTCACATGCCCCGTTACTTTACTTTGGTACTTTCTTTGAAGCCCATTAATCAATCTCAGATTCTTCCTCTTCGGATTTTGAATTAGATGAGGGGCAAAATGAGAAAGTTCGTTGAATTTCTTGTGATATTATGGAATACCCATATCTCCTTGTATCAGATAACAAAATTCATCACATAACCGCTCAGTGGCTTCTGGAGGAGTAAATCTTTCACTGAAAATCTCTTTGAATCTATCCCAGGTGATATCACCTTCTGGATTATCTTTAATGATTGTTTCCCACCAGATTAAAGCTTCTTCTTTGAGTGCCCAAGATGCCACTAATCTTTTCTGATCGTCTCTCAGCAGGAAATGCTCAAAAATTCTTTCAGTAGAGCTCAACCAAGCTTGAGTTTGAATAATCGATTCATTACCCGAGAATTGTGCTCCACCCAGATTTCGATATCTCTTAAATAGAGCCTCTAGGTCTGGTGCTGCATTCCTTCTGTTTCTGACAATCATCTTCTAGTACTTCTGCAAAAGCAGACCAAGTGTCAGGTCAACAGAAAAGGTATAATAAAGCATAGAAACATATACTTGAATGTAAATGCATCTATCAAGGTGTATTTTATTCTGCTATACTCATACTAGAATATTACTGATCATATCTGTAATGAGTTACTCGTCCTAGAACACTATTGGTTCTATTTCTGACGAGTTCGTTAATATGTTATATTCCAGAACTAAGCTTAACCAAAGCTCTGATACCACGTTGTGACGACCCCAAAACCCCGTACGACGGTGTTAAGGGTAATCTTTGGAATATAACACATAAACAGATAATAACAGAACAGAAATAAACAAATACACCAGATAATGTACAATAGAATATAGTGGATAAACATAATCATCAGAGTTACACTGTATACAGGATCATACTTAGTACAAAATACAGTTCAGCTATACATAAATGTCTACAGCGGAAAACAAAACATAATATGCACAATAGGAGCTGAACAGCATAAAAATAGATAAATGATAGAATCCATCTTCAGCTCCCGCTATCCAGAAAGAGCCTGCTAAAACCTTAATACAAGGCTGCCCGTGTAGAACGAGGGGCACTCGAGTTTGCAAGTGAAACAAACAACGAGTCAGCCATGTGACTGGTATGAGAAATCTACTTAACACATTTTATAATATGGCTAATCACAGGACCACGCCACTTTCGCAGAATGGGTTTACTCCATTGGATTGCCAGTGCTCTAAAACAAGTAAATCTTTTAAACATCACAATGCTTTTTATAAAAATGAAGCCATTATAAGACTCAGTTCCCATCACACAATGCAACGCAAACCGAAGGATAGAGTTTTACCTTATAATGGCCAAAATATGCTTGATACGAATAAAAAAAAGCATTTGATATTATTACTAGTGTCTATATGTTTCAAAAACAATTTCAAATCATAAGTACCAATCATAGACGACATGGGTACCATATATCAGGTCGCCATATATAGGTATACAATCAAAACCGCAAAGTCACGTATTTGGAAATTGGATTTCCATCATGAACCAAGGCAAAAGATAGTCCTTACCGAATTTGAGACTCTTTAGCCGGAGCCTCAGGACCCAGACACAGGTGAGCGCTTGGATCGTCAGGGTCGGTCCACCGATGTGGATTAAAATGCCTGAACACTGCGTTTCCCCACCCTTTGGGGCGTAAATGAGCCAACGAATGACTCCATCGGCTTCACATAGTCACCGATATATCCGAGGCACCTCGCAACAGCAACAACCACACAGGTGAAAATAATATAAATGTCAGCCAGTTTAAGCACTGACACTACCTCTAACTAGAAGGAAACGCATGCCCTTCCTGATGTCCTCTCCCGTTTCTGGTTCATACCGGGGTGTGAGACTCGCGAATTCACGTTATACACAAAGCTATGCCACACAGGCTGTGCTTTGATCATCAACCACAAGACTTTTCTTTTCAACAAAAGCCTTGATCATTTTCCACTTAGGTGTGCCACACAGGCAGCTCACTCCATGCCATTGATTTCTATCGATATATAACCTCTGAGCTCGTACGTCTCAGAGAAGGGCGTTAAGCAAGAGAATAAATTCTCTGCCGCCAAACAGATATATATTTAATAGAGATCAATCAGCACAGAAAAAAATCCAATGTCAGACACACAGTCCATTTACAAGTTCGTTCTGGGTCTGAACGAAACCGGAGGCACTATATACCCCGCATATCCATCGATCTCCACATACGTCTGGACGATCACCACTCATTATACATATTTCTGGATGCCTCCCAATCAGGACATCAGTTATCATCCAACCGAGGTGAAGATCTCCGGTCTTCAACCACCGTCTTCATCATCGACTTCTTATCGTCGATTCAGTTATTCAAAATGGGATAAACCCGGTCTTTCTGAGCAACTCGCGTATATAATAAACAAGTGCTATACAAACACAACATACGCCTCATTCCAAATCATCAGTCACTAACCGTAAATTAGTAAGAGAACGATTTCCCAAATATTAACCCTGAAGGCCGAAACCAACATCAGATCAAAACCCAGGAAACCATTCGACTTAGCTAACCTTCAGTTAGTTTCTAAATTTCACATTCTTAGGGAAAGGTTCCCATTATTTTTATCAAAGATAAATTCTTTAGTATAATTTTCATGTCAAACACAGTCAATCATCAAATTTCAAGCAAATCAAGTAAAATTGGTTTATTTCCATTCTATATAGTTTATAATATTTTATAACGATTTATCACTATTTTTATTTATTCAAAAACAGCCAATTTCATTCAACTGACGCTTCAAGCCACAACGCGGCCATGGCGCTGTTTTTCCTCAGAATTGATTTACACATATCTGAAAATCTAACCGTTGGATCTTCACAAATTTTATATCATTAGAAAGACCTTTTCAAAACGAATCCAACGGTTTCAGTTTTGGGAAAATCCGACGGTCGGATCTCCCGGTACACTCGTTTGAAGTTTCGATTTCAAAATACGAAATGCAGCGTCGTTATTCGATTTAATTTAATTATATTTATATATATATAAATATAATCGATTCTGGCACTGTTTTCCTTCAGATTTGAATTAAACATTCCAGACAATCCAACTGTTGGATCTTCACAAAGTGGGTGTCGTTGGAAAGATATTTCCAAGGCGAACCCAACGGTTGCGGTTCCGGGAAAATCCGATGGTCGGATCTCCCGCACTAATCGTTTGAAATCACGGTTACAAAACATGAACTGCAGCGTCGTTATTCGATTTAATTTAATTATATATATATATATATATAATCGATTCTTCGATTTCAAAACTATAGTCATTTCATATATTTGATAAAAATACCATTTTTATCATAAAAAATATTTATTCAACACATCACCATTTTTAACACTTCATATTCACAATACAAATGTAGATTTTATTGTTCAATCTATATATTCAACACATGAATGTTTTCGACTTCACAACTACGGTAAAAGAATGATTTTTATCGTTCTAGTCCTTTATTCAACACATGAATATTTTCTATAGTTTATATATATAATAAAAATGTGATTTTTATTGTAAACCAATTTATTTCAAAACACGATTATTTTATATAGTTTATATATAAGGTAAAAATATTATTTTTGGTGTTAAAACAATTTATTTAAAATACTAGTATTTTATATAATCTATATATATGATAAAAATGTTATTTTTATCTTTCAAATAATTTATTCAACACACGAACTCCATTCAACACACGAACTCCATTCAACACATGAATTTAATTCAGCACATGAATTTCTATTCAACACATGAATTTTATTTCAACATTCAACAAATGAATTTTATTTCAATATTCAACACATGAATTTTATTTTAACATTCAAATTTAAATCAAACACAGAAATATTTCAGAAAATTTTGGCAGCATAACGGCAGGGTAGTTAAAACCGGGGCCGTCCCTAGTACGGCTCCTCGCTCTACCTTAAAGCCTCGCAGCTTTTGACAATAGGGATTTCATGCATCTAGTTCGCACGTAGGCGGCATGTTTATTTTTTTCTTTTCCACAGACTAATCCTATGTGGTTTCAACCAAATAATTCTCAACCACAAACGGGTATTTTTCAACCACAATCAATCAATTTCAACCACAAACAATTCTAATCAACCATTCGCTATCAACCAATTTTCACACCAATCACAACCAATAAATATCGTCTTTCGTTTGTGGACGAGAGGCGTGTATATATATAAGTATATTTCACTTCTATTTCAACACATATAAATTTTTTACAACGCGTATATAACTTATATATCGAACGTACAACTTATACAACGCTTATACATGAGGTGTACAACGCTTATATAACTCATACATTGACTATATAATTTATACATCGTCATTTTCCATATCGTTTATAATTCAGAAATCTCACATTGGGTTCCACTCCACCAAAAATAGCAGAAGGCTCAGAAAAATATGCGGTCTCTTCTAGAATGTAGAAGACGTCCACACGAGTCCACAATCTCTTGTTTCACTGAATTTCTTCAACATAGCAAAAAGATATGAGTTTTACAGTTAAATAAAAAACCGTAGCTTTTGAAAGTGCTATAGAATAGTTTAAATTATAATCAGCCGTACCTTTCAGTTTTGTTCAAAACTAGGTTTCGATTTTTCTTTGAATCCGTGTAGCTAAGGGCCGATCGGCTTGCGCCACGTTGAAGAGCCAGAAGGGGCGCTCTTGCGCCAGAATTAGGGCCCACTTCGGTAGCCAGAGTCGAGCTCGGCGGCGGTTGGAAGTAGGAAACTTCCTGACGTCGATCCGATTGATTCAGGCGACGAAAAAATCCAAACCTCCCATGGATTTGAAGATCTTGACGAGCTCTACAAAATTCCCAACATGATGGAGGTCTAATTTTGAGTGGATTGAGAGGAATCGAGGAGGGAAGGGCTCAGTATATTTCCGCCGTGCGCGATAGGGGGGAATCGGGGAGAGGGAAAATAAATGAGCCAATAGGATTTTTCTATTTATATATATATTTTTAAATTTCTGGAATACCCCTTATCTCTTACGAACTCCAATCCAAACCCAATGACTATCGTCCCTAGCTAAATACCCCCATGTCGAACACAATGGGATATGTTTCGTAGGCCCATTCGACTGTTTGAGTCAGTTTTTCTTCAAATTAAAATATAAAACATTCAATATTTATTTTGAACGTACATTTCAATTTGCCGGGGCCACATATTGATTCTAAAAATTCCCGAAAAATAAATCTAGCTAGGTTTTGACGATACGGTCCAAACAAAACTAGCTTCATCGAATTCTGAGACCGTTTGAAAAATAGCCGTTTTTTGGTCGATCCAATTTAATAGAAATCGACCAAACACATTTTCCTTTGCCACACTCACATACTAGCTTCAAAAATTATTAAATTTGAAACCTAGCAATAATTTGACATCCCGAATCCAACAAAAGTGGTTTCATCGAATTCTGAGGTCGTTTGTAGGGCTGTCAATGGATATCCGAAAAATCTGAAATATGTCTGTATCCGTATCCGAAAAGCGGATAAATATCCGATATCCAGGAAAGCGGATGCGGATGCGAATATAGGCATATCCACATCCGAAAATTATCCGTCCGCTTTTTCTCCCGATTATAGGTTAAATTATGTGTATTTTAACATAATTAAATATACTAATCTATTAATTTGCAAAATTAAAAGTCTAACTAATAGCTTGTTAATTGCTCAAAATTATATATTATCATCATATTTATTTATTTTTAACACTTTAGTAATCGGTTTGGTTGAAAAAGCTTAATATTAAGCTAAAAAAATTCATTTATGTTCATTGATTTATCGATCCTTGGCGAAGCGGATAATTATCCGAAATCCGTCCATATCCGCGGATGCAGATATCCGATATCCGAAAATAGTTTTGGATGCGGATATGGATATGGCACTATCCGTATACGAAAGTATCCATTGACAGCCCTAGTCGTTTGCAAAATGGCCATTTTCACGGGCTATATAAACTCTATAGCGACCTTTCTGAAAATTCATTTAGCCATATCTTTTGCTTCCCGCTATGAAACTTCTATTTTTCAGATTCGTTAGAAAGATATTCACTAACATATTTAAATATTTTTGGTTTCACTAAAATCCGTTTCATTTTGCCCCCAGTATAGTCAGTCAAATTTTGAATTCAATTTTTGAAACTGGCGCGCCATTTCAGGCCTTGGTTATAATTAAAATTAATTATATTTATTTTCAAACATCGATTCAAACTCACTTTTCGTCATTATTATTTAAAATATTTATTTAAAATATTTATTTAAAATATTTATAATCCACCAAAATAGCCAATTTAAAATTCTCAAACTGGTTCAGATTTTCTAGGTTGTTACATGACATATGTTGAACCCATATTATGTTTGTTGAATGCTACATGTTTCTTTTTTTTTCTTTTGACTTTGAGGTAGGCTAAATTGCGAAGCCTAAACATTCTATGTAATTTATGAGAACGTTTAACGGGGATAACGTTGGGGGGGGGACTTGAAATCTCATGTAATTCACATATTTGGCTCATAACCATGTAAATGGTTTATGGCATGTAACGGTATAATTTATATACCAAAGATTATGAACATGATTTAGAAGGGAAGTGGGTCATGACCATAATTGATTTATAATTTACATATAAATATGAAGTGTAAACATAAAAATTACATGGCATAGATTGGTTCTTGAAATGGTATATTTAGTATACCATTAATCGTGAGAATAATTAAAAGGATAATTGTGGCATAATTAAATTGGGAATAATTTACATATGGAATTTGTCATAAATAACAAATATGTAAATTGTAGGAAAGATGAATATGCCTAACCCGAGGTTAGATTGAGTTGTGGTGTAAAATTGTCTGGAACCGCCCGGATGTCCAGTAACCACAACAATACATATCTAATGTGGGAGGTTAGGGCATTGAGCTCAATAAGAATCCGAGGTTAGACTGAGTTGCAGTGTAAAACTGCCCGGAACCGACCGACACATCCAGTGACCACAACAATACTTGTCTAATGAATTAATGCTATTGACACATGCTAAGTATGGGAGGGTTAGGTTAATTGATACTTAACCAATATGACATATGGGTGGGTTAAGTTAAACATGAATGGACAAAGGACAGCTAACCAACAAGACATGATATAGGGTAGGGTTAAGTTAACTAAGGGAACACTTAACCGTTATAACATGTTAACTAAACAGATGGTAGGGTTAAGTTAACTAAGGCAGCACTTAACTGTTATAACATGTTAATTAAGCAGACGATAGGGTTAAGTTAAACTAAAGTAACACTTAACCAAAATATATAATGACTTGTGGTAGGGTTAAGTAACAAAAGAGGATACACCTAACCAATATATAATGACATGTGGTGGGGTTAAGTAATACAAGAGGAAAACACTTAACCAATTATATAACACGATGTATGGGAAGGGTTAAGTTAACACGAGAGGGCAACACTTAACCAATATAACATGATTTGAGGTAGGGTCAAGTTAACACCAGAAGGAAACACTTAACCAACATGACAAGACGAGTGGGTAGGTTAAGTTAACTTGAATTGATTAATGACACTTGACCAATATAACTTGAAGAACGAATGGGCACTACGCCATAGATGACCTACTACAACGAAAATCCATGGTGTTGCTAGCTACAATGTTGCCATAGCTATGCTGTTTTTGGTCTATTGCAACGTACACTTCAATGTGTTAGCATAGATATCAAACTGTGTTGCTGTAGCTACAGATATATTCAAATTAAAAAAATAAAAAATAAAAATGACACCTCAGCGATCCACATCTTTAGTTAAAACAAAATCTTAACCATCCATCCATTTTCAATGACACCTCAGCGATCCACATCTTTAGGTAAAACTAAATCTTAACCATCCATCCATTTTCTACTACGCCTCCTCTATTTCCCGCTAACATTTTCATTTACGCGCTTCATCTCATTTCGTTCTCCCCCAAATCAATAATTCAGCTTTTAGGGTTAGTCAAAAAATAAAAAATGGAGCCGGCTCCTTTCGTTCACACTATTTTTTCTTCCCTGTTCCTCCTCTAAATCATTCCTCCCAACGATTTTTCTCCCCTCAACGATTCTTCTTATCCGATGTTCCCAGCCTTCTGCTTCTGATTTCAATTCAGGTAAAATCTTTAGTTTGAAAAATAATAGCCTAAATTGAAATTACGATTCAGTATGGGGATTCAATATTCCTGCTTCTGATTGGAATTAGAAGAATATGGATCTCTGTTATTATACAGAGATTTACTTGTGATATACAGTGCAGATTACTGTTATACTTGAAACTCAATCGGAATTTAGAGATGCTTGGATAATATTTTGATATTTTCGTTTATATTTTGTGTGTCAGTAACATATGATTAAGGTTTGTATTGTTCTTTGAAGTCTTAGCTTAATGGATCTCATTTACACAGTAACATATGAAAACGATGGATATAATTATCAATACATTCTCAGTGGTTGTATGATTTTAATGATAGAAATGAATTATGCTGTCAACATTAACAGTAATTTGTGAATACGGATATACAGATTTAGAGATAACTTTTAAATCGAATATGAGCAGGTTTAGTTTTTAACCGAGCTGAAGCTTAGATTGGACTCTAGCACATAGTGTTATTGCTTGTTATGTCATGTGCATAATATCTGCTTTCCAGATATTTATTGTATATGCTAGTTATCTGTAGTGAAGACCATCATTAGTGCTAGTTATTTACAGTGCTTTTGTCAGTCTCATTATGAAATGAAGTGAAGTTCATTTTCTGTTGTGTACGAAGTATTAACTGTTTAACAGATGCTCCAATTCCACAAGCTTTAGCTTTTAATTTAAATAGTTGTTTGATACCAATTCTTGTTTTTAGCTTGACTGGTTTTCTTTCTTTCCCAAACATCAATTGCAGCTTCCTTATTCTTCAACTTCTCTACAATCTTAAGGAATTTTGCTTCCTTCCATCTACCTAACACGATTGATAACTTGTTCTTCATGTTTTAATGGAGTTTCCATGATACCCTGTCACACACTCCATATCCGAAGCTTCAAAATAACTGTTTTCATAATTGCTGCCATCTGAAACATAGGAATCATTGCCTTCAATAACAGAAGGAAACTTAGCATCATCTTCATCAAGATAGTAGTTGCTGGTACATTTTGACCAAATCTCCAGTTCAGGAAATGAGTGAAGTACTAAACTGGGTTTACAACAGAGAAACAGAACAAATGGAGGCTGGCCACTGTGATGCAAACAGAACAAATGGAAACTGGGTTATACAGACTGATTGCTCCAAGTAAGTGACTGATTATGGTTTCATAATCATATGATATATCGGTGAATTCAGTTCTTAAATCTTATGAAATGCAGTCTCAGAATGTATATCATATGAACTTGCAGGCAAAAAAGCATGAATTGCTGCAGAAAAAGTCTCTTAACTGGATAAATAAAGGTGGTAGCAAACAAATAAAGGTGTTGAACTCAATCCTTATTTGTTATACACTAATGATTTAGTTCTCTTTGTTGGTATTTTTCCTTTCAGTGCATCGTAATCATACATGTAGCTTTAT
Source organism: Allium sativum (assembly GCA_030737875.1). Lineage (NCBI taxonomy): Eukaryota > Viridiplantae > Streptophyta > Magnoliopsida > Asparagales > Amaryllidaceae > Allium > Allium sativum. The sequence continues at coordinate 92,118,429 of CM060920.1, forward strand.
TTGTTTCTGAAACTTTAAGCATGTTTTTCCTCTCATAATCTGATATATCAACCAGTTTGTATGCACACAGGTTATTGTCGTAAAATACCTTGTGCAGCTTAAGGCCTGAGATACCTTGTGCATGGTGGTAAAATACCAGTATGCACACAGGTTTCTGAAACTTTAAGCATGTGTTCTGCATGGTGGTAAAATACCTTGTGCAGCTTAAGGCCTGAGATACATTACCAATATATTTGTTAAGCATGTACCTCTAAACCATGAAATATAAAACCATATACACATTCCTCTGCCTTATTATAATGTTGTGAATGTTGTAGAGTCTGATGACAAAGAGCCGGAAATGCAAATAGGTTTGCCGACTGATGTCAAACATGTAGCTCATATCGGCTAGGACGGTCCTTCTGTTAACACATCTACTTGGGTATGTGTACTGATTACTTCCTCCCCTATTAATATGTATCATGCATTCATCAAATAAATAACGATCGATCTGAATTATACTAAATGGTCATTTAGATGAACGAGTTTAAGTCAACATGTATCATGCGTGATCATCAGAAGGAAAAGAATAAAGGTAGTAGTTTATATAATCATTTTCATGTATTTTTTCTTGCTTATGGTTGTATATGTGAGTCTTCATATGAGTGAATCGAGTGACAATGTAGTGAGGAATGTATGTAAATATGAATGATTGTATGATATACGAGTGAATGTACAATAGTCGGGTCAAAAAAATTGTAGCATTTGAAATGTTGAAATAAAATATTTATTTGAATAAAATACCGTGTTATAATAATATTTATTGTAATATTACAACATCTTTGATTAATAGCAGTTGAGGTGTAATTACTTTTAGCAATTGTAAAATAATCTTTAACAACTATTAGAAGCAGTTGTAAAAAAGGTTGACTTTATTACAATTGCCAGCTGTACTAGACATATTACAACTGTTTTTGGCAGTTGCGAAAGGGTATTTTTTGTTGTATTGATACCTGTGGCAACACTTGTACCGATATTGCCATAGAGTCGCAAAGGCGTTGCCTTTGACTCTAAGGCAACGCGGCAAAAGGCAACCCCAAAATAGTGTTGCCACAGACCTATAGCAACAAATTTTGGCACCTACTGCATCACTTCTCTGGGTTGCCGTAGGCCATCTATGGCGTAGTGGGGGTTAAGTTAAATGGGAAATACTTAACCAATATAACATGATGAATGAACTGGGTTAAGTTAATAAATCACACTTAACCAATCCAACGTGATAAGTGAGAAAGGTTAAGTTAATAAGAACCACTTAACCAACATGGCATGACAAGTAGGAGGGTTAAGTACACGTCGCGTTGGTGGGTAATATTAGTAAATATATAGGCCCACAAAACTTAACCATTATATAAACATGCTTGAATCCGTGGGAAGGTTAGGTATATGTCGGGTTGGTCGGTAATATTAGTAAATATATAGGCCCACAAAACTTAACCATTATATAAACATGCTTGAATCCGTGGGAAGGTTAAGTATACGTCGGGTTAGTGGGTAATATTAGTAAATATAGGCCCACAAAACTTAACCGTTATATAAACTTGCTTAAATCGGTGGGAGGGTTAAGTACATATCGGGTTGGTGGGTAATATTAGTAAATATAGGCCCTCAAACTTAACCAGTAGGTAACTCTAGTAATGGGGACCCATTTCAGCAGTAACCCACATAGATGTATCACGGTACCCTGAGCTAGGTTGGGTAGGGCACGATTACTGGGCTGATTATAAGCGGTCAAAACAACGGCAGGGGATACGTCAGTGTAGGTTCCGACGGTTTACGGGCGTGCACGTACTCCGGAGTGGGAAAAAGCAGGCACTAGGTACCAGTAGTTATACACTGTGCACCTTGATTCATGTCGGGTCGCTATCATAAGGATTGATACACCTTATGATGGGACCAACGCTGGGTATCTACACGCAAGAGGGGGCCGATTGACAAAGACACATGGAACATTTGTACAAGTAGGGAGCCGATCGATAGGGTAGTAAGGGTACATCTAACATCTTTATGGCAATTAGGCTGACTCAGGTGGAATCCTCATAATAGATGTACACCTGAAGGCTACCATAATTGCGGGGATTGGGATCACGTTGTAATATTTTGCCTTTTATATAGATTACTAGTTGGGTCACTAGTTAGGTGGTGCAGAGATATAGAAATCAGAATAATAGGGTAGTAGCGAAGCAGAGAAAGAGTAGAAGCGCATTCATTTTATCTTGCCTTATCATATCTTGTGCTAAACTTATGTTTTCTTGTTACCCTTGTTGTCTTACTGTAGAGTATTGTCGTACGTTCAGCTTATCTCATGTCATGATTCTTTTCTTGTTTAAATGCTAGTAATCACAGAACTTACCAGACTTATTGTCTGACCCACTTTCTTTCGTCTTATTTTCTTCCGTTCCCCCTCCCACCCAAGGTAGTTAGGGAGGAAATAGCTCAACTTAGTTTGGACCGTTTCTCTTTGCAAGAATTAAAGATTAGTCGATGTATTGCTCTGGACTTTCCTTTCCACTGCTATGGCTGGCTCCTGCTCTATTGGGGAATATTATCATCATTTATGCTTCTTTATTTTGGTAAACAAGATAGATACTTTGGTATTGTAGACAATCTTTGTACAAGCTATTTCATAAATAAAGTAAAGTTTCATTTTCTGCTGCTGTATTTGTCTATCTTGTAATTTATCTGCATCTTTTACCTATAATGCTCCATCAAAGTTAAGGCATTCCCTTTGTGAGTGACCTTAACAGAGGTGGGGTGTTTCACTTGGTATCAGAGCTGAAGGTTACCGGATCAGCTAAAATATTTGAGAAATTATTTTCAACAGTTTTAAAAGAAGCATTTTCAAAAGAAAAGTTTTTGTTTTAAAGGCATATTCCCCAAAGCCATATGCACTATCTTTTGATCCTCTGTTTGAATCTTTTTCTCCTTCTTTCCTTAGTCTCCGGGGCTCCTGGCTTTCTAGGGGGTAACCCCATCGCGGCATGGTTCCGTAGGCTTGATGAGACTACGACACCTGACAAAGGGAAAATAAGCGCCCAACTTCCATCTATAGCCGCAGTAGTTTCACCTACGGCTAATATTCTTTCGAGCTTTGTAGGGTTTTCCGTGCGATAGAGGCAGTTTTCGAGAGACTTGTCAACATGTTACACAAGGATGGTAATGAGGGAGTTTGGCTAAGGAGCACAACCCAATGATGAGTAACTCATGGATGTGGACTTAGTTCGCAACGAAGGTAAAAAGAAAGAGGTGTAAGTGGAAGAATCAGGACAAAAAGGAAGGAAAGAATAGAAAAACCTAAGACAAGAGAAAGTGTCTTTATTATGGTATAACGAGCCATATAATTAAGGACAAGGGCAAGAACAAAGGATAGGATTTTCAGGTGGGCCAGTGCATGCTCTCACCGCCAGCGTAGCTGAGAGTGAGGTAAAGCTTAGTTTATCTTTCTGATCCTCCTGTTAGTACTCTTCTTGACTTTAACACCTCACATTCATTTATATCTGCTTCCATAGTTGAGTCTCTGCACCATAGTACATGTATATTAGAAGGTCCCATTATTGTCTCAAATCCAATTAGTGGTTCGGCTCATTTATCTTTGGTTTGTAAGGATTTGAGGATATCTATCGTAAGTATTGGGTTTAAGCGTAATGCTTATGTTTTTGATTTCATGGGTTATGGGTTAATTCTAGGCATGGGTTGGTTAGCTAGTAAGGAGGGTAGTTAGACTTTTTAATTGCCTCTGGAACACCCTCGAGATTTCGTGCGATCCGAAGGGGATCAGTTAGGATTAGCTACCTAGAATCGCTTGATGCATCTATCGACGATTTGCGACCCGCTATAGTAGTCCATGAATACGCAGATGTTTTGATTAGGTTAGGGATTTTCCCCTAAAACTCGAGATAGACTTCCGCATATATCTAGTTGGCAATGCAAAGCCAGTTGTGCGATCGACGATAGTTTTGGAGCAAGATTGGCAAGGATAGGCAGAGTCGGTTAAGTGCTCAATTTTTTAGTTGTTGTGCTAGTATCAACTCACGTAAATCATCCAAATTCGGAGGAAGTATTACTTGGGTGCTTGTCTGATACTGTTTAGGCCTTTGGGACTTGTACTTGAGGGATGACGAGTTCGACTAGGATGGTTTGCGTGAAAAATAAATGGTTGTGGCAGGCGCCCTAAGCATAAAAAAAAGACTGACCTCAAGAGAGGTAAAAAGTACATAGTAACCTTTAGCTTTAGACCCTCAGATTTGTAACATGATGGATAAGCTAAGTAGAGGATAGACTTCTAATCATCTTAAGTATATACACTTGGTATCACGATTAACATCTGTTTTTCTCGGAAAGATAGTTCGACTACATTGGATATCCTCTAACATAGTAAGTAATCGAGGTCCTATCTCTACTAGTGGGATTTGGAAATGGAGGTCAAGAAGCTTCACAATCGTGAAGTTGAATTGGTTAAGATACAGTGGAATGAAGCTCAAGAAGACGCGATATGGGAGACTGAAAGCCTCACGCATCATACCCTTTTCTTAAGGGTATATCCTTGATCTCTTTTTCTAAGAATTTTATACATGCTTGTTTCCATCTTTTAGGTATATCCTCTAGGTCATATCTTTGATCCTTAGGTAAAAGCCAATAGATGTAAACATGTATTTGAAACATGTTATGATTGATGGTTGCAAGTGGATGCAAGTGGTTGCTAGTGGTTGCTCGTGGATGCATATACACATATTAGGCACTAGATCGACTCAGTCACTTTCATATTACATATGCATATGAATGTATTTGTATATGGATGGAAACTTGATGTGTTATCATATGGATGAATGAATATACACGCATATAGTTCTTACATGACTAGGGATAATTGCATACATGATGGACTCATGGCACTGACATAATTCGCATTAAGGAGGTCAACTGAATCAGTAGACCGCCTGATTTTGCATTAGATAAGGACATGTACACACACTATGCATAGAATCATGAAAGCATTAGAAATACTTTTAAGGAAAATGGATGCCTATGATTGAATGGTTGAGTAGATGGATATTGGATGGTAGGATACATTCTTCTTGACTTAAAGATTTCTGGGACGAAATCCATTAAGGAGGGGAGAATGTAACACCCCGTAATTTTAAAACAGGACATAAGAGATAATTAAAGAATAACTAATTATTAAAAGAAGAATTACATGAAACGGGTTACACCATTGCGTTCGTCTTGAAATTCTGCTTGAGATTGAGTCCGAGTTTGCGTAAAATGGATACCGTATGAAGAAGATATGGACGAACGAAGTTAGGCAGAAAAACTGGAAGTCGACCAGAATGCACTGGCGCACTTCACAAGTGCACCAGTACAAAAATGCACTGGCGCACCTGCCAAGTGTGCCCATACTAATCCAACACAGAATTCTGGAGTGTTCTATGATGATGTGTCTTCTTCTGAGTGGCCGAATGATGTGTATTTGAGCTGGGTGGTTCTGATGGACTCCTAGTTATCTAAGGGCTCTAAATAGTCCTAGACATCTATATATACGTAGCAAAACCTAAACCCTAACATCTTAACCCTAAAACTATGGTGCCGTCATGATATTCGTCTAGAAGCTAGCATAAGCCTCCATTCATTCTCTCCAAACTAGAAAATCAAATCCAAACTAGTAATCGATTAAGAAGAACATCAAATCATATCTAATTAGAACAACGATTAGTCTACATCAAAGGCGAGCAATTCAGTTTCTGAAAACAGATTTCAGAACACAAGATTTCTCTTTTGTTTGTAAGTTGGTTATTACTTAGATTTAAACGAATTTCTTAAATGAAATAATGACATGTTGTAACTTTAATCTAGAACGATGTTCATATTTAAGACAAATGAAATCTGATTCTTGTCCATTTTGAATTACCAATAATTCTGAAACTATTGTGATTAGTCATGCCAATTGTGAGTTATAAGATTGTGGTGATTGACGTAAAATAACCCATTATGCCTATGAAACTGATTTGTTTGACATAATGGAATCCATCGTGTTTATGAGACTGGTTGGTGTAAAAACTATCATGTTATATGCAAGCGTGGTGATTCTATCTTATTATGTACATGCAAGCTTTAGGCAGAATAATGTTCACATATGCCTACATGTTTAGATCTACAACCTTATATGTTTTAGATCTAGGTTAATTAGATCCAATTCATTGCAAGTTCACCTTTTCATGCCAAGTTTAATTTGTGTAGTTCTATGCAAATTCATATGCTTATGTCTCATACTAAATTGGATCTAAAAATGCAAGTTCATTATTCTATGCCAAATATTATGTGACATATGTTGGACCCATATTATGTTTGTTGAATGCTACATGTTTCTTCTTTTCCCCCTTTTGACTTTGAGGTAGGCTAAATTACGAAGCCTAAGCATTCTATGTAATTTATGCGAACGTTTAACGGGGATAACGTTGGGGGGGGGGAGGGGACTTGAAATTTCAAGTAATTGACATATTTGGCTCATAACCATGTAAATGGTTTATGGCCTGTAACGGTATAATTTATATACCAAAGACTATGAACATGATTTAGAAGGGAAGTGGGCCATGACAATAATTGATTTATAATTTACATATAAATATGAAGGATAAACAAGAAAATTACATGGCATAGATTGGTTCTTGAAATGGTATATTTAGTATACCATTAATTGCGAGCATAATTAAAAGGATAATTATGGAATAATTAAATTGGGAATAATTTACATATGGAATTTGTCATAAATAAGAAATATGTAAATTGTAGGAAAGATGAATATGCCTAACCCGAGGTTAGATTGAGTTGTGGTGTAAAACTGCCCGGAACTGACCGGCTGTCCAGTAACCACAACAATACATATCTAATGTGGGAGGTTAGGGCATTGTGCCCAATAAGAACCCGAGGTTAAACTGAGTTGCGGTGTAAAACTGCTCGGAACCGACCGAAACTTCCAGTGACCGCAACAATACCTGTCTAATGTGAGTGGTTGGCGCTTTAATGAATGAATTAATGCTATTGACACATGCTAAGTATGGGAGGGTTAGGTTAATTGATACTTAACCAATATGACATATGGGTGGGTTAAGTTAAACATGAATGGACAAAGGACAGCTAACCAACAAGACATGATATAGGGTATGGTTAAGTTAACTAAGGGAACACTTAACCGTTATAACATTTTAACTAAACAGATGGTAGGGTTAAGTTAACTAAGGCAACACTTAACCAATATAACATGTTAATTAAGCAGATTGGATTAAGTTAACTAAAGTAACATTTAACCAAAATATATAATGACTTGTGGTAGGGTTAAGTAACACAAGAGGATACACTTAACCAATATATAATGACATGTGGTGGGGTTAAGTAATACAAGAGGAAAACACTTAACCAATTATATAACACGATGTATGGGAAGGGTTAAGTTAACACAAGAGGGCAACACTTAACCAATATAACATGATTTGAGGAAGGATCAAGTTAACACCAGAAGGAAACACTTAACCAACATGACAAGACGAGTGGGTGGGTTAAGTTAACTTGAATTGATTAATGACACTTGACCAATATAACTTGATGAACGTATGGGGTTAAGTTAAATGGGAAATACTTAACCAATATAACCTGATGAATGAACTGGCTTAAGTTAATAAATCAAACTTAACCAATCCAACATGATAAGTGAGAAAGGTTAAGTTAATAAGAATCACTTAACCAACATGGCATGACGAGTAGGAGGGTTAAGTACACGTCGGGTTGGTGGGTAATATTAGTAAATATATAGGCCCACAAAACTTAACCATTATATAAACATGCTTGGATCCGTGGGAAGGTTAAATATACGTCGGGTTGGTGGGTAATTATATAAACATGCTTGAATCCGTGGGAAGGTTAAGTATACGTCAGGTTGGTGGGTAATTATATAAACATGCTTGAATCCGTGGGAAGGTTAAGTATACGTCGGGTTGGTGGGTAATATTAGTAAATATAGGCCCACAAAACTTAACCATTATATAAACATGCTTGAATCGGTGGGAGGGTTATGTACATATCCGGTTGGTGGGTAATATTAGTAAATATAGGCCCACAAACTTAACCAGTAGGAAACCCTAGTAACGGGGACCCATTTCAACAGTAACCCACATAGATGTATCAGGTACCTTGAGCTAGGCAGGGTGGGGCACGATTACTGGGCTGATTATAAGCGGTCAAAACAATGGCAGGGGGTACGTCAGTGTAGGTTCTGACGGTTTATGGGCGTGCACGTACTCCGAAGTGGGAAAAAGCAGGCACTGGGTACCAGTAGTTATACAATGTGCATCTTGATTCGTGTCGGGTCGCTATCATAAGGATTGATACACCTTATGATGGGACCAGCGCCGGGTATCTACACGCAAGAGGGGGCCGATTGACACAGACACATAGAACATTTGTACAAGTAGGGAGCTGATCGACAGGGTAGTAAGGCTACATCTAACATCTTTATGGCAATTAGGATGACTGAGGTGGAATCCTCATAATAGATGTACACCTGAAGGCTACCACAATTGCGGGGATTGGGATCACGTTGTAATATTATCCTTTTATATAGATTACTAGTTGGGACACTAGTTAGGTGGTGCAGAGATATAGAAATCAGAATAACAGGGTAGTAGCAAAGCAAAGAAAGAGTAGAAACGCATTCATTTTATCTTGCCTTATCATATCTTGTGCTAAACTTATGTTATCTTGTTACCCTTGTTGTCTTACTGTAGAGTATTGTCCTATGTTCAGCTTATCTCGTGTCATGATTCTTTTCGTGTTTAAATGCTAATAACCACTGAACTTACCAGACTTATTGTTTGACCCACTTTCTTTCATCGTCTTTTCTTCCGTTCCCCTCCCCCCCCCCCCTCCCCAAGGTAGTTGGGGAGGAAATAGCTCAACTAAGTTTGGACCGTTTCTCTTTGCGAGAATTGAAGATTAGTCGATGTATTGCTCTAGACTTTCCTTTCCACTGCTATGGCTGGCTCCTGCTCTATTGGGGAATATTATCGTCATTTATGCTTCATTATTTTGTTAAACAAGATACTTTGGTATTGTAGACAATCTTTGTACAAGCTATTTTATAAATAAAGTAAAGTTTCATTTTCCGCTGCTTTATTTGTCTGTTTTGTAATTTATCTGCATCTTTTACCTATAATGCTCCATCAAAGTTAAGGCATTCCCTTTGTGAGTGACCTTAACAGAGGTGGGGTGTTTCAAAAGTGCCTTCCTAAATGGATATGTTAAAGAAGACGTATATGTAGAGCAACCTTCTCCTTTTGAAGACGAAAAATTTCCTAACCACATATATAAATTAAAGAAATCATTATATGGATTAAAACAAGCTCCTAGAGCTTGGAATGATAGGTTAAGAACGTATTTACTACAATCTAACTTCGAAATTGGTAAAGTAGATAATACACTTTTCATTTAAAGAAATAAAGACAATATTCGATTAGTACAAATTTACGTTGACGATATTATTTTCGGATCAACAAATAATCAAATGAATAAAGAATTCTCAGATATTATGTGTTAGACCAAAAAATGGCACTAACACCCAAATGTAGATCACAGATCACAAAAATGCAGAAAATCTTAAATAAGAGGAGACACATGAAGTTTTTATAGTGGTTCGGCTGTAGAAGTAGCCTACATCCTTTATAATCTTATTGTTAAACTGATAGATTACAAGAATCAGTTACATGCAGACACACAATCCGTGTGTTAGTTGAGATTACAAGTGGAGAATTTAGATGTAGAAAGACGCAAAAGTCCTTGCACTTCAGTAATGGTGGAAGCCGTAGAGAATAATGGCCAAAAGTCCTTGAAAATGCCTTCGAATGGTGTATCTATAGCTGTTTCCTGATACCCATTCGTGAGACACGTGGCACACATCCCAAAAATCTCGAAATGTGGTGGAAAATGTCCAGAAATCCTCTCCAAGTCGTCATATGACATGTATAATAAGATCCATGCAAGTTGAACCGAAAATAGCCATCAGAATAGGTCACAATTGTGTGTGTAGCTGCAACGGTTCGTGGTGGCGGTCGGGTCGTGATTTGGGCTTCACGAGCCGAGGTTTGGTCACGAGCTGGAGTGGTGAATTTGGTGTCCATGGTCGGGTCGTGGATGGAGATGGTGGTCCACGAGCCGGGTTGGTTCGTGAGACGAGGGTGCATCACGAGCCAAGGACGGTGCTTCACGAGCCTAGGAGGGTGCGATCCAAGGAGGAGCCCAAGAACCGAAGGGGGCGACCCGAACAGAAATGTCACCAATTCTCAAAATCCAAGTTCTGCATGCGTTTACAGAAATGGACATAACTTCCAATCCGTAAGTCTGTTTTAGCCAAACAAAAGCTCTACTTGAAGCTAATTCAGATGGCTACAAGAGTTACAAAGTAAAGCTTCGTAATTGCTGTTTTCAGGCCCAAAAGAGGTCGCTCGATAGGAGTTTTGGGCCATTTTACGCTGACGATGTGATTTCGACCAAATCGATCTGAGTCTTCTGACGATGTTTCCATTGCCTGAGAACGCTACTATCCATAGATTCCATGTGTGACTGCTTTAACCAAAAAGTGTGTCAACAAGTTTGCCCTCCAGAACATATCTTGCTGGTTGAAGGAAGATGTGTTCTGCATAACCTGTGAAATCCATAATCCGTACCTATAAAAAGATAAGACAAACAATGCAAGAATAGTTCTGAGGCGGTCTCACCGGAGTAAGACGACCGAGGAGATGCCGTGAGGTTCCAAGACGGCCTTACCGGAGTAAGATGGCCGAGGGAGCTAATGAGGTTCCAAGAAGGCCTTACCGGGGTAAGACGACCAAGGAAATGCTGTGAGGATCCATGACGGCCTTACCGGAGTAAGACGACCTAGGAAAAGCTAATGAAGTTCCAAGGCGGCCTACCGGGGTAAGACGACCAAGGAAATGCTAATGTGGTTTGTTTATACTGGACGGATCCAGTTCGGAGCCGGAGTTCATGTCTGTTTATACTGGACGGATCCAGTTGGGAGTCGGAGCTCATCAATGATCTTTATTAATTCATGAAACCTAAGCGGCAGTTATTCTAGCCCTGAACATGAGTAGAGGTGACGGGTCGGTTCCGTGCGTGTGGGCCGATGTTGTTGTGCTTATTACATGCAAAGAAGAAAAAAAGAGGGGCGAGAAGTCGCCTAAAAGCCTGAAAACATGAAATATGGACCGGAGTCCGATAAACTGAAAATATCGAAGGAGTGGGATTAGTTAATGATAAGCCCGCGATTGCTCGATCCAGGGTCGTTCCCTCTCAGGGGAATAGGTGGTGGCAGTGCCAGTGTAGGTGTTGTTGATTGAGTTACATACTCGGGGAGCTCTCCTCGTCTGACCCGGTCCTCAATAAGGTCTCGCAAATGTCTGCAGTCATCAGTGTTATGACCATCTATGTCATGAAATATGCAATGTCTTCCGGAGTTACGTTGTGCTAGCGTTGGCTCCCTCTTGGGAGGCCTCGGATAGGAGGTCGCACCCCCTGTGTCCATGTAAATGTTGCTCAGAGTATCATTCAATTCAGTGTATTTGTCGTATCTAGACCCTCTCTAGGTGGAGCATTGCGATCATTTGTAGCTGGGGTCTTTCCTTTACCCTTGTCATTGTCAGACGGTTCTCCATCTTTAAGCATGTTGATATCGAGAATGCGCTTCTCAGAAGTTGTATCTTCTTCCTGTAGAAATCTATCTGATTCAAGGTATAATTCGTCGAGATTTCACGGTGGATCTCGGTACAATGACTTTTTGAACTTCGAGTTATGTAGAATGTCGGATACTGCTGCCATCAATACCATGGATGGTTCAGGTCGGTCAATTGATGCTGCTGCAACGTTGAATCTTTCCAGAAATGAGCGCAGAGTTTCCCTGGGCCTCTACTTGATTGTAGTAAGTGACACGACGTTCTTGGGTCATGCAATGTGACCCAAAATTGTTTAATGAAGTGTGCAACCAACATGTTCCAGCTATTGATCGATTAAGTTTCTAGCTGCTGAATCCACATAGCAGCAATATCAGTTAAAAAGAGGGGAAAACATTTTTCCATGACGTTTTCCGATGCCATTTGAACCTCCGTTTGCCGTTTGTAGCGCATCAGGTGCACGGTAGGATCTTTCATTCCGTTGTAGGGCTCCAGTTGTGGAAGTTTGAAATCCAGGGGATTGCAGGAATTCCTGATTTCTTGAGTGAATGGGTTGTGATTGACGTCATCCACATCATTCTGATAAGTGTGGCCTCTCGAGAGGCGTTCAATCAGATCTGCTAGCCGATTTCCTTTAAAAAGTTGTTGCAAGTTGCCAAGATCAGAGCTGGTGCCCCCAGCGTTGAATGCCTGAGAGTGAGGAAGCTGCCGGTGAGCTGCTGGGAGTGAGTTACTAGGACCGGTTCGTGAGCCAGAGGTGCATCACGAGCGGGTCGTGGGTCCCCATCACGAGCCGGGTCTGAATCTGAGTCGTGGAGGTCGGTTCGTGAGAGAGTGGGGCGAGCCGATCGAGTCCAGGAGCCTCATCACGAACCGCCTCCTGCTGTTGGACATGAGCTTGCGTTCTGATATTCGTTTGAACCGAAGCTGAAGTTGGTCGATCCTGACCATTTCCAAGAGCGAGGGGGTTGCCCCCGAGTCCATGTGATGCATGTGCCGCTTCAGTGGCTTCATTTCCAATGACTTGAACATTGCTTGGCCTTCCATCCATCCGAGCGAAGAATCCATCGATCATCTCATGTTGTTTCCTGATGAGTTCATCTTGCCTTGCCATCTGGTTTTTCATTTTAGCGATCATGTCGTCCATCTCTTCTCTGGTTAAGAATGAAGAAGGATCTCCATGAGAGGAAGCCTCCTGGCTCGCCTCGTTCCTTGTGCCTTCAGCGTCAGCATCCTCATCATGAGAGGAAGTTCCAGTTTTCTTCCTTTTGATTGCCATCTATCCAAGCTAGAAGTTGAGGTTGTCGTGTGCCCCCAACCTGGCGCGCCAAAATGTTAGACCAAAAAATGGCACTAACACCAAAATTTAGATCACAGATCACAAAAATGCAGAAAATCTTAAATAAGAGGAGACGCACGAAGTTTTTATAGTGGTTCGGCTGTAGATGTAGCCTACGTCCACTTTATAATCTTATTGTTATACTGACAGATTACAAGAATCATTTACATGCAAACACACAATCCGTGTGTTAATTGAGATTACAAGAGGAGAATTTAGATGTAGAAAGATGCAAAAGTCCTTGCACTTCAGTAATGGTGGAAGCCGCAGAGAAGAATGGCCAAAAGTCCTTGAAAAGGCCTTCGAATGGTGTATTTATAGCTGTTTCCTGGTACCGGTTCGTGAGACATGTGGCACACATCCCAAAAATCTCGAAATGTGGTGGAAAACGTCCAGAAATCCTCTCCAAGTCGTCATATGACATGTGTAATAAGATCCATAAAAGTTGGAGTGAAAATAGCCATCAGAATAGGTCACAATTGTGTGTGTAGCTGCAGGCGGTTGGTGGTGGCGGTCGGGTCGTGATGTGGGCTTCACGAGCCGAGGTCTGGTCACGAGCTGGAGTGGTGAATTTGGTGTCCATGGTCGGGTTGTGGATGGAGATGATGGTCCATTAGCCGGGTTGGTTCGTGAGACGAGGGTGCGTCACGAGCCAAGGAGGGTGCTTCACGAGCCGAGGAGGGTGCGAGCTAAGGAGGAGCCCAAGAAACGAAGGGGGCGACCCGAATAGAAATGTCACCAATTCTCAAAATCCAAGTTCTGCGTACGTTTATGGAAATGGACATAACTTCCAAACCGTAAGTCCGTTTTAGCCAAACGAAAGCTCTACTTGAAGCTTATTCAGAGGGCTACAAGAATTATAGGGTAAAACTCCGTAATTGCTGTTTTCGGGCCCAAAAGAGGTCGTCCGATAGGAGTTTTGGGCCATTTTACGTTGATGATGTGATTTCGACCAAATCGATCCGAGTCTTCTGACGATGTTTCCATTGCCTAAGAACGCTACTATCCACACATTCCATGTGTGACAGCTTTTACCAAAAAGTGTGTCAACATTATGGCATGAGAATTTGAGATGAGTTATATGGGTGGATTTACATTTTTTTAGGCTTACAAATAAGACAACCAAATAACGGAATTTTTATTAATCAAGAAAAACATTCTAGAGATTTAATTAATAAATATAATTTACCTACAACTAATAGAAGACCTACACCTATGGTGTAACGACCCACATTCTACACTTCATGGGATCGTAGAATATTTATTTCTTTCTCATGCAAAGTCGATAGCCATGTAACTTTGGGAGACGACTATTGGGGTCATTTCCCATGTTCATGATTTTTGCCGATTTTTAAATGACCGTTTTGCTCCTAGTTGATCTTGTTTTAGTCATAATTTTTTATTGGTAAGGAGTTTTGACCTGAAACCACTTCCATTGGATTTGGATGATGGTTTACAATTCCGTAGAGTGTTCACATTAGCCAAACGGACTAACCGTTTGGGAGATGTGGCTGAAACAAGGTTTAGAAGGTGAAAAACAGATTAACCGGGCTTAATTAGGGTGATTAGCAAGAGGGCCCATAACCCATTTCGGAATTAGGTTTATGGGGAGGCTGAGAACAGTAGGAAAACGATTTTTATTTCATTTTTTAGCAGCCTAAAACATTTCTCTAACCCTAGCCATGGCCTCCACCTTCTAATTTCATCCCAAATCGCTCGCTAATCATGTTTCAGCCTAATCTACATCAAATCAAGGCAAAACAACACCAAATCAGAGTCAGCGCTGCTGTGTTGCATTAGAATTCGACCCAAAACAGATAATATTTCAGATCTATAGTTTGATTGTGGCTAAACTGAGTGATTTGCATTGTTTTTCACTAATTACAGATAATTAGGGGTGATTAGTGATAATTAGTGAAATTATAAATCAGAAAAATTTGTAAAATTATAAAATATTTATTTTACGGCTTTGATAGAAATTTGGGTTAATTTGGATAAGTTTTGCTAATTGTATGCTTAAACATGATTAAGGGAGATTAAGGGGAAAACATAGGTTTTTGGGTATGTTTGATCCGTTTTGACATATCAAATTGTTGATTTGGTGTTTGTGGTCAATTCTATATGTTGCTATGACTATATGGTATGCTTTCTGATTGATTAGAAGAGTTATAATGGTCGAAAACGCCGTCGTGTGGCATAAAACAGTCGGTGGAAAGTTGCAGGAAATGTGCAAGGTTTCGGATCAGATCGGATTGGAGAACTGGGCAAGAGGATTTGATACGGATCGGAACCTAGCACAAAAGGAAAAGCATGGAAAGAAGGAAGGCCACTTGCAAAGAGTTGGAGTTGGGTTGAGGATCGATCGAGTCGGAATGGAACGTAAGGTCGGATCGGAGTAAGCAAGCTGGAGCAGGAGGGACGAACGGAACCAAGAAGCAAAGAACCGAACCGAACAGCATGGAGGAAGTGAACCCAAACCGAACCGAAGGAGGGGGATTTAAGATAAACCGAATGGGGAGCCTGAGCACCACATACCGAACCGAACTGGATAGACTGAACCGAGTTTGGACCTCTACCATTACTATGTGATGACTCTTCTGAAGACCAACTCCAATTCGACCAAAACCCGAGATGCAAAGGAGGTCCAAATAGGAAGTAGAACTCAGGATCCAGTTGGGAACCAAAGAGTTAACTTCGTGAATTGGAATTTGATGCGGGATGTGTGCTAAGGGGTTATCGACGTCCATAACTTTGATTCACCGCCAAGACAGATGTTAGGCTACGGATCAGTGCAGTGGGGTAGTTATTACTCCATGGGGCAGAGTGATCGTAGCATGGCTATGAGCCAGTGTAGTGAAGTCGTCAGGACTTCATGGGGGCAGAGTGGACATATCAAGGACTAGTGGCTGTGGATCAGTGCAGTGGAGTCGCTATGACTCCTTGGGGAAGAGTGATCATAGCAAGGATTTGGGTGAACAAAGTGGTGGATATCGTATGCTTTACGCACTGAGTGAGAGATGTGAGGATGGTTGCTATGCTTGATCGTTTGATATCACTATGACATGCACACCCCCACCCCCGTATCTTTACACCATATGTTAGCGTCACCTTAGAGTATTGTACATTTTGTTGTGCTACCTCTTTGGTTGCAGGTCCAAGTTCAAGTATGGTTTAGTATACCTGTTACTGTTCCATTTTGCTACTTATCGCTCATACCAGACTTTTGTGTGACCCAGAGTTTTATGTCTCTACTTATTACTCTGGGTGCTCTTAAACGGGCAGACTAGAGATAGGTCAGGTGATTATGCACGGGTAGCTGTGCCGGAGACGAGCAGGAGACTTCCACGTATGATATATATATATATTCTCACTGTGTCGCTGCTGGTCCCTACTTTGGGGATTATTAGTGTACCTTTCTTATTTGCTTTGGAGGAAGTTTTAAAGGTTGTAACAATGATGATGTGGAACATAAGCTGTATTTTGGATTTTCCGCTGCTATGATGGTTTAGTTTTCAGCTTATGCACTGTCTTGCCTGTTTTATGTCAAATATGTTATTATTATATTTTATTCCATGCGCTGTGAGACATTCTACAGGTTCCTTGTTAGTTCAAATTCCCTTCTTTCCTTTCTATGACGACCTTCCTATGCTGGTTGGACATTGGCACAACGCACTTTCATTGGAAATGTCGGCTAGTGCGGGTCGGGACGTCACATTTGATATCAGAGCTCTAGGTTGCGTACTTAACCTAGGGAAAGACACCAGGGAGAGATAGTACGTATATGAGAGCGCGTATTTGTTATATTTTGGTTTTTTTCAAAAGTTATATA
The DNA here is from genome assembly GCA_030737875.1 of Allium sativum. Classification (NCBI taxonomy): domain Eukaryota; kingdom Viridiplantae; phylum Streptophyta; class Magnoliopsida; order Asparagales; family Amaryllidaceae; genus Allium; species Allium sativum. Next base: position 92,135,344 of record CM060920.1, read on the forward strand.
TATACTATTAGTGTATTTAAGGATGAAGTCGCGTTGCACTGGCACCACTGAAGAGATGGTTAATCGTTTTCTCCTTACAGATTGAATGATGAGCCGATATACTAGGGGTATTGGTAGAGGAGCTAATAATGGGAATGATCCTGATATGAGGACGATGTTCACTGACTTCATGAGGGAGATTCTTAGAAATGTGCAAGGGGCAATTCCCAATGCTGCAAATGGTGGTGGTGCAGCGGTGCAAGCGCCTAGGGCCGATTTCGCCAAGCTATGCAACGATTACACTAGTCTTGGTGGGAACCCGTTCCACGAAACGGAATCAGCTACAGAAGTTCAGGATTGGTTGGATAGCTATGAGCGTATCTTCGAAGACTTGGGTATCGAGGATGCGATGAACAGAAAGCTAGCATCCTGCTAGCTGCAAGGACGGGCGATGAATTGGTGGAATGCTATTAAGGAAGCAACTCCAGAGGATCAAGTTATATGGGATCAGTTTAAGGCCCGATTCAGTGAAAAAATTGTCCCAGCTACTCAGAAGTCAGAGTTGTTTAGGAAGTTCTTGGAGCTTAAGCAAAATGGTAGGGCAGTCTCGGAGTATATTGCTGAGTTCGATACTTTATCGAAGTATGGATTATATCTTATTGACACTCCCGAGAAGAAGAATGAGAAGTTCATAACGGGCTTAGATTAGTACTTGGGGGAAAGGCTTATTAACCACATCGGTGAGATGTTTGAATCGATTGTGGGGAAAGCATTGAGGTCAGAGCGCCTTTATCCTAAGCCCAAGACTGAAGTCGCTGTTACATCTGCTGAGGGGCCAAAGCCGCAAGCAAGCGGTGGAGGCAAGAATAATTCTCAGAACAAAAGGAAGCAAAATCAAGCTAACAATGGTCAGAAAAAGAGCAAGAAAGATGTTGAATGCTTTAGCTGTGGGAAGAAGGGCCATTATGCTAAAGAATGTCGAGCAAAGCCAACGGACAGGAAGTGCTTCAACTGTGGCCAAGTGGGACATCACAAGGGTAACACCTCGTAATTTTAAAACGGGACATAAGAGATAATTCAAGAATTAATCTTTAAAAGAAGAATTAAGGGAAATATGTTACGCCATTGCATTCGTCTCGCAATTCTGCTAGAGATAGAGTCCGAGTTTGCGTGAATCGGACTCCGTATGAAGAAGTTATGGATTTCAGAAGATTTCAAGTTTTAATGGAAATTAAATATAAATAATAATTAAATTAAAAAGCAGTTCAAATTCAAAAATTTCCGAGAGAAGCGGCTAGGCGGGGAAATTCCCGCCCATAAGGGTCGACTCCCCTCGGGGGTCGACATAGGTGTCGACCCCCCAAGAGGGATGTCGACCCCCATGGCCAGATCTGGACTGTTTTGTCCAGTGATGTTTCCTTAGTCATTAGGGCATATGTGGCGACTTCCGATTGGCTCTATTTGGTTTGGATGGCTCTGATTTCTCTTAGGATGATCTAACAGCTCTCATTAATCTAAACTTCTATATAAACAAACCCAACCCTAAAACCACATAAAATTGCTCTTTGAAGCTGTCATGTTGTCCATGGCCAAACTAGCGTAGCCTCCATTTTTCTCTAAACTACAAGTCAAGTTAGGAAGTCCCAAATCATATCAAAACTAGAGAATCAGTAGTCTACATCAAAGGAATAGCTTAACAAATTCAGAAATCAGATTCCAGAATACAAGAACTGTTCTTTTTCTGTAAGTTCAGTTATATTTCAGATTTAAATATATAAAAGTCTCGACTTGAAATAAATCGAATCTAGAACTGTGCCTAATTGTGATTCTGATTCATGTTTATCCTTGTGACAAATCTGAAATTAACTATGCCTATGAGACTATTGTGATCTGTAAATTGAACTTATCATATTGTATATTAATTTGGTGAGGCTTTTATGTTATGTTATGTACATGTTCATAAGTTAAGTCATGTTCATATATGCGTATATGTTTAGATCTACATGCTTGCTTTTATGTTATGTTATGTACATGTTCATAAGCTAAGTCATGTTCATATATGCTTATATGTTTAGATCTACATGCTTTCTTTTATGTTATGATATGTACATGTTCATAAACTATGTCAAGTTCATATATGCTTATATGTTTTGATCTACATGCTTACATGTTTAGATCCAAGTTAATAAATATGTTTAAGATCTATGTAAATTCTTGTTCATATGCTTAAGATCTATATTAATTGGATCTAACTCAAGTACAAGTTCACATTGATATGCTTGATTAAGTTTATATTGTTCATGAAAAATTTGTACTACACATGCTTAGTTAGATTCGTATTATTTTATGCTGTTGGAATGCTACATGTTCCTTTCTTTTCCCTTTTGTTTATGAGTTAGGCCAATTTGCGAGCCTAACGTTCTATGTAAATTATGTGAACGAATAACAAGGGGGAGGGGGCGATGGGTAAAACATTAAATTACATGCTAATGGCATAGATTGGCTCATAATCATGCAAATGATTAATAGCACGAAATGGTATAATTTGTATACCATTAATTATGAACATAATTTAAATAGTAAATGTGACATGACAACACTTGTGGATAATTTACATATAAACTTGACATAAATGACGAATATGTAAATTAAATAAAGGATGAACATGCCTAACCTGAGGTTAGATTGAGTTGTGGTGTAAAACTGCCACGAACTTCCCGGCACATCCAGTAACCGCAACAACACCTATCTAATGTGAGAGGTTAGTGCATCATGCCCAAGAAAAACCCGAGGTTAGATTGAGTTGTGGTGTAAAACTGCCCGGAACCGCCCGGCACATCCAGTTTCTGCAACAACACAGATCTAATGTGAGAGGTTGGTGCATTAATAAATCAATTAATGCTAATGAACAAGACGTGCTAAGAATGGTAGGGTTAAGTTAACTAAGGCAACACTTAACCAGTACAACATGTTAATTAAACAAATGGTAGGGTTAAGTTAACTAAGGGCAACACTTAACCACTACAACATGTTAATTAAACAAATTGTAGGGTTAAGTAACACAAGAAGGCAACACTTAACCAATATATAACATGATGTATGGTAGGGTTAAGTAACACAAGAAGGCAACACTTAACCAATATAACATGATGAACGAATGAGGTTAAGTTAATAGAAAACACTTAACCAATACAACATGATGTGTGGTTGGGTTAAGTTAACATGAATGGAAAACACTTAACCAATATTACATGAACGAAGCGGATAGGGTTAAGGCAAGCTTAACCAATAATACGTATTGACTTGATCAGTGGGAGGGTTAAGTACATCTTATGTAGGTGGGTAATATTAGTATATATATATAGGCCCACAAACTTAACCATTAAATAAACATGCTTGAATCGGTGAGATGATTAAGTACATCTCGTATAGGTTGGTAATATTTGTATATATAGTCCCACAAACTTAACCAGTAGGAAACCCTAGAAACGAGGTCCCATTTCAGCAGTAACCCACATAGATGTATCATGGTATCCTGAACTAGGCAGGGTGGGGCATGATTACTGGGTCGATTATAAGCGGTCATAATAGCGGCAGGGGGTACGTCAGTGTAGGTTCCGACGGTTTATGGGCATGCACGTACTGTGGAGTGGGAAAAAGCAGGCACTGGGTACCAGTAGTTACACATTGTGCATCTTGAATCGTGTCAGGTTACTATCATAAGGATTGATACACCTTATGGTGGGACAAGCACAGGGTATCTACACACAAGAGAGCGCCGATTGACACAGACACATGGAACATTAATACAAGTAGGGAGCCGATCGATAGGGTAGTAACGGTACATCTAACATCTTCATGGCAATTAGGCTGATTGAGGTAAGATCCTCATACTAGATGTACACCTGAAGGCTAACACAATTGTGGGGATTGGGATCACGTTGTAATATTATCATTTTATATTGATTACTAGTTGGGACACTAGTTAGGCGGTGCAGAGATATAGAAATCAGAATAACAGGGTAGTAGCGAAGCAGAGAAAGTGTAGAAGCGCATTCAGTTTACCTGGCCTTATCTTGTCTTAAGTTATCTTGTTTTATGGTATTGTCCTACTTTCAGTTTATTCATGTTATGATCCTTTATCTTGTTTACATGCTGAAAAATCACCGGACTTACCAGACTTATGTCTGACCTGCTTTCTTTCGTCTTCTTTTCTTCTGTTTCCCCCCGGTAGTCAGGGAGGGAATAGCTCAGCTTAGTTTGGACCGTTTCTCTTTCCAAGCTCGGTGATTCTGTGATGTATGGCTTGGAACCTCTTATCTTTGGCTATGGCTATGATTTCACTTTAATTTGGGGACTTGTAACGACCCGCATTCTACGCATCATAGGATTGTAGAATATTTATTTCTGTCACATACGAAGTCGTATGGTCATGTAACTTTGGGAGACGACTATTAGGGTCATTTCTCTTGTCCATGATTTTTCCCGATTTTTAAATGACCATTTTACCCCTAGTTGGTACTGTTTTGGCCATAACTTTTGACTGGAAAGGAATTTTGACATGAAACCACTTCCATTGGCTCCGGATGATGGTTTATCTTTCCGTAGAGTGGTCATAATAGCCAAACGGACTCACTGTTTGGTAGATATGGCTGAAACAAGTTTCAGATGGCGAAAAACATCTTAATTGGGCTTAACTGGGTGATTAGCAGCTAGGCCCAGAGGGGAATTTCGGGTTTAGAGGTATAGGAGGACTGATTAGGGTTAGGAAATCACTTTCATTTCAGTTTTGAGACGCCACAAACCTTCTTGAGACCTTAGTAATGGCTTCCATCCTCTAAAACCACTCCAAAACACATTTTTAGTGAAGATTAAGCCTAAACTACATCAAATCCAGGCCAAATAGCATCAGAGCAAGGTTGGAGCTGCTGCTATACATAGGGATTCGACCCAAACAGAGAGTATTTCAGATTTGGTGTTTTATTTTGTGGCAAAGGTGAGTGATTTGCATAGTTTTTACACTAATTACGGTAATTAAGGGTAATCAGTGAGGATTAGCGGATTTATACACCAATAAATTCTGGAAAAATGTTTAGAAATTCTTAAATAACATTTTATGCCTCTGGTAGAAATTTGGTTTAATTTGATTGAGTTTTGTTAACCCTATGATTAGATTTACTTAAACATGCTTAAGGGAAAATAAGTGGTTTTGGGCACATTTGATCCATTTTGACATATAAATTCATTGTTTTGGTGTTTTTGGTTAGTTTGCTATGTTGTTATGACTATTTGACATGATTTGTGATTGATTAGAATAGTTAGATTTGTCAAAAACGTCGTCGAACGGCGTAAACAGGTTGCTGGAAAAAGTTGCAGAAAGTTGTGTAGGGCTTCAGATCGGATCAGATGAGGGCTCGGATCGGATATGTGAACTAGGCAAGAAAACCCGACCCGAACTGGAGTTTGGCACATAAGATACTTGGCAAAAAGGAAGGCCGTTTACTTAGAGTTGGAGTGGACAAGGGGATCGGATCGGAAGAATAATGGAGGCCAGATCGGATCGACTCAAGAATGGAAGGCTACGACTGGAGTAAGGCGAAGGGAGCGGATCGGATCGGAGTAGATGGAAAACGAGGGAGCTGATCGGAGAAAACTGGAAGGAAGACAGAAACCCGACCCGAGCCGGAGGAGGACACCGACCCGACCCGAAGTGGAGTACCCGACCCGAACCGAATGGAAAGATGACAAGGAAGGAGGACCGAACCGAACCGACGAGGGTAATGACCACCGAACCAAATTCTAGGGCTGCTACTGCACGACAACTCTTCTGAAGACCCACTCCAATTCGACCAAACCCGAGATGCAAAGGAAGTTCAAATGAGAAGTTAGAGCTCAAGATCCAGATGGGAATCAACGAGTTCGCTTCATGGTTGGGCTTTACCGCGGGACGCGTGCTAAGGGGTTTCCGATGTCTATAGCTTTGGACCACTATGGTAGGAGGTACGGAGGCGGATTCAGGGCCATTATGGCATTGGTAGAACCAAGGGCTACGATCAATGAAATGGATCATTGAAATGTTTGGTCATGACTCCATATGTTTAGCTTGGTCACAGCAGGGTTTCTACAAGTCGGGATTCGTCGTTACCTCAATTTGTCTAGTGTTCCAGGGTGGTAGATGTCGTATGCTTTACGCACTGAGTGAGAGATGTGAGGATGGTTGCTATGGATGGTTTGTTTGCTATCATTATGACATACACACCCCACCCCCGTATTCTTTACGCTATCCATTATGGCACCTTAGAGTACTGTACGGTATGTGGTACTAACTCTTTGGTTGCAGGTCCAGGTTCAGGTATGGTTTAGTATACCTGTTATTATTCTGTTTATATGCTTATCGCTCATACCAGGCTTTATGACTGACCCAGAGTTTTATGTCTCCTCTTATTACTCTGGGTGCTCACACGAGCAGACTAGAGACAGGTTAGCTGGTGATGCATGGGTAGATGATCCGGAGACGAGCAAGAGGCTTCCACATAATATATATATATAGTATTCTCCCTGTGTTGTTGAAGATCACTGCTTGGGCATTGGTGGTGCATCTTCCACTTTAGATTTCTTTTGTTTAGAGACAGTAAATTTGGAAAGTTGTAATAAGCTGTATTGGGATTTCCGCTGCTTTGATGTTGATGTTGATTTTAGTTATCAGCTTATGCACTGTCTCACCTGTTTTATGTCAAGTATGTTATTAATATTATATTTTACTTCATGCGCTGTGAGACATTCTACAGGTTCTTGATTAGTTCGTTCCCCTCTTTCCTTTCTCCTGACGACCGTCCCGTGCTAGTCGGGCATGTGTACAACGCACTTTCGGAGGAAATGCAGGCTGGTGCGGGGTGGGCCGTCACACTTGGTATCAGAGCTCTAGGTTGCGTAGTTAACCTAGGGACGTTATCAGGGAGAGATAGTATACGTATACGAGAGAGCGTATTTGTGATTATTTTGGTTTTCAAAAGCTATATATATATATATACTATTAGTAGTATAAGAATGAAGTCGTGCTGCACTAGCACCACTATGGGGTCGTTAATCGTTTCCTTTTTCAGATTGACGATGAGCCGATATGTTAGAGGTACCGGTAGAGGGGCCAATAATGGGAATGCTGCTGACATGAGGACGATGTTTACTGACATCATGAGAGAGATGCTTAGAGATGTACAAAGGGCAGCTCCCAATGGTGGAAATGGTGGTGGTCCAATAGTGCAAGCGCCGAGGGTCGACTTCGCCAAGCTGAATAAGGATTATACTAGCCTTGGTGGGAAGCCGTTTCACGGAACGGAGTCGTCCACGGATGTTCAAGATTGGTTGGATAGTTGTGAACGTATCTTCGAGCATTTGGGTATCGAGGATGCGATGAAGAGAAAGTTAGCGTCCCGTCAGCTGCAAGGGCGGGCAATGAATTGGTGGAATGCTATAAAGGCAGCTACTCCCAAAGACCAGATTACTTGGGAACAGTTTAAAGCTCGCTTTAGCGAGAAGTTCATTCCGGCTGCTCAGAAGTCAGCGCTGTTTAAGAAATTCTTGGAGGTCAAGCAGAATGGCAGAGCTGTCTCGGAGTATATTGCTGAATTCGACACTTTGTCAAAGTATGGGTTATCTCTTATTGATACTGTCGAGAAGAAGAATGAGAAATTCATAACTGGTTTGGATCAGTACTTGGGGGAAAGGCTTATTAACCACATCGACGAGACGTTTGAGTCGATTGTAGGGAAAGCATTGAGGTCAGAAAGTCTCTACCCTAAGCCGAAGACGGAGGTTGCATCCGCAGATGAGCCAAAGCCACATGCAAGTGATGGAGGCAAGGGTGGTTCCCAGAATAAGAGAAAGCAGAATCAGGCTAAGGATAGCCAGAAGAAAAAGAAAAAGCAAGATGTTGAGTGCTTCAGCTGTGGTAAAAAAGGCCATTATGCTAGTAATTGTCGGGCCAAGCCAGCGGATAGGAAGTGCTTCAACTGTGGCCAAATGGGACATCACAAGGACAAGTGTCCGCAACCCCCCAAAGAAAAGCAAATGGTGAAAGCATATGCCCTTAATGATATTCCTTCTTCGTCGAATGCCCCAATTGCGGCGGAGAAAGGAAAGAATGTCGTCATTCAAGGTATGCTTTCTTTTTACGATGTTCCTGTTAGAGTTTTGTTTGATACCGGAGCTTCCAGTTCTTTCATATCTAGTGACCTGGTAGATAGGTTGGGATTGGAGCCCGAGATTGTCGATAGACCTTTAGTAGTGACGAACCCGATTGGTGGTTCTACTAGCCTTAGCATGATTTGTCGTAATGTGGTCTTATCGAGTCATGGATGCATGTTTGTTTGTGATTGCTTTGTTTTGGGCTTTACTGGGTTTGGCATTATTTTGGGAGTAGATTGGCTCCGAAGATACGGGGTGGTGGTAGACTGTGAGGGCTTTTTAGTGACAGCTAGAGCGGATGATGGGCGGAGGATAGTGTTTGGTGGTCTACCCAATGAGGGTGTATTGGCTAGTTTTCTAAACTCTCTCGACATTCCGCATAGTGAGTTGTCAGGTTTGCCCGTGGTTGGCCAGTATCCAGATGTTTTCGAAGAAGTGACCGGACTTCCACCACACCGAGAGATTGAGTTCCGTATTGATTTGGTAAAAGATGCCAGACCTATAGTGATGCCACTTCGTCGTATGGCACCAAGGGAGCAGCGAGAGCTCGAGGTGCAAGTCAGCGATCTTTTGAAGAAGGGATTTATCTGAAGGAGTGTTTCTGAATGGGGAGCACCAGTTGTGTTTGCTACCAAGGCGGATGGTTCCCTTCGTTTGTGTGTAGACTACCGCGAGTTGAATAAAGTGACGAGGAAGAATAAGTATCCTCTACCGCGGATGGATGATTTGTTCGATCAGTTGAGTGGCGCGAGAATATTTTCCCAGTTGGATCTCGCGACAGGTTTTCATCAGCTTAGAGTGGAAGCTGAGAGTATAGCTAAAACGGCATTTCGGACGCCGTCTGGATTTTATGAGTGGTTGGTCATGCCATTCAGGCTGACCAATGCCCCAACATATTTTGTGGATCTTATGAATAGGGTATTCAACGATCAGTTGAATAGGTTTGTCCTTGTGTTCGTTGATGATATTTTGGTCTACTCAAGGACAGAGGAAGAACACAAGGAACATTTAAGAATAGTGATGGAGGTGTTGAGAAAACACCAATTGAAAGCAAAGTTTTCTAAGTGTCACTTCTGGAAGAGGGAAGTAAGGTTCTTGGGCCATGTTGTATCAGAGAATGGTATTGCCGTAGACCCGGCGAAGGTGGCTACGGTACAGGATTGGCCTACGCCCAAGAATGCAACAGACGTAAGAAGTTTCTTGGGATTAGCTGGATATTATCGTAAGTTTATCCAAGGTTTCTCCAAGATAGCAGCACCATTGACCCAGTTGACTAAGAAGAATCAAGCTTTTGTCTGGGATGGAAGGTGCGAGAATGCATTCAAGAGTCTAAAGGACAAGTTGACAAGCGCACCAGTGTTAGTCATTCCTAAGGGGAATGAAGAGATGATGGTATACACGGATGCCTGTGGTACCGGACTGGGTGCTGTATTGATGCAAGGTGGTAGGGTTGTAGCTTATGCAAGTCGGCAATTGAAACCGCACGAGAGAAGATACCCTACCCATGATTTAGAATTGGCAGCGATCGTGTTTGCGTTGAAAATGTGGAGACACTATCTCTAGGGAGAAAGATTTGAGCTCTTTACAGATCATAAGTCGTTGAAGTATCTCTTCTCCCAGAAGGATTTAAATCTCCGACAACAAAGGTGGTTAGAATTCTTGGCTTCCTATGATTTTGACATCGCATATACACCGGGAAAGGGTAATGCGGTGGCTGATGCATTGAGTAGGAGACATGCCAGCTTAGGCGCTATGTTTCTAGAATGGAAGCAACTGGAGTACATCGCTGGGTATGATTTCAGACCGAAGTACGAATTGGATCCAGAAATGTTAGCAAGTTTGACGATCAGACCCACTTTAATTGAGTGGATCGGCTCTAGTCAGAGGGACGATCCTAACCTATTGGAAATCATCTCCAAGTTAAAGATGGATATCGATGAGGAGATGAACAAGTATGGGCTTGATCGAGATGGATGGCTTAGAAAGAATGGAAAGCTTGTGGTACCCAATGTCAATGGATTGAGAGGTGAAGTGCTTAGAGAATGTCATCACTTAAAGCTGACTATACACCCCGGTGGTAACAAGATGTATCGAGATATGAAGCAGACTTACTACTGGGAAGGGATGAAAAGAGACGTTGGGAAGTTTATATCCAAGTGCATGAATTGCCAGCTAGTTAAAGCCGAGCAAAAGAAGCCTAGTGGGTTGTTACAGCCCTTAGAAATTCCCAAATGGAAAAGGGAGCAAGTCTCGATGGATTTCATTGATGGTTTACCAAGGACTAGATCGGGGCATGATAGCATTTGGGTAGTTGTGGATCGACTGACTAAAAGTGCAAGATTTATACCAGTCAAATCGACCAGAACGGCAGCTAAGTTAGCAGAATTGTATATGAAGTGGGTAGTGAGATTTCATGGAGTACCTAAAAGCATTGTGAGCGACCGAGACCCATTGTTCACTAGTGGGTTTTGGAAGAGCTTACAAGAGGCTCTAGGGTCAGAGTTACATCTCAGTACCGCATATCATCCTCAGACCGAAGGTCAGACGGAGAGGGTGAATCGTATTTTGGAAGATCTCTTGAGAGCGTGTATATTGGATTTTGGTGGATCATGGGATGACCATTTGCATCTAGTAGAGTTTGCATATAATAATGGCTACCAATCCAATATCGGTATGGCTCCATATGAAGCTTTGTATGGAAGACCGTGCAACTCACCATCATGTTGGATAGAGACTGGCGAGAAGTTTGTGCTTGGACCAGATGTGGTGAGGGAAACTTCAGATAAGATTAAGGTCATTCAACAACGAATGAAAGCTGCTCAAGATAGGCAGAAGAGTTATGCCGATAAGAGGAGAAGAGACTTGAAATTCTCCGTTGGTGACTTGGTGTTTGTCAAGATCTCTCCGTTGAAGAGCGTGATACGATTTGGCAGGAGAGGCAAATTAGCACCAAGATTTGTTGGCCTATTCCCTGTTCTTGAATTAGTCGGGAATTTGGCATATAGAGTTGGCTTACCAGAGAAAATGGTGGGAGTTCACAATGTATTTCATGTTTCCCAACTAAGGAAGTTCGTTCACGACTCAGATGTGACTATTTCACCTGATCAATTAGAGGACTTCGAAGTAGAACCCGAGGCGGTTGGGAACTGCAAGCCGATTCGTATTGTGGGGCACGATACGAAACAACTTTGAAGGAAGGCGGTGAAGCTAGTCAAGGTCCAGTGGGGCGAGAACGAGAGTGATTGTACTTGGGAGACAGAGGAGAACATTAGGAAGGCATATCCAGAACTCTTTGCCTGGTAAGATTTACTTTGTAATCTAGTTTTCCGCATGCTAGGGTAGACTTGTTTTGCTTGTTTGCATGTTTGATTGTTGTTTTATGATTGATAGGCATGCAGGACCTTTGTGTATGTTCTGATTAGGGAATTTCGGAGGCGAAATTTCTTAAGGGGGGGAGAGTGTAACGACCCGCATTCTACGCATCATAGGATTGTAGAATATTTATTTCTGTCACATACGAAGTCGTATGGTCATGTAACTTTGGGAGACGACTATTAGGGTCATTTCCCATGTCCATGATTTTTCCCGATTTTTAAATGACCATTTTACCCCTAGTTGGTACTGTTTTGGCCATAACTTTTGATTGGAAAGGAATTTGACATGAAACCACTTCCGTTGGCTCTGGATGATGGTTTCTCTTTCCGTAGAGTGGTCATAATAGCCAAACGGACTCACCGTTTGGGAGATATGGCTGAAACAAGTTTCAGATGGCGAAAAACAGCTTAATTGGGCTTAAACGGGTGATTAGCAGCTAGGCCCAGAGGGGAATTTCGGGTTTAGAGGTATAGGAGGACTGATTAGGGTTAGGAAATCACTTCCATTTCAGTTTTGAGCCGCCACAAACCATCTTGAGACCTTAGTAATGGGTTACATCCTCTAAAACCACTCCAAAACACATTTTTAGTGAAGATTAAGCCTAAACTACATCAAAACAAGGCCAAATAGCATCAGAGCAAGGTTGGAGCTGCTGCTATACATAGGGATTCGACCCAAACAGAGAGTATTTCAGATTTGGTGTTTTATTTTGTGGCAAAGGTGAGTGATTTGCATAGTTTTTACACTAATTACGGTAATTAAGGGTAATCAGTGAGGATTAGCGGATTTATACACCAATAAATTCTGGGAAAATGTTTAGAAATTCTTAAATAATATTTTATGCCTCTGGTAGAAATTTGGTTTAATTTGATTGAGTTTTGTTAACCCTATGATTAGATTTACTTAAACATGCTTAAGGGAAAATAAGTGGTTTTGGGCACATTTGATCCATTTTGACATATAAATTCATTGTTTTGGTGTTTGTGGTTAGTTTGCTATGTTGTTATGACTATTTGACATGATTTGTGATTGATTAGAATAGTTAGATTTGTCAAAAACGTCGTCGAACGGCGTAAACAAGTTGGTGGAAAAAGTTGCAGAAAGTTGTGTAGGGCTTCGGATCGGATCGGATGAGGGCTCGGATCGGATATGTGAACTGGGCAAGAAAACCCGACCCGAACTGGAGTTTGGCACATAAGAGACTTGGCAAAAAGGAAGGCCGTTTACTTAGAGTTGGAGTGGACAAGGGGATCGGATCGGAAGAATAATTGAGGCCAGATCGGATCGACTCAAGAATGGAAGGCTACGACAGGAGTAAGGCGAAGGGAGCGGATCGGATCGGAGTAGATGGAAAACGAGGGAGCTGATCGGAGAAAACTGGAAGGAAGACAGCAACCCGACCCGACCCGGAGGAGGACACCGACCCGACCCGAACCGAATGGAAAGATGACAAGGAAGGAGGACCGAACCGAACCAACGAGGGTAATGACTACTGAACCGAACCGAATTCTAGGGCTGCTACTGCACGACAACTCTTCTGAAGACCCACTCCAATTCGACCAAACCCGAGATGCAAAGTAAGTTCAAATGAGAAGTTAGAGCTCAAGATCCAGATGGGAATCAACGAGTTCGCTTCATGGTTGGGCTTTGCCGCGGGACGCGTGCTAAGGGGTTTCCGATGTCTATAGCTTTGGACCACTATGGTAGGAGGTACGGAGGCGGATTCAGGGCCATTATGGCATTGGTAGAACCAAGGGCTACGATCAATGAAATGGATCATTGAAATGTTTGGTCATGACTCCGTATGTTTAGCTTGGTCACAGCAGGGTTTCTACAAGTCGGGATTCGTCGTTACCTCAATTTGTCTAGTGTTCCAAGGTGGTAGATGTCGTATGCTTTACGCACTGAGTGAGAGATGTGAGGATGGTTTCTATGGATGGTTTGTTTGCTATCATTATGACATACACACCCCACCCCCGTATTCTTTACGCTATCCATTATGGCACCTTAGAGTACTGTACGGTATGTGGTACTAACTCTTTGGTTGCAGGTCCAGGTTCAGGTATGGTTTAGTATACCTGTTATTATTCTGTTTATATGCTTATCGCTCATACCAGGCTTTATGTCTGACCCAGAGTTTTATGTCTCCTCTTATTACTCTGGGTGCTCACACGAGCAGACTAGAGACAGGTTAGCTGGTGATGCACGGGTAGATGATCCGGAGACGAGCAGGAGGCTTCCACGTAACATATATATATAGTATTCTCCCTGTGTTGTTGAAGATCACTGCTTGGGCATTGGTGGTGCATCTTCCACTTTAGCTTTCTTTTGTTTAGAGACAGTAAATTTGGAAAGTTGTAATAAGCTGTATTGGGATTTCCGCTGCTTTGATGTTGATTTTAGTTATCAGCTTATGCACTGTCTCACCTGTTTTATGTCAAGTATGTTATTAATATTATATTTTACTCCATGCGCTGTGAGACAATCTACAGGTTCTTGATTAGTTTGTTCCCCTCTTTCCTTTCTCCTAACGACCGTCCCGTGCTAGTCGGGCATGTGTACAGCGCACTTTCGGAGGAAATGCAGGCTGGTGCGGGGCGGGCCGTCACAGGACTTGTGCTACTTTGCTATGTTTTATGCTTCTTATATACTTGGAAGTTTTTGAATCAAGACAGAAGTTTTATGTAATACTTTTAAGTATGATTGAGTCAATTGTTGTAAAAGCTTGACTGGACTATGTTGCTTATAAAATGACTTTATTTTCTGCTGCTTTATTTGTCTGTCTTGTAATTTATCTGCATCTCTTACCTATAACGCTTCACTGAAGTTAATGCATTCCTTTTGTGAGTGACATTAATGGAGGTGGGGTGTTACACTTGGTATCAGAGCTGAAGGTTACCGGATCAGATAAAAGATTTGAAAAATTATTTTCAAGACGGTTTTAAAAGAAGCATTTTCTAAAGAAAAGTTTTATTTTAAAGGCATATTCCCCAAAGCCATATGCACTGTCTTTTGATCCTCTGTTTGAATCCTTGTTTTCCTTCTTTACCGAGTCTCCGGGGCTCCTGGCTTTCTGGGAGGTAGCCTCATCGCGGCATGGTTCCGTAGGCTTGATGAGACTACGACACCCGTCAAAGGGCGAAGAAATGCGCAACTTCCATATATAGCCGCAGTAGTTTCACCTACGGCTAATTTTCTTCCAAGTTTTGTAGGGTTTTCTGTGCGATGGAGGCAGCTTTCGAGAGACTTGTCAACATGTTACACAAGGATGGTAAAGGTAAGAATGACGGAGTTTGGCTAAGGGGCACAACCCAAGGATGAGAAACTCATGGATATAGACTTGGTTCACATAGGAGGAAAGAATAGAAAAATCTAAGACAAGAGGAAGTGTCGTTATTATGGTATAACGGGTCATATAATTTAGGATAAGGGCAAGCACAAAGGACAGGATTTTCAAGTGGGCAAGTGCATACTCTCACCGCCAGCGTACCTAAGAGAGAGGTAGTAAAGTTTCTGTTGAAAAAGTCTAGTTTTTCTTTTTGATCATCTTGTTAGTACTCTTTTTGATTTTAGCGCTTCACATTCGTTTATATCTGCTTCCATAGTTGAGTCTCTGCACCTTAGTGCTCGTATAGTAGAAGATCCCATTATTGTCTCAAATCCAATTGGTGGTTTGGCTCATTTATCTTTGGTTTGTAAGAATTTAAGAATAGCTATATTAAGTATTGAGTTTAAGTGTAATGCTTAATTTTTTTTTTTTGGTTTCATGGGCTATAGGTTGATTCTAGGCATGGATTGGTTAGCTAGTAATTGTGAAAGGAGGGTAGTTAGACTTTTTACTTGCCTCGGGAATACCCTCGAGATTTCGTGCGATCCTAAGGGATCAGTTTGGCTTAGCTACCTAGAATCACTTGATGCATCTATCGACGATTTGCGATCTGTTAGAATAGTCCATGCGTACGCAGATGTTTTTAATCAAGTTAGGGGTTTGTCCCCTAAAACATGAGATAGACTTCCGCATATATCTAGTAAACAATGCAAAGCTAGTTGCATTACCTGTACGACACATGGATCCAAGGGAAAGGAAGGACTCAATAAACAAGTAAAAGAGTTACTTGGGAAAGGGTTCATAAGGCGAAGTATTTTTGAATAGGGGTGCTCCAGTTGTTTTTGCTACAAAGGCGGATGGTTCACTTCGCTTGTGCATCGATGATGTTTTGGTTTTCTCTAAGAGTGAGGAAGAACAAGCTTTGCATCTAAGGGAAGTCTCGGATACCCTCCAAGCGCATCAACTTAAGGCGAAGTTCTCCAAAAATGCAATTTTTGGAGAGAAAAAGTAAGGTTTCTAAGATAGGTGATATTCCAGGAAGGGATAACAGTAGATCCTACAAAAGTAATTACGGTGCAAGATTAGAAGGTCCTGAGGAATGCAATAGGAGTAAGAAACTTTCTTGGATTAGAGGGCTGGTATAGGAAGTTAATTAAGGACTTTATGAAGGTATCGGTCCCACTTACTAGACTGATGAAGAAGAATCTAACTTTTGCTTAGGATTTGATTGTGATGTCGTTTTTCTAACGATCAAAGAGGGCTCTTACAACGGCCCCAGTTTTGACTTTTACCTTACGGTAGTAAAAAAGGTTTACGGTATACACGGACACATGTGGCACGAGACTAGGCGTCATTTTGATGTAAGAAGGAAGGGTAAGGTCGTAGCGGATGCCTTAAGAAGGAAAAAGGTTGACTTCAAGTCCTCTTTATGTGGAAAGGAAAAGTTCAAATACATATCATCCTTTGATTTTAAGACCTTCGGTTAAGTTAGTTAGCATCGCTAGAAGAGCGGCCTACGCTCTTGGATCGGATAGGAGCGGCGTGACATGAAGCCCCTCAGATTTGTGACATGATGGGTAAGCTAAGTAGAGGTGAAACCTCTAAACATCTTAGTATATACACTTGGTAACATGGTTAGCATCTGTTTATTTTCAAGAGATAGTTCTGGGAATGTTAGCATGACATAGCAGAAGTTGTAATGCCGAGTATACTAGAAGAAGAAAAGGTAGAACGAGAGGCAACAGTGAAATGAGTTCCAACGCATATTCTGGAAACGGAAATTAAGAAGCTACACAATCGTTAAGTTAAGACAATCATAGCAATATGGAGTGAAGCTCAAGAAGATGCGACTTAGAAGACTGAAGAATAGAAACGCGCATCATACCCTTTTTGAGGGTATATCCTTGATCTCTCTTTTTTTGTAAAGTTTATTTGCTAGTCTTTAACTTTTAAGTATATCCTCTTGGTCCAATCCTCGATCCTTAGGTAGAAGCCCATGGATGTAAACATGTGTTTAAGACATGTTATGTTGGGTAGATGCAAGTGGAAGTAAGTGTTTGCTAATGGTTGCTCGTGGATGCATATACACAAATTATGCACTAGATCGGCTTGGTCACTTCCATATTGCATATGCATGAGTGAATATATATATATATATATATATATGTATGTATTGAAACTTGATGTGTTATCATATGGATGTTGCATTTGTATGAATGATTGTGCACTCGTATAGAAGTTATAAAGTACGATTAGGAATAACTGCATACATGATGGACTCATGGCACTGACATAATTAGCATTAAGGAGGTCAACTGAATTAGTAGACCACCTGATTTTGCATTTGGGTAAGGACATATACACACACTATGCATATGTTCATGAAAAGCATTAAAGACCTTTTAAGGACGATGGATGCCTGTGATTGGACGGTTGAGTAGATGGATGTTGGAAGGTAGGATAAACATTCTTCTTGACTTGGAGATTTCGGGGACGAAATCATTTAAGGAGGGGAGAATGTAACACCCCGTAATTTTAAAACGGGGCATAAGAGATAATTAAAGAATAATTAATCTTTAAAAGAATAATTAAGGGAAACGGGTTATGATGTTGCGTTCCTCTCGGAATTCTGCTGGAGATAGAGTCCGAGTTTGCATGAATCGGACTCCGTATGAAGAAGTTATGGAGTTCAGATGATTTGAAGTATTAACGGAAATTAAATATAAATAATAATTAAATTAAAAAGCAGTTCAAACTCAAAAATTTCGAGAGAAGTGGCTGGGCGGGAAAATTCCCACCCATAGGGGTCGACTCCTCCTGGGGGTTCGACATAGGTGTCGACCGCCCAAGAGGGGTTTCGACTGGGGTGTCGACCCCCCTGTAGGGGTCGACCCCCTCGACCAGATCTGGACTGTTATGTCCAATGATGTTTTCTGAGTCATTAGTGCATATGTGGTGATTCCGGTTGACTCTATTTGGCCTAGATGGCTCTGATTTCTCCTAGGATGATCTAACAGCTCTCATTAATCTAAACTACTATATAAACAGACCCAACCCTCAACCCTAAAACCACATAAAACTGCTCTCTGAAGCCGTCACGCTGTCCATTGCCAAACTAGCGTAGCCTCCATTTTTCTCTAAACTACAAGTCAAGTTAGGAAGTCCTAAATCAAATCAAAACTAGAGAATCAGTAGCCTACATCAAAGGAATAGCTTAACAAATTCAGAAATCAGATTCCAGAATACAAGAACTGTTCTTTTTTTGTAAGTTCAGTTATATTTCAGATTTAAATATATAAAATTCATGACTTGAAATAAATCGAATCTAGAACTGTGCCTAATTGTGATTTTGATTCATGTTTATCCTTATGACAAATCTGAAATTAACTATGCCTATGAGACTATTGTGATTTGTACAATTGAAACTATCATATTGTATATTAATTTGGTGATGCTTTTATGTTATATTATGTACATATTCATAAGCTAAGTCATGTTCATATATGCTTATATGTTTAGATCTACATGCTTGCTTTTATGTTATGTTATGTACATGTTCATAAGCTAAGTCATGTTCATATATGCTTATATGTTTAGATCTACATGCTTGCTTTTATGTTATGTTATGTACGTGTTCGTAAACTA
Source organism: Allium sativum (assembly GCA_030737875.1). Taxonomy (NCBI): domain Eukaryota; kingdom Viridiplantae; phylum Streptophyta; class Magnoliopsida; order Asparagales; family Amaryllidaceae; genus Allium; species Allium sativum. The sequence goes on from CM060920.1 coordinate 92,153,855, forward strand.
TGTCATGTTCATATATGCTTATATGTTTAGATCTACATGCTTACATGTTTAGATCCAAGTTAATACATATGTTTAAGATCTATGTAAATTCCTGTTCATACGCTTAAGATCTATGTTAATTGGATCTAACTCAAGTACAAGTTCACATTGATATGCTTGATTAAGTTTATATTGTTCATGAAAAATTTGTATTACACATGCTTAGTTAGATTCATATTATTTTGTGTTGTTGGAATGCTACATGTTCCTTTCTTTTCCCTTTTGTTTATGAGTGAGGCTAATTAGCGAGCCTAACGTTCTATGTAAATTATGCAAGCGAATAACCGAGAGGGGGGGGGGACGATGGGCTAAAACATTAAATTACATGCTAATGGCATAGATTGGCTCATAATCATGTAAATGATTAATAGCATGAAATGGTATAATTTGTATACCATTAATTATGAACATAATTTAAATAGTACATGTGACATCACAACACTTGTGGATAATATACATATAAACTTGACATAAATGACGAATATGTAAATTAAATAAAGGATGAACATGCCTAACCCGAGGTTAGATTGAGTTGTGGTGTAAAACTGCCCGGAACCGCCCGGTACATCTAGTAAACGCAACAACACCTATCTAATGTGAGAGGATAGTGCATCATGCCCAAGAAAAACCCGAGGTTAGATTGAGTTGTGGTGTAAAACTGCCCAGAACCGCCTGGCACATCCAGATCTAATGTGAGAGGTTGGTGCATTAATAAATCAATTAATGCTAATGAACAAGACATGCTAAGAATGGTAGGGTTAAGTTAACTAAGGTGTAATACCCCGTATTTCTGTTAACATTAAAGTAACGAATTAAAAAATATTTAAATTTAAATGTGAGAATTAAGGAAAACGGGTTACGCCATTGTGTTCGTCTCGGAATTCTGGTTGAGATAGAGTCCGAGTTTGCGTGAATTGGACTTCGTATGAAGAAGTTAGGGCGATCGGAAGTTTCAGAAAAATTCAAATAGATTTCAAAAAATTCAATTTCAGACTCAGATTGGGCTAGGTGGAAAAATTCCCGCCAGGGGCCAGGTCGACCACGGGGTCGACCTGGCCATACAGGTCGACCTGGGGGTCGACCTCCCCCCGGGCAGATTCGAAAGATGACAATTTGGTGACTATTTTGTGAGTCATTAGGGTTTCTGATCTGGTCCGAATGGCTGTGGTTAATTCTGGGTTGATCGGATGGCCTAAATTAATCATAAATTCTATATAAACACATGTAGACTCAAAGCCTAAAATCAAATAAAAATTAGAATCATGGCCGCCATGCTATCACCTTACAACCTAGAGTAGCCGCCACCAATTAGAGAGGAAGAAAAGCTAATCAACTCAATTCAAATCTAAACAACAACAAACTTGTCTTCTTCAAAGGAGAGCTAAATCAATTTCAGAACTCAGATTTCATAACTCAAGACCTTCTTTGAGTTGTGAGTTCGATTTCTTTAATAAGATAATTAACAATTTAATTAGGCTGAGTTATGATTTGGATTATATGGTTATGTTGTGAATCATTGACCGTTATGTTATTATCTATGTTGTAAATCTATGATGTTATTATCTATGTTGTAAAGCTGTGATGTTATTATCTATGTTGTAAATCTATGTTAATTGTTGGCTTATGTACAATCAATTCATAATGATGTTTCATATGCTAGTTTGGTTATGTTGTTGGAACTAATTCATATGTTAAATCATATGTAAGTTTAACTTGATAATTCTATATGCAAGTTTGGATGTTAATTTAGATATGAATCATATGCAAGTTAATGAGAATCACATACCACCTTACATGTTTCATGACATCTATTTTATGTAAGCTTGGATCTAAAGTTTAGGCTAAGACATGTGTGAGTTATATGCTAGTATACAAAATTCTATATGCTAGTTTACATGTAGATCTTAATTTACATGTTTTAGATGCAAGTTTACACCATAGTTTATGTTGCATAAATCATATATGCAAGTATATATATATATATGTTGGAGTATGAATCATGTAATGTAAGTTTGTAACTATTACCTATGCAAGTTTATACCTTATGATTAGATCTATGGAATCCATAGTTTATGCAAGTTTGTGACTTTGGCCTATGCAAGTTTTAGATGAAAAACCTTATTCACACATGCAAGTTCACCCCTTATGTTTAGATCTAGTTTTTATTCTATGCATGTTGCGATGTTTTCTCTTTATTCCATAAGTTAGACTATTCGAGTCTAACGTATATTTCACGTTAAACGAACGAACGTACAACGTGGGGCAATGGGATAATATTAAAAGATTTAATATTGAGAATTGGCATAAATGCCTTAAATGTGATGTTAATTGGTATAATTTTATATACCATAAATAGATGGACATAATTAAGGTGCTAATTATGGACATAGTTAAATTTGTAATTGATTGACAATTTGAATAGGGGAATTAATTCAAATTGGGGATAATTAATTATGTGTAATAATAAATCGCCTAAGACACGAGGTTAGACTCGTTTGTGGTGTAAGACTGCCCGGACCCGCCCGACAAATCCAGCTTCCACAAATGCTAGTCTAATGTGGGAGGTCTTAGGCATAAATCAAATGCGTAACAGTTGTAAAGAAACGAGGTTAGGCTCGTTTATGGTGTAAGACTGCCCGGACCCGCCCGACAAATCCAGCTGCCATAAATGCCAGTCTAATGTGGGAGGTCTTTACAAGGTTACGGTCTTAATGAATTAAGAAACACTTAACTAGATAAACATGTAGTGGGACATATGGGGATTAAGTGGGTGCCTTGGGTGGCATGTGGAATTTAGTGGGTGCCTTGGGTGGCATTTGAAATACTATTAGATGCACTTAACCAAGATTGAAACATGTAAGAAGACATGAATAAGAATGGGGTTAAGTGGGGAAAAACCTTAGAGGCGACCAAGCATAGGTGGAAAATTTGTGTCATGCATGGGGGCCCTTTTCAAAACAGTAACCCATTAAGTATCTTTGTGGGCTCGACCCAAGTCGAGGATGGGACACGCGTACTGGATTTGATTGTAAGAGGTCAAAACGGGTCAGCGGTGGCAACGCAAGTCCAACGGGTTCATATGCGTGTGTGGGCCCGGGCTGGTACGTAAGACGTTGTTGCATCGTGTAGATATAAGCCGTGCATTTTTGGTAGTATCGGGTTGCCACTTTGGGGGAGTGATACACCCCACTGTGGGGCCAGCACGGGTTTCTACGAGTTAGGGAGCCGATCGAATGGAGGTAGTGGGTACACCTAGTGGAGATAGGGGCAGACGACACCTATGAAGGTAGCTAGGGGTGCAAGAAACTACCATTAGCAGTATTAAGTTCTGTAGGCGGGATCAACCTTTAGAGTGACTAGTGAAGGTGCAGTGTAATAATTATCCTATAGTGATTAGGGGCGCCTTTAACGTTATCTTTGTTTGTCCTATTTCCTTGTTTGCTCTGTCATACCTAATTGTTCACAGTCATTTCCTTATTTTCCAGCTTATGCCTTCTCCTAGTTATTTTGATAATTATATTGTTAAAGTTATTGCACTCACCAGACTTTATGTCTGACCCCCTTTTCTTTCCACCTCTTTTCTTCCTTTCCCCTCCCCCTCAGGTTTGCAAGGAGGGAATACTACAGCTTAGTACCGATTTCTTTCAGTTGCTTGAAGAGAGTAGATGTATCGCTTGGGACTCTCTCATCTTTATGGCTTTGCTTATGCTCAGTGGGGATTTATGCATTTATGTTATTTAAGTATTTGCTTCTTTATGCACTTTGAAGTTTTTGGAAAAGACTACTGATCCTGTTGTAATGGTTTTGGAGACTACTTATGTAAACTTGTTTTGAGTTATGATGCTATGAAATAAGTTTTAACTTCCGCTATGGTTTTTTATTTATTTATTCTTGTAATTTATCTATTCTATACAACAATAACGCTTCATGGACATTGATGCATTCCCTTTGTGAGTGACATTAATGGACATGGGGTGTTACACGTGGTATCAGAGCTATGGTTACAAGAACAGATAAAAAGTTTTGAAAAGTGTTTTCAAAAGTATTATTTTCCTAGAAAGTATTTTCAAAAACTTGTTTTAAAGAAGCTATTTTCAAGGAAAGTTTACTTTAAAAAGCATAATCCCCGCAAGACATACATCTCTCTTTCGCTTCCCTTGTTTTAAAACTCTTTCATTTTCTTTTCAACATGTCTGGAGCATCTGAGATACCAGAGGGTGTTCTTGTACCCGGTAGGTTTTGTCAATTTCTCAAGGCTAGGGACGTTGCTGCGGGTCCGACCAACGTTCCTCCTCATCCTCCCCCAGCTCCAATCATTCCTCCGCGTGGAGATACTTTCTCCAATATATGTAAAGACTTTCGTTCGATGGGTGGAAAATCTTTTAGTGGGATTAAAACGTTCATTGAAGCTAGAAATTGGTTGAAAGAAGTGGAGGATCTGTTTGGCATTTTCGATTTGGACGATTGTAAGAAGGTCCAATTGGCTGCTTGGTTGATGAAGGACAAAGCTTCGTTTTGGTGGGAGGTCACTAATGGGGAGCGTCCAGTTGATACATGGCCATATTTCAGGCGTAGGTTGGAGGAAAAGTTTCTCTCACGGGCTGAAGAGAATTTATATATGGAAAGGTTTTTGGCGCTAAAGCAAGTGAATCTGTCAGTAAATGAATACGTCAACAAGTTCAATCAGTTGCCGAGATTTGGCTTGGACTTGGTGAATACACCCGAAAAGAAGGCCCTGAGATTTGTTAAGGGTTTGAACGAGCCACTACATGGGTTAGCTATGACCCACATCCATATGGGGTCCACCTTTGAGAGACTGGTTGACATGGCGCTTATGCATGAAGAGGAGAAGGGCGCCAATGCTAATAAGGCACCCGATAAGAAATGGGATCAAAAGAAATCACAGTAGCAACAACAAAACAAGAAAGGTGGTAAAGGCAATGATGGCAAAGGAAAGAAGAAGTGCTTTAATTGTGGGACACCAGGCCATCTGAGTAAAGACTGTAGGAAAAAGAAGAAGACTGGCTGTTTCCACTATAGAGAGGCAGGTCATCTAGTTAAGGACTACCCAAGGAAACAAGGACAAGGGAAAAGAACTTCTGGAGGGCAACTTCAGGCTCTCGTGGCACCAGGGCAGGCAAGGGAGAAGGTCCAGGCTCTCGCGGTCCCACCGCTGCAAGAACGAGGTAGAAACATTTCCGTTGAGAGTTTATTTTTTCTGTTTGATCATCCTGTCCGTACTTTATTCGATTCTGGCTCATCACATTCGTTTATCTCTACATCATTAGTTGAAACACTGCACTTAAATACTAGTCTTGTTGTGGATCCCATTGTAGTCTCAAATCTTATTGGTGGGTCGGCTCATTTATCCATGGTTTGTAGGGATTTGAGATTGTCTATCTTAGGCGTTGGTTTTGAATGTAATGATATTGTGCTTGGTTTCATGGGCTATGGGTTGATTCTAGGGATGGATTGGCTAGCTAGATATGGCATCATCCTAGATTGTGAACGAAGGGTAGTAAAATTGTTGACTCGTAGTGGAAAGACCCTTGATATTTCTTGTGACCCTAGAGGATCAGTGATGCTTAGTTATCTTGAGTCACTTGACACATCCAATGATGACTTACATTCTGTTTGTATAGTCCATGAATATGTTGATGTCTTCGATGAGGTGAGGGGGCTACCCCCAAAACGTGAGATAGACTTTCGTATTTATCTTGTGGACAATGCAAAACAGTATCTCTGCCAGTATGCCACATGGCTCCTCGTGAGAGGAGGGAGCTCAATAAGCAAGTAGGGGAGTTGCTTGAGAAGGGGTTCATAAGACGTAGTATATCGGAGTGGGGTGCTCCAGTAGTATTTGCCACGAAGGCGGATGGGTCCCTTAGGCTTTGTATGGACTATAGAGAACTTAATAAACTTACTAAAAAGAATAGGCACCCACTACCGAGGATTGATGATCTTTTTGATCAACTAGTTGGTGCCTCGGTGTTTTCGCAGTTGGACTTAGCCACTGGCTTCCATCAGTTGAGAGTGGCTGAGGACAGCATAGACAAGACTGCCTTTAGGACTCCAGACGGTTTCTATGAGTGGCTTGTAATGCCCTTCAGTTTGACAAACGCACCCGCATACTTTGTTGACTTGATGAGTAGGGTGTTTAGGGAGTACCTTAATAAATTCGTCGTGGTCTTTGTGGATGACATCTTGATCTTTTCTAAGAGCGAGGAAGAGCATGCCCTGCATCTTAGGGAAGTCTTGGAGACCCTTTGAGCGCATAACCTTAAAGCTAAATTTTCTAAATGTCAATTTTGGAGGAATGAAGTGCGATTCTTAGGGCACGTGGTTTCGAAAGAAGGGATAGCTGTGGATCCCACGAAGGTGGTGGCCATCCAAGATTGGAAGGTCCCAAAAAATGCTACCGAGGTGAGGAGTATCTTGGGGTTGGCCGGCTACTATAGGAATTTTATCAAGGACTTTGCAAAGATATCAGCCCCATTGACACGCTTGACGAAGAAGAACCTAGTTTTCACGTGGGACATAGATTGTGATGATGCGTTCCAACGTTGAAAGCGAGCTTTGACCACAGCCCCAGTCTTAGTGTTGCCAGACGGGAGTAAGCTATTTACCGTTTATACCGATGCTTATGGGACAGGACTAGGCGTAATAGCCTATGGAGAAAGTCAGTTGAGAGTGCATGAGAGAAATTACCCTATACATGACCTAGAGTTGGCCGCTATTGTTTTCGCGCTTAAGCCTTGGCGCCATTATCTTCTTAGCGAGAAATTCGAATTGTTCACAGACCATAAATCGCTAAAATACTTGTTCTCTCAGAAGGACTTGAACTTAAGGCAGCAAAGGTGGATGGAATTCTTAGCATCCTATGATTTTGAGATCGCATATACCCCTGGCAAGGGTAACGTGGTGGCAGACGCCTTAAGCAGGAAAAGGTTGTCCTTGAGTCCGTTGTTTGTTGTGCGGCAAAGCTTAGAGTTCAACTCTACGTTTGACTTTAGACCTTCCATTGACTTTGTACCCGATTTGCTAGCATCCTTAGAGGTCAGACCTACGCTTTTGGGACGGATTGGTGAGGCACAAAGAGATGACCCACAGTTGGTTGAGTTAGTAGAGAAGCTCATAAGGGGGGTGTCATCAAGCCATCTCAGTAGGTATACCCTAGATGATAAGGGTTGGTTACGTAGGGACGGTAGATTTTGTGTACCACGAGATGAGAACTTGAGGAAGACCATTCTTGATGATGCACATCGTTCGAAGATGACCATTCATCTCGGAGGGGACAATATGTACATGGACATGAGACGAGTTTACTTTTGGGCCGGAATGAAGAAGGACGTGGCTGAGTTTGTCACTAGATGCTTGGTGCGCCAACAAGTAAAAGCAGAGCAAAAGAAGCCCGGTGGGTTGCTTCACCCATTGGAGATCCCACAATGGAAGTGGGAGAGTGTCTCGACGGACTTTGTTGATGGGTTACCGAGATCGAGGAAGGGTAATACGGGATTTGAGTCATGGTAGACAGACTTACTAAGAGCGCCCATATCATTCCCGTGAAGAGTAAATGGACTGCTCCATGGTTAGCCTCCGTATACATTCGAGAGATTGTTCGTTTGCACGGTGTTCCTTCTAGCATAGTGAGCGATCGCGATCCTATCTTTACTAGCGAGTTTTGGAAGAGCTTGCAAGAGGCGGTAGGGACTCGGTTATGTTTGAGCACCGCATATCATCCTCAGACGGACGGCCAGACCGAGAGGGTGAATCGTATTCTAGAGGACCTTTTGAGGCTATGTGTTTTAGACTTCGGGGGTACATGGGAGGAGCATCTTCCCTTGATGGAGTTCGTGTATAGTAATAGTTTTCAGTCTAGCATTGGCATGGCACCTTTCGAGGCTCTTTATGGAAGGCCTTGTCGTTCACCTACATGTTGGTCGGAGTCTACGGATAAAATCTTACTAGGGCCCGATATGATTAGAGAGACTTCGGAAAAGATCGATTTGATTTGAAGGAGGATGAAGACGGCGCAAGATAGGCAGAAATCTTATGTGGACAAAAGGAGGACAGATCTTGAGTTTGGTATTGGGGACATGGTCTTTATCAAGGCGTCTCCATTACGGAATGTTGTTCGCTTTGGGTCCGTTGGGAAGTTAGCACCAAGGTTCGTAGGGCCATTTCCTATTAAGGAGAGGATTGGACAAATGGCGTATAGAGTGGAGTTTCCCGAGAGACTTAGTGGTGTACACGACGTATTCCATGTATCACATTTGAGGAAGTGTTTGCATGAGACCGCGGAAGTGGTAGAGCCTAGCTTGCTTAGAGAGGTGGAGATAGAGCGTGATGCGACGATTCGACGAGCTCCTACATGCATTCTTGGGTCGGAGATTAAGAAGTTGAGGAATCGAGAGGTCAAGCTAGTCAAAGTGCAATGGGGAGATGATGAGAGCGACGCTACTTGGGAGACGGAAGAGAAGATGCGTTCATTGTACCCTTTTCTTTTCGAGGGTGTGTCTTTCAATTTCTCCTTTATCGCTTAGCTTGTACTTATTCAATCTTTAGTATGCCCTCTAGCTAGTATCTTTGACCTTTCGATAGGCTAGTCCTATGGTTGAAACATGTGTTTGAGACATGTTATGTATGGTGGATGCATGTGGATGAAAGTGTTTGCCAGTGGTTGCTCGTGGATGCATATATACACACTTTAGGCACTAGATTGGCTCAGTCACTTTCATATTGCATATTGCATATAAATGGATGTATTTAGTAAAATGAATGTACATTGAATGTGTGTATCAAATGGATGTTGCATTTAAATGAATGGTTGTGCACACATGTAGTAATGATATGTATTGGATTCTTTGCATACATGATTGATACATGGCACTATCATTATTTGCATTAAGAAGGCCGACTGAATCAGTGGACCGCCTGAGTTTGCATTAGTATACGAACATATACACACACTATGCATATGTACATGAAAAGCATTAGAAATCTTGTAAGGACCATGGTTGCTTGTGGTTGATGATTGAGTAGATGGATGATTGGATGGTAGGATACGTTTTTCTTGACTTAGAGATTTCGAGGACGAAATCCTTTAAGTAGGGGAGAATGTAACACCCCGTATTTCTGTTAACACTAAAGTAACGAATTAAAGAATATTTAAATAAAAATGTGAGAATTAAAGGAAATGGGTTACGCCATTGTGTTCGTCTCGGAATTCTGGTTGAGATAGAGTCCGAGTTTGCGTGAATTGGACTTCGTATGAAGAAGTTATGGAGATCGGAAGTTTCAGAAAAATTCAAACAGATTTCAAAAAATTCAAATTCAGACTTAGATTGGGCTAGGCGGGAAAATTCCCGCTAGGGGCCAGGTCGACCTGGGGGTCAATCTACCCATACATGTCGACCAGGGGGTCGAACTGGGGGTCGACCTCCCTCTCGGGCAGATTTGAAAGATGACGATTTGGTGACGGTTTGCTGAGTCATTAGGGTTTCTGATCTGGTCTGAATGGCTGTGGTTAATTCTGGGTTGATCAAATGGCCTAAATTAATCATAAATTCTATATAAACACATGTAGACTCAAACCCTAATATCAAATAAAAATTAGAATCATGGCCGCCATGCTATCACCTTGCAACCTAGAGTAGCCGCCACCAATTAGAGAGGAAGAAAAGCTAATCAACTCAATTCAAATCTAAACAACAACGAATTTGTCTTCTTCAAAGGAGAGCTAAATCAATTTTAGAACTCATATTTTAGAACTCAAGACCTTCATTGAGTTGTGAGTTCGATTTCTTTAATAAGATAATTGACAATTTAATTAGGTTGAGTTATGATTTGGATTATGTGGTTATGTTGTGAATTATTGACCATTATGTTATTATCTATGTTGAAAATCTATGATGTTATTATCTATGTTGTAAAGCTGTGATGTTATTATCTATGTTGTAAATCTATGTTAATTGTTGGCTTATGTACAATCAATTCATAATGATGTTTCATACGCTAGTTTGGTTACGTTGTTGGAACTAATTCAAATGTTAAATCATATGTAAGTTTAACTTGATACTTCTATATGCAAGTTTGGATGTTAATTTAGATATGAATCATATGCAAGTTAATGAGAATCGCATACCACCTTACATGTTTCATGACATCTATTTTATGTAAGCTTGGATCTAAAGTTTAGGCTAAGACATGTGTGAGTTATATGCTAGTATACAAAATTCTATATGCTAGTTTACATGTAGATCTTAATTTACATGTTTTAGATGCAAGTTTACACCATAGTTTATGTTGCATAAATCATATATGCAAGTATATATATGTTGGAGTATGAATCATGTAATGTAAGTTTGTAACTATTACCTATGCATGTTTACACCTTATGATTAGATCTATGGCATCCATAGTTTATGCAAGTTTGTGACTTTTGCCTATGCAAGTTTTAGATGAAAAACCTTATCCACACATGCAAGTTCACCCCTTATGTTTAGATCTAGTTTTTATTCTATGCATGTTGCAATGTTTTCTCTTTATTCCATAAGTTAGACTATTCGAGTCTAACGTATATTTCACGTTAAACGAACGAATGTACAACGTGGGGCAATGGGATAATATTAAAAGATTTAATATTGAGAATTGGCATAAATGCCTTAAATGTGATGTTAATTGGTATAATTTTATATACCATAAATAGATGGACATAATTAAGGTGTTAATTATGGACATAGTTAAATTTGTAATTGATTGACAATTTGAATAGGGAAATTAATTCAAATTGGGGATAATTAATTATGTGTAATAATAAACCTCCTAAGACACGAGGTTAGACTCGTTTGTGGTGTAAGACTGCGCAGGCCCGTCCGGCAAATCCAACTGCCACAAATGCCAGTCTAATGTGGGAGGTCTTAGGCATAAATTAAATGCGTAACAGTTGTAAAGACACGATGTTAGGCTCGTTTGTGGTGTAAGACTGCCTGGACCCGCCCGGCAAATCCAGCTGCCACAATTGTCAGTCTAATGTGGGAGGTCTTTACAAGGTTACGGCCTTAATGAATTAAGAAACACTTAACCAGATAAACATGTAGTGGGACATGAGGGGGTTAAGTGGGTGCCTTGGGTGGCATGTGGAATTTAGTGGGTGCCTTGGGTGGCATTTGAAATACAATTAGATGCACTTAGAGGGGACCAAGCATAGGTGGAAAGCTTGTGTCATGCATGGGGGCCCTTTTCAAACCAGTAACCCATTAAGTATCTTTGTGGGCTCGACCCACGTCGAGGGCGGGACATGCGTACTGGATTTGATTGTAAGAGGTCAAAACGGGTCAGCGGTGGCAACGCAAGTCCAACGGGTTCATATGCGTGTGTGGGCCCGGACTGGTAGGTAAGACGTTGTTGCATCGTGTATATATAAGACGTGCATTTTTGGTAGTATCGGGTTGCCACTTTGGGGAGTGATACACCCCACTGTGGGGCCAGCACGGGTACCTACGAGTTAGGGAGCCGATCGAATGGGGGTAGTGGGTACACCTAGTGGAGATAGGGGCAGACGACACCTATGAAGGTAGCTAGGGGTGCACGAAACTACCATTAGCAGTATTAAGTTCTTTAGGCGGGATCAACCTTTAGAGTGACTAGTTGTGGTGAAGTATAGTAATTATCCTATTGTGACTAGGGGCGCCTTTAACGTTATCTTTGTTCGTCTTATTTCCTTGTTTGCTCTATCATACCCAATTGTTCACAATCATTTCCTTATTTTCCAACTTATGCCTTATCCTAGTTATTTTGATAATTATATTGTTAAAGTTATTGCACTCGCCAGACTTTATGTCTGACCCCCTTTTCTTTCCACCTCTTTTCTTCCTTTCCCCCTGCCCCTCAGGTTTGCAAGGAGGGAATACTACAGCTTAGTGCCGATTTCTTTCAGTTGCTTGAAGAGAGTAGATGTATCGCTTGGGACTCTCTCATCTTTATGGCTTTGCTTATGCTCAGTGGGGATTTATGCATTTATGTTATTTAAGTATTTGCTTCTCTATGTACTTTGAAGTTTTTGGAAAAGACTACTGATCCTGTTGTAATGGTTTTGGAGACTACTTATGTAAACTCGTTTTGAGTTATGATGCTATGAAATAAGTTTTAACTTCCGCTGTGTTGTTTTATTTATTTATTCTTGTAATTTATCTATTCTATACAATAATAACACTTCATGGACATTGATGCATTCCCTTTGTGAGTGACATTAATGGACATGGGGTGTCACTTAAGGCAACACTTAACCAGTACAACATGTTAATTAAACAAATGGTAGGGTTAAGTTAACTAAGGGCAACACTTAACCAGTATAACATGTTAGTTAAACAAATGGTAGGGTTAAGTAACACAAGAAGGCAACACTTAACCAATATATAACATGATGTATGGTAGGGTTAAGTAACAGAAGAAGGCAACACTTAACCGATATAACATGATGCATGGTAGGTTTAAGTAACACAAGAAGGCAACACTTAACCAATATAACATGATGAACGAGTGGGGTTTAGTTAATAGAAAACACTTAACCAATACAACATGATGTGTGGTTGGGTTAAGTTAACATGAATGGACAACACTTAACCAATACTACATGAACAAAGCGAATAGGGTTAAGGCAAGCTTAACCAATAATACGTATTGACTTGATCAGTGGGAGGGTTAAGTACATCTCGTGTAGGTGGGTAATATTAGTATATATATATATATATTCCCACAAACTTAACCATTAAATAAACATGCTTGAATCGGTGGAAGGCTTAAGTACATCTCGTATAGGTGGGTAATATTTGTATATATAGGCCCACAAACTTAACCAGTAGGAAACCCTAGTAACGGGGACCTATTTCAGCAGTAACCCACATAGATGTATCATAGTACCCTGAACTAGGCAGGGTGGGGCACGATTACTGGGCCGATTATAAGCGGTCAAAATAGCGGTAGGGGGTACGTCAGTGTAGGTTCCGACGGTTTACAGGCGTGCACGTACTATGGAGTGGGAAAAAGAAGGCACTGGGTACTAGTAGTTATACACTGTGCATCTTGAATCATGTCGGGTTGCTATCATAAGGATTGATACACCTTATGGTGGGACCAGCACAGGGTATCTACACGCAAGAGAGGGCCGATTGACACAGACACGTGGAACATTTATACAAGTAGAGAGCCAATTGATAGGGTAGTAAGGGTACATCTAACATCTTCATGGCAATTAGGCTGATTGAGGAAAGATCCTCATACTAGATGTACACCTGAAGGCTACCACAATTGCGAAGATTGGAATCACGTTGTAATATTATCATTTTATACAGATTACTAGTTGGGACACTATTTAGGCGATGCAGAGATATAGAAATCATAATAACAGGGTAGTAGCGAAGCAGAGAAAAAGTATAAGCGCATTCAATTTACCTTGCCTTATCTTGTCTTAAGTTATCTAGTTTTATGGTATTGTCCTACTTTCAGTTTATTCATGTCATGATCCTTTATCTTGTTTACATGCTGAAAATTCACTGGACTTACCAGACTTATGTCTGACCTTCTTTCTTTCGTCTTCTTTTCTTCTGTTCCCTCCCCCCCCCCCAGGTAGAAAGGGAGGGAATAGCTCATCTTTGTTTGGACCGTTTCTCTTTCCAAGCTCGGAGATTCTGTGATGTATGGCTTGGAACCTCTTATCTTTGGCTATGGCTGTGATTGCACTTTAATTTGGGGACTTATGCTACTTTGCTATGTTTTATGCTTCTTATATACTTGGAAGTTTTTGAATCAAGACAGAAGGTTTATGTAATACTTTTAAGTATGATTGAGTTAATTATTGTAAAAGTTTGACTGAACTACGTTCCTTATAAAATGACTTTATTTTCCCCTGCTTTATTTGTCTGTCTTGTAATTTATCTGCATCTCTTACCTATAACGCTTCACTGAAGTTAATGCATTCCCTTTGTGAGTGACATTAATGGAGGTGGGGTGTTACAATAAGGATAAGTGTCCGCAACCCCCTAAAGAAAAGCAAATTGTGAAAGCATATGTTATTAATGTTGTTCCTTCTTCGTCGAATGCCCCAACTGCGACGGAGAAAGGAAAGAATGTCATCATTCAAGGTATGCTTTCTGTTTATGATGTTCCTGTTCGAGTATTGTTTGATACCAGAGCTTCCCGTTCCTTCATATCTAGTGACCTGGTAGATTGGTTGGGATTGGAACCCGAGATAGTTGATAGACCTTTAGCGGTAACGAACCCGATTAATGGTTCAACTAGCCTTGGCATGATTTGTCGTAATGTGGTCTTATCGAGTCATGGATGCATATTTGTTTGTGATTGCTTTGTTTTGGGCTTTATTGGGTTTAGCAATATTTTGGGAATCGATTGGCTCCAAAGGTACGGGGTGGGGTAGACTGTGAGGGCTTTTTGGTGACAGTTAGAGCGGATGATGGGCGGAGGGTAGTGTTTGGTGGTCTACCTAGTGATGGGGTAATGGCTAGTTTTCTAAATTCCCTCAACATATCGCATGATGAAATGTCAGATGTGCCCGTGGCTAGCCAGTATCCGGACGTCTTCAGGAAGTGACCGGACTTCCACCACACCGAGAGATTGAGTTCCGTGTTGATTTAGTGAAATATGTCAGACCTATAGAGATGCCACTTCGTCGTATGGCGCCAAGGGAGCAGCGAAAGCTTGGGGTGCAATTAAGCGATCTTTTGAAGATGGGATTTATCAGAAGAAGTGTTTCTGAGTGGGGAGCACCAGTTGTATTTGCTACCAAGGCAGATGGTTCCCTTCGATTGTGTGTGGACTACCGCGAGCTGAATAAGGTGACAAGGAAGAATAAGTATCCTCTACCACGGATAGATGATTTGTTTGATCAGTTGAGTGGCGCGAGAGTGTTCTCCCAGTTGGATCTTGCAACAGGTTTTCATCAGCTTAGGGTGGAAGCTGATAGTATAGCTAAAACGGCCTTTCGGACGCCGTTTGGATTCTATGAGTGGTTGGTCATGCCATTCAGGTTGACCAATGCACCAGCATATTTTGTGGATCTTATGAATAGGGTATTCAGGGGTCAATTGAATAAGTTTGTTCTTGTGTTCGTAGACGATATCTTGGTTTACTCGAGGACAGAGGAAGAATACAAGGAACATTTGAGGATAGTGATGGGGGTGTTGAGAAAACACCAATTGAAAGCAAAGTTTTCTAAATGTCACTTCTAGAGAAGGGAAGTGAGATTCTTGGGCCATGTTGTTTCAGAGAATCGTATTGTCGTGGACCCTGCGAAGGTGGCTACGGTACAAGATTGGTCTACGCCCAAGAATGCAACAGACGTAAGAAGTTTCTTGGGATTGGCTGGATATTATCGTAAGTTTATCCAAGACTTCTCCAAGATAGGGGCACCATTGACTCAGTTAACCAAGAAAAAACAAACTTTTTTTTGGGATGAAATGTGCGAGAATGCATTTAAGAGCCTAAAGGAAAAGTTGACATGTGCACCAGTGTTAGTCATTCCTAATGGTAATGAAGAGGTGACGGTATACACAGATGCCTGTGGTATCGGATTAGGTGCTGTATTGATGCAAGAGGTAGGGTTGTAGCTTATGCTAGTCGACAACTAAAACCGCATGAGAAAAGCTATCCTACCCATGATTTGGAATTGGCAACGATCGTGTTCGCATTGAAGATGTGGAGACATTATCTCTTGGGAGAAAGATTTGAGTTGTTTACTGATCATAAATCGTTAAAGTACCTTTTCTCCCAGAAGGATCTAAATATCCAACAACAAAGATGGTTAGAATTCTTGGCTTCCTATGATTTCGATATCGCATATACACCAGGAAAGGGCAATGCAGCAGCTTATGCACTGAGTAGAAGACATGCCAGTTTAGAGGCTATGTTTCTGGAATGGAAGCAACTGGAGTATATCGTTGGGTATGATTTCAGACCGAAGTGCGAATTGGATCCAGAGATGTTAGCAAGTTTGACGATCAGACCCACTTTAATTGAGCGGATTGGTTCCATTCAAAGAGGCGATCCTAACCTATTGGAAATCATCTCCAAGTTAGAGATGGGTATTGATGAGGAGATGAACAAGTATGGGCTTGATCGAGATAGATGGCTTAGAAAGAATGGAAGACTAGTTGTTTCCAATGTCAATGGATTGAGAGATGAAGTGCTTAGAGAATGTCATCACTCGAAACAGACCATACATCCTGGTGGTTACAAAATGTATCGAGATATAAGGCAAATCTACTACTAGGAAGGGATGAAAAGAGACATTGGGAAGTTTATATCCAAATGCATGAATTGCTAGCTAGTTAAAGATGAGCAAAAGAAGCCTAGTGGTTTGTTTCAACCATTAGAAATTCCAGAATGGAAATGGGAACAAGTCTCAATGGATTTCATTGATGGGTTACCAAGAACTAGATCGGGCCATGATAACATTTGGGTGATTGTGGACCGATTGACAAAGAGTGCAAAGCTTATACCCGTCAAGTCGAATAAAACAACAGCGAAGTTGGAAGAACTATATATGAAGTCGGTAGTGAGATTTCATGGAGTACCTAAAAGCATTGTGAATGACCGAGACCCGTTCTTTACTAGTGGGTTTTGGAAGAGCTTGCAAGAGGCTCTAGGATCAGAATTATATCTCAGTACTGCGTATCATCCTCAAACTGATGGTCAAACAGAGAGGGTAAATCGTATATTAGAAGATCTCTTGAGAGCTTGCATATTAGATTTTGGTGGATCATTGGATGACCAATTACATCTAGTGGAGTTCGCATATAATAATAGTTATCAGTCCAGTATTGGTATGGCTCCATATGAAGCTTTGCATGGAAGACCGTGCAACTCACCATCATGTTGGTTAGAAACCATTGAGAAATTTGTGCTTGGGCCAGATGTGATAAGAGAAACCTCAGATAAGATCAAGGTTATTCAACAGCGAATGAAGGCTGCCCAAGATAGGCAGAAAAGTTATGCTGATAAGAGGAGAAGAGATCTGAAATTCTCCATTGGCGACCTAGTATTTATCAAGATCTCTCCATTAAAGAATGCTGCTAGATTTGGAAGGAGAGGAAAGCTGGCACCAAGATTTATTGGTCCATTCCCAATCCTCGAGCAAGTTGGGAATTTGGCATATAAGTTGAATTAACAGAGAAGATGGCATGAGTTTGTAACGTATTTCATGTTTCCCAGTTAAGGAAATTCGTGCACGACCCAGCTATGACTATTTCACCTGATCAGTTGGATGATGTTGAAGTAGAACCCGAGGCGATTAGGAACCGCAAGCCGATTCGTATTGTCGAGCATGATACGAAGAAACTTAGAAGGAAAGCGGTGAATCTGGTTAAGGTTCAGCGGGGCGAGGATGAGAATGACTGTACTTGGGAGACAGAGGAGAGCATTAGGAAGACGTATCCAGAACTCTTTGCCTGGTAAGATTTTAATTGCAATATAGTTTTCGGTATGCTAGGATAAACTTGTTTGTTGTTTTGTATGTTTGATTGTTGTGAATGGATGGTGGGTATGCGAGATCCTTTTACTTGTTTCTTAGTTAAGGAATTTCGGGGGAGAGATTTCTTAAGGGGGGAAGAATGTAACGACCCGCATTCTACGCTTCAGGGGATCGTAGAATATTTATTTCTTTCTCATGCAAAGTCGTATAGCTATGTAATTTTGGGAGACGACTATTGGGGTCATTTCCCATGTTATGATTTTTTCCAATTTTTAAATGACCGTTTTGCCCCTAGCTGATCTTGTTTCGGCCACAACTTTTGATTGGTAAGGAGTTTTGACCTGAAACCACTTCCATTGGATTCGGATGATCGTTTACAATTCCGTAGAGTGGTCACATTAGCCAAACTGACTCACCGTTTGGGAGATATGGCTGGAAAAAGGTTTAGAAGGTGAAAAACAGCTTAACCGGGCCTAATTAGGGTGATTAGCAAGAGGGTCTATAACCCATTTCGGTAATAGAGTTATGGGGAGGCTGAGAACAGTAGGAAAACGATTTTTATTCCATTTTTTAGCCGCCTAAAACATTTCTCTAACCCTAGCCATGACCTCCACCTTCTAATTTCATCCCAAATCGCGCTCTAATTAAGTTTTAGCCTAATCTACATCAAATCAAGGCAAAACAACACCAAATCAGAGTTGGAGCTGCTGTGTTGCATTATAATTCAACCCAAAACAGAGAATATTTCAGATCTATAGTTTGATAGTGGCTAAGGTGAGTGATTTGCATTGTTTTTCACTAATTACGGCTAATTAAGGGTGATTAGTGATAATTAGCGAAATTCTAACTCAGAAAAATCTGGAAAATTTTGTAAAATTCTAAAATATTATTTTAGGGATCTGATTGAAATTTGGGTTAATTTGGATAAGTTTTGATAATTGTATGCTTAAACATGATTAAGGGATATTAAGGGGAAAACATAGGTTTTTGGTATGTTTGATCTGGTTTGGCATATTAAATTGTTGTTTTGGTGTTTGTGGTCAGTTCTATATGTTGCTATGACTATATGGTATGCTTTGTGATTGATTATAAGACTTAGAATGGTCGAAAATGCTGTCGTGTGGCGTAAAACAGTCGCTAGAAAAGTTGCAGGAAATGTGCAGGGTTTCAGATCGGATCGGGTCGGATATGGGGCTCGGATCAGATAGGAGAACTGGGCAAGAGGATTCGATTCGGATTGGAACCTATCACAAGATGAAAAGCATGGAAAGAAGGAAGGCCACTTGCAAAGAGTTGGCATTGGGTTGAGGATCGGATCGGGTCGGAATGGAACGTGGTATCGGATCGGAGTAAGCGAGCTAGAGCATGAGGGACGAATGGAACCAAGAAGCAAAGCACCGAACCGAACCGAATGGAGGAAGTGAACCCGAACCGAATCGAAGGAGGGGGATTTAAGCTGTACTGAATGGGGGAGCCTGAGCACCACATACCGAAATGAACTGGATAGACCGAACCAAACCCAATTTGGACCTCTACCTTTACTACGCGATGACTCTTCTGAAGACCAACTCCAATTCGACCAAAACCCGAGATGCAAAGGAAGTCTAGATAGGAAGTAGAACTCAGGATCCAGTTGAGAACCAATGAGTTAACTTCATGAATTGGACTTTGCTGCGGGACGTGTGCTAAGGGGTTATCGACGTCCATAACTTTGATTCACTGCCAAGACGGATGTTAGGCTACGGATCAGTGCAGTGGGGTAGTTATTACTCCATGGGGGCAGAGTGATCGTAGCATGGCTATGAGCCAGTGCAGTGAAGTCGTTATGACTTCATGGGGCAGAGTGGACATAGCAAAGACTAGTGGTTGTGGATCAGTGCAGTGGAGTTGCTATGACTCCATGGGGCAGAGTGATCATAGCAAGGATTTGGGTGATCAAAGCGGTGGATATCTACGCACTGAGTGAGAGATGTGAGGATGGTTGCTATGCTTGATTGTTTTATATCACTATGACATGCACACACCCACCCCTGTATCTTTACACCATATGTTAGCGTCACCTTAGAGTATTGTACATTTTGTTGTGCTAACTCTTTGGTTGCAGGTCTAGGTTCAGGTATGGTTTAGTATACCTGTTATTGTTCCGTTTTGCTGCTTATCGCTCATACCAGACTTTTGTCTGACCTAGAGTTTTACTTCTCTCCTTATTACTCTGGGTGCTCTTAAACGGGCAGACTAAAGACAGATCAGGTGATTATGCACGGGTAGCTGTGCCGTAGACGAGCAGGAGGCTTCCACGTACATTATATATATAGATATTCTCCCTATGTCACTGCTGGTCACTACTTTGGGCATTAGTAGTGTACCTTTCTTATTTTTCTTTGGAGGCATTTTTAAAAGTTGTAACAATGATGATGTGGAACATAAGCTATATTTTGGATTTTCCGCTGCTATGATGGTTTAGTTTCAGCTTATGCACCGTCTCATCCGTTTTTTGTCAAATATGCTATTATTATATTTTATTCCATGCGTTGTGAGACATTCTACAAGTTCCTTGTTAGTTCAAATTCCCTTCTTTCATTTCTTTGACGACCGTCCCGTGCTGGTTGGACATTAGCACAACGCACTTTCATTGGAAATGTCGGCTGGTGCGGGGCGGGCCGTTACATATGGCAACTAATATAGCCCTAAGTAAAGAAGATACGTCAAAAATGCCGATCAAAAATTATATAGAGGAATGATAGGATCGTTATTGTATATAACTGCTAGTAGACCAGGTATAATGCATAGTGTATGTCTTTTTGCAAGATATCAATCTCAACCTAAAGAAACTCACTTAAAAGTCGTAAAACGTATTCTAAGATATGTAAAAAAATACATTAGATTTTGGATTATTTTACTCTAGAATTGATTCATTTGATTTAATATCCTACTATGACGCTGATTATGCTGGATGTAAATCAGATCATAAAAGCACTAGTGGAACGTGTCACTTCTTTGGTCATTCACTAGTCTCCTGGTTTAGTAAAAAGCAAAATACGGTATCCTTGTCAACAACTAAAACAGAATATATATCTGCTGCTTTGGCATGTTCGTAAATAATATGTATACAACATACTCTAAAAGATTTCGGATTAATATAAATAAATCACCTATATACTATGATAATACAAGCACTATAAATATATCTAAAAATCTAACACATCATTCGAGAACTAAACATGTTGATATAAGACATCATTTCCTAAAAGATAGCGTAAGTAAAGAGAAAATTTCACTAGAATTCATAGAAACAGAAAAACAAATAGCTGATATATTAACAAAACCTTCAAATGAAGCAACTTTTAATAAATTTAGAAAAGAATTAGGCATTTTCTCTTTAAGTGAAATAGAGTAATTAAATATATTAATATAAATGTATTATAAAATATAATAAAATTTAGAAAAATAAAAATAAATAATGTATGTCTGTCGACATACATGTTTATACATGTTGACATATAACTGTTATATTTTCAAAATTAATTCCCACCAAAAAATAGTTACAACCTGTATTTAAACTCATAAATTCAAAAATTCTTCTTCTTATCTTCATTTTCCCTCTGTTTAAACTCAGAAATAAAATAAACAATGGCCTCCTTTAATAATACAAACCAAAACAACCCCATTTTATTTTCTGGACCCTCTGAAGGTCCTTTCCAATGTACTATGCTTGCAAGAGTGATGGAATTGGAAGAACCTATGAAGGATACGCTGCAAATGTCGACTGAAATACAACTTCTTCAAATAAGGATGAATAGAGAACAAGAGAAACAAGGGGAGATTATAAGAAATATACAACGGTTTGTAATGGATGATCAAACCAATCCTATTATCATCAAGGATGATAATTAAGAAACAAATATGGAAGAAGAAGAAGAGGAAGAAGAAGAAATGGAAGAAGAAGAGGATGAAGAGACGCTAAACGAAGACATGAAAGAAGACAAATAAGTAATTTGCGTAGGTGAAGTGTGTTTTGACAAAGATGGGAATGTGATCGAGCAAAGTGGGGAATTCTATCTTCATTATCCCCATTACCCAATTCACAAATCCTCGATTGTTAAGAAACACTAAAAGTTTAAGGTTTCATATATTTGTGTTTGTGATGTACGTAAATACATATTATGATTGTTTAATTTTCTTGTTTGGATTGTTTGTAAATATTGTTTGTTTGCTTAGTTTATACAATGTTTATTTTGATAATTCTTCTTTTTAAGTTTACTTAGTAGAATTACACTACTATAGCCATAGATTTAGGGAGAGTTATAGATTTAAGAAGAGCTATAGAAATTATAGATTTAGAGAGAGTTATAATTTCAGGGGGAGTTATATAAATATAGAATTAGTCTCTAGGATTATTCTAAGTATAGATTTATATACTTTTTGTTGATGACAAAGGGGGGGGGGAATTATAAAATAGGTGTAGAATAGGGACAATTTACGGGGGAGTTAGAAGGAATTCACAGTGAAAGGCGGAGAAATCAAAGAATCAAATTGATAGGTAATATCAGGTATGAATATTTTATAACCAAGGTTGTCATAATAAAAAAGGAGGAGATTGTTGGAGAATGGAATGTTGATGACGTTTTGATGACCATAATCTTGTTTCAATCATTATCATTATTGATTGTAAAATATATATACTAACAATTTTATTCAGAATATATATATATATATGTATGTATGTATGTATATATGTATATATGCAAGAATTATATGCAGGTAGTATAGATATTGAAGACTGTATAGTTTAAAAGATTCAAAGTTTCGAAGGAGAATCAAGATCAAGATATCAAGAGTTCAAGATTATCAGAGTAATAGAGTCTAGTTAGTATGTAAAACTATTAATAGCACTCAAATTCTATTTTTTAAATTATTTCCTTTTAAATTTATTTTAAATTCTTTTCAACTATAATTTTCTTAAGGATTTATGACTTCAAATATATATACTTTCTAAGTTTCATATATATATATATATATATATATTATAAATTTTTATAATTATATATGTTTATAATTATATTATATAAGTTTATATCATTTGTATATATATATATAGTTTTAAATCATATGTTTAAATTATATTCCACTGTGTTTTTATACTTGAATATTTATATTTTAAACAACTAGTTTTATTTCAAGAATTTCTATAATATATATATTAGTTTAAATAATTTAAAAAACAATTTAAATTTAAAAATTAATAACCATATGTCGACATACGTAAAACAACATGTCGACATATAACTGTCGCAAAATTTTAAATTTAAAAAGATGTGTCTTTTCATTTTAAAATGTTTTAGAAACGGTAGTGGCTCTTGGAACACTATATAAAGGCCTCATTTTTTATTTTTTTTATAATCTATCATCTCCTTCTTCCCTACTTTACATGCCACCATTATTCTTCTTAATTTTCTAAGATTCTACACTTATACTCTGCCGATTTCAATACAAATTTGATCATTCTTCTTCAATTTTCAACATCTATCAAATAATCTCTATTTGGAAGTGCTACTCAAGAATTCTAGGGCTATTGTAATTAGAAATAGGAAGGGTGTGTTCCTTATTACCCGTAAATCAAGGGAAAGGATAGGGTGTGTTCCTTGTAGCTCGTAAATCAAGGAAAAGGAGCAGTGTTGTAATTCAAGGGTGTTGTAATTGGATATTGACATTAATAAAATTTTGCACAATCTAGCGTTATTCGGGACTGAACGTAGGAGTAATCCAAACTAGTATGAAATCTGATGTGTTCTTTCCTTTTCTGCATTTTTTTGCTTATATCTGCATCTGTGATTGTTTCTGTTGTGATATTCATTATGTGATTCATATAGTTGTTTGTGTAATTGATATATGGTTAAGATTTCTGTAAGTTCTTTAAAACACTATTTACCCCCTCTATTTTTAGTTTTGCCTTAATATCCTTGATCCTCATACATAACCGTGATATGTACATTGGAATGTGATATATAGCTCTTTATCTTAACAGTTGGAGAAGGTGATACACTAAGGGATCAAATAAGGTTAAGTTTACAAGGGTATATAACTTGGTTCACTTACTAACATAACGCTAGGCATGTCATCATGCACATGTAATAAATGTGATCACAACATCAAAAATGATCAAAATCACATATAACTCGAACGAGTTAAAACATCATCAAATTCACCAAACACTATATATATATACACATACATACATATATATATATATATATACATACATACATATATATATATATATAACTCAAGAAGGTTAAAACATCATCAAAAGGAGCATCAAAACTCCAAAAAATGAAATCACATAATATAAATGTGAGTGAAATCCAAATATTCAACATAATGTATGATCATAAAGACCAAATCTAAATAACATTAAATAATCACAATAGGGATCTACCATCGATATATGGATGAAGAAGATCCAATGTCAACAACCTCTGATATATATGACTCACTGGTCTAAAGTATCAAAGCACAAATAAACAAATCACAAATTCGTATCCGAAAACACAGACAATGCACGTGCAAATAGCTTCCATTGGAGCTTACCCAAGTACCATAATGTTAGGCCTAACTATGCAACTTTCTCTCATAATACACACAAACAAACAACTTTGTATGTATATTGCTATAAGTATGGCACTGCAACCCCTAGGGGTAAGCAATATTCGGTTCAAACCGAATTAACCGACCAAACCGTTCATTTCGGTCTTCAAACTAAATCGATTCGAATTTGGTTTGTAAAATAAAAATTTTTGGTTATCGGTTTAACCGAATTAACCGAACTTTTAGTTTATTATCTAATTTTACAGTATTGTAATACTTTAAAAAATTAGTTTAGTTATATAATACAAAGGCATTTGTTGCAAATGGATCAAATTTTATCATAAACATAAAATTTTCTATATTAAATTCTCCAAACATGAATTTATATTTTACTTTGAGTAAATCTATGATTTGAATAATAATACATCCTTCAAGTTCGGTTAAATCGGTTACCGACTGAATTAACCGAAATTAATTCGGTTTGGTCCGGTTCGGTTTGGAAATTTTTCTACTTCAATTCGGTTTGAGTATTTTTACGTCCAAACCAACCGACCCGACCGAACGCTCACCCCTAGCAACCCCTGGTACTAGCTCACAATATGCGGCGTTGACTAACGATTAGTAACTCCAGTAGTGTTAACAATGCGTCCTATACCACATGTTTGCACTAACAGTTTACTAGTTGCTTATCAACTCTACAATGAACACATATGCATCATCAACTTACAAACAATAATTCCAGTAGTATTAACAATGCGTCCCATACCACATATTTGCACTACCAGTTTACTAGTCGCTTATTAACTCCTCAATGGAAAACACAGAAATCATAAATCTCAACCAACAAATCTTCAACTTCAATCAGATGAACCTTGAATTAACCGATTTCTTATACTAACATGTCCCATACTAGGGGTTTACGATATCGTTTAACTTCCATTAAGTCATCTCAAAGGGTGCATAAAAGTCTAGTTCACACATATAGGAAAAATACTTGATTTCTCTAAAACAAGTTTATAAAATGATTTTTTTCGAAAACCGATTATTTTATTTCTTATATCCTTATATATTTGAAATTATATTTTTATACTATTATTTTGAGGCCATTTAATCTATAAAAAATCATAAACTTACTTTAGCCTCAAAACTATAAGAAAAACGCTATTATTATACATATAGGAAAACTAGTTCGAAAATGTGCATGTTGTAACAACCTGCATGTAATAACCCGCAAAATCTGGGCCAGTTTAAAATTTTTATTTTGGCAATTTTAGCGAATTTCGAACATTTAAAATAGATTATTTTAAATAAAATCGACGAGAAATTTATTGTAACACCCCGAATTTCGGTTAATGCTAAAATTCACTAATTACAAAATAAATAATCTCAGATGGGAGAATTGGGGGAAACGGGCTGCGTCATTGTGTTCGTCTCGGAAAAATACGCAAAATAGAGTCCGAGTTTTCGAAAATCGGAGTCCGTATGGCCCAGTTATGGCCCGATGAAGTTTGCAGAAAATTCTAAGCTAAAAACAAGATTTAATAAATTAAATTCAGATTTTAATAATAGAGCAAGCGGGGCCAGGCGGGAGAGTTCCCGCCCTACCCATGTCGACAGGGCTGTCGACAGGCCTGTCGACAGGGGGGTCGACTTGCCTGTCGACTTGCCTGTCGACAGGGGTGCGACGCCCAGTGAAACTGGGTGCACCAGTTTGGGTTCTTGGGCTGGCTTGGAGGGCTGGTTCTGGAAGCTTCTTGGATCTGACGGGTCTAAATCAATCTAGGGTTAATCTAAGGGTCTAAAATGCAACCTAATCCTATAAATAACACCCTAACCTTACCCTAATTCATTCATAATTAGATCTTGTAACTAAACTATGGCAAAATGAAACTTGATCATGGCCTCCACAAATCAATGAAGAGGAAAGCAAGCTAATCAACCTCTCTAATCAACCTCTAATCCATTCTAAGCATCTTAATCTTCTTCATTTGGAGTGCAAATTGCTAGTGGTGAGTTTCTATCACTTTAACATCAATTGTTAAAGTAAGTAGATTAGGTGTAATGAGACTTATGGTCTTGAATGCGGATTTGTGAGTTTGATTCATTTGTAATGATATGCTAATCTATGTATAATATTAATCCTATGTTTAAGCATGTTGAATATGTAAGTTTATGCAAGTTGAATATGTGAGTTTATGCAAGTTGGATATGTGGGTTTATGCATAATAAGTAATTGATTTTATGCAAATTAAGTATGTGGTTTTATGCATGATGAATATGTGATTCTATGCATGCTAAGTATGTGATATTATGCATGATGATTATGTGATTTTATGCATGCTAAGTATATGATATTATGCAAGTTTAGTATGTGATTCTATGCATGCTAAGTATGTGATATTATGCATGTTTAATAAGTTGGTTTATGCATGTTTAACAAGTGGGTTTATGCATGTTTAACAAGTTCATATGCAAGTTACATGTATGATAATATACAAGATATACTATGCAAGTTACATGTTTGTTAATATGCAAGTTACATGTATGATAATATGCAAGATATGCTATGCAAGTTACATGCTTGTTAATATGCAAGTTACATGTATGATAATATGCAAGATATGCTATGCAAGTTACATGTTTGTTAATATGCAAGTTACATGTATGTTAATATGCAAGATATGCTATGCAAGTTACATGCTTGTTCATATGCAAGTTACATGTATGATAATATGCAAGATATGCTATGCAAGATACATGTTTGTTAAAATGCAAGTTCATGATGACACATTATGCAAGTTTATGAGTTAATATGCAAGTATGTGAATGCTTATGCAAGAATGTGAATGCTTATGCAAGTTATGTGTATGCTTAAATGCATGTTTAACATGTTATGCAAGTTATGTATGCTTATGCAAGTTATGTGAATGCTTATATGCAAATTTAACATGTTATGCAAGTTATGTGAATATATGCAAGTTCAACATGTTATGCAAGATATGTGTATGATAATATGCAAGTTCATATGCAATATGTTATGCAAGTCATGTGTGATAATATGCAAGTTTGGGTTAAATGTAGTTGGGTTAATATATGCTCATATATGCAAGTTGACATCCTCTTAACCCATGACAAAGTTATATGCTAAGATTTGGTTAAACCCATGATGTTTGTGATGGATCTTCCCTTTTATTATGTCGTGAAATGAGAACGATTTGCGTGGGAAACGATGGGGTTAATAAATATGTTAATAAAAGTATGATTGGGTATGATTAAGCATACCATATAAATAAATTAACATAAGTGGGAATTTACCTATTGAGTTAGGTCTACCCCATGGGAATTTACCTATTGAGTTAGGTCTACCCATGTTATGAAAAACTTGATATTAATTAGGGATAGTTAATATAAATTATGAGGGTGATTAATTAGGTGTAATTAATCGACTAAGACACGAGGTTGGACTCAGTTGTAGCGTAAAACTGCCCGGACCCAACCGGCTTAACCAGTTGCTACAAATGTTAGCCCAATGTGAGAGGTCTTAGGCACAAACTAAATAAGTGATTAATGAAAAGACACGAGGTTAGACTCGGTTATGACATAAGGCTGCCCGGACCCAACCGGCTTAACCAGCGGTCATAAAAGATAGTCTAATGTGAGAGGTCTTTATGAGGATCACGGTCTTAATTAATTAAGAAACACTTAACCATATAAGCATGTAGTGGGGCATGAGGGTTAAGTGGGTGCCTTGGGTGGCTTGTAGTAACTAGTGGGTTGCCTTGGGTGGCAATAGAAAATACAATTAGAATACTTAACCAAAGTGGAACATGTAATTAAACATGATTAAAGGGTTAAGTAAGTGCCTCGTGTGGCATGTGGGAATTAAGTAAGTGCCTTGGGTGGCATGTGGAAATCTAGTGGGTGCCTTGAGTGGTAATTAAAATATGATTAAATAACTTAACCAGGATTTATAACATGAAGGTAGACATGATTATTAAAAAGGGTTAAGTGGGATACACTAGATAGAATAACAAGCTTAGGTGGATAGCTTGTGGGGGCCCATCTCAACCAATATCCCAAACGTATCTTAGTGGGCTCGACTCAAGTCGAGTGACGGGACACGCATATTGGGCTTGACTATAAGAGGCCAAAACGGGTTAGCGATGGCAACGTAGGACCAACGGGTTTCATATGCGTGTGTGGACCCGGGCTGGTTAGTAAGTCGTTGTTGCATCGTGTAGGTATAAAGCCGTGCACCGTTGATATTATTAGGTTGCCACTTTGGGGAAATGATACACCCCATTGTGGGACCAGCACGGATATCTACGTTAGGGAGCCGATCGCTTTTGGGAGTAGTTGGTACACCTAGGTAGTTAGCTAGGGGTACACGAAACTACTGGGTAAAAATTACTAAGTACATTTAGTGGGGATCAACATTTAAGTAGGAATTACTCTTGGTAGGTAGAACTGGTGTGGTGCGGTGTAGGAATTACTCTTGGGTGTATAAGTCTGGGGCGGTGTAATCTAGTAATTATCCTTGGGTGGATAAATGCGTCTTTACGGTTATCTTAGTTTATCCTAAGTTTACCAAGCTGCTTAGTGTAGCCATTCATCCCCAGTCGTTACTGTATATCAACTTATGTCTTCTCTGTTTACTTTAATGATTGTGTTGTTAAAGTTATAGGACTCACTCAGACTTATGTCTGACCCCGTTGTTTTTATCCTTTTTCCCCAAACCCCAGGTTATCAGAGTGGGCCTAGTGCTAGTGGGCTTTGATCAGATTGCTGTATCTATCCTTTGGAGCTTGGACCGTTGAAGTAAAGCTCGGTTCATCTTTTCTTTTATGGCTATTGTTTACTTAGTGGGATTATGTACTTATTTTATCAAGATGGATATTTTGTACTTGACTCTTGTATGGTTTTGTGAGGTAACCAAACATGTTTTACTTTCCGCTGCAATGAAATGATGATTTAAATTTTCAAGTATTACTTATATCTGTCTTGTTGTAATTTTACTGTTCTATATTCACTTAAAATACTTCACCGAAACTAAGGCATTCCCCTCTTATGAGTGACCTTAGCGGGTGTGGGGTGTTACACGTGGTATCAGAGCTTAAGGTTACCAGAACAGATAAAATTTTAGAAAAACTATTTTTCTAAGAAAATTTTTGAAGGAGTATTTTCAAAAACATGTCTTTTAAGAGAAAAGTTTTTGAGAGAAAAGCATAATCCCCGATAGCCATATCTTTATCTTTCGAATTCTCCGGTTGAATCTCTTCCTCTCTCTCATTTTGAGTTTCCCCTCCGCGTATAGATGATCTTTCTAAGATAGATAAGAATGGAAGACCACTTCAAGGGACTTAGACGTTAGTTGGATTAGAAGTAGGTTCAAGAAGGAGGAGGACTTGTAGTTACCTATTGGATGGACAATGGAAGGAAGGCTTAAATAGTTGTTTGGTTAATGAAGGAAGAAACCTCATTGGTGGGAGGTTGCGAGTGGAGAATGGGAAAAAGAAGGCGAGTAGTTATCCTTTAGGAGGAATTGGACATTTTATTAGGATTATCCAAAGAGGCAGGGGCAAGGTACGGAATCTTCTGGAGGGTAGTTGTATTCCCTCACGGCTAGTGTACCAGATGGGGATAGGACCGTCTAGGTTGGAATTTGGGATTTCTATATTATCTGATTCAAACTTTATTTGATTCTGAAGCATCGAGTTCGTTTATCTCATCATTGTTAGTTGAGTCACTGCACTTAGACACCAGTTTGGTAGATGATCCCTTAGTTGTTTCAAACCCAATTGGGGCTCCATGATGTGCTTGGGTTTGAAAGTTGCTATACTTAGCGTTGAGTTTAGATGTGATGCTTGTTGGGCTTCACGGGCTATGGGTTAGTTTGGGGGCATGGACCGGTTATCCAGTAGGGGTGCCATTCTTGATTTCGAAGGGAGAGTTGTTAGGCTTATGACCCGCTTGGGTAACACTCTCGAGATCTCTTGTAATCCCATAGAATCTGTTGTGCTAGGTTATCTAGAATCGCTTGACACGTCGGTCGAGAGTTTGTGATCTGTTAAAAGTGGTTCGGGAATACTCGGATGTGTTTCTAAAGGAGAAGGGCTTACCTCCGGAGCGGGAGATTGACTTCCGAATATATCGGTTAGACAATACCAAACCAGTATCTTTGCCAGTGCGCCACATGGCTCCTCGTGAGAGAAGAGAACTTCATAAGCAAGTAGGGGAGTTGCTTGAGAAGGGGTTCATAAGGCGAAGTATATCGGAGTGGGGAGCTCCAGTAGTGTTTGCCACGAAGGCGGATGGGTCCTTCAGACTTTGTGTAGGCTAAAGAGAACTAAATAAACTCACAAAGAAGAATAGACACCCATTGCTGAGGATTGATGATCTCTTTGATCAGTTGGTTGGCGCCTCAAGGTTTTCGCAGATGGACTTAGCTACAGGGTTCGTCAGTTGAAGAGTGGCTGAGGATAGTATAGAGAAGACTGCCTTTAGGACTCCGGATGGTTTTTATGAGTGGCTGGTGATGCCATTTGGGTTGACGAACGCCCCCGCATACTTTGTTGATTTGATGGGAAGGGTGTTCGGGGAGTACCTAAATAAGTTCGTGATGGTCTTGGTGGGTGACATCTTGGTCTTTTCTAGGAGCGAAATAAGTTTCCGTATGTGCTCAATAGGTTGAGCAAAGCCAGTTAAGGGATAAACGGTGGTTTTGGAGCGAGACTGGCGAGGACATCCAAAGTTGGTCAAAGGCTTAATTGTTTAGCCATTATTTTTCTAGTATCATCTCACGTAGGTCGCCTGAACTCGAAGGAGATATCCCTTGGGTGTTTGTCTGATATTGGTCTAGGCCTTTGGGGCTTGCATTTGGGGGATGTCGAATTCGACTAGGGTGGTCTGCGTGAGAGATGGACAGTTGTGATGATTTTGGATGGGATTCTTAGCATCTTATGAGTTTGAGATAGCGTATACCCCTAGCAAAAGGGAAACATGGTAGCAGACGCCTTAAGAAGAAAAAGGTTGTCCTTGAGTTCATTGTTCGTTGAACGACGGAGCTTAGGGTTATTTCTATGTTTGACTTTAGACCTTCCGTTGACTTTGTACCCGGTTTGCTAGCCTCCTTGGAGGTTAGGCCTACTCTTTTGGGGCGTATTGGCAGAGCACAGCGGGACGACCCACAATAGGTTGAGTTAGTAAAGAAGCTCATGAGGGGGGGAGTCGTCCAGCCATTTGAATAGATACACCCTAGATGGTAAGGGGTGGTTGCGTAGAGACGGTAGACTTTGTGTACCGCAAGACGAGGGTTTGAGGAAGGCTATACTTGATGATACACATCGGTCAAAGATGACCATTCATCCCGGTAGGGACAAGATGTACCAAGACATGAAGCGAGTTTTCTTTTGGGCCAATATGAAGAAAGACGCGGCCAAGTATGTCGCTAGATGCTTGGTGTGCTAACAAGTGGAAGCGGAGCAGAAGAAACCGGGGGGGTTGCTTCACCTGTTGGAAGTTCCGTAATGGGAAGTGGGATAGTGTCTCGTTGGATTACCGAAATCAAGGAAGGGTAATACGGGGATCGGGCTTATGGTAGATAGACTTACTAAGTGTGCCCATTTCATACCCGTGAAGAGCAAGAGGACTATTCCATGTCTAGCTTCAGTTTACCTTCGAGAGATTATTAGATTACATGGTGTACCTTCCAGTATAGTGAGCGATCGAGATCCTATCTTCACTAGAGAGTTTTAGAAGAGTTTGCAAGAGGCGGTAGGGACTCAGTTATGTTTGAGTACCGCATATCATCCTCAGACGGATGGCCAGACCGAGAGGGTGAATCGTATCTTAGAAGACCTTTTGAGGTTATGTATTTTGGATTTTGGAAGTACATGGGAAGAGCATCTTCCATTGGTGAAGTTCGCGTATGGCTCCTTTTGAAGCTCTTTATGGAAGGCCTTGTTGATCACCTACATGTTGGTGGGAATCTACGGATAAGATCTTGGTTGGGCCAATGTGGTTAGAAAGACTTCGGGAAAAGATTGATTTGATTCAAAGAAGGATGAAAGCGGCGGAATCTTATGCGGACAAGAGAAGGACGAATCTTGAGTTTGAAGTCGGGGACAGGGTCTTCGTCAAAGTGTCTCCGTTACGGAATGTGGTCCACTTTGGATAAGTTGGGAAGTGAGTACCAAGGTTTATAGGACCGTTTCCTGTTAAGGAAAGGATTGGACGGATGGCATATAGGGTGGAGTTGCCCGACAGACTTAGTGGTGTTCATGATGTATTCCATGTATCACATTTGAGGAAGTGCTTACATGAGACCGCATAGGTAGTAGAGACGAGCTTACTTAGAGAAGTGGAAGTAGAGCGTGATGCGACGATTCGACGAGCTCCTATTCGCATCCTTGGGTCAGAAACTAGGAAGTTGAGGATCAGAGAAGTTCAGCTAGTTAAGGTGCAATGGGGAGATGACGGAAGCAATGCTACTTGGGAGACGGAAGCGAAGATGCGTTCTTTGTATCCATTTCTTTTTGAGAGTATAATTTCTCCTCTATCGTTTGACTAGTACTTATCTTATCTTTAGTATGTCCTCTCGTTAGTGCTGTTTGACCTTTAGATAGGGTAAACCTATGGTTGAAACATGTGTTTGAGACATGTTATGGTTGATGGATGCAAGTGGATGCAAGTGTTTGCTAGTGGTTGCTCGTGGATGCATATATACACACTCTAGGCACTAGATCGGCTCAGTCACTTCATATTGCATATTGCATATAATTGTGTGTAGGAAGCTATATTTATGGATGTATAATGATTGTGTTATCATATGGATGATGCATTATGGTGAATGGTTGTGCACTCATATAGATACTGTATGTGTCGATAGGGTTATCTCGCATACATATTGGATGCATGGCACTATCATGGTTTGCATATGTTCGTACATTAGATAGGGAACATATACACGCACTTTTCGCATATGCTCATACATCATTAGAAATTGTTTTAAGGACAATGGATGCCCGTGTTTGATGGATTGAGTAGATGGTTGTTTGGATGGTAGGATATGCATTCTCCTTAGCTTAGAGATTTCGGGGACGAAATCCTTTAAGGAGGGGAGAATGTAACACCCCGAATTTCGGTTAATGCTAAAATTCACTAATTACAGAATAAATAATCTCAGATGGGAGAATTGGGGGAAACGGGCTGCGTCATTGTGTTCGTCTCGGAAAAATACGCAAAATAGAGTCCGAGTTTTCGAAAATCGGAGTCCGTATGGCCCAGTTATGGCCCGATGAAGTTTGCAGAAAATTCTAAGCTAAAAACAAGATTTAATAAATTAAATTCAGATTTTAATAATAGAGCAAGCGGGGCCAGGCGGGAGAGTTCCCGCCCTACCCATGTCGACAGGGCTGTCGACAGGCCTGTCGACAGGGGGTCGACTTGCCTGTCGACAGGGGTGCGACGCCCAGTGAAACTGGGTGCACCAGTTTGGGTTCTTGGGCTGGCTTGGAGGGCTGGTTCTGGAAGCTTCTTGGATCTGACGGGTCTAAATCAATCTAGGGTTAATCTAAGGGTCTAAAATGCAACCTAATCCTATAAATAACACCCTAACCTTACCCTAATTCATTCATAATTAGATCTTGTAACTAAACTATGGCAAAATGAAACTTGATCATGGCCTCCACAAATCAATGAAGAGGAAAGCAAGCTAATCAACCTCTCTAATCAACCTCTAATCCATTCTAAGCATCTTAATCTTCTTCATTTGGAGTGCAAATTGCTAGTGGTGAGTTTCTATCACTTTAACATCAATTGTTAAAGTAAGTAGATTAGGTGTAATGAGACTTATGGTCTTGAATGCGGATTTGTGAGTTTGATTCATTTGTAATGATATGCTAATCTATGTATAATATTAATCCTATGTTTAAGCATGTTGAATATGTAAGTTTATGCAAGTTGAATATTTGAGTTTATGCAAGTTGGATATGTGGGTTTATGCATAATAAGTAATTGATTTTATGCAAATTAAGTATGTGGTTTTATGCATGATGAATATGTGATTCTATGCATGCTAAGTATGTGATATTATGCATGATGATTATGTGATTTTATGCATGCTAAGTATATGATATTATGCAAGTTTAGTATGTGATTCTATGCATGCTAAGTATGTGATATTATGCATGTTTAATAAGTTGGTTTATGCATGTTTAACAAGTGGGTTTATGCATGTTTAACAAGTGGGTTTATGCATGTTTAACAAGTTCATATGCAAGTTACATGTATGATAATATACAAGATATACTATGCAAGTTACATGTTTGTTAATATGCAAGTTACATGTATGATAATATGCAAGATATGCTATGCAAGTTACATGCTTGTTAATATGCAAGTTACATGTATGATAATATGCAAGATATGCTATGCAAGTTACATGTTTGTTAATATGCAAGTTACATGTATGTTAATATGCAAGATATGCTATGCAAGTTACATGCTTGTTCATATGCAAGTTACATGTATGATAATATGCAAGATATGCTATGCAAGATACATGTTTGTTAAAATGCAAGTTCATGATGACACATTATGCAAGTTTATGAGTTAATATGCAAGTATGTGAATGCTTATGCAAGAATGTGAATGCTTATGCAAGTTATGTGTATGCTTAAATGCATGTTTAACATGTTATGCAAGTTATGTATGCTTATGCAAGTTATGTGAATGCTTATATGCAAATTTAACATGTTATGCAAGTTATGTGAATATATGCAAGTTCAACATGTTATGCAAGATATGTGTATGATAATATGCAAGTTCATATGCAATATGTTATGCAAGTCATGTGTGATAATATGCAAGTTTGGGTTAAATGTAGTTGGGTTAATATATGCTCATATATGCAAGTTGACATCCTCTTAACCCATGACAAAGTTATATGCTAAGATTTGGTTAAACCCATGATGTTTGTGATGGATCTTCCCTTTTATTATGTCGTGAAATGAGAACGATTTGCGTGGGAAACGATGGGGTTAATAAATATGTTAATAAAAGTATGATTGGGTATGATTAAGCATACCATATAAATAAATTAACATAAGTGGGAATTTACCTATTGAGTTAGGTCTACCCCATGGGAATTTACCTATTGAGTTAGGTCTACCCATGTTATGAAAAACTTGATATTAATTAGGGATAGTTAATATAAATTATGAGGGTGATTAATTAGGTGTAATTAATCGACTAAGACACGAGGTTGGACTCAGTTGTAGCGTAAAACTGCCCGGACCCAACCGGCTTAACCAGTTGCTACAAATGTTAGCCCAATATGAGAGGTCTTAGGCACAAACTAAATAAGTGATTAATGAAAAGACACGAGGTTAGACTCGGTTATGACATAAGGCTGCCCGGACCCAACCGGCTTAACCAGCGGTCATAAAAGATAGTCTAATGTGAGAGGTCTTTATGAGGATCACGGTCTTAATTAATTAAGAAACACTTAACCATATAAGCATGTAGTGGGGCATGAGGGTTAAGTGGGTGCCTTGGGTGGCTTGTAGTAACTAGTGGGTTGCCTTGGGTGGCAATAGAAAATACAATTAGAATACTTAACCAAAGTGGAACATGTAATTAAACATGATTAAAGGGTTAAGTAAGTGCCTCGTGTGGCATGTGGGAATTAAGTAAGTGCCTTGGGTGGCATGTGGAAATCTAGTGGGTGCCTTGAGTGGTAATTAAAATATGATTAAATAACTTAACCAGGATTTATAACATGAAGGTAGACATGATTATTAAAAAGGGTTAAGTGGGATACACTAGATAGAATAACAAGCTTAGGTGGATAGCTTGTGGGGGCCCATCTCAACCAATATCCCAAACGTATCTTAGTGGGCTCGACTCAAGTCGAGTGACGGGACACGCATATTGGGCTTGACTATAAGAGGCCAAAACGGGTTAGCGATGGCAACGTAGGACCAACGGGTTTCATATGCGTGTGTGGACCCGGGCTGGTTAGTAAGTCGTTGTTGCATCGTGTAGGTATAAAGCCGTGCACCGTTGATATTATTAGGTTGCCACTTTGGGGAAATGATACACCCCATTGTGGGACCAGCACGGATATCTACGTTAGGGAGCCGATCGCTTTTGGGAGTAGTTGGTACACCTAGGTAGTTAGCTAGGGGTACACGAAACTACTGGGTAAAAATTACTAAGTACATTTAGTGGGGATCAACATTTAAGTAGGAATTACTCTTGGTAGGTAGAACTGGTGTGGTGCAGTGTAGGAATTACTCTTGGGTGTATAAGTCTGGGGCGGTGTAATCTAGTAATTATCCTTGGGTGGATAAATGCGTCTTTACGGTTATCTTAGTTTATCCTAAGTTTACCAAGCTGCTTAGTGTAGCCATTCATCCCCAGTCGTTACTGTATATCAACTTATGTCTTCTCTGTTTACTTTAATGATTGTGTTGTTAAAGTTATAGGACTCACTCAGACTTATGTCTGACCCCGTTGTTTTTATCCTTTTTCCCCAAACCCCAGGTTATCAGAGTGGGCCTAGTGCTAGTGGGCTTTGATCAGATTGCTGTATCTATCCTTTGGAGCTTGGACCGTTGAAGTAAAGCTCGGTTCATCTTTTCTTTTATGGCTATTGTTTACTTAGTGGGATTATGTACTTATTTTATCAAGATGGATATTTTGTACTTGACTCTTGTATGGTTTTGTGAGGTAACCAAACATGTTTTACTTTCCGCTGCAATGAAATGATGATTTAAATTTTCAAGTATTACTTATATCTGTCTTGTTGTAATTTTACTGTTCTATATTCACTTAAAATACTTCACCGAAACTAAGGCATTCCCCTCTTATGAGTGACCTTAGCGGGTGTGGGGTGTTACATTTATTTTGAATATATTTAGAACGTATATATTATATACGTCGTCGTTAGAATATAAATATTTATATATAATTATAAATAGAATTGAAAATGGCGCGGTAGTTCGATAATTCGATTTCAAACTTCAATTGAACATACCGGGTGCAAAACAATCCGGATTTTAGTGAAACCAAAAACATTAGGATCTATTTGATAATATCTTTCCAACGAATCCGACAAATCAAGATTTCATAACGGGAATCAAAAGATATGTCCAGTTGAAAATTCTGAATAGTCGCTATGGAATTCAGGCCCTTAAAAATGGACATTTTGCAAATGACCTCGGATTTCAACGAAACCACTTTTGTTGGGTCCGTGATGTCGAATTATTGCTAGGTTTCAAATTTCATAATTTTTCGAATCAATATGTGAGTGTGGTAAAGGAAAACGCGTTTGACCAGTTTCAGTTGATTTTAATCGACTGGAAAATGGCCATTTTTCCAACGGTCTCAGAATTCGATGAAACTAGTTTTGTTAGGACCGTATCGTCAATACGAAGCTAGAAAATATTTTTCTAGAATTTTTAAAGTTCGTACGCGACCCCGGTAATTTGAAATGTACGTTTAAAATTCAATATAGTGATTTAAATGTAAATTTAACGGGGGTAAAACGCTATGGACGACAGGCGGTGGGCCTCGTTTCGAGGTCGTATGTGAAAGTCAACTTTTTGCAAAATAAAATAATAATAAAATAATTAAAATAGAAAAAAAATAAATTCTTCCCTCTTCCTTAACCAGGCCCCCCCCCCCGATTTAATCAGAAATCGATTTCAAAATAAAAAAAAGAAGAAGAAGGAAGGAGGGGCGCAGCAGCCGCCGCCCTCCCCGAGACCACGGCGCCACCACCCAGAAGAGCCGCCGCCTCCCTCTCTTCTTCTTCCTGCCCTTCTCCTCCCTGACGCGAACGCGACAGCCGCCCCCTCCCTCCTGTGCTGCGCCGCCGCTGCTTCGTCTTCTCCTCCACCTCGACGCGCCGCACCCCCCTAGACCCGAACCCGCACCCCCCTAGACCCGAACCCGCACCCCCCTTGGCCCAAACCCCGACCTCCGACCACCTCAGACGCAGTGAACCCCCCTCCGATTGAAAAAGTAAGTTTTTTATTTGTTTTATTCTATTTATTTATTTCTTTTGTATATGATTAGCAAACAACAGAAAAAATGAGTTTTTGTATAGGATTTTTAAATAGAAAGTTAGAATTTTTCCAATAGAAAAGACGTGATTTTTAAAATAGAAAAGATTAGATTTTTTTTAAAGGAAGAAAGACGATATTTTTAAATGGAGAAAGGTGAGATTTTTACATATGTAGTGGATTAAAAATATGACTTTTACATAGTAGGAACTATAAAAATGTAATCTTTATGAGATAGAGAATATAAAAATATCATCTTTGTATATGTAGCGAAATAAAAATATGATTTTTATTTTATATACGTTGAAATAAAGTGGTGATTTTTATAATGATGAAATCTATATTTTTGTAAAGATGAAGTCTTTATATTTGAAAAGGCGAAATCTTTATAGTTGAAAAGGCGAGATCTTTATATAGAAAATAGAGAAGTAAAATATGATTTTTATATATTGAACATCGTAGTAAAAATTCGATTTTTATATATTGAATAGCATAGTAAAAATTCGATTTTTAAATATATGAAGTGATTATAAAAATATGACTTTTAAATTGAAAGTGAATAAATAAAAATGTGATTTTTATTTTAAAGACATCAAAATATAAAAATGTGTGATTTTTATATATGTAGTGACTATGGGCAACGAAGATGATAAAAAGGCGAGAATGAAGAAGATTTCTATAAATGAAGTGTCGTGAAGTTGGATAGCTATCGGTGAGAACTTCTCACTCTAAACCTCTTTTTCTAGTTATATATATATATATACTAGGATGCAGACGGTGCTTAGCAGCACCCGACACCCGTCATCCACAGACCATGGATGGCTTGTTTGTAAAATTGTTTGGTTGTGTAGTTGGTTAGATTACTTGGTTTGAATTGAATTGTTTGGTGAAATGAAATGGATTTGATTGATGTGTGAATGGCGTGGGCCTTCACTAGACCGGGGATAAGGCTAGGCCTCGTCCCGTTTCTAGTATCGTGCCGTTATGCCGCCGAAATTTTCTATAATATGTTAGAAAAATGAAAATATCATTTTTATTGTGTAAATGAACTGAATAGAAATTCATGTGTTGAAATAGAATATTTTATCGTTAAAAATATATTTTTTAACGTGAAAGTGAATAAATAAATATTTATAAACAAATCGGCCGATTTGTTTATATACACTGATTTGACTGATATTGATTGGGTCGATAAATTTTACACATCGCCCAACTGCACAAATAAAATCTGTGTTTGATTGTTTGAAACCCCACACGGGTGTTGGGATGAAATTTGGAAGTTCACTCATCCTGATTGATTAAATATGTCGATCGATTGATTGACAGGCTGTTATAAGCGTAAGATATCTATATTGATGCTTATACAGTGTAGTGCACTTTGGTTGATGGTTGATTATTTTTCAATGCTATTATATACATGTGTTGTATGGAATCCATATAATTAATATTATATGGTGATTGATTGGGCCTCATTCCAATCGGGAAAATAAGGAATATTATAAAAGAAAATTCATGTGTTGAATATAAAAATAGTCATGTGTTGAGTGAAATATTTTATACAATGAAATTTACATCTTTATCATATTTACAATTAGAATCTACTTTACGGTGGAGTCTAATTAAAATCAAACGATAGATACCATAGTTTTATAAAATATTTTACATAACAAAAATAGTGATGTGTTGACAGTACTCATGTGTTGAGATTAGTCGTGTGTTGAAAGCAATATAGATTCATGTGTTGAATGAGATAAATATTCATTTGTTGGATAGAATAAAGAAGTTTTGAAAAATATAAAGCCGTGTTGATTAGATATACGTTATTTTGACGCGAACGATATTTATATCGATTTTATTCGTTGTATAATGAATATTGAAAAATGATTTCAAAATTAAATATTTTGAAATGAAATTCAAATTGAATTAGATTAAAATTCGAATTGAATAGGAAGCGAATTTGAATTCGAATAAAATAGAAATGAATTCAAATTGAATTAAATTGAAATTTAAAACGAACTGAAATTGAATTGAAATCAATTTGAAACGAATTCGAATTGAATCAAATAGAAGGTAAATTCGAATTGAATTGAAACGAATTTGAATTTGAATTGAATTGAAATGAACTCGAATTGAATTGAAATCAAATCGATTTGAAATTGAAGATGAAGTTGAAATTGTTTTGAAACAAATGTAGAACTATTTATAAAATTCGTTTTAAAAGAAAATCGAAGAAATATATATATATATAATATATATATATATATTATATATATATATAATGGCCTGAATAGAACGCGCCGCGCCGCGGCAGTTCGTGAATTTCGACCATTTATTTCAAACGGACATTGCGGGAGATCCGACCGTCGGAATCTCCTAAAACCGGAACCGTTGGGTTCGTATCGAAAAGAGCTTTCCAATGAATATTAGAAATTTAAAATCTAACGGTTGGATTTGGAATTATGTCCAAATCAAATTTGAAAAAGGTCGCTGTAAGTGCAGTTCGATGGCCGTTGATGGAAATCGACTGTATGGGCCTTGATAAAATTATTAAAAATATCGATAATTTGTGTAAAATCATAATATGTGATTTGGGAAAAATTGAGCTGAAGAATTCCACATTTGAATGGATAAAAATAGATTTTTATCGAAATGAACTAGTTTTGAGCTAGAATTAAAATCAATTTATTTTTGAAATAAATAAATTGAATTTGAAGTGATTTTAAAAATAATCAATATTCCCAATACGTGGATTGGACTGGAGTTGAATCGAAATTATCTTCGGGATATTTCGATGTTGGATTTCGTGACTATACAAATATTGTTATGGGGATTTGAAAGATATTTTATATCGTTATTTCCAATACGATATTTGTTGGTTTCAGAATTTGATATTGAATATAAGCCGATATATTTTCTATTCAGAGCCTTGTATTTAATATCAAATGTGATTTGGGTTTATCGTGGATCGTGTTTTAGATGACATTGGTTCTTTAACCCAGTCAAAGGCAAGATGTTGATTTTTTGAAAAGATTAAAACTAAGTGGAGTTTTAATGAATCTTTAATTAGATTAAAATGTGAATTGATAATTTAAATTATCAAATCTGGAAAGTGATCGAGAGTGGAGTATCACCAGTTTTGCTCCAAAGCGGTAGTTAAATCTGTAATTAGATTTGAACGTGGAATGGTAATTAATTTTACCGATAACACCGTGGTGTTAGATATGGAGTATTACCAGTTTTGCTCCATGGGATATATAGGTTGGGATTGGGAAATAAAATAAATAATTACTT
This sequence comes from Allium sativum, assembly GCA_030737875.1. NCBI lineage: Eukaryota > Viridiplantae > Streptophyta > Magnoliopsida > Asparagales > Amaryllidaceae > Allium > Allium sativum. The sequence goes on from CM060920.1 coordinate 92,195,324, forward strand.
CGATGTGGTTCGTTAATCCCGACTAGTTAGAAATGATATCCAAAGGAAGATTATAGAATAAATTTAGAAGAATTTATCTTGGATAAAATTAATGGGAACATTTCCCTAAGAATGTGTTTTTGTGAATAAAAGAATATTCTGAATTGGAATGAGGCGTTTGTTGTGTTTGTGTAACATTCATTTATTATATACATAGGTTATTCAGAAAGGCCGGGTTTATACCCATTCTGAATAACCGATTCGACGAGATGTCGAAGATGAAGACGGTGGTTGAAGACCGGAAGTCTTCACATCGTTTGGGTGATTACTGATGATCTTGATTGGGCTGTACACCCAGGACGAGGGAATCAGTTGGTGATCGTCCAGACGTACTTGGAGATGGATGGATATGCGAGGAAAGTGCCTCCGGTTTCGTTCAGACCCAGAACGAACTTGTAAATGGATTGTGTGTCTGACATTGGATTTTATTCTGTGTTGATTGATCTCAATTAAATATACATCTGTTTGGCGGCGGAGAATTTATTCTCTTGCTTAACGCCCTTCTCTGAGACATACGAGCTCAGATGTTGTATATCGATGGACATCAGTCGCATGGAGTGAATTGCCTGTGTGGCATGCGTAAGTGGCAATTGATCAGGGCTTCTGTTGAAAAGCAAAGTCTTGTGGTTGATGATCAAAGCACGGCCTGTGTGGTATAGCTTTGTGTATAACGTGAATTCGCGAGCCTCACACCTCGGTATGAGTCAAAAACGGGAGACGGACCGCTGGGAGAGCACGACGTTTCTTTCTAGCTAGGGTGGTGTCAGTGACCTACCAGCCCTGACATTTATATACTTTTCACCTGTGTGGTTGTTGGATACGAGGCGCCTCGGATATAGGTCTGTAAGGACCGGGAAACATGTGTTCAGGAATAACTAATCCTCAAAAGTAAGAGAGGACCGGCCCAGCCGATTCCAAGGATCATAGTGGGGTCCTGAGGCATTTGCTAGAGTGTCTCGAACGCGGAGAGGAGCTTGCCCCTTGCCTCGACTCATGACGGAATCCAATTTCCAATACGTGTGTTTCGGTTTTATTTGTAGAGCCTAGTATGGCGACATAGTAGATGGTAGCTATGCCGCCTATGATTGATATTTATGATTTGAATTGTTTTGACACTACACACCTATAATAGTATCAAATAATGTGTTTTAAACGTATCAAGCATGCTTTGGCTGTTATAAGGGAAAACCCTATCCTCCGGCTTGCGCTGCATTGTGTGATGGGACCTGGGTCTTATAACAGCTTCATTTTTCTTTATTTAGCATTGCGCTGTTTGTTCTATGCACTGGTAATCTTGGGAGGAAACCCGTTCCGTGTTATACGGCGTGGTCCCTTGATTTACCAAACTTTAAAACCAATATTAATAACTGTTTTAGTTCTCACACCAGTCACATGACTGACCTGGAGTTTATTGTTTTAACCTAAACTCTGGGTGCCCCTATTTTCCACACGGGCAGCTAGTAGTTTTGGTTTTGCAGATTTATATTCACAGGGTCCTGATTTACAGCTGGAACGATGCTCGGAAAGCTCTGTATCCGTGTATCATTTTCAGTTGTGTTTTGTATATCTTTCCGCTGCTATGTAATTTATTGTAATCTCTGATATTTATTGAATGTAATTTATTCATTTTTACTCTGTATATTCTTGTATCTGATGGAATTGTTGTAATAACAATGAAATGTTCTTCTGTATGCATTCTATTTTGTCTTGTCCTCAATTCTATCCGTGCTTTCCTTCACGGGGAAGTTTGGGTCGTCTCAGTTTGGTATCAGAGCTTTGGTTTACAGAGCTCGAGAACAAGACACATTAGAACCATACGAAAGAATTCATCAGATATTGGATTAGTAATATCCAATTAGGATGACTCGTTAGAGATAGGATCAGTATTATCCTAGAACGAGTGTGAAGAGTATATCTTTCAAATGAAAACAATTTTGTTTTGAAAATTTAAACCATTTTATACGTATTTGAATATTTATTTATTTTGAACATGGACAATCCAATATATAAAGGTTTTGTATATACACGTCATGAACGTATATTCGAAATTTTAATATACTGGATAGATATAGAGTCACATTCTAGACACCCGGGGATGATTCTGATGATGGTGCATCATCATCAGTATTCATATTCGAATTTCGAAGGTGTGCTTTTTATATATTTCCATTAGACTGGTGTGAGAACCAAAACTAATATAGCTAGAATACATTGTTGTGAATTGGCATCAAAAACATGATTTTCTGTATATGTATCAAAATTATGAATTTGAAACTCTAATTCACTAATTGATTGCTGTTTGTGTTGTTTGTTTATTTATTTGATAATTTTAACCATTTATGCCTAATTGAATCAAATATTGAATTGTATTGAAAATTGGTCGCATTTGCTTGCATATACATATACTTACATTGAACAGGTCATAGCAAGGAGGCTAGAGCCGAAGAATAAAATTTGTTTGCCCGACAAATAGGTACATGTTTACTACATAATTTACTGTTTTGTTTGGGTGATGATGATTTTATGAGCTTATTGGCTAGCCGCTTGGCTTTTTCTTTTTCTTTTTGAGATTAGAAGGACCGGGGAAGCTATTTGAAATTCCCCGATGCTCCCGGTATAGGGGAGGTTATGGCGAAATTTTTCGAAAATTTAGGGTGTTAGCCAAATTTTTGAAAATTCTCAGAAATTGAAAAGTTGGAGAATGGAAGCCAGATCGAATGTAGATCTTATTAATCAAACCACTTTCGACTTTGTTCCTTTTCGGGGACGAAAAGTTTTAAGTGGGGGAGATTGTAATAACCCGCAAAATCTGGGCCAGTTTAAAATTTTTATTTTGGCAATTTTAGCGGATTTCGAACATTTAAAATAGATTATTTTAAATAAAATCGATGAGAAATTTATTTTGAATATATTTAGAACGTATATATTATATACGTCGTCATTAGAATATAAATATTTATATATAATTATAAATATAATTGAAAATGGCGCGGTAGTTCGATAATTCGATTTCAAACTTCAATTGAACATACCGGGTGCAAAACAATCCGGATTTTAGTGAAACCAAAAACATTAGGATCTATTTGATAATATCTTTCCAACGAATCCGACAAATAAAGATTTCATAACGGGAATCAAAAGATATGTCCAGTTGAAAATTCTGAATAGTCGCTATGGAATTCAGGCCCTTAAAAATGGACATTTTGCAAATGACCTCGGATTTCAACGAAACCACTTTTGTTGGGTCCGTGATGTCGAATTATTGCTAGGTTTCAAATTTCATAATTTTTCGAATCAATATTTGAGCGTGGTAAAGGAAAACGCGTTTGACCAGTTTCAGTTGATTTTAATCGACTGGAAAATGGCCATTTTTCCAACGGTCTCAGAATTCGACGAAACTAGTTTTGTTAGGACCGTATCGTCAATACGAAGCTAGAAAATATTTTTCTAGAATTTTTAAAGTTCGTATGCGACCCTGGTAATTTGAAATGTACGTTTAAAATTCAATATAGTGATTTAAATGTAAATTTAACTGAAACTGATTCAAACAGTCGAATCAGCCTACGATACATATCCCATTGTGTTCGGAATGGGGGTAAAACGCTATGGACGACAGGCGGTGGGCCTCGTTTCGAGGTCGTATGTGAAAGTCAACTTTTTGCAAAATAAAATAATAATAAAATAATTAAAATAGAAAAAAAATAAATTCTTCCCTCTTCCTTAACCAGGCCCCCCCCCCCGATTTAATCAGAAATCGATTTCAAAAAAAAAAAAAAAAAAGGAGGGGCGCAGCAGCCGCCGCCCTCCCCGAGACCACCGCGCCACCACCCAGAAGAGCCGCCGCCTCCCTCTCTTCTTCTTCCTGCCCTTCTCCTCCCTGACGCGAACGCGACAGCCGCCCTCCCCCCCTCCTGTGTTGCGCCGCCACTGCTTCGTCTTCTCCTCCACCTCGACGCGCCGCACCCCCCTAGACTCGAACCCGCACCCCCCTAGACCCGAACCCGCACCCCCCTTGGCCCAAACCCCGACCTCCGACCACCTCAGACGCAGTGAACCCCCCCTCCGATTGAAAAGTAAGTTTTTTATTTGTTTTATTCTATTTATTTATTTCTTTTGTATATGATTAGCAAACAACAGAAAAAATCAGTTTTTGTATAGGATTTTTAAATAGAAAGTTAGAATTTTTCAAATAGAAAAGACATGATTTTTAAAATAGAAAAGATTAGATTTTTTTAAAGGAAGAAAGACGATATTTTTAAATGTAGAAATGTGAGATTTTTACATATGTAGTGGATTAAAAATATGACTTTTACATAGTAGGAACTATAAAAATGTAATCTTTATGAGATAGAGAATATAAAAATATCATCTTTGTATATGTAGCGAAATAAAAATCTGATTTTTATTTTATATACGTTGAAATAAAGTGGTGATTTTTATAATGATGAAATCTATATTTTTGTAAAGATGAAGTCTTTATATTTGAAAAGGCGAAATCTTTATAGTTGAAAAGGCGAGATCTTTATATAGAAAATAGAGAAGTAAAATATGATTTTTATATATTGAACATCGTAGTAAAAATTCGATTTTTATATATTGAATAGCATAGTAAAAATTTGATTTTTAAATATATGAAGTGATTATAAAAATATGACTTTTAAATTGAAAGTGAATAAATAAAAATGTGATTTTTATTTTAAAGACATCAAAATATAAAAATGTGTGATTTTTATATATGTAGTGACTATGGGCAACGAAGATGATAAAAAGGCGAGAATGAAGAAGATTTCTATAAATGAAGTGTTGTGAAGTTGGATAGCTATCGGTGAGAACTTCTCACTCTAAACCTCTTTTTCTAGTTATATATATATATATATATATATATATATACTAGGATGCAGACGGTGCTTAGCAGCACCCGACACCCGTCATCCACAGACCATGGATGGCTTGTTTGTAAAATTGTTTGGTTGTGTAGTTGGTTAGATTACTTGGTTTGAATTGAATTGTTTGGTGAAATGAAATGGATTTGATTGATGTGTGAATGGCGTGGGCCTTCACTAGACCGGGGATAAGGCTAGGCCTCGTCCCGTTTTTAGTATCGTGCCGTTATGCCGCCGAAATTTTCTAAAATATGTTAGAAAAATGAAAATATCATTTTTATTGTGTAAATGAACTGAATAGAAATTCATGTGTTGAAATAGAATATTTTATCGTTAAAAATATAATTTTTAACGTGAAAGGGAATAAATAAATATTTATAAACAAATCGGCCGATTTGTTTATATACACTGATTTGACTGATATTGATTGGGTCGATAAATTTTACACATCGCCCAACTGCACAAATAAAATCTGTGTTTGATTGTTTGAAACACCACACGGGTGTTGGGATGAAATTTGGAAGTTCACTCATCCTGATTGATTAAATATGTCGATCGATTGATTGACAGGCTGTTATAAGCGTAAGATATCTATATTGATGCTTATACAGTGTAGTGCACTTTGGTTGATGGTTGATTATTTTTCAATGCTATTATATACATGTGTTGTATGGAATCCATATAATTAACATTATATGGTGATTGATTGGGCCTCATTCCAATCGGGGAAATAAGGAATATTATAAAAGAAAATTCATGTGTTGAATATAAAAATAGTCATGTGTTGACGATGTTCATGTGTTGAGTGAAATATTTTATACAATGAAATTTACATCTTTATCATATTTACAATTAGAATCTACTTTACGGTGGAGTCTAATTAAAATCAAACGATAGATACCATAGTTTTATAAAATATTTTACATAACAAAAATAGTGATGTGTTGACATTACTCATGTGTTGAGATTAGTCGTGTGTTGAAAGCAATATAGATTCATGTGTTGAATGGGATAAATATTCATTTGTTGGATAGAATAAAGAAGTTTTGAAAAATATAATGCCGTGTTGATTAGAGATGCGTTATTTTGACGCGAACGATATTTATATCGATTTTATTCGTTGTATAATGAATATTGAAAAGTGATTTCAAAATTAAATATTTTGAAATGAAATTCAAATTGAATTAGATTAAAATTCGAATTGAATAGGAAGCGAATTTGAATTCGAATAAAATAGAAATGAATTCAAATTGAATTAAATTGAAATTTAAAACGAACTGAAATTGAATTGAAATCAATTTGAAACGAATTCGAATTGAATCAAATAGAAGGTAAATTCGAATTGAATTGAAACGAATTTGAATTTGAATTGAATTGAAATGAACTCGAATTGAATTGAAATCAAATCGATTTGAAATTGAAGATGAAGTTGAAATTGTTTTGAAACAAATGTAGAACTATTTATAAAATTCGTTTTAAAAGAAAATCGAAGAAATATATATATATAATATATATATATATATATTATATATATATAATGGCCTGAATAGAACGCGCCGCGCCGCGGCAGTTCGTGAATTTCGACCATTTATTTCAAACGGACATTGCGGGAGATCCGACCGTCGGAATCTCCTAAAACCGGAACCGTTGGGTTCGTATCGAAAAGAGCTTTCCAATGAATATTAGAAATTTAAAATCTAACGGTTGGATTTGGAACTATGTCCAAATCAAATTTGAAAAAGGTCGCTGTAAGTGCAGTTCGATGGCCGTTGATGGAAATCGACTGTATGGGCCTTGATAAAATTATTAAAAATATCGATAATTTGTGTAAAATCATAATATGTGATTTGGGAAAAATTGAGCTGAAGAATTCCACATTTGAAAGGATAAAAATAGATTTTTATCGAAATGAACTAGTTTTGAGCTAGAATTAAAATCAATTTATTTTTGAAATAAATAAATTGAATTTGAAGTGATTTTAAAAATAATCAATATTCCCAATACGTGGATTGGACTGGAGTTGAATCGAAATTATCTTCGGGATATTTCGATGTTGGATTTCGTGACTATACAAATATTGTTATGGGGATTTGAAAGATATTTTATATCGTTATTTCCAATACGATATTTGTTGGTTTCAGAATTTGATATTGAATATAAGCCGATATATTTTCTATTCAGAGCCTTGTATTTAATATCAAATGTGATTTGGGTTTATCGTGGATCGTGTTTTAGATGACATTGGTTCTTTAACCCAGTCAAAGGCAAGATGTTGATTTTTTGAAAAGATTAAAACTAAGTGGAGTTTTAATGAATCTTTAATTAGATTAAAATGTGAATTGATAATTTAAATTATCAAATCTGGAAAGTGATCGAGAGTGGAGTATCACCAGTTTTGCTCCAAAGCGGTAGTTAAATCTGTAATTAGATTTGAACGTGGAATGGTAATTAATTTTACCGATAACACCGTGGTGTTAGATATGGAGTATTACCAGTTTTGCTCCATGGGATATATAGGTTGGGATTGGGAAATAAAATAAATAATTACTTCGATGTGGTTCGTTAATCCCGACTAGTTAGAAATGATATCCAAAGGAAGATTATAGAATAAATTTAGAAGAATTTATCTTGGATAAAATTAATGGGAACATTTCCCTAAGAATGTGTTTTTGTGAATAAAAGAATATTCTGAATTGGAATGAGGCGTTTGTTGTGTTTGTGTAACATTCATTTATTATATACATAGGTTATTCAGAAAGGCCGGGTTTATACCCATTCTGAATAACCGATTCGACGAGATGTCGAAGATGAAGACGGTGGTTGAAGACCGGAAGTCTTCACATCGTTTGGGTGATTACTGATGATCTTGATTGGGCTGTACACCCAGGACGAGGGAATCAGTTGGTGATCGTCCAGACGTACTTGGAGATGGATGGATATGCGAGGAAAGTGCCTCCGGTTTCGTTCAGACCCAGAACGAACTTGTAAATGGATTGTGTGTCTGACATTGGATTTTATTCTGTGTTGATTGATCTCTATTAAATATACATCTGTTTGGCGGCGGAGAATTTATTCTCTTGCTTAACGCCCTTCTCTGAGACATACGAGCTCAGAGGTTGTATATCGATGGACATCAGTCGCATGGAGTGAATTGCCTGTGTGGCATGCGTAAGTGGCAATTGATCAGGGCTTCTGTTGAAAAGCAAAGTCTTGTGGTTGATGATCAAAGCACGGCCTGTGTGGCATAGCTTTGTGTATAACGTGAATTCGCGAGCCTCACACCTCGGTATGAGTCAAAAACGGGAGACGGACCGCTGGGAGAGCACGACGTTTCTTTCTAGCTAGGGTGGTGTCAGTGACCTACCAGCCCTGACATTTATATACTTTTCACCTGTGTGGTTGTTGGATACGAGGCGCCTCGGATATAGGTCTGTAAGGACCGGGAAACATGTGTTCAGGAATAACTAATCCTCAAAAGTAAGAGAGGACCGGCCCAGCCGATTCCAAGGATCATAGTGGGGTCCTGAGGCATTTGCTAGAGTGTCTCGAACGCGGAGAGGAGCTTGCCCCTTGCCTCGACTCATGACGGAATCCAATTTCCAATACGTGTGTTTCGGTTTTATTTGTAGAGCCTAGTATGGCGACATAGTAGATGGTAGCTATGCCGCCTATGATTGATATTTATGATTTGAATTGTTTTGACACTACACACCTATAATAGTATCAAATAATGTGTTTTAAACGTATCAAGCATGCTTTGGCTGTTATAAGGGAAAACCCTATCCTCCGGCTTGCGCTGCATTGTGTGATGGGACCTGGGTCTTATAACAGCTTCATTTTTCTTTATTTAGCATTGCGCTGTTTGTTCTATGCACTGGTATTCTTGGGAGGAAACCCGTTCCGTATTATACGGCGTGGTCCCTTGATTTACCAAACTTTAAAACCAATATTAATAACTGTTTTAGTTCTCACACCAGTCACATGACTGACCTGGAGTTTATTGTTTTAACCTAAACTCTGGGTGCCCCTATTTTCCATACGGGCAGCTAGTAGTTTTGGTTTTGCAGATTTATATTCACAGGGTCCTGATTTACAGCTGGAACGATGCTCGGAAAGCTCTGTATCCGTGTATCATTTTCAGTTGTGTTTTGTATATCTTTCCGCTGCTATGTAATTTATTGTAATCTCTGATATTTATTGAATGTAATTTATTCATTTTTACTCTGTATATTCTTGTATCTGATGGAATTGTTGTAATAACAATGAAATGTTCTTCTGTATGCGTTCTATTTTGTCTTGTCCTCAATTTTATCCGTGCTTTCCTTCACGGGGAAGTTCGGGTCGTCTCACCGCACCTCCGTTCACGCAAGATATTGTCCCCAACTTAGTCACCGTATAGGTGTGGGGTTTTGTTCCTCAAAAGGCCTCGGCGTTAGTAAGAGATGGGCTCTACTATATAAGTACCCACTTCACACAGGCTTCCATGATGTGGGACTTAGGGGTGTTACATTCTCCCCTCCTACAGAGCCCAACATCCCTATTGGCTCACAAACACCTCACCCAGGCGCTGTGGTCCACACAGGAGCCACAATTCCGGCTGGGTATTGGCTCTGATACCACTGTAACAACCCGCATCTCCATTCATGCAAGATATTGTCCCCAACTTAGTCACCGTATAGGTGTGAGGTTTTGTTCCTCAAAAGGCTTCGGCGTTAGTAAGAGATGGGCTCTACTATATAAGTACCCACTTCACACAGGCTTCCATGTTGTGGGACTTAGGGGTGTTACACATGTATGATCAACAATATAAATAACTGAGCACAAAACTTTACAATTGAATCACAAAATATCCAAAAATATGTGATTCAAATTGAGTATGGATTGGCTTGTTTTTCCAAATTCATATGGTATGAAAACCATGTGTCATATCACCAGGAAATTCATTTAAATCAAGTAAAATAAGCATAAAAGCCTACAATAACGCACACAAAAGTAGGGAAATAATTACTTGCGCATTACATCAGGTGGCTCGACCTATGAAGTCTATGTGTCGACACTTGGGTCTACCCAAGAAGAAGGTGGGTCGATCCAGTTTGTGCATTTTACAACAGGATGTTACCATACTTCGGTCACTACTTTGTGGTCATGTTCTGGTGCCGTAGCGACGTTGGATTGAGATGAAATTGAGTACATGCACTCATTGAAACTCGACCATAAAATGCTATAAGAGTTATCCTAAAAAGTCAATGATCAAAGAATTATAACAACCTTAGTTAGAACTTGGATGTGATTTCAGCATAGTGACAAAAGTGATTAATAGAACATAGCAATTCAATGATTACCCATAAACCAGGCTATAGGCTGAACATAACTCCACTGCAAACTAGAAAAGTGTGAGGTTCACTCACCTTGTAAGCAATTTACAGCAAGTTTGGCACGAGTTAAAGCAACCAGAGGATGATTTTCTTGCGAAAAGGTTAGCTTTTTGTAATAACTTGGAATTTCTAAACCAATTTAAATTTTTTATTTTACCTAATTAATGGGTTTTGAATATTTAAAATGATTTATTTTAAATAATAACGGCTAAAAATTTATTTAAATTGAAGTTAGAATGCATAAATTTATTTTAATTATAAAACGAACTTGAAATTGCACGGTAGTTTGAAAATTCGATATTTAATTTTAAAATGAATGTACAGAATTCAATATAAATCGGATTTCAGTGAAACAAGAAATGTTAGAATATATTTAACTATATCTTTCAATCGAACGTAAGAAAATGCGATTTCACTTTATAATTTGTTAGTTATGTACAGTTAAAAATTCACAATAGTCGCTATGGAATTTATATATATTTTAATTATATATAAGCCCTTAAAAATAGACATTTTGCAAACGACCTCCACTTTCGACGAAACCGCTTTTGTTGGATTTGGAATGTCAAATTATAGTCAGGTTTTAAATTTCATAATTTTTAGAATTAACATGTGAGCGCAGTAAGTTTAAACATGTTTACAATTTCAGTTTGAATTTATTCAACCAGTTAAAAGGGTCATTTTTCAAATGGTCTCCAAATTCGAAGAAATTAGTTTTGTTACGACCGTTTTGTCAAAACATAGCTAGATTTATTTATTTCTGTCATTTTTGGAGTCAGTATGTGGCCCGGTAAATTAAAATGTACGTTGAAATTCAATATTGATCAATATATTAATTTATATTTTAATTTTGATAAAAACTGATCAAAATAGTAGAAACTGCTTACGTAACATATCCCATTGTGTCCGTAATAGGGGTATTTAGCTAGGGACGATAGTCGTTGGGTTTGATTTGGAGTTCGTATGCAAAATCTCACTTTTTGGAGTTAAAATAATAAAAACATATGTTATATATATTGGTCAAAGAGTCAAAACCGTTAGAAAATTCTCCCGTATTCAATGGCTTCTTCAGTCGCTATTCACGATTCAGAGGCCATAGTTTCTCGATTCCTTCTTCAATGATTTCTCTTCCACGAATTGTTTCAAGGAATTTATTGGACAAGAATTGAAGAGCTACATGAGATCTTCATGCAGATCGAATTTGGGATATTATCGTTGAGTGATTTACTCGAATTTCTGCCTCAAAGGGCATTCATTCGAATGGGTTTTCATAGTCAGAGGGGGGTTCCAACTCGCCGGGGTTGGGCGTGGAGGACGGTGGTGCTCCGGCGCTTGAGGTGGCGGCTGACGATCTGGGTCCAGGGGTTCCTACTGGTGGCGCGACGGTGGTTTTGGGGAGGAGCTTTTGGGTTCGATTTTGGACCTGTAGGGAGACGATGGATTAGGGAAAGTGATTAGAATTAATTATTTAATTAATGATTTTAATTTTTGTAATACGATATCTCTTTCATACGAGGTCAAAATTCAGTGAAACGAGTTGCGTTGCACTCGTATCATCGAACACTACAATATGGGACTGACTAGAATGGAAACAGAGCAAGTTGAATTTTTAAGCTAAATTAAAGGCCTGTCGTAGTGGAAAACAATGTGAGAACTCTCTCACTCAAATCATTTTTGTTATGTAATTTATTTTTGGAGTTCAACACAAGAACTCTTCACAAACCATTTGAAATAGAAGTGATGTATGGATATTAGCGACACTCGCATTTCATACTCCATGAATGGACATTTGCGGCGCCGTAAATGGCATTTGGTTATTGTGTATTCATTTATATGGATGATTTGGTGATTTGTGTTGTGATTGTAATGTTCAACTTATTAAAAATAATGTTAACATTAATGTGGTTGAAACGACCCAAACTCGCCCGTAAGGGAAAGCCCGGATTGAGTTGAGAACACGACAAATCAGAATACGAACTATAGAACATTTCATTGCTTATTACAACAACTTACATCAGATTACAAGAATATATTAGAGTAAAAATAAATAATATACAACAGAAAAATATCAGAGTTTAAAATACATAGGAGTGGAAATTTGAATAAATAAATACAATGCGTTGCGGAAATACAACAATTGACACAACTGAAAGAAATAGACGGATAAAAAGCTTTCCGAATATAGCTCCAGATGTAAACCAGGGTCCTGTAAAATAGAAATCTGCAAAACCAAAACTATTAGCTGCCCGTTTGGAAAATAGGGGCACCCAAAGTTTAGGTTAAAATAATAAAATCTAGGTCAGTCATGGGACTAGTGTGAGAACTAAAACAATTATTTAAAACATTACTTTAGAAACAAAGTAAATCAAGGTACCACGCCATATTACACGGAACGGGTTTTCTCTTAAGAGTACCTGTTCATAAAACAGTTTATAAATAGCGTAATGCTTTTCGAAAAATGAAGCTATTATAAGACTCAGGTCAAGCAACACAAACCGGAGGATAGAGTTTTCCCTTATAATAGCTAAACATGCTTGGTACGTTTAAAATAAATTATTTTGATATTACTATAAGTGTATAGTGTCAAAATCACTTCAAATATAAATGTATCAATCATAGACGGCATAACTACCATATACTATGTCACCATACTAGTTCTACAATTAAAACCGAAATGTCATGTATTGGAAATTGGGTTCCATCTATGAGTCGAGGCAAGGGATGTACTCCTCGCCGACTTCGAGACACTCTAGGAAATGCCTTAGGGCTCAGATGCTGGTGTGACAACCCTAAACCCCGTTCCACGGTGGCAAGGGTAATCTTTGGAATATAACACATAAACAGATAACAGCAAAAAATAAATAAATAAATACACCAGATAATGTACAATAGAATACAATGGATAAATATAATCATCAGAGTTACACAGTATACAAGATCATAATTAGTACAAAATACAGTTTAGCTATACATAAATGTCTACAGCGGAAAACAAAACATAATATGTACAATAGGAGCTGAACAGCATTAAAAGAGGTAAATGATAGAATCCATCTTCAGTTCCAGCTATCCAAAAAGAGCCTGCTAAAACCTGAATACAAGTCTGCCTGTGTAGAAAAAGGGGCACCCGAGTTTGCAAGTGAAACAAACTACGAGTCAGTCATGGGACTGGTATGAGAAATCTACTTAACTTACTTTAATATATGGCCAATCACAGGACCACGCCACTTTCGCGGAAGGGGTTTACTCCATTGGATTGCCAGTGCTTTAAAACAAGTAAATCTTTTAAACATCGCAATGCTTTTTATAAAAATGAAGCTATTATAAGACTCAGTTCCCATCACACAATGCAACACAAACCGGAGGATAGAGTTTTACCTTATAATGGCCAAAATATGCTTGATACGAATAAAACAAAAGCATTTGATATTATTACTAGTGTTTATATGTTTCAAAAACAATTTCAATCATAAATATCAATCATAGACGACATTAATGCCCCATACCACTATGTCGCCATATATAGGTATACAATCAAAACCGCACGGTATCGTATTTGGAAATTGGATTTCTGTCATGAACCAAGGCAAGGGATCGTCCTTACCGAATTCGAGATGCTCTAGCTCGCCCCTTAGGATCAGAGCTCGAGTGACCCTTGGATCGTCAGGGCTGGTCCACTCGATGTGGGTTAAAATGCCTGAACATTGCGTTTCCCCGCGTTATGGGGCGCCACTGGTCATATCCGACCAAATCATCGGCTCCGAAGAGACCGAACTAACCGAGGCCTCGCTTTCCATCATCCACATAAGTAAAACACTCGGGCATGCAAAACCCAAAGCTCCACTCCTAGCTAGAAGGAAACGCATGTCCTCCCTGAAGACCTCTCCCGTTTCTGGCTCATACCGGGGTGTGAGGCTCGCGAAACAACGCTAAATACAAAGCTGGCCATTCAAAGCCATGCTTTGATCATCAACCACAAAGCTCTTCTTTTCAACAAAAGCTTTGATCATTTGCATCTTAGCATGCACACAGGCAAACCATTCCATGCCACCGATATCCATCAATCACACATAATGTTATCCAATGTCAGACACACAGTCCATTTACAGGTTCGTTTTGGGTCTGAACGAAACCGGAGGCACCTTATACCTCGCACATCCGTACAATCAACAAGTACGTTCGGACGGCTACTACTTCAGCCCCTTCAAGGTAGTTACTCCTATTATGAGCATCGGTAGCACCCCTCCATTCGACGTGAAGATCATCGGTCTTGCACCGTCTTCATATCTTCGACTTCTAATCGTCGATCAATTATTTGAAATGAGAATTAACCCTGCCTTTTCAAATAATTCACGTATATTTAGAATTTCAAATCAATTCATTTCAATGATTAAATTATTCGATATCAATAATTCAATTCATTAATGTAGTTTTCACGCCAAACACATTCAACCATCAAATATCAAATAAACCAAGCAAATTCAGTTTATTTTCATTCCATATCGTTTATAATATTTTATCACGATTTATCGCTATATTTATTTATTTAAAAATAGACAATTCATTCAAACGACGCTTCAGGCCATAACGCGGCCGTAGCATTGTTTTTCTTCAGATTTGATTTGCACATATCTGAAAATTTAACCGTTGGATCTTCACAAATTTTATATCATTAGAAAGATATTTTCAAAATGAATCCAGTGGTTTCAATTTTGGGAAAATACGATGGTCGGATCTCCCGGTACAATCGTTTGAAATTACGATTTCAAAATACGAACTGCAGCATCGTTATTCGATTTAATTTAATTATATTTATATATATATATATATATATATATAATCGATTCTGGCACGGTTATTCTTCAGATTTGAATTAAACATTCCAGACTATCCAACCATTGGATCTCACAAAGTGGGTGTCATTGGAAAGATATTTCCAAAGCGAACCCAACGGTTTCGGTTTTGGGAAAATCCGATGGTCGGATCTCCCGCAATAATCGTTTGAAATCACAGTTTCAAAACACGAACTGCAGCTTCGTTATTCGATTTATTTCAATTATATTTATATATATATATATATAAAATTCATTCTTCGGTTTCAAAACCATATTCACTTCATATACTCGATAAAAACAATATTTTTATGCAATAGATATTCATTTCAACACATCACTATTTTTAACACTTCATATTTAGTATAAAAATGATATTTTTAGCGAACAAAAATATCTTTCAATGCATGACTATTTTATTTAGTCCATACACATGTTAAAAATAATATTCATAGCAAACAAATATTTATTTCAACACTTGTGTATTTTTAGCGAGTCGTTTACATGATAAAAATGATATTTTTATCATCAAAAATATTTATTCAACATATGAATATTTTTAGCACCTCATATTCAGAATAAAATTGTAGATTTTATTGTTCAATCTATATATTCAACACATGAATGTTTTCGACTTCACACATATGATAAAATATGATTTTTATCGTTCTAGTCCTTTATTCAACACATGAATGTTTTCTATAGTTTATATACGTAATAAAAATGTGATTTTTATTGTTAAAACAATTTATTTCAAAACACGATTATTTTATATAGTTCATACATAAGGTAAAAATGTTATTTTTGGTGTTAAAACAATTTATTTAAAATACTAATATTTTATATAGTCTATATATATAATAAAAATGTGATTTTTATTATTCAATGAATTTATTCAATACATGAACTTCATTCAACACATGAAAATTATTCTAGCACATGAATATTATTGAAAATTTCAGTAGCATAACGGCAGGGTAGTTAAAACCGGCACCGTCCCGAGTACGGCTCCTCGCTCTACCTTAAAGCCTCGCAGCTTTTGACAATGGGGATTTTCAATATCTAGTTCGTACGCAGACGAATTTTCCCATATACTAATCCTGTTGGGATTTCAACCACAATCAATCATTTCAAATCAACCATTCATGATATTCACCAAATTTCACATCAACCAATAATCCAAAAAATATCACAACCAATATATATCGTCCATGGTCTGTGGACGAGGAGAGTATATATATATATATATATATATATATATATATATACGTATATAACTATTTCATTTCAATATCATTTCAATTCATTTCAACACATATATTATTTTTACAATGCATATATAATTTATACGTCAAACATACAACTTATACAACGCTTATACATGAGGTGTACAATGCTTATATAACTCGTACTTCGACTATATAATTTATACATCGTTATTTCCATATCATTTATTATTCAGAAATCTCACATTGGGTTCCACTCCACCAAAAATTATAGAAGGCTAAGAAAAATATCCGGTCTCTTCTAGAATGTAGAAGACGTCCGCATGAGTCCACTGCCACTTGCTTCACTGAATTTCAACCACAAATGAAAAAGATATGATTTTTATTCTAAAATCATCGTTTGCAACGGTTTTAAGTGTTTAAAACAGTTCAAAATATTTCAGTCGTACCTTTCAGAGTTGGTTCAAAACTAGATTTGAGTTTTTCTTGAAATCCGCGCCACTTCAGGGCGATCGGCCAGTGCTACCTCGTAGAGCTTCGAGAGAGCTTCACAACCGTGGTAGGTTTGCCCAACTCGACGGGGTGTACGGGTCTCAACGGCGGCTCAAAAGCCGTGACTTTGGAGGCGCGATTCTTCACGAATACCGAACTAGAGAAATCGAGACTGGTATAGATTTGTAGATCGTGGAAATCTCTTCAAATCCCCCTTTGAATCACTCGATTTCACTGAGAGATGGAAGAGAAATCAAAGAGAGAAGAATTGAAGCTTTTCCGTCGTCACCTGTGTGTTACCGGGGAGAGAGAAGCGGGGTTGTCGAGTTGTGATTGGCCAATGGGGTTTTTTCTTTATTTATATATTTTTAAAAATTCAAAAATACCCCTCTTCACATACTAGCTCCAAACCCAACAACTGTCGTCCCTAGCTAAATCCCCCATTCTGAACACAATGGGATATGTTTCGTAGGCCCACTCGACAGTTTCAGTCAGTTTTTCTTCAAATTAAAATATAAAACATTCAATATTTGTTTTGAACGTACATTTCAATTTGCCGGGGCCACATACTGATCCCAAAAATTCCAGAAAAATAAATCTAGCAATGTTTTGACGATATAGTCCCAATAAAGCTAGTTTCGTCGAATTCTGAGACCGTTTGAAAAATGGACATTTTCTGGTCGATCCAATTTAACTAAAACCAACCAAACACATTTTCCTTTGCCACACTCACATATCAACTTCAAAAATTATGGAATTTGAAACCTATCAATAATTTGACATGACGGATCCAACAAAAGTGGTTTCATCGAATTCTGAGGTCGTTTGCACAATGGCTATTTTCACGGGCTATATAAATTCTATAGCGACCTTTCTGAAAATTCATTTGGCCATAACTTTTGACTCCCTCTATGAAACTTCGATTTTTCAGATTCGTTAGAAAGATATTCATAAACAGATTTAAATATTCTTGGTTTCACTAAAATCCGTTTTAATTTGCACCCGGTACAGTCAGTCAAAGTTCGAATTCAAATTTTGAAACTGCCGCGTCTTTTCAGGCCTTGTTTATAATTTAAAATAATTATATTTATTTTTAAACATCGATTCAAACATACTTTTCATCGTTATTATTTAAAATAATTTATTTTAAATATTTAAAATCCACTAATATAGCCAAATTAAAATTTTTAAATTGGCTCAGATTTTCCGGGTTGTTACAATCTCCCCCACTTAAAACTTTTCGTCCTCGAAAAAGAACGAAGTCGAAAGTCGTTTTAATTAACCAACTCAACTTTCTTTCTGGCTTCCATTCTCCAACTTTTCAGTTTCTAAGAATTTTCAAATTCTTCAAAAATTTGGCTAACACCCTAAATTTTCGAAAACTTTTGCCATAACCTCCTTTGTACAGCGAGCTTCGGGATATTTCAAATAGCCTCCCATGGCCCTCACCAATCCAAAAGAAAAAGAAAAAGCCAATCGGCTCATAAAATCATCAAATCCCAAGAAATACAATAAACATGTACCTATTTGTCAGGCAAACAATTTTATTCCTCCGCTTAGCAGTTTATCCATAACCTGTTCACACATATATAATGCACATGTATATATTTCTATCTATTTCTAAATCAGTTCAATACTTGATCAATTGCATATGTTTAACTTCATTCTCTTATTGATTAAATTAACTATCATTCTAATAATTTAATTAATCAAATCTCCAATCACACAACACAACTAACAATCAATTTGTTTTCAACTTTTCAAAAATATACCAATTAATTCATATACTCTTTTGAAAACATTTAGACTATATAATTAAAAAGTTTACATGCATGAAGAGAAAACAACAGCAAAGTAGATAACAAAATGGTAATGCAAAGATATGGTAAATGTACCTTGCACCGGAGTCAATCAGAGATATCCACCCTGCACTTAGGATAGGCTTTCTTAATGCTTTCCTCTGTTTCCCAAGTACAATCTCGCGGATCTCAACTCCATTGCACTTTGACTAAGTGAACCTTCTTGTTCCTCAGCTCTTTTGTTTCTTTGCTAATAATCTTTAGCGGCTCTCTTCTCACAGCCAATTCTGGAGTAATTTCTATATCCCATTGCGCTGCTTCTTCCACGATCAAGTCTGGATCATGAACATGCTTTCGAAGTTGAGATACATGAAACACATTATATACTCTAGGCAACCAATCTGGTAATTGAACCCTATAAGCGAGAGTTCCAAACCATTCCAGAATAGGAAACAGACCAATAAATTTGGGCGCCAATTTCCCTGTTTTACCGAACCAGATTACTCCTCTCATCGGAGATACCTTCAAATACACGTGGTCGCCAACAGCAAATGATATATCTCTTCTTCTCTTATCTGCATAGCTTTTCTGTCGGCTTTGAGCGGCGAGTAATCGTTTCTTAACAAAATTGACTTTGTCCACAACTTCGCAAATCATATTGGGTCCCAATACGAGTCTATTACCAGGTTCTACCCAACAAGCAGGAGATCGGCACGGTCTACCATACAGTGCTTCGAATGGTGACATTGTCAGGCTCGCTTGATAGCTATTGTTGTATGAGAACTCGGCCAAATGCAAATGGTCTTCCCATGATCCGCCAAAATCAATAACACAAGCCCACAATAAATCTTCTAGAATACGAAGCACCCTCTCAGTTTGACCATCTGTTTGAGGATGATATGTGGTGCCCAAGTTCAGTTTTGTTCCCAATTCTGCTTGGCATGCTTCCCAGAATTTACTAGCAAAAATCGGGTCATGATCGCTAACGATAGTCATGGGAACTCCATGCAGTCTAACAATTTCCTTGAAATAAATCTGCGCCAGACTCTGAGTAGTTCTATTCGATCTGACAGGTCGTGAAACGATCTACGATCACCCAAATACTGTTATTTCCTTTCCTGGTTCTGGGCAAACCATCTATGAAATCCATAGAAATCTGTTCCCACTTCCCACCTGGAATTTCCAAAGGTTGCAACAATCCAACGAGTTTCTGCTGATCGCTTTTGACTTGTTGACAAGTAGGACACCGACTAACATATATAGAGATATCTCTTTTCATTGCCTTCCACCAGAAAGTTCACTTGAGGTCATAATACATTTTACTGACCCCTGGGTGGATACACAACTTGGACTTGTGACACTCGTCCAATACTTCTCTTTTGAGCTCAAGATTGTTGGGAACACAAATTCTTCCTTTCAATCTCAGAACTCCTACGCTATCCACTTGAAAACGGGAGACTTCACCCTTTTGAATTCTTTCGATCATCTCTTTAACAAAACTATCGTCTTTCTAAAGAATAGATATTTTATCAATCAACGATGGTGTAATGATAATACTTGCGATGATAACATTCTTCCTTCTGAGCGCATCAGCCACAACATTAGCTTTCCCCAGAGTATATAAGATATCAAGATCATATGCCACGAGAAATTCTAACCAACGCTGCTATCTCATATTCAGATCCTTCTGGGTGATAAATATTTCAATGATTGATGATCAGTATATATTTCGAACTTCTCACCCAATAGATAATGCCTCCAGATTTTTATAGCAAACACGATGGCTAACAACTCAAGATCATGAATTGCATAATTCTTTTCATGTGGTTTCAATTGACGGCTAGCATAAGCAACTACCTCGCCTCTTTGCATTAACACTGCACCAAGGCCTTCTTTAGAAGCATCAGTCCAGACTTTCAAGTCTTGGTTTCCATCAATAATTGTTAACACCGGAGCAGTTGTCAGTTTTAACTTCAGCTCTTGGAAAGCTGCCTCACATTGGGGAGTCCAGTTGAATCTCGAATGTTTCTTAGTAAGCTTTGTTAAGGGACTGAATGTCTTCGCAAAATCCTTAATGAATTTCCGATAATAACTGGCCAATCCGAGAACAGAGATGTGGGCTGTTACATAGGTTCCCATTAATTTTATCAAAGATAAATTCTTTTAAATTTATTCTTTAATCTTCCTTTGGATATCAATTCTGAACCAAATTAAGGTTTATCAACTAGTTGGGATTATCGAGCCTTACCGAAGTAATCATTTATTTATTAATCCCAATCCCAACCTATTCATCCCATGGAGCAAACTGGTAATACTCTATATCTAACACCATGGTGTTATCAATAAATTTAATTACCATTTCATGTTCAAATCTAATTAAAGATTTAACTATCGCCTGGAGTAAAACTGGTGGTACTCCATTCTCGATCATTTCCCAAATTTGATAATTTAAATTATCACATTATCATTTAAATCTAATTAAAGATTCATTAAAACTCCACTTAGTTTTAATCTCATAAATCATTACTCAATGATTATTTAACTTTGGGAAATCAAGCATGCCACATTGACAATCTACACCGTACTACTGATTTCTACCAATATATAACCTCTAAGCTCATACGTCTCAGAGAAGGGTGTTAAGCAAGAGAATATATTCTCCACCACCAAACAGATATATATTTAATAGAGATCAACAATACAGTTCGAAATACAATGTTAGACATGTAATCTTGTCTTTAACTGGGTTAAAGAACCAATGTCATTCAAAAACACAGTTCACGATAAACCCAAAAACACATTCCATTAACCATCAAATCTTCACGAAAAACAGATCAATATATATAATCGATATAAATTTCTGTGTCTGACAAATAATATAAATTGAATAACGGCAAAGCCTTTTAAATTCCATATGTAGTAACAGTCTTCCTCCATAGAAGCTTACTTCGATTATCACTAAACCGAATTCCATTCAATTCCAATTTAATATATTAAATTGGAAAAATTTGGAAAATTTCCATTAAATCTTAATAAAAGATTTATATATTCCAAATCACATTTCAATGTTAATCGGGTTAAAGAACGAATGTCGTTAAAAGCACAGTTCACAATAAATCCAATTCACATTCCATTTTATTCCAATTACTAAATATAACTGAAAACTCTAATAATCTTAATTAAAAGATTTATTCTATTCACATGTGGTTTAAGAACAGTGTTACTGAAGACACCATTCACAACAAACCCAAAATCCACTTTGATATTAAATATAAGGCTCTAAACAGAAATTCGTCTTACATTCAATATCAAATTCTGAAACCAACACATATTGTATGGGGAATAACGACATATATCTGTCTTCCAAATTCCTCCACAATATCTGTATAGTCACGGAATCCAATATCGAAATCTCCCGAAGATGATTTCTATTCCAATTCATACATTGGAAAATTCCGTTTAGATTAAAACCATTCACAAATCCAATTTATTTATTTAAAAACATTAGATTAATATTCTAGTTAATAACTACTTCATTTTGAAAAAAATATATTTTTATCTTTACAAACGTGGAATTTTTCATCCAAATTCTTTCCAAATCATTTATTATGATTTTACTCAAATTCTTAATATTTTTAATAACTTTATAAAGGCCCGTACAGTTGGTTTCCAATAACGGCCACCTAGATGCATCCATAGCCACCTTTTCTAAATTTGATTTGGACATAATTCCAAATCCAACTATTAGATTTCAAATCTCTTATATTCGTTGAAAAGCTCTTTTCGATATGAACCCAATGGTTCCAGTTTTAGGAGAATCCGACGGTCAGATGTCCCGTAATGTCAATTCAAATCAATGGTCGAAATTCGCGAATGGCCGCGGAGCAAAATGTTCTATTCAATCCATTTATATATATATATAATATATATCGCCTAAAACGTATTTTATAAATTTGTTTTAAAAACGATTCCCACTTTCATTTCAATTTTAAATCAAAATTGAATACTTCTCATCATTATAATATTTAAATGATAATATTTCTAAAATACCCGATTCTAAAATCATTTCCTTTTCGATATTCATTATAAAAATGAATGAAAACGATATTAAAATCGTTCACATTAAAATGGCATATATCTAATCAACACGGCTTCACATACTTTAATATTTTTGTGTCCATCCAAAATCGGACATCAAATTCACATTTTTAATCTTTTACTGAATATTATTTTTAAATATTCATTGTTTTAAAATATTCGTAATTTTAAAATATTCGTTATTTCTGAATTGGAATCAGACACGATCAATTACCATATAATGTTATTTATATGGATTTCATACAACATATGTACACAACAATAATGATACGCAATCAACCATCATCCAAAGTGCATTATACAACTGCATAAGCATTAAATATAAATAATTAACGCTTACAACAATCTGTCAACCAATCGATTGACATATCACTAAAAAGTTGGGATTAGTATACATCAAATATCATCCCAATACCCGTGTGAGGTTTCAACCAACAAATACTGAATATTATTTGTGCAGTTGGGCGATGTGTAAAATTTATCACCTCGAACCATGTCAGTTAAATGGGTGTACATAAACAAATCGTCCGATTTGTAAATGAATATTTATTTTCACTTTTAGAGAATTTTATGTCATTCATATATACGTTAAAAATTATATTTTTAACGATAAAATATTTATATCAGCACTTGACTATTTTATATAGTTCATTTATATAATAAAAATGATATTTTTATTGTTCAAACATTTTATTTAACAAATGAATATTTTATATAGTTTATTTCAGAAAATTTCATACACATTTCAGTTTCAGAAAAATTCGGCATTATAATGGCGAGATATTAAAACCGGAGTAATGTCTAGCATTACCCCTCTCCTGACACTGGCTCGCACCATACATAATAATTAACCAAACCACAAAACCACAGTACAATCATTTCACCACAATACAATCAATTCAGTTCAAACAAACAACCATGGTTTGTACAATAAATAGTTTCGGGGGCTACAAAGTCCCGCCTGCAACCTAGTATATTTAGCTGTAAATTAATATGAGTGAGAAGGTGTTCTCACATTGTGATCCACTCCGCCGTTATTTTTTGACGTTCTGATTTGTTGTTCTGATCCTAGACTTTACAAACGAGCTCAAATCTTCACATCGTATTTTTTTCTAGCTTAAACGCGCCCTTCCAGACAACTTTCGCCTAGTGGTCTTTCTTCCGAAATTGCTCCATTTTCGCCAGAATTTGCGAAAAGACAGTATTTGGACAGCAGACTTTGGATGCGTTTTTCGGGCGGCTCCACAATCCAAAACATGACTTCCATATACTCAAATTGAAGATAAAATCGTGCTCTTAGATTTTGGTATTTGTGGAGTTTTGGCTAGAAGCGCACGGTTTGGGAGTTATTGGCTAAAGAATGTCAGGGTGTTATTTGCAAACACTGAAAATTATAAAAATTGGATTTTTATTTGGAGGGTGGCCCCACGGTCGGACTGATGGCCTGAGGGGGTGCGTCGGGGGTTGCTGGTGGCTAGGGGAGGCGAAGGTAGACAGTGGTGGTGTTGTGGGGTCTGGTGGTGGCGGTTACGGCTTGAGGATCGAGAATGAGGAGAGGAGAGAGAGAAGGGTGGTGAACGGCAACGAGCGACGGTGCAGGGGGGCGTGGAGGTGACGTCGGCGGCTGCCAGAAGGGGGTGACGCGATGGGTTCTTTTTTTATCTTCGTTATGAAATAAACGACGGTGGGGGAGTGAGAACAAAGGGGTTGACTTATATAATTTATTATTTTTAATTCTAAAAAGTAACTTTTTAATTCGAACTCCAAATCGAACTCACCGACTGTCATCCCTAGCGTAATACCCCTATTCTGAACATCGGGATATGTCCCGTAAGCCAATTCAACTATTTCGATCAGTTTTTCTTTAAATTAAAATATAAATTAATATAACATTCAAAATTGGTTTCAACGTACATTTTAATTTACCGGGGCCACATGCTGACTCCAAAAATTCCAGAAAAATAAATCTATGTTTTGACGATACAATCCTAAAAAAACTAATTTCGTCGAATTTGGAGACCGTTTTAAAATGGCCATTTTTCAGTCGATTAAATTCAAACCGAAATTACCAAACATGTTTAAATTTACTGTGCTCACATATTAATTCCAAAAATTATGAAAATTGGAATCTAGTAATAATTTGACATTCTGGATCCAACAAAAGTGGTTTCATCGAAAATGGAGGTCGTTTGCAAAATGGCTATTTTTAAGGGTAATATATTATATTAAAAATATATAAATTCCATAGCGACTATTTTAAATTTTAAACTGGAAATAACTTTTAATTTGTATAGTAAAATCTCAGTTTCTTACATTTATTAGAAAGATATAGTTATATAGATTCCAACGCTTATTTTTTCGTCCAATTCTGATTTAAAATGAATTCTATACACTCAATTGAAATTAGAAATCGAATTTTCAAACTACTGTGCCATTTCAGGATAGTTTTATAATTAAAATTAATTTATTCATTCTAACTTCGATTTAAATAAATTTTTAATCGTTATAATTACGATTTATTTAATTATAAATGAATTTTTATTATAAATTGAATATTAATTTAATCTGGATTTGAAATGTCGAGTTATAAATTCAGATAGGAATATTTTGGAGTTGTATTATATTATGTGTGAATATACATACGATAATATTTATTCATAAATATTTAATTTAATTATTTTTAAATATATTAATATTTAAATGGGTTTATTTAGAGCTTTAAAAATAGCCACTTTTGCAAACGACCTCCGTTTTCGACGAAACTAATTTTGTTGGATTTGAAATATTAAATTACTGTTAAATTTCAATTTTCGTGATTTTTGAGTCCGTATGTAGCCGTACGGGATTTCAATGTGAAAAATAGTCAATAATTTGTCTTTAAAAATACATTGTGTGAGCAAACGGACTCGGAATTCGATGAAACAAGTTTCGTTGGGTCCATAAAGTCGAATTGTAGTTGCATGCCCATTTTTATGATTTTTAGATGTTGTATGTGATCACACTAATTTTTAAATAACAAAACAAATAGCGGTTGATTATAAATTAATATAAAATCGAATGTAAAAATGTTAAATTTATCCTATATATTATCATCAACTCAGCAAAACCCTTCCTCATATTTTTCCCTGGTCAGTTTCCTTAAGCCGCCACTAGAGAACTTCTTCAAAACCAAATCGTGAACTCCAAAAATCTGTAGAAAATCAAATAAAAATCTATAAATCACAATATAGGTATTTATGGATTCGTATGATATTCCTCTACAATCCGGTATGATTTTCCTTAAGTTCGATAAAGGATTTCGTTCACTGTATTTATCACGTGAGAACTAGGGTTCAAGAAATTGTGATAAAGGAGGCATCGATCCGAGTTTAAGGGATGTATTGAGGTTTTCGATAGGATTTAGCATCTATTTGCAAGTTTTTGGAGGATTTGGTGGTAAATAATGTCGATAGAAATACTGAGCATCGTAAAGGAGCAATTCGACGCATTTCTTTTGGGGTGTTCGAGTTATGCGAGAAGTATATGATATGGAAGAGGAGCTTGTGAGAAGAGTTTTGGTGTGTTTAGCTTCTGAATCCGTGGAAGAGTGGACGAGCATGAGTGGGGAATGTGTGAGTAATTGCCATGATAGTGGCTGTAGATGTCGAACTAGAATAGTGAGGGAGACGAGTTACTATTGGTAGTAGTAGCACGGTGCTGGGCCAAGGAAATAGTGGGTGAGGCCCAGTAGCATAATTCTTTAATTTTAAAACTATTTAAAATTTGTATAAAACCTTGTAGATTATATAACTTCATCATACGGTATCGGAATTGGACAAAACAAAATCCGATGGGATCGTATGGACGACTGCTACACAATGGAACTGACTGGGAGTGATTCGGAGCTCGTCTCAATTTATCGCAAAATAAAATGCGTGAATCAAGTAGACGATCGATTATCGTTATTTAACGATAGTCAACCGATGTGAGTAAAACTCACTAACTCTGTTCTATTTATATTTATATAAATATAATCTAGTGTTGATAAATGATGATTTATTTCTGTGTGATGATTGTTTGGTTGAATTTGTGTTTGTTGGTTGAAATTGCAGATAATGGTATGTACACATATCGTTAACAAACAATGATTCTGTTTATCAGAATAGTACAAGTTTATATTTTATATTGGGTATGAAATTTTTTTGATCTGGATTGGAAAGTCGCGTGGCTGTTTGATTTTCTTTTGGGTTGGAGAAGCCCCGGAGAGGCGAGTTGTAGTTGTACCGATTGAGCCATACAAAGGAGGTGCTGGCGAAATTTTTCGAAAATTTAGGGTGTTAGAAAATTTTCAGAAGTTTTTGGAAATTTTAGTTCTTCGGAATAAATGAATAATTTAATTAAAATCAATTGGGTCAGTAAAACTGAAATTTTAGAAGTAAACAAATAATTTTTAACCAGTCAGTAGAGATGTTTTCTACCTTAGCAATTTCGAGGACGAAATTATTTTAAGGGTGGAAGAATGTAACGTCCCGTATTTTTACGATATAATAATGTATTTATTTAATTATTTAAATAGTGATTTAGATATTTAAATGGTTATTTAATTAAATAATAATGAACATTTAATTAATATTTATAATATAACAATATATTATAATTCTGAAATAGTCGGAAATAGCTAAATTCACAATATTGTGTCAATTGGATTATTTAAAATATTTAATTCAGTTTAGAATTGAATTAGAATAACAAATATATTATTTAAACGAAGTTTGAACGTATAATTATATTATAATTAGAATCGAACTCGAAATGGCACGGCATTTCGTAATTTGGTGATTCGAACTTTAAACGAATATACATAATCCGTTTTAAGCCGAATTTCTGTGAAACAAGAAACGTTTGGATCTGTTGAACGATATTTTTCTAATGGAAGAGAAAATTCGGGATTTCGTCATGTAGATTTTGATTTGTGTCCAAATCAAATTCTCGAAAAGTCGCTATGGAATTCCTGTATAATTTTATAACGATTTATTTATATTATAAATGGATTTTTAATATAGATTGAATAATGACTTAATCTTGATTTGAAATGTCGAGTTATAAATTCAGGTAGGAATATTTTGGAGTGCTATTATATTATGTGTGAATATATATACGATAATATTTATTTATAAATATTTAATTTAATTATTTTTAAATATATTAATATTTAAATTGATTTATTTAGAGCTTTAAAAATAGCCAGTTTTGCAAACGATCTCAGTTTTCGACGAAACTAATTTTGTTGGATCTGGAATATTAAATTATTGTCAAATTTAATTTTTCATGATTTTTGGAGTCCGTATGTGGCCATACGGGAATTTAATGTGAAAAATAGTTATTAATTTGACTTTAAAAATACGATGTGTGAGCAAACGGACTCGGAATTCGACGAAACAAGTTTCGTTGGGTCCGTAATGTCGAACTGTAGTTGCATGACCATTTTCATGATTTTTGGATGTTGTATATGATCACACGAATTTTTAAATAGCAAAATAAATGACGGTTGATTATAAATTATTATAAAATCGAATATAAAAATATTAAATTTATCCTATATATTATCTACAACTCAACAAAACCCTTCCTCATATTTTTCCCTGGCCAATTTCCTTAAGCCGCCACCAGAGAACTTCTTCAAAACCAAATCGTGAACTCCAAAAATCTATAAATCACAATATAGGTATTTATGGATTCGTATGATATTCCTCTACAATCTGGTATGATTTTCCTTAAGTTTGACGAAGGATTTCGTTCACTGTATTTATCAAGTGAGAACTAGGGTTCAGGAAATTATGATAAAGGAGGCATTGATCCGAGTTTAAGGGATGTATTGAGGTTATTGATAGTATTTAGCATCTGTTTGCAAGTTTTTGAAGGATTCGGTGGCAAACAATGTTGATAGAAATACTGAGCATCGTGAAGGAGCTGTTCGACGCGTTTCTTTTGGGGTGTTCGAGTTATGCGAGAAGTATGTGAGATGGAAGAGGGGCTTGTAAGAAGAGTTTTTGTGTGTTTAATTTTTTAATCCGTGGAAGAATGGAGGATCATGAGTGGGGAATGCGTGAGTAATGGCCATGAGAGCGGCTGTAGATGTCGAACTAGAATAGCGAGGGAGACGAGTTACTATTGGTAGTAGTAGCACGGTTTTGGGCCAAGGAAATAGTGGGTGAGGCCTAGTAGCATAATATTTTAATTTTAAAATTATTTAAAATTTGTTTAAAATCTTGTAAATTATATAGCTTTATCATACGGTATCGAAATTGGACAAAACAAGATCCGATGGAATCGTATGGACGGCAGCTACACAATGGAACTGACTGGGAGTGATTTGGAGCTCGTCTCAATTTATCGCAAAATAAAACGCTCGAATCAAATCGATGATCGATTATTGTTATTTTACGATAATCAACCAATGTGAGTAAAACTCACTAACTCTATTCTATTTATATTTTTATAAATATAATCTAGTGTTGATAAATGATGATTTATTTCTGTGTGATGATTTTTTGGTTGAATTGCTGTTTGTTGGTTGAGATTACAGATAACGGTATATACACATATCGTTAAACAAACATTGATTCTGTTTATCAGAATAGTACAAATAGGAATGAAATTGAGATGAATTATATGGTGTAACATCTGTGGATGCAGGGAAACTGGTTGGAGGGATCCAACTGGATTCCTCAACATTTATTTTATTGTTTTTCATATATTGTAATATATGATGTGATATATAATATGTTGTTGATTATGTGTGTATGGATGATATTGATCATTGTTGTATGGTATTTAAATACCATAAGGAATACGGGAATGTAAAAAGAGAATTTTTAAAGTGTATATTAAAAATAAAATATTCATATGAAATAAATATACATTTTAAAAAGGAATATTTCAGAAATAAATAGATTTTATAAAGAGAATAATTATAAAATGAATAGGATTTTATAAAGGGAATTATTTATAAAATGAATAGGATTTTAAAAAGGGAATATTCAATAAATAAATAGATATTATTGAAAAGAATTATTTGAAAAATAAATAGATTCATAAAAGAAAATATTGGTAAAATGAATAGAATTTTATAAAAAGAGAATTTTACATTAGGAAGGTATAGACCCGTGCTTCGCACACGGGTGTAAAATGATATGGATTTAAAATAAATATTAAATGGAAATCTCTTTTAACAGATAAATGGAAAAGATTAATTTAAAGTAGATTTTAAGTAGAATCTATTTTAACAGATAAATTAGGAAGATCAATTCATAAATAATATTTTATAAATTAAATAAAATATTTATCATTCGATAAATGGAATATATAAGTACGAACTTATATAGAGAAGTAGAAATCAATTTTAATACCGATAATTTAAATAGAACGTGAACTCAGCATTTATAAAAGAATTTATAAATGAGATTTAAGTGTCAGAAATAAAAAGGAAATTTCGTACGAATAAATCTAGAAATGGAAGTATAAACAAAAATTGAAATTGGGGTATTTTTTTTTAAAATACGAAATCAAACTAAATGGATTATATAAAGGAAATATTATTCACATTCGATGTGAATAATGAAATGAAGTAAATATTTTGCAAATAAACATATTTGTAAAGAAAATCGGATTTGGGAAATAGGGATTCAAACAGAAATGAAATTCGGATGGCTAGAAATAAATAACTTGTTTAATAATGAAAACAAGTAATGTGATTTATGAACAATGTTTATAAATGAATTAAAATATAATTATCAATGGATAATTGTGATTTCAAATTCACCAGTGAATATAAAATGGGGAAGTTGGGAGTTGATTTAAAAAGGAACGATGAAACCCATTTTGAGGTTCGAAATGTAAAAAGGATTAAACAAAATCCATAAATATTTGTAATTAAAATTTAACTAGGCAAAATGTTATAAATAATTTATTTAAAGAAATTATATATATTAAATAAATCAGGATTTGACAAGGAAATTAGCATTCGAATAGAAACTGATGTTTTATAGTTGAATATAATTTATTCGAATGATAGTTAATCAAATATAAGTTATTTAAAGTAGGTTAATCGAATATAATTTATTCGAAGATAAGTACTCGAACACAAGTTGTTAGACCAAAAAGTGGTTCTAACACCCAAATTGATTAAAAGCAGAATGAAATGAGATCAAAAATAAAAATGAACACACAGGATTTATAGTGGTTCGGCGAAGAAATGCCTACGTCCACTTGTCTTTCACTATTTTCACTGATTTAGTTGCAAGTACAATGAAATGTTCACTTGATTTCTCTCACAACTCACTTACAATCACTCAATTGTCTAAAAACAAATAATGAAAGAAGATTTGGATTTTCCGGGAGTGCTGGAATTCGGGTTATGAAGGTGGTTGAACTCTCAAAGTGCCAGAAAAAAGATCCTTTTCTTTGTCTCCAGACGGGGTATTTATAGGTAAAAATTAGCCCAGAACCCGATCCGGATCGGAGCCACGTGTCATCAATCCCATCAGCCTCGGGTTCGGATGAATTTCTATGTTGACAACACATCGGAGTAGTGGACGTTGTGGGTAGGAACTGGTCATAGCCGATCTGAATAACCAGGCGCTCATGCAGGAGAGTGACGTGGAAGACAGGCTCGGGTCGGAGGGGTATGCACAAGGGGTTCGGATCAGAGTACCCGATCCGACCCGGATTGACTTAGCACTAATTCCTGTGTTTACTCCGCTCCGCTCAGATCTATTGCTCTCCGCTCCAGCTGGAAATAGGTTGCTCTCCGATCCGAGCAGACGTGCCTCTCTAATTCCAACAACAATAGCCCACCGATCCGAACAGCAGACTTTATCCGACCCGAACCGCTATACTGCTCCGATCCGACCCGCTTCAGTGTTTTTCAAGCTCTTCAATATTTCACATCTGGACTTTGTGTTGCCCAGTTCACAAAGTGGGCTAACATTTTGCCCCCTCAAAGGATGCTTTTGTTGGAGACGGAGCATGCTTTGATTATCATTGCACAACACTCTTCGAGGCGGTTTTTCTTTTGATTTTCCTTGTGTTTTCATCTTTTTCTTCAGATTTCAATTTAATTCGTTGCTGAGCCAAAGAACTCGGTTCGGTTCGGATTCCGATCCGAACAGATCCCTTCTCCTTTCTATTTTTCACTGGACTGTTGGGCCAAGCTTCGCTTCTGGGCTGTCCATCCGATCCGAACGAGAATTCTTCTACTGGGCTGCCGATCCGAATGGGGAGACGAATAGACTCTCTTCTCTCCTATATAAACACTGCCTTCTTCCTCCTTTCATTTTTACTGTTTCATTCCCGAAGTTCAGAAAAACAAGAGAAAAAACTCAATTCGTGAAACATCATAATTCCCCTTAATTCTCGAAGTAATTACATCGGTAGGTTATAAAACATTGAACAATTCCTTCTTTAATCCTTCTCGATTCGGATTCGTGAGCGATTAGGATGATTTGAGTATGAAACTCCGACGACCTTGACGCCGTGACCCCCCCCCCCTCGTCATCGTCGCCAGTAGACTCGTCGCCATCTTGAGGTTGGAACGGAGGGGATGAGAATCCGTAGTTGAGTGCACCAGCATACAATTGCTTGGTTTTGATTTGAGTGACTGGCACGAAATTGGCCTTGGGGTCGGTTAGGGAAGAAAGAGGGTGAAGGAGAAGAAGAAGATGATAGAGAATCGGTTCGGTTCGGAGGGACATGAAAGTTGAAAAAATGAGGGAAAGAGGAAGGGAGTTTAGGAAATCGGACCGGGTCGGGGCAGGTAAAGAAAGAAAAAAGAAAAGAAATCCAGAAGATCGGATCGGGTCGGAGCAAGTATTTAAAGAAGGGGAAAAGGAGCCTACCTAACCGGATCGGGTCGGACCGTAAGATGACGGAGGAGAAGTATAACTACGTGATCCGATCCGAACCGAAAGGGGACTTTGCCTCCGATCCGATCCGACTTTGATTTCTGAGTTTCACTGTGATATTCAAGCCTAAGGCCACGCCCCCGATCCGATCCCAATGAATGGACCCGAACCGAACCGAAGCACAGTCTACCTTAACGCATAAAAACTCGTCTAAATGGCCCAATCAACTTTTGACATGATCTTCAATTTAATGGACAGTTAGGATAGTGCCTTGCGAACGTAACTGGACATCAAGAATTACTTCAACTCTTTATATCTTGCCAAACTTTTTCGTCGCACTTTTAAACATTTACTTTGCACTTTCCGTATACACTGTTTACACTTTAGTTTGCACACACGCACGGGGGGATACGGGCTAATTTGCTCTAATTTGTGCTATTGCTTCTTCAGTAGTTTTATGACCATGAGACCCAGACGCTCTTCTAGACTAGGTGAGAGGAAAGAAGCCCCGGAAACCTCTAGCAAGATTACTCTCGAGGACATATCTTCTCCGTCGGATCCAGAATGGGATAATGAGGGTTCATATTACGACGTCGGAAATCGTAAAAGTGACGAAATGTCTTCAGAGAATGAAGTTTCTTTAGGGTTTGAAGAAGAAGGAGGGGTTGGCGACGACCGGGCTCCTGATGAGTTTGAATCGGCTGTCATATTGGAATCGCCCCAAGATTCTGTCGAATCAACAATTGATAACAACCGACTTACCCGAATTTGTTTGAAATATGGGATAATGAAAAGGGACACTCTAGTGCCTTCAAGCTCTAACCGTCCCCACAACCCTCCATAAGGATATATGGCGGTCACTCGGTTGATGTGTATGGTCGGCGCTATCCCTCCATTTTCTCCCTTCATCGTTGACTTTCTAAGACAAATGCGGATTGCCCCCATGCAGCTGCATCCCAATTCTTATGCCTACTTGCACACTTTGTACATAGCATACCGTGAGATCTCAGGCATAGAGCTCACGTTCGATGACGTTCATTTCTTCTATAACTTCAAGCATCGGACTCGAGAGACTCCATCTTTCTGCTATTTTGAGTCTGTTCCTAAGAGGAAGATAATCTCGGCGCCATTCAGCAGTAAAGCTGGAGATTCCAGATTGGAATGGTTCTATATGAAGCGACAGCCTGGATGTGCCAGGAGCTG
The DNA here is from genome assembly GCA_030737875.1 of Allium sativum. Classification (NCBI taxonomy): domain Eukaryota; kingdom Viridiplantae; phylum Streptophyta; class Magnoliopsida; order Asparagales; family Amaryllidaceae; genus Allium; species Allium sativum. The sequence continues at coordinate 92,229,152 of CM060920.1, forward strand.
GACGAAATCAAGTAAAGCACTGATTTTATAAATCCGGGCTCTATACACTCGATTCATCACCTTAACTTGTTTTCCTTTTTGTTTGCAGTCGACAATCCAAAACAAATATCAGATCAGGTGTTCTTCGACCGGATGCACCAACTTCTTAATGGCGACCAAAAATTCTTGACTATCGATGAAGTCCTTAAGGACGAATATCTTCACTTTCATGGGCTGTTATCCGTATTTCGCAGTATTGGTCATGGGACGGCTCCATACGTATATATTCCTCCAGTAGATGTAGTTCCAGAAATAGGAGAAGGTTCTGGAGTTCATGCAGTGCCTCTTCAAACTTCGCCTTCCCCATCTTCCACTCAAGATGACGAATTGGCTAATTTGGCCGAAAAGCATCGTGAAGGGTATACTGCCCCCGAGGAGGTTACTTCTCTGGAAAAGTCAACATCCTCCAAAGAGTCGCCACTTAATGCTTCCGAGGGAGATGCCCCTAGTACTGATGACCCAATATTTCAGGGTTTGGGGGATCTCCCCTTACCTGAAACTATATACACTTCAGAGGATTTTAGGAAGGATCCTTTAGTCTTCACCTCTTCTGAAGAGACCACTCTTGCTAAGGCCAAAGAGCCTGCCCGTACTAGTCTAGCTTCAGACTCGGGTTGGTTGGGGGGAAACACACCACTTAGGACACACTTTATACAACAGCATTAGCATTCATTGCACCTCTTTCTCTGTGAATCCATTGATTCTGAATTTCGTTTGTCTTATTGTGCAGGCACGATGTCTCGATCTTACTATGATATCAGGAAGCTTCGCCGCAGCATGTCTAATCCACCTCAGGATATCGAGTATGATCGCCGCAATGATCGCGGTAGGGAGGAGAGAAGGCCTTATGATCCCTATCGCTCTCGACCCTCACGTTCTCGCTCTCCCGTTCGGCCGGAACAAGAGAAATACAAAGGTTATCAAAGCCGTAGGGAAGAGGACAGGCCACAATCTAAAGACTCCACTTCTTCCCATGAAAAGCGCAGCAGAGAGAGAAGTCCTCCAAAAGATACTGGGTCTCGAAGTAAGCACAAGGTCCCTGCTACTAAACGACCTAGGACAGACAAAGAAACTACTGAATCCTCCACACACAGGGACACTGAATTGACGATCCCCGCTCCTCCACCACTAGATGCGGAGACTGCAATCAAGCGGGCGTATTTAGAGGAGCAATTTCCCGAACATTACTTCGAGGCTTTGACTTTTTTACCTGCCCTCGAACCTATTTCTTCCAGGTGGGCAGACGAGGCTAAAGCAAAGATTGACGCGGTTGAAAAACAGTATTCTGAGATGTTTAAATATTCACGCAACCTTTCCAGAATTATCCGTACTCTAATTACGAATGCTGATTCAATGCAAAAAAACCACGGAAGAAGATGCTAAGGCCTTAAAGAACCTAGGTAAAGATTTGGAGGACACACAGGCCCAGCTTGCTATTGCTCAGAGGGACGCTACCGACTTCAAACAACAATTTGAGGATATGCAAAAATGCTATCATGACTTGCTTGAATCTCACACTCAAGAGCATTCTGAGTTAAAAAAGCAAGCTGATGATACTAAGTCAGAAGCTGCTAAGACGCGCCTTGCTTATATTGACCTCGAACGGAAAAATGCCGAGTTAGCAAAGAGGAATGCTGAACTAGAAAAGAAGAATGCTGACTTGGCTTCAAAGCTATTGGAGGCAGAGAATAGAGCTGCCCTGGCGGAGGGCAATGTTGAGTGTGCTATCAAATCTGCGGAGGAGGCCCGCAAGCAATTGTCAGAGGCGGAGGCTGATATTCAGGGTTTTGGCGAATTAATGATTGAATTCTTCGCACATATCATCCGTCGCCGAAACATTTCTTGGATCGAAGATTACCCATCCACCCTAGTTCAAGTATGGAATCAGATCATTGAGTGGGAAAAAGAGGAGCTCAAAGTCGATTCCATCATTGAGGGATGATGAGCCAGAACGCCTAGCTGAAGGGCGCCGCCTCATTGCTGAGGCTATGGAAGAAGAGAGGTGGAGGATTAAACAGAAAAACATTCCCGAGACTGGTTCCTCTTCTGCTGCCCCCGCGACTTCGGAAGTAGAGGGGTATGACCCTGAAAATCCGGGAATCCCCTGAACAACTCTGCTATCTCCAATCCCTGAAATGGCATCAGAGACAGTAGTTACCCCCGCTGAAAAGTCTTCGGAAGGTATTCCTACCTTTTCTCCTCAATTTGTCAAGGCTATTTCTACCTTTCGCCACATGATTGAGCAATCGATGAAAAACCCATTGTTTTCGCCTGAGTTGATAACTGTTGCTTCTCATTCTGTAGGTATTGAGCCATCCGAAAAGACTGATGTGACTCAAGGAGCCGCCTCTGGGGCAGAGCCTACGGAAAAGGCAAAAGGAGGGGAGGACAAGGCTACTCCTATAGACTTGGGAGAAGGAAGTGAGCCGACTAAGGCCGATACTCCCCATGATGAAGAAATGATAGCAGCTTTAAAGGATGATGGCGGTGACGGAGGTCATGAGGAGGAACCAGAAGTTGCAATAGTCGGGGAGTCAAAAAATGATGATGATGTTACTTTGGCTGCAATGAAAGCTGATCAAGACAAACGCTTGCAATTAAAAGCCGAAGAACTAGACCCTGAAGCCCTCAAGCCCCTCGCTGTTGTGGATGCGGGATCAAGGTTAGTTGTTAAGCTCTCAACTAGATCTATTACAGAGGAACTCGCTAAAAAATCTTCTCTTGATTCCAGCGCTCCGCCCTCCGGGAAGAAGTCTACCAGTTCCAGCACCGCATCTTCAGGAAAGAAGAAATCAAAACGAATCTTGACAGAGGCCAAGAAAGAAGCAAAGGATGCGGAGAAAGCTGCCAAGAAGTCCAAGGCTCACTCGAAATCTAAATAGTGGATTGCCTTGTGTCGTTTAGCATTTAGCGAACCAACAATTGCTGCTACAAGAGTGGCTCTTACACCTTCTTTTTTAGCTATTTTCCTGTACAAATTCATTCATTTGTAAATAAAAAATAATTCATTTTCTGCAATGTCTGTTTGTCAGTAGTTCTGCACTTATGTAAAAATGCATGTCTTACTATAGTTATGAAATGAAGTTACGGAGGGAGGAAATATGCGTATACATATATGCCCCAGTCAATTCTCACAAATTAATTAATCAAGCAATCTGAATGCTCCCGATTTTCTGACGGGATAGCACTTCCTGTGTCGTCAGTGCCTGTCGTTTTTTCTGGCATTTCTTTTATACTCTCCTGTATTATACTCAGGTTAGAGTTCTTACTGAGGCGGTCCCTTGTCTGGGTGCACCTTATGCCTCAGAGGATGTCGTCTTCCCGTTCTTTTATACTCTCTCTCTCTCTCTCTCTGGAGAGTTAGAGTTCGAGCTCAGCAATCTATTCATTCCCCGGTCTTTCAGCGGGGAAGGATCTCTTTCTCAGCGCTCAGTTGGAGACGCTTTTATACTCTCTCTCTCTCTCTAGAGAGTTAGAGTTAGGGGAAGGATTTCTTTTTCAGCGCTCAGTCGGAGACGCTTTTATACTCTCTCTCTCTCTCTGGAGAGTTAGGGTTAAGAATGTCGTTTTCTCATTCTTTTATGTCTTGTCGCACAAATAGTCGTTGTGCTTTTCCTTATGTTTAAACTGTCTTCAACCTTTTCAGGTTTTGAATCATCCTGTATTCCATAATCACAACAGAATAATCGATGAATGTATATATATAATGCATAAAAGTAAATAACACACAATATTTTATAGTGGTTCGGCTAAGTCGTAGCCTACATCCACTTTATAGTCCTTTATTCATATCGTCAGATTTTCCCAAGGCAAGTCGTGCCTTATTACAGAGTTCATAAGAAAAATAACAAAGAGTACAACATTTCTAATCCAAATATCGCATCAAGTGTTGGGCATTCCATGCTCTAGGGACTTCTTCGCCATCTACGGTCGTTAACTTGAAGGTTCCTTTTTCAAGTTTCCGTTGGATGACAAAGGGTCCTTCCCACTTTGGACCGAGGTGAGGAAGGGATGGAAAGACTCTCTTTAGCACCAAATCTCCTGGCTCAAAAGTCCTGAGGCGAACTTTTTTGTCGTAATAGTGTGCCATCTGACGTCGATGTCTTACCGCACGCAAATCTGCTTCGTCCCTTTTTTCTTCAACTTCATCAAGAGACTCAAGTAAGAGTGCTCGATTCGTCATCGGGTCATAATACGTCGCCCTGTGGGAAGGAACTTCCAGTTCAACTGGAATTACTGCTTCTGAGCCAAAGGAGAGAGAGAAAGGGGTGTGACTAGTAGCCGTCTTAAATGTTGTACGATATGCCCACAAAGCCAGGGGCAATTCGTCAACCCATTTTGCTTTTGCACGCTCTAACCGTTTCTTGAGGATGGATTTTATTACTTTGTTTATTGCCTCTACTTGTCCGTTCGACTACGGATAAGCAACCGCAGTGTATCGCTTGTCAATCTTATACTTCTGGCAGAAATTTCTGAATTAAGTACCATCAAATTGGGTTCCGTTGTCAGTTATAATCGTCCTTGGGATCTCAAATTGGCATATAATATTTCTGACCATGAAACTTATCACCTTTCTTGCCGTGATTTTGGTCAAGGGCTCAGCTTCCACCCACTTCGTAAAATAGTCCACGGCCACTATTGCATATTTCGCTCCTCCTTTAGCAATCGGTAGAACTCCAATGATATCAATTCCCCACGTGGCAAATGGCCAAGGACTCACCATTGATTTAAGTTGGGTCGACGGTGCTCTGGGGATTTTGGCGAATCTCTGGCACTTATCGCAGCGTCGTGAATAATCAGCTGCATCTTTATTAATTGTGGGCCAGAAGTATCCGTATCGCAATATCTTTTTCGCTAAAGTCTGACCTCCTGTATGATCTCCACACTCACCTTCGTGTACTTCTCTTAGTACACGCTTGATGTCGTCGTGTGCTATACATCGTAACAGGGGCATAGAAAATCCTTGCCTATAAAGAGTATCATCTTGCATGACATATCTGGTTGCCTTGCGAACTACAGCCCTTTTCTCACTCTTCTTTGATGGGAGTGTCCCATTCTTAAGGAAGTTCTTAATTGGGGTCATCCACGACTCCTTCTCTGGTTCCGCTTCGAAAGCGAACTCAACTTCCATCGACTCAAAGCTTGGCGATTCCAACGTTTCAATTGGAATTATTTCAGTCTCTTCTGGATTGTCGGAACTAGCCAGCTTTTCCAGCCTATCCGCCTTCTGGTTTTCGGCTCTTGGGATGTGTGTTATATCGTACCGCTCCAAGCTACTCAATAGCTCTCTCACTTTCCTGAGGTAGGCGATAAGTCGAGGTCCCCGAGCCACAAATTCCTCTCGCACTTGGCAAACAACAATATTAGAGTCACAGAATATGTCCAACATTTTTATTCCGAGGTCTTTAGCAAGCTTCAGCCCGGCAATCAGGGCTTCGTATTCAGAGTCGTTGTTAGTCGCCAAAAATTCTAATCGTAGAGCGTAATATAACGACCGTCCTTCAGGAGTGACTAAGACGATTCCAGCTCCGGACCTTCGGTCGTTCTTAGCTCCGTCCGTGTATAACTTCCATGGATCTATCTTCAACTCATCCTCGGACTTAACCACTCTGTCATCGATTGCTTCCTCCTCTGGGATGGTGAACTCCGCAGTAAAGTCTGCCAGAGCTTACCCCCTGATCGACTTTCGTGGTTGAAAATTTAAATCAAATTGGCTTAATTCTATATTCCATTTGATCAACCTTCCCGATGCTTCGGGTCTCTGCAATACCTGCCTCAAGGGCTGGTCAGTGTATATGGTTATTGGATGAGCTTGGAAATAGTGACGAAGTTTTCGGGATGTGATTAGGAGGCTGTAAGCGAGCTTCTCAATCTTTGGGTAGTTGCGCTCTGCCGCTGCTAATTTCTTGCTTACATAATACACTGGCCTTTGTACTTTGTCTTCTTCTCGAACTAGGGCTATGCTGACGGCGTGAGCCGAGATTTCCAAGTAAACAAACAATTCTTCGTGATCCACTGGCTTTGACAAAATCGGTGGTTTCTCTAGCAGTTTCAGTAAATTTCGAAAGGCCTCAACACAGTCCGGAGTCCACTCGAAGTTCTTCTTTCCTCTTTTAATCAAATCAAAAAACGGAACGCATTTGTCTGTGGCTTTGGAGATGAATCTACTCAGCGCAGCTACTTTCCCTGCAAGACTTTGGGCATCTTTAATTCTCCTCGGCTCTTCAATGTTTTTAATCGCTGCTATCTGGCTAGGATTGATTTCAATTCCTCGGGAGCTCACAATGAAGCCTAGGAACTTTCCCGATGCCACTCCAAATGAGCATTTCAGAGGATTCAACTTCATCTGATACTTTCGCAGGATACCAAACATTTCCGCCAAGTCTTGCGTATGGCTGGAGGACTGTTTCGATTTGACAAGCATATCATCCACGTAAACTTCCATAGTCTTCCCTATTTGATTATAAAACATTCTGTTCACCAAGCGCTGATAAGTGGCTCCGACGTTTTTCAATCCGAATGGCATTACGACATAACAATATAATCCCAAATTCGTAATGAAGCTCGTATGTTCTTGGTCTGGCACGTGCATAGGAATTTGGTTGTACCCAGAATATGCATCCATGAAAGAGAGGAGTTCATGACCTGCTGTCGAATCTACAAGCTGGTCAATTCTGGGAAGTGGGAAACTATCTTTTGGGCAGGCTTTGTTCAAATCTGAAAAATCAATGCAAGTCCGCCACTTTCCATTCGGCTTCTTTACCAAGACGGGATTCGATATCCAGTCGGGATATGTCGAATCTCGAATAAATCCGTTCTGCTTTAGCTTCTCCACTTCCTCTTTGAGAGCAGCCGGCCTCTCTGGGCCCAGCATACGTCTCTTTTGCTTCACAGGTGGATGCTTCGGGTTTACATTTAGTGTGTGACTTATGATGGATGGGGATATCCCACACATGTCAGCGTGGGTCTAGGCAAACACGTCCAAGTTCGCCTTCAAAAAGTCCGTTAGTTCTTTAGCCCGACGTGGATCCAATTGAGACCCAATCTTTAAAACTCTTGTTGGGTCAGTTTCATCAATGGGAATTTCCACTGTCACTTCATTAGGAGTTGCATTTTTAGTCTCTGGTTCCTCGTCTTTTCTGGGATCCAGGTCTTCAGGCGTTCCTTTGGGCAACTCCTTCGGGGTCGATTTCTCTAATTGCTACGCCGAGCCCCCCTTTTGGGGAGGCGAGGCATCTTTACTCTCGATGTTAAGTCCTTTCATCAACATCTTTAATTCGGCAACATAGCAGGCCCGTCCGGAAACTTGATCCCCTCTCATTACTCCAGTTCCGGCTTCGGTTGGGAACTTAAGCAATAAACACCAAGGGGCGATACAAGCTCTGAACTCAGCAAGGGCAGGCCTCCCCAAAAATGCATTATAAGGCGAATCTACGTCCAACACTACGAACTGAAGCATCCGCACTCTTCTGCGTTCTCCTTGCCCCAAGGTCACGGGCAATTCTATGTATCCCATGGGAGCCGTTGACGCCCCGTTGAAGCCTCTGATCCATCCTTCACATGGCTTCAAATCCTCAGATTCAAGATTCATCTGATCGAATGACTTTTTAAACAAAATATTGACGGAACTTCCGTTGTCTACTAACTCCTTATGAACCAAGGCCGGCCCAATGGTGGTAGTAATGACCAACGGATCATCAGTGGGTGATTGAATCCCAGTATTATCTCTGCTGCGGAATACCACATCGTCAAACATGGTCTTTTGTTGTTTTATGGGGGTGATATCTTCCAAATCATCACCTTCATTCACATCTATGTGCTTGGCAGCATTTACATATTGATCCATCGCTCTGAAACTACGGATTGCCGGGTGAGGTCCACCCACTATGGAGTTGATAACAATTCCTTTACCTTTCTGCTGCGCTGTAGGCTTGGGAGCAGGTAGAATCTGTTTTGGAGCCTGCTCTCCTTGCCCCCTGTCCCTCGGGGCAACCTTGTATTCATCCAACTTCCCTTCACGCAGCAGCTTCTCAATCACATCTCTCAAATGCCGACATTCATTGGTTGAATGCCCATGAGTTCCATGAAACAAACAAAACTTCCCAGTTGCCATTTCTTTCTCTGTCGAGTCACGAGGTGGCGGTCTTTTTTATTGCAAAACGTTGTACGTATCCAGGTAAATATTCTCCAGGGTGTCGTTCAATGGTGTATAATTCTCGTAGGTCTGGAATCGGGGTCTTTTGTTAGGATAACTTCCCCTATTTCTATTTCTTCTGTTACCGTTCGCATTACGGTTATTGTTGTTGCCCCCGTTTCCAGCATTGTTGTTTCCACCCTTGTTTCCCACATTTACTTCAACCTTTCCGGAACTTTCCCCAGACTGCTTCACAGCGACGTTACTCTGCACATTTTCTTTTGAAGCCGCTTCAGACTTTCTCTTTCGGTTTGCCCTGGCCTCCTCTCGTCTTAAATAAATATCGGCTTTTTCATAGAATATCTCTCTTGTGGAGGGTGTCTTCCCAGAAAGGTAATCCCCGAACTCGGATTCCGGATCGACTCCTTCCTTTAATGCCATCAGAATGGTGGGCTCATGCGGGTCACTAACTTCAGTCACAGCTAAGTTAAAACGGTCAAGATATGACCTCAAAGACTCTCCTGGTGCCTACTTAATTCTTGATAATTCAATAACACTTTTGGACTTTCGGGTATGGAGTCGGAACTGATTCATAAAACGTTCGCTCAGTTCCCTGTAATTCGAAACCGAACGAGGGGGAAGTCGGGTAAACCAGAACAGCGCCACATCTCCTAAATAGATCGGGAATGCTTTACACTTCACTTCATCAGGGGCAGCAGCAGCATTCATGAGCCACGAGTATCGCATCAAATGCTGTCCCGGATCAGTTCTCCCGTTGTACTTGTCCATCTGTGGCAGGTTAAAACGCCGGGGAAACTGGAAGTCGAGGATATCGTCGGTGAAAGGAGTATGGCTTCGCTCAATGCCATAATCTTCATTTGTATAGTTCCGGCTCTCGGACATGATCTGGCGCACCATTGCCTGTACATCAGCATTAGTTAGGGGCCGTTCAGGTTCCCTGGCCCTAGTATCCGGGTTCCTTCTGGGCTCTTGTTCAGGAGATGCCCTTCTTCTTCGAGCTACTTCTGCTCTATTCCGTTCCCTACGCTCCCGGTCGATCTCGGGAGGAGGGGACTGGAGCCTTTGCCCCCGAGTGGGATCATTGTTTCCTAGTGCTCGTGCAATATCCTCGCGAGACCCCAAAGATCCGAATGTCAGCTGCTCCACATTCTGAGGTCGTTCGAACGGCCTTCGTTCACGGGGCCGCTCTTCCTCGGAAGATGAAGACTGATCCACTGGTGTGCGATGAACCGGTGAGGGGGTTCTCTGTCGACGGAGTTCGCTAATCTCCCTGCTCTTGAGCCTCATATTTTCCTGCATCATGAGATTAGTGCGCTCGTGGACTTTCATAGCCTCCCTAGTACTCTCAAGCATGTCAAGTAAGCGCGAGAAATCTCCTTGAGTAATGGGCGCAGATGGATTGACCTGATCACTGACCCTGGTGGCTGGAATCGGAGCATTTGTAGGGACTCGAGTAGAGGTTCCAACATCACCAAGAGTCGGTTCGGATCGGAGATGGGAGATCGGGTCGGTTCGGAGCTGGGGAGCCTTGTCGGGTCGGTACATGGCAAGCTGCTCGGGTCGGTTCAGATTGGGGGAATGCACTGCTTCAGAATCTCCTACCCGGATCGGATCGGAGCTCTCCCCCTGGAGGCGGTTCGGATTTCCTGCATCGGTTCGTCCTGCTGCTGAACTCTGCCCACGAGACCTTGTCACAACCGCATTTTGCCGATCTTCGCCAGCTCCATTTCCTCGACCAGATTGAGCTTCTTTGCCTTTTCCTTTGGCCATGATTCTTCGACAATCACTTCAATAAATATGCAAGGGCATTGAAACTTGAGGATTAACTTCTTTGAACTCAACGGTCCAAAAAGTAGAACGATAATCCCGAAAAACAAAGAATTCAGATGATTTCTCAGTGAAAGCACCAAAATGTTAGACCAAAAAGTGGTTCTAACACCCAAATTGATTAAATGCAGAATGAAATGAGATCAAAAATAAAAATGAACACATAGGATTTATAGTGGTTCGGCGAAGAAATGCCTACGTCCACTTGTCTTTCACTATTTTCACTGATTTAGTTGCAAGTACAATGAAATGTTCACTTGATTTCTCTCACAACTCACTTACAATCACTCAATTGTCTAAAAACAAATAATGAAAGAAGATTTGGATTTTCCGGGAGTGCTGGAATTTGGGTTATGAAGGTGGTTGAACTCTCAAAGTGCCAGAAAAAGATCCTTTTCTTTGTCTCCAGACGGGGTATTTATAGGTGAAAATTAGCCCAGAACCCGATCCGGATCGGAGCCACGTGTCATCCATCCCATCAGCCTCGGGTTCGGATGAATTTCTATGTTGACAACGCATCAGAGTAGTGGACGTTGTGGGTAGGAACTGGTCATAGCCGATCTGAATAACCAGGCGCTCATGCAGGAGAGTGACGTGGAAGACAGGCTCGGGTCGGAGGGGTATGCACAAGGGGTTCGGATCGGAGTACCCGATCCGACCCGGATTGACTTAGCACTAATTCCTGTGTTTACTCCGCTCCGCTCAGATCAATTGCTCTCCGCTCCAGCTGGAAATAGGTTGCTCTCCGATCCGAACAGACGTGCCTCTCTAATTCCAACAACAATAACCCACCGATCCGAACAGCAGACTTTATCCGACCCGAACCGCTATACTGCTCCGATCCGACCCGCTTCAGTGTTTTTCAAGCTCTTCAATATTTCACATCTGGACTTTGTGTTGCCCAGTTCACAAAGTGGGCTAACACAAGTTATTCGAAGAAGAGTTAATCGAATAGAGATTACTCGGAAGAGAGTTATACATTGAAATCGATTATATCGAATTCGGGAAAGTACTATTTACTTTTCATTTTTGAATCAAGATTTATTTAATACATAAATAAACTATAAATTATTCAAATTAAGAAATAAAAGTTATAGTTTTAAAGTTAGATATTCCGGAAGTACGAATTATAACATTATCGTTATAATAAACGTTTTGCATAAAAGAAATGGAATTGTAAACTGAAATCCAAGAATTGGCGTAAGAAATACTTGTTAAGATTTGAGTTGTGAACTTTATCTGTTGCAAGATTAAGAACGTGTTCAGTTAAGGTCTGAGAGGTAATTATACCCCAACTTGATTGACTTTTTAATTAACTAAGGAATAGTTGAAGTTCGATGGCGAAGGTTGACTAGTAATACTGTTAAGTAATATATGTTAAATAGATTGAGCGATCATAATGATGTTTTATATAACATTAGTTTGAAATCCATATAAATGAGATTTGGAAACATTTTCCAAATATAATCAGAGATATTTTCTAAGCACAGAAAATGAAATATTTGTTGATATGAAATAGTGGAATGACAGTGACATGTGAATAAGAGATGGAAATGTTTTCCAATGATTAATAACGTATATTTTCTAGATTTAGAAAATAAGCAATTATGAATATATGGAACAGGAAATGGGAAATGAATAAATTAATGATAAATTAATTAAAGAGATAAATGATGAAGATAATTGATCGATAGAATTTCCATTTGGAAATAATATCGTTGTTTGCACACATATTTTTCTTTGATAGTTAAATCACTGACTATCGAAGTTTTTGACCATTTTTCCGTCGTCAATATGGAGAGACCGGGATCAGATTCATTATCTGAAAACCACTCTGTATGGACGTTAGCGTACCAATCAAATATGAGGAAGATAATTGAAGACGGAGTTATGCAAGGGCTGTCCTGTTTACAGAATAGTACCTTCGGTTTATTCAGTCTCAGGACTACTTATATGGAAGAATGTCTGACAGAGTATATCTAATGGATTGCGTAAGTTGATATCTTCAAAACGTATTTACGTCTGGTGGCGGAGGAATTCGTTTCTCTTAGATGTATACCCGTGATATGTTTGGGGAAATAAATTTGTGATTTGGCAGGTATGACAATGTGACATTCAAAGTGAATGAAGATCAAAAGATACGTTATGACCTCTAGCCTCACAACCGGGAAATGGTATAAAATCGGGTAGGTTGCATGGCTAAGTGGTTAGCTGCCAAGTAGAGTGTATTGTCACCTGATCTATAGAAATTCTTTTTTCTTCTTAAACCAATCGATGTTGTCCCTTTCGAGAAATGGTTGCTGATCCCAACCGTTGGTGATAATACATTCAGTACTCTCAAGCGAAGTGAGGGTCCGGTCATGTTTAGCCGGGGTTGCAAGATGTTCTTGTTGAACCCGGTGTATTTCTCTCTAGTGGTACACTATCGGAAGGTGGTCCTATACCTTGCCAGTTGGAATCCATTATCCAATAAGAAACTACGGTTTTGATTATATACTATATATGTAGAACGTGAGATGCAAGCGTTCTGCTAGATTGATATTACATGTATTTAGACACTATTATAATATCAGACAAATATTGATTTCAAAGAATGCTTTGGGTTATCGTAAGGTAAAAACCAGCCGTGTTTATGTGTGGATCGGTCTTACGATTATCCTTTATTTTAAAAGGATTTTTAAAAGTTAAACCGAGTGGTTGGAGTTTACTTACACCAGTCCCATGACTGAACCAGAGTTTATTTTTGTTTTATTTTTCCATAAACTCTTGGGTGCTCAAATTTGTATGGGCAGTCAAGTAGTTCAGGTATTTTCAGATATCATTGGAGGAGCTTGGAGCAGGAGACTTCAGCGTTATCTAGTATTGTTATTCCGTTGCGTTATCAGTGTTGTACTCTGATAATGTTATTGTGTATATATATATATACTGCTTTATTTCAAAGTTATGTTATATTTTATTCGTTCCGCTGTGAGATTCGTGTTACTCTGATGTGTTGTATGTTCTTCTTCTTCTATTCTAATATTCTATCTTATCTATTCTCACCCTCTATTTTCTTTCATTAACCATCCGGTATTTCCGATGCTTGGATAGTCGACATCGTGTTTGTGTTGGTTGCTCAAGGTCGCAAAAACCCCGGGCCATTACAAATATAGTAAACATGTACCTATTTGTCGGGCAAACAATTTTATTCCTTTTCTTAGCTTCCATGCTATGACCTATTCATTATATACACATGTACATATATGCAATTTCAATCAATTTCAATTCAGTTCACTATTTTGATTCAATAAGGCTAAATTAACTTTTATTCACATATTGGTTTTATTGTTCCAACATGTTAATTAGTCAAACTAATAATCAGACAACACAACCAACAATCAATTAGTTGATTATCTTTTCAAATATATAACTTTATACATACTCAAAAATCACATTTTTAAGGCCAAATCACAGCAATAAATCCTAGCTAAATTTTGGTTCTCACACTAGTCAATTGGAAATATAGGGATATCCCACCTTCGAAACTCGAAAATAAACTACTGATGCTATGTAGTCATCAGTATAATCATTTCCGGGTGACCAAAGTGTGATTCTATATCCATCCAGTATATTTGAGGCTTTATATACACGTGGATCAAACGTATATTAAAATCTCTATATACCCGATAGTCCAAAATCAATTTAAAATAATATATTCAAATACATATAATAAGATTTAAATTTTCAAAATAAAATTTGTTTTCATTTTTATTTTAAAAATAACACTCTTCACACTCGTTCTAGGATACTACTGATCCTATCTCTAACGAGTCATTCTTATTGGATATTATTGATCCAATCTCTGATGAATTCTTTCGTTCGGTTTTAATGTGTCTTGTTCTCAAGCTCTGTAAACCAGAGCTCTGATACAACGATGAAACAACCAAAACTCGCCTGTAAGGGAAAGCTCAGATTGAGTTGAGAACACGACAAATCAGAACATGAACTATAGAACATTTCATTGCTTATTACAACAGTATACATCAGATTACAAGAATATATCAGAGTAAAAATAAATAATATACAGCAGAAAAATATCAAAGATTAAAATACATAGTAGCGGAAATTTAAATATATAAATACAATGCGTAGCAGAAATACAACAACTGACACAACTGAAAGAAATAGACGGATACAAAGCTTTTTGAATATAACTCCAGCTATAAACCAGGATCCTGTAAAATAGAAATCTGCAAAATGAAAACTACTAGCTGCCCATGTGGAAAATAGGGGAACCCAGAGTTTAGGTTAAAACAATAAACTCTAGGTCAATCATGGGACGGGTGTGAGAACTAAAACAGTTATTTAAAACTTTACTTTAGAAATAAAGTAAATTAAGGGACCACACCATATAACACGGAATAGGTTTTCTCCTAAGAATACCTGTGCACAAAAGAGTTTATAAATAGCATAATGCTTTTCGAAAAATGAAGCTACTATAAGACTTAGGTCCTATCACCCAATGCAACGTAAGCCGGAGGATAGAGTTTTTCCTTTTAATAGCCAAACATGTTTGGTACGTTAAAACAAATCATTTTGATATCACTATAAGCATATAGTGTCAAAATCACTTCAAATATAAATGTACCAATCATAAACGACATAGCTAACATATACTATGTCACCATACTAGTTCTACAATTAAAACCAAAATGTCACGTATTGGAAATTGGATTCCATCTATGATTCGAGGCAAGAGATGTACTCCTCGCTGGCTTCTAGACACTCTAGCAAATGCCTCAGGGCTCGAACACTAGCATGCCCTTGGATCCTGTAGGGCCGGTCCTCTCTTACTTTTGAGGATTGGTTATTCCTGAACACGTGTTTCTCGGTCCTATCGGACCTATCACTTGGCCACTAGGACCAATATACGAGGTTCCTCGCAATCCATCATCCACACAGGTAAAAATAAATAAATGTTTGGGATCCATACCATGACACCACCCATAGCTAGAAGGAAATGCCATGTCCTCCCTACGTCCCTTATCCCCTTTTGACTTATACCGGGTGTGAGGCTCGCGAATTAACGCTATACACAAAGATATGTTATTTAAAGCCGTGCTTTGTTCATCAACCACAAGGCCCTGCTTTTCAATAAAAGCCTTGATCATTGCATCTCTGCATGCCACACTGACAATTCTTGCCATGCGACTAATATCCATAATATATAACCTCTAAGCTCAAACGTATCAGAGAAGGGTGTTAAGAATGAGAATAAATTCTCCGCCACAAAACATATATGTATTTAATAGAAATTAATCAACACAGAATAAAATCCAATGTCAGACACAAATCCATTTACAAGTTCGTTCTAGGTCTGAACGAAACCGGAGGCACCTTATTCCTCATCCCATGTCCAATACAGGAGAGGGGTCCTCGCATATCACATCGATCTCCAAGTACATCTGGACGATCACCGCTTATTACCTTGTCCTGGTTGTACATCCCAATCAAGACATCAGAAATCATCCAAATGATGTGAAGATCTTCAGTCTTAAATCACCGCCTTCATCGTCGACTTATCATCGAATTGGTTATTCATAATAGGCATAAACCAGTCTTTCCGAACTCACATATCTTATAAACAAGTGCTATACAAACACAACATAAGCCTCATTCCAATTCAGAATATTCTTTTATTCAAATATTCACATCTCCAGGGATAGGTTCCCATTAATTTTATCAAAGATAAATTCTTTTAAATTTATTCTTTAATCTTCCTTTGATATTAATTCTAAAACAAATTAAGGTTTACTAATTAGTCAGGATTATCGAGCCTTACCGAAGTAATCATTTATTTATTAATCCCAACCTATTCATCACTTGAAGCAAAACAGGTAAAACTCCATATCTAACACCACTTGTGTTATTGGGAAATTTAATTACCATTTCACGTTCAAATCAAATTAAAGAATTAACTATCGCCTGGAATAAAACTGGTGGTACTCCATTCTCGATCATTTCCCAAATTTGATAATTTAAATTATCACATTCTCATTTAAATCTAATTAAAGATTCATTAAACTCCACTTAGTTTTAATCTCATAAATCATTACTCAATGATTAATTAACTTTGTGAAATAAAGCATGCCACATTGATAATCTACACCGTACCACTGATTTCTCCCAACATATAACCTCTACGCTCATACGTCTCAGAGAAGGGTGTTAAGCAAGAAAATAAATTATATGCCACCAAACATATATATATTTAATAGAGATCAACAATATAGTTCGAAATACAATGTTAGACATGTATTCCTGTCTTTAAATGGGTTAAAGAACCAATGTCATTCAAAAATACAGTTCACGACAAACCTAAAATCACATTCCATTAACCACGGAATCTTCACGGAAAACAGATCATTATATATAATCGATATCAATTTCCGTATCTGACTAATCAAATAAATGGAATAATGGCAAAGCCTTTTAAATTCCATATATTGTAACATTCTTCCTCCACAGAAGCTCACTTCTATTATCGCTAAATCGAATTCCATTCAATTCCAATTTAATATTTTAAATTGGAAAACTTAACTTTAGAAAATTTCCATTAAACAGTAGAAGTTTTATATATTCCAAATCACATTTCACTGTTAATCGGGTTAAAGAATGAATGTCGTTAAAAACACAGTTCACGAGAAACCCAATTTACATTCCATTTTATTCCAATTACTAAATATAGCTGGAAACTCTAATAATCTTAATTAAAAGATTTATTCTATTCACATGGCGTTTAAGAACAGTGTTACTGAAGACACCATTCACAACAAACCCAAAATCCACTTTGATATTAAATATAAGGCTCTAAACAGAAATTATATCGACATAGATTCAATATCAAAATATCAAATTCTGAAACCAACACATATCGTATGGGGAATAACAATACATATCTATCTTCCAAATTCCTCCAAAATATCCATATAGTAATGGAATTCAATATCAAAATCTCTCAAAGATGATTTCTATTTAAATCCATTCCAATTTGTACATTGGAAAATTCTGTTTAGATTATAACCATTCACAAATCCAGTTTATTTATTTAAAAACATTGGATTAATATTCTAGTTAATAACTAATTCATTTTGATAAAAATATATTTTTATCTTTACAAACGTGGAATTTTTCATCCAATTTCTTTCCAAATCATTTATTATGATTTTACACAAATTATTAATATTTTTAATAATTCTATCAACGCCCGTACAGTCGATTTCCAGCAACGTCCACCGTACAGCATCCATAGCGACCTTTTCCAAATTTTATTTGTGCATAATTTCAAATCCAATCGTCAGATTTCCAATCCCTTACATTCATTTGAAAGCTCTTTTCGATACGAACCCAATGGTTTCAGTTTTAGGAGAATCCGACGGTCGGATCTCCCGTAATGTCAATTCGAAGTCAATGGTTGAAATTCAAGAACGGTCGCGGCGCGAAATGTTCTATTCAAGCCATTAATATATATATATAATATATATCACTCAAAACGTATTTTATAAATTCGTTTTAAAAACGATTCCCACTTCCATTTCAATTTTAAATCAAAATTGAATACACCTCATCATTATAATATTTAAATGATAATATTTTTAAAATATCCGATTCTGATATCATTTCCTGTTCGATATTCATTATAAAAATGAATAAAACTGATATAAAAATCATTCGCGTTAAAATGGCGCATATCTAATATAAAAGGCTTCACATACTTCAATATTTTCGTGTCCATCCAAAATCGGACATAAAATTCACAATTTTAATCCTTTACTGAATATTATTTTAAAATATTCGTTATTTTAAAATATTCGTAATTTTAAAATATTCTTTAATTTTGAATTGGAATCAGATACGATCAATTACCATATAATGTTATTTATATGGATTTCATACAACACATGTACACAATCAATCATCCAGTGTGCATTACACAACTACATAAGCATTAAATATAAATAATTAACGCTTACAACAGTCTGTCAACCAATCGATTGACATACCACTAAACAATTGGGATTAGTGTACATCAAATATCATCCCAATACCCATGTGGGGTTTCAACCAACAAATACTGAATATTATTTGTGCAGTCGGGCAATGTGTAAAATTTATCGTCTCGATCCATGTCAGTTAAATTGGTGTACATAAACAAATCGTCTGATTTGTAAATGAACATTTATTTTCACTTTAGGAGAATTTTATGTCGTTCATATATACGTTAAAAATTATATTTTTAACAATAAAATATTTATTTCAACACTTGACTATTTTGTATAATTCATTTATACAATAAAAATGATATTTTTATTATTTAAACATTTTATTCAACACATGAATATTTTATATAGTTTATTTTAGAAAATTTCATATACATTTCATTTCAGAAAAATTCGGCATTACAACAGCATGATATTAAAGCCGGAGTAATGTCTAGCATTACCCCCCTCCTGACACTGGCTCGCGCCATACATAATAATTAACCAAACCACAATACAATCATTTCACCACAATACCGTCAATTCACCACAATTCAATTCAAACAAACAACCATGGTTTATACAATAAATATTGTCGGGGGATACTAAGTCCCGTCTGCAACCTAGAATATATTTAACTGTAAATTAATTTAAGTGAGAAGATATTCTCACATTGGGATCCACTCCGTCGTTATTTTCTAACACTTTGATTTGCTGTTCTGATCCCAGACTTTGCAAATGAGCTCAAATTTTCACGCTGTCTTTTCTCTAGCTTAAACACGACATTCCGGACAACTTTCGCCTAGTGGCCTTTCTTCTAAAATTGCTCCATTTCGCCAGAATTTGCAAAAAGACGGTATTTGGACAACAGACTTTGGACGCGTTTCTCGGGCGGCTCCGCAATCCAAAATATGACTTCCATATACACAAATCGAAGAGAAAATCGTGCTCTTCGATTTAAGTATTGTGGAGTTTTAGGTAGAAGCACACAGTTTGGGGGTTATTGGCTAAAGAATGTCAGGGTATTATTTGCAAACACTGAAAATTATAAAAATTGAATTTTTATTTGGAGGGGGGCCCCACATTCGGACTGATGGCCTAAAGGGGTGCGTCGTAGGTAGCTAGTCGCTTGGGGAGGCGGAGGCTGGCTGGTGGTGGCGTTGTGGGGTCTGGTGGTGGCGGTTTGCGGGGGTTAGGGCTTGGGGATCGAGAAGGAGGAGAGGAGAGAGAGGGTGGCGGTGGGTGGTGACCGGCGGCGAGCGGCAGTGCAGGGGGGTGCGGAGGTGATGTTGGAGGCTGTTGGAAGGAGGCAACGTGATGGGTTATTTTTTATTCATTTTGAAATAAACGACGGTGGGGGAGAGAGAGAATAAAAGGGTTGACTTATATAATTTATTATTTTTAATTCTGAAAAGCAACTTTTTAATTCAACTCCAAATCGAACTCATCGACTGTCATCCCTAGAGTAATACCCCCATTCCAAACACAATGGGATATGTTCGGTAAGCCAATTCAACTATTTCATTCAGTTTTTCTTTAAATTAAAATATAAATTAGTATAACATTCAAAATTGGTTTCAACGTACATTTTAATTTACCGGGGCCACATGCTGACTTCAAAAATTCCAAAAACATAAATGTAGCTATGTTTTGACGATACGGTCCTAATAAAACTAATTTCGTCGAATTTGGAGACCATTTGAAAAATGGTCATTTTCCTGTCGATTAAACTCAAACTGAAATTACCAAACACATTTAAATTTACTATGCTCACATATTAATTCCAAAAATTAGGAAAATTGGAATCTAGCAATAATTTGACATTCCGGATCCAACAAAAGTGGTTTCATCGAAAACGGAGGTCGTTTGCAAAATGGCTATTTTTAAGGGCTATATATTACATTAAAATATATATAAATTCCATAACGACTATTTTAAATTTTAAACTAGACATAACTTTTAATTTATATAGTAAAATCTTAGTTTCTTACATTCGTTAAAAAGATATAGTTAAATAGATTCCAATGATTCATGTTTCATCCAATTCTGATTTAAAATGAATTATGTATAGTCAATTGAAATTAGAAATCGAATTTACAAGCTACCGCACCATTTCAGGCTCGTTTTATAATTAAAATAAATTTATTCGTTCTAACTTCTATTTAAGTAAATTTTTAATCATTATTATTTAAAATAAATCATTTTAAATATCCAAAATCCACTGAAATAGCTAAAATAAAAATTTTAAATTGGTTATGAAATTCCGGATTGTTACAGTGGTAGTTGAAATTAAATTATAAATATGCAGTTATAATTTAAATAGTGAAAACTGTTAGGTTAGAATGATAAATTCGAATCGAATTAGAATTGGTTAAATTCATTAACCAATGATTGTTTTAAATCGACTGTAGTCATTTCTAAACCCCACACTAGTATTGGGAAAATAAATGATTATTTCGGTAGGGGTCGATAATCCCAACTTGTTCTATAAGCCTTACTTTGGTTTAAATTGTGGAAAGATAAAATAAAACCATTTGAGAATTGATATCCAAAGGAAGATTAAAGAATATGTTTAAAAGAATTTATCTTTGATAAAATTAATGGGAACCTTTCCCTAAAGATGTGAATGTTTTGAATAAAAGAATATTCTGGATTGGAATGAGGCGTATGATGTGTTTTTATAGCACTTGAGTATTGATTATAAAATACGAGAGTAATTCGGAAAGACCGGGTTTATCCCATTCTAAATAACTGATACGACGACTAAAAGCCGACAATGAAGACGGTTGCTGAAGATCGAAGATCTTCACGTCGTATGGATGATTACTGATGTCTTGCTTGGGCTGTACACTCAAGACAACGTAATAAGTGGTGATCGTCCAGACGTACTTGGAGATCAGCTGGATATGCGAGGACCTCTCTCCTGTATTGGACATATGGGACGAGAAATAAGGTGCCTCCGGTTTCGTTCAAACTCAGATTGAACTTGTAAATGGATGTATGTCTGACATTGGATTTAACTCTACGTTGATTGATTTCTATTAAATATATATCTGTTTGGTGGCAGAGAATATTGGCGGAGAACTTATTCTCTTGCTTAACACCCTTCTCTGAGATGTACGAGCTTAGAGGTTATATATTGATAGACATCAGTTGTATAGCGTGGATTGTCAATGTGGCATGCTAAGATGCAAATGATCAAGGCTATTGTTGAAAAGCAGAGTCTTATGGTTGATGATCAAAGCACGACTTTAAATAGCATAGTTTTGTGTATAGCGTTAATTCGCGAGCCTCACCACGGTATGAGTCAAAAATGGGATAGTGACTACAGAGAATGCACGATGTTTCTTTCTAGCTTGGAGTGGTGTCATGGTATGGAGCCCAGACATTTTTACTTATGTGGATGACGGAATGAGGCACCTCAGATATTGAGTCCCTAGTGGCTCAGAGATAGGTCTGATAGGACCAGGAAACATGTGTTCAGGAATAACCAATCCACTAAAGTAAGTGTGGAATGATCCTGAAGATCCAAGGGCTCATCAGCGACTGAGTCCTGAGGCATTTGCTTGAGTGTCTCGAATCGGAAGGATCCATCCCTTGCCTCCATTCATAGATGGAAATCCAATTTCCAATACGACACTTTTCAGTTTTAATTGTAAACCTATGTATGGTGGCATAATACATGGTACCTATGTTGTCTATGATTGATACATGTATATTTGAAGTTGCTTTTGGCACTATGCACTTATAGTAATATCAAAATGATTTGTTTTAAACGTACCAAGCATGTTTGACTATTATAAGGGAAAACTCTATCATCTGGTTTGCGTTGCATTGTGTGATGGGACCCGAGTCTTATAATAGCTTCATTTTCCGAAAAGCATTGCGTTGTTTATAAATTGTTTTATTTCAGGGTATTCATGGGAGTGAACCCGTTCCGTGTTATACGGCGTGGTCCCTTGATTTACCCAATTTTAAGTAAAAGTTTAATAACTGTTTTAGTTCTTACACCAGTCCCATGATTGACTCGGAGTTTATTGTTTCTACCTAAACTCTGGTTGCCCATATTTTCCACATGGGCAGCCAATAGTTTTGGCAGATATTTCTTTTCCCAGGATTCTGGATTATAGTTGGAGCTATATTTTGAAAGCTTTGTATCCGTGTATTTCTTTCAGTTGTGATAGTTGATATTTTCTGCTGCATATTATGTTTATGTATTTAAGTGTAATTTAAATCTTTGATATTGTATTTCCGTTATATAATATTTATTTGTACTCTGATATATTCTTGTACTCTGATGTAAACTATTGTAATAACAATGAAATGTTATATTGTTTGTGTTTGGATGCATCGTGTTCTCAAAACAATCCGGGCTCCTCCGTCCCGTCGGGGATCGGAGAAGTGTAGGTCATCACAGTTGGTATAAAAGCTTTGGTTTACAAAGCTCGAGAACAAGACACATTAGAATCGAACGAGAGAATTCTTCAGAGATAGGATTTGTAATATCCTATAAGAATAACTCATTAGAGATAGGATTAGTTATACCCTAGAATGAGTTTGAAGAGTAATATTTCCAAAAACTAATTTAATTTGGAAATTCATATCTTATTATACATATTTGAGTATTTTATTTTATATTGATTTGGATTATTGAGTATAGAAAGATTTTGCATATACGTTTGATCTACGTGTATACGAAGTCTCAAATACGCTGTATAGATATAAAATCACACTCTAGTCGCCCGAAGATGATTCTGATGATTACTCGAGTATCATCAGCATTTATGTTCGAGTTTCAAAAGTGGGATGTCTATATGATTCCAATTGACTGGTGTGAGAACCAAAACCTTAGTTAGAATTTATTGTTTTTGATTTGATCTTGAAATTGGATTTTTAAGTATATTAGAAATTATATATTTGAAAAGTTAACCAACTAATTGATTGCTGGTTGTGTTGTATGATTATCTATTTAAATAATAAAATTATTGGAATGATAATTAATTTAACCGATATGAGAATGGATTTAAATTAAACCAAACCAAAATGTAATATAGAGCTGAATAGAAAATTTAGTTCAAATTGGATTTATATATTAGATAGATATGCGCATATATATATATATACACACACACACATGGCACGCAAGTTATGGATTTACTGTTGAGTAGAGAAATATATTGCATGTCCGACAAACAGGTGCACCTTAATGAGTTGGTTGCGCAATTTTATTTATTATATAAACTACAGTGAGTGCTTTTGGATGCGTTGTGATGGTTGTTCCGTGTGAGATTAAAAACATATGCCATAGGATAGTAACAAATAAATTATGAACTGCACCGCATAACATACATCATGAAGACATCATATCGTATCATATTCCATATAAGAATTTGGTGCTTATATGACAATATTGGGATTACCATATGAGCGAGACGCTTGTATGGCCATGACTGAATTACAGATTGTACAGAAGACTAACTATGGAATTAATAAAACATATAAAGGTGCTCGGGACAGGACTTCATAAAAACCCTACACAGGCCTGGAGATGACAAAAATTCATGTCTCTCTTGTTTTTAATTACGGCACATGGTTATTTAATTTCCAACACTGGGCGAAATACGAGATTTCGACCTTTTTACATGCCTCTCTTGGGCTTAGATAGGTCAAAAAAATTGTGTATTCTTTTTGTTGATTTATTGAGTGCATAATATAGCCCAATAAAATTTTCAAACCCTTCCTGTACACGACGAAATTTTTCGAAAATTTTGGGTGTTAGCCAAATTTTTGAGAAATTAGAAAGTTCTTAAAAACTGAAAAGTTGAAGAACTCAAGCTAGAATGAAAGTTGATTGGTTAGTTAAACAACTTTCAGCTCCGTTCCTTTTCGAGGATGAAAAGATTTTAAGTGGGGGAGATTGTAACAACCCGGAATTTAGGAACCAATTTAAAATTTTTATTTTAGCTATTTTAATGGGTTTTGAATATTTAAAATGATTTATTTTAAATAATAACGACTAAAAATTTATTTAAATCAAGTTAGAATGTATAAATTTATTTTAATTATAAAACGGTTTGAAAATTCGATTTTTAATTTCAAATGAATGTACAAAATTCAATGTACATCGAATTTCAGTGAAATAAGAAATGTTAGAATCTATTTAACTATATCTTTCTTAGAATGTAAGAAACTGAAATTTCACTTTATAAATTGTTAGTGTCCAGTTTAAAATTCAGAATAGTCACTATGGAATTTATATATATTTTAATGGGTCCGTTTGGCACAGATCCCTGGAAAATTTCAAAATTAGACTCACAACCGGTCCAACTTTTCATGTAAATTAGGTCCCTATTTTTCGAAAATAGGTAAAAAAATAAAATAATCACGAAAATTCATTATTAGATAAAAGACGTACATGCCAAAAAATTCAGGTGTTAAAATAATCAAAAACGACGTCAAAACCCAAAAATACAAAAAAAAACCAACGAAACAACTAGTTATTTGCATCAAAAGATGCTTCTATAAATAGTTGCATACATTCATGCTTATATTTCAGTGTTGCATCCAACTGCAATATGAGTGCATACATATATGCAGCTAAACAACAATATACACATCCTTTTGTGCATATATTCAAATCTGGCCTGTTTTTTCAAGCATTCACTGTTTTCAGACATTATTGCACATATTTATGCTCTTATACAGAATACACGCATGCATCCATGCACATATTCAGAAGCCTTCCTCCCTTTTGAGTTAGTTGCACACACTCATGCATATATACAAAATAGTTGCATTCATGTATGCAACTATTCGTAAGACATGCATCTCAGTTCAACTTTATACGCTTACATGTATGCGTCTATTGGTAATAGATGCATACATGTATACGTATATTGATCCATATTTTCAACATAAAACACTATATGATTATATGAATGTATGTATGCTACTATTGGCAATAGTTGCACAGAAGTATGCAATTTTTTTTTTACGAATGCTTTCGGGAATATTTCCGATTTTTTGAAAAAAAATTCAACTTGAGACCGCCTTTTTTTGGTCAAAAAAGGTAAAAGGCGGAAGTGGCAAAAAAGAAGGAGTGACACCTTAAAAACAAGGATCGGGTTTACATATAAAGTTTGGGAGGGATGTGGTTTTAATTTTGAACTTAAATAGGGATGTTAGCCTAATTTACACTTTTTTAATAATATATAAGTCCTTAAAAATAGACATTTTGCAAACGACCTCCGTTTTTGATGAAACTAGTTTTGTTGGATCTGGAATGTCAAATTATAGCCAGGTGTAAAATTTCATAATTTTTGGAATTAATATGTGAGCGCAATAAATTTAAATGTGTTTACAGTTTCAGTTTGAATATAATCGACCAGTTAAAAGGGCCAATTTTCAAATGGTCTCCAAATTTGACGAAATTAGTTTTGTTAGGACTGTGTCATCAAAACATAGCAAGATTTATTTTTTTTGTAATTTTTGGAGTCAGTATGTGGCCCGGTAAATTAAAATGTACGTTGAAATTAAATATTAACTGATATATTAATTTATATTTTAATTCTGATAAAAAGTGATCGAAACAGTAGAATTGGCTTATGTAACATATCCCATTATGTCTGTAATGGGGGTGTTTAGCTAAAGACGACAGTCATTGGGTTTGATTTGGAGTTCATATGAAAAATCTCACTTTTTGGAGTTAAAATAATAAATATATATATTATGTATACCAGTCAAAGAGTCAAAACCCTTAGAAAATTCTCCCATGGTCAAAGGCTTCTTCAGCCGCTATTCATGATTCAAAGGCCTTCTCGACTCCTTCTTCAACGATTTCTCTTAATCCACAAAATGTTTCAAGGAATATATTAAACGAGAATTGAAGAGCTATATGAGATCTTCATGCTGATCGAATTTAGGATATTATCGTTGATGGTTCGCTCGAATTTCTGCCTCAAAAGGCTTTCGTCGAATGGGTTTTCGTGGTCTGAGGGGGGTTCGAACTCGCCGGGGTTAGGCGTGGAGGACGACGACGCTCCGGCGCTCGAGGTGGCGGCTAACGATCTGGGTCCGGGGGTTCCTATTGGCGGCGTGATGTTGGTTTTGGGGAGGAGCTTTTGGGTTCGATTTTGGGCCTGTAGGGAGACGATGGATTAAGGAAAGTGATTAGCATTAATTATTTAATTAATGATTTTAATTTTTGTAGGGCCTGTAGGGAGATGATGGATTAGGTAAAGCGATTAGCATTAATTATTTAATTAATGATTTTAATTTTTGTAATTAATGTTTGTAATATGATATCTCTTTCATACGAGGTCGAAATTTAGTGAAACAAGTTGCGTTGCACTCGTATCGTCGAACACTACAACATGGGACTGACCAAAACGGTAACGGAGCAAGTTGAATTTTTAAGCTAAATTAAACGTTTGTTTAATTTAGTTTAAAAATAAATCCTCCAATAAAGACTGACGGAGTGGAAACCAATGTGAGAATTCTCTCACTCAAATCATTTTTGTTGTGTAATTTATTTTTGGAGTTCAACACATGAACTCTTCAAAAATCATTTGAAATAGAAGCGATGTATGGATATTAGCGACACTCGCAATACATACTCCGCGAATGGACATTTGTGACGCCGTAAATGTCATTTGGTTGTTGAGTATTTATTTATATGGATGATTTGGTGATTTATGTTGTGATTGTAATGTTCAACATATTAAAAATAATGTTAACATTAATGTGATAGTTGAAATTAAATTATAAATATGCAGTTATAATTTAAAGAGTGAAAATTATTTAGTTTGAAAAATAAATTCGAATCGAATTAGAATTGGTTAAATTCATTAAACAACGATTGTTTTAAATCGACTGTAGTTGTTTTGAAAACCCTACACGGGTATTGGGATGATATTTGACATACACTAATCCCAATATTTAGTTGTATGTCAATCGATTGGTTGACAGACTGTTGTAAGCGTTATTTATTTATTTTTATGCTTACACAGTTGTAGAATGCACTGTGGATGATGTTTGAATGTTTAATGATTATTTATCATTATTGTTGAATACATGCGATGTATGAAATGCATATAATTGAAATTATATGGTAATTGATTGAGTTACACTCCGATTCAGAATATGAATGAATATTTTAAAATAATATTCAGTAAAGGATCAAAATATGATTTTGATGTCCGATTTTGGATAGACACGAAAATATTGAGATGTAAAGCCGAGTTAAGTAGTTAAACACCATTTTAAATCGAATGGGTTTATTAGTCGATTTTATTCATTATATAATAAATACAAAAAGGAAATTGATTTCAAAATCTAATATTTTCAAAATATTATCGTTTTAATATTATAATGATATGGAATATTCAATTTTGATTTAAAATTGAAATGGAAGTTGGAAACGAATTTAAAACGTTTTATAAATCACATTTTAAATGGAAATCGACAATATATTATATATATTTAAATGGTTTGAATAGAACGTGTCGTGCAGCGACCATTCGCAAATTTCAACCATTAACTCCAAATTGATGTAACGGGAGATCTGACCGTCGGATTTTCCTTAAACCAGAACCGTTGGGTTCGTATCAAAAAGATATTTACAGTGAATATAGGAGATTTAAATTTGAACGGTTAGATTTTAAAATATGTCCAAATCAAATTCAGAAAAGGTCGCTTTGGATGTAGTTCAGTGGCTGATATTGGAAACTGACTGCAAGGGCATTAATAAAATTATTGAAAATATGGAAAATTATGTAAAATATAATTGCTAATTTGGAAAGATTTTGGATGAAAAATTCCAAGTTTGAAAAGATGAAAATATATTTTTATCAAAATGAACTAGTTGACAACTAGAATAAGGAATTGAAAAGGAATGGAAATGGTTTTAATCTAACCAGAATTTTCCAATGTATGAATTGGAAAGTATATGAATGGTAATAATCTCCGAAATAATTCGATATTGGATTCCGTAATTATATGAATATTGTTGAGGAATTTGGAAGATATATATATAGTTATTCCTAATACGATATTTGTTGGTTTCCGAATTTGATATTGAATATAAGACGATATAATTTCCGTTTAGAGCCTTGTTTTTAATATCAAATTGGATTTTGGGTTTTTAGTGAATGGTATCTTTAATAATATTGTTCTTAAACCCAGAAAGAAAAGAATAAATCTTTTAATTAAGATTAATGAAGTTTTCTAATTATATTTACTAATTGGAAATAAAATGAAAGTTGATTTTGTGTTTATCGTAAACAATGTTTTAAATAAAATTTGTTCTTTAACCTAATTAATAGCGATGTTATGATTTGGAATTTATAATCTTTTAATTAAGATTTAATGGAAATTTTCCAAAGTAAAGTTCCAATTTAATATATTGAATTGGAATTGAATGGAATTAGATTTAATAATCGAGATGAGCTTCTTGAATGAAGACCGTTACTATTTGTGGAATTTGGAAGGCTTTGCCACTATTCCATTTATAGTATTGATTTGATATAGAAATTTATATCAATTATATACTATTATGATTTCCGTGAAGATTCCATTTCGATGGAAGATGATTTTGGGTTTATCGTGAACTTTGTTTTAAATGACATTGGTTCTTTAACCCAGTTAAAAGCAGGATTAATTTCCTAAAGTATGAATAATTATTAAGTAATGATTTTTGAGATTAAAACTAAACTAAACTAGATTTTTAACGAATCTTTAAGTAGATTAAAATGAGAATGGGATAATTAAATTTATCGAATTCATGAAATGATCGAGATGGAGTACCATCAGTATTACTCTATGCGATAGTTAAGTCTTTAATTAGATTTGAACGTAAAATGGTAATAAAATTTACCCATAACACAGTGGGTGTTAGATATGGGGTACTACCAGTTTTGCTCCATGGGATAAATAGGTTGAGATTGGGATTAATAAAAAAATGATTATTTCTTAAGGCTCGATAATCCCGACTAGTTCTATAAACCTTAATTTGGTTTAAATTGTGCAAAGATAAAATAAAACCATTTGAGAATTGATATCCAAAGGAAGATTAAAGAATAAATTTAAAACAATTTATCTTTGATAAAATTAATGGGAACATTTCCCTAAAAATGTGAATATTTTGAATAAAAATATATTCTAGATTGGAATGAGGCGTATGATGTGTTTCTATAGCACTTGAGTATTGATTATAAAATACGTGAGTTATTCGGAAAGACTGGGTTTATCCCATTCTGAATAATTGATACTGCGACTAAAAGTCGACGATGAAGACGGTGGCTGAAGACCAAAGATCTTCACATCGTATGGATGATTACTAATGTCTTGGTTCGGCTGTACACCCAAGACAATGTAATAAGTGGTGATTGTCCAAACGTACTTGAAGATCGATCGGATATGCGAGGACCTCTCTCCTATATTGGACATATGGGACGAGAAATAAGGTGCCTCCGGTTTCATTCAAACCCAGAACAGACTTGTAAATTGATGTGTGTCTGACATTGGATTTCATTCTATGTTGATTGATTTTTAATATATATATATATATATATATTTGGTGGCGGAGAACTTATTCTCTTGCTTAACGCCCTTCTCTGAGATGTACGAGCTTGGAGGTTATATATTGATAGACATCAGTTGTATAGCGTGGATTGTCAATGTGGCATGTTAAGTTGCAAATGATCAAGGCTATTATTGAAAAGTATAGTCTTGTGGTTGACGATCAAAGCACAGCTTTAAATAGCATAGTTTTGTGTATAGCGTTAATTCGCTAGCTTCACACCCGGTATGAGTTAAAAACGGGATAGTGACTGCAGGGAGTGCACGACGTTTCTTTCTAGCTAGAAGTGGTGTCATGGTATGGAGCCTAGACATATTTGCTTATATGAATGATGGAATGAGGCGCCTCCGATATTGAGTCCCTAGTGGGTCAGAGATAGGTCCGATAGGACCAGGAAACGTGTGTTCAGGAATAACCAATCCACTAAAGTAAGTGTGGACCAGTCCTTAAGATCCTAGGGCTCGCCAGCGTCCGAGTCCTAAGGCATTTGCTAGAGTGTCTCGAATTGGGAGGATTCATCCCTTGCCTCGACTTATAAATGGAAATTCAATTTCCAATACGACCCTTTTCGGTTTTAATTGTAAACCTATGTATGGCGGCACAATATATGGTATCTATGTCGTCTACGATTGATACATTTATATTTAAAGTTGATTTTGACACTATGCACTTATAGTAATATCAAAATGATTTGTTTTAAACGTACCAGGTGTTTTTGGCTATTATAAGGGAAAACTCTATCCTTCGGCTTGCATTGCATTGTGTGATGGGACCTGAGTCTTATAATAGCTTCATTTTTCGAAAAGCATTGCGTTGTATATAAATTGATTTATTTCAGATATTCATGGGAGTGAACCCGTTCTGTGTTATATGGTGTAGTCCCTTGATTTACCCAATTTTAAGTAAACGTTTAATTCTTGTTTTAGTCCTCACACCAGTCTCATGACAAACACGGAGTTTATTTTTTCTACCTAAACTCTAGGTGCCCATATTTTCCACACGGGAAGCTAGTAGTTTTGGTTTCGCGGATATTTCTTTTCCCAAGATCCTGGATTACAGCTGGAGCTATATTCAGAAAGCTTTATATCCATGTATTTCTTTCAGTTGTGGTAGTTGATATTTTCTGCTGCATATTATGTTTATGTATTTAAATGTAATTTAAATCTCTGATATTGTATTTCCGCTGTATAATATTTATTCGTACTCTGATATATTCTTGTACTCTGATGTAAATTGTTGTAATAGTAATGAAATGTTCTACTGTTTATGTTCTGATGCGTCGTGTTCTCAAAACAATCTGGGCTCCTCCGTCCCCTCGGGATCGGGGAAGTCTGGGTCATCACACTTTTTTACCTGCAGTAGAATAATTGCTACATATAAGAAGAAATAGTTTACGGTAAGTGACAAATCTCAACAAACTGATGAAAATCTTGGATTAGATCCAAGTTTAAGACGAATTACCTGCTTCAAGATGTTTCAACAAATGAAATCTCACATTTAAATGTGGATTGAGGTGGATTTGAGTTATTAATGATAAAATTTGGCTAAGTATCTTAATAGCTTTGCTACGTTTACTGGATAAGAAGAAGCATAAGGAATGAACATACTTTCTTTCCTTCTCCAGATATTTTCTTGCCTAAGTGAGGATTATGGTCCAATACTAAGTTAACCAAGCCTAAAATACCAATTTAATTTTTTAATTATATATTAATCAAGCATTTAGGCCATATTTAATATGTATTTAGTTTATAAAACCATGTTCTAAACCAATTTTGTCACGATTCACAAATCTTAGCTAACCAAATGTTAAATAAAATTTAAGACAATGTTTATAACTTATTTTAAAGGATTTTTAAGGTTAATGTTAAATTTACAACACATTTTACACAAATAACTCAAATATAACTATCTCACTTATATTTGTGTAACATTTACAACACATATAAATTAAATGTTACAAATGTCTTGGTCTTAACGCAATAAATTATCAGAACTTGGTAAAACACATATTTTCATAATTATTATTAATTACAACAGCTTTTACAAAATATAAATATTTTGATTTAATTTACAAAACTTTGGAATACTCAAAACCAAATAGTTTAAATGTTTACATTTTTACACAAATTTCACATTTTGTAATTTATTCTTATTTGCATTTCTCAAAAGTTCACACAATACATAAACTTGTTATTAAATTCGTAAAACCATAATTGCTATGAAGCCGAGCCCTACATCGAGAAGATAGTGTCACTAAGAAGATAGTGTCACCAGGACTTGAGTGCATATACAATGGCAGCTAATTTCAAGTCGCGGGTGGGGTAATTCCTACCGGGGATATTCGACTGCCTGCTTTCATAACATACTACCCTCCTCTCTTACATCAAAACATCACCTAGGCCAGTACTAGATACGTCAGTGTAAAATATAAAAGACTTAGTACCATCCAGAAATACTAGCACGGGTGGGCGGGTAAGGGCTCTCTTAAGCTTCTTAAATAATCTTCGCAATGATCATCCCAAATGGATGTTAGATTCTTCAAGTTAAGGGTTGGCGGTAATGAGATCTTCATGAATTACTCAATAATCTTTCACTAGTAACCCGCCAAACCAATAAAACTTCTAACCTTGATCGCATTCCTGGGGGTTTTCCAATCTCGTAATGCCATTACCTTGGTGGGATCTACAGCCAAACCTCTCTAAATACTATATGATCCAAGAAGCTTACCACTTTCCTCCAAAAATGACATTTCGAGAATTTTGCTCTTAGCTTATGCACTTGAAGATATGGAAAACCATCCCCAAGTGCATGAAATGCTCCTCCTCATTCTTCGAGAAACTAAAATATCATCAACGATAACCATGACAAACTTATTTAGGACATCCGAAGAAACTCTACTTATCAAGTCTACAAAGTATGCTGGAGCATTGTTAAATTTAAAGGGCATAACCAACCACTCGAGGAATCCATCTGGCGTCCGAAATGTATTCTCGTCTACGTTGTCCTCTACTACCCCATTGACACGCTTTTTGGTCAAAGTTGTCACACGTCAAGTTTTTAGTTAGCAACGCGCTCAAAGTCAATAACATTGTCAGCAAACACAAAGCAGTTTGGCCGAAGTCACGTCATGAACATAAAAATGGCCCAAAACCACTTTAGATGACCTCTTTTGGGCCAGAAACATCAATTACGATGTTTTGCACTATGACTCTCGTAACCCTCTGTATTAGTTTCAGGTACAATTTTCATTTGGCCCAAATGGCCTTACGTTTTGAAAGTTATGCCCATTTTCGTGGACGCACGTTGTAGTGTCCCGTATTTTTAGTATTTAGATATTTAATATATTTTATTATTTTAAATATTTATTTGGAATTTTACATGGATATAAAATATATAATTCATTTATAAAACGAAGTTTAAACGTTTAATATATATATATATATATATATATATATATATATATATATATAACGAACTCAAAACATCACGGTAGTTCGTAATATTGAGTTTTGAATTTCAGTTGAATATACATAATCCATTTTAAGTCAGAATTCTGTGAAACAAGAACCGTTTGAATCTATTTGATTATAATTTTCTAATGAAAGAGAAAATTGGAGATTTCATATTATAGTTTGATAGTTATGTCCAATTCGAATTTTCAAATAGTCGCAATGGAATTATTTACAAATTATAGCGATTAATTTAATGATTTAATTCAATTTAAATGGGGTTTTTGTACGTAACTTGAGATAACAATCGAATTAATCCATGAAACGAATTCCGTTGAATTCGTAATGACATTTAAAGTCAGGATGTATATATAATTTATTATTTTTGGAGACCGGGTATTTTTGGTGTCCAAAATAGCATTGTTTTTCGCATAGAATTGAATAACTGATATGAAAACGAACTCCGTTTTCAGTGAAACTAATTTTATTAAATCCATAATGGTTAGGTGTAGTAGTGTTTTAAATTTCAAGTTATTTGGATTTATTTTATGACCATGGGAATTTAAACGCGTGTTTTTCCCCTGTGATTTATAAAGGACTTTTTACATACGACATCGGAATTCGACGAAACCTGTCCCATCGTGTCTGGAATATTTTTTATGCTAGGATTAGGAGTTTCATCTCGATTGTGAATCGTATGTGGGTATTTTATCGCGATACTTCGTGATGAAGTATCGGTTAATAATATTATAATCCATACCCTTAACTATATAAACCCACAATCAGCCGCAACCTTAAATTTCCAACTCCATGGTCAAACTAATGCAGTTGCCATTGTAAATAAACGAATGGCATAAAATCTCGAATGTATTCCTCCTTTATACTCTGAATTCACCAATCAATAGTCTAAACGATTTACTACAAATATGAAGCGAGTGGTGAGATCTATCTTCCTATCGGTGATGACCGATTTCAATACACTGTGACGACCTGAAATCAGTCGCAAATAGACAGAGCTCGAAGGCAAATTTAGGGAAATGGGCAGGTTGAGTTACAAAGTGTCGTCCGATGGGGCTCAGGGGTTAATGATGGTTGCGGTGGTGTTAATATTGGGATTACACATGGGTTTTGCTTTTACTAAGCAACAGGAATACAAAGGGTAGTAGTAAAAAGGAAATATAAAAGTTGGGTATGTGTTGGCAACATGGCATCTAATGGCAGCAGTAAAGTGGAAGGATGAAGTGTGGAATTCATGATTGAAAGAGAGACAACCGGTGTTCAATGTTTTGAAATGGGAAGAACGATGACAGTAAATTAAAACAAAAGGAGAATGGGCACAAATGACAGCAGTACGTGGAGGATTAAAACAAATCAGAGCCTCATGTGTATAGTAGAATACAAGAATGGGTATATTAGAACGGTGCATACTTTTGTACATAGAAAGATGGAATGTGTTTGTGAAGTTGAGAAGGGGACTAATGCGCGTACGGCGGAAGTGGGTGCTCGAGGGAAGAACGTGTGGTTTATAACAGCAGGTAAAGAAGCATGAAGCAAGCGAAGAGACGGGAAAAAATGTTCGCACTTTTGGCTGGTGTTCACGAAGTAGTCAATGTGAAAAGGGGCAAGATGGGTTTGCTGCGAAGTATGGTAACAAAGAAACAATAGAGTGAAGCCGTGAATTTAACGGGACGTGGATAACAGGGTATTGTGCAGGCAAATTTGAGGAAAATGGGGTTGTTTTGGTTTACAACATAATTAATAATTTAGTTTATTTAATTAAGAGCTAATTAAGATGATAGGGTTTAATTAAATTATACAACTTAAAAATTGAATAACTTTTTATTTCGTTATCAGAACGGAACTAGACAGGAGACGCTGGATCGCGGTAACAAGCAGAATATTATGAAATGGATTTGGACGGTGCAGGAGACGACTAGAATTTTCAATTAAATTAAACACTGTTTAATTTAACGGTAACCGAACCGTTTTAGAAACTAATGGAATCAAAGTGAGTATAAATCGCTTGGTTTTTTCCCACTTATATTTTATATAAGTCGGGTTTATTTTGTGTGATATGGTTGATAATTGTTTGTTGTATGCTGAATATTGGTTGAATTGGTTGATTTAAATGTTCGTTTATTTTAAACGAAATATAATCCTTATTTTAATGATTATTTCCAAACAAGGTAACTTACCTTGTTGGTTAGGTTTAAAATAATATGAACGTATTGAATTATAATATGGATGTTGTAATTACTGTTATTTATTTATTATTGAATATTATATATGTTTATTGAATTGTATAATATTATTTGAGATAACGTATTTAGGTGCAAGGAAAACAGGTTGGAGGGATCCAACAAGATTCCTCAAATTTATTGTTTATTTTCATATTACCGTTATATGAACTGTATTACCAACCTGATTAGATGACTGATTTGTTTATTGATTGTTGAATCATAATTCAACATTTGTTATGATATTAACCAATGGGCAGTATTGGTTGGGTAATAAGCATCACATGGCCTATAAATCAATCATTTCATAAATATGGATTTACTATCAGGTGAATCAATAGAAATTGAGTTATAAAATTTATTTTATAACTGAGAATAGATTTTGAAATCTATAATTTTGAATTGAAGTTTATTTAAAGGAAACAAAAATTTATTATTAATTATTTAAGTTTATAAATAATTATATAATGATTTTATAACGCAAATTCTTATGTAGATAAAATTTATAAGTAAATGAGTAGAAATAAACGGATGGTTAAGAGTTGGATTAATTGTTTCTAAGGAAGATTTTAATGGAATTATTTAGATTAATTATATTATTAATTAATTTAAAAGAATGACTAATTTGAATTGGTTAACGAGATATCCATATTTTTTTCGAATTGATTAAATTAATTTGTTGTTAATGTGAAATAGATTAACGAATAATTGTTTTGACTTTAATGAGATTTTAAAAAGAAATTTATTGTTTAATTTAGTTAAATAAGAAGTTAACTATTTCTACAATAGTTAACGATGATGTAAATTATTATTTAATGAATAATGATTTAGTGATCAAGTCGTAAATGAGATTCACTGAAGTAAGCAACCAAAGTTTATATTGAAGTATAATTGGATTTTGGAAGTAGTTGATGAACGTAATCTATTATAAAACCGAGTTTTATAAACTAAGTTAACAAAAGGGATTTTAGGCCAATATGATAGCTTAAATAAGTATTTACTTCATGCTTAAATTAAGTTAGAAGGAATTAAGATAAATGTGGTTTTATATTAAACTTGAGTTATAAACGATGTTTATAAAAGGAGCGTGAGGCTAAAACGTGAAGATTAAATTAACGTTACTTAATTCTAGAATTGAAACAAAATTTTCAAAGTGGAAATGGTTGAACGAATTAGAAGTGGAATAATATGGAGTAATAATAAGTCGAGATAAGAATTAGAACCTAACTGGAGATTGTTAAGTTGAGTGATTTTCTGAGTATTGATCCGATGTTGATTTCGGTCTTCGGGGTTGATACTTAAGGAATTATTCACTTACCAATTTACTGTAACATCCCGAATTTTTAGTGATTAATATTAATTTATTTAATTATTCTAAATATATTATTTTGATAATTTCAATGGTTTGAATTAAAATATTTTGAATATTTAATAAATATGAATAATGAGATAATAAATTTAATCTCCGAAATAGTCGGAAATAGAAGAATTGGCAATTTTTGGTAAATTAGATAATATAAGATATTTAATTCAGTTTAGATTGAATTATAATAATGAATTTATTTAAACAAGCGAAAGTTGAACGTATAGATTATAATTTAATTATAAACGAGCTCATAACGACGCGACAGTTCGTAATATTGAGTTTTGAACTTCAACTGTCTGTGAAACAAGAAATGTTGGAATCTACTGAACTGTATTTTTCTAATAGAAGAGAAAAATGGAGATTTCGTGTAATGACCCGCATTTGCAGAGGTATTAGAATTAATTTATTTAATTATTTAAAAGGTAAATAAAAGAATTTATTGGTCGTGGAATTAAATAATGGTAAATATTTAATTAAAATAATAAATTAAATAATATATTTAATTCAGTAATAGTCAAAAATAGTGAAATTCACAGTATGGTGTAATTTGGGTTATCTAAAATATATATATATCAGTTAGGAGTTGAATTATATTGACGAATATATTCAATCGACGTCAGTTTGAACGTATAATTAAAATATAATTAAAATAGAGCTTGAAATAGCGCTATAGTTCGCTATTTGGCGATTTGAACTTCAACTGAATGTACAGGATTCGTTTTAAATCGGATTTCTATGAAACAAGAAACGTGTGGAGCTGGTGGAGTATATCTTTCTAGTGGAAGAGAAAAATCGGGATTTCGTCATGTAGATTTTGATTTATATCCAAATCAAATTTTAGAAAAGTCGATGTGGAATTCCTTTATAATTTATAAAGGAATTATTTATATTTTTAAAAAAGGGAATTTCAAAATAAATCGAATATCGATTTAATCGGGATTTGAAATATCAAGTAATAAATGCCAGTAGAGCTGTATGGTATTCCACTGTGAATATAGACGATAATATTTATTTTTAAATATTAAATTTAATTATATTTAAATATATTTATATATTTAAATAGGCTATTTAGAGCGTTAAAAATAGTCACTTTTGCAAACGAAGTCGGAATTCGACGAAACCAGTTTTGTTGGATCCGCAATATCAAATAGTTGTTAGATTTCCAGTTTCGTGATTTTTAGAGTCACTATGTGGCCGTACGGATTTTTAGAGTAGAAAACAGTCAGTATTTTGACAGTTAAAAATACACTGTGTGACCATACGGAGTCGGAATTCGACGAAACCAGTTTCGCTGGGACCGTAATGTCGAGATCTAGCTACTTGTCCAGTTTGGTGATTTTTGGGTATCACATGTGACTACAGGAATTTTTAGAGTGCGAAATCAAGTATAAATAAATATAAAAATCAAATTGTGATTATTCCTCCCATTTTTTCTATGATCCGACAGAGGCCACACGACCTCTCTTCTCAGCCACGAACGAAACCAACCATCACTACAACTATATATAATGCCACTGGGTGTTCACAGTAAAATTTCACACACCAAAAACCAAAGTAAAATCCAAAGAAAATTCGTTAAATCAAAATAGAGTTGGATTCGGAATCCCTGTGAGTAGTTCTTCGACTTGGCGTGAGTTGTGTGGGGGTGCGACTTGCATTCGCTGGAGCTCAAAAACGTCCAGTGCACTTAGGGTTTGGTATATCTTGGATTTGGGGAAATCGAATTAAGAAAGGAAGCTCATTTTGGGTTTATGGTTGAAATTGATTCATGCTCGCAGATTCTTGAGGGCTTCGGTGGTATAAGATGTCGGAACTGGACCGGCGACGGACGTGAAGGAGGAGCATCGAGTGGGGTACTTGGGGTATGGCTGCGAAGAGATCGAGATGAGGAGTAGATTGCTGATTTTTGTTGTGATGTTAGTGGTGAAACGAAGGAGAAGTTGAAGATCAAAGCTTGGATGTTTGTTGTGTTTATCTGGAGGATGGAAATTCGGTTTCGTCGATGGGGAAGTAGGATTGTGTGGGCTCGGATGTACACGTAGTGGGCTGGGGTATAATACGGTATTGGGCTGGAGGGAAATGGGTAAGGCCCGTTATTTATATTAAATCCAGGTTTAATTAATTTAAAATTTGCATTCAAACTTTAAAAGTGTGTAACTTAGTCATATGAAATCAGAAATTCGAACCGTCAGTCACGTTAGGATCGTATGGACGGACACTACACCATGGAGCTGACTGGGAGTGAATCCGAGCTCGTTACAATTTATGGCCAAATAAATTGTCCAACTGAATCAAATAACGCAAACCGTTATTTAACGGTTAACGCGCCAAAGTGAGTAAATCTCACTAACTCTGAACAGTTTATAATTTCATGTTGTATTTTTAGAACTGTTAGATATTGGCTGATTGACTGTGTGTTGACTGTTTGATTGAACTGCTAGTCAGTTAGTTGAATTTCTATATTGATTCTGTTTAACATAATATATCATATGGAACTGAAAGAGATGTTATCTATATTGTTTAACATCTGTGATGCAGGGATACAGGTTGGAGGAATCCAACTGGATTCCTCAACATTTATTTTACTGTTTTCATATATGTTGATATATGATGTGTTATATAATCTGTTATGGATTATGTGTGTTGGAATGATGTTGATCATTTTTATTCGATATTTTAAATATCATAAAAGACCCTGGGATGTAAAAAGGATTTATTTCAATGTATATTGAAATAAAGGGATTTTATAAAATCAACAGATTTTATAAAAGGAAATATTTCGAAAATAAATAAAAGGGAAAAATGTTTTTAAAACGAATAGAGTTTTATAAAGGGAAATCATTTGTAAAGTAAAGAACTGTTATTAAAAGTAAATCTTTATAAATGAATAATTTATTCGAAAAGAAAAGAAGTTAATCGATGTTAGTTTAATCGATTAGTGTTAAAGCAAAGGAGTTAATCGATGTTAGTTTAATCGATTAGAGTTAAAGTAAAAGGAGTTAATCGATGTTAGTTTAATCGATTAGTGTTAAAGTAAAAGGAGTTAATCGATGTTAGTTAATCGATTAGAGTTAAAGTAAAAGGAGTTAATCGATGTTAGTTTAATCGATTAGAGTTAAAGTAAAAGGAGTTAATCGATGTTAGTTTAATCGATTAGAGTTAAAGCAAATGAGTTAATCGATGTTAGTTCAATCGATTAGAGTTAAAGAAAATGAGTTAATCGAATATATTTTATTCGAAGAAAGTAAAAGGAGTTATCGAATATAGTTTATTCGAAAGGAGTTAAGTGAAATGAGTAAATCAATAGCGTTAGTCAAATAGAGTTAATCCAATAGTGTTAGTCCAATAGAGTTAATTGATAAGGGTTAATCGAATAGAGTTAAGTGAAAAGAGTCAGTCGAATATAGCTATTCGAAGGAGGGTTAAGTAAGGAAGTTAGTAAAGGGATATAAAGTGAACTTTGTCTATTTCAAAGTTAGAAATGTTGTTCAGTTAAGGTCTGAGAGGTAGTTCTACCCCAACTTGATTGGCTTCGTTTTAACTAGGGAATAGTTAAGGTTCGACAGTAAAGGAAATGGTTTGAGTTGGCATCGCGATGGTTTGTTTAAACATCTGTCTAAGTCCAATGAAGAAGATTTGGAAATGTTTTCCAAATAAGAAACCAGAAATGTTTTCTAATAAAGAAAACAAGAAATGGAATTGTTTTCCATTGTTAATAACGTATATTTTCCAAATTTAGAAAATAAGAAATATGGAATATAGGGAAACAGGAGATAAGTAAATTTATGAAATAAAGAGATAAATGTTAAATGATGTTTGATCGATATAAATTTCCATTTGGAAATAATATCGTTGTTTCCACATCTGTTTTTATTCGATAGTTAAATCACCGACTATCGAAGTTTTGACCATTTTAACGTTGTTAATATGGAGAGACCGGTTGGATTATTATCCATAGAACCACTCTGTATTGGCATAAGCGTTGCGAATCATATATGCCAAAGGAAATTGAAGACGGAGTTATGCAAGGGCTATCCTGTTTACAGAATAGTGCCTTCGATTCATCCTGTTCCTGGATGACTTGTATGGACGGATGTCCGACAGAGTATTTCTAGACGATCATGTAAATTGATTTCTCCAACTGTACCAAGAGTGGAAGCGGAGAAGGAAACTTCTTTTAGCTAACACATAACGTATGGTTGAGGACGTCGATCGATGATCTGATGGATTTGACGATGTGGCATTCAAAGTGAATCTGATGTGATGATAAAGCGTAGCTTCTAGCCTCACATCCGGTAAATGACAGAAATCGGGCAGGCAGCATGGCTAAGTCGGTCGCACCGAAGTACCGTGTATAATCACCTGATCTAGAGTTTCATTTACTTCTAAAAATCTATTGTTGATGTTGTCCCATTCGGGAAATGGTTGCCGATCCCAACCGTTGGTGATATACATTCGATACACTCAAGCGAAATGAGTGGTCGGTCATGTGTGGACGGGTTGCAAGATGTTCTTGTTGAACCCAGTGTATTCCTCTCTAGAGGTACACGAGCGAAAGGTGGTTCCATACCTTGTCATAGTTGGAAATCCATTACCCAATACGTGCTTGCGGGTTT
This sequence comes from Allium sativum, assembly GCA_030737875.1. Classification (NCBI taxonomy): domain Eukaryota; kingdom Viridiplantae; phylum Streptophyta; class Magnoliopsida; order Asparagales; family Amaryllidaceae; genus Allium; species Allium sativum. Next base: position 92,270,437 of record CM060920.1, read on the forward strand.
GATTGTATACTATATATGTAGAACGTGAGATGAAAGCGTTTCTGCTAGATGATTATTATAGTTGTGGTTGATAGACATTATTATAATATCAAAAGGTTTTTGATATAAAGATATTTTAGATTCTCATAAGGAAAAAAAACCATTCCGTTATACGGCGTGGTCTTATGAGATATCGTTTACTTGTTCAAATGTTTTAAACTGTTTTACTCATACCAGTCCCATGACTGACCCGGAGTTTATTTTGTTGTTTTCCCTAAGCTCTTGGGTGCCTAAATTTGTATGGGCAGTCAAGTAGTCGGGATTTACAGATACATTGAAGAGCTGGAGAAGGAGGCTTCAGAATTATATCGCTATTATTATTTTGCTGTGTTGTAAGTGCTGTACTTTGATAATGATATGTATATGCAAGTACAGATGTATATTTCAAGTTATGTTATATATATTATATGTTATTCGTTCCGTTGTGAGGTTCGTGTTACTCTGATGTTGTGTTCTTCTTCTTCTTCTATTCTAAGTTTCTATCTTATCTTTCCTCATCCTCTAATTTCTTTCACTAATTACCAGGATTTTTCGATGTTTTGGTTATCGACATCGTGTTTATGTCGATAACCAAAGTCGATCAAAATCCAGGTCGTTACAGTTGGTATCAGAGCTTAAGTTAAGAATTACTTGGCTCTGTGGCGTGACTCGGTAGAGATAGGGTTAGTAATACCCTAGATTGAGTTGAGTGTATATATATACGAGTGAGCGTATTTGTTATATGATATAAAAATAATTTTATATTGTGGAGATTTATTGGTTGAGTTGTTTATAGGTTCTGGTCGATCAGTTTGATCCACTGTATCGGTAGGGATTTTGTAAACACTTGAATACGATGAACCATCATGGTATGTTTTGAAAAGAGGGTAAAACGAAATAATTTTACCCAAATTATATTTTGATATATATTGGATATATTGGTTGTTATTATAATCGAGTAAGATTATAAATGAAATGGTTACGTAAATAACTAATCAGAATTCATATCAGTGGAATACGTGAAATCAGATGAGTTAAATCTGAAATTTAAACCAGAAATTGAAATAAAATTCTGGAAAATTGGATAAGTGTTTGTAAATGGATTGGGATTAAAAATAAGGAAAATTTAAGATCCTGGGAGATTTTAAATTGTTTTACAAGCAGTGTGAATTATATTTTGAAATGAATTTCAAAGTGGAAATGTTTAAAAATGGTTTTATAGTATTGAACTCACTTCGATCGCTGGAAAATAGATTCTGATGATGACAACTGCATCATCAGTATTCATTTTCGAGTTGTAAGTGACGAATTACTACCAGAGATACTGTTTTGAATTTGTTTTGGGAAAGACAAGTTGTGTTGAACTTCAAATGGGATTTAAAATATAGAATTTGAATTTTTAAATAGATTTGAAATATTAACTTGTTTAAAAGAAATAAAACGAGAAGTTCCTTTATAAACGAAGTTCATAAATGAAGTTAAAAGAATTATCATTGGATAATTCAGAAATAAAAATACAAGTGTGAAATTGAAAGGGAAATCTATTTTCCAAAGGTACAAATATCGATTTAAAAAGGAATTGAAATTGAGACTTATTTAAAGAATGAATAAAGAAAGTTTGAAAAGGAATTTGAATAAAGGAAGTTCAAACATAGAACTTAAATAGAAAATTCAAAGGGGATTTGAATATAGAAAATTCAAAGGGGATTTGAATATAGAAATTCAAATGAGATATGAATAATGAAGATTTAAATAATGGAAAATTGAATATAGAATTCATATAGAGTAATAATATGATTTGAATTTAGAAATTCAAAGGGAGTTTGAATATATGAAATTCAATGAAAGTGATATAGAGTTTGAATATAGAAATTCAAATGGAATTCAAATATAGAATTTGAATATAGGAAAATATAAAGGAATTCAAATATAGGATTTGAATATCGAAAGTGAAAATGAAATTTGAATAAAGAAGATTCAAATAGAATTGAATTTGAAATTTGAATATAGAAGATTCAAATAGAATTGAAATGAAATTCAAATATAGAATTTGAATAAGGAAATTGAAACGAAATTCAAATATAAAATTTGAATAGAAATTGAATAGAATTAACTAAGTCGAAGAGGAATTAGTTAATCGAGTTTTGAATTTGAAGTTGAACTTTGAAAGGTGAATTGGATTTGAAAATAGATTAGGCAGGGATAAATATACATGAGATAGGCATGGATAAGGATAATGCAAGAGTTATAAATAGATTGTTCGACAAAAGGTATGTATTTAATTCATATATGAGATTTTATGCGCCGTATCGGCTAGCCGCTTGGCTTTTTCTTTTTGATTGGTGAGGGCCATTGGAGGCTATTTGAAATATCCCGATGCTCCTAGTACAAAGGAGGTTATGGCGAATTTTTTTCGGGAATGTAAGGAGTTAGAATATTATTAAGATAATTTGATAGTTAGAAATCAACGTATCGATATATATATAGAAGTCGATAAGGAAACAAACTTAGAAATAGAATAGTAAAATCAAAAAGGAAGACTAAGAATAAAATCTAGTAAGAATAGAAAGAGGAAGCGTATACGTGTTTAAAAGTGAATAAGTAGTTGTATGGTATTGATTATTCGAGTAAGTAGTCATATCTGTTTTGACGTTATAAATGTTATTCAGTCAAGGTCTGAGAGGTAGTTATACCCCAACTTGATTGATTTCATTATTAACAAATAAATAGTAAGATTTCAGGATCGAATATCAATGTCGAATAAGAGTTAGTTGAATATAGTATTTGGGTTGTCGTAACAATGTTTTACACAACATCCGTTTTAACCCAAATAAGTGTAAGCTTGGAAATATAATAAAGAATATTTCCTAAGTATAGAAATAAATGAGATCGGAAAAGAGATAAGTAGTTGGAATATTTTCCAATTATAAATAGCATATATTTTCTAAAGTTTAGAAAATAAAGGGGAAGGCGATAGTCGGAAATGTTTTCCAAATAACATAAAAGGCCAATATGGTTATTGAAAATATTTGGTAAACAAATATTGATAAAGAAATAGAGAAGTGATTTAACTAATGGAATATTGATTAAGGGCTCAATTGAATTTCAAAAAGGAAAATTTGATTTTTGAAAAGAGTAAGTCGTTTAAAAACTCCCAGGGAAAGACTGTTTGAATTAAAAGCAAATTTAAACATAAATTTGTGAAAGCAAATTTGAATTAAAATAAAGCCAGTAAAGTGGTAACTGAGTTTGAATTAGAATGATATTAAGACGAATTGGATTGTGAGATTCAAATTTGAAGTGTAATGGCACAATCAAGTTAAGAGTTGGGAATCGAGAGTTAAAATGATATTTGGCTCGGATATAAGCGAATGGTTGTGTTGTGAATAAAAGCAAATTGGAATTTGATTGGGATGACCCTTGTATCCACCGCTAAATTGATAACAGGTGGAAAGGATATAATGATATGCTGACAAAAAGGTACAAGTTTATATTCGATATAAGCATGAGATTTATGAGCCAAATTGACAAGCCGCTTGGCTGTTTGATTTTATTTTGGGATGGAGATGGCCCAGTGAGGCAAGTGGTGGTTTGACGTGTTGACCAGTACAAAGGAGGTGCTGGCGAAATTTTTCGAAGAGTTAAGGAGTTAGAAAATTTTCAGGATCTTTGAAAATATTCGTTGATAAGAATTAATCAATAATTTAATTGAAATTAAATTGGTTCAGTTGAAACTGAAGTTAAGAAGTGAACAAATATGTTCTAACCAGTCGATAGGGTCGTTCTCTACCTTAGCAATTTCGAGGATGAAATTATTTTAAGTGGGGAAGATTGTAATGACCCGCATTTGCAGAGGTATTAGAATTAATTTATTTAATTATTTAAAAGGTAAATAAAAGAATTTATTGGTCGTGGAATTAAATAATGGTAAATATTTAATTAAAATAATAAATTAAATAATATATTTAATTCAGTAATAGTCAAAAATAGTGAAATTCACAGTATGGTGTAATTTGGGTTATCTAAAAAATATATATATCAGTTAGGAGTTGAATTATATTGACGAATATATTCAATCGACGTCAGTTTGAACGTATAATTATAATATAATTAAAATAGAGCTTGAAATAGCGCTGCAGTTTGCTATTTGGCGATTTGAACTTCAACTGAATGTACAGGATTCGTTTTAAATCGGATTTCTATGAAACAAGAAACGTGTGGAGCTGGTGGAGTATATCTTTCTAGTGGAAGAGAAAAATCGGGATTTCGTCGTGTAGATTTTGATTTATGTCCAAATCAAATTTTCGAAAAGTTGCTGTGGAATTCCTTTATAATTTATAAAGGAATTATTTATATTTTTAAAAAAGGGAATTTCAAAATAAATCGAATATCGATTTAATCGGGATTTGAAATATCAAGTTATAAATGCCAGTAGAGCTATATGGTATTCCACTGTGAATATAGACGATAATATTTATTTTTAAATATTAAATTTAATTATATTTAAATATATTTATATATTTAAATAGGCTATTTAGAGCGTTAAAAATAGCCACTTTTGCAAACGAAGTCGGAATTCGACGAAACCAGTTTTGTTGGATCCGCAATATCAAATAGTTGTTAGATTTCCAGTTTCGTGATTTTTAGAGTCACTGTGTGGCCGTACGGATTTTTAGAGTAGAAAACAGTCAGTATTTTGATAGTTAAAAATACACTATGTGACCATACGGAGTCGGAATTCGACGAAACCAGTTTCGTTGGGACCGTAATGTCGAGCTCTAGCTACATGTCCAGTTTGGTGATTTTTGGGTATCACATGTGACTACAGGAATTTTTAGAGTGCGAAATCAAGTATAAATAAATATAAAAATCAAATTGTGAATATTCCTCCCATTTTTTCTATGATCCGACAGAGGCCACACGACCTCTCTTCTCAGCCACGAACGAAACCAACCATCGCTACAACTATATATAACGCCACTGGGTGTTCACAGTAAAATTTCACACACCAAAAACCAAAGTAAAATCCAAAGAAAATTCGTTAAATCAAAATAGTGTTGGATTCGGAATCCCTGTGAGTAGTTCTTCGACTTGGCGTGAGTTGTGTGGGGTGCGACTTGCATTCGCTGGAGCTCAAAAACGTCCAGTGGACTTAGGGTTTGGTATATCTTGGATTTGGGGAAATCGAATTAAGAAAGGAAGCTCGTTTTGGGTTTATGGTTGAAATTGATTCATGCTCGCAGATTCTTGAGGGCTTCGGTGGTATAAGATGTCGGAACTGGACCGGCGACGGACGTGAAGGAGGAGCATCGAGTGGGGTACTTGGGGTATGGCTGCGAAGAGATCGAGATGAGGAGTAGATTGCTGATTTTTGTTGTGATGTTAGTGATGAAACGAAGGATCAGTTGAAGATCAAAGCTTGGATGTTTGCTGTGTTTATCTGGAGGATGGAAACTCGGTTTCGTCGATGGGGAAGAAGGATTGTGTAGGCTCGGATGTACACGTAGTGGGCTGGGGTATAATACGGTATTGGGCTGGAGGGAAAAGGGTAAGGCCCGTTATTTAAATTAAATCCAGGTTTAATTAATTTAAAATTTGCATTCAAACTTTAAAAGTGTGTAACTTAGTCATATGAAATCAGAAATTCGAACCGTCGGTCACGTTAGGATCGTATGGACGGACACTACAACATGGAGCTGACTGGGAGTGAATCCGAGCTCGTTACAATTTATGGCAAAATAAATTGTCCAACTGAATCAAATAACGCAAACCGTTATATAACGGTTAACGCGCCAAAGTGAGTAAATCTCACTAACTCTGAACAGTTTATTATTCCATGTTGTATTTTTAGAACTATTAGATATTGGCTGATTGACTGTGTGTTGACTGTTTGATTGAACTGCTAGTCAGTTAGTTGAATTTCTATATTGATTCTGTTTAACAGAATATATCATATGGAACTGAAAGAGATGTTATCTATATTGTTTAACATCTGTGATGCAGGGAAACAGGTTGGAGGAATCCAACTGGATTCCTCAACATTTATTTTACTATTTTCATATATTGTGATATATTATGTGTTATATAATCTGTTATGGATTATGTGTGTTGGAATGATGTTGATCATTTTTATTCGATATTTTAAATATCATAAAAGACCCTGGGATGTAAAAAGGATTTATTTCAATGTATATTGAAATAAAGGGATTTTATAAAATCAACAGATTTTATAAAAGGAAATATTTCGAAAATAAATAAAAGGGAAAAATGTTTTTAAAACGAATAGAGTTTTATAAAGGGAAATCATTTGTGAAGTGAAGAACTGTTATTAAAAGTAAATCTTTATAAATGAATAATTTATTCGAAAAACAAAGAAGTTAATCGATGTTAGTTTAATCGATTAGTGTTAAAGCAAAGGAGTTAATCGATGTTAGTTTAATCGATTAGAGTTAAAGTAAAAGGAGTTAATCGATGTTAGTTTAATCGATTAGTGTTAAAGTAAAAGGAGTTAATCGATGTTAGTTAATCGATTAGAGATAAAGTAAAAGGAGTTAATCGATGTTAGTTTAATCGATTAGAGTTAAAGTAAAAGGAGTTAATCGATGTTAGTTTAATCGATTAGAGTTAAAGCAAAGGAGTTAATCGATGTTAGTTCAATCGATTAGAGTTAAAGAAAATGAGTTAATCGAATATAGTTTATTCGAAGAAAGTAAAAGGAGTTATCGAATATAGTTTATTCGAAAGGAGTTAAGTGAAATGAGTAAATCAATAGCGTTAGTCAAATAGAGTTAATCCAATAGTGTTAGTCCAATAGAGTTAATTGATAAGGGTTAATCGAATAGAGTTAAGTGAAAAGAGTCAGTCGAATATAGCTATTCGAAGGAGGGTTAAGTAAGGAAGTTAGTAAAGGGATATAAAGTGAACTTTGTCTATTTCAAAGTTAGAAATGTTGTTCAGTTAAGGTCTGAGAGGTAGTTCTACCCCAACTTGATTGGCTTCGTTTTAACTAGGGAATAGTTAAGGTTCGACAGTAAAGGAAATGGTTTGAGTTGGCATCGCGATGGTTTGTTTAAACATCTGTCTAAGTCCAATGAAGAAGATTTGGAAATGTTTTCCAAATAAGAAACCAGAAATGTTTTCTAATAAAGAAAACAAGAAATGGAATTGTTTTCCATTGTTAATAACGTATATTTTCCAAATTTAGAAAATAAGAAATATGGAATATAGGGAAACAGGAGATAAGTAAATTTATGAAATAAAGAGATAAATGTTAAATGATGTTTGATCGATATAAATTTCCATTTGGAAATAATATCGTTGTTTCCACATCTGTTTTTATTCGATAGTTAAATCACCGACTATCGAAGTTTTGACCATTTTAACGTTGTTAATATGGAGAGACCGGTTGGATTATTATCCATAGAACCACTCTGTATTGGCATAAGCGTTGCGAATCATATATGCCAAAGGAAATTGAAGACGGAGTTATGCAAGGGCTATCCTGTTTACAGAATAGTGCCTTCGATTCATCCTGTTCCTGGATGACTTGTATGGACGGATGTCCGACAGAGTATTTCTAGACGATCATGTAAATTGATTTCTCCAACTGTACCAAGAGTGGAAGCGGAGAAGGAAACTTCTTTTAGCTAACACATAACGTATGGTTGAGGACGTCGATCGATGATCTGATGGATTTGACGATGTGGCATTCAAAGTGAATCTGATGTGATGATAAAGCGTAGCTTCTAGCCTCACATCCGGTAAATGATAGAAATCGGGCAGGCAGCATGGCTAAGTCGGTCGCACCGAAGTAGGGTGTATAATCACCTGATTTAGAGTTTCATTTACTTCTAAAAATCTATTGTTGATGCTGTCCCATTCGGGAAACGGTTGCTGATCCCAACCGTTGGTGATATACATTCGATACACTCAAGCGAAATGAGAGGTCGGTCATGTGTGGACGGGTTGCAAGATGTTCTTGTTGAACCCAGTGTATTCCTCTCTAGAGGTACACGAGCGAAAGGTGGTTCCATACCTTGTCATAGTTGGAAATCCATTACCCAATACGTGCTTGCGGGTTTGATTGTATACTATATATGTAGAACGTGAGATGAAAGCGTTTCTGCTAGATGATTATTATAGTTGTGGTTGATAGACATTATTATAATATCAAAAGGTTTTTGATATAAAGATATTTTAGATTCTCATAAGGAAAAAAAACCATTCCGTTATACGGCGTGGTCTTATGAGATATCGTTTACTTGTTCAAATGTTTTAAACTGTTTTACTCATACCAGTCCCATGACTGACCCGGAGTTTATTTTGTTGTTTTCCCTAAACTCTTGGCTGCCTAAATTTGTATGGGCAGTCAAGTAGTCGGGATTTACAGATACATTGAAGAGTTGGAGCAGGAGGCTTCAGAATTATATCGCTATTATTATTCCGCTGTGTTGTAAGTGCTGTACTTTGATAATGATATGTATATGCAAGTACAGATGTATATTTCAAGTTATGTTATATATATTATATGTTATTCGTTCCGCTGTGAGGTTCGTGTTACTCTGATGTTGTGTTCTTCTTCTTCTTCTATTCTAAGTTTCTATCTTATCTTTCCTCACCCTCTAATTTATTTCACTAATTACCAGGATTTTTCGATGTTTTGGTTATCGACATCGTGTTTATATCGATAACCAAAGTCGATCAAAATCCGGGTCGTTACATTTCGTCATACAGATTGTAAGCTATGTCCAAATCAAAATTTCAAATAGTCGATATGGACTCGTTTTTAAAGCATAATGATTAATTAATTATAATAAAGTATCGGTTCCGAATTTGAATGAGATTTTTTTGAGACGTATTATTAATATAATTTATAGAATTTTACTGTAATTTTTAATTTGGAAAATAAGCAACTTTTTTTTGGAGTATTTTACACCCTATGCCGGCATTTTGGGGTTTCACGGAATAAGTTAGCATGTCTATATTATTATGTTTTTGGGATCGTGGCACATTGCTTGTTATAACCGTATTTTTACTCTTGTCAATTACAGTCCGTAAGAGAATGAGATTTTTCGAAAGGGGTACGCTAAACATTAATGAAAAATCAAATAGGAATGCAACCACTAAAATTAATTATAATTAATTTATCAGTTCATTCAAAATATTTATAAACTGAAAATTTTCCATTAACAAAGACAACACACAAAGCAACGATCACAAATGAAATACTACAAATGTTAAATACTGATAGATATAATCCTAGTAAAATTTCAAATATGTTAAATTTAAAAGAGCTAAAATATAGTAAACAGTCCCTAGGCTCGGAGTAGCGTATATAGCGTGCGTAAAATATACCAAAAGCAAAATCTGTAATAAGTCTTTGAAAGTAAAATTCAGTGGGTATATAATCCTTTACTATGTTATAAGGTTGTAAACTTAGTCTGAAATAAGTTGGAAGGTAACCTTAATAAGTTTGTGAACTGTGTTATAATGAGTATAAAATCCTTTGCCGTGTCCAACTTAAACTCAGATACGCCAAAAATCCACACTTTATTTCCATTCTTCCATTTTAAATCTCGAATATATATATATATATATATATATATATATATCGGTTCCTATAGAAATTCGCTTTCCTTCTATATTATTTTACTAAGTTCGACTCTAAACTTTTGCTCGCTGGAAAAGTTTATACTGGAAGTGGGATTGGGTTTTTGCAGGGAAAAAGGGGATGTGTCTTTTCTGTGCATGGCGATTTCAGTGTGGAGGGTCGTGGGAAGGGGATTGGCCATTGCAATGATGCCTGGAGCTCGCGCATATATGATGGAGGAGAGAAAATATTCATTGGAAGGTTATATAAATACTAGGGTGGAGGCTAACAACGGTTTGGGTTGGATTCTCAAGATGAATTGAACGTGGGGTGGGAAGGAAGCTGGAAACCCATCTGTGTAAGACGTAGCTGGAAGGTGCACGGGTGTAAATGGCATAGCGTTTTAGCCAGTAGCTTTGCGGTGAAATACAAAGAACAAGAGCATCTTTTCTTTTGGTTGTTCATAGGACAAGAAAGCGTAGAGGGTAGCGATCTTTTGGAGGATACATGTAACACCCCAGGTCCATTAATGTCACTCACAAAGGGAATGCATTAACTTCTATGAAGCATTTTAAGTGTGTATAGAACAGAAACATAACAACAAGACAGATATAAACAGTACTAAAACTTCAAAATTTTATTCATTGCAGCGATAAACACATAAGTTTGATTACATCATCAAAAACCAGAGTCAAAGTACATAATATCCATCTTGACTAAATCAAAGTACACAAATTGAAAGACATAACCTCAGTACAAAATAGCCATAAATAAGAGAGGCTGAACTTTACTTCAGCGATCCAAGCAACTTCTAAAAGCAAGAGATACAGTTGTCCAAAATCAAGCTCCACTGGTGCTAGTTCCAACATGAGCACCTTGGGGGGGAAGGAAGAAAAGAGGTGGAAACAAAGGGGGTCAGACATAAAGTCTGGCGAGTGCGATAACTTTAACAATATAATTACCAAAAAAACTAGGCTAAGGCATAAGTTGGAAAATAAGGAAATGACTGTGAACAATTGGGTATGACAGAGTAAACAAGGAAACAAGATGAACTAAGATAACGTTAAAGGCGCACCTAAACCACTATAAGATAATTATTATACTGCACCACCACTACTATACTACACCACCACTAGTCACCCTAAGGTTGATCCCGCCTACAGAACTTAATAATGATAATGGTAGTTTCGTGCACCCCTAGCTGCCTTCATAGGTACCGCCTGCCCCTATCTCCACTAGGTGTACCCAATACACCCATGCAATCGGCTCCCTAACTCATAGATACCCGTGCTGGCCCCACAGTGGGATGTATCACTCCCTAAAGTGGCAACCCAATACCACCAAGAATGCACGACTTATACCTACACGATGCAACAACGTCTTACCTACCAGCCCGGGCCCACACATGCATATGAACCCGTTGGACTTGCGTTGCCACCGCTAACCCGTTTTGGCCTCTTACAGTTAAGCCCAGTACGCGTGTCCTGTCCTCGTCTTGGGTCGAGCCCACAAAGATACTTATGGGTTACTGGTTGAAACGGCTCCCCATTACTTGACACAAGCTATCCACCTAAGCTTGGTCCCCTCTAGTACATCCCACTTAACCCACTTCTTATTCATGTTCACTTACATGTTTCAATTTTGGTTAAGTGTTTCTAATCGTATTCCAAATGCCACCCAAGGCACCCACTAGATTCCACATGCCACCTAAGGCACCCACTTAACCCCCTCATGTCCCACTACATGTTTATCTGGTTAAGTGTTTCTTAATTCATTAAGACCGTAACCTCATAAAGACCTCCCACATTAGACTGGCATTTGTGGAAGCTAGATTGGCCGGGCGGGTCCGGGCAGTCTTACACCACAAACGAGCCTAACCTCGTGTCTTTACAACTGTTACGCATTTAATTTATGCCTAAGACCTCCCACATTAGACTAGCATTTGTGGCAGCTGGATTTGCCGGGCGGGTCCGGGCAGTCTTACACCACAAACAAGCTTAACCTCATGTCTTAGACGATAAATTGCACCTAATTAATCATTCCCTCAATTTGAATTAATTTCCCTATTCAAATTATCAATCAATTCCAAATTAAACTATGGCCATAATTGACTCAATTATGTCCATCTATTTATGGTATGTAACATCATACCAATTTTCACCATAAATTTATTTTATGCCTTTTAAGGCATTTATGCCAATTCTCAATATTAAATCTTTTAACATTATCCCCTTTACCCCACGTTGTACGTCCGTTCGTTTAACATAAAATATACATTAGACTCGAATAGTCTAACTCATGGAATAAAGAGAAAACATCACAACATACATATAATTAAAACTAGATCTAAACATAAGGGGTGAACTTGCATGTGTGAATGATGTTCTACATCTAAAACTTGAATAGGCCAAAGTTACAACTTGCATAAAACTACATATGTCATAGATCCAAATCTAAAGGTGTAAACTTGTTGAGATAATGGTCACAAACTTGCATAAATTATGTATGTCATAGATTTACATCTAAAGGTGTAAACATGCATAGGCAATAACCACAAACTTACATTACAGTATTCATACTCCAAACCCATATATTTATATAAACTTGCGCATATGATTTATGCAATATAACGATGGTGTAAACTTACATCTAAACATGTAAACTAGCATGTAGAATTTAGCATATAACTCGCACATGTCATAGCCTAACTTTAGATCTAAAATAGATGTCATGATTATCACTAACTTGCATATGATTCATATCTAAATCAACACCTAAACTTGCATACATACATATGATTTATCATATGAATCAACATAACCAAACTAGCATATGAACCTCATTATGAATTGATTATACATAAGCTAATCATAGAATTGCAACATCACAACTTTACAACATAGATGATAGCATCATAGAATTTACAACATAAATGATAACATCACAATTTCACAACATAGATGACAACATCATAGAATTTACAACATAAATAATAACATGCGGTCAAAAATTCACAAAATATCCATATAATCCGCATCATAACTCAATCCAATTAAATTTCTATTTATTTTATTAAAGAAATCGAACTCACAACTCAAAGAAGGTCTTGAGTTCTAAATTCTGAGTTCTGAAGTTGTATTAGCTTTCCTTTGAAGTAGATTTCGTTGTTAGAGTTGAATAGAATTGAATTTGATTAGCTTTCTTCCTCTCTAATTGGTGGTGGCTATTCTGAGTTGCAAGGTGACGGCATGGAGGCCATGGCTCTAATTTTTAATTTGATTTTAGGGTTTAAGCCTACATGTCTTTTTATAGAGTTTAGGATTAGTTTAAACCGTCCAATCAACCCAGAATTAATCCCAGCCAATCAGAGTAGATCAGAAACCCTAATGAGTCAGCATACAGTCATTAACAGGTCATCAATCAAATCTGCCCGGGGGGCCAGGTCGACCCCGAGGTCGACCCTATGGTCGACCTGGCCCTGGCGGGAATTTTCCTGCCTAGCCCATCTGACTCTGAAATTTTGAATTTTCGAAATCTGTTTTGAATTTTCTGAAACTTCCGATGGCCATAACTTCTTCATACGAAGTCCAATTCACGTAAAACTCGGACTCTATCTCAACCAGAATTCCGAGAAGAACACAATGGCACAACCCGTTTCCCTTAATTCTCACATCTGAGATTAGTTATTCTTTAATTTGTGAAAATTAATATTAACAGAAATACAGGGTGTTACATTCTCCCCTCCTTAAAGGATTTCGCCCCCGAAATCTCCAAATTAAGGAGAATGCATATCCTAACATCCAAACAACCATCTACTCAACCATCAAACACAGGCATCCATTGTCCTTATAAAATTCCTAATGTTGTATGAACATATGCAAGAAGTGTGCGTATATGTTCTCTGTCTAAAGAAAAATCAGGCAGTCTACTGATTCAATTGACCTCCTTAATGCAAACCATGATAGTGCCATGCGTCCATTATGTATGCAAAAGAATCCTATCGATACATATTATTTCTACATGTGTGCACAACCATTCACCAAAATGCAGCATCCATATGATAGCTCAACCATTATACAACCATTACTTAAATATGCACACACATTTATATGCAATATGCAATATGAGGTGACTGAGCCGATCTAGTGCCTAAAGTGTGTGTATATGCATCCACGAGCAACCACTAGCAAACACTTGCATCCACATGCATCCATCATACATAACATGTCACAAACACATGTTTCAACCATAGGATTACCCTATCTAATGGTCAAAGATACTAGCGAGAGGACGTACTAAAGATAAGATAAGTACAAGCTAAGCGATAAAGAAGAAATTAAAAGACATACCCTCGAAAAGAAAAGGGTACAATGAACGCATCTTCTCTTCCGTCTCCCAAGTAGCGTCGCTCTCATCATCTCCCCATTGCACTTTGACTAGCCTGACCTCTCGATTCCTCAACTTCTTAATCTCCGACCCAAGAATGCACGTAGGAGCTCGTCGAATCATCGCATCACGCTCTATCTCCACCTCTCTAAGCAAGACCGGCTCTACCACTTCCGCGGTCTCGTGCAAGCACTTCCTCAAATGTGATACATGGAATACATCGTGTACACCGCTAAGTCTCTCGGGCAACTCCACTCTATACGCCATCTGTCCAATCCTCTCCCTAATAGGAAACGACCCTACGAACCTTGGTGCTAACTTCCCAACGGACCCAAAGCGAACGACATTCCGTAATGGAGACACCATGACAAAGACCATGTCCCCAATATCAAACTCAAGATCTGTCCTCCTCTTGTCGGCATAAGATTTCTGCCTATCTTGCGTCGTCTTCATCCTCCTTCAAATCAAATCGATCTTTTCTGAAGTCTCCCTAATCATATCGGTCCCAAGCAAGATCTAATCTGTAGATTCCCACCAACATGTAGGCGAACGACACAGCCATCCATAAAGAGCCTGAAACGGTGCCATGCCAATGCTAGACTGAAAACTATTATTATATGTGAACTCCACCAACGGAAGATGTTCCTCCCTTGTACCTCCGAAGTCTAAGACACACAACCTCAATAGGTCCTCTAGAATACGATTCACCGTCTCGGTCTGGCCGTCCGTCTGAGGATGATATGTGGTGCTCAAACATAACTGAGTCCCTACCGCCTCTTGCAAGCTCTTCCAAAATTCGCAGGTAAAGATAGGATCGCAGCCGCTGACTATGCTAGAAGGAACATCGTGCAAACGAACTATCTCTCGAACGTATACGGAGGCTAACCATGGAGCAGTCCTCTTACTCTTTACGGGAATGAAATGGGCGCTCTTAGTAAGTCTGTCTACCACGATCCAAATCCCCGTATTACCTTTCCTCGATCTTGGTAACCCATCAATAAAGTCCATCGAGACACTTTCCCACTTCCATTGTGGGACCTCCAATGGGTGAAGTAATCCACCGGGCTTCTTTTGCTCTGCTTTTACTTGTTGGCACACCAAGCATCTAGCGACAAACTCTGCCACATCCCTCTTCATACCGGCCCAAAAGTAAACTCGTCTCATGTCCATGTACATGTTGTCCTCGCCGAGATGAATGGTCATCTTCGAACGATGTGCATCATCAAGAATGGTCTTCCTCAAATTCTCGTCCCGTGGTACACAAAGTCTACCGTCCCTACGCAACCTACCCTTATCATCTAGGGTATACCTACGGAGATGGCTTGATGACTCCCCCCTTTTGAGCTTTTCTACTAACTCAACCAACTGTGGGTCATCTCGCTGTGCCTCACCAATCCATCCCAAAAGCGTTGGTCTGGCCTCTAAGGATGCTAGCAAACCGGGTATAAAGTCAATGGAAGGTCTAAAGTCAGACGTAGAAATAAATTCTAAGCTTCGTCGCTCAACAAACAACGGACTCAAGAACAACCTTTTCCTACTTAAGGCGTCTGCCACCACGTTACCCTTGCCAGGGGTATATGCTATCTTGAAATCGTTGGACGCTAAGAATTCCATCCACCTTTGTTGCCTTAAGTTTCAAGTCCTTCTGAGAGAACAAGTATTTTAGCGACTTGTGGTCAGTGAACAATTCGAATTTCTCGCCAAGAAGATAATGACGCCAAGACTTAAGCGTGAAAACAATAGCGGCCAACTCTAGATCATGTGTAGGGTAATTTCTCTCATGCACTCTCAATTGCCTTCCACCATAGGCTATTACCCTTCCCTCTTGCATTAAGACTGCGCCTAGTCCTGTCCCACAAGCATCGGTATAAACGGTAAATGGCTTACTCCCATCTGGCAACACTAAGACTGGAGCTGT
Organism: Allium sativum; assembly: GCA_030737875.1. Taxonomy (NCBI): domain Eukaryota; kingdom Viridiplantae; phylum Streptophyta; class Magnoliopsida; order Asparagales; family Amaryllidaceae; genus Allium; species Allium sativum. The sequence goes on from CM060920.1 coordinate 92,286,348, forward strand.
TGTCAAAGCTCTCTTCAAACGTTGGAACACATCATCACAATCTACGTCCTATGTGAAAACTAGATTCTTCTTCGTCAAGCGTGTTAATGAGGCTGATATTTTTGCGAATTCTTTGATAAACTTCTTATAGTAGCTAGCCAACCCTAAGAAACTCCTCACCTCGGTAGCATTTTTGGGGACCTTCCAATCTTGGATGGCCACTACCTTTCGGGATCCACAGCTATCCCTTCTTTGGAAACCACGTGCCCTATGAATCGCACTTCCTTCCTCCAAAAGTGACATTTAGAAAATTTAGCTTTAAGGCTATGCGCTCGAAGGGTCTCCAACACTTCCCTAAGATGTAGGGCATGCTCTTCCCCGCTCTTAGAAAAGATCAAGATGTCGTCCACAAAGACTACCACGAATTTATTAAGGTACTCCCTAAACACCCTACTCATCAAGTCAACAAAGTATGTGGGGGCGTTTGTCAAACCGAAGGGCATCACAAGCCACTCGAAGAAACCGTCTGGAGTCCTAAAGGCAGTCTTGTCTATGCTATCCTCAACCACTCTCAACTGATGGAAACCCGTGGCTAAGTCCAACTGCGAAAACACTGAGGCGCCAACTAACTAATCAAAGAGATCATCAATCCTCGGCAGTGGATGTCTATTCTTCTTAGTAAGCTTATTAAGTTCTCTATAGTCCACACAAAGTCTAAGGGACCCATCTGCCTTCGTGGCAAATACTACCGGAGCACCCCACTCCGATATACTATGTCTGATGAACCCCTTCTCAAGCAATTCCTTCACTTGCTTACCTAGTTCTCTTCTTTCTCTTAGAGCCATGTGGCGCACTGGCAATGCAACTGGATTTTCATTATCTACTAGATATATTCAAAAGTCTATCTCATGTTTTGGGGGTAAACCCCTCACCTCATCAAAGACATCAACATACTCACGGACTATGCGAACAGAATGTAAATCATCATCGGATGCGCCAAGGGATTCTAGGTAGCTAAGCATTGCTGGTCCCTAGGGTCACAAGAAATATCAAGGGTCTTTCCACAACGAGTCAACAATCTAACTACCCTTCTTTCACAATCTAGGATGGGCCCGTATCTAGTTAGCCAATCCATACCTAGAATCAAGCCGTAGCCTATGAAGCCAAGAACAAAGGCGTTGCATTCAAACCCAACGCCCAAGATAAACACTCTCAAATCCCGACAAATCATAGAAAGATGAGCCGAACCGCCAATAGGATTTGAGACTACTAAGGGATCTGTAACTAGACTAGTATCTAGGTGCAGTGTTTCAACTAATGATGTAGAGATAAACGAATGTGATGCGCCAGAATTGAATAAAGTACGGATAGGATGATCAAACAGAAAAACTAAACTTTCAACGGAAATTGCTCTACCTCGTTCTTGCAGCGGTGGGACCACGAGAGCCTGAACTTGCCCCCTTGCCTGCCTTGGTGCTATAAGAGCTTGCACCTGTCCTCCCGAGGTAGACCCTGCCCTCTGCCCTTTCTTTGGGCAGTCCTTAATCAGTTGTCCCGCTTCGCCACAGTGGAAACAACCAGTCTTCTTTTTCTTCCTACAATCTTTGCTTAGATGGCCTGGTGTCCCACAGTTAAAGCATCTTTTCTTTCCCTTACCATTGATGCCTTTACCACCTTTCTTGTTCTGTTGTTGCTATTGCGGTTTCTTTTGATCCCCTTTCTTCTCGGGTGCCTTGTTAGCATTGGCGCCCTTCTCTTCTTCATGCATAAGCGCCATGTCAACTAGTCTCTCAAAGGTAGCCCCCATGGGAATGTGGGTCATAGATAACCCATGAAGCGGCTCGTTCAAACCCTTAACAAACCTCAGGACCTTCTTCTCTGGTGTATTCACCAAGTCCAAACCAAATCTCGCTAACTGATTGAATTTGTTGACGTATTTTTTCACCGGTAGATTATCCTGCTTCAATGCTAGAAACCTTTCCATGTATAGAGTCTCTTCAGCCCGTGAGAGAAACTTCGCCTCAAACCTCCGTCTAAAATTTGGCCATGTATCGACTGGACGTTCTCCATTAGTGACCTCCCACCAAAACGAGGCCTCATCCTTCATTAGCTAGGCAGCTAACTAGACCTTTCTTCCGTCTTCCACTTTAAAGATCCCAAACAATTCTTCCACCTCCTTTAGCCAATTACGAGCTTCAACAAATGTCTCCGTCCCGTGAAAAGGTTTTCCACCGATTGCTCGAAAGTCCTTACATATCTTAGCAAAAGTTTCGACACAAGGAGGAGGAGGAGCATTTGCTGGACCTGCAGTGGTGGCCCTAGTCTCCAAATACCTCCTAAACCATCCTGGTATCGGTATCCCCTCGGGTATCTCGGGAATTCCAGACATACTGAAAAGAAAAAGGAAATATTCAATACGAAAGAACCGAATGAAAGATATATGGCTCTTGGGGTTATGCTTTCTAAAATAAGCTTTTCTCTTGAAAATACTTTCCTTAAAACATACTTTTGAAGGTACCTCTTTATAAAAGTGGTTTTGAAAAATAGCTTTTCAAAATTCATATCTGTTCTGGTAACCTTCAGCTCTGATACCACGTGTAACACCCCACGCCCATTAATGTAACTCACAAAGGGAATGCATTAACTTCTATGAAGCATTTTAAGTGTGTATAGAACAGAAACTTAACAACAAGACAGATATAAACGGTACTAAAACTTCAAAATTTTATTCACTCCAGCGGTAAACACATAAGTTTGATTACATCATCAAAAACCAGAGTCAAAGTACATAATATCCATCTTGACTAAATCAAAGTACATAAATTGAAAGACATAACCCCAGTACAAAATAGCCATAAATAAGAGAGGCTGAACTTTACTTCAGCGATCCAAGCAACTTCTAAAAGCAAGAGATACAGTTGTCTAAAATAAAGCTCCACTGGTGCTAGTTCCAACCTGAGCACCTGTGGGGGGGGAGGAAGAAAAGAGGTGGAAACAAAGGGGGTCAGACATAAAGTCTGGCGAGTGCGATAACTTTAACAAAATAATTACCAAAATAACTAGGCTAAGGCATAAGTTGGAAAATAAGGAAATGACTGTGAACAATTGGGTATGACAGAGTAAACAAGGAAACAAGATGAACTAAGATAACGTTAAAGTCGCACCTAAACCACTATAAGATAATTACTATACTGCACCACCACTACTATACTGCTACAGAACTTAATAATGATAATGGTAGTTTTGTGCACCCCTAGCTGCCTTCATAGGTGCCGCCTGCCCCTATTTCCACTAGGTGTACCCACTACCCCCATGCGATCGGCTCCCTAACTCGTAGATACCCGTGCTAGCCCCACAGTGGGGTGTATCACTCCCCAAAGTGGCAACCCGATACCACCAAGAATGCACGGCTTATACCTACACGATGCAACAACGTCTTACCTACCAGCCCGGGCCCATACACGCATATGAACCTGTTGGACTGGCGTTGCCACCGCTAACCCGTTTTGGCCTCTTACAGTCAAGCCCAGTACGCGTGTCCCGTCCTCGACTTGGGTCGAGCCCACAAAGATACTTATGGGTTGCTAGTTGAAACGGGCCCCCATTACTTGACTCAAGTTATCGACCTAAGCTTGGTCCCCTCTAGTACATCCCACTTAACCCTCTTCTAATTCATGTTCACTTACATGTTTCAATTTTGATTAAGTGTTTCTAATCGTATTTCAAATTCCACCCAAGGCACCCACTAGAATCCACATGCCACCCAAGGCACCCACTTAACCCCCTCATGTCCCACTACATGTTTATCTGGTTAAGTGTTTCTTAATTCATTAAGACCGTGACCTCATAAAGACCTCCCACATTAGACTGGCATTTGTGGCAGTTGGATTTGCCGGGCGGGTCCGGGTAGTCTTACACCACAAACGAGCCTAACCTCGTGTCTTTACAACTGTTACGCATTTAATTTATGCCTTAGACCTCCCACGTTTAACTGGCATTTATGGCAGCTAGATTTGCCGGGCGGGTCCGGGCAGTCTTACACCACAAACGAGCCTAACCTTGTGTCTTAGATGATTAATTACACCTAATTAATCATTCCCCCAATTTGAATTAATTTCCCTATTCAAATTATCAATCAATTCCAAATTTAACTATGGCCATAATTGACTCAATTATGACCATCTATTAATGGTATGTAAAATCATACCAATTTTCACCATAAATTTATTTTATGCCTTTTAAGGCATTTATGCCAATTCTCAATATTAAATCTTTTAACATTATCCCCTTTACCCCACGTTGTACGTCCGTTCGTTTAACATAAAATATACATTAGACTCGAATAGTCTAACTCATGGAATAAAGAGAAAACATCACAACATACATATAATTAAAACTAGATCTAAACATAAGGGGTGAACTTGCATGTGTGAATGATGTTCTACATCTAAAACTTGCATAGGCCAAAGTTACAACTTGCATAAAACTACATATGTCATAGATCCAAATCTAAAGGTGTAAACTTGTTGAGATAATGGTCACAAACTTGCATAAATCATGTATGTCATAGATCTACATCTAAAGGTGTAAACTTGCATAGGCAATAACCACAAACTTACATTACATGATTCATACTCCAAACCCATATATTTATATAAACTTGCGCATATGATTTATGCAATATAACGATGGTGTAAACTTACATCTAAACATGTAAACTAGCATGTAGAATTTAGCATATAACTCGCACATGTCATAGCCTAACTTTAGATCTAAAATAGATGTCATGATTATCACTAACTTGCATATGACTCATATCTAAATCAACACCTAAACTTGCATACATACATATGATTTATCATATGAACCAACATAACCAAACTAGCATATGAACCTCATTGTGAATTGATTATACATAAGCTAATCATAGAATTGCAACATCACAACTTTACAACATAGATGATAGCATCATAGAATTTACAACATAAATGATAACATCGCAATTTTACAACATAGATGACAACATCATAGAATTTACAACATAAATAATAACATGCGGTCAAAAATTCACAACATATCCATATAATCCGCATCATAACTCAATCCAATTAAATTGCTAATTATTTTATTAAAGAAATCGAACTCACAACTCAAAGAAGGTCTTGAGTTCTGAATTCTGAGTTTTGAAGTTGTATTAGCTTTCCTTTGAAGTAGATTTCGTTGTTAGAGTTGAATAGAATTGAATTTGATTAGCTTTCTTCCTCCCTAATTGGTGGCGGCTATTCTGAGTTGCAAGGTAACGGCATGGAGGCCATGGCTCTAATTTTTAATTTGAGTCTACATGTCTTTTTATAGAGTTTAGGATTAGTTTAAGCTGTCCGATCAACCCAGAATTAATCCCAGCCAATCAGAGCAGATCAGAAACCCTAATGAGTCAGCATACAGTCATTAACAGATCATCAATCAAATCTGCCCGGGGGCAGGTCGACCCCCAGGTCGACCTAGTCAGGGTAGGTCGACCCCCGGGTCGACCCTATGTCGACCTGGCCCTAGCAGGAATTTTCCCGCCTAGCCCATCTGACTCTGAAATTTTGAATTTTCGAAATCTATTTTGAATTTTCTGAAACTTCCGATGGCCATAACTTCTTCATACGAAGTTCAATTCACGCAAACTCAAACTCTATCTCAACCAGAATTCCGAGTCGAACACAATGGCGTAACCCGTTTCCCTTAAATCTCACATCTGAGATTAGTTATTATTTAATTTGTGAACATTAATATTAACATAAATACGGGGTGTTACAATACACTGATTGTAAATGTTAAGGTCCAGAAAAATTATAAAAAAAAGAAGATGAAGAGAGAAGCAAGGTGGAATCAGTAATGACACTGGTATTTCTTTTTGTTAAAACTGGAATGCATTTTGTATGAGGAAAGAGGATCATTTGGAGGCCTAAGAGTTAGAACGTGGGCTTCCTACTGAATGGTATTGGCCGAAGAGTTAGAAGAAAAAGGAAAAAAATAGTGGACGTGAAGATTAATGGAGTGGGATCTATTTGATCGGAAGGCAAGGCTAATGAGCAGCTTGGTTAAGATTTCAAAACGTGATAAAGAGGTAAATAGATAATTAATTGGTTATTTAGGAAATTTATATTATTTAAAATAATTCGAAAACTTGTAAAAGATATAACTTTTTCTTATGTTAACCAAATCTAATGAAACAGGATCCATTAGGATCGTATGGTCGCATGCTTAGTATTGGAATTAGTCTAGAGCGATTTGGGGATCGTTTCAATTTATGGCGGAATTAAATGCCTGATATGATCAGTTGAACATTAATCGTTATTTAACGATTTGCGACCAAGGTGAGTAAACTCACTAACTCTGTCCAGTTTCATAATTTTATGAATGTTATTTAATATTGATAAAAATGATTGAATGTTGTCTGTGATGGTTGTTTGAATGATTTGCTAATTAATTGGTTGAAATATATACATATAAATCATTACTGAATATTGATTCTGTTTATTTTTATATTTCCTATTGATATGAAATTAATGTTAAAAATGCTGATTAACATCTATGGATGCAGGGAAACAGGTTGGAGGGATCCAACTGGATTCCTCAACAATTATATCGTTGTTTTTCATATATTGCATTATATGACGTGACAAATAATCTTGTGTTGATTATTGTATGTTGGGATGTTATAACAACATTGACCAGAGATAATTGGTATCTAAATACTGTAAAATATATTCGAATATATTGGAAAGGAAATTTGGGGTTTTAAAAAGAGAAAATATATTTTTAAATAGAAAGTGAATTTCGAATAAATTAGAATAAAATAACTTGTTTAAATTATATAAACAAGTAAGTTTGATTTATAACGATAATTATAAATGAGATGAAATTATTATTAAATAATTTGGAATTATAAATTCAGAATTGAATTTGAAAAGGGTAATGGGAAAATCATTTGAAAGGAAACCAATGAAGTGATTTCGATGTTCGAAATGAAAATAGGATTGAAATAAATCCATCAGGATTTATAATTAGCATTCTACTATGTCGAATATATTAAAAATAATTTATTCTTATAAATTATATATAAATAAATTCAGGGTTTGACGAGATCATAAATATTTGGGTTTGTTATCGAGTAGGAAACCGAGATTTAAATTATAATTTAAAGTCGGTAGCCACCACCAACCGCTCGTATGCGAAGCACGGGTCTCATCCTAATTATAACATATAAAATGAGTTATGCAGCGAATAGTTAATTATTTATACAACGAATAGTTAATGATTTATACAACGAATGGTATTGGTTTATAAAGCGAATGGAGATAGATAGAAATGGATTTATAAAGCGAGAGGAAACGGGTTTGTAAATGGAAGATAAAGGAATTCGTAAAGGTAAGGTTAATGATTTTGTAAAGAAAATGCGAAGGGTTGTGAAATTGAATCTGTAATATTATTTACAGATGTCAAGTTGAGTTTTTTTAATTAATTCTGTGAAATGATATTTAAATAGTTTTGAATTGATTTGTGAGATTTTAATAATATAATCGCTTTAAAAATGTTAAAGGGGATATGATAGGGTTTTATGAAATTGGAACTTGTTGTACGCTGGTTGAGTTGAATACTTTTCGAGGTATCAATCTGATGTTGGTTTCAGCCTTCAGGATTAATACTTAGGGAGTTGTTCTCTTACTACTTACGGTTAGAGAGTGATGGACATTGACGGATAGCGATGCGTGAGTATAAGAAATAGAAATGTTTTCTAATGCTAGTAACGTATATTTTCTAAATATAGAAAATAGGAAGTTGGGAATATATGGGAATTGTTTTTTTTTTCGAAAATCGTGGGAAGTTAAAACGGTTTTAGGAAATAATTGGGAAAATGAAATGATGATTGATCGGTAAAATTTCCATTTGGAAATACGACCGTTGTTTGTACACATGTTTTTCTTTGATAGTTAAATAACCGACTATCAAAGTTTTTGACCATTTCCGTTGTCGATACGGATAGACCGGGATCAGATTTATTATCTGAAAACCACTCTGTATGGGCATTATCGTTTCGAATCAAATATATCGAAGAGAGTTGAAGACGGAGTTTAGGCAAGGGTTATTCTGGCGATCCTAGGTAGAAATTGCCTAAGATGGATTTACAGAATAATTCCTTCGGTTTGTCTAGTCCTAGGACAACTTGTATGGATGAATATCTAACAAAGTATATCTAATGGATTGCGTAAGTTGATCTCTTCAAACGTAATTATGTTTGATGGCGGAGAAATTCATTTCTCTTAGCTTTATACTCGTGATATTTTTGGGGAAATCAATTTTTGATTTTGCTGGTATGACAATGTGGCATTCAAAGAAAATGAAGGTGTGATCTATCAAAATATATGTTACGACCTCAAGCCTCACAACTAGGAAATGACAAAAATCGGGCAGGCAGCATGGCTATGTGGCCGCCCCCATTAGAGTGTATTGTCACCATCTAGAGAATATTCATATTTGTTACTTCTTTTCGCTTCTATATCTCTTGGGAATGGTTATGTTTTCACATCCGTATGTGATAATATATTCGATACACTCAAGAGAAATGAGTGGTCGGTCATGTGTGGTCGGGTTGCAAGATGTTCTTATTGAACCCAGTGTATTCCTCTATAGAGATACGCTATTTGTAACATCCCGTATTTTTGTATGGTATATTAATTATTTTTATTTAATTATTTGTTTTATGGTTTGGTAATTTAAATAATTTAAATTAAAATAACTATTTAATATTTAATTAAGGTAATAATTAAATAATATATTTAATTCTGAAATAATCAGAATTAGCTGAAATGGCAATATTGTGTGAACTAGACAATTCAAAATATATAATTCAGTTTAGAATTGAATTATAATAACGAATATATTATTTAAACGAAGCTTGAATGTATAAACTATATTATAAATGTAATCGATCTCGAAATGACGCTGCAGTTCGTAATTTGGCAATTCAAACTTTAAATGAATATACAGAATATGTTTTAAGCCGGATTTCTGTGAAACAAGAAACGTTCAGAGCTGGTGAAGTATATTTTTCTAATGGAAGAGAAAAATCGGGATTTCGTCTTGTAGATTTTGATATATGTCCAAATCAAATTTCAGTAAAGTCGTTGTGGAATTCCTTTATAATTTATTACGATTTATATGTATTATAAATGGATTTTTCAAAATAAATTGAATATCGATTTAATCTGGGATTTTTAAATATCGAATTATAAATTCTAATATGTATATTTTAGAGCTGTATGTGAATATATATATATACGATAATATTTATTTTTAAATATTTTATTTAATTATTTTTAAATATATTAATATTTAAATGGGTTTATTTATAGCTTCAAAAATAGCCAGTTTTGCAAACGACCTCTGTTTTCAACGAAAATAATTTTGTTGGATCCGCAATATTAAATTATTGCTAGATTTCAATTTTTGTGATTTTTAGAGTCAGTATGTGGCCGTAAGGATTTTTAATGTGAAAAACAGTCCGTATTTTCATGGTTAAAAATACGTTGTGTGAGGAAACGAAGTTGGAATTCGAAGAAACCAGTTTCGTTGGGTCTGTAATGTCAAACTGTAGCTTTACATCAATTTTCATGATTTTTAGGTATCGTGTGTGTTCATAGGGATTTTTAGAGTGCAGAAACAAATATAAAATGACAAAAATAATATATCTAAGCCCTATATAATAACTGTAACAAAAGTTATAACCTAAAACAAAGGTCCACGTTTCGTTCTTCTCAACCACCGTTCTCTGCGGCCTCAAAACAAAGTCGTGGCATTCAAAGATCCACAACTCATCCAACTAAAATCCTATAAATCACCAAAGTGTTGTATTCGGATTCCTATACTCAAACTCTTCAATTCTATAGCACTTTGGTAGGGTACGACGTCAATTCTGGTTCCTCATTTTTTATTCTACGAGAACTAGGGTTCGACCTTTAAGAGAGATTAAAACTTTGTGGTGAGGAATGGTTGTTGTAATTGAGTTTGTGGTAGGAAATAAAACTCGTTTGTGGAATTCTTAGGTGATTCAGTGACACAAACTGTCGCAGGTCTGTGTAGCAGTCACGAAGAGGGGTTTCGACGCAAATTGGGAAGAAACGGCGGATCGAACGTGAAGGGTACGAAATGGAAGAGGGGTCAGCAAGGAGAACTATGGTATATTTGTTTTGATTTTTAGTGGAGATGAGAAAGAGGATGTTGGGGAAGAACGTCGGGCATGGTTTGGAGGGAGCTGGGTATGCATCGGAGAAGAAGGGGTTTATTTAGAGCAGGTGGGTTAAGAGGATGGGCCGTCTTAAATGGTAAAGCCCAACAGGAAATTAATTAATTTAAAATTAAAAATTTAATATTGTATTGACTTTAAATAATCGTATCTTTCTCGTATGATATCGAAATTCAGTGAAACAAGATCCGTTGGGATCGTATGGACAGACACTACACGATGGAACTGACTAGAAGTCCATCGGAGCTCTTTACAATTTATAGCAAAATAAAGTGTCTGTCTGAATCAAGCGATGGTTATTGTTATTAACGATGATCGTCCAATGTGAGTAAAACTCACTAACTCTATCAGTTTATATTTTTATAAATATAATCTAGTAATGCCGATCGACTTCTATGTGATGATTGTTTGGTTGAATTGCTTATGTATTGGTTGAAATTATAGATAATGATATATGTATATATAAATCGTTAACAAATACTGATTCTGTTTATCAGAATATTTCACATCGAAATGAAATCGATGTTATTATATTGTTTAACATCTGTGGATGCAGGGAAACAGGTTGGAGGGATCCAACTGGATTCCTCAATATTTATTTCACTGTTGTTTTCATATATTGTAATATATGATGTGATATATAATCTATTGTTGATTACGTGTGTTGAATGATATCGATCATTGTTATTTGGGTATTTTAAATACCGTAAGAAATACTGGGATGTAGAAAAGGGGATTTTCAAAGTATATTTTGAAAATAAATTATTTATATAAAATCAATGGATTTTATATATAAAAGGAAAGGGATTTTATAAAAGGAAATAATTACAAAATCAAAGAGTTAAAAAGGAAAATATTTGTAAAAGAAATATAAAGGAAAATATTTGTAAAACAAATGTAAAAGGAATATTTATTTAGAAAATAAATAGAATTATAAAGGAAATATTTATTTAGAAAATAAATAGATTATAAAAGGAAATACTTAAAAAATGAAAAAAGTGTGTAAAAAGAGAATTTTACACTAAGGAAAGTTTAGACTCGTGCTTCGCACATGGGTATAACAGAATATGAATATAAAGTAGATTTTAAATAGAAATCTATTTTAACAGATAAGTGGAGAAGATAAATTTATAAATAATATTTTATAAATTAAATAAAATGTTTATCATTGGATAAATTGAATATATAAGTCAGATCTTATATAAAGAAGTAAGAATTGATTTCAACATCGATATTTGAAACTGAATGCGGACGTAGAGTTAAATCAAAGGAGTTAATCGAATTATAGTTAATCGATTAGAGTTAGAATTAATCGATTAGAGTTAGAGTTAATCGATTAGAGTTAGAATTAATCGATTAGAGTTAGAGTTAGTCGATTAGAGTTAGAATTAATCGATTAGAGTTAGAGTTAATTTATTATAGTCAACCGGTTAGAGTTAATCAGTTAGAGTTAATCAATTAGAGTTAACCAGTTAGAGTTAACCAGTTAGAGTTAATCAGTTAGAGTTAACCAGTTAGAGTTAATCAGTTAGAGTTAACTAGTTAGAGTTAATCAGTTAGAGTTAATCGATAGAATTAATTAAATAGAGTTAATCAAAATTGAGTTAATCGAATATTAGTTATTCGAATAGAGTTAAAAGGAGTTATCGAATATTAGTTATTCGAATAGGGTTAAATGGAGTTAATCGAATATAGTTTATTTGACAGAAGTTAATCGAATATATTTTATTTGAAAGGAGTTAATCGAATATTACTTATTCGAAAGTGAATTTATCGAATATTATTTATTCGAATGTGAATTAATTAAATATAAGTTATTCAAGAAAAGAGATAATCGAATATAATCTATTTGAAAAGAGATAATCGAATATAATCTATTCGAAAAGAGATAATCGAATATAATCTATTCGAAGAGAGTTATTCGAATATTAGTTATTCGAAGCAGAGTTAATCATATAGAGATTATTCGAAAGAGAATTATACGTTGAATCCGATTATATCGAATTCGGGAAAGTATTATTTACTTTTCGGTTTTTAATCAAGATTTTTTTTATTTATAAATAAATTAGTTGTTGGCTTATTTATTCAAAATAAGAATTTAAGTTAGATTTCTAAGTTAGATATTTCAAAAGTAGGATTTATAACATTAGCGTTATAATAAATGTTTTCATAAAAGAAGTGGATTCATAATCTAAATCCGAGAATTTGCATAAGCAAATGATTGTAGAAATTGGAGCGGTGAGCTTTGTCTATTGCAAGGTTAAGAACGTTGTTCAGTTAAGGTCTGAGAGGTAATTATACCCCAACTTGATTAACTTCCTTATTTAACTAAGAAATATTTGAGGTTCGAGGGCGAGAGTTAGTTAGAAATACAGTTAAGTAATAAGCGATTTATGGAAGGAGCGGTCGTAATGATGTTTTATACAACGTTAGTTTGAAATCCATATAAATGACTTTTGGAAACGTTTTCCAAATATAGAATCAGAGATATTTTCTAAACATAGAAAATGGAATCTTTTATTTATGAGGAATTAAGAGATGGAGTCAAGCTAAATTACAAATTGACTGGAGATTAGTTAAGTTGAATGGTTTTCTAAGTGTCTATCTGATGTTGGTTTTGACGTTCGGGATTGATACTTAGGGAATCGTTCTCATACTATTTTACAGTCAGAGACTGATAGATGTGGCAGAATAGTGATAAGTAAATAAGCAACGGGAATGTTTTCCAATGTTCATAACATATATTTTCTGAATATAGAAAATAAGGAAATATGAATATATATATACATATATATGTGTGATGATGATGATTGATCAATAGAAATTCCAATTGGAAATAAGATTGTTGTTTGCACACATGTTTTCATTTGATAGTTAAATCACCGACTATCAAAGTTTTTGACCATTTTTACGTTGTTAATATGAAGAGGCCGGTTGGATTATTAACCGAAGAACCACTCCATATTGGAATAAGCATTGCAAACCAAGTATGCTGAATATATTGAAGACGGAGTAAAGTGCAAGGGCTATTGTATAAATCTTAGACAAAGATTGCCTAAGATGGATGTACTAAATAGTGCCTTCGGTTTGTCCATTCCAAGGATAACTTGAATGGACGAATGTCTGACAGAGTTATCTGGTAGATTGCGTAAGTTGATCGTTTTAAACGAATTTACGTTGGTGAAGGAGGAATTCGTTTCTCTTAGCTTATACCTGTGGTAATTTTGGGGAAATCAATTTGTGATTTGATGGGTATGATGATGTGGCATTCAAAGTAAATGAAGATGTGATCTGTATAGAGATATGTTATAACCTCAAGCCTCATCAACTGGGAAATGACAGAAATCGGGCAGGCAGCATGGCTAAGTGGGCCGCACCCAATTGGGGTATATTGTCACCATCTAGAGAATATTCATATTTGTACTTCTTTCAATTCTGTATCTCCCGGGAACAGTTATGTTGGAATACTAACCGAGGGGTGGCAATATATTTGATACAATCAAGAGAAATGAATGGTCGGTCATGTGTTGCCGAGTTACAAGATGTTCTTGTTGAACTCCAATGTATCGCTTCTAGAGTACACTGAGCGGAAGGTGGATCCATACCTTGTCATAGTTGGAATCCATTCCCCAAATAAGAGCCCGTGGTTTTGATTGTATGTTATATATGTAGAATGTTAGATGCAAGCGTTTCTGCTAGATTTCTATTTACTTGATCTAGACATTATTATAATATCAGACAAGTATCGTTTTAGAAATATTTTGGGTTATCATAAGGTAAAAGACATCCGTGTTTATGTGTGGATCGGTCTTATAATTATCCTTTATTTCAAAAGAATTTTGAAAGTTAAATCAAATGATTTGAGTTTACTCACACCGGTCCATGTTGCTTAACTGGTACGTCTGATAGGGGGTTCTCGCTTCGTGGTTTGGTGGCGAACGAGAGACTCTTACCCCTATAGGTCCTACAATATAGCGGGTTGGTCGGGTTGAGAGGCTGGCTGTAACGACCCAGAAAATCTGAACCAATTAAAATTTTTTAAATTGGCTAAAATAATGGATTTTAAATATTTAAAATAAATATTTTAAATAATGGCGATGAAAACTGAGTTGAAATCGACATTTGAAAACGAATATAATTAATTATAATTATATATAGAATTGAAAATGGCGCGGTAGTTCGATAATTCGATTTCAAACTTCAATTGAATATACCGGGTGCAAAACAATCCAGATTTTAGTGAAACCAAAAATAATGGAATCTAATTGATAATATCTTTCTAACGAATCCGACCAATCGAAATTTGATAGCGGGAATCAAAAGGTATGTCCAGTTGAAAATTCTGAATAGTCGCTATGGAATTCAGGCCCTTAAAAATGGACATTTTGCAGATGACCTCGGATTTCGACGAAACCACTTTTGTTGGGTCCGCAGTGTCAAGTTATTGCTAGGTTTCAAATTTCATAATTTTTCGAATCAATATGTGAGCGTGGCAAAGGAAAACGCGTTTGACCAGTTTCAGTTGATTTTAATCGACTGGAAATTGGCCATTTTGCAAACGGTCTCAGAATTCGACGAAACTAGTTTTGTTAGGACCGTATCGTCAATACGAAGCTAGAAAATATTTTTCTGGAATTTTTCTAGTTAGTATGTGACCCCGGTAATTTGAAATGTGCGTTTGAAATTCAATATAGTGATTTAAATGAAAATTCAAAAGGAAACTGATTGTAACGATCAAATCAGCTTGCGATACATATCCCATTGTGTTCGGAATGGGGGTAAAACGCTATGGAAGACAGGCGGTGGGCCTCGCTTCGAGGTCGTATGTAGAAGTCAACCTTTTTACAAATTAAATAAAAAATATATATATATATATATTATTTTAATTTCCTTTTCCCTCCCTTTATCTTCACTGCCCCCCCCCCCCCCGTTCCCTTTTTTTTTCAGTGAGAGAAAAAAAAAAAAAAAACCTAAGTCGAATCGCCAGCGCCGCCCCCCCCCCCCCCCGATCCCTCGAGCGCCGACGAAGAGCCGCCGCCCCCCCCTAACCTCGAACGCCGACGAAGAGCCCCCCCCTTGAAGCCAACGCCTTCTCCGATTCGCCATTCGAAGCCGCTCCTCGTTCGAACCCCCAGCCGCCGAGAGCCGCCGACGAAGGCGAGTCGCACCCCCCCCCCTTCGCAGGTACGTTATCTATTTTATTTTCATTTTTATTTTTAATCAAAAAAAAAAAATCGATTTTTAAAAACAGAGAATAAAACTGATTTATTTATAAAGTTAAAACTGATTTATTTATAAGATTAAAACAGAAATTTTTATAAAAGTAAAACTGTTTTTATAAAAGAATTTTAAACAGAAATTTTAAAAAAGTAAAACTGTTTTTATAAAAGAGAAAAACTGATTTTATTTTGAACTTTAAAATAGGAAAAAGGTTTAATCTTTTAGTAGAAAAAGATTTGAAAAGCAAAAGTAAAAATCATATTTTTATATGTTAAAAGCAAAAGTAAAAATCATATTTTTATATGTTAAAAGCGAAAGTAAAAATCATATTTTTATATGTTGAAAGCGAAAGTAAAAATCATATTTTTATATGTTGAAAGCGAAAGTAAAAATCATATTTTTATATGTTGAAAGCGAAAGTAAAAATCATATTTTTATATGTTGAAAGCGAAAGTAAAAAATCATATTTTTATATATTGAATAGCGTAGTAAAAATTCGATTTTTACATGTGTAGAGAATACGGGCGAAAGCAACAAAAGGCGAAGATTTCTATAAAGGAAGAGTCGTGGTATTGGATAGCTATTGGTGAGATTTCTGATTTAAAATTTATATATATATGTGAGAAATGAAAGTGAATAGCTATATATAAATTGCTATATATTTATATATATATATATATATATATATATACGCCCCTCGTCCACAAACCATGGACGATATTTATTGGTTGAAATTGTTGTGAAAATTGGCTGATTTGTTTGGGATTGTTTGTGATTGATATTGGTTGATTGAGGTTGAAAAATACCCATTTGTGGTTGTGAAATATTTGGTTGAAACCACTTAGGATTAGTTTGTGGAAATGAAATAAATATATACATGCCGCCTGCGTGCGAACTAGATGCATGAACCCCATTGTCAAAAACCGCGAGGTTTTAAGGTAGAGCGAGGAGCCGTACTAGGGACGGTGCCGGTGTAACTACCCTGTCGTTATGCTGCCGAAATTTTGAATAATATTTGTGTGTTTGAATTATTTTCATATGCTTAAACTATATTTATTCATTGAATAGAAAACATTCATGTGTTGAATTGATATTCATTCGTTGTTTAGAAATTCATGTGTTGAATGGTATTCGCGTTTTAAAATATAAAAATCACATTTTTATCTATATATAGAAACTATAGAAAACATTCATGTGTTGAATTGATATTCATTCGTTGTTTAGCAATTCATGTGTTGAATGGTATTCATATTTTGAAATAAATTGTTCGATAACAAAAATCACATTTTTATCTATATATAGAAACTATTGAAAACATTCATGTGTTGAATTGATATTCATTCGTTGTTTAGAAATTCATGTGTTGAATGGTATTCATATTTTGAAATAAATTGTTCGATAACAAAAATCACATTTTTATCTATATATAGAAACTATAGAAAACATTCATGTGTTGAATTGATATTCATTCGTTGTTTAGAAATTCATGTGTTGAATGGTATTCATATTTTAAAATAAATTGTTTGATAACAAAAATCACATTTTTATCTATATATAGAAACTATTGAAAACATTCATGTGTTGAATTGATATTCATTCGTTGTTTAGAAATTCATGTGTTGAATGGTATTCATATTTTGAAATAAATTGTTTGATAATAAAAATCACCTTTTATCGACTATATGACCTATATAGAAAAAAATAGTGTTTTGAAATGAATTGTTTTACAATAAAAATCACATTTTTATTGTATGCATAAATCGTTGAAATGTGAAGTGTTAAAAATAGCCACTTGTTCAAAATAAACATATATGAGTTGAAATATTCATTAATTAGCTAATGAAATGATTTGCACCTATTTATGTAGCGTTAGAATGAATGGTGTTTTTAAACCAAATAGAAATCAAATATGAAGTTGAATAGAAAATGAAAAATGATATGGACTGTATATATATGTACATGCATATTCATTGAACAGGTTATAGCAAAGGGGCTAGAGAAAAGGAATAAAATTTGTGCCCGACAAATAGGTACACATTTACTGATTTGTTTGGGTGATGATTTTGAGCCTGTTGGCTAGCCGCTTGGCTTTTTCTTTTTCTTTTTGAGATTAGAAGGACCGGGACGCTATTTGCGATTTCCCGACGCTCCCGGTGCAGGGGAGGTTATGGCGAAATTTTTCCAAAATTTAAGGAGTTAGAAAAATTTTTGAAGTAAAAACGATATTGAAATCGTTGAATGAACTATATTTATATAAATATATAAATATAAATAAAATTAAAACGAAACGAAGCCGTGCAGTTCGTATTTTGAAACCGTGATTTCAAACGACTAGTACGGGAAATCCGACCATTGGATTTTCCCGAAATCTCGACCGTCGGGTTCGCCTTGGAATAATCTTTCCAACTGCACCAACCTTGTAAAAATCCAACGGTTGGATTGTCTGGAATGTTTAATTCAAATCTGAAGAAAAACAGCGCCAGAAGCGATTATATTTATTTATATATATAAATATAATTATATTTAATCGAATAACGACGCGGCAGTTCGTATTTTGTAATCGAAACTTCAAACGACTGTACCGGGAGATCCGACCGTCGGAATTTCCCGAAACTGGAACCGTTGGGTTCGTTTTGAAAAGACCTTTCTAATGATGTAAATTTTGTGAAGATCCAACGGTTAGATTTTCAGATATGTGTAAATCAAATCTGAACAAAAACAGCGCCACGGCCGCCTTATGGCCCGAAGCGTCGTTTTGAATAAAATGACTATTTTAAAATAAATAAAAATAGCGATAAATAGTTATAAAATATCGTAAGCGATATGGAATGGAAATAAACTGAATTTTCTTGATTTATGTGATTTTTGATGGTTGAATGTGTTTGGTGTGAAAACTATATAAAGAACACAATTGGTGTTGTCGAATAATTTAACCATTGAAATAAATCGATTTGAAATTCTAAATATACGTGAATTATTTGAAAAGGCCGAGTTAATTCTCATTTCGAATAATCGACCGACGATTGAAATTCGAAGATGAAGACGATGGTCGAAGACCGGAGATCTTCACCTCGTTTGGATGGTAACCGAGGTCCTGATTGGGAGGCATCCCGAAATATGGATAATGAGTGGTGATCGTCCAGACGTACGTGTTGATCGAAGGGTTTGCGAGGTATTTAGTGCCTCCGGTTTCGTTCAGACCCAGAACGGACTTGTAAATGGACTGTGTGTCCGACATTGGAATTTGTTCTGTGTGATTGATAGCCATCAGTTGCACGGTATAAATTGCCTGTGTGGCATGCTAAGATGCAGTGATCAGGGCTTCTGTTGAAAAGCAAAGTCTTGTGGTGATGATCAAAGCATCGCCTGTGTGGCGTAGCTTTGTATATAACGTAAATTCGCGAGCCTCACACCCCGGTATGAACCTAAAACGGGAGAGGACATCAGGGAGGGCCTGCGTTTCTTTCTAGCTAGGGTGGTGTCAGTGACCTACCAGCCCTGACATTTATATACTTTTCACCTATGTGGTTGTTGCTGTTGCGAGGCGCCTCGGTTTGATCGGACGATCCGGGTCCGATGGAGTCATTCGTTGGCTCGTTTACACCCCAAAGGGTGGGGAAACGCAGTGTTCAGGAATTTTAATCCACATCGGTGGACCGGCCCTGACGATCCAAGGGTCACTCGAGCTCTGATCCTGAGGGGCGGGCTAGAGCGTCTCGAATTCGGTAAGGACTATCTTTTGCCTTGGTTCATGACGGAAATCCAATTTCCAAATACGTGACGATGCGGTTTCGATTGTATATATATACATTTGGCGACATAGTGGCATGGGACGCTCATGTCGTCTATGATTGATAGTTATGATTTGAAATTGTTTTCGAAACATATAAACGCTAGCAATAATATCAAATGCCTTTGTTTTATTCGTATCAAGCATATTTTGGCCGTTATAAGGTAAAAACTCTATCCTCCGGTTTGCGTTGCATTGTGTGATGGGAACTGAGTCTTATAATGGCTTCATTTTTATAAAAAGCATAGCGATGTTTAAAAGAAAGATTTGTTTTAAAGCACTGGCAATCCAATGGTGTAAACCCGTTCCACGAAAGTGGCGTGGTCCTGTGATTAGCCAAATATATATGTGTTGAGTAGATTTCTCATACCAGTCCCATGACTGACTCGTAGTTTGTTTCACTCTCAAACTCGGGTGCCCCTTTTTCTACACGGGCAGCCTTGTATTCAGGTTTAGCTGGTTCTTTCTGGATAGCTGGAGCTGAAGATGGATTCTATCATTTATTTCCTTTTATGCTGTTCAGCTCCTATTGTACATATTTTGTTTATTTCCGCTGTAGACATTTATGTATAGCTGAACTGTATTTGTACTAAGTAAGATCCTGTATACTGTGTAACTCTGATGATTACTTTTATCCAGTATATTTTGTTGTTCATTCTGGTGTATTTATTTAATTCTGTTCTGCTATTATCTGTTTCTGTGTTATATTCCAAAGATAACCTTGTTTCTGTGAAAACGGGAAATCGGGTCGTCTCAACGTGGTATCAGAGCTTTGGTTAAGCTTAGTTCTGGAATATAACATTTGAACGAACTCGTCAGAAATAGAACCAGTAGTGTTCTAGGACGGGTAACTCTATACAGATAGGATCAGCAATATCCTAGTATGAGTAGCAGAATAAAATTACACCTCGATAGACACATTTACCCTTCAAGTATTTGTCTCTATATTTTAAAATACCTTTTCTGTGACCTGACACTTGATCTGCTATTTGCAGAAGAACTAGAAAATGAGTGCCAGAAACAGAAGAAGTAATACTGACCCGGATATAGAAGCTCTATTCAAGAAGTATAGAAATCTGGGTGGAAAGCCGTTCTCGGGCGAAGAATCTATTATGAGAACACAAGCTTGGATTCGTTCGGCTGAGAAAATCTTCGAAGCCTTAAAACTTAGGGATGACCAGAAAAGATTACTGGCCTCCTGGGCACTCGAAGACGAAGCTTTGTTTTGGTGGGATTCAGTTATTAAAGATAATCCAGAAGGTGATATCACCTGGGATAGATTCAAAGTTATTTTCTTGGAAAGATTTACCCCTCCCGAAGCGACTGAGCGCCTATGTGATGAATTTTCTTA
Organism: Allium sativum; assembly: GCA_030737875.1. Taxonomy (NCBI): domain Eukaryota; kingdom Viridiplantae; phylum Streptophyta; class Magnoliopsida; order Asparagales; family Amaryllidaceae; genus Allium; species Allium sativum. The sequence goes on from CM060920.1 coordinate 92,306,982, forward strand.
TTTGATACAAGGTGATATGACCATTCCCGAATATCATAAGAAATTCAATGAACTTTCTCACTTTGCCCCTCATCTAATTCAAAATCCGAAGAAGAAAAATATGAGATTTATTCACGGACTTCAAAGGAAATACCAGAATAAAGTATTGGGGCATGTAAAGCTTCCTTTTTCAGAAATGATTTATATGGCTTATCAATATGAAGATCTCCATAAGAAAGGCATGTTGCGCGACGAAGAGGAAGTCAGCTCTAGTAACAAAATTGAGTCTGAAACTGATCGTCCTGAGGCCAGTACAACGCCTGAGGTCAGTAAGAAGCCCAACGCCAAAAGAAAAAGGGCGGAACCTGGGAACGAACGAATAATGACCGCCACGTGCTCAAGCTGCAATAGAAAAGGACATTTGGCGATAAGTTGCAAATCTTGGAACCAACAAAGAAAGAATAAGTTCCCACCCAAGGAGGGATTTCAAGAGAATAGAAAGTGCAGTCAGTGCCATCAGTCCGGTCATCTTTCAAAGGCCTGCCCGCTATTCAGAAAACCTAAAATAGTTCAAGTAAATGAAGTAGCAGAAACTTCTGAGCCCTCAGCTAGTCAAGAAAGGGCCGACGTTTTAGAAGGCACGCTCAACGTCAAAAACATTCCAGTTAAAGTACTGTTTGACACAGGCGCGTCGCGAAGCTTTATTGCAAAGAGTGCAGTCAAGAAGTTGGATTTGAATTTGAAGAAGCTCAATGAGCCAATGACTGTCCGAAATCCAGTTGGAGGTTCCATCAATCTTAGTTGGGTTTGTGCAGTACCCGTCTCTTTTTCTTGCTATAAATTCCCTATTATCTCTGTAGTCATGAATTTTGATGAATTCGATCTTATTTTGGGATTGGATTGGTTAACCAAATATGAAGCAGAGGTTAGATGCGCCGAGAGAGTCGTTAGAGCTAAGATTAAATCAGGGGGTTATATAACCATACCGTGTGAAGGTCAGAATGCAAATAGAAAAGACTTCTGGGCAGCTTTGAATGTTTCTCCAGCCCAAATTGAAAATGTTCCCGAAGTCACAGAGAATATTCCTGACCTCATCAAAGACATCCCTGTCGTCAAGAACTATGCGGATGTGTTCGAAGAAGTTGTTCGCTTACCTCCGCAAAGAGAAATAGATTTCAAGATTGCTTTGATTCCCAATGCAAGGCCGGTAGTTCACGCTATTCGAAGAATGTCCTTGAAAGAGAAGGAAGAATTAGACAATCAAACACGACAGCTAGTATGGAAAGGTCTGATCAGGCCTAGTTTCTCTGATTGGGGTGCAGCAGTTGTATTTGTCCCAAAATCTGATGGTACTCTACGGCTATGCGTGGATTATCGAGATCTGAACAAACAGACAATAAAGAATAAATATCCATTGCCGCGAATAGATGATTTGTTAGATCGATTAAATGGAGCACAAGTATTCTCACGAATGGACCTAGCTACAGGTTTCCATCAACTTCGAATTGCCGAAGAGTGTGTTCCAATGACAGCGTTCAGAGGCCCCGACTTATTCTACGAGTGGTTAGTAATGCCGTTCGGCTTATGTAACGCTCCAGCTTACTTCGTCGATCTGATGAACAGAGTATTCAGAGGGGTTTTGAATAAATTTGTTCTGGTTTTTATTGACGATATTCTAATCTTCTCTAAATCAAAGGCAGAACATGAAAAACATTTGGAACAGGTTCTAGAAATCCTCAGACGGAATGTATTGAAAGCCAAGTTTTCCAAATGTATATTCTGGCAGGATGAAGTGAAATTTATGGGCCATGTTGTATCGAAAGATGGAATTGCTGTGGATCCAAGCAAAATCACAGCTATTCAGAATTGGAAACAGCCCAGTACTCCCACTGAAGTCCGCAGTTTTCTCGGATTGGCTAGTTATTATCGGAAGTTCGTTAAAGACTTTTCAAAGATATCTGGTCACTTAACGAAGCTTACAAAGAAGCATTCTAAATTCAAATGGACTTCAGAAAATGAGGAGGCTTTTGAAGAGCTAAAGTTGAGATTAACGACAGCTCCAGTGTTAACCATCATTGATGGCAACCAAGATTTAAAAGTATGGACTGATGCTTCTAGAGAAGGCCTTGGGGCAGTGTTGATGCAAAGAGGCCAAGTAATTGCTTATGCTAGCCGTCAACTGAAGCCACATGAAAAGAACTACGTAACTCATGATCTTGAGTTATTGGCTATCATATTCTCTTTGAAAATCTGGAGACACTATCTTCTGGGAGAGAGATTTGAACTGTTTACAGATCACCAGTCGTTAAAGTATCTGTTCACTCAGAAGGACTTGAATTTGAGGCAGCAGCGTTGGCTGGAGTTTCTTGCAGCATATGACTTTGAAATTATATATACTCCAGGAAAAGCCAATGTCGTGGCCGATGCGTTAAGCCGAAAGAATGTAATGATCGCCAGTTTCATCATTGCGACTTCATTGATTGATAAGATATCGGCTCTCCAAAAGGACGACCAATTTATCAAAGGAATAAGTCAGCGAATTCGTGAAGGCAATGCTTCGGATTTCCAGTTAGACAGCGAAGGGATTCTGAGGTTAGAAGGACGAATTTGCGTTCCAGATATTCCTGGGCTCAGAAGAGAGGTGCTTGATGAATGTCACAAATCTAAGCTCAGTATCCATCCAGGTGTGAATAAAATGTATAACGACATCAAACGCACATTCTGGTGGAAGTCGTTAAAAAGAGACATCTCAATATATGTCAGTCGATGCCCTACTTGCCAGCTAGTTAAAAGCGACCAACAGAAATTGGCTGGATTATTACAACCACTGGAAGTTCCTGGTTGGAAGTGGGAGCATATTTCTATGGATTTCATTGATGGTTTGCCCAGAACCAGAAAAGGAAATGACAGTATTTGGGTGATCGTAGATCGTTTCACGAAGACCGCCCATTTCATACCTGTCAGATCAAATAGAACCGCTCAGAGTCTGGCGCAGATATACTTCAGGGAAATAGTTAGACTACATGGAGTGCCGCTCAGCATAGTAAGTGATAGAGATACGATATTCACTAGTAAATTCTGGGAGGCATTTCAAGTCGAACTGGGAACGAAGTTAAACATGAGCACCGCTTATCATCCTCAGACAGACGGTCAGACTGAGAGGGTGAATCGCATTTTAGAAGATCTATTGCGGGCTTGTATTCTAGATTTCGGTGGATCATGGGAAGACCATCTACATTTGGCTGAATTCTCTTATAACAACAGCTACCAGGCGAGTCTGACAATGTCGCCATTCGAAGCATTGTATGGTAGACCGTGCCGATCTCCTGCTTGTTGGGTCGAGCCTGGAAATAGACTTGTGTTGGGTCCCGATATGATTCGAGAAGCTGCCGACAAAGTTGATTTTATTAAGAAGCGATTACTCGCCGCTCAAAGCCGACAAAAGAGCTATGCCGATAGAAGAAGAAGAGATATATCCTTTGAAGTTGGCGACTATGTATATTTGAAAGTATCGCCGATGAGAGGAGTTATCCGGTTCGGTAAAACTGGAAAGTTGGCACCCAAATTCATTGGTCCGTTTCCTATTCTGGAACGGATTGGAACTCTCGCTTATAGGGTCAAACTGCCTGACTGGTTGCCTGGAGTGCATGATGTATTTCATATATCTCAACTTCGAAAGCACGTTCATGATCCAGACTTGATCGTGGAAGAAGCAGCTCAGCAGGACATTGAAATTACTCCAGAATTAGCTGTGAGGCGAGAGCCGCTAAAGATTATCGGCAAAGAAACCAAAGAGCTGAGGAACAAGAAGGTTCACTTAGTCAAGGTGCAATGGAGTGGAGATCCGCGAGATTGTACTTGGGAAACTGAGGAGAGCATTCAGAAAGCTTATCCTAGATGCCGAGTAGATATCTCTGAATGACTCCGGTGCAAGGTACATTTACCCTACTTCGCATTACCATTTAATTCTCTATTCTGTTGCTATTTTCTTCCCATGGATGTGCATTGTTTATTCTATACTCTGAATATTAGAAACAAATTGGTTGTTGTATTGTGGGATTGTAGATTTATCAAACCGCTTTCGACTTTATTCCTTTTCGGGGACGAAAAGTTTTAAGTGGGGGAGATTGTAACGACCCAGAAAATCTGAACCAATTTAAAATTTTTAAATTGGCTAAAATAATGGATTTTAAATATTTAAAATAAATATTTTAAATAATGGCGATGAAAACTGAGTTGAAATCGACATTTGAAAACGAATATAATTAATTATAATTATATATAGAATTGAAAATGGCGCGGTAGTTCGATAATTCGATTTCAAACTTCAATTGAATATACCGGGTGCAAAACAATCCAGATTTTAGTGAAACCAAAAATAATGGAATCTAATTGATAATATCTTTCTAACGAATCCGACCAATCGAAATTTGATAGCGGGAATCAAAAGGTATGTCCAGTTGAAAATTCTGAATAGTCGCTATGGAATTCAGGCCCTTAAAAATGGACATTTTGCAGATGACCTCGGATTTCGACGAAACCACTTTTGTTGGGTCCGCAGTGTCAAGTTATTGCTAGGTTTCAAATTTCATAATTTTTCGAATCAATATGTGAGCGTGGCAAAGGAAAACGCGTTTGACCAGTTTCAGTTGATTTTAATCGACTGGAAATTGGCCATTTTGCAAACGGTCTCGGAATTCGACGAAACTAGTTTTGTTAGGACCGTATCGTCAATACGAAGCTAGAAAATATTTTTCTGGAATTTTTCTAGTTAGTATGTGACCCCGGTAATTTGAAATGTGCGTTTGAAATTCAATATAGTGATTTAAATGAAAATTCAAAAGGAAACTGATTGTAACGATCAAATCAGCTTGCGATACATATCCCATTGTGTTCGGAATGGGGGTAAAACGCTATGGAAGACAGGCGGTGGGCCTCGCTTCGAGGTCGTATGTAGAAGTCAACCTTTTTACAAATTAAAAAAATATATATATATATATATATATTATTTTAATTTCCTTTTCCCTCCCTTTATCTTCACTGCCCCCCCCCCCCCCCCCCCCCGTTCCCTTTTATTTTCAGTAAGAGAAAAAAAAAAAAAAAACCTAAGTCGAATCGCCAGCGCCGCCCCCCCCGATCCCTCGAGCGCCGACGAAGAGCCGCCGCCCCCCCCCCCCTAACCTCGAACGCCGACGAAGAGCCCCCCCCTTGAAGCCAACGCCTTCTCCGATTCGCCATTCGAAGCCGCTCCTCGTTCGAACCCCCAGCCGCCGAGAGCCGCCGACGAAGGCGAGTCGCACCCCCCCCTTCGCAGGTACGTTATCTATTTTATTTTCATTTTTATTTTTAATCAAAAAAAAAAAAATCGATTTTTAAAAACAGAGAATAAAACTGATTTATTTATAAAGTTAAAACTGATTTATTTATAAGATTAAAACAGAAATTTTTATAAAAGTAAAACTGTTTTTATAAAAGAATTTTAAACAGAAATTTTTATAAAAGTAAAACTGTTTTTATAAAAGAGAAAAACTGATTTTATTTTGAACTTTAAAATAGGAAAAAGGTTTAATCTTTTAGTAGAAAAAGATTTGAAAAGCAAAAGTAAAAATCATATTTTTATATGTTAAAAGCAAAAGTAAAAATCATATTTTTATATGTTAAAAGCGAAAGTAAAAATCATATTTTTATATGTTGAAAGCGAAAGTAAAAATCATATTTTTATATGTTGAAAGCGAAAGTAAAAATCATATTTTTATATGTTGAAAGCGAAAGTAAAAATCATATTTTTATATGTTGAAAGCGAAAGTAAAAAATCATATTTTTATATATTGAATAGCGTAGTAAAAATTCGATTTTTACATGTGTAGAGAATACGGGCGAAAGCAACAAAAGGCGAAGATTTCTATAAAGGAAGAGTCGTGGTATTGGATAGCTATTGGTGAGATTTCTGATTTAAAATTTATATATATATGTGAGAAATGAAAGTGAATAGCTATATATAAATTGCTATATATTTATATATATATATATATATATATATATATACGCCCCTCGTCCACAAACCATGGACGATATTTATTGGTTGAAATTGTTGTGAAAATTGGCTGATTTGTTTGGGATTGTTTGTGATTGATATTGGTTGATTGAGGTTGAAAAATACCCATTTGTGGTTGTGAAATATTTGGTTGAAACCACTTAGGATTAGTTTGTGGAAATGAAATAAATATATACATGCCGCCTGCGTGCGAACTAGATGCATGAACCCCATTGTCAAAAACCGCGAGGTTTTAAGGTAGAGCGAGGAGCCGTACTAGGGACGGTGCCGGTGTAACTACCCTGCCGTTATGCTGCCGAAATTTTGAATAATATTTGTGTGTTTGAATTATTTTCATATGCTTAAACTATATTTATTCATTGAATAGAAAACATTCATGTGTTGAATTGATATTCATTCGTTGTTTAGAAATTCATGTGTTGAATGGTATTCGCGTTTTAAAATATAAAAATCACATTTTTATCTATATATAGAAACTATAGAAAACATTCATGTGTTGAATTGATATTCATTCGTTGTTTAGCAATTCATGTGTTGAATGGTATTCATATTTTGAAATAAATTGTTCGATAACAAAAATCACATTTTTATCTATATATAGAAACTATTGAAAACATTCATGTGTTGAATTGATATTCATTCGTTGTTTAGAAATTCATGTGTTGAATGGTATTCATATTTTGAAATAAATTGTTCGATAACAAAAATCACATTTTTATCTATATATAGAAACTATAGAAAACATTCATGTGTTGAATTGATATTCATTCGTTGTTTAGAAATTCATGTGTTGAATGGTATTCATATTTTAAAATAAATTGTTTGATAACAAAAATCACATTTTTATCTATATATAGAAACTATTGAAAACATTCATGTGTTGAATTGATATTCATTCGTTGTTTAGAAATTCATGTGTTGAATGGTATTCATATTTTGAAATAAATTGTTTGATAATAAAAATCACCTTTTATCGACTATATGACCTATATAGAAAAAAATAGTGTTTTGAAATGAATTGTTTTACAATAAAAATCACATTTTTATTGTATGCATAAATCGTTGAAATGTGAAGTGTTAAAAATAGCCACTTGTTCAAAATAAACATATATGAGTTGAAATATTCATTAATTAGCTAATGAAATGATTTGCACCTATTTATGTAGCGTTAGAATGAATGGTGTTTTTAAACCAAATAGAAATCAAATATGAAGTTGAATAGAAAATGAAAAATGATATGGACTGTATATATATGTACATGCATATTCATTGAACAGGTTATAGCAAAGGGGCTAGAGAAAAGGAATAAAATTTGTGCCCGACAAATAGGTACACATTTACTGATTTATTTGGGTGATGATTTTGAGCCTGTTGGCTAGCCGCTTGGCTTTTTCTTTTTCTTTTTGAGATTAGAAGGACCGGGATGCTATTTGCGATTTCCCGACGCTCCCGGTGCAGGGGAGGTTATGGCGAAATTTTTCCAAAATTTAAGGAGTTAGAAAAATTTTTGAAGTAAAAACGATATTGAAATCGTTGAATGAACTATATTTATATAAATATATAAATATAAATAAAATTAAAATGAAACGAAGCCGTGCAGTTCGTATTTTGAAACCGTGATTTCAAACGACTAGTACGGGAAATCCGACCATTGGATTTTCCCGAAATCTCGACCGTCGGGTTCGCCTTGGAATAATCTTTCCAACGGCACCAACCTTGTAAAAATCCAACGGTTGGATTGTCTGGAATGTTTAATTCAAATCTGAAGAAAAACAGCGCCAGAAGCGATTATATTTATTTATATATAAAAATATAATTATATTTAATCGAATAACGACGCGGCAGTTCGTATTTTGTAATCGAAACTTCAAACGACTGTACCGGGAGATCCGACCGTCGGAATTTCCCGAAACTGGAACCGTTGGGTTCGTTTTGAAAAGACCTTTCTAATGATGTAAATTTTGTGAAGATCCAACGGTTAGATTTTCAGATATGTGTAAATCAAATCTGAAGAAAAACAGCGCCACGGCCGCCTTATGGCCCGAAGCGTCGTTTTGAATAAAATGACTATTTTAAAATAAATAAAAATAGCGATAAATAGTTATAAAATATCGTAAGCGATATGGAATGGAAATAAACTGAATTTGCTTGATTTATGTGATTTTTGATGGTTGAATGTGTTTTGTGTGAAAACTATATAAAGAACACAATTGGTGTTGTCGAATAATTTAACCATTGAAATAAATCGATTTGAAATTCTAAATATACGTGAATTATTTGAAAAGGCCGAGTTAATTCTCATTTCGAATAATCGACCGACGATTGAAATTCGAAGATGAAGACGATGGTCGAAGACCGGAGATCTTCACCTCGTTTGGATGGTAACCGAGGTCCTGATTGGGAGGCATCCCGAAATATGGATAATGAGTGGTGATCGTCCAGACGTACGTGTTGATCGAAGGGTTTGCGAGGTATTTAGTGCCTCCGGTTTCGTTCAGACCCAGAACGGACTTGTAAATGGACTGTGTGTCCGACATTGGAATTTGTTCTGTGTGATTGATAGCCATCAGTTGCACGGTATAAATTGCCTGTGTGGCATGCTAAGATGCAGTGATCAGGGCTTCTGTTGAAAAGCAAAGTCTTGTGGTGATGATCAAAGCATCGCCTGTGTGGCGTAGCTTTGTATATAACGTAAATTCGCGAGCCTCACACCCCGGTATGAACCTAAAACGGGAGAGGACATCAGGGAGGGCCTGCGTTTCTTTCTAGCTAGGGTGGTGTCAGTGACCTACCAGCCCTGACATTTATATACTTTTCACCTATGTGGTTGTTGCTGTTGCGAGGCGCCTCGGTTTGATCGGACGATCCGGGTCCGATGGAGTCATTCGTTGGCTCGTTTACACCCCAAAGGGTGGGGAAACGCAGTGTTCAGGAATTTTAATCCACATCGGTGGACCGGCCCTGACGATCCAAGGGTCACTCGAGCTCTGATCCTGAGGGGCGGGCTAGAGCGTCTCGAATTCGGTAAGGACTATCTTTTGCCTTGGTTCATGACGGAAATCCAATTTCCAAATACGTGACGATGCGGTTTCGATTGTATATATATACATTTGGCGACATAGTGGCATGGGACGCTCATGTCGTCTATGATTGATAGTTATGATTTGAAATTGTTTTCGAAACATATAAACGCTAGCAATAATATCAAATGCCTTTGTTTTATTCGTATCAAGCATATTTTGGCCGTTATAAGGTAAAAACTCTATCCTCCGGTTTGCGTTGCATTGTGTGATGGGAACTGAGTCTTATAATGGCTTCATTTTTATAAAAAGCATAGCGATGTTTAAAAGAAAGATTTGTTTTAAAGCACTGGCAATCCAATGGTGTAAACCCGTTCCACGAAAGTGGCGTGGTCCTGTGATTAGCCAAATATATATGTGTTGAGTAGATTTCTCATACCAGTCCCATGACTGACTCGTAGTTTGTTTCACTCTCAAACTCGGGTGCCCCTTTTTCTACACGGGCAGCCTTGTATTCAGGTTTAGCTGGTTCTTTCTGGATAGCTGGAGCTGAAGATGGATTCTATCATTTATTTCCTTTTATGCTGTTCAGCTCCTATTGTACATATTTTGTTTATTTCCGCTGTAGACATTTATGTATAGCTGAACTGTATTTGTACTAAGTAAGATCCTGTATACTGTGTAACTCTGATGATTACTTTTATCCAGTATATTTTGTTGTTCATTCTGGTGTATTTATTTAATTCTGTTCTGCTATTATCTGTTTCTGTGTTATATTCCAAAGATAACCTTGTTTCTGTGAAAACGGGAAATCGGGTCGTCTCACTGGCTGTAAAGAATGGAGTTGCGGTACCTCTGTAGGCCACGGTCGGAGGTTAGCCTGCTGCTTGGGGGTTGAGGGATGGTTTAAAATCCTACCGAAATCGTCGGGACATTACAGTGGTATCAGAGCTTAAGGTTAAGTTTTACCTTGGCTCTGTGGCGTGACTCAGTAGAGATAGAGATAGTAATACCCTAGATTGAGTTTGAGTGTATATATATGAGCGCGTATTTGTTGTTCAATATAAAATGATTTTATATTGTGGAGATTTATTGGTTGAGTTGTTTATGAATTCGGGTCAATCAGTTTGATCCACTGTATCGATAGGGGTTTCTAAACACTCGAGTACGATGAACCGACACGGCATGTTTTGAAAAGTGGGTAAATGAAATAATTTTACCCAAAGTATATTTTGATATAAAGAAGTATGTATATTGAAATTATTATATTTGATGTGTTATTCACTATTATAATCGAGTAAGGTTATAAATTAAATGGTTATGTAAATAGCCAATCAGAATTCATATAAGTGTAATGAAATAAATTAAATCTGAATTTAGAATCAGAATTGGAATTAAAAGTTGGAGAAGTGTTTGTAAATGGAATTGGAATTAATATATGAGAATTTTAAATTCTTGGGAGATTTTAAATTGTTTTACAAGCATTGTGAATGGTATTTTGAAATGTATTTCAAAATAGAAGTGTTTAGAAATGGTTTTGAAAGTGATATAGTATTGAACTCACTTCGACAGCTGGGAAATAACCCTGATAATGAATCGCAACATCATCAGTGCTCAATTTCAAGTTCTAAGTGACAGATTACTACCAAAGAGATATTTTTGAATTGTTTGATAAAAGCAAGTTGGTTTGAATTTCGAAAAGAAGTATTTGAATTCAGAAGAAAAAACTAACTAAGTGATTTAAAACTCTCAGGAAGGATTGTTTGATTTGAAAACAAATTAAATTAGAATTTGTAAAAGCAAATTGGAATTGAGATAATGCCAGTTAAGTGGTAACCGAAATTGGATTGGTTTAGAATGGTATCGAAACAAATTGGATTTACGAGATAAGAATTTGAAACGATATTGGGTTGACGAGTGTAATAACGTGGAAATTCTGAACCAGTTTAAAATTTTTATTTTGGCAATTTTAATGAATTTTGAATATTTAAAATGAATTATTTTAAATAATATCGACCAGAAATTTATTCTGAATATAATTCGAACGTATATATTTATACGCGTCGTTAGAATATAAATAATTATATATAATTATAAAAGGAATTGAAAATAGCGCGGTAGTTCAATAATTCGATTTCAAACTTCAATTGAATGTACCGGGTGCAAAATAAACCGGATTTTAGTGAAACCAAAAATATTTGAATCTAATTGGGAATATCTTTCCAACGAATCCGAAAAATTGAAATTTCATAGCGGGAATCAAAAGATATCTCCAGTTGAAAATTCTGAATAGTCGCTATGGAATTCAGGCCCTTAAAATGGGAATTTTGCAAACGACCTCGGATTTCGACGAAACCACTTTTGTTGGATCCATGAAGTCAAATTATTTCTAGATTCCAAATTTCATAACTTTTCGATTCAATATGTGAGCGTGGCAAAGGAAAACGCGTTTGACCAGTTTCAGTTGATTTTAATCGACTGGAAAATGGCCATTTTTCCAACGGTCTCAGAATTCGATGAAACTAGTGTTGTTAGGACCGTATCGTCAATACGAAACTAGAAAATATTTTTCTGGAATTTTTCTAGTTAGTATGTGACCCCGGTAAATTGAAATGCGTGTTCAAATTCAATATATAGAGTTATATGTTGATTTTGACGAAAACTGATCGAAACGACCGAATCAGCCTAGGATACATATCCCACTGTGTTCGGAATGGGGGTAATTAGCTAAGGACGACAGGCGGTGGGCCTCATTTAGAGGTCGTATGAAAAAGTCAACTCTTTGGAGAAAATAAATAATAAAATAATAATAAAATTAAAACCCCTTTTCCCTTAACCCCCCTTCCCTCTTCAGAACTGTCAAAACCGAAATAAGAAATAAAGAAAAAAACCCGAATAACTGATCGACGTTCTCGAAGTCCACCGCCCCAAGCGATGGCCGCGCCACCGCTCCCCGACCGGCGCTCTCACCCCCTCAGCTTCGTACCCCTCTTCTCCTTCTCCCTCCGGCGCGAGAAGCCCTAGCCCAAATCGTGAAGAACCTCCACCCTGGACGCCGCCTCTACCGGATTTGCCACCTCCGCGCCACGAACTCCCCTCCTCCAACCAACCTCAGCGCGAGCGCCAGTTCCCCCCCTCCACCACCATCTGAACGGAAATACAGTGAGTTATTTCGTTTTTTTATTTATTTAGTTATACTTGGTTTAATTAGTTAGAAAAATTCTGATTTTGTTTATTTACTTTATTTATTATATATAAATAAGATTTTATTATATAAAGATAAGTTTTTTTTTATATACATATGGTTTGAATATAAAAAGTTTGATTTTAAAAAAAATATTGATTATATTTTTATAATATGAAAATGTTATATTTTTATATAATGAAAAAGTTTATATTTTCAAATACAAAAAGATTTGATTTTTATAGATGTAAAGATATGATCTTGCCTAAGATTAGATTTTTAAAATAAAGAAGATTAGATTTTTAAAATAGAAAAATTAGATTTTTAAAATAGAAAAGATTAGATATTTAAAATAGAAAAGATTAGATTTTTGAAATGGAAAAGGCGAAAGTTTTATATATTGAATAGCGAAGTAAAAATTCGATTTTTATATATTGAATAGCAATATAAAAATGTGATTTTTATATATGTAGTGGCTACGGTCAACGAAAAGTGATAAAAGGCGAGAACGACGAAGATTTCTATAAAGGAAGTGTCGTGGAGTTGGAATAGCTATTGGTGAGAACTTCTCACTCTTCAATTTCTTTTTCTATTTATATATATATACTAGGATGCAGACGGTGTTTAGTAGCACCCGACACCCGTCATCCACAGACCATGGATGGCTTGTTTGTTAAATTGTTTGGTTGTGTAGTCGGTTAGTTTATTTGGTTTGAATTGAATTGTTTGGTGAAATGAATGGATTTGATTGATGTGTGAATGGCGTGGGCCTTCACTAGACCGGGGATAAGGCTAGGCCTTGTCCCGTTTCTAGTATCGTGCCGTTATGCCGCCGAAATTTTCTAAAACAAGTTAGAAAAATAAAGATATATTTTTATTTGATAAATGAACTGAATAAAAATACATGTGTTGAAATAAAATGTTTTATCGTTAAAAATATAATTTTTAACATGGATGTGAATAAATAAATATTCATTTACAAACCAGACGGTTTGTTTATGTACACCTATTTGAAGGACATTGATTGGGTCGATAAATTTTACACATCGCCCAACTGCACAAATAAAATCTGTGTTTGATTGTTTGAAACCCCACACGGGTATTGGGATAAAATACGACATACACTAATCCCAATAATTGGTTGTTTGTCGATCGATTGATTGACAGGCTGTTATAAGCGTTAGATATCTATATTTGATGCTTATACAGTGTAGTGCACCTTGGATGATGGTTGATTATTTGTCGTTGCTATTATATACATGTGTTGTATGGAATCAATATAATTAACTTTATATGGTAATTGATTGGGCCTCATTCCAATTTAGAAAATAAAGAATATTATAAAATAAAGGTTCATGTGTTGACTATACTCATCCATTGAGATTAGTCATGTGTTGAACGAAATATTTTAAACAATAAAATTTACATATTTATATTATAAAGTAAAGGTTCATGTGTTGACTGTACTCATCCGTTGAGATTAGTCATGTGTTGAACGAAATATTTTAACGATAAAATTTACATCTTTATCATATATAAAATATATTAAACAACAAAAAGAGTCACACGTGGACAGTACTTATTCGTTGAGATTAGTCGTGTGTGGACAAAAATATAGATTCATTTGTTGAATAGAATAATGGAATTATTGAAATATATAAAGCCATATTGATAGAGATGCGCTATTTTGACGCGAACGATATTTATATCGATTATATACATTTTTATGGAATTTGATTTGGATTGAATATATAACCAATTTGAATTGAATCGAATAGAAAACCAATTTGAATTGAATCGAATAGAAAACCAATTGGAATTGAATCGAATAGAAAACCAATTTGAATTGAATCGAATATAAAACCAATTTGAATTGAATTGAATAGAAAACGAATTGAATTGAAAACGTATTGAAATAAGAAGTAAAAATCAATTTGAAATGAATTCAAATTGAATTGAAATTTGAATTGAATTCAAATGAATTTTAAAACTTATTTATAAGGAAGAATTCAATTTTGATTTGAAATAAAGGTTGAAATTGTTTTTGAAACGAATTCAAAACTATTTATAAAATTCGTTTTAAATAGTAATCGACGAAATATATATATTATATATATTATATATATAATATAATGGCCTGAATAGAACGCGCCGCGCCGCGGCAATTCGTGAATTTCGACCATTTATTTCAAACGGACATTACGGGAGATCCGACCGTCGGATTCTCCTAAAACCAAAACCGTTGGGTTCGTATCGAAAAGAGCTTTCTAACGAATATTAGAAATTTGAAATCTAACGGTTGGATTTGGAGATACGTCCAAATCAAATTTGGAAAAGGTCGCTATAAGTGCAGTTCGATGGCCGTTGATGGAAATCGACTGTACGGGCCTTGATAAAATTATTAAAAATAGTAGTAATTTGTGTAAAATCATAGGAAATGATTTGGGAAAAATTAGGATGAAAAACTCCAAATTTGAAAAGGTAAAAATAGATTTTTATCGAAATGAACTAGTTTGAACTAAAATTAAAATCCATTTATTTTTAAATAAATAAATAAATTGAATTTGAGATGGGTTTTAAATAGAATGTGATTTGGGTTTATCGTGAACGGTGTTTTAAATAACATTAGTTCTTTAACCCGATAATAAATAGCATATGATTTGGGTTTATCGTGAACTGTGTTTTAAATGACATTAGTTCTTTAACCCAGTAAAAGGGAGTTTTAATGAATATGCAATTAGATTGAAATGTGAATTGATAATCTAAATTATCAAATTTAGAAATGAGCGAGAATGGAGTATCACCAGTTTTGCTCCAAAGCGATAGTCAAATCTTTAATTAGATTTGAACGTGAAATGGTAATTTATTTTACCGACAACACTGTGGTGTTAAATATGGAGTATTACCAGTTTTGCTTCATGGGATGAATAGGTTGGGATTGGGAAATAAAACAAATAATTACTTCGGTGTGGTTCGCTAATCTCGACTAATTTGGAAAACCATAATTTGGTTTGAAATGACATCCAAAGGAAGATTAAAGGATAAATTTTAAAGAATTTATCTTGGATAAAATTAATGGGAACCTTTCCCTAAGAATGTGGAATTTAGAAACTAGCTTTAGGTTAGCTAAGAAGAATGGTTTCCTGGGTATTGATCTGATGTTGGTTTCGGCCTTCGGGGTTAATGTTTGGGAAATTGTTCTCTTGTTGATTTACGGTTAGTGACTACTGAATTGGAATGAGGCGTATGTTGTGTTTGTGTAACATTTGTTTTTAATATACGCGGGTTGTTCGGAAAGTCCGGGTTTATACCCATTCTGAATAACCGATTCGACGATAAGTCGAAGATGAAGATGGTGGTGAAGACCGGAAGTCTTCACATCGTTTGGATAATTACTAATGATCTTTATTGGGCTGTACACCCAAGATGAGGGAATCAGTTAGTGGTCGTCCAGATGTACTTGGAGATGGATGGATATGCGAGGAAAGTGCCTCCGGTTTCGTTCAGACCCAGAACGAACTTGTAAATGGATTGTGTGTCTGACATTGGATTTTATTCTGTGTTGATTGATTTCTGTTAAATATATATCTGTTTGGCAGCGGAGAATTTATTCTCTTGCTTAACGCCCTTCTCTGAGATGTACGAGCTTAGAGGTTATATATCGATAGATATCAATCGCATGGCATGAATTGCCTGTGTGGCACGCTGAGTTGCATGGATCAAGGCTTCTGTTGAAAAGCAAAGTCTTGTGGTTGATGATCAAAGCACGGCCTACGTGGCATAGCTTTGTGTATAACGTGAATTCGCGAGCCTCACACCTCGGTATGAGTTAAAAACGGGATACGGACCGTTGGGAGAACACGACGTTTCTTTCTAGCTTTGGTGGTGTCAGTGACTTACCAGCCTTGACATTTATATACTTTTCACCTTTGTGGTTGTTGGAATGAGGCGCCTCGATTATAGGTCTGTAAGGACCGGGAAACGTGTGTTCAGGCATAATTAATCCTCAAACGTAAGAGAGGACCGGCCCAGCCGAATCCGGGGTTGCCCAGAGTGTGTAGTCCCGAGGCATTTGCTAGAATGTCTCGAAGCGGAGAGGAGCTTGCCCCTTGCCTCGACTCATGACGGAAATCCAATTTCCGATACGTGTATTGCTGTTTTATTTGTAGAGCCTAGTATGGCGACATAGTGGTATGGGGCACTTATGCCGTCTATGATTTATATTTATGATTGAAATTGTTTTGACACTATACACTTATTATAGTATCAAATGATTTGTTTTTAAACGTACCAAGCATGTTTGGCTGTTATAAGGTAAAACCCTATCCTTCGGCTTGCATTGCATTGTGTAATGGGACCTGGGTCTTATAATAGCTTCATTTTTCGAAAAAGCATTGCGTTGTCTTTTCTATGCACTGGTATTCTTGGGAGGAAACCCGTTCCGTGTTATACGGTGTGGTCCCTTGAATTACTCTCTTTTAAAGTAAGCTTTAAATAACTGTTTTAGTTCTCACACCAGTCACATGACTGACCTTGAGTTTATTGTTTTAACCTAAACTCTAGGTGCCCCTATTTTCGACACGGGCAGCTAGTAGTTTTGGTTTTGCAGATTTATATTCACAGGATCCTGGTTTACAGCTGGAATGATATCCGGAAAGCTCTGTATCCGTATATCACCTTCAGTTGTGCTTTGTATTATTTTTCCGCTGCTATGTAATTTATTGTAATCTCTGATATTTATCGAATGTAATTTATTCATTTATACTCTGTATATTCTTGTATTCTGATGGAATTGTTGTAATAGCAATGAAATGTTCTTCCGTCTGCGTTCATTTGTGTGTTGTTCTCAAAGTATCCACTCTTTCCTTCACGGGGAAGTTACGGGTCCTCACATTTGGTATCAGAGCTTTGGTTTACAGAGCTCGAGAACAAGACACATTAGAACCATACGAAAGTATTCATCAGATATTGGATTAGTAATATCCAATTAGAATGACTCGTTAGAGATAGGATCAGTAGTATCCTAGAACGAGTGTGAAGAGTATATTTTTCAAATGAAAACAATTTTGTTCTGAAAATTTAAATCGTTTTAAACGTATTTGAATATTTATTTATTTTGAATTTGGATAATCTAGTATATAAAAGTTTTGCATATACGCGTCATGAACGTATATTCGAAGTTTTAATATATTAGATAGATATAGAATCACACTCTAGTCGCCCGGAGATGGTACTGATGATAGCACGTGCATCATCAGTATTTATGTTCGTGTTTCGAAGGTGTGATATCTATATATTTCCATTAGACTGGTGTGAGAACCAAAACTAATATAGCTAGATTTATTGTTGTGAATTGGCATCAAAAACATGATTTTCAGTATATATATCAAAATTATGAATTTGAAACTCTAATTCACTAATTGATTGATGATTGTGTTGTTTGTTTATTTATTTGATAATTTTTACCATTATGCCTAATTGCATCAAATATTGAACTGTATTGAAAATTGATCACATTTGCTTGCATATACATATATATCATTGAACAGGTCATAGCAAGGAGGCTAGAGCCGAAGAATAAAATTTGTTTGCCCGACAAATAGGTACATATTTACTATAATTTACTGTTTTGTTTGGGTGATGATGATTTTATGAGCCTATTGGCTAGCCGCTTGGCTTTTTCTTTTTCTTTATGGGATCAAAAGGCCTGTATGGCAATTTTGGGATTTTCCCGTGGCTCCCGGTGTAGGGGAGGTTATGGCGAAATTTTTCGAAAATTTAGGGTGTTAGCCAAATTTTTGAAGAATTTGAAAATTCTCAGAATCTGAAAAGTTGGAGAATGGAAGCCAGATCGAAGGTAGAGTTGATTAATCAAACCACTTTCGACTTTGTTCCTTTTCGGGGATGAAAAGTTTTAAGTGGGGGAGATTGTAATAACCCGGAAGTTCTGAACCAGTTTGAAATTTTTATTTTGGCAATTTTAATGAATTTTGAATATTTAAAATGAATTATTTTAAATAATATCAACCAGAAATTTATTTTGAATATAATTCGAACGTATATATTTATACGCGTCGTTAGAATATAAATAATTATATATAATTATAAAAGGAATTGAAAATGGCGCGGTAGTTCGATAATTCGATTTCAAACTTCAATTGAATCTACCGGGTGCAAAATAAACCGGATTTTAGTGAAACCAAAAATATTTGAATCTAATTGGGAATATCTTTCCAACGAATCCGAAAAATTTAAATTTCATAGCGGGAATCAAAAGATATGTCCAGTTGAAAATTCTGAATAGTTGCTATGGAATTCAGGCCCTTAAAAATGGGAATTTTGCAAACGACCTCGGATTTCGACGAAACCACTTTTGTTGGATCCGTGATGTCAAATTATTGCTAGATTCCAAATTTCATAACTTTTCGATTCAATATGTGAGCGTGGCAAAGGAAAACGCGTTTGACAAGTTTAAGTTGATTTTAATCGACTGGAAAATGGCCATTTTTCCAACGGTCTCAGAATTCGATGAAACTAGTGTTGTTAGGACCGTATCGTCAATACGAAACTAGAAAATATTTTTCTGGAATTTTTCTAGTTAGTATGTGACCCCGGTAAATTGAAATGTGTGTTCAAATTCAATATATAGAGTTATATGTTGATTTTGACGAAAACTGATCGAAACGACCGAATCAGCCTAGGATACATATCCCATTGTGTTCGGAATGGGGGTAATTAGCTAAGGACGACAAACGGTGGGCCTCGTTTAGAGGTCGTATGAAAAAGTCAACTCTTTGGAGAAAATAAATAATAAAATAATAATAAAATTAAAACCCCTTTTCCCTTAACCCCCCCTCCCTCTTCAGAACTGTCAAAACCGAAATAAGAAATAAAGAAAAAAACCTGGATGACTGATCGACGTTCTCGAAGTCCGCCGCCCCAGGCGATGGCCGCGCCACCGCTCCCCGACCGGCGCTCTCACCCCCTCAGCTCCATACCCCTCTTCTCCTTCTCCCTCCGGTGCGAGAAGCCCTAGCCCAAATCGCGAAGAACCTCCACCCTGGACGCCACCTCTACCGGATTTGCCACCTCCACGCCACGAACTCCCCTCCTCCGACCAACCTCACCGCGAGCGCCAGTCCCCCCCCCCCTCCACCACCATCTGAACGGAAATACAGTGAGTTATTTCATTTTTTATTTATTTAGTTTTACTTGGTTTAATTAGTTAGAAAAATTCTGATTTTGTTTATTTACTTTATTTATTATATATAAATAAGATTTTATTATATAAAGATAAGTTTTTATTATGTACATATGGTTTGAATATAAAAAGTTTGATTTTAAAAAAAATATTGATTATAATTTTTATAATATGAAAATGTTATATTTTTATATAATGAAAAAGTTTATATTTTCAAATACAAGAAGATTTGATTTTTTTAGATGTAAAGATATGATCTTGCCTAAGATTAAATTTTTAAAATAGAGAAGATTAGATTTTTAAAATAGAAAAGATTAGATTTTTAAAATAGAAAAGATTAGATTTTTAAAATAGAAAAGATTAGATTTTTGAAATGAAAAAGGCGAAAGTTTTATATATTGAATAGCGAAGTAAAAATTCGATTTTTATATATTGAATAGCAATATAAAAATGTGATTTTTATATATGTAGTGGCTACGGGCAACGAAAAGTGATAAAAGGCGAGAACGACGAAGATTTCTATAAAGGAAGTGTCGTGGAGTTGGAATAGCTAATGGTGAGAACTTCTCACTCTTTAATTTCTTTTTCTAGTTATATATATATATATACTAGGATGCAGAAGGTGTTTAGTAGCACCCGACACCCGTCATCCACAGACCATGGATGGCGTGTTTGTTAAATTGTTTGGTTGTGTAGTTGGTTAGTTTATTTGGTTTGAATTGAATTGTTTGGTGAAATGAATGGATTTGATTGATGTGTGAATGGCGTGGGCCTTCACTAGACTAGGGATAAGGCTAGGCCTTGTCCCGTTTCTAGTATCGTGCTGTTATGCCGCCGAAATTTTCTAAAACAAGTTAGAAAAATAAAGATATCATTTTATTTGATAAATGAACTGAATAAAAATTCATGTGTTGAAATAAAATGTTTTATCATTAAAAATATAATTTTTAACGTGGATGTGAACAAATAAATATTCATTTACAAACCAGACGGTTTGTTTATGTACACCTATTTGAAGGACATTGATTGGGTCGACAAATTTTACACATCGCCCAACTGCACAAATAAAATCTGTGTTTGATTGTTTAAAACCCCACACGGGTATTGGGATAAAATACGACATACACTAATCCCAATAATTAGTTGTTTGTCGATCGATTGATTGACAGGCTGTTATAAGCGTTAGATATCTATATTTGATGCTTATACAGTGTAGTGCCTCTTGGATGATGGTTGATTATTTGTCGTTGCTATTATATACATGTGTTGTATGGAATCCATATAATTAACTTTATATGGTAATTGATTGGGCCTCATTCCAATTTAGAAAATAAAGAATATTATAAAATAAAGGTTCATGTGTTGACTATACTCATCCGTTGAGATTAGTCATGTGTTGAACGAAATATTTTAAACAATAAAATTTACATCTTTATATTATAAAGTAAAGGTTCATGTGTTGACTGTACTCATCCGTTGAGATTAGTCATGTGTTGAACGAAATGTTTTAACGATAAAATTTACATCTTTATCATATATAAAATATATTAAACAACAAAAAGAGTCACACGTGGACAGTACTCATTCGTTGAGATTAGTCATGTGTGGACAAAAATATAGATTCATTTGTTGAATAGAATAATGGAATTATTGAAATATATAAAGCCGTATTGATAGAGATGCGCTATTTTGACGCGAACGATATTTATATCGATTATATACGTTTTTATGGAATTTGATTTGGATTGAATATATAACCAATTTGAATTGAATCGAATAGAAAACCAATTTGAATTGAATCGAATAGAAAACCAATTTGAATTGAATCGAATAGAAAACCAATTTGAATTGAATCGAATAGAAAACCAATTTGAATTGAATTGAATAGAAAACGAATTGAATTCAAATTGAATTGAAAACGAATTGAAATAAGAAGTAAAAATCAATTTGAAATGAATTCAAATTGAATTGAAATTTGAATTGAATTCAAATGAATTTTAAAACGAATTTATAAGGAAGAATTCAATTTTGATTTGAAATAAAGGTTGAAATTGTTTTTGAAACGAATTCAAAACTATTTATAAAATTCGTTTTAAATAGTAATCGACGAAATATATATTATATATATTATATATATAATATAATGGCCTGAATAGAACGCGCCGCGCCGCGGCAGTTCGTGAATTTCGACCATTTATTTCAAACGGACATTACGGGAGATCCGACCGTCGGATTCTCCTAAAACCAAAACCGTTGGGTTCGTATCGAAAAGAGCTTTCTAACGAATATTAGAAATTTGAAATCTAACGGTTGGATTTGGAGATACGTCCAAATCAAATTTGGAAAAGGTCGCTATAAGTGCAGTTCGATGGCCGTTGATGGAAATCGACTGTACGGGCCTTGATAAAATTATTAAAAATAGTAGTAATTTGTGTAAAATCATAGGAAATGATTTGGGAAAAATTAGGATGAAAAACTCCATATTTGAAAAGGTAAAAATAGATTTTTATCGAAATGAACTAGTTTGAACTAAAATTAAAATCCATTTATTTTTAAATAAATAAATTGGATTTGAGATGGGTTTTAAATAGAATGTGATTTGGGTTTATCATGAACGGTGTTTTAAATAACACTAGTTCTTTAACCCGATAATAAATAGAATATGATTTGGGTTTATCGTGAACTGTGTTTTAAATGACATTAGTTCTTTAACCCAGTAAAAGGGAGTTTTAATGAATCTGCAATTAGATTGAAATGTGAATTGATAATCTAGATTAACAAATTTAGAAATGAGCGAGAATGGAGTATCACCAGTTTTGCTCCAAAGCGATAGTCAATTCTTTAATTAGATTTGAACGTGAAATGGTAATTTATTTTACCGACAACACTGTGGTGTTAAATATGGAGTATTACCAGTTTTGCTTCATGGGATGAATAGGTTGGGATTGGGAAATAAAATAAATAATTACTTCGGTGTGGTTCGCTAATCACGACTAGTTTGGAAAACCATAATTTGGTTTGAAATGACATCCAAAGGAAGATTAAAGGATAAATTTTAAAGAATTTATCTTGGATAAAATTAATGGGAACCTTTCCCTAAGAATGTGGAATTTAGAAACTAGCTGTAGGTTAGCTAAGAAGAATGGTTTCCTGGGTATTGATCTGATGTTGGTTTCGGCCTTCGGGGTTAATGTTTGGGAAATTGTTCTCTTGTTGATTTACGGTTAGTGACTACTGAATTGGAATGAGGCGTATGTTGTGTTTGTGTAACATTTGTTTTTAATATACACGGGTTGTTCGGAAAGTCCGGGTTTATACCCATTCTGAATAACCGATTCGACGATAAGTCGAAGATGAAGACGGTGGTGAAGACCGGAAGTCTTCACATCGTTTGGATAATTACTGATGATCTTGATTGGGTTGTACACCCAAGATGAGGGAATCAGTTAGTGGTCGTCCAGATGTACTTGGAGATGGATGGATATGCGAGGAAAGTGCCTTCGGTTTCGTTCAAACCCAGAACGAACGTGTAAATGGATTGTGTGTCTGACATTGGATTTTATTCTGTGTTGATTGATTTCTATTAAATATATATCTGTTTGGCGGTGGAGAATTTATTCTCTTGCTTAACGCCCTTCTCTGAGACGTACGAGCTTAGAGGTTATATATCGATAGATATCAATCGCATGGCATGAATTGCCTGTGTGGCACGCTGAGTTGCATGGATCAAGGCTTCTGTTGAAAAGCAAAGTCTTGTGGTTGATGATCAAAGCACGGCCTACGTGGCATAGCTTTGTGTATAACGTGAATTCGCGAGCCTCACACCTCGGTATGAGGTAAAAACGGGATACGGACCGTTGGGAGAACACGACGTTTCTTTCTAGCTTTGGTGGTGTTAGTGACTTACCAGCCCTGACATTTATATACTTTTCACCTTTGTGGTTGTTGGAATGAAGCGCCTCGATTATAGGTCTGTAAGGACCGGGAAACGTGTGTTCAGGCATAATTAATCCTCAAACGTAAGAGAGGACCAGCCCAGCCGAATCCGGGGTTGCCCAGAGTGTGTAGTCCCGAGGCATTTGCTAGAATGTCTCGAAGCGGAGAGGAGCTTGCCCCTTACCTCGACTCATGACGGAAATCCAATTTCCGATACGTGTATTGCGGTTTTATTTGTAGAGCCTAGTATGGCGACATAGTGGTATGGGGCACTTATGCCGTCTATGATTTATATTTATGATTGAAATTGTTTTGACACTATACACTTAATATAGTATCAAATGATTTGTTTTTAAACGTACCAAGCATGTTTGGCTGTTATAAGGTAAAACCCTATCCTCCGGCTTGCGTTGCATTGTTTGATGGGACCTGGGTCTTATAATAGCTTCATTTTCCGAAAAAGCATTGTGTTTTGTTTTCTATGCACTGGTATTCTTTGGAGGAAACCCGTTCCGTGTTATACGGTGTGGTCCCTTGAATTACTCTCTTTTAAAGTAAATCTTTAAATAACTGTTTTAGTTCTCACACCAGTCACATGACTGACCTGGAGTTTATTGTTTTAACCTAAACTCTGGGTGCCCCTATTTTCGACACGGGCAGCTAGTAGTTTTGGTTTTGCAGATTTATATTCACAGGATCCTAGTTTACAGCTGGAATGATATCCGGAAAGCTCTGTATCCGTATATCACCTTCAGTTGTGCTTTGTATTATTTTTCCGCTGCTATGTAATTTATTGTAATCTCTGATATTTATCGAATGTAATTTATTCATTTATACTTTGTATATTCTTGTATTCTGATGGAATTGTTGTAATAGCAATGAAATGTTCTTCCGTCTGCGTTCATTTGTGTGTTGTTCTCAAAGTATCCGCTCTTTCCTTCACGGGGAAGTTACGGGTCCTCACAACGAGTTAAGAATTTGGGATTAAGGATAGAACTTGAGTTGAAAAGGAATTTGGTTTGGATATAAGCGAATAGCTGTGTTGAACAGATATTGATTGGAAATTGGTTGAGATGACATTGGTATATGTTGGATTGATAACAGGTGAAAGTGATAAAGTTGATATGCCCGATAAAAAGGTAAAAGTTTGTATTTATATTGGGTATGAGATTTATGAGCCGATTGGCAAGCCGCTTGGCTGTTTGATTTTCTTTTGGGTTGGAGAAGGCCCAGAGAGGCGAGTTGTAGTTGTACCGATTGACCCGAACAAAGGAGGTACTGGCGAAATTTTTCGAAAATTTCGGGTGTTAGAAAATTTTCAATTTTTTTGAAAATTGTCGTTATTGAAATAAAGTAATATTTAGTTGAAATTAAATTGGTTCAGTTGAAACTGAAATTTAAGAAGTAAAGAAATAAATAATTAACAGTTATAGGGTTCATTTTCTACCTTAGCAATTTCGAGGACGAAATTATTTTAAGGGGGGAAGAATGCAACGTCCCGTATTTTTATACGGTATAATAATTAATTTTATTTAATTATTTATTTTATGGTTTGGTAATTCAAATAGTTTAAATTAAAATAACTATTTAATATTTAATTAAGGTAATAATTAAATAATATATTTAATTCTGAAATAATCAGAATTAGCTGAAATGGCAATATTGTGTGAACTAGACAATTCAAAATATATAATTCAGTTTAAAATTAAATTATAATAACGAATATATTATTTAAACGAAGCTTGAATGTATAAATTATATTATAAATATAATCGAGCTCGAAATGACGCTGCAGTTCGTAATTTGGTGATTCGAACTTCAAACGAATATACAGAATCTGTTTTAAGCCGGATTTTTGTGAAACAAGAAACGTTCAGAGCTGGTGAAGTATATTTTTCTAATGGAAGAGAAAAATGGGGATTTCGTCGTGTAGATTTTAATTTATGTCCAAATCAAATTTCAGAAAAGTCACTGTGGAATTCCTTTATAATTTATAACGATTTACATATATTATAAATGGATTTTTCAAAATAAATTGAATATCAATTTAATCTGGGATTTTTAAATATCAAGTTATAAATTCTAATATGTATATTTTAGAGCTGTATGATATCGTACGTGAATATATATATACAGTAATATTTATTTTTAAATATTTTATTTAATTATTTTTAAATATATTAATATTTTAATGGGTCTATTTAGAGCATTAAAAATAGCCAGTTTTGCAAACGACCTCTGTTTTTGATGAAACTAATTTTGTTGGATCGCAATTTTAAATTATTGCTAGATTTCAATTTTCGTGATTTTTAGAGTCAGTATGTGGCCGTACGGATTTTTAACGTGAAAAACAGTCAGTATTTTCACGGTTAAAAATACGTTGTGTGAGCAAACGAAGTTGGAATTCGACGAAACCAGTTTCGTTGGGTCCGTAATGTCAAACTGTAGTTGTACGTCAATTTTCATGATTTTTAGGTATCGTGTGTGTTCGTAGGGATTTTTAGAGTGTAGAAACAAATATAAAATGACAAAAATAAAATATCTAAGCCCTATATAATAACTTTAACAAAAGTTATAACCTAAAAAAAAGTTCCATGTTTCAATCTTCTCAACCACCATTCTCTGTGGCCTAAAAACATAGTCGTAGCCTTCAAAGATCCACAACTCATCCAACCAAAATCCTATAAATCACCAAAGTGTTGTATTCGGATTCCTATACTCAAACTCTTCAATTCTATAGCACTTTGGTAGGGTGCGACGTCAATTCTGGTTCCTCATTTTTTTTCTATGAGAATTAGGGTTCCACCATTGAGGGAGATTAAAGCTTTGTGGTGAGGAATGGTTGTAGTAATTGAGCTTTTGGTAGGCTATAGAACTCGTTTGTGGAATTTTTGGGTGATTCGGTGACACAAACTGTCGCAAGTCTCTGTAGCAGTCACGAAGAGGGGTTTCGACGCAAATTGGGGGGAAATGGCGGATTGAACGTGAAGGGTACGAAATGGAAGAGGGGTCGGCAAGGAGAATTATGGTATATTTGTTTTGATTTTTAGTGGAGATGAGAAAGAGGATGTTGTGGCAGAACGTCGGCCATGGTTTGGAGGGAGCTGGGTATGCATCGGAGAAGAAGGGGTTTATTTGGAGCGGGTGGGTTAAGAGGATGGGCCTTCTTAAATGGTAAAGCCCAACAGGAAATTAATTAAGTTAAAAATTAAAATTTAATAGTGTATTAACTTTAAATAATCGTATCTTTCTCGTATGATATTGGAATTTAGTGAAACAAGATCCATTGGGATCGTATGGACGGACACTACATGATGGAACTGACTGGAAGTCCATCGGAGCTCGTTACAATTTATAGCAAAATAAATTGTCCGTCTGAATCAGGCGATGGTTATCGTTATTAACGATGATCGTCCAATGTGAGTAAAACTCACTCACTCTATTAGTTTATATTTTTATAAATATAATCTAGTAATGCTGATTGGCTGCTGTGTGATGATTGTTTGGTTGAATTGCTTATGTATTGGTTGAAATTATAGATAACGATATATATATATATATATAAATCGTTAAGAAAATATTGATTCTGTTTATCAGAATATTTCACATCGAAATGAAATCAATGTTATTATATTGTTTAACATCTATGGATGCAGGGAAACAGGTTGGAGGGATCCAACTGGATTCCTCAATATTTATTTTACTGTTGTTTTCATATATTGTAACATTTATGTGATATATAATCTGTTGTTGATTACGTGTGTTGAATGATATCGATCATTGTTGTTTGGGTATTTTAAATACCGTAAGAAATACTGGGATGTAGAAAAGTGGATTTTCAAAGTATATTTTGAAAATAAATTATTTATATAAAATCAATGGATTTTATATATAAAAGGAAAAGGATTTTATAAAAGGAAATAATTTTAAAATCAAAGAGTTAAAAAGGAAAATATTTGTAAAAGAAACATAAAGGAAAATATTTGTAAAAAAAATGTAAAAGGAATATTTATTCAGAAAATAAATAGAATTATAAAGGAAATATTTATTTCGAAAATAAATAGATTATAAAAGGAAATACTTGAAAAATGAAAGAAGTGTATAAAAAGAGAATTTTACACTAAGGAAAGTTTGGACCCGTGCTTCGCACACGGGTATAACGGAATATGAATATAAAGTAGATTTTAAATAGAATTCTATTTTAACAGATAAGTGGAGAAGATAAATTTATAAATAATATTTCTTAAATTAAATAAAATGTTTATCGTTGGATAAATAGAATATATAAGTCAGGACTTATATAGAGAAGTAAGAATCGATTTCAATATTGATATTTGAAACTGAATATGGATGCAGAGTTAAATCAAAGGAGTTAATCGAATTATAGTTAATCGATTAGAGTTAGAATTAATCAATTAGAATTAGAGTTAATCGATTAGAGTTAGAATTAATCGATTAGAGTTAGAGTTAGTCGATTAGGGCTAGAATTAATCGATTAGAGTTAGAGTTAATTGATTAGAGTTAACCAGTTAAAGTTAATCAGTTAGAGTTAATCAGTTAGAGTTAACCAGTTAGAGTTAACCAGTTAGAGTTAATCAGTTAGAGTTAACATGTTAGAGTTAATCGATAGAGTTAATTAAATAGAGTTAATCGAATTTGAGTTATTCGAATAGAGTTAAAAGGATTTATCGAATATTAGTTATTCGAATAGAGTTAAAAGGAGTTAATCGAGTATAGTTTATTCGATAGAAGTTAATCGATTATAGTTTATTCGAAAGGAGTTAATCAAATATTACTTATTCGAAAGTGAATTTATCGAATATTATTTATTCGAAAGTGAATTAATTAAATATAAGTTATTCAAGAAAAGAGATAATCGAATATATTCTATTCGAAAAGAGATAATCGAATATAATCTATTCGAAAAGAGATAATCGAATATAATCTATTCGAAGAGAGTTAATTGAATATTCGTTATTTGAAGGAGAGTTAATCATATAGAGATTACTCGAAAGAGAATTATACGTTGAATCCGATTATGTCGAATTTGGGAAAGTACTATTTACTTTCCAGTTTTTAATCAAGATTTGATTATTTATAAATAAATTAGTAGTTGGATTATTTATTCAAAATAAGAATTTAAGTTAGATTTCTAAATTAGATATTTCAAAAGTAGGATTTATAACATTAGCGTTATAATAAATGTTTTCATAAAAGAAGTGGATTCATAATCTGAATCCGAAAATTTGCTTACGCAAATGATTGTAGAAATTGGAGCGGTGAGCTTTGTCTGTTGCAAGGTTAAGAACGGTGTTCAGTTAAGGTTTGAGAGGTAATTATACCCCAACAAGATTGACTTCTTTATTTAACTTAGAAATAGTTTAGGTTCGAGGGCGAGAGTTAGTTAGAAATACAATTAAGTAATAAGCAATTTGTGGTAGGAGCGGTCGTAACAACGTTTTATACAACGTTAGTTTGAAATCCATATAAATGAGTTTTGGAAACATTTTCCAAATATAGAATCAGTGATATTTTCTAAACATAGAAAATGGAATGTTTTATTTATGAGGAATTAAGAAATGGAGTTAAGCTAAATTAGAAACTGACTGGAGATTAGTTAAGTTGAATGGTTTTCTAAGTGTCTATCTGATGTTGGTTTTGACCTTCGGGATTGATACTTAGGGAATCATTCTCATACTATTTTACAGTCAGAGATTGATAGATGTGGCAGAATAGTGATAAGTAAATAAGCAATGGGAATGTTTTCCAATGTTCATAACATATATTTTCTGAATATAGACAATAAGGAAATATGAATATATATACATATACATACACATATATATATATATATGATGATTGATCAATAGAAATTCCAATTGGAAATAAGATTGTTGTTTGCACATGTGTTTTCCTTTGATAGTTAAATCACCGACTATCAAAGTTTTTAACCATTTTTATGTTGTTAATATGGAGAGACCGGTTGGATTATTATCCAAAGAACCACTCCATATTGCATAAGCGTTGCAAACCAAATATGTTGAATGTATTGAAGACGGAGTAAAGTGCAAGGGCTATTGTATAAATCTTAGGTAGAGATTGCCTAAGATGGATGTACTGAATAGTGCCTTCGGTTTGTCCAGTCCCAGGACAACTTGAATGGATGAATTCCTAACAGAGTATATCTGGTAGATCGCATAAGTTGATCGTTTCAAACGTATTTACGTTGGTGAAGTACGAATTCATTTCTCTTAGCTTATACCTGTGGTATTTTTGGGGAAATCAATTTGTGATTTGATGGGTATGATGATGTGGCATTCAAAATAATTGAAGACGTGATCTGTATAGAGATACGTTATAACCTCAAGCCTCATCAACTAGGAAATGACAGAAATCGGGCAGGCAGCATGGCTAAGTGGGCCGCACCCAATTAGGGTATATTGTCACCATCTAGAGAATATTCATATTTGTACTTCTTTCAATTCTGTATCTCCCGGGAATGGTTATGTTGGAATACTAACCGAGGGGTGGCAATATATTTGATACATTCAAGAGAAATAAATGGTCGGTCATGTGTGGCCGAGTAAGATGTTCTTGTTGAACTCCAGTGTATCGCTTCTAGAGTACACTGAGCGGAAGGGGGATCCATACCTTGTCATAGTTGGAATCCATTCCCCAAATAAGAGCCCGCGGTTTTGATTGTATTTTATATATGTAGAACGTTAGATGCAAGCGTTTCTGCTAGATTTCTATTTACTTGATCTAGACATTATTATAATATCAAACAAGTATCGTTTTAGATATATTTTGGGTTATCATAAGGTAAAAGCCATCCGTGTTTATGTCTGGATAAGTCTTATGATTATCCTTTGTTTCAAAAGAATTTTGAAAGTTAAATCAAATGATTTGAGTTTACTCACACCAGTCACACGACCGACCTAGAGTTTATTTTGTTTTGTTTTCCCTAAACTCTTAGGTGCCCAATTTTGTACGGGCAGTCAAGTAGTCAGGATTTTATAGGTACACTCGAAGAGCTGAAGCAGGAGGCTTCAGGATTTTATAGTTATTGTTTTTTTTGCTGTGTTGTAAGTGTTATACTCTAATAATGGTGTTGTATACAAATACTATTTTATTTCAAAGTTATGTTATGAAATATATTAATTCGTTCCGATGTGAGATTCGTGTTTACTCTGATGTTATATGTTCTTCTTCTTCTTCTATTCTAAGTTTCTATCTTATCTATTCTCAACCTCTAATTTCTTTCATTAACTAACCGGTATTTTTGATGTTTGGATAGTCGACTTAGTGTTGTATGCCGATATCCAGGATCGCGAAAACCCCGGGTCGTTACACTATCGGTAGGTGGTTCCATACCTTGTCATAGTCGGAATCCAATCTCCAATAAGCGCCCACGGTTTTTGATTGTATACTATTTATATAGAGCGTGAGATGCAAGCATTCTGCTAGATTGTTATTTACTTGTGATTAGACACTATCATAATATCAGAATATTATTAATTTCAAAAGCTTTTTCGGTTATCGTAAGGTGAAAACCATCCGTGTTTATGTGTGGATCGATCTTACGATTATCATTTCTTTTGAAAAGGATTTTGAAAAGTTAAACCAAATGGATGGAGTTCACTCACACCAGTCCAATAATCGACCCAGAGTTTATTCTGTTTTGTTTTACCCTGAACTCTTGGGTGCCCAAATTTATACGGGCAGTCAAGTAGTTAGGATTTTTCAGATATACTTGGAGGAGATTAGAGCAGGAGGCTCAATGTTAGATCTATATAAAGTTTATTTCCGTTGTGTTATACATGTTTTGTACTCTGATAATGGTATGTATATACAGTATACAGTTTTATATTTCAAAGTTATGTTATATAGTATACATTTCGTTCCTTTGTGAGATTCGTGTTTACTCTAACTCTGTTCTGTTGTGATCTTCTTCTTCTGTTCTTACTTTCATTCTTTCAATTTCTCACCCTCTAACTTCTTTCTATTAATGATCTGGTATTTTCGATGCTTGAATATTCAACATCGTATTTTATGTTAATTTTCGGGGTCGAAAATACTTAGTCGTTACAGTGGTATCAGAGCTGTAGGTTAAATAATTACCTTGGCTCTATGGCGTGACTCAATAGAGATGGGGTTAGTAATACCCTAGATTGAGTTTGAGTGTATACATATATATGAGCACTTATTTGTAGATTTTAACAAAAATGGTTTTATATTGTGGAGATTCATTGGTTGAGTGGCTTATGAATTCTGGTCGACCGTGGGGGTACCACAACGTCGATAGGCGTTTCTAAACACTCGAATACGATGAACCGACACAGTATGTTTTTGAGAAAGGGTAAATGAAATAATTTTACCTAAAATTATTTTGATATAAAAGAATAATTGACATTGGAATCATAATTATATGTTGGATGTGTTGGTTGTTGTTATAATAGGATAAGATTATATTTGTGATGTATCTAAATAACCAATCAAAATTCATATAGGAGTGATATATATAAATTCAGATGAATTAAACCAGGATTTAAACTAGAACTGAGATTAAAACTTTGGAAAATTGGAAGAATGTTGTAAATAAATTTGGAATTAAATATAAGGAAATTTTTAGATCCTGGGTGGATTTGAAAATATTTTTCAAG
This sequence comes from Allium sativum, assembly GCA_030737875.1. Taxonomy (NCBI): domain Eukaryota; kingdom Viridiplantae; phylum Streptophyta; class Magnoliopsida; order Asparagales; family Amaryllidaceae; genus Allium; species Allium sativum. The sequence goes on from CM060920.1 coordinate 92,339,020, forward strand.
TATTGCGAAGGATATTTTGAAATAGTTTCAAAATAAAAATATTTGGGAATGGGTTTAGAAAATGATAATAGTATTGAACTCACTTCGGTTGCTGGAAAATAATTCTGATGATGACTGCAGCATCATTGGTGCTCATTTTCGAGTTTCTAAGTGACGAATTACTACCAAAGATTTAATTTTGAATTGTTTTGAGAAAATCAAGTTGTAAGAAATTCAAATGTTTTGAATTGCTATTATTATATGTAAATATATAGGATTTCAAACTGATTTGAAATTAAATCCGGAAGTTTGAAATTTAAATTTATCGATGAAGTTAAATGGATTGAAATGGTAAAGATGAATAATTAAATTAGAATTTAACTTGAATTGAGTTAAATAAAATTGGGTTGGATTAGAGATAATCTGGAATGGGACTTAACTTGGTTAAGTATATTGGATTTGTGCAGTAAGATTTGAAATGGAATTGGATTGTTAAGTAAGAATTTGGAGATGAGATTGGAACTGGAATTTGAAAGGGAATTTGGATTGGTATAAGAGAATGCTTGGTCAAGGATGAATTGATTGAGATCATTTGGGAATACACCTGTATATGCTAAAGTAGTGGCAAATATAAGAGATAGTGTTGGATGCCTGAAAAAAGGTACACGTTTATATTATATTGCTCAACGATGAGTTGTAGTAGTACCAATTAACGCATGCAAAGGAGACGCTGACGAAATTTTTCGAAAATTTAAAGTGTTAGAAATTTTCGGAATTTTTGAACTTTCGTTAATAGAAATAAATTAATATATTTAATTGGAATTAATTGATTCAGTTGAAAGTTGAATTAAGAAGTAAGATAAAAGATTTTTACCTAGTTAATATAACATTCTTCCCAATCTTAGTAATTTCGGGGACGAAATTCTTTTATGGGGGAAGGAATGTAACGTCCCAAATTTTTAGTGATTAATAATTAATTAATTTAATTATATTAAATATATTATTTTGATAATTTCAATGGTTTGAATTAAAATATTTTGAATATTTAATAAATATGAATAATGGGATAATAAATTTAATCTCTGAAATAGTCGGAAATAACATAATTGGCAATTTTGGGTAAATTAGATAATATAAGATATTTAATTCAGTTTAGATTGAATTATAATAATGAATTTATTTAAACAAACGACAGTTGAACGTATAGATTATAATTTAATTATAAACGAGCTCATAACGACGCGGCAGTTCGTAATATTGAGTTTTGAACTTCAACTGAGTAAATAATATTCATTATAAGTCAGATTTCGATGAAACTAGAAATGTTGGAATCTACTGAACTGATTTTTTCTAATAGAAGAGAAAAATGGAGATTTCTTCATACAGATTGTAAGTTATGTCCAAATCAAAATTTCAAATAGTCGATATGGATTCATTTATAAAGCATAATGATTATTTAATTATAATAAAATATCGGTTTCGAATTTGAATGAGATTTTTTTGAGACGTATTATTAATTTAATTTATAGAATTTTACTGTAATTTTTAATTTGGAAAATAAGCAACATTTTATTTGGAGTATTTTACACCCTATGTCGGCATTTTGGGGTTTCACAGAATATGTTAGCTTATCTATATTATTATGTTTTTGGGATCGTGGCACATTACTTGTTATAATGGTATTTTTACTCTTGTCAATTACAGTCCGTAAGTGAATGAGATTTTTCGAAAGGGGTACGCTAAACATTAATGAAAAGTCTAATAGGAATGCAACCACTAAAATTAATTATAATTAATTTAACAGTTCATTCGAACTACTTATAAACTGAAAATTTTCCATTAGCAAAGACAACGCACAAAGCAACGATCACAAATGAAATACTACAAATGTTAAATACCGATGGATATAATCCTAGAAAAATTTCAAATATGTTCAATTTTATAGAGCTAAAATATAGTAAACAGTCCCTAGGCTCGGAGTAGCATATATAGCGTGCGTAAAATATACCAAAAGAAAAATCTGTAATAAGTCTTTGAAAGTAAAATTCAATGGGTATATAATCCTTTACTGTGGTATAAGGTTGTAAACTTGGTCTGAAATAAGTTGGAAGTTAACCCTAATAAGTTTGTGAACTGTGTTATAATGAGTATAAATCTTTTGCCATGTCCAACTTAAACTCAGATACGTCTCGTCTATCAAACGTGTATTGTCTCACCACTTCATTGCTGAGCTACAAGGAAAAAGAGAGGCACATGTTTATGTACCTTCCCGACAACATTTTCCATTTCCTCCTACTGAAAAATACACGCATGACTAATGCATGCATGCCTGTGCACGGAGCTTTGTAAACACCTATGTTGTAGTCGATCAAGTCACTGCAGTATACCCAAAAACTGGAAATACAGAAAGATGATTGATCGAAAATTTTAAAATGAAATCAAATATTATATTATATTTTTTAAGGCTTCTCCGTGAAGTAAAACACTGGTACCTAACACGCCAACCAATTTATTAATACAGTGTACTCTTATCCCCTGTAACCTAAGTGTTGAAACAGCAAAGCAAACCTACGCTATCTACAAGCAGGAACGTGCAGACAAGAAATGAAGCCCGACCCAGCCTATATGCTAAATAACACAGTCTAAAGTCATACAGTCTTCCAAAAAATAGAAGAAAAATTGGAATACAGAAATACTTGCTGACAAAGTAAGTAAGAAACCACATGGCTAAGGACATCAGTAGACCTATCCTACCCTACTATAGCTGCGTGGGAGCCAAGTTTCTCTTTTATAAATACAAGAGGCGTTCTTCCTCTTTCCTTGTTTCGGCAGTGATAAAAGCTGAAGATTTTTATATTTGCTAAAAATCCACACTTTTATTCCATTCTTCCATTTTAAGTCTCAAATATATATATATATATAGACATATATATATATATGTGTATATATATGTATATATATATATTTGTATATATATATATATCGGTTCCTATAGAAATTCGCTTTCCTTCTGTATTATTTTACTAAGTTTGAATCAAAACTTTTGCTTGCTGGAAAAGTGTATAATGGAAGTGGGATTGGGTGTTTGCGGGGAAAAAGGGGATGTGTCTTTTCTGTGCATGGCGATTTCAGTGTGGAGGGTTGTGGGAATGGGATCGGCCATTGGAATGATGCCTGGAGCTCGCGCATATATGATGGAGGAGAGAAAATATTCATTGGAAGGTTATATAAATACTAGGGTGGAGGCTAACTTTGGTTTGGGTTGGATTCTCGAGATGAATTGAACGTGGGGTGGGAAGGAAGCTGGAAACCCAATTGTGTAAGACGTAGCTAGAAGGTGGACAGGTGGAAATGGCATAGCGTTTTAGACTGAAGTGTAACGTCCCAGAATTTTACTGTATTATTTAATATTTAAATATGGATTTAAATATTGTTTTGGGAATTTAAATAATCAAATTTAACGGTCTTGAATAATTCATAGAATAATAATATAATTCTGAAATAGTCGTTGTGTAATCGTTATAAGCCATAACGGTTTATTTAATATAATTAAATATTGGTTTCGAATTTGGACAAGATCTTTGAAGCGTAGCCATAATTTAATTTTTAGAATTTTACTGTAATTTTTTATTTGGAAAATACGCTACTTTTTATATGGAGTATTTTGCACCCTATATCAACATTATGGGGTTTCACAATATAAGTTAACTTACAAATATTATTATATTTTTGGGAACATGGCACATCGCTCGGCACGATCATGTTTTTATTTCTGTCCGTAGCGGCGTGGCCAAGAATGGAATTCTATATAATACAGTACACTACAACTCTAATCAAAACAAATATAAAGCCTCGCTACCCTACATGAGCAGACCTATGTTTTAAAAATAAGGAAACTTCATTCTTAAGGAAATGAATGTCAACCCTATTCTCCCTATTCTCGAAGACAGCTTAATCCTAGAAGCTGAAAGAATGGGAAAAATCCTCGACAAATGTACAAAACCACATGTCCTCATTAAACGCGGCATGGAAAGTATGTCTGCACCGCACACGAGAACCCTATAATACTAGAAAACCAAAAAAATATCCTTGAAATCCCGTACGTTATCACATGATGTTGTTCGCTCCTCTTCTATATAATGCATTTCTTCTTCTCAAACACAACTCAGTTTCTCTCGAAAACAAGAAGAATTGCAAAGCCGATCCTCATAAATTTTTTCCAAAACCTAATAGAATGAAGTAGAGGAATTTGGATACATTAAGAACTTAGGGCTCGTAAGTGTAAGGGGCGGTAGGAATCCGTAGTGCATGGCGCAAGAAGGTGGGAGAAGGCAGTGTGAAAATGGAAGAGGAAGTTAGAAAAATCGGTTTTCTTTCAGTTGCTGTAGCGCAAGAAGTTTGTGGGTTCACGATATTAGTTCAGGTAGGTGAAGGCGCCACGGCAACAAAAGAGTTCAAGCGGTGTGAGTGTTGGTCAGGGCCACAGTTCATTAGAGGAGGCGACTGGCGTGAGTTCATGAAGGCAGCTGGAGGGATATGACAAAAGTAGAAGGGTGATCGGAAGGTGTGGACATGCGAGGACAGTTTTGGGGTGGGGTGATTAGTTTTCCGGTGTTGTTCGCTATTCGAGTGGTTGGAAGGAGTTGATGAGATCGACGGGTCGGATGGTCGGACCAGGTGATGGTTGCTGTGATGACTTGGGGGTGGAGACTGCGGAGGAAGTGAAAAGGGTAAAGGCGACTGTCCATTTTATGCAGAAAAGAGAATGCATGGTGATGGCATGTGGAGGAATAGTGGTGGATGTAGGCATGTCAGAGAGGGATAACGGATTTGTGTGGACTGGAAGAAGTAAATTAGGAGATGGAATATTTGCTAGAGGGAGGAGAACATGAGGGGGCGGTTTTGGTATAGACGTGAATGGAAGGGTCGGTGTGTGTTGAACACTGAAGTAGGTATGTTAGCATGGAAAGGGAAAAGTTATTCGATGTATGGTGGCGATTTCATGTACATGCAACGCTAGGTTTAAAGGAAGCAGAAAATATATTGTTGGGAACACTATTTTGTTTTTTTCCAGTTGGAAGAAGAAAAAAATAATCCAAGGAAGAAAGGTCGCGTATACGAGTGGAAGACAGGTTCAGTTTCTAATCACATGGTAATACTAATTAAGGTAATCTTATGATTAATTAATATATTTTTAGTTAAAAATAGTGGTTAATATAAGTTTAAAAAAAATTAACGACGATAACTATCGCTTACCTTGTCAGAATGGCGCGAAAACAATCGGGTTAGAATTGCATAGAAAAATATTACTCTACCGAGCTGCATGGAAGAAATCTGAAGCAATCGAGTTTCCGTTTGATTTTTAAATAGAGATAACGCTACAACCGTCAATTAAAAAATAAAGGTGAGTTAGTTCTCACACTTTCTGAAATCCTATGATGTGATTAAATTCATATAACTAAATTTAATTGTTAATAATTGCTTGATTGGATGTCTTGGATGCCTATGGTTGCGTTAATTATATTATCATCGTTTGTTGGATTCAAATTCAATTTTATATATTGTTATAAAGTAATATAATGTTCTAGGACACAAGGAATAACAAGTTGGAGGAATCAAACCGGATTCCTCAAATATTTTGTATTTCATACATGTGAACTGATTAAACCCCATTGATACTAAAATATGTTTGATCGTTAAAATTAAATTCAACGTAGTTGTGATTTAAATCAATATACAATATTGATTGAGGGATTGGCAGCAAATGGTCCAAAATACACCGTTTTGTTTAAACGTTGATTTGCCGTAGGCAAATTAACAAAGTGAAGTTATAATATTTATAACAGAAGTGGAATTTTTATTATACGATACGATGATGTAAATAAATAAATAAATGTTAGGAATTGATTTTCCATAAAATAGTATGAAATGATTACATGGTCAGGATTGAACGGTTAAATCAGTTTATACGGGTTATTTTTGTTGGATCTAGATTAACCCTAGGGGGGGTGAATAGGGTTTATTGAAAATTAAGAGAGATATTAAAAATATCAGATCACAGAATGTAGAAAAAAAAATGCAAAAAGGTAAATGACACAAGATATACCAGCTTCGGCAAAATCCTGCCTACTGCTGCATTTCTAAAGTTTCTACTAGGTAATAGAACAGATCTCGCTTACAAGACCATGTGAACTTGCGAACCCCTCACTCCTAATCTAATCCTACGCTCAAAACCCTAGACTGATCTATATCCTCTAGATCATATTTTCCCCTACTTTTACAGACGAAACTAGTAAACCCCTAGTTTTATAGACACTAGAAAATTGTCTAGTTTTATAGACGAAACTAGAAAACTGAAACAACGATTACAAAAGAAATAATACAATTAAAAACAAAACAAAGAAAACCCCTCTTTAAAATATATGCTATGTTGAATCAAGGCCTGATCCATTTATCCTTTCATTTGCCCAATTGTTCATTTCCTCTGGAAAAGGAATGGCGGCTGATACTCGAATTAGGGTTTTATGAAATCCCACAAAGTCGATCGATTGAATTGAGGAAAAAGAATCTTCTTGGCTCTGTTATTCTTGTGGCTTGCTCCTTGACCGATTTTGGATTTCTGGTAATCGAAAAATCACTGAGTACGAAATGATTTCTATGTTTATGCTTTTGAATTGTTTGCTATGATTTTTCAAAAATAAGGCCGATGATGAAAAGGTGTTATTATACAGGATTATAACATCCTATAATTGCTCTCTGATTTCCTGTAATGGTTTGCTCTGATTTCGATTTCTTGCATGGCTAATTTTGCTTGCGTGGTTGTTGTTGATGAACATAGACATGTTCTTGGCATTCGAATGAATGATGAAGAATTTATTTGCCCCTTGACTGATTGATTCCATTATTCAATTGTGATGAAAACTGCCGAATGTATCTTGTGAAATCTAGAGATATTTAATTGCTGTCCCTTTTAAATGTTGCCAAAAAAGAAGGATTGATTTCTGGAAATACATTTCCTCTTGCCAAAAACTTTTGTTCCAAATTAAAATTGATTTCCTGAAACTGACAGCCATTTCTAAAGATAAAAAACTTCATGCCAAATTAGCACTGTGATTTATTGCTTGCCACTTTTGCTTCTCCAATTTGCTGTGTTGAAATAAAAAAAAACTTTCTATGCTAAAGATTCCATTCACTGCTTTGTCATAACTGATTGAGTATTCATTTCTCGAAATGTTTAAAAATAAGAATATATGCTTGAATTCATGACATTATTTATTTCCAGAATTATTACTCGATTGAATGTTTTTTATAAAAAAACTCCCCTGACATTTCATGCATGTTGAAATCCAGTTTTGTCACCATTTCTTTGAGCTAGTACTTGGAAACATTCACTGATTTTCTGGAAAAAAAGTTTATGCTGCATATAATTTGGTTTACCCCACTACAACTCTTTTGTTGTGTGTATACTCGAAATAGGGTATGGCATTTACACTTGTTCATGCTGAAGTTAGTTGCATTTTCTTCTTTCATATCGACCATGTGTACTTGATTTACCATACAAATTTGCTGCTTGTATACTGAAACATTTCATACAACAAATTTGTTGTTCCACCATTGCCTATGTTTGCACAGCTGCATGTATTATCATTGATCAATGACTTGTCTTCTTGTAACTTCACAAAAAAGAGTTTTTGCTATGGCTTGACATGTTGCACCATTCTTGTATATGACCAGTTTTGTTCCATCCTTGTGACAGTGATTAACATGTAAAAGTGTTAATTTTTTATGCTTATAATTTATCTTTATTGTAAATAAATAAATTTTACATTGGGTATTTTCATATATTTTCACAGTTTGTTCATCAATTCTCGTGCACCCTGAAAAGCAAAGATATTACACAAGAAGAAGACCAATTTTGAATATTTTATCCTATGTTGCCTTGGGAATCTAATAAACGTCCTTGTTTGGAAGAATTAATCACATGCGATCTTATCTCCCTTCAATTAATCACATGTCAAACAAGGAAGATATGGGAGGAATAATTGCTAATGGGAGGAATAATTGTTGATGGGAAGAATAATTGCTGATTGGAGGAATAATTGTTAATTGGAGGAATAATTGCTGATTAAGATAAGAGAAATAATTGCTATTAAAAGGGCCATATATGCATATATTGGATTAAGGTTTTAGGTTGGCTATCTATCCCCTATAAATACCCTTCTATTCTCATTGTAAAGATCATACTGGAATCAATAAAGTTTTTCTTCTTCTCTTTTCTTTTAATTATGTACTTTTTATTTTCATGGCAATTTGTTGTCTAGTCAATTAGATTTGCTAGAACACAATTGTTATTGCAATTTTATTTTCCTGTTAATTTATTTCTATTTTGCAAGTCTATTTCTAGCAATCTGTTTATTTCCTAATCATTGAATTGATTATAGATTCGATTAGATTCGAATCTGTTGTGAATTCAATCGCAGTTTTAATTTGTTTTATTGATAATTGTAATTTGGTCGTTGATTCAATTAGTTTTGTTTTGAACCAAGTTGCAATTTCAATTTTAATCACCCTCCAATTTTATCTAACTCGCCCAAGGAATATATAAATAACAAAATTTAATTTATCCTCCCTGTGTTCGACCTGCATACTACACACCTGTACGCTTGCAGAATTTAATTTAAAATTCACGCTTTTCTAATTCATAGGAAAGCGACGAACAAGTTTTTGGCGCCGTTGCCGGGGAGGCAATATTGAATTTTATTATTTATTTAATTTCTGATTCGTGTTAGTTCTTATTTTATTTTTTTCCCTTTTGTTTTCTTGTGTATAGGTATAGAAAAAAAAATCTTGACTGGTTGATTTGGTATTATAAATTGATACCGTAATCTTCTAAATTAAGAGAAAAAAAAATCTTGCCAATTTTTGTTTTTAATTTGTTTCCCCTTCTCCCATATATTTCTTTCCTTTCTTTGTACAAATTACTTTCTTGTTTTACCAGCCTGACAAAAAAAAAACTTACAATTTTCCTTTATTTCTTTCCATCTTTCCGCTTTCTTTCCAATCTTTTACATTCTTTGTATATATATATATATATATATATATATATATATATATATTTGATTGGTTAGATTTGGTATTGTATGATACCGTAATCTTCTAATTAAAAAAAAAGCTTGCTAATTTTTTTTCTTTAATTTCTTTCCTCTTTTTACTCATTGTCAAATTTATTGCCTTTTCTTTCCTTCTTTCCTATTCCCTTTCCACTTTCTTTTTTTTACATTCTTCCTTTTCACACCAATTCAGTTAAAAAAAATCTTCTAAAAACTTCTTTCTTCTTCTGTATTTCTGCCGTCACCTACCTTTCTCCGCACAATTCACCACATCTTCTCTGAACAAAAAATAATCCCCACTACAAATCATCTCTTCCACAATACAAACACCATACCACAACATGTCATTACCTTCAAAGTCCAACCCAGAATTCATAAACCCGCACGCCTTTCACCAGAATCCACAATCCAAGTCCATCATTATCACGCATCCCGCATCCTCAAAACCCCCCAAGTCACCATTTGAAGCCACCTCAACATCTAACAGGCAAAGCTCCTTAATCATCTTCACGCAACCAAGTTTTCAACATCTACCACCCATCGACACAGCAATTCACAAAAATCTACAAAATTCACCAAAGCCGTACTCACGTCAGCCGTTCATCTACCACAAGTTCCCAAAACCCCAATCACCAGTTCGATCCCTTTTTCATTACACCATCCCCCAATTACCAGTTCGAATAGCAGACGAAGGCTCAAGGCCCTGATTTCAATTTTGAAAAAAAAAAGACAAGGGGGGCGTGAGGTTATTGGTTCATCAAAAATTACAAATAGCGATTTAAAGGGGGAAAGATTTTACTGAGTTCGTGCAGATTTTTGGGTTGCCATCCTATGGCGTGATTCTTGCTGTGACTCTTTTTTTTCTCTCTTTTCTTTGTGGAATTTTATTTGTTTCTATTTTTTTTTATTTGGGCCGATCTTTTTGGAAAGAAATAAAGGGGGCGAGATTTGTGGTTCTAGCAGCATATTTAGGACGAGATTTGTATTATGTTGCCTTTTTTTTCTTTGGTGCGTGAGTTAATTGTGAGCCACAAAACACGTATGTGGGCATTGGTTTGGTGAGAGTTTCAAATCAAGTTTTGCAACTGAAAAGGGTCGAGTGTGATTAGTTGAATCCTTTGTTTTTTTTTGTTGGCTTGGCTCAGTTAGTTCAATTTTTTTTGGTCTAGTTTTTATTTTTATTTTCTAGTTAGTCTTTTGCTTTTTTTCTATTGCTTTCAAAAAAAAAAAGAAGAAGAAGGTGGAATATCAAAACAAATCAAAGGCCAAAGGAGGGAGAGACCAAATTCAAAGCAGACTAGCAAAGTGCTCAAGCAGACAAATCAATGACACATTAGTCGAGCAAGGCAAACATTGAAATTTTAATTGCTGAAGTTACTCAATTATTCTGGACAGACCGCCATACCCCATTGTAAAAAAATTCTAAACTCTACAAGTTCTGCAACTGCTTTGAAAAATATAGAAATTGCTTGTAAAAATCTTCTGCAGGGGCAGCAGCTTGCTTGTACAATATTTTAATTTTCGTTTATTATTCTATGACTGTTCTATGGCTGAAATTTCTGAATTAACTTGATTAGGAACGAATTTGCACTACAGTCGTCATTCTCGTCTTTTTCAATTATAAAATCTGATTTGATTTGCAAAATATTTAACTGCAATAGTGTGTTTTATGAAATTGATTCTCTCAACAGTTTGATCGCGGATATATATTAGTTCAATTTATTGAACTTCTAGCAAAAGAGGTTGCATACTACCCATAAAACATTGGTCGTATCCCTTAGTATTTATACTATATGTGAATGGCCATAAGACCCTCTTCCCCCTTCAAATCGAGATTATTAATTAATAAGATATACTTGAGTACATTATTTATTTTGGAATAACAACTACTTGTGTCAAATTTAAGTTTTAGCTTTTTCATATTTGATTACGATGAATGAGAAAAGTTTCATCCACCATAAATCTTTTAGGGATTTCGAGACTGATGAAATTGATATGACTCAAACCATAGTTGATAAAACCTCTAATGACACTTCTGAAACATTGAAAATGTGTCTTCAACATTTCAGCTCTGATTTTGATGAGCTCGAATACATTTCTGAACTGAATGAACTACTTAACTCAAAACGCTCGTTATTTGAATCTAACCAAGGATGGTTGACCAATGTCAGCACACAAGAACTTCCTAAGTTAGACCCCAAACCCCTGCCACAAAACCTTGATTATGTTTACTTGGACTCTACAGAAAATTTTCCCTCAATCTTGGCCTCTGATATTACTGAGGACCAAGAAAAAGAACCTTCGAAATTTTTACGGGATAATTTGCATCTGAATTGTATAAATCATTGGCATGACACAATTTTTATAAGAAAGATTTTCATTTCAGAATTCATTAACACGCCTGTTGCACCTCATAAATCAAATATGAAATCATTGTGCATCATTTTTAATAGAGGCATGTGTGGGGGGAAAAGGAAGCATCATTTGTCACAAAACATTTATCATCATTATAGATTTCAATTTGTATATGATTGGCATTGGCATATAGTGGCTGAACTTCATTTCATTTTACAAATAATCTTGCAACTCATTCACCTTTGGGTATGATCTTTCAAATTTAGGAAACGTTTACAGTGTGGACACTGCTTTGTCCAAGTGTGGGGGGAGTCTGCATTTCATTCATTTTCGTTTTTTACTCTACTTTTTCTTTTCTTTTCATTTTCAGCCATTTAAATAGGACCATCATGCATTTTAGATTGTAGTAACATGCCATTTTTTTTTTGAAACATGACTCATTTTAGATTGATACAACAAAATAAGTTAAGGATTGTTAATTAGTTGATAGTATTTTTTTCTCTCAGCTAAGATCAAATAAGAAATATAATGAAAAGTTGAATTTTGAGGGATAATAGTGTAACTGGTACATAGGGAGATTCTTAGGTGATGGCCATGAAGTTTATTATAAATTGTAGTTTTTGTTTACTGAGTGGAGGACTTAAAATACTCATATTGGCTTTTCGAATATTTAAAACTAAGTTGTGTTAAGCTGAATTCGCGTAATCTCTCTTGTTCTTAAATTTTCAATAATAATAATAATAGTAATCCAAGGGTATCCAACATTGCTTGTATATCAAGCGTTGGTGTGCAAATCCGCCAAGCTCTATCCGACATGTTGTTGACAAAGTCAGCGTTGGAATATCTTGGTCTCATTTTATGAGATTGGACACCTAAGGATTACCGACACGTTGTTGACAAAGTCAAAATCGGTCTGCACAATCCGCCAAGCTCTTTACCCACTCTCCGTTAGTCTACGAGGCAGTGCATGGGTGATAAACCTTGGTCTTCTGAGTTAGGTGTATGTACTTAATCATAAATTTTAATTTTATAGCGATAGAGAATAAGCGATGATGCCTAAACATTTCTTGACCTTATTGATTTGACTAGCCATACAAAAGGAAATTAGAATACCACTTTACAAACTGTGACAAGCAAACTAAGAATTTATTTCATGGTTGCACTATGTTATCGACCGAACTAACTGGCCAAACTGGAATTTAACATTTGAAAACTTGATTTATGTTGAAAATTTGTGACAAGTTAAGATATCTAAAATAAAATCAACTGACTAGAAATTGTTAATTTAATTTGTTGTACCACTTTAAACAAGTCTTGTTTTCATTTTTTGTTTTTATTTTACATATATCCATTGCATTCATGTAGTTTCATTAGAATCATAGCACATTGCATTTGGATTTTGTGGGTAGTATCCGCTGAAAACCCTCACGAGACACCACTCGTCCTACTAGGGACACCTAGAGGTTTAACGGCTTGTTGCATACGCTCAATGCAATCATGTTTCCTAGGAAAGTGTGACCTATCTAGTTTAGCTTTTCATTTTTTTTTATTTTTCCTTCTTTTTACTCGAGGACGAGTAAAAGATAAGTGTAGGGGTATTTGATTAACATGTAAAAGTGTTAATTTTTATGCTTATAATTTATCTTTATTGTAAATAAATAAATTTTACATTGGGTATTTTCATATATTTTCACAGTTTGTTCATCAATTCTCATGCATCCCGAAAAGCAAAGATATTACACAAGAAGAAGACCAATTTTGAATATTTTATCCTATGTTGCCTTGGGAATCTAATAAACGTCCTTGTTTGGAAGAATTAATCACATGCGATCTTATCTCCCTTCAATTAATCACATGTCAAACAAGGAAGATATGGGAGGAATAATTGCTGATGGGAGGAATAATTGTTGATGGGAAGAATAATTGCTGATTGGAGGAATAATTGCTAATTGGAGGAATAATTGCTGATTAAGATAAAAGAAATAATTGCTATTAAAAGGGCCATATATGCATATATTGGATTAAGGTTTTAGGTTGGCTATCTATCCCCTATAAATACCCTTTTATTCTCATTGTAAAGATCATACTGGAATCAATAAAGTTTTTCTTCTTCTCTTTTCTTTTAATTCTATACTTTTTATTTTCATGGCAATTTGTGTTGTCTAGTCAATTAGATTTGCTAGAACACAATTGTTATTGCAATTTTATTTTCCTATTAATTTATTTCTATTTTGCAAGTCTATTTCTAGCAATCTGTTTATTTCCTAATCATTGAATTGATTATAGATTCGATTAGATTCGAATCTGTTGTGAATTCAATCGCAGTTTTAATTTGTTTTATTGATAATTGTAATTTGGTCGTTGATTCAATTAGTTTTGTTTTGAACCAAGTTGCAATTTCAATTTTAATCACCCTCCAATTTTATCTAACTCGCCCAAGGAATATATAAATAACAAAATTTAATTTATCCTCCCTGTGTTCGACCTGCATACTACACACCTGTACGCTTGCAGAAATTTGTTGTTCCACCATTGCCTATGTTTGCACAGCTGCATGTATTATCATTGATCAATGACTTGTCTTCTTGTAACTTCACAAAAAAGAGTTTTTGCTATGGCTCGACATGTTGCACCATTCTTGTATATGACCAGTTTTGTTCCATCCTTGTGACTGCATAAGCTTGAACCTTGTTCATGCATCTGTTTTAACTTGTGTACCATTTTTGTGGTTATGTATTCATATGTACATGTCCACACAATTTTGCATGTGAATTCACTTTTGTGTCTTGCACTGGAAAAATTTGCATCTGACCATTTTGAAACATGTCATGAAAAAACTTTGCACTTGTACCCACTTGTGCCATTCTTTTTTTGTGAGCATGCATTCACTTGCATTTGCACATGCTGCCTTACCATGTGTTCAACCATGAATGCTGAGAACTGCTTCGACTTGCTTGCATATGTACTTGAGCATGCACTTGTTCGACTTTGACAATGATTGTATTCATGCTGCCGTTACATTCAAACTGCCTTGACCACTTTGAAAAAAAACTAAAACTGCATTGTACATTTTGGTTTGTGCTCGACCATATTCACCTATACATTTATACTTGCCTTTGTGCATGTCGACATGTTGTTGCCACTTTTGCACATATATGCTTGCATGTCGAGATGTTCTTTGATCATGCACTTAGTCGAGTTGGTCCACGTGGCTGCTCCTCAGTTGCTACACTGCATTTTGATTGGCGAGGCAGTGCACATGTGTATATTTATGCACGTGTGTATATGCAGTCCATCAGAAAAAAAATTGTCCCTGAAAAAAAAATTATATGTGTATATACATACACATGTGTGTATACATGTATCGTGCGCGTGCTATATTCACATATCAGAACAAGTCTTGAAAGATGAGAAACATACCAAAATTCTGAAGTAAATAAATTTTAAAAATAAAATAATATTTGCTAGAATATAAAATTATTTCTGTTCAAGATTACTGTGTGTGTTTCTGTTTGTGACAGATAAGTAGAGGAATGGACTGACTGAGAAGACAAAAGACTAAAGATGAAGCAGTGACAGTGTGTGTAACAGTGAAAGAATGTGTATACAAAATGAGTGACTGAGTGATTCTGTAGTGAGGAGTACTGTATGAGTGAAAATGATTGTACAGTATTGCATATCAGTGAGATGTACAAATAGTGGAGTTGTAAAAATTGTACTGTTTGAATGTTTGAAATAAAATATTCTATTTAAATAAAATACTGTGTGAATATTTAAATTTCTGAATAGTCGTATTCTATTTAAATATAAACATTATATTCCAGTTTATGAAGAATATATGAGACAGTACAATAACAAACACATTTAAAATAATAAGTATTTGGTTATTATCATCAAACAAAAATCATATAATTGTGTATATAACAACGTTATACACAACAATCTCCCCCTTTTGATAATGACAAACAAATATTAAGATTTTCAATCCAATAAATGTGTTTGACAGTGAAGAACTGAACTCCCTCTATTTGAATGCTCCCCCTACAAGAGAAACTCCCCCTATAACTGTGAATGAGTGAAAAATGAAAATTGAATGAATTTCCACAATTAAAAACATTTATAAGATATTCACTCATAAATCAAAATCTCAACCCATTCTCCCCCTTTTGTTATCATCAAAAGGATACATAAATTAAAAGATAGATGAAAAACAACTAAAAATATAAATTCAGCTTAAGAGGAAGAACGGTCATCATAAATCTCAATCAGTCAAACAAAAATCATAATATTCTAAGAACATGTGGCATATTTCACATTGTAGGGAATGGTGGATTTACAATGAATTTTATAAAAATGAGGAGACATATAAAAAATATGAATATTTTCCAATTATTTCTAAAAGAATTTTATAAAACTGAGCACAAAAACAGTGATGGATTTTGACTGTAGTTAATAATTCAATTTAAGTGACAAAATCAAATACTCTCAAATCCCAATAGCTATCAATCAAAAAATCATAATATGTCATAAAATATTAACACATTTCACAGATTAGAAGATGGATTGATAGATTGGTTTTTAAACACCAAGGAGAATTTCAGATTTATTTCAATTTATAGCACATATTTTCTTTTCTTTTATTTTTTATTTAAGAGTACACTGACCACACATAACCAAAGCTTGGATTTTTAAATGAGGTCAGTAGCAGCTTAAATTACAAGTTGTCTCTTAACCATGCATGACCAGAGCTTGGATTTTTAAATGATATTAGAGACACACTTATGTTTATTAATTATCTATATTTATCATTTCATCTTTAAAAGGAAAAACTCCTCGGTATATAAAACCAATATATGGATGATAGAAAATGAGGTAGGTATAGAAATAGACTGCGAAACAAATTTATAAATTAATTACATTACGAAATGTGCTCAACTGTATCGGGATCATTGAAAATTTTCAATTTTTACTAATTCTGAATAATAATACAATCCCATTTCTATCACAAAAATTTTCATTGTTTATTTCAGATGATTTTAAAAAAAATATTAAACTCTCCAAATTAATATAAAAACATGATGGATGGCAGAAAGATGATAGATAAAGGTGATGATCGCGAAATAATTGCCAATTCAAAGATATCATAATAAATGTTCAACCATCATGAAAATCTAAATAAAATCTCCTCTTGTTGTGAAATATACTGCAGTCACAATTCATCACAATTTCAAAATATGGTAATAATTTTGATGAATTATAAATACAGTCCAATTTGGATATTGATTTCAATTTCTGAATGAATAATCAATAAATAATTTTAAAATTGAAAATCAATTACAAGAGGGAAATGAAAGATCTATACAAGACATGAGAGATTAAAAATATTTACAGTAAAAACTAATTCAGCACTTCAAAACTGATACCACTTGATGTCTCTATTAATGAGGATTCTAACATGACTGGAGACGAACAAGGATATCTCAAACAACAGAATTTTTATTCACAAAGCCAAAACAGACAAAATCAACAAATTTGGCACATTTATCAGAGCAGCAGACAAGTACAAGCAGTTATTCGAAAAAAAACGGTACCAGAGCAGCAAATAGATCATAAACAAGCAATTTCCAAAATATTTTCAAAACAGTATCAGAGCAGCACAAAAAATCAGTTCAAAGTAGACTTATCAAGGAGATGTTTCAAAGACATTTCAAACAGTTAAATAATGGTTCATGATCCAATGGTTAAATATATGGTTTATTTTAAATCATTTGAAGGGATATGAAAAGATCGAGATTCAATGAATCAGTCACACCAGATTATAAATTTAAAATTCACGATGTGTGTGAGATTCAAGTAATCAATAATTTCAAATGATTTTAAACAAACAAATATTTAAATCAAAAAATCATAAAGTGACACTGAGTTTCAAGACCAAATTTTTTAAAGAATTTTTCCAAAGAATTTCTGACAAGCACAAGAGTAATTTCAGACCATTTATGTCAGACTTGAGAGATATTCATGATCTAGAAAATTAAGCAATAATTTATTTGAAATCACTTGAACCAATGTCAAGTTTGAGATATAATGAATCATTCACACAAGATGATAATTTCAGGATTAATAGGTGTGTGATAATTTCAGAATTTTAGATGATTTCAAACAAACAAATTTCAACCATAACGATCATGAATAAAGGTGAAATTCAAGATGTATCACTGATTCAATACAATTCAAAAATATCCAAGCCAATCTGAAAAATAATGAAATTATCGCAATTGATAAATAGTAGAGTGCTGTAATGAGTATAATATATTGAGCTTTTCTAAAATGGATTAGAAGAAACTCAAAACAGCAGAAGTGTGTGAAATTTCATTAAATATTCAGATCTTCAAAAATTTAGAATTCAAATTAACAGTGTTCAAGATATGACACGAATACATCAACACTATAATGAATTCAGAGATTCAGAAAACAAACATCAAATCAATTGCAGATATAAAAAAATAAATTCAAGATCTGGAAATGATTAAAGACATCATAGTTTTATACAAATAAAGCGAATTTCCAAAAAAATAAAATTCTGCAATTGGAAGTTAAGAAAGCCTAGAATAAGTTATAATGATATGACAGTGACAAATCAAAACAAAGAACAACGAAAAATGAATAGAAGGGACAGAAGGAGAAATAAACAAAAAATAAAAACAGAGAATATTTACAAAGGTGAGTTGGGAGATCATACCAGAATTTAATGTAAAACAGAATCTCTAACTCAAAAAAGTTGGCCAAGGAACTCTGAAGAATACAGAAATATAGAACAGCTTGAATACACATCTCTTTTGCGCAGTAGTTCCTCAGCCTCCTCTACTACCTAACTATTTAGAGGATTGAGTGGTCTAACAAAGTAGTAAAACCACTCACAATTGTGTTCACATCTTTTGGTACCCAAACCTGTTTGTATACCAATCCATTCGAATCCATTTTCGGACCTTTGGGAACCCAAATTTGTTTGAATTTAACAAAGCCCGTTTTATTTCCTTTTGAGATCTAAGATTGTTTAAATGGTTTGGTAAAAAACAAATTCCAACTTCGATTATGATTCAAAAATCCTTTGAAATTTCAGAGTTTAGATTTTCAAAACGATCTTTTCCAAACCAATTTGAAGGATTTTTCAAATCATTCGAATTTCGTTTTTCAGAAACATTGTTTTTCCTAAAACCAAGACCACGTTTATTTCCAACAGAAATTTTGTTTTTCAACAACATATTCAGAGCTTTTTCTCCATCAAAAAATTTACCCAAAATTGTTTCAAGTTGTTGAATTTCAGTTTTAAGATCACCATTTTCTTTCATTAAATCTAGAAAACGATTTTTAGTGATCTTTCTATTAGCATCCAAATTCTCATTTTCAAGTAATTTAATTTAGGCTTGGGATTCCAAGATCTCAGATTCAAATCATTTTTGTTTTTCAGTCTCAAATTTCTTGGATTTTTCAATCTCATTTTCAAGTTCTTTCAAGATCAAATCGGATTTCAACGAATTCTCCTTTTCAGCAATTTCAAATTTGCAATATATATCAGTCTTAAAATTTTCAAATTCCTTTTGTAAAAAATTATTCAAACTTAATAACTCAGTCTTTCTTTCTTTTAAGATCAGAATTTCCTTTTCAAACTTTTGAATATTTTTATTGAGATGAACCAGATTGGTTTTCAGTTTCAAACAATTTTTGCAATATGAATTTGAAGAATTTTTAAAATGTTCACGTTGTGATTCCAAATCATCGATTTTGCTGATCAACTCAGAATTCCTAGATTTCAGAGATTTATTTTTAGATTGGAGTTTATCAACAGATTTGGTTAGACCAACACAAAAATAAACCAGATCTTCATAAGAGAAATTTTCTATTTCATTGTCTGTTGAGCCTTCATCATCTGATCCATCTGAATTATCATATGTAAGACTGTTAAGCATAAATCTAAATCTGAGTTGACATTCCAGGGTTTTGAGCAGTTATTGTCAATTTATCTATACTTTGTATTGAGAGTTTTCCAAATTTTCTGCACAGTCAAACAATGGGAGATAAAATCAAGTTGATTATTACTAAGATGAGAATAGAGAATATGCATAGCAAGAGCATTAATATTCTTATCTAATATACCAATTCCATTGTCAACAACATCCCAATATTTAACAGATTTCAAATACGATTTCATTTCTGATTTCCAATTCAAAAAATCTGTACAATCAAAAATATTTGGAATGCGACAGGACTGACTCTCTATGGACTGACAACTAGGGATCACCATTATTCTAGAGTTAAAAGAATACCTGCTCCGATACCACTTGTTGGATGTAGATTAACCCCAGAGAGGGGGTGAATAAGGTTTATTGAAAATTAAGCAAGATATTAAAAATATCAGATCACAGAATGTTGCAAAAAAATAAATGCAGAAAGGTAAATGACACAAGATTTACCCAGCTTCGGTAAAATCCTGCCTACTGCTACATTCCTAAGGTTTCTACAAGGTAACAGAACAGATCCTTCTTACAAGACCATGTAAACTTGCGAACCCTTCACTCCTATTCTAATCCTACGCTCAAAACCCTAGACTGATCTATATCCCCTAAATCAGATTTTCCCCAAGTTTTACAGATGAAACTAGTAAACTCCTAGTATTACAGACTCTGGAAAGCTGTCTAGTTTTATAGACGAAACTAGGAAAACGATACAATGATCACAAAAGAAATAATACAATTAAAAACAAAACAAAGAAAACCCCTCTTTAAAATATATGCTATGTTGAATTAAGGCCCGGTCCATTTATCCTCTCATTTTCCTAATTGTTCATTTCCTCTGGAAAAAGAATGGCGGCTGGTACTCGAATTAGGGTTTTATGAAATCCCACAAAGTCGATCGATTGAATTGATGAAAAAAACAATCTTCTTGGCTCTGTTATTCTTGTGGCTTGCTCCTTGACCGATTTAGGATTTCTGGTGATCGAAAAATCAGTGTGTATGAAATGATTTCTATGTTTATGCTTTTGAATTGTTTGTGTGATTTTTCAATAATAAGGTCGATCATGAAAAGGTGCTATTATATAGGATTATAACATCATATAATTGCTCCCTAATTTTCTGTAATGGTTTGCTCTGATTTCGATTTCTTACATGGCTAATTTTGCTTGCGTGGTTGTTGTTGATGAACATAGACATGTTCTTGGCATTCGAATGAATGATGAAGAATTTATTTGCCCCTCGATTGATTGATTCCATTATTCAGTTGTGATGAAAACTGCCGAATGTATCTTGTGAAATCTGGAGATATTTAATTGCTATCCCTTTTAAATGTTGCCAAAAAAGGAGTGATTTCTAGAAATACATTTCCTCTTGCCAAAAACTTTTGTCCCGAATTAAAACTGATTTCCTGAAACTGATTGCCATTTCTGAAGACAAAATACTTCATGCCAAATTAGCACTGTGATTTATTGCTTGCCACTTTTGCTTCTCCAATTTGTCGTTGAAAAAAAAAAACTTTCCATGTTAAAGATTCCATTCACTGCTTTGTCTTCACTGATTGAATATTCATTTCTGGAAATGTTTAAAAACAAGAATATATGCTTGCATTCATGACATTATTTATTTCCAGAAATGTTATTCGATTGAATGTTTTTCCAAAAAAAAAAACTCCGCTGAGATTTCATGTATGCTGAAATCCAATTTTGTCGCCATTTCTTTGATCTAGTACTTGGAAACATTCACTGATTTTCTGGAAAAAAAGTTTATGCTGCATATAATTTGGCTTGCCCCACTACAACTCTTTTGCTGTGTGTATACTCGAAATAGGGTATGGCATTTACACTTGTTCATGCTGAAGTTAGTCGCATTTCTTCTTTCGTATCGACCATGTGTACTTGATTTACCATACATATTTGCTGCTTGTATACTGAAACATTTAATACCACAAATTTGTTGTTCCACCATTGCCGATGTTTGCACAACTACATGTATTATCATTAATCAATGATTGTCTTCTTGTAACTTCACAAAAAAAGAGTTTTTGCTATGGCTTGACATGTTGTGTTGGATCTCGCAATATGGCGTTTTGATTATGACAACTATACATGTACATATATATTATTATCGACTAATTCTATGTTGCAGGAAGATATTTTTGACAATCAGATTCAAGAACACAAAACGAAGATCACTTATATGTTGTAAGAGTCTGTTAGTCCTAAATTTATATGTTAAAGTCTTCCTTGATGATTACACACACACGTTTTATATATATAGTTTTCTAATTTAAAATAAGGCAAGGAATAGGCAAGAAACAGAAAATAGACGTCTGGTCTGAAAAATTCAGACGTCTGTTTGCTGAAACAGAATGTTTTTAAATACAATATTCAGACGTCTGGTTGATATATTTCAGACGTCTGAAATGCCCCCGAAATACACTATTTCCTTTCTGACTTGATTTTTAAAATAAACAGACATCTGAATTTTATTTTCAGACATCTGAATTCCGAAGAGTTGCATCCTTTAAGAAGAGACACAACTATTTAATCCATATCTCTTCATAAAAACTCTTCACGATCAGTTGTATCTTTTTATATATTATAAATAGAGAATTGCTTAGATGATCTAATCACCGAATTTTACTCTAATTCTCTCTATCTTATTCAAAGCTCTCTAAGTTCTAAAAGGCTAACTACTTTTATACTTGAGACTTTTAAACTTCCATATTCCTTCACGCACTTCACGATTATCATCAAGGAAAGTCTATAGGAAGGGTGTACTTAATATTCGACAATCCGTGTTATCAAGAACACAAAAGAGTCAACAATTATTCTGTATTAGTGAAGACCTCTTCAGTGGTTGAGGCAAGAAATCTCGTTCAGTGGTTCGGGTAATTGTGAACCTATTCCTCCGGGTGAAGTGAGGGTTTTAGTGTTAGTGAAATTCCAGAAGTGAGTCTGGGACTGGACGTAAGACAGTGGTCCGAACCAGTATAAATCGACTGTGTGATTTACTGCTTACTATTCTATTATATACTCTACATCATATTCTCCATACTACACGATCCTATACCGCTGCATAGCCTATTTCAATTGGTATCAGAGCTTGGTATTCTAGAGATCGTAACAACATCCTAGAATAAATGGCAATAAAGAAATCCAGTAAAGGCATTAGAAAGTGGAAGAACAACAAAGCAGAAGCGATGGAGCAAGAGAGCAAATGTTTAATAGCTAAAGTGAGGTCACAATCGGTATGTGAGGATTCATTATATAAAGATCGTTTATTAGACCACGAATTTTTTTTAAAAGATTTTAAAAGTTTGGGTAAACTTAATTCAATTATTTTAGCCAATTCTAAAAATTGTGAGCAAGAAAATTCCAAATTAAAAGAAGAAAATAATTTTTTAGTCAAACAAGCCAAATGTTTTGAAAATACCTTAGAAGAGCTTGTTTTTCAAAAAGATTTCCTTCAAAAAGAAAATGAGCGACTAGAAGATAAAAACAATGTTCTTTTAAAGGAAATCGATCTCTTGAAAAATAGAAATGAATCATTAGAAGATTCTTTAAATAATTCTAATTCTTTAGTTTCGTCTCTTGAAAAAGAGAATGGAGCTTTAACTGAAAATAATTTAGAATTATCTAAAGAACATGAGTTTTTAAAGGTTAATAATAATACTTTGCAAAATGAAACGTCTGATTCGAATGAAAATTTTGAAAAATTACACTCTTCTTTAGTTAATTCAGGATCTCAAATTTTTCGTCTCGAAAATGAGAATAGTATTTTAAAAAGGGAGAGTTTTGAATTAAATAAGAGAATTGGTTTAAAAGATTGCAAGACTTCTTTTGAAAATTTCAACCGCGATTTTGGAATCAAATTTGAAAAATGTACGAATAAGTTCGCAAAATTTAATAAAGGTCAAAATGATTTATATGATATTTTATCTTGCTCTAGACCTTTACACGATAAAAGTGGCTTAGGGTATAATAAAACTAATCATAGAACTAGTACTCGACATGCTTTCATGTATTACAAAAATTTAACTGCTAGTACTAAAGCACGTGTAACTCGAAGATCAAATTTCTATAGAAGTTCAAATGCTTCTATGACTAGAAACATTTATAACAGAAGTACAAAAGGAAATATTAATAGAAATTATCTAAGTATTTGGGTTCCTGTAAATTGGAAAAATAGATGAAAATATATTGATGATTATTTTGATTCAGTAGTTAAAAATAAAAACTTTATTTTCAAAGGTACCATTAAACCCTTGTGGGTATGGTTACCTTCTCTCTCACCCCTGGACCCTAACAGAGAAAATGGGTACCAAAGTATATATATAATATTTGTTGCAGGTACACCACAACAAAAAGGAGGGTATTTCAGTATCTCTAATATCTTTGAAAACTGAGCTCAAATCTAAATCAGGGAATTTGGGAAAATAATAGTCACATACTTAGGGGGAGAAATATTCAAATATCACACATTCAGGGGAAGAAAATAAAGAGAAGACAGCGATATTTATTACATTCCATCATTCTTTTTTATAATGACAAAGGGGGAAAAATTCATGTGTATATTGATAGAGGGAGATATTATACTAAGAGGAAGATGTTATAGAAAGAATATATTTTTAAATTGTATAGTTGTCATCATCAAAAAGGGGGAGAATGTTAGAAACTCTACTGTTGGATTTTGATGACAACAACGATACAATTATATCGAAGAACTTCTGAGCTAACTTGCAGGTACATGGGTATCAAAAAGAGAAAAGAAAATAAGTTCAACATGAAGATACACAGTACAAAAGAGGATAAAAGCGTATACATGAAGGATGCTAACCAATTATATTATGGCGCTTGAAAATCTATTTGGACTCTAATGATGGAAGAAGACAAGAAGAAACGGACTCAAGAGCTTCAGAAGAACTTATATCACAAGTTGAGTTTACATAAAGTCATTATAGTCTAGAAATGTTAAAGCCTCACAAATTAACTTCAAATTTCTAGAGATCGCACATGTCACGTATATGCATATTGACAGGGGGAGTCACATATATAGTTGTCATTATCAAAAAGGGCGAGAATGTTGGATCTCGCAATATGGCATTTTGATTATGACAACTATACATGTACATATATATTATTATCGACTAATTCTATGTTGCAGGAAGATATTTTTGACAATCAGATTCAAGAACACAAAACGAAGATCACTTATATGTTGTAAGAGTCTATTAGTCCTAGATTTATATGTTAAAGTCTTCCTTGATGATTACACACACATGTTTTATATATATAGTTTTCTAATTTAAAATAAGGCAAGGAATAGGCAAGAAACAGAAAACAGACGTCTGGTCTGAAAAATTCAAATGTCTGTTTGCTGAAACAGAATGTTTTTAAATACAATATTCAGACGTCTGGTTGATATATTTCAGATGTCTGAAATGCCCCCAAAATACACTATTTCCTTTCTGACTTGATTTTTAAAATAAACAGACATCTGAATTTTATTTTCAGACATCTGAATTCCGAAGAGTTGCATCCTTTAGGAAGAGACACAACTATTTAATCCATATCTCTTCATCAAAACTCTTCACGATCAGTTGTATCTTTTTATATATTATAAATAGAGAATTGCTTAGATGATCTAATCACCGAATTTTATTCTAATTCTCTCTATCTTATTCAAAGCTCTCTAAGTTCTAAAAGGCTATCTACTTTTATACTTGAGACTTTTAAACTTCCATATTCCTTCATGCACTTCACTTTTATCATCAAGGAAAGGCTATAGGAAGGGTGTACTTAATATTCGATAATCCGTGTTATCAAGAACACAAAAGAGTCAACAATTATTCTGTATTAGTGAAGACCTCTTCAATGGTTGAGGCAATAAATCCCGTTCAGTGGTTCGAGTAATTGTGAACCTATTCCTCCGGGTGAAGTGAGGGTTTTAGTGTTAGTGAAATTCCAGAAGTGAGTCTGGGATTGGATGTAGGACAGTGGTCCGAACCAGTATAAATCGACTGTGTGATTTACTGCTTACTATTCTATTATATACTCTACATCATATTCTCCATACTACACGATCCTATACCGCTGCATAGCCTCTTTCATGTTGCACCATTCTTGTATATGACCAGTTTTGTTCCATCCTTGTGACTGCATAAGCTTGAACCTTGTTCATGCATCTGTTTTAACTTGTGTACCATTTTTGTAGTTATGTATTCATATGTACATGTCCACACAGTTTTGCATGTGAATCCACTTTTGTGTCTTGCTCTAGAAAAATTTGCATCTGACCATTTTGAAACATGTCATGAAAAAAATTTGCACTTGTACCCACTTGTGCCATTCTTTTTATTTTGGTGAGCATGTATTCACTTGCATTTGCACATGCTGCCTTGCCATGTGTTCAACCATGAATGCTGAGAACTGCTTCGACTTGCTTGTATATGTACTTGAGCATGCACTTGTTCAACTTTGACAATGCTTGAATTTATGCTGCTGTAACACCCCATGTCCATTAATGTCACTCACAAAGGGAATGCATCAATGTCCATGAAGCGTTATTGTTGTATAGAACAGATAAATTACAAAATAAATAAATAAAACAACACAGCGGAAGTTAAAACTTATTTTATTGCATCATAACTCAAAACGAGTTTACATAAGTAGTCTCCAAAACCATTACAACAGGATCAATAGTCTTTTCCAAAAACTTAAAAGTACATAAATAAGCAAATAACATAAATTCGTAAATCCCCACTGAGCATAAGCAAAGACATAAAGATGAAAGAGTCCAAAGCGGTATATCTACTCTCTTCAAGCAACTGGAAGAAATCGGCACTAAGCTGTAGTATTCCCTCCTTGCAAACCTGAGGGGGGGCGGGAGGAAGAAAAGGGGATCATACATAAATCTGGCGAGTATGATAACTTTAACAATATAATTATCAAAATAACTACAATAAGGCATAAACTGGAAAATAAGGAAATGAATGTGAACAACTGGGTATGACAGAGCAAACAAGGAAATGAGACGAACAAAGATAATGTTAAAGGCGCCCCTAATCACTATAGGATAAATACTATACTGCACCACCACTAGTCACCCTAAAGGTTGATCCCGCCGACAGAACTTAATACTACTAATGGTAGTTTCGTGTACCCCTAGCTACCTCCATAGGTTTCGTCTGCCCCTATCTCCACTAGGTGTATCCACTACACCCATTCGATCGGCTCCCTAACTCGTAGATACCCGTGCTGGCCCCACAGTGGGGTGTATCACTCCCCAAAGTGGCAACCCGATACAACCAAAAATGCACGGCTTATATCTACACGATGCAACAACGTCTTACCTACCGGAACGGGCCCACACACGCATATGAACCCGTTGGATTTGCGTTGCCACCACTGACCCATTTTGACCTCATACAATCAAATCCAGTACGTGTGTCCCGTCCTCGACTTGGGTCGAACCCACAAAGATACTTAATGGGTTACTGGTATGAAAAGGGCCCCCATGCATGACACCAGCTTTCCACCTATGCTTGGTCCTCTCTAAGGTTTTTCCCCACTTAACCCCATTCTTAATCATGTCTTTTTACATGTTTTAATCTTGGTTAAGTGCATCTAATCGTATTTCAAATTCTACCCAAGGCACCCACTAAATTCCACATGCCACCCAAGGCACCCACTTAACCCCCTCATGTCCCACTACATGTTTATCTGGTTAAGTGTTTCTTAATTCATTAAGACTGGATCCTTATAAAGACCTCCCACATTAGACTGGCATTTGTGCCAGTTGGATTTGTCAGGCAGGTCCGGGCAGTCTTACACCACAAACGAGCCTAACCTCGTGTCTTTACAATTGTTACGCATTTAATTTATGCCTAAGATCTCCCACATTAGACTGGCATTTGTGGCAGCTGGATTTGTCGGGCGGGTCTGGGTCGTCTTACACCACAAACGAGCCTAACCTCGTGTCTTAGGCGGTTTATTATTACATATTTCATTTAACCCCAAATTGGATTAATATCCCTAATTTGAATTGTCAATCAATTCAAATTTAATTATGTCCATAATTGACATCTTAATTATGTCCATCTATTTATGGTATATAAAATTATACCAATTAACATCACATTTAAGGCATTTATGCCAATTCCCAATATTAAATCTTTTAATATTATCCCATTGCCCCACGTTGTACGTTTGTTCGTTTAACGTGAAATATACGTTAGACTCGAAAAGTCTAACTTATGGAATAAAGAGAAAACATCACAACAAGCATAGAATAAAAACTAGATCTAAACATAAGGGTGAACTTGCATGTGTGAATAAGGTTTTTCATCTAAAACTTACATAGGCCAAAGTCAAAAACTTGCGTAAACCATGGATGTCATAGATCTAATCATAAGGTGTAAACTTGCATAGTCAATAGCTAAAACTTTACATGATTCATATTCCAACATATATATATACTTGCATGTGTAATTTATGCAACATAAACTATGGTGTAAACTTGTGTCTAAAACATGTAAATTAAGATCTACATGTAAACTAGCATATAGAATTTTGTATACTAGCATATAACTCACACATGTCTTAGCCTAAACTTTAGATCCAAGCTTACATAAAATAGCTGTCATAAAATATGTAAGGTTGTATATGATTCTCACTAACTTGCATATGATTCATATCTAAATTAACATCTAAACTTGAATACATACATATGATTTAACATGTGAATTAGTTCCAACAACATAACCAAACTAGCATATGAAGCATCATTATGAATTGATTGTACATAAGCCAACAATTAACATAGATTTACAACATAGATAATAACATCATAGCTTTGCAACATAGATAATAACATCATAGCTTTACAACATAGATAATAACATAACGGTCAATGACTCACAACATAACCGTATAATCCAAATCATAACTCAACCTAATTAAATTGTTAATTATCTTATTAAAGAAATCGAACTCACAACTCAAAGAAGGTCTTGAGTTATGAAATCTGAGTTCTGAAATTGATTTACCTCTCCTTTGAAGAAGACAAATTCGTTGTTGTTTAGATTTGAGTTAAAGTTGAATACTTGAGATTTGATTTAGAGGCGGCGGCTAGAGTTTAAGAGAGAGTTTGTCAGCATAATGGTATCATATATAATATTTATGAATTAGGATTAGGTCTTAGGGTGTATATATAGGTGTAGGAAGTTATTTAGGCACCCTAGAACTGATCTAGACCATCAAAAATCGTCTCAAGCCCAAAAATTGCACCCTCCAGCAACCTGGCCGAACCAGATTCGACCTCCCAAGGGGGAGGTCGACCCCCAGGTCGACCTGGGAGTACCTAGGTCGACACTATGGTCGACCTCCCCCCTTGGGAGGTCGACCTCCCTGGTCGGCCAGCTCAATACATATATATATATATTCCTATCTTTCGAGGGCCATATCTCCTTCGTCCGGACTCCGTTTTTCGAGAACTTGGACTCTATTCCATGCAGAATTCCGAGACGAACGCAATGGTGCAACCCGTTTCCCTTCATTCCTCTTTTAAAAATTAAGTGTTCTTAAATTTAGTTAATTCAATTATTCAAAATTCGGGGTGTTACAATCTCCCCTACTTAAAGGATTTCGTCCTCGAAATCTCTAAGTCAAGAAGAACGTATCCTACCATCTAATCATCCATCTACTCAACCATCAACCACTAGCAACCATGGTCCTTAAAACATTTCTAATGGTTTTCATGTACACATGCATAGTGTGTGTAAATGTCTGTATACTAATGCAAAATCAGGCGGTCCACTTATTCAGTCGACCTCCATATTGCAAATAATGATAGTGCCATGTATCCATCATGTATGCAAAGAACCCTATACATATCATTACTACATGTGTGCACAACCACTCATTCAAATGAAACATCCATATGATACACACATTCAATGTACATTCATTTTACTAAATACATCCATTTATATGCAATATGCAATATGAAAGTGACTGAGACGATCTAGTGCCTAATGTGTGTGTGTATGCATCCACTAGCAAACACTTGCATCCACCTGCATCCACCATACATAACATGTCTTAAACACATGTTTCAACCATAGGACAAGCCTATCTAAAGGTCAAAGATAATAGCGAGAGGACATACTAAAGATAGAATAAGTACAAGCTAAGCGATAAGGAGAAATTAAAAGACATACCCTAGAAAAGAAAAGGGTACAATGAACGCATCTTCTCTTCCATCTCCCAAGTAGCGTTGCTCTCATCATCTCCTCATTGCACTTTGACTAGCCTGACCTCTCGATTCCTCAACTTCTTAATCTCCGACCCAAGAATGCACGTAGGAGCTCGTCGAATCATCGCATCACGCTCTATCTCCACCTCTCTAAGCAAGCTCGGCTTTACCACTTCCGCGGTCTCGTGCAAGCACTTCCTCAAATGTGATACATGGAATACGTCGTGTACACCACTAAGTCTCTCGGGCAACTCCACTCTATACGCCATCTGTCCAATCTTCTCCTTAATAGGAAACGACCCTATGAACCTTGGTGCTAACTTCCCAATGGACCCAAAGCGAATAACATTCCGTAATGGAGATACCTTGATAAAGACCATGTCCCCAATATCAAACTCAAGATCGGTCCTCCTCTTGTTCGCATAAGATTTCTGCCTATCTTGCGCCGTCTTCATCCTCCTTTGAATCAAATCGATCTTTTCCGAAGTCTCTCTAATCATATCGTACCCAAGTAAGATCTTATCCGTAGATTCCCACCAACATGTAGGTGAACGACAAGGCCTTCCATAAAGAGCCTCGAAAGGTGCCATGCCAATGCTAGAATGAAAACTATTATTATATGCGAACTCCACTAAGGGAAGATGCTCCTCCTATGTACCTCTGAAATCTAAAACACATAGCCTCAAAAGGTCCTCTAGAATATGATTCACCCTCTCGGTCTGGCCGTCCATCTGAGGATGATATGCGGTGCTCAAACATATTTGAGTCCCTATCGCCTCTTGCAAGCTCTTCCAAAATTCACTAGTAAATATAGGATCGCGATCGCTCACTATGCTAGAAGGAACACTGTGCAAACGAACTATCTCTCGAATGTATACGGAGGCTAACCATGGAGCAATCCTCTTACTCTTCACGGGAATGAAATGGGCACTCTTAGTAAGTCTGTCTACCATGACCCAAATCCCCGTATTACCCTTCCTCGATCTCGGTAACCCGTCAACAAAGCCCATCGAGACACTCTCCCGCTTCCATTGTGTGATCTCCAATGGGTGAAGCAACCCACCGGGCTTCTTTTGCTCTGCTTTTACTTGTTGGCACACCAAGCATCTAGCGACAAACTCGGCCACGTCCTTCTTCATACTGGCCCAAAAGTAAACTCGTCTCATGTCCATGTACATCTTGTCTCCGCCGGGATGAATGGTTATCTTTGAACGATGTGCATCATCAAGAATGGTCTTCCTTAAGTTCTCGTCTCGTGGTACACAAAGTTTACCGTCCCTATGTAACCAACCCTTATCATCTAGGGTATACCTACTGAGATGGCTCGATGACTCCCCCCTGTGAGCTTCTCTACCAACTCAACCAACTGTGGGACATCTCGTTGTGCCTCACCAATCCGTCCCAAAAGCGTAGGTCTGACCTCTAAGGATGCTAGCAAACCGGGTATAAAGTCAATGGAAGGTCTAAAGTCAAATGTAGAGATGAACTCTAAGCTTCGCCACTCAACAAACAACGAACTCAAGGACAACCTTTTCCTACTTAAGGCGTCTGCCACCACGTTACCCTTGCCAGGGGTATATGCTATCTCGAAATCATAGGACGCTAAGAATTCCATCCACCTTTGTTGCCTTAAGTTCAAGTCCTTCTGAGAGAACAAGTATTCCAATGATTTGTGGTCTGTGAATAATTCGGATTTCTCGCCAAGAAGATAATGGCGCCAAGACTTAAGCGCGAAAACAATAGCGGCCAACTGTAAGTCATGGGTAGGGTAATTTCTCTCATGCACTCTCAACTGCCTTCCTCCAAAGGCTATTACCCTCCCCTTTTGCATTAAGACTGCGCCTAGTCCTGTCCCACAAGCATCAGTATAAACGGTAAATGGCTTACTCCCATCTGGAAAGACTAAGACTGGGGCTATGGTCAAAGCTCTCTTTAAACGTTGGAACGCATCATCACAATCTATGTCCCACATGAAAACTAGGTTCTTCTTCATCAAGTGTGTTAATGGGGATGATATCTTTGCGAAGTCCTTGATAAACTTCCTATAGTAGCCTGCCAACCCCAAGAAACCCCTCACCTCGGTAGCATTTTTAGGGACCTTCCAATCTTGGATGGCCACCACCTTCGTGGGATCCACAGCTATCCCTTCTTTGGAAACCACGTGCCCTAAGAATCGCACTTCCTTCCTCCAAAAGTGACATTTAGAAAATTTAGCTTTAAGGTTATGCGCTCGAAGGGTCTCCAATACTTCCCTAAGATGTAGGGCGTTCTCTTCCTCGCTCTTAGAAAAGATCAAGATGTCATCCACAAAGACCACCACGAATTTATTAAGGTACTCCCTAAATACCCTACTCATCAGGTCAACAAAGTATGCGGGGGCGTTTGTCAAACCGAAGGGCATTACAAGCCACTCATAGAAACTGTCCGGAGTCCTAAAGGCAGTCTTGTCTATGCTATCCTCAGCCACTCTCAACTGATGGAAACCAATGGCTAAGTCCAGCAGCGAAAATACTGAGGCGCCAACTAACTGATCAAAGAGATCGTCAATCCTCGGCAGTGGGTGCCTATTTTTCTTAGTAAGCTTATTAAGTTCTCTATAGTCCACATAAAGTCTAAGGGACCCATCCACCTTTGTGGCAAATACTACTAGAGCACCCCACTCCGATATACTTCGTCTTATGAACCCCTTCTCAAGAAACTCCCCTACTTGCTTATTGAGCTCCCTTCTCTCACGAGGAGCCATGTGGCGCACAGGCAGAGATACTGGTTTTGCATTGTCTACAAGATAAATACGAAAGTCTATCTCACGTTTTGGGGGTAGACCCCTCACCTTATCGAAGACGTCAACATATTCACGGACTATACGAACAGAATGTAAATCATCATTGGATGCATCAAGTGACTCAAGATAACTAAGCATCACCGATCCTCTAGGGTCACAAGAAATATCAAGGGTCTTTCCACTACGAGCCAACAATATTACTACCCTTCGTTCACAATCTAGGATAGCACCATATCTGGCTAGCCAATCCATCCCTAGAATCAACCCATAACCCATGAACCCAAGCACAAAAGCATTACATTCAAAACCAACGCCTAAGATAGACAATCTCAAATCCCTACAAACCATGGATAAATGAGTCGACCCACCAATAGGATTTGAGACTACAATGGGATCCACAACAAGACTAGTATTTAAGTGCAGTGTTTCAACTAATGATGTAGAGATAAACGAATATGATGTGCCAAAATCGAATAAAGTACGGACAGGATGGTCAAACAGAAAAACTAAACTCTCAACAGAAATTTTTCTACCTCGTTCTTGTAGCGGTGGGACCGCGAGAGCCTGGACCTGCTCCTTTGCCTGCCCTGTTGCCACGAGAGCCTGAAGTTGACCTCTAGAAGTTCTTTGCCCTTGTCCCTATTTCCTTGGGCAGTCCTTAACTAGATGACCTGCCTCTCTACAGTGGAAACAGCCAGTCTTCTTCTTTTTCCTACAGTCTTTACTCAAATGGCCTGGTGTCCCACAATTAAAGCACTTCTTCTTTCCTTTTCCATCATTGCCTTTACTACCTTTTTTTTGTTGTTGCCGCGGTTACTTTTGATCCCCTTTCTTCTCGGGTGCCTTATTAGCATTGGCGCCCTTCCCCTCTTCATGCATAAGCGCCATGTCAACCAGTCTCTCAAAGGTGGCCCCCATAGGGATGTGGGTCATAGCTAACCCATGCAGTGGCTTGTTCAAACCCTTAACAAATCTCAGGGCCTTCTTTTCGGGTGTATTCACCAAGTCCAAGCCAAACCTCGCCAATTGATTGAACTTGTTGATGTATTCTTTTACTGACATATTCCCATGCTTTAATGCCAAAAACCTTTCCATGTAAAGATTTTCTTTAGCCCATGAGAGAAACTTTGCCTCAAACTTACGCCTAACTGGACGCTCCCCATTAGTGACCTCCCACCAAAACGAAGCTTCGTCCTTCATCAACCAAGCAGCCAATTGGACCTTCTTACAATTGTCCAAATCGAAAATGCCAAACAGATCCTCCACTTCTTTCAACCAATTTCTAGCTTCAATGAATGTTTCGGTCCCACTGAAAGATTTTCCACCCATCGAACGAAAGTCTTTACATATCTTGGAGAAAGTATCTCCATGCGGAGGAATGACCGGAGCTGGGGGAGGAGGAAGAGGAACGTTGGCCGGACCCGCGGTAGCGGCCCTAGCCTCGAGATATTGACGAAACCAACCGGGTACATGAACACCCTCTGGCATCTCAGATGCTCCAGACATGCTGAAAAGAAAAAGAAAGAGTTCTAAAACAAGGGAAGCGAAAGAGAGATGTATGGCTTGCGGGGATTATGCTCTTTAAAGTAAATTTTCCTTGAAAATAGCTTCTTTAAAACAAGTTTTTGAAAACACTTTCTAGGAAAATAATACTTTTGAAAACACTTTTCAAAACTTTTTACCTGTTCTTGTAACCATAGCTCTGATACCACGTGTAACACCCCATGTCCATTAATGTCACTCACAAAGGTAATGCATCAATGTCCATGAAGCATTATTGTTGTATAGAACAGATAAATTACAAGAATAAATAAATAAAACAAGACAGCGGAAGTTAAAACTTATTTTATTGCATCATAACTCAAAACGAGTTTACATAAGTAGTTTCCAAAACCATTACAACAGGATCAATAGTCTTTACCAAAAACTTCAAAGTACATAAAGAAGCAAATAACATAAATGCATAAATCCCCATTGAGCATAAGCAAAGCCATAAAGATGAAAGAGTCCAAAGCGGTACATCTACTCTCTCCAAGCAACTGGAAGAAATCGGCACTAAGCTGTAGTATTTCCTCGTTGCAAACCTAAGGGGGGGAAAGGAAGAAAAGAGGTGGAAAGAAAAGGGGGTCAGACATAAAGTTTGGCGAGTGCGATAACTTTAACAATACAATTATCAAAATAACTAGGATAAGGCATAAGCTGGAAAATAAGGAAATGACTGTGAACAATTGGGTATGACAGAGCAAACAAGGAAATGAGACGAAGAAAGATAACGTTAAAGGCGCCCCTAATCACTATAGGATAATTACTATACTGCACCACCACTAGTCACCCTAAAGGTTGATCCCGCCTACAGAACTTAATACTGCTAATGGTAGTTTCGTGTACCCCTAGCTACCTCCATAGGTGTCGTCTGCCCCTATCTCCACTAGGTCTACCCACCACCCCCATTCGATCGGCTCCCTAACTCGTAGATACCCATGCTGGCCCCACAGTAGGGTGTATCACTCCCCAAAGTGGCAACCCGATATAACCAAAAATGCACGGCTTATATCTACACGATGCAACAATGTCTTACCTACCAGCCCGGGCCCACACACGCATATGAACCCATTGGACTTGCGTTGCCACCGCTGACCCATTTTGACCTCTTACAATCAAATCTAGTACGCGTACCCTGTCCTCGACTTGGGTCGATCCCACAAAGATACTTAATGGGTTACTGGTTTGAAAAGGGCCCCCATGCATGACACAAGCTTTCCACCTATGCTTGGTCCCCTCTAAGGTTTTTCCCCACTTAACCCCATTCTTAATCATGTCTTTTTACATGTTTTAATCTTGGTTAAGTGCGTCTAATCATATTTCAAATGCCACCCAAGGCACCTACTAAATTCCAAATGCCACTCAAGGCACCCACTTAACCCCCTCATGTTCCACTACATGTTTCTCTGGTTAAGTGTTTCTTAATTCATTAAGACCGTAACCTTATAAAGACCTCCCATATTAGACTGGCATTTGTGGCAGCTGGATTTGCCAGGCAAGTCCGGGTTGTCTTACACCACAAACGAGCCTAACCTCATGTCTTTACAATTGTTACGCATTTAATTTATGCCTAAGACCTCCCACATTAGACTGGCATTTGTGACAGCTGGATTTGTCGAGCGTGTCTGGGCAGTCTTACACTACAAACGAGCCTAACCTCGTGTCTTAGGCAGTTTATTATTACATATTTCATTTAACCCCAAATTGGATTAATATCCCTAATTTGAATTGTCAATCAATTACAAATTTAACTATGTCCATAATTAACACCTTAATTGTGTCCATCTATTTATGGTATATAAAATTATACCAATTAACATCAAATTTAAGGTATTTATGCCAATTCCCAATATTAAATCTTTTAATATTATCCCATTGCCCCACGTTGTACGTTCGTTCGTTTAACATGAAATATACGTTAGACTCGAATAGTCTAACTTATGGAATAAAGAGAAAACATCACAACATGCATAGAATAAAAACTAGATCTAAACATAAGGGTAAACTTGCATGTGCGAATAAGGTTTTTCATCTAAAACTAACGTTGGCCAAAGTCAAAAACTTGCATAAACCATGGATGTCATAGATCTAATCATAAGGTGTAAACTTGCATACTCAATAGCTAAAACTTTACATGATTCATATTCCAACATATATATATATATACTTGCATGTGTAATTTATGCAACATAAACTATGGTGTAAACTTGTGTCTAAAACATGTAAATTAAGATCTACATGTAAACTAGCATATAGAATTTTGTAT
Source organism: Allium sativum (assembly GCA_030737875.1). Lineage (NCBI taxonomy): Eukaryota > Viridiplantae > Streptophyta > Magnoliopsida > Asparagales > Amaryllidaceae > Allium > Allium sativum. The sequence continues at coordinate 92,375,323 of CM060920.1, forward strand.
ACTAGCATATAACTCACACATGTCTTAGCCTAAACTTTAGATCGAAGCTTACATAAAATAGCTGTCATAAAATATGTAAGGTTGTATATGATTCTCACTAACTTGCATATGATTCATATCTAAATTAACATCTAAACTTGAATACATACATATGATTTAACATATGAATTAGTTCCAACAACATAACCAAACTAGCATATGAAGCATCATTATGAATTGATTGTACATAAGCCAACAATTAACATAGATTTACAACATAGATAATAATATCATAGCTTTGCAACATAGATAATAACATCATAGCTTTACAACATAGATAATAACATAACGGTCAATGATTCACCACATAACCATATAATCCAAATCATAACTCAACCTAATTAAATTGTTAACTGTCTTATTAAAGAAATCGAACTCACAACTCAAAGAAGGTCTTGAGTTATGAAATCTAAGTTCTGAAATTGATTTAGCTCTCCTTTGAAGAAGACAAATTCGTTGTTGTTTAGATTTGAGTTGAAGTTGAATACTTGAGATTTGATTTAGAGGAGGCGGCTAGGGTTTAAGAGAGAGTTTATCAGCATAATGGTGTCATAGATAATATTTATGAATTAGGGTTAGGTATTAGGGTGTATATATAGGTGTAGTAAGTTATTTAGGCCTTAGGATTAATCCTAGAACTGATCTGGACCATCAAAAATCGTCTCAGGCCCAAAAATCGTACCCTCCAGCAACCTGGCCGAACCAGGTTCGACTCCCCAAGGGGGAGGTCGACCCCCAGGTCGACCAGGGAGTACCTAGGTCGACACTATGGTCGACCTCCCCCCTTGGGAGGTCGACCTCCCTGGTCGGCCTGCTCAATATATATATATATATATATATATATATATATATATTCTTATCTTCCGAGGGCCATATCTCCTTCGTCCGGACTCCGTTTTTCGAAAACTTGGACTCTATTCCATTTAGAATTCCGAGACGAACGCAATGGTGCAAACCATGTCCCTTCATTCCTATTTTAAAAATTAAGTGTTCTTAAATTTAGTTAATTCAATTATTCAAAATTCGGGGTGTTGTAGCTGCCGTTACATTCAAACATCCTCGACCACTTTGAAAAAAAAACTGAAACTACCTTGTACATTTTGATTTGTGCTAGACCATATTCACTTGTACATTTATACTTGGATTTGTGCATGTCAACATGTTATTGCCACTTTTTCATATATATGCTTGCATGTCGAGATGTTCTTTGATCGTGCACTGAGTCGAGTTGGTCCACGTGGTTGCTCCTTAGTTGCTACACTGTATTTTGATTGGTGAGGCAGTGCACACGTGTATATTTATGCACGTGTGCATATGCAGTCCATCAGAAAAAAATTCTTGTCCCTGAAAAAAAAATATGTGTATATACATACACATGTGTGTATATACGTGTATCGTGTGCGTGCTATATTCACATATCAGATCAAGTCATGAAAGATAAGAAACACACCAAAATTCTGAGGCAAATAAATTTTAAAAATAAAATAATATTTGCTAGAATATAAAATTATTTTTGTTCAAGATTACTGTGTGTGTTTCTGTTTATGACAGGTAAGCAGAGGACTGAACTGACTAAGAAGACAGAAGACTAAAGATGAAACAGTGTCAGTGTGTGTAACAGTGAAAGAATGTATATACAAAATGAGTGACTGAGTGATTCTTTAGTGAGGAGCACTGTATGAGCGAAAATGATTGTACAGTATTGTATATTAGTGAGATGTACAAATAGTGGAGTTGTAAAAGTTGTACTGTGTGAAATAAAATATTCTATTTAAATAAAATACTGTATGAATATTTAAATTTCTGGACAGTCGTATTCTATTTAAATATAAATATTATATTCCAGATTGTGATGAATATATGAGACAGTACAATAACAAACAAATTTAAAATAATAAATATTTGGTTATTATCATCAAACAAAAATCATTTAATTGTGTATACAACAACGTTATATACAAAAATTATTTGGAATAATTGTATTTAAATAAATAATGTAGTAATATTATTAGATTAATTATATTAATCTAATAAGAAGAAGAAATTGAAAACGACTAAGGAGTTAACCAATGATTTAAAGCGACCAAATCAACTGTTCGATCAAAAGTGGTTATTAATAATTCGTTGTTTAATTTAATAATATTTCTTCAATGTAATTAACGGTATTTAAAGATTTATATTATAATTAGATATTGTTTAATAATTCCAAAGGTGATTAACTGAGCGGTTTTAGTTAACGAAAAAATTAATTGTTTTTACTTCAGTAAATAATGAAGTCGAATATAATTGAAGTAATTTCTTTTCAAATGAAATTATTTAAGAAGATAATTAAGTGTGCATAAGAATGGCTAATTTTGGAAGTGATATAGGAAGAGATCGAATAATATAATTGATGTTAAAAAGAAAATTAGAGTAATGAGATAAGTATTGAAATAAATATTCAGTTAAATAGTGAATCGAGATAAAGAGGGAAAGTTTTCAAATATAAACTAACTATAGATTGTTAAATGGATTTAAATTATAAAATTGACTTTTATAATAGTGGGTAGGAAAGTGATTATTATTCTAATTAATAATCATTAAGATAATTATTTATTAAATGATATTCATTTAAGAAAGTGACCGAGTTTGAACTAAGGTTTAAACTGATTTTTGAAATATGTGTAAAGAGGTTCTCTTCCAAACATTATAGGAGGAGTTATTAAAAGCGGTAGAGCACAGTCTTCGATAAAGTGCTTTTACTTAAAATAAATTAAGAAATTGATTTGAATTGAAGGAGAAGGTCGGCAAGACAACGAAGGATGATGTTAATGGTTTATAAATCGTTAAATGGATTTTGATTTATAAAATCCTAGTTAGTCTTATAATATGATATTCAATATTTGTGTTAAGTAATCCGTAATGGATTTTTGCAAGATTTTTCCGATTACAAAATGAATTTGTATAACAAAGTGAAAATGTAATGTTAATATAAAATGGTAATAATTGACCGAGTTTTCAAAGTAAGGTTAGGGGTAGGAAACCATGGACTAAATAATATAGAAAATAAGTTTGAGATTTGAGTTACAAACTTCTGTTTATTCTAAGATAAGAAAATTGTTGATCAAGGTCTGAGAGGTAAATAAAATACCCCAACTTGAACGACTTCACTATTTTCGAAGGATGGTATTAGTTCGTGACAGTAAGAGATGTCAAAATTAAGTTTATTATTCCATAAAAAGAATATTTCGACAATATTTACAAAGTCGTTAAAATGCGATAAACATATTGGGTTTTAAAGAATCTTGTACATTTTAAACATTGATTGATAAATTTTGAAGTATAATGATACGCATAGATAATGAAAAGAGTTCATAGAATTGTGGTGATATTTTCGAAGTAAAGATGAACGGATAGGAGATTGGTATATATGTTTTAAGAAATTGGGATATAGATAATGTTTTCGAATTAATGGAAATAACTATGATGTGCCGAGTTTAGTAAATGGAATTGATGTTAATCGAAGAAATGAGTTTTGAGATTCGATAAAAGAATCAATGAAATGATTTTGAATGATAAGACCGGAGCTGCCAATATACTCGACCGTACTGTTTTGAGATTGATAGTTAAAACACCAAACTATTAATGTAATCTATTACTTGGCCATTTTGACATGTTATTTCGAAGAGACCGGGATGGGAACTAGACCCAAAACCACTTCGAATCAACGTAGCGCTCGAAACTAATCTGTTGGGAAAAAGATGGAGCATCGAAGACCATAGATCTTGATAAAACGGAAGAGTTACTTAAAATCTCTAGCTGATCCCTAGAGATATACTATGACTCTGTCGTTATTGAATTTTGTGGATTGCAAGGACTTCTCGCTACTGATCTATAGGGTGATTCTTAGGATGCGGTATGAGAGTGCCTTCGGTTCATCCTGTTCCTGGATGACTTGTATGGACGAATGCCTGACAGAGTATTTCCTGAAAACTCACGTACGTTGATTGTTACAAAGTGGAGAAATTCTCTTGCTTAACACCCGGAGTGTATTTGTGGTAACCCAATTAGTGAATTGACGGATCTGACGATATGGCATTCAAAGTGAATGGTGACCAGATGTTTTAAAAGATAAACGTAGCCTCTAGCCTCATCAACTGGGAAATGACAAAAATCAGGCAGGCAGCACGGCTAGGTGGGTCATACCCAAGTAGGGTGTATTGTCACCAATATACAGAACATTCATATTTGTTACCTCTTTTCATTTCTGTATCTCTCGGGAATTATGGAAGGCGTGCAATTAAAGCCATAGGGTGACAATATATTCGATACACTTAAGTTAAATGTGACGGCCCGCCCGGCACCAGCCGGCATTTCCTCCGAAAGTGCGTTGTACACATGCCCGACTAGCACAGAACGGTCGTCAAAGAAAGGAAAGAAGATGAAAGAACTAACAAAGAAACCTGTAGAATGTCTCATAGCGCATGGAATAAAATATAGTAGTAACATACTTGACATAAAACAGGCGAGATAGTGCATAAGCTGAAAACTAAAACCATCATCATTGAAACACCCCACCTCCGTTAAGGTCACCTACAAAGGGAATGCCTTAATTTCGGTGGAGCATTATAGGTAAAAGATGCAGTTAAATTACAAGACAGACAATTAAAGCAGCGGCAAATAAATAAAACTTTATTTCATTGATAAACACCTTGTACAAATATTGTTTTACAATAACAAAGTATCCTGTCTTGTTTACAAAAATAAAGAAGCAAAAAATGATTTCCCCAAATAAAGCATGAGCCAGCCATAGCAGTAGAAGAGAGAGTCCAAGGCAACACGTCAAAGAGTCTTCAAGCTTGGAAAGAGTAACGGTCCAAACAAACCTGAGCTATTCCCTCCCTGACTACCTAGGGGGGAACGGAAGAAAAGAGGCGAAAGAAAACTAGGTCAGACATAAAGTCTGGTAAGTCCAGTGATTCTTAGTATTTAAACGAGGAAAAGGGTCATGACATGAATAAACTAAATATAAGACTAAACCATAGTAATGAGATAATATGGGATAAGCATGGGATATGGCAAGATAAACTGAATGTACCGATAACCTGAATGCGCTTCTACTCCTTCTCTGCTTCCCAACTACCCTGTTTATACTGATTTCTATATCTCTACACTACCTAACTGGTATCCAAACAAGTAATCTATGATCATATGATAACGTGATCCCAATCCCTTTATTTATGGTTGCCTTCAGGTGTACATCTATTATGGGGATTCCGTCTTTACCTAGATCTAATCTAGGGTTTACTATCGAGTGCTTACTATATTCAACCAGGGTTTACACTACCCAGGGTCACTAGGGTTTATGCTACCTATTGAACGCTTCTCGGATTCAGGGTTTACGCGACCTAGGTCCAACTAGGGATTATGCTACCTACTTGTATTAATTTTCCATGTGTTTGTGTCAGTCGGCCCTCTCTTGCGTGTAGATACTCTGTGTTGGCCCCACCATAAGGTGTATCAAGACTTATGATAGTGACCCGACATGATTCAAGATGCACAGTGTATAACTACTAGTACCCAGTGCCTGCTTTTTCCACTCCGGAGTATGTGCACGCCCGTAAACCGTCGGAGCCTACACTGACGTACCCCATGCCGCTATTTTGACCACTTATAATCAGCCCAGTAATCGTGCCCCACCCTGCCTAGTTTCAGGGTACCATGATACATCTATGTGGGTTACTGCTAAAATGGGTCCCCGTTACTAGGGTTTCCTGCTGGTTAAGTTTGTGGGCCTATATTTACAAATATTACCCACCTATACGAGATGTATTTAACCCTCCCACCGATTCTAGCATGTTTTCTTAACGGTTAAGTTTGTGGGCCTATATGTACTAATATTACCCACCAACCCGATGTGCACTTAACCTTCCCATGGATTCAAGCATGTTTATTTAATAGTTAAGTTTTGTGGGCCTATATTTACTAATATTACCCACCTACCCGACGTGTACTTAACCTCCTACTTGTTAAGTCGTGTTGGTTAAGTGGTTCTTATTAACTTAACCTTTCTTGCTTATCATGTTGGATTGGTTAAGTGTGATTTATTAACTTAACGCTGTTCATTCATCAGGTTATATTGGTTAAGTATTTCCCATTTAACTTAACCCCATTCGCTCATCAAGTTATATTGGTCAGGTGTCATTAATCAATTCAAGTTGACTTAACCCATCTAACCATCACGTCATGTTGGTTAAGTGTTTCCTTCTGGTGTTGACTTGACCCTACCCTAATTCATGTTATATAATTGGTTAAGTGTTTTCCTCTTGTGTTACTTAACCCCACCACATGTCATTATATATTTAGGTTAAGTGTTACTTTAGTTAACTTAACCCTATCATCTGGTTAATTAACATTTTACAACGGTTAAGTGTTCTAAATTTACTTAACCTCACCCACTTGTCTAATGAACATGTTGTAACGGTTAAGTATTCTAATTTTACTTAACCTCACCCACTTCCCTAGTTAACATGTTATTACGGTTAAGTGTTGCCCTAATTACTTAAGCTCACCATTTCTAGCTTAATTTATCCATGAGCCTTAATTAATTAATTAAAGCACCAACCACTCACATTAGACAGATATTGTTGTGGTTACTGGATGTGCCGGTCGGTTCTGGGCATGTTTACACCATAACTCAGTCTAACCTCGGGTCTTTCTGGGCTTGATGCACTAACCACCCACATTAGACAGGTATTGTTGTGGTCACTGGATGTGCCGGTCGGTTTCGGGCAGTTTTAAACCACGGCTCAGTCTAACCTTGGGTCAGGCATATTCTACTTTTACTAAATTTACATATTCACTATTTATGTAAATTTTCCGTAAATCAATTTAGCCTAGATCATATTCATTTTTCATGCAAATTAGCATATTTATATTCTATGCCCAAAACTTGATTTACCTATCAATCAGCCTAACTTGCAGTTTATACCAATTTAGATTTAATATTCCCCTTTTACAATTTTTGCCCAATCTAGATAAATATTCCAATTTACGGTTCATGTCAAAACTAGATTTAATATTCTAGTTTACCGTTTATGTCCAAAACTTGGTTTACACGCCAATTACAAACTTTGCGGCCAATTAAATTTATCAACTTATGCCCAAGTCTAATATGCATGTAAATCATTCACTATTATAGCCAATTTAGACTATGCCAACATGTTTATTATGCCAAACTAACTAAATTAAGCTACGCCCAAATTCCTGCACCGTAATAGTACATATAACATGATTTCACAAGTTTCTAAGTACTCATGAAATGATACTAATAGTATCAAAGCAAGGAATAGGGGATAAGCACGAGAATTGACATAAAAGAATAGCCATGCAAGAATGAACCAAATTCAAAAATAATGGTTCCGATGGGTTTGATGTACATAACAGTGAATAGGAATAAACTAGACAAATTACACCCCAGAAATGGGATCCAACATAATTAAGGGAATAGGCATAGGTGATTTGGTCTAACATAATGCCAGTTCGAAGTAAAACCTAATAGGTTAATGGGAATAGGCATAAGTCACTAACTACAATAGTTATAGGCAATTAACCACAATAGTCATGGGTGACTAATCACAATAGTTTCTTAATCAATGTCATAGGCAATAGTCTCATAGTCATAAATCTTGGTAATAGTCCCATAGTCATGAATCATATGCAATAGTCTCAAAATTATGAATCATAGTCATAGTTATAGGCAACAGTCTTATAGTCATAGTCATATGTAATAGTCTCTTTGTCATGAATCATAGGCGATATTTTCATGGGCAACAGTTTCATAGTCATAGTCTTAGGCAAAAGTCCCATAATCATAGTCATTGGCAATTAGCCACAATAAGTTCTAGGCCACAATCGAGAATCAGATCCAAATGCATAGATAACGTTAGATTTGACATAAGCACGAATCAAAGATAATTAACTTACAAATTGGTATAGTTCTATATTTTGACTCATTACATTCACAATTCCAATTACACGTTCAAAACTAAGGAATAACCGAACTTACAGTGATCGGTTTAGAAAAGGCGATTTGCTATGATTCAAGTGACGTTGCTTGAAGAGAAATGCTTATGGTCCAACTTGAAGCTTTAACTTGATTTGAATCTCCAATTTGAAGAAGAACTATAACTTGTTTTAATAAGATTTATTTTAATGGCAGAGGCTAGAGAGAAATAGCATGTAGACGCCTAAAAGAATTTGCATGGAGAAACCTTAGGTCTAGACATTCTTTTATAGGTGTAGAGAGTGTTTTAGAGCCATTAGATAGCCCTAGAAGCCATCCGGTCCGTCCAGAATAGGTCAAAATCGTTGCAGTCCAGATCTGGAAAAACAGGGCAGGTCCACCCCCTCGTCGACCTATAGGGGGAGGTCGACCCCCTGGTCGACCTGGGTCCTGGGCGGGAAATTTCCCGCCCAGCCCGAGTGTGTGTTTTGAATTCGAATTTTGAATCTTTTTTTATTTATTTAAATTCTTGAAACTTCTGAAGGCCATAACTTCTTCATACGGAGTCCGATTTACGCAAACTTGGACTCTATCTCAAGCAGAATTCCGAGACGAACGCAATGGCATAACCCGTTTCCCTTAATTATTCTCTTAAAATTAAGTATACTTTGATTTGTTACCTTAACATTTACAGAAAATGCGGGGTGTTACATTCTCCTCTCCTTAAAAGATTTCGTCCCCGAAATCTTCAAGTTAAGAAGAATGTATCCTAACATCCAGCATCCATCTACTCAACCATTCAATCACAGGCATTCATTGTCCCTAAAAGGTTTTCTAATGCTTTCATGATTCTATGCATAGTGTGTGTACATGTCCTTATCTAATGTAAAATCAGGCGGTCGACTAATTCAGTTGACCTCCTTAATGCGAATTATGTCAGTGCCATGTGTCCATCATGTATGCAATCCTAACGATACATATCATTTCTATATGAGTGCACAACCATTCACTCAAAAGCAACACATCAAGTTCAATCCATAAACAAATACATATATGCAAATGCAATATGAAAGTGACTGAGCCGATATAGTGCCTAATGTGTGTATATGCATCCACAAGCAACCACTTGCAACCATCAATCATAACATGTTTCAAATACATGTTTATATCCATTAGTTTCTACCTAAGGATCACGAAAATAGGACCTAGAGGATATACTTAAAAAGATGGAAACAAGAATGCCTAAAATTCCTAGCAAAAGAGATCAAGGATATACCCTCAAGAAAAGGGTATGATGCGCGTATCTAGTCCTCCGTCTTCTAAGTCGCATCTTTTTTAGCTTCACTCCAATGTACCTTATCTAATTTAACTTCATGGTTGCGAAGCTCCTTGACCTCCATTTCCAAAACCCACTAGTAAAGATAGGCCCTCGATCACTTACCATGCTAGAGGGTATCCAATGTAGTCGAACTATCTTTCCAAAATAAACAGATATTAACCATGATATCAAGTGTATATCCTAAGATGATTAGAGGTCTCTCCTCTACTTAGCTTATCCATAATGCTGCAAGTCTGAGGGTCTAAAGCTAATGGTTACTAGGTGCTTATTACCTCTCTTAAGGTCAGTCTTTTTTTTCTACTTAGGGCGTCTGCTACAACCATTTATTTCTCATGCAAACCATCCTAGTCTAACTCGACATCCCTCAAGTACAAGCCCCATAGGCCTAAACCAATATCAGACAAGCACCCAAGGGATACCTCCTCCGAATTTGGACGATCTATGTGAGATGACACTAACAAAACAACCAAACAATTGAGCACTTTACCGACTCTGGCTATCCTCGCCAATCTTGCTCCAGAATTATCGTTGATCGCATAACTGGCTTTGTTGTGTCATCTAGATACATGCAGAAGTCTGTCTCGAGTTCTTAGGGGGAAAACCCCTACCCTAGTCAAAACATCTTGCGTACTCATGGACTACCCCAACGGATCGAAAATCGTCGATAGATAAGTAAAGTGATTCTAGGTAGCTAAGACAAACTGATCCCTTAGGATCGTACGAAATCTCAAGGGTGTTCTCGAGGAAAGTCGAAAGTCTAACTACCCTTGTTTCATAATTACTAGCTAACCAATCAATGCCTAGAATCAACCCATAGCCCAACAACATAAGCATAAATATAGATATTCTCAAATCCTCACAAGTCTAAGATAAATGGGTTAAACCAGCAATTGGATTTGAGACTATAATGGGATCCTCTACTACACAATATCTAGGGTGCAGAGACTCAACTATGGAAGCAGATATATATACGGATGTGAAGCACTAAAATCGGAAGAAGTACTAACAGGATAATCAAAAAAGGAAGAACTCTTTCAACCAAAATCTTACTGCCTCTTTCTCTCAGGTATGCTGGTGGTGAGAGCATGCACTCGCCTTCCGGAAAAACCTGTCCCTTGTTCTTGCCCTTGCCCTTAATTATACGACCCGTTATACCAAAATAAAGATACTTCCTCTTGTCTTTCCTCCCCTCCTTTGTGAACCAAGTCCATATCCATGGGTTCTTCATCCTTGTGTTGTGCTCCATAGCCAAACCCCCTCATTCTCAACTTTGCCACCCTTGTGTAACTTGTTGACATATCTCTCGGAAGCTGCCTCCATCGCACGGAGAATCCTACATAGATCGAAAGAAAATTACGGCTACATATGGAAGTTAGGCACTTATTTGCCCTTTGACAAGTGTTGTAGTCTCATCAAGCCTACGGGACCATGCCGCGATGAGGTTACCTCCCAGAAAGCCAGGAGCCCCAGAGATACAGGAAAGAAGGAAACAAGGATTCAAACAGAGGGTCAAAAGATAGTGCATATGGCTTTGGGGAATATGCCTTTAAAACAAAAAAATTCTTTTGAAAATGCTTCTTTTAAAACCGTTTTGAAAATAATTTTTCAAATCTTTTTATCTGATCTGGTAACCTTCAGCTCTGATACCAAGTGAAACACCCCACCTCCGTTAAGGTCACTCACAAAGGGAATGCCTTAATTTCGGTGGAGCATTATAGTTAAAAGATGCAGATAAATTACAAGACAGACAATTAAAGCAACGACAAATAAATAAAACTTTATTTCATTGATAAACAGCTTGTACAAAGATTGTTTTACAATACCAAAGTATCATGTCTTGTTTACAAAAATAAAGAAGCATAAAATGATTTCCCCAAATAAAGCATGAGCTAGCCATAGCAGTAGAAGAGAGAGTCCAAGGCAACACATCAAAGAGTCTTCAAGCTTGGAAAGATTAACGGTCCAAACAAACCTAAGCTATTCCCTCCTTGACTACCTAGGAGGGAAGGAAGAAAAGAGGCGAATGAAAACTAGGTCAGACATAAAGTCTGGTAAGTCCAGTGATTCTTAGTATTTAAACAAGGAAAAGGGTCATGACATGAATAAACTAAATACAAGACTAAACCATAGTAATGAGATAATATGGGATAAGCATGGGATATAGCAAGATAAACTGAATGTACCGATAACCTGAATGCGCTTCTACTCCTTCTCTGCTTCCCAACTACCCTATTTATACTGATTTCTATATCTCTACACTACCTAACTGGTGTCCAAACTAGTAATCTATGAGCAAATGATAACGTGATCCCTATCCCCGTATTTGCGGTTGCCTTCAGGCGTACATCTATTATGGGGATTCTGTTTATTACCTAGATCTAATCTAGGGTTTACTATCGAGTGCTTACTAGACTCAACCAGGGTTTACGCTACCCAGGGCCACTGGGGTTTATGCTACCTATTGAACGCTTCTCGGATTCAGGGTTTACGTGACCTAGGTCCAACTAGGGATTATGCTACCTACTTGCATTAATTTTCCATGTGTCTATGTCAGTCGACCCTCTCTTGTGTGTAGATACTCTGTGTTGGCCCCACCATAAGGTGTATCAAGCCTTATGATAGCGATCTGACACGATTCAAGATGCACATTGTATAACTACTGGTACCCAGTGCCTGCTTTTTCCACTACGGAGTACGTGCACGCCCGTAAACCGTCGGAACCTACATTGACGTTCCCCCTGCCACTATTGTGACCGCTTATAATCTGCCCAGTAATCGTGCCCTACCCTGCCTAGTTTCAGGGTACCATGATACATCTATGTGGGTTATTGCTGAAATGGGTCCCCGTTACTAAGGTTTCATGCTGGATAAGTTTGTGAGCGTATATATACAAATATTACCCACATATAGGAGACGTATTTAACCCTCCCACCAATTCTAACATGTTTTCTAAACGGTTAAGTTTGTGGGCATATATGTACTAATATTACCCACCAACCCGACGTGTACTTAACCTTCCCACGGATTCAAGCATGTTTATTTAATGGTTAAGTTTTGTGGGCCTATATTTACTAATATTACCCACCTACCCGACGTGTACTTAACCTCCTACTCGTCAAGTCGTGTTGGTTATGTGGTTCTTATTAACTTAAACTTTCTTGCTTATCATGTTGGATTGGTTAAGTGTGATTTATTAACTTAACCCTGTTCATTCATCAGGTTATATTGGTTAAGTATTTCCCATTTAACTTAACCCCATTCGCTCATCAAGTTATATTGGTCAAGTGTCATTAATCAATTCAAGTTGACTTAACCCATATACCTGTCACATCATGTTGGTTAAGTGTTTCCTTCTGGTGTTCACTTGACCCTACCCCAATTCATATTATATAATTGGTTAAGTGTTTTCCTCTTGTATTACTTAACCCCACCACATGTCATTATATATTTTGGTTAAGTGTTACTTTAGTTAACTTAACCCTATCATCTGCTTAATTAACATGTTACAACGGTTAAGTGTTCTAAATTTACTTAACCTCACCCACTTGTCTAATGAACATGTTGTAACGGTTAAGTGTTCTAATTTTACTTAACCTCACCCACTTGCCTAGTTAACATGTTATTACGGTTAAGTGTTTCCCTAATTACTTAACCTCGCCATTTCTAGCTTGATTTATTCATGAGCCTTAATTAATTAATTAAAGCACCAACCACTCACATTAGACAGATATTGTTGTGGTTACTGGATGTGTCGGTCAGTTCCGGGTAGGTTTACACCACAACTCAGTCTAACATCCGGTTTTTCTGGGCTTGATGCACTAACTACCCACATTAGGCAGGTATTGTTGTAGTCACTGGATGTGCCGGTCTGTTCCGGGCAGTTTTACACCACAACTCAGTCTAACCTCGGGTTAGGCATATTCGTCTTTTACTAAATTTACATATTTACTATTTATGTAAATTTTCCGTAAATCAATTTATCCTAGATCATATTCATTTATCATGAAAATTAGCATATTTATATTCTATGCCCAAAACTTGATTTACCTATTAATCTGCCCAACTTGCAGTTTATACCAATTTAAAATTAATATTCACCTTTTATAATTTTTGCCCAATCTAGATTAATATTCCAATTTACGGTTCATGTCAAAACTAGATTTAATATTCTAGTTTACCGTTTATGTCTGAAACTTGGTTTACACGCCAATTACACACTTTGCAGCGAATTAAATTTATCGACTTATGCCCAAGTCTAATATGCATGTAAATCATTCACTATTATAGCCAATTTAGACTATGCCAACATATTTATTATGCCAAACTAACTGAAGTAAGCTACGCCCAAATTCCTGCATCGTAATCGTACGCATAACATGATTTCACAAGTTTCTAAGTACTCATGAAATGATACTAATAGTATCAATGCAAGGAATAGGGGATAAGCACGAGAATTGACATAAAAGAATAGCCATGCAAGAATGAACCAAATTCAAAAATAATGGTTCCAATGGGTTTGATGTACATAACAATGAATAGGAATAAACTAGACAAATTACACCCCAAAAATGGGATCCAACATAATTAAGGGAATAAGCATAGGAGATTTGGTCTAACATAATGCCAGTTCGAAGTACAACCTAATAGGTTAATGGGAATAGGCATAAGTCACTGACTACAATAGTTACAGGCAATTAACCACAATAGTCATGGGCGGCTAATCACAATAGTTTCTTAATCAATGTCATAGGCAATAGTCTCATAGTCATAAATCTTGGTAATAGTCTCATAGTCATGAATCAAATGCAATAGTCTCAAAATTATGCATAGTCATAGGCAACAGTCTTATAGTCATAGTCATATGTAATAGTCTCTTTGTCATGAATCATAGTCATAGGCGATAGTTTCGTGGGCAACAGTTTCATAGTCATAATCCTAGGCAAAAGTCCCATAATCATAGCCATTGGCAATTAGCCACAATAAGTTCTAGGCCACAATCGAGAATCAGATCCAAAGGCATAGATAACGTTAGATTTGACATAAGCACGAATCAAAGATAATTAACTTGCAAATTGGTATAGTTCTATATTTTGATTCATTACATTCACAATTCCAATTACACGTTCAAATATAAGGAATAACCGAACTTACAGTGATCAGTTTAGAAAAGGAGATTTGTTATGATTCGAGTGACGTTGCTTGAAGCGAAATGCTTATGGTCCAACTTGAAGCTTTAACTTGATTTGAATCTCCAATTTGAAGAAGAACTATGACTTGTTTTAATAAGATTTATTTTAATGGTGGAGGCTAGAGAGAAACAGCATGTAGACGCCTAAAAGAATTTGTGTGGAGAAACCTTAGGTCTAGGCATTCTTTTATAGGTGTAGAGAGTGTTTTAGAGCCATTAGATCGCCCTAGAAGCCATCTGGTCCGTCCAGAATAGGTCAAAATCGTTGCAGTCTAGATCTGGAAAAACAGGGCAGGTCGACCTCCTGGTCGACCTGGGTCCTGGGCGGGAAATTTCCCTCCCAGCGCGGGTGTGTGTTTTGAATTCGAATTTTGAATCTGTTTTTATTTATTTAAATTATTGAAACTTCTGAAGGCCATAACTTATTCATACGGAGTCCGATTTACGCAAACTTGGACTCTATCTCAAGCAGAATTCCGAGACGAACGCAATGGCATAACCTGTTTCCCTTAATTCTTCTCTTAAAAATTAAGTATAATTTGATTTGTTACATTAACGTTTACAGAAAATACGGGGTGTTACAATCATCATAGCAGCGGAAAAATCCAAATACAGCTTATGATCCAATACCATTGTTACAACTTTGTAAAATATTGTCTCTAAAGCAAAAAGAAAGAGGTACACTACTAATGCCCAAAGTAGTGACCGGCAGCGACACAAGGAGAATATTGATATATCATATGTGGAAGCCTCCTGCTCATCTCCGGTACAACTACTCGTGCATACCACCTAACCTGTGTATAGTATGCTCGTGAGAGCACCCAGAGTAATAAGAAGAGACATAAAACTCTGGGTCAGACAAAAAGTATGGTATGAGCGATAAGCAACAAAACAGAACAATAACGGGTATAATCCAATCATACCTGAACCTGGACCTGCAACCAAAGAGTTAGCACAACATACCACTCAATACTCTAAGGTGCCACTAGCACATGGTGTAAAGAATACGGGGGTGGGGTGTGCATTGTCATAGTGAAAGAAAACAATCAAACATAGCAACCATCCTCACATCTCTCACTCAGTGCATAAAGCATACGATATCCACTATTTGCTCACCTAATCCTTTGGGCCCTGACGGAGTCCAACCCCGTACAACTATCACTACAAGCCCACTATCCGTGTCTCAGTGGTGAACCAAAATTATGAATACCGACAACCCCTTTGCACATGTCCCGCAGCAAAGTACAATCGTGAAGTTAACTCGTTGGTTCCAAACTGGATCCTGAGTACAAACTTCCCATTTAGACTTCCTTTGCATCTTGGGTTTTGGTCTTCTCCGGTTCGGTCTTCATTTGGTTCGTAATCCATGCCTCGCGCCCAAGCTCCTTGGTTCAGCTCGCCGTATCTCCTCTAGTTCGGATCGGATCGTAATGCTCATCTGGTACGGGTCGTGACACATAGATCAGCTCATGGCTCCTCCTCCTGGTTCGGATCGGCGTCATCATATCGGATCGGCTCATGGTGCATCGGATCGTAGTGCATCAGCTCCTCCTCTAGCTCGTGGTTCATCCAGATCGGGTCGGATCATGCTCACCCATCGGATCGGGTCGGGTGTATCCTCCCATGTCTTTAGGTCGTGCTCCTTCCACCGGGTCGGGTCGCACTGCTACAATGGGTCGAGTTGTTGAAGTGAGGTGCGATCCGATCCGGGTCCTGCACATTTCTTGTAACTCTTCCAACGGCTGTTTTATGCGATACGACAGTGTTTTCAACCATTCTAACTGTTCTAAACAATCACAAAGCATACCATACAGCCATAGCAACATGTATAAACATCCAAAAACAGCAAAACAATAATATGATATGTCAAAACGGATCAAACATACCCAAAAACCCTTATTTTCCCTTAAGCATGTTTAGCAACAACTAATGATATGATTAGAAAAACTTAACCAAATTAGCCCAAATTTTAAACAGAGGTCTAAAACAATATTTCGAATTTTACAAATATTTTTCCAAAATTTTATCATGTCTAATTTCGTTAATCTTCACTAATTACCCTTAATTAAATGTAATTAGTGCAAAACCTTGCAAATCACTCACCTTTACCACAAATTAAACTATAAATCTGAAATATCCTCTGTTTTGGGTCGAATCCCAATGCTTAGCTGCAACTCCAACTCTGATTTGACACTAATCTTCCTTGATTTAGTGTAGATCTTCTTAATTAGTGATTAGAAGGTGATTTGGGGTGTTTTGGGAGCGATTTAGAAGATGAAGGCCATTGCTAGAGCTCAAGGGAGGTTTGTGGTGGCTGGAAAAATGAGAAAAAGGTATTCTCCAAACCCTAACAGCCCTTTTTAAACTCCTAATCCCGAAATTTCCCTTTGGGCCTAGCTGTTAATCACCTGATTAAGCCCAATTAAGCTGTTTTTCATCATCTGAAACTTGTTTCAGCCATATCTCCCAAACGATGAGTCCGTTTGGCTAATGTGACTACGGAAAGATAAACCATCATCCGGATCTAATGGAAGTGGTTTCAGGTCAAAACTCCTTACCAATCAAAAGTTATGGCCAAAACAAGATCAGCTAGGGGCAAAATGGTCATTTAAAAATTGGAAAAAATCATGAACATGGGAAATGACCCTAATAGTCGTCCCCCAAAGTTACATGACCATACGACCTTCTATGATGATGAAATAAATATTCTACAATCCTCTTATGCTTAGAATGCGGGTCGTTACACTCTTCCCCTCTTAATAAATTTCGCCCCCGAAATTCCGTAACTAAGAACAAACAATGGATTCCGCATGTCTACCAGCCATACACAACAATCAAACATGCAAAACAGAGAGAACCAATCTGTCCTAGCATGCGGTTTACTAACAAGGGAAGAATCATCGCCGCTAAAATCTTACCAGGCAAAGAGCTTTGGATACGACTTTCTTATGTCATCCTATACTTCCCAAGTATAGTCGTTCTCTCGCCATCGATTCTAATCTCTACCCTAAAGGTGATTTCCAATAGGTTAGGATCGTCCCTCTGACTGGAACCGATCCACTCAATCCAGATCGATCTAATCATCAAGCATACTAGCGTTTCTGAATCCAATTTGTACTTAGGTATGAAGTCATCTCCCGTGATATACTCTAGTTGCTTCAATTCTAGAAACATAGCCTCTAAACTGGCATGTCTCCTACCCAATGTATCAGCTATCGCACCCAGTCCAGTACTATGGCATCCGTCTATACTGTCATCTTCTTAGGTAATCCAACCCTATACGCCAAATTTCCAACTACATTCCAAATGTCCTTTCAAGTCCAACTTGAGTCCTTCCTACATTCGTACTGCACGTCCAACGTACATTCACCTCCTAAAGGCAAACTAGACCCATCCAATGAACCTAGGTTCTCCACTTATACTCGTACTGCACGTCCAACGTACATTCACCTTCTAAAGGTGAACTAGACTCATCAAATGAATCTAGGTACTCTACCTTCGAGTCCAAGTCCAACTTGAAGCTCCTACATCCGCTGAATCTCCAAGGTCAACGGACGCTCCACAATGCCCAACATACTTCAAGTCTAACGTAAAGTATCTTACACACGTCATATCACCATGATCAACGAACTTATACTATTTCCATTCAACAGGATCCTACATGTGATACTCAAGAGAAGAAAGGTAGGAACAAACACAACAACCATAGCATCCATCAAACAAATCCTATCTATCACCTGCTAAAGCCATGAATACGTCGATACCTGTATGTCTGGTCCAACCAACATCAATAACTAAAGGAAGCCCTTCCTCCAAATGGACTACCGTACGTCCAAAGTACGTTTATCCTCCAAGGATAACTAGATCACGTCCAACGGATCCAAGGTAAGTGGGCGTCCCCAGATACCCCTGCTTTTAGTCTGCCTGAAACACTCGAGTCCCACACAAGTCTATCCATTATCTTGCAGCCCTCTCGAGTCCAACTCGAGCCAATCCAATTTCTTGCAGCCTTCTCGAGTCCAACTCAAGTCAATCTATTACCCATAAACTCAGACCCAGTCTTGAGTATCCATTACCTACAAACCCTAGTCCAATGTGAATCGTCTCCCTATTTGTTGTCGCTCTAAGATCAACGAACACCTATTTTCTTTTACGATTTCAAGTCCAACTTGAATCGTCCTAACCTTCATTGCATCTTCCATGATAAACGAACACATCCTATTTTTTTCAAAAAGAACATCAACATAGGGTCCTAAACAATCCATTACTTTGTATCTTTCTCGAGTCCCACTCGAGTCATCTCATAACCCTATCGAGTCTAACTCGGGGCAGTCCATACCATCAAATAGTCTTATCCTGTCACAGCTGCCCATTACTCCTCGAGTAAACCAAGATATCATCCAATGAAAATCACAACAAGTACTTATCTCTCACGCAAACCATTCTAGTCGACTTCGACATTCCCTGAGTACAAGCCCCAAAAGCCTAAACCAATATCAGACAAGCACCCAAGGAAATATCTCTCTCGAGTTCAGACAATCTACGTGAGTTAATATGAGCAAAACATCCAAACACTCAAGCATCCATAACTAACTCTGGCTATCCTTGCCAATCTTGCTTGACACTATCGTCGATTGCATGGCCATGTCCTGACCAAACTGATGTACATCCAATGTAGATTTGCTTCTCTAACTCCCGTTATCATCTTCATCATAAGGTAGGCGATCCAATACCACCTTTCGTCCATCATCCATTATAATGGTCGTCAAAGACTCTTCACAATCTACTATCATTCTATATATTTGGAGTCAATCGGCTACCAAAATCAAGCTAGACCTAGTAAAGCTCAAAATAAAGCAATCACAACAAACATACATCCATGACTCGATAAGACCAAATTACGACAAATCCTACAAAGGCTAGTCAAACCACCTATTGGGTTTGTCACTACTAAAGGTATATCGACTAACTCGGGTTCCAATTCCAACCTATCTACCAGGTCACTAGGTAGAAGGAAAGGGGAAGTCCCGATATCAAACAAGGGGAAGTCTCGATATCAAACAAACTCGAACAAAAACATCTTAAATAGGAAGCATACCTCGAATAACGACACCTATTTCCTTCTGCGCCGCAATTGGGGCATTCGACGAAGAAGGAACAACATAGATAGCATATGCTTTCACGATCTTCTTCTCCCTAGGAGGTTGTGGACATTCATTCTTGTGATGTCCCAGTTGGCCACAATTAAAGCACTTCCTTTCCCCAGGCTTTTCCCGACAATCTCTGGCATAGTGGCCCTTCTTGCCACAGCTAAAGCACTCGCCATCTTTCTTATTTTTCTTATTCTGACCATCCATGGTTTGGTCTTGTTTCCTCTTATTCTGGGAATTATTCTTGCCTCCACCGCCTGCTTGCGGCTTTGGCTCCTCTGCAGATGCAATAGCAACCTCAGTCTTTGGCTTAGGGTAAAGACTCTCTGACCTTAATGCCTTTCCTACAATCGATTCAAACGTCTCATCGATGTGGTTTATAAGCCTTTCCCTAAATACCCATCTAAACCAGTTATGAACTTCTCGTTCTTCTTCCCGGCGGTATCTATAAGGGATAATCCATATTTCGATAAAGTATCGAACTTAGCAATATACTCCGAGACTGCCCTACCATTCTGCTTAAGCTCCAAGAACTTCCTAAACAATTCTGACTTCTGAGCAGTTGGGATAAACTTATCACTGAAACGATTTCTAAACTGATCCCAAGTGACTTGATCCTCTGGAGTAGCTGCCTTAATAGCATTCCACCAATTCATTGACCGTCCTTGCAGCTGACGGGATGCTAGCCTTCTCTTCATCGCATCCTCGATACCCAAGTCTTCGAAGATACGTTCACAGTTATCCAACCAATCTTAAACATCCGTAGCCGATTCCATTCCATGGAACGGCTTCCCACCAAGACTAGTATAATCCTTATTCAGCTTGGCGAAATCGGCCCTAGGTGCCTGCACTACTGGACCACCACCATTACCAGCATTGGGAGCTGCGCTCTGCACATCCCTAAGCATCTCTCTCATGAAGTTGGTGAACATCGCCCCCATATCAGGGTCATTCCTATTGTTAGCCTTGGACCCGTGTTCCTCAAGTTTCGGTTCATCGTTCAATCTGTAAAGAGAAAACGATTAACCATCTCTTCAGTGGTGCCAGTGCAGTGCGACTTCATCCTTAACTACAGTAATAATATATATATATATAGCTTTTAAAAACCAAAATAATCACAAATACGTGCTCTCATATACGTGTACTATCTCTCCCTGATAACTTCCCTAGGTTAACTACGCAACCTAGGCTCTGATACCAAGTGTGACGGCCCGCACCGCACCAGCCGGCATTTCCTCCGAAAGTGCGTTGTACACATGCCCGACTAGCACAGAACAGTCGTCAAAGAAAGGAAAGAATATGAAAGAACTAACAAAGAAACCTGTAGAATGTCTCTCAGAGCATTGAATAAAATATAGTAGTAACATACTTGACATAAAACAGGCGAGAAGTGCATAAGCTGAAAACTAAAACCATCATCATCATAGCAGCGGAAAAATCCAAATACAGCTTATGATCCAATACCATTATTACAACTTTGTAAAATACTGTATCTAAAGCAAAAGGAAAGAGGTACACTACTAATGCCCAAAGTAGTGACCAGCAGCGACACAAGGAGAATATCTATATATCATACGTGGAAGCCTCCTGCTCGTCTGTGGTACAGCTACTCGTGCATACCACCTAACATGTCTCTAGTCTGCTCGTGAGAGCACCCAAAGTAATAAGAAAAGACATAAAAATTTGGGTCAGACAAAAAGTCTGGTATGAGCGATAAGCAACAAAACAGAACAATAATAGGTATAATCCAATCATACCTGAACCTGGACCTGCAACCAAAGAGTTAGCACAACATACCACTCAATACTCTAAGGTGCCACTAACATATGGTGTAAAGAATACGGGGGTGGGGTGTGCATGTCATAGTGAAAGAAAACAATCAAACATAGCAACCATCCTCACATCTCTCACTCAGTGCGTAAAGCATACGATATCTACTATTTGGTCACCTAATCCTTTGGGCCCTGACGGAGTCCAACCCCGTACAACTATCACTACAAGCCTAATCAAACATAGCAACCATCCTCACATCTCTCACTCAGTGCGTAAAGCATACGATATCCACAATTTGGGCACCTAATCCTTTGGGCCCTGACGGAGTCCAACCCCGTACAACTATCACTACAAGCCCACTATTCGTCTCGCAGTGGTGAACCAAAGTTATGAATACCGACAACCCCTTTGCACACGTCCCGCAGCAAAGTCCAATCGTGAAGTTAACTCGTTGGTTCCTAACTGGATCCTGAGTACAAACTTCCCATTTGGAATACCTTTGCATCTCGGGTTTTGGTCTTATCCGGATCGGTCTTCATTTGGTTCGTAATCCATGCCTCGCGCCCAAGCTCCTTGGTTCAGCTCGCAGAATCTCCTCTGGTTCGGATCGGATCGTGATGCTCATCTGGTACGGGTCGTGACACATAGATCAGCTCGTGGCTCCTCCTCCTGGTTCGGATCGGCGTCATCATATCGGATCAGCTCATGGTGCATCAGATCGTAGTGCATCGGATCAGAGCTTCAGGTGCATCAGCTCCTCCTCTAGCTCGTGGTTCATCCAAATCGGGTCGGATCATGCTCACCCATCGGATTGGGTCGGGTGTATCCTCCCAGGTCTTTAGGTCGTGCTCCTTCCACCATGTCGAGTCGCACTGCTACAATGGGTCGGGTCGTTGAAGTGAGGTGCGATCCGATCCGGGTCCTGCACATTTCCTGTAACTCTTCCAGCGACTTTTTTACGCCATACGACGACGTTTTCGACCATTCTAACTATTCTAAACAATCACAAGCATACCATACATCCATAGCAACATGTATAAACATCCACAAACAGCAAAACAGCAATATGATATGTCAAAACGGATCAAACATACCCAAAAACCCTTATTTTCCCCTTAAGCATGTTTAGCAACAACTAATGATATGATTAGCAAAACTTAACTAAATTAGCCCAAATTTTAAACAGAGGTCTAAAACAATATTTCGAATTTTATAAATATTTTTCCAAAATTTTATCATGACTAATTTCGTTAATCTTCACTAATTACCCTTAATTAATTGTAATTAGTGCAAAACCATGCAAATCACTCACCTTTACCACAAATTAAACTATAGATCTGAAATATCCTCTGTTTTGGGTTGAATCCCAATACTTAGCAGCAGCTCCAACTCTGATTTGACACTAATCTTCCTTGATTTGGTGTAGATCTTCTTACTTAGTGATTAGAAGGTGATTTGGGGTGTTTTGGGAGCGATTTAGAAGATGAAGGCCATTGCTAGAGCTCAAGGGAGGTTTGTGGCAGCTGGAAAAATGAGAAAAAGGTATTCTTCAAACCCTAACAGCCCTTTTTAAATTCCTAATCCCGAAATTCCCCTTTGGGCCTAGCTGTTAATCACCCGATTAAGCCCAATTAAGCTGTTTTTCATCATCTGAAACTTGATTCAGCCATATCTCCCAAACGGTGAGTCTGTTTGGCTATTGTGACCACTCTACGGAAAGGTAAACCATCAGCCAGATCTAATGGAAGTGGTTTTCGGTTAAAACTCCTTACCAATCAAAAGTTATGGCCAAAACAAGATCAGCTAGGGGCAAAATGGTCATTTAAAAATTGGCAAAAATCATGAACATGGGAAGTGACCCTAATTGTTGTCCCCCAAAGTTACATGACCATACGACCTTCTATGATGACGAAATAAATATTCTACTATCCTCTGATGCGTAGAATGCGGGTCGTTACATCAAATGAGTGGTAGGTCGTATGTGGCCGGCTTGTAAGACGTTCTTGTTGAACCCCAGTGTATATCCCTCTAGAGTACACTGATCGGAAGGTGGTCCCATACTTTGTCTA
This sequence comes from Allium sativum, assembly GCA_030737875.1. NCBI lineage: Eukaryota > Viridiplantae > Streptophyta > Magnoliopsida > Asparagales > Amaryllidaceae > Allium > Allium sativum. The sequence continues at coordinate 92,398,865 of CM060920.1, forward strand.
GTCGGAATCCAATCTCCAATAAGCACCTTGCGGTTTTTGTTTATATAATAAATATGTAGAGCGTGAGATGCAAGCGTTCTACTATATGGTTATTTATTTGTGATTTGACAGACACTATTATAATATCACTGGATTTTGATATATCAAAACTATTTTGGGTTATAGTAAGGTAAAAACTGTTCGTATTTATGTGTGGACTTGTCTTACTATTATCCTTTCTTCCAAAGGGATTTCTAAAGTTAAACAATTTGATTGCTATATGAATTTATCACTGAAAGTGTTCCAGACTGATCCGGGTGAATTTTGCTTTGCTTCAAATGTGCTCGGGTTAGACCAAGCATATTTACAGGTTAGATTTCGCTTGGAGTTCCAGAGATGGTGTTGAAGTTGAGACGTATTCCATATGTGTACCGGTACTAGTTTATTTCCGCTGTGTGTATTTATGTATACTCTGATGTTGTATTATATATATAGTTCTTTTGTATAAAGTATTTTGATATTATATTTTGTTCCTTCCGCTATGAGATTCTAATCTTTTATTTCTTCTATTCTAATTTTTCTTTCTCTCTTAACTCAACCTCAAATTTCTTTCTATTAACAGTCATAATTCGATACTTGAGTTTTTGACAAGTAATACAGGATTTAGTATTATTGTTGACAATTCGAGCGTCGAACTTTTTCTGGCCGTTACAGGTGATATCAGAGCAATGGTTTAGTGATAACCTTGGCTCTGTGCGTAACTCAATAGAGATGGGGTTAGTAATACTCTAGATTGAGTTTGAGTGTATGTATATATATACAAGAGTGTGTATTTGTAATTTGAATATAAAATTATTTTTATACTATTTTGACCCAATATATTTTTTGAGAAGGTAAAATTTATAGTCTTCTCAAATTATTATTTGATTTGAATATAATTAAAAATTTGTATGAAGTTAGAAACATTTCAAATATGAAATGAGAATTAAATTTAACTTGTATGCGTTGAAATAAATCTTATGAATTGGAAGTAAGACAAGTCAGCAAGAATTTGACTTGTGGTTGAGAAAAATGAAAGTGAATAAATCTCGAATGAAATATTTAGAAACAAGTTGAATGGTAAAGTTGTAATTGATTCTATAAACTTGGTTTGAATAAACCTAAATGAAATGGAATTGATTTAGGTAAATAAATTGGAATGGAATATAAGGAATTGATTGATATATCTAAATGGGTTGCTAAAATTAGTTATGAAAATGAATTGAATGGTATGTAAAATGTGTTTGGAATAAATAATATGGATTTGAATTGGAGTAAGAACCAATAGATGAATAAATTCAAGCCAAATGAAATATAATGATATTGGTTATAAAATTCAAGTGAATAAATTTGAATGGAATTGATTGGTAAATCTTAATGGAATATAATCAGATTAATAAGGTGTTGGTTATGAATAAAGTCTCGTGTGAATGGAATGGTATGTATAAGAACAGTCTGGAATGGATAGCCATGATGTTTAAAACTAATTGACAATTACGAAGCTAATGAATTCCATATGAGTTCAGAACAGGTATAAGAGCTAATGTTGATTGAATTCTGGAGCTGATTAGATCCAGTTGATTTGAGCTGTAGAATAATTAAACCGGGTCAAGTATAATTTATCGCTTATCGAGAAATCATGCTCGCAAAAAGGTAAGCCTATGCAAAATATAAATTATTGGTTTTTGATTTGGGTTTCGAATGGGATTTTCCGACCGTATTGGTTGATGGAATTTATTTTTGTACCTGCGATATTACAGAAGTCCCTCCGTATAGAGGAGACTCTGCCAAATATTTTACAAAATTTGAAGTGTTAGAAAATTTCTGATCATTTGGGAAATTTTTTGGAATTTGTAACACCCCACGTCCATTAATGTCACTCATAAAGGGAATGCATTAACTTCCATGGAGGTTTTAAGTGAATATAGAACAGAAAAATTACAACAAGACAGATAATAAGTAGTACTTGGAAAACTAAAACTTCATTTTATTGCAGCGGAATTTAAACATGTTTATTACATCATAAAACCATAAATCAGAGTCAAGTACAATATCCATCTTGATAAACAAAATACATTATCCCATTACATAAATAGCCATTAAAGAAGATAACAAGCTGGACTTTACTTCAACAGTCCAAGCTTTCCAAAAGAGAGATAAAGCAATCCAATCAAGCTCCACTAGAGCTGGGCCCACCCTGAGGACCTGGAGGGGGGAAAGGGTAGAAATGGAGGGGGTCAGACATAAAGTCTGGCGAGTATGATAATTCTAACAATACTACTATCAAAATAACTAGACTAAGGCATAAGCTGGAAGACAAGTAAATGCCTATGAACTATTAGGTATGGAAGAGCAGATAAAGATAACATTAAAGATAACATTAAAGGCACACCTAATTACTAACGAATAATTACTACACTGCACCGCACCAGTCACCCTAAAGGTTGATCCCGCTTGCTTCACACAGAAACTATATAAATAGCCTTGCGTACCCCTAGCTGACTACATAGGTATCGTCTGCCCCTATCTCCACTAGGTGTACCCCACTACAAACTTTCGATCGGCTCCCTACTCGTAGATACCCGTGCTGGCCCCACTGTGGGGTGTATCACTCCCCTAAAGTGGCAACCCGATACAACTTGAGAATGCACGGCTTATACCTACACGATGCAACAACGTCTTACCTACCAGCCCGGGTCCACACACGCATACGAAACCCGTTGGACTTGCGTTGCCACCGCTCCCCGTTTTGGCCTCTTATAGTCAAACCCAGTATGCGTGTCCCGTCCTCGACTTGGGTCGAGCCCACAAAGATACGTTTGGGATACTGGTTGAAATAGGCCCCCACAAGCTACCGACCTAAGCTTGTCCACTAGTACATCCCACTTAACCCTCTTAGTCATGTTCATTTACATGTGTGTTTGGTTAAGTCTTACTAATTGTATTTCACATGCCACTAAGGGCATCCACTAGATTCCTCATGCCACCCAAGGCACCTACTTAACCCCCATGTCCCACCTTACATGTTTATCTGGTTAAGTATTTCTTAATTCATTCAGGCCATAACCTCATAAAGACCTCTCACATTAGACTGGCATTTATGGCAGCTGGATTTGTCGGGCGGGTCCGGGCAGTCTTACACCATAAAAGAGTCTAACCTCGTGTCTTTACAACTGTTATGCTTTAGTTTGGGCCTAGGACCTCTCACATTGGGCTGACATTTGTGACCACTGGATTTGTCGGGCGGGTCCGGGCAGGTTTACGTCACAAATGAGTCCAACCTCGTGTCCTAAGCATTGATTATCACTTATAATCTTTTACCCCAGTTTTAATAATTCCCTATTCAAATTATTAATTAACTCCAATTTTAATGATGTCCATAATTGACTCAATTATGGCCATCCATTCATGGCATGCAAAATCATATCAATTGCACCCCAACTTCTTAATATTAAATCCTTAATATTACCCCTACCCCACGTTATACGTTCGCTTATTCAACGCAGAATATACGTTAGACTCGAATAGTCTAACTCATAGCACAAAGATAAATTATCACAACATATAGACAAATAAAATAATCTAATCATAATAGGGGTGAAACTTGCATAAAACTACACATGTTAAGGATCTAAAGGTGTCAACTTGTTAAGTGTCACATTTTACATGATATGATCATAACCCAAATTCGTGTATAAATTTGCATATGGGGTTTTATGCAACATAATGATGGTGTGAACTAGCATCTAATACATAGAATTCACATATGTCATAGCATAATTCTAGATGTCATAATTCTGGATCTAAATAGATGTCATGGCATATGTTCATAATCTTTACTAATCAATCTAAACTTGCATACATGATTTGTCATCAACATAGCCCAAATAATATCAACATTATGACTTGATTAACATGAACTAATTAGCATAGATAATAACATCATGACTTTATAACATGTATGATTTATCCCAACTTAGCATAGAAAATTACAACCTATACAATATCGTCATAGCATGATTTACAACATATAGGGTATCATCATCACATAACATAGGATTTACAACATACATGATAGCATAAGGTTTACAACAACATACATGACAATTCACATCATTCACTTATAATCCATTCATAACATAATCTAATTAGTTTAATAATAATCTTGTTAAGATCATCATACTCACTATTTGAAGAGAAAGAGAGTCTTGATTTGCTTTAGAGTTGAGTAGAATTAGGGTTTTGATTAGCTTTTCTTCCTTCTTAGTTGGCGGCGACTACACTGAGTTCCATGGCGGCGGTATGACGGTAGCTATTCTATTTTTCATGTGAGTTAGAGTGAGAGACTACCTAGTTATTTATAGAGTTTAGGATTTATTTAGACCGTCAGATCAACTCAGAACTAAACTGAACCGTTTAATTTGCCAACTCAGCACTAAAGACACAACAGCAGCTCAAGATTGGGCTCAGTCAAAACCCTAGCCGCCTGGACAGGTCGACACCCAGGTCGACTCCCCAGTCAACCTGGGGGTGTGTCAACTGCCCGGTCGACTCCCCAGTCGACCTGGGGTGCTGGGCGGGAATTTTCCCGCCTAGCCTGTTTGACTCCGAATTTTTGAATTTTAATTTTCTGAAATCTGTTTTGAATTTTCTGAAACTTCCGATGGCCATAACTTCTTCATACGAAGTCCAATTCACGCAAACTCGGACTCTATTTCAACCAGAATTCCGAGACGAACACAATGGCGCAACCTGTTTCCCACAATTCTCACGTTTGAGATTAGTTATTCTTTAATTTGTGAATATTAATATTAACAGAATTACGGGGTGTTACATTCTCCCCTTCTTAAAGGATTTCGACCTCGAAATCTTCAAGTCAAGAAGAATGTATATCCTAACATCCAATCGTCCATCTACTCAACCATCAAACACAGACATCCATTTCCTTAAAGACTTCTAATGCTGTATGAACATATGCAAGAAGTGTGTGTATATGTTCCTTATCTAATGCAAAATCAGGCGGTCCACTGATTCAGTTGAACTCCTTAATGCAAATCATGATAGTGCCATGCGTCCATTATGTATGCAAAAGTTCCTTAATGCTACATATTATCTCTATATGCGTGCACAATCATCATCAAAATGCAGCATCCATATGATAAACAATCATCATACATCCATTTTACTAAATACATCCATATATATGCAATATGCAGTATGAAGTGACTGAGCCGATCTAGTGCCTAATAGTGTGTGTATATGCGTCCACGATCAACCACTAGCAAACACTTGCATCCACTTTGCATCCATCATACATAATATGTCTCAAACACATGTTTCAACCATAGGATTATCCTAACTAAAGGTCAAGAATACTAGCGAGAGGATACTCTAAAGGTAAGATAAGTACAAGCTAAGCGATAAAGGAGAAATTAAAAGACATACCCTCGAAAAGAAAAGGGTATCGTGAACGCATCTTCTCTTCTGTCTCCCAAGTAGCATTGCTCTCATCATCTCCTCGTTGCACTTTGACTAGTCTGACCTCTCGATTCCTCAGCTTCTTGATCTCCGACCCAAGAATGCGCGTAGGAGCTCGTCGAATCGTCGCATCACGCTCTATCTCCACCTCTCTAAGCAGGTTCGGCTCTACCACCTCCGCGGTCTCGTGCAAGCACTTCCTCAAATGTGACACATGGAATACGTCGTGTACACCACTAAGTCTCTCAAGCAACTCCACTCTATACGCCATCTGCCCAATCTTCTCCTTAATAGGAAACGGCCCTACGAACCTTGGTGCTAATTTCCCAACGGACCCAAAGCGAACAACGTTCTGTAATGGAGACACTTTGATAAAGACCATGTCCCTAACTTCAAACTCAAGATATGTTCTCCTCTTATCCGCATAAGATTTCTGCCTATCTTGCGCTGCTTTCATCCTCCTTCGAATCATGTTGATCTTCTCCGAAGTCTCCCTAATCATATCGGGCCCAAGTAAGATCTTATCCGTAGATTCCCACCAACATGTAGGTGAACGACAAGGTCGTCCATAAAGAGCTTCGAATGGTGCCATGCCAATGCTAGACTGAAAGCTATTATTATATGCAAACTCCACCAATGGAAGATGCTCTTCCCATGTACCCCCAAAGTCTAGGATACATAGCCTCAAAAGATCCTCTAGAATGCAATTCACCCTCTCGGTCTGGTCGTCCGTCTGAGGATGATATGCGGTGCTCAAACATAACTGAGTCCCTACCGCCTCTTGCAAGCTTCTCCAAAATTCGCTAGTGAAAATAGGATCGCGGTCGCTCACTATGCTAGAAGGAACACCGTGCAAACGAACTATCTCTCGAACGTATACAGAAGCTAACCATGGAGCAGTCCTCTTACTCTTCACGGGAATGAAATGGGCGCTTTTAGTAAGTCTATCTACTATAACCCAAATCCTCGTATTACCCTTCCTTGATCTTGGTAATCCATCCACAAAGTCCATCGAGACACTTTCCCACTTCCATAGTGGAACCTCCAATGGGTGAAGCAACCCACCGGGTTTCTTTTGCTCCGCTTTTACTTGTTGGCACACCAAGCATCTAGCGACATACTCAGCCACGCCCCTCTTCATACCAGCCCAAAAGAAAACTCGCTTCATGTCTTTGTACATCTTGTCCCCGCCGGGATGAATGGTCATCTTCGAACAATGTGCATCATCAAGAATGGTCTTCCTTAGGTCATCGTCTTTTGGTACACAAAGTCTACCGTCCCTACGTAACCAACCCTTATCATCTAGGGTATACCTACGGAGATGGCTTGATGACTCCCCTCTTTTGAGCTTTTCTACTAACTCAACCAACCGCGGGTCGTCTCGCTATGCCTCGCCAATCCGTCCCAAAAGCGTAGGTCTGACCTCCAAGGATGCTAGCAAACCGGGTACGAAGTCAACGGAAGGTCTAAAGTCAAACATCGAAATGAATTCTAAACTTCGCCGCTCAACAAACAAAGGACTTAAGGATAATCTTTTTCTACTTAAGGCATCTGCCACTACGTTACCCTTGCCAGGGGTATATGCTATCTCGAAGTCGTAGGATGCTAAGAACTCCATCCACCTTTGCTGCCTTAAGTTCAAGTCCTTCTGAGAGAACAAGTATTTTAAAGATATATGGTAAGTGAATAATTCGAATTTCTCGCCAAGAAGATAATGACGCCAAGACTTAAGCGCGAAAACAATAGCGGCCAACTCTAGGTCATGTGTAGGGTAATTTTTCTCATGCGCTCTCAACTGCCTTCCACCATAGGCTATTACCCTGCCCTCTTGCATTAGGACTGCGCCTAGACCTGTCCCACAAGCATCGGTATAAACAGTAAATGGCTTACTCCCGTCTGGTAGCACTAAGACTGGAGCTGAGGTCAAAGCTCTCTTTAAACATTGGAACGCATCATCACAATCTACGTCCCATGCGAAGACTAGGTTCTTCTTCGTCGGGCGTGTCAATGGAGCTGATATCTTTGCGAAGTCTTTGATAAACCACCTATAGTAGCCAACCAACCCCAAGACACTTCTCACTTCGGTAGCATTTTTAGGGACCTTCCAATCTTGGATAGCCACCACCTTCGCTGGATCCATAGTTATCCCTTCCTTGGAAACCACGTGCCCTAGGAATCGTACTTCCTTCCTCCAGAAGTGACACTTAGAAAATTTAGCTTTAAGATTATGCGCTCGTAGGGTCTCCAACACTTCCCTAAGATGTAGGGCATGCTCTTCTTCATCCTTAGAAAAGATCAGGATGTCGTCTACAAAGACTACCACGAATATATTAAGGTACTCCCTAAACACCCTACTCATCAAATCAACAAAGTATGCGGGGGCGTTTGTCAAACCGAAGGGCATCACTAGCCATTCATAGAAACCGTCCGGAGTCCTAAAGGCAGTCTTGTCAATGCTATCCTCATCCACTCTCAACTGATGGAAACCAGTGGCTAAGTCCAACTGCGAAAACACTGAGGCGCCAACTAACTAATCGAAGAGATCGTCAATCCTCGGCAGTGGGTGTCTGTTCTTCTTAGTAAGCTTATTAAGTTCTCTATAGTCCACACAAAGTCTAAGGGACCCATCCGCCTTCGTTGCAAATACTACTGGAGCACCCCACTCCGATATACTTCGTCTTATGAACCCCTTCTCAAGCAACTCCTTCACTTGCTTATCGAGTTCCCTCCTTTCATGAGGAGCCATGTGGCGTACTGGCAAAGATACGGGTTTTGCATTATCCACAAGATATATTCGAAAATCTATCTCCCGCTTCGGAGGCAAGCCCTTCACCTCCTCAAACACATCCGAGTATTCTCGGACCACTCTAACAGATCGTAGATTCTCCACAGACGCGTCAAGCGATTCTAAATAACTTAGCATAACAGAATTTATGGGATTACAAAAGATTTCGAGAGTGTTACTAAGGCGAGTCATGAGCCTAACTACTCTCTTTTCACAATTAAGAACGGCCCCATTTCTGGATAACCAATCCATTCCTAAAATTAGCCCATAGCCCGTGAAGCCCAAAACATAAGCATCACATCTAAACTCAATGCTAAGTATAGAAATTTTCAAATCCAAACACATCATGGACAGATAAGCTGAGCCCCCAATTGGATTCGAAACAACTAAGGGATCCTCTACTAAACTGGTGTTTAAGTGCAGTGATTCAACAAATGATGTAGAGATAAACGAATGCGATGCGCCCAAATCGAATAAGGTACGGACAGGATGATCAAACAGAAAAACTAAGCTTTCAACAGAAATGGTTCTACCTCGTTCTTGCAGCGGTGGGACCGCAAGAGCCTGAACTTGTCCCCTTGCCTGCCCTAGTGCCATTAGAGCCTGCACCTGTCCTCCCGAGGTAGAACCTACCCTCTGTCCCTTCTTTGGGCAATCCTTCACTAGATGTCCCGCTTCGCCACAGTGAAAACAACCAGTCTTCTTTTTCTTCCGGCAATCCTTGCTGAGATGGCCTGGTGTCCCACAATTAAAGCATTTCTTCTTTCCCTTGCCATTATTGTCTTTACCACCCTTCTTGTTTTGCTGTTGTGGTTTCTTCTGATCCCCTTTCTTCTCGGGTGCCTTATCAGCTTTAGCGCCTTTCTCCTCGTGCATGAGTGCCATGTCTATTAGCTTCTCAAAGGTGGCCCCCATAGGGATGTGGGTCATAGCCAACCCTTGCAATGGTTCATTCAATCCATTAACGAACCTCAGAGCCTTCTTCTCCGGCGTGTTCACTAAGTCCAAGACAAACCTTGCTAACTGATTAAATTTGTTGACATATTCTTTCACTGATGAGCTTCCTTGCCTTAATGTCAAGAACCTTTCCATATATAGATTCTCTTCTGCCCTTGAGAGAAACTTCGCCTCAAACCTACGTCTGAAATCCGCCCCAGAATCAACAGGACGCTCCCCACTAGTGACCTCCCACCAAAATGAGGCCTCTCCCTTCATCAACCAAGCTGCTAATTTGACTTTCCTCCCTTCTTCTACTTCAAAGATTTCCAGCAATTCTTCCACCTCCTTAAGCCAATCTCTAGCTTCCACAAACGTTTCTGACCCTTGAAAGGGTTTTCCATCCATAGCCTTAAATTCCTTGCACGTCTTTGCAAAAGTATCTACGCGAGGAGGAGGAGGAGCGCGTGCAACTGGTGGTGGAGGAACATTGGCTGGACCTGCGGCGGCCCTAGCCTCTAATAACCTCCTATACCATCCGGGTATCGTTACACCATCTGGAAGGTTAAGATCTTCAGCCATGCTGAAACGAAAAAGGAAAGATTCAAAATGGAGAATTCGAAAGATAAAGATATATGGCTATTGGGGATTATGCTTTTCTTAAAAACTTTTCTCTTTAAATTACTCATCAAGACATGTTTTTCAAAACAATTCTTCCAAAAATACTTTAGAAAAATAGTTTTTCTAAAAAAAAAACTGTTCTGGTAACCTTAAGCTCTGATACCACGTGTAACACCACACGTCCATTAATGTCACTCACAAAGGGAATGCATTAACTTCCATGGAGGTTTTAAGTGAATATAGAACAGAAAAATTACAACAAGACAGATAATAAGTAGTACTTGGAAAACTAAAACTTCATTTTATTGCAGCGGAATTTAAACATGTTTATTACATCATAAAACCATAAATCAGAGTCAAGTACAATATCCATCTTGATAAACAAAATACATAATCCCATTACATAAATAGCCATTAAAGAAGGTAACAAGCTGGACTTTACTTCAACGGTCCAAGCTTTCCAAAAGAGAGATAAAGCAATCCAATCAAGCTCCACTAGAACTGGGCCTAGCGTGAGGACCTGGAGGGGGAAAAAGGATAGAAATGGAGGGGGTCAGACATAAAGTCTGGCGAGTATGATAATTCTAACAATACTACTATCAAAATAACTAGACTAAGGCATAAGCTGGAAGACAAGTAAATGTCTATGAACTATTAGGTATGGAAGAGCAGATAAAGATAACGTTAAAGATAACGTTAAAGGCACACCTAATTACTAACGAATAATTACTACACTGCACCGCACCAGTCACCCTAAAGGTTGATCCCGCTTGCTTCACACAGAAACTATATAAATAGCCTTGCGTACCCCTAGCTGACTACATAGGTGTCGTCTGCCCCTATCTCCACTAGGTGTACCCCACTACCCACTTTCGATCGGCTCCCTACTCGTAGATACCCGTGCTGGCCCCACAGTGGGGTGTATCACTCCCCTAAAGTGGCAACCCGATACAACTTGAGAATGCACGGCTTATACCTACACGATGCAACAACGTCTTACCTACCAGCCCGGGTCATCACACGCATATGAAACCCGTTGGACTTGCGTTGCCACCGCTCCCCGTTTTGGCCTCTTATAGTCAAACCCAGTATGCGTGTCCCGTCCTCGACTTGGGTCGAGCCCACAAAGATACGTTTGGGATACTGGTTGAAATGGGCCCCCACAAGCTACCCACCTAATCTTGTCCACTAGTACATCCCACTTAACCCTCTTAGTCATGTTCATTTACATGTGTGTTTGGTTAAGACTTACTAATTGTATTTCACATGCCACTAAGGGCACCCACTAGATTCCTCATGCCACCCAAGGCACCTACTTAACCCCCATGTCCCACCTTACATGTTTATCTGGTTAAGTATTTCTTAATTCATTCAGGCCATAACCTCATAAAGACCTCTCACATTAGACTGGCATTTATGGCAGCTGGATTTGCCGGGCGGGTCCGGGCAGTCTTACACCATAAAAGAGTCTAACCTCGTGTCTTTACAACTGTTATGCTTTAGTTTGGGCCTAGGACCTCTCACATTGGGCTGACATTTGTGACCACTGGATTTGTCGGGCGGGTCCGGGCAGGTTTACGTCACAAATGAGTCCAACCTCGTGTCCTAAGCATTGATTATCACTTATAATCTTTTACCCCAGTTTTAATAATTCCCTATTCAAATTATTAATTAAATCCAATTTTAATGATGTCCATAATTGACTCAATTATGGCCATCCATTCATGGCATGCAAAATCATATCAATTGCACCCCAACTTCTTAATATTAAATCCTTAATATTACCCTTACCCCACATTATACGTTCGCTTATTCAACGCAAAAAATACGTTAGACTCGAATAGTCTAACTCATAGCACAAAGATAAATTATCACAACATATAGACAAATAAAATAATCTAATCATAATAGGGGTGAAACTTGCATAAAACTACACATGTTAAGGATCTAAAGGTATCAACTTGTTAAGTGTCACAGTTTACATGATATGATCATAACCCAAATTCGTGTATAAACTTGCATATGGGGTTTTATGCAACATAATGATGGTGTGAATTAGCATCTAATACATAGAATTCACATATGTCATAGCATAATTCTAGATGTCATAATTCTAGATCTAAATAGATGTCATGGCATATGTTCATAATATTTACTAATCAATTTAAACTTGCATACATGATTTGTCATCAACATAGCCCAAATAATATCAACATTACGACTTGATAACATGAACTAATTAGCATAGATAATAAAATCATGACTTTATAACATGTATGATTTATCCCAACTTAGCATAGAAAATTACAACCTATACAATATCATCATAGCATGATTTACAACATATAGGGTATCATCATCACATAACATAGGATTTACAACATACATGATAGCATAAGGTTTACAACAACATACATGACAATTCACATCATTCACTTATAATCCATTCATAACTTAATCTAATTAGTTTAATAATAATCTTGTTAAGATCATCATACTCACTATTTAAAGAGAAAGAGAGTCTTGATTTGCTTTAGAGTTGAGTAGAATTAGGGTTTTGATTAGCTTTTCTTCCTTCTTAGTTGGCGGCGGCTACACTGAGTTCCATGGCGGCGGTATGACGGTAGCTATTCTATTTTTCATGTGAGTTAGAGTGAGAGACTACCTAGGTATTTATAGAGTTTAGGATTTATTTAGACCGTCAGATCAACTCAGAACTAAACTGAACCGTTTAATTTGCCAACTCAGCACTAAAGACACATCAACAGCTCAAGAGTGGGCTCAGTCAAAGCCCTAGCCGCCTGGATAGGTCGACACCCAGGTCGACTGCCCAGTCGACTCCCCAGTCGACCTGGGGGGGTGTCGACTGCCCAGTCGACTCCCCAGTCGACCTGGGGTGCTGGGCGGGAATTTTCCCGCCTAGCCTGTTTGACTCCGAAATTTTGAATTTTAATTTTCTGAAATCTGTTTTGAATTTTCTGAAACTTCCGATGGCCATAACTTCTTCATACGAAGTCCAATTCACGCAAACTCGGACTCTATTTCGACCAGAATTCCGAGACGAACACAATGGCGCAACCCGTTTCCCACAATTCTCATGTCTAAGATTAGTTATTCTTTAATTTGTGAATATTAATATTAACAGAATTACGGGGTGTTACAGAATTTATTTTTCTTTTCGAATTAAAACTAACTGGTTTGGTCTAAAAAGCTGAAGTGGAGTTTGATTAACTAGATTTTGGAAATATTATTGAGTTTGCAAACATTTCACCTACCAAAATAATTTCGAGGACGAAATTAGTTTAAGAGGGAAGGTATGTAACATCCCAGATTTTTACTGTATTAAATAATATTTAAATATGGGTTTAAATATTGTTTTGGGAATTTAAATAATCAAATTGAACGGTCTTGAATAATTCATAGAATAATAGTATACTTCTGAAATAGTCGCTGCGTAATTGTTATAAGCCATAATGGTTTATTTAATATAATTGAATATTGGTTTCGAATTTGGACAAGATCTTTGAGGCATAGCCATAATTTAATTTTTAGAATTTTTCTATAATTACGCTACATTTTATTTGGAGTATTATGCACCATATATCAACATTTTGGGGTATCACGATATAAGTTAACTTACATATATTATTATATTTTTGGGAGCATGGCACATCGCTCGACACGATCATGTTTTTATTTCTGTCCATAGCGGCGTGGCCAAGAGCGGAATTCTATATAATACAATACACTACAACTCTAATCAAAACAAATAAAAAGCCTCGCTACCCTACATGAGCAGACCAATATCTTAAAAATATGGAAACTTCATTCTTAAGGAAAGGAATGTCAACCCCTATTCTCCCTATTCTCAAAGACAGCTTAATCATAGAAGCTAAAAGAATGGGAAAAATCTTCGACAAACGTACAAAACCACATCTCCTCATTAAACGCAGCATGGCAAGTATGTCTGCACCACAAACGAGAACCCTAAAATAATAGAAAACCAAAAAAATATCCTTGAAATCCCGTATGTTATCCCATGATGCGGTTCGCTCCTCTTCTATATATAACGCATTTCTTCTACTCAAACACAACTCAGTTTCTCTCGAAAACAAGAAGAACAACAAAGTCGATCCTCATAAAATTTTACCAAAACCTAATAGAACGAATTAGAGGAATTTGGATACATTAAGAACTTAAGGCTCGTAAGTGTAAGGGACGGTAGAAATCTGTAGTGCATGGCGCATGAAGGTGGGAGAAGCCAGCGTGAAAATGGAAGAGGAAGTTAGAAAAATTGGTTTCTTTTTAGTTGTTGTAGCGCTAGCAGTTTGTGGGTTCATGATATTAGTTCAGGAAGGAGAAGGCGCCACAGCAACAAAAGAGTTGAAGCAGTGTGAGTGTCAGTTAGGACCGCGGTTCATCGGATGAGGCGACTAGCGTGAGTTCATGAAGGCAGCTGGAGGGATATGACAAAAGTAGAAGGGTAATCGAAAGGTGTGGACATGCGAGGACAGTTTTGGAGTGGGATGATCAGTTTTCCGATGTTGTTCGTTGTTCGAGTGGTTGGAAGGAGTTGACGAGATTGACGGGTCGGATGGTCAGACCAGGTGATGGTTGTCATGATGACCTGGGGGTGGAGACCACGGATGAAGTGAAAAGGGTAAAGGCCACTGTCCATTTTATGCAAAAAAGAGAACGCGTGGTGATGGCATGTGGAGGAATAGTGGTGGGCGTAGGCGTGTCAAAGAGGGATAAGGGATTTGTGTGGACTGGAAGAAGAAAATTAGGAGATGGAGTATTTGTTGAAGGAAGGAGAACATGAGGGAGGCGGTTTTGGTGCAGTCGTGAATGGAAGGTTCGGTGTGTGTTGAACACTGAAGTAGGTATATTAGCATGGAAAGGGAAAAAAAATTCGATCTATGGTGGCGATTTCATGTACATGCAACGCTAGGTTTAAAGGAAGTAGAAAATATATTGTTGGCAACACTGTTTTGTTTTTTTTCCAGTTGGAAGAAGAAAAAAATAAGCCAAGGAAGAAAGGCCGCGGATACGAGTGGAAGACACGTTCAATTTCTAATCACGTGGTAAATACTAATTAAGGTAATCTTATAATTAATTAATTTATTCTTAGTTAACAATAGTGGTTAATATAAGTTAAAAAAATTAACGACGATAATTATTGCTTACCTTGTTAGAATGGCGCGAAAACAATTGGGTTAGAATTGCATACAAAAATTCTACTCTACCGAGCTTCTTGGAAGAAATCTGTAGCAATCGGGTTTCCGTTTGATTTTTAAACAGGGATAACCCTACATCATCAATCGAAAATAAAGGTGAGTTAATTCTCACACTTTCTGAAATGCTATGATGTGATTAAATTCATATAACTAAATTTAATTGTTGATAATTGCTTGATTGGATGTCTTGGATGCCTATGGTTGCGTTAATCATATTATCATCATTTGTTGGATTCAAATTCTATTTTACATAATGTTATAAAATATTATAATGATCTAGGATATAGGGAAGAACAGGTTGGAGGAATCAAACCGGATTCCTCAAGTAATTTGTATGCTGTTTTATTTCATATTATTTCATATATACGAACTGATTAAACCCTATTGATGCTAAAATCTGTTTGATCATTGAATTTAAATTCAATGTAGTTGTGATTTAAATCAATATACAGTATTGATTGAGGGATTGGCAGCAAATGGTCCAAAATACACCGTTTTATTTAAACGTTGATTTGTCATAGGCAAATTAACAAAGTGAAGTTATAATATTTATAACAGAAGTGGAATTTTTATTATACGATATAATGATGTAAATAAATAAATAAATGTTAGGAATTGATTTTCCATAAAATAGTACGAAATGATTACATGGTCAGGATTGAACGGTTAAATTAGTTTGTACGGGTTATTATTTGGAATAATTATATTTAAATAATAATGTAGTAATATTATTAGATTAATTATATTAATCTAATAAGAAGAAGAAATTGAAAATGGTTAAGGAGTTAACCAATGATTTAAAGCGATCAAATCAACTGTTCGATCAAAAGTGGTTATTAATAATTTGTTATTTAATTTAATAAGATTTCTTTAATGTAATTAACGGTATTTAAAGATTTATATTATGATTAGATATTGTTTAATAATTCCAAAGGTGATTAACTGAGCGTTTTTAGTTAATGAAGAAATAAACTATTTTTACTTCAGTAAATAATGAAGTTGATTATAATTGAAGTAATTTCTTCTTAAATGAAATTATTTAAGAAGATAATTAAGTGTGTATAAGATTGGCTAATTTTGGAAGGGATATAGGAAGAGAACGAATAATATAATTGAAGTTAAAAAGGAAATTATAGTAATGTGATAAGTATTGAAATAAATATTCTGTTAAATAGTGAATCGAGGTAAAGAGGGAAGTTTCCAAATATAAACTACTTATAGATTGTTAAATGGATTTTAAATCGACTTTTATAATAGTGGGTAGGAAAGTGAGTATTATTCTAATTTATAACCATTAAGATAATTATTTCTTAAATAATATTCATTTAAGAAAGCGACCGAGTTTGAACTAAGATTTAAATTGATTTTTGAAATATGTGTAAAGAGGTTCTCTTCCAAACATTATAGAAGGAGTTATCAAAAGAAGTAGAGTACAGTCTTCGATATAGTGTTTTTACTTAAAATAAATTAAGAAATTGATTTGAATTGAAGGTGAAGGTCGGCAAGACAACGAAGGATGATGTTAATGATTTATAAATCGTTAAATGGGTTTTGATTTATAAAATCCTAGTTTGTTTTATAATATGATATTCAATATTTGCGTTAAGTAATCCATAAGGGATTGTCACAAGATTTTTCCAATTATAAAATGAATTTTTATAACAAAGTGAAAACGTAATGTTAATATAAAATGGTCATAATTTACCGAGTTTTCAAAGTAAGGTTAGGTTTAGGAAACCATGGACTAAATAATATAGAAAATAAGTCTGAGATTTGAGTTACGAACTTCTGTTTATTCTAAGATAAGAACGTTGTTGATCAAGGTCTGAGAGGTAAATGAAATACCCCAACTTGAATGACTTCACTATTATCGAAGGATTGTATTAGTTCGTGATGGTAAGAGATGTTGAAATTAAGTTTATTATTCCATAAAAAGAATATTTCAACAATATTTACAAATTTATTAATATGCGAGAAACATATTGGGTTTTAAAGAATGATGTATATTTTAAACATTGATCGACATATTTTGATGTATAATGATACGCATAGATAATTTAAAGAGTTCATGGAATTGTGGTGATATTTTCGATGTAAAGACGAACGCATAGGAGATTGGTATAAATGTTGTAACACCCTGAATTTTCTATGAATATTAAAATTAACAATCCTGAGAATACTTAATTATCAAAGTGAGAATTAAGGGAAATGGGTTACGCCATTGCGTTCGTTTCGAAATTTTGCTTGGAATAGAGTCCAAGTTTTCATAAATCGGACTTCGTATGAGGAAGTTATGGCCCTCGGAAGTTTCAGCAATTTTATATAAATTAAAACAGTTCAGAATAAAAATTCGAAATTCAAAATTCAAACAGGGGAGCGGGCTGGGCGGGAATTCTCCTGCCCAAGGCCAGGTCAGCCAAGGGGTCGACCCGGGGGTCGACCTACGTTATACAGGTCGACCAGGGGGTCGACCTACCCCCTCCCCCCCCCCTCGGCCAGATATGAAATGTGACAATTTCTGACTCTTTGCTGAGTCATTAGGGCTGATGTGGCTGTTCTAGATAACTCCATCTAGTCTGGATGGTTGGGATTGCTCCTATGATAATCTAACGGCTTAGGTTGATTCAAACTTCTATAAAAGAGTGCCTAGACTCAAACCCTAAACCTAAACTAAATTAGTCTCTTGGCCACCATGCTACTGCTAGGATAGTTCTTCTTCCTAAAGCTTAGGGATTAGCAAGTTAGAATTCTGATTCAAAAGATGAACGAATCATTCCCTTCTCTAACCTATCTTTGTGAGTACAATTTCTTTGACAAAATAATTAATAAATTAATTGTGATAAGTTATAAAATGTGGATTATGAGAACATGACTGTTGAATCATGTGATGTTATTGTCTGTTGGTGAACATATGACAGTTTTGTTATCTTATGTTGGTAGATCTAATTCACATGTCCAATTATTCATGTTTAACTTGATTTATTTTATGTGAATCTTATGCAAGTTTGGGATGTTAAGTCGTATGCTAGTTTGTATGTGAATCTTATGCAAGTCTACGCTTATATATGCTAGTTCGTATGTGAATCTTATGCAAGTTTGGGATGATAAATCATATGCTAGTTTGTTTGTGAATCTTATGCAAGTCTGTATGCGGATTATACACAAGTTTTTACGTGAATCAAGTATATACATATGCTAGTTTATACGCAAAAACATGTGATAAATTCATATGCAAGTTGTAGGAATCCATATGCAAGTTTAGGTGAAAACTATATTCACATTTTTAGGTGAAAACTATATTCACATATGCAAGTTTAGGTGAGACCCATAATTCATATATGCAAGTTCACAATTTCATTTGTAGATCTATATTTAGATCCATGGTAGTTTATGCAAATATATGATTCTATTTGACCGTTGTCTATGCAAATTATTGGCTACGCAAATTTATGTTATAATTCCTATTAGCAAGTTAGATCTATTTTCATGTGTTATGCAAGTTGTGATGTTTCTTTTTTTACAAGTTAGACTATTTTCGAGTCTAACATATTTCATATTTGAACGTACGAATAGCGTGGGGACAATGGGAAAATATTAATTATGTAAATTGTGAATTGGCATAAAATGGCTTTAAAAGCATATAATCAAATTGAGACATTAATTGGTATAATTTTTATACTAAAAAGTATGGACATAATTTAGGTGACAATTATGGACATAATTAATTTGGAAATTATTGACAATTTGAATAGGGATAATTAATTCATATTGGGGTGAAATAATTTGTAAAAATAAATGCCTAAGACACGAGGTTAGACTCATTTATGGTGTAAGACTGCCCGGACCCACCCGACAAATCCAGCAACCACAAATGGTAGTCTAATGTGAGAGGTCAAAGGCATAAATTAAATGCGTAATAGTTGTAAAGACACGAGGTTTGACTCGTTTGCGGTATAATATTGCCCAGACCCCCCCGGCAAATCCACCAACCGCAAACGGTAGTCTAATGTGAGAGGTCTTACAAGGTTACGGTTATAATGAATTAAGTAACACTTAACCAAGTTAAACATGTGGTGGGACATGGGGGTTAAGTGGGTGACATGGGTGACATGTGAAATACGATTAGAAACACTTAACCAAATTGAAACATGTAAGAAGACATGAATAAGAAGGGGTTAAGTGGAAAATTCTAGTGGGGACCAAGCATAGGTGGAAAGCTTGTGTCAAGCATGGGGGACCCTTTTCAAACCAGTAACCCATTAAGTATCTTTGTGACCTCGAGTTAGATCGAGGATGGGACACGCTTACTGGGTTTGATTGTAAGAGGTCAAAACGGGTTAACGGTGGCAACGCAAGTCCAACGGGGTCATGTGCGTGCATGGGCCCGGGCTGGTAGGTAAGACGTTGTTGCATCGTGTAGATATAAGCCGTGCATTTTTAGTGGTATTAGGTTGCCACTTTGGGGAGTGATACACCCCACTGTGGGACCAGCACGGGTTTCTACGAGTTAGGGAGTCGATCGCATGGGGGTAGTGGGTACAACTAGTGGAGATAGGGGCAGTTGGCACCTATGGAGACAGCTAGGGGTTCACGAAACTACCATTATGATTATTATGTTCAGTAGGCGGGATCAACTTTTAACGTGACTAGTAGTGGTGCGGTATAGTAATTATTCTATAGTGATTAGGAGCGAGATTAACGCCAGAATATTCCTCTTATTTGTTTTGTCTTGCCCACTTGTTTCACAGTCATACTTGTTTTACCAGTTTATGCCTTATCCTAATTACTTTAATAATTATATTGTTAAAGTTATTGGACTCGCCAGACTTTATGTCTGACACCCTTTGTTTTCGCCTCTTTTCTCCCTCCCCCCTAGGTTCTCAGGGTAGGACTAGTGCTAGTGGAGCTTGATTTGGATCTTTCTCTCTCTTTGGAAGTGCTTGGATTGTTGAAAGTAAAGTTCAGCTCATCTCTTTTATGGCTACTTATGTTGGGGTTATGCTTTTTTACTTTATATACTTAGAAAGCAATTTGTCAAGATAGTTACTAAATGTACTTGGTTTTACTATTGGTTTATGGTGTTGATGTAATCAAACTATTTCTCCGCTGCAATAAAAGTTATTTTAAAATTTTCAAGTACCAATATATGTATCTATCTTGTTATATTATGTTCTATTCACCAATAATACTCCATGAAAATAAATGCATTCCCTTTGAGAGTGACATTAATGGATGTGGGGTGTTACACGTGGTATCAGAACTGAAGGTTAACAGAACAGATAAGAGATTTGAAAAACTGTTTTCCAAAAGCGTTTTATAAAGAAATACTTTCAAAAGTATGTTTTAAGGAGAGTATTTTCAAGAGAAAGGTTTGTTTTAAAAACATTACCCCCAAGAGCCATATATCTTTCTTTCGAATTCTCCGTTTTGAATCTCTTCATTTTCTTTTTAGCATGTCTGGGTTACCCTAGATACAAGAGGGAATACCGATACCAACCTGGTTCAGAAGGTATCTGGAGGCTAGGGCCATCACCACAGGCCCAGCAGACATCCCTCCTCCCCCGGCTGCAGCCGCTCCTCCTCCTCCCCCTCCCCGTGTTGATTTCAAAGATATGCAAAGACTTTCAAGCAATGGGCGGAAAACCTTTTCACGGATCATAGACGTTTGTTGAAGCTCGAAATTGGCTTAAGGAGGTAGAAGATTTGTTTGGTATCTTCGAGATAGAAGATGGAAGGAAGGTCCAATATGCTGCTTGGTTAATGAAGGAGGAAGCCTCGTTTTGGTGGGAGGTTAAGAATGGAGAGCATCCAGTAGGGACGTGGATGGATTTCAGACGTAGGTTCGAGATGAAATTTCTCTCACGAGCAAAAGAGAATTTATACATGGAGAGGTTCTTGGCATTGAAGCAGGGGAATTTATCAGTAAAGGAGTATGTCAACAAGTTCAATCAGTTGGCGAGGTTTGGCTTAGACTTGGTGAACACACCTGAAAAGAACGCCCTGAGATTCATTAAAGGTTTGAATGAGCCGCTACATGGGTTGGCTATGACCCATATTCCTATGGGGGATACCTTTGAGAAACTGGTTGACATGGCGCTTATGCATGAAGAGGAGAAAGGTGCTAATGCTAATAAGTCACCAGAAAAGAAAAGGGATCAAAAGAAGTCACAGAAGCAACCTAAGAAAGGTGGTAAGGACAACAATAGCAAAGGAAAGAAAAGATGCTTTAATTGTGGAACACCTGGCCATCTGAGCAAGGACTGTAGGAAGAAGAAGAAGACCGGCTGCTTCAACTGTGGTGAGGCAGGACATCTGATCAAAGACAACCCGAGAAGACAAGGGCAAGGGCAGAGGGCAGGGTCTACTTCTGGAGGGCAGGTTCAGGCTCTCATGGCACCAGGGCAGGTTCACGCTCTCATGGCACCAGGACAGGAGAGAAGTAGAAACATTTATGTTGAAAGTTTGGTTTTTCTGTTTGATCATCCTGTTCGTGCTTTGTTTGATTCTGGCACTTCACACTTGTTTGTATCTGCTTCGTTAGTTGAAACACTGCACCTAAATACTAGTCTAGTTACGGATCCCATAGTAGTCTCAAATCCTATTGGTGGTTCGGCTCGTCTTTCAATGATTTGTCGGGATTTTAGAGTATCTATCTTGAGCATTGAGTTTGAATACAAAGCCTTCGTTCTTGGCTTCACGGGCAATGGGTTGATTCTAGGCATGGATTGGTTATCTAGTAATGGTGTCATCCTCGATTGTGAAAAGAGAGTGGTTAGACTTATGACTCGCCTTGGCAACACTCTCGAAATCTCTTGTAATCCCATACATTCTGTTACCCTTAGCTACCTAGAATCACTTGATGAGTCTATTGAAAACTTGCAGTCTGTTAGAGTAGTCCATGAATACTCAGATGTATTTGAAGAGGTGAAGGGCTTACCTCCGAAGCGGGAGATAGACTTCCGTATATACCTTGTTGATAATGCAAAACCCGTAGCTCTACCCGTTAGACACATGGCTCCAAGGGAGAGAAAAGAGCTTAGTAAGAAAGTCAAAGAGCTGCATGAAAAGGGGTTTATAAGGCGGAGTATCTCTGAATGGGGTGCCCCAGTAGTATTAGCAACCAAAGCGGATGGTTCACTTCGCCTATGCGTTGATTATAGGGAGCTAAACAAGCAGACCAGGAAGAATAGGCACCCACTTCCAAGAATAGATGACTTGTTTGATCAGCTTGTAGGTGCATCTGTTTTCTCCCAACTAGATTTGGCTACCGGGTTCCATCAGCTAAGAGTGGCTGAAGACAACATTGATAAGACCGCGTTCAGAACCCCAGATGGTTTCTTCGAATGGCTTGTCATGCCTTTCGGATTGACAAATGCACCTGCTTACTGCGTTGACTTGATGAGCAGGGTGTTAAGAGAATTCCTTAATAAGTTTGTGGTGGTCTTCGTAGACGACATTTTGATTTTCTCGAAGAATGAAGAAGAGCATGCTTTGCATTTAAGGGAAGTCATGGATACTCTTCGTGCACATCAGCTGAAAGCCAAATTCTGCAAATGCCATTTCTGGAGAGAAGAAGTGAGGTTTCTTGGACATGTGGTGTCCAAAGAAGGGTTAGCTGTGGACCCCGCAAAAGTAGTTGCGGTGCAAGATTCGAAGGTTCCACGGAATGCAACCGAAGTCCGAAGCTTCCTCGGGCTAGCGGGCTTTTACCGGAAGTTCATTAAAGACTTTGCAAAAATCTCAGCCCGACTCACAAGATTAACGAAGAAGAACCTAACTTTCGCTTGGGATTTGGATTGCAATATTGCTTTCCAACGTTTGAAAAGGGCTCTAACAACAGCCCCAGTTCTGACATTGCCGGATGGGAGCAAGATGTTTACCGAATACACGGATGCATGTGTTATGGGACTAGGTGATGTCTTGATGCAAGAAGGGAAGGTAGTAACTTATGGAGGTAGACAGTTGAAAGTACATGAGAAAAACTACCCAACCCATGATCTAGGGTTGGCTGCCATCATCTTTGCGCTTAAGTCTTGGCGCCATTATCTCCTAGGTGAGAAGTTTGAAATGTATACTAACCATAAATCGTTAAAGTACCTTTTCTCGTAGAAAGATCTTAACTTGAGGCAACAAAGGTGGATGGAGTTCTTAGCATCCTACGATTTCGAGATTTCCTATACCTCTAGCAAAGGTAATGTGGTAGTAGACGCCTTAAGTAGGAAGAAGCTGACCTTGAGTCCTCTCTTTGTAGAAAGGCAATGCTTGGAGTATATATATATAGCAAACTTTAACTTTAGACCCTCCTCTGAAATTGTGTCTGGTCTGTTAGCATCGCTAGAGGTGCGGCCTACTCTTTTGGACTCAATAGGAACCGCGCAACGAGAAGACCCTCAGCTAGTTAATGTGATGGATAAGCTAGTTAGGGGTGAGACTTCTAGTCACCTCAATAGATACTCCATCGATGATAAGGGTTGGTTGAGACGGGATGGAAGGCTATGCGTCCCACAAGTAAGGGATTTAGTGAAGACGGTTCTCAAAGAAGCGCACCATTCTAAGCTGACCATACACCCAGGCGGAGACAAGATGTATAAAGTTATAAAAAGGGTTTTCTTTTGGAATGGCATGAAGAAGGATGTAGCTGAGTCCGTCGCTAAGTGTTTGATATGCCAGCAAGTCAAAGAGGAACAGAAAAAGCCTGGTGGTCTGCTTCATCCCCTAGAGGTCCCACAGTGGAAGTGGGATAGCATTTTGATGGACTTTGTTAATGAGTTTCCTAGGCCAAGAAGGGGCAATACTAGTATTTGGGTAATAGTGGACAGGCTCAATAAAAACGCTCACATTATACCTGTTAAAAGTAGAAGGACTGCCTCGTCCCTAGCATCCATTTATCTTAAAGAAATAGTTTGACTCTATGGAATACCCTCCAGCATAGCGAGTGATCGAGATCCTATCTTTATGAGCGAGTTTTGGAAGAGTTTGCAAGAGGCAGTAGGCACACAATTATGCTTAAGCACGGCCTATCACCCTCAAACTGATGGTCAGACGGAAAGGGTGAACAAAGTATTGGAAGACCTCTTGAGATTGTGCATTCTTGACTTTGGAGGGACATGGGAGGATCATCTTCCTTTGGTGGAATTCGCCTACAACAATAGCTACCAAGCCACCATAGGCATGGCGCCCTTCGAAGATTTATATGGAAGACCATGCCGATCACCAACTTGTTTGTGGGAGCTACAGACAAGCTCGTACTTGGGCCAGACATGATTAGAGAAACCTCAGAAACGGTGGACTTCATAAGAAGACGGATGAAGGCTGCACAAAATAGATAAAAGTCCTACGCAGACAAAAGAAGGACCGACCTTGAGTTTAAGGTTGGAGATAGGGTGTTCCTTAAAGTATCTGCTTTGAGGAATGTCATTCGCTTTGGGTCCGTAGGAAAGCTAGCACCAAGATTTGTAGGACCATTTCCTGTCATTGAAAGGATTGGGACGATGGCTTATAGAGTAGAGCTACCCGATAGAATGGCAGGAAATCATAATGTTTTTCATATTTCTCAACTACAAAAATGCTTACATGAATCTGCGGAAGTGGTGGAGCCAAGTATACTAGAGGAAGTAGAACCGGAACGAGAAGCGACCGTGATAAGAGTTCCAACTCGTATCTTGGGTACGGAAGTCAAAAAGTTGTTAAAGTTCAATGGAGTGACGCTAAGGAAGACGCGACTTGGCAAACTGAGAGGAAAATACGCGCAGCCTACCATTTTCTCTTTGAGGGTACCTCCTTGATCTCTTTTTCCGTAAGTTTATTTATGCTTATATCTATCTTTTAAGTATATCTCCTCAGTCCTATTCTTTATCCTTAGGTAGAAACCGATGGATGTAAACATGTATTTGAAACATGTTATGATTGATGGTTGCGAGTGGTTGCAAGTGCTTGCTAGTGGTTGCTCGTGGATGCATGTACACACACTTTAGGCACTAGATAGGCTCAATCACTTTCATATTGCAGATAAATGTGTGTGCATATTTAAATTAATGGATGTATAATGGTTGTGTTATCATATGGATGCTGCATTCGGATGAATGGTTGTGCACACATGTAGAAGCAATATGTATCGTTAGGATTCTTTTGCATGCATAATGGACGCATGGCACTATCATGATTTGTATTAAGGAGGTCAACTGAATTAGTGGACCGCCTGATTTTGCATTAGATAAGGACATATACACACACTTTTTGAATATGTTCATACAGCATTAGAAATCTTGTAAGGACAATGGATGCCTGTGTTGATGGTTGAGTAGATGGATGATTGGATGTTAGGATATACATTCTCCTTAACTTGGAGATTTCGGGGGAGAAATCCTTTAAGGAGGGGAGAATGTAACTCCTTGAGTTTTCTGTGAATATTAAAATTAACAATCCTGAGAATACTTAATTATCAAAGTGAGAATTAAGGGAAATGGGTTACGCCATTGCATTCGTCTTGAAATTCTTCTTGGAATAGAGTCCAAGTTTTCGTAAATTGGACTTCGTATGAGGAAGTTTTGGCCCTCGGAAGTTTCAGCAATTTTATATAAATTAAAATAGTTCAGAATAAAAATTCGAAATTCAAAATTCAAACAGGGGAGCGGGCTGAGCGGGAATTCTCCCGTCCAAGGCCAGGTCGACCAGGGGTCGACCCGGGGGTCGACCTACCCTATACAGGTCGACCAGGGGGTTGACCTGGGGGTCGACCTACCCTCCCCCCCCACCCCGGCCAGATCTGAAATGTGACAATTTCTGACTCTTTGTTGAGTCATTAGGGATGATGTGGTTGTTCTAGATAACTTCATCTAGTTTGGATGGTTGGAATTGCTCCTATGATAATCTAACGGCTTAGGTTGATTCAAACATCTATAAAAGAGTGCCTAGACTCAAACCCTAAACCTAAACTAAATTAGTCTCTTGGCCACCATGATGCTGCTAGGATAGTTCTTCTTCCTAAAGCTTAGGGATTAGCAAGTTAGAATTCTAATTCAAAATATGAATGAATCATTCCCTTCTATAACCTATCTTCGTGAGTACAACTTCTTTCACAAAATAATTAATAAATTAATTGCGATAAGTTATAAAATGTGGATTATGAGAACATGACTGTTGAATCATGTGATGTTATTGTCTGTTGGTGAACATATGACAGTTTTGTTATCTTATGTTGGTAGATCTAATTCACATGTCCAATTATACATGTTTAACTTGATTTACTTTATGTGAATCTTATGCAAGTTTGGGATGTTAAATCATATGCTAGTTTGTATGTGAATCTTATGCAAGTCTGTGCATATATATGCTAGTCCGTATGTGAATCTTATGCAAGTTTGAGATGATAAATCTTATGCTAGTTTGTATGTGAATCTTATGCAAGTCTGTATGCGGATTGTACACAAGTTTTTATGTGAATCAAGTATATACATATGCTAGTTTATATGTAAAAACATGTGATAAATTCATATGCAAGTTGTAGGAATCCATATGCAAGTTTAGGTGAAAACTATATTCACATTTTTAGGTGAAAATTATATTCACAAATGCAAGTTTAGGTGAGACCCATAATTCATATATGCAAGTTCACAATTTCATGTCTAGATCTATATTTAGATCTGTGGTAGTTTATGCAAATATATAATTCTATATGACCATTGTCTATGCAAATTATTGGCTATGCAAATTTATGTTATAATTCCTATTTGCAAGTTAGATATATTTTTATGTGTTATGCAAGTTGTGATGTTTGTTTTTTTATAAGTTAGACTATTTTCGAGTCTAACATATTTCATATTTGAACGTACAAATAGCGTGGGGACAATGGGGAAATATTAATTATGTAAATTGTGAATTGGCATAAAATGGCTTTAAAAGCATATAATTAAATTGAGACATTAATTGGTATAATTTTTATACCTAAAAAGTATGGACATAATTTAGGTGAAAATTATGGACATAATTAATTTGGAAATTATTGACAATTTGAATAGGGATAATTAATTCATATTGGGGTGAAATAATTTGTAATAATAAACGTCTAAGATGCGAGGTTAGACTCGTTTGTGGTGTAAGACTGCCCGGACCCGCCCGGCAAATCCAGCAACCACAAACGGTAGTCTAATGTGAGAGGTCAAAGGCATAAATTAAATGTGTAACAGTTGTAAAGACACGAGGTTAGACTCGTTTGCGGTATAAGACTGCCCAGACCCGTCCGACAAATCCAGCAACCGCAAACGGTAGTCTAATGTGAGAGGTCTTACAAGGTTACGGTTATAATGAATTAAGTAACATTTAACCAAGTTAAAGATGTGGTGGGACATGGGGGTTAAGTGGGTGACATGGGTGACATGTGAAATATGATTAGAAACACTTAACCAAATTGAAGCATGTAAGAAGACATGAATAAGAAGGGGTTAAGTGGAAAATTCTACTGGGGACCAAGCATAGGTGGAGAGCTTGTGTCAAGCATGGGGGACCCTTTTCAAACCAGTAACCCATTAAGTATCTTTGTGAGCTCGAGTTAGACCGAGGAAGGGACATGCTTACTGGGTTTGATTGTAAGAGGTCAAAACGGGTTAATGGTGGCAACGCAAGTCCAACGGGGTCATGTGCGTGCGTGGGCCCAGGCTGGTAGGTAAGACATTATTGCATCGTGTAGATATAAGCCGTGCATTTTTAGTGGTATCGGGTTGCCACTTTGGGGAGTGATACACCCCACTGTGGGACCAGCACGGGTATCTACGAGTTAGGGAGCCGATCGCATGGGGGTAGTGGGTACAACTACTGGAGATAGAGGCTGGCGGCACCTATGGAGACAGCTAGGGGTACACGAAACTACCATTATGATTATTCTGTTCAGTAGGCGGGATCAACTTTTAGGGTGACTAGTAGTGGTGCAGTATAGTAATTATCCTATAGTGATTAGGAGCAAGATTAACGCCAAAATATTTGTAACAACCCGTATTTTACGGTCGGATAATTAATTAATTTAACCATTTAAAATAATGATTTAGTAATTTAAATGTTGTTTAATTAAATAATATTGAATATTTAATTAAATTAAATAATAGAATACTATATTTAATTTCTGAAATAGTCAGAAATAGTGAATTTGCAATATAATGTGAACTGGACAATTTAAAATATTTAATTCAGCTTAGAATTGAATTAGAATAAAGAATATATTATTTTGACGACAGCTGAACGTATAAATTATATTATAATTATAAACGAGCTCGAAATGGCGCTGCAATTCGTAATTTGGCGATTTGAACTTTAAATGAATATACATAAGCCGTTTTAAGTCGGATTTCTGTGAAACAAGAAACGTTAGGAGCTGGTGAAGTATATTTTTCTAATGGAAGAGAAATATTAGGATTTCGTCGTGTAGATTGTGAGTTGTGTCCAAATCAAATTTTAAAATAGTCGCTATAGAATCGTTTATCGACCGTAACGGTTTATTCGATATAACTAGATACCGGTTTCGAATTTAGACAAGATTCTTTTGAGACGTAGTGATAATTTAATTTTTAGAATTTTACTATAATTTTTAATTAATTAAATAAACAACTTTTTATTTGGAGTATTTTGCACCCATAATCAGCGATTTTGGGGTTTCACAATATAAGCTAACCTACCGGTATTATTATATTTTTGGGATCGTGGAACCGAGCTCGATACAACGGTATCTTGATTTCTGTCCGTACGTGAATGGGATTTAGGTAATATGGTACTTTGAAGAACCAAACTTTAAATACACTACTTATAAATTAAACCTAATTATTTCCCCTTCTTTCTCTGATCAAAAACAAGGCCACACACTCCTCTTTTCTCAGCCACCACTTCTTTATTCTAGCAACGTGCAACCTTCTTCTCCACAAATAATATCTGAAACTTAAGTTCTATAAATACCCCGCTTTAATTCCTTAAGACCTAACACTTCGTTCATCTCTTGTAACACAAAACCAAGACACCACTGTTCTTCCTTAAAACCCAAAAACA
This sequence comes from Allium sativum, assembly GCA_030737875.1. Taxonomy (NCBI): domain Eukaryota; kingdom Viridiplantae; phylum Streptophyta; class Magnoliopsida; order Asparagales; family Amaryllidaceae; genus Allium; species Allium sativum. The sequence goes on from CM060920.1 coordinate 92,427,968, forward strand.
GTAAGGAAAATAAATCAAAACAAATAGAAATCAAATCATAACAAACTCCTAATATCATACAAAATATAAATCCAAGATGCTGAAGCCGAGTGCTACACTGCAGTAGCCTTTTGTGGAACTCGACGTCACTTCTAGTTTGAAGCGTGGTTTCTAGGGTTGCGGATTTAGGGGGTAACGCATGTCGAGCTGGGTCAATGAGGCGAGGGGATAAGAGAGGAGAGCAGCAGTGAGGTTGAGGAAGACGGAAGGGATTTAAAAGGAGTAGAAGAGAAGATTTGCGTGAGGGGTAAACTTGGTTTGAAGAACGGTGTAGGAGCTGAAACGTGAATGATAAAAGTAGTTTAAATTGGCAATGGCAAGCAATACTGTAGCCGTATATTTTGGGTAATGGGAAGGGTTGTAGTGTTGGAGTGCATGGGGAATGCAGAACGTTGTAGAGTTGGGTGCGCTGATATTAAAGCAACGAAGGAGTTAAAATTGTTTTAAGGGGTGAGTTACATGACCGTTGAATTGGGACTGAGCATTCACGTTTTTGAGAAGTGTAGGCGATTGTATTTGTGAGAAGGAAGTGGTATGATCAATGCTTGGAGGAAGGTGGCCGCAATTTAATTATTTAGATACTGGGTAGATGGGATTCACGTTGGCAGAAAAGCCGGTGGTAATTGTTGTTGTTAAATTCATGAAGAAAATGAGCCGTTCATGTAGCACGCAGTGATGGCACTGAAAATGGTTCCAACATATACAGTCGACGGGTTTTGTTTTTGGAAGAGGCTGACCGTGAGTTGCAAGATGAAGTGTTTTTTTAGAAGAGCAAAACGACGGTTGTTTGGGATTTCTAACGAAGAAGAAATAAAGGAGCGGTAGTGGGCTTGAAAGTGGAAATGGGGCGGGTTCTTATGAGGTAAGGCCCAAATATTAATAAGTGGTTAGTTTTATTTAATTTAAACAATGCACACAAACTTGTAATTATAATATCTTATCCATACGTTGTCAGAATCATGAACGGTCTGATCCGTTGAAATCATATGATCGCAGAACACACAATGTAACTAACTGGGAGTGAGATGGGGCTTGTTACAATTTATAGCGAAATTAATTATCGGTCTGAATCAACAGATGGTTATCGTTATTAACGATGATCGTCCAATGTGAGTAAAACTCACCAACTCTGAACAGTTATATTTTTATAACGTATTCTTAGAACTGATAATTATCTGTTGATTGATGTGTGTTAACTGTTTGGTTGAATTGCTTATGTATTGGTTGAAATTCTAGATAACAATATATTTATAAATCGTTAATCAAATATTGATTCTGTTTAGCAAAATATTTCATATTGAAATGAAATCGATGTTAATTATATTGTTTAACTTCAATGATGCAGGGAAACAGGTTGGAGGGGTCCAACTGGACTCATCAATATTTATAATATTGTTCTGTTCATATATTGTAATATATGATGTGATATATAATCTGTTGTGGATTATGTGTGTTGAATGATATCAATCATTGTTAATTGGTATTTTAAATACCGTAAAAAATACTGGGATGTAAAAAGGGGATTTTTAAAGTGTATTTTGAAAATAAATTATTTATATAAAATCAATGGATTTTATATATAAAGAAAGGATTTTATAAAAGAAAATATTTATAAAATAAAAGAATAATTAAAAAGGTAAATTATTTATAAAATCAAAGGATTTTATAAAAAGGACTATTTGTTTATAAAATGAATGAGAATTTATTAAAGAGAAAATATTTATAAAATCAAGGGATTTTATAAAACGGAATTATTTATAAAATCAAAGGATTTTATAAAGAGGAATATTTATTGGGAAAGTAAATAAGATATCATAAGAATAATTATTTGTTAAATAAATAGGAAAGACAAAGGAAATATTTATTTGTTAAATAAATAGGAAAGATAAAGGAAATATTTATTTGTTAAATAAATAGAAAAGGTAAAAGGAAATATTTATTTGTTAAATAAATAGAAAAGGTAAAAGGAAATATTTATTTGTTAAATAAGTAGAAAAGGTAAAAGGAAATATTTATTTGTTAAATAAATAGGAACGGTGAAAGGAAATATTTATTTGTTAAATAAATAGGAAAGATAAAGAAATATTTATTTGTTAAATAAATAGAATTTGAAAAGGGAATAGTTATTTGTTAAGTAAACAAATAGAAAAGGAATAACTCAAAGGAGATAATTCAAAGGAATAATTCAAAGGAATAATTCAAGGGAATAATTCAAAGGAATAAATCAAAAGAGTAAATCGAAATGAGTTAATCGAAATGAGTTAATCGAATATTAGTTATTCGATTAGAGTTAATCGATTAGAGTTAACCAGTTAGAGTTAATCGATTAGAGTTAGAGTTAACCAGTTAGAGTTAATCGATTAGAGTTAGAGTTAACCAGTTAGAGTTAACCAGTTAGAGTTAATCGATTAGAGTTAGAGTTAATCAGTTAGAGTTAATCATTTAGAATTGACCAGTTAGAGTTAACCAGTTAGAGTTATTCAAATGGAGTTAATCAAGCCGAGTTAATTAAGATGAATTAATCAAACCGAGTTAATCCAAAGGAGTTAGTCAAATATTGGTTATTTGAATAGAGTAAAAGAAGTATCGAATATAGTTTATTCGAATAGAGTTAAAGGAGTATCGAATATAGTTTATTCAAATAAAGTTTAAGGAAAGGAGTTATCAATTTTAGTTTAATCGAAAGGAGTTATCGATTAGTTTAATCGAAAGGGGTTATCGATTTTAGTTTAATCATAAGGAGATTTATCGAATATAGTTTATTCGAAAAGAGAGATTTTTGAATATCGTTTATTCGAAAGAAAGAGTTATCGAATATAAGTCATTCGAAGTGAGTTAATTGAGTATTGTTTATTCGAAAGAGAGATTATCGAATATAGTTATTCGAGAGGAGTAAATCGAACATGGTATTCGAAAGGTAAGTAAATCGAATATGGTATTCGAAGGTAAGTAAATTGAATATAGTCATTCAAAAGAAGTTAGTCGAGTATGGTTAGTCGAGTCGAGTTAATAGAATAGAGTTAGGTAGAACATTAGTTAATCAAATATTAGTAAATTGAATATGGTATTCGAAAGTAATAAATCGAATATGGTATTCGAAAGGGAGTTAATCGAATATAGATATTCAAAGGAAAGTTAATCAAATAGAGATTACTCGAAAGAGAGTTAATCATCGAATTCGATTATATCGAATTCGGGAAAGTATTATTTACTTTCCGGTGGTTAGATCAAGAATTATTTATTTATAAATTAGGTGTTTATTAATTTATTCACATTAAAGAATAAAGGTTAAAATTGGAATTAGATATTTCGAAAGGAGGGATTATAACGTTATCGTTATAACCAATGTTTCTCTAAAAGAAGTGGATGCGTAAATAGAATCCGAGAGTTACGTAAGGAAGTCTGTTACAAATTTAAAAGATAAACTTTGACTATTTTGAAGTTAAAACGTTGTTCAGTTAAGGTCTGAGAGGTAATTATACCCCAACTTGATTGACTTCCTTCTTAACTAAGGAATGGTAAGGTTTGATAGTGAAGGAGTTTTGGAAATGTTTTCCAAATAAGAATCAGAAATGTTTTCTAATAATAGAAAATAAGAAATGTTGAATATATGGAAACAGGAGATAAGTAAATTAATGAACTAAAGTGATAAATGTTCAATGATGATTGATCGATATAATTTCCATTTGGAAATAAGATCGTTGTTTGCACACGTGTTTTTCTTTGATAGTTAACTCGTCGACTATCGAAGTTTTCGACCACTTTAACGTTGTTAATATGGAGAGACCGGTTGGATTATTATCCAAAGAACCACTCCGTATTGGCATAAGCGTTGCGAATCATATATGCCAAAGATAATTGAAGACGAAGTAAAGTGCAAGGGCTGTTGTATAAATCTTAGGTAAAGATGGCCTAAGATGGATATACTGAATAGTGCCTTTGGTTTGTCCAGTCCCAGGACGACCTGTATGGAAGAATGTCTGACAGAGTATATTTAATAGATCGCGTAAGTTGATCTCTTCAAACGCATTTACGTTTGGTGGCGGAGGAATTCGTTTCTCTTAGCTATATACCCGTGGTATTTTTGGGGAAATCAATTTGTGATTTGGCGGGTATGACGATGTGACATTCAAAGTGAATAAATGTGTGATCTGTCAGAGATAAGCGTGGCCTTTAGCCTCACAACCGGGAAATGACAAAAATCAGGCAGGCAGCATGGCTATATAGGTCGCACCTATTAGGGTGTATAATCACCTGATCTAGAGTTTCATTTACTTCTAAAAATCTATTGTTGATGTTGTCCCATTCGGGAAACGGTTGTTGATCCCAACAGTTGGTGATATACATTCGATACACTCAAGCGAAATGAGTGGTCGGTCATGTGTGGCCGCGTTGCAAGATGTTCTTGTTGAACCCAGTGTATTCCTCTCTAGAGGTACACTAGCGAAAGGTGTTTCCATTACTTGTCATAGTTGGAAATCCATTACCCAATACGTGCTTGCGATTTTGATTGTATACTATATATGTAGAACGTGAGATGAAAGCGTTTCTGCTAGATGATTATTATATTGTGGTTGATAGACACTATTATAGTATCAATGAGTTTTGATATAAAGTTTATTTTGGATTCTCATAAGGGAAAAACACGTTTCGTTATGCGGTGTGGTCTTATGAGATATCTTTTAACAGCTCAAACTGTTTTAAACTGTTTTACTCATACCAGTCCCATGACTAACCCGGAGTTTATTTTGTTTTCCCTAAACTCTTGGGTGCCCAATTTTGTACGGGCAGTCAAGTAGTTGGGATCTACAGATACTTGAAGAGCTGGAGAAGGAGGCTTCAGGATCATATAGCTATAGTTTATTTCCGCTGTGTTGTAAGTGTTGTACTTTGGAAATGATATGTATATTCAAGTACAGATTTATATTTCAAAGTTACAATATATATTATATGTTATTCGTTCTGCTGTGGGGTTCGTGTTACTCTGATGTTGTGTTCTTCTTCTTCTTCTATTCTAAGTTCTATCATATCTATTCTCACCCTCTAAATTCTTTCATGGACTATCCGGTATTTTTTTGATGCTTGATTAGTCGACATCGTGTTTGGTGTCGATAACCAGGATCGCAAGAACCCCGGGTCGTTACAGTGGTATCAGAGCTTAAGGTTAAGTAATTACCTTGGCTCTGTGGCGTGACTCAGTAGAGATAGGGTTAGTAATACCCTAGATTGAGTTGAGTGTATATATACGAGTGAACGTATTTGTTATTTGATATAAAATTGTTTTATATTGTGGAGATTTATTGGTTGAGTTGTTTATGGGTTCTGGTCGATCAGTTTGATCCACTATATTAGTAGGCATTTATAAACACTCGAATACGATGAACTGACACTGTATGTTTTGAAAAGAGGGTAAATGAAATAATTTTACCCAAATTAGATTTTGATATAAAAGATTTATATTGAAATGATTATAATATATCAGATGTGTTGGTCACTATTATAATCGAATAAGATTATAAAATGTGAAATGGTTATGTAAATAGCCAATCAGAATTTGTATAAGTGAAATACGTGAAATCAGATGAATTAAAGCTGAAATTTAATCAGAATTGGAATTAAAACTCTGAAAATTTCTAAAAGTGTTTATAATTGGATTTGGATTAAATATAAAAGGATTTTAAAATCCTGGGAGATTTTAATTTGTTTTACAAACATTAGGAATAGTATTTTGAAAATGGATTTCAAATTAGAAGTGTTTAGACATGGTTTTGAAAAGTGACATAGTATTGAACTCACTTCGGTCGCTGGAAAATAATTCTAATAATGACTGCGCAGCATCATCAGTGTTCATTTTCGAGTTTGTAAGTGACGGATTACTCCCAAAGATATTGATTTCGAATTGTTTTGGGAAAATTAGTTGTTTTGAATCCTAAAAAGGAAAGTTTGATTTTTGATATGGTAAACTGTTTAAAACTCCCAAGGAAAGACTGTTTGAATTAAAAACAAATTAAACAGAAATTTGTGAAAGCAAATTGGAATTAAAATAAAGCCAGTTAAGTAGAAATTGAATTGGATTAGAATAATATCAAGACGAATTGGATGGTGAGATTCAAATTTGAAGTGTAATTTGATAAACAAGTTAAGAGTTTGGAATCGAGAATGAAACTCGAGTTTGAAATAATATTTGCCTTCAATATAAGAAAATGGTTGTGTTGGAGATAAAAGTGATTGGAGTTTGATTGGAATGATACTGGTATATGTTGAATTGGTAACAGATGCAAAGGATATATTGATATGCCCGACAAAAAGGTACAAGTTTATATTTCATATGATATGAGCTGAATTGGCAAGCCGCTTGGCTGTTTGATTTTCAATTGGGTTGGAGAAGGCCTAGAAAGGCGAGTTGTGGTTGTCCCGATTGACCCGTACAAAAAAGGTGCTGGTAAATTTTTTCGATATTTCAGGTGTTAGGAAATTTTCAGGATTTTTGAAAATTTTCGTAAACAAGAATGAATTAATAATTTCATTGAAATTAATCGGTATAGTGAAACGAAGTTAAAAGTAAAACAAATAATTTTTACCCAGTTAATAGGGTTGATTTCTACCTAAGCAATTTCGAGGACGAAATTATTTTAAGGGGAGAAGAATGTAACGACCCGTATTTTACGGTCGGATAATTAATTAATTTAATCATTTAAAATAATGGTTTAGTAATTTAAAGGTTGTTTAATTAAATAATATTGAATATTTAATTAAATTAAAAAATAGAATACTATATTTAATTTCTGAAATAGTCAGAAATAGTGAATTCGCAATATAATGTGAAGTGGACAATTTAAAATATTTAATTCAGCTTAGAATTGAATTAGAATAACGAATATATTATTTTGACGACAGTTGAACATATAAATTATATTATAATTATAATCGAGCTCGAAATGGCACTACAGTTCGTAATTTGGCGATTTGAACTTTAAATGAATATACAGAAGCAGTTTTAAGTCAGATTTCTGTGAAACGAGAAACATTAGGAGCTGGTGAAGTATATTTTTCTGATGGAAGAGAAAAATCGGGATTTCGTCGTGTAGATTGTGAGTTGTGTCCAAATCAAATTTTAAAATAGTCGTTATAGAATCGTTTATCGACCGTAACGGTTTATTCGATATAACAAGATACCGGTTTCGAATTTAGACAAGATTCTTCTGAGACGTAGTGATAATTTAATTTTTAGAATTTTACTGTAATTTTTAATTAATTAAATAAGCAACTTGTTATTTGGAGTATTTTGCACCCTTAATTAGCGATTTTGGGGTTTCACAATATAAGCTAACCTACCGGTATTATTATATTTTTGGGATCGTGGAACCGAGCTCGATACAATGGTATCTTGATTTCTGTCCGTACGTGAATGGGATTTAGGAGCTCGATACAATGGTATCTTGATTTCTGTCCGTACGTGAATGGGATTTAGGTAATATGGTACTTTGAAAAACCAAACTTTAAATACACTACTTATAACTTAAACCTAATTATTTCCCCTTCTTTCTCTGATCAAAAACAAGGCCACGCACTCCTCTTTTCTCAGCCACCACTTCTTTATTCTAGCGAAGTGCAACCTTCTCCACAAATAATATCTAAAACTTAAGTTCTATAAATACCCCGCTTTAATTCCTTAAGACCTAACACTTCGTTCATCTCCTAACATAAAACCAAGCTGCCACTGTTCTTAATTAAAACCCAAAAACAGTGAGGAAAATAAATCAAAACAAATAGAAATCAAATCAAACAAAACTCCTAATATCATACAAAATATAAATCCAAGATGCTGAAGCCGAGTACTACACTGCAGTGGCCTTTTTGTGGAACTCGACGTCACTTCTTGTTTGAAGCGCGGTTTCTAGGGTTGCGGATTTAGGGGGAAACGCATGTCGGGCTGGGTCAGCAAGGGGATAGGAGAGCAGCAACGAGGTTGAGGAGGACGGAAGGGATTTAGAAGGATTAGAAGAGGAGATTTACGTGAGGGGTAAACTTGGTTTGAAGAACGGTGTAGGAGCTGAAACGTGAATGATAAAAGTAGTTTAAATTGGCAATGGAAAGCAATACTGTAGCCTTATATTTTGGGGAATGGGAAGGGTTGTAGTGTTGGAGTGCATAGGGAATGGGGAACGGTGTAGAGTTGGGTGCGCTGATATTAAAGCAACGAAGGAGGTGAAATTGTTTTGAGGGGTGAGTTACATGATCGTTGAATTGGGACTGAGCATTCACGTTTTTGAGAAGTGCAGGCGATTGTATTTGTGAGAAGGAAGCGGTATGATCAACGCCTTGAGAAAGGTGGCCGCAAATTAATTGTTTAGATACTGGGTAGATGGGATTCACGTTGGCGGAAAAGCTGGTGGTAATTGTTGTTGTTAAATTCATGAAGAAAATGAGTCGTTCATGTAGCATGCAGTGATGGCACAGAAAATGGTTCCAACATATACAGTCGACGAGTTTTGTTTTTGGAAGAGGCTGACCGTGAATTGCAAGATGAAGTGTTTTTTTAGAAGAGCAAAACAACGGTTGTTTAGGATTTTTAACGAAGAAGAAATAAAGGAGCAGTAGTGGGCTTGAAAGTGGAAATGGGACGGGTTCTTATGAGGAAGGCCCAAATATTAATAAATGATTAATTTATTTAATTTAAACAATGCACACAAACTTGTAATTATAATATCGTTGTCAGAATCACGAACGGTCTGATCCGTTGAAATCATATGATCGCAGACTACATAATGGAACTAACTGGGAGTGAGATGGGGCCAGTTACAATTTATAGCGAACTAAATTATTGGTCTGAATCAACAGATGGTTATCGTTATTAACAATGATCGTCCAATGTGAGTAAAACTCACCAACTCTGAACAGTTATATTTTTATAACATATTATTAAAACTGGTAATTATCTGTTGATTGATATGTGTTAACTGTTTAGTTGAATTGCTTATGTATTGGTTGAAATTATAGATAACGATATATTTACAAATCGTTAATCAAATATTGATTTTGTTTAGCAGAATATTTCATATTGAAATGAAATCGATGTTAATTATATTGTTTAACATCTGTGATGCAGGAAAATAGGTTGGAGGGGTCCAACTGGACTCCTCAATATTTAAAATACTTTTCTGTTCATATATTGTAATATATGATGTGATATATAATCTGTTGTGGATTATGTGTGTTGAATGGTATCCATCACTGTTAATTGGTATTTTAAATACCGTAAGAAATACTGGGATGTAAAAAGGGGATTTTTAAAGTGTATTTTGAAACTAAATTATTTATATAAAATCAATGGATTTTATATATAAAGAAAGGATTTTATAAAAGAAAATATTTATAAATTAAAAGAAGAATTAAAAAGGAATTTATTTATAAAATCAAAGGATTTTATAAAAAGCGCTATTTGTTTATAAAATGAATGAGAATTTATTAAAGAGAAAATATTTATAAAATCAAGGGATTTTATAAAAGAGAATTATTCATAAAATCAAAGGATTTTATAAAGAGGAATATTTATTGGGAAAATGAATAAGATATCACAAGAATATTTATTTGTTAAATAAATAGGAAAGATAAAGGAAATATTTATTTGTTAAATAAATAGGAAAGATAAAGGAAATATTTATTTGTTAAATAGAAAAGGTAAAAGGAAATATTTATTTGTTAAATAAATAGAAAAGGTAAAAGGAAATATTTATTTGTTAAATGAATAGAAAAGGTAAAAGTAAATATTTATTTGTTAAATAAATAGAAAAGATAAAGAAATATTTTTTTGTTAAATAAATAGAATTAGAAAAGGGAATAGTTATTTGTTAAGTAAACAAATAGAAAAGGAATAATTCAAAGGAGATAATTCAAAGGAATAATTCAAAGGAATAATTCAAGGGAATAACTCAAAGAAATAATTCAAAGGAATAAATAAAAAGAGTAAATCGAAATGAGTTAATCGAAATGAGTTAATCGAATATTAGTTATTCGATTAGAGTTAGAGTTAACCAGTTAGAGTTAATCGACTAGAGTTAGAGTTAACCAGTTAGAGTTAATCGATTAGAGTTAGAGTTGACCAGTTAGAGTTAACCAGTTAGAGTTAATCGATTAGAGTTACAGTTAATCAGTTAGAGTTAATCAGTTAGAGTTAATCAATTAGAATTGACCAGTTAGAGTTAACCAGTTAGAGTCATTCAAATGGAGTTAATCAAGCCGAGTTAATTAAGACGAGCTAATCAAACCGAGGTAATCCAAATGAGTTAATCCAAAGGAGTTAGTCGAATATTGGTTATTTGAATAGAGTTAAAGAAGTATCGAATATAGTTTATTCGAATAGGGTTAAAGGAGTATCGAATATAGTTTATTCGAATGGAATTTAAGGAAAGGAGTTATCGATTTTATTTTAATCGAAAGGAGTTATCGATTAGTTTAATCGAAAGGGGTTATCGATTTTAGTTTAATCGAAAGGATATTTATCGAATATAGTTTATTCGAAAAGAGAGATTTTCGAGTATCGTTCATTCGAAAGAAAGAGTTATCGAATATAAGTCATTCAAAGTGAGTTAATCGAATATTGTTTATTCGAAAGAGAGAATATCGAATATAGTTATTCGAGAGGAGTAAATCGAACATGGTATTCGAAAGTTAAGAAAATATAATATGGTATTCGAAGGTAAATAAATTAAATATAGTTATTCAAAAGAAATTAGTCAAGTATGGTTAGTCGAGTCGAGTTAATCAAATATTAGTTAATCGAATATGGTATTCGAAAGTAATAAATCGAATATGGTATTCGAAAGGGAGTTAATCGAATATAGATATTCGAAGGAGAGTTAATCAAATAGAGATTACTCGAAAGAGAGTTAATCGTCGAATTAGATTATATCGAATTCGGGAAAGTATTATTTACTTTCCGGTGTTTTAATCAAGATTTATTTATTTATAAATTAGGTGTTTATTTATTTATTCATATTAAAGAATAAAGGTTAAAATTGGAATTAGATATTTCGAAAGGAGGGATTATAACGTTATCGTTATAACCAATGTTTCTGTAAAAGAAGTGGATGCGTAAATAGAATCCGAGAGTTACGTAAGGAAGTTTGTTAAAGATTTAAAAGATAAACTTTGACTATTTCGAAGTTCAAACGTTGTTCAGTTAAGGTCTAAGAGGTAATTATACCCCAACTTGATTGACTTCCTTCTTAACTAAGGAATGGTAAGGTTTGATAGTGAAGGAGTTTTGGAAATGTTTTCCAAATAAGAATCAGAAATGTTTTCTGATAATAGAAAACAAAAAATGTTGAATATATGGAAACAGGAGATAAGTAAATTAATGAACTAAAGAGAGAAATGTTCAATGATGATTGATCGATATAATTTCCATTTGGAAATAAGATCGTTGTTTGCACACATGTTTTTCTTTGATAGTTAACTCATCGACTATCGAAGTTTTCGACCACTTTAACGTTGTTAATATGGAGAGACCGATTGGATTATTATCCAAAGAACCACTCTGTATTGGCATAAGCATTGCGAATCATATATGCCAAAGATAATTGAAGATGGAGTAAAGTGCAAGGGCTGTTGTATAAATCTTAGGTAAAGATTGCCTAAGATGGATATACTGAATAGCGCCTTCGGTTTGTCCAGTCCCAGGACGACCTGTATGGAAGAATGTCTGACAGAGTATATTTAATAGATCGCGTAAGTTGATCTCTTCAAACGTATTTACGTTTGGTGGCGGAGGAATTCGTTTCTCTTAGCTATATACCGGTGGTATTTTCGAGGAAATCAATTTGTGATTTGGCGGGTATGACAATGTGACATTCAAAGTGAATAAATGTGTGATCTGTCAGAGGTAAGCATGGCCTCTAGCATCACAATTGGGAAATGACAAAAATCGCGCAGGCAGCATGGCTATGTAGGTCGCACCTATTAGGGTGTATAATCACCTGATCTAGAGTTTCATTTACTTCTAAAAATCTATTGTCGATGCTGTCCCATTCGGGAAACGGTTGCTGATCCCAACCGTTGGTGATATACATTCGATACACTCAAGCGAAATGAGTGGTCGGTCATGTGTGGCCGGGTTGCAAGATGTTCTTGTTGAACCCAGTGTATTCCTCTCTAGAGGTACACTAGCGAAAGGTGTTTCCATACCTTGTCATAGTTGGAAATCCATTACCCAATACGTGCTTGCGATTTTGATTGTATACTATATATGTAGAACGTGACATGAAAGCATTTCTGCTAGATGATTATTATATTGTGGTTGATAGACACTATTATAATATCATTGAGTTTTGATATAAAGTTTATTTTGGATTCTCATAAGGGAAAAACCCGTTCCGTTATACGGCATGGTCTTATGAGATATCGTTTTACGGCTCAGACTGTTTTAAACTGTTTTACTCATACCAGTCCCATGACTGACCCGGAGTTTATTTTATTTTGTTTTCCCTAACTCTTGGGTGCCCAATTTTGTACGGGCAGTCAAGTAGTCGGGATTTATAGATACTTGAAGAGCTGGAGCAGGAGGCTTCAGGATCATATAGCTATAGTTTATTTCCGCTGTGTTGTAAGTGTTGTACTTTGGAAATGATATGTATATTCAAGTACAGATTTATATTTCAAAGTTACGATATATATTATATGTTATTCGTTCCGCTGTGAGGTTCGTGTTACTCGGATGTTGTGTTCTTCTTCTTATATTCTAAGTTCTATCTTATCTATTCTCGCCCTCTAAATTCTTTCATGGACTATCCGGTAATTTTTTGATGCTTGATTAGTTGACATCGTGTTTGGTGTCGATAACCAGGATCGCAAAAACCCCGGGTCGTTACAATATTCCTCTTATTTGTTTTGTCTTGCCCACTTATTTCACAGTCACTCGTTCTTTTACCAGTTTATGCCTTTTCCTAATTACTTTAATAATTATATTGTTAAAATTATTAGACTCGCCATACTTTATGTCTGACCCCCTTTGTTTTCACCTCTTTTCTCCCTTCCCACCCCCCCTTCCCCAGGGTCTCAAGGTGGGACTAGTGCTAGTGGAGCTTGATTTGGATCTTTCTCTCTCTTTGGAAGTGCTTGGATTGCTGAAAGTAAAGTTCAGCTCGTCTCTTTTATGGCTACTTATGTTGGGTTTATGCTTTTTACTTTATGTACTCAGAAAACAATTTGTCAAGATGGTTACTAAATGTACTTGGTTTTACTGTTGGTTTACGGTGTTGATGTAATCAAACTATTTCTCCGCTGCAATAAAAGTTGTTTTAAAATTTTCAAGTACCAATATATGTATCTATCTTGTTATATTCTGTTCTATTCACCAATAATACTCCATGAAAATTAATGCATTCCCTTTGAGAGTGACATTAATGGACGTGGGGTGTTACATATGTTTTAAGAAATTAGGATATAGATAATGTTTCCGAATTAATGGAAATAACTATGATGTGCCAAGATTAGTAAATGGAATTGATGTTAATCGAAGAAATGAGTTTTGAGATTCGGTAAAAGAATCAATGAAATGATTTTGAATGATAAGACCTGAGCTGCCAATATACTTGACCGTACTGTTTTGAGATTGATAGCCAAAACACCAAACTATCAATGTAATATATTACTTGACCTTTTTGACGTGTTGTTTCGAAGAGACCGGGATGGGAACTAGACCCAAAACCACTTCGAATCAACGTAGCGCTCGAAAGTAATCTGCTAGGATAAAGATGGGGCATCGAAGACCATAGATCTTCATAAAACGGAAGAGTTACTTAAAATCTCTAGCTGATCCCTGGAGATATACTGTGACTCTGTCGTTGTTGAAATCTGTGGATTGCAAGGACTTCTCGCTACTGATCTATAGGGTGATTCCTAGGATGCGGTAGGAGAGTTCCTTCAATTCATCCTGTTGCTGGATGACTTGTATGGACGAATGTCTGACAGAGTATTTCCTAAAAACTCACATACGTTGATTTTTACAAATATACCAAGTTTGGTGGCGGAGAAATTCTCTTGCTTAACACCGGGAGTGTATTTGTGGACGTCAATTAGTGAATTGATAGACACTATTATAATATCATTGGATTTTGATACATCAAAACTGTTTTGGGTTATAGTAAGGTAAAAAACCGTCTGTATTTATGTGTGGACTGGTCTTACTATTATCCTTTCTTCCAAAGGGATTTCTAAAGTTAAACAAGTTGGTTGCTATATGAACTTATCACTGAAAGTATTCCAGACTGATCCGGGTGAATCTTGCTTTGCCTCAAATGTGCTCGGGTCAGACCAAGCATATTTACAGGTTAGATTTCGCTTGGAGTTCCATAGATGGAGTTGAAGTTGAGGCGTATTCCATATGTATACTGGTATTAGTTTATTTCCGCTATGTGTATTGATGTATACTCTGATGTTGTACTATATATAGTTTTTTGTATAAAGTATTTTGATATTATATTTTGTTCGTTCCTCTATGAGATTCTGATCTTCCATTTCTTCTGTTCTAATATTTATTTCTCTCTTATCTCAACCTCAAATTTCTTTCTATTAACAGTCAGAATTCGATACTTGAGTTTTTGACAAGTAATACAGGATTTAGTATTATTGTCAAGCGTCGAAATTTTTCTGGCCGTTACATGGAGCTTTGCGGTGAAATACAGAGAACAGGAGCAGCTTTTCTTTTGGTTCTCCGTAGGAGAAGAAAGCATAGAGGGTAGCGATCATCTGGGGGATAGACTGATTGTAAATGTTAAGGTCCAGAAATTTTTTTTTAAAAAAAGAAGATAAAGAGAGAAGCATGGTGGGATCAGTTATGACACTGATATTTCTTTTTGTTAAAACTGGAATGTATTTTGTATGAGGAAAGAGGATGATTTGGAGTGGTGGGCTTCCTTTTGAATTGGTATTGGGCCTAAGAGTTAGAACGTGGGCTTCCTACTAAATTAGTATTGGACCGAAAAGTTAGAAGAAAAAGGAAAAAAAATAGGGGACGTGAAGAATACTGGAGCGGGATCTATCTGATCGGAAGGCAAGGCTAATGAGCAGCTTGGTTAATATTTCAAAACGTGGTAAAGAGGTAAATAAATAGTTAATTGGTTATTTAGGAAATTTATATTATTTAAAATAATTCGAAAACTTGTAAAAGATATAACTTTTTCTTATGTTAACCAAATCAAACGAAACAGGATCCATTAGGATCGTATGGTCGTGGACTAAGTATTGGAACTAGTCTGGAGCGATTTGGGGATCGTTTCAATTTATAGCGGAATTAAATGCCTGATATGATCAATTGAACGTTAATCGTTATTTAACGATTTGCGACCAAGGTTAGTAAACTCACTAACTCTGTCCAGTTTTATAATTTTATAAATGTTATTTAATATTGATAAAAATGATTGAATGTTGTGTGTGATGGTTGTTTGAATGATTTGTTAATTAATTGGTTGAAATAATATATATAGTTATACATGTAAATCATTACTGAATATTGATTTTGTTTATTTTTATATTTCCTATTGATATGAAATTAGTGATAATAATGTTGATTAACATCTATGGATGCAGGGAAACAGGTTGGAGAGATCCAACTGGATTCCTCAACAATTATACCGTTGTTTTTCATATATTGCATTATATGATGTGACAAATAATCTTGTGTTGATTATTGTGTGTTGGATGTTTTAACAACATTGACCAGAGATAATTGGTATCTAAATACCGTAAAAATATATTCGAATATATTGGAAAGGAAATTTGGGGTTTTTAAATAGAGAAAATATATTTTTAAATAGAAAGTGAATTTCGAATAAACTAGAATAAAATAACTTGTTTAAATTATATAAAACAAGTAAGTTTGATTTATAACGATATCTATAAATGAGATGAAATTATTATAAAATAATTTTGAATTAAAAATTCAGAAATGAATTTAAAAAGGGAAATGGGAAAATCATTTGAAAGGAAACCGATGAAATGATTTCGATGTTCGAAATGAAAATAGGATTGAAATAAATCCATCAGGATTTATAATTAGCATTCGACTATGTCGAATATATTAAAAATAATTTATTCTTATAAATTATATATAAATAAATTCAGGGTTTGACGAGATCATAAATATTTGGATTTGTTATCGAGTAGGAAACCGAGATTTAAATTATACCTTAAAGTCGGTAACCAACACCAACCTCCCGTGTGCGAAGCATGGGTCTCATCCTAGTTATAACTTGTAAAATGAGTTATACAGCGAATAGTTAATGATTTATACAGCGAATAGTTAATGATTTATACAGCGAATGGAGATAGATAGAAATGGATTTATAAAGCGAGAGGAAATGGGTTTGTAAATGAAAGATAAAGGAATCCATAAAGGTGAGGTTAATGATTTCGTAAAGAAATTGCGAAGGGTTGTGAAATGGAATTTGTAATATTATTTATAGAAGTCAAGTTGAGTTATTTTAATTAATTTTGTGAAATGATATTTAAATAGTATTGAATTGATTTGTGAGATTTTAATAATATAATCGCTTTAAAAATGTTAAAGGGAATGTGATAGGGTTTTACCAAATTGGAACTTATTGTACGCTGGTTGAGTTGGGTAATTTACGAGGTATCAATCTGATGTTGGTTTCGGCCTTTAGGATTAATACTTAGGGAGTTGTTCTCTTACTAGTTACGGTTAGAGACTAATGGACAATGACGGATAGCGATGCGTGAGTATAAGAAATGGAAATATTTTCCAATGCTAGTAACATATATTTTCTAAATATAGAAAATAGGAAGTTGGGAATATATAGGAATTGTTTTTTTTTTCGAAAATCGTGGGAAGTTAAAATGGGTTTAAGAAATGATTGGGAAAATGAAATGATGATTGATCGATAAGATTTCCATTTGGAAATATGACCGTTGTTTGTACACATGTTTTTCTTTGATAGTTAAAACACTGACTATCAAAGTTTTTGACCATTTCCATTGTCGATATGAAGAGACCGGGATTAGATTTATTATCTGAAAACCACTCCGTATGGGCATTACCATTTCGAATCAAATATATTAAAGATAATTAAAGACGGAGTTTAGACAGGGGTTGTTCTGGCGATCCTTAGTAGAAATTGCCTAAGATGGATTTACAGAATAATTCCTTCGGTTTATCCAGTCCCAGGACAACTTGTATGGACGAATGTCTGACAGAGTATATCTAATGGATCACGTAAGTTGATCTCTTCAAACGTACTTTTGTTTGATGGCGGAGAAATTCATTTCTCTTAGCTTTATACCCGTGGTATTTTTGGGGAAATCAATCTGTGATTTGGCAGGTATGACAATGTGGCATTCAAAGAAAATGAAGGTGTGATCTGTCAAAAGATACGTTACGACCTCAAGCCTCACAACCGGGAAATGAAAAAAATCAAGCACGCAGCACGGCTATGTGGGTCGCCCCCATTAGGGTGTATTTTCACCGTCTAGAGAATATTCATATTTGTTACTTCTTTTCGCTTCTGTATCTCCCGGTAACGGTTATGTTACTAGCAACCGTAGGTGACAATATATTCGATACACTCAAGAGAAATGATTGGTCGGTCATGTGTGGCCGGGTTGCAAGATGTTCTTGTTGAACCCAGTGTATTCCTCTCTAGAGATACACTATCGATAGGTGGTTCCATACCTTGTCATAGTCGGAATCCAATCTCCAATAAGCGCCCACGATTTTTGATTGTATACTATATATGTAGAGCGTGAGATGCAAGCGTTCTGCTAGATTGTTATTCACTTGTGATTAGACGCTATTATAATATCAGAATATTATTGATTTCAAAAACATTTTGGGTTATCGTAAGGTAAAAACTATCCGTGTTTATGTGTGGATCGGTCTTACGATTATCATTTCTTTTGAAAAGGATTTTGAAAAGTTAAAGAAAATGGTTGGAGTTTACTCACACCAGTCCAATGACTAACCCAGAGTTTATTTTGTTTTTTTTTAACCTGAACTCTTGGGTGCCCAAATTTATACAGGCAGTCAAGTATTCAGGATTTTTCAGATATACTTGGAGGAGCTCGGAGCAGGAGGCTCAATGTTAAATCTATATAAAGTTTATTTCCGCTGTGATATATATGTGGTGTACTTTGATAATGGTATGTATATACAGTATACAGTTTTGTATATCAAAGTTATGTTGTAATATATTTTTCGTTCCGTTGTGAGATTCGTGTTTACTCTGACTCTGTTCTATTGTGATCTTCTTCTTCTATTCTAACTTTCTTTCTTTCTGTTTCTCACCCTCTAACTTTTTTCTATTAACGATCTGGTATTTTCGATGCTTGAATATTCGACATCGTATTTTATGTCAATTTTCGGGGTCGAAACCTTAGTCGTTACATTTACGGTCAAGGACTAATGAATGTCGAGGTATAGAAATGCTTGAATAATGTTGTAATTAATGTTTTGAATGGAAAGGTAAAATTGAAATTGTATATGGTTATTAAATATTTTCCCAAATACTAGATTGAAATGGTTTTGTGGAGATTAAAATATTGAAATGAGAATTGAATACCATGTTTAAAAATATGGAATGTTTTAGAAGTTTTAAATTAACCATTTGTTAATTATTTTTAATAAAATGGGGCCAAGTGATGCTGAACACTGAAAAAGTGAATTCATTTGATTTTATGGTTGTATGTTTGTTTAATTGATAGTTAAATAACCGTCTATCAAATCTGGCCAATACGATTGTTGGTACGGAAAAACCGGGATCGAATTTTCAATCGAAAATCATTTCGACCAATGAATACGTAAACATTGAAGATATCAGATACCGATCGAGACGAAGGAATTGAAGACCGTGGATCTTCATAAAACGGTAGAATAACTTATAATCTTTGGTTTAGCAGCCAGAGATATACTATGACTCTATCGTGGTTAATATCTACGGATTTGCACGGACTACTCGCTACCAATCCATAGGAGGATTCCTAGGATGTGATAGCAGAGTGACTTCGGTTCATCCTGTACTTGGATGATTTGTATGGACGAATGTCTGACAAAATATTTCTTAAGAATCACGTTCGTTGATTTTTACAAATGTATTTCTGTTAGTGGCGGAGAACGGTCGTTCTCTTAGCTTAACGACCAGAGTATTTTTGCGTATGTCAATTAGTGGTTTGGCAGATCTAACAATGTGACATTCAAGGTAAATGATGATATGAAATTCTAAAGGTGGTGTTAAATATCAAGCCTCTTCAACCGGAAATGACAAAAATCAGGTAGGCAGCATGGCTAACCGGGTCACTCCCAAGTAGGGTGTATAATCACCTATCTAGAGAAAATTCATTTCCTTCTTTAATCTATTTTGATGTTATCCCTTTTCGGGAAACGGTGAGTAGCTCCCAACCGTTAGTGATACACATTCAATACAATCAGGCAAAATGAGTGGTCGGTTATATGCGGCCGGATGCAAGATGTTCTTGTTGAACCCAGTGTATTCCCCTCTAGAGATACACTATCGGAAGGTGGTTCCATACCTTGTCATAGTTGGAAATCCAATCTCCAATAAGAGCCCGCGATTTTGATTGTATACTATATATGTGGAATGTGAGATGTAAGCGTTCCGCTAGGTTGATATTTATTTGTGTTTAGACACTATTATAATATCAAAATAAGTTATGATTTCAAAAAGAAATGGGTTGACTTTAAAATCAAGTTTGATGATGTTTTTAAACTTAGTAACTTTCTCACTCTGGTTTACCAGACAGATCAGACGTTTGTAATGCTCGGGTAAGATCAAGTTTTTTTTTCAGGTTCAGGTTTTGGATGCTACGAAATTTAGAAGACGTGCTAGAGGAGTTCAGATGTATGATATTAAGTTTTATTCCATTGTGTTGTATATGAGGACAGATTATTATAACTGTCCAGATGTATTGATGTACTCTAATGATTGTAAGTTTTATTTCCAAGCCATCAATAAAGTTTTATTTCTATATTATATTTTGTTTCGATGGATATGAGACTCTGGGTTGTGTTGGTTAGTTAGTTCTTCTTCTTCTTCAATTCTAATATTTCTTTCTTTATTTTCTCACCCTCAGTTTTCTTTTATTAACTATCTGGTGTTTTCATTACTTGAGTTCTAGCAAGTAATACAGGTTTATGTATTGTTGTTGGAATTCGGGCGTCGAATCCCCCAAGTCGTTATAGTGGTATCAGAGAATAAGGTTTAGTTATAATCTTGGCTCTGTGGCATAACTCAATAGATATGGGGTTAGTAATAACCTAGATTGAGTTGGAGTTTATATATATGAGAGCGCGTATTTGTAGATTTATATACAAATGTTTTGTATTGTGTTATTTGATCGGTTCGATTTAGAATTGGCAACTAATACGATATTGTTTTGTAAAGAGGGCAAATGTATTATGTTATTTGATCGGTTCGATTTAGAATTGGCAACTAATACGGTATTGTTTTGTAAAGAGGGCAAATGAAAAAAAATTGCCTGAATTATATTTTCGTATAGAAAAGAAATAATTTTATAAAGTTATTAAGATGTTGAGTTGTTTGATTGGTTTGAATGGAATTTAAATTGAATTAAAAATTTGAATGGTTTAGTATAACCTGAAGAGATTTCACATATGGGATTTGTGAATGAGAATTTCAATTTGAAATTAATTTGACTCAGAATTTAACCTAAAAGTAAGTTAAATAAAAATTGAACAGGAATTGGATGTATTTGGAATGAAAATCAGAATTTGGATTATTAAATGGAAGTAAACTAATTTCAAAAATAAATTAGTAAATTGAATATGAATTGGAATTTACTTGGTTAAATGAAGTTAAGAATGAATAATAATTATAGAAATCAATCGGTTATTAATTGATTGATAATTATAGCCTATAAAAACCAAGTAAATATTAATATTGAATAGTAATTAAAGTTAATCAAAGTTGCATGATTGGTTATAGTGGGTGTGCAATGTTTGTTGGTTGTTTGTTAGATTTATTAATATAGAATTCATCAAATGCTTTAATAAAGAGTTGATTGAATTTAAAACTAAATTCTAGTAAAATAAATTTGAATGAAACCACATACAGATCGAAATTAATAATTTAACTCTGTATTTGAAAATGAATTGATGCTAGCTGTTTGATTTTGAAATTGGTGAAGTTATACTTGCTGATTAATGAAGTGTTGTTTAATATTTCATGAAATTGTTACTCGCATGGTTAATTGATTTGAGTACGGTGCCAAATGGCTTTTAGGATTAGCTTTCGTTGAATAGATTGCAATAAACTGAGCAAGTATTCTCAATAACACTCATAAAAGGTACACCTTCATAAAAATATAAAATTTTGGTTTTTGGTTTTTGTTTTCCGACTGTGTCAGTCGATGTATATTATATTTGTTGATCATGCGATATTGCAAATGTCACTCCGTACAGGGGAGACTATGCCAAATTTTTCCAGGAATTTAAAGTGTTACAAAATTTTCGATATTTTTGAAATTTTTATTTACAATAATAAATTGGATTTTAAAGTGGATGGGTTTGTAACATTTTTTCTACCTTAGTAATTTCGGGGAAGAAATTCTTTTAAGAGGGGAAGAATGTAATGTCCCATATTTTTAGTAATTAGATATTTAATATATTTTATTATTTTAAATATTTATTTTGAATTGTACATGGATTTAAAATATAAATGTAGCGACCCAGACTTCCCGACCGGCCTGAACCGAACAAGAAGACGGACTGCTTTGAGAACACAACGCATCAGAACACAAAACATGAGAACATTTCATTGTTATTAAAACAAATCACATCCGAGTACAAATGAATAATATACAGTGGAAAATATTAGAGATTTACAAATTACATTTAAATACATAAACATAATATGCAGCGGAAATCATCAACTACCACAACTGAAAGAGGCACACGAATACAAAGCATTCCGAATATAGCTCCGGTCGTAATTGTAACACCCTGTAATTCTGTAACGCTAAGATTCACAAATCAAGGAAAAATTAAAAGTTAAAATCAAAATAAAGGGAAACGGGCTGCGCCATTGCGTTCGTCTCGGAATTCTGCATGAAAACGAGTCCGAGTTTGCGTAAATCAGAGTCCGTATGAGGAAGATATGGCCTTCGGAAGTTTCAGCAAAGTTCAAATTTCAAAACAGTTCAGAAAATCGATTTCGAAATTCAAAACAGACCCAGATTGGGCTAGGCGGGAATTTTCCCTCCCAAGGCACCCAGGTCGACTGGGTAGTCGACCTGGGGCACCCAGGTCGACTGGGTAGTCGACCTAGTGGTCGACCCCCCTGCTTTTTCCAGCTTTCTGAACCTGGTTCGTTCTGATGTATTTGGTCACGTTTTCTGACCAGGTTCGTCCGCCTAATCCTATATAAACAGCCCTGGTCTCCTTCTCTATTAACAATTCTTTTCTATCCTTATGCTGCCTCTAAGAAAATATATATAAATAAATAAATATAAGAAAATACTACGAAAATCCAAGACAAGGTTATGCTGCTCAAATTGTCCAGAAGAGATTCAAATCAAGATTAAAGCTTCAAGATAAAGATCAAAGGCTAACGTCGCACGAATCATAGCAACGCCATCTTTCTTTTCTAATCTAAATCTCTGTAAGTCAGTTATTTTTAGATTTGAACGTTTCTCTCTGTTCGTGACATGAAATTAAAGGAATAAAATAATATGCTAAATCTTTCTATTTGAACCTATGCCTATATCTTTGGACCTAATTAAGAACTGTTATGATTCGATGACCAATTAGGCATTCCCTATGACTATGAACATTGCCTATGACTACGAACATTGCCTATGATTGTGACTGTGACTATGAGGATTATTTCCTTGACTAAACCTATGCCTTTGATTAGAAAACATAAACTATTTCCTATGACATAACATCTGTGATTAAACACCTACGATTCATGACTAGGAAAGTGTTGCTTAAGTTCTATGATTATGAGATTGGGTTAAACCCGATTATTTATTCTGCCTGTCCTTGGTTTTCTTTGGTTTTAGACCATGGAAATTTACCTATTAAGTTAGGTCTACCCATGTTCTTGAACCTGCGTCTCTATTCTGTCTATCCTTGGTTTTAGACCTTAGGAATTTACCTATTAAGTTAGGTCTACCCATGTTCTTGAACCTACGTCGTTATTCAAACCTTTTATGCCAGTTATTATGTCCATCCTTTTTCATAGCATCTTTGGTTCATTCCCTATTTTCTACGAGTCTAGATTTATCCATAATCTAGATTGAATCGCAATTGTACGAACGGTGGGAATACGATTTGGGCATAATGTGAAATGTACTAAAAACATAGTTATAAACTTGGAATTTGGCATAAATTGGGAACATGAATTATGGTATGTTCATAGAAATACAAATTGGATAAATTTAACATGAATTATAGGATGTGTAATTTGAGTCTAGTATTGACTTGTAAATCTATCATTTACATGAGTTATGAACTAGAATAATAAGTCTAGTTTGACGTGAACTGTAATTAGAATGTTAAATCAGGATTGGATTAGCTAATTTGGCGTAATAAGTATATTGGTATAAATTTGAAATTGGCCATAATTGGGAATAACCGTCAGGTTTAGCAAAATCATGGTTAGTGACACTTAATTGGTATAGTTTACATACCAAAAGGCATAAATATGATATAGAGGGGAAAATGGGCCATAAGAATAAATGTTGACAGTTTACATTAAAAGGGTAATTAGGAAATAAGTAAATTAGGAATAATTTACTTATAGAATTTGGCCTAAATGAGGAAATGTAAATTTAGACAAATTAAAGGTTTATTAACGACATCTCTTTTAATGGTACACCAGAAAGTTCTAGGGTGACAGAGAGGATAGTGTCTAGGCTTGGGTTTGGAAAATACAAGTTTCCTGGTCTCCCTGGCTATCCCTAACTGATCCGACGGACGGGATGGTTACTTTCAAAACCTGATTTGAAAATTAACCAAAACCCTTTTGAACTTAGAAAACACGAATATGCCTAACCCGAGATTAGACTGAGTTGCGATGTAAACCTGCCCGGAACCAACCGGCACATCCAGTAATCGCAACAATATCTGTCTAATGTGAGTGGTAGCGGCTTTAATTTATTTAGTTAAAGCTAGAACAAGAATGGTAGGGTTAAGTTAACTAAGACACTTAACCAATTCAACAAGATAACCAAACCGATGGGTGGGGTTAGGTTCATACAGACACAGCTAAGCTAGAATGGGAGGGTTAAGTCCATAGGAACACTTAACCAACTTAACACAGTTAAGCTAGAATGGGAGGGCTAAGTCCATAGAGACACTTAACCAAACTCAAGGTAGCAAGACAAGATTTGTAGGGGTTAAGTAAAGATAATACACTTAGCCAAATTAACATGTTAACTAGACTAGAGGTTGGGGTTAAGTAAAATCTAATACACTTAGCCAATCTGATATGTTAGTTGGGTTAGACCGTAGGGTTAAGTAAACTTGAACACTTAACCATCAGGTTGTGATAAAGGAATGGGGTTAAGTCTAAAACATGAAGGGATAATACTTAACCATTAATAATAACATGTTAGTTAAAACAGACGGGCAAGGTTAAGTCAAAATGGAACACTTAACCAATACAGGGTGAATGGGGAGGGTTAAGTAATAAGAAATACTTAACCAATATAACTTGGGTTGTGGTAGGGTTAAGTCATCATGAATTACTGATAACACTTAACCAGTTTAACAGGATGAATGAAGAGGGTTAAGTTGGCTTGAATTGACTAATGACACTTAACCAATCCAAATCGACGGGAAAGAGAACTAAGTAGTAAACCTTAGTTAAGAAAACAACGATTCTGGAAACTAAGTGGTAAATCTTAGTTAGTAAAACTAAGTAGTAATTCTTAGTATAACACGGGAAGGAGCGAATGTCCGTCTGAGGAAAAAGGAGGCTCCAACGAATTGGGTTACGAAGCCCGAGGCTTCGAGGGGACGTGAGGGTACTCTTGGTATCCCTCTGTGAGGCTGCAGATGATCCTCCTGGGATCACAGAGGTTAAGGTCTGCGTAGAAGAACCAGGGGTATGCCTTGGTTGCAATATATGGCAACCTAAAGACTAGGATGGACCGGCGTGATTCGGTGAGAAAATGGTAGCCCTGTGATAGCAACTCGTTGTCTACCATCCATCTTGAGTCAATCGAGATACGTGAAGCGGAAAGGCGGAGAACTCCAAAAGACCATATACTTGCTATCTAGTTATAGGTGAGGATGGCCATAGGATAGAGGGGCACCGGGGGCCGGCGTATAGTTCTCATTTTACGAGGTGTGCCTTTCATTAGTTGAGGGAGGGTTCAAGTGGGACCATAGCCACTGGAATAAAAACAGACCTTAGCATCTGCATCAGCAGATATCTGAAAGCTCCCGACCGAGTTCTGTATTCCTTGATTTGCCCTGACACAGGACTCGGGTCGCACATTATAGGACATGTGCATCTAGACAAGCGATGACGATTTGCGATACATGCGTGGGGAAGCCTAGGAACATATACCACTCTAGGTAGTGTGTCCTAGACTTGGGGGCATCGTTCTACAGGTAGCATAATCCCTAGTTGGACTAGGTGGCATAAACCTTGAATCTGAAAAGCGTTCAGGAGATATTGTAGACTCTAGTTGAATCTAGAAAGCACTTGATAGAAAACCCTAGATTAAGATCTAGGTAATAAATAATAAATGGATGCCCGAAGGCAATGGAAAACACAGGGATTGGGATCACGTTATCGTTACTAGTTGGGACACTAGTTAGGCGGTGCAGAGATATAGAAACTAATATAACAAGGAAATAGCGAAGCGGCGAAAGTATTAGAGCATATCCAGTTTATCTTAGCTTAGTATATCTTGTGTTACTCTTGTCTAAACTTGCCAACCCTATCATCATGGTGTTATCTTGTATTCAGTTAATTCATGTCGTTTTGTTTTTCCATGTTCACATGCTAGAAGTTACTGAACTTACTCGGGCTTTATGTCTGACTCTGTTTTTCTTTCGTCTTCTTTTCTTCCGTTCCCCCCCCCCCCCACCCCCCAGGTAGTAAAGGAGGGAATAGTTTAGCTCAGGTTAAGTTGGACTGCCACTCTTTCCCAGCTTGAAGATTTGTCGAATTTTGCTTGGATTCTCTTTTCAGATGCTATGGCTGGCTCTTGCTAAAATCGGGGAATAAAAATGTTGTTTTTATGCTTCTTTATTTTGTAAGACAGATGATACTCTGATATTGTAAAGAAACCATTGTACAAACTATTTTATCAATAAAGCAAAGTTTTATTTTCCGCTGTTTAATTTCTGTCTATTTTGTAATTTATCTGCATCTTTTACCCTAAATGCTCCACAGAACTTAGTGCATTCCCTTTGTGAGTGACACTAACGGATGTGGGGTGTTACAGTAATCCAGGATCCTATGAAAATAAATATTTGCAAAACCAAACTACTAGCTGCTCATTTGGAAAATATGGGCACCCAGAGTTTAGGTAGAAACAATAAACTCCAGGTCAGTCATGGGACTTATGTGAGAACTAAAACAATGTTGATTAAATCAAGGGACCATGCCGTATAACACGGGATGGGTTTTCTCCCAAGAAGACCATAAAACAAACAACATCATGCTAAAAAGGAAAATGAAGCCATTATAAGACTCAGGTCCTATCACATAATGCAAACACAAAACAGAGGATAGAGTTTTTCCTTTTAATGGCCAAACATGCTTGATACGCGAAAAATTTCTTTTATTATTACTGTAAGTGTAGAAATCAACTTCAAATATAAATGTATCAATCATAGATGGCATAGTATCCCATCCTACTATGCCGCCATATTGGTTTACAACTAAAACTGCAAAGATCGTATTGGAAAGTTGGATTTCCGTCATGATGGCTACTGATTTAAAAGATCGATCACATAGTGTAATTCTCAATGGCTTACATCCAGGTGATTGGAAAACACCATAATACACATCCGCATTATATCCAGGAAACAAGTATCACTACAGCTTAAGTCCAGGTCATTGGAAAATAACGCTTACTCTATTCTTTTGGGAATCAGGTATAAGCCTTATCCCTACTAGGTGTGGAGCAACCAAACCCAGCATCATCTCGGTCGACCGAATCCATGACAATCCTAAAAGTTGTCAAATCTCAACCCGAAGGTTGCTCATCCTCATCTCGAAAGTATACTGTCTAACCATCAATTTACTGTCATACCGATGTGTGGGGCTCGCGAATTAACGCTTGACAAAGCTGCGATATATTAAAGCTATGCTTTGATCATCATCCACCCAGCTCTTCTTTTCAACAAAAGCTTGGATCACTGCAACTCAGCATGCCACATTGTCAATGCATACCATACCATTGATTTCCACCAATATAACCTCTAGGCTCGTATGTCTCAGAGAAGGGTATTAAGCAAGAGAATAAATTCTCCGCCACCAAACAGATATATATTTAGCAGAGATCAACGAATACAGCGCAAAATACAATGTCAGACATACAATCCATTTGCAAATCCGTTCTGGGTCTGAACGAAATCGAAGGCACCTTAATCCTCGTCCCATATGTAACCCATTCATATAACTATTTTAAAAGAATGACTAATTTGAATTGGTTAACGAGATATCCATGTTTTTTTTGAATTGATTAAATTAGTTTGTCGTTAATATGAAATAGATTAACAAATAATTATTTTAACTTTAATGAGATTTTAAAAAGAAATTTGTTGTATAATTTAGTTAAATAAGAAGTTACCTATTTCCACTATAGTTAATGATGATGTAAATTATTATTTTAATGAATAGTGATTTAAGTGATCAAGTTGTAAATGAGATTCATTGAAGTAAGTAATCAAAGTTGATATTGAAGTACAGTTGGATTTTGGAAGTAGTTGATGAATGGAATTTATTATAAATCCAAGTTTTATAAACTAAGTTAACAAAAGGGATTTTAGGCCAATATGATAGCTTAAATGTAACACCCCATATTTTCTATTAACGTTATAATAATAAATACTAGAATACTTAATTTAAAATATGATAATTAAGGGAAACGGGCTACTCCATTGTGTTCGTCTCGGAATTCTGGTTGAGATAGAGTCCGAGTTTGCGTGAATTGGACATCGTATGAAGAAGTTATGGCTGTTAGAAGTTTTCAGAAATTTAAATAAATTCAAACAGTTCGAAAGAACAAGTTCAAAATTCAAACAGAAGTCAAAATCGAGCTGGGCGGGAAAATTCCCACCCAGGCAGGTCGACCAGGGGGTCGACCCTAGTGTCGACCTCCCCACCCACCCCTAGAGGTCGACCTGGGGGTCGACCTTAGGGTCGACCTGGGGGTCGATCTAGCCCCCGGCCAGATCTGAATTTTGAACGACTGCTGACTTGATGCTGAGTCACTAGGGTTTCTGGACGATCCTGATCAGGTCTGAGTTGCTGTGATTGACCCTAGGTTTATCTGACGGCTATAATTAAATTGAAATTCTATATAAACAACTCAATGCCTAACCTAAAAACACATAGAAAAATAATCCTAGAACTGAAATGCCGTCAATGGAGGACTTGGAGTAGCCGTCACCCTTTTCAATTCAAAGACGAGTTAAAAAGCTACATCTACAATCAAATTACAACTAGTTTAATTCAACGATCTTCATCAAAGGCGCGCATCTCCAATTTCAGAATTCATATTTCAGAACGCAAGAATTTCTTTTAGTTTGTAAGTTAGTTGTTAAGCAGATTTAAACATTCCTTTCGACTGAATCATGACATGTTGTAATTGGAATATAGTACGATGCTTATGAATAAGATTTGATTCTCGTTTATCTTAAAATATCATTGTAATTAATCATGTCTATATTCTTGTGGCGTTGAACATGTTGTATATTTCATGTCTATATGCTTATGGCGATGAACATGTTGTATATTTCATGTCTATATGTTTGGGTGATGTACAACATTGTATGTTATTGTAATCTGTTACGATTGGGTAAAGAACTTATTATGCCAACAAAATGGTGAAACATGTCATGTTGTAATTTGGTGGTTATTTGCAAGTTTAGGATCTAAATCACATGTTTACATGTTAGATTTACATTTATGAATATTTAGAACTATGTCAAGTTGAATCTATTTATATTGTAAAAGTGGAATTGTAGCCCTCTTATGTTGTTAACATCATGCTAAATTATGATAAGAAATTGATTATGATAGCTTTATTATGTTTTGACATACATAAGATTATATGCCAAGTTATGGGTTGAAACTGTGATTATACGTTAAACTTTCATGCTAGAGCTTTGTCAAGTTTACATGACCATTAGATTCAACTTAGTCACAAGTTCACCTTTACCCAATTAATTAAAGATAATGATATACATCTATGCCAAGTTACATGTGATAAGTTTGAATGAATGCTATTTTATGTTTATGTAATGTTCCTTGATTATTACCCCTTTTTGTTTATAGGTTTGGGCTAATTTGTTAGCCCAACATTTTATGTAATTCATACGTACATTCTACGGGGATAACGATGGGAAAACATGAAAATTCATGGCATAGGTTTGTTCATAAAATGGTATATTTGATATACCATTTATTGTGAGCAATATTTGAAGGGATAATTATGGCATGATTAAATTAAAATTAATTTACATAAAGAAATTTGACATATATGGAAAAATATGTATTTAGAAAAGACGAATATGCCTAACCCGAGGTTAGACTGAGTTGTGGTGTAAATCTACCCGGAACTGACCAGCATATCCAGTGACCACAACAAGACATGTCTAATGTGGGTGGTTAGTGCATCAAGCCCAAAAAGAACCCAAGGTTAGACTGAGTTGTGGTGTAAATCTGCCTGGAACCGACCGGCACATCCAGTGACCACAACAAGACCTGTCTAATGTGAGTGGTTGGTGCTTTAATAAATTAAAGCTAAGTCAGGATTGGTAAGGTTAAGTAAATTAGGAAAACACTTAACTAATTCAACATGTTAACTAAAACGAATGCGCTGGGTTAGGTAAACTTGGACACTTAACCAAATAAACATGTTGTTTAGAAAACCCTAGTAACGGGGACCCATTTCAGTAGTAATCCACATAGATGTATCATGGTACCCTAAAACTAGGTAGGGTGGGGCACGATTACTGGGCTGAATTATAAGCGGTCAAAACGTCGGTGGTTGGTGGGCTAGTGTAGGTTCCGACGGAGTATGGGCGTGCACGTACTCCGGAGTGGAAAAATCAGGCACTGGACATTAGTAGTGTATACTGTGCATCTTGAATCGTGTCGGGTTGCCACCAGAGGGACTGGTACACCCCATGGTGGGACCAGCACAGGTAGCTACAGTCAAGCGGGGGCTGAATGACAAAGGACATGAATGCATGCGAGTAGGAGCCGATCATTAAAGGGATCGTTTTTTATAAACACGTGGGCTGGTTGAACCAATGGTTAAGTAGGTGCAGAGACTATAGTAATGGGTGCGATCACATGTTCCTCTTATCTTATACTAGGGTATTGTCCTATGTTCTGTTATCACTGTCATGATCCCTTTCCTTGTTTAAATACTAGTAACCACTGAACTTACCAGACTTATTGTCTGACCCGTTTTCTTTCGTCTTCTTTTCTTCCGTTCCCCCCCCCCCCCTCAGGTCCACAGGGAGGAAATACTCCAGCTTAATCAGACTCTTTACAAGCTTCAAGAAAGTAGATGTATGACTTGGACTCTCTTGCATTGTCTATGGCTTTTGGATATGATCCTTGGGGATTTATGCAATTTTTACTTTTTGTTTTATGCTTCTTTATTGAATAATCAAGACAGAAATTATGGTGTAATGTTTTGAAGTTGTTTTGAGACAATTTGATGTAATGCTTTTGTATTGAACTACGTATGAAATAAATATTTGAATTCCGCTGCTTAAATTTATCTGTCTTGTAAATTTTTCTGTGTCTTGTACGTATAACCCTCCACTAAAGTTAGGGCATTCCCTTTGTGAGTGACCTTAATGGAGGTGGGGTGTTTCACTTGGTATCAGAGCAAAGGTTTACCAGATCAGATAAGAGTTTTTGAAAACTATTTTTCAAAAAGAAATATAAAGAAGCATTTTATAAGGAAAATTGTTGTTTTAAAATTTAAAAAGGCATAATCTCTAAAGCCATATGCACTATTTTTCTATCCTTCATTTTGAATCTTTTCTTTTTCGTTTCAGCATGTCTGGGAATCTTAACCTTCCAGAAGGTGTACCAATATCTGGCTGGTTCAGGAGGTACTTAGAGGCTAGGGCCAATGATGCAGGCCCAGCAGATATTCCTCCTCCAGCTGCAGCAGTTCCTCCTCCTCCTCCTCCTCGTGCAAATTCTTTCTCAAAGATTTGTAGAGACTTTAGGGCCATGGGTGGAAAGGATTTCAAGGGAACTGAATCATTCATAGAAGCAAGGAACTGGCTCAAAGAAACTGAGGATCTGTTCGTTATCTTCGAGGTGGATGATAGGCAGAAGATACAGTTGGTTGTATGGTTGCTCAAAGGCGAAGTTTCCTATTGGTGAGAAGTCACTAACGCTGAAAGACCTATTGACACATGGATGGATTTCAGGATAAGGTTCGAGATGAAATTCCTCTCACAAGCTGAACGAAGTTTACAGCTAGAAAAGTTCTTATCTCTTAAACAAGGAAGTATGACGGTCAAGGAGTACGTCAATCAATTCAATCAGCTGGCCCGATTTGGACTGGACTTAGTGAATACTCCTCATAAGAAGGCTCTCCGTTTTGTCAAGGTATTGAATGAGCCACTTCACAGCTTGGCTATGACCCATATACCTATGGGGGCTACTTACGAGAGGTTGGTGGACATGGCACTCTTACATGAGGAAGACAAGGGCAAGAATGAGGCAAAAGCGGAAGTGCCTCAAGATAAGAAGGGGGAAGGGTCGCAAAACAAGAAGGTTGATTCAAAGAAAGGTGGGAAGAACAACAAACCCCGTGAAAAGAGAAAATGTAATTTCTGTGGCATTCCTGGACATCTGGTCAAAGACTGCAGGTAGAAGAAAAGGAAGATGGGTGGCTGTTTCCACTGTGGTGAGACAGGACACATGGCTAGGGAATGCCCAAAGAAGCAAGGGCAGGGAGCTAGACCTTCTTCTGGAGGACAAGTTCACGCTCTCACGGCACCTCCGCAAGAACGAGGTAGAAATATTTCTGTCGAAAGTTTAGTCTATCTTTTTTATCATCCTGTACGTACACTATTTGATTCTGGCGCATCGCACTCTTTTATATCTGCTGCTTTAGTGGAATCTATGCACCTAGATGCCAGTATAGTAGAGGATCCCTTGGTTGTTTCAAATCTAATTGGGGGCTCAGCCTATTTGTCAATGGTTTGTTTGGATTTGAAAATATCTATACTAAGCATTGAGTTTAGATGTAATACCTTTGTTTTGGGCTTCACGGGCTATGGGTTGATTCTAGGCATGGATTGGTTATCCAGTAATGGTGCCATCCTCGATTGTGAAAAGAGAGTGGTTAGACTCATGACTCGCCTCGGTAACACTCTCGAAATTTCTTGTAATCCCATGAAATCTGTCATGCTTAGTTATCTAGAATCTCTTGATGCGTCTGTCGAGAACTTGCAGTCTGTAAGAGTAGTCCATGAATACTCGGATGTGTTTGAAGAGGTAAAGGGCTTACCTCCGAAGCGGGAGATAGACTTACGCATATACCTTGTTGATAATGTAAAACCCGTTGCTTTACCCATTAGGCACATGGCCCCAAGGGAGAGAAAGGAGCTCAGCAAGCAAATCAAAGATTTGCTTGATAAGGGATTCATAAGATGGAGTATTTATGAATGGGGTGCTCCGGTAGGGTTCGCAACCAAAGATGATGGTTCGCTTCGCCTGTGCGTAGATTATAGGGAGCTAAAAAAGCTGACCAAAAAGAATAGACACCCACTCCCAAGAATAGATGATTTTTTTCGATCAGCTTGTAGGTGCATCGGTTTTCTCCCAATTAGATTTAGCTACCGGGTTTCATCAACTAAGAGTGGCTGAAGACAGCATTGATAAGACCGCATTCAGAACTCCCTATGGTTTCTTCGAGTGGCTTGTCATTCCCTTCGGCTTGACAAACGCACCCGCTTACTTCGTGGATTTAATGAGCAGGGTGTTTCGAGAGTTCCTCAATAAGTTTGTGGTGGTCTTCGTAGACGATATTTTGATCTTCCCAAAGAATGAGGAAGAGCATGCTCAGCATCTAAAGGAAGTCATGGATACTCTCTGTGCACACCAGTTGAAGGCGAAATTCTCCAAATGCCATTTCTGGAGAGAAGAAGTCAGGTTCCTTGGGCACGTGGTGTCCAAAGAGGGGATACCTGTAGACCCCGCAAAAGTGGTTGTTGTGCAAGATTGGAAGGTTCCTCGAAACGCAACCGAAGTCCGAAGCTTTCTCGGGATGGCAGGTATTTATCGAAAGTTCATCAAAGATTTTGCAAAAATCTCAGCTCCACTAACAAGATTAACAAAGAAGAACCTAGCTTTCAATTGGGATTTGGATTGCGATATTGCTTTCCAACGTTTGAAAAGGGCTCTAACATAGCCCCAGTTCTGACATTGCCTGATGGAAGCAAGATGTTAACAGTATACACAGATACATGTGGAATGGGACTACGCGCTGTTCTGATGCAAGAAGGGAAGGTAGTGGCTTATGGTGGAAGGCAGTTAAAAGTACATGAGAAAAACTACCCAACCCACGACCTAGAGTTGGCAACTATCGTTTTTGCGCTTACATCTTGGCGCCATTATCTTCTAGGTGAGAAATTTGAACTATATACTGACCATAAATCGTTGAAATACCTATTCTCATAGAAAGATCTCAACTTGAGGCAGCAAAGATGGATGGAGTTTCTTGCCTCGTACGATTTTGAGATTTCCTACACTCCTGGCAAGGGCAATGCAGTAGCAGATACCTTGAGTAGAAAGAAACTGACCTTAAGCCCTCTCTTTGTGGAAAGGCAAAGCTTGGAGTTCATAGCAAGCTTTAACTTCCGACCCTCCACTGACTTTGTACCTGGCTTGCTAGCAACGTTAGAAGTGCGACCAACTCTATTGGACTCAATCAGGGTCGCGCAAAGAGAAGACCCTCAGCTAGCCGATGTGATGGACAAATTAATTAGGGGTGAGACTTCTAGTCACCTCAATAGATACTCCATCGATGCCAAGGGCTGGTTGGGACGAGATGGGAGACTATGCGTCCCACAAATAAGGGATTTGGTAAAGGCGGTTCTAGAAGAGGAACACCGTTCCAAGCTGACCATACACCCAGGCGGAGACAAAATGTATAAAGACATCAAAAGAGATTTCTTTTGGAATGGCATGAAGAAAGACGTAGCTGAATTTATTTCTAAGTGTTTAATATGCCAACAAGTCAAGGCGGAGCAGAAGAAGCCTGGTGGTCTGCTCCATCCTCTAGAGGTCCCACAATGGAAATGGGATAGCATCTCGATGGACTTTATAGATGGGTTGCCTAGGTCAAGAAGTGGCAATACTAGCATTTGGGTTATAGTGGACAGGCTCACAAAAAGCGCCCACTTTATACCCGTCAAGAGTAGAAGGACTGCCTCATCTCTAAAATCCATATATCTTAAGGAGATAGTTCGAATCCATGGGATACTCTCCAACATAGTGAGTGATCGAGACCCTATCGTCACAAGCGAGTTTTGGAAGAGTTTACAAGAGGTTGTAGGCACACAGTTATGCTTAAGCACGGCCTATCACCCTCAAACCGATGGCCAAATGGAAAGAGTCAACAGAGTATTAGAAGACCTCTTGAGGCTATGCATTATTGACTTCGGAGGTACATGGGAGGATCATCTAACTTTGGTGGAATTCGCTTACAACAATACCTACCAAGCCACCATAGGCATGGCACCTTTCGAAGCTTTATATGGAAGACCGTGCAGGTCACCAACTTGCTGGTGGGAGTCTACAGACAAGCTCATACTTGGACCAGACATGATTAGGGTGACTTCAGAGAAAGTAGACTTGATACGAAGAAGAATGAAGACTGCCCAAGATAGACAGAAGTCCTACGCAGACAAAAGAAGAACTGACCTTGAGTTCGAAGTTGGAGATAAGGTGTTTCTTAAAGTATCTCCTTTGAGGAACATTGTTCGCTTTGGATCCGCAGGAAAGTTAGCACCAAGATTTGTAGGGTCATTCCCTATCATCGATAAGATTGGGAAGATGGCTTATAGGGTACAGCTACCCGAAAGATTTGTCGGGATTCATAATGTCTTTCATGTCTCTCACCTGCGGAAGTGCTTACACAAGTCTGCGGAAGTGGTAGAACCAAGTATGCTAGAAGAAGTTGAAGTAGAACGAGAAGCAACTGTGAGAGTTCCAACACGTATCTTGGGAACAAAAGTCAAAAAGCTACGCAACCGTGAAGTTAAGCTCGTCAAAGTTCAATGGGGCAACACCGAGGAAGACGCGACTTGGGAAACTGAGGACAGAATACTCGCAACCTACCCTTTTCTTTTTGAGGGTATGTCTTTAATCTCTTTTTCCTCAAGTTTATGCTCGTATATATCTTTTTAGGTATATCTCCTCGATCCTATCCTTTATCCTTAGGTAGGAACCCATTTGGATGTAAACATTTAATTGAAACATGTTATGATTGATGGTTGCAAGTGGTTGTAAATGATTGCTAGTGGTTGCTAGTGGGTGCATATACACACACATTAGGTATTAGATCGGCTCAGTCACTTCCATATTGCATAAGCATATATGTATTGGTTTATGGATTAAAACTTGGTGTGTTATCATATGGACGTGGCATTTGTATGAATGATTGTGCACTCATGTAAGAAATTTTGAGTAGGAAAAAATTGCATTCATAATGGACTCATGGCACTGACATAATTTACATTAAAGAGGTCAACTGAATCAGTAGACCGTCTGATTTTGCATTAGATAAGGACATGTACACACACAATGCATATGATCATGAAGCATTAGAAATCTTTTAAGGACAATGGACGCCTGTGTTTGATGGTAGACTAGATGGGTGTTTGGATGGTAGGATACAAGTTCATCTGGACTTGAAGATTTCGGGGACGAAATGCTAAAAGTAGGGGAGAATGTAACACCCTGTATTTTCTATTAACGTTATAATAATAAATACTAGAATACTTAATTTAAAATGTGAGAATTAAGGGAAATGGGCTACGCCATTATGTTCGTTTCGGAATTCTGGTTGAGATAAAGTCCGAGTTTGCGTGAATTGGACTTCGTACGAAGAAGTTATGGCTGTTAGAAGTTTTCAGAAATTCAAATAAATTCAAACAGCTCAAAAGAACAAGTTCAGAATTCAAACAGAAGTCAGAAGCGAGCTGGGCGGGAAAATTCCCACCCAGGTAGGTCGACCAAGGGGTCGACCCTAGTGTCGACCTTAGGGTCGACCTGGCCCCCGGCCAGATCTAAAATTTGAACGACTACTGACTTGATGCTTAGTCACTAGGGTTTATGGATGGTCATGATCAGGTCTAAGTGGCTGTGATTAATCCTAGGTTCATCTGACAGCTATAATTAAACTGAAATTCTATATAAACAACTCAATGCCTAACCTAAAAACACACAGAAAAATAATCCTAGAACTGAAATGCCGTCAATGGAGGACTTGGAGTAGCCGTCACCCTTTTCAATTCAAAGATGAGTTAAAACGCAACATCTAAAATCAAATTACAACTAGTTTAATTCAACGATCTTCATCAAAGGCGCGCATCTCCAATTTCAGAATTCAGATTTTAGAACGCAAGAATTTCTTTTAGTTTGTAAGTTAGTTGTTACGCAGATTTAAACATTCCTTTCGACTGAATCATGACATGTTGTAATTGGAATATAGTACGATGCTTATGAATAAGATTTGATTCTCGTTTATCTTAAAATATCGTTGTAATTAATCATGTCTATATGCTTGTGGCATTGAACATGTTGTATATTTCATGTCTATATGCTTATGGCGATGAACATGTTGTATATTTCATGTCGATATGCTTGAGTGATGTACAACATTGTATGTTATTGTAATCTATTACGATTGGGTAAAGAACTTATTATGCCAACAAAATGGTGAAACATGTCATGTTGTAATTTGGTGGTTATTTGCAAGTTTAGGATCTAAATCACATGTTTACATGTTAGATTTACATTTATGAATATTTAGAACTATGTCAAGTTGAATCTATTTATGTTGTAAAAGTGGAATTGTAGCCCTCTTATGTTGTTAACATCATGCTAAATTATGATAAGAAATTGATTATGATAGCTTTCTTATGTTTTGATATACATAAGATTATATGCCAAATTGTGGTTGAAACTGTGATTATATGTTAAACTTTCATGCTAGACCTTTGTCAAGTTTACATGACCAGTAGATTCAACTTAGTCACAAGTTCACCTTTACCCAATTGATTAAAGATAATGATATACATCTATGCCAAGTTACATGTGATAAGTTTGAATGAATGTTATTTTATGTTTATGTAATGTTCCTTGATTGTTACCCCTTTTTGTTTATGGGTTTGGGCTAATTTGTTAGCCCAACATTTTATGTAATTCATAGGTACGTTCTACGGGGATAATGATGGGAAAACATGGAAATTCATGGCATAGGTTTGTTCATAAAATGGTATATTTGATATACCGTTTATTGTGAGCAATATTTGAAGGGATAATTATGGCATGATTAAATTAAAATTAATTTACATAAAGAAATTTGACATATATAGAAAAATATGAATTTAGAAAAGACGAATATGCATAACCCGAGGTTAGACTGAGTTGTGGTGTAAATCTGCCCGGAACCGACCAGCATATTCAGTGACCACAACAAGACCTGTCTAATGTGGGTGGTTAGTGCAACAAGCCCAAAAAGAACCCGAGGTTAGACTGAGTTGTGGTGTAAATCTGCCCGGAACCGACTGGCACATCTAGTGACCACAACAAGACCTGTCTAATGTGAGTGGTTGGTGCTTTAATAAATTAAAGCTAAGTCAGGATTGGTAGGGTTAAGTAAATTAGGAAAACACTTAAACGATTCAACATGTTAACTAAAACTAATGGGTTGGGTTAGGTAAACTTGGACACTTAACCATATAAACATGTTGATTAGAAAACCCTAGTAACGGGGACCCATTTCAGCAGTGACCCACATAGATGTATCATGGTACCCTAAAACTAGGCAGGGTGGGGCACGATTACTGGGCTGAATTATAAGCGGTCAAAACGTCGGAGGTTGGTGGGCCAGTGTAGGTTCCGACGGAGTATGGGCATGCACGTACTCCAGAGTGGAAAAATCAGGCACTGGACATCAGTAGTGTACTAGGTGCATCTTGAATCGTGTCGGGTTGCCACCAGAGGGACAGATACACCCCATGGTGGGACTAGCACAGGTAGCTACAGTCAAGCGGGGGCCGAATGACACAGGACATGAATGCATGTGAGTAGGAGTCGATCATTAAAGGGATCGTTTGTTATAAACACGTGGGCTGGTTGAACCAATGGTTAAGTAGGTGCAGAGACTATAGTAATGGGTGCGATCACATGTTCCTCTTATCTTATACTAGGGTATTGTCCTATGTTCTATTATCACTGTCATGGTCCCTTTCCTTGTTTAAATACTAGTAGCCACTGAACTTACCAGACTTATTGTCTGACCCGTTTTCTTTTGTCTTCTTTTCTTTCGTCCCCCCCCCCCCCCCCGTCAGGTCCATAGGAAGGAAATACTCCAGCTTAATCAGACTCTTTACAAGCTTCAAGAAAGTAGATGCATGACTTGGACTCTCTTGCATTGGCTATGGCTTTTGGATATGATCCTTGGGGATTTATGCAATTTTTACTTTTTGGTTTATGCTTCTTTATTGAATAATCAAGACAGTAATTATGGTGTAATGTTTTGAAGTTGTTTTGAGACAATTTGATGTAATGCTTTTGTGTTGAACTACGTATGAAATAAATATTTGATTTCCGCTACTTAAATTTATCTGTCTTGTAAATTTTTCTGTGTCTTGTACCTATAACCCTCCACCAAAGTTAAGGCATTCCCTCTGTGAGTGACCTTAATGGAGGTGGGGTGTTTCATTAAATAAGAATTTAATTTGTACTTAAATTAAGAAAGAAGTAATTAAGATAAACGTGGTTTTATATTAAACTTGAGTTATAAACATTGTTTATAAAAGGAGTGTGAGGCTAAACGTGAAGATTAAATTAACGATACTTAATTCTAGAATTGAAACAAGATTTTCAAAGTGGAAATGGTTGAACGAATTAGAAGTGGAATAATATTGATTGATAATAAGTCGAGATAAGAATTAGAAACTAATTGGATATTGTTAAGTTAATTGATTTTCTGAGTATTGATCTAATGTTGATTTCGGTCTTCGGGGTTGACACTTAAGGAATTATTCGCTTACCAATTTACGGTCAAGGACTAATGAATATCGAGGTATAGAAATGCTTTAATAATGTTGTAATTAATGTTTTGAATATAATGGTAAAATAGAAATTGTATATGGTTATTAAATATTTTCCCAAATACTAGAATGAAATGGTTTTAAGGAGATTAAAATATTGAAATGAGAATTGAATACCATTTTTAAAAATATGGAAAGTTTTAGAAGTTTTAAATTAACCATTCGTTAATTATTTTTAATAAAATGGGGCCGAGTGATACTGAACACTGAACTAGTGAATTCATTTTATTTTATGGTTGTATGTTTGTTTATTTGATAGTTAACTAACCGTCTGTCAAATCTGGCCAGTACGATTGTTGGTACGGAAAGACCAGGGTCGAATTTATATTTGAAAACCATTCCGACCAATGAATACATAAATCTTGAAGATATCAGATACTGATCGAGATGAAGAAATTGAAGACCGTTGATCTTCATAAAATGGTAGAGTGACTTATAATCTCTGGTTTAGCGGCCAGAGATATATTATGACTCTATCGTGGTTAAAATCTATGGATTTGCAAGAACTACTTGCTACCAATCCATAGGGTGATTCCTAGGATGTGATAGGAGAGTGCCTTCGGTTCATCCTGTACCTGGATGACTTGTATGGACGAATGTCTAACAGAATATTTCTTAAAAATCACATACGTTGATTTTTTACAAACATATTTTTGTTAGTGGCGGAGAAAAACTGTTCTCTTAGCTTAACGACCAGAGTATTTTTGTGGAAGTCAATTAGTGGTTTGACATATCTGACAATGTGACATTTAATGTGAATGGTGATATGACGTTCTAAAGGTAGTGTTAAATCTCAAGCCTCTTCAACCGGAAAAGAAAAAATCGGGCAGGCAACATGGATAAGTGGGCCAATCCCAAGGAGCGTGTATACTCACCTATCTATAGAAAATTCTTTTCCTTCTTTAATTTATTTTGATGTTGTCCCTTCTTGGGAAATGGTGGGTAGCTCCCAACCGTTGGTGATATACATTCGATACACTCAAGTAAAATGAGTGGTCGGTCATGTGTGGCTGGATTACAAGATGTTCTTGTTGAACCCAGTGTATTCGCCTCTAGAGATACACTATCGGAAGGTGGTTTCATACTTTGTCATAGTTGGAAATCCAATCTCCAGTAAGAGCTCACAGTTTTGATTATATACTATATATGTGGAGCGTGAGATGCAAGAGTTTTGCTAGATTGATATTTATTTGTGTTTAGACACTATTATAATATCAAAATAAGATATGATTTCAAAAAGAAATGGTTTGACTTTAAAATCAAGTTAGGTGATGTTTTTAAACTTAGAGATTTTTCTCACTCTGGTTCACCAGACTGATCCGGTGTTTGTAATGCTCGCGTTAGGCCAGTTTTTTTTTAGGTTCAGGTTTTGGATGCTACGAATTTCAGAAGACGTGCTGGAGGAGTTCAGACGTATGATATCTAGTTTTATTCCGTTGTGTGTTGTATATAAGGATAGATTATTATAACTGTCCAGATGTATTGATGTACTCTGATGATTGTAAGTTTTTATTTCAAAGATCGCAATAAAGTTTTATTTCTATATTATATTTTGTTCCACTGCGATATGAGACTCTGGGTTATGTTGGTTAGTTGGTTCTTCTTCTTCTATTCTAATATTTCTTTCTTATCTCACCCTCTATTTTCTTTCATTAACTATCCGGTGTTTTCGTTACTTAAGTTCTAGCCAGTAATACGGGTTTATGTATTATTGTTGGAATTCAGGCATCGAATCCCTTGGGTCGTTACACATGTCGGTCGCTCAAAATCATCAGATCAACTTAGCATGGCAAGCCTGAGATTCGCCATATACCAGCCACTCTCCCTCTCTTTTTTGTATCCTTTAGAGGGACACGAAATTTCGTATCCCCCCGGGGATACGGATTTTCGAATCCCTTGAAAGGATACGAAATTTCGTATCCCTCATCCAAGGGATATGAATATCCTATCGTTGGCCTCTTCTGGGGTCCGGATTTCTTCTACACGAGCCCCACATCCTACCTACTTCGCTACCAACCTTCATCTATTAATACCCCATGGTTTGGCTTTCATTTGGACCATTTTTCCCTTGGATTTTTGGACTTTTAGAGGTCCAAATGCATCATTAATGGCTTCCATCTTCTTCTTTATGACTATTGGACATAACATGGATCATTAGAACATTACATACATGTTTTCCATCAACCTTTGGACTTTAACAAGCATAATTACACCGCTTTTGTACTGTTTTGGACTTCTTGGGCATTAAAACTAAAATTGGACATGGTTGACCAAGTCAATGCTTCTCTCACTCAACGAAGAAGAAGAAGGTTATTTTTGTCAAAGTTTAGAATTTACAATCTTTTTATTATTCTATTGTAATGATTTGTACTCAAACATTGTCTGAACTCGTACAACATTGTAATCGAGAAATACATGATGAATAATTACTATGAAATGGACGTAGGCGTTAGTGTCGAACTACTATAAAAAGTTGTGTCTCCCGCATTCAATTTATTACATCTTTAAATTACTGTGGTTATACCACACAACATTGTAGCTCCTATCAACTGGTCAAAGTGATAGTCTATCTAAGAGAGTGGGTAATAGTTCTTCTTCGTGAACTTATTTAATTCTCGAAAATCCACACAAATTCTGAGGGAACCATCCATTTTTGCAGCAAAGAGGGTCAATGCCCTCTACT
This sequence comes from Allium sativum, assembly GCA_030737875.1. NCBI lineage: Eukaryota > Viridiplantae > Streptophyta > Magnoliopsida > Asparagales > Amaryllidaceae > Allium > Allium sativum. The sequence goes on from CM060920.1 coordinate 92,470,258, forward strand.
CTGAGATACTATGTATAATAAAGCCTTTCTCCAAGAGCTCTCCTATTTTCTTACTCAATTATTTCCTTTCCCTTTGAGCTATATGCCTCATAGGTAATGTCATAGGTTTAGCATTGACATAAAGGAAAATTTGAAAATTGATCCCTCTCTCTCTCTCTTAAGAGGTGGCCCTCTCACCTCCTCCAATACCTCTAGGAAATCCTGAACTATAAGAACTAAACCAATCTCATTTAGGTATACATCAAGGGAATACAGATAACTCAACATAACCAACCCTTTAGGGTTCAATAAAATTCAAGGGTTCATCCGCTACATATATCTAGCCTAATACCCTTCTCTAGCGGCCTAAGATAGCCTCATAAGCGTCTAACTTATCCTTCCCAAAAATCATACGAAAATCCCAAATCGTAAGCATCACAATTAAAGTATACGCCTAGAATTATATTTTTCACAACCTTGCATATCATGGATAAATGTGCCAATCCTTTTACGGGGTTTGATTCAACTATAGGATCCATGACTAGAGACGTATCTAAGTGCAAACAACCCATGAGTGAGCTAGAAATAAAGGAGGGTGACACTACCAAATCAAACAGAATGTGAATAGGGAAATGGAAATGCCTCCAGAACCTAAACTTGAGTCGACTAAGTGCCAGCCCTTTGCGCTACTCCCGTCCTCTGAGGGCAAGTCCTGGTGGATTATCCTGGATGCTCACATTTGTAACAATTTTCCTTCATCGACGCCTTTCAACAATCTTTAGCATAGTGACCAACCATTCCACAATTCTGACATGTCTCATCTTTTTGAGTTTGACCCTTTTGGGATCTTCCATTATTCTTCTTATTACCACCTTTTTTTTTCTACTAAGCTTTCTTTGGAACCACTGCTTTTGGAGCTTCCTTAACTACTTCCTTGCCAACCTATGACATGAGAGTTATATCCACTAGGCATTCAAACGTAGTTGCCATCGGTACATAGTAAGCGCCAACCATTGAAGGGGTTGATTCAGTCCCTTGGAAAAATTTAGTGCTTTCTTATGATGAGTATTGATGAGATCTAGACCAAATCTTAATAGCTTATTGAACTAGTTTAAATATTCCTTGACTGACAAAGTTTCTTGTTTCAGATTAATAAATGAATCCAATTGTATACCCTCTTCGGATCGAGATAGAAACTACCTTTCAAACCTCTCGTGAATAACTCCCAACATAACTTCCAACCTTAGTCCCCACCTCCCACCAATAAGAAGATTCACCTTTCAGCTTCCAAAAGGGAAGCTTAACCCTCTCCCTGTCTCCAAGTAGCATTAAGCCAAATATCCTCTATGAGCTCCTCAATCATGTCTAAGCCTCCGTCCCCATAAAAGGTCTACCACCTAAATTGGAAAATTCCTTGCAAAGCTTGAAGAAATCAGATGCCATTGGTGGACTGATAGGGGCTCGACTTGTGAGTGCTTGACTTTGCACATCTTCTTGTGGCTCTACCGATTTCGAAGCCTAGAGAAGTCTACGAAACCAAGCAGGAATTACGACACCTAAGATCTTTATAATATTAGGGGAATGTTCCATTTTGTGCAAGGAAAAGATAATGGTTTTAGATTCAAAAGAATCACAGGAAGGTTTTATTTGGAGTTAAGGGGATTTTTGTAAAAAAAATATTCTTCAAAATACTCTTGTTTTAGAAATTTATTTTCTTTGAAAAATGCTTTACTTTTAAAACCAAATTTTAGGATTCCTCTAACCGTAGGCTCTAATACTAGATGTGATAACCCACACCTCTTAACACACCCCAAAATGAATCAGGTTAAGAAATGTAAAGCATCTAGGTATAATAAAACATTACGGAGACTAAGATTCACAAGACATAAAATAATTATAGAGCTAAAATTTCAGAAATAATAACTTATTATTCAAAATTATACTTCTATTCAAAAAAATCTAATGTCATGAATTCTCAGCCTCAATAACTATATCAGAGTACAAACAAACATTCCCCTCTCAAGTACCAATACAAACCAGAATAGATAGAATGACATAAAGTGGGAGAAAATACATATACAAAAAGAAAATAAGAACTTCCAAGATGAATCGTCCAAGCTGTCTAAATCACTCTTTGCTATCTGAGCCTAATGAGGGAGAAAAGAAAAGAATGGAGAATGGGCTAGACATAAAATGTGTTGAATGGAAGTGATTACTAGAAATTTAAACAATTACGTGATAATAGACTTGATAATAGTTCTAGTGAGTAGAGTGCCTTTGCACAACTTAATGTGATTTCTTAGATCGTTTGCACGTTTAGTTGCTACAATAAAAGCATTATTAGGATTAACCTGTAATTCTACCCAAATGTATGGCCTTTCCTACCGACCATCAAATTAGCATGATAGTTTGTCCTTGAGAACCTGCTTGGACGTGAAACCACACCAAACAATTCACCATCTGTCATCCCACCAAACGAACATCTATCTAGCACTGGACATAGTAGCGAATTGTTTACGTTAATCGATGCATCGCACTCGATTATCACTGATACACACTAATTGTTGTCCTCCAATTGACCTCTTCTTATCCTAATCAGCATTCCGTGACTAATCTCAGTCCCAAGGACCCGAGATCTCCGTCCTATGACTTGAGTTGTATGATGCTGGTACGGGTCCTAGCAAACAATTATTTAATCATTCCCAAAACTCAGTCTCATAACCTGAGTTTTATTTATTACTCGGTCTTATGACCTGAGCCTAGCCTATTGCATAGTCCTACGACCCGAGTCTTTCCTACGATATTCTACTATCCTCAAGACAAGTTTATAATATCATAGTAGGTTGTGTTCTTTTTCTTCTTGTTCACTTTACTATGATGTTATAACTTCCTAAGATGGTTTTCATTATCATAATAAATCTTTCTTTTTTTAATTATAACCCATGTCATAATTTACTTGCAAGTCTCTAAGGCTTTCTCCTTTTCAATCTATTTTCTTTTATTACAGATCCGCATGTTTTACAAGATTTAGTCTTTTCTATAAATTCAGTCCATTACCTTTTTATTACAGATCCACATGCTAAATAGTGCTTTTTTGAAACTTTAATACTTTCCAGTTTAATCCATAATTCGTGAAAACTGCTCTTTTTCCGTTATTTTTTCACATTAGTTAAAGGATTAAATTTACTTTTCAAAAATAACATTTAAAAAATTATTAACTACGTTAACTTGTACAAAAGAAATGTAGATGGCTGTAAATAGACTAGAAAAATAAGAATAACAATAAAGAAATGGGGAGAAATACTTATATTGAAAGTAAATTAGAGAACTACAAACTATAACTATTTGCAACCTTGTTATTTTAATTATTTAAATTCTAAAATAATAACTACCACTCACATGTCATCCTTAAAGGAAGCACGCAGTCTTCCCTGATCCTTATATCCCAGGCTTCTAATATTTTTAATTTATATTCTTCTTCTAGAAAATATTCAGTTTTTGGTCCCGTCTTAGTTAAGAGGGAACCGGGAGGAAGAAGAATTGAGTGAATAGAAATGGTTAGACCATGGTCCTACTTATAGTTATGTTAGAGGATCTCAGACCATGAGATTAGCTTGATTAGATCTGGGTTGGACATGTTATATGCTCAAATCTAACCTTCGGATTCAAAAATCAATGCTATAGATTTCAAGAAGTCAGATCCGCCATTTTATTCTTACCTAGCCATTTTTTATAGCTAGGTAGCCCAAGGCGGGTCGACCCACCAGCCTAGGGCGATCGACTAGCCCTTAAGGAGGGTCGTCCCGAGATAGACATGCATATACACACACATACATACATACATATATGTATACTGTTATAGTCTGAACTTAATTATTAATATTTGAATTATCTTATAAATCTTCCGTTTTAAATTGGATTTTAACAAATTATATAAGAAATTGTCATGAAAATCGCCACAAACCCAACGGTGAAATCCTCATGGCTAAATTCGGAAAATTTCACAAGTTTAATTTATTATTTCATTAATTTTTATTTGATTTTTATTACTTAACTATTGGGGTATTATAGAGGGTTTCAAAAAAATTGAACTATTTTTCCAGAAAATTATTTTTAAAATAAAACGAGATTTGATTTCGAAAGTAGTACAATAATATATATATAAGTGTGAAATACTTGGTTTTTTAAGAAAGTTTAATTTAAAAAAATTCTAAAATTTTCTCTCGAATGGGCTAAGGAAAAATTTGTGGTCTAATTCAGGGTATTTTAGTCTTTATTGTACCGATCAGCTGAAAAAAGGGGATAATTTCATATGAAGTAAGTACAAAATAATAACTGGGTTGATTTTGGGTATTTTGAAATGTTGTATGGTCACAACATTTTTGTTAGGACTACTATGGATCTTTGGAGAACGATTCAGAACTAGACGATGATCTGTGACACTATTGTGGTGAATATAAGAACTTTTGGGATCGCTTAAGATCTTAAAAGGAGACGCTGGATGATTAATATTTTAATCTGACCCTAATTAGGTTAAGGTTCAACTTATGTCCAAAGCCAATTTTAGTTGTAGATTGTTTAGGGTAAACCCGAAACGATCTACTAATCAACGAGTTTTGGTATAATTCGAAACTAGAATACAACCGTGTAAGTCGCATCCATATACCCCCTGAGCTTCTTTCTTCCTCATCTAACTGAACCATTTTCTTATTTTCTTCCTTTTTGTTTACAGTAGCCACACTCCTCTATCTTACTTCTAGGTGGTGGAGTTCTTCTTTCTTTCATAATAGTAGCAACAGTCTCGCCTAAACTTTGTGTTGGTATTATGCGTTAGATCACTCCCCACCATTAATTAGATCTAAACCCAAATGACCATTTCTTCGTCCATAACACCTACTTGCACTATCCATTCTTCCTCGTGCCAGTTAGGTCTCATCCCTAGAGAGACAATTTGGTTAGAATAGAATGAAGAGTGAGTTCTGCTGCTTTAGGGATGAAAGAATCAATTGTGGCAATAGGATCTGCACTAGGCCTTTGCATTGATATTTTTTTAATGGGATTGTTGCCCGTGCTGCATTCTCCTTTAAAGTGTCTTGTTAGAGTAGATTTTTAATGAAGGAAATTATCGATTTAGAGGTAAAGATTGAGCTATATGATGATAGTCTTGTTGAGGATAATCTCATTGAGACTTTGGAGGCATTCGTGATGTACAGAGTCTTGAATGATCTTTTAGTTAATCAGCTTGGATATTTTGCAGCAGATCTCTTTTTCTTTGATGTTTGTTTTTGCAGTCAGATAATTTATGTACAAATTTCTCATGTAAATGCATAACTCACTTAGTATATTATTCTGAAGATGCAAAGGTCCTACAGGCTTTGTCAAATGATGTGAAGATCAATGTTTGTTTTGATTGGCGGCATCGCCTTCAATTGAGACTGCATCCCCTTTGGTTCAACTATTGTTTATGTATGCTACTTCGAGGATTTACTTTCTGTATTTCACCTATCCACTTTCATCTTTTATACTATGTTAGGTGAATCTCTGTGACAAGCAGTTAGGAGGGAAAAAAATTGTCATCGCTGATTCTCTTTTAGAAAGATAGCGATGCAGAGATCTCCAATAATACCAGTAATGTCTGCAACACGAGATTGCACATTTAGCTACCACGATACGATTAGTCAGAGGTCACGTAAATGATTTGAGCTTCAGCCGCAAAGCAAGACATTTCATTGTTTATAGGAATTTTTTTGATTTTTTGGCGTTGTTATCTTTATTTTTCCAAAATTGATTTTTTTTTAGCAAAGCCAGCCGGTTTTTAAGGTGGTCGCAAACACCTCTTATTATAACTAATAACAAAAAAATAGTATAGTACAGGTGGTTGCAGTGACAATCAACTACATCGGCTTTTAAGGTGCACCATCCACCACTAACGGAATTTATAGTGTTCCGTCCACCCTACCTTATAGGCTTACGACACTGGAACTAGGTTAAAATAACTAAACTACAACTACATCGGTTTTTCCAACATTGATTATTTACCTTGTTGGATGACCATTCAAGGTTGTGTGGCGACTGTTAGTTGTTAATTGTTCTTGTAAAATCATAGAATGCAGTTATGACATTATCATTGTAACAACCCGTATTTTTGGATCCAATTTAAAATTTATTTTTAATTGATTTTCATGAAAATTAAGTATTTTATAGGATTTATTTTGAGATTTACAAAATCGCTTTTGGGAATGTTAGAGGTGAAAATCCTCTTGCAAAACAGCTGGAAATTGGCCATTTCATAAACTCTAATGATATTCACCTAATGGCTATCACTGAAACAAAGTTGAATCATTTTACTACTACAAATGCTGCCCAAAACATTAAACCAAACAGGAATACTCTTCATAGTTTATCTCAAGCTCCTTTTGGTCGTTTACTTGTTATTTGGAATCCTGTTTCTTTCACTGTTATCCCTTTATCTGCTCACTGGGACGACCCGAACTTCCCCGTGAAGGAAAGCACGGATTGAATTGAGGACAAGACGAATCAGAACACAAACAGAAGAACATTTCATTGCTTATTACAACAATTCCATCAAATACAAGAATATACAGAGTATAAATAAAGAAAATACATTCTAAAATATCAGAGATTACAATACATTACATAGCAGCGGAAAATAATACAATACACAACTAGAATTAATACATGGATACAGAGCTTCCCGAGTATCGTTCCAGCTGTAAATCAGGATCCTGTGAATATAAATCTGCAAAACCAAAACTACTAGCTACCTGTGTCAAAATAAGGGCACCCAGAGTTTAGGTTAAAACAATAAACTCCAGGTCAGTCATGTGACTGGTGTGAGAACTAAAACAGTTATTAATCTTTATTTTAAAGTTGGGTAAATCAAGGGACCACGCCGAATAACACGGAATGGGTTTCCTCCCAAGAATACCAGTGCATAAAACAACAGCGCAATGCAAAATAAAGAAAAATGAAGTTATTATAGACCCAGTCCCATCACACAATGCAACCACGCTGGAGGATAGGGTTTTACCTTATAATAGCCAAAGAATGCTTGATACGCTAAATTTCATCTTTTATTACTTAATCAGACTCCAACTGTAAATTAGTAAGAGAATGTTTCCCTAAGTATTAACCCCGAAGGCCGAAACCAACATCAGATCAATACCCAGTAAACCGCCCATCTTAGCTCGTTTCCAGTTAGTTTCTGATTTTATATACAATCATAAATGTCAATCATAGATGGCATGAGTGTCCCATCCCACTATGTCGCCATACTAGGCTCTACAATCAAAACCGCAAAGTCACGTATTGGAAGTTGGATTTCTATCTGTGAACCGAGGCAAAAGATAGTCCTCTACAGATTCGAGACGCTCTAGCCCGCCCCTCAGGTCAGAGCTCGAGTGACATTTGGATCGTCAGGGCCGGTCCACCGATGTGGATTGAAATGCCTGAACACTGCGTTTCCCCGCCCTTTGGGGCGTCAATGAGTCAACAAATGACTACATCGGCTTCACATAGTCACCGATATATCCGAGGCGCCTCGCAACAACAACAACCACATAAGTCAAACTCGTCAGGGCGTGTAAAACCACTGACCCCACTTCTAGCTAGAAGGAAACGCATGCCCTCCCTGATGTCCTCTCCCGTTTCTATTTCACAACCGGGGTGTGAGGCTCGCGAATCAACGCTATACAAAGCTATGCCACACAGGCCGTGCTTTGATCATCAACCACAATACTTTGCTTTTCAACAGAAGCCTTGATCAATTGGCACTTAGGCATGCCACACAGGAAATTCACTACATGCGTTTGATATCCATCAATATATAACCCCTGAGCTCGTACATCTCAGAGAAGGGCGTTAAGCAAGAGAATAAATTCTCCGCCACCAAACAGATATATATTTAATAGAAATCAATCACACAGAATAAATTCCAATGTTAGACACACAGTCCATTTACAAGTCCGTTCTGGGTCTGAACGAAACTGGAGGCACCTTGTACCTCACATATCCATCAATCTCCAAGTACGTCTGGACGATCACCAACTGATTCCCTCATCTTGGGTGTACGGCCCAATCAAGATCATCAGTAATCACCCAAACGACGTGAAGACCTCCGGTCTTCGACCACCGTCTTCATCTTCGACTTATCGTCGTATCAGTTATTCAGAATGGGATAAACCCGTTCTTTCCGAATAACTCGCGTATATAATAAACAAGTGTTACACAAACACAACATACGCCTCATTCCAATTCATCAGTCACTAACCGTAAATTAGTAAGAGAACAATTCACCAAATATTAACCCCGAAGGTCGAAACCAACATCAGATCAATACCCAAGAAACCATTCAACTCAACTAATCTCCAGTTAGTTTCTAATTTTCTTAACTTAGTTGGGTCTAAGAACAGTATTATTGAAGATACCATTCACGACAACCCAAAATCTCATTCCATTAATTCTCGGGTTAAAGAACAAGTGTTATTTAAAACACCGTTCACGATAAACCCAAAAATCAATTCAAATTCAATTCCAATTAAACACCATTTAATTGGTACACTTCATTAAATCTAAATAAAAAGATTTAATCTTTTTCTCAACTGGGTTTAAGAACAGTGTTAATGAAGACGCCATTCACGACAAACCCAAATAACATTTGATATTAAATACAAGGCTCTGAATAGAAAATATATCGGCTTATATTCAATATCAAATTCTGAAATCAACAAATATTGTATTGGAATAACGATATATATATACCTTTCAAATTCCCTTAACCATATCTGTATAATCACAAAATCCAACATCGAAATATTCCGAAGATAATTTCGATTCAAATCCATTCCAACTTTATATATCGGAAATTCTGGTTATTTTCAAAACCACTTCAAATTCAATTTATTTATTTCAAAAATAAATTGATTTTAATTCTATTTCAAAACTAGTTCATTTCGATAAAAATCTATTTTATCTTTCCAAATATGGAGTTTTTTGTCCTAGTTTTTCCCAAATCATTTCTTATGATTTTACGCAAATTATTACTATTTTTAATAATTTTATCAAGGCCCGTACAGTCGATTTCCATCAACGGCCATCGAACTGCACTTACAGCGACCTTTTCCAAATTTTATTCAGACATAATTCCAAATCCAACCGTTAGATCTCAGATTTCTAATATTCAATGGAAAGCTCTTTTCGATACAAACCCAAGGTTCCGGTTTCAGGAGAATCCGACGGTCGGATCTCCCGCAATATCCATTCGAAGTCAATGGTCGAAATTCGCGAACTGCCGCGGCGCAGCGCGTTCTATTCAGGCCATTATATATATATATACATATATATATATTTCATCGATTTCCTTTTAAAACATATTTTATGAATCGTTTTAAATTCGTTTTCAAAACGATTTCGGCTTCCTTTTCAAATTCAAATCAAGATTGAGTTTTTCAATATAAATTCGTTTTAATTTCATTTCAAATCGATTTCAATTCAATTTCAATTTAATTCGAATTTCAATTCATTTCAATTTAATTCGAATTTTAAATCTATTCAATTTAATTCGAATTTCAATTCATTTCAATTTAATTCGAATTTCAATTCATTTCAATATAATTCGAATTTCAATTCACTTCAATTTAATTCGAATTTCAATTTAATTCGAATTTCAAATCTATTCAATTTAATTCGAATTTCAATTCACTTTCAATTTGATTCGAATTTCAATTCACTTTCAATTTAATTCGAATTTCAATTCACTTTCAATATTCATTGAAAAATGAATAAAATCGATATAAATATCGTTCATGTAAAAATAGCGTCAATCTAATCAACACGGCTTCATATATTTCTATTTTCAAATATTCTATTTCAAATATTTCTTTTTCTATATTTCTATTCAAATATTTCTTTTTCAAATATTCTATTCAAATATTCTATTCAAATATTTCTTTTTCAAATATTTTATTCAAAGATTTCTTTTTCAAATATTCTATTCAAATATTTCTTTTTCAAATATTCTATTTCAAATATTCTATTCAAATATTCTATTTCAAATATTCTATTCAAATATTCTATTCAAAACTGGAATGAGGCCTAATCAATTACCATATAATGTTAATTATATAGATTTTCTATAATACATGTAAAAATAATAACGATAAATAATCAACCATCACCCAGAGTGCACCACTCAACTGCATAAGCATTAAATATAAATAATTAGCGCTTACACAGTCTGTCAATCCATCGATTGACATACAACTAAACAATCGGGACTAGTGTACATCAAATCTCATCCCAATACCCGTGTGGGGTTTCAAATCAACAAACACAGACATTATTTGTGCAGTTGGGCGATGTGTAAAATTTACCGTCCCAATCAATATCAGTCAAATCAGTGTATATAAACAAATCATCCGTTTTGTTTATAAATATTTATTTTATATCCACGTTAAAAATTATATTTTTAACTATAAAATATTTTCCACTATAAAATATTTTATTACATTCCACATCACACAATCAAATTTCACAACACAGCAATCAAACAAACAAGCCATCCATGGTCTGTGGACGACGGGTGTTGGGTGCTACTAAACACCGTCTGCATCCTAGTATATATTTCAAACTAGAAATAAAAATAAAAGGGAGGAGTTCTGTAACGGCTGGAAATTTCCGACTCCTCGAGAGTCGGAAATTCCGAGACGTTAGTGAAAGAATTTAGAAGGTGAGAAAGAAAAGATAGAACTAATAGAATAGAAGAAGAAGAAGAACATCAGAATCATCAGAGTAACACGAATCTCACAGCGGAACGAATAACATATAATATATAACATAGCTTTGAAGTAAACAGTTATATATATACAATAGCACTTATCAGAGTACAACACTTACAACACAGCGGAAATAACTATAGCTATAGAATCTTGCAGCCTCCTGCTCCAAGCTCTCCAAGTATATCTGTAAATCCCGACTACTTGACTGCCCGTACAAATTTAGGCACCCAAGAGTTTAGGGAAAACAACAAAATAAAATCCGGGTCAGTCATGGGACTGGTGTGAGTAAAATAGTTTAAAACAGGTATAGGATATCTCATAAGACCACGCCGTGAATACGGAACGGGTTTTTCCCTTATGAGTATCTGAACAACTTTGACAAGCAATATCATTGTGATATTATAATAATGTCTAAGTACAAATAGGTATCAATCTAGCAGAAACGCTTGCATCTCACGTTCTACATACATAGTATAAAATCATAAACCGCAGGGCGCTTATCGGAGAATGGATTCCAACAGACAAGGTATGGGAGCACCTTCTGAATAGTGTACTCTAGAGGTGATACACTCAGGGTTCAACAAGAACGTCTTGCAACCCGGCCACACATGACCGCTCACTCATTTAGCTTGAGTGTCGCGAATATATTGCCACCACGGTTATAGGCCATCAAACCGTCATCCGAAGATACAGAATCAAAAAGAAGTATAAATATGAATATTCCCTAGATCGGTGACAATACACCCTGCTTGGGGATGACCCAACTAGCCATGCTGCCTAGCCCAACTTTTGTTACTTCCCGGTGTGAGGCTAGAAGCTACGTCTATCTTCAGAACATCTGATCACGATTCACCTTGAATGCCACATCGTCATACCCGCCAAATCACAAATTGACTTATCCAAAAATAACACGGGTATATAGCTAAGAGAAACGAATTCCTCCGCCACCAAACGTGAATACGTTTGAACAGATCAACTTACGCGATCCATTGGATATACTCTGTCAGACCTTCTTCCATATACGTTGTCCTGGGACTGGACAAACCGAAGGCACTATTCAGTATATCCATCTTAGTCACTGTTATCTAAGACTTATACAACAGCCCTTGCACTTTACTCCGTCATCAATTTATCTTTGGCAGATATTGCTCGCAACTCTTATGCCAATACAGAGTGGTTCTTTGGATAATAATCCAACCGGGCTCTCCATATTAACAACGTTAAAATGGTAAAAACTTTGATAGTCTGTGATTCAACTATCAAATGAAAACATGTCGGTGTACAAACAACGATCTTATTTCCAAATGGAAATTCGATCGATCAATCATCATATGTTCATATTTCCTTATTTCATATATTTAGAAAATATATGTTATTAACCATTGGAAAACATTTCCATAGCTTATTTTCACATCACTATTATTTCGCAACTATCAGTCCCTAACTGTAACTAGTATGAGAACAATTCTCTAAGCATCAATCCGGAAGGTCGAAACCAACATCAGATCGTCACTTAGAAAACCGTTCAATTTACCCTCTCCAGTTAGTTTCTGAATTTGCTTAACTCTATTTCTTAAATTCTTATCATGAAAACATTTCATTTTCTATGTTTAGAAAACATATCTGATTATATTTGGAAAACGTTCCCAAAACTCATTTACGGATTTCCAATGAACGTTGTATAAAACATCGTTTCGCTTAATCCATTTATCGCTTATTCCTTAACTTTATTCCTAATCAACCTTTTAGATCGGACCACAACTATTCCTTTGTCAATTCTGAAGTCAATCAAGTTGGGGTATAATTACCTCTCAGACCTTAATTGAACAACGTCCTTTACTGTGAAATAGATGAAGCTCGTCACTTACTTTTTCCAATCATCTGTTTACGCAAATTCTCGGATTCAGGTTACGAATCCACTTCTTATATGACAACGTTTGATTATAACAATAACGTTATAATTCCTACCCCTAAAATATCTAACCTAAATTATAAATTTATTTCCTAACTCGAATAATTTAACAGACACCTAATTTCTAAATCAATAACTAAATCTTGATTTAAACCCTGGAAAGTAAATAGTACTTTCCCGAATTCGCTATAAATCGAATTCGACGTATAACTCTCTTTCGAGTAATCTCTATTTGATTAACTCTTCTTCGAATAACCTATATTCGATTATCTCTCTTCGAATAACTCATATTCGAAATCTCTCTCTTTCGAATAAACAATAGTCGATCTCTTTCTTTCGAATATGCTATATTCGAAAATCTCCTTTCGATTTACTAATCGATAACTCCTTTCGATCAAACTAAAATCGATAACTCCTTTAACTCTATTCGAATAACTAATATTCGACTAACTCCTTTGGATCAACTCATTTGATTAATTCCTTCGAATAACTAATTCGAATAACTTACCTTTGAATAACCAATATTCGATTTACTCTAACTCGATTAACTTAATTCTAATCGATTTACTCCATTTCGATTCAACTTAATTCAAATCGATTAACTTAACTCAAATTGATTAACTCCTTTCGAATAACTAAATTCGATTTAACTCTAATTGAATAACTAATATTCAATTAACTCTTACGTGTTTAACTCTATTTGAATAAGTAATTCAAATCACTCTAATGTGTTTAACTCTATTCAAATATCTAATTCGAATAACTCATTTCGAATAACTAAATTCGATTAACTCTTTTAACTTTACTCGAATAACTATATTCGATTAACTCTTCGACTAACTCCTTGGGATTAACTAACTTCGAATAACTCCTTTGGATTAGCTAACTTCGAATAACTCCTTTGGATTAACTAACTTCGAATAACTCCTTTGGATTAACTAACTTCGAATAACTCCTTTGGATTAACTAACTTCGAATAACTCCTTTGGATTAACTAACTTCGAATAACCAATATTCGATAACTACTCTTCGAATAAATAATATTCGGTAACTCTTCTCAAATGAATAACATTTGATTTCTCCACTCGAATAAACTATATTCGATTACTCTTCCCTCGAATACACTATATTCGATAACTCTACTTCGGCTAAGTGATATTCGGCAACTCTACTCGATTAACTCCACTTGGATAACTCTAACTGGTCAACTCTAACTGGTCAACTCTAATTGAGTAACTCTAACTGATCAACTCTAACTGGTCAACTTTAACTGGTCAACTTTAACTGGTCAACTCTAACTGGTCAACTTTAACTGGTCAACTTTAACTGGTAAACTTTAACTGGTTAACTCAAATGGTTTAACCTAACTTGATTTACTTGTCTCGATTAACTGAACTAATCCCCTTAGTTTAACTTAGTTAATTCACTTTGATTAACTCTAACCGATTTACTTATTTTAACTCAGCTAATTCACTTTGATTAACCCAACAAATTCACTTGGTTAACTCGACCAATTCACTTGGTTAACTCCTATTTATTTAACAAATAAATATCTCCTTTAGTTTAATTCTATTTATTTAATCTCTAAATAAATATCCTTTATATTTCTTTTAACGAATATAATTCCTTTATATTTTGATTAACAAATATATCCCCTTATATTCGATTAACATATATATTCCCTTGTATTTGATTTACAAATATAATTCTTTTATATTTGTTTTTACCAACTATATTCCTTTATATTCAGAATCCTTTTTCTTATATATATATATATATATAAAATCCCTTGATTTTATATAATTAAACTATTTTCAAAATATACTTTGAAAACCCCTCTCCTACATTCTGGTATTTCTCATGGTATTTAACACACCATATAACAACGATAAATATCGTCCCACCACACATAATCACACAGATTATATACATCACATTATATATCACAATATAAAAATCACAGTAAAATAACTGTTGAGGAATCCTGTTGGATTCCTCCAACCTGTTTCCCTGCATCCACAGATGTTAAACAACACCAGTATAATATTCTGATAAACAGAATCAACATATAACTATTTGACGGTTTATATATATATATATATACATACGTAAATATATATATAAAATCTCTACTAACTGACTAGCAGTTCAAGCAAACAATCAACACACAGTCAAACAGACAATATTTTAACAGTTCTAAGAATACAACGTGAAAATAAAACTGTTTAGAGTTTGTGAGATTTACTCACATTGGACTATCATCATTAATAACGATAACCATCGCTTGATTCAGACGGACAATTTATTCCGCCATAAATTGTAACGAACTCGGATTCACTCCCAGTCAGTTCTAGTGTGTAGCCACCATCCATATGATCCCAATGGTTCTTGTTTCGTCAAATTCTGATCATGTACGGAAAAGATATGATATCAACAAGTTTATGTACTATTTTTAATTAAAATTAACTAACTTCTTAATTTTAAATTAATTATCTTAATCACTTTAAATAATTATTTTTAAACCAGACGATTACCAAAATAAATACCCTCCAAGCTTTATTTAATATACATGACATTGTATGGTATCTTCTGTTTGTTTTCATGTACAATATTTCCTTTATAATCCGCAAATATCTACATAAATAAGTTTGATTCTTACACCAACTTCTTGATTTAAAATCTTTATATAAAGTTGCTTATTCCAAAAGATGAATATGCACATTATCTGCATCTCTGCATGGGAGAGGGATGAAATAAAACCTTAATCATACCTAGAAAGGAATGGATGTCTTCTTCTTCATGAATGAAACGTAAGCTACGGCTCCTTCTTCTTTTGAATAAATCTTTGGGGCAAATCTTTTTATATAGAACGGCCCACCCAAATTAAACAAATCCATTTCATACAGTCTACTTCCTCCATTTACAATAAAATGCGTCCATGCATGAAGACATGAATGCCTCTCCCCAACGTTTTAAATGCTGAACCCCCACGCACCACAAGCTCCATGCAAAACTCCCCACCAATTTGTATGCGACACAGTATTTCGCACCACACGTATTACTCCCACTGCTCACACGAACCACCTTCATATACCAGATCTGTTCTCACCCCTTCTTCATGTTTCCCTGTATCACGAACTAAACACAGCGACTCCTACCAGCATTTCAAACCATAGCCGATCTTTTCCCGTCTCCATTCCCCCTGTCTGATCCCGCAACGCACACATACAGTGCCTCGTTCACCAAAAGCAACAGCACACCACTCTCGATCCTCCTCCTTCCTTACTTCTTCACTGCCCCAACGTCGGACCATCAGACAGCCCACCGATCACCCCTTTCTTCTTCCTGCACACAAATATAAACCGCTTATACCATCTTCTACCCAGAACCGCGCGTTCTTCAATTGTCTTCACCCACAGCATTCACTCCAAAACCGTTAACTCTAGGCCTCCCCACTCTTTAACTCAAAACTGTCCTTCATTATATATATTATATATGGTTTAAATTTATGGGGAGCTTGCGTTTATTGGAAATGAGAACCGAAGTAAATGAAGAGGAGGAAGGTTGCGTTTGTACTTTGTATTTAAAAATGTATGTGGCAAAGAGAAGGTGCGGGGCTGTCATGATGGTTACGTGGATGTATATATATCAATGATACTAAATGGCTAAGGACGGTGGTACGTTTCATGCATTGGAATTATATGCTAATGCTGAGAAGGTTTTCTTTGTCCTGGACGTGTAAGAATATCGACCTTACTTCATAACAGAAAGATAGTGTATTTAAAGTTTGGATCTATTTCAATGTACCATGTTACCTAAATTCCATTAAGGTACAGACAGAAATCAAGATACCGTTGTATCGAGCTTGGTTCCACGATCCCAAAAATATAATAATACCGGTAGATTTACTCATATTTTGAAACCTCAAAATATTGATTTCAGGGTGCAAAATACTCTAAATAAAAAGTTGCTTATTTAATTAATTAAAAATTACAATAAAATTCTAAAAATTAAATTATCACTACTTCCCAAAAGAACCTTGTCTAAATTCAAACCCGATATTCAAATATATTGAAAACTCTTTTATAACGTAAATAAAGCGTTGCAAATTATAAAGGAATTCCACAGCGACTTTTCTAAAATTTGATTTGGACATATCTCAAAATCTACACGACGAAATCTCGATTTTTCTCTTCCATATGAAAAATATAGTCCAACAGATCCGTACGTTTCTTGTTTCACAGAAATCCGGCTTAAAACGAATCCTGTACATTCAGTTGAAGTTCGAATCGCCAAATTACGAACTGCAGCGCCATTTCGAGCTCGGTTTTAATTATAATATAATTCTATGTTCAAACTGTCGACGATTGAATATATTTGTTATTCAAATTCAATTCCAAGCTAAATTAAATATCACAGATGATCCGGTTCACACCATTCGTCATTTCAGCCAATTCTGATTATTTCCGAATTATATATATTATTAGTTTATTATTTTAATTAAATATTCGCCATTATTAAATTCCACGACCATTAAATTCTCTAAACCACCATTTCAACAATTAAATAAATTAATTATTCGACAGCTAACAAAACGCGCCATTACAGACTTCCCCCCTTAAAATAATTTCGTCCTCGAAATTGCTAAGTTAGAAAAATGCTACTAACTCTACTAACCAGATTTAAAAATCTTTTTACCTCTAAATTTCAGTTTCGACTGGACCCATTTAATTTTAATTAATTTATTAATTCATTTCCGACCAACTAAAATTTTCAAAAATTCTGAAAATTTTCTAACACCTTAAATTTTCGAAAAATTTCGCCATAACCTCCTTTGTACGGCTCAATACGTCAAACCCCAACTCGCCTCTCTAGGCCTCCTCCAATCCAAAAGGAAATCAAAATAGCCAAACGGCTTGCCAATTCGGCTCATAAAATCCAAACTCATATATGATATAAACTTGTACCTTTTTGTCGGGCATTTAACTCTATCCCTTGCATCTGCTACCACTTCAACATATACCAATGTTATCCATTCCAATTGATATCCAATCAGTTGATATCCTCAAATCCAAATCGAATTTCATTCGAACTCTAATATCAAATTCCAAATTATTGACTTATCAATTTGGTTCCATTCTAGATTATCTCTAATCCCAATTCAATTTTATTTAACTCGGTTCAAGTTAAATTTCAATTTATTTTTACCATCTCATTTTATTTAACTTCATTAGTTAAATTTTAATTCCAGAACTTAAGTTCCTGGGTTTCTTTCAAATCAATTTGAAATCATAATGCCAATTCAAAACCTTTGAATTTCTAAACAACTTGTTTTCTCAAAACAATTCAAAAACAAAACCTTTGGTAGAAATCCGTCACTTAGAACTCGAAAATGAACACTGATGATGTCTAGATTCATCATCAGAATCTATTTTCCAGCTATCGAAGTGAGTTCAATACTATATCATTTTCAATTTGAAAAACATTTTCAAAATCTCCCAGGACTTAAAATTTCCTTATTTTAAATTCCAAATTCTGATTTAAATTCATATTTAATTCAAACTATTTCATATATTACATTCATATGAATTCTGATTGGTCATTTATAACCATTTCACCCTTTTATAATCTTATTCGATTATAATAACAACCAACACAATCAATATACTATAATAATTTCAAGATATATATTTCTTCTATAAACAAATATATTTTGGGAAAAATTATTTCATTTACCCTCTTCCAAAACATACCATGACGGTTCATCGTATTCGAGTGTTTAGTAACCCTTATCGATACAGTGGATCAAAACTGATCGACCAGAATTCATAAGCCACTCAACCAATGAGTCTCCACAATATAAAACCATTTTATATTGAATAACAATTACGCGCTCATATATATACACTCAAACTCAATCTAGGATATTACTAATCCCATCTCTATCGAGTTATGCCACAGAGCCAAGGTATTACTTAACTTAAGCTCTGATACCAACTGTAACGGCTGGAAATTTCCGACTCCTCGAGAGTCGGAAATTCCGAGACGTTAGTGAAAGAATTTAGAAGGTGAGAAAGAAAAGATAGAACTAATAGAATAGAAGAAGAAGAAGAACATCAGAATCATCAGAGTAACACGAATCTCACAGCGGAACGAATAACATATAATATATAACATAGCTTTGAAGTAAACAGTTATATATATACAATAGCACTTATCAGAGTACAACACTTACAACACAGCGGAAATAACTATAGCTATAGAATCTTGCAGCCTCCTGCTCCAAGCTCTCCAAGTATATCTGTAAATCCCGACTACTTGACTGCCCGTACAAATTTAGGCACCCAAGAGTTTAGGGAAAACAACAAAATAAAATCCGGGTCAGTCATGGGACTGGTGTGAGTAAAATAGTTTAAAACAGGTATAGGATATCTCATAAGACCACGCCGTGAATACGGAACGGGTTTTTCCCTTATGAGTATCTGAACAACTTTGACAAGCAATATCATTGTGATATTATAATAATGTCTAAGTACAAATAGGTATCAATCTAGCAGAAACGCTTGCATCTCACGTTCTACATACATAGTATAAAATCATAAACCGCAGGGCGCTTATCGGAGAATGGATTCCAACAGACAAGGTATGGGAGCACCTTCTGAATAGTGTACTCTAGAGGTGATACACTCAGGGTTCAACAAGAATGTCTTGCAACCCGGCCACACATGACCGCTCACTCATTTAGCTTGAGTGTCGCGAATATATTGCCACCACGGTTATAGGCCATCAAACCGTCATCCGAAGATACAGAATCAAAAAGAAGTATAAATATGAATATTCCCTAGATCGGTGACAATACACCCTGCTTGGGGATGACCCAACTAGCCATGCTGCCTAGCCCAACTTTTGTTACTTCCCGGTGTGAGGCTAGAAGCTACGTCTATCTTCAGAACATCTGATCACGATTCACCTTGAATGCCACATCGTCATACCCGCCAAATCACAAATTGACTTATCCAAAAATAACACGGGTATATAGCTAAGAGAAACGAATTCCTCCGCCACCAAACGTGAATACGTTTGAACATATCAACTTACGCGATCCATTGGATATACTCTGTCAGACCTTCTTCCATATACGTTGTCCTGGGACTGGACAAACCGAAGGCACTATTCAGTATATCCATCTTAGTCACTGTTATCTAAGACTTATACAACAGCCCTTGCACTTTACTCCGTCATCAATTTATCTTTGGCAGATATTGCTCGCAACTCTTATGCCAATACAGAGTGGTTCTTTGGATAATAATCCAACCGGGCTCTCCATATTAACAACGTTAAAATGGTAAAAACTTTGATAGTCTGTGATTCAACTATCAAATGAAAACATGTCGGTGTACAAACAACGATCTTATTTCCAAATGGAAATTCGATCGATCAATCATCATATGTTCATATTTCCTTATTTCATATATTTAGAAAATATATGTTATTAACCATTGGAAAACATTTCCATAGCTTATTTTCACATCACTATTATTTCGCAACTATCAGTCCCTAACTGTAACTAGTATGAGAACAATTCTCTAAGCATCAATCCGGAAGGTCGAAACCAACATCAGATCGTCACTTAGAAAACCGTTCAATTTACCCTCTCCAGTTAGTTTCTGAATTTGCTTAACTCTATTTCTTAAATTCTTATCATGAAAACATTTCATTTTCTATGTTTAGAAAACATATCTGATTATATTTGGAAAACGTTCCCAAAACTCATTTACGGATTTCCAATGAACGTTGTATAAAACATCGTTTCGCTTAATCCATTTATCGCTTATTCCTTAACTTTATTCCTAATCAACCTTTTAGATCGGACCACAACTATTCCTTTGTCAATTCTGAAGTCAATCAAGTTGGGGTATAATTACCTCTCAGACCTTAATTGAACAACGTCCTTTACTGTGAAATAGATGAAGCTCGTCACTTACTTTTTCCAATCATCTGTTTACGCAAATTCTCGGATTCAGGTTACGAATCCACTTCTTATATGACAACGTTTGATTATAACAATAACGTTATAATTCCTACCCCTAAAATATCTAACCTAAATTATAAATTTATTTCCTAACTCGAATAATTTAACAGACACCTAATTTCTAAATCAATAACTAAATCTTGATTTAAACCCTGGAAAGTAAATAGTACTTTCCCGAATTCGCTATAAATCGAATTCGACGTATAACTCTCTTTCGAGTAATCTCTATTTGATTAACTCTTCTTCGAATAACCTATATTCGATTATCTCTCTTCGAATAACTCATATTCGAAATCTCTCTCTTTCGAATAAACAATAGTCGATCTCTTTCTTTCGAATATGCTATATTCGAAAATCTCCTTTCGATTTACTAATCGATAACTCCTTTCGATCAAACTAAAATCGATAACTCCTTTAACTCTATTCGAATAACTAATATTCGACTAACTCCTTTGGATCAACTCATTTGATTAATTCCTTCGAATAACTAATTCGAATAACTTACCTTTGAATAACCAATATTCGATTTACTCTAACTCGATTAACTTAATTCTAATCGATTTACTCCATTTCGATTCAACTTAATTCAAATCGATTAACTTAACTCAAATTGATTAACTCCTTTCGAATAACTAAATTCGATTTAACTCTAATTGAATAACTAATATTCAATTAACTCTTACGTGTTTAACTCTATTTGAATAAGTAATTCAAATCACTCTAATGTGTTTAACTCTATTCAAATATCTAATTCGAATAACTCATTTCGAATAACTAAATTCGATTAACTCTTTTAACTTTACTCGAATAACTATATTCGATTAACACCTTCTTCGAATAACTATATTCGATTAACTCTTCGACTAACTCCTTGGGATTAACTAACTTCGAATAACTCCTTTGGATTAGCTAACTTCGAATAACTCCTTTGGATTAACTAACTTCGAATAACTCCTTTGGATTAACTAACTTCGAATAACTCCTTTGGATTAACTAACTTCGAATAACTCCTTTGGATTAACTAACTTCGAATAACCAATATTCGATAACTACTCTTCGAATAAATAATATTCGGTAACTCTTCTCAAATGAATAACATTTGATTTCTCCACTCGAATAAACTATATTCGATTACTCTTCCCTCGAATACACTATATTCGATAACTCTACTTCGGCTAAGTGATATTCGGCAACTCTACTCGATTAACTCCACTTGGATAACTCTAACTGGTCAACTCTAACTGGTCAACTCTAATTGAGTAACTCTAACTGATCAACTCTAACTGGTCAACTTTAACTGGTCAACTTTAACTGGTCAACTCTAACTGGTCAACTTTAACTGGTCAACTTTAACTGGTAAACTTTAACTGGTTAACTCAAATGGTTTAACCTAACTTGATTTACTTGTCTCGATTAACTGAACTAATCCCCTTAGTTTAACTTAGTTAATTCACTTTGATTAACTCTAACCGATTTACTTATTTTAACTCAGCTAATTCACTTTGATTAACCCAACAAATTCACTTGGTTAACTCGACCAATTCACTTGGTTAACTCCTATTTATTTAACAAATAAATATCTCCTTTAGTTTAATTCTATTTATTTAATCTCTAAATAAATATCCTTTATATTTCTTTTAACGAATATAATTCCTTTATATTTTGATTAACAAATATATCCCCTTATATTCGATTAACATATATATTCCCTTGTATTTGATTTACAAATATAATTCTTTTATATTTGTTTTTACCAACTATATTCCTTTATATTCAGAATCCTTTTTCTTATATATATATATATATAAAATCCCTTGATTTTATATAATTAAACTATTTTCAAAATATACTTTGAAAACCCCTCTCCTACATTCTGGTATTTCTCATGGTATTTAACACACCATATAACAACGATAAATATCGTCCCACCACACATAATCACACAGATTATATACATCACATTATATATCACAATATAAAAATCACAGTAAAATAACTGTTGAGGAATCCTGTTGGATTCCTCCAACCTGTTTCCCTGCATCCACAGATGTTAAACAACACCAGTATAATATTCTGATAAACAGAATCAACATATAACTATTTGACGGTTTATATATATATATATACATACGTAAATATATATATAAAATCTCTACTAACTGACTAGCAGTTCAAGCAAACAATCAACACACAGTCAAACAGACAATATTTTAACAGTTCTAAGAATACAACGTGAAAATAAAACTGTTTAGAGTTTGTGAGATTTACTCACATTGGACTATCATCATTAATAACGATAACCATCGCTTGATTCAGACGGACAATTTATTCCGCCATAAATTGTAACGAACTCGGATTCACTCCCAGTCAGTTCTAGTGTGTAGCCACCATCCATATGATCCCAATGGTTCTTGTTTCGTCAAATTCTGATCATGTACGGAAAAGATATGATATCAACAAGTTTATGTACTATTTTTAATTAAAATTAACTAACTTCTTAATTTTAAATTAATTATCTTAATCACTTTAAATAATTATTTTTAAACCAGACGATTACCAAAATAAATACCCTCCAAGCTTTATTTAATATACATGACATTGTATGGTATCTTCTGTTTGTTTTCATGTACAATATTTCCTTTATAATCCGCAAATATCTACATAAATAAGTTTGATTCTTACACCAACTTCTTGATTTAAAATCTTTATATAAAGTTGCTTATTCCAAAAGATGAATATGCACATTATCTGCATCTCTGCATGGGAGAGGGATGAAATAAAACCTTAATCATACCTAGAAAGGAATGGATGTCTTCTTCTTCATGAATGAAACGTAAGCTACGGCTCCTTCTTCTTTTGAATAAATCTTTGGGGCAAATCTTTTTATATAGAACGGCCCACCCAAATTAAACAAATCCATTTCATACAGTCTACTTCCTCCATTTACAATAAAATGCGTCCATGCATGAAGACATGAATGCCTCTCCCCAACGTTTTAAATGCTGAACCCCCACGCACCACAAGCTCCATGCAAAACTCCCCACCAATTTGTATGCGACACAGTATTTCGCACCACACGTATTACTCCCACTGCTCACACGAACCACCTTCATATACCAGATCTGTTCTCACCCCTTCTTCATGTTTCCCTGTATCACGAACTAAACACAGCGACTCCTACCAGCATTTCAAACCATAGCCGATCTTTTCCCGTCTCCATTCCCCCTGTCTGATCCCGCAACGCACACATACAGTGCCTCGTTCACCAAAAGCAACAGCACACCACTCTCGATCCTCCTCCTTCCTTACTTCTTCACTGCCCCAACGTCGGACCATCAGACAGCCCACCGATCACCCCTTTCTTCTTCCTGCACACAAATATAAACCGCTTATACCATCTTCTACCCAGAACCGCGCGTTCTTCAATTGTCTTCACCCACAGCATTCACTCCAAAACCGTTAACTCTAGGCCTCCCCACTCTTTAACTCAAAACTGTCCTTCCTTATATATATTATATATGGTTTAAATTTATGGGGAGCTTGCGTTTATTGGAAATGAGAACCGAAGTAAATGAAGAGGAGGAAGGTTGCGTTTGTACTTTGTATTTAAAAATGTATGTGGCAAAGAGAAGGTGCGGGGCTGTCATGATGGTTACGTGGATGTATATATATCAATGATACTAAATGGCTAAGGACGGTGGTACGTTTCATGCATTGGAATTATATGCTAATGCTGAGAAGGTTTTCTTTGTCCTGGACGTGTAAGAATATCGACCTTACTTCATAACAGAAAGATAGTGTATTTAAAGTTTGGATCTATTTCAATGTACCATGTTACCTAAATTCCATTAAGGTACAGACAGAAATCAAGATACCGTTGTATCGAGCTCGGTTCCACGATCCCAAAAATATAATAATACCGGTAGATTTACTCATATTTTGAAACCTCAAAATATTGATTTCAGGGTGCAAAATACTCTAAATAAAAAGTTGCTTATTTAATTAATTAAAAATTACAATAAAATTCTAAAAATTAAATTATCACTACTTCCCAAAAGAACCTTGTCTAAATTCAAACCCGATATTCAAATATATTGAAAACTCTTTTATAACGTAAATAAAGCGTTGCAAATTATAAAGGAATTCCACAGCGACTTTTCTAAAATTTGATTTGGACATATCTCAAAATCTACACGACGAAATCTCGATTTTTCTCTTCCATATGAAAAATATAGTCCAACAGATCCGTACGTTTCTTGTTTCACAGAAATCCGGCTTAAAACGAATCCTGTACATTCAGTTGAAGTTCGAATCGCCAAATTACGAACTGCAGCGCCATTTCGAGCTCGGTTTTAATTATAATATAATTCTATGTTCAAACTGTCGACGATTGAATATATTTGTTATTCAAATTCAATTCCAAGCTAAATTAAATATCACAGATGATCCGGTTCACACCATTCGTCATTTCAGCCAATTCTGATTATTTCCGAATTATATATATTATTAGTTTATTATTTTAATTAAATATTCGCCATTATTAAATTCCACGACCATTAAATTCTCTAAACCACCATTTCAACAATTAAATAAATTAATTATTCGACAGCTAACAAAACGCGCCATTACAAGTTCTCACTGAGGGTTCCACTCCGCCGTGCTTTACGGTTAAACTGCTGAACCGTCTGGATCTGTTTGAAATTTCAATGCAGTCCTTTTTACGCTGTTCATAATAAAAATTATTTTTTTTATCGCTTCATTTCAATAAATAAAAATCATATTTTTATTTCTACTTCATATATTTTTTTTACAACGCTTCTTCCTATATAAAATTTATATTTTTATCTCACTTTCAAATATATAAAAATCGAATTTTTATTGCTACTTCATATATATATATATATATAAATCACTTCTTTATTTTCGCTACTTCATTATAAAAATCACTTCTTTCTAATGTTAAAAATCACTTCTTTCTATTGTTAAAAATCACTTCTTTCTATTGTTAAAAATCACTTCTTTATGCGGTTAGAACATATAATAAAAACGTAGCTTTTAAATTTAAAAACCATAGCTTTTCAAAGGTAAAAATCCTACCTTTTCAATACTAAAAATCAAATCTTAAATCAAATAAAAATCTAATCCTTGTTTTACAAAAATCTAGACCTTATTCACATGAATCTATATTAAAAATCTAAATTTATTACTCATACGAATTAATAAAAATAAAATAAAAACTTATGGTGAAATGGGAGCTTCCACTGGTCGGAGGAGGGGTACTAGGGGTGGCGCAGGAGCTTTGACAATCGGCGTTGGGGTGGGGATGGTCGAAGGTAGTCGGAAAAAAGGGGTGGTGGCGTTGTTTTGGTCGGGTTTGGGGTATGGGGGCTCGAACGGGTGAGAGGGAAGAGGAGGAGGCGCGGAGGGGAGGGTCTGCAGCAACGGCAGGGATAGGCGGAGCTTTAGGTGGCGGTGGCGAGCCACGTTGGCCGGAGTTGGCTACTTTGGATGTTGCGCGGTTTGAGCAAGGGGGACCAACGGAGAAGGAGGGGAGGGTGTGGCGGAGATGGAGGGGACCGACGGCGAAGTCGCGGTGGCAGGGGGGCTGGAGCCGGACAGAATCGGTGGAGCGATTGTTAGGGGCTTTTTTTATTTTTTATTTTCTAATTCGATTTTGAATAACTGAAGAGGGGGGAGAGACATAAGAGGGAGGGCTTTATAAAATAATTAATTTAATTCTATTTAATTTCAAAAGGTATGTTTTTAATTCGAACTCCAAACGAACTCCACCGACTATCGTCCCTAGATAATTACCCCCATTCCGAACACAATGGGATACGTCACGTAAACCAATTTGCTTGTTACGATCAGTTTTCGTTCAAATTAAAATATAAATCAATGTATATTGAATTTGAACGCACATTTCAATTTACCGGGGCCACATACGGACTCTAAAAATCCCAGAAAAATTATTTCTAACTTCGTATTGACGATACGGTCTTATTAAAACTATTTTTGTCAAATTCTGAGACCGTCTGAAAAATGACCATTTTCTGGTCGACCCAATTCAACTAAAACTGGTCAAACGTGTTTTCCTTTGCCACGCTCACATATTGATTCGAAAAATTATGAATTTTGAAACCTAGCAATAATTTGACATCCCGGATCCAACAAAAGTGGTTTCGTCGAAAACCGAGGTCGTTTGCAAAATTTCCATTTTCAAGGGCCAGAATTCCATAGCGACTATTCTGAATTTTCAACTGGACATCACTTTTGATTCCCGCTATGAAATTTCAATTTTTCGGATTCGTTGGAAAGATATTCTCAATTAGATTTTATTATTTTTGGTTTCGCTAAAATCCGGTTTATTTTGCACCCGGTACATTCACTTGAAATTAGAAATCGAATTTTCAAACTACCGCGCCATTTTCAATTCCTTTTATAATTAAAATAAAATATTTATATGTTGACGACGATCTATATAAATATATACATTCTAATTCTATTTAAAATAAATTTCTCGTCGTTATTATTTAAAATAATCTATTTTAAATAATCAAAATTTACTAAAATTGCCAAAATAAAAATTTTAAATTGGCTCGAATTTCCGGGTTATTACAATCTCCCCCACTTAAAACTTTTCGTCCCCGAAAAGGAACGAAGCCGAAAGTTGTTTCACAAATCAACTCAACTTCCATTATTTCCATTATAGCTTAAGTTCTTCAACTTTTCAGTTTCTCAGAACTTTCCAAATTTTTCAAAAAATTTGGCTAACACCCTAAATTTTCGAAAAATTTCGCCATAACCTCCCCTGCACCGGGGACTTCGGGATATTTCATATAGCCTCCCATGGCCTTCTTCAATCCAAAAGAAAAGGAAAAAGCCAAGCGGCTAGCCAATCGGCTCATAAAATCATCCAAACCCAATAAATTAGTAAACATGTACCTATTTGTTGGGCAAATATTTTTATTCTTCTGCTCTAGCCTCCTTGCTATGACCTGTTCAATGTAAGTACATGTATATGCATGCAAATGCGACTAATTTTCAATACAATTCACTATTTGGTTCAATTTGGCTAAAGATTCAACATTTTAATTAATCAAACAACAATCAAACAACACAACCATCAATCAATTAGTTGATTATAGTTTCAAATTCATAATTTCGATATATATACCGAAAATCATCTTTTTGATGCCAATTCACAACAATGTATTCTAGCTATATTTTGGTTCTCACACCAGTCAATTGGAAATATATAGATATCCCACTTTTGGCACTCGAATATGAATTCTGATGATGATATATCAATCACCAGTATCATCAGAGTCATCTCCGGGCGACTATAGTGTGATTCTATATCTATCGAATATATTTGAGGCTTCTAATACACATGGATCAGACGTATATCAAAATCTCTATATACTCGATTGTCCAAATCAATTTAAAATAATATTCAAATACGAATAATTGATTTAAATTTTCAAAACAAAACTTGTTTTCAATTTTATTTTTCAAAACAACACTCTATACACTCGTTCTAGGATACTACTGATCCTATCTCTAACGAGTCATTCCCATTGGATATTACTAATCCAATTTCTGATGAATTCTTCCGTATGGTTCTAATGTGTCCCGTTCTCCGAGCTCTGTAACCAAATCTCTGATACCAAACTGAGACAACCCGAACTTCCCTATGAAGGAAAGCATGGATTGAATTGAGGACAAGATGAATCAGAACACAAACAGAAGAACATTTCATTGCTTATTACAACAATTTCATCAAATACAAGAATATACAGAGTATAAATAAAGAAACTATATTCTAAAATATCAGATATTACAATACACAGCTTCCCGAGTATCGTTCCAGCGGTAAATCAGGATCCTGTGAATATAAATCTGCAAAACCAAAACTACTAGCTTCCCATGTCAAAATAAGGGCACCCAGAGTTTAGGTTAAAACAATAAACTCCAGGTCAGTGATGTGACTGGTGTGAGAACTAAAACAGTTATTAATCTTTATTTTAAAGTTAGGTAAATCAAGGGACCACGCCGTATAACACGGAACGGGTTTCCTCCGAAGAATACCAGTGCATAAAACAACAGCGCAATGCTAAATAAAGAAAAATGAAGCTATTATAAGACCTAGGTCCCATCACACAATGCAACGCAAGCCGAAGGATAGGATTTTACCTTATAATAGCCAAAGAATGCTTGATACGCTAAATTTCATCTTTTATTACTTAATCAGACTCCAACCGTAAATTAGTAAGAGAACGATTCCCTAAGTATTAACCCCGAAGGTCGAAACCAACATCAGATCAATACCTAGGAAACCGCCCATCTTAGCTCGTTTCCAATTAGTTTCTGATTTTATATACAATCATAAATATCAATCATAGACGGCATGAGTGCCCCATCCCAATATGTCGCCATACTAGGCTCTACAATCAAAACCGCAAAGTCACGTATTGGATGTTGGATTTCCATCTGTGAACCGAGGCAAAAGATAGTCCTCTACCGATTCGAGACGCTCTAGACCGCCCCTCGGGTCAGAGCTCGAGTGACCTTTGGATCGCCAGGGTCGGTCCACCGATGTGGATTAAAATGCCTGAACACTGCGTTTCCCCGCCCTTTGGGGCGTCAATGAGTCAACAAATGACTCCATCGGCTTCACATAGTCACCGATATATCCGAGGCGCCTCGCAACAACAACAACCACATAAGTCAAACTCGTCAGGGCGTGTAAAACCACTGACGCTACTTCTAACTAGAAGGAAACGCATGCCCTCGCTGATGTCCTCTCCAGTTTCTGGTTCACAACCGGGGTGTGAGGCTCGCGAATCAACGCTACACAAAGCTATGCCACACAGGCCGTGTTTTGATCATCAACCACAAGACTTTGCTTTTCAACAGAAGCCTTGATCAATTGCCACTTAGGCATGCCACACAGGAAATTCACTCCATGCGTTTGGTATCCATCAATATATAACCCCTGAGCTCGTACGTCTCAGAGAAGGGCGTTAAGCAAGATTATAAATTCTCCGCCGCAAAACAGATATATATTTAATAGAAATTAATCACACAGAATAAATTCCAATGTCAGACACACAGTCCATTTACAAGTCCGTTCTGGGTCTGAACGAAACCGGAGGCACCTTGTACCTCGCATATCCATCGATCTCCAAGTACGTCTGGATGATCACCAATTGATTCCCTCATCTTGGGTGTACGTCCCAATCAAGATCATCAGTAGTCACCCAAACGACGTGAAGACCTCCGGTCTTCGACCACCGTCTTCATCTTCGACTTATCGTCGTATCAGTTATTCAGAATGGGGTAAACCCGGTCTTTCCGAATAACTCGCGTATATAATAAACAAGTGTTACACAAACACAACATACGCCTCATTCCAATTCATCAGTCACTAACCGTAAATTAGTAAGAGAACAATTCACCAAATATTAACCCCGAAGGTCGAAACCAACATCAGATCAATACCCAACAAACCATTTAACTCAACTAATCTCCAGTTAATTTCTGATTTTCTTAACTCAGTTGGGTCTAAGAACAGTATTATTGAAGATACCGTTCACGACAACCCAAAATCTCATTCCATTAATTCTTGGGTTAAAGAACAAGTGTTATTTAAAACACCGTTCACGATAAACCCAAAAATCAATTCAAATTCAATTCCAATTAAACACCATTTAATTGGTACACTTTATTAAATCTAAATAAAAAGATTTAATATTTTTCTCAACTGGGTTTAAGAACCGTGTTAATGAAGATGCCATTCACGACAAACCCAAATCACATTTGATATTAAATACAAGGCTCTGAATAGAAAATATATCGGCTTATATTCAATATCAAATTCTGAAATCAACAAATATCGTATTGGAATAACGATATATATATATACACCTTTCAAATTCCCTTAACCTATCTATATAATCATGAAATCCAACATCGAAATATTCCGAAGATAATTTCGATTCAAATCCATTCCAACTTTATATATCGGAAATTCTGGATATTTTCAAAACCACTTCAAATTCAATTTATTTATTTCAAAAATAAATTGATTTTAATTCTAGGTCAAAACTAGTTCATTTCGATATAAATTTATTTTATCTTTTCAAATATGGAGTTTTTTTCCCAGTTTTTTCCAAATCATTTCTTATGATTTTACACAAATTATTACTATTTTTAATAATTTTATCAAGGCCCGTACAGTCGATTTCCATCAACGGCCATCGAACTGCACTTACAGCGACCTTTTCCAAATTTGATTTGGACAGATTCCAAATCCAACCGTTAGATCTCAGATTTCTAATATTTATTGGAATGCTCTTTTCGATACGAACCCAACGGTTCTAGTTTCAGGAGAATCCGACGGTCAGATCTCCCGCAATATCAATTCGAAGTCAATGGTCGAAATTCGAGAACTGCCGCGGCGCGGCGCATTCTATTCAGGCCATTATATATATATATATATATATATATATATATA
This sequence comes from Allium sativum, assembly GCA_030737875.1. Lineage (NCBI taxonomy): Eukaryota > Viridiplantae > Streptophyta > Magnoliopsida > Asparagales > Amaryllidaceae > Allium > Allium sativum. Next base: position 92,501,496 of record CM060920.1, read on the forward strand.
TATATATATATATATATATTGTTGATTTCCTTTTAAAACATATTTTATGAATCGTTTTAAATTCGTTTTCAAAACGATTTCAACTTCCTTTTCAAATTCAAATCAAGATTGAATTATTCAATATAAATTTGTTTTACTTTCATTTCAAATCGATTTCAATTTAATTCGAATTTCAATTCATTTCAATTTAATTCGAATTTCAAATCTATTCAATTTAATTTGAATTTCAATTCATTTCAATTTAATTCGAATTTCAATTCATTTCAATTTAATTCGAATTTCAATTCACTTCAATTCAATTCGAATTTCAATTTAATTCGAATTTAAAATCTATTCAATTTAATTCGAATTTCAATTCACTTTCAATTTAATTCGAATTTCAATTCACTTTCAATTTAATTCGAATTTCAATTCATTTCAATTTAATTCGAATTTCAATTCACTTTCAATATTCATTGAAAAATGAATAAAATCGATATAAATATCGTTCACGCAAAAATGGCGTCAATCTAATCAACACGGCTTCATATATTTCTATTTTCAAATATTCTATTTCAAATATTTCTTTTTCAAATATTTCTATTCAAATATTTCTTTTTCAAATATTCTATTCAAATATTTCTTTTTCAAATATTCTATTCAAATATTTCTTTTTCAAATATTCTATTAAAATATTTCTTTTTCAAATATTCTATTCAAATATTTCTTTTTCAAATATTCTATTTCAAATATTCTATTCAAATATTCTATTTCAAATATTCTATTCAAAACTGGAATGAGGCCCAATCAATTACCATATAATGTTAATTATATGGATTTTCTACAACACATGTAAAAATAACAACGATAAATAATCAACCATCACCCAGAGTGCACCACTCAACTGCATAAACCTTAAATATAAATAATTAGCGCTTACACAGTCTGTCAATCCATCGATTGAAATACAACTAAACAATTGGGATTAGTGTACGTCAAATCTCATCCCAATACCCGTGTGAGGATTCAAATCAACAAACACAGACTTTATTTGTGCAGTTGGGCGATGTGTAAAATTTACCGTCCCAATCAATATCAGTCAAATCAGTGTATATAAACAAATTGTCTGATTTGTTTATAAATAATTATTTTATATCCACGTTAAAATTTATATTTTTAACTATAAAATATTTTCCACTATAAAATATTTTATTACATTCCACATCACACAATCAAATTTCACAACACAGAAATCAAACAAACAAGTCATCCATGGTCTGTGGACGACGGGTGTCGGGTGCTACTAAACACCGTCTACATCCTAGTATATATTTCAAACTAGAAATAAAAATAAAAGTGAGGAGTTCTCACTGAGGGTTCCACTCCGCCGTGCTTTACAGTTGAACTTGTGAACCGTCTGGATCTGTTTGAAATTCCAATGCAGTCCTTTTTACGCTATCCATAATAGAAATTATATTTTTATTGCTTCATTTCAATAAATAAAAATCATATTTTTATATCTACTTCATATATACTTTTTACAACGCTTCTTCCTATTTAAAAATTATATTTTTATCTCACTTTCAAATATATAAAAATCGAATTTTTATCGCTACTTCATATATATAAAAATCACTTCTTTATTTCCGCTACTTCATTATAAAAATCACTTCTTTCTGATGTTAAAAATCACTTCTTTCTATTGTTAAAAATCACTTCTTTCTGATGTTAAAAATCACTTCTTTCTATTGTTAAAAATCACTTCTTTCTATTGTTAAAAATCACTTCGTTCTATTTTTAAAAATCACTTCTTTCTATTGTTAAAAATCACTTCTTTATGCGGTTAGAACATATAAAAAACGTAGCTTTTAAATTTAAAAACCATAGCTTTTCAAAGGTAAAAATCCTACCTTTTCATTACTAAAAATCATATCTTAAATCAAATAAAAATCTAATCTTTGTTTTACAAAAATCTAGACCTTATTCACATGAATCTATATTAAAAATATAAATTTTTTACTCATACGAATTAATAAAAATAAAATAAAAACTTACGGTGAAATGGGAGCTTCCACTGGTCGGAGGAGGGGTACTAGGGGCGGCGCAGGAGCTTTGACAGTCGGTGTTGGGGTGGGGATGGTCGGAGGCAGTCGGAAAAAAGGGGTGGTGGCGTTGTTTTGGTCGGGTTTGTGGTATGGGGGCTCGAACGGGTGAGAGGGAAGAGGAGGAGGCGCGGAGGGGAGGATCTGCAACAACGGCAGGGATAGGCGGAGCTTTGGGTGGCGGTGGCAAGCCACGTTGGCCAGAGTTGGTTACTTTGGGTGTTGCGCGGTTTTTGGGGGAGGAGGAGCAAAGGGGACCAACGGAGAAGGAGGGGAGGGTGTGGCGGAGATGGAGGGGACCGACGACGAAGTCGCGGTGGCAGGGGGCTGGAGGCGGACGGAATCGGTGGAGCGTTTGTTAGGGGCTTTTTTTCTTTCTTTTTTTATTTTCTAATTCGATTTTGAATAACTGAAGGGGGAGGAGAGAGATAAGAGGGAGGGCTTTATAAAATAATTAATTTAATTCTATTTAATTTCAAAAGGTATGTTTTTAATTAGAACTCCAAACGAACTCCCCCGATTGTCATGCCTAGCTAATTACCCCCATTCCGAACACAATGGGATATGTCACGTAAGCCAATTCATTTGTTACGATTAGTTTCCGTTCAAATTAAAATATAAATCAGTGTATATTGAATTTGAACGCACATTTAGATTTACCGGGGCCACATACGGACTCTAAAAATTCCAGAAAATTTATTTCTAACTTCGTATTGATGATACGGTCCTAACAAAACTAATTTTGTCAAATTATGAGACCGTTTGAAAAATGGCCATTTTCTGGTTGACCCAATTCAACTGAAACTGGTCAAACTCGTTTTCCTTTGCCACGCTCACATATTGATTCGAAAAATTACGAATTTTGAAACCTAGCAATAATTTGACATCCCGGATCGAACAAAAGTGGTTTCGTCCAAAACCGAGGTCGTTTGCAAAAATTCCATTTTCAGGGGCCAGAATTCCATAGCGACTATTCTGAATTTCCAACTGGGCATAACTTTTGATTCCCGCCATGAAATTTTAATTTTTCGGATTCTTTGGAAAGATATTCTCAATTAGATTCTATTATTTTTGGTTTCGCTAAAATCCGGTTAATTTTGCACTCGGAGAAATCGAATTTTCAAACTACCGCGCCATTTTCAATTCCTTTTATAATTAAAATAAAATATTTATATTCTAACGACGATCTATATAAATATATACGTTCTAATTCTATTCAAAATAAATTTCTCGTCGTTATTATTTAAAATAATCTATTTTAAATAATCAAAATTTACTAAAATTGCCAAAATAAAAATTTTAAATTGGCTCGGATTTCCGGGTTATTACAGTCACCGTCAATTCATTCACACTAAAGTCTCTCATATCCCCTCAAATTTCACTTTCCACTTAACATTTATGTATGCAGATAATTTTGCGTCCAATAGGCAACCCTTCTTTGACATTCTCCCCGCTCTTCACCTTTCTCCTGATCCGTGGCTTTGTATTGGTGATTGGAACTACATAGGGCTGTTACCGTAACGGTAAATTTACCATTACCATACCATTACCAGTCGATCGGTAACCATTTTTGATTGAAATCGGTATACCAGTTAAAACGGTATGGTAACGGTAAATTTACCATTTTTAACGGTAAATTATCGGTAACGTTTCTTCAATACCAGCGGTAACGGTAATTTATCAGTTAATTCAAAACCTAAGTATACTCATCTGATATGCTTTATAACATGCACGTAGAACCAAATAAATGATTTTGTTTAGTTCAATAATCAAATGAAATAATCCCAGATACACTTATTTTCTTTTTCATTTATGTTTTTTTATAAACTAACACTACATATAGTATAATACAGATGCACTATGTACAAAAAATATGTTAAGATATAAACTTCGTTGGAAAAACGGTAATTTACCATTACCAGTGTAACGGTTACCAGATTATCGGTATACCAATCATCGGTATACCAGTCGATCGGTAACGGTAACGGTAAGCAATTCTGGCTTACCAGTAAAAACGGTACGGTAACGGTATTTACTAAACGGTAACGGTAACCGTTACCATAACAGCCCTAGAACTACATGCAACATTCTTCCAACAAATTAGGTGGCACTCCTCTCACTTTCCGACAAACCAGACCTTTAAATTGTGCAATTCATGACTCCAGTCTCCTCCAAATTCCCTCGAGTGGTGTCAAATTTACATGGAATGATTCTTCCAGGAATACCATTAGAACTTTTTGCAAACTTGACCGATCATATCAGAACTTCGCTGCTACTACCTCTTGGCCTAACCTATGTACTACCATCCATCCCCCTTCCTTCTCTGACCACTCCCCTTTGGTTATGGATTAGGGCAAGACTATCATGAGAAAACATTCCTCATTTTCATTTTTTAATAATTGGACGGAGCATCCAAATTTTCTAACCATTGTACCTAATTGTTGGAATTCATAAATGCATGGAAATCCAATGTTCATCTTACAGTAAAAATTAAAAAGACTAAAGCAAATTCTTAAAGTGTGGGCTAAAGAAAATTTCGAAGATGGTGCAAGTCTATCTACGTCTATCAGAGCTGCATTATTTCAGATTCAAAATGATATTCTGGGATGTCATGATGCGAATGATATGTCTCATCTTTCTCTTTAAGCAAAAAACTCTATATTTTGATTTAGCCAAGGCGATCATCGAAGAAGATAAGATGGCAAAGTAAAAATATAAAAGCAAGTGGAAACTCTTCAGTGACAAAAATACCTTAACCTTTCATAACTCTGTCAAGATCAAACATTCAGCTGCAAATTTAACTTCTATACTTGATGTCGATGGGAGTTTATGTACTCAACCAAAGGGGATTCAAGCTTCTTTCCTTTAATATTTCACTTCCTTATTAGGATCCTCCTCAGATAACTTCATTAACCTGGATGCTTTCTCTTATATTAATTTCCCGTCCAATGATGAAGATAAGAAGTTACAACTAATTACAGAGGTCATGGCTGATGAGATAACCAAGGCGATATTCTCTATGATAATTTCGAGTTCTCCTGGGCCATATGGTTTTAATTCGCATTTCTTCAAGGTCAGTTGGTTAATTATACGAGAAGACGTCATAAATGCTATCAAAAACTTCTTCTTACACAGTAAAATGCTTTGGGAAATTAATGTTACTCATCTTTCATTAATCCCTAAGTCAGTTATGCCAAACAGTGTTACTCACTTTTGACCCATTGCTTGTTGTAACATGATATACAAGTGCATTTCAAATATTATGGCAAGTAGAATGAAAAATATTCTTGGCGACATTATGTCTCCAAACCAAAGCGCCTTTTTACTGGGAAGAGATATTGCGGACAATATTTTGCTTGCTACCGAACTCATGAAGGGTTATAACAGAGCCTTAATTTTTCCTAGGTGCGTAATGAAATTGGATATACAGAAGGCCTTCAACACGGTGAAGTGGGAATCCATCATTTACATTCTCTTTCGTATGAATTTTCCAGTTCTGTTCCTTTGCTGGGTCTATACATGCATATCAACTGTTCACATTTATGTTAGCGTAAATGGTTCTAACTTTAATTACTTCGAATCTAAGCAAGGCCTTTGGCAGATGATCCTATTTCCCCTTACCTCTTTGTTTGTGTTATGGAGCTATTTTCTATTCTCTCATCAACGACATTTTTAAGAAAGAAAATTGACTTTCATCCTTACTGTAAAAGTTTGAATATTTCTTCGATTTTATTTGTTGATGATCTATTTCTTTTCACCAAGCCTAACATGAAATCTATCAATGGTACCCTTGAATTACTCGACTCTTTCAAGTCGTTGACAGGACTGAATATTAACAAGGGTAAATCTAAATTGAAGTGTGGTGGTGTTTCTTATGCTCTTACGGCTACGCTCTATACTTTATCAGGTCTCACCCCAATGGACAAAGATGAGCACTACCTCGGTCTTCCTCTATGTACTTCTAGATTGTCTGCTTCGTAGTGCTTGCCTATGGTCAAAAGAATTATTTCAAAAGTCTCAAGTTGGCTGGAGTCAAAATTTTCTATGGTTGGTGGACTAATTATGGTCAAACATATCGCAATCTCTATGTCTATATATTACGCAAGGATTTTTATACTGCCTAGTAAAATTATTGATTTGATCAATTCTGCCTTGGGCCATTTCTTATGGCATGGAAATTCGTACTCCAAGAAATTAATCCCTGTTTCTTTTAAGTGTGTTTGCAGTCCTTACGCCCAAGGTAGTTTGGGTGTTCTGAACTTGAAATCCTGGAACTTAGTGGAAATTTCTTCAAGAATTGACAAGTTAAATATCTATGACTCTAATATTTGGGTGTCCTGGTGTCGACCCAATCTTCTCAAAGACCATCACTTCTGGATCATGGATATTCCGAATGGCTGCAGCTGGTCGCAGCGGAATATGTTAAAGCATAAGGATGTTCATCTTCAATTGTTCTAGTGTGGAATGAAAAACAAACATAAACTCTCTTTTTGGTTTGACCCATGGAGCTCGAAAGGTGTTATTCTTGGAAATTTGGTTGACTATAACATAAGGCGCATGTCTGGTATAACAACCCAAATTTTTTGTCGATTAATTTTAAATATTTAATATTATTTTAAATATTGAGTTGATAATATAAATGAATTTTTATATTTATCAATTTAAAAATCGATTTCGATTTAATATAGAATATCTTAAATCATCGTAATACGAAAGTGAATTCAAAGTTAAAACTGAATTGACAACAGTTCAGATGATCAATACAAAATTCTATTTGAATTAGAATGATAATAATAATTTATTATCAAGGAATTAATTATTTAGAATTTAATTTATATCAATTTAAATTAATATCCTCTCCATATGATCGAATGAAGCTGTGAAATCGGTCCTAGAGTGTTCAGAATAGTAGTCTAACCCTAGAAGTGTCAGTTGTTGCGCTCGAATTGGATTTCGGAACCCCGGATATATTATTTTAAAATTAGTTGGATAAGATTGAAATCAAATCGAATTAAATACAAATCAAATCGAATTTAATTAAAGGTGTACTTACCTACATACTACATCTGACCTACGTACTCATCTAATTCCTTAATGTCGAAGTAATTATCTTTGTAAATAAGGCGATGACCACTCTCTGTTTTCCCTCTTTTAGTTTGGTTCCAGGAAATGAAAACATCAAAGCCAATCTTCCCCATTTTTAATCAGATACTTCTAAAATCAAAGGTTGTTGCAAGAAATTAAAATCAAACCCACTTTCCTTTTTCATTTCATCTCGAACAAATGGGAATTTTTGCAGATGAAAATACCGCTCCTAACAATTCTTCTCAAATGAAATCGGTATATAAATAAAATCAAAATCGGGGGCCGAAGTGTGATTCGTATGACATGGGAGTTGGATCTCGACTTCGAGCGACATTGGGTTGAGTCGCAATTGAGTTGAAGAGGGGAAATGAAGTCGAACATCATGTTTTGAGATGGGGATTCGGAAATGGTTTCAGGCACGGTGCTTCGAAGGAGAAGGGGAGGGAAGTGGAAGACCGAGATGCTGGTAGTGGTTGGGTCTACTTCGATGGTTCGTAGGCAAAGATAATTTGGGAGGCGCAGCTGTCTGGTGAAGTGTGTTCGCATTTTGGAGCCTGGAAGGAAGAAGGTAATAGATTTAATTTAAACGTAATTAACGAAATCAAGTAAAGGATTAATGCAATGTACAAGAGTGATGAACTAACTGATTCGGGAATCAGATGCTTCGATTGACAGTAGGTATGGGTTGGAGCATCACCTGGGTTTAAACGCTGTTGGTCCGGAGATGGTTAGAGAGGACAAGCAAATGTTGTAGTGAGCTACAGGTAATGGCAACGACCATGGTGTGAAGTATTGTGGAAGGTAGGCTGAATGATACTGTTTTGGTTCGTGATGGAGTCTGTAGTTTATGGGGACTTGTTACAGAAGGTCGATATGTGTTGGAATGTTGTGGTGGACTTCCAGTGGTTATTGTAAGGGATGTGTGGTTTTAGCCGGGATGAAGAAGATAAAATAAAAATGGATTAAGGTAATTAACCCTTAACTAATTACGTTTAGTATTAGTTTAAATATTTTAAATTTCGCATTTCACTTGTAAACATATTATCTTGTTAATGTAAAATCAGATTCGAACACTATCAGGTGCGTTGAACTCGTATTAGAAAAATACTTCACATTGGGATTTTATTGGAGAAATTTAAAGGGACAGCTGAAAATTTTGGTTAAATTAAACTTATGTTTAATTTAATCAAAAACAATCGTTATTCTGACAAATAAAATCACAGTGAGTAAAATCTCACTCATATTTTTATTTAGAATTATTTTATTCATTAAAATAATTGTTTGTTGCTTGTTCGCATGCAGTGAAATATTTCTGTGGCTATTATATATATATTAGTTATTTACGATTAGTGTTTGTGGTTATTATATATATATATATATATATATTGGTGATTGGATAGTTCCTGCAGTACCATTAGCGGATGCCCGCAGTATCATTAGTAGATGACCCTATACGCCCCCACGCTATGATAGTGAATGACCTTCTATACGGCGATATCCTGCCTCGAAGCAAGATGAGTATTATGTTTGTTGGCTAACGTCTGTGGATGTAGGAAAACATGTTGGAGGAATCCAACTGGATTCCTCAAATTTTATTTTCATATATACTATCATATATATGTATTAGAAAACCTGTGATTGAAAATTTGGTGTTTATTGAATGTTTAAATATCACTAGGCCTGAATATTGATTTATAAAAATATCGTGATAATGAAAATTTGAGATTTAAAATGGAAAAACTATTTCTCTAAAATAGAATTTGAATTTCGAATGCGCTATAAAGATATTAACTTGTTTTGAATAAATAAAACAAGTATTGAATTTATAAACGATGTTTACAAATTATATAATATAGGAAAAAACAAGTATTGAAAAATTATAAACGATGTTATAAATTAAATAATGTAGGAAATTGAAGTAAATTTATAAACGGTGTTTATAAATAAAATGGAATGATTTTCATTAGATAATGCAGAGAATTGAAGTAAATTTATAAACAGTGTTTATAAATGAACTGGGAAAAATTATCATTTGGATAATTTGGGAAATATAAATTCAAAGGTGAATTTAAAAAGGGAATTGAAATTAGTTTCAAAGAGAAACGATAAATCTATTTTGATATTCAGAATGTAAAGTGAATTAAAATAATTCCACATGGATTTATGATTTAAATTCGATTAGATCAAATTTATTTAAATAAAATATTTTTAAAGAAAAATATTAGGATTGTATAAAATAGAAGTTTAAATTTTAAATATGAAAATAAGTTCTGTGTTATATATATGTTATAATAAATAGAATATATCCAAAATAAGATTTTGGTTTTCAAGCAGATTTTGATATAAAACTTGTTTTATTATATAAAACAAGGAAGTTGGATTTATAAACGATACTTATAAATCTATTGAAATAAATTATCATTAGATAATTTAGAGGATTAAATTCAATTATGAATTTGAAAAATAGAATTTTTAAGGAATCGAAATTGAAACTTGTCGTAAATTATAAAACAAGGAGGTTAAATTTTATAAACAACATTTACAAATTAGGGAAATTAAATTATCATTTGATAATTTAAAAATTCAAATTCAAATATGAATTTAACTGTGAATTGGAAATCGTTTCAGAAAGGGAACGACGGGTTTTATTTCGATATTCGAAATATAAAAATGAATTGAGATAAGTCTAAGAATTATATTGGGAATTCAATTTGATCGAACTTTATAAAGTAATTTATTACTAACGAATTAGGAATTAATATTTAAAATGGAGTTGTGTGAATTTATAACTAAATGCTGAAATAATCGACGATTGGGGATAATTGCAGTATTTAAGTTAGATTGGGAAAATTGGTTTAAATTGTATTGAAATATATTAGAATGGAGTTGAAATTTATTTAAATGAAGTTTAAACATTTATATAACTAAAACAAACTTGCCGCAGCGCGGCAGTTCGTCAATTGGCGTTTCGAACTTCAACTGAGTATATAGAACTCAATTTAAGTCGGAATTCTTTGAAATAATAATTGTTATGACCATTTGAATAATAGTTTTCTAATAGAAGAGAAAAATATGGATTTCGTCTTATAGATTTCGAGTTATGTCAAAATTAAATTTTCAGAAAAACAACGCAATAACCATTATAAAACCATAACGGTTTATTTAAATAAAAAAGGATTTTAAGTAAATAAAATCCGAATTTCCATCAGAAAAATTCAGACTAGAGATATAAAATAAATATGAACTCAAGTGGAGTAAGTGAACTGATTTTTGAAACAAAAATCAGATTTTTAAATTATTGAATAGAATTAACTATTTTGAAGAATAATTAGTTAATCGAGTTTTGATACGAAATTTGGGTTTGGTTAAGTACATTGTACTGGTGAATTCATATTCGAAGTCGAATATGAAACTTGAATTGAAAATGGAATTCAATAAGTTTATAAGCAAGTTAAAATTTATATCTGAACATGTTATGTTCAGATAAAAAGTGGAATAGGCAAAAGAGCAAATTAAAGGATAAATTAGCAAATCGAGTTAAAATGACCAGATTGAGTTGGAATAAATCGGAGATGGACGTATATATGTTAGACATGTATGGAATGAAGTATACGAAGTTTATAATTCGAATGCCTGACAAAAAGGTACATGTTTAAATTCCATATGAGGTTTTATGCGTTGAATCGGCAAGCCGCTTGACTTTTTGATTTTCTTTTTGAATGGAAAGGGCCCAGAGAGGCGTTTTGTAATTTTATCGAGTGACCCATACAAAGGAGGTTATGGCGAAATTTTCCGAAAATTTAGAATATTTTTAAGAAAAATTGATAGTTAGAATCAGTGTATCGATATATATATAGAATTCGATAAGGAAACGAACTTAAAATTAGAATATTACAAACAAAAAGGAAATCAATAAATTTAATCTGGTAAAAATAAAAAGAGAAACATATATACGTTTTTAAACTGAATAATTGGTTTTATGGTGTTGATTATTCGGGAATAATGGTCTTGTCTGTTTTGAAGTTAAGGATGTTTTCAGTCAAGGTCTGAGAGGTAATTTTACCCCAACTCGATTGTTTTCATTGCTAACCGATAAATAGCAAGAATCAATCTCAACGATCAATATTTGAATAAGATTTAGTTAAATATAGTATTTTGGGTTGTTGTAACGATGTTTTAAACAATATTCGTTTTAACCTAAATAAGTGGAATTTTGGAAATATAATAATAAACATTTCTTAAGTATAGAATTAACTGAGTCGGGAAAGAGATAAGTAATTGAAATGTTCTCCGATTATAAATAGAAAATAGTTTCTAAAAATAGAAAAAAAATTCTAAATATAGAAAATAAAAGAAGTTGATATTTGGAAATATTTTCCAAATAGTGTAAGAAGCCAAGATGGTTGTCAAAATTATCGTGTTAACAAATAGCGATAAGGAAATGGAGAAGTGATTTAATTAATGAAACATTAATTAAGGGGCCCAGTGATTGTTTGATGCTTTGTATGAAATGTTTGTTTTTCTTTGATAAGTTAAATAACCGACTATTGAAGTATTTTACCAATATCGTTGTCAATATGAAGAGACCGATTGGATTATTATTCGAGAACCACTCCGTATTGGCAGTAGCAATGCGAATCAGATTATATGAAGATAATCCAAGACGGAGTGAAGTGCAAGGGTTTTTTCTATTAATCCTAGGTAGAAATTGCCTAAGATGGATTAATGAAAATTGTGTCTTCGATTTCGTTCAACCCCAGAATGAAGTGTATGAACAAGTGTCGAACAGATAATTTCCAATGATCGCATATGTTGGTATGTATAAATATATATATATATATATATATATATAGTGCAGAGAATTTATTCCCTTAGCATAATATCCAGAATATATTTATGCAAATCAATTAATGATTAACGGATCTGACAATGTGGCATTCAAAGTGATTGTGCTATCAATGAATGGCAAGTAATCGTAGCCTCGGCTCTCAACAACCGGGAAATGACAAAAATCGGGCAGGCAGCATGGCTAAGTGGGTAGCTCCCAATTAGGGTGTATTATCACCTATCTAGAGAAATTCATTTCATTCTTTATTCTATTCGATGTTGTCCCAGTCGGGAAAACGGTTGTTGATCTTAACCGTTGGTGATATATATTCGATACACTCAAGCGAAATGAGTGGTCGGTCATGTGTGGCCGGGTTACAAGATGTTCTTGTTGAACCCAGTGTATTCTCCTCTAGAGATACACTATCGGAAGGTGGTTCCACACCTTGTCATAGTTGGAAATTCATTACCCAATAAGTGCTCACAGATTTGGTTGTATATTATCTATATGTGGAACGTGAGATGCAAAAGTTCCACTAGATTGTTATTTATTTGATTTAGACACTCTTATAATATCAATAGAGTTTTAATATAAAGATTATCGTTTCTATCAAAAGGGTTTTGAACATTGAATCAAGTGTTTTGGATTCTCATAAGGGAAAAACCCGTTCCGTGCTATATGGCGTGGTCCTATGAGAAGATATCAATTATTTTCTCAAACTGTTTTAAATTGTTTACTCATACCAGTCCCATGACTGACCCAGAGTTTATTTTGTTTTGTTTTACCTAAACTCTTGGGTGCCAAAATTTGTACGGGCAGTCAAGTAGTTCAGGATTTTATAGATCTATCTAAAGGAGCTTGGAGCAGGAGGCTTCAATGTTAGATATATAGTATTTTTATTTCCGCTGTGTTGTAAGTGTCATACTCTGGCAATTGTATGTTATACAGTTAAAATTTGGTATTTCAAAAATTATAATATATTATATTTTGTTCCGCTGTGATGTGTTATTTTTGTTCTTCTTCTACCTTTTTCTTCTAAAAAAATGATTTGTCTTTCTATGATATTCGGGTTGGACATGTGATGTATGTAGTCAACTCAGATAGTACGGATTTGCGGGCCATTATATTTGGAATCAATGAAAACTCTTTATTGACATCATTTTGTGGTAATGGCGACATGTCTCCACCTAACTGCAGCTCAGTTTTGATTCGCAGTATATGGTCCACTTTAATTATTCTTAGCCTTCCCAACAGTACAGTGCATGTGCTATGGAACGATGATACCCACTGTAAAGCTAATGTGTATGAAGGAATCACTTCGAATCACGATTTCTTCCCTTGGCATTTGCGCATATGGATGATGAACTCAGCTCCAAAAGAAAACATTTTGATGTGGCGCATTATGATGAATGGTGTCCACACTAGACACAAATTAAAGGAGAAAGGTATGATCGATAATGACACTTGCTTGTTCTGCACCCTATCCTCTGAAACTGTAAGGCATTTGTATTTTGAATGTAAATCCACAAGACATGTTTGGAAGCACGTTTTTCTACACTTTGGTCTTCATGATCCAAGACGGGATTCGGTTGAGGAGTGGTTTCTTATTTTTAAGAAGACAAGATGGAAAAGTATAAACAGTTGCCTACTTCTGAAGTCATTGAAGAAAACCCTATATATATTGTGGATGGAGTGGAATAATAGGGTGTTTAGGGGAGTTTCTTCTCTAAAACATGTATTGGTCCGTTCTATCATAAGATGTATTTGCTGATTTTTGTAGCTTCTTGTAATTTTTGTTTTCAATAAATATGTTAGGGGTCATTCAAGCCCAACTTGCTCTGCAAAATTTTTTTATTTAAATTGAAGTTAGAACGTATAAATTTATTTTAATTATAAAACGAGATTGAAAGGGCGCAGTAGTTTGAAAATTCAATTTCAAATTTCAAATGAATGTATAGAATTCAATATGAATCAGAATTGGACGAAACAAGAAACGTTAGAATCTATTTAACTCCCTCTTTCTAATGAATGTAAGAAATTGAGATTTCACTTTATAAATTATAAGTTATGTCCAATTTAAAATTTAGAATAGTCGCTATGGAATTTATATATATTTTAATATTATATATAGCCATTAAAAATAGCCATTTTGCAAACGACCTCCGTTTTTGACGAAATCACTTTTGTTGGATCCGGAACGTCAAATTATTGTTAGGTTTAAAATTTCAAGTCATTTGGAATTAGTATGTGAGCACAGTAAATTTAAACGTGTTTTCCATTTCAGTTTAGATTTAATAAGCTAGTTAAAAGGCCATTTTCCAAATGGTCTCCAAATTTGATGAAATTAATTTTGTTAGGACTTTATCATCAAAACATAGCTAGATTTCAATTTTCATATTTTTTGGAGTCAATATGTGGCCTCGGTAAATTAAAATGTATTTCGAAATTCAATATCAAATGTTATATTAATTTATATTTTAATTTTAATAAAAACTAATCCAAACAGTTGAATTGGCTTACAAAACATATCCCATTATGTCCAGAATGGGGTATTTAGCTACGAACGACAGTCGTTGGATTTGATTTGGAGTTCGGAGGATTAAGCAAATTATTCACGAACTAAATATTATTAAAAATATTATATATATATATATATATATATTTGGGCCAAAACCCTTATCTAATTTTCATTTCAACGCAAGCCGCCACCCTCATAAATCGACGCTTAGAATTTTCGAAAATTCCTCCCTTCGATTCTTCTAATCCACTCCACGATTTTCGAAAATTCCAACACAAAATCTGTAATAACCCGCAAAATCTGGGCCAGTTTAAAATTTTTATTTTGGCAATTTTAATGAATTTTGCATATTTAAAATAGATTATTTTAAATAAAATCGACGTGAAATTTATTTTGAATAGAATTCGACGTATATATTATACGCGTCGTCGTTAGAATATAAATATTTATATATAATTATAAATAGAATAGAAAATGGCGCGGTAGTTCGATAATTCGATTTCAAACTTCAATTGAATGTACCGGGTGCAAAACAATCCGGATTTTAGTGAAACCAAAAACATTAGGATCTAATTGACGATATCTTTCCAACGAAGTTAACAAACTGAGATTTCACTTTATAAATGATAAGATATGTCCAGTTGAAAATTCTGAATAGTCGCTATGGAATTCAGGCCCTTAAAAATAGACATTTTGCAAACGACCTCGGATTTCGACGAAACCACTTTTGTTGGGTCTGTGATGTCAAATTATTGCTAGGTTTCAAATTTCATAATTTTTCGAATCAATATGTGAGCGTGGCAAAGGAAAACGTGTTTTGACCATTTCAGTTGATTTTAATCGACTGGAAAATGGCCATTTTTCAAACGGTCTCAGAATTCGACGAAACTAGTTTTGTTAGGACCGTATCGTCAATACGAAGCTAGAAAATATTTTTCTGGAATTTTTTTAGTTAGTATGTGACCCCAGTAATTTGAAATGTACGTTTAAAATTCAATATAGTGATTTAAATGTTAATTCAACGGAAACTGATTCAAACAGTCGAATCAGCCTACGATATATATCCCATTGTGTTCGGAATGGGGGTGAAACGCTATGGGCGACAGGCGGTGGGCCTCGTTTCGAGGTCATATGTGAAAGTCAACTTTATGCAATTAAATTAAATTAATAAAATAAATAAATAAAATATATTATATATTCCCCCCCCCCCCCCCCGTTCATTTCTTCCCGATTCATTAAACAGAAGTAAATAAAAAAAAAAAGCGCTCAATTCCGTAGCCACTCAGGGCCGACGTCGCGCCACCAGGGGAGGCGCTCCCCCATCGCCTTGGCCTCGCCGCACCCACAACCCCCGACGCTCTCTTCTCCCAGCCTCATTTCGAGGACCCCCAAACCCTCGCGCCAGAATCGAGGCCGCCACATCACCAGTCCACCCCGCCTCCTTGTGCCACCGCGAACGCCAACATCGAGCCCTCCGACGCACTGACGAAACCCCCCCCCCCCCTTCCCTCCTTCAGCCGCAAGTCCCCCCCCCCTGTAAGTTTACAGATTTTTCCTTTTCTATTTATTTTTAAAACTGATTTCTTTTTATTATTTTTACAATTGATTTCTTTTTATTATTTTTAAAAAAAAACTGTAAAGCTTGATAAAAATATAACGTTTAATATATATAGCTTAATAAAATTATTTTTGAAAAGGCGACATCTATAAGTTTAAAAAGGCGAGATCTTTATATGTAAAAAGGCAAAAGATGTGATTTTTAAATTAGAAAAGACGTGATTTTTTTTAAAAAGCAGAAAAGATTTGATTTTTAAAGTAAAAATATGATTTTTATATTTTTAAAGTATTAAAAATATAATCTTTACTATATAGGAACATTAAAAATATGATTTTTATATTTTTAAAGTATTAAAAATATAATCTTTATAGGATAGAGAATATAAAAATATCATCTTTGTATATGTAGCGAAATAAAAATCTGATTTTTATTTTATATACGTTGAAATAAAGTGATGTTTTTTATAAAGAAGAAATCTATATTTTTGAAAAGGCGAGATCTTTATATGAAGAATAGCGAGATAAAAATATAATTTTTATCCATGCAGTAGCGTTGTGGAAAATTCGATTTTTAAACATATGAAGTGATTATAATAATATGATTTCTAAATTGAAAATGAATAAATAAAAATGTGATTTTTATTTTAAAGACATCAAAATATAAAAATGTGCGATTTTTATATATGTAGTAACTACGGGCAACGAAGATGGCGAAGATAGGATAACGACGAAGATTTTCTACAAATGAAGAGTCGTGGTATTGGATAGCTTTTGGTGAGAACTTCTCACTCTTCAATTTCATTTTCTAGTTATATATATATATATACTAGGATGTAGACGGTGCTTAGTAGCACCCGACACCCGTCATCCACAGACCATGGATGGCTTGTTTGTTAAATTGTTTGGTTGTGTAGTTGGTTAGTCTATTTGGTTTAAATTGAATTGTTTGGTGAAATGGAATGGATTTGATTGATGTGTGAATGGCGTGGGCCTTCACTAGACCGGGGATAAGGCTAGGCCTCGTCCCGTTTCTAGTATCGTGCCGTTATGCCGCCGAAATTTTCTAAAATATGTTAGAAAAATAAAAATATCATTTTTATTGTGTAAATGAAATGAATAGAAATTCATGTGTTGAAATAGAATATTTTATCGTTAAAAATATAATTTTTAACGTGAAAGTGAATAAATAAAATATTCATTTACAAACCGGACGGTTTGTTTATGTACACTGATTTGAAGGACATTGATTGGGATGATAAATTTTACACATCGCCCAACTGCACAAATAAAATCCGTGTTTGATTGTTTGAAACCCCACACGGGTGTTGGGATGAAATTTGAAGTTCACTCATCCTGATTGATTAAATATGTCGATCGATTGATTGACAGGCTGTTATAAGCGTTAGATATCTATATTTGATGCTTATACAGCATAGTGCACTTTGGTTGATGGTTGATTGTTTATGGATGCTATTAAATACATGTGTTGTATGGAATCCATATAATTAACGTTATATGGTGATTGATTGGGCCTCATTCCAATCGGGAAAATAATGAATATTATAAAAGAAAATTCATGTGTTGAATATAAAAAAAATAGTCATGTGTTGACGATGTTCATGTGTTGAAAATATTCGTGTGTTGAGTAAAATATTTTAAATAATAAAAATTACATCTTTATCATATTTAAGATTAGAATCTACTTTACGGTGAAGTCTAATTAAAATCAAACGATAGATACCATAGTTTTATAAAATATTTTACATAACAAAAATAGTGATGTGTTGACAGTACTCATGTGTTGAGATTAGTCGTGTATTGAAAGAAATATAGATTCATGTGTTGAATGGGATAAATATTCATTTGTTGGATAGAATAAAGGAGTTTTGAAAAATATAAAGCCGTGTTGATTAGAGATGCGTTATTTCGACGTGAACGATATTTATATCGATTTTAAAACGATTTCGAAATGAATTGAATTGAAAACGATTTCGAAATGAATTGAATTGAAAACGATTTCGAAACGAATTGAATTGAAAACGATTTCGAAATGAATTGAAAACGAATTCAAATTGAATTGAAAGTGAATTGAAATGAATTGAAATGAATTCAAATTGAATTAAAATTTGAATTGAATAGAAATGAATTCTAAAACGAATTTATAAAGAAGAATTCAATTTTGGCTTTGAATGGAAATAGTGTTGAAATGGTTTTGAAACGAATTTTAAAACTATTTATATAATACGTTTTAAAAAGGAAATCGACGAAATATATAATATATATATATATATTATATATTTAATAGCCTGAATAGAACGCGCCGCGCCGCGGCAGTTCGTGAATTTCGACCATTTATTTCAAACGGACATTGCGGGAGATCCGACCGTCGGATTCTCCTAAAACCGGAACCGTTGGGTTCGTATCGAAAAGAGCTTTCCATTGAATATTAGAAATTTGAAATCTAACGGTTGGATTTGGAATTATGTCTAAATCAAATTCAGAAAAGGTCGCTGTAAGTGCAGTTCGATGGCCGTTGATGGAAATCGACTGTACGGGCCTTGATAAAATTATTAAAAATATCTATAATTTGTGTAAAATTATAATATGTGAATTGGAAAGATTTGGGCTGGAAAATTCCACAATTGAAAAGATAAAAATAGATTTTTATCGAAATGAACTAGTTTTGAACTAGAATTGAAATCAATTTATTTTTAAAATAAATAAATTGAATTTGAAAGTGATTTTGAAAATAATCGATAATTTCCAATACGTGGATTGGACTGGAGCTAAATCAAAATTATCTTCGGGATATTTCGATGTTGGATTTCGTGACTATACGAATATTGTTATGGGGATTTGAAAGATATTTTATATCGTTATTTCCAATACGATATTTGTTGGTTTCAAAATTTGATATTGAATATAAGCCGATATATTTTCTATTCAGAGCCTTGTATTTAATATCAAATGTGATTTGGGTTTGTCGTGAATCGTGTTTTATATGACATTGGTTCTTTAACCCAGTTAAAGACAGGATATTGATTTTTGAAAAGATTAAAACTAAGTGGAGTTTTAATGAATCTTTAATTGGATTAAAAAGTGAATTGATAATTTAAATTATCAAATCTGAAAGGTGATCGAGAATGGAGTACCACCAGTTTTGCTCCAAAGCGATAGTTAAATCTTTAATTAGATTTGAACGTGAAATGGTAATTAATTTTACCGATAACACCGTTGTGTTAGATATGGAGTATCACCAGTTTTGCTCCATGGGATATATAGGTTGGGATTGGGAAATAAAATAAATAATTACTTCGGTGTGGTTCGTTAATCCCGACTAGTTTGAAATGATATCCAAAGGAAGATTATAGGATAAATTTAGAAGAATTTATCTTGGATAAAATTAATGGGAACATTTCCCTAAGAATGTGATTTTGTGAATAAAAGAATATTCTGAATTGGAATGAGGCGTTTGTTGTGTTTGTGTAACATTCGTTTATTATATACGTGGGTTATTCAGAAAGGCCGGGTTTATACCCATTCTGAATAACCGATTCGACGAGATGTCGAAGATGAAGACGGTGGTTGAAGACTGGAAGTCTTCACATCGTTTGGGTGATTACTGATGATCTTGATTGGGCTGTACACCCAGGATGAGGGAATCAGTTGGTGATCTTCCAGACGTACTTGGAGATGGATGGATATGCGAGGAAAGTGCCTCCGGTTTCGTTCAGACCCAGAACGAACTTGTAAATGGATTGTGTGTCTGACATTGGATTTTATTCTGTGTTGATTGATCTCTATTAAATATACATCTGTTTGGCGGCGGAGAATTTATTCTCTTGCTTAACGCCCTTCTCTGAGACGTACGAGCTCAGAGGTTGTATATTGATGGACATCAGTCGCATGGAGTGAATTGCCAATGTGGCATGCGTAAGTGGCAATTGATCAAGGCTTCTGTTGAAAAGCAAAGTCTTGTGGTTGATGATCGAAGCACGGCCTGTGTGGCGTAGCTTTGTGTATAACGTGAATTCGCGAGCCTCACACCTCGGTATGAGTCAAAAACGGGAGACGGACCGCTGGGAGAGCACGACGTTTCTTTCTAGCTAGGGTGGTGTCAGTGACCTACCAGCCCTGACATTTATATACTTTTCACCTGTGTGGTTGTTGGAATGCGAGGCGCCTCGGATATAGGTCTGTAAGGACCGGGAAACGTGTGTTCAGGAATTGCCAATCCTCAAAAGTAAGAGAGGACCGGCCCAGCCGATTCCAAGGATCAAAGTGGGGTCCTGAGGCATTTGCTAGAGTGTCTCGAACGCGGAGAGGAGCTTGCCCCTTGCCTCGGCTCATGACGGAATCCAATTTCCAATACGTGATATTGCGGTTTTAATTGTAGAACTAGTATGGCGACATGATAGATGGTACCCATGCCGCCTATGATTGATATTTATGATTGAATTGTTTTGACACTATACACCTATAATAGTATCAAATAATGTGTTTTAAACGTATCAAGCATGCTTTGGCTGTTATAAGGGAAAACCCTATCCTCCGGCTTGCGTTGCATTGTGTGATGGGACCTGGGTCTTATAACAGCTTCATTTTTCTTTATTTAGCATTGCGCTATTTGTTCTATGCACTGGTATTCTTGGGAGGAAACCCGTTCCGTGTTATACGGCGTGGTCCCTTGATTTACCTAACTTTAAAACCAATATTAATAACTGTTTTAGTTCTCACACCAGTCACATGACTGACCTGGAGTTTATTGTTTTAACCTAAACTCTGGGTGCCCCTATTTTCCGCACGGGCAGCTAGTAGTTTTGGTTTCGCAGATTTATATCTACAGGGTCCTGATTAACAGCTGGAACGATGCTCGGAAAGCTCTGTATCCGTATATCACTTTCAGTTGTGTTTTGTATATTTTCCGCTGCTATGTAATTTATTGTAATCTCTGATATTTGTCAAATGTAATTTATTCATTTATACTCTGTATATTCTTGTATCTGATGGAATTGTTGTAATAGCAATGAAATGTTCTTCCGTATGTGTTCCTTTTGTGTGTTGTTCTCAAAGTATCCGTGCTTTCCTTCACGGGGAAGTTACGGGTCCTTTCAGTTGGTATCAGAGCTTTGGTTTACAGAGCTCGAGAACAAGACACATTAGAACCATACGAAAGAATTCATCAGATATTGGATTAGTAATATCCAATTAGAATGACTCGTTAGAGATAGGATCAGTAGTATCCTAGAACGAGTGTGAAGAGTATATTTTTAAATGAAAACAATTTTGTTTTGAAATTTAAACCATTTTATACGTATTTGAATATTTATTTATTTTGAATGTGGACAATCGAGTATATATAGATTTCGCGTATACGCGTCATGAACGTATAGTCGAAGTTTTAATATACTGGGTAGATATAGAATCACATTCTAGACACCCGGAGATGGTTCTGATGATTGATATATCATCATCAGAATTTATGTTCGTGTTTCGAAGGTGTGATTTCTATATATTTCCATTAGACTGGTGTGAGAACCAAAACTAATATAGTTAGAACACATTGTTGTGAATTGGCATCAAAAACATGATTTTTGTATATGTATCAAAATTATGAATTTGAAACTCTAATTCACTAATTGATTGATGTTTGAGTTGTTTGTTTATTTGTTTGCTAATTTTTAACCATTTATGCCTAATGGAACCAAATATTGAATTGTATTGATAATTGGTCGCATTTACTTGCATATACATATACTTACATTGAACAGGTCATAGCAAGGAGGCTAGAGCAGAGAATAAAATTTGTTTGCCCGACAAATAGGTACATGTTTACTACATAATTTACTGTTTTCTTTGGGTGATGATGATTTTGTGAGCCTATTGGCTAGCCGCTTGGCTTTTTCTTTTTCTTTTTGAGATCTGAAGGACCGGGGAAGCTATTTGAAATTCCCCGATGCTCCCATTGCAGGGGAGGTTATGGCGAAATTTTTCAAAAATTTAGGGTGTTAGCCAAATTTTTGAAATTTTGAAAATTCTCAAAAACTGAAAAGTTGGAGAATGGAAGCCAGATCGAACATAGTGTTGAATAATCAAACCACTTTCGACTTTGTTCCTTTTCGGGGACGAAAAGTTTTAAGTGGGGGAGATTGTAATAACCCGCAAAATCTGGGCCAGTTTAAAATTTTTATTTTGGCAATTTTAATGAATTTTGCATATTTAAAATAGATTATTTTAAATAAAATCGACGTGAAATTTATTTTGAATAGAATTCGACGTATATATTATACGCGTTGTCGTTAGAATATAAATATTTATATATAATTATAAATAGAATAGAAAATGGCGCGGTAGTTCGATAATTCGATTTCAAACTTCAATTGAATGTACCGGGTGCAAAACAATCCGGATTTTAGTGAAACCAAAAACATTAGGATCTAATTGACGATATCTTTCCAACGAAGTTAACAAACTGAGATTTCACTTTATAAATGATAAGATATGTCCAGTTGAAAATTCTGAATAGTCGCTATGGAATTCAGGCCCTTAAAAATAGACATTTTGCAAACGACCTCGGATTTCGACGAAACCACTTTTGTTGGGTCTGTGATGTCAAATTATTGCTAGGTTTCAAATTTCATAATTTTTCGAATCAATATGTGAGCGTGGCAAAGGAAAACGTGTTTTGACCATTTCAGTTGATTTTAATCGACTGGAAAATGGCCATTTTTCAAACGGTCTCAGAATTCGACGAAACTAGTTTTGTTAGGACCGTATCGTCAATACGAAGCTAGAAAATATTTTTCTGGAATTTTTTTAGTTAGTATGTGACCCCAGTAATTTGAAATGTACGTTTAAAATTCAATATAGTGATTTAAATGTTAATTCAACGGAAACTGATTCAAACAGTCGAATCAGCCTACGATATATATCCCATTGTGTTCGGAATGGGGGTGAAACGCTATGGGCGACAGGCGGTGGGCCTCGTTTCGAGGTCATATGTGAAAGTCAACTTTATGCAATTAAATTAAATTAAATTAATAAAATAAATAAATAAAATATATTATATATTCCCCCCCCCCCCCCCCCGTTCATTTCTTCCCGATTCATTAAACAGAAGTAAATGAAAAAAAACGCTCAAATCCCGTAGCCACTCAGGGCCGCCGTCGCGCCACCAGGGGAGGCGCTCCCCCATCGCCTTGGCCTCGCCGCACCCACAACCCCCGACGCTCTCTTCTCCCAGCCTCATTTCGAGGACCCCCAAACCCTCGCGCCAGAATCGAGGCTGCCACATCACCAGTCCACCCCGCCTCCTTGTGCCACCGCGAACGCCAACCTCGAGCCCTCCGACGCACTGACGAAACCCCCCCCCCCTTCCCTCCTTCAGCCGCAAGTCCCCCCCCCCCTGTAAGTTTACAGATTTTTCCTTTTCTATTTATTTTTAAAACTGATTTCTTTTTATTATTTTTACAATTGATTTCTTTTTATTATTTTTAAAAAAAAACTGTAAAGCTTGATAAAAATATAACGTTTAATATATATAGCTTAATAAAATTATTTTTGAAAAGGCGACATCTATAAGTTTAAAAAGGCGAGATCTTTATATGTAAAAAGGCAAAAGATGTGATTTTTAAATTAGAAAAGACGTGATTTTTTTTAAAAAGCAGAAAAGATTTGATTTTTAAAGTAAAAATATGATTTTTATATTTTTAAAGTATTAAAAATATAATCTTTACTATATAGGAACATTAAAAATATGATTTTTATATTTTTAAAGTATTAAAAATATAATCTTTATAGGATAGAGAATATAAAAATATCATCTTTGTATATGTAGCGAAATAAAAATCTGATTTTTATTTTATATACGTTGAAATAAAGTGATGTTTTTTATAAAGAAGAAATCTATATTTTTGAAAAGGCGAGATCTTTATATGAAGAATAGCGAGATAAAAATATAATTTTTATCCATGCAGTAGCGTTGTGGAAAATTCGATTTTTAAACATATGAAGTGATTATAATAATATGATTTCTAAATTGAAAATGAATAAATAAAAATGTGATTTTTATTTTAAAGACATCAAAATATAAAAATGTGTGATTTTTATATATGTAGTAACTACGGGCAACGAAGATGGCGAAGATAGGATAACGACGAAGATTTTCTACAAATGAAGAGTCGTGGTATTGGATAGCTTTTGGTGAGAACTTCTCACTCTTCAATTTCATTTTCTAGTTATATATATATATATATACTAGGATGTAGACGGTGCTTAGTAGCACCCGACACCCGTCATCCACAGACCATGGATGGCTTGTTTGTTAAATTGTTTGGTTGTGTAGTTGGTTAGTCTATTTGGTTTAAATTGAATTGTTTGGTGAAATGGAATGGATTTGATTGATGTGTGAATGGCGTGGGCCTTCACTAGACCGGGGATAAGGCTAGGCCTCGTCCCGTTTCTAGTATCGTGCCGTTATGCCGCCGAAATTTTCTAAAATATGTTAGAAAAATAAAAATATCATTTTTATTGTGTAAATGAAATGAATAGAAATTCATGTGTTGAAATAGAATATTTTATCGTTAAAAATATAATTTTTAACGTGAAAGTGAATAAATAAAATATTCATTTACAAACCGGACGGTTTGTTTATGTACACTGATTTGAAGGACATTGATTGGGATGATAAATTTTACACATCGCCCAACTGCACAAATAAAATCCGTGTTTGATTGTTTGAAACCCCACACGGGTGTTGGGATGAAATTTGAAGTTCACTCATCCTGATTGATTAAATATGTCGATCGATTGATTGACAGGCTGTTATAAGCGTTAGATATCTATATTTGATGCTTATACAGCATAGTGCACTTTGGTTGATGGTTGATTGTTTATGGATGCTATTAAATACATGTGTTGTATGGAATCCATATAATTAACGTTATATGGTGATTGATTGGGCCTCATTCCAATCGGGAAAATAATGAATATTATAAAAGAAAATTCATGTGTTGAATATAAAAAAAATAGTCATGTGTTGACGATGTTCATGTGTTGAAAATATTCGTGTGTTGAGTAAAATATTTTAAATAATAAAAATTACATCTTTATCATATTTAAGATTAGAATCTACTTTACGGTGAAGTCTAATTAAAATCAAACGATAGATACCATAGTTTTATAAAATATTTTACATAACAAAAATAGTGATGTGTTGACAGTACTCATGTGTTGAGATTAGTCGTGTATTGAAAGAAATATAGATTCATGTGTTGAATGGGATAAATATTCATTTGTTGGATAGAATAAAGGAGTTTTGAAAAATATAAAGCCGTGTTGATTAGAGATGCGTTATTTCGACGTGAACGATATTTATATCGATTTTAAAACGATTTCGAAATGAATTGAATTGAAAACGATTTCGAAATGAATTGAATTGAAAACGATTTCGAAACGAATTGAATTGAAAACGATTTCGAAATGAATTGAAAACGAATTCAAATTGAATTGAAAGTGAATTGAAATGAATTGAAATGAATTCAAATTGAATTAAAATTTGAATTGAATAGAAATGAATTCTAAAACGAATTTATAAAGAAGAATTCAATTTTGGCTTTGAATGGAAATAGTGTTGAAATGGTTTTGAAACGAATTTTAAAACTATTTATATAATACGTTTTAAAAAGGAAATCGACGAAATATATAATATATATATATATTATATATTTAATAGCCTGAATAGAACGCGCCGCGCCGCGGCAGTTCGTGAATTTCGACCATTTATTTCAAACGGACATTGCGGGAGATCCGACCGTCGGATTCTCCTAAAACCGGAACCGTTGGGTTCGTATCGAAAAGAGCTTTCCATTGAATATTAGAAATTTGAAATCTAACGGTTGGATTTGGAATTATGTCTAAATCAAATTCAGAAAAGGTCGCTGTAAGTGCAGTTCGATGGTCGTTGATGGAAATCGACTGTACGGGCCTTGATAAAATTATTAAAAATATCTATAATTTGTGTAAAATTATAATATGTGAATTGGAAAGATTTGGGCTGGAAAATTCCACAATTGAAAAGATAAAAATAGATTTTTATCGAAATGAACTAGTTTTGAACTAGAATTGAAATCAATTTATTTTTAAAATAAATAAATTGAATTTGAAAGTGATTTTGAAAATAATCGATAATTTCCAATACGTGGATTGGACTGGAGCTGAATCGAAATTATCTTCGGGATATTTCGATGTTGGATTTCGTGACTATACGAATATTGTTATGGGGATTTGAAAGATATTTTATATCGTTATTTCCAATACGATATTTGTTGGTTTCAGAATTTGATATTGAATATAAGCCGATATATTTTCTATTCAGAGCCTTGTATTTAATATCAAATGTGATTTGGGTTTGTCGTGAATCGTATTTTATATGACATTGGTTCTTTAACCCAGTTAAAGACAGGATATTGATTTTTGAAAAGATTAAAACTAAGTGGAGTTTTAATGAATCTTTAATTGGATTAAAAAGTGAATTGATAATTTAAATTATCAAATCTGAAAGGTGATCGAGAATGGAGTACCACCAGTTTTGCTCCAAAGCGATAGTTAAATCTTTAATTAGATTTGAACGTGAAATGGTAATTAATTTTACCGATAACACCGTGGTGTTAGATATGGAGTATCACCAGTTTTGCTCCATGGGATATATAGGTTGGGATTGGGAAATAAAATAAATAATTACTTCGGTGTGGTTCGTTAATCCCGACTAGTTTGAAATGATATCCAAAGGAAGATTATAGGATAAATTTAGAAGAATTTATCTTGGATAAAATTAATGGGAACATTTCCCTAAGAATGTGATTTTGTGAATAAAAGAATATTCTGAATTGGAATGAGGCGTTTGTTGTGTTTGTGTAACATTCGTTTATTATATACGTGGGTTATTCAGAAAGGCCGGGTTTATACCCATTCTGAATAACCGATTCGACGAGATGTCGAAGATGAAGACGGTGGTTGAAGACCGGAAGTCTTCACATCGTTTGGGTGATTACTGATGATCTTGATTGGGCTGTACACCCAGGATGAGGGAATCAGTTGGTGATCTTCCAGACGTACTTGGAGATGGATGGATATGCGAGGAAAGTGCCTCCGGTTTCGTTCAAACCCAGAACGAACTTGTAAATGGATTGTGTGTCTGACATTGGATTTTATTCTGTGTTGATTGATCTCTATTAAATATACATCTGTTTGGTGGCGGAGAATTTATTCTCTTGCTTAACGCCCTTCTCTGAGACGTACGAGCTCAGAGGTTGTATATCGATGGACATCAGTCGCATGGAGTGAATTGCCAATGTGGCATGCGTAAGTGGCAATTGATCAAGGCTTCTGTTGAAAAGCAAAGTCTTGTGGTTGATGATCGAAGCACGGCCTGTGTGGCGTAGCTTTGTGTATAACGTGAATTCGCGAGCCTCACACCTCGGTATAAGTCAAAAACGGGAGACGGGCCGCTGGGAGAGCACGACGTTTCTTTCTAGCTAGGGTGGTGTCAGTGACCAACCAGCCCTGACATTTATATACTTTTCACCTGTGTGGTTGTTGGAATGCGAGGCGCCTCGGATATAGGTCTGTAAGGACCAGGAAACGTGTGTTCAGGAATTGCCAATCCTCAAAAGTAAGAGAGGACCGGCCCAGCCGATTCCAAGGATCAAAGTGGGGTCCTGAGGCATTTGCTAGAGTGTCTCGAACGCGGAGAGGAGCTTGCCCCTTGCCTCGGCTCATGACGGAATCCAATTTCCAATACGTGATATTGCGGTTTTAATTGTAGAACTAGTATGGCGACATGATAGATGGTACCCATGCCGCCTATGATTGATATTTATGATTGAATTGTTTTGACACTATACACCTATAATAGTATCAAATAATGTGTTTTAAACGTATCAAGCATGCTTTGGCTGTTATAAGGGAAAACCCTATCCTACGGCTTGCGTTGCATTGTGTGATGGGACCTGGGTCTTATAACAGCTTCATTTTTCTTTATTTAGCATTGCGCTATTTGTTCTATGCACTGGTATTCTTGGGAGGAAACCCGTTCCGTGTTATACGGCGTGGTCCCTTGATTTACCTAACTTTAAAACCAATATTAATAACTGTTTTAGTTCTCACACCAGTCACATGACTGACCTGGAGTTTATTGTTTTAACCTAAACTCTGGGTGCCCCTATTTTCCGCACGGGCAGCTAGTAGTTTTGGTTTTGCAGATTTATATCTACAGGGTCCTGATTAACAGCTGGAACGATGCTCGGAAAGCTCTGTATCCGTGTATCACTTTCAGTTGTGTTTTGTATATTTTCCGCTGCTATGTAATTTATTGTAATCTCTGATATTTGTCAAATGTTATTTATTCATTTATACTCTGTATATTCTTGTATCTGATGGAATTGTTGTAATAGCAATGAAATGTTCTTCCGTATGTGTTCCTTTTGTGTGTTGTTCTCAAAGTATCCGTGCTTTCCTTCACGGGGAAGTTACGGGTCCTTTCAAAATCAGTAGATCTCTTCAAGCTCTTCAAAACTATATGGGTATGATTATGTTTCATGGGATATTCTATGCGATTTGTTTGCTCAAAGGTTCAACATTCGCTGGCGGTTCTAGGGCACGAGGAGGGTTCGAACTTCATGGTGGCGCAAGCATTGAAGGAGTGGTGAATAGTGGTTCGTGTGGTGAAGTCTGATCGGAGCCTAGAGGTCCGATGGTGGTGCGGCGGTTGATTTTCATTTGGTGTTAATGGGTTTTGCGATAACAGGCAAATGAACGAAGAAGACAGGGGTTAATACTCCTTAATCATGTAATTAAATTAATTAACTATATGGTAATGATGTTATTAAATTGTTCAATGTTTAAAATTGTGTAACTCTTTCATATGATATCGGAATTTAGTGAAACAAGTTGCATTGCGATCATGACAACAAATTCTACAACTTGGAACTGACCAGAATGGAAATGGAAGTTGTTGCAGTTTTTGATAAAATTAAATGCTTGTTTAATTTAATTAAAACAATCCTCAAATAAAGACTAACGAAGTGGAACCCAAAGTGAGAATTCTCTCACTAAAATATTTGTACAGTTATTTATATTATAACTGAAAATATATAGATTGCCAGTGTTGATTTTTATCAGTTTTAATTATCATAAAATGTTGTATGGTGCCTGTTAGCTCACCTCGTTATTGTTTGAAAACCCATGGATGATTTGATTGACTGTGATATGTTTTGTTTGTGATGTTGAAATGTTCAACATATTAAAAATAATGTTAACATTAATGTGGTAGTTGAAATTTAATTATAAATATATATTTATAATTTAAACAGTGAAAATTGGTAAGTTAGAAAAATAATTCAAATCGAATTAGAATTGGTTAAATTTATTAACCAGTGATTAATTTGAATCGACCGTTGTTGTTTGAAAACCCCACATGGGTATTGGGATGATATTTGACTTACACAAATCCCAAGTGATTAGTTTGTATGTCGATCGTTTGGTCGACATGACCCTGTAAGCGTGAATTGTTTATTTATGACTTACACGGATTATAAATGCACATTGGATGTCATTTTGGATGTGATAGTTATTTGCGACTATTGGTGGATGTTTATGATGAGTGTAATCCATATAAATTTATTACTATGGATATTGATTGAGTTTCATTCCAATCCGGAATTAAAATGAATAATTTTCATAGTATAATATTTAATGAAAGAAAAGTTGGTATATATATTATTGGGTAAAATTGTTGTTGATGGCGCAAGCTAAGTCGGGAGAGGGGTAATGCATAGACATTACTCCGGGGCTACAAAATAGAGCCGTTATAATGGCGATTTTTTTTGAAAACATTTGAAGGTAAAACGACTGAAATGAGTTTTCAAAGATAATTATATATTTTATATAATTTTAAAATTTGTTTTAAAGTGTTTCAATTTATAATTATAATTTATAAATCGATTCGGGCTTGAATCGAACGCGTCGCGCAGCGACAGTTCGCGAACGTCAACCCGTGACTTCGAACTGGCGTATCGTGAGATCCGACCGTCAGATTCTCCTGAAATTGGAACCGTTGGAACAGTAATAAAATGATCTTTCCAATAAAATGAGAATTTTTGAAATCTAATGGTTAGATTTTAAATGATGTCTAAATCAGTTTTGGAAAAGGTCGCTATGGATGCAGTTCGGTGGCCAATATTGGAAAACGACTGTAAAGGCCTTAATAAAATTAATAAAAATATTAATAAATTATTTAAATTCATAATAAAGGTTTTGAAATGATTTTGGATGGGATATTCCGCATTTTTAAAGATAAAAGATATTTTTATCAAAAGAAGTTGTTTTGTAACTTGAGTAAAAGAACGAAAAGAAATTATAATGGTTTTGATATAACCAGAATTTTCCAATGAACAAATTGGAATGGATTTGAATGGAAATAATCTTCGGATATTTCGATATTAGATTTTGTGACTATACGGATATCGTTGAGGAATTTGGAAGATATTAATATCATTATTCCCATTACGATAAATGTTGGTTTCAGAATTTGATGTTGAATATAAGCCGATATAATTTCTATTCAGAGCCCTGTATTCAATATTAAATTGGATTTTGGGGTTGTCATGAATGGTGTCTTCAAAAACACTGTTCTTAAACCTGGTTGAGAAAGGAATAAATCTTTTAACTAAGATTAATGAAGTTTTCCAATTAATGGATATAATTGGAATTATATGGAAGTTGATTTTGGGTTTATTGCGAACAATGTTTTAAAGGACATTCATTCTTTAACCCAATTTATGGAGAAGTTATAATTTGGAATTTATAAATCTTTTAATTAAGATTTAATGGAATTTTCCAAAGAGAAGTTTTCCAATTTAATAAACTAAATTGCAATTTGAATGGAATTCGATTTGATAATAATCGAGATGAGCTTCTGTGAAGGAAGACCGATATTATTTGTGGAATTTAAAAGGCTTTGCCATTATTCTATTTATAATATTAGTCCGATACAGAAATTTATACCAATTACATGTTGATTAGATTTCCGTGAAGATTCCTTGTAAAATGGAAGATGAATTTGGGTTTGTCATGAACGGTGTCTTTACATGACATTTGTTCTTTAACCCAAGAAAAGACAAGATTAATTTCCAAAGGTTGAATAATCATTAAGTAATGATTTTTGGAAGATTAACACTAAATGAAGTTTTAATGAATCTTTAATTAGATTGAAAGTTAAATGGTAATTAAATTTACCAATTTCAAGAAATATTTCGAGATGGAGTACCACAAGTTTTACTCCATGCGATAGATAAATCTTTAATTAGATTTGAATGTAAAATGGTAATTAAATTTACCGATAAAACAATGGGTGTTAGATATGGAGTACTACCAGTTTTGCTCCATGGGATGAATAAGTAGGATTGGGATTGGGATTAAAATAATAAATGATTACTTCGGTAAGGCTCGATAATCCCGACTAGTTTTATAAACCTTAATTTGGTTTAGAATTGTTAAAGGACAATATAAAATCTTTTGCAACAGTTTTTAAAGGAAGATTAAAGAATAAGTTTAAAAGAATTTATCTTTGATAAAATTAATGGGAACCTTTTCCCAAAGATATGAATATTTGAATAAAAGAATATTCTGGACTAGAATGAGGCGTATGATGTGTTTAGTATCACTTGATTATAAGATGCGCAAGTTATTCGGAAAGACCGGGTTTAACCCATTCTGAATTACTGTTACGACGATTAAAAGTCAAAGATATTGAAGACAGTGCAAGACTGACAATCTTCACATCGAATGGATTTCTACTGATGCCTTTGATTGTAGTTGCTGCCTTAAAATGGTTATATTGGTAGTTGGTCGGATGTACTTGTTTATTGTTCAGATATGTGAGGGTCTCTCTCCTGTATTGGACATATGGGACGAGAAATAAGGTGCCTCCGGTTTCGTTCAGACCTAGAACGTACTTGTAAATAAATTGTGTATGACTTTGTTTCGTGTGATATATTCGTTGATCTCTGCTAAATATATATTTGTTTGGTGGCGGAGGATTTATTCTCTCTATTAACACCCTTCTCTGAGACGTACGAGCTTAGAGGTTATATATTGGCAGAAATCAATGGTATGGTATGGATTGACAATGTGGCATGCTAAGATGCAATGATCAAGGCTTTTGTTGAAAAGCAGAGTCTTGTGAATGATGATCAAAATACAGCTTTAATCAGCATAGCTTTTTGTGCAGCGTTAATTCGCAAGCCTCACACCCGGTATGAGTCAAAAAGGGATGAGGGACCGTAGGGAGAACTTGTGTTTCTTTCTAGCTAAAAGTGGTGTCATGGTATGGAGCCCATACATTTTTACTTATGTGGATGATGGATTGCAAGGCGCCTAGGATATAGGGCTATATGCTCATAGGGTCGACGTACTGATCTGTTTGGAGGTCCGACAGGACCAGGAAACATATTGCTCAGGAATAACTAATCCACTAAAGTAAGTGTGGACTGGCCAGTAGGTGTGATCCTGAGGCATTTGTGAGAGTGTCTCGAATCGGTGAGGAAGATCCATTGCCTCGACACTTAGATGGAATCCAATTTCCAATACACAACTTTTCGGTTTTAGTTGTAAACTTATATGGCGACATAATATATGGTACCTATGTCTTTTATGATTGATACATTTATATTTGAAGTTGTTTTGACACTATGCACTTATAGTAATATCAAAATGAGATTTGATTTAAAACGTACCAAGCATATTTGGCTATTATAAGGTAAAACTCTATCCTTTGGCTTGCGTTGCATTGTGTGATGGGACCTGAGTCTTATAATAACTTCATTTTTCCAAAAAGCATTGTGTTGTTTATTAAATCATTTTATTTCAAGGTTTGGTATTCGTGGGAGAAAAACCGTTCTATGACATACGGCATGGTCCCGTGATTTACCTATTCTAAAGTAAAGTTTAATAACTGTTTTAGTTCTCACTCCAATTCCATGACTGACCTGGAGTTTATTGTTTTCTCATAAACTCTGGGTGCCCATATTTTCCACATGGGCAGCTAGTAGTTTTGGATTTGCAGATTTCTATTTAACAGGATCATGTTTTCAGTTGGAGCTATATTCGGAAAGCTTTGTATCTGTGTATTTCTTTCAGTTGTGGTAGTTGATGTATTTCCGCTGTCCATTGTATTTATACATTTTTATTTCCGCTGCTATGTAATTTAAATATCTAATATTATTTTTCCACTGTGTAATATTTATTTGTACTCTGATATCCTTGTACTTTGACGTAAATTGTTGTAATAGCAATGAAATGACCTATTATTTGCGTTCTGATGAGTCGTGTTCTCAAAACAATCCGGGCTCCTGCGTCTCCTCGGGGATCGAGGGATTTCAAATCGTTAAAATCATCTTCTGGAATTGTTGTGTAAGTCATTCATACCCACTTATGATATAAATTGAATGTGAAATCTCATAACTTAAATTTAACTAACAGTAATTGTAGAGCTAGAAGAAAAGATTTATTGTGTAGCAAATCTTAACAAAGGACAGCTTAAAAGTTGTTTTGTCATAGGGTAATTATTTTTGCATGTTCCTCAAAATCTAAAATTTAATTTTTGGGTATTAAAATTTTCTGAAATGTCCAACTAGTTATAATTAATTGAATTCGATTTGTGTGGTTTATGCATAACGACTTTCGTCTACGTCGAATTATGGCCCTAATTTTCAAATTTTCTAGAAACTATTTTAGGAACTTTTTCCTAACATTCTGAAAATGTAACGAACATTTAATATTATTATAAATGTTTTGTTGATAATATAAATGAATTTTTGTATCGAGTTTAATGATTTAATAATTGAATACGATTTAAGATTCGAATATATCAAATTATCGTAATATGAAAACAAGAATAATTGAATTCGAAGTTAAAACTGAATCAAAATAATTCAGATGATCAATATAAATTGTATATGACTATAAACGATAATAATAATAATTTATTATCCAGCAATTGATTGTTTATGAATTTAAATTATATTTTTATCGATTACATATGGTTATTTTATATATACGTTCGAACTAAATTTCTGAATATTTCCGTTGAGTTCAGAAAAGCATTATAACATTGAAACGTCGGTCGTTACGCTAAAATGGAGGTTCATAAGTTCAAGTTATAAGCCCCAAGATATTTTTAATGTATAAGCTTGAAATCGAATCAGAATATGTTTAAATAAAATAAAAATCTCTTTAAATCAAATCAAATTAAATAGAGATCAAATCAAATATAAAAATATTGTACTTCAACCACCCTAAAAATAGTACATAGCTGACCTACCCTATTTCCTCTTTTCCTCTATTTATATGCGACTACCTCCTTGTGTTCTCTTTTATAATGGTGTTCCTCAGAAGAATTTAAAAGCCTCACGTATCAAATGGCCTCTTTCTTTTTCTGTTTATATCAAAATTTAAACCGCACTTCTCCTTCTTCAGTTTGCCAAATCAAACCAAGGCTTCCTGTTCTCCTTTTCGAAATAAAAATCTAAACCTGGTAGCTTCAATTAAAAATGGTTGATCCATTCTCTCTTTAGAAATTATTTTCTCCCTTCAGATTCGCCAATTCAACAAATAAAAAAAACTGACATCTAAATCGCGATGGTGATCGCGATAACCCTTGAAGCTTGACCAAACACCGGAGACACTCGCAATTGCAAGAAGGAGATGGGGCCATTGTATTCATTTGATCCGTGATTTGAAGAAGGGGGTTCGCGCAACATTTTGGAGCATGATTTTAGGGTTCAGCACAATTTGCGATTTGGGGAGGCGAGATCTATAACTCTTTTTTGGTGACGTTAGGGATCAAACTAGATAGTGAGAAAAGGGAGAAGGAGAGTACGAGTTGATGTGCAAAAATGGCAGTAGTAATTACTGTATCATGTGTTTTAATTTGAGGAGGAAGGGGGTGCTGAGTTGAACGGTGCAGGTGTAAACGTTGGTGGGTGTACTGGAGGTCACAGTGAATGTAAGGGCTACGGTTGATGGTCAGGAAGTAGTGGTTTGGTTCAAATGAGGGTGATACTTATTGTTAGTCATCCATAACCATTGATGTTTCTTTTGGGTTCATTTTATTGTTCATCGCTTGGAGTGTTGAGGGGAGAAGCTCATAGTTTTGGGAAGCGTTATTTTCTGGCTTGTTTTGTAGTGGAGAAAGGGGTAATCGTGATTTAGTAAAGGGACTAGGCAGGTTGAAAGAAAAATAAAGGTAATTATTTTAATTTAGTAATTAAATTTTTAATTATATTTAAATTGTTCTATGGCATATTTAATGAGTGTCATATTAAATATATGCAAGATTTTATCGAATGAAGTCACTCAAGTAATTCATAACTGCGGATTACATACGCTAGAATTATAATTTGGAATCAGAATGGATCGAAATAAAAATCAAGGTGAATAAATTCGTTTATAATTTTATTACAAATGAACTTTTATTTTAAATCATTTTTATATGTTGTTTGCTGACTATTTGGATGCATTGAATAATTGTTGATGAATTGTGGTTGTTATATATATATATATATATATATATATATATATATATAAACATTAGTTATTTTTAGGCTTAGTGGTTGTGGCTATTATATGTATATATATTGGATATTTCCCGCAGTACCATTAGTGGATGCCCGCGGTACTATTAGCGGATGATTTCCCTATGCGCCCACAATATATATAGTGGATGACCTTCTATACCGTGATATCCTGCCTTGAAGCAGGATGGGTATTATTTATGTTGGCTAACATCTGTGGATGTAGGAAAACAGGTTGGAGGGATACAACTGGATTCCTCAAAATTTATTATTGTTTGTTTTCATATATACTATCATTTATAATATGTTAGAAAACCTATAATTGATAATTGAGTGTTTTGGATGTTTGAATATCACTAGACCTAAATATTGATATGTAAAAATATTGTGAAAAGGAATTTTGAGATTTAAAAGGAAAATCTATTTTTCCAAAATAGAATTTAAATTTCGAATGGGTTAGAAAAATATTAACTTGTTTGAATAATAAAAATAAGTATTGAATTTATAAACGATGTTAATAAATGAAATGGAATCGTTATCATTGGATAAATTTGGGAGTTTGAATTCAAATGTCAATTTTAAAATAGGAATTTGGAATCGTTTTAAATAGAAATCGGTGAAATTTTTCCGACGTTCGAAATGTAAATTGAATTCGAATAAATCCATATGGATTTATGATTTGAATTCGACTATGTCGAATTTATATAAATATTGACATCAGAATTTGGCACAACACCCAGGAGATTAATTTATAGAGATTAAATAAAGACAAATAAAACGAAAAATGTAGGAAATAGCGATCACACACAGATTTATAGTGGTTCGGCGTTAACAAGCCTACCTCCACTTTATAATTCTTCTTATATCGGATAATCTATTACAGTCGAATAGTTCCAATGGTGATACAATCGGAAAAATGCCAAAAGTCCCTTCTTCTTCATTCAGAAGGTGTATTTATAGGTGATGCAGTGCTTGAATTGGCTGGAATACGTATAGTCCAATCCAAGATTGTCGAGAAACAGGAAAAGACGTTCTTCTCATAAAGAATCGACATAATCTTAATACATAGTGACAAGTGGTAGTTGATCCGATCTATATAGATGGCTTCGGAATAGTTAACCCGAGGTATGTGCAACTCTTTGGGTAGATATTTTGTTCATGGCTAGGCCCGACCTGACTTGGCGGCTCGATCGTTGCGAGTTCCAGCTGGCTAGCATATTGGGCTCTCTTACTGGATCTGAACCTCTGGCTTGAGTTAGATATCCTTAGGATCAGTATTGTCCATTTTTTCAAGTCATTTAGGTAGAAGCCAATGTAGTTAACGAACATTGATGACCTCACCAAAAGGCCTATCAACACTTTGCCCCCTAAAGTATGTTGCGTTGGGAAATGGGGAATGCTTTGTATTTATTTTCCGTATCATAATTCAGGAGTTGTGAACATCTAGTTTTACCTTCCTGTAATGACCTAGGTTTTTGGTCAACTAATTTTAAACATTTAATATTGTTTAAATGTTGAGTTGATAGTATAAATGGACTTTTATGTTTAGTTTATCGATTAAATAATCGATATACGATTTATTTTGAATATATCATATTATCGTAATACGAAAACGAAATATAATGAATTCGAAGTTAAAACTGAATCAAAATGATTCAGATGATTAATATAAACTCTATTTGAATAGAAACGATAATAATAATATTTTTGTGAAGTTAATTGTGTTTGAATTTATAATTATATTATATCGATTTAAATTGGAACTTAAGAATAACTAATTTACAAACAACCTCGGTTTTCGATGAAATCTGTTATAATGGGTGTGGAACGTCAAACCATAACAGCATCTCAATTTTTATCACTATTGGAGTTCGTCTATGGTATTTTAACATGAAATTTCAGGTGTAAGTTTCGTAAGGATATTATAATATAATACAATTAAAGGATAAGCTTAGGATCAAAGCAAATTTAATAGATGTCAGTTCGAGTCACCCTAACCCTTAATTTTCGCAGACCTATGTAGTACAAACGCATACCTAAGGTTGAAAATTACGCTCCCTACATGTACAAATTGAAAACAACATTTCATTCCCTTCTTCCTTTAAATGAACTATGCCAATTCCTTTCTTCCTCATTGCAAAACAAAAATCAAAAACTCCTCTCCCCATTTTATTCAGCGAAGAACGAATCCGTCGCCCCTCTCTCTAATTTCAAAAACTAAAAACCCTCTTTCAAAAATTCAAAGCCATCGTTTGATTTTCAATTATTTTAAAATTCATGTGAATTCAGATACACAACAAAATCAAACAATAATGGGTTTGTTGAATCCGTCTATTCTTTCTCTCCAAAATCGTGTTTCTATTGCTAAGCTTCGGCTTCAGTGTTGTCGCCCCATTTTAGGGACAGTGTGAGTTAGGGATTACATTATTGGCAAAACTAAAGCTTTGATTTTAAATTTAGAGATCGTATTCGAGTATATGATGATGGAAAACACGTATTCTTGGAGTTTTGGAGGATTCGATCTTCTAAAAATAAATCACACCTGTAGCGGGAACATCGAAAGGAAATGGTGCAGTCGCGTTTGTTTTCAAGCTATTCGATTTTAGGATGGCCGGATGTTTTTCGATGAGAAAGTCTTGGGGCATCAACTAGTGATAGTTGCGGCTGTAAATGACAGCCGTGGCGATGGTTTCTGGAGCGTTGAAGGTTGGAGGGGATTCGATTCACGGTTTGGGATTGGGTAGATTACAGTGGAAAATTGGTTGTGAGGTAAGGTTAATGTTCGGATTTGAAGATCAAAGGAAGTTATCGGTTGCAACGACTATGCGATGAGATGATTAAATGGTAATTAAGGTAAATTAGAATTTTTTATTTTTTTATTTAACTAGTTAATAACATAATTAGCGATTTATAGTTGTTAATTCTTATATAACCTTATAATCAAAATAACTATATTATACAATATCAAATCCCGCAGAAACACACTTCGATGGATTCATATAGACAAAGCGTACTCGTACAAATCGAACTTTGAGTGAATTGGAGCCAGCTTAGATTTTCTAGTAAATTAAACGTTTAATTTAATCGAAAATAAATCGCTATTCTAAAATAAAAATCAAGATGAGTAAACTCACTCTCTGGTTAGTTTATAATTTATTATAAACAAATTTATATTTAATATAATAATTTTTGTATGTTGTTTTGTTGGTTGTTTGGATGCATTGAAATATTATTGTGGCTATTATATATATTAATTATTTAGGCTTGGTGGTTGTGGCTATTATATATACATATATATTGGATATTTCACGCAGTACCATTAGTGGAAGCCCGTAGTATCATTAGCGGATGACCCTATGCGCCCTCACAATATATTATAGTGGATGGCCTTCTATACCACGATATCCTGGCTTGAAGCAGGATGGGTATTATTAATGTTGGCAAACATCTATGGATGCAGGAAAACTGGTTGTAGGAGTCCAACTGGATTCCACAAAAATTTATTATTTGTTTGTTTTCATATATATATTATCATATATGATGTGTTAGAAAACTGTGATTGATAATTGGATGTTTGAATATCACTGGCCCTAATATTGATATATAAAAATATCATGAAAGGGAATTTTGAGAATTAAAAAGGGAAAAACTATTTTTCTAAAATAGAATTTGAATTTCGAATGGGCTAGGAAATATTAATTTGTTTTGAATAATTAAAACAAGCAGTTCATTTATAAATGATGCTTATAAATGGAGTGTAATAAATTATCATTGGATAATCTGTGGAATGTTGATTCAAATGTGAATTTAAAAAGGGGAATTGAAAATTTGCTTGAAATAGAAACGATGAAATCTATTCCGATGTTCGGAATGTAAATTGAATTAAAATAAATCCATACGGATTTATGATTGGAACTCGACTATGTCGGATTTATAAATATAAGTTATTTTCAAATAAGATATTTAAATTGTATTCAATGGAAACTGAAATCAAATGTGAAAATTGATTCTATAATTATATATATAAGTTCTAATAATAAAATATTCCAAAAAGGAAAAGAATTTCAAATGGATTTTGAAATGAGTACTTGTTTTAGTATATATAAAACAAGGAATAAAATTTATAAGCGACGTTTATAAATAAAGTGAGATAATTATCATGGGATAATTTGGTAATATAAATTCAACTATGAATTTAAAAGTGAATTGGAAATCGTTTCGAAAAGGGAATGATAGGTTTTTTCGGAATTCGGAATATAAATTGAATTGAGAAAATCCAACGGATTTATAAATGAAATTCGATTATATCGAATTTGTAAAATAATTTATTCAAGGAAATTGGAATTTAGTATAGAAGATTAAATTGTAAATAATTTTTTTTTTGGGAAGGCAAGCCGTTTTTATGGTGGGTGTACCACTTTTTATTAGAACAAGAAAAGAAGGTAAGAGGGGTTTTGCACAGGCACAAAACTCCAATTCTGGTTTGATGTGCGAGAACACAAAACAATATAGCATGGGAGCTAGACAAAAACATCTAGGCTACACAATATGAAATTCCTAGTCCCCCTCCAAGGAGGAGAATCTACAAATGATGTTAGGCGGACCAACAACACGGGTGAAACTGGAAAAAGCCAAGGCAAGATTTGGCACATAGCATGGATAAAGAACACTGAAGATGAAGTTCCTATCCCAAGAGTAATCGTAGAACTCAAGCTTATTAGTCTCACCTACTACACCAATTTGAATAAGCTCAATGTTATCACCAACAATTTGATACATTAAATTTCTCTTATTACTTACTTCATCACTGATAAATTTGTGGAAGGTATCACTAATAGGACAATACTGCATACCAGAGAAAACATGTGTCCAAACCTTATCAGCGTCACTCCAAACAATCTCCTCAAAGTTAGTATTGATGTCCGAATTCAGGAAAACCTTCTCCAAGACAGAAGCATCTGATATCGATGTCGGATCAATCACAATTGTAAAAGATGGAGACGGTGGTATAACTGCTGGAGGAACCATCTTCCGCACCCACATAACATAAGGGGGTTTTGGAAGTGGAGTCCGATCAGCTAATGGTAATGAAGCTAAAGAGGGACTACCAACACTAACAGGACAAGACGTAACCGAATGACCAAAAATCTGACAAGAGGAACAAATTTCTGGTTTCCACCCGCATTTGACTACCACTTCAGCAACATAACCATCTGCAATCTTTACTTTGATCTTATCTGGAAGTGGCTTATCGGGAGAGATTTTGATAAGTGCCTTAGCATAGAAAATCTTCTCTCGTGCAACAGTGGTATTATCAAAGTATTTCAAATTCCGAATATTATTAGCTAACCAATTCAACCCTATCAAAGACTGCATAACTGATGGAACCTAAGAAAAAAAATTCATACTGAAATCGATAGTACATGATCTCTAGCATGATCAATGGATGGGCTTCAAGGGGTAATAATAAAAGGCTTCCCATGAATAAAAATAGGATCCAAACTAAATATCCTCAGAGGTTCATCGGTGCTAGAGAATCTAAAATAGAACAGGGACTTATTGTAACACCCCGTATTTTCTGAGAATATAAAAAAAATGGTTAATTATGAAGAAGTTATTAAGCCTTGAAGTTTGTATGCATATGAGAGAAATATATATAGATATATATAAAAATGAAATAAATAAACATGCAAAAAAGGTTCAAAACAGCGAATTGGGAGGGGGAATAACCGAACCGGCCCATTTTTGAGGTCGACCCAAGCCCCGCCGGGTCGACTAGGGGTTAATCCAAGGTGTTTGGCTGTCATCCCGTGGGCCGATTCGCTCAAATGCAGATTTTGCATTTGAATGGTTCTCATGATTCAGGGTTAATCTAATGGTCCTAAATAACTTCCTACACCTATATATACATCCCTAACCTAAACCTAAATCTCATATACAATTCTCTAGCCTCCATTGCTCTCTTCCTCTCTAAAAAAATAAATCAATGGCGTCTCTACTCTGCTGAAACCTAAGCTAGGACTTGTGCTTCTTCTTCCTCCAATTCTGATTAGGATTAAAAGAGAACAGCTACAACACCTTTTTCTTTTAGAATCCAACCAAGGCAAGAACAGTTATTTTCCGATATAAACTTTAATTATAATTGTGACATGATTGTAAATCTGAATTTGAGATTGCGTATGTTCTGTTCTGATCTATTTTATTCTATATCCCTTTCTTCTTTCTGTTCTATAGCCAGGCTACCCCGAGCCTGCGCCAAATCTCATAAGAGATTAACGCACGAACATTAAACTTTGGGACAAATAATGAATGATGGCATAATTGGACATGGCTAATCTGTGACTAAAAGGACATAGCTTGTAAACTAAATTTAGATCTGTGCATATTCTGTGAATTGGAAGAAGAGGAACCATTGTATATTAACATGTGACTTGAGACATTGGACATAACGCATATTTTTGAATTAAAGATTTGTTATAATTTAAAGTTCTAGATTGTTGGGCATATTGTTTATATAGAGATTCATGATTTGGGATAAAAAGGGAATATGACTTAGGTGTGAAGATTTATGTTAAGATTTGATAACTATTAAATGTGAATAACACCTAAGTGGGAGATTTTTGAATATATGACATGCATTGAAATTGATGGCTATATTTGGTATAATTTATATGTGAATCTTTTGTACTAGGCAAGTTTAATAAAAATTGAAACATATGATATATGGTAAATTTATGACCATAATCT
Source organism: Allium sativum (assembly GCA_030737875.1). Lineage (NCBI taxonomy): Eukaryota > Viridiplantae > Streptophyta > Magnoliopsida > Asparagales > Amaryllidaceae > Allium > Allium sativum. The sequence goes on from CM060920.1 coordinate 92,543,943, forward strand.
GTGCTATGTAAATTTAATGCAAACATGGGGTATATGATAATATTGTGAATTAAGACTATTATTTATGCATGTGAACTTAGGCAAGATTTATAATTAGGCAAGATATGTTTGTGAAACTTTAAGAAATGATTAAATCTGTTATATTTGCCTAATTTGCTAGTTTAGTTACATTGCCTAATCTGCTAGTTCTGTTATATTTCTTAATCTGCTAGTTCTGCTCTACTGCCTAGTCTGCTAGATCTGTTCCTCTGCCAAATCTGTCATCTGCTGAAAAATGCTAAATCTGCTAGTTTGCTTAATCTGCTAAATCCGTTAAGTCGCCTAATCTGAAAAATATGTTATCTGCTATATCTGTTGAGTTGGTATAATTAGTCTGCTAGTGACATAATCTAAATTGGCTATAGTTATGAATAATTGACATGTATAATTGGGCGTGGGTATAAATGGTAAATCATTAATTAATTGGCCGCAAAGATAAACATGGCTAACTCGAGGTTAGAATGAGTTTGCGGCGTAATTCTGCCCGGAACCGCCCGGCATATTCCAGTGGTCGCAAACAATAGGTTCTAATGTGAGAAGTTAGTCATAACGTGCTTGAAACCCAAGGTTAAACTCTGTTTGCGACAGAAACCTGCCCGGAACCAACCGGCCTAACCAGTAGCCGCAAACTGTCAGTCTAATGTGAGAGGTCTGGGCATTAATATTTAATTAATGAAAACCTGAGATAAATATAATGTCTAAAACATGTTGGGCAGATAGGGTTAAACCCACTAGACTGATGAGTTTAATAAATCTGTTCCGTGAATCGGTAGGCCCAATTACAAAGTTAGACAAATCTGTAAATCTGTTAAATCCGTATATCTGATCCGTTAGTCTAAAACTTGTCTGACCTGTGAACTAGTTGATCTGAATTCTGTATGTCTGAACTTGTTAATCTGAAATTTGTTAGTCTGGGGACACAAGGATAGGAGGGGAATTACTTGTGTCATCTGTTGTTTGGGACCCATATTAGTCAGTAACCCTTTCTGGTATCAAAACTTTGACCCAACAGTAGGTAGGGTCCGGGCACGCTTACTGAACTAATTACAAGCGGTTCATTCTGATAATGGCGAGGGGTGTTGATGGTGCGTTCCAACCGGGTCATGTGCGTGCATGGATCCCGGTCTGCCTCTGAGGATGTAAGACGCCGTGACATCTGTAAATAGGTCTGTGTCATTCAAAGGTTGCCACTTTAGGGAATGATACACCCTTCGGTGGGGCTGGCACAGGGTATTTATGTATTAGGGAGCCGATCGCTTGGGGTAGGGTTTTAGGGTACACTTAGTTCTGTCTATTTCTGTTGGTACCGTCTGTTTCTGTTTGGTGGCAACACCTGTCTGTTTCTGCATGGTACCGTCTGTTCGGGTAGTAAAGGCCCAATTACTAGTGTACATCTTATGCTACATTCTGCTTCTGTCTGTTTCTGATCGGGTGGTAAAGGCCCATTACTAACGTGGAAATTATTCTATACCTGTTTCTGTTTCAGTTTAGACATTAGGGTGACACCTAATTCTGTTATACTAGTATTAGTGCAGAGAAGTGTAAAGCAATAGCTTATATCATTCTGTTCTTCTGTCATATCTGCTACATCTGTTACAGTTATCTCTCATCCAGTTTTATTTTCATGTCATGTTATTATTATCTGTTCATAACTGAAAATCACTGGACTTGCCAGACTTTCGTCTGGCCCTTGTTGTTTCGCCTCCTTTCTTCCGTTTCTCCCCCCTCCCCTCCCCCCAGGTTTTGTAGAAGGGAATACTCTAGCTTGATCCAGATTTCTTCCGCTTGCAGTGCTTAAAGTATAGCTTGTCTTCTTCTGTGGGGATTATTATTTTAAACTATGCATTCTGAAGGCTTTTGTACAAGACTGATATTTTGTACTTGAATTCTGATATTGTGATTTGAAAGGATGTAACCAAGCTTCTGTTGAAATAAAGTTATAAATTTTTCAAGTACTGTTTTATCTGTCTTGTAAGTTTCTGTTCTGTTTACTAAAATGCTCCACCAAAGTTAAGGCATTCCCTTGTGAGTGACCTTAACGGAGGTGGGGTGTTACACTTATCCAAATGAACTGAAAGTCCACCACGAAGTTTCCAAACACCAATACATTTCTCCTTAACAACAAAATATGGTGGATCTGAATCCAAAATGTAACCAACTAGATAATTCTTACGGAATACAGCTCCAGCAACATAAACTTCAACTGGTGGTTCCATGATTCCATTCTTACCAACTACCTCAAAATTTAATGACACATAGTCCCCAGCATTCATCGGAATTTTATTGAATAACGAAACAAAGGATGGTGCAGAAAAACCACTAGTGCCACCAGAGGAATTCATTCCCAAATCAATACCAGATTTCTCCCTACCAACCTCGTCCACACTAGAATTGGACATACGAACCCCCTGCATTGGAACGTCCAAAGCAACACGGTTTACAGCATTATCAATACCATTCATGAAAACCGTACTTCCCTTATCCAACACCGCACCAAGGGGTATAAAATCACCATTAACCAAGGTGTCAATGCCCAGGTCAAGCTCATCTTTACACGATGAGCCAGGAAAAACAGTGGTGACCTAAGACCAACGATTCTCAAAATCCGAGACTGCCATTAGAGGAATTAAAACTGACTTACGAGTAGCAGCAATTAGGTGGTTTGCAGTGACTCTTTCAATTTCTGAAACAAGATTCGATAAACAACTGGATCCGAAGAGGAACGATGCAAGGAAGCAGCACTGGAAACCCCAATCAACAAAGCGGCATGAGAAGGAACCATAGTTGTTGCTGACATCGTAGACTGATTTGGGTCATTGGCTGAGAACAGACGGCCTGAATGAGTTACAGAAGCTCGAAGAGCATCAACACCATTGTGAGATTTGATGCCCATCTTACGAACCATAGAGAAGAGGCGTCGTGAGATAGAGAGCAAAAACGAAAATGAGAAAAAGAGGGAAAATCGGGTGAGCGATTTAGGGATTCGCCATTTACAAAAAATCGCGTGAGTATTGTAAATAAATTTGTAACTGAGTAATAAAATAATTTCCGATTTAGGATAATTGAAATTGTTTAAGTTAGATTTAAAAACGAGTTTAATTTTTATTTAAATATGGAAGAACGGAGTTGGAATTTATATTATAAACGAAGTTTAAACGTTTAAATTTATTTAAAACAAACTCGCCACAGCGCAGTAGTTCGTAATTTGATGTTTCGAACTTCAATTGAGTATATAGAACTCAATTTAAGTCGAAATTCTTTGAAATAAGAAACGTCAGGACCGATTGAATAATAGTTTTCAAATGGAAGAGAAAAATATTGATTTCGTCTTATAGATTTTGAGTTATGTCAAAATAAAATTTCCAGAAACAAAGTGCTTATTAGACCAAAAAGTGGTTCTAACACCCAAATTATCTTAATTCATAGAGAAGTAGAGCTATGAATGAAATAAAATGCAAAAAACACGCAAGATTTATAGTGGTTCGGCATTAACGAGCCTACGTACACTTTCAATGATTCTAGTTATAAGATCTAATGCAAGTACAATTATAATCTCCTCTCAATCTCACTTTTACAATAATAATTCACTAAGAAAATTAGAGATATTTCTGTTTTGGAATGGAAGAAGTATAATAATGGTGGAATCAGAGCTCTCAATTGCCAAAAAGAAGCCAAAAATGCCAAGTGTTGGGCTATTTATAGACATTTTATGCAAGCGGTTCGTGAAGACATGTGGCATCCATTCAATCTTGGAGTCGTTCGTGTGTGAGTGGAGAAGTGGTCAGATTAGCCGTTACTAACATGTGTCATCTGATCCGTGATATTCAATTCGTGGTGATAGTGGAGCTTGACCAAGTCTTCATGCTTTTTTCCTGGAGGTGGGATCGGGTCGTGGTGCTTAGACCCGAGCCGAGTCGTGCTCTAGGGTCACGAGCCGTGCCCATGAGTAGGGATCACGAACCATATTCACAAGTCAAATTCTTGGCATCACGAACCACACCCTCGATCTGAGTATTTCAAGCCAGGATGTTCATCCCGAGCTTATGAGTGCATGAATCTTTCTCCGTCTAATCACAAGTGCTTAAGGCCTTGGTGGCTCGATCAAAAAACAAGCCAACATTTTTCCCCCTTGAAGTACGTTTTATCAAGGATGGAACGTGCTTTGAAATAATCGACATGTCTGCTCCTGAACTAGCGAGCGTCAACAGTCGCATCTGTTTGTATGGTCACATTACCTCACGAAATCGCGTTTCCTTATCTCTGAGGCGAGTATAAATACATAATCTAATTTTCAACTATTCTATTGTGTTTGTCGATTTTGAACTTTAAAGAGGTCCGCAATCAATCTTTCAGGTAAGTCTCCCAAATTTCTTTAATCGAGTTTGAAGAATACGTTATTATTTGTTGCATCACTTTGTTTGTTTTTAACATAACCACATATGACGCTTGGTCAACAATCTTGGCCCCTATTGTTAATCATTTTTTAAGCCTATTTATCGGACTAGATTGTGGGCTATTCCACTAATATGGAATTGCATTAGCGTGGGACGATGGGCCACCTGAGCCTCGGAGCTTCGAACCGGCCTAGTAGCTAAGCTATAGGGCCTGACTGATTTATTTTGCCGCAAGAGACATGGATGGTCCTACTATATCTGCATAAGAACATTCCCGCCCTCTTTCCTTATTTTTTACAGTTTTCGTTCCATTTACCCCCAATATAAAACCCTAATTTCCAGCTCCAAACAAATCCATCCTTTTAATCGATAGGTAAATAGAAATCATAGAATGGTAGCTCTCGATTTTTATCTTTTAATTTGTGTAGTTTGTGAATCGAAATCCATATATCCTCGCACCAATTATGGTCACGCTTTCCCGATGCCTCGGCATCGTGGTTTCTAGGGCCGTCGCTAGAGTTGATGGCCTTGGCCACACTCAGGTGACGGTTTCGGGAAGGTGTGTTCATCGATCATTGGGAAAATCAACAAAAGAAAGTGGCGGGGTGCTTACGTTAGTTCCAGGGTTTGGAATTGAACCATGAGGTCAGGCAGTGGAGGGGACGATGTGCTCGAGCGACAATGTCTTGAATAGGAGATTCTGAAAACAGCTCCATTGCTGAGGGACTCGTTCGTGAATATGGTGGGAGAAAGAATTGGAGATGTGATGTGTCAAGGTGAAACAGGTCGTGGAGGGGTGATAAATGCCGGATCAGATCGTGTTTCAGCTACCTGAACCCGTACTTGACTTGAACGGAGGCGCTCACGAATCAACGTTACACGAACCGATTCCTTAAGGGTTAAAACATTCGTGGCCACGAGCCAGCCTTCATTCATGAGCGTATACGAACGGGTAGAGGGGAGAGTCGGCTTACAAACTAGCGACAGTCCCCGGTAGCGAACCCCATTTAATATGTCGAATGGTCACGAGTCGATTGGGGGGATGCGAGTAGAACCTTAATGGCGAGCCGAACCTCACTAACTAGCCGTACCCATGAGTCGGGCTTGCGAACCATCTTCACGAGCCCACCCCACTCTCTATGACTCGGTCCATATACTTTGACCCAATTATGACCTTGACAACTTTAACAACTTGAACCCAATGAACATGCTAACTAATGTACAGCATTGAAATTAACAGTGACTGCAAACATACTGATGGACAGTTAAGTTAGAGCCTTCGACACGAATATTTTGTACTGAATGAACATATAGCTTAATGATTAATAGCATGCTCGTTTGCGTTACTTTAAGTTTCATCTTTTCAGTAATGCATGCACTGGTACACTTAGCACTTACATGCACGAGGGTCATGGGAAATTATACTCTAACTCCTTATGTTTGTTCATCAACATAGCAGATATGTCTGTTAGACGTTCAGCAAGGTTATCGAATAAAAATGCAGCTCTAGAGTCTTCAAGTTATTACAATCCCGACGCACTCCCGTCGGACCCGTATTGGGATAACTTCATATCTGAATATGAAGCGATTTTGGTACAGGATCGTCCTCTCCTGAAAGTACATCACTCAAGGAAGAAGAAAAAGAAGGTGGATTTGGAGATAATCTTGCTCTCAATGAGTTCGAGAATGCGGTAGAGTTAGTTAACCTGAGTGACTATGTGGTTTCTACTCTTGACGATGTAAAGCTACAAAGGATATGTTTAAAGCATGGGATTCCATGGGATGATGCCAAAGTTGCGGAGAAAACAGATAGGCCTCATTCTACTCCAAAAGGGTATATGGCCATTAGCAAGGTCATGTGTTCAATAGGTGTTATTCCTCCTTTTCCTCCAATCGCCATCCACTTCCTGAGACGATTGCGTATTGCTCCCATGCAGCTCCACCCCAATGCCTACGCTGCTCTATATACCTTGTACATCGCCTACGCAGAGATTCTTAATACCGAGCTCTTTTATGAAGATTTGAACTTCTACTTCCACTTTAAACATTGTTCCAAAGGAACCCCGTCTTTTGTCTTCTTCGAATCTATCTCCACAAAGAAATCCCTGATTGACGGACACAGCAATTTAGCTAATTCTAAATCAGAGTGGTTCTATATAAAGCACCAAACCGGGTGTGCGAGGAGGTGGCTGAAGTCAAGTAAATTTCAGATCCTTAAGTGTATGTTTCAACTACATAAATCAATGCACTAACATTTCATTTCTTTTCTTTTTACAGTCCTAATCCCAAGAAGTAGGAGGGCGAAATATACGAAGGTCGCTTAACCCGCCTTACGAAAAGCAAGTCTAATTTTCTCAGAATCAGGAAATGTATAATCGACGAGAACCTCTATAAACATCATCTTCTTGATATAAGACAGGAATTCGTCAGGGTGGTAAGCCTTATAAATACGTGCCCCCAGCTCAAGCCTTTAGGACGTCTAGCAACATGCCCCCAAAAGTTCTTCGCCGATGAGTGTCCAAGATGATGAGGATCTGAATGTGTACACTGGGAGTGGAGTTCAAGGCAATGAGCCAAAAGATGCTTCCATTCCTGAAAGGCAACCTTCTCCACACACACCGCCACCAACTAAGCCTCCAACTCATGACTCACAAACAGAAGAACGAATATTTGGAGATTTAGACAAGCTCCTGTTACCAGATGATATTTACACTTCTGAGGTTATTGGGACAAGGTCATTCTTACCTACTTCTGAGGAAGAGCCTACTCCTGTTAAAGATGGACACTGTACAAACAAGCCTGGCTCCGGGCTTTAGTCTGTTGGGGGGATTGCACAGGACACACACATTACACGCGCCGCACGTCACGACACTTATATACTATATTGACTCGTGATTCTTATACTTGTTTGTTATTTCTGCAGAAAAAACGACTCGTCATTGTTATTCTCATCGGGATCTTCATGGGTACATGCCTATATTCAATCCCGTTATCGGACACGACCGTGGTGACAGTCGCGGGGGAGATAGCAGGAAGCACAACGATTCCCACCATCCTCATTCTTCGCGTTCTCGATCTGCCCCAAGGTACGATATCGAGAAACATCATAGTCACCAAACTCAGCGTGGAAGAGGTAAATAGCTGCCCAAAGCCCCGATTCCTCCGAAGAGTACCCTTCCTCAGGAGAAATCTACCAAAAAGCATTATGAGGCCAAATAGACGCGTAAGGACCCAAGCAAAGAATTGGAAAAGGGAAAGAAGGCTATTGTCCCTTCCAAACAGCGTAACATTGACATTACCACTACACAGCCGGTGGTTCTTGCTACTGAAAATCGGGCAAAGCTGGAATGTTTGCAGGAGCAGTTCCCGAAATCTACTTTGGAAGTATGCATTTTGTTCCAAATCTTGAATTGGTACCCGATGATTGGGACACAGAGGTCAAAGACCGGGTAAGCTTCGTGGCTAAACAATACAAGGTAATGAAGAAGCATGCCAGGAAGCTCTCCGAGGTAATCCCTCATCTTGAAATAGATGTTAAGGACGCACAGGAAAAAGCAAAATACGATGTTAAGTCCAGAGATGAGGCCGAGAAGAAATTAGAAGACACACAAGCTCAGCTTGCCTTAGCTCAACGGGATGCCGAAAACTACAAGAAACGGTTCGAGGACGCAGAGAGGCGTTTCCATACTGAGCTCGACTCAAACAACAGGGAGCGTACAGTCATGAGAAAGGAGATAGAGGATCTCAGATCAACTAACACCGAGTTGAAATTATCACATGACCGCCTTGTAGATGAAAGAACTGTTTAGGAGAAGGAAATGGCAAACCTGAAGGCCCATCTAACTCAAGCCAAGGAGAAAGCAGTTCTCGCGGAAGGACGTGCCGATACGGCCCTTAAATCCGCTTCCGATGCTAACACTAAACTTGCCATGCATGAACAGGAGATAGAAGAATTCGATGAGTTGCTTATAGACTTCTTTACTTAGGTGATTCGAACCCAAGACATCTCATGGATCAAGAACTATCCTACCACTCTCGTCGATGTATAGGACCAAATTGTTGAAGGTGAAAAGCAATGCTTACAGATTGAGGCCATTGACAAGGACCGGCTCATGCAAACTTATCTCAAAGGTGAGGAACCTGAGCGTCTAGCAGAAGGGAGGCGTCTAATTAAAGAATCTATGGAGGAGGAGAGGCGTAAGCTTAAAGGTAAGAATCAGATTGAGGAAGATTCTAGCTCAGCTATCGAACTCAAGGCTGCTGAGGTCGAGGAGTACAATCCTGATGATTCACTAATTCCCGATGTTCCTATTCTTTCCCCTGTTGAGGTTTCTACTACATCTCCAGGCAAGCAATCAGCGGAAGGTATCTCAACATTTTCTCCACAATTTGTCAAGGTTGTTATAACTTGTCGTTACATTATGGAGAAAATGGCTGAGAGGACTACGTTCTCTCCCAAATTAATAACTGTTGCTTCTCGTGATTTAGGTGTCGGGCTCACTGAAGGAATTGGAGAGAAGCCAGTAGAAGCTGAGGTGGTCGAGAAGGCTATAATACCGTCAAGCATAGAGATTCCCAAAGATGCTGAAATAATTCAAGCTCTAAAGGACACTGATGGTGACGACGAGGAAGAAGAGGAGGATGTTGTCATCATGGGGGTTACTGAGAAGGATGATAGCATAACTTTAGCTGAGAGGAAGGCTGAGAATGATGAGCTTTTAAAGGCTAAATCTGAGGAAGAGCCTTTAGATATACCACCCCTTGTTGCGGCTGCCCTCGGCTCCGGACTGATCATAAAATTGTCTAAGTCAATAACCACTTAGCTCGCATCTCAGTCCTCAAGCACTCCCCAGGATCCTCCTCCCAGGAAAAAGAAGGGAACAAAGCGCGGTATTTCTGATGCTAGCAAGGAGGAACCAGAGAAGCAGAAGAAGGATAAGAAACCAAAGTCATCTCCGAAACCTAAGTAGAGTTCATTTGTCTGTGTTTCCTTTTTAGATTTCCATTGGCCCTTTGTAGTTGTTGCGAGTGCGGCCTTCACATTTTGACCAGTCTTGTTTTGTAAACCTGCAGTTAGTAATTTAAAGTTTTGTTTCTTTTGCATTATTACGTACCTGCAAATTTGTCGTACTTAGTCACATACATAAATATTCAAGTCACAACTAAGTTATAAATAAAACTACTTAAAATTTTAACATTTTAAAATTTCTACAGATGGACATATATATATATATGCCACCAATCAATCATTAACATGCTGCCTGACCAGGGCTTGTTTAGGAGTGATTAAGATTGCTTACGTATTTCTCTCTCATATCCGAAAATGGAGGGTTCAGACTCATCTTTTCCACTTGTCGTTGGTCCCGCAGCAGGATAGAAGCCCGTTCGTGGCATTTAATCGTAATGCCTTTATACTCTCCTGTCGTATGCCGACGATAGAGTTCGAACTTAGCTTTTAGTCTATCCCCTAATCCTTCAATGGGGTAGGAGTTAATGTGTGGCGCTTAGTCTCTGGCGCCTTTATACTCTCACGTCGGATGCCAAGGGCAGAGTGAGGCTAAGGTGGTCTTTCGATCGTGGTGCACCTTCACGCCTTACGGACGTTTCACTTTCTCGTCCTTCATATCGTCTCTCGAATCATGAGAGTTAGAGTGATGGTAGTGGTGTCATTTAGTTTGTTTCCCCTTAAATACTCTGTTTTTCAAGAGTTATAGGGCTTGTAGTGAGAATCACAAGCATAATGGCATACACGAATAGCAACAAAATAATAAGCATAAAACAGGGCAGTAAAGGTAAATGACACACAATATTTTTATAGTGGTTCGGTTGAATCATGACCTATGCCCACTTCATAATCTTTTGCTTATGTAACCAGACTGTTCTAGGCAGGTCATGCCTTTTTACATGGTCCTAAAAACAAAAGAATAAAAATGACAATTCATGTCAAGTAATGCCGCAACTGTTGGGTGTTCCACACTCTGGGGATTTCATTACCTTCCATGGACTGTACTTCCACTTCCACCGGAATGACCGCCTCCGATCCAAATGAGAGGGAGAAGGGAGTGTGACCCATTGCCAATTTGTAGGTCATTTTGTAAACCCATAATGCTAAGGGCAATTCATCAGCCCACATGGCTCTGTCTCGCTTCAATTGCTTCTTTAGTACAGACTTAATTACTTTGTTTACTGCTTCTACTTGTCCATTCGATTGCGGGTGTGCTACGGCAGTGTATCTTTTCTCGAAATGATATTTCTGACAGAAGTATCGAAATTCTGTGCTATCAAATTGATTCTCGTTGTCAGTTATAATGATCTTCGAGATCCCGAATCGACATATGATATTTATGACGGTGAAGTTTATCACTCGCTTTGATGTGATCGTGGTCAATGGTTCTGCTTCGGCCCATTCCATAAAGTAATCCACGGCCATGACTGCAAATTTTACTCTACCTTTGGAGATTGGTAGGCTTCCAATAATGTCGATTCCTCAGACGACGAACAGCCACGGGATCACCATTGTCTTAAAGTTAGCTGGGGGTGCTCTGGGAATCTTAGCAAATTTCTGGCACCTGTCGCAACGCCGTGCATATCTAGCCGCATCTTTATTCACAGCGAGCCAGAAGTGGCCATCCGTAATATTTTCTTAGCCAATGTTTGGCCTCCGGTGTGGTCGACACATTCACCTTCGTGTACTTCCTTCAGTACCCGCTCGACGTCGTCATGGGTTATACACCGGAGGAGTTGCATCGAGAATCCTTGTTGATAAAGAACTTTGCCTTGCATAATATATCTAGAGGCTTTATGAATAACTACACGCCTTTTGCTCTTCTTGGTTGGAAGCGTTCCACTTATCAGGAAGTTCTTTATGGCTGTCATCCATGACTCCTTTACCGGTTCGGTCTCCAGTATTGGGTCAATTTCTATCTGATCAATACAAGGAGCCTCCAATGTTTCAATTGGGACCATTTCCGTGTCTTCAGGGTGGTCAGAGCTAGCCAGTTTGGCCAATTTATCTACCTTCTGATTCTCTGATCGAGGGATATAAGAGATGCTATAGTATTCAAAACCACCTAGCAGCTTTCCTACCTCTCTTAAATATGATACAATCCTTGGCCCCTTGGCTTGAATCTCCTTTTGAACTTGGTTTACGACCATCTTAGAGTCACAAGAAATGTCCAACATTTCTATTCCCAGCTCACTTGCGAGTTTTAGCCCAGCAATTAGGGCCTGGTACTCGAAGTCATTGTTTGTGGTATGGAACTCTAATCTTAGAGCATGGTAGATCGACCGTCCTTCAGGAGTAACCAGGACAACTCCGGCGCCGGACCGTCTATCATTCTTAGCACCGTCGATGTATAGCTTCCAAGTGTTGGATTCGAACTGTCGTTCTGAGGAGACGGCTTCTTCATTTGGTATGTCCTCCTTAGAAATAGTGAACTCAGCTACGAAGTCAGCCAACACTTGCCTCTTTATCGATCTTCGGGGATGGAAATTCAAATCAAATTGACTTAACTCGATATTCCACTTGAGTAGCATTCCAGATGCTTCCGGTCTCTGCCAAGACTTATCGGAGTGGATGATCGGTATATACGGTGATAGGGTGAGCTTGGAAATAGTGGCGAATTTTCTATATGCGATCAGTGGGCTACATGCAAGTTTTTCTATCTTCGGGTAGTTTCGTTCTACTATCGCTAACTTCTTGCTCATGTAATATACCAGCCTTTGAACTTTATCTTCCTTCCTTACTAAGGCTGAGCTTATTACATGAGATGATACTGACAAGTACACAAATAAATCTTCATGGTCGACTGGCTTAGATAGCATCGGGGGTCTCTCCAAGTGAGCCAGAAGGTTTTGAAAAGCCTCAAAACAATCAAGGGTCCAATGGAAGTTGCGCTTACCTCGCTTTATCAGATCAAAGAATGGGCTGCACTTATCTGTAGTTTTAGAAATGAATCTACTTAATGCAGCAACTTTTCCAGCGAGGCTCTGTACATCTTTAATCTGCCTTGGTTCTTGGATATTCCTGATCGCCGCAATCTGATTTGGATTTATTTCAATTCCTCGCGAACTAATGATAAATCCAAGGAAGTTTCTGGAAGCGACTCTGAAGGAACACTTTAGAGGGTTGAGTTTCATTTCATACCGCCGAAGGATATTGAACATTTCAGCCAAGTCAGCTGTATGGTCAGATGATCACTTGGATTTCACAAGCATATCATTGACATATACATCCATTGTTTTCCCGATCTGATTGTAGAACATCTGATTCACTAAGTGTTGGTATGTTGATCCGGCGTTCTTTAGGCCAAATGGCATCATCATATAGCAGTATAGTCCCAAATCAGTGATAAAGCTGGTATGCTCCTGATTCGGAATATGCATGGGGATCTGGTTGTACCCTGAGTATGCATCCATAAAAGAGAGCAGTTCGTGACCCGCCATTAAGTCTACCAGTTGGTCGATTCTAGGGAGTGGAAAGCTATCCTTTGGGCAAGGTTTATTTAGATCCGAGAAATCTAAGCATGTACACCACTTCCTATTAGCTTTCTTGACCAGGACGGAGTTGGAAATCCATTCTGGATAAGTCGAATCTCTAATGAATCCGTTGCTTCTTAACTTCTCAACTTCCTCTTTCAAGGCAGCCGAGCTCTATGGGCCAAGCATTCGCCTTTTCTGCTTAACAGATGGATCCTTTGGGTTGATGCTCAGTGAATGGCTCATGATTGGGGGGACATTCCACACATGTCAGCATGGGTCCAAGCAAACACGTCCAGGTTTGCTTTCAGAAAGTCTGTTGGCTCCATTGCTCAGAGAGGGCCCAACTAGGATCCGATCTTTAAGAACTTTGCTGGGTCATTATCATCAATCGGAATGTCCACAGTTGTTTCATTAGGTTTCCCATTCCGCCTCCACACTCATCATCCTCTCTGGGATCTATATCCTCGGACAGGTCTCCGGGCGACCCCTTTGGAAATGTCCCTTTTAATTGCTATGTTGAATCTTCCTTTGCGGGGGGGGGAGTACCCCTGGTCTCTATGTCATTTCCATTGCGTAGCTTTTTTAGTTCTACCATATAGCAGGCTCATCTGGTTAATTGATCACCTCTAATCACTCCCACACCCGCTTCAGTTGGGAATTTCAATAGTAAGCACCAAGGTGCAATACAGGCTCTGAACTCTGCAAGGGTTGGTCTACCCAAAAAGGCATTATAAGGTGAATCAACATCCATAACTACGAACGGATGAATTCTCACCCTGTGGAGGTCTCCTTCACCAAGAGTTACTAATAATTCAACAAATCCCATTGGAGCTGTTGATGCTCCGTTGAAGCTGCGTATCCATCCTTCATAGGGTTCAAGTCCTTTGCTTCTAGCTTCTGGTTGAACGCCTTTTAATTAAAATGTTAACATAGCTCCCATTATCTAGTAGGACCTTGTGAACTAGATCAGGACCGATGGTGGTAGCGATCACTAAGGGATCTTCGGTAGGGGCTTGAACTCCGATAATTTCTCTGTCGCGGAATATGACATCATCTAACATCATTTTCTGTTGTTTTACTAGGACAGTATCTTAAGGATTACTGCACTCCCCCACTTTAGGACGTTTGGCTGCGTTAACATATTGATCAATTGCCCGGTTGCTATGTCCACCTGAATGGGGTCCTCCCATTATAGTGTTGATGACGATGCCTTTACCCTTTTGTTGAGCGGTAGCCCTCTAAGATTGTTGCCTTTTATTTTTCTCTGGACTTCCTTGCCCCCGGTTTCTCAGGGTTAACTTATACTCATCCAATTTTTCTTCTCTAAGAAGTTCCTCTACCACATCTCTCAGATGCCGGCACTCATTTTTCGAAAGCCCATAGATTTGGTGAAAAAGGCAGAATTTTCCTATTTCACGTTCCTTTTTCGTTGAGTTCCTTGGAGGAGGCTTCTTGTATGGGGGAACGTTATAAGTGTCCAGGTAGATGTTCTCTAGCGTGTCGTTCAATGGTGTGAGGTTTTCAAAAGTTCTGAACCGAGGTCTCTTTTGTGAGTCGTTTCCCTGATTCTTTTTCCTGTTTTCGTTCCCAGTCTAGTAGTCATTGCCCTGGTTCTTATTTCCAACATTGACCTCCACCTTCCCAGAGCTGTCACCAGACTGTTTGATGGCCACATTACTTTGTATATCTTCCTTATCAACGGCTTTCCTCTTTCGGTTAGCGTATATCTCTTCCTGACGTAGGCGGATATTGGATTTCTCATAGAATATCTCCCTAGTTAGTGGCAGTTTTCCGGCTAAGTATTTACCAAACTCGGTATCTTTATCTACTCTGTCAATTAATGCCATCAGGACGGACTGCTCGTGAGGGTCTCTTACCTCTATGACTACTAAATTAAAGCAATACAAGTATGACCTCAAAGTCTCATCAGGGCATTGCTTAATGAGGGATAGTTCAATGACGTTCTTGAACCTCTAAGCATGAAGTTGAAATTGATTTATAAACCTTTCACTTAACTCCTTAAAGCTAGAAATTGATCGTGCCAGTAGCCGAGTAAACCACATTAACGCCACAACCTCTAGGAAGATCGATAATGCTTTACATTTCACCGCGTCTGGAGCGGCTGCGGCATTCATATACCATGAATATCTCATCAAGTGTTGAACCGGGTATGTCCTGCCCGCATAACGGTTTATAGTCGGTAGATTGAATCATCTGGGGAATTGGACGTCTAACATGTCGTCGGTAAATGGCGTATGACTGCGGTCTACACCCCAATCCTGGTTTCTTTGTCCTCTGCTATCTTCCATGATCTGCCTCACCATTGCCTCAACATCAGCATTCGTCAAGGTGGACTCAGGGTTAGTACTTCTTACTCTACGGGAACCTCCAATATCTCTTCGGTGCATCACTGCCCAGTCCGGAGACCTAAGCAGAGCTTCCATGCCCCTTATGGCCATGATTAGTCACATGGAGAGGGGGTTGTAGTGGTTGGTTCTGAGTAGGATTAACGGTGCTTTGACCCCTAGGTAACATTCGGGATCCTTACATTGGTAACAAAGCGGGATTATTTAAATTATGATTGTTGTGTCCTAGATTACATTCGGGATCCTTCCATTGGTAACAAAGCGGGATTATTTAAATTACGATTGTTGGGTCCTAGATTAAGTAAATTATGATTGTTGGGTCCTAGATTACATTCGGGATCCTTCTATTGGTAACAAAGCGGGATTATTTAAATTACGATTGTTGGGTCCTAGATTAAGTGTCGAATTATGATTGTTGGGTCCTAGATTACATTCGGGATCCTTCCATTGGTAACAAAGCGGGATTATTTAAATTACGATTGTTGGGTCCTAGATTAAGTGTTGTTTCTTCTCGAGAAGGAAGCGACCCAAACCTAAGTTGTTCCACGTTCTCAGGCCTTTCTAATGGTCATCATTGGGGTCTTAGAGGCTCTTCAAATGACGATGAATAATCTGGAATAAAGTGATGAGTTGGTGAAGGTGTTCTCTGCCTTCGGAGTTCATCTATTTTCCTACTTATTGCGGTCATATTCTCTCGCATCAAGGAACTCTCGTGTCTTTGAGCCTCCAAAGCATCATTTGTCCTTTCCAACATGTCGAGTACATGATAAAAATCTCTTTATGTTACTGGGGTAGAGGCAGGTAGTTGGTCATTAACATTCACAGTTGGTTTTAGAGCACTTGAGCCAGGTCGAGCAGAAGCACCAGCATAGGTGGAGCAGGTCACAATTTCTTTTCCGGGTAGGGTCGTGGTCCCTTGTTGGGTTCGGTTTGTAACCCCATCCTAGGGACGGCTCGTGGTCCCTTCTTAGGACCGGGTCGTGACCCCCTCTTGGGGTCGGGTCGCCCCCTGAGAGCCACGAGCTGGGGAGACCACCGCAGCCTGCTTCAGGACATTCTCTTCTTTAGCTTCATCCGCTCGAGAGGCTCGTGGATCCCTAGATTTCTTTGCAACCATAGTGTTCTGTCTTTACTGAAGTCTTTAAAAATAAAGCGATGGGAATGCAGACTATCTTCTTCGAACTTGAAAAATCCAAATAGTGGAGCAATAAACCGATAGGCTGAGAATTCAATTCTCAGTGAAAGCACAAAAATGTTAGACCAAAAAGTGGTTCTAACACCCAAATTGTCTTAATTTGTAGAGAATTAGAGCTATGAATGAAATAAAATGCAACAAACACGCAAGATTTATAGTGGTACGACGTTAACGAGCCTACGTCCACTTTCTATGATTCTAATTATACGATCTAATGTAAGTACAATCACAATCTCCTCTCAAACTCACTTTTACAATAATAATTCACTCAGCATATTAGAGATATTTCTGATTAGGAATGGAAGAAGTATAATAATGGTGAAATAAGAGCTCTCGATTGCTAAAAAGAAGCCAAAAAATGCCAAGTGTTGGGCTATTTATAGACATTTTCTGTAGGCGGTTCGTGAAGACACATGGCATCCATCCCGAAAATCTCGGAGCCATTTGTGGGTGAGTGGAGAAGTGGTTAGATTAGCCGTTACTAACACGTGCCATCTGATCCGTGATATTCGGTTCGTGGTGATTATGGAGCTTGACCGAGTCTTCACGCTTCTTTCCTGGAGGTGGGATCGGGTCATAGTGCTTAGACCTGAGTCGGGTCGTGCTCTAGGGTCACGAGCCGTGCCCATGAGTAGGGATCACGAACCATATTCATAAGCCAAATTCTTGGTATCACGAACTGAACCCTCCATCCGAGTATTTCGAACCAGGATGTTCATCCTGAGCTTATGAGTGGATGAATCTTTCTCCGTCTAATCACAAGTGCTTAAGGCCTTGGCGGCTCAATCAAAAAACCAGCCAACAACGCTATAACAATTATTAAGCCATAATTGTTTATTTAAATTAATAAAAGGGTTTTAAGCAAATAAAACTTGAGTTTCCATTAAAAAAACTAGATTTGAGTTATAAAACAAATATGAACTCAAGTGGAGTAAATGAATTGATTGTTGAAACAAAAATTATATTTTTAATTATTGAATAGAATTAACTAATTAGAAGAATAATTAGTTAATGGAATTTTGAGTCGAAATTAGGATTTGGATAAGAGAATTGGATTTGTGAATTCATATTTGAAATCGAATATGAAACTTGAATTATAAATGGAATTCGATTGGTTGTAAGATGTTCTTGTTAAACCCGGTGTGTTCCTATCTAGAGATAAACTGTCGGAAGGTGCCCATACCTTGCCAGTTGGAATCCATTCTCCAATAAGAGCCAGCGGTTTTGATTGTATACTATGTATGTAGATCGTGAGATTCAAGCGTTCTACTATATTGTTATTTACTTGTTTTAGACACTATTATAATATCAAAAAAGTATTAATTTTAAAGAATGTTTTGGGTTATCGTAAGGTTATAACCATCCATTTTTATGTGTGGATCGGTCTTACGATTATCTTCTCTTTTAAAAGGATTTTTAAAAAGTTAAACCAAGTGGTTGGATTTTACTCACACCTGTCCCATGACTGACCTAGAGTTTATTTTGTTTTGTTTTACCCTAAACTCTTTGGTGCCCAGATTTGTATTGGCAGTCAAGTAGTTTAGGTATTTTCAGATATCCTTGGAGGAACTTGGAGCAAGTGGTTTCAATGTTAGATATATATATATATAGAGAGAGAGAGAGAGAGAGAGAGAGTTTATTTCTTTGTGTTATATATGTGTTGAACAAACGATGTACTCTAAAAATGTGGTTTATGCAGTCAAATTTGTATTTCAAAAGCTA
Organism: Allium sativum; assembly: GCA_030737875.1. Lineage (NCBI taxonomy): Eukaryota > Viridiplantae > Streptophyta > Magnoliopsida > Asparagales > Amaryllidaceae > Allium > Allium sativum. The sequence goes on from CM060920.1 coordinate 92,562,140, forward strand.
TGTTATATAATATATTTTATCCATTCCGCTGTGAGGTTCGTCGTCTCTACTCTAATGTTGTTGTATTCATTTTCTTCTTCTATTATAATATTTATTTATTTCTATTTCTCACCCTCTAACTTCTTTCTATTAATGATCCGGTAATTTCTGGTGTTTGGTTAGTCGATATGGTATTTGTATCGATGATCAAGGTCGAGAAAATGTCAGTTCATTACAATCCAATTTTGAATATCTTTTGGATGGAGAGGGGTCCGTCAGACCGACCCCAGAGCCGGTTAGAAAATATGAAGTCGTCAATCCTAGAGGAAAAAGGAATAAAGATATGGAAAGGGAAAAGGGCTTAGATGAAAAGGAAAGTGAGGTTTTGAAAAAGCACAAGGGAGACCATGGGGATAAGAAAGTGAGTAAGAATAAATCCCTCGGAAGAATGGATGAGCATGGTGCTCCCAAACAACGACCTTCATTTTGTTGTCAGGACAATATACCCGAAGGTGGTAACAAGTCCACAGGAGTGCATGCTCATGCTGTTTCAGGCTATCCTCTACTTCCAGTTGACCCCTCTGCCAATCGAACCAAGAAAACTCATCGAGCACCGATCCTCTTGGATAAGGAAATAACGTTTACTAATTGGATCAAAGAACTATATGAACTTTTCCCAAACCTCCTCTTTACTGTAATTGAGCCAGCTCCCTTGTTACAACCGTTTCCACCGAGTTTTCGAGATAGGGTCAGGTCCAATGTTGATTTCGCCCTAACCCAATACGATGTGATGTATGCCTATGCGAGACAATTATGCGGGCTGATTAAGGGTATAACTAGAGAATGAGAATCTGCAGAGAGAGAGAAGGAGGTTGACAGGGAAACTCTCAGTTTACTTCAGAAGAAGATGGAAGAGTGTGAGCTTAAAGTACACACTCTCAAGAAAAAATGTCAGAGGATCTCTGAAAGCAGCGACGCTCAATTTCAGCGGCTAAGTGAAGAATGTGAGTCCTTAAAGATTGAGAGTGAAGTTTGAAAAAAGAGAAAAGTCTGTGGGACCAGGAGATGCAGGATCTCAGAGCCTGTCTTGAATTGTTCGAGTTGAGTAAGAAGCAGGCCGAGGAAAATGATGTTGCCGTACTTGAAACCACTAATAACAATGCCACCGCCCTGGCCGATAAACATAGCACCAAATTCTGATCAATTGAAATGAAACACGCAGCTGAGACGACAGATATGAGCAAAAATTTTGGTGCTAATCTCTTGCAGTTCTTCGCCGGTATCCTCCGACATAGGAATTTGTCGTGGATGAGAAATTACCATAAGGTTTTGACCGACGCTTAGGGAATGTTGATGGAGGAAGAGAACACAGCGACTCGGGGAGAGCCAGTTGATGAGGAGGTTTTAATTCACTACAAGAAAACAATGGTTTTGTAGCAGAAGAATCCCCCGCAAATCCCTCGCTAAACATGTATTAGCGACAGATAACACAGTCGGTAAATTTCATGTCGGTATTTTAGTGACCATTTTGCGATAGAAGTTAACGTCAATTCTCCGACACTTTACCGTCATTTGTCAATATATTTAAATTTAATTTCAAAAAAAAAAATTACCAATATTTTATCGACGGATATATATTTTTTAATATGTATACTACAACATTAAGGACTTTTAATAGCGTTTAGAAAACACCATAAAAGGATATAATAGAGTTTTTCATGATGTTATATATTAGCATGCAGTTAAAAGTTAGGAACCTACCATGACATCAAACGAAACACTGTCAAAAGGAAGTTTAATAGCGTTTAAGAAATGATGTTATATGTTTGCTATAGCATAAAAAACCACTATAGTAGATTTTCTAAACTGATGTGCTGAATTTTTAACAACTTTGTTAACTTTGCTATTATTTTCTTTCACAGCATTTTCTCATTATTAAGAATTCTTTTGTTATGGCACTCAAAAAACGCTGTTGAAAGTTAACACAGCATTTCTAAAGCATGTCGTTTATAAAATCTGCATCTCTACCAATGTATTCCACTTGTGTTCACATCAATGACATATATATATATATATACACACGACAGTAGAAATCAGTATATTATACATTATTCACATATTTCATAGTCAAACATAACATATAACATTATATAATCAACATGATATTCTTACATCAAAAAATATATATGATACTTCCATAATATTTCATAAATGATGTAGAAAAATGGTAGCTAGCGACTAAATATATACAAGCATACAAACCAAAATGTAGTTCTAGCATCAAAAATCACTTCAGACCAATGACTTGTGGCACGATGATGCTTTCTTCATCAAAGATACTTGTCTACCTGCAAGTATATGCAAAATAAATCATAAACACAATAAACATGCTTTATTACTAATGTTTTAATTCATCGAAGATAATATAGAATGTGGGGCTGTTTAACATTTTAATGATTCATATTTTATGAGTCTACATATAAAAAGATAAATGAATACGTTTGAAGAATTAACATAGGAATTTGATGGTGGGATAATCTGAAAGCTGGAGTTGAAACAAATATTAGTGCAAAAGTTGGACCATCATTTTATGCATTCTATATAGATTTGCATTTGCACTTCCTGATAGATGGATGGTTATATCGCACTGTTTGGTATAGTCCTTTTAACAAAAATATGTCACAGAACTAATTCCTTACCATACAATCTATTAACTAAAGGCTTCCTTAACATCATATAATAATACCATAAATTAATTGATTTTAGGCCATTTCATTCTAAATCAAAGAAAATTCCAATATACATAAAAGTCAAATAAATTTATTTAAAAACTACATTTTGGTGTTAATTTTTTATGGCATAAACACAGTATTTCTTAAATGCTTTTTATTATACTGATAGAGTTAAGCAAAAATATAGATGAAAGTTATATTTTATTTGTACTTCAGAAAGTTAATGTTCGGATGAACTCAGATGTTCCACTTCCGATTCTAAATTTCTTATACCTTTTTTTATTTCAGAATTACTCAAGTTTAATGTATTCTTATATATTATAAATGGACTTCATTTGATGAAGGATTCTTCTATGATGAGAACCATTAGTTACTTAATGACGTACAACTGTGGATAAATACATGTTCGTTCATGTATTATATCCTATGATGTATCCCATGTGACCTTAAAGCCGATTGGACTCATCATTTGGCTATTTGTAATGAGGACACATATATCAGCGAATAAATACAATTAATTGTGATTATCTTGTAGAAACCGATCCAAAAACCAAGTTCTTTTGGGCATTGGTTCTAATACTAATAGTATTTATTATTTATTACTAATAACTATTGGTTTTATACACATATTTACCTTTGATCAAACTTGTGTAAACTTAGTTAACTAACTTAAATAATTATAAAAAACTTAGCCAGATTTAACTTAGGAAAGTTTGTTAAATGTTTATAAAGCATATTTAATTCCTATAGAACCCAGCAAAGTTTCATGAACTTTGTTATTTTCATAAATTTATTTTTTTCTAAAACTTAAACAAATTTTATAAACTTGCTTAATTTTTATAGAACTTCATAATTTGTTATCGTTTGTTAAAATCATTTAAATATTACAAAACTTAATCAAATTTATAAACTTGCTTAATTTTTATAGAACTTTGTATGTTTGTTATTGTTCATAAAAATCAATCAAGTATTACAAAACTTAATCGATTTAGTTAAAAATTTATAAAACTCAGTTAATTTTTATAAAACCCAGTTGGTGCTTTCCCTCATCCCTCGGTTCAACATATGCAGATATGTATTTATGTGCGTACACGTATGTATATACGTGATATTGTGTCACAAATTGTTTTTTAATTTATGCCTAAATAACTGATATATATATATGTGTGTGTGTGTGTGTGTGTGTGTATATATATATATATATATATATATATATATTTGCCTGTGTGTGTGAATATACATCTTTTCGAAAAAGCAAATACATATATTATAATACAGTGTATGCATCACCTAGCATACACATTTAAATGCATAAAAACGCATTTTTTACACATAAAATTTAGAAAGAAATCGTCCTTATACCAATTCAAACATAAACTTTTAGTTTTTTGTTTTTGTTTATCAAATCAAGTTTCCTACATTCCAAGGTCTTCAAGATAATAAAACTACTACTATAATGGGCAGACAATTTCAGTAAATTTTCAAGGAAAATCATTCATTATGCATTACATCAGCACCATACTACGCTTACCTAAGATTAACAGTATCATTCTTCTTGAGAATCATCCTAATGCACTAACCGGCAAGTGTGACGGTGCTTGTACTGGAAAATTGGCTGCAGCTAGTTATCCTCTAGTATATTCGTTATCAGTCCCTTCCTTGAATTGATCCCAGCATTGATTTCCCCTCTGCATGAATAGTTTATTGGTTCAGTTACAACAGCTAACGAATTTAGTTATTTAGACTAGCATTCTCAGGAAATGTGTACGAGAAAACCTCAAGCTCCCTACAAGCTCTTAAGTACAGTAGCCTTCGATCCTGAAGATTTTTTTTGCCCCAGCTCCAAGTTGTCTTGACTCTCTGTTTCAGGAGTGCCTCCACCTGTGGTTAGATACTTCTTGTTCACCAGACACTTGACAACACACTACGGATCATGAGTATTGCTTTCAGCTTCATCAATCATAAGTTGGTTAGAACCCACTATCAATATAACAATACAATAAAAAAATACTGGAAGAACAGAATTTTAACGACTCCTTTACCAATCATAAACACAGAAAGAGAAAGGCATTGTTATTGACACTCTGTTAAGGGGAGGTCAAATTTTAAAAACACACCAATCATAAAAATAATGTTAAGGGGGGTCACGCACTCAATTTTTTACGTTCCCTTTTACCCTCATAATAAAGTCTGGTAATAACATCATTTACCATTCCAAATCCAAATCAATTTCAAATGCAAAAAAAAACAAATCCTTAAGTTATTTGAAGACAAAAAAGTGATTGTTTGAGGAGAAATAATGGTATGAACAAATAATGTAATACCGTATTAAAAAAATAATTGTTCGATATATGTATATCGATTTCCTATCAATGATATTTTTTCATCTAATTTGACAAATGAAATTATTAATAATTTGATTTAAAAATCTTATGTAGCTGACTAACATACCATATAAAAAAATTTGATTAACAAATAAAAAAGAGATTATTGTAAAGAAGGCTAATTTGGTAAAATAAAGTTTATTTGTTAAGGGGGTGCTCTCTACATAGGTACTCCCCTTAGCAAAAAAAATTTTAAAAAAAAATGACCTCCCCTTAACAATATTTGGAGTGTCAATAACAACTCCCAAAGAGAATATCAAAATTAGATATCACGGAAATTGAGGTAGGACTGAATAAAACATATGAAAATGCTTATCAAATAAGCATATACCTTTATATTACCTGAAAGTGTCCACTGTGGATTTCCTTTCCCGGCCTGTCTACAAAATAAGCGAAGAACTGCATGCCATGAGATAGAATATGATATCATAAACTGTAGAAAATTCTGAAATATGCAAATACAAAAAAATGAAACTATGATCTAAACCAAATAATTTTTATTTGAAAAGAAGAAGAGCAATGCTAACATCAGGCATGGTCTTAATTAACATCAACATAAGGCGTGAAGCACTACCGTCCATTGAAAATAATTGTATTTAACATATTAAAAAAAGTTAGTTTAGGATATATTAACTGAAAATGACAAAATAATTAGTTTGTTTGTTTTAACTCTAATATACCTGTAGCTAAAATGTCAAAATTATATAACTGTGACAAAAGAAAACTTTTGTCCATTATAAGAGCTAACGATAGATTGTATGACGCATAGCAAGGCAAATCAACATATTTATTTATTTCTGTTTATACTCATATGAATTGTCACAGTACACAGGAAGGTTATTTTTTATATAGGATATTTCTTCGATCTTTGAGTTTTCACATGTGAATACTGACTTGTAATATAAGATTGATTTGGAAAACCAAAGATTGACATTGTGAAATAATGTCTAAAATAGTAGCAAAAAACTTTAGAAGAAATCAGGACTTTGTTTGTATTAACAAGTAGATTAAGATAAACTTATAGTTTAGATTATTTGTTTCTAGGAAGTGTAAAATCATCAAGATCGGACACAACATTCAAAAGATATGAACAAAATAAGTCATCTTAGTATTTTACATTTTCAGAGCAACCCATGTTCATACCCAAAATAATTTGAAAAGATAAATATTGCATATATGAACAATTTCATAATTCTATTATTAAATACTATTTCTAAATAATCATGAAACAAAAAAAAAACAACGGTTATATATATCCAAAATCAACACTCATTGAAACTTGTTCACCAACATATGTAGGTTGTCCATATCCACATGAACAATTATACAACAAAATAAAAACACTTGTAGGTTTAACTGATTCAGATCCATCAAAATCGGCTATATAATGAAGTAGAAAATATGGACCATAGATTTTCAGCTAGAAACAAAAGGTAGTTAAATTTCAAGACTAGTTCAACTAGCTGGTGTGTGGTGTACTTGGCATAAAAGAAATGTTGGACTTTTCAACAACAATTTTAGCACACTAATCACATCTGTCTTCAGATCTATGCGTATAAAGCATCGTTCCCTATAGGTTTAGATTTGCTCATAACTTCTAAAATCATTCTTTAGGAGTAAACTTTTTTTGGTATCCTACACAGTCATTTATTCTATGTCAGAGCTCTTGTTGATCTAGTAATACTCTAACCTATTTTTAGTTACAACGTTTTCAATCACATCTTTGCTTGTAGGTACTATTTTAATTCATAATACACGGTACTGTTGAAGAGGATTGCCTTCCCTTTCGTCCTTCGTCTTTACAGTGGAGTGGTTTATCCTATGCCTGCTCTTCTGTATTACCTGCATTTTTGGGTTACTAGAGCAACCTTGTTTTTTTTTTGTTAGAGTCGTTAGTTCCATGAAATTGGCTGTGGCGACCCGAACTTCCCCGTAAAGGAAAACCCGGATTGAGTTGAGAACACAACAAACAAAACACAAACAGAAGAACATTAAATTGCTATTTACAACAATTACGTCAGAATTCAAGAATATTCAGAGTATGAATAAATATTACATAGAAATATATCATAGTTTAGAATACATAGCAGCGGAAATAAAATGTATAAATACAATGCGTAGCGGAAAATACGATAACTAGCACAACTGAATGAAATACACGAATACAGAGCGTTCCAAATATAGCTCCAGCTGTCAATCCAGGATCCTGTATAAATAAATCTGCAAAACCAAAACTACTAGCTGCCCATGTGGAAAATAGGGGCACCTAGAGTCTAGGTTAAAACAATAAACTCCAGGTCAGTCATATGACTGGTGTGAGAACTAAAATAGTTAATAATCTTTATTTTAAAGTTAAGTAAATCGAGGGACCACGCCGTATAACACGGAACGGGTTTCCTCCCCAGAATACCAGTGCATAAAACAAATAGCGCAATGCTAAATAAAGAACAATGAAGCTATTATAAGAACCAAGTCCCATCACATAATGCAACGCAAGCCGGAGGATAGGGTTTTCCCTTATAATAGCCAAATATGGTTGATACATGAAATTTCTTCTTTTATTATTACTATAAGTGAAGAAAACAACTTCAAATATAAATGTATCAATCACAAACGGCATAAGCGCCCCATCCCACTATGTCTCCATACTAGGCTCTACAATCAAAACCGAAAAATATCGTATTTGGAAGTTGGATTTCCATTATGGTGGTTACTGATTCGAAAGATCGAACGCGTAGTGCAATTCACCACGGTTTACATCGCAGGCATGCGAAACACCGTAATGTACATCCGCACTATCCAGGAAACAAGTTACCGCGGCTTACGTCGCAAGCATTGCGAATACACCGCTAACTCTTTCCATCAGGGAATCGGGGGGTGTGCCCTATCCCTCACCACGGTCGACCGGATCCATGACACCACCAAGGTGTCTATCCTTATCTCAAAAGCATACTGGTCTAACCATTAGTTTACCACTATACTAGTGTGTGAGGCTCACGAATTAACGCTACACAATGCCGTGCTATATTAAATCTGTGCTTTGATCATAAATGTAACGACCCGTATTTTCTGGCCAATTATTTTAAATTATTTTATTATTTAAAATGGCAGTTTGAATTTAAATAATGGTATTTAATTATTTTTGAATAAATAAATAAATAAAATAATATTTTAATTTCAAAATATTTGAAAATGTTCAATCTGGTGTATAATGTCAATTGGCAAAATATAAAGGGTAACATCGTCTATATTGAAAATATATCGACGATATCGTTTATTTAACGACCGTCGAGCGTATAGTTATAATATAATTATAAAACGAGCTTGAAAATGGCGTGCAGTTCGTAATATGGGGTTTTGAACTTCAACTGAGAATACAGGATCCGATATAAGTCGGATTTCTGTGAAACGAGAAACATTAGAACCATATTGATTATAGTTTTCATATAAAAGAGAAAAATTCAGATTTTGTGTTATAGTTTGCTAGTTATGGCCGAATCAAATTTTGAAATAGTCGTTGTGGAAAATTGTTATTTAAAATATAGGCCGTTAAAATAGCCGTTTTACAAACGGACTCAGATTTCGACGAAATCAGTTTCATTAGAACCGTATCATTAAATTATTGTACGGTGTTGAATGGCGTGGCAAACCGGTGTCGTATGTGACCATGGTAGCCGTAAACGTCTGTTCAATTTCTATATCGCGTAATTTATTTAATAAAGGGTTATTTGGGTATAACCTGAGCAGACGATCGAATTAGGCCACGAAACCAATTCCGTTGAGTTTGTATCGTCGATTAGAGTCAGGATAGGTATATAGTTTGTTATTTTTGGAAACCGGTAAATTGGGTGTCCGAAATGGCATTGCGGTGCGCCTAAAAATAGCCTACCGGGGAAACAGTCTCAGAATGCAACGAAACTGGTGCCGTTGGGTTTGTATTGAAAAATTATTTTGGGATATCAAGGTTTCAAGTTGATTTGATTTATCTGGTGATCGTGGAAAAATTAAATGCGTGTTTATTTCCGGTTTTATGAAGGAATTTTTTTCATACGACCTCGGATTTCGACGAAACTTGTTCCATTGGGTCCGGAATACCTTTTTACATTAAGATTAGTTTTTTTATCAGTTAACAGAGATCGTTTGTAGGGGTTTTTATCAACTACTTCACCGCGAAGTTTCGTTAAATAATATTTTTTTAATTCCACACCCTATATATACCAACACCCTTACACCTTATCTCGTCAAACCCTAATTTGATGGTCAATACTACGCCTCCACCAAACAATGTCTGAAAACCCTTCTCTTCCAATCCCATTTTTTATCCAATTGGTTAACCAATACCAAAAACCGTTCCACGATACTTATCTCGAGGGTGGCCTGAAACTATAGTATGGAGTTTTCACTGTTCGGTGGTGGTTTTATGGGACGATGGGGGTACATGATGAGGCTGTTTTGTTTGGGATGGGATACGGTTGTGAATAAGAATGGTAGGGTTCTGGGTTGAGTTGCGAAGGGATGTAGGCCTGTTGGAATATAAACATGCGAAGGGTCCTGTCCATATTTTTGAGGGACGTGAGCAAAGAAGAAGGAAAGGGGAAGTAGCGTGAGTGTTTGTATTCATCACGAGGTGGAAGTTTGGGTTGGCAATAGAATTTCATAGGAAAAAAGAACGAAAAAAAAAATGGTGAAGAAAAGAAACGAAAATAAAATGGGGCGGAAGGATTAAATGTTGGAAGCAGATTCCAAATGTTTTCAGGGGGATGGTGAGGGGACACGTGGGCACTAAAGTAGATTGGGGAGGAATAGTGTTTGAGGATAAGGATCAGATAGAAGGGAAGATCAATACAAGGTGGCGGCGGGCTGTTTGTTTCTTCTGAAGTTTTGGCGACGATCCTTTTACAACGTAAGTAAATAAGTTTAAACAAATTTTATCTAAGCAAAAGAAGTTGGGTCTATTATATTGGTTAAGCGGTATAATGTAGTTAAATGAATAGTTAGGTTAGTTAAATTTGTTTGATAAAGGATTAATAAATTTAATTTAAACAAGTAACTTATAAAATAAAAAAATAAAAAAAAAAAATTATAACTCATTCAACCATCTTCAGATTGCGACAGACCAGGAGATATTGGAATCATCTCTATAAGCACTACATTTTGAAGCGGAATCGGACGTGATTGGAATCGACTGTAAATTCCAGTTAAATTAAACGCTTGTTTAATTTAACTGGAACGAAGTGGTTTAACAACGAACGGACGGTAACCAAGGTGAGTTAAACTCACTCAGTTTCCCATTTATATTTTATATAAATTGGTTTTCATTTTGTGTGCTCTGTTGGCTGATGGTTGACTTGTTTGCTAATTACATATTTATTGGTTGATTTAACTGATGAAATTAAACCGGCATTTAATTTCAGTGAAATACCAAATCGTTATTTTAACGATTGGTTCCAATAAAGGTAACTCACCTTGGTTGGTCACGTTGATAAAATAAACGTGTTTAATTGTTTGAATTTGTTGAATTGCTCGTGAATTGGTTGCTGTTGATGGTCGTTATTTATTATTATCAGTTATATGAAACTGAATGATTTCAGATAACCAGTTTGATACAGGGAAGAACAGGTTGGTGGGATCCAACCGGATTCCTCAAACATATGATTTATTTCCCTATTATCATATGAATTGTCGTGATTGGGTTATTGATTTTAGTAGTGATCATTGACTGAAAAGTCGACATGTGTTGTGTTTTAACCAATGGGCTATATTGGTTGAGTAATCGGCAGTAAATGGCCTAAAAATAAATCGTTTGGTTTATATTGATTCACCGTCAGGTGAGTCGATAGATATAAAGTTATAAAATTTATTTTATAACTGGAGATAGATTTTTGAAATATATATTTTGAAATAAGTTTTTAAAAAGGGAAATAAGTATTTATTCTTACTTTATTCATTGAGTTAATAAAGTCTATTCTGATGTTAATCAGAATTTTAAGTATGGAAATAGGAAATTTACTTAACGGTTAAAGTGAATTATTATTTTGTTAAAAACCATTGAATGGAATTGAACGGGATTGGTAAGTGTGAATTTGAGAAGAAAAGAAAAATCATAAGATTTGTAAACCAATCCGAATGATAAAAATGAAATTGTTCAAAAAGGGTAAAGGTTAAAAAGGGGTGTTTTATAAGGAATTACTTAATTATTAAATTAAGAAAAAAAAATGTTATATTCGAGAGAGAGATTTTCAAAAGTGTAAGGAGGTTTTCTAAAACCGTATTTTTAATAGTTCAGTAAATGAGATTTATGTTAGAATGAGATATTATAACTCGTATTTGTCTTTAGATATGAACGTTGTTGATCGAGGTCTGAGAGGTAATTAAAATACCCCAACTTGAACGACTTCAGGATTATCTGAGGATGATATAAGTTGTAATGGTAAACGTGGGTAATAAACTTTAGTATTTCATTAGTGAAATGGTAACGATATATCTTTGGTGAAAAATGATGAGTTCAAAGGAAAAGGGGAATAAAGGGAGTTTGCGTCAAATTATAACGATATCCTCAAGGATAAAAAGAATTGTAAAGTTGAGTAGTGAAATAGATTTACTCTATATTAATACGCATTTGATATCGTTGTCAAGTAATGAACGAAGATGCCCGTAAGTTATGGGATGTGTAATAAGAAAATGATTTTCCAATATTATATGATGATAATATGGTAACTGGTTTGAAAGTGAAAATAGGAAAATATGATATAGGATTATCCTAAGAAATGGATTGGTTTTAAAGAAGAATCTTATATTAAATAAGAAAGCGAGAAAACGATATTTCAAATATCGAAAGATTTAAAGAGTTGAATTTACATTTGTTTTAAATTAAAAGGGCCAAGTGGTGCTGAATACCCAACCAGTGAACTCATTGGGTTGTCATGATTGAAACACTGTGTATTTTGATAGTTAAATCACCGACTATCAAACCTGACCAATACGCTTGTTGGTACGGAAAGACCGGGATCGAATTTATATTCGAAAACCATTCCGACCAACAAATACGTGGAAATATCAAGAGATGATCAAGATGGAGCATTGAAGACCGTGGATCTTCATTAAACGGAAGGACCGCTAATAATCTCTGGGATTGCAACCAGAGATAAACTGTGGTTCTGTCGTGGTTGGAATCTACGGGTTGCAAGGACTTCTCGCTACTGATCCATGGGGTGATTCCTATATGAGATGCAGTAGGAGAGTACCTTCGGTTCATCCTGTTCCTGGATGACTTGAATGGACGAGTGTCTGACAGAGTATTTCCAAAGGATCACGTACGTTGATTTCTTCAAACGTGTTATAGTTGGTTAGCTCCCAACTAGAGTATTTTTGTGGACGTCAATTGGTGATATCTGGCGGATCTGATGATGTGGCATTCAAAGTGAATGATGGCCAGATGTTCAAAAGATTATAACCTCAAGCCTCATCAACCGGGAGAGGACAAAAATCGGGCAGGCAGCATGGCTATGTGGGTCGCTCCCATTAGGGTGTATGATCACCTATCTAGAGAAATTCCTTTTGCTTCTTTAATCTATCGATGCTGTCCCTTGTCGGGAAGACGGTGGCTAGCTACCTCCGTTGGTGATATACATTCGATACACTCAAGCGAAATGAGTGGTCGGTCATGTGAGGGCCGGGTTGCAAGACGTTCTTGTTGAACCCTGTGTATTCGCCTCTAGAGATACACGGTCGGCAGGTGGTCCCATACCTTGTCAGAGTTGGAATTCAATCTCCAATAAGCGCCCGCGGTTTTGATTGTATACTATATATGTAGAGCGTGAGATGCAAGCGTTCTACTAGATTCTATTTACTTGTATTTAGACATTATTATAATATCAGACAAGATATTGATTTCAAAACTGCCTTGGGTTATCGTAAGATAAAAACCGTCCATGTTTATGTGTGGATTTGGTCTTACGATTATCCTTTTCTTTCGAAAGGATTTTAACTTTAAAATCAAGTTGTGTGATACCTTAATACTGTGCGAGTTTATCTCACTCTGGTTCACCAGACTGACCCGGTGTTTTGTAAATGCTCGGGTTAGCCCGGGGTGTACAGGTTCAGGTTATCGAATGCTGTGAAGAGACGAGCTAGAAGAGTCCAGACGTATGATATTATATAGCTTCTATTCCGTTGTGTGTCGTATATGGGAACAGGTTATTATAACTGTCCCAGTGATGTTGATGTACTCTGATATTGTAAGTTTTATTCAAAGCTCTCAATAAAGTTATTTCTATATTATATTTTGTTCCGCTGCGATGTGAGACTCTGTGTTGTGTTGTTTCTTCTTCTTCTATTCTAATATTTCTTTCTTTCTTATCTCACCCTCTAACTTCTTTCTAATAACGTCCAGTGTTTTCGGTGTTGGAAGGTCGGCATGAGTTACGGTAAAGGTATTTATGTCGATTTTCAGGGCCGAAAATCTCTGGGTCGCTACAGTGGTATCAGAGCTGGTTGCTTAATTGGTACGGATGATAGGGGGTTCTCGCTTCGCGTTAGGTGGCGAACGGGAGACTCTTACCCCTACATCTCCCGACAATGTGGGTTGGTCGAGTCGAGAGGCTGGCCGTAAAAGCAGTTCTGAGGTATCTCTGTAAGCCACGCTGGGAGGTTAGCCCAGTACCGAGGGAGGAGAGGATGGTTGAAAAGCCTACTCGAATCTCTGGGTCGCTACAGTGGTATCAGAGCTATTGGTTTAGTGATAACCTTGGCTCTGTGGTGTAACTCAATAGAGATGGGGTTAGTAATACCCTAGATTGAGTTGAGTGTATATATATTGAGAGCGCGTATTTGTATTTGGATATTAAACTATTTCTAAATATTTTGGAAGTAGGGTAAATGAAAAATAATGCCCAAATTTTTGTATATAAAGGAGATTATTTTATCGAATTGTTGAAGTATTTGATTATTGGATTGATTTGAACAGAATTAAGACCAAAGGTGGAAGTGCAACTTGACATGGTTGAGTCGAGTTAAGTCAGAATTAGATATAGTGTTGGAGTTAAATAAAATACCTTTGGAATGTGCTAATCAAATAAACAATTGGATAAGAAATCGATTTAATATAAATCGATAAGCGAAACCATAGTGAAACGAACAAGAAATGTTAATGTTGAATCTGAATGAATTTAGTTGGATTATTTTGCCTTGCTCATTTGTTTGTTTGATTTATGTTGGGTGGTTTGTATAGAATTCACCAATAGTTAAAATTAAAAAGCTGAGTAAATTAAAAAGGTTAAGTAAATAAACTTTGGTATAATAAAGGTGAGTGGAAACAAGGAGATTTAACCCAATAAGGATGTCAAGTAGTTGATTTTGGAGTTTGTGTAATCACACGTTATCATTGGAATGTTATCCCATATATTTTTACTTACCTGGTAAATGCAGATAAGTATAGGTATGAGACAGCTTTGAAGATAGAACCGATTGCATTGATTGCGATAAATTAAAAATTTTGCTTGATAATGCCCGCAGAAAGGTTCGCCTACGCCAAATATAATTTTTGGATTTTGGTTTGGGTTTTGTGTTTTGATTTTGCATTTTTCGACCATGAGAGTCGATGATTACATATTTAGTGAACCTGCAATATTGCAGATGTCTTTCCGTGCAGGGGAGACTCTGCCGAAATTTTTCCAAAATTTAAGGAGTTAGAATTTTTAAAGATTTTTGAAAATTAGTTATTTGAAATTTATTGGTTTAACACCAATTAAATCAATTTTAAAATAAAGTCGTGTTTTAAATATTTTTGCAAGGATAATAGGGCCGTACCATTCTTTTTAACTTGGCAATTTCGAGGACGAAATTATTTTAAGGGGGAAGGAATGTAACGACCCGTATTTTCTGGCCAATTATTTTAAATTATTTTATTATTTAAAATGGCAGTTTGAATTTAAATAATGGTATTTAATTATTTTTGAATAAATAAATAAATAAAATAATATTTTAATTTCAAAATATTTGAAAATGTTCAATCTGGTGTATAATGTCAATTGGCAAAATATAAAGGGTAACATCGTCTATATTGAAAATATATCGACGATATCGTTTATTTAACGACCGTCGAGCGTATAGTTATAATATAATTATAAAACGAGCTTGAAAATGGCGTGCAGTTCGTAATATGGGGTTTTGAACTTCAACTGAGAATACAGGATCCGATATAAGTCGGATTTCTGTGAAACGAGAAACATTAGAACCATATTGATTATAGTTTTCATATAAAAGAGAAAAATTCAGATTTTGTGTTATAGTTTGCTAGTTATGGCCGAATCAAATTTTGAAATAGTCGTTGTGGAAAATTGTTATTTAAAATATAGGCCGTTAAAATAGCCGTTTTACAAACGGACTCAGATTTCGACGAAATCAGTTTCATTAGAACCGTATCATTAAATTATTGTACGGTGTTGAATGGCGTGGCAAACCGGTGTCGTATGTGACCATGGTAGCCGTAAACGTCTGTTCAATTTCTATATCGCGTAATTTATTTAATAAAGGGTTATTTGGGTATAACCTGAGCAGACGATCGAATTAGGCCACGAAACCAATTCCGTTGAGTTTGTATCGTCGATTAGAGTCAGGATAGGTATATAGTTTGTTATTTTTGGAAACCGGTAAATTGGGTGTCCGAAATGGCATTGCGGTGCGCCTAAAAATAGCCTACCGGGGAAACAGTCTCAGAATGCAACGAAACTGGTGCCGTTGGGTTTGTATTGAAAAATTATTTTGGGATATCAAGGTTTCAAGTTGATTTGATTTATCTGGTGATCGTGGAAAAATTAAATGCGTGTTTATTTCCGGTTTTATGAAGGAATTTTTTTCATACGACCTCGGATTTCGACGAAACTTGTTCCATTGGGTCCGGAATACCTTTTTACATTAAGATTAGTTTTTTTATCAGTTAACAGAGATCGTTTGTAGGGGTTTTTATCAACTACTTCACCGCGAAGTTTCGTTAAATAATATTTTTTTAATTCCACACCCTATATATACCAACACCCTTACACCTTATCTCGTCAAACCCTAATTTGATGGTCAATACTACGCCTCCACCAAACAATGTCTGAAAACCCTTCTCTTCCAATCCCATTTTTTATCCAATTGGTTAACCAATACCAAAAACCGTTCCACGATACTTATCTCGAGGGTGGCCTGAAACTATAGTATGGAGTTTTCACTGTTCGGTGGTGGTTTTATGGGACGATGGGGGTACATGATGAGGCTGTTTTGTTTGGGATGGGATACGGTTGTGAATAAGAATGGTAGGGTTCTGGGTTGAGTTGCGAAGGGATGTAGGCCTGTTGGAATATAAACATGCGAAGGGTCCTGTCCATATTTTTGAGGGACGTGAGCAAAGAAGAAGGAAAGGGGAAGTAGCGTGAGTGTTTGTATTCATCACGAGGTGGAAGTTTGGGTTGGCAATAGAATTTCATAGGAAAAAAGAACGAAAAAAAAAATGGTGAAGAAAAGAAACGAAAATAAAATGGGGCGGAAGGATTAAATGTTGGAAGCAGATTCCAAATGTTTTCAGGGGGATGGTGAGGGGACACGTGGGCACTAAAGTAGATTGGGGAGGAATAGTGTTTGAGGATAAGGATCAGATAGAAGGGAAGATCAATACAAGGTGGCGGCGGGCTGTTTGTTTCTTCTGAAGTTTTGGCGACGATCCTTTTACAACGTAAGTAAATAAGTTTAAACAAATTTTATCTAAGCAAAAGAAGTTGGGTCTATTATATTGGTTAAGCGGTATAATGTAGTTAAATGAATAGTTAGGTTAGTTAAATTTGTTTGATAAAGGATTAATAAATTTAATTTAAACAAGTAACTTATAAAATAAAAAAATAAAAAAAAAAATTATAACTCATTCAACCATCTTCAGATT
Organism: Allium sativum; assembly: GCA_030737875.1. Classification (NCBI taxonomy): domain Eukaryota; kingdom Viridiplantae; phylum Streptophyta; class Magnoliopsida; order Asparagales; family Amaryllidaceae; genus Allium; species Allium sativum. The sequence goes on from CM060920.1 coordinate 92,579,152, forward strand.
GCGACAGACCAGGAGATATTGGAATCATCTCTATAAGCACTACATTTTGAAGCGGAATCGGACGTGATTGGAATCGACTGTAAATTCCAGTTAAATTAAACGCTTGTTTAATTTAACTGGAACGAAGTGGTTTAACAACGAACGGACGGTAACCAAGGTGAGTTAAACTCACTCAGTTTCCCATTTATATTTTATATAAATTGGTTTTCATTTTGTGTGCTCTGTTGGCTGATGGTTGACTTGTTTGCTAATTACATATTTATTGGTTGATTTAACTGATGAAATTAAACCGGCATTTAATTTCAGTGAAATACCAAATCGTTATTTTAACGATTGGTTCCAATAAAGGTAACTCACCTTGGTTGGTCACGTTGATAAAATAAACGTGTTTAATTGTTTGAATTTGTTGAATTGCTCGTGAATTGGTTGCTGTTGATGGTCGTTATTTATTATTATCAGTTATATGAAACTGAATGATTTCAGATAACCAGTTTGATACAGGGAAGAACAGGTTGGTGGGATCCAACCGGATTCCTCAAACATATGATTTATTTCCCTATTATCATATGAATTGTCGTGATTGGGTTATTGATTTTAGTAGTGATCATTGACTGAAAAGTCGACATGTGTTGTGTTTTAACCAATGGGCTATATTGGTTGAGTAATCGGCAGTAAATGGCCTAAAAATAAATCGTTTGGTTTATATTGATTCACCGTCAGGTGAGTCGATAGATATAAAGTTATAAAATTTATTTTATAACTGGAGATAGATTTTTGAAATATATATTTTGAAATAAGTTTTTAAAAAGGGAAATAAGTATTTATTCTTACTTTATTCATTGAGTTAATAAAGTCTATTCTGATGTTAATCAGAATTTTAAGTATGGAAATAGGAAATTTACTTAACGGTTAAAGTGAATTATTATTTTGTTAAAAACCATTGAATGGAATTGAACGGGATTGGTAAGTGTGAATTTGAGAAGAAAAGAAAAATCATAAGATTTGTAAACCAATCCGAATGATAAAAATGAAATTGTTCAAAAAGGGTAAAGGTTAAAAAGGGGTGTTTTATAAGGAATTACTTAATTATTAAATTAAGAAAAAAAAAATGTTATATTCGAGAGAGAGATTTTCAAAAGTGTAAGGAGGTTTTCTAAAACCGTATTTTTAATAGTTCAGTAAATGAGATTTATGTTAGAATGAGATATTATAACTCGTATTTGTCTTTAGATATGAACGTTGTTGATCGAGGTCTGAGAGGTAATTAAAATACCCCAACTTGAACGACTTCAGGATTATCTGAGGATGATATAAGTTGTAATGGTAAACGTGGGTAATAAACTTTAGTATTTCATTAGTGAAATGGTAACGATATATCTTTGGTGAAAAATGATGAGTTCAAAGGAAAAGGGGAATAAAGGGAGTTTGCGTCAAATTATAACGATATCCTCAAGGATAAAAAGAATTGTAAAGTTGAGTAGTGAAATAGATTTACTCTATATTAATACGCATTTGATATCGTTGTCAAGTAATGAACGAAGATGCCCGTAAGTTATGGGATGTGTAATAAGAAAATGATTTTCCAATATTATATGATGATAATATGGTAACTGGTTTGAAAGTGAAAATAGGAAAATATGATATAGGATTATCCTAAGAAATGGATTGGTTTTAAAGAAGAATCTTATATTAAATAAGAAAGCGAGAAAACGATATTTCAAATATCGAAAGATTTAAAGAGTTGAATTTACATTTGTTTTAAATTAAAAGGGCCAAGTGGTGCTGAATACCCAACCAGTGAACTCATTGGGTTGTCATGATTGAAACACTGTGTATTTTGATAGTTAAATCACCGACTATCAAACCTGACCAATACGCTTGTTGGTACGGAAAGACCGGGATCGAATTTATATTCGAAAACCATTCCGACCAACAAATACGTGGAAATATCAAGAGATGATCAAGATGGAGCATTGAAGACCGTGGATCTTCATTAAACGGAAGGACCGCTAATAATCTCTGGGATTGCAACCAGAGATAAACTGTGGTTCTGTCGTGGTTGGAATCTACGGGTTGCAAGGACTTCTCGCTACTGATCCATGGGGTGATTCCTATATGAGATGCAGTAGGAGAGTACCTTCGGTTCATCCTGTTCCTGGATGACTTGAATGGACGAGTGTCTGACAGAGTATTTCCAAAGGATCACGTACGTTGATTTCTTCAAACGTGTTATAGTTGGTTAGCTCCCAACTAGAGTATTTTTGTGGACGTCAATTGGTGATATCTGGCGGATCTGATGATGTGGCATTCAAAGTGAATGATGGCCAGATGTTCAAAAGATTATAACCTCAAGCCTCATCAACCGGGAGAGGACAAAAATCGGGCAGGCAGCATGGCTATGTGGGTCGCTCCCATTAGGGTGTATGATCACCTATCTAGAGAAATTCCTTTTGCTTCTTTAATCTATCGATGCTGTCCCTTGTCGGGAAGACGGTGGCTAGCTACCTCCGTTGGTGATATACATTCGATACACTCAAGCGAAATGAGTGGTCGGTCATGTGAGGGCCGGGTTGCAAGACGTTCTTGTTGAACCCTGTGTATTCGCCTCTAGAGATACACGGTCGGCAGGTGGTCCCATACCTTGTCAGAGTTGGAATTCAATCTCCAATAAGCGCCCGCGGTTTTGATTGTATACTATATATGTAGAGCGTGAGATGCAAGCGTTCTACTAGATTCTATTTACTTGTATTTAGACATTATTATAATATCAGACAAGATATTGATTTCAAAACTGCCTTGGGTTATCGTAAGATAAAAACCGTCCATGTTTATGTGTGGATTTGGTCTTACGATTATCCTTTTCTTTCGAAAGGATTTTAACTTTAAAATCAAGTTGTGTTATACCTTAATACTGTGCGAGTTTATCTCACTCTGGTTCACCAGACTGACCCGGTGTTTTGTAAATGCTCGGGTTAGCCCGGGGTGTACAGGTTCAGGTTATCGAATGCTGTGAAGAGACGAGCTAGAAGAGTCCAGACGTATGATATTATATAGCTTCTATTCCGTTGTGTGTCGTATATGGGAACAGGTTATTATAACTGTCCCAGTGATGTTGATGTACTCTGATATTGTAAGTTTTATTCAAAGCTCTCAATAAAGTTATTTCTATATTATATTTTGTTCCGCTGCGATGTGAGACTCTGTGTTGTGTTGTTTCTTCTTCTTCTATTCTAATATTTCTTTCTTTCTTATCTCACCCTCTAACTTCTTTCTAATAACGTCCAGTGTTTTCGGTGTTGGAAGGTCGGCATGAGTTACGGTAAAGGTATTTATGTCGATTTTCAGGGCCGAAAATCTCTGGGTCGCTACAATAAACCACAAGACTCTGCTTTTCAATAGAAGCCTTGATCATTTTCCACTTAGGCATGCCATACAGGCAATTTACGCCATGCGACTGATGTCTATCGATATACAACCTCTAATCCTGTACGTCTCAAATTCCCCTTCACCAAGAAGATGCATATTTAATAGAGATCAATCAGCACAGAATAAAATCCAATGTCAGACACACAGTCAATTTACAAGTCCGTTCTAGGTTTGAACAAAACCGGAAGCACCTTATTCCTCGTCCTGTATGTCCAGTACAGGAGAGAGGCCCTCCCATATCCGTACAATCAAAAAATACGTCCGAACGGCTACAACTTTAGCCCCTTCAAGGTAGCTACTCCAATCATGAGCATCAGTAGCAACTCATCCATTCGATGTGAAGATCGTCGGTCTTGCACCGTCTTCAATCTCTTCGACTTTTCATCGTATCAGTTACTCAAAATGGGTTAAACTCGGCCTTTCCAAATAACTCGCATATCTTATAATCAAGTGCTATAACAACACATCATACGCCTCATTCCAATCCATAATATTCTTTTATTCAAATATTCTTTTCATTTGGGAAAGGTTCCCATTAATTTTATCAAAGATAAATCCTTTAAATTTATTCTTTAATCTTCCTTTGGATATCATTTCTAAACCAAATTAAGGTTTATCATCTAGTCGGGATTAGCGCACCTTATCGAAGTAATCATTTCTTTTATTTTCCCAATCCCAAACTATTCATCCCATGGAGCAAACTGGTAACACTCCATATCTAACACCACGGTGTTATCGGTAAAAATAATTACCATTTCATGTTCAAATCTAATATAAAATTTTACTATCGCTTGGAGCAAAACTAGTGATACTCCATTCTCGATCATTTTCTTGAATTAATAATTGTAATTATCACGTTCACTTTTTAATCTAATCAAAGATTCATTAAAACTCTATTTAGTTTTAATCTTCCCAAAAATCAATATTAATGATTATATAACTTGGGAAATCATATCCTGTCTTTAACTGGGTTAAAGAACCAATGTCATTTAAAACACAATTCACGATAAACCCAAAATCACATTACATTAATTGTGGAATCTTCACGAAAAAACAAATCAATATATAATCGATATCAATTTCCATATCTGTAACAACCCGTAAAATGCAAGCCAGTTTGAAATTTTTATTTTGGCAATTTTAGCGAATTTTGAATATTTAAAATAGATTATTTTAAATAATATCGATGAGAAATTTATTTTGAATAGAATTCGAACGTATATATTTATACGCGTCGTCGTTAGAATATAAATAATTATATATAATTATAAATATAATTGAAAATGGCATGGTAGTTCGATAATTCGATTTCAAACTTCAATTGAACGTACCGGGTGCAAAACAATCCAGATTTTAGCGAAACCAAAAACATTAGGATCTATTTGTGGATATCTTTCCAACGAATCCGAAAAATTGAAATTTCATAGCGGGAATCAAAAGATATGTCCAGTTGAAAATTCTGAATAGTCGCTATGGAATTCAGGCCCTTAAAAATGGGAATTTTGCAGACGACCTCGGATTTCGACGAAACCACTTTTGTTGGATCCGTGATGTAAAGTTATTGTTAGGTTCCAAATTTCATAATTTTTCGAATCAATATGTGAGCGTGGCGAAGGAAAACGCGTTTGACCAGTTTTAGTTGATTTTAATCGACTTGAAACTGGCCATTTTTCAAACGGTCTCAGAATTTGACAAAATTAGTTTTGTTAGGACTGTATCGTCAATACGAAGCTAGAAATAATTTTTCTGGAATTTTTAGGATCTGTATGTGACCCCAGTAATTTGAAATGTGCGTTCAAATTCAATATAAACTGATTTATATTTTAAATTCAACGGAAACTGATTGTAACAGTCGAATTGGCTAACGTGACATATCCCATTGTGTTCGGAATGGGGGTAATTAGCTGTGGGCGACAGTCAGTGAGTTTGATTTGGAGTTCGCTATGATTTTAGTTTATAAAATGAATTAAGTAAAATAAATAAAATTATAAATACCCCATTGACCGGTCAAAACCCTAGTCAAATACCTTTCCGCGGTCAACCCAGTTGTTCTGTCGTTATACGCGATTAAGGGATGGTTTCATTCGATTCTTTCTCCTCCTTTTTCTTCAAATTTGTTCATTAATTTCAGAAATTAAAATTATAAAACGGAAGAGAATCGCAAGATCTAGAGAACCAACGGCTGTGATTGGAAATCATTTGGTATTTCGTTCGATTTTCACCCCCAAAGTAGCGGCGTTCGCACCAGGTTTTAGGGGCCAGGGGTCCACCGAGTCTGACAGGAAGGGCGGTTATGATAGAGCTCGCGGAGCTCGTTGGAGGAGTGGCCGACGATCAGCGACCGGAGTCCTCTGGTGGCGGCTGCGGTTCGATTCAGGATTTGAACGATGGGTTTCTTTGTATCGAGATAGAAAGAAGAACGATGGAGAGGGATTAGTCTAAAGGGAGATTAAGGTTTTAAATTATTAATTAAATTATTTAATTTATGTAAATGAGGTATAAACTGCGATATCTTTCTCTTACGATATCAGAAAATTGCAAACCCAGGTCCGTTGGAATCCTCTTGACGAGTACTTCACAACAAAACTGACCGTGTCCAAAACAGAGCACGTCAGAATTTCAGGCAATTTCAATTCGAAACGAAACAGAAATTCAGATAAGAACGGTGGAGTGGAACCCTTGGTGAGAATTTCTCACCTTTCAATTTCTTTTCTAGTTATATACTTATACTAGGATGCAGACGGTGCTTAGTAGCACCCGACACAATCGTCCACAGACCATGGACTTGTTTGTTTGATTGCAAAAATTAGTTAGATTATTTAAATGGAAATCGAATTGTTTGGTGAAATGAAATTGATTTGATTGATGTGTGAATGGCGTGGGCCTTCACTAGACCGGGGATAAGGCTAGGCCTCGTCCCGTTTCTAGTATCGTGTCGTTATGCCGCCGAAATTTTCTAAAATAAGTTAGAAAAATAAAAATATCATTTTATTTAAAGAATGAACTGAATAGAAATTCATGTGTTGAAATAAAATATTTTATCGTTAAAAATATAATTTTTAACGTGGAAGTGAATAAAATAAAATATTCATTTACAAACCGGACGGTTTGTTTATGTACACCTATTTGAAGGACATTGATTGGGTCGATAAATTTTACACATCGCCCAACTGCACAACTAAAAGTTGTCTTTGATTGTTTGAAACCCCACACGGGTGTTGGGATGAAATTTGAAGTTCACTCATCCTGATTGATTGACAGGCTGTTATAAGCGTTAGATATCTATATTTGATGCTTATACAGTGTAGTGCACTTTGGTTGATGGTTGATTATTTTTCAATGCTATTATATACATGTGATGTATGAAAATCCATATAATTAATATTATATGGTGATTGATTGGGCCTCATTTCAATTTAGAAAATAAAGAATAATATAAAACAAATGTTCATGTGTTGATTGTACTCATCCGTTGAGATTAGTCATGTGTTGAACGAAATATTTTGGTAATATAATTTACATCTTTATTAATATAAAACAAAGGTTCATGTGTTGACTGTACTCATCCGTTGAGATTAGTCATGTGTTGAACGAAATATTTTGATAATAACAAATATTTTGATAATAGGAAATATTTGAAATAGAATATTTGAAAATAGAAATATATGAAGCCGTGTTGATTAGATTGACGCCATTTTGGCGTGAACGATATTTATATCGATTTTATTCATTTTGAAATGAATTGAATTGAAAACGATTTCAAAATGAATTGAATAGAAAATGATTTCGAAATGAAATGAATTGAAAACGATTTCGAAATGAATTGAATATAAAACGATTTCGAAATGAATTGAATATAGAACGAATTCGAATTGAATTTAAAATGAATTGAAATGAATTCAAATTGAATTGATACTTGAATTAAATAGAAATGAATTTTAAAACGAATTTATAAGGAAAGAATTCAATTTTGATTTGAATTGAAATGGAAGTTGAAATTGTTTTTGAAACGAATTCAAAACTATTTATAAAATCCGTTTTAAATAGAAATAGACGAAATATATAATATATATATTATATATATAATATAAAAGGCCTGAATAGAACGCGCCGCGCCGCGGCAGTTCGTGAATTTCGACCATTTATTTCAAACGGACATTACGGGAGATCCGACCGTCGGATTCTCCTAAAACCGGAACCGTTAGGTTCGTATCGAAAAGAGCTTTCTAACGAATATTAGAAATTTGAAATCTAACGGTTGGATTTGGAGTTATGTCCAAATCCAATTCGAAAAAGGTCGCTATAAGTGCAGTTCGATGGCCGTTGATGGAAATCGACTGTACGGGCCTTGATAAAATTATTAAAAATATCAATAATTTGTGTAAAATCATAAGAAATAATTTGGGGAAAATTGGGGTGAAAAACTCCATATTTGAAAAGATAAAAATGGATTTTTATCGAAATGAACTAGTTTGAACTAAATTTAAAACCCGATTTGTTTTTAAATAAATAAATTAGATTTAAAAAGGGGTTTTAAATAATCGGAATTTCTAATATATTTGGTTGGATTTGAAATGGGTTTATCGTGAACGGTGTTTTAAATAACACTAGTTCTTTAACCTGATAATAAATAGAATGTGATTTGGGTTTGTCGTGAACTGTGTTTTTAAATAACACCTAGTTCTTTAACCCGGTAAAAGGAGTTTTAATGAATCTGCAATTAAATTGAAATGTGAATGGATAATCTAAATTATCAAATTTAGAAATGAGCGAGAATGGAGTATCGCCAGTTTTGCTCCAAAGCGATAGTTAAATCTTTAATTAGATTTGAACGTGAAATGGTAATTAAATTTACCGATAACACCGTGGTGTTAGTTATGGGGTAATAACAGTTTTGCTCCATGGGATAAATAGGTTGGGATTGGGAAATAAAATAAATAATTACATCGGTGTGGTTCGCTAATCCCGACTAGTTTGGAAAACCATAATATGGTTTGAAATGATATCCAAAGGAAGATTAAAGAATAAATTTAAAAGGATTTATCTTTGATAAAATTAATGGGAACCTTTCCCTAGGAGTGTGAATATCTGAATTGGAATGAGGCGTATGTTGTGTTTGTATAACAATTGTTTATTATATACGTGGGTTATTCAGAAAGGCCGGGTCTATACCCATTCTGAATAACCGATTCGACGATAAGTCGAAGAGATTGAAGATGGTGCAAGACCGACGATCTTCACATCGAATGGATGGGTGCTACTGACGCTCACGATGGGAGTAGCTACCTTGAAGGGGGCTAAAGTGGTAGCCGTCCGGACGTGCTTGGAGGTCGACGGATATGCGAGGAAAGTGCCTCCGGTTTCGTTCAGACCCAGAACGGACTTGTAAATGGATGGTGTGTCTGACATTGTATTCCTTTATATTGTATTCGTTGATCTCTGCTAAATATATATCTGTTTGGCGGCGGAGAATTTATTCTCTTGCTTAACGCCCTTCTCTGAGACATACGAGCTTAGAGGTTATATATTGGCAGAAATCAGTGGATACGATATGGATTGATAGTGTGGCATGCTGAGATGCAGTGATCCATACTTTTTTTGAAAAGCAAAGTTTGGTGGATGATGATCAAAGCGTAGCTTTGATATAGCACGGCTTTGTGTATAACATTGATTCGTGAGCCTCACACCCCGGTATGGTGGTAAACTGATGGTTTGATCAGTATGCTTTTTCGTGGATGGGCACCTTCGTGGTGTCGTGGATTCGGTCGACCGAGATTGAGCTTAGTGCTCAGAGGGATAGGGTAAGAGGTGTTTTCTCTTGCCGAGACGTAAGCCGTAGTGATACTCGATTTCCCGAAAGTGCGGATGTGCATTACGGTGTTTTCTCTAGCCGAGACGTAAGCCGTTGAGATGGCACTACGCGATCAATCTTTCGAATCAGGAGCCACCATGATGGAAATCCAATTTCCAAATATGACATTTTGCGGTTTTGATTGTAGAGCCTAGTATTGGTGACATGATATATGGTACCCATGCCGTCTATGATTGATATATTTATATTTGAAGTTGTTTTCTTCACTTATAGTAATAATATAAGATGAAATTTCGCGTATCAAGCATATTTGGCTATTATAAGGGAAAACCATATCCTTCGGCTTGCGTTGCATTGTGTGATGGGACCTGGGTCTTATAATAGCTTCATTGTTCTTTATTTAGCATTGCGTTGTTTGTTTTCTGCACTGGTATTCTAGGGAGGAAACCCGTTCCGTGTTATACGGCGTGGTCCCTTGATTTACCTAACTTTAAAAAAAAAGATTAATAACTGTTTTAGTTCTCACACCAGTCACATGACTGACCTGGAGTTTATTGTTTTAACCTAAACTCTGGGTGCCCCTATTTTCCACACGGGCAGCTAGTAGTTTTGGTTTTGCAGATTTATATTCACAGGATCCTGGTTTACAGCTGGAATGATATCCGGAAAGCTCTGTATCCGTATATCACCTTCAGTTGTGCTTTGTATTATTTTCCGCTGCTATGTAATTTATTGTAATCTCTGATATTTTCTGTGTAATATTAATTCATACTCTGTATATTCTTGTATTCTGATGGAATTGTTGTAATATACAATGAAATGTTCTTCTGTTTGTGTTCTATTTTGTCGTGTTCTCAAACAATTAGGTGTTTCGAAAGGTCTAGATCAGTTTAGCGACTGATTCGGATCGAGCGAAATTCCTTGTTGTCACAGTTGGTATCAGAGCTTTGGTTTACAGAGCTCGAGAACAAGACACATTAGAACCATACGAAAGAATTCATCAGATATTGGATTAGTAATATCCAATTAGAATGACTCGTTAGAGATAGGATCAGTGGTATCCTAGAACGAGTGTGAAGAGTATATTTTTCAAATGAAAACAATTTTGTTTTGAAAATTTAAACCATATTATACGTATTTGAATATTTATTTATATTGAATACGGACAATCCGATATATAAAGGTTTTGTGTATACGCGTCATGAACGTATATTCGAAGTTTTAATAAACTGGGTAGATATAGAATCATACTCTAGTCGCCCGGAGATGATGTTGATAATGACCATGGCATCATCAATATTTATGTTCGTGTTTCGAAGGTGTGATTACTATATATTTCCATTAGACTGGTGTGAGAACCAAAACTAATATAGCTAGAACACATTGTTGTGAATTGGCATCACAAACATGATTTTTGTATATATATATATCAATTTATGAATTTGAAACTCTAATTCACTAATTGATTGATGTTTGTGTTGTTTGTTTATTTGTTTATTTGTTTGCTAATTTTGAACCATTATGCCTAATAGAACCAAATATTGAATTATATTGAAAATTGGTCGCATTTGCTTGCATATACATATACTTACATTGAACAGGTCATAGCAAGGAGGCTAGAGCAGAGAATAAAATTTGTTTGCCCGACAAATAGGTACATGTTTACTATATAATTTCCTGTTTTGTTTGGGTGATGATGATTTTATGAGCCTATTGGCTAGCCGCTTGGCTTTTTCTTTTTCTTTTTGAGATCAGAAGGCCTATATGACAATTTCGGGATTTTCCCGTGGCTCCCGGTGCAGGGGAGGTTATGGCGAAATTTTTCGAAAATTTAGGGTGTTAGCCAAATATTTGAAGAATTTGAAAATTCTCAGAAACTGAAAAGTTAGAGAATGGAAGCCAGATCGAACGTAGAGTTGATTAATCAAACCACTTTCGACTTTGTTCCTTTTCGGGGACGAAAAGTTTTAAGTGGGGGAGATTGTAACAACCCGTAAAATGCAAGCCAGTTTGAAATTTTTATTTTGGCAATTTTAGCGAATTTTGAATATTTAAAATAGATTATTTTAAATAATATCGATGAGAAATTTATTTTGAACAGAATTCGAACGTATATATTTATACGCGTCGTCGTTAGAATATAAATAATTATATATAATTATAAATAGATTTGAAAATGGCATGGTAGTTCGATAATTCGATTTCAAACTTCAATTGAACGTACCGGGTGCAAAACAATCCGAATTTTAGCGAAACCAAAAACATTAGGATCTATTTGTGGATATCTTTCCAACGAATCCGAAAAATTGAAATTTCATAGCGGGAATCAAAAGATATGTCCAGTTGAAAATTCTGAATAGTCGCTATGGAATTCAGGCCCTTAAAAATGGGAATTTTGCAGACGACCTCGGATTTCGACGAAACCACTTTTGTTGGATCCGTGATGTAAAGTTATTGCTAGGTTCCAAATTTCATAATTTTTCGAATCAATATGTGAGCGTGGCGAAGGAAATCGCGTTTGACCAGTTTTAGTTGATTTTAATCGACTTGAAACTGGCCATTTTTCAAACGGTCTCAGAATTTGACAAAATTAGTTTTGTTAGGACCGTATCGTCAATACGAAGCTAGAAATAATTTTTTTGGAATTTTTAGGATCTGTATGTGACCCCAGTAATTTGAAATGTGCGTTCAAATTCAATATAAACTGAATTATATTTTAAATTCAACGGAAACTGATTGTAACAGTCGAATTGGCTAACGTGACATATCCCATTGTGTTCGGAATGAGGGTAATTAGCTGTGGGCGACAGTCGGTGAGTTTGATTTGGAGTTCGCTATGATTTTAGTTTATAAAACGAATTAAATAAAATAAATAAAATTATAAATACCCCATTGACCGGTCAAAACCCTAGTCAAATACCTTTCCGCGGTCAACCCAGTTGTTCTGTCGTTATACGCGATTAAGGGATGGTTTCATTCGATTCTTTCTCCTCCTTTTTCTTCAAATTTGTTCATTAATTTCAGAAATTAAAATTATAAAACGGAAGAGAATCGCAAGATCTAGAGAACCAATGGCTGTGATTGGAAATCATTTGGTATTTCGTTCGATTTTCACCCCCAAAGTAGCGGCGTTCGCACCAGGTTTTAGGGGCCAGGGGTCCACCGAGTCTGACAGGAAGGGCGGTTATGATAGAGCTCGTGGAGCTCGTCGGAGGAGTGGCCGACGATCAGCGACCGGAGTCCTCTGGTGGCGGCTGCGGTTCGATTCAGGATTTGAACGATGGGTTTCTTTGTATCGAGATAGAAAGAAGAACGATGGAGAGGGATTAGTCTAAAGGGAGATTAAGGTTTTAAATTATTAATTAAATTATTTAATTTATGTAAATGAGGTATAAACTGCAATATCTTTCTCTTACGATATCAGAAAATTGCAAACCCAGGTCCGTTGGAATCCTCTTGACGAGTACTTCACAACAAAACTGATCGTGTCCAAAACAGAGCACGTCAGAATTTCATGCAATTTCAATTCGAAACGAAACAGAAATTCAGATAAGAACGGTGGAGTGGAACCCTTGGTGAGAATTTCTCACCTTTCAATTTCTTTTCTAGTTATATACTTATACTAGGATGCAGACGGTGCTTAGTAGCACCCGACACAATCGTCCACAGACCATGGACTTGTTTGTTTGATTGCAAAAATTAGTTAGATTATTTAAATGGAAATCGAATTGTTTGGTGAAATGAAATTGATTTGATTGATGTGTGAATGGCGTGGGCCTTCACTAGACCGGGGATAAGGCTAGGCCTCGTCCCGTTTCTAGTATCATGCCGTTATGCCGCCGAAATTTTCTAAAATAAGTTAGAAAAATAAAAATATCATTTTATTTAAAGAATGAACTGAATAGAAATTCATGTGTTGAAATAAAATATTTTATCGTTAAAAATATAATTTTTAACGTGGAAGTGAATAAAATAAAATATTCATTTACAAACCGGACGGTTTGTTTATGTACACCTATTTGAAGGACATTGATTGGGTCGATAAATTTTACACATCGCCCAACTGCACAACTAAAATTTGTCTTTGATTGTTTGAAACCCCACACGGGTGTTGGGATGAAATTTGAAGTTCACTCATCCTGATTGATTGACAGGCTGTTATAAGCGTTAGATATCTATATTTGATGCTTATACAGTGTAGTGCACTTTGGTTGATGGTTGATTATTTTTCAATGCTATTATATACATGTGATGTATGAAAAACCATATAATTAATATTATATGGTGATTGATTGGGCCTCATTTCAATTTAGAAAATAAAGAATAATATAAAACAAATGTTCATGTGTTGACTGTACTCATCCGTTGAGATTAGTCATGTGTTGAACGAAATATTTTGGTAATAAAATTTACATCTTTATTAATATAAAACAAAGGTTCATGTGTTGACTGTACTCATCCGTTGAGATTAGTCATGTGTTGAACAAAATATTTTGATAATAGGAAATATTTGAAATAGAATATTTGAAAATAGAAATATATGAAGCCGTGTTGATTAGATTGACGCCATTTTGGCGTGAACGATATTTATATCGATTTTATTCATTTTGAAATGAATTGAATTGAAAACGATTTCAAAATGAATTGAATAGAAAACGATTTCGAAATGAAATGAATTGAAAACGATTTCGAAATGAATTGAATATAAAACGATTTCGAAATGAATTGAATATAGAACGAATTCGAATTGAATTTAAAACGAATTGAAATGAATTCAAATTGAATTGATACTTGAATTAAATAGAAATGAATTTTAAAACGAATTTATAAGGAAAGAATTCAATTTTGATTTGAATTGAAATGGAAGTTGAAATTGTTTTTGAAACGAATTCAAAACTATTTATAAAATCCGTTTTAAATAGAAATCGACGAAATATATATTATATATATTATATATATAATATAAAAGGCCTGAATAGAACGCGCCGCGCCGCGGCAGTTCGTGAATTTCGACCATTTATTTCAAACGGACATTACGGGAGATCCGACCGTCGGATTCTCCTAAAACCGGAACCGTTGGGTTCGTATCGAAAAGAGCTTTCTAACGAATATTAGAAATTTGAAATCTAACGGTTGGATTTGGAGTTATGTCCAAATCAAATTCGAAAAAGGTCGCTATAAGTGCAGTTCGATGGCCGTTGATGGAAATCGACTGTACGGGCCTTGATAAAATTATTAAAAATATCAATAATTTGTGTAAAATCATAAGAAATAATTTGGGGAAAATTGGGGTGAAAAACTCCATATTTGAAAAGATAAAAATGGATTTTTATCGAAATGAACTAGTTTGAACTAAATTTAAAACCCGATTTGTTTTTAAATAAATAAATTAGATTTAAAAAGGGGTTTTAAATGATCGGAATTTCTAATATATTTGGTTGGATTTGAAATGGGTTTTTCGTGAACGGTGTTTTAAATAACACTAGTTCTTTAACCTGATAATAAATAGAATGTGATTTGGGTTTGTCGTGAACTGTGTTTTTAAATAACACCTAGTTCTTTAACCCGGTAAAAGGAGTTTTAATGAATTTGCAATTAAATTGAAATGTGAATGGATAATCTAAATTATCAAATTTAGAAATGAGCGAGAATGGAGTATCGCCAGTTTTGCTCCAAAGCGATAGTTAAATCTTTAATTAGATTTGAACGTGAAATGGTAATTAAATTTACCGATAACACCGTGGTGTTAGTTATGGGGTAATAACAGTTTTGCTCCATGGGATAAATAGGTTGGGATTGGGAAATAAAATAAATAATTACTTCGGTGTGGTTCGCTAATCCCGACTAGTTTGGAAAACCATAATATGGTTTGAAATGATATCCAAAGGAAGATTAAAGAATAAATTTAAAAGGATTTATCTTTGATAAAATTAATACGAACCTTTCCCTAGGAGTGTGAATATCTGAATTGGAATGAGGCGTATGTTGTGTTTGTATAACAATTGTTTATTATATACGTGGGTTATTCAGAAAGGCCGGGTCTATACCCATTCTGAATAACCGATTCGACGATAAGTCGAAAAGATTGAAGACGGTGCAAGACCGACGATCTTCACATCGAATGGATGGGTGCTACTGACGCTCACGATGGGAGTAGCTACCTTGAAGGGGGCTAAAGTGGTAGCCGTCCGGACGTGCTTGGAGGTCGACGGATATGCGAGGAAAGTGCCTCCGGTTTCGTTCAGACCCAGAACGGACTTGTAAATGGATGGTGTGTCTGACATTGTATTCATTTATATTGTATTCGTTGATCTCTGCTAAATATATATCTGTTTGGCAGCGGAGAATTTATTCTCTTGCTTAACGCCCTTCTCTGAGACATACGAGCTTAGAGGTTATATATTGGCAGAAATCAGTGGATACGATATGGATTGATAGTGTGGCATGCTGAGATGCAGTGATCCAGACTTTTGTTGAAAAGCAAAGTTTGGTGGATGATGATCAAAGCGTAGCTTTGATATAGCACGGCTTTGTGTATAGCGTTGATTCGCGAGCCTCACACCCCGGTATGGTGGTAAACTGATGGTTTGATCAGTATGCTTTTTCGTGGATGGGCACCTTTGTGGTGTCGTGGATTCGGTCAACCGAGATTGAGCTTAGTGCTCAGAGGGATAGGGTAAGCGGTGTTTTCTCTCGCCGGGACATAAGCCGCAGTGATACTCGATTTCCCGAAAGTGCGGATGTGCATTACGGTGTTTTCTCTAGCCGAGACGTAATCCGTTGAGATGGCACTACGCGATCGATCTTTCGAATCAGGAGCCACCATGATGGAAATCCAATTTCCAAATATGACATTTTGCGGTTTTGACTGTAGAGCCTAGTATTGGCGACATGATATATGGTACCCATGCCGTCTATGATTGATATATTTATATTTGAAGTTGTTTTCTTCACTTATAGTAATAATATAAGATGAAATTTCGCGTATCAAGCATATTTGGCTATTATAAGGGAAAACCCTATCCTCCGGCTTGCGTTGCATTGTGTGATGGGACCTGGGTCTTATAATAGCTTCATTGTTCTTTATTTAGCATTGCGTTGTTTGTTTTCTGCACTGGTATTCTTGGGAGGAAACCCGTTCCGTGTTATACGGCGTGATCCCTTGATTTACCTAACTTTAAAAACAAAGATTAATAACTGTTTTAGTTCTCACACCAGTCACATGACTGACCTGGAGTTTATTGTTTTAACCTAAACTCTGGGTGCCCCTATTTTCCACACGGGCAGCTAGTAGTTTTGGTTTTGCAGATTTATATTCACAGGATCCTGGTTTACAGCTGGAATGATATCCGGAAAGCTCTGTATCCGTATATCACCTTCAGTTGTGCTTTGTATTATTTTCCGCTGCTATGTAATTTATTGTAATCTCTGATATTTTCTGTGTAATATTAATTCATACTCTGTATATTCTTGTATTCTAATGGAATTGTTGTAATATACAATGAAATGTTCTTCTGTTTGTGTTCTATTTTGTCGTGTTCTCAAACAATCAGGTGTTTCGAAAGGTCTAGATCAGTTTAGCGACTGATTCGGATCGAGCGAAATTCCTTGTTGTCACAATATCCAACTAATAATATAAATGGAATAACGACAAAGCCTTTTAAATTTCATATATATTAAAAGTCTTCCTCTACAGAAACTCACTTCGATTATTATCAAATGGAATTCCATTCCATTCCAATATATTAAATTGGAAAACTTTACTTTGGAAAATATCCACTAAATCTTTAATAAAAAGATTTATAAGTTTCAAATCTCATTTCACTGTAAATCGGGTTAAAGAATGAATGCCGTTAAAAACACAGTTCACAATAAACCCAATTCACATTCCATTTCAAATCCAATTAAATGTTAAATAATTGGTAATTCTTCTCTACTTCTTATTAAAAGATTCATTCTTTTCACATGGGGTTTAAGAACAGTGCTACTGAAGACCCCATCCCATCAGTCTCTAATCGTAAATTAGTAAGAGAACAATTCCCTAAGTATTAATCCCCAAGGCCGAAACCAACATCAGATCAAACCCAGGAAACCATTCAACGTAGCTAATCTCTAATTAGTTTCTAATTTTCTTAACTCCATTGGGTTTAAGAATAGTATTATTAAAGATACCATTCACGACAAACCCAAAATCTCATTCCATAGTTAATCAGGTTAAAGAACAAGTGTTATTTAAAACACCGTTCACGATAAACCCAAAAATCCAATTCTTTTATTCAATTCCAATTAAATATTAATTAATTGGAAAACTTCACTAAATCTTTATTTAAAGATTTATTCTTTTCTCTACTGGGTTTAAGAACAGTAGTAATAAAGACACCGTCAACGACAAACCCAAAATCCAATTTGATATCAAATACAAGGCTCTGAATAGAAAATATATCGGCTTATATTCAATATCAAATTCTGAAACCAGCGGATATCGTATTGGAATAATGATATATATATATATATTCCAAATTCCTTAACAATATCCATATAATCACGGAATCCAATATCAAAATATTCCGAAGATTATTTCCATTCTGAATCCATTTCCAATTTATTCTTTGGAAAATTCTGGTTATTTTAAAACCATTTTCAAATCCAGTTTATATATTTTAAAAATAAATAAATTATTATTCTAGTTAATAACTAGTTCATTTCGATAAAAATATAATTTTATCTTTTAAAAACTGGAATTTTTCATCCATAATCTTTCTAAATCATTTACTATGATTTTACATAATTTTTCCATATTTTTAATAATTTTATTATCGCCCGTACAGTCGGTTTCCAATAACGGCCACCGGACTGCAACCATAGCGACCTTTTCTAAAATTGATTTTGACATATCTCCAAATCTAACCGTTAGATTTTAAATCTCTTGTATTCAATGGAAAGCTCTTTTCGATACGAACCCAACGGTTCCGGTTTTAGGAGAATCCGTCGGTCGGATCTCCTGTAACGTCCATTTGAAGTTAATGGTCGAAATTCACGAACTACCGCTGCGCGGCGCTTTCTATTCAGGCCATTATAACATATATAATATATATATTATATTTCATCGATTTCCATTTAAAATGAATTTTATAAATTGTTTTAAATTCGTTTCAAAAATGATTTCCACTTCCATTTCAAACTCAAATCAAAATTGAATATTATATTATAAATTTGTTTTAAATTCATTTCAAATCGATTTCAATTCAAATCGACTTCAATTCCATTTCAATACGTTTTAAATTCATTTCAAATCGATTTCAATTCCATTTCAATTCGTTTTAAATTCATTTCAAATTGATTTCAATTCTATTTTCAAATTCAAATCAAAATTGAATATTCTTTATATAAATTTGTTTTAAATTCATTTTAAAACAATTTCAATTTGATTTTCAAATTCAAATCCAAATCCAAATTGAATATTCCATATCATTTCAATATTAAAATGATAATAGTTTCAAAATATCAGATTTTGAAATCAGTTTTCGATATTCATTATAAAATGAATAAAATCGACCAAATTCCCATTCGTGTTGAAATGGCGTTTAACTACTTAACACGGCTTTACATTTCAATAATTACTGAATATTATTTTAAAATATTCGTTAATTCTGAACTGGAATCAGACTCAATCCATTACCATATAGTTTTATTTATATGGATTTCAACATCATATATGTACAATAAAAATGATAAACAATCATTAAAAATTCATAAAACATCCAGAGTGCATTTTACAACTGTATAAGCATTAAAATAAATAAATAACGCTTATACAGTATGTCAACCTATTGATTGACATACCATTAATTATTGGGATCAGTGTATGTCAAATATTATCCCAATACCCATGTAGGATTTTCAAACAACAAATACTGTTTATTATTTGTGTAGTTGGGTGATGTGTAAAATTTATCATCCCAATCCATATCAGGTAAATAAGTGTATATAAACAAACCGTCCAGTTTGTAAATGAATATTTATTTTATTTTCATTTCACAATAAATTATATATTTATTTTATATAAATAATTTTTATATACAACAGTATCAATACATGATAATCACAATCAATTTCTACATCACAATACAATCAAATAAGTCGTCCATGGTCTGTGGACGACGGGGAGCCGTTCATATGTGCAGTTACAAAATAAATTAAATAACTGTACAAAAATAATAGTGAGAAGTTCTCACATTGACTGGTTTTGACTCCGTCGGTCTTCAACTGAAATTCTGAATTTCTGTTTTATTACTGTTCAGATTTGAATTTGCCTCATTTTCTACTTTGCTCCATTCTTATCTGAACTGATTTCAATGCGTAGAGTTCACTTCCACGATCGCAACGCAAGTCATTTCGTTGAATTCTGTGTTGGATTGAACAAGATACGACCATTTATATGTTAATCACATATTTAAGATAATTAATATTTAATTAACTTAATTAAATTTAAACCTTTTCCTTAATCCATCGTTTTCCCGTATATCCTGTTGCCGACCTCGTTCAAAACTGTTTCACCGTTGTCGCTCCTCCATCATCCAACCTGGCACTGATCAGACCTCACCACCCCCTTCGGCTATGAGCCTTGCACCTCCTGCACCAGCACCGCTCAGCTTGAACCCCCGTGGCCGCCGGAAACTGCATCAAAATGGCGCCACTTTAAGGCGGAAATTCGAGCTCCTCCGACTATGAAATCCGATCAACCTCGCATGAATTTAAAGCCCATAGAACAATCTACAACTTTCGCTTTGGGATGGGAATCCAATTCGGTTTGTTTCGAGAGAGATTTGGGATTTTAATTTTGAACACTCCGATCGTTTATTTCTGGATGGCGGCTCCGAATTGTCTAGGGTTTGGAAAACCCTAAATGCCCTTTTATACCCTATATTTTATAATATTTAATTTATTTATTCCCAAATTTTGAAATTTAACATTATGAACTCCAAACGAAACTCAACGATTGTGTGACAACAAGGAATTTCGCTCGATCCGAATCGGTCGCTAAACCGACCCAGACCGTTCGAAACGCCTGATTCTTTTGAGAACACGACAAAATAGAACGCAGACGGGAGAACATTTCATTGTATATTACAACAATTCCATCAGAATACAAGAATATACAGAGTATGAATCAATATTACACAGAAATATCAGAGATTTAAATTACATTTAAATACATCGCAGCGGAAAATAATACAATACACAACTAGAAGAGATATACGGATACAAAGCTTTCTGGATATCATTCCAGCTGTAAACCAGGATCCTGTGAATATAAATCTGCAAAACCAAAACTACTAGCTGCCCGTGTCAAAATATGGGCATCCAGAGTTTAGGTTAAAACAATAAACTCCAGGTCAGTCATGTGACTGGTGTGAGAACTAAAACAGTTATTAATCTTTATTTTAAAGTTAGGTAAATCAAGGGACCACGCCGTATAACACGGAACGGGTTTCCTCCCAAGAATACCAGTGCA
Organism: Allium sativum; assembly: GCA_030737875.1. Lineage (NCBI taxonomy): Eukaryota > Viridiplantae > Streptophyta > Magnoliopsida > Asparagales > Amaryllidaceae > Allium > Allium sativum. The sequence goes on from CM060920.1 coordinate 92,599,905, forward strand.
TAAAACAAACAGTGCAATGCTAAATAAAGAAAAATGAAGCTATTATAAGACCCAGGTCCCATCACACAATGCAACGCAAGCCGGAGGATAGGGTTTTTACCTTATAATAGCCAAAGAATGCTTGATACGTTTAAAACAGATTATTTGATATTATTATAAGTGCATAGTGTATAAAACAACTTCAAATCATAAGTATCAATCATAGACGGCATAAGCGCCCCATCCCACTATGTCACCATACTAGGCTCTACAAATAAAACCGCAAATGTCACGTATTTGGAAATTGGATTTCCATCTAGGAACCGAGGCAAAAGATAGTCCTCAACCGATTCGAGACTGTCTAGTCCGAGTCTCAGGAACAGCCGCAACTGCCCCTTGGATCGTCAGGGCTGGTCCACCGATGTGGATTATAATGCCTGAACACTACGTTTCTCCGCCCTATGGGGCGTAAATGAGCCAACAAATGACTCCGTTGGACCCGGATCGTCCGATCTAACCGAGGCACCTCGCAACAGCAACAACCACATAAGTCAAACTCGTCAGGGCGTGTAAAACCACTGACGCCACTTCTAACTAGAAAGAAAACGCATGTCCCCCCTGAGGTCTGTCTCCCGTTTTTGGTTCACCACCGGGGTATGAGGCTCGCGAATTCACGTTACACAAAGCTATGCCACACAGGCCGTGCTTTGATCATCACCACAAGACTTTGCTTTTCAACAGAAGCCTTGATCAATTGCCACTTAGGCATGCCACACAGGCAATTCACTCCATGCGTTTGATATCCATCAATATATAACCTCTGAGCTCGTACGTCTCAGAGAAGGGCGTTAAGCAAGAGAATAAATTCACTGCCGCCAAACAGATATATATTTAATAGAAATCAATCACATAGACTAAAATCCAATGTCAGACACACAGTCCATTTACAAGTCCGTTCTGGGTCTGAACGAAACCGGAGGCACCTAGTACCCCGCATATCCATCGATCTCCAAGTACGTCTGGACGATCACCAACTGTTTCCATCTTCTTGGGTGTACATCCCAATCAAGATCATCAGTAGTCACCCAAACGACGTGAAGACCTCCGGTCTTCGACCACCGTCTTCATCTTCGACACCACGTCAAATCAGTTATTCAGAATGGGATAAACCCGGTCTTTCTGAATAACTTGCGTATATAATAAATAAGTGTTACACAAACACAACATACGCCTCATTCCAATTCATCAGTCACTAACCGTAAATTAACAAGAGACTAATTCCCCAAATATTAACCCCGAAGGCCGAAACCAACATTAGATCAATATCCAGAAAACCGTTCTGCTTAGCTAACCGACAGTTAGTTTCTAAATTTCACATTCATAGGGAAAGGTTCCCATTAATTTTATCAAAGATAAATCCCTTGAATTTATTCTTTAATCTTCTTTTGAATTTCGATTCAACTAGTCGGGATGAACGAACCTTACCGAAGTAATCATTTGTTTTAATTTCCCAATCCCAACCTATTCATCTCATGAAGTAAAACTGGACATACTTCATATCTAACACCACGGTGTTATCGGTAAATTCAATTACCATTTCACGTTCAAATCTAATTAAAGATTTAACTATCGCCTGGAGCAAAACTGGTGATACTCCATTCTCGATCTTTTCAATCTAATTAAAGATTCATTAAAACTCCACTTAGTTTTAATCTGTGACTGGGTTAAAGAATCAGTATCATTTAAAACACGGTTCACGATAAACCCAAAATCACATCACATTTCAATCAGTCCCTAACCGTAAATTAGCAAGTGAGCAGTTCCCTAAGTATTAACCCCGAAGGCCGAAACCAACATCAGATCAATACCTCTGAAACCATTCAACTTAACTAATCACCAGTTAGTTTCTGATTTTCTTAACTCCTTTAGGTCTAAGAACCGTATTATTGAAGATACCGTTCACGACAACCCAAAATCACATTCCATTAATTATCGGGTTAAAGAACAAGTGTTATTTAAAACACTGTTCACGATAAACCCAAAAATCAATACCAATTCAATTCCAATTAAATATTATTTAATTGGTACACTTCATTAAATCTAAATAAAAAGATTTAATCTTTTTCTCAACTGGGTTCAAGAACAGTGTTAATGAAGACACCATTCACGACAAACCCAAATCACATTTGACATTAAATACAAGGCTCTGAATAGAAAATATACCGGCTTATATTCAATATCAAATTCTACGACCAACAAATATCGTATTGGAAATAACGATATATATATATATATATATATATATATATATATATATATCTTTCAAATTCCCATAACAATATCTATATCATCAAGAAATCCAACATCGAAATATTCCGAAGACAATTTCGATTCAAATCCATTCCAATATAATTATTGGAAATTATGGTTATTTTCAAAACCATTTCAAATCCAATTTATTTATTTAAAAATAAATAGAAGTATAATTCTAGTTCAAAACTAGTTCATTTCGATAAAAATCTATTTTTATCTTTTCAAATATGGGATTTTTTTCATCCCAATTTTTCCCAAATCATTTCTTACGATTTTACACAAATTATTACTATTTTTAATAATTTTATCAAGGCCCGTACAGTCGATTTCCATCAACGGCCATCGAACTGCACTTACAGCGACCTTTTCCAAATTTGATTTGGACATAATTCCAAATCCAACCGTTAGATTTCAAATTTCTAATATTCGTTAGAAAGCTCTTTTCGATATGAACCTAACGGTTCCGGTTTTAGGAGAATCCGACGGTCGGATCTCCCGTAATATCCGTTCGAAGTCAATGGTCGAAATTCGCGAACTGCCGCGGCGCGGCGCGTTCTATTCAGGCCATTATATTATATATATATATATATATATAATATATACTTCATCGATTTCAATTCAAAAAGTGCTTTATAAATCGTTTTAAATTCGTTTTCAAAACGATTTCAACTTCATATTCAATTTCAAATCAAAATTGAATATTCCAATATAAATTCGTTTTAAATTCATTTCAAATTGATTTCAATTCAATTTCAATTTAATTCGACTGCAATTCCTTTCGATTTCAATTCGAATTCAATTCTATTCAATTTCAATTCGAATTCACTTCTATTCAATTTCAATTCGAATTCACTTCTATTCAATTTCAATTTGAATTCACTTCTATTCAATTTAATTCGAATTTCAATTCTTTTCAAAATTTCAGATTTTGAAATCACTTTCGATATTCGTTATAAAATGAATAAAATCGATATAAATATCGTTCACGTCAAAATGGCGTCCATCTAATCTACACGGCTTCATATATTTCTATTTTCCCATATTCTATTTCAAATATTTCTATTTCAAATATTTCTTTTTCAAATATGGAATGAGGCCCAATCAATTACCATATAATGTTAATTGTATGGATTTTCTACAACACATGTATAAAATAACAACGATAAATAATCAACCATCATCCAGAGTGCATTCTATACTGTATAAGCATCAAATATAAATATTCAACGCTTATAACAGTCTGTCAATCAATCGATCGACAAACAACTAAACAATCGGGATTAGTGTATGTCAAATATCATCCCAATACCCGTGTGGGGTTTCAAACAATCAAACACAGATTTTATTTGTGCGGTTGGGCGATGTGTAAAATTTATCGTCCCAATCAATATCAGTCAAATGTGTGTATATAAACAAATCGTCCGATTTGTTTATTTTTATTTCCTTTCATATACACGTTAAAAATTCTATTTTTAACTATAAAATATTTTTAACTATATAAATATTTTATTTCATTTCACATCACATCACACAATCAACTACACATCAAAATCAAACAAACAAGCATACAAGCCGTCCATGGTCTGTGGACGACGGGTGTCGGGTGTTGCTAAGCACCGTCTGCATCCTAGTATATATATATAACTAGAAAAACAAAATTAAAGAGTGAGAAATTCTCACCGATTAGCCAATCCAATCCCACTATTCTTCTTATGTAGAAATCTTCGCCGTTCTTGCCTCTTGTCACTTTCTTTGCCCGTATTCTCTACATATGTAAAAATCGAATTTTTACTTCGCTATTCAATATATAAAAATCGAATTTTTACTTTGCTATTCAATATATAAAAATCGAATTTTTACTTTGCTATTCAATATATAAAAATCGAATTTTTACTTCGCTATTCAATATATAAAAATCGAATTTTTACTTTGCTATTAAGATCAGTTCTTTGTCTATGTAAAAATCAGTTCTTTGTCGCCATAAAAATCATTCCTGTCATGTTAATGAAGATCTATTCTTTTATAAACAATAAAACTAAATCAAGGAAGAAACAAAATAAAGAAGGGAAAAAAAACTGAAAATAGAAATCAACATAAACTTACATAGGGAACGAGGTGGAGGGGGGGTCCACTATGATGATGGGCGGTCGGAGGAGGCTCAGGTGGCGGGTGGCGTTGATGGTGACTCGGTGGTGGTCTGAGGAGGAGAAGGGGACGGGTTCTGGGCTGAAGGGGGGGTGCGTCTTTCAGAAGGGGAGAGGGAGAGTGGAGCGAGCGAGGGGGGGTACGTCGGAGGGGCCTCCGACGAAGGAGCGGCGGCGGCAGTCCGCTTGGAGGGCGGCGGATTCGAACGACTTCGTCGTTCTTTTTTTTTTTTTGAACGGCTGATGGGAGAGAGTGGTTGAGAGAGAGGGTTGACCTATTTTAACTATATATATATTTATTTTATTTCAATTTTAAAAAGCAACTTTTATTTTCGACCTCGAAACGAGACTCACCGCTTGTCGTCCCTAGCGTATTACCCCCATTCCGAACACAATGGGATATGTATCGTAGGCTGATTCGACTGTTACGATCAGTTTTCGTCAAAATCAACATATAACTCTATATATTGAATTTGAACGCGCATTTCAATTTACTGGGGTCACATACTAACTCTATAAATTCCCGAAAAATATTTTCTAGCTTCGTATTGATGATACGGTCCTAATAAAACTAATTTCATCGAATTCTGAGACCGTTTGAAAAATGGCCATTTTCCAGTCGATTAAATTCAACTTAAACTGGTCAAACGCGTTTTCCTTTGCCACGCTCACATATTGATTCGAAAAATTTTGAAATTTGAAACCTAGCAATAACTTTACATCACGGATCCAACAAAAGTGGTTTCGTCGAAATCCGAGGTCGTTTGCAAAATTTCCATTTTTAAGGGCCTGAATTCCATAGTGACTATTCAGAATTTTCAACTGGACATATCTTTTGATTCCCGCTATGAAATTTCGATTTTTCGGGTTCGTTGGAAAGATATTCACAATTAGATTCTATTATTTTTGGTTTCACTAAAATCCGGTTTATTTTGCACCCGGTATATTCATTTGAAATTTGAAATCGAATTATCGAACTACCGCGCCATTTTCAATTCTATTTATAATTAAAATAAAATTTTATATTTTAACGACGACGTATATAAATATATACGTTCTAATTCTATTCAAAATAAATTTCTCGTCGTTATTATTTAAAATAATTCATTTTAAATAATCAAAATTCGCTAAAATTGTCAAAATAAAAATTTTAAACTGGCCCAGATTTTCGGGTTGTTACAATCTCCCCCACTTAAAACTTTTCGTCCCCGAAAAGGAACAAAGCCGAAAGTTGTTTAACTAATCAACTCAACTTCCTTTATTTTGATTACGGCTTAAGTTCTTCAACTTTTCAGTTTCTACGAACTTTTTAAATTTTTCAAAAATTTGGCTAACACCCTAAATTTTCGAAAAATTTCGCCATAACCTCCCCTGCACCGGGAGCACGGGAAAATCCCGAAATTGCCATACAGGCCTTCTGATCTCAAAAAGAAAAGGAAAAAGCCAAGCGGCTAGCCAATAGGCTCATAAAATCATCATCACCCAAACAAAACAGTAAATTATGTTAAACATGTACCTATTTGTCGGGCAAACAAATTTTATTCTCTGCTCTAGCCTCCTTGCTATGACCTGTTCAATATAAGTACATGTATATGCATGCAAATGCGGCAAATTTTCAATATAACTCACAATTTGATCAATTTGGCTAAATGGTTAAAAATTTCAATTAATCAAACAATAATCAAAAAACACAACCATTAATCTATTAGTTGATTAGCTTTTGAAATTCATAACTTTGATATATAGTCAAAAATCACATTTTTGATGCCAAATCACAACAATAAGCCCTATCTAGTTTCGGTTCTCACACCAGTCAATAGGAAATATGTAGAAAGCCCACTTTCGTCACTCGAACATAAATTCTAATGATGGAGCTCCATCATCAAAATCATCTCCGGGCAATTAGAGTGTAATTCTATATCTATCCAGTATATTAAAATTTCAAATACACGTTTGCAAGGCGTATATGCAAAATCTTTATATACTGGACTGTCCAAATCAATACAAATAAATAATCAAATACGAATAATTGATTTATATTTTCAAAACAAAATTTGTTTTCACTTTAAAAATATACTCTTCACATTAGTTCTAGGATACTGCTGATCACATCTCTAATGAGTCATTCCCATTGGATATTACTAATCCAATATCTGATGAATTCTTTCGTATGGTTCTAATGTGTCTTGTTCTCTAAGCTTTGTAAACCAAAGCTCTGATACCAAGTGTGACAACAAGGAATTTCGCTCGATCCGAATCAGTCGCTAAACCGACCCAGACCGTTCGAAACGCCTGATTCTTTTGAGAACACGACAAAATAGAACGCAGACAGGAGAACATTTCATTGTATATTACAACAATTCCATCAGAATACAAGAATATACAGAGTATGAATCAATATTACACAGAAATATCAGAGATTTAAATTACATTTAAATACATCGCAGCGGAAAATAATACAATACACAACTAGAAGAGATATACGGATACAAAGCTTTCCGGATATCATTCCAGCTGTAAACCAGGATCCTGTGAATAAAAATCTGCAAAACCAAAACTACTAGCTACCCGTGTCAAAATAAGGGCACCCAGAGTTTAGGTTAAAACAATAAACTCCAGGTCAGTCATGTGACTGGTGTGAGAACTAAAACGGTTATTAATCTTTATTTTAAAGTTAGGTAAATCAAGGGACCACGCCGTATAACACGGAACGGGTTTCCTCCCAAGAATACCAGTGCATAAAACAAACAGCGCAATGCTAAATAAAGAAAAATGAAGCTATTATAAGACCCAGGTCCCATCACACAATGCAACGCAAGCCGGAGGATAGGGTGTTTACCTTATAATAGCCAAAGAATGCTTGATACGTTTAAAATAGATTATTTGATATTATTATAAGTGCATAGTGTATAAAACAACTTCAAATCATAAGTATCAATCATAGACGGCATAAGCGCCCCATCCCACTATGTCGCCATACTAGGCTCTACAAATAAAACCGCAAATGTCATGTATTTGGAAATTGGATTTCCATCTATGAACCGAGGCAAAAGATAGTCCTCAACCGATTTGAGACTGTCTAGTCCGAGTCTCAGGAACAGCCGCAACTGCCCCTTGGATCGTCAGGGCCGGTCCACCGATGTGGATTATAATGCCTGAACACTACGTTTCTCCGCCCTATGGGGCGTAAATGAGCCAACAAATGACTTCGTCGGACCCGGATCGTCCGATCTAACCGAGGCGCCTCGCAACAGCAACAACCACATAAGTTAAACTCGTCAGGGCGTGTAAAACCACTGATGCCACTTCTAACTAGAAAGAAAACGCATGTCCCCCCTAAGGTCCGTCTCCCGTTTTTGGTTCACCACCAGGGTGTGAGGCTCGCGAATTCACATTACACAAAGCTATGCCACACAGGCCGTGCTTTGATCATCACCACAAGACTTTGCTTTTCAACAGAAGCCTTGATCAATTGCCACTTAGGCTTGCCACACAGGCAATTCACTCCATGCATTTGATATCCATCAATATATAACCTCTGAGCTCGTACGTCTCAGAGAAGGGAGTCAAGCAAGAGAATAAATTCTCTGCCGCCAAACAGATATATATTTAATAGAAATCAATCACACAGACTAAAATCCAATGTCAGACACACAGTCCATTTACAAGTCTGTTCTGGGTCTGAACGAAACCGGAGGCACCTAGTACCCCGCATATCCATCGATCTCCAAGTACGTCTGGACGATCACCAACTGTTTCCATCTTCTTGGGTGTACATCCCAATCAAGATCATCAGTAGTCACCCAAACGACGTGAAGACCTCCGGTCTTCGACCACCGTCTTCATCTTCGACACCACGTCAAATCAGTTATTCAGAATGGGATAAACCCGGTCTTTCTGAATAACTCGCGTATATAATAAATAAGTGTTACACAAACGCAACATACGCCTCATTCCAATTCATCAGTCACTAACCGTAAATTAACAAGAGAATAATTCCCCTAATATTAACCCCGAAGGCCGAAACCAACATTAGATCAATATCCAGAAAACCGTTCTGCTTAGCTAACCGACAGTTAGTTTCTAAATTTCACATTCATAGGGAAAGGTTCCCATTAATTTTATCAAAGATAAATCCCTTGAATTTATTCTTTAATCTTCTTTTGAATTTCGATTCAACTAGTCGGGATTAACGAACCTTACCGAAGTAATCATTTGTTTTAATTTCCCAATCCCAACCTATTCATCCTATGAAGTAAAACTAGACATACTTCATATCTAACACCACGGTGTTATTGGTAAATTCAATTACCATTTCACGTTCAAATCTAATTAAAGATTTAACTATCGCCTGGAGCAAAACTGGTGATACTCCATTCTCGATCTTTTCAATCTAATTAAAGATTCATTAAAACTCCACTTAGTTTTAATCTGTGACTGGGTTAAAGAATCAGTATCATTTAAAATACGGTTCATGATAAACCCAAAATCACATCACATTTCAATCAGTCCCTAACCGTAAATTAGCAAGTGAGCAGCTCCCTAAGTATTAACCCTGAAGGCCGAAACCAACATCAGATCAATACCTCTGAAACCATTCAACTTAACTAATCTCCAGTTAGTTTCTGATTTTCTTAACTCCTTTAGGTCTAAGAACCGTATTATTGAAGATACCGTTCACGACAACCCAAAATCACATTCCATTAATTAACGGGTTAAAGAACAAGTGTTATTTAAAACACTGTTCACGATAAACCCAAAAATCAATACCAATTCAGTTCCAATTAAATATTATTTAATTGGTACACTTCATTAAATCTAAATAAAAAGATTTACTCTTTTTCTCAACTGGGTTCAAGAACAGTGTTAATGAAGACACCATTCACGACAAACCCAAATCACATTTGACATTAAATACAAGGCTCTGAATAGAAAATATACCGGCTTATATTCAATATCAAATTCTACGACCAACAAATATCGTATTGGAAATAACGATATATATATATATATCTTTCAAATTCCCATAACAATATCTGTATCATCACGAAATCCAACATCGAAATATTCCGAAGACAATTTCGATTCAAATCCATTCCAATATAATTATTGGAAATTCTGGTTATTTTCAAAACCATTTCAAATCCAATTTATTTATTTAAAAATAAATAGAAGTATAATTCTAGTTCAAAACTAGTTCATTTTGATAAACATCTATTTTTATCTTTTCAAATATGGGATTTTTTCATCCCAATTTTTCCCAAATCATTTCTTATGATTTTACACAAATTATTACTATTTTTAATAATTTTATCAAGGCCCGTACAGTCGATTTCCATCAACGGCCATCGAACTGCACTTACAGCGACCTTTTCCAAATTTGATTTGGACATAATTCCAAATCCAACCTTTAGATTTCAAATTTCTAATATTCGTTAGAAAGCTCTTTTCGATACGAACCCAACGGTTCCGGTTTTAGGAGAATCCGACGGTCGGATCTCCCGTAATATCCGTTCGAAGTCAATGGTCGAAATTCGTGAACTGCCGCGACGCGTTCTATTCAGGCCATTATATTATATATATAATATATACTTCGTCGATTTCAATTCAAAACGTGCTTTATAAATCGTTTTAAATTCGTTTTCAAAACGATTTCAACTTCATATTCAATTTCAAATCAAAATTGAATATTCCAATATAAATTCGTTTTAAATTCATTTCAAATCAATTTCAATTCAATTTCAATTTAATTCGAATGCATTTCCTTTCGATTTCAATTCGAATTCAATTCTATTCAATTTCAATTCGAATTCACTTCTATTCAATTTCAATTCGAATTCACTTCTATTCAATTTCAATTTGAATTCACTTCTATTCAATTTAATTCGAATTTCAATTCTTTTCAAAATTTCAGATTTTGAAATCACTTTCGATATTCGTTATAAAATGAATAAAATCGATATAAATATCGTTCACGTCAAAATGGCGTCCATCTAATCTACACGGCTTCATATATTTCTATTTTCCAATATTCTATTTCAAATATTTCTATTTCAAATATTTCTTTTTCAAATATGGAATGAGGCCCAATCAATTACCATATAATGTTAATTATATTGATTTTCTACAACACATGTATAAAATAACAACGATAAATAATCAACCATCATCCAGAGTGCATTCTATACTGTATAAGCATCAAATATAAATATTCAACGCTTATAACAGTCTGTCAATCAATCGATCGACATACAACTAAACAATCGGGATTAGTGTACGTCAAATATCATCCCGATACCCGTGTGGGGTTTCAAACAATCAAACACAGATTTTATTTGTGCAGTTGGGCGATGTGTAAAATTTATCGTCCCAATCAATATCAATCAAATGTGTGTATATAAACAAATCATCCGATTTGTTTATTTTTATTTCCTTTCATATACACGTTAAAAATTATATTTTTAACTATAAAATATTTTTAACTATATAAATATTTTATTTCATTTCACATCACATCACACAATCAACTACACATCAAAATCAAACAAACAAGCATACAAGCCGTCCATGGTCTGTGGACGACGGGTGTCGGGTGCTGCTAAGCACCGTCTGCATCCTAGTATATATATATAACTAGAAAAACAAAATTAAAGAGTGAGAAATTCTCACAGATTAGCCAATCCAATCCCACTATTCTTCTTATGTAGAAATCTTCGCCGTTCTTGCCTCTTGTCACTTTCTTTGCCCGTATTCTCTACATATGTAAAAATCGAATTTTTACTTCGCTATTCAATATATAAAAATCGAATTTTTACTTTGCTATTCAATATATAAAAATCGAATTTTTACTTTGCTATTCAATATATAAAAATCGAATTTTTACTTCGCTGTTCAATATACAAAAATCGAATTTTTACTTTGCTATTAAGATCGGTTCTTTGTCTATGTAAAAATCAGTTCTTTGTCGCCATAAAAATCATTCCTGTCATGTTAATGAAGATCTATTCTTTTATAAACAAAAAAACTAAATCAAGGAAGAAACAAAATAAAGAAGGGAAAAAAACTGAAAATAGAAATCAACATAAACTTACATAGGGAACGAGGTGGAGGGGGGTCCACTATGATGATGGGCGGTCGGAGGAGGCTCAGGTGGTGGGTGGCGTTGATGGTGACTCGGTGGTGGTCTGAGGAGGAGAAGGGGGCGGGTTCTGGGCTGAAGGGGGGTGCGTCTTTCAGAAGGGGAGAGGGAGAGTGGAGCGAGCGAGGGGGGGTACGTCGGAGGGGCCTCCGACGAAGGAGCGGCGGCAGCAGTCCGCCTGGAGGGCGGCGGATTCGAACGACTTCGTCGTTCTTTTATTTATTTATTTTTAACGGCTGATGGGAGAGAGTGGTTGAGAGAGAGGGTTGACCTATTTTAACTATATATATATATATATATATATTTATTTATTTATTTTATTCCAATTTTAAAAAGCAACTTTTATTTTCGACCTCGAAACGAGACCCACCGCCTATCGTCCCTAGCGTATTACCCCCATTTCGAACACAATGGGATATGTATCGTAGGCTGATTCGACTGTTACGATCAGTTTTCGTCAAAATCAACATATAACTCTATATATTGAATTTGAACGCGCATTTCAATTTACTGGGGTCACATACTAACTCTATAAATTCTCGAAAAATATTTTCTAGCTTCGTATTGACGATACGGTCCTAATAAAACTAATTTCATCGAATTCTGAGACCGTTTGAAAAATGGCCATTTTCCAGTCGATTAAATTCAACTGAAACTGGTCAAACGCGTTTTCCTTTGCCACGCTCACATATTGATTCGAAAAATTATGAAATTTGAAACCTAGCAATAACTTTACATCACGGATCCAACAAAAGTGGTTTCGTCGAAATCCGAGGTCGTTTGCAAAATTTCCATTTTTAAGGGCCTGAATTCCATAGCGACTATTCAGAATTTTCAACTGGACATATCTTTTGATTCCCGCTATGAAATTTCGATTTTTCGGGTTCGTTGGAAAGATATTCACAATTAGATTCTATTATTTTTGGTTTCGCTAAAATCTGGTTTATTTTTCACCCGGTACATTCATTTGAAGTTTGAAATCGAATTATCGAACTACCGCACCATTTTCAATTCTATTTATAATTAAAATAAAATTTTATATTTTAACGACGACGTATATAAATATATACGTTCTAATTCTATTCAAAATAAATTTCTCATCGTTATTATTTAAAATAATTCATTTTAAATAATCAAAATTCGCTAAAATTGTCAAAATAACATTTTTAAACTGGCCTAGATTTTCGGGTTGTTACAAATTGTCGCCCCCAGCCAAATATCCCCAATCTGAATGCAATGGGATATATCCCGTAAGTCCATTCGACAGTTACGATTAGTTTTCATTTAAATTAAAATATAAATCAATTTATATTTGACTTAAATGCACATTTTAATTTACTGGGGCCACATACGAACCTCAAAAATTCTAGAAAAATTATTTCTAGCTTCTCATTGACGATACGGTCCTAACAAACCTAATTTCATCAAATTTGAAGACCATTTGAAAAATGGACAATTTCTGGTCGATCCAAATTGACTAAAACTGTCAAAACACGTTTTCTTTTGCCACGCTCACATATTGATCCCAAAAATTATGAAAATTGGAATCTAGCAATAACTTGACATCCCGGATCCAACAAAAGTAGTTTCATCGAAAACGGAGGTCGTTTGCAAAATCGCTATTTTTAAGGGCTATATTTCCATAGCGACTATTCTGAATTTTCAACTGAGCAAAACTTTTTATTCCCGCTATGAAATTTGGAAGTTTCAGATTCATTGGAAAGATATAATTAAACAGATTTAAATATTTCTGGTTTTACTAAAATTCCGTTTATTTTGAATCCTATACATTCATTGGAAATTTGAAATCGAATTTTCAAACTACCGCGCCATTTCCAATTCCTTTTATACTTAAAATAAATACTTTCGTTCTAACTTCGATTTAAATAAATTTTTAGTCGTTATTATTTAAAATAAATCATTTGAAATATTCAAAATTCATTAAAATTGCTAAAATAAAAATTTTAAATTGATTCTGATTTTCCGGGTTGTTACATTGGCAGAGTCTAGTTTTGGTTAGTTGAGGATGGTGATATGTTCTGATAAATTGCAGTTTGATTAGCTTGTTCTGTCGTTCTTCCTATTATGGGATACCACGTCGCTTATGAAAGTGAGGTGCTGCTGCTTCGCTAATTACTTGAAGATATGAACCTTTTTTGTTGGTTATCTTTTCATGTTTGTTTCCTAATTGCTGATTATATAATTTAGGTTGGTGTTTTGTTTGCTTTTTTGTGCGCTAATTGCTGCTTTTCTAATCGCGTCTTTATTTGCTAATTAATGGTAGTTTGTTGGTAGTATAAACACATGCTTGCACAGCATAGTTGTTTATTTTTTTCTTCTTTATAGAGCCAGACCCGATTATATAACTTGAAACATAAATAGTTTTTGATTCAAATACATGGATGGTTTGTTTGAAAATATTGTATGAAATTGCACGTAAGCGGAAGTACAAATTTCCAACAAAACACTGCTAAGATGAACCCTAAGTTTAAACTCAAATCTACAATTAAAACTCCACTTCAATATTGTTAGCATCATTAAAATTAATTAATAAAGTCATAGAACCTACGTCGGCTTCTATTTCTACAGGTTATGTGTTTCTTGAGCAAATAATTGAACAAAGTGGTATAGCGCATACAACTCACAATCAAACCCAACCCAAATACTTCACACACATACCCCTCCACACCTCCCCCCCCTCCCCAACACCACACACATCTTTAACTCTTTTTTTATAAATGTGTAAGTTATTGCTGCACCTTAGCGGCATCTGCCCTTTGCAGCAACATTTTTTTCCTACAATACACATTTATTGACTTTAAATCAAAAACATCAGAACATAGTGAACTTACCTGCACCATTTTCAAACAGCAAAATTGACACATTTTACTTTTTTTTAAAAGATCAATGAGGTTTGCACCAAAATCTAGTTTTTCCTGGCAGCACATACGATAGAGTTATCATAATTTGTGTCATGTGGTATCTCACAGACACGTTAAAAGTATAAAATAAAAAAATGTAAATTTCCATAATATATGCAATGGACATCATATATAACGTATTTATCCATATCTGCTATTAGCATATCTTCATAAAACATCACTAACTATATTCCTACTGTACACAAGAATGAAGTATTAGTCTAGCCATATCTCATGTACATTATCACATCATTTAGTAGCAGGAAGCCTTAGGATGGAGTCCCCTCATAACAGGATACACTTTGGTTATCAGCCTGCCTTAACATTAACATCACACATGAATTGATACCTGAAATAAGAAGTCTATTGAGTATGAAGAGTACTTAGAGTACCATAGTTTTACCCCTTTGATCAGAACTATAAGGAAGCATCCTTCATTAAAAAAAACATGTTGTGTATTTTAAATCAGAAATACTTGTATTTTATCTAGAATTTAACATACCTGGTCGTCATTTTAATTAATTTATATGTAGTTTATTTAACATAGTTAATTTTTATAAATTTAATTAATATTTATAAAACATAGGTGAATTAGTTGAATATATCAGCATGTACACTAGTAATCATTGACAAAGATTTCATTGTCTTGAGCTTACAATGTACATTTTGTTGAGTTCGATTTGTATTTTGTGTTATCCATTTGTGTTTATTTAAAAAGGCACAAGCTAAGAAAGACATTCAGAAATTTGTATATTTCTGTTTAACCAAAAAAAAATATGAGTTTGTGTATATTTATTTACTTATACTATTAGCAAATATGAATAACACTAAAAAAATGAAACATATGGAAAAATGATAGAGGTATTACCATGTATGTAACCTCATGGGCCTTTGATGATGCCAAAATACTCCCCAAAAGCAATGTTAGTATACTTCTCAAAAGTAAACATTATAAAATTTGCCCAGATAGATTAAGCAACATAAACCAAATTGAACTTTCCCAAAACTGCAAAATTCATGGCCTTATAATGCTCAATGTACCCGTTGCAATGAATTTTGGTCCTAAATAATGAAAAAATGTAATATAAATGAAATATGTGCAATATAACACTTCAAACTCAATGAATGGTCCAAAAAATGGAAGCTAAGCTGAACAGCAGTAAGAGGGCCGAATACATGGACATAAATGATAACCTCATAAAATATAACCTATATTCACATTGTAAAAGTAACAAGTCCGCATAGCTTTCTATATAACTTATATTTGAGTATTCTTATTCAGTCTTTTGTATTCTCAATATTTATAAACAGAAGTGTATGCGCCTTCCTCATAACATGATTTGTTGTTGTAAATAAATATTGTACCATGTGTTTACATGAACATTAAATTTTTTTTCTAGAAATAGTCATGTTCGTTGGAATGTTAAATTTAAGATTATATCTACTACTATGAGTTATACAATGCACATATATGACATACCATGCAAGCCCTTTTACAATCCATAACATAATGTATGTGTGAGTATATTAACTACAGTATGGATTGGTGTATATATTGTATAGGTTTCATATGTTGTTGCACTATTAATCTGAAGCCTAGTGCGAAAATATATAATCACTCAGCTTGAAACCAGCAGGCTACATAGGCTTTAGAAAATAGGTCTATTGAGAAACCCTACTATCATTGTATTGATTAACTAATGGCTGAGAATACCACACGACTCAAATTCTCAGCATCATATACGACATTCACACACAAGTGAGAAAAGCTAGAGCAATACAAAATGTGAAAGATAGGTAAATGGACCAGCAACTGCTCCAGGTAACCTGTTATCATAACCAACCAACCAATGGTAAGAATTCTAGGAGCCAATGAGGGCAACATGCACTCTATATGCTTTGTGATTGACATACAATATTGTGATTTCTACTTTTTCCTATATATATATATATATATATATATATATATATATATGGGATATCATGATTCATGACTAGGATAAATATTTGCTCAATAACCTGAAAAACAACAAGTTCATACCTATATGCAATCTATGCTTATTTAACTTAGTTTGGAACTAAAACTGCAAGTCAAAAGAATAAGATTTATAAATTAATATGATTGTGAAGAATCAATTTATTCATCTTTAAAATTATAATAGATAAGGATGTCACAAATATATCTCTAGACTATTCATTCAGACTCCAGAGATAGTAGGATTAAATCATGTTTATATAATGCCTTTTACTAATTAAATAATAAAACTTGTCCACTCTCTTCGTTTACGAACATTCACCACATTCTCATATTTTACAAGGCCAGTCACCAAGAAACCAGATTTTTCTCTCTTTAGGTTCTTATAATAACACAAACAAGGATACATCAAAAAACAAAAAGAATAAGAAAGATTACTGGAATTGTATTAAGGCTAGATGAAAATTTGTGGAGTATTGAACTGCAAGCTAATAAGTGTACAAGTTAAGAAAAGACATAAAGCTAAGAGTTTTAAATTTCTAATTGTCATGGATTTTTTTTATTTCTTCAATTCTTCTATTAGTAATAAAGTCTAACATTGCAAGACTCAGGTACAGTATAGAAAGATAAATAAGAATGATTCCATTTTCGTTAACATATTTATAAATCAATGGGGATACTTGCATTATCATGATACTGGAGTATAGATCAAACAAATTATATGTAAATATAGGGAAACTTGCATTATCATGATTCTGGAGTCAGATACAACAAAATATATGTAAATTTGAATCATAAAGCTATGAAACTAGTCTAAATAGAAATGATAACTACTTGAAGTTTAGTGTAGTTTACAATTTATGATATTTCATAATAGCTCAACTAAAATTAGAAAAACTGCCATGCGTTACACTACTAGAACAACATAAGAAAAATAACTAAATAGAAAATAAATCCTTTTAATTCTATGAAAACATCTACGCCAATAAGTCAAAGAACTTTATAGGAATATCCCATTTTTGTTTGATGCCTTGACGATCCAGATCCCTCATAGAGGTATTAACATAAGGAATTTAGCAAGCAAATAGAAGAGAAACAATTAAGAAATAACTAACACTATTGACGACTTTGGCAACATACTTGATCTAGAAGACAAGCCAATTGCAGAAAAGGCAGTGATTAGAAGATCTAGCCCATTTGGGTGATGCGTATTCCATGATTTTGTTGTTTATTTTTGGTTGTTCAGTTGAATCTTATGAATTTGATTTTGATTTCGATATTTTCACATCATTTGAATTTTAGGGTTTCTATGTAAAAGGAAAATAAGAGAGAGAGAGGGTAGAACGAGGTTTGAGAAAGAAATACATCATAGTTTTCATCTATTTGACCCAAAAAAACAATGCCGTCTAAAATTTTTGGCTCTTAGAATTTTTTGTTTTTCCCACATAACGTATAATTGCGCCTAAATTAAAAACGCTGTACCATATAGCTAAGATAAATAGGTTTTTTTGTAGTGTGTATTTTTATAAAAAATTCGTCGGAGATCCCTTGCTAAACATCAAGGGATTAGAAACGGATAATTTCAACTTTCACTTCACCTTAGATATCCGTCGGTAATTCGTCATAAATGCTAACATTTTAACAAGGTTATTGTGACAGTTGTTTTCATTTCCATCGGCAATCACACGCAAATTTGCAAAACTCACTCATATTCCCTTTCTATTCCATCGGTAAATATTACTACAATAAATAACAAAAAACAAATTCCATAATAAATGATAGACGATGATATTGACAACTATTGTTTGGCTATAGATAAGATAAAAGCATTAGCATACTAATCACATCTATACCACATCAATACTAAGCTTGGAAAAAAACATTATGGACATAATACACAGAATTGACATCTAGCATTTCCAGTTAAAAACTCAGATTGAAACTTCATTTCATTTGATTTGATAGCTTATTTAGGTCTAATGTACAAAGTTGACTAATGAAATTTTATTTCCCTTTTGGATAAACAGTGGTTTTCCTGTATCGAGCTTTCTGATCTCTACTCATACCTTGTTCTTCACTCTCTTCCAGTGTTTAATTCCCCTTCAATTTTGCATCAACCTCTTTCTCTGCTTCCTCAGTGTTTGTTTTAGCTTTAGTTTATGCATCACCATAATTAGATTTGGTTACTCCAGCCTTCTTTTTTGCTTTTTTTCTCCTCTTTCTACAGCAATTTTAAAGATCCAATCATATGCAAGGTCAAAGATAATAAGAAAATGAACTTTAGTATTGGTATACTTAAAGCATCAAAATGTAGCCCCGACTAATACATAGAAAAAGGCAAGTTGCAGCCTTACTCATTTATGTTCAATTGCACCATATACAAGACTTCTGCTACACAGTCCAAAATAATGCTGCTTGATTTTTCCATGGCTGTAATTGTGTTCTACGAAGAAACAAATTACCATATCATAATACACATTATAATGAAAAACTGAATAAGACAAACATCTATAATATATCAAGTTATTAGAAACTGCAAAGTTTTTATTTGCATAGATTTATTTAGTAGTCTTATAAAAAATGAGTTGCTAGGTTTTATGAAGTTGAACTATAAATACTCAGTAAACTTAACACTGATGTGATACCTTTGATAATATTGAATCAATATATGATGGCTTCAAACATTCAAAGAATTTACCTGGATACATATCCTTTTAAATAAATGAAAACAAACTTAATCTACACTTCCACTACATAATCACAAATAAAACTCATTTGAATAATGACGGTAAAATCACACTCTTCAATCTTAAGTTTCTCAAACATAGAGACGAATGCAAAATTTCAGCTCCTACACGAAAGCAGTTATATATTTGTGCTTTCTTTACTCAACCTCATTGCTCAGCCATGGTCATTATTGTAGTCCTTTGCCGAATTTAGTATCCCTATGAGAAACATTCTTACTTCTATCATAATCAATGTTCAATTTGCTAATTATATTTTATTTAATAATATTATTATATTATTATTAGTTACATAAATGTAATAAAATTAGTTCGTATCTTATTTATTATTATTAGTTACTGCTCATACATAAAAATAGCATCTACTTTTCTTATTATAAATCTCAATTACCTATTTTAAAGTCAAACTAACATATGAAGGTGCAATAATATTACTGTTATGTACTCTAGAAAACCATGATGATGTGCCTATATTATGCATATTGTCTAAGAAAAATTGCATATAAAAACCATAATTGCATAAAGAATAAATAAATAAACGTGATTTGAAACTCTTGTTAATGGCGTCATCATCAAATCCCAGTCATCCAGCTTTTCCTCTGCCTCGGCCGCCTCCTCCTCCTCCGCCTCCCGCGCCCCCCCATCCTCCTCCTTCTTCTCCTACTCCACCTCCTCCTCCCCCTCCCGTTCCACCTGATCCTCTATCTGTAAATCTGGATCTTGGAATGTCTTCTAAAAATGTTAATTCGGCTTCAGATCCTCCTTTAATTTCGAAATCTAGCTCAATTGTTGTCTCAAATCAATCAATCTCAAGTGCTAATGCAAAAGGATTAGTGGATCCTAATGTTGTTATTACATCAAACATTTTGAATCCAGTTCCTCCCTTCAGATCTATTACTCATGGTTCTGATAAATCATGTCATATTGGGGTTGCTGTTAATAATCAGGAATCTCTTATCCAAAATTTTTCCAACCCTCTCTGTAACAATTCATCAAACACTTATAACTCCAACTTGTCATCATCCAAATCTGATTATCGTTCTCTTTTCACTAAACTTCCTCGAAATGCTGGAGCTTACAAGCCAGTGCAATTTTCTATTAAGAGAGATGGTCAACCAAATGAGCTTCCTGAACTTGTTAAAACTGAAGGTATGAATCACTGGAAGGATTATTTGGTTGGTTTTTTCCTAGATGGTACTCTCTCCTATCTCACAGTTGTGAACTTCTTGATGAGTTATTGGAAGCTTCAGGGTGATGTTGACATTAAATCAGATGGAGTTGAATTTTTCTTCAAATTTGCCAATGATATTGAAAGAGAAAGAGTTCTCAAATCTGATCCCATTTTCATCAAAGGAAGGATGTTCATTATCACTGAATGGGATCCTTCAATTAGAGATTCACAATCGCATATTAGGAAGGTACCAATCTGGATTCATATTCATAGGATTCCTCGAATAGGATTTTGTTCACACTTTTTTTTAAGTGTGAACAAAACACTTTCCTCCTATTGGAGGAATTTGGTGGGTCACATATGGACCCCCCCCCCCTGAATTCCTCCAATAGGATCCGAGTGTTTTGTTCACACTTAAAAAAAAGTGTTAACAAAATCGGACTCGGATTCCTCTTATGCTTTGGACTTTAATAGGTATTAATTGGCTTTCTTGTCATGTTGGAAAATTAATTTGTTCTGACACTAGTACTGAGAGACTCCAAAGATTTAGTTACGCAAAATATTTAGTGGAAATATCCCCTGGCTATGAACTGCCTGATCATATTGACATGGGAATTATCAATGAAAAATGTCCACCTGTAAAAATTGCTTATGACTGGAGGCCACTCATTTGCACTCATTGCAAGTTATTTGGTCATGCATCAAAGAATTGTGAAAAATATGTGCAAGCTGAGGATATTCATAATGAATCTGGAAATTATTTGGAGCAGAATGATGGAAATTTGCTAAGAATAGTGTTGTATATGGTAGCAACCTTCCTGGAAATAATCATAAAGTGTCTCAGGTCAGGAAAATGCCTCAAAATGATAGAAAATATCAGGGTTGGAATAAAGTGGTGAACAAAAAGAAGCAAATGTGGAAAATAAAAGAGAAAGGCTCAAATTCTAATGTTGAGGATGAGGTTGATAAAAATTTGGAAGAGGTAGTTCAACTGAATGGTAATGAGCATTTAGAAGTTATTGATGAGTTGGATAATGAGGAACCCATGGATGTAAATGATGAAATTTTGGGTAGAGATAATCAAAACATTGTTATAGTTGATCAGAATGGGAATTGCATCATTCAGAGTAAATATTCAGCTAAGGAGAAAGGCAAAGCTGTTGTAATGGATAGTAATAAGGATGATTTCACTGATATTCTACATGAATCTGTAGTAAATGAATTTCATGTCCACAATCCTTTTGATATTTTAAATGATCAGGATAACACTATTCCAGTCTCTTTCAAAACCTCAACCTCAGATCCTTCCTCCTCAAAAATTACCTCCACTTCCAATATTTCTTCTATTTCTCATAATTCTACTCAAATTGATCATGGGGCTTCTCCTTATTCTCATCTCTCTACTCCTCATATTATCCTTCCACCTCCAGCCTTAAATCCAACTCCACTAGCCAATTTGGTTTCTTCTAAGTCTGATAAGGTTCACACTGTAGTAAGAATAAATCAAGGGGTAGGAAAAAGAAAGCTAAGAAAAAAATTGAGATGGATAATGATGATCTTAATGATGGGATAGATTTTGGTCCAGAAGATGTTGAACTTTTTAATAGCAATACAAGTAACCCTACAAGACATACTAGGAGTAATCCTACTGGTTTGGTGGACCCCCTTCACTTTTAAAGAAGAATGCTATTGGATTTTGGAACATTAGAGGAGCAAATTTGTCCTCTAAACAAAGTGTAATAAAATCTTTGATTAAAGGTAAATCTATACAATTGATGTGTATTTCTGAAACTAAGTTGGATGCTGTGTCCACTTTGAATGTTGCTGGTTTCATTGCACCATCATGGAATCATGATCATAATCTTGCCATAGCTCCCTTTGGTAGGTTATTAACTTTATGGAATCCTGCTTACTTTTCCTTAACCAAAGTCTTTGAATCTGATCAACTCATTCACTATTGTTGTGTATTCTTGCCATCTAATACTTCCTTCTATCTTACTTCTGTTTACGCCCATAACTCAAACTCTCTTCGTAATCTTTTCTTCGATCATATTAATCTTTTGAATTCCTCAAATGTGCCTTGGATATTAGGAGGGGATTTTAACTGCATGTTTATTTGCTCTCATAAACTTAGTGGTTGTCCTTTATCCATTAAAGACTTAGCTCCTCTAAATAAAATGATCATCTCTTCAAATCTGTATTCAGTTAAAGAATTTGGTTTTTCTTATACTTGGTCAAATTGTGCTAGACATTGTCCTCCCGCTTTTTGTAAATTGGATCACATTTTTGCAAATTCTTCTTTTCTTAATATCTGGCCTAAATCCATTTATCTTAATCATCCTCCTCTCCTATCTGATCATAATCCTCTGCTGTTTTATTAGGGGAATGATGACACTATTAACAGGGGTAAGATTACTTTCAAATTTTTTAATTTTTGGTTTAACCACCCAGATTTTTCTAGTATTCTTATGCAGGTTTGGAATTCTCAATTCAATAGCAATCCTATGTCCAATCTTCTGCATAAGATGAAGATGCTTAAACTTCAATTAAAATCTCGGTCTTCAAAAAACTTTGGCTCTGGAGCTCAGAAATCAGATATTATCAAAGCTAAATTAGTGGATGTACAATATGAAATTCAGAGAAATCCTTTTGATTCTGTTTTGATTCATAAGGAGATTGAGCTTAAAGATAAATTGAAGGAAGTTCTGGATATGGAATTGAAGGGCCTTCATCAAAAAGCTTTTATTAGGAGAGAATTGGAGGGTGACAGAAATTCCAAGTATTTTCATAATTCAATCAAAATTCAGAAGGTCAGGGATTCAGTCTTCTTAATTAAAGATATGTTTGGGGTTATTCAATCTGAAGAAGGTATGATCAACAAGTCTTTTGTTCAATACTTTTCTTCTATTCTTTCCAATCCTTTTTCTTCAGTGGATATCATGCCTCTTTTCAATATTAATCTGCCAACTTTATCTAAAGAGCAATCTGCTAAGCTAATTCATATTATTACTGCTCAAGAAGTGAAGGAAGCAGTTTTTGTTTAGATATTGGTAGTTGTGGTGGTCCTGATGGATTTAATTCAGTTTTTATACAAAAATGTTGGACTGTTATAGGGGATGATGTCACAAAAGTTGTCCTTCATTTTTTCTTACATAATAATCTCCCTTCTAGCCTTTCTGCCACTGCAATTTCCTTAATTCCCAAAATTGATAATCCTACCTCTGTCTCTGACTTTCGACCTATATCCTGTTGTAATGTTGTTTATAAAATCATTTCCAAAATTCTGGCTAATAGAGTTCAAGTTTTATTGCCATCTATCATTGCCCCTAATCAATCTGCATTTATTACGGGTAGATCAATTTCTGATAACATTTTGCTCACTCAAGAATTGTTGTATGGTTACAATAGAACTAACATTTCTCCAAGAAGTATGTTGAAATTAGATATAAGGAAAGCTTTTGATATGGTGGCATGGCATTCTATTTTAGCAGTTTTGTCAAGAATGAATTTTCCTTTGCCTTTTATTGCATGGATCCATTCTCTGATATCTTCTCCTCATTACTCTATTGTGAGAAAGGGTTGTCTTAATGGATATTTTAAAGGCTCTCAAGGTGTACGTCAAGGAGATCCAATCTCTCCTTATCTTTTCATCATTGTTATTGATATATACGTAATTGTGAATATTTTATCCGCTTATTTATCTTATTTATATTTAAAATAATTGATACTGTGTATTTATAGTTGTGTTTTCAGATTATTTATGATGAATGGATTAATGCACATAATTGTTGAAAAGCTTGAAGAATTGGTGTATGAAGAGTATTGATTTTGAAAGTATGATTAAAGCTTGAAGAAATGTTGTTGTTCAACCACCTTCTGCCGCATACGTTAATCCAATGTCTTTTCATAAAGATAGCTTGTTGCAGATGTTATGGAGTTTCTATTCATGCTCAAAACAATTGATATTGATGTCATTTGATGCCCGCAAGCTACTACAATGGCAAATCTATTCATTCGCGTACACATTGGCTCATTTGAAAGGCTTTCCACTCACATGCGTTCACACTTAGCTACTTGGTTATTTTGAAAAGGGGATTTTGTCCCACATTGTGGAATGAGCCTCTTAGCATTGGCCAATACAACTATAAATACCTTGTACCTTATTCATGTAAAGACACACTTAGTTTTATTCTATAATCTTTCTTTTGGAATAAAACTCTTCTTCCCAATTCTCTTTAGTTGTAGTTTTTTATTTACATGTTATTTTCTTTTTTGCAAGTAGATTAGATTTATTTTATGCAACTAGAATAGATTGTCCTTTATTTTTATTTTTTATTTTTCTCTTGATTTTTGTTCTATGTTGCAATTTACGTTCGTTGTTAGAATAATAAACATGAGAGACTCATCCCTTTCAACTTAGGGATAATGAAGCTCTCTTAATCATGTAGTTGCAACATAATTTATCTTTTCATTCTCTCTTTGTGTTTCATGTTATGTTGATGTCATGGTGATTAAGTGGAGGTTGAAACCAAAAATTTGATGGTCTAAAGTTCTAATTAATAGTTCATAGGTCATGCTTAAAGTATATTTCAATTTCAACTTGTTCATTTTTCATTAGATCTGGTAAGGTGATTTAGTGGGTATGACATAGTTTGATAGTTTATGTTATGCTAGTTAATAGCATGAATAAGCTATACTTATAATAATCATATCAACTAAATTCACGAATGACCAAAAGAAAAGAGAGGTTGTAATTTCATAACTTGTTGTACTACATGATCTAGAATGTGAATTTATTCCTAAGTTGCCATTTATCTCATAGTTTTTTATTAATTTTAATTTACTAGTTTAGTTGTAGTTAAATCATCACTCGAATTCGGTCTAATTTGATTGAGTAATTTTAGAATTAATTCTTTCTCTGTGGATCGACCCGTATTCGCCACGTACAAACAATTGTACGCCGTGCGCTTGCGGTTCATTTCAATATTCGCGACGATTTTCTAATTCCTAGAATATTCGTCGTCGAACAAGTTTTTGGCGCCATTGCCGGGGAGAGAATTTTAATTTATATTTTATTCTTCGGATTATTTTTCTTTGTTGTTTTTCTTTCTTAAAAAAAAATTGCATTTGTGTTTTGATTGTTTGTTGCGCTTGAATTTCTTGTGGACTTGTGTGCTTGTTCTTGTTTATTTTGCGCTTATCTCTTTTGTTAAAAAAAACACAAAAATATTTTTATTTTATTTTGTTTCCTTTTGTTTCTAGCATAGATAGAAAAAAAAAATCTTGTTAGTTGATTTGGTGTTTGATCTGTGATACAGTAATCTACCAAATAAGAGAAAATAATAATAACTTGCCAGATTTCCTTGATTTTATTTCCATTTCTTTCATTTGTTTCTTTTCCTTTTTATAGATTTCTTTCCATCTTACAATAAAATATATATATATAAAAAAAAAATCATTTCTTTCCATTTTCCACTACATATTTTTGTGCAATTTCTTTTCCTTTCTTCATCTATTTCTTTTCTGCATATTAAAAAAAAATCAATTTCTTGGATAATTTCTCTTGTTAAAAAAAAATTATTTGTTAATCTTTTTCTTTTACTTTCATTTTTTTTTCTCAATTCATTTTTGTTTTGACTTTCTTAAAAAAAAATCAAAGAAAAAGAAGCAAGGAGCAAAGTGAAAGAACAGAAGTCAAGCTACAAACAAACAAGGAATTCAGAAGTGCTTGCAAACAGAAGAATTTGATTTGGATTGGAGCGGTTGAACACCAAGTGGGGTGTGAACGCGCTAGCGCGACTCAGCTGCACTGGACGGACTGCTGATCAAGGTGAGTATTTTCTAACTCTACAGGGACCGCTGCAGCGAATAAAAAATATATATAGACATTGCTTGTAAAAACCTTCTGCAGGGCATCGGCTTGCTTGTAAAAAAAATTGTTTTTATTTATTTATTTCTGCAATTGTCTATTCAGTGACTGTTCTGAGACTGTTCATTCTGTGACTGATTAAAAAAAAAATCCCACTCATCTTAGTTTTGTTTTTTCTAAGGACTTCATTATATTTTGACAAATTGGTTTAGTTCTAACGGATTATTTCTCGGTGTCTAGACTATGGCAGA
The DNA here is from genome assembly GCA_030737875.1 of Allium sativum. Taxonomy (NCBI): domain Eukaryota; kingdom Viridiplantae; phylum Streptophyta; class Magnoliopsida; order Asparagales; family Amaryllidaceae; genus Allium; species Allium sativum. Next base: position 92,626,410 of record CM060920.1, read on the forward strand.
GTAATAACCGTTTATAAATATTACGGTGATTCGTAAATATTATATCGGTTGTTCCTCTGAAGGTACTTAAACCTTCGGCTGCATTGCTAGGGTGATTCCTGGTGCACCGATAACTCATGTCCGTTAACTGGCTGAGAAATCTTTTGTTGAAATAAATCAAACCGTCATTATATAATTATAGAAATTGTAAATAAGTAATTTGCATTAGGTTCATTAAAAAAAACATTTTTCTTTTGTGTCTAATTCCTTTTCTCTAAAAAAAATAATTTCAAAAACAATTCTCGTTTTGTAAAAAAAAAAAAAAATCGCTTCTACTCTCTTCTCAAATTTGTTCTTTCTCTTCTTTGCACTAGTGCATGCATAGTTGGACCCGTGATTCTTCTACTAATCGTTTAGTCCGAACAAACATTCCTTTAACCATGACCGAAGAAAACCCCCCTCGAACTCTTATGGATAGATACTTCCCTGATCGGGTGTCTATTCCATCTTGCATCATATTGCCCGCTCCAACGGGTAACCACTTTGAAATTCATTCGAACCACATAAATACTCTTCCAAAATTCGGCAATCTTGAACGTGATGATCCTTATATATTTTTAACTAAATTTGAACAAGTTTGTGCAACCATGAAATTTCAACAATTAAGTGACGATGGAATCAAACTTAGGTTAATTCCATTTGCACTTACCGATTATGCTGAGAAATGGTTGTATAGCTTGCCTTCTAATACGATTGGAACTTGGAGTGAATTTGTGAACATTTTTCTAAAGAAATTTTACCCTCTGGAAAAAACATCCAAAATTCGAAATGAAATCGTCAATTTTCATCAATTTGGAGGTGAATCATTTGCAAAATATTTTGAAAGATTTAAAGAGCTTCTAGTCAAATGTCCACATCAAAATTTCGAAAAATGGACTCTTTGTCAAATTTTATACGATGGACTTGAAAATAGTTCTCGAACCATGCTTGAATCGATGTGCCAAGGAAACTTTCTAGCCCAAAATCATGATGCCGCTTGGCAATTTCTTGAAAATTTGGCTGAAGAATCATCTCAATGGGAAAGGTCTAATGAGAAATCGATTTATTCTCGATCAAGTTCTCATTCAGTAGGATCATCAGTAGCCTTAGAAGCAAAAATAGACGCGATGATAACCAAATTCGATAATGTCCTTTCGTCAACTCAAATAAATCAAGCTCAAGCGTCACAGCCCTCATGTTACAAATGTAACGATCTTAACCACATCGCCGATCAATGCCCACATTCGTTAGAACAACTCAACGCATTTAATAAAGCCAGGAATGACCCATTCTCCCCAACGTACAATCTAGGTTGGAGAAATCATCCTAACTTCTCCTGGTCCCAAAACAATGGAAATTCGAATTCAGTTCGACCTCCTTTTCAATCATTTTCAAATAATCCTTCGAATCCTCCCTTTCAACAAAATCAATTCCAGAATCTTGCGCCACCTTCTCAAAATCAAGCGCAACCATCTTCTATTCCCCAAGACAATAGCCGATTGACATCACTTGAAAAAACTCTCGAAGAATTGAGTAAAGCAACGTCTCAAAATCTCCAGTCAAATACCAATCTTCAAAATTTATTGACTTCACACATGCAAAACACGAGTCAATCTATTGCTAAACTTGAAATGCAAATGAGTTAGTTGGCTACTTATGTAAGTGAACGGGGAAGAGGCACTTTTCTGAGTCAACCCATTCCAAATCCTAGGAGTCAAATTTCTAATTCAAACCAAGCTCATGTCATCCAGGATAGCAATCAAACTCAGCTGAATGCTATCATAACTTTACGACCCAGTAAGAAAATCGATCATCAAATTGAAAATCCAAATAACTTACCGAGTGTCCCTCTCGACTCTTCTAAAACCACGAATGATCTCGGTCCCAATTCTGAGTCCAGTTCTGCTCCAACTCAGGTAGACCGACCTACTGAGTTTCGCGTTCCATTTCCTCATCGTCTTCGACCAAAGAAACATTCCGACCAAATGGAAAAGATGTTGGAAATTTTTAAACAAGTGAAAGTTAACATCCCTCTTCTTGACATCATTCAACAAGTTCCCACTTACGCAAAATTTCTCAAAGACTTTTGTACCCAAAAACGACACACTCATGTTCCCAAGAAAGTCTTCTTAGCTGCTGGACTTAGCGATGTCTTGACCCAATCAATCCCGATCAAATACAAAGATCCTGGATGCCCTACGATCTCATGCACGATAGGCGATAAAACAATTAATAAATGCCTAGTTGATTTGGGTGCAAGTGTCAATTTGATTCCATATTCTGTTTACCAACAACTTGCTTTGGGGAACTTAAACCAACGAAAATAACTCTTCAATTTGCTGATCGTTCAATTAAGAAACCCGTTGGAGAAATCGAGGACGTTCTCATCAAAGTTGGTCAATTCATTTACCCTGTCGATTTCATTGTTTTGGAAACTCAGCCTGTCAATAATCCAATGAGTCAAATTCCATTGATTTTAGGTCGACCCTTTTTGGCTACTTCAAATGCTTTGATAAATTGTCGCAATGGTTCAACGAAAATCTCTTTTGGAAACATGAATCTAAATCTTAACATTTTCAATCTTGAAAGTAATTCAAATGAATCATGTAACCAAACCTTGGAAGTTAATGCCATCCACGAAAACTCTGAAAATGAATCCATTGACCTTAATGATGAGCGTGAAGCCGAGTACAAAAAAATGTTCCAAGACACTCCTAACGAAGTCGAATATACACTACCTTTTGAATCGCTTTCAGTTGAGTCCAAATCTCAACCAATCTCTTTGATCGAGAAACCGCCAAAGTTGGATCTTAAACCTCTTCCCGATCACCTTAAGTATGTATACTTAGGTGATGACGAAACTTGTCCTGTCATAATTTCTTCAAATTTAACTCTTGATCAAGAAACTTCTCTACTCTCAACTCTTTCTAAAAACAAAGATGCAATCGGTTGGTCCATTTCTGACATCAAGGGAATTAGCCCTGCAATAGTTCAACATCGTATTCACTTAACCGACGAAGCCAAACCCACTCGTGAAGCGCAGCGTAGGCTTAACCCTAAGATGAAAGAGGTAGTTCGCGAAGAAATTCTTAAACTTCTTGATAACGGTATCATTTACCCCATTTCTGATAGCCTATGGGTTAGTCCCATTCACGTTGTTCCTAAAAAATCCGGACTCACCGTTGTCGCAAATGACCAAAATGAACTTATTCCAACTCGTACTCAAACAGGTTGGCGTGTTTGCATCGATTATCGAAAATTGAATGCTGCAACACGTAAAGACCACTTTCCTTTTCCCTTCATCGATCAAATGCTCGAACGTTTAGCCGGTTACGAATTTTACTGCTTTCTGGATGGTTATTCCGGTTATAACCAAATTCCAATCGCTCCCAAAGATCAATAAAAAACGACTTTCACATGTCCATTCGGTATCTTTGCTTACCGACGTATGCCTTTCGGTCTTTGAAATGCTCCTGCAACTTTCCAACGATGTATGGTTGGAATTTTTTCTGATATGATCGAACGCTTTCTTGAAGTCTTTATGGATGATTTTTCGATCTTTGGAGATTCTTTTTCATCTTGCTTACATCATCTTGAACTTGTTTTAAATCGATGTAAAGAAAAACACTTAACGTTGAATTGGGAAAAATGCCACTTTATGGTCAAACAAGGCATTGTCCTTGGACATGTAATTTCAAATAATGGCATTGAGGTGGATAAAGCGAAAGTTGACGTTATTTCAAAACTACCCATTCCAAAATGCATTAAGGAAATTTGTTCATTTCTTGGGCATGCTGGTTTCTACCGACGCTTTGTGAAAGATTTTAGCAAAATTGCTCGTCCTTTGACTACTCTTCTAGGAAAGGACATCCCATTCGAATTTAACTCTGAATGTGTCGCTTCTTTTGAACGTCTTAAAAAAGAACTCATTTCAGCTTCGATAATCCGTTCACCCACTGGAACCTTCCTTTTGAAATCATGTGTGACGCTTCTAACTTCGTTGTTGGTGCTGTCTTAGGACAACGCATCAACAAAATCCTTCACGTCATTTACTACGCTAGTATGACCTTAAACGACGCTCAACTGAATTATACAACCACCGAAAAAGAACTTTTAGCTGTCGTTTTTGCGCTCGAGAAGTTTCGACCTTACTTGATTTGTTCCCATGTCACGGTCTACACTGACCATTCTGCTCTTCGACACCTTTTTGCTAAAAAGGATGCTAAGTCACGCTTAATTCGGTGGATCCTTTTACTTCAAGAATTTGATCTTACAATCAAAGACAAAAAAGGATCTGATAACGTCATAGCCGATCACTTATCTCGTCTTCCCAACACACCATCTTATTTGCCAATCAATGAAAATTTTCCCAACGAACAACTCCTTTCTGTTTCAATCGACCCTTGGTTCGCCGACATAGTGAACTATCTAGTCACTAAGGAAACACCCTCTTTTTGGTCCAAACAAGATAAATACAAATTCCTTTCCCAAGTAAAATACTTCTATTGGGATGATCCATACTTGTTTAAGTATTGTTCAGACCAAATCATTCGTCGATGCGTTCCTGATAGCGAAATTAGGAGTGTTCTCTCATTCTGCCATGATCATGCGTGCGGTGGACATTTTGGCCCTAGGAAAACCGCTGAAAAGGTGCTTCAATGTGGTTTTTATTGGCCTACTCTCTTTAAAGACTCATTCGAATTCTGTAAAATTTGCAATCGTTGTCAAATGCTAGGAAAGATTTCTCGACGGAATATGATGCCTTTGAACCCCATCCTTACGATCGAGCTCTTTGATGTATGGGGTATTGACTTTATGGGACCTTTCCCAAACTCCTTTGGAAACTTGTATATTCTTCTCGCTGTCGATTACGTTTCGAAATGGGTCGAAGCCGTTCCATGTAGAACAAACGATCATAAAATTGTTGTGAAATTTCTGAAAGAAAACATCTTTTCGAGGTTCGGTATACCTCGCACAATAATAAGCGACAATGGAACGCATTTCTGTAATCAATCTTTTGAATCCTTAATGAAGAAATACTCAGTAACCCACAAGTTATCCACTCCTTATCATCTGCAAACTTGTGGCCAAGTCGAAGTGTCGAATCGTCAAATCAAACAAATTTTGGAGAAAACTGTAAATAAAAACCGAAAAGATTGGTCGCAAAAATTGACCGACGCACTTTGGGCTTACCGTACTGCTTTTAAAACTAATATTGGAATGTCCCCTTTCCGATTGGTTTACGGTAAAGCCTGTCATTTACCTGTTGAAATTGAACATAAAGCGCTTTGGGCAATAAAGAACTTAAACTTTGATCTTGAACAAGCTGGCGAAAACCGAAAATTGCAACTCAACGAATTGGAAGAAATTAGGAATGATGCATATGAAAACGCAAAAATTTACAAGGAAAAAACCAAAGTTTTTCATGATAAATCAATCCTAAGAAAAACGTTTTCGCCAGACCAAAAAGTTCTATTGTATGACTCACGACTGCATTTATTCCCTGGGAAATTAAAATCGAGATGGACCGGACCATATGTTGTTCGGACTGTTTTTTCACATGGTGCTATTGAAATAGAAAACCCGAGGGATGGATCCATATTCAAAGTCAATGGTCAACGTCTAAAACCGTTCTTGGAATTGCCCACTGATCAAGAGGAGGAGCTCATGATTCTTCATGAGCCATGCTACATGAAGTAAGAAAGTTATGTGTAACCCTTCTTTGTAAATATGTAAATATTTCTCTTCTGTTAAACTCATTGTGTCATGCATTGACTGTGAGGACACAGTCGAAATCAAGTGTGGGGGGAGTTTCATTTTCATTCTGTTTTGCATAGTTTAAGTTAGCATTTTTTTCCTTTCTCTTTTTGCATTTTTTCTTTCTTTCTTTCTTTCTTTTTCAAAAAAAAACAGAAAAAAAGTAAAAGTTTCGCACTTCTATTTACTTTTAAATAAGACATGATGGAGTTAGTATATAATTTTGGTCGTTCGATTTAAATATTTGGAAATTTACTTCTCTTAGTGGATAATGAAAGGAAAGTTTGAATTATGAGCAAATTTGGTGTAACTGGTATATTGGGAAATTCGTAGGTGATGGGTATGAAATGTTTTCTGAATTGTAATCCGATTAAATGAATGGTTGATTTAGACTACTTGCGATAACATTTTAGATCGTTTAAGTGAAGTTGTGATAAGAAATTCTCGCTTAACTCTCTCTCCTATGTAAAAAAAAGAAGAAGAAGAAAAAAAGTGTATATATATTTATAATTATTCAAGGGTATCCAACATTGCTGGTACATCTGGCGTTGGTGTGCAAACCCGCCAAGCTCTTTCCGACACCTAGTTGACAAAGTCAGCGTCGGTATATCTTGGTCTCATTTTATGAGTTGGTCACCTAAGGATTACCGACATCTTGTTGACAAAGTCAGCGTCGGTCTGCACAATCCACCAAGCTCTGTCCCAAACTCTCACGGGTGGTATACCTTGGTCTTTTCGGTTAGGTGTTTGTAAATACTAATAATGTAAATATTTTGTAATAAAGAGAGAGTAAGCACTTGAAATCCAAGCACACTCTTCACTTATTCGACCTAACGTGTTAACAAAAAGGAAGTTGAGCTGCCGTTTTACGATTGTTGATATCGATTATAGAATTCATTTCATATTTGCACTATGTTTCTACCAAAACAACTGGCCAAGCTGGAGGAGTTTGTGATGATAACATGACTTTTGTTTGAAATTTTGATTAGTAATGGACTTAAATTTCATAGTGACGACCCAAATTTGTGTAACTCATTCGTGAAATATTTAAAAGTAAATTGTCCATTTGTAAATATTCCTTTAAAAACATGCGTTCATATTGTAAATATTTTCTAATTTTGCATTTTGTACATACCTTATTGCTTTTGGATTTTGTGGGTAGTATCTGCTGAAAACCCTCACGAGACAACACTCGTCCTACTGGGGACACCCAGAGGTTTAACGGCTTGTTGCATACGCTAAATGCAATCGTGTTTCCTACGAAAGTGTGACATATCTTAGTTTAGTTTATTCGAGGACGAATAAAAAGATAAGTGTGGGGGTATTTGATATACACGTAATTGTGTATATTTTATCCGCTTATTTATCTTATTTTATATTTAAAATAATTGATACTATGTATTTATAGTTGTGTTTTCAGATTATTTATGATGAATGGATTAATGTACGTAATTGTTGAAAAGCTTGAAGAATTGGTGTATGAAGAGTATTGATTTTGAGAGTATGATTAAAGCTTGAAGAAATATTGCTGTTCAACCACCTTCTGCCGCATATGTTAATCCAATGTCTTTTCATAAAGATAGCTTTTTGCAGATGTTATGGAGTTCCTATTCATGCTCAAAACAATTGATATTGATGTCATTTGATGCCCGCAAGCTACTACAATGGCAAATCTATTCATTCGCGTACACATTGGCTCATTTGAAAGGCTTTCCACTCTCATGCGTTCACACTTAGCTACTTGGTTATTTTGAAAAAGGGATTTTTGTCCCACATTGTGGAATGAGCCTCTTAGCCTTGGCCAATACAACTATAAATACCTTGTACCTTATTCATGTAAAGACACACTTAGTTTTATTCTATAATCTTTCTTTTGGAATAAAACTCTTCTTCCCTATTCTCTTCAGTTGTAGTTTTTTATTTACATGTTATTTTCTTTTCTGCAAGTAGATTAGATTTATTTTATGCAAATAGAATAGATTGTCCTTTATTTTTATTTTTTATTTTTCTCTTGATTTTTTTTCTATGTTGCAATTTACGTTCGTTGTTAGAATAATAAACATGAGAGACTAATCCCTTTCAACTTAGGGATAATGAAGCTCTCTTGATCATGTAGTTGCAACATAATTTATCTTTTCATTCTCTCTTTGTGTTTCATGTTATGTTGATGTCATGGTGATTAAGTGGAGGTTGAAACCAAAAATTTGATGGTCTATAGTTCTAATTAATAGTTCATAGGCCATGCTTAAAGTATATTTCAATTTCAACTTGTTCATTTTTCATTAGATCTGGTAAGGTGATTTAGTGGGTATGATATAGTTTGATAGTTTATGTTATGCTATTTAATAGCATGAATAAGCTATACTTATAATAATCATATCAACTAAATTCACGAATGACCAAAAGAAAAGAGAGGTTGTAATTTCATAACTTGTTGTACTACATGATCTAGAATGTGAATTTATTCCTAAGTTGCCATTTATCTCATAGTTTTTTATTAATTTTAATTTACTAGTTTAGTTGTAGTTAAATCATCACTCGAATTCGGTCTAATTTGATTGAGTAATTTTAGAATTAATTCTTTCTCTATGGATCGACCCGTATTCGCCACGTACTAACAATTGTACGTCGTGCGCTTGCGGTTCATTTCAATATTCGCGACGATTTTCTAATTCCTAGAATATTCGTCGTCGAACAGTTATGGAATTACTAAATGTATTGCTTAAGGATCAGGTTACAAAGAAAAATTTGGAGCTCCATCCTAAATGCAAGGGTCCTATGATAGCTCACCTTCTCTTTGACGATGATTTAGTTATTTTCACAAAGCCTTTAATGCAAAATATTCAATGTGTTTTGGATACACTGAAGCTCTTTCATTCTATCACTGGTCTTCAATTGAATGTTGCAAAATCACATGTTCTGGTTGTTGGTTTGGAGGTTGAAAAGAAGAAAGACGTCATTGAAAGATCAGGTGTGCTTGAGTTACCTTTGAATTCAACATATCTTGGAATGCCTCTCATTAGTTCTAGAATAACTAAAGTGAATTGTATGCCTCTTTTTGAAAAAATCATAGCTAAACTTCAACATTGGCCTGCATGTAAATTATCACAAGCTGGTAGACTTGTGATTGTTCAATCAGTAGCTATGGCTTTCACCACATATTGGTCTCGGCACTTTATTTTACAAAAGAAGCTTGTTTAGATCATTGAATCCTCTCTTAATAGGTTTTTATGGTTAGGAAATCCTTTTTCCAAAGGTTTAATTCATATTTCCTTTTCAAAATTATTTGATTCCAAAGAGTGTGGTGGTTTAGGCATAACAAATATATCACTTTGGAACATGTCTGCCATTTCTGTTTATATTGACAAGTTGTTTGCCTCGAGTGATAGTCTATGGTCAGATTGGGTCACCAGGAGTTTAATAGGGAATAAACATTTTTGGACTATGGGAATTCCTCAAAATGCAAGCTGGAGTTGGCGTAACATTCTGAAATTAAGGAAATCCTTTTTACCTTATGTTCAATGTAATTACAAATGCATTAAGGAATTGTCATTTTGGTTTTCACCTTGGGCTAAACCTGGTCTGATATTGGGATTTATTGTGGATTATAATCTGAGAAGAAGTTCAGGAATTTCAGAAAATGCTGTGGTCCAAGATTTTATTCATGATGGTATGTTGAATTTACCTTATTCAAGTTATGTTGTTTTGAGAAGGCTTTGGGCTGATCTAGAAAATAGTTTCAATGTTCATGGAGATAATAGTGTTTTGTGGGGTGGTAAAGAACATTATATTAAACATGTTTATGATTTGATGATGGGTAATAATCAGATTTTCCCTTGGTGTAAAAGAGTTTGGAACACTGACAGCTCGGCTAAAGTGAATCTGCATCTCTGGAAAGTCATGGCCAATGCTATAAATACAAAAGACAAACTTCTCAAATTAGGTATAGTTGCTGATAGCATTTTTTTATTGTGTAAATCAGCTGAGGAGTCGAATACTCATTTGTTCTTTGATTGTAACTACTCCTTTCTGATCTTGTCGAGGCTATTAGCTACAGGTGGTTTCCATGTGCCATCAAGGATAAGCAGAATTGAATGGTATAATATATATAAAGCAACCAGGTGGAATAGAGGTAAAACTATGTTTTTGTTGATGTGCTTAAAACTATTTTGCTACGAGATATGGTCTGAAAGAAATCGAAGAGCTGTTGGGAAAGGAGAGTATAATGCTAGTGAGCTTTACAATATTATTTTCAAGAAAGTGATGAAAAAGCTGGGCTCGGTTTCATGATAATAGTGTCTATTTTGTTTTTATATTTTTGCTGTTTATCTAGTAGGATATACTTACTTGTACAGTCGTCATAGTTGTATAGTTTTAGTTCTAGTGTTGTATTTTCTTTTGTTAGTCTTTACCTTGTAAAATTTTTCTCATGCAATAAAATTTTCTTTATGCCTTCCAAAAAAAACCATAATTGCATCTATTTTGCCATACTTTCCATATAGCCCTAACTTGCTTTAAATTCTAAGAGGGATTAAATGAACATAAACCTTTTTCAACAAAAACATACTAGCGTTTTATTTTTTAGTTTTTGAGTGTAATTATTGCACTTATTGTTGTAAAAACTAAAAAAGGACAGCATAATACCTTCTCTATGGCAACTTCCTTGTGCTTACACCATGTAACTGATATCCTGGGATCCAGATAATTAATTTTAGAAGTACCCAATGCTACTGTTTTTAATTCCTTTCTATTATTTTTATCTAATTCCATCTTCTCTATTTTGGCATCCACTTGGTTTAACTTTTTCTCTAACCTGGAAGTACCCAATGCATCCACTTGGTTTAAAAGAAATAAATGATTAAATAGCTGTGACGATAACAATATTTATCGGTTTGGAAGTTTCCAATTGCTTTATAAACTGGAAGCTCAACCTCCACGGTATTGTAATATCTAACAGAATCCTTACTAAGGAAATCAAACTGAATGAAAAGACAAGTGAAGAAGTGAGCAAAAAAATAGAAAACAAGGGGAAAATAAATAGAAAAACTAGGGAACGTAAAAATATTCTACTTTCAAAAAAATTTGAACCTGCAGTATGTTTGAACTTTGGAGGAATACACGTTACATTCTTTACTGGTGAAATTCTTTGTAGCATGTTTGAACCTACAATATTTTTGTATCTGCCTCTTTATAGCATCTTTACTAGTGAAATTATTTGTGCATGTTGCACGAATGCCTTATATATAATCCTGCAAGGAATTAGTGAGTCATTGTCATGACATGCTAGTTTTTGCAATCAAATAATTGACCAATTTCATGTGATTACATAGATACATATATGGTACCTTCAAACGCCTTGATTTTTCGTACTTCTCTTTGTCACCTTGACCGTTTAATGAACCACTAGCGGCTAGAAAAACATATTTAAACTCTCTGGGATTTGTAGGATCATTCCAATATGCTAGCCATGTAACTGTGTTGTCATGTCTCATTTCTCCCCCCACCTACAAAGGTACAAATAATGAAGATAAAAACACATTTGCAGACATAAATTAAGCTCTAAAACACATTATATCAAATTCAATAAACTAAATAATGCATCACCTCTCCCCAGGAATCGGGCATTCTGGTACTGTAGCATTTTTCCCAATATTAATGATAATGTCTTTCGGACGAATTCTCCTTTTGAGCATTCCCATCTAGCACAAATAAAGAACAGAAAACTTGTACTACATAAAAGATGATCTCAGTACTAAAATTCAGTCTACATAGATAAAGAAAAAGATGGCGGAACAATCGGTATTTATATATCAGCAAACCAATAATAAAAATAATCTATATGGAAACAAACGGTCTGACTACGCCTTAACTTGTTTATGAATAATGGAAAGATGCCAAGGAATGGAATTTCTTAGCACTATACTGCTTATGATAAATGCACAGGACTTGCAACAGTAAGCAAGACCGACATAACAAAAATGTATAACAGGTGTAAATTTGAAATCTTATTTTTATAAAAAAAATTAAATCTTATTGTTATAAACAAAAATAAATCTTTCTTTTTGCAGTAACAAAAAATATGACATAACCCAAAATTACCATAGAATGAACCACTACAGCAGTTTAGTACATGAGCAGGAAAGTAGCCAAACACCTTGCAAGCAAATATTACCACAAACATAGATTCCCTAAAACAAACATTTTGCATTCCCTAAAGCAAGCACTTGAAAAGAACAAATAACAAAGGTGGAACTTGACATATTCAGAAGCGAGACCGCTTGACATTGTAGACAACGAAAAGATGGACTATAAAAACCTTTACATCCTCACTGTTGCACAACAATCATCGTGGGGAAGAGACCACAAGCAGCACCAACACTATAAACAAAATATAGGCCACAACAACCTGAATCCAACTCAACATACAACAATAGCATAGGGAGGCTGATGGAACACTTCACAAGAGAAGACAGAGTCCACCAATGCCCTAAATAGCCACAAATAATGTTCACAAGCACCAGGAAATGTGCCCCGACAACCCTGAACACAGATCCAAAACAAATTAGGGTTAAGAAACAACAAGGCACGGAAGGCAAACTGGAGGAGAGGAAGACCTTGAGTTCGTGTTAAAGCTTATTTCGGATTTGATGAAAAGATGGACCGTGGGGAAAAGTGAAAGAATGGAGGCACTAGAGATAGCCAAAAGAGGATGACAACATCAAGGTGGAAAGCTCACGATAAGATGGAATAAAAAGGAAGAAACAGGGGAAATAGAAAGGAAGATTTAGGGTTAGACAGAAGAAGAAAGTGGAATGGATCGCCAGTCCGCTATGATGTTGAGCTCCATGTCTGAAAATGTTCAAACTACATCTATGAACAAAATTAAATCTAAAATATGTACCAACGGGAATCTGAATAGCGAACGACTGGAGAAGGTGATTTTGTGCTCCAGATTATGATGCGCAAAGATGAATCTCCATCGAAGGGGAAGGGGAAGGCGAAATCGATTATTGCCTCCAGATCTGTCGATTATTGCCTCCAGATCTATCGGAGATAGTAATTAGTTTGTAACGGTGGACCAATTATAGAAGAGTGCGTGGATTGTAGGTTTAAACCGTTGATTTTAGTGTCTAACCAACGGCTGGATGTTAACGTTGTATAATGAGTTAGGTTGATTTTTAACATCTCAATTTTCATCTCTTGCAAATCAGTTTGAATTCCACTGCAAAATAGCTTCGAAAAATATCCGTCGGAATTATGCCTGCATTCAGCGGAAAATACCAGCGGAAATTTTCTATCGATAATTTGACGCAATTTGTAATGGCTTAGTGAGGGATGACAGAAGACGATGGTAATTAATAAAAGAAAAAAAGTTGGAAAAACAAAAAAATATCCCTTGCAGATCACATAGAAATCCATTGCAAATTAGCGACGGAAATTTCCGCTTCTAAATATTTGACGCTAAATCAGTGTTTTCTTGTAGTGATTGCATGGTACTTGCATGACGAGGAGCGAGAGATATTGGTCGAGGGGAAGAGATTATTAAAGGAGTTAAGGTATGTCGATCGACTTAAGGCGAAGAGGAAGTCAATCCCCGAAGACGAGGCTAGTGCAAGCAGGACGAGAGAATCCCACCCTTTCTCTTCCGCAAATGTTGAGGCTGGTTCGTCATCTATTCTGCCCCCAAGACCATCTAAATCTATGGAAGAAAAACCAATCGAGTTTGTAGGAGGTAACTTATTTCTTCTTCTTTAATTTCATATTCATTATTTTGACCATAACTTCTACTCTTCTTGTCATGGGCACTCCGTTAGCATAGGGGGCTACCGAGGCTGAGACCGGAGCATCAAGGGGTGATAAGGGGAAGGGACAGTTAATGTTTTGGAGGGAATAGGAAATGGCAATGACCAATCAGAGGATGACGATGTAGTGATCACAGGAGAGACCAAAAAGGTGAGCATCCCTCAATTGCCGATATTAAAGTCAGAGACGAGAAGGATGTTTCATCCCTTAAGACCGGGCTATCTGATGAGCCTTTGAAGGTTCTCCTATAGTAGCTATTCCTCCAACTTTAGTCTCATCTGTAGAGGTGCCTCCTTCTTACAATTCCCTTAGTTCAAGCAAGAGGAAGCATGACATAATAGCGTCTAGTCAATCTGTCTCCTTTGGCAACATGTTCAAGAAATCCAAGCCTAATTTGACAACCGAGGAGGCGCTGGCGCTTGTTAGGAAGAAAGAGTTAGAGGATATGGAGAGGCGTGGGGACAAGCCACCTCGAGTGTAGGACCTTTTAGTTGTATGTGTGTCAATGGCCCTTTGGATGTTGAATGTGAGTGCATCCCTCGCATTTTTGTCTTTGGCAAGTCTTATTTTGTGGACAAAGATTGATATACCTATAAACAAGGTTAGTTTATAAATATGACTGAATGCGTAAGAATGTACCTTTGTTTTCAAATACTTGTGTTATTGATGTGTTTGAATATTTGAAAGAATTTCAGGGGAGCAATACTAATGATCCCAGTTTATTCCATATTTTGGAAGCTATTTAAGCGATTTTTCTTGTCGAGTCACTCGCATATGTCCATGCCCCCATCATTGTAAGGGATTGCTTTGAAAGCCAAGTCGTTTATTGTCCTCAAGATTAGACCGACCAGTTCAAGGTTGAACGATCACAGTTAGGAACACAAGTCTTTTATACTCTCTCTTTAGTCGCTAAGGGTTAGAGTTCTTAGGGATCGAGCGGTCTTTAGTCAGGGTGCACCTTTCACACTCGTCCATGATCTTATGCTCCGTCTCATGTCAAGAGAGTCGAAGTTGTTCTCAAGAAGACAGTCATGTTGTTTGTATCGGTGTCATCCTTGCTTTGAGTCAGCAAAGTGAGACCCATATGTTTGAGCTTCGATATCAAGCTCAAATGCAATCTTCCCAGATTCCCTACCATGCCCTAGACGAGGTCGACTCATCGTGAAACGACTCGGTAGGCTAGGATGTTGATATTCAATTCAATGTCGATCGGATCACAATATTCAGGCATTATGATGATAAATAAGTTAGAGCAGGTGTAATGACCCGGTTTTTCGGTCAACTAATTTTAAATATTTAATATGGATTTAAATATTGAGTAGATAATATAAATCAATTTTTATATTAAGTTATCGAATTCGAAGTTAACTGAATTCAAATTTAAAATTGAATTTAATACAGTTCAGATAATCAATAGGAAATTCTGCTTGATTTGGAATAATAATATTTATTTATTATCGAGGAAATAAATTGTGTTAAAAATAATTTATATTGATTTAAATTAATATCTCCTTCATATGATAAAATTAGACTTCGTAGCATGTCTCGGTGTGTTCAGAATATAGGGATAACCCTAAGATTGTCAGTTGTGGGGTTCAGAGAGGAGCTCGGGATCACGGAGTATTGTGAATTTAATGATATCGGTTAAATCAAAATATATGTATATAAATATATATATATAACCTAAATGAAAGGACAAGAGAACACCACGTCTTCCTTTCCTCACCACAAAATAAAACAACGTTGTCCCCTTCCTCATCGCTCAGTAAACGAACGATGCAGAATGGTGCACATCTATTCCCTTCTCTTCTATATAACCGCAATCCCTCCTATCTCCTAAAATCAATTCGATGTCCTCAGAAAACAAATACCATAAGCCTCAAAACAAAAACCGAAAATGGCCACTGCCTTAGAATCAAAAATCGCGAATCGAAATTTATAAGTTTCAAAGGCTGCTGAAACTCGAAATCATCTGGAGTTGCCAAGTCCTTTGAAGCTTGAATCCATGATAGAGACGCTCGCATTGGGGGAGATGGTGTTCGAAGAAACCTTGTTGAGGGGTGCGGAGGTTGCTGCAGTTTTCAAGAAGGGTCGGAGTTGGTTCGAATTGTAACTGAGTGGATTGCGATGTACTGTTAAGGGTTCGATGGGGGATGTGAGGGCGTCGATTTCAATGGAGTACACGGTGAAGTAAGGTCTCGATTTAGGGCAAGTGAAGTGGAGATGCGAGTTCTGGAAGGACTGCGTTGGTTTGGGGTTCTGACATCGAAGAGCAGCTCTGATGGTTTTCTGGTGAGGTACAATGATGTCAGGGGGGTGGCGAGATTCTATTGTAGCTAACTAAGCTACAGGGCGCGACTTCCTGGTTGCGTGCAAGACTCGACTTAGAGAAGACAAAGTGGAGAATAAGGGCGAAGTGGAGAATAAGGGTGAAGACAGAGTAATGAACGACAGTGTGTGAAGGGAGAACAAGGAGGAGAGGTAAGTGGAATTGGTCAGTAGCTAGTTAGAGGTGGAGTTGATATTCGAGAAGACTGGAAATGGCAAAACGCAAACAGGAAGGGAAGCTAGTTGCGCCCTATTGGATTGGAAATGAAACCATGATTTTCATTAGGGGAAAAAAAATGGATAAAAGGTGATTAAAGTGTTATTTAATTATTTAAGCACGCATTAATTAGATAAATGGTTTAATGATTTGAAATACATAGATTTATTTATTTATTTGTTAAGTTAATTTAAATAAATAGTTGTTTAACCGATCAATAAAATTGGATACTCATAGGTGCAAGATAAATCGATTGGAGTAGATTCGTAGAGGAGACGATATGGGATTTTAATTGGATATTCGACGGAATAAAAGCTTGGTGAGTAAATCTCACTCACCTTATTTAGAAATATTTTTATCTGTTAAAAATACTTGTCTTTGCTTGTTTGGATGCTTCCTGACTGTTTTAAATATATATTAGTTATTTAGGGTTGACTATTATATATATATATATATATATTGGGTTGATGATTGGATTGTTCCCGCAGTCTCATTAGCGGATGCCCGCAGTTTCATAGTGGATGATTTCCCTATGTGCCCCACAAATATATATTAGTGGATGACCTTCATACCGTGATGTCCTGCCTCGAAACAGGATAGATATTATTTATGTTGACTAACATATTTGGATGCAGGAAAAATAGGTTGGAGGGATCCAACTGGATCCTTCAAAAATATATTATCTGTTTGTTTATTTGTTTACATATACTGTTATATATGATGTGTTAGAAAACCTGAAATAAATAATTGGTTGTTTGTATGTTTAAATATCACTGGGCCTAAATATTGATATTTAAAAATATCATGAAAAGGAATTTTTCAGATTTAAAAAGGAAATTCTATTTTTCTAAAATAGAATTTGAAATTAGAATAGAATAGAAATATTAACTTGTTTTAAAGAATAAAAACAAGTAGTTCATTTATAAACGAAGTTTATAAATAAAGTGAAATGAATTATCATAGGATAATTCAGAAAATAGAAATACAAGTGTGACTTTGGGAAGGGAAATATATTTTTCCAAAGAAGAAATATTTTATTTGAAAGCGAGACTCGTTTAATAATGGTATTTGTAAACAGAAAGGTGAAAAATTACCATTTGGATAATTTAAACATTTAAATTCAAAAGTGAATTTAAAGTGAGTACTTAAAATCGGTTTAAATAATAAACGGTTAACTTTATTCTGATATTCGGAATATAAATAAAGTTGAATAAATCCTTAGGATTTATGTTTAAATTCGACTATGTCGGATTTAAAAAAAAATAGATTATTCCCAAATGAGATATTTAATTTTAGTTTAAATAGAAACTGAGATAAGACATAAAAATAGATCTATATTTATATAGATAAGTTATAAGAAATAGAATACTCCAAAATAACGTTTTGGTTTAAAATAGATTTCGAATTGGAAACTTGTTTTAACTTTATACAACAAGGACGTTAAATAATAAACGATGTTTTATAATTTAGTGAGATAAATTATCGTTAGATAATTTAGAATTTTAAATTCATGTATGAATTTATAATTTTAATTGGGAATCGTTTCAAAAAGGGGAGGACGGGTTTTATTCTGAAATTCGGAATATTAAAGGAATTTAGTTTCAATTAGATTTGAAATGAAAACTTGGTTTAAATAGATAATAAACAAGGAAAATTATAAATGTTGTTTATAAATTAAGTGAAATAAATTATCGTTAGATAATTTGGAGATTTAAATTTGAATATGAATTTGAAGGATGAATTGGGAAGCGATTGGAAATAGAACAATAGATTTTTATTCCGGAATTCAGAATATAAAATGAGTTAAGTTAAATCGAAGGATTTAAAATTAGAAATCGACTATATCAAATTTTATATACAATTTATAAAGGAATTGGAATATAGATAAAAGATAGAGTTATAAATGAAATTATAACTGAGTAGTGAAATAATCGACAAGTAAGAAAAATCAGAAATGTTAAGTTGGATTGAAAACTAGATTTGAATATATATTTATATATATTCGAATGAGATTGAAATATAAACTATAAACTACGTTCAAACGTTTATAATTATATATATAATTAAAACGAACTCGCTGCAGCATGGTAGTTCGTGATTTGGCACTTCGAACTTCAATTGAGTATATAGAACACAATTTAAGTCAGAATCTTATGAAACAAGAAACGTCGGGACTGGTTAAATAATAGTTTTCTAATGAAAGAGGAAAATATGGATTTCGTCGTATAGATTTTGAGTTATGTCAAAATCATTTTTTCAAAAAAACAGTGCCATAATCGTAATATAAATTATAACGGTTCGTTTAAGTAAATAAAAGGATTTTAAGGAAATAAAATCCGAATGACCATTAGAAAAATCTAGGCTTGAGTTATAAAATAAATATGAACCCAAGTAGAACTAACTAAGTAGAAGAGAAATTAGTTAATCAAGGTTTGAATGGAAATAAGACTTTGAAAAGTGAATTGGATTTGTAATGTATATTCGAAATCAAATATGAAACTTGAATTGAAATTAGAATTCAATTAGTTTACAAACAAGTTAAATTGTATTTGAACATGTTATGTTCAAATATAAAAGTGAAATAGGCAACAGAGTTAATTAGCAAACTGATTTATAAATTAAGTTAAAACGATTGAATTGAGTTGACTTGGAATAAGGGAATGAGAAATTGTGATTTTATATTCGAAATCGAATATGAAACTGGAGTTGAACTTAGAATTAAATTAGTTATAAGCAAGTCAGGAATATACTGAATATGTTATGTTCAAATATAAAGTGAAATAGACAGAAGTGCTAAGTAACGAATTAAATAACGGATTAAGTTAAAAACATTCGGAATGAGTGGAATAAAATTGGGAATGGGTAGATATGTGTTAAACAGGTTTGGAAGGAAGTATAGAAGTGAAATAGATAGAGTGCTCGACAAAAAGGTATGTATTTAATTCGTATATGAGATTTTATGCGCCGTATTGGATAGCCGCTTGGCTTTTTGATTTTCTTTTTGAATGGAGAGGCCCGTGTGGCGGTTTGGGGATTTTCCCTATGCTCCCGGTACAAAGGAGGTTATGGCGAATTTTTCCGGGAATTAAAGGAGTTAGAATATTTTTAAGAAATTTTGATAGTTAGAAATCAATGTATCGATGTATAGAGAATTCGATAAGAAAATGAACTTGAAAATAGAATATTATAAACAAAAAAGGAAATTGATAATCTAGAAATAGAAAGGGAATTGTATATAAGTTTTTAAAAATGAATAATTGGTTTTATATGATGTTAATTATTCGAGGTAAGTGGTCTTGTCCGTTTTGAAGTTAAATATGTTTTCAGTCAAGGTCTGAGAGGTAGTTATACCCCAACTTGATTGATTTCGTTTTTAACCGATAAATAGCAAGATCCAGTCTCGAAGAGGAATGTTTGAATAAGAGTTAGTTGAAGGTAGTGTTTTGGGTTGTCGTAACGATCTTTTACACAACATTCGTTTTAACCCAAGGAAGTGAAATTTTGGAAATATGATTATAAATATTTCCTAAGTCTAAAAATGAATGGTCGTGAAAGAGATAAGTAATTGGAATATTTTCCAATTATAAATAGAATATATTTTCTATGTATTGAAAATAAAAGGAGGCAGTATATGGAAATGTTTTCCAAATAGCGAAAAGGGCCAAGATGATTGTCGAAAATATAGTGTTAACGAATATTGATAAGGAAATGGAGAAGTGATTTAACTAATGAAATATTAATTAATGGGCCCAGTGATTGTTTGATGTTTGAATGGATGTTTGTTTTTCTTCGATAGTTAAAAAATCTACTATCGAAGTGTTTGCCAATACCATTGTCAATATGGATAGACCAGTTGGATTATTTTCCGAGAACCACTCCGTATTGGCAGTAGCGTTGCGAATCAGATTATATGAAGATAATCGAAGATGGAGTAGAGTGCAAGGGCTTTTTCTATTAATGGAAATTGTGCCTTCGGTTTCGTTCAATCCCAGAACGAACGTAAATGGACGAATGTCTGACAAAGTATTTCCAATGATCGCATGGGTTGGTCTGTATAAATATATATGGTTGCAACGGATTTATTCCCTTAGCATAACATCCAAAATATTTGTGTAAACCAATTAATGATTAACGGATCTGATAATGTGGCATTCAAAGTAATTGTGTTAACAAGGAGAGAAGTAATTGTAGCCTCAGGCCTCAAATACCGGGAAATGACAAAAATCGGGCAGGCAGCATGACTATGTGGGTAGCTTCCATTAGGGTGTATCACCACCTATCTAGAGATTCATTTAATTCCTTATTCTATTCGATGCTGTCCCATTCGGGAAACGGTTGCTGATCCCAACCGTTGGTGATATACATTCGATACACTCAAGCGAAATGAGTGGTCGGTCATGTGTGGCTGAGTTGCAAGATGTTCTTGTTGAACTAGGTGTATTCTCCTCTAGAGATACACCAGCGGTAGGTGGTTCCATACCTTGTCATAGTTGGAATTTCATTACCCCATAAGTTGCTTGCGGTTTTTATTGTATATTATATATATGGAACGTGAGATGCAAACGTTCCACTAGATTGTTATTTACTTGATTTAGACACTATTATAATATCAAAAAAGTTTTGATATAAAGTTTATCCTTTTCTTTGAAAAGGATTTGAAAGTTAAATCAAGTGGTTTGGATTCTCATAAGGGAAAAACCCATTCCGTGTTATACGGCGTGGTCTTATGAGATATCATTTAGTTTCTGAAACTGTTTTAAATTGTTTACTCATACCAGTCCCATGACTGACCTGGAGTTTGTTTTGTTTTACTAAACTCTTGGGTGCCTAAATTTGTACGGGCAGTCAAGTAGTTTAGGATTTTACAGATTTATCTGAAGGAGCTTGGAGCAGGAGGCTTCAGTATTAGTTATATAGAGTTTTGTTCCGCTGTGTTGTAAGTAATGTACTCTGATAATGATATGTGTATACAATAAAAAAAATGTATTTCAAAAGTTATAATATTTTGTTCCACTATGATGTGAGATTCTGTGTTGTTGTTTCTGTTCTTCTACCTTATTTCTTCTAAAAAAATGATTCGTATTTTCATGATATTTGGGTTGGATGTATGATGTATGTAGTCAACTCTGGTATTACGGATTTGCGGGCTGTTACAGCAGGAAAGGAGCTTTTATTCATAAACCATTTTAGGTGATAAATCACATTCTATTACAATACTAAAGCAAATAAAATAATAAGGAAACTGGAAATTCTAAGAAAGATAAGGCCGTAAGTGCTCCGCGTTCCATGCTCTCTGGAAAGGCTTGCCATCAACAGTCGATAGCCTGAAGGTTCCATTATCAAGCTTATGTTGAATGACGTATGGTCCTTCCCACTTGGGACCCATATATACTGGAGTTGGGAAATTTCGTTTTAGGACAAGATCACCAACAACGAAGGTCTTGCATCGGACCTTCTTGTTGTAATATTGGGAGACTCTCCACCAGTGGGCTTCAGCATAGAGGTTTGCCTCTTCTCTTTTTTCATTAATCATGTCTAGCGATTGTAAAATAAGGGATTTGTTTGATAACGGATCATAATACGTAGCTCTGTAGGAGGAACTTCAAGTTCAATGGGAATGATAGCTTCCGATCCATAAGACAGGGCAAAGGGAGTATGTCCGGTGGAAGCCTTATGGGTAGTCCGATATGCCCAGAGGGCTAGAGGGAGCTTGTCGACCCATTAGCCTTTAGCTCGTTCTAATCCCTTTTTAAAAATAGAATTGATAATTTTGTTGACTGCTTCGACTTGTCCATTGGACTGTGGATGCACAACCGCGTTGTACTTCTCGATATGATATTGCTCACAAAAGTCTCTAAAATCGGAGTTGTCGAACTAGGTCCCACTATCAGTGATAATAGTCTGATGTATCCCATATCGACATATGATATTTCTGACAATAAAGTTAATGACTCGCTTTATTGTGATCATGGTCATTTGCTCGGCATTTGCCCACTTTGTAAAATAGTCTACCGCCACGATTGCATACTTTGTGTTGGAGAATGAAGTTTTGATGACAACAACCATATTTCAATTATCATTGATTATAAAATATGTACTAACATTTCTATCTAGAATATATATGCATATATGCAGGATTTATATACAGGACTTAAATACTGAAGACTGTATAGTTTTAGAGATTCAAGAGATTAAGAATTCATAGAAGATTCAAGACTCATTAGTAATCAAGATTTCAAGAGTTCAAGACAAATATAGTAATACAGTCTAGTTTATATGTAAGACTTTGAATAGCACTCCAGGTTCAAATTCAAATTCTGATTTTCAAAATTCAAATTCTAAATTCAAATAGTTTTTCTATCTTACTTTTGATTTCAAATATAAGTTTTGAAGTTTATACATTTATATATATTATATACTTTTATAGTTTTATATTTATATAGTTTTAAACCTTATAATTTTATAAATATTTTTATATAATGTATATTTATGTTTCCAAACCATTTTATACTTTATAATACTCATTTATATCACTAAGTTTTAATTCAAGAATTTCCAGAAATATATATATATATATATATTAAAACACTTGCTAAAATAGTTTAGAAAAATATTTTACATATGTGTATATATATATATATATATGTCAACATACATATGTTGTTATGTCGACATACAACTGCCATTTTTTCAATTTTCAAAGGAAGTGTCTCTTCACTATTTGTAACGTTCCAGAAGCAATACACCCTTTCAAATCTTATATATAGAGGTTGAATTTGAATTTTTAAACCATTCTTCTTTTCCATCTTCACCACCTCTTCATCCCATTATTAATATTTCTTATTTTATAGATTTCTACACTTCTACTTCGCCGATTTCTACTCTAATTATATTAAACTTTTTCTTTTCTCACTCTCTACTCATTACTCTCTGAGTTGAAGTGTTGTTGAAGAGTTATAGGGCTGTTGTAATCTTTTGAGAAGTGGTTGGGAAAGAGTTTGTTCCTTGTAGCCCTGAAATCAAAAAGGGAGCAGTGTTAACCTTGCAGCCTTGAAATCAAGGGTGTTTTGAGTGGTGTTAACCATGTAGCAGTGAAATCAACGGATAAGTAATATCAATAAAACTCTATGCAATCCAGCGTTGCGTGGGATTGGACGTAGAAGTAATCCGAACCAGTAGGTATGTTCTTTCCTTTTTCTGTATTTTATATTTATTTGTTTCTGTGTTTGTGTTTGATTATGTGTCTGTGATCATCTCTATAGTGTGTGATTCATATAGTAGATAATATAAGTTTTAGTTTTTCTTAAATTCCTTGAAAACACTATTCACCCCTCCTTTAATGTTTGTCTTGCCTTAAGATCCTCTTTCCCGTTCCCTAACAATTGGTATCAAAGAAAAGGTTTTCAAAAAGTTCATAATCTGATTTTCGAAAATATTAAATGGCAGCCAATAGTAGTAATAATAGTTCTTTTGTAGAGGGTCAGTCCACTATTAGACCACCACCGTATAATGGCAGTAATTATTCATATTGGGTATGTAGAATGAAAATATGTTTGCAATCAGTAGGATTAGACAAATGGATTATTACACAGACTAAGGATGTTGAACCCACAACTAATTTTGCATAATGGACTAATGAACAAAAGGTTGTTGCACAAAGCAATTCTGAAGCCATGAATATGTTGTTCTGTTCATTAGATAGGAATGAATTTAATAGAGTGTCAGTTTGTAAATCTGCTTATGAAATATGGATAAATTTACATTTTACTCATGAAGGAACTAGTAAAGTTAAATGAACAAAGATATCAATGCTAATTAATCAGTTTGAGTTATTAAAAATGAACGAGAATGAATCTATCTCCGATATGTATTGCAGATTTGAAGAGATAGTGCATTCATTAATAACAATAGGGAAAAACTTATTCAGAAGAAGATCAAGTCAGAAAAATATTGAGTTCACTGACTCCAGAATGGGATCAAAAAACATTGGCAATTGAAGAAGCCAATATTTCAATAAATTGAAGATTGAGGAGTTAATCGGGAATTTGATGTCTTTTGAGGTCCAGTTACAGAAAATAAAATAAAATAAACCAACTGAAAAGAAATCTATTGCATTCAAAGCAACAACAAACGGTTTAGACTCAAGCAGTGAAGATGATGAAGAAACAACCTTAATGACGAGAAATTTCAGAAAATTTCTGAAATACAGATGGAGAAATAACTTTTAAAGAAACGATCAAGGAAGTTCGGGAAGAAATGATGATCGATGTTATAACTGCAATAAACCAGGTCATATAAAGAGAATGTGCCCATGTCTAGATAAATCAATTCAACAGACTTACAATAGCAATTCATTAATGAAAAGAAAGAGGGCATACGCAGCAACTTTAGATGGTTCAGGTTCATCATCAAGCGATGAAGAGCCAGAAACCGAAAATTCAAATATGTTTTTCACTGCAATTCATAATTCAAAAAATATCGAAGAAATGGATATAAAAACCAGGTTTAATTAATTTTTAATTTCTTGGTTGAATGGTTGTTTGTTTGCCTTGCTTGTTGCTTTGTTTTGAATTTGAAATTTAAAATTCAAAGTTGAAATTAAAATTTGAATTTTGAAATTCAAAAAACTAGTAAAACTAATAAATATAATATTAAAATAAAATTTAGATGTCTGTTAGGATTAATATTATTACAGGAAATAGTTAAACCTGAAATATAAATTGATAATTTAAAACCAAAAGTCACAAAACAATATGTTCTTTGAAATTATGCATGTATGTCTACATACAAAGAAGGGCATGTCGACATAAAGTCTGTAAAATGAA
Source organism: Allium sativum (assembly GCA_030737875.1). Taxonomy (NCBI): domain Eukaryota; kingdom Viridiplantae; phylum Streptophyta; class Magnoliopsida; order Asparagales; family Amaryllidaceae; genus Allium; species Allium sativum. The sequence continues at coordinate 92,651,358 of CM060920.1, forward strand.
ATTTCAAATTTTGAATTTCAAAGGTTTAAACTTTCAAACTTCCCTCTAACTTTTCACCAACTCCGATGGTCTGAAAAGGTGTCATGGATTTCAGAAGTGGTACCCATTCAATTTATATTTATATATCTATTCAACCTTATTATCTCTACCTTCCATTCAAAATTCAAACAACAATCTTCATATTTATTCTCTTCAAAAACAAATCTCTAATGGCTTCCTCTAGCACTCCTCAAACAATGAGATTGTCCAAAACCATCAAGGGATATCTCAATAATAATAGAAAAGTAATCAAAACCTATGTTGACTATGTAACAAATGCAAAAGTCAATACAGGAGCTTTTGCCATCTTTGGAGATTTTCCATCTTATGATCTTCCTTCTTTTTTCAATCATAATAAAGTATTGAGCTTGATTGACTCTCGGGATAACGATGAATTGTGTTACCCGAAACTCGTCAAAATGTTCTATGTAAATCTTAATCGTGACTTTTACGTAGGAGATGAAAAATCAAATTTGAAGTAGCATAAAAGGCACATAAATCGTTCTAGACTGTGAAATTTTGGGCAATATATTAAATTGCAAAAGTACGGGCCCGTATTTTTTGGAATTCGAAATCGAAGAAACAAATTTTGGAAACTTATCATCACATATTTGAAAGTGATGCTCACATGGAATTCAAAAATCGCTTTTTTTGCCCAAAAACAAGAATCATAAACCTCCTCCTTTAACATACCATTACACCTCGTTCTGGAAACTTCAACAACGCAACTCTCAAAGTCCAAAAGGCACTCTTTGCTATTATTGGTGGCCATGACATCAATTGGGTCGATATGATATTAAAAGAATTTAAGCCCATAGAAACATCAACAAGAGAAAACACTCTTTATTATGGAGTTTATCTTACTCGTATCTTTAAATATTTTGGAGTTGATTTCAAGGGAAAAGAGTTTGTACCAAGAAAGGTGTTTGACTCTACAAATATACACCTGATGCAAATTTCATTCACCTTTAAACCTTATGAAACATTAGAAGGCAAACAAGCTCGAATGCAACAAGAACGAGAGCCTATGGATATTGAAGAAGAAGAAACTTCTTTGGAAAGTGTTGAGTGTCCAATCAACACTAGAACCATTTCCAAAGAGACATTTGTTCAAAATCAAGTGAAAATAGTCAAGAACTGAAAGAAGCTCAAAAAGATGCTTACTCGTATGTCTAAGTTCATTGGCAAGATAGGAAGAAAACTTGGAATTTCATCTTCCTCCTCATCATGCACTGAAATCTAAGCCTATTTAGTTTAAGTTATCCTTAGTATTTGCTTGTATTTACTTTTGAATCTCGTATTTAGTATCTCGTAATTAGTTGGATGTATTTTCTTTCAAGTAGTAATGAATGAAGTTTTATTTATGTCAAAACTGTGAAAACATTAAAATTAAATATATTAATATAATATAATAACAAATGACTCAAAATTGAAATTTTCAAATTTTTTTATATAGTATGTCGACATATATATGTCACTATGTTGACCTATAACTTCCATTTTTTCAAAATTGTTCAAAATTTAAATAACTAACTCATGTCCATTCAAATCTAACGAGTTCCAAACCCTATATAAACCTATTTCTTCTAGAAAAAATTATTCTATCATTTCTCCTTCCTCTCTAATTAATTCTTATCCAAAACTATCAAATTATGGCAAATCCAATACATAATATGAGTGAAAATATTGAAGGAACTTTGAATTCTTTCAAGAACATCCTTTCCATAATTCTATGAAATCAGCATCATCTAGAATTAATTCAGATGTTAATGGTTGAATATTAAGAGACACACTTTAACGTAATTTGTTGGTCAATCTCTTCTCATTTCAGAGATGAAAACAACAAAGCACCACTCACCAATGAAGAAGACTGGAAGGACATCAAGAAGAACCCAATCACTGGAAAAGATGAATGGGTAGAAGTTCCAAGAAACATTTGATTTGGATTTATTTGGTATGATTTGATTGGTTTGATTTGTTTGAATTTGTTTGAACTTATGTACTGATTGGTTTGGATTGCTTGACTTGAAACATGTGTGTGTGTATATATACACTAAAACATATGTAAATATTGCCTAGATTGGTTTGCTTGGATTTAAAACCTCTATGTATATGGATTGATACACTTGTAAATATTAAACACTTAGCAGTCATGAATTTAAGGGGAGTAATTTGCTTTAGTATGATTATAGTCATAGGATTTATGGGGAGTTTGTTTGGAATTTCTTTTTGATAATGGCCAAGGGGGAGAAATTATAAAATATAGACTTAGTTTTAGGGAGAGTATATAGGATTCATATTGACAGGGGGAGTATTATCAGGATCATAATCTACAGGTATGAACGGGCATGAATCTTATATAAACTAAGGTTGTCATCATCAAAAAGGGGGAGATTATTGGAGAACGAAGTTTTGATGACAACAATCTTACTCCAATTATCATTGATTATAAAATATATACTAACGTCTCTATCTAGAATATACATATATATATATAAACATATATGCAAGATTTGTATACAGGACTTAAATACTGAAGATTGTACAATTTTAGAGATTCAAGAGATTAAGAATTCAGAGAAGATTCAAGACTCATAAGTAATCAAGATTTCAAGAGTTCAAAACAAATATAGTGATAGAGTCTAGTTTATATGTAAGACTCTGAATAGCACTCCAGGTTCAAATTCAAAATCTATTTTTCAAATTCTGATTTTCGAATTTTTAATTATAATTTTCAAAATTCAAATTCCAAATTCAAATAGTTTTTCTATCTTACTTAAAGTTTATAATTTAATATATATTATATACTTTTATAGTTTTATATTTATATAGTTCTAAACCTTATAAATTTAAAATATGTTTATATAATATATATTTATGTTTCCATATAATTTTATACTTTAGAATACTCATTTATATCACTAAGTTTTAATTCAAGAATTTCCATATATAAATATATATATATATATATTAAAAAAATTGAAAAATAGTTCATAAAATATTTTACACATATATATGTAGACATACATATGTTGTTATGTCGACATACAACTGTCATTTTTTCAATTTTCAAAGGTAGTGTATTTTCACTATTTGCAACGTTCCAGAAGCGTTGAAACCTTTCAAATCTTATAAATAGAGGTTGAATTCGAATTTTTTAACCATTCTTCTTCTCCGTCTTCACCTCTCTTCATCCCACCATTAATATTTCTTATTTTATCGATTTCTACAGTTCTAATTTGCCGATTTCTACTTTAATTATATACAACTTCTTCTTTTCTCACTCTCTACTCGTTACTCTCAAAACTGAAGTGCTATTGAAAAGTTATGGGGCAATCGTAATATTTTGCGAAGTGTTTGGGAAAGGGTGTGTTCCTTGTAGCCCTAAAATCAAGGAAAGGGAACGGTGTTAACCTTATGGCCGTGAAATCAAGGGTGTTTGGAGCGGTGTTAATCTTGTAGCCGTGAAATCAAGGGGATTGTACTTGGATAAGTAATATCATTAAAACACTGCGCAATCCAGCATTGCGTGGGACTAGACGTAGGAGTAATCCAAACCAATATAAAATCCGGTGTGTTCTTTCCTTTTTCTGCATTTTATATTTATCCGTTTCTGTGTTTGTGTTTGATTCTGTGTCTGTGATCATCTCTGTGGTGTGTTATTCATATTGTAGATAATATAATTTTTTGATTTTCTTAAATTCCTTGAAAACACTATTCACCCCCCTCTAGTGTTTTTCTTGCCTTAAGATCCGCATTTCGCGTTCCCTAACACTTTGCACCTCCTTTTGAAACTGGTAGGCTTCCAATGATGTTTATCCCTCAAACGGCGAATGGCCAAGGGCTGACCATTTGAGTGAGCTCAGTTTGTAGGGATCATGGAATCTGTGCAAACCTCTAACATTTATCAAATCGTCTAGAATAGCTAGCTGCATCCTTGTTGATAGTCGGCCAAAAGTACCCATATCGCAGCACTTTGTTAACCAGAGTTTTCCCTCTTGTATGCGCACCACATTCTCCTTCATGCACTTCTCTCAATATCCTTTCGATATCATAGTTGGCCACACACCGAAACATGGGCACAGAGAAACCCCTTCTATAGAGTTGGTCTTGCTGAATGACGTATCTAAAATCTTAGCACATGATAGCTCATCTTTCATCTCGTTTTTCAGGAAGGGTGCCATGCAAGAGAAAATTCTTAATGGGATTCATCTAAGATTTTTTTTTTCAGGCTCAGCTTCTGCTTGATCGACCTCCATCTGATCGATGCTCGGAATGCCCAAAGTCTCTATAGGAACCAACTCTGTTTCTCTCGAGTTGTCACTGGGAATATGGGAGATGATGTATTGATTGAAGTCATGTAACAGTTTCTCGACCTGCTTGAGATAGGCAGAAAGTCGGACTCCTTTAGATTAATATTCTTTTTGAACCTAAAATAGATTAAGTTGTGAATCATAAAAAATATCAAGTGATGTTATTTTCAAGTCCGTCGCAAGTTTGAGACCAGCAATCAAGGATTCATACTCGGAGTCATTGTTTGTAGCCAAGAATCTCAAGGCATAATAGATCGGCCGTCCTTCAGGATATAGCAATACTATGCCGGCACCAGAGCGTCGGTCGTTGCGGGTCCCATCTGTGTACAGCTTCCAGGTATCTATTATCAATTCGTTATCTGAAGGCTCGGCGCTATCCTCCAAGTTTTCATCCTCTGGAGTGGTAAATTAGGCTATGAATTCAGCTAGTGCTTGCCCCTGATGGATTTTCGTGGAACAAAATTTAGGTCGAATTAACTCAACTCAATGTTCCATTTGAGCAGTCTTCCACTTGCCTCGGTTCGTTGCAGAACTTTCCGAAGAGGTTGGTTGGTGAACACTTTGATAGGGTGAGCCTGGAAGTAATGCCAAAGTTTTCGTGACGTGATTAGTAGACTATAGGCGATCTTCTCAATCTTTGGATAGTTGCACTCTGCCCCCGTCAACTTCTTGCTCACATAATAAACTGGTTGTTATATCTGGCCTTCTTCACGGATAAGGACCAAGCTGGTTGCATGTGCAGACACTACCAGATACATGAATATGTCTTCATGGTCAATTGGTTTGGACAAGATGGAAGGTTTCTCCAAGTGATCAAGTAAGTTTTGGAAGGCTTCGACACAGTCAGGTATCCAGGCGAAGTTCTGTTTTTCTCTTTTGATCAATTCAAAGAAGGGTAAGCACTTATCAGTCATTTGGATATAAATCGACCCATTTTTGCGATCTTGCTTGCCAAGCTCTGCACATCCTTGATTCTTCTAGGTTCTTGGCGTTGAATCGCCAAGTATAGCGTTTTGACTATGACAACTATATATGTTCATATGTTATCGACTAACCTTGTTTTGCAGGAAGATGAAACGTTATTGACAATCGGATTCAAGAACTCAAGAGAAATATTATCTGTAAGAGTCTAGATTAGTCTTAGATAAGATATGTTAAAGTCTTTCCTGATGATTATACATACACAAAGTATTTATGAATATATGTTAGCAACAATGAACAAGGAAGCAAGAAGTAGTCTGTTTACAGAAACAGACGTTTGACATAATCAGACCAGACGTCTGTTTGCTGAAAACAAAGAAAATTCAGTATGAATTTTCAGACGTCTGACATAATTCTACCAGACGTCTGTTTCTGGAGACAAACATACTACTCTTCCTATTTTCGAATTCAAATCAAAAGAGACTTCTGAAAACTTTAACTAAAGACTTCTGTTTCTGAAAGGATGCATCTATATTGAAGAGATACAACTTACTTCTCTTCATCGAATCCTTTCATGATCAGTTACAATTCTTTGAATATTATAAATAGAGGTTTCAACAATTGTTTTGATCACTAATCCTTATTCTAACTCTCTATTATTCTAAAAGAATTCTGATTTCTCAAAGCATATTACTTACAAACATTTTGAGATCTTAAACTTCCATAATCTTTCACAAGCTTCACGATAATCATCAAGAAAAGACTATAGGAAGGTTGTACTTACTATTTGACAATTCGTGTTATCAAGAACACACTAAGTCAACATTTATCTTTGTACTAGTGAAGACCTCTTCAGCAGTTGAGGCAAGAAATCCCGTTCGGCTGTTCGGGTAATTGTGAACCTATTCCTCCGGGTGAAGTGAGGGTTGTTGCGTTAGTGAAATTCCAGAAGGGAGTCTGGGACTGGACGTAGGACGGTGATCCGAACCATTATAAATCGACTGTGTGATTTACTGCTTACTACTGCTACTTTAGTATTCTACTTATACTCCATTCTATACGATCCTACCGCTGCATAGCTTCTTACAATTGGTATCAGAGCAAGGACATCCTATAACCGTAACACCGTTATTCGATATTTTGATAAAACGGAGAGTAACCCAAGTGCTAGCTCAACTACTTTTGCCGAAGGACAATCTACTCAAAGACCACCACTATTTAACGGATTACACTACAACTACTGGGCTACTAGAATGAGAATTTATATGCAAGCAAATGGCTTTAGTGCATGGAATGCTACTCAAAAAGAATTCATAGCACCTACTACTGAATATTCGACTTGGACAGTGACTCAAAAAGATGAAGCAAATGCAAATGCAAAAGCAATGAATATGCTATATTGTGCTTTGGATAGAAATGAATTCAATCGTGTTAGCATATGTACATCTGCTCATCAAATTTGGGAAACACTTAAAACTATTCATGAAGGAACAAACAAAGTCAAACAAACAAAGATTTCAATGCTCAAGAATCAGTTCCAGAATTTCAAAATGAGACAAAATGAGACGATTAATGAAATGTATTCAAGGTTTCAAGATATTTTGCATGCATTGATAGGATTAGGAGAAAAGTATAGCGATTTTGATATTATATCAAAAGTGCTAAATTCTCTAACAGATGATTGGGAGAGAAAAGTATTAGCTATTGAAGAAGCAAATGACTTATCAGCTATGAAACCAGAAGAACTCATAGGAAATTTAATGTCATATGAGGTGAATCTTCAAGTTAGAAAAGAACAAGCACAAGAAAAGAAGAATGTAGCTTTTCATGCTGAAAAAGAAGAATCGGAATCAGAAGATGAAGACTTAGCATTTATTGCTAAAAAATTTAAGAAATTCTTGAAATATCGAAAAGGAAATTTCAAGAAAAACAATTCAAGCAAACCTTCATCCTCTAATTTAGAATGTTTCAATTGTCACAAGAAAGGTCATATGGCAAAGGATTGTCCAGAACTAAAAGAAAATCATAAAAACTTCAACAAAAACAAAAAGGAGAAATTCAAAAAGAAGGCCTTCTCCGTCACATGGGATAATTCAGATTCAGATTCATCAGACAGTGATAGTGATAGTGACAACGAACAAGCAAATGTATGCTTCATGGCTCAAGAATCCGAAGTAAGTGATTTATCTTATGAAGAATTAATAGAAGTTAATGCTGAATTTTTGAATATTATCAAAAGTCTGAAAAGAAAAATTAAAGAAGTACGTGAAAATCAGAATAAGGCAGAATTTGAAAGGGATATGATAAAGGATGAAAAAATTATTTTAGAAGAAGAATTTGAAAAACTTCAAGAAAATTTTAAAAAAACTGATAGTCAACTCTTGCTTTTGAGTCAAGAAATTGAAACTCAAAAAGTAAAAAATGATAATATAAATTCTGAAAATCATGTGTTGAAAACTAGAATAAAGGAATTAGAATTAGAAAATCAAAGTATTCAAACAAAATTTGAAAATATTTCTAAAAATGTTTCAAATTTTAATAAAGGAAGAGAAAATTTATCAATAATTATTGAAAATTCTCGACCTACTTCAAATAAAAGTGGTCTAGGGTATAAAAAGAAATTAAAATTTTCTACAAACGAAAAGAAGAAAATTGATTCAAAAAGGATTAATAAAATTGAGATATGGGTTCCAAAAACAAATAATAATTTGATAAGGAACAAACATATAAAATTATTTATGGAATCTGTACATAATAATAAAAATTATTTATACAAAAGGGATACTAAACCCACATGGGTTTGGCTTCCTAAGATCTAACTCTTAGGACCCTATCAAAAGTGGGTACCAATGTGATTATTAATATTTTTTTCAGGTACCACTCAAGAAAAGAAAATGGATTTTAGACAGTGGTTGTTCAAAACACATGACTGGAGACAAAGATATGCTTACAAATATTACATACTTTGATGGTGGCTCTGTTACCTTCGGAGATAATTCAAAAGGTTTTATCATTGGCAAAGGAGATGTATGCAACTACGGTACGTCAAATTTACCTATTATTAAAAATGTTTCTTTAGTCAAAAATTTAAAACATAATTTACTCAGTATAAGTCAATTATGTGACAAAGGATTTAAAATAACGTTTTCTAAAAATAAATGTAGTATTTTTGATGAAAACCAAAATATTATATTTGAAGGAAATAGAGATAGAAATATTTATGTATTAAATATGAAAATTAACAATAATAGACAAATGTGTTTAATAGCTAATGAAAATGATTCTTGGCTATGGCACAAACGGTTTTGTCATATAAATTTCAAAACAATTCAGAAAATTTCTAAAAATAATTTAGTAAGAGGTTTACCAAAAATAAATTTTAAAGTAAAAAATTTTTGTGAAGATTGTCAAATAGGAAAATTAACAAAATCTTCTTTTAAATCTAAAAAGGTTATTTCTACTTTACAACCTCTAGAATTATTACATATGGATCTATTTGGTCCTACTCAAATTCAATCATTAAATCACAATCGATATTTTTTTGTAATAGTTGATGATTTTTCAAGATTTACATGGACTATATTTATGAAAAATAAAAGTGATACGTTCGATCATTTTAAACAGTTTATAAAAAGAATTCAAAACTCTAAAGATTTAAAAGTCAAAAACATTCGAAGCAATCATGGAGGAGAATTCGAAAATGAATCTTTTGAAAATTTCTGTAAGAAGAAAGGAATTAATCATAACTTTTCTTTCCCTAGAACTCCACAACAAAATGGAGTTGTTGAAAGGAAAAATAGAACATTACAAGAATGTGCTAGAACGTTATTAAACGGAAGTACATTGCCAAAACAATTTTGGGCAGAAGCAGTTTCAACAGCATGTTATGTTCTAAATCGTATCTCTATTCGTCCTCTAACCAAAAATACACCATACGAACTTTTCAATAAAAGAAAACCAAATATTTCTTATTTTAAAGTTTTTGGTTCAAAATGTTTTATTCTTAATACAAAAGATCAACTAGGGAAATTTGATGCAAAAGCTGATCATGGAATTTTCGTTGGATATTCAGAACGAAGTAAAGCTTATCGTATTTTCAATAAACGTACTAATTGTATAGAAGAATCATTACATATATCTTTCGATGAAAATTTTACTAAAAATATTCAAAATAATGACGATGATGAAATTACTGAAAATACAAATTCTGAAAATATTGAAAATAACACAACGGGAGATATTAGGTCACCTCCTAGAGTTTTAAAAGATCATCCTACACAAAATATTATTGGAACAATAAATTCAAATGTACAAACTAGACATCAGTTAAATCAAATGGGACATTTTGCATTTATTTCAACTATTGAACCTAAAAATCCGAAAGAAGCATCTACAGATGATTACTGGATAATAGCTATGCAAGAGGAATTAAATCAATTTGAACGCAATAACGTCTGGGAATTAGTACCTCGACCAAATGATCAATCAGTTATTGGAACCAAATGGGTATATAAAAATAAAGCTGATGAACTTGGAAATATCACAAGAAATAAAGCAAGATTAGTTGCTCAAGGATATAATCAAGAAGAAGGAATTGACTATGATGAGACATTTGCACCTGTAGCACGATTAGAAGCAATAAGAATACTTTTAGCATTTGCTAGTTATCATAATTTTAAACTTTATCAAATGGATGTAAAAAGTGCTTTTTTAAATGGTTTCATTAAAGAAAATGTTTATGTAGAGCAACCACCATTATTTATACATGAAAAATATCCAGATTATGTTTACAAACTTAAAAAGGCATTATACGGTCTAAAACAAGCACCTCGTGCTTGGTATGAAAGACTTAAAACCTACTTAATCAATTCCGGATTTAAAATTGGTAAAGCTGATCAAACTTTATTTATTAAAAATAAAAATAAAGATATTTTAATTATACAAATATATGTAGATGATATTATTTTTGGATCTACAAATGAGAAATTATGTGAAGAATTTTCTAAAATTATGACAAGCGAATTTGAAATGTCACACATGGGTGAACTATCATATTTTCTAGGATTACAAATTAAACAAACAGAAAATGGAACTTTTATTAATCAAGAAAAATATTGCAATAATCTAGTTAAACGTTTTAGTTTAGATAAAACATCTGGCAAACCAACACCTATAAGTACAACGACTCATTTAGAAAAAGATGAAAACGGAAAAAATGTTGATCAAAAACTATATAGGAGCATGATCGGATCACTACTTTATCTAACATCAAGTAGACCAGATATAATGATGAGTGTGTGTCTGTGTGCACGATTTCAAGCCAATCCGAAAGAATCACACTTACGAGCTGTTAAACGTATTTTACGATACCTTAATGATACTAAAAATTTTGGACTATTCTATCCAAAAGGATGTATGTTTGAATTAGTATCTTACAGTGATGCTGATTTTGGTGGATCCCGAATGGATAGAAAAAGTACGAGTGGAACATGTCATTTTATCGGAAAATCATTAATATCTTGGTTTAGCAAAAAACAAAATTGCGTTTCACTTTCTATATGTGAAGCTGAATATATATCAGCAGCTTTAGCATGTGCTCAAGTAATTTACATGCAACAAACATTAAAAGATTTTGGAATAAATTTAATGAATTCTACAATTTATTGTGATAATACAAGCGCTATAAATTTATCTAAAAATCCAATTAACCATTCACGAACAAAACACATAGATATAAGACATCATTTCCTACGTGATAACATAGAAAAAGGAATAATTAATTTAAAATATGTATCAACCGACAATCAAATTGCCGATATATTCACTAAACCTTTGATAGAATCATCCTTTATAAAACTTAGAAGAGAACTAGGAATTATATCTGCTAAAGACTTATAATTAAATAAAGTTAGCTTCTCATGTTTTAACACTCGTGAACTAAATTTCTTTTAACAAAAGGTTTACTAAAAATAACTCTTTACCTAAGATTACTCATAACTAATTATTATTTCTGGTTATAAATATACTTAAGTTTTTGACCATTCGCATAACTAAGTTATTCTCCTATTTAAAGAATTGTCTAAAACAAATCAAATATTAAAAACATAAGAAAACAATGTCTTCAAAAAGTTCTTCACCTTCCATCAACATTATTGTATCAACTAATAGCTCAGCTGAAACTCCAGTTCTTCCTACTCCTACTCCCGAAATTGAACCAACATATAAGTGGGGAGAATATCATACTGGCTATACTCCGGAATCAAAGAAAACCAAACGATCATTATTTACCTCTCCGGATACTAAACGGAAAATCGATGAGATTCATCATTATCAGCGACAGCAAATCGAACTTCAGAGAGAATTGTATTTCGAACAAAAAGCAACTTCAACTCGCTTAAGTACACTTCAAAAAATGATATCAAAGCTTTGCCGATCAAATGAAAAAGATGTTGTCTCACCTTTACCAAGCCCAACAAATCCTATCGATCTGTCAGCTGCATATCGAACTGAAGATAATCCGGTGAATTATGCAAAGGAGAAATACTATACCTTCTCTCCTCAACGTCCACCGTATAGTCCAAACTCTTGGGACAAGAATTATAATAAAAATGAAGGGCCAAGTTACTCCACTCCGAAGACAACACCTCCTTCAAAATAAAGTTTCGTTTATCCCTAAAATAATTTGAACTTTATAGTGTTTTTGATATTAATGTATTTTTCAAATATATATGTCTGTTATAAAACAGACGTCTGGAAAAATCAAATCAGACGTCTAGCTTCAAAACAACTATTTGTTTTAACAAGTAAAACAGACGTCTGACAAGAATATATCAGATGTCTGAAACAAGGCTAAAATGAACTAATTCTTTGCTGCCTCGTAAATAACTAAAAACAGACGTCTTTCTTTTTATAAACAGACGTCTGTTTCTGAAGAACCAACTAAAACTTAAGCGAAAACAGACGTCTGTTTCGTTTAAAAAGGACGTCTGAAATGGTTCCAAAATGAACTAAAAGCTTGCTGGCTTAAAATTAATTAGCAACAGACGTCTCCTTCATTTCAACCAGACGTCTGAATTAATGACATGACATTTTTTTCAAAAAGACACGTCATTTCCAAGGAGTATATCTCCTCATAAACACCTTCTATCTTTTCACTTTTTACTTTCACCTTTTCACCCACTATAAAAAAGCCCTAAATCCCCAATTTCAAAGTACTTAAAAAATCTTCAATCTTTTTATAATAATCATGACTACTAGAGGCAAACGCACACGAGAACAAGAAGCTCTACCTCCATCAGAAGATCAAATCCAAAAATGGCTTCATGGAGACATTGCAAAGGCTAGGTACAAAGCAATGAAGAATTCCAAGTTTTTCGAAGGTGCTTTCGTTAAATTTGATGCCTTTTCTAATTATAGACTTCTCCAATTCGCTAGACATTTCCACTTTGAATCTTTGGTAGAATATAATACAAACAATGTCAAAATATACCCTTTGCTTGTTAAGTTGTTCTTAGCCAACATGAATCTTGACCATATGAAACCTCAAAACACAACCGATTGCATTTGGACAATGGTTTGTGGAAAAAGGATTTTACTTCCTCTTCAAAGGTTGGGACAAATCTTAAAATGTGCTTGGCAAGGTTTGGATATTGACGATATAGAAGTTAATAGGACTCAAAGAGATGAAGTATCTCATAAATTTATTTCCGACGATCTTATTGATATGAGAAAACTAACTTCTACCAATCTTCGTCCACAAGCTAGACTTCTTAATCGTGTTTTAGTCCGAACAATAAATCCACGAAAAGGAAGTTATGAGAAGCTTTATAAAAGGGATTTCCAAGCATTGTATGCCATCTACTCTCAAAAACAGATCAATTGGGCAAAAATAATCATGGACGAGTGGTTAGACATCACCTATAAAAGGAAATATAAGACTTTGCATTACGGTGTCTACATTACTCGAATTTTGACTGCTGCTGAAATTCAAATCCCCGATGCTATTCCAACAAAGACAATTAAAGAAATTGGTTACAAGACATTGAAGTTAATGGATATTGATCCCAAACCATCAACTTTGGACCATCTATCTTTCGAAGAATGGACTCAACATGTTGCTTCTAATCCCGAATCGCTTGTTCCTGAACCTTCACACCGTCAACGAACTAGGGACGATGGAGGAATTCAAATTATTTCTCCGGAAGCTTCTTCAAAACAAGCTCTCGTCATTCTTTCGCAAAATCAGTCGAAACTTCATCGTCAACTTAACACTTTTGAAACAAAAACTAATAAGAAGTTTGCCTCGATTAAAAAGTTTTTAAATCAAATTTGGAATTCGGTGTCTTGTTCTGGAACTACTTCGACACAAGCTCAAGAGTCATCACCGTTTCATTGGTCTACTAGCTCTCAAGAAGTAGTTGAAGATTCGGAAGGCAGTGCTTCTCCAGATGATCATGACTCGGAGGAATCTCCGAATATTTGATGATGGTATGGGTATGGTATCTTTTCTTTTGAACAATTATATTTTGGGAATGTAATATTTTAGTACTCCATGCACAAAACACTTATATGTGCATTTCTGTGGTTATGATGTTGGGTTGTGGTGTTTTGTTTTGGTGTAGTTTGCTTTGATATTAACTTCGTGAAATGTTGTATTTGTTTTTCCTTAAAGTATTTCTTTTTGTCAAATGCCAAAGGGGGAGAAAACGTAAAATAATATTTATGCATATTGACAGGGGGAGTATACTTAGTTGTCATTAGTCAAAAAGGGGGAGAATGTTGAATCGCCAAGTATAGCGTTTTGACTATGACAACTATATATGTTCATATGCTATCGACTAACCTTGTTTTGCAGGAAGATGAAACGTTATTGACAATCGGATTCAAGAACTCAAGAGAAATATTATCTGTAAGAGTCTAGATTAGTCTTAGATAAGATATGTTAAAGTCTTTCCTGATGATTATACACACACAAAGTATTTATGAATATATGTTAGCAACAATGAACAAGGAAGCAAGAAGTAGTCTGTTTACAGAAACAGACGTCTGACATAATCAGACCAGACGTCTGTTTGCTGAAAACAAAGAAAATTCAGTATGAATTTTCAGATGTCTGACATAATTCTACCAGACGTCTGTTTCTGGAGACAAACATACTACTCTTCCTATTTTCGAATTCAAATCAAAAGAGACTTCTGAAAACTTTAACTAAAGACTTCTGTTTCTGAAAGGATGCATCTATATTGAAGAGATACAACTTACTTCTCTTCATCGAATCCTTTCATGATCAGTTACAATTCTTTGAATATTATAAATAGAGGTTTCAACAATTGTTTTGATCACTAATCCTTATTCTAACTCTCTATTATTCTAAAAGAATTCTGATTTCTCAAAGCATATTACTTACAAACATTTTGAGATCTTAAACTTCCATAATCTTTCACAAGCTTCACGGTAATCATCAAGAAAAGACTATAAGAAGGTTGTACTTACTATTTGACAATTCGTGTTATCAAGAACACACTAAGTCAACATTTATCTTTGTACTAGTGAAGACCTCTTCAGCAGTTGAGGCAAGAAATCCCGTTCGGCTGTTCGGGTAATTGTGAACCTATTCCTTCGGGTGAAGTGAGGGTTGTTGCGTTAGTGAAATTCCAGAAGGGAGTCTGGGACTGGACGTAGGACGGTGATCCGAACCAGTATAAATCGACTGTGTGATTTACTGCTTACTACTGCTACTTTAGTATTCTACTTATACTCCATTCTATACGATCCTACCGCTGCATAGCTTCTTACACTTGGATTCTTTTGATGGCCAAAATCTGATCGAGATTGATCTCGATTTCTTGAGAGCTGACTATGAATCCCAAGAACTTCTCTAATGCTACTCCAAAGGAACACTTCAAGGGATTTAGTTTCATTCTATACCTTCGGAGGATGCCAAACATCTCTGATAAGTCTCTAACATGATCGGATGATTGTCTCAATTTTACTAACATATCATCCATGTATACCTCCATCGTTTTCCCTATCTGATCGTGAAACATCTGATTGACTAAACACTGATATTGGCCCCAATGTTCTTCAAGCTAAAAGGAATGACTACGTAACAATACAATCCAAGATCTGTTATGAACCTAGTATGTTCTTAGTCTAGGACGTGCATCGCAATTTGATTATACCCCAAGTAAGCATCCACAAACGAAAGGAGTTCATGCCCAACGGTTGAATTGACCAACTGATCAATCCTAGGTAGTGGGAAACTGTCTTTAGGGCAAGCCTTACTTAGGTCGGAGAAGTCGATAAAAGTTCGCCATTTCCCATTGGCCTTCTTTACAAGCACAAGGTTGGCTATCCAGTCGGGATATGTTGCGTCTCGAATAAACCCATTGGCTAGTAGCTTGCCAATTTCTTCTTTTAGGGCGGCAGATCTCTTTGGACCAAGCATCTGCCTCTTCTGCTTTTAGGAGTGTACTTTGGATCAATAATGAGGGAGTGAGTCATGATGGAGGGTGAAATCCCACACATGTCGGCATGGGTCCATGCAAACACATCAAGGTTTGCATGGAGGAATTCAGTCAACTCCCTCGTCCGGAGGGGGTCGAGATGAGACCCGATTTTCAAAACCCTGGTGGGGTCGTCTACGTCGATTGAAATCTCTATGGTAGCCTCATTCAAGGTTGCCTTCCATCATCCTGGTTCTTCGTCCTCTCTTGGATCGATATCCTTGAGTTCGCAGATGGACGGTCCTGGCCAGGATGTTTTCTGTAATTGCTATGCTTCCTCCCCTCTGCAAGGGGGGAGGTATCTTCAAATTCTTTGCTAATTTTGCCTCATAGCTCTTTCCATTTCGCCAAGTAGCAGACTTGTCCTGTTATTTGGTCTCCTCGTACAGTCCCTATTCCACCGTCAGTCGGGAATTTCAAAACAAAACATTAGGGAGCAATACATGCTCTAAACTCAGCTAGGGTCGGTCACCCCAGAAATGCGTTATACTAGGAGTTGATGTTCATCAAAACAAATGGCAAGAGTCGTACTCTCCTGCGGTCTCCATCTCCCAATTCTACAGATAGCTTGATTAGACCGATTGGCTCGATGGACGATCCATTAAAACCACGTATATAGCTGGTGCATGGTTCCAAGTCTTTCAATTCCAACTTCATCTGATCATAGGCTTACTTTAACAATGTATACACCGAGCTTCCATTGTCGATCAAAACATTTCACATAATGGCTGGGCCTATAATGGTTGTTATTACTTGTGGATCGACGGTCGGGGCCTCTATACTGATCGACTCCCTATCGCGGAAGATGATGTCATTGGTTATCGTCCTTCTTTGCTTGATACGACTTGCAACTTCAGGGGTGCTTGCCTAAGCAACATCCAGATGCTTTGCAGAATTTACATAACACTTCATAGTTCGAATGTTATGTCCTACTGGACGTGGCCCTCCGATAATGGCGTTGACCACTATCCCCTTTCCGTTTTCTTGGGTTGTGGCTCTAGGAGTCGCCTGGCTTTATTTAGGTGCTGAAGTCCCTTGCCCGCTGCCTCTCGGGGAAACTTTGTATTCATCAAGCTTCCCTTCTCAAATCATCTTTTCGATGATATCTTGAAGGTGACGACATTCATTAGTTGTATGTCCATAGATCTCATGGAACAAACAAAACTTCCCAGTAGCACGCTCTTTCTCGGTAGGCTCACGCAAGGGCGGCTTCTTGTACTGAACTGTGCTGCAAGTATCGAGGTAAAAAATTTCCAATGTGTCATTCAACGCTGTATAAGTTTCGAAAACTTGGAACTGAGGTCACTTCATGGAATTCCCTCTTTATCCACGGTTTCCATTGGCTTCCTTCGGCCCATCACCGTTTCGCTTGCCACGGTTTCCAACATTCACTTCTACCCTCCTTGAATTGTCTCTAGATTGCTTAACTTCTACATTGCTCTGAATGGGTTTGGTAGATATATCTCTCAGTCCATCCTCCTCATCTAGCTATGCATCCTCCTGCCTTAGCCAGATATTAGCCTTTTCATAAAACATCTCAATCGTCGTGGGTGGTTTCCTGATTAGATATTTTGTGAACTCCATCCACTTATTAATGCCATCGACCATAGCTATCAAAACGATCTCATGATTGGGGTTGCTTACCTCGGTGGTGGCCCGGTTGAATCGAATAAGGTAGTTCCTCAAAGACTCGCACCTCCCTTGCTTTACCGCGGAAAGAGCCAAAACATGCTTTGACTTAGAAGCATGAAGGCGGAACTAGTTATGGAATTTCTCACTTAGGTTTGTGAAGCTTGGGACCGACCTCGGAGGGAGGCGAGTGAACCACATAAGCGCTACTTTGCTTAGAAAATTGGAAAAGTCTTACATTTGATGGTATCCGGAGCTACTGCTACTTCCATATGTCATGAATACCCTATCAAATGTTATCGTAGGTCGGTGGTTCCATCATAATGATTAATCTAGGGCATGTTAAATCTTCAGGGGAACTCCGCTTGTAGAATGTCATATGTGAATAGTTTATGGCTTTGGATAATCCCCCATTCTTTATTTTTATATCCTTACTATCATTCGTGATCTACCATACCATATCAGTTAGATTTGGGGGATAAGAGTGCCTCGGTCGGCCTCCTCAACTGACCGGCCCCTCCTTGCTCTTTCCACAGGCATCATTGTCGGACTTGCCATTCGGGTAGTCCTCCCTCCACCCTGGGCATCTCGGTCAATCACAAGATTTCGAGGAGGATGAATAGGGGATTGATCTACTTAAACAGTATTTTGGTGAGCCGATGGAGAGGCACTTTGGTTTCGTCGGGCTGCGGGATCGATGACTCCTATATCGGCCAGGTTGGCCTGAGTTGGACCCATGCCACCAGTTGGTCTGAACGTCCCTCTCGATGCAATTGCCTTTTTTGTCGGGTCTTTCTAACGGGTGTCGTGGTTGACGCCGTATCTGCTCCCCTCAGATGATGACAAACTCTCCGAGTTCCGGTCCAGTCGATGAGGGGGAGCTTGGTGACTTCAAAATTCTTCCAATTGCCTCGACGTTCGGTTCATATCCTGCCTCATTGCAGCGCTCTCCTGGGCATAAGCCTTTATAGCATCCGTAATTTCCCAGAGTTGATTTAACACGGATATAAACTCATTACGGGTAGAAAAAGCTGAGGAGGAAACTGGATCTGCTGTGGAAGGTTGCACAAAAGATGATAGTGTGGGGTAATCCGAAGCAAGGTCCGGACCAGTTGATCCTTCAACCGCGTCTGTGGGCGTTGCATCTAGAGGTTGCTTTCCAGTATTGCGTGTTGAGGACTTAGCAACCATGATTCAACAATCGTTGGAAAGAAAAAAGTTGGATTTTGTCTTGGACTTGGCAATCCGAAAGTAAAGCATAAATCCTTTAAATGCTGAGAACATCAGTTCTTAGTGGAAGCACCAAAGTGTTGACACCAAAATTTGGATTAATTTGTAGAGATTAAATGAAGACAAATAAAATGAAAATTGTAGGAAAGAGTGATCACACACAGATTTATAGTTGTTCGGCGTTAACCAGCATACCTCCACTTTATAATTCTTCGTATATCAGATACTTTATTACAATCGAATAGTTACAATGGTGATATAATCAGAAAAATGCCAAAAGTTCCTTCTTCTTCGTTCAGAAGGTGTATTTATAGGTGATGTAGTGCTTGAATTGGCTGGAATACATGTAGTTCGATCCAAGATTGTCGGGAAGCAGGAAAAGGCATTCTTCTCCTAGAGAATCAGCATAATCTGAATACATAGTGACAAGTGGTAGCCGGTGTGATCTATACGGATTGCTTCAGAACAATTAACCTGGGGTATATGCAACTTTTTAGGTAGATATTTTGTTCGTGGCTAGGCCTGACCTGACTTAGTCAGCTCGATCATTGCGGGTTCCAACTGGCTAGTATATTAAGTTCTCCTAACCCCTGGCTTGAGTTGAATATCCTTAGTATCAGGGTCGTCCAACTTTTCACGTCATTTCGGTAGAAGCCCATGTAGTAAACGAACATTGATGGCCTCACCAAAAGCCCTATCAATAATAAATAAATTATTTCCAAAATGGATATTTATATTGTATCAGATAGAAAATGAAATTTAATATGAAAATAGATTCTATATTTATATATAAGTTGTAATAATAAAATATTCCAAAAAAGGAATTGGGTTTCAGAAAGATTTTGAAATGGAACTTGCTTAATGTATAAAACAAGAAAGTTGAATTTATAAACGATGTTTATAAATCTAGTAAAATAAATTATCATTAGATGATTTATAAGTTTAAATTCAAGTATGAATTTTAAAGTGAATTGGAAAACGTTTTGAAAAAGGAATGATAGATTTTATTTCGGAATTTGGAATTTAAACTGAACTGAGAAAAATCCAATGGATTTATAATTGGAATTCGATTATATCGAATTTTATAAAAAATATATTTCAAAGGGAATCGGAATTCAATATAGAAGATTGAATCATAAATAAATTTGTAACTGAATTATGAAATAATCGACGATTATGGATAATCAGAAATATTTAGAATACATAAGAATGGAGTTGAAATTTATTAATAAACGAAGTTTAAATATTTATATTTAAATATAATTCAAATAAGCTCACCGCAACATGGTAGTTCATAATTTGAAGTTTCGAACTTCAATTGAGTATATAGAACTCAATATAAGTCAGAATTCTTTGAAACAAGAATCATTGGGACTGATTGAATAATAGTTTTCTAATAGAAGAGAAAAACATGGATTTCATCTTATAGATTTTGAGTTATGTAAAAATCAAATTTCCAAAAAATAGTGTTATAATCATTATTAAACCATAACGGTTTTATTTAAATTAATAAAAGGATTTTAAGCAAATAAAACTTAGATTTCCAATAGAAAAACCCAGACTTGAGTTACAAAATAAATATGAACTCAAGTGAAGTAAGTGAATTTATTTTTCAAACAAAAATTAGTTTTTTAATAATTGAATATAGTTGAATAATTATTTAATGGATTTTTGGATCGACATTAGACTTTGGATAAGTGAATTGGATTTGTGAATTTATATTCGAAATCGGATATGAAACTTGAGCTGGAAATGACATTTGATTGATTTATAAGCAAATTAAAAATATGTATGAATGTGATTTGTTCAAATAAAAAGTAAAATAGGCAAAAGAGCTAATTAAAGAATGAATTAGCAAGTTGAGTTAAAAACGATTGGGTTGAATTGGAATAAATTGAGAATGTTTGAAAAAAATGTTTGAATAGGTTGGAATGAAGTGTATGAAGAGATACAAATTGAATGCTCGACAAAAGAGGTACGTATTTAATTTGATATGAGGTTTTAGGAGCCTATTTGGCAAGCCGGTTGGCTTTTTTATTTTCTTTTTGAATGGAAAGGGCCCAGAGAGGAAATTTGTAGTTGTACCGAGTGACCCATACAAAGGTGATGCTGGCGAAATTTTTCAGAAATTTAAGAAGATTGAAAACTTATAAGAAAAATCGATAACTTAGAATCTACTTATCGATTATATATGAAACTAGAAACCAAATCGGTTAATAAAATTTAAAAGCATTGTAATAAAGGTTTTAAATATAGTTAGTTAAATACTGTATTTGGGTTGTCGTAATGATGTTTTACACAACATCATTTTTAACCCAAATAAGTGTAAGTTTGGAAATATAATAACGAATATTTTCTAAATATAGAAATAAATGAGTGCGGGAAAGAGATAAGTAATTGGAATGTTTTCCAATTATAAATAGAAGATATTTTCTAAGTATAGAAAATAAAAAAGGTAATATATGAAAATGTTTTCCAAATAGCGTAAGAGGCCAAGATGATTATCGAAAATATTGGGTTAACAAATATTGATAAGGAAATGGAGAAGTGATTTAATTAATGAGATATCAATTAAGGGGCCAACGATTGTTTGATGCTTTGGATGAATGTTTGTTTTTATTCAATAGTTAAATGACTGACTATCGAAGTATTGGTCAATATCATTGTCAATGTGGAGAGACCGGTTGGATTATTATCCGAGAACCACGTGTAATGGAAGTAGTGTTGCGAATTGGATTATATGAAGACAATCAAAGATAGAGTAAAGTGCAAGGGCTTTTTCTGTTAATCTTAGGTAGAATTGTGTAAGACGGATTAATAGAAATTCGGTTTCATTCAGCCCCAGAATGAACTTGTATGGACGAATGTCTGATAGAGTATTTCAATTAATCGGTTTGTACAAATATACATATGGTGGCGGAGAATTTATTCTCTTAGCATAATATCCATAATATATTTGTGCAAATTAACTAATGATTAACGGACTTGACGATTAACGGATTTAACGACGTGACATTCAAAGTGAATGAAGATGTGGCATGTCAAAAGATAAGTGTGGCCTAAAGCCTCACAACCTGGAAATTTTATAAAATCGGGTAGGTCCCATGGCTAAGTGGCTAGCTCTTAATTAGGGTGTATTGTCACCTGATCTAGAGAAAATCCATTTGCTTCTTTAATCTTTCGATGATGTCCCTTTTGGGAAGCGATTGCTGATCCCAACCGTTGGTGATAATACATTCGGAGCACTAAAGCGAAATGAGTGGTCGGTCATGTTTAGCCTGGGTTGCAAGATGTTCTTGTTGAACCCGGTGTATTTCTCTCTAGAGATACACTATCGGAAGGTGGTCCCATACCTTGCCAGTTGGAACCATTATCCAATAAGAGCCCGTGGTTTTGATTGTATATTATGTATATGGAATATGAGATGCAAGCGTTCTGCTAGATTGATATTTATTTGATTTAGGAACTATTATAATATCAGAATAGTATCGATTTCAAAGAATTTTTTGGGTTATCGTAAGGTAAAAAGCATTCGTGTTTATGTGTGGATCGGTCTTACGATTATCCTTTCCTTCAAAAGGATTTTTAAATTTAAACCAAGTGGTTGGAGTTTACTCACACCAGTCCCATGACTGACCCAGAGTTTATTTTGTTTTGTTTTACCCTAAACTCTTAGGTTCCCAAATTTGTACGGGCAGTCAAGTAGTTCAGGTATTTACAGATATACTTGGAGGAGCTTGGAGCAAGAGGCTTCAATGTAAGTTATATAGCTATTATTATTTCCGCTGTGTTGTAAGGGTTGCACTCTGATAATGATATGTTTATATAGATAATTTTTTTTTCAAAGGCTATTATATATTATATTTTATTCCGTTGCGATGTGAGATTCTGTGTTGTTGTTTATGTTCTCCTTCTGTCTTTATCTTCTTTTTTCATAATGATTCGTATTTATGTGCAATTTAGGTTGGACATGTGGGTAGTCAACTCAGATAGTACATGACTTGTGGGCCATTATAGAAAATAATGATAATAATAAATTTAATTTTTTAAATTAAGTTTTTATTTTTGAAAGAAGTGCTCGTTTTACGCATTTTAAACTAATTTATCCAAAATGGACGTGCAATTTTGAGAAGTAAAAATAAAAACTATTTTTCTGGAAATCACGATTTAATGGTCACATGTTAAGCGCAGGGAAGATGGTTAGAGATTAACTTTGTGATTTTAGTAGTGCACTAAGGTCGGCGGTACGTTTAAAATGCTAATTGTAACAAGAAAATGACAGTTTTAGCTTTGGGAACATTATTTCCATATCTTGACGACGTCGCAGGTGAGTTGTTTTTAGATTCATTTACGTTCAGAGCTTATAAATAAGCCTCCTTATATTATTTATATATGAAGATCTTGCAGTATTCAGGGATAGCGAGGTGAATTCCACTATTTAATGGAAACTGAAAACTTTTTAAGTGGTAAGAGTGTTAAATTCTTCACAAAAATTCGTTTTTTTTGGCATAGAAGAAATAATTAGTAAGATATTTTATATGAGTTGACATTTTGAATGTTATGATTTGGATGAAAAAATTGGTTGATTCATACTTCTATTCGTAGTTGTGTGAAGGTTTTGGTCGAAAAAATTATTTTTCAAAAACTATATACATATAGAACTACAGTATATTTTAGGTTGCCTACATCATGTTTTAAGATGTGTTTCAAAATAAAATGCACTCATATAGGAGGATCTGATTTAGAATCATTATGCACACATATTTTTATGAACATGGCCCATTATGTACACTATACACGTACGCACATTTGATTGTAAAATTGATTGTACATAAAATGGTTATGTAGTTTAAGATAATTAGGTGCTCGCACCATGACTTAGTCAATGGTAAATTTTCAGAAATAAAGAATGTAACACTCAGTAATTTAACGTTAATTAAATTAGTTATTTAATTAGGTTTCAAAATGAAATTTGAGCAGATGTTATAATTTGACAATAAAACTTGCACCAAAACATTCTTGGTGGAATTCTGATCAATTTTCATGTTTAATACTTCATGAATGGTGTTCATATAAAGGAGTTATGGACGAAAAGAAATCCAAAAGGAAAATTAATAAGATAATGAAATATATTAACTCCACGATTAATCACCTAACTCCATTGGAGTCAGGTCGGCCAAGGCAGTAGGCCTGGGGGTCAATCGCTAGATCGATCTTTTAGTAAATATGACACAATGGAGGCTAGATTTTGGTGGAAAATTTTATTATATACATGGACAGTTTTTTTTTTTTTTTTTGGACTTAAATCTAACGATTCAGTGTTATTCCAACATATATAAATAAAAGCCTAGACCCCTACCTTTTCTCACATTTTCTGGAGGCAGCAACAAAGCTTTGTCATTTTAATTTTTCGAATCTCTTCCAGTTTTTCTTAAATAAAATAGGTTTCTATCCTGTTTACAAGAATTTGAGAGAATAAATTCAGACTATCACAAAAGATGGGTTTTGCGTGCAAGGTCGGTTTTTTAGGTAGTCAAACTTATTTTTCCTTTCTCCTTTTCAATTCTTTATCTAGATCCATAATTTTTAATATGTACATCTCCAGTTTTTATACATATTATATGGATTTGAAATGAAATCTAAATGCTGCAATTCAAATCTAAGATTTGGGAAAGATTTGCAAAGTGAATGTGAAATGTATATATTATTTGTATTATTAAATAACTTTTGTTCGTGTATTTAAATTTGTATGCCTAAATCTGATAATTAGAATTATAGGCTTCTTAATAAAATATCTAAATCTCACCAACATATTATTTTGTATCTTTTGTATCATTGATTAGTGTTTACACTTTAACCTGGGAAATCAGTCCTTAAAAGATATTAAAATTATTATTTGCAATTGTGTTTCAGATCTGTAAATATAGATTCAAAATTAGGGTTCGTGTAAATTGCCCATTTTGATTCAAATCTATCACTGTTTTGATTATGTTTAATTTTATAAATTAACATATTTGCCCTTTTATGCAAAAAGACCTTGTTAGAAATTATAGGAATTATGTACAAATAAGAAACGAAGAGATGTGTAAATTTACGTGTCTTGTATATAATTTATATTGTCTACTCCAAATAAAATATTACCCATTACTTGTAATTTTAAATATGTCAATATTCTTTTTTTATTTTTGTTTTGGCAAATTAATGGAAGTTATAACAAATGATCTTTTAATGAAATTTGATTTTTAACAAATTGGAACATAGAAAAATTGTTTTAGTTAATAATGTGGACTAGAATGTGAAATAGTTAGAATTAGAAAACTTAGTGTAAATGTAATTGTTGTGCTAAAATATATTATTACTTTATCTATCTAAATCATATATAATTAACGCTAGTTATAATAATTATTATGTAGACGTTTAGGTTAGGTTTGAATTTAAAATGTTCTCTATAAATTATGGGTACAAAGGTAATGTTACTTGTAATGGATGGAGAATTAACACTCGTAACCTAAAGGTTTATGAGTATTAAATGTGACAATAAATTATAGAATCCAAAAAGGTTACAATTAGGTTTAATGAGAATTAAGTGTTATAGCTCAAATTTACAAGCAATTAATATAATAATAAATTTAATGAAAAACTAACGAGTTACAATTAAGGAATTGAAGGAAATTAATAAGGCATATATAAATAATAATTATTGCAATGCTTACTACCTTAGTAAAAATGATCGTTATGTTTGTTATGGGCATGTAATAGTTATGGTAATAAATTTTCAAATGGGGATTTTAGGTAGAACTACTATAATTATACCAAGTCAAGCAAATCGTCTTAAAACTTTAAGTCTTATTCTAGGACCATCAATCTTATCTTATGATTAGTTTATACATAGGATACATACTTTAATTGAATATAAGAAAATGAACTTAGTAAGTGAATGATAAAAGGCTAGTTGAATCATCCGACATAAGTCTGCACTTTCCAATAGTCGGATATACGTATAATTGATGTGAGATATTATTGACCATAAGAACCCATGACAATTTAGGAATGATGTGAGTAATGTTCCTAATGGCTTACTTTAAGCGTGAGGTACGAGGTGGCCGTAGGGTTCGCCTTCCTTCTAAAAGAAGAAACTTAAGGGTCATTAAGTGTCATAGCCTACTTAGGTGGACGAAGGTCTTAGATCCTCCTTTGGGGTTACTAAATGATGGAGACTCGCCCCTTTCCTTATGAATTCATCCTTAGGAGCATGACAATAGTCGTAGGGTTCGCCCTCATATAGTATTAAGTGATCGTAGGAATCATTTTTTTCCCATAAGAGTATTAAATGGTTGAATGAGTGCGTATTAGGGAATCTCTAGAAGAGTCTGCTTCCTAAAGGTATTAAGTGATTATGTTTGAGTCCGCCCGGGGATAAGGTACTAAATGGTCTCTATAGGGGTACCAAACGTATGTCTGCCCTACGGGAATTATTAAGTGATTAGGAGATTATCTAATAATGCCAACTAGATAGTAACACATGGGTTTGTTAGAAGAAGGTCTTAAATGGTGAGATGTCATCTAGACCATCATGTAGGTACTAAGTGAATGCTTACGATCACTTGCATTATGCGTTATTCTCTTTATGAGATTGGGGTATGCAAATAATGGAAGCCTTGATTAGTAATTAGAGGACTTTGTAGCTAGTGTCATGTAATCAAATAGTGGTGTGTTAGTGAAACACATGTCAAGGTATTAAGTGATCATTGGATATGCCGTAGATATTAAGTGATCCTAGAATTCACATTATGTATGTTATACTATGAGTGAGGTCATAAGTGGCTATAGAACCTGCATTTTTTTAGAATTGGGCGAGGTATTGTGGTTAAAGGGCCTGCTTCTTAGCTATTGGATTATGGGATGGCTTAGAGACTCCATATGTTATAAAGTACTATCTCAAGATTTAGTATTTTGATTTGAGAATAGTGTTATCTTCGGTGTGGTAGTTAAATCATTATGCATAACAAGGTTAGGCTAGAATTACTGACGGTGTTAAGACATATAATGGAACATTTGTGTATTGTAGGTAGTTTTATATATTTTCTACTCACTAGGACTAGCTGTTTTGACTTTTCCTCATTACAACTCTCGGGTTAGCATTGGGGAAGTAAGTCTTTGGAAGTTCATATTGTTTGATTGTTGTAACACCCCGTAATTTTAACAACACTAATGAGGATAAATTAAATAATAATTAATTTAATATTCAGAATTGAGGGAAACGGACTGTGCCATTGCGTCCATCTCGAAATTCTGGTCAAGACAGACATTTGGTTTGCATAAAACAGACACTATATGAAGAAGTTATGAAGATTTGAAGTTTGTATACGCGCAAGAAGAATATATATATATATATATTCAAATTTGGTTCAAAAATTTCAAAATCGTTCAAATTTCAGAATTCGGGGTGAGCGAGATAATTCCCGCCCAGGGGAGTCGACCCCTCAAGGGGGTGTCGACCCTAAGGTCGACACCCCTAGGGCTAAGGTGGTAGGTCGAATTCTAGGGGCTAACAACTATAAATATATGCTCATTTCTCTTGTTTTCTTCACTGAAAAATCAATGAAGGCCTAAATGCTGTCGGTGCCTAGACTGAATCAAATCTCTTTCTTCTTCTGCAATCAAAGTTTAGAGATTCAAGTATAGATCTGTGATTCATCAATTGCTCTTCTCCTTCTATTGTTCTATATCTGAACACTGTGAGTTTAAGTTATTTTTATAATTAAATAACTAAAAGTAAAATATGATATGACTGTAATTTGGATCTCAACCTTTATCATATCAGATCTATTAAAATTGATGAATCTATGATATTCTGATTATGCCAGATGTACTTTTGATTATAAGTCTAAGTTACTATTTAGATCATCTTGTACCTATCATGTTGTGGTTAATTTAGATCTGTCATTAGTTGGACATCTAAATCCTTGTTTAGATCTAATCATGCCTATTATGACATCCCTACTATGTTAGAATCTATTTTATTATCACAAGTTCACCAATCTATTCTTATATGTTCATCTTAACATTATGCCATCATATGCTTATGTTAGTTTCGTTAGAATAATCATCTCTATCATCTTCCCTTCGCCTTTCCCTTTTATTTTATAACCAGGCTATTGATCTCGAGTCCAGGCATGCCGCTAAAATTATGCGAATGTGTTAATTTGGGAACGAGGGGAAAAACGTTAAAATTGGACATAATTTGAAAAAGGGGAATTTGACATAACTTGAATAATGTTTACGAACATGAATTATGACATATAATTCATTATGAACATATTTGGGGAAAAAGGGCATGAAACCTATAACGACATAGGTAAAATTTGCTAATAATAAAATGCCTAGGATTACAGTAATTAGAACTGTAACTGCGCCTAGACACAAGGTTAGATTACACTCGTGGTGAAAGTCTGCCCGGAACCGCCCGACATATCCAGCGACCACAAGTGGTGAATCTAATGTGAGAGGTTTACGTGCACAAATGTGAGACGTGCTAAGGCACGAGGTTAAGCCCAATTTGTGGAATAAGTTTGCCCGGACACGCCCGCCATGTCCAGCATCCACAAATGGTAGGTTTAATGTGGGAGGTCTAGCATATTGTAACCATAAAGGAAAATATATGGTAATAAACCTTGAATACTTAACCTAGTTAAATCCATAGGGATTGTATGAACATAAACTTAAATTAAGGTTAAGTAAATTTGGTTGAACAGTGGGTGGGTTAAGTAAATAGAAGGGGGTGGGTAATATTTGCATATAGGCCCACAAACTTAACCTGATAGGGTTATGTAATTAAAGACACCTAGTGGTAAGCATAACCTATGGAAATGTTGGAGTTATGTAATTAAAGACACCTTTTTAGGTAAGCATAACTTGTGGAAATAATAGGGTTGTGTAATTAAAGACACCTAGTGGTAAGCATAACCGATGGAAATTCTAGAGGGGATACAAGAAAAAAGGGGAGAGCTTCTATCATATTATGTGGGACCTGTTTCAGTCAGTAACCCTTAATAGGTATCAAACGAGTACTCCGAACTAGGTCGGAGTTGGGGCACGCTTACTGGGCTGATTGTAAGAGATCCAAACGAGAATGGTGGTGTGGGCGGCGCAAATCGACCGGGAACATATGCGTGTATGGGCCGGGCAGAGGTGGCTAAGACGACCGTGACACCAATAGGTATGCCTGTGCACATCAACGAAGGGTTGCCACTTTAGGAAGTGATACCACCTACTGTGCTGACACAGGATGTCTACGGAGTAGGGAGCCGATCGATTAGGGTAGTAGTTAGTGTACATCTGGATGTATGACTAAGTCTACCATTTGATAGTTGTTGGGATCATCTCATTCTGGTTATACTAGTATCAGTGCGGAGAATCAGAGTAATCATTAGGGAAGCGTATACACTCTATCATGTTTACCTTGTCGTACTTACGTTTTATGATGTTATCTTTCTTATCCACCTTATATGCATGTCATGATACTTTTACTTATTTACTTGCTAAAAGTAACTAGACTCGCCAGACTTTATGTCTGACCCTTTTTGTTTCCTCTTCTCTCTTCCATTCCCCCTCCCTCCAGGTTCGCAGGGTAGGAATACTCAGGCTTAATCAGGATTCAGTTATCATCTTGCTAGGAGTTGCTTTTGAAGTATTGCTGAAGTTCTTGTCTAAACTGTTATGGCTTTGTCTCTTTTGGGGAATTATGTTTTTTCTTTTATGTTTTTGTACTCTGATGGTACAAGACAGAAGCTTTACATTATTGTAATGATTTTTATGTAGTTCCAGACTTGTGATATTTTGGATCACGATGTTATGAGTTATGTTTAAATAGAATTTTAAATTTCGCTGTTATCTTTTATATTTGTCTTGTAATGTTTCTGTTTGCCTATAACGCTTCACGAAACTTAATGCATTCTCTTAATGAGTGACATTAACGGACGTGAGGTGTCACAATTGTCGTTCTTGTTCTCTCATGTTAGGTATTGATGTTGCGACTCGCTTTTAAGGCAATAATAGTCATAGTCGATATTTGTTATCATATCTTATTTTCGCTGTGAGTTCATTTTATAATACTCTGATTATGCTCATGCTCATTATTGCAGGTACCAGATCAACATGATTCGTACTTTGATGAGTTTGAATTTTGATTTTGTAGAAATTCGGACTCAGATAAGTGCGGATTTCTACGGATCCCTATAGGGATCAGTATCAACCTCTGAAAGTAGGACCAATAAAGCCCACTTCTAGTATGGGGTCGGTTTGGTCTCGGGGTCTTTTCAGCAAATTTCTAGTCATATCTCTGGACGTCTTCAACTATAAATATATGTTCCATTGTTTATTTTAGGGGTCTTCTGGTCCTTGTAAAACTTTAAATGCATTGTACCAGGAATCTTCGATAAACCGACAATTTGTAATCTTAATTCAACAATAAAATCATAAAATCCTTCAAGTGGGTGTATGATACAAATGTTGAATCACTGTAAACTCTTTTTGTCACTATTTCCATCTTATACACTGGTTCCTCTTTGTTTATTTTATTCATATATCTCCCCTTACTACAATTTCCTGGGTGTTTGGACCGTTTTTTATGCAGACAGGGTCCATCGAAAATATACCCTTAGA
Source organism: Allium sativum (assembly GCA_030737875.1). Classification (NCBI taxonomy): domain Eukaryota; kingdom Viridiplantae; phylum Streptophyta; class Magnoliopsida; order Asparagales; family Amaryllidaceae; genus Allium; species Allium sativum. Next base: position 92,681,659 of record CM060920.1, read on the forward strand.
AATTTTAAAATAGTTAAAATTTCTTTTTCAACAAAGCATTGTAGATTACAATTGTACATTTTAGAACTTGAATAAACTAATAACGTTGAAATTAACAATAGATATCTTTAATCATTTCAGTTTATCAGTATTAATTCTTGGTGTGCTTAAATAATCAAATTTAAACATCTAGCAACGACTGCACGGTAAAAGCCTTGCCAATCAGTTAGTGGTGACTGACATTAATCTCTGAAATTTTCTCTCTTATATTTCGACATAACACAAAAGAAATAACATCAAATAACTAGTACAAATATTCGTAGTTTAATTGTTCGGAACAAATATCAACTTCATTTTTTTTTTATTTCTTAGGTTTTGACTTAGCCTTCTTACAAAAAATAATTATGAGAAGGGTGATTTGAAGTGTTGTTTAAATTAAGTTTCAAAATAAGTGTGCATACACTAAATTATATATTATTACGCAAAATTTATGACTTTTTTCAGCTCCTATTTCATAATGTAACTCAAACAAAAATTTCCATTTGATTACGTCTTATGGTGGATTACATATTGTAGGGAAGAATAAATTGTGGATTGGGTAAAAAAGCAAACGCATTATTGAATGTACATAAAAATCCGTATAAACATGAATATTTTAAATGCTAAAACAATACATAAAACATCAATTCGGCCCAAAAAACTCAAATTATGAAAGGCCCAAACAAAAGAACAATATATCTAAAATTTTGCAGCTATTAACGCTTCTTGCAAAGCTTCACAGAGCAGGTCTTCTCCGAATCATCTCTCGAAGAAAGAACAAATAATTAAAATCAATCCATTTTCCTAAATCCACAAACAAAGCTATCCCACTTCTCCAAAATCACGAAACCCAATTCGAAGTTTGTACTCGTACATACTTTAAGATCTCTTCACATGAATGCCAGCAGATTAGATTTGCGTTGAGGTTCTTGCTGAAGTACTAATCCGCTAAAATGGCGGATGTTCGAATACTTTATGTAAGCTGTATATTGTTTTTCGGCTTGCTCGCATTTGGATTTTGTGAAGACGAAGAGTTTCACAGGGCGTAAGTTGGATTGTTTTTTGTTTAATCTAAGAGAAATTTAGTTGTTTGGCTGAGTTTTTAATTCGTTAACTTTGTCCTGCTTTTGTTGGACACGAAATGTTATTCTGCTAAATCTGTTTGTGTTGGTAAAGGAACTAACCTTATAGGAATGAATGTGAAATGCATGTTTTATATTTGTATGTTTTTATTATTAATTTCTTCCTAGTATACATGCTAAAGAATGGATTTTCTTCCTCGATATAAAAGAAAATTGCTTATACATTTTTACTTTGCAATTAAATGAATATCAAATACAATGCCGAATGAAAGAGTCAGTTTAGAAGAACTGTAAACAGGCTTTAGAAAGCTAGCACAGTTGCAATATACTAATGTTTACTTTGAAACCATGGTGAAATTTCTGGCGCCTTAGTATTTAAATGCATCCACATGAAAATTCTATACAGCATGGCTACATGAAGAGAATTTATAGTGTAAACCTTCGGCACTAATTTGTCAACAAGTGGATACTTGTTATCGATGACCTTGAGTACCTGTGGTGGTTTACTTTAGCACATGGTTGACGGGCCTAACTATGATATTATGCTAGGAAACCAATTACTAATCATGGTCACAATCTCAATTCAAATTATGAATAGCACTCCTTAATGTATATACATACACACACATGTACATACACACACATATACTTACGCTCACATGTATACATACATACATACATACATACATATACATATATACATACATACATATATGCATACATATACATACATACATACATACACACACACACACACACACACACACACATATATATATATATATATATATATATATATATATATATATATATATATATATATCCGCTACACCTCACTTTAGTTACACTTCCATTACCCTTGAATATCAGCCACAAGTTTTGATTTAAATAAATATTAATTTCTATCTTTTTCCCTACAATTTGTTATTTAATTTCCAAAGAAAGATAAAGTGCGAGTGTTATTCGGGGGGAGTAGAGGTGGAGCAAAATGAGGTGTAGCAGAACATTGCCTTATATACATGTATGTATGTATGGGCATGTATCGGCTCTCCTGCACTTTTGATACACCTTAAATCCTCTTTAATTTCAACTACGTACAAATCCCAATCAATTTCAAATGCGCAAAAAAAAAATCACTAAATTATTTGCAAATAGAAAAAACGATTATTTGGGGAGAAATAATGTTGCGAACGAAGAACATGAAACGCTCCTCTTAAGATCCTAAGGTAGTGGATAAGATGTTGATAAGGTATGTGAAATCGATTGTACAATGCCCTTGGAAACGATGAATGTTAACAATGAAAGTTGAGGTTTCTGTTATGTCAGTCTCGAAAGTTAAACGTCGTAGTGTCAAATTTTGCTCGGCGGAAGATGATCGTTTTTTTTTTTGATTTGTCATCACCGAAATAGGTGAATTACTACATAACGACGTAGATCTGCCATATTAAATGTTTTTGTTCACGTTCATCATTTTTGAAATTTGTATTCGGACAATTGTCGGGTTGCCAAAGTGGGAGATATGGGGTGTATCGACAAATTTGGCGGTGGGATGCCATATAATTTTTTTGTTGTTTGATATATATCGATTTCCTATGAATGATATATTTTCATCTGATCTGATGCATATCGACAAATGAGATTATTGATAATTTGGTATAAAAATCTAATGCAGTTCGACTAACATACCGTATTATTATTATTATTAACAACTAAAAAAGAGATTATTGTAAAGAAGACTAATTTGGTAAAATAAACTTTGTTTGTTAAGAGGGTGCTCTCTGCATTGGTACCCCCATTAACAAATTCTTTTTCTATTAAAAAATTGATCCTCTTAACAATAATTGGAGTGTCAATAACAATTCCTATTATTTAGATCATAACTTTTGGTTGATATTCATGGGATTAAAGGTGCAGCTACTTTCTTTTGCTAAATTAAACACTGTAGGGCAGTTGAAAGAGAGCGAAAGTATTGTTATTTACATAGAAACTTGTTGTTGATAGTCATGGGATTGGAGGTAACAATGCAGCACCCACCATGCAATCTATTTTCTCTCTCTCTCTCTCTTTCCACTAACTATCTCTCTCCCACTCACTCATTATTTAAATATAAACAAGTGGTTGTAGTTCAGGTGCAAAATGGATGCTTCGAAACATGTGTGTTATATAAACCCTCCTCATATATACACACACATGCGCGCGCACACACACACACATACATACATACAACTTCAACATTAATGCATGATGGTGTTTATATTTTCAGATTCCCAATTGTGGAGCCAGATGCTGGTCATACAAAACTTCGTCTTTCACAGGAAGGCTTGGAGGCTATCAGAAGGATTACAAATCCTATTGCAATCGTTGGTGTATGTATTATTTACTTTTAGTCAACTATTTAACAAGTATGCATGGGATATACCATATTAGTTGCAGTTCTTTAGAAGACTTAAATCTTATACTTATTTTGAAGATGATATCAGTGTGTGTGTGTGTGTATATATATTCGTCCTCTTATATATATATATAATATATATATATAATATATATATATATATAGAGAAGTTAAAATTACATATTCCTTGCCTCTTATTTGGAATACCACATGTACCAAAATATATTATCTCTTAAGGAGCAGAATTGTTGTTCATCGTACATGTTTTAATAAGATCTCATATATATATATATATATATATATATATATATATGGGGAGAGTTCCGCTACACCTCTTATATTGCACGTGAGCTCTCCCCCTGAATCTCAACCATTCAATTCCCCCACTCATTCTCTCTCTTAGTGGCAAGAGAGAGAATGAGTGGGGGAATGAATGGTTGAGATTCAGGGGGAGAGCTCACATGCAATATAAGAGGTGTAGCGGAACGCTGCCCTATATATATCTATATATCTATATATATATATATATATATATATATATAGATAGACACACACACACAAAATTTTGTATTCATTATTAGAATCTAAATAATATAGCCAACAAAAATTAGCTATAATATCATTCAAGATTTAATGTGATCATATCAATGTTAAAAGCACCTGTTTTCATCAAAACTTCACCGTTGAGTGTTAAAAGATGATACTTACTATATGACTTATAAAAATTCGTACACTGCATTTTTTTACTTACTAATTGCACACGATATATTTTAGAATATATATATATATATATATATATATATATATATATATATATATATATATATATGAAGAATTAAATTTATAATGCAATACATGGTGAATTTGTTAAGATAATTGAGTTTGTTTTTAAGAATGTAATTTTTTTCCTGTTATTACGTATTTGTATAAAAATTAAATTGTCTTTTTTAAATAATTATGATAATGAATTAAATACTGATTTATTATTTTTTAACATTTAATATTTTTTTAAGAAAATAAATGAAAATTGGTACACTTAATTAATTTTAAATTTAATAATTTTGTATTGATTTCAAGTTTAACATTCAACACTTAGTACATTTGTTTTGAAGATAAATGGTATATAGACTGAATTTCAAGCATTACTAGTGGTAATGACAAAATTACCTAAAAATGGAGGTGTAAAAGTACCGGTTCAGTTAATTTTTATGCATTTAAAACTTTTGCAGTTAGTACTTAATGTCATTTAAAAATTAGGTATTATTATATTATCAAAGTGATCCAAAATATTTATTTAACGACTAGAAGTACTACAAATCATATTATTATTTTAATTGTGTAAAAATTATAACTTGGTTTTTAATCCATTATTTCACACCTCAACAATTTTATTTTACTTTTTCCAAAAAACAATCAATACTTGCATCAAAAAGACAATAAAATACAAAAAATGTAATCAAAATTTAGTTTATTTTTATCTAATAATTAACATACATTATGGATTTACATAACGAGCGTTACAACACATGATTTTTTTTAACAAATTTTATATCTTTTTTTTTGGCAAAGCCGACCGGTTTTTATAGTGACCGCAAACACTTATTATTATAACCAATAATAATTATAAATATTATAGGAGGATGGCGGTTATCAACCTACTACTTCGGTCACCAGAAATTTTATATCTTAAACACATTCAAAAGAAGAACATCATTTGAACAAATATTTACTAATTTTTTTTTTGGTGAAATCATGTATTATTAGTTTGAATTTTAATTTCGATTATTAATTGATTAAGTACGAATATATTGTATTTTGAAATGACATTAAAATTCGATAATATTTATAAACAAATGTTTTGATTTTGTAAAGGAACTTTAATTATTAGATCATATTTTTAAGTGATATTAAGTTTCCATAATATTTTCAGAGGAACGTTTTGAATGTGTAAAACAAGTCTGTTTATCAGATCTTATTTTTAAGTAAAATTAAGATCTGGTAATATCCATAGATGGACATTTTTGGTAGTACATTGTAACATTAAAAAACAGCAACACCAAATTTATTACAACTATATTAAATATTAAAATTTACCATTTTCACAAAATGTATTTACTGTAATATATTCATTATTTTTCAAAATTAGAAACTACCATATTCATCACTTATCATCAGTTTAGCATCGTTGTTGGCAAAAATAAAATGATTGATGATGATGAACTGATTTACCAATCATATAAAAAACATTGTATAGATTTGTAATAGGAATCGTTCTTTAGATAAAAATTGTGATATATGTTTGTAATGAATACCCACGATAAAAAGAAAATTTATGTAATTTTTTTTTTAGTAAAGTACTAATTCTAGAAAAATAAATTATGTAAACTTGAATGAGAATAATATAAGAGAACCAAAGATAATTGGCATATAATTGTGAGAATTTCGGGTTATATGTACTTGATTGAAATATTAGTTTTATATTTTTTGTCGCTATAAGTATGGTATACAATATATTCTTGTCATTTTTTTAGATTTGTTAGACTAAATAATAATTGATTAACTATATTTATTTAAACTAGTATGGGTGCTTGCTTATGTGTGCCTTTGGTCATTATGGGTATTTACTCCTCAATACCTTTCCTGGTCTGACCTCTCCTCCATCCTCTTCCCTTCCCCATCCAAGAATTAGTTAGTTGATTTAAATATATGAATTTGAATGTAATGTAATATGATAAAACCTAAGAGAATTTTGTAAATGATTATAGAAATTACTAGATACTGATATTTGAATTAATAATAATAATGGAGAGAACTGACAAAATTTTGTAATAATAATGATAGATAGTGGGGCTAAGAATTTGAAAATAAAATATCTAGAGAGATTAAAAGAGAAAGAAATTTGTAGAATTAGTAAGAGAGTAGAAAATTCTTATGTTTTACCATTATTTAAGAGATGGATGTATTTGATATCACAATAAAATAAATCAATATATTTTCACTGGTCCCTAGTTTGATAACAGTTGTCCCCTCTCAGAATTTGCAATCAATTCCTAACATTCACGTAGTATAGTGCCTGTAGCATAGTATTATGCCCTTCTGTTGTCACTTGAGCATGAAACTTTGAAATTATACAAGGACAATCTGTTTATAATCCCAATTCCCAATATTCAATTTTATTGTCTATCTTTGCTATAATTCGTAGTCTTGGTATCTGTTTATAGTATCACTCAACCACTCACACATGAATGCAACCAATAACAAACCGTTGCCAGTTTTGCCTCATGAAGTGTAGTTCATTTCTTAGGTTATTGGGCCATATCGCTCGGGAAAATCATTTCTTCTGAATCAACTTCTCTCCCTTCCATGTGATAAAGGTGATATGTCATTTCTCAGGTAGTTTCCTAAGATATGTTCACTTATGAATTTATTGACCAAATGTAAAATTCTTTTGCAGGTTTTGGTGTCGGGCATATGCGAGATACAAAAACTAAAGGTTAATTAATATCTACAGCTGGGGATGGTTTTTGTTTCTGATAGAACACAATAAGTTTGTTCTTTAGCAGGCTTATACCATTGTACTAACAACTACTTCCAACAGGAATTTGGGTTTGGGGAACACCGGTTGAAATGACTATTGATGGAGTAAAGGTTTCCGTCCTTTATATTGACACAGAAGGATTTGAAAGTGTTGGAAAGTCTAATGTTTATGATGATAGGTCAGATAGCCTAAAAATACTAATCTATTCATGTTATTCTATTTATGATATTAATGAACTGAGATATTCATGTTAGTCTAACTACGTAAATGATCGTTAAACTCAGAAATTTTCCTGTTATGTCCTACGATCTGTTCATTATTTCCAATAAGATTCCATTTATTTGATTGAGATGAGCTAAATGATGATGGGTGAGATGAGCTAAATGATGATGGGTAGCCTTGGTTTACATGTTTATTTGCAAACAATATCACTGAAGAAGTGCTGAATTCATGATATTTAATTAAAGTTCGTCTCTCAAACAAAGTAACTGATGTTTTATGCAAGTACACATACATGTAGAAGATTATTATATCTCCATTGAAACATGAGAGAAACTTCTGGAATTATAACACACAAAATAAATGTGTCAAATCATATATCTGGTTGAAATTTTAAAATAGAAAAAACATAATTCCTGTTCTAAATCAGCACCTCACATCATGTAGGCAAGACAAATTAAATTGACATATATCATTTCAACTCCATTAAGATATGTTAGAACAAATAATATGTACCAAGTAAATTGTGAAGTTTAAAATTTTGCTGATATATATACATATAGATATATGCATACATATATGTATATATGTTACACAAATATATATACATATGCATATACGTGCACACATACATAAATGTACATAAATATACATAAATATAGCCATATACTACACAAATACACATGCATATATATATATATATATATATATATATATATTTGTGTGTATATACATTATACATACATATATACTGGTATACATACAATGTACAAATGCATATAGCCATACACACACACAAGTGAACATATACATATATTCTTGCATGTATATTATACACACACATGTATACATACCGTGAAAGTTAACCAACCCGATTTTTTGATTGATTTATCACGACATATGATTCGGAAAGAATATTATAAAATGGCAATGTAATACTGGTCAGTCATTGCAATTTATTCATATGTGTGTGTGACCTAGTAATAATAATTATACCTGTTATCTGCAATTTATTCATGTGTATTTTATATCTGGTTGAAATTGTAGAACAGAAGTTTTACCTAAATCAAGACCTCACATCATGTAGGCAGAGCAAAGAAAATAAAAAAAAATCATAGGTACTCGATTAAGATATGTTAGAACAAATAATATGGAACTAATAAATTGTGACATTTAATATTTAACTGAAAAAAGTTATATCCATATATACAGTACAAACATGTCCAGATACATATACATAACACATACATTTATACACATACTTGCGTATCCATATCCAATGCATGCAGACATACATATACATACCCGCATACATAGATATACACACATACATAGATTTACATATTTATGCATGGGAAAGTCTATTTGAACATAAATTGGTGACACAAAATTTAATACAAACTGTGGACCATTGGATTTGATCCAATGGTCCACAATTTGTGTTCAAATAGCCGCTCCCTTTACACACACACACACACACACACACACACATGTTTGCATGCCATGAAATTTCATACAGCACAAATTTTCTAATTTTATATCAAATTTATTACGACATATGGTTTGGAAAAAACTATAGATTGTCGATGTAGTACTAGTAATCATTCTAAAAATAATGCTTAAAGTGTTTTTTTCATAGCTTAGTAGACTTGGTAATAATACTGCTTGTAATCTCCAATTTATTCATGTGTATATTTTATTTTTCGTACAGGATTTTTGCGTTGGCTACAATCATGAGTTCTGTTCTCATTTATAATCTACCTGAAACAGTTAGTTTTCTTTGTAGTTGTGACATATTATGATTCAATAACATGGCAGTTTAATGCTAGGTTACTAAATGTATAACTAGCATTTCATCCATTGTAGATACGTGAAGCTGATATTTCACGATTGTCTTTCGCTGTTGAAATCGCAGAAGAATTCTATGGCAGGTTGTTCACATTATATGTTAACATGATAACTTATTGATTTTGCTTGCTTTACAATGTTCTAATTAGCTGTTTGATTTTTTCCTTCTTTTACTCCATGGCTCACAGAGTGAAGGTAATGCACAATCCCTTAAACATTTATTATAAGGATTAATTGTCAAGAATAATCCGAAGTTCAACGTGTCTTCCCATAATAATAACAAGCTTGGATTATTTCTGAATAATCCAAAGTTTTGGGGGGTGTCTTCTAATATTAATTCCATTTACTTGGTGTCTTCCCATATTAATTCGAAGTTTGGGGATGTCTTCCCATATTGATCCCAAAATAACACGTCAAGGGGTCATCGGGATCAATATGGGAAGACACCCCCCCCCCCTCCCCCCCAAAACTTCGGATTATTCAGAAATAATCCAAATTTGAGATTATTATGGGAAGACACGTTAAACTTTGGATTATTCTTAATAATTAATCCTTATTATAATACAACCTTACTATGCATGACATACTTGATTTGTTTGGTTTTGTACAGGGCCAGGATATTGCTTTTCAGCCTGCTAAGCTACTGTGGCTTATACAGAGAGATTTCCTACGTAAGTCACAATTTTACTTCCAGAGAAGTGCACTCCAGTATATCACTTACATACGTGTATACGTATATGTACGTATATACTTATATACACACATACATATGTATACATATATATATGTACACACACATGTAATCAAAAGAGAACATGAAGAAACTGTAGACAATGAAATAGTTATGTTTAATCACATAAGAAAATGATTTACACTCGCGCAAGCATGCACACATGACACATGCGTGCGCGCACACACACACACACACACAAAATACATACATCAGTTAAACTTCTCTGGATGTATGTAAGCATGTTTTGCCATCCCATTCATCCAGATTTTTTTTTTTTTCCTTGATGTGTCTTCATCGCATGTTAGAATACGGAGTACCTGCGCCTTTGCTGGATGGTCCAGTTTAGATGCTATTTTATGTCAGTTCTTTTTGCAGAGTCTGATGAACATCTTAATTGGCATAGGTCCTATTAATCAGTCATTAAATATTTTGATGTTTGATTTAATCATGGTTTTTTGTGTGTATTTTTGCAGAAGGAAAATCAGTTCAAGAAATGGTGAATGAAGCTCTACAACGTGTCCCTAATACAGATGGTTAGAGATATAAAATGCATTTTTCTACTTGTATGTTATCTTTGTAGACTTCAGTTTAACTTGTCATATTTACTGATGCAGGAGATAAAAACATTGATCAGGTATATCTGTCATCGTTGTTATGTTAAATTAGCTGAGTTCCTTCTTATTTTTTGTTTATGTTCCATTAGGTTAATCAAATCAGAGATTCCCTTGCACTTATGGGGGAGAATAGCACTGCTTTTAGCTTACCACAGGTTTTGTATCATTGGTTTCTTTTGTTGCATTGTTTTATTGTTTTGATAAAATTCGTCAACTCCAGAAAGCTAGTAACTTCATTACTCAGCATTACACGGTTATTTATATCTTGATTTGAAGCCTGTTCCAAATTCTTTTTGTTTAGGACCTTAATATAGTATAAAGAAGGGGACTCTATATCCCTATTCTCCTGTCACCTTATAATCCAAAATTCCTCATCACTTATATTAAGCATTTCATTTATAGATGTGGTGATGTTCTAATTGTATTGATCATCTTTGCAAAATTTAATATTATTCCAAACACATCCGAATCACATTCAATATGAATTGTTGAAAATACAATCTCCATTATTTCAGAATGTATTTTTGACTTTTGAGTATATTGATAGTTCTGATTCTGAAACTGTCTAAAATTTTGTGAAGATGATTTATATGATTAGAAGATAATATAAAAGAGTCTATGAAGGGGAATTCGGGGGATTGAAAAGAAGAGGGACACGGAGACTCTGTTTCTAAAGAATCAGATCACACTGAATGCTTCCTTGTGTATTCTCGAATCTATTTCTTGTTTGACTTCATAGTTACATTCATGCATATTTTCCAGCGTATTCCATTCTAGTTGTTTTCTTGACAAAACACAAGCATTCCACGTTCTACACACGTTATAAGGAAAAAGTACAGATACAAGATTATATCCTTTTGGTTATTTTTAGTTTCTTAATTTCTTTGCATTCTTAATCATTAATGGCTTTTCTTTTGATTGTGTTGGCCACATCCTTCATGTTGCATTGTATTAGCATCCCTAGTTAGAATTGAAGGTGTGCTTGGATGGTTGAAGTGCTCTTGTTTTAATCAAATGATAACCAAGTAATTGTATCAGCCATCACATGAGAAATGCTGATTTTGTAAAGCTTACAAATGTGTTTTTGACTATGCATTACAGTTCAGCTTGTTATTCTGACTAGTCCAGCAATTTATGCTCATGTTATGGAAAATATATTTGTCGCATGATTTGTTGAATTATGACACTTGTGCTAAATGATAAAATGACAACCATATGGTCTTCATGCATATTTTACAATGTTCTATATGTAGCTTTTATATTCCCTGTGATTTAGTCTTTACAGTGCTTATCAAGTGCATTATATCTTTTCACAGCCTCATCTTCAAAGAACAAAATTATGTGAAATGAAAGACAGTGAGCTTGAACCAATGTATGTGGAGAAAAGGGACCAATTAAAGGATCTTGTCACAAGTGTAATACATCCGAAAATTGTTCAGGGAAAAACTCTTTCTGGAAAGCAGTTTACTTCCTTCCTAGAGCAGGTGTTTTCTTAATCCTGTGAACTTACGTTAACTTAACTATTTACAGTATACCCTTACCGGAAAGCATTTTAGAAATATCTACTTATTAGTTTGCTGACTTGCTCATTGTCTCACAAAAACAGTTGATGCAATCACAACGAAAATACGTGGATCCTATTGGGGGTTTTTCCCTATAAAATAAAGATTTTTTAGTTGATCAAATAATATAAGTAGTATCTTGGTGACATTTTCTTTTTCTACTGATATTGGTGTTTTAGATGCTAGAAGCCTTGAACAAAGGAGAAATTCCATCTACAGGCTCTCTTGTTGAAGTTTTCAATAAAGTGATTCTGGAAAGATGTCTCAAGTTATATGAATCAAGAATGGAGCAGGTGCATTTACCTGTACAAGAAGAGAGACTTACACACTTTCATGAACAGTCAAAAAGTGAAGCAAGAAAGTTATTTGATAAACAGCATTTTGGGCGCCATCATGCTGAACAGTCTGTCCTCAGGCTTGATGAAGAATTGCATACGGTAATGTTGCGATTATACTTGCAAATATAATTTGGCAACTATTTAATTTGAATTTTGTTAAAAAAGTTTTGAGTAATAACTGTTAAGTTATTTGGAGTGAACATCAATAAATAAAATTGTTTGGATGTAACCGACTTTTAAATTAAAACTAATTGATTTCGAGGTATGGCTACCATGACTTATAAGTAAATAAGTACTGAATATATATACATAATTTGACATGTCCATGTAAAAGAATGATTAATATTAGACATTGACGTTTTTCTTGAAAATTATTTGAAAAATATTACGTCAAAACAAGTAAATTTGACTACTTTAAAGGAGTAGCCACCGTGCTTTTAATTAAACATTCACTGGAAAACATTCAATGAATGTTTTTCCAAAAGTATTTCCAGAAGTCGATTGCATATAAGTTTCCTATTCAATGAAAGTCATGCAAAGTAATAATCTTATAAAGTGTTTAATAAATGCTGTACTGACTTTTTATATGTTACCTCACATACTTTAGTCCTTTTTTTATTTTTATTTTTTATTTGTACAATATATAAGAAATAAAGATGCTAATCTTTTTATCTTCACCGCAAATTTTACTATCCAGAAATTCAAGAATTTACTTCTAGCAAATGAATATCAGTCATCTAAACTGTGCGAAGCATTGTTCACAAACTGTGAGGATAAAATGGATCAGCTTCAGGTACTGAGGCTTCCTTCTATGGCCAAGTTCAATGCTGGTTTCCTTCAATGTAATCGAAGTTTTGAAGAAGAATGCGTGGGACCTTCAAAAAAGCCATATGAGCTGAGAATGACAAAGGTTTGTATATTTTTTTAATCAAAATATCTTTGGTATTAGCTAATCTTTTTCTAGATGTCATCTTATAAAGTTGAGCCATTCATTCAAATTTGCAAGTTCGTTTTTGTTATTTATCACCGTGCATTTGTTGTATAAGCCTGGATTTGATTTTTTTTTCCCCCTTTTCAGATGCTTGGGAAGTCACGCACACAATTTATTAAAGATTACAATCAAAGACTTTTTAATTGGCTTGTGGCCTTCTCCCTTGTAATGGTAGTGCTTGGAAGATTTCTCATCAAATTCTTTTTGGTGGAAATTGGTGGATGGGTGATGTTCATTTTCTTAGAAACATATACAAGGATGTTCTGGTCTGCAGAGTCACTTTACTACAATCCAGGTTGGCATATCATTGTCATGACTTGGGAAACTATAGTATACAGCCCTGTTCTGGATTTGGACAAGTAATTTCTTTCCCCTACCATGTAGTATTTATATACTTGTTACTTGCTTGTAAATGAGCCATATTTATTGATATAAACTAGGAATATGCTGGAATTTGCTACTTACTGGATTTTTTTATTTTAAAAAAATGAATAGATAAATATTAATCAACTTCTTTTATATAGCTAATCCAGAACTTGTTAATTTTTGCTTAGAAAAATATTTGTTGGTATGATTTTTGATTTTACTAGTCGATGTTTAATACATTTGATTAGGAAAATGGTGCCATATAGATTGAATATCATATGTTTTTTTTTCTTCCATAAAGCGATTACCATATCTAAAATAGTCTATGTATTGTTATGAATTTATAAGTTTCACAAAAAAATTGAAGGTACTAGCCTAAATAATAGCATGATAGCCACGGTTGAACAATATATTTAATTATAGTTTTTTAAGGAAAAAAATAAAGTGGAAACAAGGCTTGGAATGCAAAAACCAGTATTATTATTTTGTTCTATTTTAGATAATAATAATAATTTATAACTCGTAAGTTTATACTTCAATAATTTCCTTTGCTTGTAAAAAGTGATGATATATTTATTTTCTTTACAGATGGGCGATACCAATTGGGGTATTGATGATGCTTTTCCTCTTATATTGGCGGTGCTATGGAAGAAGAAAGCATGGGTCACGTTCGTTGCTTCCAATGTACAATAGCCCCCATAAAAGTCGGCAAAGATCAGAATAAACACAAATACTACTACACTCACTCATAGAGTCGTCAGCTTATATATATTATTATGGGATAGGCACCTGCTATTTCTGATGCCTCGATCCAATTCTTTCTAAGTGTTTATTTACTGAACAAATATGTGTAATAGCTGTGAGAGAGGACCGTAAGCATTTGTTATTATGTAATTTAGTAGTTATATGTCAAATGTGTTATTTACAATGAACAATTTACTGTTATTTTGTCGTTCTTTACAATGATATGTGCAATTTCTAATTATTAGTGATTCTTGTAAGCATTTGCAGCTGTACTTTGGAAGTGGTGATTTCAAGTTGTGTTCTGTCTTCTTGGTGAGGCAGGGCAATTCTGTATGTTGCTCTTGGCGGTGGTACTTTGTATACATTTGGTCATTGTGCAGTGGGACTGTCGTGGCAGCTAGTAGTGGTTACTTGCTTTCGGGCTTGCTTGTGTTGTAATTTTCTTTTTCTCAAGTCGCATCTTACGTGGTGAGATACTAGTTTTTCTAGGTTGTCTTATGTTGTTTCGCTCTGTAAAATGCTTGTATCAGATAGACAAACTGCATATCTTCTGTATATTACTTATTGTATTCATTATTTGTTATAATGAAAAATGTGTTACCGAAATTTCTGTAAGCTGTTATTTCTTGGATTTGGTGTACTATTGGTGGGTTGGAAGCTATTTCTACACCTTCCAATCAAACAAGTCCTCAAATTTGTAGGACTACCATTTACACTGTATGTAGTCTAAACTGTACGTAGTTTAAATCCAATTCTGCAAACCACTAGCTTGGTAGGAGAAAACTGTGTGTAGGTTTCCTTGGGCATGTAGAAGCTACCACGTAAAAGAAGTTGCTTTTCATCTGCAACATTTTATCGCTTGTGTCAATTCAATAGCACTTTAAAAGCCCTACCTTTATCTTATATAAGGCTGCGTTGCGCTTTGAATTTGATCAACCTAAATACATTTGCACAATTTTACTGTATGCCTTTGTATTTCAAAAATTCGAATGCTTGAATCGTTTTTCTACATCTTTTTAAATACATAGAATAATCAATTAATAAATAATAATGATATTTTTTATTTATGTCTGAAGTATAATGTTATTCTTAATAGTCTCACTTCTTTGAAATTTGACTTTGTGGTAGTTCTGTTGCCCTTTTTAACGCTATTTTAATATAATTTTTTAATTAAACATAAAATAACAAACTACATATTAAAATTTATATTTATTCACTAATATTGTACTTGAGTGTTTTAAGATTATTTGGTATATAAATATTCAACTATTGCCATCACACAAATTTTAATAATATAATTTTTTTTGTTTGTATAAATTATAAAAGCACTTGATTCATTTTAAATTTATTGAGGAAACAAATACATATGTATGCAAACACACACATCGCTTAAGATGAGCGTTCAAAGTTTGAACCGAGTTGTTTCTTATTGAATTTGGACCCCAATACAATGACACAATTTTTATATATGCACTGTATTAAATACTAATGACATTCAAATCAATTAAATAAAATTTAATAATTAATATTTCATAAATAAGTATTCATTTAATTAATTTATGCTATTAAAAGTCAATTAAATTATGTGGTTCATTCAAAAGCTTCATCATTTTGGTTGTATGACTCATACGTGTAAACTCAGTCAGTGATTAATATTGAACAATTCAAATATTAATCTTAAGTCGTCTTGGCTAGTGGTGTGAAATTTTGGTTGAAGGTTAAAATCTAATTTTATTAAATTTAAGCGTTACTCATTAATGATAATTAATTATGTCAATTCTTTTCGTCAAAGCTATATCCTCTGAACTTAAGAAATTTGGTAATAATCAAAATTCCAGCATTGTCAATATTCAACAAACATAAAGTCGTTAGTTCAATAATAACAATTATTGTTGGTCAAACTATTCTTTATTGAGAATTTGACTTCAGCTGATCATGATAATAACCCTATATAATCGAGCTCTCTTCAATTACGTTTCGCTTCCATTACTTCTATATGATCCGGCTATAGTCGTTCGATGGACGTCGTGCTATGATTTAACTATAATAAAACTAGAGCTTTCATATTGAAGATCAACATTATTTTTAAGTTAAGAGTTAGTCACTTCGGTATTTTCTGCTTGACCTTAATATATTAACCAATAGAAAGCTATAGACTATGCCATTCCACTGTTATCTAATAACTCTCAATACGTAACCCTTTGGTGTTATCGACCATGAGTAATGTACTGTCCAATATTTGAAAAGGTACCATACTCTAGTTTGAACAAATGCATCGATGTCCAATCTAACTAGGAATATTAAAAATGATGTGAATATCTCATTGTGATATAATACTCATGGTTAAAAGTATTTGTAAACTGTAACTGCTATTGCAAACGCATCATTCATGGACTTTACGATATATATACTTATGTTAAATATTTATTTATTTATTACATTTTATAATAAGTATATAAAAGAAATGAAACACCTTTATTTTGAATAAGATTAGCTATCTAGTTAGGTTCATGTAATTTGTTACAAAATTGGCCCTAGGTCATATCCTTAATTCAATCAACCTCTAATATGTATAAGGGGGCAATTATGGAATATTAGTTCGATTTCACTAAATTCTTTTCTACAAAACCAGTGGAGTTGACCTCTGATTAGGTTATTTCAGTTACATGCTACGTCAATTAATTCTCTTTGATGCTGATAAATTGCCTTTATTGTGTGTCACAAATCGAAGTATGTGTAATAACCCAAATTTTTCAGTATTTGAATGTTTAATTTATTTAAATATAAAAGTAATTAATGTAGGAGTTAAACAACTTGAATTCAGAATATACGAGTTATTTAATATAACTGAATCAGGAAGTAGTAATTTAAATATTGGAATCACTGGAGTAAGCAAGTATGGAATTTAATATGAGATTAAATTAATTTCAAAACTTATGTAAAATTCTAATTGAATAAAAATGGTAATAATAATTTATTATCGAAGAATTAATGTGTTTGAAAATCGATTGATATTAATTCGATTTTAATAACACAAGAAAATAGTGTTTTTGCAAAAAATCTCGAAATTTGACGAAACCAGTTTCACTGGGTCCAAAATATTGAAATATAGCATAGCGTCAAGTTTCATGGCAATTGGAGCTTCTATGTGGTTGTGTGACTTAAAATGCTCGACGACAATATATATAAATATAATATTGAAAATATCTAAAAGATTTTGTCGATAAATATGTCATCTTCTCTCTTATAGTCTAATTTATTATTCATGTAGAAATCAAAAGCAAGCCGCCACTCTTCAAATACTTCATCAAATTAAATAAAATCCAATACTCAATGAAAGTCTACGATTTTGCATTCGTTGAATTCGTATGGTCGAGAGCATCAACCTTGTATGCACAGTAGTGGGTGCGATGCAATTTTATGGAGTTCGACATTCCTACAATGGGCTTAGTACTGCGGCATGGAGGTGGTGCAATGAGTTTTGGCTTGACTCGTGAGTGGAGTTGGTTTCAACATGAAGAATAGCAACCGGTCTTCGATTTTTGTGGAATTTCCTACATAGAAATGTTGCACTTGTGATAGGCGTTGGCTGCCAGGTCGAAAGTTGGATCGTGAAGGGGTGGTGCGAGCGTGAGGTGAGGGGGTCGAGAAAGTTTGGTTCAAGGTGAGAAGCGTAGTGGTGCAATCAGATTTTGCTTTCGACAAGTGGAAGGGTGTGTCAGTAGGAAAGGGTGCACTGTGATATGGGTTTTGTTACAGGAAGGAGTCGGGTTCAAATGTTGAATTGGGGACAAAGGCGGGGAGGCATGTGACATAGGGGTGAGAGAATTAAATAATTAATTAATTGAGTTAATGTATTTTGATTTATGTATTAACTTGTAAACGTGATAGCTAGTTCATACAGAGTCGGATTGGCACATCGTCAGCTGCATTGGGTTCGTGTCGGTGACTACTATGCATACGTAGTGGATTGGACGAATTCTAAGAAGTTTATCAAATTTTAAACGTCTGCTTGAAATTAGATAAAAACAATGTGAATCGTCATTTGGAATGGATGGTGAGTTTAACTCATGCTTTTTGATATATTATTGTACCATATAATATTATTGGCTGTTATTTACATATTTATATGGATGACTCGTTGTTTGGATGATTCACTACTCAATCAGTTAGTTTGTGTTTGTATATACCAGCTCATGGAGCGGATGACCTTCGACACTACCTGCTTGTGCAGAAGATTCATCTTATATAAATTAGCCTATCTGAATTGTATTACATGTATGTGCTAACATATGAGCTGTGATGCATGGATACAGGTTGGAGGGATCCAACACGATTTCTCAATATAATTGTTACGGTATTTATATTTGTATGAATTGATTAGACGCTAAATATGGTTGTGGACCTCAATGATTATATAACGTTGTTATATGTGGAATTGTGGTGAAGTGAATATATTATTTTATATAATATATTGAGTCTGTCTGTTTCACACATTGGTGTATTTGGCATAACTAGACCAAATTGTAAAATTATATGAACTGAAACGGGAATTTGGAAAGTGGAAGTGAATGGTTTTGGGATATTAAACAATTTTTTATTCTTTTTACTTGAAAACCTATTTCTAAGTTATTTACTATATATATATATATATATATATATATAGAGAGAGAGAGAGAGAGAGAGAGAGATAAATTAAGCCTATTTTATAAGATTTAGGAACGATTTTGGATTATAGCTCTTGTTATAATTAATGATTTAGAAACCATAAATATTTTACCTTACTTAGTATTTGTCGATACTTGAATTTTTAAAGGAGTATTTTAAAGATAAGAATAAGTATAAAAATGATTTTGGGTTTATCGTGACATTGTGTCAAATAAGTTCTTCTTTAACCCTCTTAGATTTTGTCGATGAAGTGTAGATAATTGAATCTTTAAACAAACGTTTAAAGATTAAAAAAAAAATTTGGGTTGTCGTAAATAGTGTTTAGCAACATTTGTTTTTTAAACCATAGAATATAGTTAAAATGGAAATATATTATTTAACGATTTTGGATATAGTTAGATCTTTGATAACGGATTTTAAAGATGGAAACAAGTATTGAATCTTTTATGATAAAGATACTGAAAATGATATTTAAAATATTTTAACTTATAAAGAGAAGAAGTTTTTTCTATTAAATAATGGTTTTAACCTCTTTGATTATGTTTTAAAGAAAGAAAATCTTGGAAATAGTTATACCGGAGGGATAAGTATGTAAATATCTTTTGATGTATTGAAGTCCATAAAGGAATAGGGAAATCGTAGAATACATGTTATATATAAAAGGAATATTAATTAATTAGGAGTCGTCGATTAATAAAAGAAGTCTTATTGAATAAATGAAGATTTATTAGATAAAAGAAGTTCTGTTAATAAAAGAGGTTTTAATTAATAAAAGATTAATTAAATGGAAAGAGATTAGAAGACGTTTTTACAATTTAATCATGCGTTGTGTATTTATCATGCTATGTGACTTGATAATGTTTTGGATGTTTATTCATTTGTTATGGAAATTAAGCATGTTTATTTTCCATTTACATTCATCTACTGTGTGATTTGATAGTCGATCAATCGACTATAAAACTTGATCTTAAATCTAGCGATCGATTTTGAGGAGCCGACATTGGTAAGTGTTCTACTTATCGAAAAGCACTTCAAAACTAATATACAGGTTCTATGTTGTGTAAAAGGTTAGGAAGTGAAGTCTATATGGCGATTCGACATCTGTTTGAGATGCATGAACGCATGCGGTGATTCTGAGATCTGTTGAGGAATCTATATGTAATTTCGAGATCTATTGATGTATTGGAATCCATATGTGATTCTAAGATCTGTTGAGGAATCTATATGTGATTCCTAGATCCACTGAGTTGTGTGATTCCAAATGAGGATTCTTGTTCTGTTCAAGTGATGAAGACTCGTGTGAAGATGCCTAACGAAACCTCAACATCGGATATGGCTAAAGATAGAGTAGGCTGCTTGACCTGGGATTTTGCTAACCCACGATAGGGTATATTGACTCCAAATCTAGTGTATTCTTATCGATACGTGCGGAATCCCAGTACAGTTGCATGCGAGAGTTGGATATACCTGGTTCCAGGTGGTGCACATCGGTGTTTTTATGCGTGGGACAGTCATGTTTACCTTATAGTATATTTTATCTAGAGATATAGGATACTCGGATGACAGTTTCTGATCCTTCTACATGGAATTTAGATCCATATGGAGAGATATCCAATGGAAAATCTAATATGCGAACATGCCTTAGAGGTTTTGTTTATACCTTAATAGTTGTCGAAAGTAACCATTCCGGCTATTTGATTTATTTATATCCTACACCCTAGACATTTTCTATAATACAAATATACTTCACCTAATAAATGGTTGGATGTTATCGAGGAGATAACCGTTATAGACATTCGTACAGCCTCAGATTTATTGATATATGTCACATATACACTTCAGTTATCTCACGTTGGTTTAATAGCCTGATTCGGGTGTTATTTTATTATAATGTTCGGGTCAGACCAAATATATTTTTCAGATTGGATTTGGATTTCTTTAGAGCTTCAGAAGAGGAGTTCGTGCGGAGACGTATGCTTGTACTCTTTTATTTATTCTGCTGTATGAGTTGTTTTGTATATCAACAATTGTAATGACATATTATTATAACTGTCCAGGATGATTCATTATTTACTGTATACTCTTATGGGTGTATGTGTAACACCCCGTAATTTTAGGAACACTAAAATGATAAACTAAAGAATACTTAATTAATTAATGGGGAATTAAGTTGAACGGACTGCGCCAATGCATTCGTCTCGGAATTCTGGTCAGGATAGACACCAAGTTTGCGTAAAATGGACATTGTATGAGAAAGTTATTAAGGTTAGAAGTTTGTATACGTATAAGAGAAATATATGTTAACAAAAATTATCTAGAATTCAAAATATTTCGAAAACCAAAGGCGAGAAGGCACATGAATTCGGCCCATTGGGGGTCGACCCGTGTTTAATGGGTGTCGACCCATGGGTCGACCCCACAACAGGGGTGTCGACCCCTATGTCGACCCCGGGATCGACCCCCCGGACGAATCTGGACTTGCTGTGTGTCCTGGTTCATTAGCTGATGGCTATTTAAAGGACCTTAATCCCATTTTTTTATTCATCTAAATCAATGGCAACAATGAAGTGCTGCCCCAACTCAGTTTGATCTAGCCTATTCTTCTTCATCAACAAGTTATACGCATTTAAGGATTTATGTTACAACATCTACAATCAGTCCTCTATTTTTTAGATCCAGTCATAGTGAGTTTATGTTGCTTTTAGATATAAACACCTAAAATGTAATCTTGACATGTTTATAAGTTTGGATCTAAGTCTATGCATGTTAGTAACCTGAATCATAACAAATCTGCCATTACTTGTATACCTAACTTACCGCTTAGGTCTCATATGCATGTTCATGATATCCCTTTTCTATTAGTTTGCCTAATCATGTCACACTATGCCTATTCTGTTAGTATGACCAATTCTATCATCTTATGCCAGTTTTATTTACTATGCTAATTCTTGTTCTCTTCTCTCCCCTTTTCCCTTTTTGTTTTTATAGCTAGGCTACCTTCGTGCCTGGGCATATCGCTGAAAAACGCGAACGCACAAAACTGGGAATAATTGGGAATGATTAATTTGGGGAATAATTCATATTATAAAACATGATTGGAAATTTTGGGCATAATTTATACCTTGAGCCAAAACTTTGGATGTGGGAGCATAATCTATATCTTGATCTAAACCTTAATCTGGGGCATAACTAGTATCGTAGATCAGATGGGGATTTGGGGCATGATAAACATGGTAGTTGGTTAGTAATGGAAATTCCAACGCCCACAAGTGGTGAATATAATGTGAGGGGTCTAAGTGCATAAACGTACACATAACGGTGCTAAGACACGAGGTTAAGTCTGACTTGTGGAAGAAGTCTGCTCGTACCCAACTGGCATATCCAGCATCCACAAGTGGTGGACTTAATGTGGGAGGTCTAGCGCATTAATAATCGTAAATGAATGAATGGTGATAAACTTGTAATACTTAACCTGTTTGAATCTATAAGGTTTACATGAACCTGTCAACTTAAGTAGGGGTTAAGTAAACTTGCTTGAATCAATGGGAGGGTTAAGTTAATCTTGTTAAATATGTGGAGACGGGTTATACGTAGGAACCCGACTAACCTAACCTGTTGGGGTTATGCAATCTTGTTAAACTGGTAGGCATAACATGCGGAAATCCTAGTAGTGGGTATGCAAGCTTAGGGGGAAGCTTGTATCATCCGGAGTGCGGGACCCGTATCAGTCAGTAATGTGTACTGGTATCAGACGGAGAACCCCGAACTAGGTCGGGGTCAGGGCACGCTTACTCAGTTGGTTGTAAGAGGTCCATCTAAGGGACGGTGTGGGCGACGCATTCCGACCGGGTCATGTGCGTGAATGGGTCCGATCCAGAGAGGTTAAGATGTCGTGACACCTGTAGATATGGTTTGTGCACATCTTGTAAACAAAGGGTTGCCACTTTAGGAAGTGATACATCCTACTATGGGGCCAGCACAGGGTATCCATGAGTTAGGGAGCTGATCGATTGGGGGTAGTGATTAGGGTACACCTAGTCTTGCTTGTTTGGCATCCTATTATTATCGTTGGGCGTAATACCCATCAGTTCTGTTGGGCTACCAGATATTGTATGGAGTAAAACCTCTCAATAGAAGTACACCTACATCTACCATCTTGTACTTGTTGGGATCATCTTGTTCTTGTTATACTAGTATTGGTGTAGAGAAAAGTATTAGAGAAGCGCAAATGCATGTTTTGTTCTGTTTATCTTCTTTACCTTGTTATACTTGCCTTATGACACTATTATCTGTCTCATCCATTTATATGCCTATCATGATGCTTTTACTTATTTATACGCTAAAAGTAACTGGACTTGCCAGACTTTATGTCTGACCCATTTTGTTTTCTCTTCTCTCCCTTTAGTCCCCCCCCCCCCGGTTCTCAGGGTAGGAATACTCAAGCTTGATCAGGATTCTTCTTTCATTCTGCTTGGAACTGCTTAGATGTACTGCTTGATTTCGTATCTCCTCTACTATGGTTATATTTTGGGGATTATGCTCTTTTTATATATTATTGTACTGTGATGATGATTTTTTGTACATGACAGAAGTTTTATGTTTTCAGTATTCTAGGCTTATTATGTAATTGGGTTGGAACCACGGAGCTTTTCTATTTAATAAAGTTTTAATTCCGCCGTTATTTTATATCTGTCTTGTAATGTTTCTATTTACTTATAACGCTTCACGAAACTTAATGCATTCTAATAAAGAGTGACATTAACGGACGTGGGGTGTCACATTTGGTATTAGAGCTAAAGATTGCCAGATCGGATAAAATATTTTGAAAATTGTTTTCAAAAGGTTTTAAAAGAAAGCATTTTCAAGAAATGTCTATTTTGAAAAACATATTCCCCAAAGCCATATGAAATATCTTTCGACTCTCTGTTTGAATTCCTTTTTCCTTTTCTTTTCAGCATGTCTGGGGAACCTAATATTTCTGAGGGAATTCAAATACCAGCTTGGTTTCGTAGGTATCTGGAGGCTACGATACCTGCCGAAAGCCAAGCAGATGCCTCTCCCCCAGTTGCAGCTGTTGTTCCTCCACCTCCTCCTCCGCGTGCTGATAATTTCTCTAAGATATGCAAAGATTTCTGTGCTATGGGTGAAAAGCCATTCCGAGGGACTCAGATTTTTGTAGAAGCAAGGAATTGGCTAAAAAAGACGGAGGATTTATTTGGAATTTTCAAAGTTGACGACCGTAGGAAGATTCAGTTGATCGTTTGACAGCTGAAAGACGAAGCCTCATTCTGGTGGAAGTGACGCAAGCAGGGCGTCTAGTGGAGACTTGGGATGATTTCTGACAGAGATTCAAAATAAAGTTTCTTTCTCAAGCCGAGCAAAGTATGCAAATGGAAAGGGTTTTTGCACTTAAGCAAGGAGGCATGTCTATTAGAGAGCATGTTAATAAGTTTAATCAATTGGCAAGGTTTGGTTTGGAACTAGTAGATACCCCGCGCAAGAAAGCTTTGAGGTTTGCTAGCAGATTGAATGAACACCTCCATGGGTTGGATATGTCTCATATTCCAATGGGAGCAACTTTTGAGAAACTCGTTGATATGGCATTAATGCATGAGGAAGATAAAGGTGAAAAGAAAGAGGCTAAGGTTGAGGATTCACAAAGCAAGAAAGTGTGGCCCAAGAAAGAACAACAACAGAAAAGAAGGGCGGTAAGAATGACAAATCTCGACATAAGAGGAAATGTCATCATTGCGGACGTGAGGGTCATTTGATCAAGGATTGCAAGAAAAGAAAGAATGCTTGTTCCCATTGTGGAGAGGTCAGACATCTTGTTAAGGATTGCCCAAGAAAGCAAGGACAGGGCCAAAGGGCAGGATCTTCTGGAGGGCAGGTGCATGCTCTCGTGGCCGGTGCACTAGATAGAGTTAGGAAAGTTTTCGTTAAAGGTCTGATTTCTCTTTCCAATCATCCAGTTAGAACTCTTTTTTATTTTGGCGCTTCGTATTCTTTTATATCTGATTCTATGATTGAGTCTCTGCACCTTAGCACTAGTATGGTTTTGGATTCCGTTGTTGTTTCAAACCCCATTGTGGGTACGGCTTATCTGTCTATGATTTTTCAGGGTTTGAGAATATCCGTGTTGGGCTTCGAGTTTGAGTGCAATGCATATGTGCTTGGTTTCATGGGCTATGATTGTATTCTAGGGATGGATTGGCTAGCCATGTATGGTATCATTCTGGATTGTGAGAGGAGGGTCGTTAGACTTTTGACTTGTCATGGGAGGACCCTCGAGATTTCTTGTGACCCTAAGGGGTCTATTATGCTTAGTTTCCTAGAGTCGTTTGATGCATCTATCAACGATTTACGATCTGTACCAGTAGTCCGTGAGTATCGTGATGTTTTTGAGGAGGTTCGAGGCTTAATTCGAAGCGCGAGATTGATTTCTGTATATACTTAGTGAACAATGCAAAGCCAGCTGCATTGCATATGTGCTACATGGCTCCTAGGGAAAGGAGGGATCTCAACAAGCAAGTAGGGGAGCTACTTGAGAAAGGGTTTATTAGGCGAAACATATCTGAATAAGGAGCTCCAGTAGTATTCGTAACTAAGGCGGATGGTTCGCTTCGCTTATGTATAGATTATAGCGAGTTGAATAAACTCACTAAGAAGAATAGGCACCCACTTCCGAGGATAGATGATCTGTTTGACCAACTTGTTGGTGTATCTATTTTCTCTCAGCTAGAATTGGCCATGGGGTTTCATCAGATAGTATAGATAAAACCACTTTTAGAACTCCAGGTGGTTCCTTCGAGTGGCTCGTCATGCCTTTTCTGTTGACGAATACACCCGCCTATTTTGTTTATTTGATGAGTAAGGTGTTTCGGGAGTTTCTAAATAAGTTCATTATGGTCTTTGTTGATGACATCTTGATTTTCTTGAAGAAAGAGGAAGAGCATGCCCTGCATTTGAGGGAGGTTTTGAAAACTCTCCTTGCGCATCAGCTTAAGGCGAAATTCTCCAAATGTCATTTTTGGAGAAAAGAAGTGGGATTTCTAAGGCATGTTGTCTCTAAAGACGGGATAGCAGTAGATCCCGCGAAGGTAGTTGCAGTCCAAGATTGGCAAATCCTAAAGAATGCAACGGAGGTGAGGATTTTCTTGGTTTAGCAGGCTATTATAGGAAGTTCATTAAGGACTTTGCAAAGATATCAGCCCCACTCACCAGACTGACGAAAAAGAGTCTGACATTTTCTTAGAATAGACTGTGAGGATGCTTTCCAGCGATTGAAGAGGGCTATGACAATAGCCCCAGTCTTGACCTTGCCTGACGAGAACAAAGTGTTCACGGTATACACTGATGCATGTGGTATAGCGCTTGGTGTGGTTTTGATGCAAGAGGGAAAGGTAGTATGTTATGGAGGTAGACAGCTAATAGTTCATGAGAAGAACTACCCTACCCATGACTTAGAATTAGCTGCCATAGTATTCACGCTTAAGACTTGGCACCATTATCTACTAGGAGAGAAGTTCGAGTTGTACACCGATCATAAATCTCTCAAGTACTTGTTCTCGTAGAAGGATTTAAGGCAACAAAGATGGATGGAGTTCCTAGCGTCCTATGACTTTGAAATCGCTTATACCCCTGGTAAGGGTAATGTGGGGGCAGACGCATTAAGTAAGCAGAGGATGACTTTGAGTCCTGTGTTTATAGAGAGGAAAAGCCTGGAGTTTATATCGACTTTTGATTTTTAGACCCTCCGCCGAGTTTACACCTGCCTCATTGGTATCATTAGAGGTGCGACCTACTCTGTTGGCCCAGATAGGAACTTCGTAGTAAGAGGACCCACAGCTAGCAGATATGTAGGATAGACTCAGTAGAGGAGAGACTTCTAGTCACCTCAGTAGATATTCAACGGACGATAGAGGGTGGTTACGATGAGATGGAAGGCTTTGTATTCCCCGGGTTGGGAGTTTGTTGAAGACAATCCTTGAGGAAGCCCATCATTCTAAGATGACTATTCATTCCGGTGGTGATAATATGTATAAGGATATGAAGTGGTTTCTTTTGGTCTAGAATGAAGAAAGATGTAGCAAAATTTGTTTCTCGATGTTTGATTTGCTAACAAATCAAAGCTGAGCGAAGGAAGCCCAGTGGTTTACTTCATCCTTTGGAAGTCCCACAGTGGAAGTGGGAGAGCATCTCTATGGATTTCATTGATGGTTTGCCTAGATCAAGGAAAAGCAACACCAGTATTTGGGTTGTGATTGACAGGCTTACTAATGTTACAACCCACTTTTTAGTATAGTTTAAGCAGGCATTTATCGAACAATGTCAACTCAAATTATACAGGAAAGAAGATAGCTATTAGAAAGAAATTAGAGGGTGAGATAAGAAAGAAAGAAATATTAGAATAGAGGAAGAAGAAACACATCATAAACAGAGTCTCACATTGCAACGGAATAAAATATAATATAGAAATAATCTTTACTGAGAGCTTGAAAATTTAAAACTTATAGTCATCAGAGTATATCACACATCTGGACAGTTATAATAACTTGTCCTCGTATACAACACACAGCGGAATAAATACTAGATATCATACGTATGAACACCTCCAGCTCGTCTCTTTACAACATCTGATAACCTGAACCTATACACCTCGGTCTAACCCGAGCATTACAAACACCGGGTCAGTCTGGTGAACCAGAGTGAGAAAAACACACTAAGTTTAAAAGCAACACCCAACTTGATTTAAAGTCAAAATCTTTTTGAAAGAAAAGGATAATCGTAAGACCAAATCCACACATAAATATGGACGGTTTTTACCTTACGACAACCCAAAATATTTTTGAAATCAATATCTTTTTTGATATTATAATAGTGTCTAAATACAAATAAATATCAATCTAGCAGAATGCTTGCATCTCACGCTCCACATATATAGTATACAATCAAAACCGCCGTCTCTTATTGGAGAATGGATTTCCTAGCAAGGTATGGGACCACCTTCCCGATAATGTACCTCTGGAGATGAATACATTGGGGTTCAACATGAACATCTTGCAACCCAGGCTAAACATGACCGGCCCCTCACTACACTTTGAGAGTACCGAATATATCATTACCACGGTTGGGGGCCAGCCAACCGAACCGATAACATACATACATATAGAAAAGGGACAACCATAGGCACTTGATTTCATCAGGTCAGGTAATGATATACCCTTTTGATGGGTGCGACCCACATAGCCATGCGACCTACCCGATTTTATGCCATTTCCCGGTTGATGAGGCTTGAGGTCATAATTTATTTATTTATTCATTTAACATTATTATTATTTTTAGAAAACCTGGCCACTATTCACTTTGAATGCCACATTGTCAGATCCGCCAAATCACTAATTGATGTCCACAAAAATAATCTGGTCGTTAAGCTAAGAGAAGTACCCTGCACCGCCGCTAACAAGAATACCTTGGTAAAAATCAACGTACGTGGTTCTTAAGAAATACTGTCAGACATTCGTCCATACAAGTCATACAGAAACAAGATGAACTGAAGGCACCCTCCTACCACATCTTAGGTATCACCCTATAGATCAGTAGCGAGCATTCCTTGTCCTCCGTGGATTCCAATCACGGTAGAATCACAAGTTATTTCTAGAAGCTATACAGAGATTATAAGTGATCCTTCCGCTTATGAAGATCCACGGTCTTCAATGCTCCATATTCAATCAATGTCTTCACGTATTTGCTGGTTCGGAATGGTTTTCGAATATAAATTCAATCCCAGTCTTTCCATACCAACAATCTTATTACGTCATGTTTTGATAGTCGGTTATTTAACTATCAAAATAAACAGTTTTTCAATTATGAGAATAAATGAGTCCACTGGTTCAGTATTCAACATCACTTGGCCTTTTGAATTAAAATAATCAACAAATAGTTAATTAAAACTTCTAAATTTTTCAATATTTTAAATACAGTATTTACTTCTTATTTAACATAAGATTTACTTTCAAACTATTTCAAATACATTAAGATTAAATCATATATATATATATATCTCCTACCTTAGTTTAAACCAATTTCACGTAAATCATTGTCACTTGGAAACAACATACAATTTCTATTCTTAAAATAAATTCATACGAAAAACTTAACCTTTTTATTTCCTTTTACTTTTGGAAATATCATTATATATATATCCTCAAATCTTCTCATTTCCGTTACTTTGGAAATATCATTATAAATTCTTTAAATTATCACCAATAATGTTGCATTACAATTTCTCTAATGGAAATAATAAATTATTACTCTTCTTTACCATTACAACTGATATAATCTTAGATAATCCTGAAGTCGTTCTAGTTGGGGTATTTTAATTACCTCTCAGACCTAGATCAACAACGTTCTTATATTAAGATAGATATGAGTTGAAATTTCAAAATCCGATATTTCATTCTAATATCAAAATAAACCGCTTTTACTATTTTATTAAAACATGGTTTTTATCCAAACTTCTTTCGTTTGAAAACTCCTTTTCGAATATAACCATTATTCTATATCTCATTAACTAAGTAATTTATTATTAACATATCACCTATTTACTTTTACTTCTTTAAACAATTCATTTTAAAATTCAGATTTTGTTACAAAATCGTATTACTTACTTCTTTACCGAATTCACGTTTAACCGTCTCCTTTTCTGATCCATTTCACCATTTCCCGCTTTGAAACCTTATTTCAATTCCATTCATTCTCTTAATTCCATTATTAAGCAGCGTTAATTTAAAATTAACGTTTTAACACCTCATCTCATTTTATAAACTTTGTTTATATAACTCTGGTTTAATATAAATTTTTTCTCTTGATTTCCTTTTTACTTAATTCAAATATTAAGTAAACATTTAATTTAAGCTATCGTATGCGCTTAAAATCCCTTTGTAGCTTTGTTATAAAATTCGGGTTTAAAATATAAAACCCATACATAATTCTTTTCACATCAATTCAATTCCATTTCCATTCTGATTACTTTTTAAAAGAATTTCAATTAGAAAATAATCTCCTAAATTATTAGTAAAAATAATAATTTACTTCGATAATTAATTACTGTAGAAGCAGTTAATTTCTTTATTAACTAAAATATATAATAAATTCCCCATTTAAAATCTTATCAAAATTACAACAAATATTCGTTAAATCATTTCCTGCTTTAATTCAAAGACAATCTAATTAATAATCACTGTTACTTAAAACGGTTGACCTAGTCAACCCAAAACACGGTTATTTCATTAACTGGTTCCAATTGCTCCTTTTTAAATTAATTAATAATATAATTAATTTAAATAATTTCATTTAATTATTTTCTTAAAAACAGTTATTTCAAATCTTAACTATTAGGTTAATTTTCTACTATCTTGCTTATAAATCTGATTAATATCAGAATTTTGCTTTATAATATCATTTAATAATTAGCTAAAAATTTAACTAATAAATAATAACCATTAATTTCCAGTTATTTACTTTTATTCAAAATAATAGATTTCAAAATCTATTTCAGTTATAAAAATAAATTTTATAACTTCACTTTTATCGATTCATATGACGGTAAAATCCATATTTGGAAAATGACTAATTTATAGGCCATATGCTGCCGATTACTCTACCAATATCACCCATTGGTTTTGATGAAATAAATGTTGAATTCGGATCAACGGTCAACTCAATCATTCAACCAAATCAGTTCACATAATGACAATATGAAAATAAACAACATTAAATATATTTAAGGAAACCCGTTGGATCTCTCCAACCTGTTCTTCCCTGTATTCAAATCGGTTATCTCAAATTTAGCTCATTCAATTCCATTTAACTGATAATTTCTATAACAGTAAACAACAACTATTTAACATCAACCAATTAATAAAACAATTCAATCAATTAAACACGTTTATTTTATAAACGTGGCCGACAAGGTAAGTTACCTTAATTGGGACCCATCGTTAAAATAACGATTTGGTTTTTCATTGAAATTAAACAACGTTTAATTTCATTAGCTCTGTCAATATATAAATAACAAATAGTCAACCATTAGCAACCATAGCACACAAAATAAAAACCCAACTTATATAAAATATAAGTGGGATAACTGAGTGAGTTTAACTCACCTTGATTTGATTCGGTTGTTTAAACGGCTCATTTCAGTTAAATTAAACAAGTGTTTAATTTAACTGAACAATGCAATTGATTCCAAACGTGTCCACTTCTATTCCATGATGTAGTATCCGTCGAGATGATTCCAACCTATATGGTTTGTCCAATTCTGTTAAGATACACAATAGTTATTAACGTTTAAAGGTTTTATATGATTTAATCACTAATTAAATATCAAAATAAAATTATAATTAACCCTAATTAATTACATTGGGTTAGAACTTAAGTGGGTCGATCCAAATTATTACTGCATCAGGCTATCGACTTTCTTTCCTGCAACAAAATTCATGTTTCGGTTTACACTAATTTGAATAAATTATAGTATAATTATATGCCTTGATTACTAATTTAATTAACGGATATGTATTTAACTACTCTGGACAACACGAATTCGGCCCAAGCACCTACCTTCTGCTCCCCGTAAAATGCCTGCTGCCTTCAAAATAACCTGCACCATTTAACTAAAATCTTTAATAACTGATTTATAAATTAATTACATTTTCATTAGACAAACTCTGGCCGACGCTTTCTATTTCAATTCCTGATGTTTCGTTTGTCTCCTCCTGCATTAGCCATGCACCTTTTTGAGCATTATAATTTACAGTATAAATTAATTAAGCGCTAAAACTAGTTTAATAATTTTACTTTCGGTTACAGGCAAAATAATCGGGTCAAACTCCTTTTGTTCCAGATCCACGTTTCCAGCAAATAAACCACGCCTCCTCTTGTTCCCTTTACTTCTGCTCCGTTCGAACAAAACATTGCTCACGATATTGTCCACCTCGCGCCGCCCCAACACCGCCGGAGTCTGATCTGAGCATCCCACGAGCTTCGCCTCGACGTGACTCATAAACGCCCAAAAACCCAGTTAACTCGAGGCTTTCTGCCGTCTCCAATTCCTCTTCAAACATCAACACATTGAGAATGAAACCCCACCAATTCAGCAACTAATCGACGTTCACTGCCGTTGAACTGAACGTCCTTCCCAAGCTCAACATATTTCCAGTTAGAAGTCTTCGAATTCAGTAAATAGATTAGGAGAAAAAATGAATTGAATGTGGAAAGCTATTGGCCATTGATTCTTTAGGGTGGCGGCACACGAAGTAGTTGACCGTGGAAACATGTTTTGACCGATTCCTAGGGTTTTCCATGGGTTATATATAGACAATATTCATTAAAATATTATTTATAAACTTAAACACGAAGTATCATATTAAAACCAATCCATACGGTCTCCATTTTCAACAAAATAAGGTAATCCTAGCATAAAAATATATTCCGGATCTAATGGGACAGGTTTCCTCGAATTCCGAGGTCGTATGTGTAAAGTTCTTTATAATTATCAATGAAAAATCACGTTTTTAAAATTCCTATAATTACAACAAAAATTCAATAAATCTGAGGCCTTGACATTTTACTAGACCTCTTCCTAACGGATACAATGAAATTTGTTTCACTAAATTTGGAGTTTGTTTGACCAGTCATTTATTCATTAAAAGTTACCCCTGTCTAAATAATCTAAATAGAAGCAGAGACGTTTTTGGCCACCGAAGTCACATACGATATCGGTTTGCCATGAAGTTTGATTTTATTACAATAATTTAACGATACAGTTCCAATGAAACTAATTTCATCGAAAACTGAGGCCGTTTACAAAAATGACTATTTTTAACGCTAAAAAAACAGTGAATAAAGAATTATTTAAATTTCAAATTAATTCAAGTAAATCATAATAAATTATTTTTATCATATACATCCAAACAGAATATATATATAATTCCAAATAGAATTTACACAACTCAATATTGTCAATTTTGGGTTAAATGATTTAAATTTTTAAATAAACGTTATATTTTAATAACGATTTCCATAGCGACTATTTTAAAATTTGAATTGGACATAACTAACAATTTATAGCAGAAATTTGGATTTTTCTCTTCCATATGAAAATTATTAACAATAAGATTCGAACGTTTCTTGTTTCACAAAATTCCAACTTATTTTGGATCCTGTATATACAATTGAAGTTCAAAACTCCATATTACGAACTACCGTGCCATTTCAAGCTCGATTTAAATTATATATAAATTATAACGTTCAAACTTCATTATATAAATGAGTTATATATTTTAAATCCATTTAAAATTCTAAATTAATATTTAAAATAATAAAATAAATTAAATATTTGACTACCAAAAATATGGGACATTACAATCTTCTCCCCTTAAATGAATTTCGTCCCCGAAATTACTAAGGTAGGAAAAATGTCGTAAACCCATTATAATTTAAAATCCAATTAATAATCGGAAACCAATTTATTATTGTTAACCAAAATTTCCAATAATAACCGAAAAAATTCTAGTACTTTAAATTTCCGTAAAAATTCACCAGAGTCTCCCCTATACGGAGTGACATCTGCAATATCGTAGAGACAAATAATATATATACATCGACCCACATGGTCGGAAGACAAAAATTAAAAACCCAAAATTTATATTTTGCGTAGGCGTATCTTTTATGAGCGCTATTGAGCATACTTGCTTAATTTACGTGCAATCTACGCGACCAAACTTATTTCTCTAGCCTTTTGGCACCTGTACTTAACTCATTTTATCATGTAAGTAGCATATACACGAAATGTTTAAATAACACTTCATAAATCAACAGTTTAACTAACCAATTTCCAAAATTCAACATATATCATCATTCATGCACAAACACATGGCTAAATCATTAATTTGAAATCATATTCGATTCATTCACATTATTATACTAGAATTTAGTTTTTACTTCATTCAACTCTTGTTAAATTATTGATGAATTTATATCCAACCAATATAACAACAATCAACAAACAATTCACAATCAACTCATTCAAATCATTCCATTAAATTTATATTTAACATTAATCTTTACTTGATTATTTTCACTTGGGCTTTCATATTTAAACACCAATCAATTAATACTAGATTGATATCCATTTGATTATTAATTCAATTTTCAAAATTTTCTATTCAATTCCAAATTAAAATTCTCATTCACAAATTCCATATGTGAAATCCTCTAGTTATATTAACCATTCAAATTCAAATTTTCTACACAAAATATATTTCGGGTAAAATTATTTCAGTTACCCTCTTTACAAAATAATATCGTATCAGTTGTTAGCTCTAAATCAAACCAATCAAATAATACAATACAAAACATTTGTATATAAAATCTACAAATATGCTCTCATATATATATATATATATATATATATATATATATATATATATATACACACACACACAGACTCTTAACTCAATCTAGGATATTACTAATCCCATCTCTATCGAGTTACGCCACAGAGCCAAGGTTATTACTAAACCTGGCTCTGATACCAACTGTGACGACCCACTTTTTAGTGCAATTTAAGCCAGCATTTATCGAATAATTTCAACTCAAATTATATAGGAAAGCAGATAGCTATTAGAAAGAAATTAGAGGGTGAGATAAGAAAGAAAGAAATATTAGAATAGAGGAAGAAAAAGCACATCATAATCAGAGTCTCACATTGCAGCGGAATAAAATATAATATAGAAATAATCTTTGCTGAGAGCTTGAAAATTTAAAACTTACAGTCATCAGAGTACATCACACATCTGGACAGTTATAATAACTTGTCCTCGTATACAACACACGGCGGAATAAATACTAGATATCATATGTATGAACACCTTCAGCTCGTCTCTTTACAGCATCCGATAACCTGAACCTGTACACATCGGTCTAGCCCGAGCATTACAAACACTAGGTCAATCTGGTGAACCAGAGTGAGAAAAACACACTAAGTTTAAAAGTAACACCCAACTTGATTTAAAGTCAAAATCTTTTCGAAAGAAAAGGATAATCGTAAGACAAAATCCACACATAAATACGAACGGTTTTTACCTTACAATTACCCAAAACATTTTTGAAATCAATGACTTTTCTGATATTATAATAGTATTTAAATACAAATAAATATCAATCTAACAGAACGCTTGCATCTCACGCTCCACATATATAGTATACAATCAAAACCGCGGGTTCTTATTGGAGAATGGATTTCCTGGCAAGGTATGGGACCACCTTCCCGACAATGTACCTCTGGAGATGAATACATTGGGGTTCAACAAGAACATCTTGCAACCCAGGCTAAACATGACCGACCTCTCACTATACTTTGAGAATTTTTTTTGGTTCCTATATAATTCTTATGTATTTGAATGAGAAATTTTATTAGTGCTTATTCGTAAACAATCCTCTTATTTACGATTAACTTCTTTTAGAACTTTTATTGAGCGAATACATTTCTATGGAAAAATAGAACATCTTCAAATTGAATAATTTTTAGTAGTATGTCGTAACTATTTTCATAGAACTCTATGGTTCTTCAAGGATCCTTTCGTGCATTATGTTCGATATCAAGGAAAAGTAATTCTTGCTTTTCCCTTAACCAAGCCACTGCCTGTGAGTCTCTGACTCATTCTTCAACAGGCATGCGATCAGAGATCACATTCTCCTCCCGCTGCTTGGGAGCTCACAGTTTCATGTTCTATTTCACTCCCCGATGGGGGTTCTTTTCACCTTTCCCTTACGGTACTACTTCGCTAGCAAGAATTTACAGGAACATTTGGAACATCCCACCAAACTTACCATAAAAATGGTAACTAAAAAAAATAAGTGGACCTGACCCATTAAATCATGACAATATTGGCTATTCTGATATTTAAATTTGATATATATTAAATTGTAGAAAGCGGGGTTTTTATTTCCTTTTTAGTACAAAAATGAGTAGTAAACCCCAGTATAAACTGGTATGACTCAATTCAACATTTTGTTCATTCGGGTTTGATTGTGTCATAGCTCTATAATTCGAATTTGGTTTAGCGTTGGATGAATTGCATTACTGATACTGATCCTAAAAAAAGGTAGGTACAACTAATCCGTGAATAGCTAACCATCGCGCTGTAAAAATTGGATAGGTTCGATCTATGGTCATTGGTGGCCTCCTATGTGGACTAACTGGAAAAGTACAATCTGTAAGTCCAGCGTGGGGCGCGGAAGGTTTGGATCCTTTGTTCCCGGCGGAATCGCCTCTCATCATATTGCAGCAGGTACACTGGGCATATTGGCAGGCCTATTCCATCTTAGTGTCCGTACGCCTCAACGTCTTTACAAAGGATTACGTATGGGCAATATTGAAACTGTACTTTCTAGTAGTATCGCAGCTTTTTTTTGCAGCTTTTGTTGTTATTGGAACTATGTGGTATAGTTTAGCAACAACCCCAATCAAGTGGGACGAATATATCATTGCCATGGTTGGGGGCCAGCCAACCGAACCGATAGCATACATACATATATAAAAGGGACAACTGAAGGCATTTGATTTCACCAGATCAGGTAATGATATACCCTTTTGATGGGTGCGACCCATATAGCCATGCGACCTACCCGATTTTATGCCATTTCCCGGTTGATGAGGCTTGAGGTCATAATTTATTTATTTATTCATTTAACTTTATTATTATTTTTAGAAAATCTGGCCACTATTCACTTTGAATGCCACATTGTCAGATCCGCCAAATCACTAATTGACGTCCACAAAAATAATCTGGTCTTTAAGCTAAGAGAAGTGCCCTTCTCTGCCACTAACAAGAATAACTTTGTAAAAATCAACGTACGTGATTCTTAAGAAATACTCTGTCAGACATTCGTCCATACAAGTCATACAGGAACATGATGAACCGAAGGCACCCTCCTGCCACATCCTAAGTACCACCCCATAGATCAGTAGCGAGTAGTCCTTGCAATCCGTAGATTCCAATCACGATAGAACCACAAATTATCTTTGGAAGCTATCCGGAGATTATAAGTGATCCTTCTGCTTATGAAGATCCACGGTCTTCAATGCTCCATCTTCAATTAATGTCTTCGCGTATTTGCTGGTTCGGAATGGTTTTCGAATATAAATTCGATCCCGGTCTTTCTGTATCAACAATCGTATTATGTCAGGTTTTGATAGTTGGTTATTTAACTATCAAAATAAACAGTTTTTCAATTATGAAAATATATGAGTTCATTGGTTCAGCATTCAGCATCACTTAGCCTTTTGAATTAAAATAATCAACAAATAGTTAATTAAAACTTCTAAAGTTTTCAATATTTTAAATACAGTATTTACTACTTGTTTAACATAAGATTTACTTTCAAACTATTTCAAATACATTAAGATTAAATCATATATATCCCCTACCTTGGTTTTAACCAATTTCACGTAAATCATTGTCACTTGGAAACAACATCCAATTTCTACTCTTAAAATAAATTCATTCAAAAAATTTAACCTTTTTATTTACTTTTACTTTTGGAAATATCCTTATATGTATATATATATATCCACAAATATTCTCATTTCCGTTACTTTGGAAATCTCATTATAAATTCTTTAAATTATCACCAATAATGTTGCATTATTGTTTCTCTAATGGAAATAATAAATTATTACTCTTCTTTACCATTACAACTGATATCATCTCAGATAATCCTGAAGTCATTCTAGTTGGGGTATTTTAATTACCTCTCAGACCTAGATCAACAACGTTCTTATCTTAAGATAGATATGAGTAGAAATTTCAAATTCCGATATTTCATTCTAATACCAGAATAAACCCTTTTACTATTTTATTAAAACATGGTTTTTATCCAAACTTCTTACGTTTGAAAACTCCTTCTCAAATATAACCATTATTCTATAACTCATTAACTAAGTAATTTATTATTAACACATCATCTATTTACTTTTACTTCTTTAAACAATTCATTTTAAAATCTGGATTTTGTTACAAAATCGTATTACTTACTTCTTTACCAAATTCATGTTTAACCATCTCCTTTTCTGATCCATTTCACCATTTCCCGCTTTGAAACCTTATTTCAATTCCACTCATTCTCTTAATTCCATTATTAAGCAACGTTAATTAAAAATTAACGCTTTAACACCTCATCTCATTTTATAAACTTTGTTTATATAACTCTGGTTTAATATAAACCCTTTTCTCTTAATTTCCTTTTTATTTAATTCAAATATTAAGTAAACATTTAATTTAAGCTATCGTATGCGCTTTAAATCCCTTTGTAACTTTGTTATAAAATTCGGGTTTAAAATATAAAACCCATTCATAATTCTTTTCACAATTCATTTCAATTCCATTTCCATTATGATTACTTCTTAAATGAATTCAATTAGAAAGTAATCTCCTAAATTATTATTAAAAATAATAATTTACTTCAATCATTAATTACTGTAGAAGCAGTTAATTTCTTTATTAACTAAAATATATAATAAATTCCCCTTTTAAAATCTTATTAAAATTTCAACAAATATTCGTTAAATCATTTCCTGCTTTAGTTCAAAGACAATCTAATTAATAATCACTGTTACTTAAAACGGTTGACCTAGTCAACCCAAAACACAGTTATTTCATTTACTGATTCCAATTACTCCTTCTTTAAATTAATTAATAATATAATTAACTTAAATAATTTCATTTAATTTTTTTCTTAAAAATAGTTAATTCAAATCTTAACCGTTAGGTTAATTTTCTACTATCTTGCTTATAAATCTGATTAACATCGGAATTTTGCTTTATAATATCATATAATAATTAACTAAAAATTTAACTAATAAACAATAACTATTTATTTTCAATTCTTTACTTTTATTCAAAATAATAGATTTCAAAATCTTTTCAGTTATAAAAATAATTTTTATAACCTCATTTTTATCGATTTACCTGACGGTAAAATCCATATTTGGAAAACGATTGATTTATAGGTTATACACTGCCGATTACTCAACCAATATCACCTATTGTTTTAGACGAAATAAATGTTGAATTCAGATCAACGGTCAACAAATCAAATCAATCATTCAACCAAATCAGTTCATATAATGACAATATGAAAATAAACAACATTAAATATATTTGAGGAATCCCGTGGATCCCTCCAACCTGTTCTTCCCTGTAATCAAATTGGTTATCTCAAATTTAGCTCATTCAATTCCATTTAACTGATAATTTCTATAACAGTAAACAACAACTATTTAACATCAACCAATTAATAAAACAATTCAATCAATTGAACACGTTTATTTTATAAACATGACCAACAAGGTAAGTTACCTTAATTGGGACCAATCGTTAAAATAAAGATTTGGTTTTTCTAAACAACATTTAATTTCATTAGTTTAGTCAATATATAAATAACAAACAATCAACCATTAGCAACCATAGCACACAAAATAAAAACCCAACTTATATAAAATATAAGTAGGATAACTTAGTGAGTTTAACTCACCTTGATTTTATTCGATTATTTAAATGGCTCGTTTCAGTTAAATTAAACAAGCGTTTAATTTAACTGAACTATGCAATTGATTCCAAACGAGTCCACTTCTATTCCATGACGTAGTATCAGTCGAGACGATTCCAACTGTACATGGTTTGTCCAATTCTGTTAAGATACACAATAGTTATTAACGTTTAAAGGTTTTTTATGATTTAATCACTAATTAAATATCATAATAAAATTATAATTAACCCTAATTAATTACATTGGGTTAGAACTTAAGTGGGCCGATCCAAATTATTACTACTTCTCGTGTTCAGGCTGTCGAATTTCTTTCCTACAACAAAATTCATGTTTCAGTTTACACCAATTTGAATAAATTATAGTATAATTAAATGCCTTAATTACTAATTTAATTAACTAATATGTATTTAACTACTCTGGACAACACGAATTCATCCCAGGCACCTACCTTCTGCTCCCCGTAAAATGCCTGCTGCCT
This sequence comes from Allium sativum, assembly GCA_030737875.1. Lineage (NCBI taxonomy): Eukaryota > Viridiplantae > Streptophyta > Magnoliopsida > Asparagales > Amaryllidaceae > Allium > Allium sativum. The sequence continues at coordinate 92,721,863 of CM060920.1, forward strand.
TAAAAATAACCTGCACCGTTTAACTAAAATCTTTAATCACCGATTTATAAATTAATTACATTTTCATTAGACAAACTCTGGCCGACACTTTCTATTTCAATTCCTGATGTTTCGTTTATCTCCTCCTGCATTAACCATGCACCTTTTTTAGCATTATAATTTGCAGTATAAATTAATTAAGTGCTAAAACTAGTTTAATAATTTTACTTTTGGTTACAGGCAAAATAATCGGGTCAAACTCCTTTTGTTCCAGATCCATGTTTCCAGCAAATAAACCACCCCTCCTCTTGTTCCCTTTATTTCTGCTCCGTTCGAACAAAACTTTGCTCACGACATCGTCAACCTTGCGCCACCCCAACACTGCCGGAGTCCGATCTGAGCATCCCACGAGCTTCGCCTCGACGTGACTAATCAATGCCCAAAACCCAATCAACTCGAGGCTTCCTGCCATCCCCAATTCCTCTTCGAACATCGACACTTTGAGAACGAAACCCCACCAACTCAGCAACTAATTGACGATCACTGCTGTTGAACTGAACGTCCTTCCCAAGCTCAACATATTTCCAATTAGATGTCTTCGAATTCAGTTAATAGATTAGGATAAAAAATGAATTAAATGTGGAAAGCTACTGGCCATTGATTCATTAGGGTGGCGGAAGTAGTTGACCATTGAAACATGTTTTGACCGATTCCTTGGGTTTTCCATGGGTTATATAGAAAACATTCATTAAAATGTTATTTATAAACTTAAACATGAAGTATCATATTAAAACCAATCCACACGATCTCCGTTTTCAACAAAATAAGGTAATCCTAACATAAAAAAATATTTTGGATCCAATGGGACATGTTTCGTCGAATTCCGAGGTCGTCTGTGAAAAGTCCTTTATAATTATCAATGAAAAATCATGCGTTTAAAATTCCTATAATTACAGAAAAAATCCAATAAATCTGAGGCCTTGACATTTTACTAGACCTCTTCCTAACGGATCCAATGAAATTTGTTCCACTAAATTTGGAGTTTGTTTGACCAGTCGTTTATTTGTTAAAAGTTACCCCTGTTTAAATAATCTAAACAATTAAATAGAAATGGAGACGTTTTTGGCCACTGAAGTCACATACGATATCAGTTTGCCATGAATTGTGATTTTCTTACAATAATATAACGATACAGTTCCAATGAAACTAATTTCATCGAAAACTGAGACTGTTTGCAAAAATGGCTATTTTTAACGCTCAAATAATAGCGAATAAAGAATTTTTAAATTCCAAATTGATTCAAATAAATCATAATAAATTATTTTTATCATATATATCTAAACAGAATATATATACAATTCCAAATATAATTTACACAACTCAATATTGTCAATTTTGAGTTAAACGATTTAAATATATTAAATAAACGTTATATTTTAATAACGATTTCCATAGCGACTATTTTAAAATTTGAATTGGACATAACTAACAATTTATAACACGAAATCTGGATTTTTCTCTTCCATATGAAAATTATTATCAATAAAATTCGAACGTTTCTTGTTTCATGGAATTCCGACTTATTTCGGAACCTGTATATACAATTGAAGTTCAAAACTCCATATTACGAACTACCGCGCCATTTCAAGCTCGATTTAAATTATATATAAATTATAACATTCAAACTTCATTATATAAATGAATTATATATTTTAAATCCATTTATAATTCTAAATTAATATTTAAAATTATAAAATAAATTAAATATTTGACTACCAAAAATATGGGACATTACAACTAAGAGCGCTCATTTCATCCCTGTTAAGAGTAAGAGGACAACAACATGGTTGGCAGCAATTTATCTTCGTGAGATAGTCCATCTACATGGAGTACCTTCCAATATTGTGAGTGATCATGACCCCATATTCACCAGTGAATTTTGGAGGAGCTTGCAAGAAGCATTAGGTACATAGTTGTGTTTGAGCACCGCTTATCACCCTCAGAACGATAGACAGACGGAGAGGGTGAATAGAGTTCTTGAGGATCTTTTAAGACTGTGTATCCTAGACTTCAGAGGAACTTGGGAAGAGCATCTTCCTTTAGTAGAGTTCGCCTACAACAACAACTACCAGGCTTGTATTGGTATGGCACCCTTTGAAGCATTGTACGGACGACCCTGTAGATCACCGACTTGTTGGTGGGAGTCTACAGAAAGGCTTCTACTTGGACCTGAGATAATTAGGGAAACTTCAGAGAAGATTGATCTTATTCGCAGGCGTATGAAGATAGCTCAGGACAGACAGAAGTCCTACGTAGATAGGAGAAGGACTGACATTGAATTTTAGGTAGGAGACATGGTTTTCATCAAGGTATCACCTTTGAGGAATGTGGTTCGTTTTGGACCTGTAGAGAAATTGGCACCAAGGTTTGTAGGGCCATTCCCATGATAGAAAGGATTGGCTAAATGGCCTATAAAGTAAAGCTACTAGAGAGACTGTCCGGCATTCACGAGATTTTCCACGTTTCTCATTTATGGAAGTGCTTGCATGATACCGCACAAGTAGCTGCGCCTAGTATGCTTGAGGACGTAGAAGTGGAACGGGAGGCGACAGTTAGATGAGTTCCTACCCGTATATTTGGATCAGAAGTTAAGAAGCTACGCAACCGAGAGGTCAAGTTGATGAAAGTTCAATGGGAAGATGACCAAGAGGATGCAACTTGGGAGACTGAAGACAAGATTCGCGCTTCGTACCCTTTTCTTTTCAAGGGTATGTTCTTAACTTCCTTTCCAAAGTTTTATTCGTTCTTGTTTCTATCATTTAAGTATGTCCTATCGATCGAATCTTCGACCTTTAGGTAGGAATCTCATGGATGTAAACATGTGTTTGAGACATTTTATGTTTGATGGATAAGAGTGGATGCAAGTGTTTGCTCGTGGATGCATACACACACATTAGGCACTAGATCGTCTCAATCACTCTCATACTACATATGGTTGTGTGTGCATTTTTGTTTTTGTGGACGGAAATGGGTGTACCATCATATAAATGATTACATATGGATGAGTGATTGTGCACACTTACAGAACTTACATGTTATAGTATGATTATTTGCATACACGTTGGATCCATGACACTAACATACATTGCAATAAGGAGGTCAACTGAATCAGTAGACCACCAGATCTTTCGCATTAGTATAGGGACATATACACACACCTTTGCATATGTTCATATAAGCATTGGAAATCTTTTAAGGACAATGGATGCCTCTGATAAGTGGATGAGTGGATGGATGTTAGGATATACATTCTTCTTAACTTAGAAATTTCGGGGACGAAATCCTTTAAGTAGGGGAGAATGTAACACCCCGTAATTTTAGAAACAATAAAATGATAAACTAAAAAATACTTAATTAAATAGACTGCACCATTACATTCGTCTCGGAATTTTGGACAGGATAGATACCAAGTTTGCGTAAAACGGACATCGTATGAGAAAGTTATTAAGGTTAGAAGTTTGTATACGTATAAGAGAAATATATGTAAACAAACATTATCCAGAATTCAAAATATTTCGAAAAACAAAGGCGGGAAGGTGTGGGAATTTGGCCCATTGGGGTCGACCCCACAACAGGGGTGTTCTATTCTGTTTACCTTGTTATACCTGCCTTATGGCATTGTTATCTATCTCATCCAGTTATATGCCTATCATGATGCTTTTACTTATTTATATACTAAAAGTAATAGGACTCGCCAGACTTTATGTCTAACCCATTTTGTTTCCTCTTCTAGCTCTTCCGTTTCCCCCTCCCCCAGGTTCTCAGGGTGGGAATACTCAAGCTTGATCAGGATTATTCTTTCATGCTGCTTGGAGCTGCTTAGATGTTTTGCTTGATTTTGTATCTCCTCTACAATGGCTATATTTTGGGGATTATGCTCTTTTTATGTATTATTGTACTCTGATGATAATTTTTATATAAGATAGAAGTTTTATGTTTTCAGTATTCCAGACTTATTATGTAATTGGGTTGGAACCACTAAGCTTTTCTGTTTAATAAAGTTTTAATTCCGCTGTTATTTTACATATGTTTTGTAATGTTTCTGTATCTGTTTACCTATAACGATTCACGAAACTTAATGCATTCTGATAAAGAGTGACATTAACGGACGTGGGGTGTCACAGTATGTATATTAAAGTTTTTGCTTTATGTAAAGAGCTTTGTTTATATCATAGATTATTCATTCCATTGTGAGAATATGTTCTATACCTTATTTCTTCTGTTCTACTATCTCTTTCTTTTCCCCCAACGATCACTCTTTCTGGTACTTGATTTGAGATGCATGAATACAAAGGATGTATTAGTATTGATTTTCGAGAGCCGAAAAGTCAGGTCGTTACACTATGCCTCTTGACGTCCAACGAGCTTAAAGTATTGTTACAAATTATATCATTACATTGTCATTATATACCAATATTATAGGATTCTCAACTTTTTTAATAACTATTGGTCCGATAATAAATCCGTGCACTTATTATGTATATACATTGCTTTTATTGTGGCGTTGTCTAATGCGGTGTACTTGGCCTCTTGTTGAATCATCCATAATATCTCATTTGGAAAAAATGTCAATTTAAGGCTTTGTAACCAAGCTTTAAATAGAACTTTGTATCAATGTAACATACTTAATATCATATATAAAGTCAAAATCTAGATGCTTCTTCGCAAGGAGTTCATCGTTTATGTAAAAAATCCTATAATTCGTAATTATGCCAGAACACTTTATATTACCATTTAGTGACCTCATTTTGGATTTGATATTTGCTTAATGCATCAAATGTATAGATAAAAATCTATGTATTACGGACTACGTAACATATGTGATAATTCTAGTACGGGTGCATAAGAAATTCATCTTATTTGTTTCATATCAAACATTTTAAATAAGATACTTGTACATGTTGTCTATGATATTCCTAATTTTTTTATACTCACTATAAAAGACATCACCGGTAAATTCAACATCAAGTATTAAAATAGCTAAAATCTAATTTTAATACAAGTAAGACATTAACAAATGACGTGTTATTGCCTTGTGTTTACAAATATCAACGTGCCTTTAATGTTTTTTTATGGACATGCTTCTTTTGCCTTTTGACTGAAATACTGGAAGAAACACCACACACACATATCTGTATGTATGCATGCATATGCTATTTCATTAGCTTATCATTAATGTTATTTCAAAATAATTCGAAACTCAAACAAATATATGTATGCATATATGAATAACTGCAAACTATGTTTTAAATTAAAATATCATATATGTATCTATGTATGTATTTAAATTTTGTAACCTATTACAATTTTTTTTTTCCGTTGAAGGCCATTAAAGAAGAGGAGAACATAAGACGTTTTTCTAGGAAAGGTATTATGGATTAAATAATAGACAATATGTTCTGAATAGATCATTGAAACCTTTTAATATTCTCCTATAGAGCCTCCGTTGAATCCCTGACTAATGTTAATCAAATCCTTTATCTTCTCTTAATATTTTCGACATAAGAAATAGAACTAAAGAGGAAATGACAAAAATTATTTCATGAATGGGATTTAAGTGAGTCCCAATGAGGAGTAAAGGACAGAAATTTAATTTCTTAATTTATTTTTTGATTTAGGTTTTCAAATTACATTTTGAAAACTCTTCCCTTTTCCATCATGCGTGTGGGAATCAAAATAAAAATTCAAAAAATGACTAAGCAGATAATATATTTAAATCGAGTTTAACTTTTTTTATCGATACTATGTATTAATACATAGATTTATAATTTTTTATATGCACTTTATTAAATGCTATTTGTATTCAAACAAATCAAATAAAGTTTAATGATTAATATTTCATAAATGTTAATTAATTTATAATAAGTTATATATTAATTAAATTATGTGATTTATCTAGAGTATTCGTCATTATGGTTGAGTTACTCAAAGCTGTAAATTTAATTTGTGATTATTTTTGAAAAAATTGAAAACCAACATTCACGCATCATTTACTTAGTTATATGATATTTTGGTTGAATTTATTTCTTACAGCTCTTTTGTTAAAATATAATTTTACTTATTATAGGTAGTTTTTGATAGCGATGATTTTCTCACTAACTCTCTCCGCCGAAACTACATCACTTCTAATTTATGAAATGTAATAGTGGTCAATATTTTAGTATCATTCACGTTCAATTTTATTGTCCAAACACAGGACATTTGTCCAATAATGACAACTACTATTAGCTGAACTAATCTAACCATAAATTTTAACTTGGAGCCAACTTGATTTGATCGCGATACCGACCTTATATAATTGAGGAAACGAATTCTGTTTATAATAATGTTTTACTTCCAATACTTCACTTGATCCAATAGAAGTAACTCGATTGACATCGTACTATGATTTGACTATAATTGAAATAGAGTTTTCACATTGAAGTTCAACAATATTTTAAAGTGAGAGAACCGTGTAAGCCAGTCACACCGATATTTTCCTCTTGTCTATAGTTTTATTAACCAACAAAAAAACCCATCAAATGAGTCTTTTTCGTGTTACCTAATAATTATCATTATATAACATCTTGTTGCCCTATAAGCTCAAAAAAATCATCTTGTTGCCCTAGCAGTTATGAGTAATACACTGCTCGCCATTTGAAGAGCGATGAGTACTCTAGTCTTAATCAATGTATCCATATCCAATCTTAATGCATCTTGATTAGGAACATTTAAAATGATACATTTATTTTTATTATGATGCGTTACTTGTAGTTACAACACTTTGTAACTACTATCACAAAATATAATATTGATGAATTTTTCTATTGTATATATTTTAATTAAATTAACTAATTAATATAACACATTATATTAAGTATATAATAAAAAACACATTTTATTTCAAACAAAATTAGTCACGATATATGTAACAAATTACATAATCCAATAGCACATCTCTAACTCTATGATATGTACCTTTCCTCATCTTTTTAATATATAAATAGTGTTGCACATAACACCGTCGACTTGAGGAATATCAATAATTAGGGAGTATGTAAGTAATATATTAACATATTAATTATAAATGGCAATTTTATATTGAAGATTCATCATCCTTAATATATTATATTTGGTGATATCGACTTATAAAATGATGTATTTCTTATGGAATACCATTATGATTCAAGTGTCGAAAACATAAAAAATCATTGCATACGTACATTTACATATGTATTCATTCCTTAAGTCTATATAGATTTCTATAACTCCAATTTTGGTTTGTACATTCATATTATGTGAGTTAATCATTATACAACTTTTATATATTTTATTGGCAAGGCCAACTGGTTTTTCTAGTGATCCGTAACATTTTTTTCATTACAACAAATAATAAGTACAGTGATATACAAGAGATAGACAATTTGCCTACCTGCTATTGACATTTTACAGTGCTAAGCCACAACACAAACAACCTAGATAAATTAGTATTCCACCATTTAGGGTGTGACTTAGAAACTAAAAATGCAACTATAGACTATCTTACTTCATACAGGAAGTAAAGAAACATTAACACTAGAGATGAGCGTACTCGGTTCAAACCTATGCAGTTAATGCCTCGCTATAACCCCGCTATATCCTATAGCACACTACCACCGCTTCGCTTTTCCTCAAATAGCCTCTGATATAGCCTCTCCGCTTTAAGCCCCGCTATATTCCGCTATTCCCGATATATCCCGTTATTTCCGCTATATTTTTTATTCTCGCTATAACTTTGATAAAAGAAATGAACTAAATAATGAAATTTATGCAATTTTTTTTTATTAAATTAGGTTTTTAAATTGAATTTTTTAATATCTACTTTTAAAAACAAAAATACTCTGATATACTATTGAATTTAATCAATTTAAACAAAAATTTATGTTTATTTGTCGATATTGTCGCATATTTGTATTTAAAATAAAAAATGTAGTAACTAAAGTTAAATAATGTGTTAGTTTTTCACTTACTTATCATTTATATATTCATAAAAACATTTTGAAGGAGTTATATGTGTTATTTTAGAGTTAGCCGCTTTATCCTGCTATTTTCTTGCTTTATCCCCGCTATAACTTTTGGACCTCCGTCGCATTGGATCCGCTATGCGCTTTAACTGCACAGGTTCAAACCGAATTAACCGACTAAATCGGCTCATTTCAGTTGGTTCAGTTTGATTTTAAAACAGAATCGGTTTAAATTCGGTTTGTAAAGTATACTTATTTGCTTATCGATTTAACCGAATTTTTAATTTATCATCTAATTTTACGGTATCTTACCATAAACATAACATTTACTATATTAAATTTCTTCAAACATGAATTTACGTTTTACTTTAAGTGAACCCATCATTTGAATAATAATACATCTTTCAAGTTCGGTTAAATCGGTTACCGATCGAATTAACCGAAATTAATTCGGTTCGGCTTGGAAAAAATTTGACTTCAATTCGGTTTGAGGTTTTTTTAACTTCAGGCCAACCGAACCGACCAAATGCTCACCCCTAATTTAAAACAAATATTTTAATAGGAAAATAGTGTTAAAGACAAAGCTACGGGCTTTTTCAGCCGTAAGGACGACCTGGTAAAATTTTATTTTAAAGGAAAAAACATTAGATTTTAGGTACTAATTGTACAGTGTGCATGATATCAGAATTCGACTACCAGTTTTTAAGTATCAGTTTTACGGTGTGTATAATATTAGAATTTAACTATTATTTTTTAAATATCAGTTTTACGGTGTTTATGATATCAGTCATGAAGTTTGTGCTTTAGAATGAAATCTCCTTGTTTTAATTTGTTTAGTGGTTGTGGGCCCACGAACCAATTAACCCAGAAAAAATCTGGACGGATGGAAAAGAGGTTTTACATTAATTTCTGCGATAAAAAAATTTGGTTCCGTTAATCAATTCTGCTTCCATCTCCACATTCGTCTTCTCTTCTGCAGTACTAAATTCGACATTTCTTAGGTATGTATTTTCATATTGGATAATAACTTTAATTCTAGTTATGGATTTGCATTCGAAATTTCAACTTTAGATGTGTAACCGACTGATGAACTTAGGCTAGTTTGCAGTTGAAGATTTTCAATAAAATGCGTTATTTTGCTTCGTCATATTTGGGGAAGTCGAAGTGGAAACATATTGTGCTATTTATGTTGTGTATACTTGTAGATTTTCGCTTTAATTTTTTTTTGGTAATTGCTGAAGTTAGAGGAAACTGAATACAACAATTCTTACTTTTTTTTTTCTTATGGAATCGTCGTAGTTCATTAAGCAATATTTTACCTTACTGCTTCCTGGAATGCCTTGTGTTTTATAAACTATTTCCTTATACTGTACCATCTGGTTCCCTTTGCATCGGTTAGGAAAAGAATGGTGCATTCAGTTGTTGATTACATTATCAAAATGCATGTGTGTTCATTTTTATTTTTTTTAACTTGGTTGCAGTGTAGAGCTATTGTTCTATTTTTTTCCCACAAGAAAGCTTATTATTCTCTTTATGAAACAGATGTCATCTTCTAAATGGAACAGTAAGAACATAAAAATTGGTTGTATGAGATGCAAATATTTGTGTATACAAGATATAATGTAGAGCAGTGATCAAATAATTGAACGTTTGTTACCATTATCCCAGGAATTTTCAACAGAATCTCTAAATTTGGCAAAACCGAACTAATCACACACAAAATTTAATGATAACAATGTGTCAATAGCTTTGTATGTTATCCAGTAGTGTTTTTCCCATACAATTCTAAAAAATAATTGCACTCCAGTATTGTGAATAAAAAATGCTGTTCAAGCAATTATCATTTTCTAAAGATGTTAGAATAATTTATAAATTGTTGTATATTGGTTGAGACAGTATTTGTTATTGTTATTCAAAAATTGAGTAACAATATGAAATAGTTGGTTGTTAATATTTGCAAAGTGAATTGATTGTTTTGTTTCACCTCAATAGCCAATGTATGCCATTTTCTAGTGTAGGAAATATGACAAAAAAAGAAGACGACAAAAATTGAATTCGGTTTCAAAAACAAAATTCGGGAGCTTACAATAGAAAAGTTAAGCAAAAAAGAGATGAACTCACAAAATCACTTGTTGGCTCAATTTCCAACTTATATAAAGCAAAAATTCAAAAATCTCAAACCTTCAACTTCATATACCTTTGTCAACTATGATCCGGGATTATTGGGAAAAATTACGAACAGTAAAAGTGCGATGCTAGTTCAAAAAGGGCCTATTAAATTTTTAAAAGAGAACGATAAGTTTCCTAAACATGAAAGGGACGAAAGACATTTTCTTCTAAACAATATGTTGGTTATTCTCCACGGGGAGAGGAGCACGAACGAAAATGGCTTGTCTACTCGAATGAGATGAATAAAGTTTTTTACTTTTGTTCCAAGTTATTCAAAAATCCTCAAAAGATATTTAAATTGGAAGAAGAAGGATTTAATAACTGGCATAATATTACAACAAAACTTCGAGAGCATGAATGTAATTCGGAACATAACGCAAGTCTTATTAAATGGGTGGATTTGTACAGAAGCCTTCAACTAAAGGAAACAATCGACAAAAAATGGAGTCTTTAATCGACAAAGAGAGGGAACGATGGAAAAAAGTATTAGTTCGCATTATTGGTGTTGTGAAGATCCTCTCCCGAAATAATTTAATATTTCGCGGATCTATCGAAAAAAATCTATGAGTAGAATAATGCGCTTTTTTGTCAACTCATTGAATTTGTTGTCGAGTTTGATCCAATTATAGAGGATCACCTTAGACGTGTTGTAAATCTTGAAGATGTTTTAGTAGATCTTAAACTAAATATTGATGATGTAAGGAGACAAAGCTATGATAATGGATCAAATATGAATGGTATGTTCTTATCAAAATAAATAAATAACTATGTACAATCATTTATTATTTCAACATATTTATGAATGTTAACTTAATATTTATATAAGTAAACATCAAGATGTACAAAAGAGACTTCTTGTCATAAATCCTAGAGCATTTTATATCTCATGAGGATGTCATAGTTTGAATCTTGCTTTATGTGATATGACCAAATCATGTGTTAAAGCTAGAATTTCTTTTGCATATGTGCAAAAAAATTATACTTTATTTTCCGGATCAACACATCGATGGGAAATGCTTAAAAAGCATGTAAAAGGATTGACTCCTAAGGCATTGTCCGTAACTCGATGTGAAAGTCATATACAAAGCGTCAAAGCAATAATAACTCAACCGTCAGAGTTAATAGATGATTTAATTGATATTGCTAATAATTCCAATGATGATATTGCGAGAGTGGAAGCTAAAGCTTTATGTCAAAATGCTTTAGAGAATTTTGAGTTCTTGATTAGTTTATGTATTTGGTATACTGTATTGGATAACATCAATTGAGTTAGCAAATTGCTTCAAACGGAAGAAATGGATATTGAGGATACTATTAATAAAGTAAGAGGACTTATTGCATTTTTTGAGAATTTTAGAGAAGTTGGATATGAGGACATGATGAATGAAGCTAAAGAGCTTGCGGATGTAGTTGGCATTGAACATTTGAACCTAAATTTCCGAGAAAAAACAGTTGTTCGTAGAAAGAAGAATTTGATGAGGATAAAGGAGTTAATGTTAATGAAAGTCAATCTTTGGAGGATAAATTCAGGGCCACTTACTTTCTTCACATAATAGATCAAGCTCTAACCTCACTTACTGATCGATTTGAACAATTTAAGCTTTATGAAGAGATTTTTGGCTTTTTATTAAATGCAAAGTTTAAAATTTTTGTTGATAAGCAATTGAAAGAGCAATGCATGAAACTTGGAAAGATTTTTGCAACACAATCAAGAGAGTGATATTCATGGGAAGGGATTATTCCTTGAGCTTAAACAATTGAAAATGATGTTACCATCGAAAGTAGCAAAATCAATTAGCATTCTTGATTTTTTAAGATCTTATCGTGATATGAGTGGATTTCTCAATGTTTGGGTTGCATATCGGATTTTATTGACTATTTCCGTCACAGTCGCTTCGGCAGAAAGAAGCTTTTCTAAATTGAAGTTAATTAAAACTTACCTTCGAAGCTCCATTTTGCAAGAAAGATTAAGTGGATTATCAATAATTTCAATTGAAAATGAATACTTGGATATGCTAAAATATGATGATATAATTGAAGAGTTCGCTTCAAGAAATGCAAGGAGGAGTTGTTTTTGTTGAAATGGTTTGATGTAATATGTATTGTAGAATGACTAATATGGATGATGGTTTTTGTCGTAGCATGTTTGCACTTTTGTATAATGTATGAATGTACTTTTGAAATATTGTGTTTCCGCGTGAAATTCACACACACACATATATGAGAAGCAATTGGGGCCACCCCTGTTGCACCCTCTATTCGTTCGTGGGCTACGGCGATCCAAATCCAACGAGAATTTGTAGATGTTCAATCCACACATATATAATGATCTATCGAAATTTGAGCTCGTTCCGACTTTCATAACATTTTCAAAATCATAGCTCAATTATTCACCGTTCAGACATTTATTCAAACCGTTAAATTTAAACATCAAATATATTATTATTCGAATGTCGGAACGAGCTCAAATTTTGAATTGATCATTATATATGTGTATATTGAACATCTACAAATTCTCGTTGGATTTGAATCGCCGTAGCTCACGAACGGATAGGGGTGCTGCAAATAGGGGTGCCCCCGATCGCTCCTCTCTCTGTCTCTCTCTCTCTCTCTCTCTCTCTATATATATATATATATATATATATATATACACACACACACACACATATATATATTATAACATCAATCTTGTTTAAATAGCTTTGTATAAAAGGCAACAAATATTGTATTCGTCTCGAGCAACCCAACTCTTGGGGCCGGTCCTGCTTGTAAATAAACTGACATGGACTGGTCCCATAATGCATATGTGTATTATATAGACAATCATAAATTTTAAGCTCTCTAGTTACTTTTTCATTTGATATAGTGAAGCTAGCTGGTAGCCTTGTCTCCTTTGATGGGTCACTCGAGTAGTTCTTTAGCTTTCGAACTTAGACAGACAGAACAAACTCTTTAGTAGCACCCAGTGCTTAGTGCTTAGCACTGAATTGATCAGATTTTCTGGGCATGCAATAATCCTATGTTTTGAAATGACAGTAAATAACCTGAAAAATCCATATGAGTAAAATCTGAAATAATCCCACATGCATTAGTTTTTTTTCCCCTTCCTTTTGATGCTTCATATTTCTTCATCCAGATCGTCCAAAATGACAATCTTACTAGTACCGTAAGTTAGTTAAGAATTAGTTCTTCATATACACTATATAAGTTAGCACAAATAATAGTTTCTCTTATTCGAGTCACATGTTAAAATGTTTGCTATGTTTGGCTTGCACTATAGCTATGAAAGTGGTTTCGGTTTATCAATTCACAACTGTTTATCTTCAATCATGCTTTGTGTTAGTTTAACTTCTTGTGACCATGTAATATTAAATATCTCAAACAGTTAAATTTAACCAGTCCAAGACAAAATATATGAGCCAAACCAATTACATGAATGCATAATTTTTTTAAGTCACTTTGTTATCTACATAACGATATTTGGCTTATGAAATTCAATACAAAATATATTTAGAAATAATCCATTAAATGTATGAACCAGTGTTATCAAGGCGCGCGCCTAGGCGCCAAAAATCCCTATGCGCCAGCCTAAACCTCGTCGAGGCACCAGCCGTGCTTAAGGCGCCAAAAAGCCCTAGGCGCCAAGCTCTAGAAAAGGCGCGCATCAGTGAAATTTGATTTATTTTTCATGCTCCAGGCATAAAACCGAGCCCGACTTCGTGAAATTAAGGTAAACTGTAATCGTTGGACCAGGAAAAAAGATCGAATTGCCAATCATGACATCAACTAATAGCCGATTATGCTCATCCATCTCCACCTTGTCAGATCCGCCACCATCCGAAGCTTGAGCCCACCTGAGGATCTCAATTTTTAGCTGCTGCTGTTTATAATTTTTTTAGGGGAAGTGCTTTGTTTTTAAAATTAAAATGCTTTTTTTTAAAGTGCTGTAATTTATTTATTTTTTTGGTTTAAGAAATGCAGTTTTTGTTTTTTTATATTTTAAGAAGAGCAGTTTTTTTCCCTTTCTGAATTGCATTCTTTTCAGTTTGAAGTGCAGTTTTGCAAGGTTTTTTTTTTTTTCAATATGAACTTTGAAGTGCAGCTTTTTAAGTGTTATTTTTTTTTCTTTCAATTTGAACTTTGAAGTGCAGTTTTTCTTCTTCTTTTAACTGCAATTTTTTTAAGAAAATTAAGACGACTGTTTGTAAGAAAATTAAAACTCTATTTATGACTCTAAGTTGTTTGTAGACTTAAAGTGAATGGCTTTATGCCTTCTTTGTTTGGTTTATAACGATGGTATGATGTTTAATTCTCAATATTGCATTTATATGCACTTTTTGAAAGCCAAATTTGAGTTTTATGCTGTGTTTTAGGTGCAGTTTTTTTTGCTGTAAAACAGCAAAACTGATGCTCAAGGCGTCCAAAAAAAGCCCTAGGCGTCAAAAAGCGCTAGGCGAGGGCCTGGGGCTTTTTGGGGCTTTTTCGCCTTGACTACAAGGGTATGAACTATGAGCAAAAATATAGGCAGCGGGCAGCCTAGAAGTTTCACAACTAAGATATCGGTTAGGCCTATTCCCTGGTCTCCAGGTCTCTTTCGTGTCTCAGTTTCAATTTTATTTCCCTTTTTTAAAATCATTTCCAATTTTTAATATCAGATTTTGTTGTTCGAAAAAGAGCAACCTGTAGCATATCCGCCCTAGCCATTGATAGAGAGCCCAATTGTTTTTTCTGTACCCTCCACCATAATTTTCAATCTGAGAAGATAATACGATTTTTTTTGAAACCCCAAAAATTAAACAGCTGATTTCACCTAAAACAATATTATCCGTTAATTATTCGCCACCTCCCTGAAATCTGCCTTGCAAGTAGAGTAGCAGCTCAGCTATTTTTTTTTTTCTGGTGCAGGTTAATGAAGAAGGTAGTTTACAGCTATTTTCAAGCTTTAATTTAGATTCGGGTCTTGTGCTTGTATCAATTTTTGGATTCAAAATCCAGCGTCTACGTTTTTTGTTTTTGTTTTGTTTTAGGCTTGTAGTGATTGGAAAAGTGAATAGAGTTATAAGATGCGAATAAATCTTCATTTTGGGGTAAAAGATAGATAAATTTTGTTTAATTTTGTACTTAGTGTTGTACTTGTTCGTGATTGGTGATATCTGTTTGATATGCATGGCTTATGTAAGATATATTTGACTTCTTCATTAACAGTCTCTAAAACAAAACTGGTTGACTCATTACTCAATATTCTATTAAGAAAATAGTGTCAAAAACAAAGTTATGGACTTTTTCAACTGTAAGGACGACTTGCTAAAAATGTCTAAATGACAACGCATCAGATTTTAGGTATCAATTTTACAATGTGCATGGTATCAGAACTTAACTATCAGTTTTTGAGTATCAGTTTTACAGTGTACGGTATCAGAATTTAGTTATCAGTTTTTATGTATCAGTTTTACAGTGTGTATAGTCCTTGAGAATAATTTTTTGTGGGTTGTCCTTGGACTTGAGAAAATTATGAAGTTTGTTCTTCACGATAAAATCCCCTTATGCTATAGTTGTCTGAATTACAAAACACTGCATCATCACTTCAAGGGCTAACAACATTTTGACATGATTAACGTTCTTTTTATTTATCTTTAACTTATTACTTCGATATAAAATAGAACACTTAACGGTCATATAACATCGGAGGTGCAAAAAAATTATATCGAGATAAAGCAGAGAAATAATGAGATGTAGAGGGAGGTACAAAAATGTATATTAGATGTAAAACCAAATATTTAAAATTAATTGATTATCATTCTCATATCATCTTTACAGAAGAAATTAATTAATCTTGTATAACAAAATCAAAGAATATCATGGTTATGCATAGTAGATTTCGTGGTTATAATAGATCTCTACCTTCTTTTGGACACTTATGCCTTAAAATTAGCTCGTTACATTAATTCTTCTGATTTGTTTTAAAATAGAACTGGTCAAATCAACCTTTATACATGTTAATATTGCTAAAGCGGGTGCTGAATAACTTTGATTTAGCGGATGTATCAGAAAATAGCGGGGTTTAACGCAAATCTAATGTTCATCAACGCTAAATTGAAATATCAGTAGCGGTTGAAGGGTGCTATATGCTATAACGAAGATTTGCGCGCTTTAGCAATGCTTTGATTGGACAAATACTTACGTACATACATATACATATACACACAATACACACACATAAACACACACACACACACACACACACATATGTATGTATAGGCAACCGTTCAACGCCAACCCAAACAGTGCTAGCACCCTTTTGGCCCCGCTGCTTTCCACCACATATCTGTTTTCTCTCTCCCTCCACCAACTCTCTCTCTCTCTCTCTCTCTCTCTTCCTACTACCTTATTTTAATATAAGTGGCTACAAACGGGGTGCTCCCAAATACGGGTGTCATGGAACCTGCCTTATATACTCACACACACACACACACACACACACACACACACACACACATATATATATATATATATATAAACAAAAAGTTTTGACACAAATGGTGACACAATTGATTTGCACCGTTGAATCACCCCATGAATTCCACCTCTCCATATTAAGACAAAAAGATCTAACAGTTGAGGCTTTGTGTCTCTCTGTTTATGTCTAATTTTATATTCAAATAGTCACACACACACACGCATGCGCGCACGCACGCACACACATACGTGCACGTGTGTATTATTGCTATTATTAGGGGTGGGTGCGGTAGGTTAACCTACCCGATCGGTTAAAATTTTCGGTTAACCACTTAACCAAGTCGGTTCGGTTAACCGATAATCAGGTAATCGAGGTCGGATAATACCGACTGGCTCAATGAATTTTAACCGCGGTTAACTGTTTATCAGTTAACTGGTTAAATCGGGCGGTTAACCATTTAAATCGGGCGGTTAACCGCTCTAAACCGAAGTATTATATAACATAATTTAATGCAACAAAAAGAGTTCTGAACTGCAAAGATAAATAGGCAGCACCGCCGCACCAGCATTGCCACAGATTAAAGTTCAAGTTAAGGATACAAATACAATACAAATTACAAAGTTACAAACTACAAAGACAAAGTCCAGAGTGTACAAATACAAATAACATTAAGAGAGTTCATATTAAGCTGATAATAAACTGTCCATTCTCCTCCAGTCCACTCTCCATTCTCAATTCTCATATCTGTCAGCCAACTCTTCGATGTTCTCAAACCTACAACAAAGATTGAGACTAAGACTTAGTTTATAATGTGTATAATAAACTAGCAGTAGGAAGAAATAGAGACTGGGCACATTATAAACCAAGTGATTCAACTAACTAACCGAACTAAATGACCAAGTTTATTTATAATCAGGTTCATCTAAACCTACAACAAAGTAATGTGTGTACAATGAATTTAACTGCACATATCATATAACTAGGTTTAGCTCTTACTAGAATATGTCATAAACTAGCACAACCTGGTTATTCATGTCTTTAAGGCATAACCAAACCAGGTTTATGACAAAAAAGTAATGTGTTTCATATAACCAGTTTTCGTTTTTTCAGACTAAAATTGCTGGTATTAACAAAAAAGTAATGTGAGACATATAACCAGTTTATGACAAAATCAAAAGCCGATTTTACATGTGGGACATAGTGCAGTCATAAACTAGCATAACCAGGTTTATGACAACAAAGTAAAACATTATTTAGTTCTCACTAGAATAACCTGGTTATGAGTAACATATCACTTACGTATAGTACGTGAATTATAACTGCACTGCACATTAAACTACATGAATTTAACCATATGAATTTAAGTTATTTAATTACACATTAAAATACAGTGAACTATAACTGCACATAAAACTGCAGTGAATTATAACTGCACATTAAGCTATGAGTCCGAGTTCATTTTGGCAAGAGATGTGTATCATTTTAGAAGTTTCTGTTTTTGTTTCATTGTGAAACAGCTGAGATTTATATCTAGAAATAGGATCGATTGCCTAACCAGACCTGGTTTTGCTAAAACCTGGTTCTAGTATTAACCGTATAAGAAAACAACATTACGATAAATGAGTTAACCAATACTAAAATACTAAAAAAGCTTCCCTCAATCTCTGGTTAACTGTTTATGATAAATGATATGAAACCTGGTTCTAGTGTTAACTGTTTCTAATATTTACTGTTTATGTTTAATTGTTTCTAGCATAAAACCTGACAAAAATACTAAAAAAGATTATGCCTCAATACTTGAACAACATTATGATATAGCTAAAACCTGGATCTAGCATTAACTGTTTATGTTTTTGAAAAGCAACGAATAGTCGAATATAAAAGGTAACCAAAGTACTAAAACCAATACAAGCTGTTTAGCATGTAAGCGTAAACCAGCACCAGCAAACTAAGTAATATGAAATAGTTCAAGATATAGCTACTGTAAACTGAACTGAACTACAGCCTATACAGCAAATTTAACTGAACTGAACCGCCCTTGAAGGCTTGAACTAAATAAAATGAACTGAACTAAATCAACAATGAACAGAAAAATATACCTGTAAGTAAAGTTACCTCAGTGTAGGTCTATGGATGGCGATCGATTTCCGAATGGCATTTCCATAGCTAAAGAAGTTGACGAACCACGTCCATGTATAAACCCTGTAGCCAGACATGTTTGAATAATGTGTATCATAAGTAATGATTATCAAATAATAATATTACAGAGTAAAAGAAATGGTAACATCGTCTGAAAAAACCCCATAATAGCTCAAATCGTCTAAAGGAACTTCAACTCGGTAGTCTACAAAATAGGTTTAGACTTTAGACAATTTTGGGTAGTAACTGATGCCTCAACCATTGTTGGATTTAAGTACTACGAAATGGATCTATAACACGTCCTCTGATGCTAAAAGCAGATTCTGAAGCAACCGTAGATACTAGAATTGCAAGAAGATCTCATGCAACTGGAAATAAATCATGATACTTTGGACCGTTGACCTTCCACCATAATAAAATATCAAAGTTATTTTTTGGCTTTTCAACCGGCTTATTTAAATACCTTTCTAATTCATTAGCTTCTTTGTCTTGTTCTATATGTTTTAGAAAACTACTCATTCTTCTAGAATGGACACTACCACTACTATTGGTATTTCTTCCACTAGCAAATGATGAATTAGGTTCAAAAGATTGTGGTTCATCCCAACTTGTCTTCCCAAATGTAGAATCGGGGGAGTAAAAAAAGAAAAGAAAAATCTTACTAGTATGTCTTACATCCTCTTCTGCCACTTCTTTGTTATATATGTCTTCAAGGCATAACTTAAAAAAAAAAAAAATGTAATTTATATATAGGATCAAACACACAACCAATAAATAAAACTTCGTTAATGCTACCAATATTTATTAAATTTCTCCTTCATACTTCTTAGCATTCGTGAAAGATTAGGATCCAATTTATCAACCAACTCTTGCAATTCTTCTTGAATTGCACTCAACTCCGTAAAACATACGTTAGAAGTAGTAGATAAAGTTCTATTGAACTTCAAGTAATTTCATAGGAATTTCAAAAATTATACCCAAAAAATCAGCATTTTTCCAATCTAGCAAATTCGGAGGTTGGATGTCATTATTAAAATAGGCAACATAAATACCATCACTATCTTTCATCTCATAAAAAAAAAAAATAAAAAAAAATTATATTTCAAAGCGGTTTCCAACGTCAAATATGTAGAATTCCACCTAGTAGACACATCTAAAGCAAGCATATATTTATTATCAATGCTCTAATTAACACAAACCTCTTTAAACTTAGCCAATTTAGCCAATCTAGATGAGGACGATCTTACAAATTGAACGGCGGTATGAATCATGGCAATAGTGCTTCTAATTTCTTTCAAACCATCATTAACAATTAAATTAACAATATAAACACAACAACGTATATGAAGGATTTCACCTTTCAAAACACAACCATTGGATCCATTATAATCATTCAAAGCATTTTTTACATAATTAAGTGTCACTTCATTAACGCTAGCGTTATCAACTGCGGAATACTTTTCGTTTAAGTTTCCATTGTTTGATGCATGAAAGCACTAGTTTTCCAATGTTTTTCCCTTTATTACTTATGATAACATAGAAATTTTGCATTTTTTTAATGCAATTTCCAATTGTTATCAACAAGGCATGTGGTTGAAACCATATAATTTACATTCTAACAAGAAGTCCATGTATCTGTAATAAGGCACACTCCATGTAAACAGTTAGAAAACATGATTTTAAGACAATCTTTTGTGTCTTCGTATAAGTTAAACACATCCCTACATATTGTCCTACGTGAAGGCACTTCAAAGCTCACATTTTTTGACAAAAATAAAGAAAAACTTCGCCCTCAACAAAACTAAAAGAAAGCTCGTCGATAATTAACATTCAATTTAGAGACCTTCTACATTTATCTTTGTTAAATGCCATGTAATAAAGGTGTTACTTGCTTCATTTTCACTATTTTTGTAAAAACTAAGAGTGCGTTTGGTTACCATTTTTAATTTTGTTTTTCACTTATACAAAAATGCAAACTGCGTGAAAAATGACCGTTTTAGAAAATGAACTTAACACATAGAACGGAAAACAACTTTTTCTTATTTTTCGTTTTTAGAAAATCAACGGAAGAACGAAAGATAATTCAACTTTCCGTCGTCCGACCAACCTCTCCGTCGTGTCTTCAAGCTTCCTTTCATTCTCTCCATCATCCATTCACCCTTCTCATTGTATGTAGTTAAAGTTGAAAACTCAAAATACAAAATAAACCAGACACTACCTAAACTTTTTTTTTTGTTTCTTTTCGTTTTCCTGGGAAATTGACCTACAAGCTTGCCTTACATGATATGTTAAAGGTGAAGTATTATTCGCTTTACCATCACAAGCAAATTGTGCAAACAATGGACCCCAACTCGAAATCTCGACAAACTGTTGGAACCGGCTTTCGCCGCTAGCAGCCTAGCACACTTGCCACACAACGCTATCAGCAGTGGCAGGCAACGCCGATTCAATTGATTGAGGCTGAGGAGAAAGATTTTGTTGTTTTTAAAATTTAACCCACGATTCAAATAGATCTAGGGTTTTTTTGAACAACTGTTGAAGAAGACTGAAGTCGGCTTGCTTGTAGCAAGTCAACGACTAGTGGATAGGAATTAGGAAACCGTAATGGTTTGCTCGTCGACAGTAAGGCATTGTTGTTAAGTTTTGGGCCTGGCCGGGCCGTTTATATTTGAATATCAGTCAGTTAACGGTTAACTGATTGACCTAGATTTTGTTAACCGTTAACCGAACCAAAAATATTCGGTTAATGTTGGTCGGTTAACCAGTGTCGGTTGACTGATTTAAGCTGTTAAGTTGGCTCGGTACTGGTCGATTAATGCGATTAAATCGGTATGGTCGGTTAAATGTCCACCCCTACTGCTTATAGTAAACTAATATATAGCGATCATCTAATCAACATCGATGCAATTGAATAGAAGTTAGTTATTTTTTGTAATTATTTAATGTGAATACAAATTGCGCAAAATGCATGTGATGACTGCCTATTTTTGTCTGGGCTCTGCTTGGATTTTAAAGCCAGAACAAAAGCATAACTTGTGAACATGAAGTATAATTTGACCTCTGACTCAGAATGTTTAGTTTTGATCGCTATATTACGAAGAGCTTCTGCCTTCCTTTTTTAAAACCATATATATAAGAAAAAGATGGATGAAAAAAACAGTGCGACTACGATGCTTTTGATATAATAAGTGAGTTAACTCCCAATGTTCTTTTTCTTTCAACATTTTTTTGGTCCCCAAACACCAAGTAGAAGCTCTTCAAAATTTAGATTTTCACATTAGTGGTTAACGCTGGTTTATTGATTTCGCTTTGTTTAGTCTAACTGTAACAAGTTATTTAAGGGTGCGTTTGGTTTGTCATTTTCGGTTTGTTTTCAATTTTCAATTTTGAAAAACACTGAAAGCGTGGTCCTTTTATCATTTTCTAAAGTGCATTTATAAATTTTTTATCATTTTCCAAATTGGGCCCAACAAAGGAAACTAAAAACATTTTTTTCTCCTTTTCCCCGTTTTCGGGCCTAACTAAAAATCAAAAAACCAAAGCCAAAAACAAAGCAAACACGCTAAAAATCCCTGATCGTTTTCTGGCTGCACTTTCCTCTTCTCCCAATTTCATTGATCTTCAGGTAAAATCGCAATTTTCGTTTTTTCATGCCTCCTTTAATTCAATTTAATTAAATCATCAAGTTTTTTATTATCTACCACAGTCGCTCCTCTTCGGCGTGGGTTAGGGTTTTATGTTTGATTCGAACTACTTTTGATTCAACCGTTCTAAGGTAAATTCTGTCGATCTTTGCTATAACTATTTTGTTTCGAAGATGGAGATTTCTTCTAGATTTAAAGCTTTCTGTTGTAATCCTGTGGATAAATTAATAAAATTTGTTTGAAGCAGTTCCAGTGTACTGCTTTCTTCTCCCTTTTCGTGTATGTATCCTTAGATAAGCCTACAAAGATTCAACAAGAATAATTTACTGTACAACCTGATACATGGTTTTATGTTGCTCAACTATTTTTGGTTGTGCTAACATATTATTACGGGCCTTTATATATAGTTTAGTCGTTGAATTTCCATTTGTTCAATTAGCCCTGTCAAATGGAGGCGAGCACCATGCTAGATAGTCCATTATCAAAGATGCAATATGTGTTGTATTTGGTCAGTCCTGTGCTAAACCCAGTCACAATGTTCTCTGTAGCATAGATCTGCACATTCGAAAAAAAAGAAGAAGAAGAAGAGGTAATTGAGCAACTGGTTGTAAAATAAAATGGCAATATGATACCGAGAATAGAGTTCTTAGTATTATTTGGAAATGCTGAAAGCAGATTTATTTATGCCTTGCTGTGTGCTTTTGTTTTTACTGATTTGATTGGTATTATATATTATGGTTGTCTTTACTGGTTTGAATAGAGTTCATGGTATCTTTATTGTAGGTTTATATACTTTATGTTTTGTTAAACTTTGTGTTTACGTAACTATGTAGTTTTTATTCTTTTTTGTTAAACTTTATGTTTCATCACCTTCATTATGGTTTTTTTCCCCCTTTTTTGATCTATGCTTTGGGATATCACTTTGGTTAAAATTTTTGAGTATTGGGTAAATAATGTTGAGTTAGTCCGTATTCTGGAGGGTTTAGCTTGCTCAGTTCATTTGGAGATTGTGCATGTTTTTGTGTCCATGAATTAGGGTTAATAGCTTAACAAAATTGGAGAATACATTAGTGCACATTATAATATCATTTTAATATAATATCACATTGAAATCGGTAAACAAATTTTTTAATCTCCTGTTGGAAGAGTGCAAACTTGATAATAATATCATTTTGATCATCTAAATAATTATATAGAGCACATTAGTGGAAAATGGAGGAGTCCAAAGATGCATTGAAAAATGTGGATTGGAAGACTGTTAGCGATACAGGTAGTGTTGAATCTAGAGGTCCTGTGATAAAGAAACGACTCCCGAAAAAGATTAGACAAATTCCAGAATATTATTTTCTTCCTAGAAGGCCATTAGCATGGAATCTCGCCTTCTTTGGTTCTTGCATTGCTGCTGGAGTTGGTGCTGGCATGCTAGTAGAAGTTTGGATAAACAAGAGGATAAAAGGTATGTTCTCTCTATTATTATCTTCTCCATTTATTCTGCTTGTTTTATTAACATTTGCACTGTCAGCGTATGGCAAGTTGGAGAATACATCCATAAGCTTCCACTAACCGACCAATTTCAAGTTTTTTAAATCCAGTCGTAAGGTTGTAGTACATTTCAGACTATTGTTAAAGAGCATGAATGAGTATCGTTTGAGTGTATGTGCAGTGTTTCAAACAATCTAAGTGAATAAATACTCATATTGAATACATGGAGAAATACCATGTTCTGACCGACAGTTTTGTACTGTTGTTAAGAGGGGCTTGAGGGTAACGATTTTAATCTCTAATGAGGATACATGTTTAAAAAAAAATTACTGTCGGTTTTTACATCGGCTCTTACGATAAGAGTTCTAAACCACCCTATACTATTGCTTAAGCTAGTTTGGTTTCAAAATTTGACATTTGTGTTTTGCATTTTTATTATGCGCTTTAACACGTGTAGAAGAGACGTATGATGTGGAAATTTGTATCCATCTAATATATAACAAAGGGTGAGAAGGCATAAGTTCATATATTTGTCAAAAGACGGGAAAACAAGAAAAGGTCGATCTTAGTTTTATATGTTACAACTAGTGTGAACCCGTGCTTCGCACACGGTTTTTGCCAATGATAAAAGACAGTTACATAAATTGCTCAAGGCCGGTGATACGTTTTATAAGAGAATTGGTGAGTAAAAGAAACAAACTAAATTAGTAAATGACATTATGGTGATCACATTAGATTGGAATTCTAAAGTAATTTATGCAGCAAAACTCAAGCAGAATAAATATTACACATGTATTCAAATGATTGAAATGCCCACGCATAGATTAGATAAAAATATTAGCTTCTTACCAGACATTCCTTATTAACTTTTCTAGTAAAATTAATTTAATATCTGAATTTCACAGTACTTAAGAATACATGTCACCGATAAAACCAAGACAACTTAGCAACTTCTTAGTGAAGCAGCTCTTCTTTTCATATACTCTTCAAGGTGTTACATGTCTTCTAGCTTCTACATCGGTACACCATCATCCACAAAGTCTACAGGTCCAACCAAATGTTAGAATGCAAGCATGCATGATCTTTAGTCTGAACATAAAAGCTTGATGTTATCAAGTAATTTTCATCGTTTTTTGATAAAATATATATAACTGATAACTTCAAAAAAAATTGCCATCAACCCAAAAGATTGTAGCCCTAATATAATCGTAGAAAAAAAAAAGATTTTTTTCATAATTACCTTTAAAAAGAAAGAAAAAGCTAGATTAAATCATGTTAGAACACATATACTCATGTATGCTGTAAAACAAAAATTAACTACAATGTATATGTATTTAGTTGAAAGCATTAGTCTGAGATAAAAAAAAAAAAAAATCAGTTGCAATAGCCACATAAAAGATTGTAAGTGAACCACAATTAATTTTGTAAGTTAATATAAAAGAAAATCCAATGTGTTTGAATACCAGTTAAATCAATTACTTTAATTTCTTCGAACATCAAATTTCAAATGGCTAATTTTCTTTTAGCATCATACAATATTTGTTACTATATTCATGGATATATACCCACACATAAAACATAAATTGACACATACTGATTGGAGTTAATGAAAAAATATTGAATGAGTATTAATGTTTAAAAAGACAAAAAATGGAAAGATAAAAAATTTCGAAAATAAGCACTCAAATATCGATATAAATTTAATCATGTTTGATAGAACATTCATATAATACTCAATTATGATGGAAATTTTTGAAAATAAGAAGTTAAATTCATGGATACTTACTCTGTTTTCAGTTTTGGGACATCACTCTTAAACCTTATTACAAAAGTATGTGTTTATAGGGTGTATAATGATATTACTTGTGTAGACCTACTGTGTTCGTCCGTATGATACTGAATAATGTTACTATCTCATAATATCGTTTGTACACAAATTGGCTCACTAAATTGATTGCTTGATTTTGCCATGTTATATTGACCAATCAACTATATCATATCAGGTTTTATAATATTGGAATATGTCAATATTTCTATATAAGAATATACTAATATTCTATTTAGTGATTAATTATATGTATCATTTATGTAGTATAGGAAATATCTGAATTTGTACGGTATCTTAATATTAACTACCTAAAATGAATCCTTAAATTGTTACTTTTTTCAGTGTTTTTAATATGAAATACCTCTGATGGGAGAAACAAATAGGTGTGATTTGATTATTTTCTTTTCTTAGAGGCTACAAACTTGATGTGTTTTAGACAGCCTTGGGCGTGAAGAAATAGAAAACGTTTTATTAAAAGAACATTAATGGATTATTTATTTACATTGTATTAGGACAATGCATTGGTGGATGGAAGTTTTTGAAAAAAATAAATAGGGAGAAGTCAACCATGCCCATAATTGTTACTATATGTGGGATTCATTTTACTTCAGAAGCATTAGATCAGATATGAAGTTCGATATTTCTTATAGGATAAGTTTCTTACATTTGGCTTTCATAAAATCACGTTCCTCTTTGCTTTGAATACTTATATTCCGTTGCTTCAAGACTGATAAAACTTTCCATAAACCTGATTGTCTTAAACAATGGATAAGTATTTTCAGGGTCTACTGACATTACACAAAGGATAATGAACTGATATTTTTTTTCTAGAACTTAAAATGAAGAACTAACAGCCAATTTGATGGTTAAATGAATAAATGTTCTTCTACAATATTATAAAGAGCAATATATTTTTCAAAAGTTTAGCTATTCAAGCAATACTGATACACCATAAAGTGGAAAGTACTAAATTTGTATATAGTTTATTACATGCAAAAAAAGAACAGAGGTAATTTTCATCTGATTTTATACTTCTCCAACTTTGCACCATATATCATAAATCCATAAATTGGGAATATAATATACCTTAGATTGGTCCAGCAAGTGTATTTAGAAACCTTAGATGCATCGAATGATGGAGACATATTATAGAAAACAACTACCGGTAAACGAACATATACAGTTACATAAATATCCCTAATTATATTTATTATCAGTAGAAAATATAATAATATAATCTCATTAAACATGCATAGACTAAAATAACATTCCATTTTTATACCGTTATGGTAAAAGAAATACTTGGCTTCCTTTTTTTTGCAAAATTGTACACTATATATAATTTATCTAATTTCTTGTATAAGTAAATTTATAGGACATTTCCATATTTTTCATTCATCTAAAATTCATCATAAGCACAATCCAAGAAAACAAAGAAATAGAAAAAAATCATATATGGTAGATGTGAACCAAATGCTAAACTCAACCTTAATTAAAGGGCTTTGATGGACCAATATAAGATATTAGAAAGTGTATCAAGGTCTTGCAAATAAAGCGAATAAACTAAACCATGACTAAAACATTCACCGGACATAAAAGTCTTATTGTTATTGGTAAATAAAGTGAAATATGCTGTTATTTTCATACCAGGTCAAAGTTAGTTCGTAGGCACTTGTACATGTCTCTTTCCATGGGACATATTACAGACATTGGGTATGTTGCATCCAGGAACCATGCAACCAAAAATGGTGCATCCTAAAATTTAAAGCACGAAACATGAATATATAGTTTGTTACGTGTACGATAAAAGTAATAGGATAATTTTGAGCTGATATCTTCTCTAACTTCACCATCGAATATCATAACAATTGAATCCTTTGTACATTATGGATGCAACATTCCTAGATTGTTCGATTAGGCGTCAACTTGAGAGCATCATATTTATTACGCTTTGCAGAAAATGACTTTATCACATGGAAATATTTTGATAACAATTAAATGGTAAATACCATGTAAGGTTTAACTTTTATCCAAAAATACCACTAACCATATTTATTACCAGTAAAAAAAGTTAATATAACCTCATTAAACATACATGAAAATTCAGTAATATTCCATTTTTTAAATCAATCATCATAATGATAGTAAAAACATACTTGTTTCTCATTTCCCAAAATTAGCAATTACAGCACACAAATTCTTTCAACTTTCTGTCTAATGAATGTATAAGAAAATATAACCTAAACTTCAAATTTGAGTCAATTAATGAGCCAAGCATTCAAAAAAAAAGGTCTCATATATTACTTTTGTCTAATTTTTTGGTATTGTGAGAATTCTATGTGTTATGTATTTTGGATAGCAGCTTGGTGTTCACGTTGTCACTCCATGGGTACTTGTGGTTGATGTTAATAAGCAATAATTGATTTTCAAGCACGTATAATTTGATCAATAATTGATATTGGATGCACACCAGAAATCAAAATCACTGAGATGATATTGTGTTAGGTCCCGTTTATACATTTTAGTTTCCAGTGACATATATATTGTCATTCTTTTAACAATCAGCGAACGTATCTTTTAACAAACATGGACTGTGGAAACTTAGTATATGATAATCACTTTGTGAAAGCATGATGATGGACGATTGATATAATATTATAGAAATCAATTAGTTTTTTGTCTTTCCTTTTATTGAAGGAAGTTTTCTCAATAAGTTATTGAGCATAGTATATATTTGTATCTACCAACATTGCATGTATGAGGGTAATACATATTCGAGCCAAATTTTGGAAACACTAAATAAAGGTTATGAAATAAAAGTTACATTCATAAGAAATCGGCGTTTGTTGCTAATATAAATATTTTCAAAATTTTAAACTTACTTATCAAGCTCATGTTATTGTGTGGTTTATATAATTTGCAAACTTTTGTAAAAATTGAGGAAATCAATCTTCACAATGTTCATTTACTGACATAACCGAAATTATGTTTTTCCTTCTAACATTTTCTTTATTATCTTCATTTTGCATACTTGTAAAAATTATAGAAAGGACAATATCCTAGATAGCCTCAAAAACTCAACTTCTTTGTTAATTTTTTTTGTTATTGCATGTTAGTAGAAGAATGATTTTTTACATTTTGCTATTTATAACCTAGATTTCCACTTAGAAAGTGGACATAAGCAATCGGTTGAAAAGCTGCAAAATTGCCTAAGCAAGATGATGCCTAATGAATGTGTGAAAATTACCTCATCAAATACTTTCAAATAGGAAAAGCAGAAAATAAAGAAAGAATTGAGTTTTGAAAGAAAAAATATATAATTAAAAAAGAAAAGTATAAAAATAATCAAATGAAATTCTTATCTGTAGTACAATATGAATTTATTTCCTAAGCCATCCATATAGTGTTAGTAGGTCCGAAAATTTTATACAGAGAAAATGGTTTTAATCTTTGCCCATTTTAATCACTATTTGGACTATATTATGTGTTATAAAAAGTCATTCTACAAAGTTTACAGGATTATTAGAAATTGCTAAAAAATATATGTATTTAGAAGTACTTTCAATTGTAGAGTTCAATCATGCTAGTCGACCTTAGCTATTAATGTTGGTGCTTTCATTTCAGTATTTCTTAACTACCTTAGGTAGAGTTGCCAATTATATGTTTGGAAGAACGATGTTATGCATAAACATAGATTCTAAATTTTCAGAAAATGCTTAACTTCATCCTTCAGCAAAGCCGTTATTATTCAAATTTTACTCTATTTGATATTACTTCATATCCATTAGCATGGTTGTATTTGGATCGTATGTGCTCAATTATCATGGCTGCGTGCTGAATCTAAAATTCATAATTGCTCAAGTTTTAGTTCGTTACTTTATGGTCGATCTTCCAAACTAAAAATATACTATACACACCTTTGTTACGGTGATATCTCAACTATGAGCAAGCTTTTACATAAGGATGATTTTTTTTTTTGGACCGTCTGTTTACAACAAACTCCACAGGATATATAATTTTTCTGACAACATATTATATTAGTTTGTTATTTTATCATATTATCAGCATCCAATCTCATAGATTATTGTAAAAAAATAAACTGGATTAATTCAATGCATAGTACAAATTTGTATAATTTGTATGATTCAGTCAAAATATAATGTCATCAATCTAGAATAAATTAGAAGAGAACGATAATTAAACTATTGTTAAAGCGAAGACAAATGGAGAAGTAATTAAACTAACATCGTTGGTAACTACACTTAGAAACCAAAAGGAAAAAAACTGACTTTAAATAATCAACAAATGATCTACATAATGTAGAAACTTCTAAAAAGTTGGTGAAAATTCATACCGAGATAAACTTTCAAGTTTACAGTATAGATTAAATTCCATTACAATTATGTATGTTATATATATACCAAAAAATATATTATTACATAACGTAGAAACTTCTAAAAAGTTGGTGGAAATTCATACCGAAATAAACTTTCAAGTTTACAGTATAGATTAAATTCCATTACAATTATGTATGTTACATATATACCGAACAAATATTATTAAAGTTGAATTGCCTTTAATATGTAAAACTCAAAGCAATAGTTAAAAGTTAAATTTGCTAAATTATGTAAGATTGATCAACCAAGCATAAAATTTTAGTGATTTTTTTAAGTACCTGCACTTGTTAAATCGTTACAAAAAGAAAATATATATATTAAAATGCAATCTACAATGGAAGACATAAAAAAGTTCAACTATAAATTAACATGTAACCATCAAAAAATCTTCAAAAGAATGAACAATCTTTTCACCGGTGCATGCAGGTAGACCTATAGCACTACTACTTCTAAAGCAAAACTGAAAGAAAGAGAAGGAAAATCATTGGATAGAACAATACCTACAAACAAAAGACAAAGTTTAACATAGAGTACTCTCGAGAGTTTGCTGGTTTAAATCAGTTTGCATTGCAGGGTGAATGTGACACAGACAACATAACTAAACCAACATTGTAAATTTAGTTATACCTATCAGCAAACGATAGACGAAACATAAGATGCATATGTTTAGGTGTTTAGAGATTAAATGCCCATTAAAAGAATCATTTTTGGAACCTTGCAACCCAAATATGTAAATACTTAGTGCGAGGAGAAGCTTTTTTTGGCATACCAGTTTATTAGGACAATAGAAGTTTGCAATGTGAAGGGTTTGAGCTGTATGCCTCTTCTTCTTCCCCTTCGGTAAATTGTTTCATGTGCTAAGGTCATCAGATCTGATAGAATAAGATAGTAAAAATGATTTACATATAAACACAAACTGTTATAAACTAATTTTCCTCCTTGCACTTTCCACGGACAAAAATACTACTTGATTATTAACTTTAGTTATTTTCTCAGAAAAGTCACAACCAAAATTTGTAGGTGTTGATGAATTGTCGGTATATTATATTTTAAAATAACAACAATTCGTAGAAATGCATCCTAAGCACTGATTTACATTATTTCATTTGTCGAAAAATAAGAAATAATTGAATATATAAACCCAAAACTTTCATTTTGTGATTACATGTCATCAATATTTTAACCTAATAGGAAATAGCCACATTACTTGATATTCAGTAGGAAATAGCCTGTCGTAATAGTGAATAGCGTTTCCACAACCTCACCTCAGGTAAAAACTCCCATCCATCGTCTTTGGAAAATTTAATAAAAGCTATTTTTGTTTATGGCAAAAACCCATATTAAAAAAAAAGGGGGCAATGAGATTTCATAGAGAATTGAAAGCACAAAAATGCTATGGTACAAACATTCGCCAAAAGTAAATTTGAAGTGTCATTGCTGGATTTGTTTATAAAAAATTAGGATGCTTAAAGTTAAAAGAAACCAGATAAACTTGCCAATTCACTAATAAAATGATTGATAAACATGGTGATTATGTTCCAGTAGTGATTCACCCAGTGCCATATTAGCTCCTAAATTTGAAGTTGAATATGAAATTTGAATAACGCAGCTTATATTTTTCTCTTCTTATCTGTGTTTGTGATAGATGAACGTGTTACCGATTTCTAAATAATTACAATGGAATAAGACATACCTCTTTAATGCGGAATTTTGGCAGCTTATCCGTCATTACATATCATCAACAGATGTTTCATCCTATGCATTGATTTACATTATTTAATTTGTTGAACATTCAGAAATAATTGACTATATAAACCGAAACCTTTCATTTTTGTCAGAACATATCATCAATAGAAATGCATCCTAAGCATCTATTTACATTATTTCATTTGTTGAACACTCAAAGCAGCATGCTTGCAAAAGCATGCCAATCATTGCATGCTTGAAGTATGTGTATGTAATTGTAAGAAATTTCAATTGTTTTCAATGTTTTGAGGCAACTGCTGTGATTGCTTAGCATCCATTTAAATGAACTTATCTTGCAAATAAAGTTTCAGGAACAGTCTGGCGCATACGTAGCAGGTTTGTTGGAGCATAATCACAAAATGAAAGGTTTAGGTTTATACATGCAATTATTTCTGAGTGTTCAACAAATGAAATAATGAAAGTCAATGCTTAGGATGCATTGCTACAAATAGTTGTTTTTAAATATAAGAAGATGCTATCAACTATTACGATAGGCTGTTTCCTATTGGATATCAAGTAATATGGCTATCGTTTTGTTTTAACCGTTGATCTCACTCAAAACAGCATGCTTGCAAAAGCCAGTCAATAATATTGCTTGGTTGAAGTGTGTACATGTAGTTTTGCAAAATTTCAATTGTTTTCATTGTTTTGACTTTTGAGGCAACTATTTTGATCTCTAAGAAGTGTCTATTTACATGAACTTATCTTGCAAAATAAAACGTCATGAAGAATCTGGTTCATGAACTTTATTTGGTAAGATATTTTTTATGCTAACCATTAACAGTGGAAAATTTTTAATTTGAAAAATATGTCATACATTAAAAACAATGTTCTGCAGATAACTTTGATTAAATGACATGTCCAGTTGAAAGCGATGGTAGAAATATCAAGTTCACACAAGAAGAAATTTGCAAAATAAAAAACTGGAGTTCTTTTAACATAAAGCTATAAAGTAAAATGGCCTTGTAAAAAAAAAAAAAAAGAAAAAAAAAAGGTGCATGATTGTGATCGAAGCAAAGATGACATATTAAGTCCTCATCAAAATTTTCACAGGTCCTCCTTGTTGAAATAAAAGTACTTCCCTGTGTCTTTTACGATCCCAATGTTTTTGTTCACTAAAATCAGAACTATTTCATTCACTAAAATCAGAACTATTTGTTTATAATGCCTAAATTTTGAAAGCCCAATATCAATACATATGAACAGTGAAAACTGAATGGGTAATTATACATAGATGTATACATCGGGGAACAAATGAAGAAAAAAAAAAAAAAAAAAAACAATTGCTGAAATAGGCTTGAAGATTAATGTAAAGGAAAAATAGTGCATCAGAAAAATTGAACAGTATTTTACCTCAATAAACTGTTGATGAATATTTGCGTTGAACCATCCTATGAGAAAGAGCTATGGGCCAAGAGAAGGTGGAAAGCTGGGTCTATCGGAGGTAGCGAAGGCTCAGATCAGTAGCTAGCATTAAAGAGAACGAATCGACGTAGATTAGATTGAATTATATAGATTTGTGCCATTGGTATCGAAGATTGAGATAATTAGGGTTGAGGAAAATACGGTGAAGCAGGAAGCGACTGTAAGCTAAAAGAATGATTAAATTTGGCACCGTTAAAAAGAAAGGGGATAGGAAGAGGCCGGGATCACATAAGCCGTCCGATCTTTAGGAGTAGATATGTGGCATAAGCGGGATTTTTTTACTGAAAAGGCTTTTTAGAAAGATTGAGCTTCCAAAGAACGAAGCCATGGCGGTTACGATAATGTATGGTGAGGATTGAAACACGGTCCACATGTCGACCTGTGAATTTTTTGGATAATCTGGATTTGAAAGGTCTTCGGAGAAGGATTGTGCTTTCATATAATATAATAGATTAGTTTGAAATAGATCATTTTCTATAGTTTTCCACTCTTTCCCACTCTCCCATGTTTTTTGAGGTGCACACTGAGAGTATGTTTGGATACTGCTTATAAGTTAAAATTTTGACTTATATAATCCACTTAAAAAAGTGTTTGGCAACCGTTTTTTTCTTCTTGACCTATAAGTCAATATTTTACCTATTTTTATAAGCAAGCACGTAGCGAAAGCGGAGCATTTAAACGGTATGTGAAGCATGGTATGCATTTGCGGCTTTAAGCGAGACATTTAAGTGAAGTATTTTAATTTAATCGATTTATAGTTAATTAATTATTTGTTCTATTGTGTAATAGAGTGTTTAATTGAAATAAACAGTACGGAAACTGAAATACATGTATATAATTATACAATACTAGCAAATACAGATTAAATCATACAATTAATCAGTGCAGCCCCGCTGCAACAATTTCGTCTCTTATGTTATCTCAAATTGTTGTCATTTCAATGTTTTCACGTCATTGATCCTTTCACGTGCTCTGTTTGTTCTATTTCCCGTACTATAATATTTCTCTAGGTATTCCTCTGGAATAAGGTGAGGATCATTATCGTATGTCATGAAATTTGAATCATTCATGTTGTATTTTCGTATGTAATTGCGTATAGTCATTGTAGCTACGACAAATTTTACTTAAGTTTTGCAATGAGTATATTGGTATATTTTTTTAAAATAACAAATTTTTTCCTTCATATTTCAAGTGTTTTTTCAATTGCTATGAATAAGCTGAATCATGGAAATTAAAATTTTTATTTGCCGACTTTGGTTGATTTGCAGTTTCTTGAAAATAAGGAATATGATATCTAATATAACACGGTGGTAAATTCCCATTTTGAAGTGAAAAACTCGAATCAATTACGTAATCTTGTCCAGATGGAGGATGAGAGAAATCTAAGCTTCTATCATACACAACTGAATTAAAAATTCTACTGTCTTGCGCAGTAGATTCCCAACCAGCTACAACATAAATAAATGGTAAATCGAACGAGCTTGCTGCTAAGATATTTATGTATGGGTCAATCTTTTCATCTTATATAAGTAATAACTCGATCTTGAGATAAGTGTGCCGTTGTGTGTGCATCGTCGATCGCGCCAACACAGTTTATAAAATACAGGTAGATAGTAGTGGTTTGAAATTTTATTTTCATGAGGAATAATATTGAACTGAGAGTCAACTCGTTTGATAATATCTACGTGTAATTGTGTAAAAATTAAAACAACATGAAAATAAATTGAAATTATGTTCTCTAACCGTTGAATTCTTTCGGTTGTTTGTTGATTAGATAAGGCTGCAGCTCTAGAGTATACAAATATGACATCCGTTTCTTGGACACGGCCTTTTGTTATAATCAGACCATAATTTTGCAGTATCGCATAACAAGCGAAAATAAAGTCTTTTCATTTGGAAATTTCATCGACAACGTTCTTGATGGTCATTCAATATGTCTTACACCCACATTAAACTTGTAAATTTCGACGTGTGAATCTTGTAGATATTGCTCCTTTTTTACATAAATACGATACAATAGTAACCACATCTTGTAAATCTTGATTGTTCGAATTTGTTTCTGAATCAACCATATGAAAATTTATGAAGGTAAAAGGTGTAGATACGATGGAAGATGAAGGAGGATGAAGATGAGATGGAAAAGGATGGAGGATGAGCAGTGTAGAAAAAAAAAAAAGAGCCGTTGGCTTCAAGCGTGTTCGAAGTTAACGGTTCGTTTTTCTCCCGTGACAAAACAAACCATTTTGGACTGTTACTGTTTTTGACGCGTCCGACATTTCAAAAAACTATAATGCGTCTGAGTCAATGGCTAATTTGTCTCCAGGGAGAAAATTGTCCGGACGTGTCGAAAATGATAATGGGCTAAATATATTTTTTGGCGCCTTAGTTGCTTATGAGTCACTTTTGAGAAAAGTGACTTAAAAGCAACAAGTTGTTGCCAAACCTGGCCTGTAATAAGCAACGAGTTGCTGCCAAACATGGCCTGAAAATGAGAACATGCAACAAGTTGTTGCTAAACATGGCCTGAAAAAGAAAGCAAAAAACATATTTTAAAGCTAAATAGCACCCTTAATTTTCATGGGTTTTGAAGTATTATGAAATTACGAAAATATTCAGATAGAAATTATATCAAAAAAATTTAACATCTAGAAAATTAAATTTCCAAATAGGAATTTTTTTCCTTTCAATATATCGATCATAAGTTCAAAACAGACTATATTTTGAAATAATAATAATAATTTGATAGGTTATTTTATGTGGATATTTGTTTCAATGACACATTTCAGAAAAAAAATTAGATCTAAGGAGAAACAACTTTTGCTACATAGATTAAGGACAACTTTCATGTTTTAATTGAACCAAGTTCAAATATTTTAAATTAAGGACACAAATTGACATTCACAAATAATAAAAATTAATACAGAATAATTTTTCTATGATTATAATATTAAAAATTAATAAAATTAATTAGAAAATATATTTTGTTTTGTAAATATTGAAAAAAAGAATATAAAAAAATTCAGGATGGAAAACTAAATGCGTGTAGCTTCGTTTTTTACATATAGTTTTTTCGGGTGTAAGCGACATTAGCTTTAAAATGACATGGTTTGTGTTCAGGTGATATAATATAAAACTATATATTAAGTTATAAAACTATATTCATTTAGCTTTCCGAGCTGACTATCTCTTTATATTAATAATAACGTCAATCGATTAAAATAATTTTGAAATCACATTTCTTTCAATTTTGAGGGCGATTTTTTATTTTTTAATTAATTTAGTAATGATGATAAATTAAAATGAACTTCATGTCAAGGTTATTACGGCGGCAAGTCGAGTCGATAGGGGTCCAACTAGTCGACTAATCGGACTAGTCATAGACTAGACTAGTCGATAAATAAATAAGTACATATATATTAATACATGATAATAGCAGTTCATATTCCACTTCGGGTTACTTCTCCAAATCGTATTCCACTTCGTGATTTGCGGCCGATTTCAGGTTAATTAAGATGAGATCCTAAGCATAAATAAATCGACTCCGGGTTACTTCTTCTCCAGTTCTTATTCGACTTCGTGATTTCAGGTGAATTCTTCTCGATTTCGACTTTGTGATTTGGGGTCGATTTCGACTTCGTAATTTAGGGATCAAGTTCGTGATTTCGACTTCGACTTTGTGATATAGGGTTTGAGCTCGACTAATGCCAAGTCGATTCTTCCAGTCGGTCTAATTTGATCTAATTTTTTTTGGGGGGGGGGGGGGGGGGGAGGGGGGATATGTCCTTAAAACTAAATACCCCTTATTTTATAATTAGATAAAATGTCGAATTTTTATTTTAAGATAGTTATGGTTTAAACAATTTAAGTGAATAAATGCTCATATTGAATGCATAGAGAAATACAAGGTTTGGATCGTGAGTTTTGTACTGTTGTTAAGAGGGGGCTTAAAGGATAACGATTTTGATCTTCAATGAGAATATATGTTTTAAAAGGTCTTAACTGTCGGCTTTTACATCGATTCTTATGATAAGAGTTCTAAACCATTCCATACGGTTGTTTAAGCTAGTTTCGCTTCACAATTTGAGGTGACATTTAGTGTATTTTACGTTTTGAGTTTTCAACATTAATTGAAAAAAAAAAGAAGAGAAGTGTGGATGGATGACAGAGGAGATAGAAGGAAGATGGGAGGGGATAGAAGGAAGATGTAGGATGGAAAGATGAATTTTCTCTTGTCTTTCCGTTATTTTCCAAAACACGGAAAAAAAATTGTTTTTCGTTTTCTGTGTTAACTTCATTTTCCAAAACGGTCGTCTTTCACGATATGCTTGCGTCATTTGCACCTTTATATGTACGAAAATCCATAACTAAAAAGGATAAATTGAATGCATCTTAAGTTTTGTGTTTTGCGTTTTCATTATGCACATATGTAGAGGAGGCGTATAAGGTGGAAATTTTTATCCATTTAAGAAAAAACAAAGGGGAAGAAGAGCATAAATTTTTTATAGGTCCAGTTTAAGTTTCAAAATTCAAAAAAGCTCACTGTCTTAGAACTTTATATATTAGGTCCCTGTTTTTTTGAAAATCATAAAATAAAAATAAAAATAAAAAATCCATGTAAAAAAATATCACGCTTCAAACTTAATACATAATCTTCATATTCATGTAAGAAAAGTATAAAGATAAAAAAAATACATGTTTCAGCGAAATCATGCAAACTTCCAAAAAATTGTAGACATCACGACAATTATTTCAAAATATTGCATATTTTTATGCAATTTTTGCTGATTGCTTCAAACTTTCAAATTCAATGCCTACGCTTATTCAAACATCACATTATCAAAGAAAAAATATTAAAAAAATATGATAAAATTGCATACAAATGAAAATTATATTTTTGCAGTAAAAATGCAGAAATAACAACCATACAGAGAAAATTGCAGACGTGTTTGTAGTTTTGTGATACATTGAGACATGTCTGCAATACACTGAGAGATTTTTGCAGATATATCCGCATTTATTCATAATAAGTGCGGACATTTCGCCAACTTATTTTCCTTTACTACACAATACACTATTGAATAGTTGTTGATATGTCGACAATATTCAGAATAAGTGCAGACATTTAACCAATTTATTTTCCTTTATACAATACACTGTGAAATAGTTGCTGATATGTCGGTAATTATTCAACATAAGCGCATACATTTCAGTAACTTATTCTCTTTTCAATTTCAGCAATGCACTATGCAATAGCTACTAATATGTCTGTATTTTTTCACAATAATTGCAGACATTTCAGTAAAAAAAATTCTTCTCAGAAACCTTCCGTTAATATTTATAATTTTTGTTTTAAGCAGTAGCGCAAAATATCACGTAAAAACTTTGCTATAATAAAATAGGGACCTTAGGGTAGGGATCCCACTTTATAATAAGTTTCATTTTAAGAATGTCTCCTTAATTTCCATTTTTTTATATTTGTCAAAAGACGGGAAAACAAGAAAAGATCGATTTTAATTTATAAGTTAAAATTAGTTTGAAGTAGGTCATTTCCCCCTCTTTTAAACTCTTTCGTGTTTTTTGAAGTATGCATTAGGAGCATGTTTGGAAACTACTTGCAAGTCAAAATTTTGACTATATAACACACTCGAAAAAGTTTTTGGCAACCTTTTTTTCTTGACTAATAAGTCGATGTTTTGCCTAGTTTTAAGCCACTCTTAGTTGCTTATGACTTATAAGTCACTTTCCTTAAAGCGCCCTTAGTTTTCATAGGTTTCGAAAACTTTTCCAAAATTACGAAATTATGAAAATATTTATATCATATATCAAAATTAAGTACTGGAGAAATAATTTTCCATTCAGAAAGAAATAGATTTCAATATTTTGATCATAAGTTCAGAGCAGTCTATATTCTGAAATAATAATAATAATTGATAGGTTAATTCTTAATAAGAAGATAAAATATAGAAATTTTATTTCAAGATAGGTATGGTTTAAACTATTTAAGCTGACATTCGTCTAATCTTGTTTTAACTATTCAAATTAACATTTTTCTGTTTTCTCTATGGAAATAAGCCACAAAATGCTATTGGTACTTTAAAAGCTCTCTCTGAAGTAAATAACTTGGAGTCGAAGTTATTTCATTATTTGTATGTTCCGAATATAGAATACGTTTGTTTCAAAGGAAATAGATTAGGAACTAAATTTGGCAGGCTCATTTGGATCGATATAATTAGTAATCAGTGATTCAGTTTCTCGTCGGATATTTAAGTTGTAGCACATCAGATTATCAGTGTAAAATTATTGATGTTAACGGCGATAATGTTCACGCTTCCTTTTCCCTCATTTTTATTGCAACTATAATTGAATTATTTCAATTTTTGCCTACTTTGCAGAAGATAGCGCGATCATTTGGGAGAGCAAATATTGAAGTAGCTATGCTTTTGTCGTGTTAATGCTGAGTGTTAGGTGTCTGCTGTATGGAACTTTCTGTTTTTGGGACATGTTAATTTGCTTGCTTTCGGTTTCTGAGACATGTTAACGTGCTTAAAAGAGTGTGCACGCGTGCATGCACACATATGAGATCCATTGAATATGTCATACATTTTGTGACCGAAAGGTTAGTTTTGCAAAAAAAATAAAAAATTGTTAAAGATCTGTACGAGCTATGCTTTTTACTTGAATGTCAAAATATATGCTTGTATCACCTTGTGAATATGCTAAAATAGTAAAATGATACTGTTTTGTAGTTACGAATATTTGCACTGTAAGTGAAACTGCTGAAAAATGCAAATGCCTCTTAAAATTCTGTAAAAACAAGTAAATCCATCATTTTGCTGAGTAGTTTCCGTTTAATTTAAAAAAAGAAAAAAAGAAAAAAAAAACCAATAATAGTCTTCTTCGTTGTAGCTATACGTGGTATCGTAAAAATCACATAGGACCACTACGTAGTTCCTAATTAGGGCCGTCCCTTGGATCGGGCTGTCTGGACGACTGCCCAGAGCTTAACAGGAAGGAAGGGTCCAATAGCAAAATGTCTTCTAAAGTTAAATAACTGGAATAGTTAGCTTGAGCAACGGTTGAGTTGTCCAAAGTACATTGAAGAATTTTGGATTTTAATTTTATCCTTATTTTTGTCCAGGGCCCCATTACAACTTGGACCGGACCTGTTTCTATTCATACCTCGTAGGGGATCTACGGGTATGTTTAGGAACCTACATGATATGCTTAGAAACCTAGTAGTGGCCCTGCTTGGTTTTCTACAGGACCACGTAGAGTCACTACGAGGTAGATCAAAAATTAGAAAAAAATATAATTGAAAAATAGGCAGTTTTATCATTAATATTTATAAAAATTGGGGGCTATCAAATTGAATTTGCCCACATTTTATTGCTAAACTATGTATTGATGATGCAAATAAATAAAAAAATTGTATTTAAATAAAATCTAGTTACAGAAACATCATAATAATATAAATTTCATGTAGGAGTGCAAGCGAATGCAGAAACTCGTGGTAAGCTGGCTTTGCCTGTTTTAGTGTTAAAAGGAGAGCGAGAAATTATATACGAAAAAAGTGCAAGTTATACACAGAAAGTTGGAATATAATTTAACGTTCCCTCTTGGGCGTTAAGAAAGAGTACGAATTTTAAGTTGCATGTAAAAGCGCAAATTACATACAAAACTTGGAAAATAAATTAATATTTCTTAGTTTTGATAAAAACGAATACAAATATTTGAAAATCATAATTTAATAAACTGCACGGAACTTGCACTTTAGGAACTAAAGTAAACATTCAGGTGTCGTTTATTTTTGAACTTCCACAGTTCAAGTTGGCGTCCGATTGAACCGTCTTTTCAAACTAAACATTGAAAATTCATCGTTCGCCGTCAGACATCGTCAAAACCCCCCCCCCCCTTCCCCCCTCCTCCAATATGATCCACGTCCCCTCCTACTCATTTCTCATCCCAAAACCGAAAATGCTACAATCTTTTTAGCTTT
This sequence comes from Allium sativum, assembly GCA_030737875.1. NCBI lineage: Eukaryota > Viridiplantae > Streptophyta > Magnoliopsida > Asparagales > Amaryllidaceae > Allium > Allium sativum. The sequence goes on from CM060920.1 coordinate 92,763,167, forward strand.
CATCGTCGATCGTTTCAAGTAAATTTTAATATATTTGTGTTATTCATATTCGAATCTTCCATATATATATTTTTCAATTTTTTTGTAAAACCTTTATTTTTGATATTTTTACAGAATGTCAAGCCACTTCGCTATCTCATCCACCTGTACTATCGTCGATTGAAATGTCGATAGAACCAACACGTTCATCGACGTATGTTACGAGAACATCGAATCTCATTTCCACCGTGTTGCGCATTGGTACGAGCAGATTGCTGCTATTTTCAACGAACGGACGGGTCTGGACTACAACGTTGGACATATGAAAAACAAATATGATAATTTAAAATGAGATTTTAACTCGTGGGACAAGCTGCTGTAGATTCCTGGAGGCTATTGGAACGAGAAGAACACCGTTGTGGATCCGACGAATGGTGGGATATCGCTGCAGTTAGGTATCACAAATACAAACATGCCTCGCCTGCTTGGTTTAGGGAGTTGAATGTGATCTTCGGCGACTACATTCAAACTAACAAATATCAATTTATTATTCCGCAACATCCCCCGTTCAGCTGCAGTTCGATGCACAACTTTATGACTACTATATCAGGGGTGATACTGAGGCGATCAGTCGCAGATCGCCGCTGAGACATCCATCATCTGCTGGTCCATTTAGAATGACAGTTCTTCGCATGATACGATTCTCTATAGGTGCATGGAAGCGAAATGGGAGGGGGACAACTATGAGGAATGGAAGGTTGCGCTTTGTTGATTGATTTTGATGCGAATGTTACAATTCTTTGCATGCTTTGATTAACAAACCTCTCCAGCTTAGGAAAGTAGTTATTTTTATTGTTAATAAATTGAGGAGTATGTAGTTTGTTTTTTTATTTCTACATCTGTATTTCGAAACATGAACTATGTAGTTTGTTTTGTTTTTTATTTCTGCATTTGTATTTCGAAGCATGAACTATGAATATTAATTTCCTATGACGTATTATGTATTTTGTGTTCTGTATTTAAATATAATTAACATAAATAAAATAATAAGTTTGCCCCTTTCGCATTACCCCTTTCGCATTACCCCTTTCGTTAAAAGAACTTGTTTCGCTTTCGCGAACATTCCTTTTTTCTATCTCCTTCAAAATACCCCTTTCGGTTCAAAAAAGAACAGACCCTCAGTGCAAAGTCTAAATCACAAATGCCAACACATTTCATTAAGGGTGGCTTTGTGGACAGTTCACCAAGCCGACAGGCTAGGGCAACCCACTAGGTGCAGACAACAAAAAACAAATAAATCTCAGCTACTATATTTTCTTATGAATAACCACCTTCCACATAAAAACAAATAAATCCAGTGGTTCAGACTTTGTGTCTCTAATTTTGTGTTTTATTTTGTCTCAATGGCCTTTCCATTAATCTATACACAAAAACACTACATTACATTGTTCTTTTCTATCATTTTGGAGTTTGTAAACTTTGAATAAATGTTCATCAAACTCGTTACACATATTTTGGTTAATCATAAGTTTGTATATGTCCATAACACATACATTAATGTAAAGTAATATTGATTTGAAATTCTTTAGAAAGCTACATGTATTTAATTCTTTTGAAAAATTGCAAAAATTCAATTATTTTTAGAAAATTATAATATATCATAAAAATGTGTGCAATATATGTTTCAATCTAATCAATATTTTAATGGAAAAATGAGAATCATATCCTATAAAAATCATTATATACATTTTTCTCAAATATTATGAAGTTTCTAAACGAATGTAAATATTTAATAATTTTTACATTTTGATTTATATAAATAATAAATAACCTTTTAAGGACCCACCTTTTTCTTTCTAAGTAATTTAATAAATTTATTCGTTGGTATAAAAAAAATCAATGTGATCAGAACATTCATCAAATACCATCTTGTGTTTTTACAATTTTATGCTTAGAGAATTCAAACATTCTCAATCTTTAAAAACTATAATGTAAAAAATACATATATTAGCATGTTATTATAATGGGATCATGCGGCATATGCACAAAAAGAATTTAGTTTAAATTTTCTACATATTCATAGATATAATAATACGTAGAAGTACAAATTATCTGTAATAAATTGTAAATAACAAAAATTTCTATCATATACGTATAAACTGTGGCGGCCCTGTTATATTTCATTGTCTGAACAAGGGTTCTAAAAGCCGGACTGAGGTAGAAATAGAATTGAAGAAACATACTGGGAAAAAATAGTATTGAAGAAAACATCAGTTGTAGGACTTGAACTGTGGACAATCTGCATATAAGTTAGATACTATGCAGTTAAATCCCTGCAAAATCTTCGTTTTAGCTCGTAGCGTCATTTAAATGGCTAAGCTATTTCAATTTAGTGCCGATGAACAATAGATATGCCTTTAGCCTCGCTACTTCCCGTTGCATATGCTAAATCAAGTTTTTTTTTTTTTTTAGCTTCCGCTTTAGCAATGTTAATATATAGGGTTTGATTTGACTAGTTCCCTTTGAAAAAAAAATCAATAAAGTTAGTGTAAAAAGCTAATTTTAAGGCATAACTGTCCAGTATATTGTTAGATTTCTATTATAATCGTCAAATCTAATGTGCGTAACTATGATATTCTTTGATTTCATTATATAAAATTAACTAATGTTAGTTTCTTCTATACATATAATGTGAGAACGATAATTAATCAATTTTATATATTTGGTTTCACATCTAATGAACCATTTTGCACATCCGCTTTATCCCGCTTTATCCTCGCTACACCTTTTTGCACTTCTGCCGCTATAGAACCGCTAAGCACTTTAACTGCCCATGTTAGATATCAAACTATTGAACGAAATGCTCTTTCTTTAACAAGTTGGCCAACCATTTAAGACATACATTAAAATAAAAAAAAATCATCAGATATCCGCTACTATCATTTCCACTACCTTCCGCAGTGTTGTCCTTGCCTTACCCTACCTCTATGTTGGGCCTGCATATAAAAACATAAAACTGAGTGAAAAAATATATTTGCAGAAGGAACGTGCTTTTCACACTCAACGAAAAATATATAAAAATAATAACAGAAATCAAATTATCGATTTTTTTTTTTGAAAATTGCATAATTTATGTATCAAGAAGTAAAATATCCAAAAAGAAGAATGGAAAATTGTTATACTATATGTAAATTAACTAACGGTGAACCCTAAATGTCAAACGACTTTATTGTAGTTTTTACTACATAGAGAGTCTATAAATAAAAAGCTCATTTGCATTGTATTGGATATTCTAAATGAATAAAAGTGTTTTATCTTTTTAATGACTTTTTATCCCTTTCAGTTTGGGGCTTGTTAAAGGGACTCCACATTTGGGTTTTGATAGGATCGATTAGGGGTTACTTCAAGCTACACCCACAATATCACACACAAGACAATCAATCAACACACCATTCAAATAAAAAAATACGGTGAAAGTAAAATAGCAAGACACAAGATTTTATATGTGGAAAACCTCTTCGATGTGAAGAGTAAAAACCACGAGACCTCTTAAGGAGTCTACCCTCTTCTCTTATTGATATTCCAAAAAGGGAAAACAGCCCCAAAATGTTTACAAAAGATTCGCTTCTAATCACCGGAATCCAAAAACAATAAGAGATGAAAAATGTGTAAGAGAACACCCTATGTGTGCACTTCAGGCCAGCGGTGAATCTAGCAAGAATAAAGCTCAATCTTGAAGACCAAAACACCTTGATGAAGATGATAAATGACCAAAAACTGCTACTGCCTTATGTGACCAGATCTGGTTATATTAACCCTCTTTTCTTTTAATGTGCATACCAAAAGTGTGAGTAATCTCCCAAATGTCTTTCTTGAAAAAAAAAAGATATTGTTGCACAAAAGGCATGCTTGCACAACAAATCTGGGAAAAAGACAAAACAAATAAATCTTACCCACAAATTAAGCATGACCTGCATAAAAAGATATGCCAAATATGCCTACATAAAATTATGCCAAATATGCCTGCATAAAATAATGCCAAATATGGGCTAGAATACCCAACAATCTCCCCCTCCACCCAACTTGGGGAAGATGCGCATGCTTCAATCATCATTTGAAACTCATTCCCACAAGCTTGCTACAAACATCAAGCTTGTTTCCTAGAACCACTTTAGTCAACATATCTGCACCATTCTTGTTTGTATGAATTTTCTTTAACTTGAGCATATTTTCTTCAATCACATTTCTTAACCAATGATACCGAACATCAATATGCTTAGTGCGTGCATGATACATGGAATTCTTTCTCAAATCCATAGCACTCTGACTGTCACAGAATACTATATACTCTTCTTGTTGCAAACCCAACTCTTGAAGGAACCTCTTCAACCAAAGCATCTCTTTACTTGCTTCCACAGCTGCTATATACTCTGCCTTTGTTGTAGATAAAGCCACACACTTTTGTAACTTGGATTGCCAAGAAATGGCTCCCCCTGAAAATGTGAACACACTAAGGTAGATTTTCTACTATAAATATCTCCAGCCATGTCTGCATTTGTATACCCCTCAAGAGCATGTTTGCTACCTCCAAAACATAAGCAAAATCTAGAAGTACCACGCTATTTGAAAATCCACTTTACTGCATCCCAGTGAACTTTACCAGGATTGGATAAGTATCTACTCACCAAACCAACAGAATGTGCAATATCTGGCCTAGTGCACACCATAGCATACATCAATGAACCAACTGCTGATGAATAAGGAATAGAAGACATACTTGCTTTTTCCTTCTCTGTTGTTGGACAATCCCTCTTACTTAGCTTAAAATGAGATGCGAGTGGTGTACAAACTGGCTTAGCATGCTTCATATTGAACCTTTCAAGCACACGTTCAATATATTTTTCTTGAGATAGCCACAACTTCCTAGCTTTTCTGTCACGAACAATCTCCATACCTAAGATTTGCTTTGCAGGACCCATGTCCTTCATGTCAAATGACTTGGACAAATCTTTCTTCAAGTTGCTAATTAATTCTAAGTTTTGTCCAACTACCAACATGTCATCCACATATAAAAGAAGAATAATGAAGATATCACCAGGAAACTTTCTAAAATATACACAAGGATCTGCAACAGTCCTCTTGTAACCATTGCTTGTCATAAATGAATCAAATTTGTGATACCACTGCCTTGGTGCTTGCTTAAGTCCATAAAGACTCTTCTTCAACTTGCAAACAAGTTTTTCTTTTCCCTTTTCTTCAAATCCTTCAGCTTGTTCCATGTAGATTTCTTCCTACAAATCACCATGTAAAAATGCGGTTTTTACATCAAGTTGTTCCAATTCTAGGTCACAACTTGCTGCTGAACCCAAAATGGTTCTGATAGAAGTCATCTTGACAACTGTTGAAAAAATCTCATCAAAATCAATGCCTTTTTTCTTATTGCATCCTTTGACTACCAATCTAGCTTTGCGCTTTACTATCTTCTCACCATCTTTCTTGTTCTTGAAAACTCATTTGTTTTTCAAAACTTTCTTGCCTTTTGGAAGTTTCACTAGCTCAAAAGTCTGATTCTTCATCAAAGAATCCATCTCCTCTTTCATAGCCTCAAGCCAAAGATTCTTGTCTCGACTAGACAACACTTCTTGGAAGCTCTCGGGCTCACCATCAGCTGTAACTAAGATATAATATGTGCTTGGATATCTTGAAGATGGTTTATGTTCTCTGGTCGACCTTCTAACTTGAGCATCATCCACTTGTGGGGCAATTTGCTCCCCCCGCTCATAAGCCACTTCTCCATTTGGTTGAGCTTCATCATGAACATCATCAAAATGTGCACCATCAAGTTGTGCATCATCAACACCTTCATGTGTTGCATCAAGATCAGCCTGTATTGGCTGTTCAACAAAACCATGAGTAGGGGACAAAGAAACATCAGTAGTATCAATAAAAAAATCTGAGCTAGTATGATAACTTGCACTCAAAAGTTCTGCACCTTTTTCATGCTCAAAGAACACTACATCTCTGCTTCTTACTACCTTTCCTTTTTCTGGATCATATAGCCTGAACCCATACTCTTCATCACCATAGCCAACAAAAACACATGGATTAGTCTTGGAATCCAGCTTTGATCTTTGGTCTTTTGGCACATGCATGTATGCCTTGCATCCAAATACTCTAAGATGTGTATATACAGGATCACATCCCTTCCATGCTCTCTCTGGAATGTCAAGCCCCAATGGAATAGATGGAGAACGGTTGATCAGATAAACTGCTGTATTCACTGCTTCAGCCCAAAATGACTTTGGTAGATCAGACATCTTCAACATGCATCGCACCTTCTCCACAATGGTTCTATTCATCCTCTTAGCTACACCATTCTGTTGGGGAGTGCCTGGAACTGTCTTCACATGTTGAATACCATATTGCGCACAATAATTCTTGAACTCATGTGAAGTATACTCTCCACCATTGTCTGAACGAAGGCACTTCAACTTGCTTTCTGTCTCCCTTTCCACCATAACATGAAACTTCTGAAAAGTTTCAACACTTGGCTTTTTGTCTTCAAAATGTAAATCCATGTCTTTCTAGTAGCATAATCAATAAAAGTGACAAAATATTTGTTGCCGCCATTGGATTCAACTTCAATAGGACCACATACATCCGAATGTACAAGCTCCAACTTAGCCTGCTTTCTTGTAGACTTTCTAGCAAAAGAAGCTCTATGTTGTTTTCCTGCTAAGCAATGATCACAAGGGTTAAGAGAAATTGTAGTATTGACAGGAATAAGAGATTTACCTGCTAAACATTTCAAACCCTTTTCACTCATGTGTCCCAATCTTCGATGCCACAAATTAGGAGAATTTTTTTCTTCCACTGCATTGAGCTCACCAAAACATACAGTCAAATATGTTTTGTACAAAGAACAACACAACTCGCCTCTTGCAATTGTCATGGATCCCTTGGATAATTTCCACTTGCCACTCTCAAATGTGTGACGAAAGCCTTCTTGATAAAGAATATGAACTGAAAGCAAACTAAGACGCAAATCCAGAATATGGCGTACACCTTTCAATGTAAGCATGCATCCAACATTAGTCTTCACACGAATATCACCAATCCCGACTATGCTTGCTGAACTCTGGTCACCCATTTTGACACTACCAAAATGTAACGACCAGGAATTTTGGGCTGAATTTAAAATTTTTATTTTTATTATTTTAATTATTTTAATGGGTTTTTAATATTTAAAATAATTTATTTTATATAATAACGACTATAAACTTATTTTAATCGAAGTTAAAATGAATAAATTTTAATTTAATTAGAAAAGGAGTTAGAAATAGCGCGACAGTTTAAAATTTTGAAATTGAACTTTGACTGAATGTACAGGATTCATTTTAAATCAGAATTGAGCGAAACAAGAAATATTTAAATCTGTTTAATTATATCTTTCTAACGAATGTAAGAAACTGAAATTTCACTTTGAAAATAGAAAGTTATGTCCAGTTTAAAATATAAAAAAGTCGCTGTAGAATTTATATATATTTAAATATATTATATGGCCCTTAAAAATAGCCATTTTACAAACGATCTCTGTTTTCGATGAGACCACTATTGTTGGAATCGGAATGTCAAATTATTGTTAAGCTTAATTTTCCAGAATTTTTCGAATTAATATGTGAGCGTGGCAAAGGAAAACGTGTTTTGTCAGTTTCAGTCAAATTTAATCGACTTGAAAATGGCCATTTTCCCAACGATCTCAGAATTCGACGAAACTAGTTTTGTTAGGATCGTATCGTCAAAACATAACTAGAAATAATTTTTATGTAATTCTTAGGGTCAGTATGTGGCCCCGGTAATTTAAAATGCACGTTTAAATTAAATTTACATTGATTTATATTTTAATTTTTAAGAAAAACCTATCGAAACAGTCGAATTAGCTTACCGGACATATCCCATTGTGTCCGAAATGGGGTATTTGGCTAGGGGCGACACTTGTTGGGTTCGATTCAGAGTTGGTGGCATTAAACAGGAATTATCGGAATTTAAAAGAAATAAATAAATTCAATAAAAATACGGTATACATACCCCCCAAATACATCGTATTCCTATGACCCTCAAACCCTAATTAGCCGCCGTTTTATATATTTTAATGGCCAATACGCTCCATATTTGAATCCATGATTTCTCTAAACCCGTTCAACAAACTTCGTATCTTCCAAAGACAAAATTAAAGAACTTAGCATGCTCTATCTAATCAACGGGTAGGATTGGAAGTAATGGTCTGTAGTGTTGGAATTTTGGGCTCATAGACCCAAGCTTTCGAACGGGTTTTGGCACTGACGGGGGCGCCGAGTTCACCGGTGGCTGGAGGGCAGGTCGGCGACGCGAAGGGCTTTCGAGGGGGTGCTCAGATCGTGGCTTAGGCAGACGAGATGGCGAGCGACGGTGGGAAAGTTGGTCGATGTATGGGTTTGCGTTACAGGGAAAATGAACGAAGAAGATGATAAAGAAAAGGGGCGGCAACACTTGGTAAAACGTTATGGTAGAGAAAGGGTTATTGAACTAAAACCTTGCTTATTCAATTAATTATGTAATTTATTTATTTAGAGTTTAAAATACAATAGCATGTATAAAATCTGATTTTGTATTATAAATAAAATGATTTTTTATTTCAGATCTTAATATATAAAAAAAAACAAAGTAAACATGGTTTTGATTACCAAAGTAAACATGGTTTTGATTAACAAAGTTAACATGGTTTTGATTAACAAAGTTAACTTGGTTTTGATTAACAAAGTTAACTTGGTTTTGATTAACAAAGTAAACATCGTTTTGTAAATCCAAAGGAACATCGTTTTGATAAAAGAACATCGTTTTGTGAATAAAACATACATCATTTTGTGAATATAATCGCATCGTTGTGTGAATAGAATTGCATTGTTTTGGTTAATAAAGAACATTGTTTTTATATGATGGACAAACATCGTTTTGAAAAATAAAGAACATTGTATTAAATATACAAAGCTTTGTTTCAACAATATAAACCTCATCGTTTTAAAAAAAAACACAACTCTGTTTTGTAAATAAAAATAACTTTGTTTTTGAAATAAAAAGATAACATTGTTTTAAAATGAATTTCGCATTGCTATTAAAAATAGAAATGGCAATATGAAAATATGATTTTTATATATAAAATCATCGAATTAAAATTTGATTTTTAATTACATATAAGGCATTATTAAAGATGTGATTTTAATATATATCGCGTGAAACAGATTGCGTTGGAACTGACTGGAAACAGAACGAAATCAAAATCATCAGCTAAAGAATGGCGGAGTGGAAAACGAAGGTGAGAACTCTTTCTCACTAAATTTTTGAACAGTTATTTATTTTTATATTCAAAAGTAAGTTAATTATCTGTGCTGGAATTGTTGTTTGTTGGATAAATGTTGATTGGGATGATTGTGTGAATTGTTTGAAAATTTGAAATACGTGAACATGTTAAATAATGTTATGTCATTTATGATATTTAGAAATATGTGTACACTGCAATTAACAAGTTGCCTGACTTGTTTATGTTGACTGGATGATAATTTTTCACACATCGTCCAAGAGCACAATTAATGATATATTATTTGAATTTGTGTTGGTTGAAACCCCACACGGGTCTTGGGTTGATATTTTGACTACACGTCACCCTTGTGATTAGTTTAAATTGCACTCTGGCTGTTGTTGAATGTTTTATCGTTATTATGGAACTAATGCAATGTTTGAAACCCATATAATTAAAATTATATGGTGATGGTTTGGTCTCATTCCAATTTTAGAATTAAAAGAATATTTTAATACAATGTTCCGTTAAAAGAATTAAATTATGGTTTTGATGTTTTAAATTAAAAAGATTATTGTTGTATTATCAAAAAGTTACAATCAAAAATTTGAATTTAAAAGATTATACTTTTATTGTTAAAAAGACAATAAAGAATTAGATTTAAAAGAGATCACACTTTATTGTCAATGTGTTGAAATTAGAAAATTTGATTTCAAGATGAAACGCTTTGGAAAGGTTATTATTATATTATTATAATAATATGAAAAGTTCAATTTTTATTAATAATTGAATGGTAAGTTGGAATATTTGAAAACAAAAGATTTTATAAAAGAAACGACGATGTAAAATAAAGATCATTTTTAATAGGGAAACATTTTAATATAAAGTATATTTTGAAATAAAGGGTATTTCAAAATTAAGTTATTTTAATATAAAGAATATTTTAAAATAACAATTTCAGTAAATTAATTATAATCAAGAATTATAATTGTACTTAGACACGAGGTTAGGCTACATTTGTGGTGGAAGTCTGCCCGGACCCAACCGGCATATCCAGCAACCACAAATGTTGGGCCTAATGTGAGGGGTCCAAGTGCGCAAATACGAAACGGGCCATGACACGAGGTTAAGCCCAACTTGTGGGATAAGTCTGCCCGGAACCAACCGGCATATCCAGCATCCACAAGTCGCAGGCTTAATGTGGGAGGTCTGGCCCAGTATAAAATATAAATGAATAAGATAATGAATTGGGCTTTTTAATCTGTTTTAAAGAGCTAATTCCAAAATAAATATTTTGGAAATAATATTATTTTAATATGATAATAGATAGAATATTCAATTTGGATTGAAATAAAAGTTGGAAGCGTTTTATAAACGAATTTATAAACATTTTAGAATAAAGATTGAATTGAAAATAAAGTTTGAAATGAAAATATATAGAATATTCAATTTGGATTGAAATAAAAGTTGGAAGCGTTTTATAAACGAATTTATAAACATTTTAGAATAAAGATTGAATTGAAAATAAAGTTTGAAATGAAAATATTACATTTTCCAATGTAATAAAGATTGAAATGAAAATATTACATTTTTCAATGTAATAAAGGTTGAACTAAAAAGATTACATTAAAAAGATTTCATTTTTATTTAAGATTGATTACATTAGAAAGAATACCTTTTTTTTAGTTAATTTGTTTCAAAAGAATGAAAAAGATTCATTTTAATGTAAATATACATTTCAATGTAAAAGAATGGGTGATTTATTTATTTTAATAAATTAATTAAAAAAAAAAGGATTAAAGTGGTTTTAATAAAACCAAGATTTTTCAATACATATATTGGAATGGATTTGAATGGAAATAATCTTCGGATTATTTCAGCATTGGATTTTGTGATTATACGGATATTATTGTGGGAATTTGGAAGATATTAATATCGTTATTCCCAATTTGATATACGTTAATTTTCAGAATTTGATATTGAACATAAATCGATATAATTTCTATTCAAAGCATGATATTTAATATCAAATTAAAATTTGGGTTTGTCGTGAATAGTGTCTTAAATAACACTGTTCTTAAACCCATTTGGGAAAGAATAAATCTTGTAACTAAGATTTAAATAAAATTTCCAATTATTAAACATAATTGAAATTAAGTGAAACTGACTTTTGGGTTGATTGCGAACAATGTTTTTAAATGACATTAGTTCTTTAAACCCGATTGACAGTGAAATTTAGATTGGTAATTCATAAATCTTTTAACTATGATTTAGTGAAATATTCTAAAGAGAAGTTTCAATTTAAACATATTAAATTGAAATACGATTTTGGGTTTATTGTGAACGATGTTTTTAAGCGACATTTGTTCTTTAACCCAGTTAAAGGCAAGATTATTTCTTGAAAGTTAAATAATCATTAAATAATGATTCTTGAAGATTAAAACTAAATATAGTTTTAATAAAGCTTTAAATTGGATTGAATGAGGATAAAAGTAATTAAATTTACTTAATTCAAGAAATGAACGATAATGGAGTACCATTAGTTTTACTCCAAGCGGTAGTTAAATCTTTAATTAGATTTGATCGATAAAACGGTAATTAAGTTTACCGTAATACATTGGGTGTTAGATATGGAGTACCACCAGTTTACTCCATGGGTTGTGTAGGTTGGGAATGGGATGTTAATAAATGATTACTTCGGTAAGGTGTTAATCCCGACTAGTTGAATAAATCTTAATTTGGTTTAAATTAAAATCAAAGAATATTCTTAATGGGAATGAGGCGTTGGTTGTGTTTTAAAGCACATGATTTTAAATTACGCAAATTATTTAGAAAGACTGGGTTTAACCCATTCTGAATAATTCATACGACGATTGAAGATCAATGATGAAGACGGTTATTGAAGACCGGGAAATTTCCATATCGAATGGATGGTTATTGATATCTTCATTGGACCGTACACCCAAAATGAGGGAAAACTGGTGATCATTCAGACGTATTTGGAGATCTACTGGATATGGTTTCGTTCAGACCCAGAACGGACTGATAAATGGATTGTGTGTTTGACATTGTATTCCTTTATATTGTATTCGTTGATCTCTATTTAATATATAGCTGTTTGGTGGCGGAGAATTTATTCTCTTTCTTCACACCCTGTTATATATCAATAGATGAATCAACGATATGGTATGGTCTGATAATGTGACATGCTAAGATGCATATGATCAAGGCTTTTATTGAAAAGCAGAGCCTTGTGGATGAAGACCAAAGCATAGCTTTTATATAGCGCCGCTTTGGATACAACGTGACTTCGCGGGCCTCACACACCATGGTATGATGGTGAATGATTTGTTTGATAATGTTCGGTTTGACCAATATATTTTATACGGATTTGGGGTCGGCCGATGGGGCTAGGGTGGTCGCTCCACTCTAGAAGTGGGATAGGTCATTTCAGCCGAATCTCATGAGGATAGATCAGATTACTGCTCATCCAAAGTGTTTAGTATATGTATTACAGTGTTTTCTCTTGCCGAGACGTAAGCCGTGGAGATACATTCGCGATTGACCTTTCGAATCAGTAGCCATCATGATGGAATCCAATTTTCAAATACGATCTTACGGTTTTTAGTTGTATACTTATATGGTGACATAACATATTATGCCGCTTACATAACATATTATGCCACCTAATTTTGATACTTTTATATTGGAAATTGTTTTCTACACTGTGCACTCATAGTATAAAAGATGAATTTCGCGTATTAAGCATTTTTGACCATTATAAGGAAAAACTCTATCCTTCGGCGTACGTGCAAGGGATTAAGTCTTATAACGGTTTCATTTTTCTAAAAAGCATTTCGTTGTTTTATGCACTGGTATTCTTGGGAGGAAACCCGTTCCGCGAAAGTGGCGTGCTCCCTTGATTTACCCAACTTTAAAAATTAAAGTTAATAACTGTTTTGAGTTCTCACACCAGTCCCATGACTGACCTGGAGTTTATTGTTTTAACCTAAACTCCGGGTGCCCCTATTTTCCACACGGGCAGCTAGTAGTTTTGGTTTTGCAGATGTTTATTCACAGGATCCTGGTCTACAGCTGAAGCGATATTCGGAAAGCTCTGTATCCGTGTATTTCTTTCAGTTGTATTTTTGTATTATTTTTCCGCTGCTATTTAAATGTAATTTTAAATCTCTGATATTGTATTTCTAATGTAAAATATTTATTCATGCTCTGTTATATTCTTGTACTCTGATGTAATTGTTGTAACGACAATAAAATGTTCTTCTGTTTGTATTCTGATGTGTGTTGTTCTCAAAGCAATCCGGGCTTTCCTTTCAGGGGAGGTTTCGGGTCGTCACATTTGGTATCAGAGCTTTGGTTTACAGAGCTCGAGAACAATACACATTAGAACTAAACGAAAGAATTCATCAGAGATTGGATTAGTAATATCCAATAAGAATGACTCGTTAGAGATGGGATCAGTAGCATCCTAGAACGAGCGTGAAGAGTATTATTTTCTTTAAAATTTAATTAAAAACAAATTTAGTTTAGAAAATTTTATCTTAATATGCGTACTTGAGTATATTATTATATTTTAATTTGGACAATCGAGTATATAAAGATTTCGAATATACGAGTAATTAACGGATATTTGAAGTTTTAATATACTGGGTAGATGTTGAATCACACTCTAGTCGCCCGGGGATAATTCTGATGATTGATGCATCATCATCAGAGTTTATGTTCGAGTTTCGAAAGTGGTATATCTATACATTTCCATTGACTGGTGTGAGAACCAAAACTAGATAGGGTCTATTGTCGTGATTTGCACTAAAAACATGATTTTTGATTATATATAAAAATTACATATGTTTGAAAAGTTAATCACCTAATTGATTTGTGGTTGTGATGTTTGATTATTAGTTTAACTAATAGAATATTGGAATGATAATTAAGTTAACCACTATATAATAGAATGATAAATTTAGTTAAATCAAATTTAATATTGAACTGAATTGGAAATCGATTAGAATTGAATGTTGAGTTGGTTAATTAAACGACTTTCAGCTCTGTTCCTTTTCGAGGACGAAAAGATTTTAAGTGGGGGAGATTGTAACGACCCGGAATTTTGGACCGAATTTAAAATTTTTATTTTAATTATTTTAATGGGTTTTTAATATTTAAAATAATTTATTTTATATAATAACGACTATAAACTTATTTTAATCGAAGTTAAAACAAATAAATTTTAATTTAATTAGAAAAGGAGTTAGAAATAGCGCGGCAGTTTAAAAATTTGAAATTGAACTTTGACTGAATGTACATGATTCATTTTAAATCAGAATTGAGTGAAACAAGAAATATTTAAATCTGTTTAATTATATCTTTCTAACGAATGTAAGAAACTGAAATTTCACTTTGAAAATAGAAAGTTATGTCCAGTTTAAAATATAAAAAAGTCGTTGTAGAATTTATATATATTTAAATATATTATATGGCCCTTAAAAATCGCCATTTTACAAACGATCTCTGTTTTCGATGAGACCACTTTTGTTGGAATCGGAATGTCAAATTATTGTTAAGCTTAATTTTCCAGAATTTTTCGAATTAATATGTGAGCGTGGCAAAGGAAAACGTGTTTTGTCAGTTTCAGTCAAATTTAATCGACTTGAAAATGGCCATTTTTCCAACGATCTCGGAATTCGACGAAACTAGTTTTATTAGGATCGTATCGTCAAAACATAACTAGAAATAATTTTTATGTAATTCTTAGAATCAGTATGTGGCCCCGATAATTTAAAATGCACGTTTAAATTAAATTTACATTGATTTATATTTTAATTTTTAAGAAAAACCTATCGAAACAGTCGAATTAGCTTACCGGACATATCCTAATGTGTCCGAAATGGGGGTATTTGGCTAGGGGCGACACTTGTTGGGTTCGATTCAGAGTTGGTGGCATTAAACAGGAATTATCGGAAATTAAAAGAATTAAATAAATTCAATAAAAATACGGTATAAATACCCCCCAAATACATCGTATTCTGTATGACCCTCAAACCCTAATTAGCCGCCGTTTTATATATTTTAATGGCCAATACGCTCCATATTTGAGTCTATGATTTCTCCAAATCCGTTCAACAAACTTCGTATCTTCCAAAGACAAAATTAAAGAACTTAGCATGCTCTATCTAATCAACGGGTAGGATTGGAAGTAATGGTCTGTAGTGTTGGAATTTTTGGCTCATAGACCCAGGCTTTCGAACGGGTTTTGGCACTGACGGGGGCACCGAGTTCGCCGGTGGCTGGAGGGCAGGTCGACGACGCGAAGGGCTTTCGAGGGGGTGCTCAGATCGTGGCTTAGGCGGACGAGATGGCGAGCGACAGTGGGAAAGTTGGTCGATGTATGGGTTTGCATTACAGGGAAAATGAAGGAAGAAGATGATAAAGAAAAGGGGGCGGCAACACTTGGTAAAACGTTATGGTAGAGAAAGGGTTATTAAACTAAAACCTTGCTTATTCAATTAATTATGTAATTAATTTATTTAGAGTTTAAAATACAATAGCATGTATAAAATCTGATTTTTTATTATAAATAAAATGGTTTTTTTATTTCAGATCTTAATATATATGTATATAAAAAACAAAGTAAACATGGTTTTGTTTACCAAAGTAAACATGGTTTTGATTAACAAAGTTAACATGGTTTTGATTAACAAAGTTAATTGGTTTTGATTAACAAAGTTAACTTGGTTTTGATTAACAAAGTAAACATCGTTTTGTAAATCCAAAGGAACATCGTTTTGATAAAAGAACATCGTTTTGTGAATAAAACATACATCATTTTGTGAATATAATCGCATTGTTGTGTGAATAGAATTGCATTGTTTTGGTTAATAAAGAACATTGTTTTTATATGATGGACAAACATCGTTTTGAAAAATAAAGAACATTGTATTAAATATACAAAGCTTTGTTTCAACAATATAAACCTCATCGTTTTAAAAAAAAACACAACTCTGTTTTGTAAATAAAAATAACTTTGTTTTTGAAATAAAAAGATAACATTGTTTTAAAATGAATTTTGCATTGCTATTAAAAATAGAAATGGCAATATGAAAATATGATTTTTATATATAAGATCATCGAATTAAAATACGATTTTTAATTACATATAAGGCGTTTTTAAAGATGTGATTTTAATATATATCGCGTGAAACATATTGCGTTGGAACTGACTGGAAACAGAACGGAATCAAAATCATCAGCTAAAGAATGGCGGAGTGGAAAACGAAGGTGAGAACTCTTTCTCACTAAATTTTTGAACAGTTATTTATTTTTATATTCAAAAGTAAGTTAATTATCTGTGTTGGATAAATGTTGATTGGGATGATTGTGTGAATTGTTTGAAAATTTGAAATACGTGAACATGTTAAATAATGTTATGTCATTTATGATATTTAGAAATATGTTTACACTGCCATTAACAAGTTGCATGACTTGTTTATGTTGATTGGATGATAATTTTTCACACATCGTCCAAGAGCACAATTAATGATATATTATTTGAATTTGTGTTGGTTGAAACCCCACACGGGTCTTGGGTTGATATTTTGACTACACGTCACCCTTGTGATTAGTTTAAATTGCACTCTGGCTGTTGTTGAATGTTTTATCGTTATTATGGAACTAATGCAATGTTTGAAATCCATATAATTAAAATTATATGGTGATGGTTTGGTCTCATTTAAATTTTAGAATTAAAAGAATATTTTAATACAATGTTCCGTTAAAAGAAATAAATTATGGTTTTGATGTTTTAAATTAAAAAGATTATTGTTGTATTATCAAAAAGTTACAATCAAAAGTTTGAATTGAAAAGATTATACTTTTATTGTTAAAAGACAATAAAGAATTAGATTTAAAAGAGATCACACTTTATTGTCAATGTGTTGAAGTTAGAAAATTTGATTTCAAGATGAAACGCTTTGAAAAGGTTATTATTATATTATTATAATAATATGAAAAGTTCAATTTTTATTAATAATTGAATGGTAAGTTGGAATATTTGAAAACCAAAGATTCTATAAAAGAAACGACGATGTAAAATAAAGATCATTTTTAATAGGGAAACATTTTAATATAAAGTATATTTTGAAATAGAGGGTATTTCAAAATTAAGTTATTTTAATGTAAAGAATATTTTAAAATAACAATTTCAGTAAATTAATTATAATCAGGAATTATAATTGTACTTAGACACGATGTTAGGCTACATTTGTGGTGGAAGTCTGCCCGGACCCAACCGGCATATCCAGCAACCACAAATGTTGGGCCTAATGTGAGGGGTCCAAGTATGCAAATACGAAACGGGCCATGACACGAGGTTAAGCCCAACTTGTGGGATAAGTCTGCCCGGAACCAACCGGCATATCCAGCATCCACAAGTCGCAGGCTTAATGTGGGAGGTCTGGCCCAGTATAAAATATAAATGAATAAGATAATGAATTGGGCTTTTTAATCTGTTTTAAAGAGCTAATTCCAAAATAAATATTTTGGAAATAATATTATTTTAATATGATAATAGATAGAATATTCAATTTGGATTGAAATAAAAGTTGGAAGCGTTTTATAAACGAATTTATAAACATTTTAGAATAAAGATTGAATTGGAAATAAAGTTTGAAATGAAAATATTACATTTTCCAATGTAATAAAGATTGAAATGAAAGTATTACATTTTTCAATGTAATAAAGGTTGAACTAAAAAGATTACATTAAAAAGATTTCATTTTTATTTAAGATTGATTACATTAGAATGAATACCTTTTTTTAGTTAATTTATTTCAAAAGAATGAAAAAGATTCATTTTAATGTAAATATACATTTCAATGTAAAAGAATGGGTGATTTATTTATTTTAATAAATTAATTAAAAAAAGGATTAAAGTGGTTTTAATAAAACCAAGATTTTTCAATACATATATTGGAATGGATTTGAATGAAAATAATCTTCGGATTATTTCAATATTGGATTTTGTGATTATACGGATATTATTATGGGAATTTGGAAGATATTAATATCGTTATTCCCAATTTGATATACGTTAATTTTCAGAATTTGATATTGAACATATATCGATATAATTTCTATTCAAAGCATGATATTTAATATCAAATTAAAATTTGGGTTTGTCATGAATAGTGTCTTAAATAACACTGTTCTTAAACCCATTTGGGAAAGAATAAATCTTTTAACTAAGATTTAAATAAAATTTCCAATTATTAAACATAATTGAAATTAAGTGAAAATGACTTTTGGGTTGATTGCGAACAATGTTTTTAAATGACATTAGTTCTTTAAACCCGATTGACAGTGAAATTTAGATTGGTAATTCATAAATCTTTTAACTATGATTTAGTGAAATATTCTAAAGAGAAGTTTCAATTTAAACATATTAAATTGAAATACGATTTTAGGTTTATTGTGAACGATGTTTTTAAGCGACATTTGTTCTTTAACCCAGTTAAAGGCAATATTATTTCTTGTAAGTTAAATAATCATTAAATAATGATTCTTGAAGATTAAAACTAAATATAGTTTTTATAAAGCTTTAAATTGGATTGAATGTGGATAAAAGTAATTAAATTTACTTAATTCAAGAAATGAACGATAATGGAGTACCACTAGTTTTACTCCAAGCGGTAGTTAAATCTTTAATTTGATTTGATCGATAAAACGGTAATTAAGTTTACCATAACACCTTGGGTGTTAAATATGGAGTACCACCAGTTTACTCCATGGGTTGTGTAGGTTGGGAATGGGATGTTAATAAATGATTACTTCGGTAAGGTGTTAATCCCGACTAGTTGAATAAATCTTAATTTGGTTTAAATTAAAATCAAAGAATATTCTTAATGGGAATGAGGCGTTGGTTGTATTTTAAAGCACATGATTTTAAATTACGCAAATTATTCAGAAAGACCGGGTTTAACCCATTCTGAATAATTCATATGATGATTGAAGATCAATGATGAAGACGGTTATTAAAGACCGGGAAATTTCCATATCGAATGGATGGTTGTTGATATCTTGATTGGACCGTACACCCAAAATGAGGGAAAATTGGTGATCATTCAGACGTATTTGGAGATCTACTGGATATGGTTTCGTTCAGACCCAGAACGGACTGATAAATGGATTGTGTGTCTGACATTGTATTCCTTTATATTGTATTCGTTGATCTCTATTTAATATATAGCTGTTTGGTGGCGGAGAATTTATTCTATTGCTTCACACCCTGTTATATATCAATAGATGAATCAACGATATGGTATGGTCTGATAATGTGACATGCTAAGATGCATATGATCAAGGCTTTTATTGAAAAGCAGAGCCTTGTGGATGAAGACCAAAGCATAGCTTTTATATAGCGCCGCTTTGGATACAACGTGACTTTGCGGGCCTCACACACCACGGTATGATGGTGAACGATTTGTTTGATAATGTTCGGTTTGACCAATATATTTTATACGGATTTGGGGTCGGCCGATGGGGCTAGGGTGGTCGCTCCACTCTAGAAGTGGGATAGGTCATTTCAGCCGAATCTCATGAGGATAGATCAGATTACTGCTCATCCAAAGTGCGTAGTATATGTATTACGGTGTTTTCTCTTGTCGAGACGTAAGCCGTGGAGATACATTCGCGATTGAT
Organism: Allium sativum; assembly: GCA_030737875.1. Taxonomy (NCBI): domain Eukaryota; kingdom Viridiplantae; phylum Streptophyta; class Magnoliopsida; order Asparagales; family Amaryllidaceae; genus Allium; species Allium sativum. The sequence continues at coordinate 92,783,193 of CM060920.1, forward strand.
CTTTCAATCAGTAGCCATCATGATGGAATCCAATTTTCCAATACGATCTTACGGTTTTTAGTTGTATCCTTATATGGTGAAATAACATATTATGCCGCTTACATAACATATTATGCCACCTAATTTTGATACTTTTATATTCGAAATTGTTTTCTACACTGTGCACTCATAGTATAAAAGATGAATTTCGCGTATTAAGCATTTTTGACCATTATAAGGAAAAATTCTATCCTTCGGCGTACGTGCAAGGGATTAAGTCTTATAACGGTTTCATATTTCTAAAAAGCATTTCGTTGTTTTATGCACTGGTATTCTTGGGAGGAAACTCATTCCGCGAAAGTGGCGTGGTCCCTTGATTTACCCAACTTTAAAAATTAAAGTTAATAACTGTTTTGAGTTCTCACACCAGTCCCATGACTGACCTGGAGTTTATTGTTTTTACCTAAACTCTGGGTGCCCCTATTTTCCACATGGGCAGCTAGTAGTTTTGGTTTTGCAGATGTTTATTCACAGGATCCTGGTCTACAGCTGAAGCGATATTCGGAAAGCTCTGTATCCGTGTATTTCTTTCAGTTGTATTTTTGTATTATTTTTCCGCTGCTATTTAAATGTAATTTTAAATCTCTGATATTGTATTTCTAATGTAAAATATTTATTCATGCTCTGTTATATTCTTGTACTCTGATGTAATTGTTGTAACGACAATAAAATGTTCTTCTGTTTGTATTCTAATGTGTGTTGTTCTCAAAGCAATCCAGGCTTTCCTTTCCGGGGAGGTTTCGGATCGTCACACAAAATCACCTGCTTGATAATTCAAAAAATACTCTCTTAGGAACACAATGATATGAAGCACCTGTATCAACCAGCCACTCAGAATCTGTACTGCTAACATGATGACATTCACTAGTTGCGCAAATTAAAGTGACATCATCATCACTTTTAGAGGCTACTGCTGCAACATTTTTATCATCGCATTCTTTCTGAAAATCATTCTTCTTCCCATGTTCTCTTTTCCAACGAAAGCAATACTTTTTAATATGGCCAAGCTTCTTGCAATAGTTGCATATGAAGTGATTCTTTCCATCACTAGACTTGGATCTTCCTCTTGAGTTATCACGACCTTTGGGTCCTTTGCTCTTGCTTCTTCCTCTATTCTCCACAACAAGAGCTTGTGAATTGTCAACTCCAATCTCCTTTCTTCTAATTTCTTCATTAAACATGCTTTCTTTGATCACATCCAAAGATAGCACACCATCTGGAGCTGAATTACTAATGGTCACAACTAAAGTTTCCCAACTATCTGGCAAAGAACTCAATAAGAACAAAGCTTGCAATTCATCACCAAAAATGATCTTCATAGTTGTCAACTTGTTAATAATGTCTTGGAAATCACTAAGATGCTCAAAAACTGACTTTCCACCTTTCAACTTTAGATTAACAAGCCTTTTAATCAATGAAGCTTTGTTATGGCCAGTTTTCCTCTCATACAAACCTTCTAATTTCTTCCACAAATCATATGGATCGGTCTCTTGTGACACATGGTTAAAAATGCTAATGTCAACCCATTGTCTAATGGTTCCTAAAGTTTTCCTTTTCAACTTTATCATTCATTCTCTTCCATTTTATCGGGTTTAGAAGGTTTAGAGATAATACCACTCAAACTAGTGACGGTTTCAATTGGGTCATGTAAATCCTTGCAATATAACAAGTCTTCCATCATAGGTCTCCAAATGGAATAGTTGGTTGATGTCAACTTAATCATTGAGCTATGACTACTCGACTCCATAGTGTGATAAATAACCTACCTCAAGCTCTGAAACCAATTTGATAGGATCGATTAGGGGTTACTTCAAGTTACACCCACAATATCACACACAAGACAATCAATCAACACACCATTCAAATAAAAAAATACGATGAAAGTAAAATAGCAAGACACAAGATTTTATATGTGGAAAACCTCTTCGATGTGAAGAGTAAAAACCACGAGACCTCTTAAGGAGTCTACCCTCTTCTCTTATTGATAAACCAAAAAGGGAAAATAGCCCCAAAATGTTTACAAAAGATTCGCTTCTAATCACCGGAATCCAAAACAATAAGAGGTGAAAAAGGTGTAAGAGAACACCCTATGTGTGCACTTCAGGCCAGTGGTGAATCGAGCAAGAATAAAGCACAACTTGAAGACCAAAACACCTTGAAGAAGATGATAAATGACCCAAAAACTGCTACTGCCTTATGTGACTAGATCTGGTTATATTAACCCTCTTTTCTTTTAATGTGCATACCAAAATTGTGAGTAATCTCCCAAATGTCTTTCTTGAAAAGAAAAGATATTGTTGCACAAAAGGCATGCTTGCACAACAAATCTAGGAAAAAGACAAAACCAATAAATCTCACCCACAAATTAAGCATGGCCTGCATAAAAAGATATGCCAAATATGCCTGCATAAAATTATGCCAAATATGCCTGCATAAAAATATGTCAAATATGGGTTGGAATACCCAATAGGTTTTTTTTTTGGGGGGGGGGATGGCGAATAATTTTAAGGGGACTTTAGCTTAATTTTTTTTATTAAAAGGGGGGGTCTAGATTATTTTTAGAAAAAGAGAGACCTTCATGCCCATGGCTCATCACTTATGTTAAAACCTAACGTATTAAATTCAGCGTAAATTACAAATGCATGCTTCCGGAAATTAAAAAAAAACAATTGTACACGAAAAGAAAATTCATTGAAAAAATAAACAACAATATAAAATACACAACATGGTAGATTAAAATTTTCATTGCTGCATTTAATTTAAATTGAGCATATCAATTTCATTATGAAATTACAATTAATTACCTGATTATCTCCCACGAAACTTTCCTATGTCTCCACTACATTAATTATATCCATTTTTTATTTTTACGTGCAATGTTAAATTATAAGTATTAATTAAGGTATAGGTTTTATGTTTTTTTTATTAATGAGGATTATAGGGGTTAATATCGGAATTTAAATTTATATGTTTAAGGGGAGGCTAATTTACTTTGTATCCCCATAACAATTATGCACTAAATTAAAATTGATCCCACCTTAACCAAATGTGGAGTCCCTTTAACAACCCCCTTCAGTATACACTACATTATCACCATGATCTCTAAAAAAAAAATACATATCTAGAATCGTTGAAACTAGAAAATCAAGTTTGTATTTTTTTAAGATCTGATTACAGATCTCAAAATGATAAGCCATTTTCTTCTCTGATTAATCAAATCCTTCAGATCTCATTCTATTACTTTATCTATTTCATTATATCATATATCTAATTTTATTAGATCTAACTTTGTTGCGGATCTTATTTAGTTTTTATTTTTTAGATCTCTTGTAGATTTTAAGATCTAAGTATTTTAATTCTATTGATCTTAACTTTTAAATATGAGTTTATTAATTTTCTTAGATTTTCGAAATTATCTTTTTTTTGATTTATCTAATTGAAATCAAAATTGTTTATTATTTCAAAATTAGTGTTTAATCATATTGAAATTTGTAAAAAGTGGTATTAGATCTACTCATCTTTGATTCCATTATGATTTTTTGATTTTTTTGATATGTAAATTTGAGTAAATTTTGAATAACTTCCTTTATTAATTCTTGTAATATCTTACTCAAATTTTAGATCAGTTTAACCTATTTATGAAAGATTTGTTGACTTTGGTTTTATACTTTTCCCTATTCCGAAAAATAATTTTTAATACAGAAAGCAAGATCTAAATGATATATGCATATGATTTGCGTAATGAAATAAAATTATGAAATACTTCTATTTTTGGAAAATGACATCTATTCCTTAAAATTTTGAAATTAAGTTGCGTTGATTTGATGATTTTCTTATTTGCTTTGATATATTAGGTAAAGAATCATGGATTTCTTTTTTTTTTTGTGAGAACAATATATTGGATCTAAGACGCATGGTTGTTTTTGTTTAGGTGGTTTACAAATTTTATCACAAACTTATATAATTTTAAACCATTCATGTAATATAATGTAAAATATTGTTTTTGTGGTTATATTCTTTTACTTAAATTTTGAATTGACAACCACACACACACACACACACACATATATATATATATAGGTCTTGAACGCTTGTAAATGGCGATAGGCGATCTTCTCTTCGCTTGATTTCGTCATGCGTGAGCTTCCCCTACCCTAATTCCACTTTTACTTATAATTGATTTCCTACACTGCAACCTTCAACGAATTCCTTTTCGTTGATAAGCCAACTTTTTATTTCATTTTATTTCCTCAAGTTAAAGTCATATATGATTCTTCATCACCAAACACGGAGGTGGTCCGAAATTTCAATAGAGTTTTCTAGATCTTTGCATCACCCTACAAGATCTACGCATTACTCTCAGAACAAGCCGCCCCAGATCTATGCATCACTGACTATGCTCAATTGCAGATCCATCCTACCGCAGATCAGATGCGAATCTGTTTGAAAATAAGGGATCAACCACAGGGGGAGTTCGGATCTGGCATCGCCGACGTAAGTGTTGGTTCACTTCCGACTCCTCATAACCGATCTGCTAGTTTTTCATCATTTTCGTGCATTAAGAAATATGGGTTGATTCTGTGGTTCAGTAGAAAAATTGCATGCGATTTAGGGTTTATGGATTTCGATCTGTTGATCTGATTGTAGTTTTACTGAGAAGCCTGTCCAGTTTGTTATCTGGTAGGTCAGATATGCATAAGGATTTACAGGATGAATCCGGTTTGGAGTTCTCTATTGATGATAGTTTTTAATTTGTGTTTGAAGGGGAGAAAGAGAGTATGGGTTCAACAATATTATCCATTACATATGTTTTACTTCATTTTATCCTTTATATAAAATCGGTAGTTTCTTTTGGGTACTTGGTTCTTCTTCAAACTGTTTGGAATCATAGTTATCAGATTTATATGTTCATTCATTTTTCGAATGATGACAGAGTTCACCTCATATTGTTCATAAACTCCAACGCCTTGATTTTTGCATAATGATGTTGGTTTGTTTTTAAATGGGGTACTGTAAGCAAGTTCATCTAGAAGATAGAATGGAAGCTAGGGTTATATTTTCATTGATCAATTTCGTGCTTTTATGTGAAAACATGTGTACCCTTTTTTGGTTTCACAAGGAGGCCTGAAGTTGATCAGTTCCCATTTCTGATGCCAAATATAGTTGTTATTGGGAACTGTGAAGAAGGGCTTACTGCTTTTAACTTTGAAGTGAAACAATGCTACTGAGATTTGGTACTGGATGATAGCCTTGCATGAAGATGCTTCTGTTTTCTGGTGCCAAATATATTTGGTCATGGGCCTTGAGTCTGAAAGGGGAGTTCAAGCATGAGTGGAGCAATTGGCTCGGGATTAGTGCGGTGAGTTTGCACTCAACAGTGGGATGGAGGCCTCATCATGGACGGATTTATGTTACTTAGTTTTAAGTTTACTTGTATTTACTATTTCTTTATACGCTTTTAGTTTTATGTTGTAACGGTTAGTATGCTAACCTATCTTTTGTACTATTTTTTTAGATAATAAAAGTGAACCAATTTAAAATATAAATGTATATATATGGTATTTTAAGATTTTGGATTATGGAGAAATACAATATATTTTTGAGGTTTTCATTTCGTTGATTAATATATAGCTAGATCTAAGATGAAGTTTTATAAATTCGAGTAATCATTGTTCAATTGATTCGTATATTTGTAATGAAATTATTTTATCTGATGAAGTTTATGTTTTGGATCACCTAATGGTTATTTCCGCCTATTTTTTTAATCATGAACGCATTCAATTTGGTCATTATGATAATAAATCAAATTACCTTAATATTAAATTGTACACACACACACACACATGGGTGCGTCTATTGGGACACAAATTTAAACACATTCAGTGACATAAATCATGAACCATCAGATGCATGCAATCCAGACCATCACATTATTACATAAATATATCACGTCATCTTCTCTTCCCCGAATTTCTCACGCATCTTCCTTTTTTTCAAACGTTCTTATTCTCCAGAGCTTTCCTTTCTCACCGCGCATAACAATTCAACGTCTTATTTTAATTCCCATCTCCATCAATCATCACTGCATAATGTGAACAATTGCATTTCTCTCATCTATGACCATAGCCTAGTTACATCGTATGCAAAAAAGAAAACATAATCCGTGCAGATGTTGCAGTCAGATCCTCAATATTAAATTAAGTGGCGGTAAATTTTGTTTCCCAGAATTTATTTAATTATTCCCTGTGATTTGCAATTTCACTCCAATTTTTTCTACCAATCACAAGAAAAATGTGGTATGCTAATTAAGTGTAATCTATGGTAGGTAGTTTGTGTTCTAAACCATTAGATTTAAACTATCGTATTTCAGAACAACATTACAACATTTTGCTAGTTATAGATTTATCAAATTTGGAATGGATATCTAATTAATTATTACAACATTTTGTTACATTTTTTTTTCAATATAGACTGTATGAAATGTTGTTACATCTAGTTTGCTTGAATCATCGATCAGTAAATTTTGATCCAATCATAAACTCTCAGTTCACTATTTAAATGACATATAGTATTTTCTACGATTTTTAGTGTCTACCATAAATGATCACATCATTCATAGTGCATCACATGAATTTACCCAGGGGATCATTGGTTCATCTTCATCTCCAAACAAAAGTAATACTGTTTTGACTGAACCATATACTGAGATGAGTTTTGATAGCCTAGACAAAGCAAAAAACTATTATATTGAGTACGGACGACAAAAAGGTTTTGCTATATGTGTTCGGTTGTCAAATAAGACTATTTATCATGTTGATAAAATAACGCCGGTTTTTTCACGTGTAGAGAAGCTTCATAAAAATAATAATGTAATTGGAATAGATCATATATCTAGAAGCACCAACATTATCAAATGTGGATGTCAAACAAAAATGAGAATTCTATATAGTGAGTTGACAAATAAATGGTCGATAATGAAGTTTAATGTTGAACATAGCCATTCATTTGTTTCTATTATAAAAAGAGTCCAACTACAAAGTAATTGGAATATCCTAGCGGTTGCAAAAGACTTAATCGAAGTATTCCAACAAATTTTTTTACCAATAGCTATAATTCATGCAATATTTAGTAGTGTGAATGCAGGATTCAACCAAAAGGATTGCTATAATCATTCAAAGGCAGCTAGACTCAAAGATTTGAAAATGGGTGACACATAATATGTGTTGAGTTATTTTCAAATGAGGCAAAGAGAGAATCCACAATTTTTTTTATGTAATTCAACTTGACGAACAAGTACGTGCTACTAATTTTTTCTGGGTAGACACACGATCACGTATCTCTTACCAATATTTTGGAGATATGGTTACCTTTTATACTACATTTTGAACAAATAAGCATGCAATGCCATTTTCTCCATTTACCAGTGTAAAACATATTATCAGACAATACAGTTTGGATGTGCACTTTTATGCGATGAAACCGAACCGACATTTTTTTTGGTTATTTACAACCTGGCTTGAAGCAATGGGAGAGTGTCATCCAATCTCAATAATTACCGATTAAGAACTTGCAATAGGTGCAGCTATTCAAAAGGTATTTCCTAACAAATCATCCCTTATGTCTTTGGCATGTTAAGGACATTTTTGCTGAGAATTTACCACATATATATATCGCAATAATTCTCCTTTCAAGAAAGATAGTAGAAATTGCTTGAATTTCACATATGCAATAGAAGAGTTTGAAGATAATTGAAAATCATTAGTAGAGAAATATGAATTGCAATATAATCATTGATCGCAAAAAAATTTGAACAACGTGATTCATAGGTACTTGTGTTTCATCGTTCGACCTTTTACGCTGGAATGAACACCACAGGTCCTAGTGAATGAATTAGTAATTTTTTAATACATTTATCTTTACCTTAACCAATCTTAAGGACTTTGTTTTTAAATATGAACAAGCATTACAAAATATTATCCAAAGAGAAGTTGACGAGGATTATGTTTCCGAGCATTAAAAAAGAAGCGTTAATGAAAATAATTTAATTTTGAAACATGCTGCAAACTTATACACTAGAAATATGTTTGGTCAGTTTTGTGAACAACTAAAAAATTCCATTCGTTTTCGAGCTGTTGAGAACGGAACTACCAAAGACATGATATCATATATTGTGACTTCTAAAGTTGGTGAATATGAGAGCTTTGTTGTGAAAATGAACGTATGCACTTACAGAGGCTATTATCAATGTCAACTATTTGAGTTCAAATAATACCATGTAAGCATATATTAAAAAAATTCGCCAAACTGGAAGTGGGTAAGATACCTTATCATTTCATTTTAAAAAGATGGACAAAAGCAGCTAACTCATTCAGGGTTATGGATGATCTTACATACGAAGGTCAATCTCTAGCAAAGCGTTTCGACTTAGTTATATTTGTCGAAGAGCAACAAAACTTTCATGCGTTGCATCAAAATATGAAATGTTATTCAAAATAGTGATCAATGGACTGGAGGACATTTTCATAAGAGTATATGACGACAAATCTAAGCTTGACGAATGAAAGGCACAAGAAGATATATAATATACAATGATCAAATACCTTTGGTAATTCAAGATCCTCATATTTCACAAGCAAATGGGCGACCGAAGTCCATAAATTGTATGTTCAAAGCGGCTTTAATGAAAGAATTAAATACCCCATCGAATTGTCCACTGGTAAGAAAAGAGAAAATGTAAAACATATGTAACAGAAGGTTATGATAGCAGAAATTATCGTCTTAACTCCACATAGTCAAGTATTATAATAAGTATTATATTTTTTTAATATATTTTTCAATAGTGGAATATTTTATTTGCCATATATCAATTTATTATCTTCGTCAAATTGTACTATCGTTAAATTTGTATTACGGTGTGCAGGTTAGTTTTTGATGGTCACTGGGAAGAAACATTACGCCATAGATGGCCTACTGCAATAAAATCTAAGATGTTGCAAGCTACAATGTTGCCATAGCTATGCTAATTTTTTTCTATTGCAACAAACGCTTAATTGTGTTAGCATAGATATCAACCATGTGTTGCAGTAGTCGCGTGAATAAAATTATCAATCCACATCAACACGGTCCAACGGTTTAGGTTAGCAATCTACGTGAAATAAGCAGGAAGCAAAAACAAAGCGGCAAAACACTTAACAAAATATTGAAGGGTTTAAATCCAAATCTAAAAAACCGCTCAACCTCTCAAACACTCACTCGTAGGTTCTCTTAGGGCTAAAAGTTAAAGTTTACAAGCTTAATTGGGTTTGATTAGGGCAAGTTCGAGTTCAAGTTCAATTAGAGCTTCGGTGTTTCAATTAGGTCTTCAATTGGGGTTCGTTTGGGTTTCAAATTTCAGTTAGGGCTTCGCTTTAATCTGTTTCTTAAGGTATCACTCAATGTATATTTCAATTTTTTTATTTGATTATTATGTTTACTGATCTACTTGTGCGTTCAGGTGTAATCATATTCCTGATTTTATTATTGTGTTTGTCTTTGTCCTTAGTCATGGCTAAATGATATTTGTTTATATTATTTGTTTGTAAATTAGTGATGAATGACGAGGAAAAACTATGGGCAGAACTTCCTAAGTTCAGTGATGGATATATCAGTGAAGTGAATTTTTTTATTTGAAATATTTTTTCTAGATTTGCGGTAGGTGATGAAATTAAATGCCCTTTCAAAAAGTGTCATAATCACAAGTGGCATTGTCAAGAGGTAGTCTATGACCATCTGATTTGGAATGGCCCATCTGAATTGTACATGAAATGAATTTGTGAGGTTTCCTGTTTAGATCCTGAAAGGAGCGATAACGATATGGATTGTGAAGCAGGAATAAATTTTGGAGATAATCTCAATGAGATGTTGCATCGTACTTGTGGAAATATGCAGATAATGAAGGTGGATCTTCTGATGGATCAAATGGAATAGATGTCGATGCTAGAAAATTTCATCAACTTGTTTAAGAAAGAAAGCAGCCATTATATTCTGGGTGTACTAAATTTTCGCAATTAAGTTTCATTTTCAGACTTTATTCTTTAAAATGCCTACATGGAATCACCGAGTCTGCATTCAGCGATTTATTAGAGTTGATAAAAGAAGCTTTTCCACAAGCTCACATCCCTTTATCTTTCAATCCTACCAAAAATATCATTAAAGATTTAGGCCTCGATTACCAAAGAATACATGCATGTCCAAATGACTGCATGCTATATTGAGCAGAAAATGAAAATGAAAATAACTGCAAAACTTGTGGTTTTTCAAGGTGGATTATGCTGGAAAAGAAAGCAGCTGTTGACAATGATCCGAAGAAGTGGATTCACAAAGTACCAGCAAAATTGATGCGTTATTTTCCACTAAAACCAAGGCTGCAAAGGATGCTCATGTCCAAGGAGTACACAAAAATTATGATATGGCATGCAGTGGGACGAAAAAATGATGGCAGACTTCGACATCCAGCTGATGGCGAGGTTTGGAAGATGATGGATGCCAATTGTCCTCATTTCTCATTTGAAAACAGAAATATCAGGTTAGGAGTAGCATCTGATGGATTCAGTCCTTTTCGTACAATGAATACACAACAAAACACATGGCCAATCGTATTAGTAAACTATAACCTTCCACCTTGGTTATGCATGAAGACAAAAAATTTGATACCTTCAACCCATTTACCTGGTCCGGAGTCTCATAACAATTACATTGATGTCTACATGCAACTTCTTATCTCATAATTGAAAGAATTATGGGATCTTGGCATACAAACTTATGATGCCTTCATTGTTGATAATTTCGCATTACGTGCAAGCATGATATGGACGATCAGTGACTTTCCGGGCTATGCAATGTTATCCGACTAGAGCACGAACGATTATTTAGCTTGTCTTGTATGCCATTTCGAGACTACTTCAACTTACTTGAAACATAGTAAAAAAAATGTGCTATATGAATCATAGGAAATTTTTAGACCCGAACACAAGTGGAGGTTTGATAAGAAAAGGTTCAATGGTGAAATTGAAATGGGAACACCTCTCGGAATTTTATCCGGGATAGACATTGAAGAATTATTGGCTGGTTATGAAAATAGTTTTGTGAAGAAAGAGGCCAAGAAGCATAAAAATGAACCTCTTTTTAAAAAGAAGTCAATATTTTTTAATTTACCATATTGGAGCTAAAATGTATGTCGACATAACCTTAATGTTATGCACATCGAGAAAAACATTTGTGATGACATACTTGGTACTTTACTAATATTGATGGGAAGTCGAACGACCATTTAAATGCTCGGTATGATTTACAAGAGATAGATATCAGAGAGATCCTTCATCTGGTTCTATCAACTGATGGGAATTACCTTCAGATGAGGGCTGCCATATTTGAAATTACGATGTAATGACCCGTATTTTTAACGGTTAATAAATAATTTTTTTAATTATTTGAATAATGGTTTGGTAATTTAAAATGAACAAAATTAAATAATATTGAATATTTAATTAATATAAATAGTAGAATAATATATTTAATTTCGAAATAATCAGAATTAAGTTGAATTGACAATACTGTGTGAATTGGACAATTTAAAAATAAAAAAATATATTCAGTTTAGAATTGAATTATATTAACGAATTTATTTATAAATGTCAGTTGAACGTATAATTTATATTATAATCAAGCCCGTAATGGCACGACTGTTCATAATTTGACGATTCGAAGTTTAAACGAATATACAAAATCCGTTTTAAGCCGGATTTTTGTGAAACAAGAAACGTTCGGAGCTGGTGAAGTATATTTTTCTAATGGAAGAGAAAAATCAAGTTTTTGTCATGTAGATTGTGAGTTGTGTCCAAATCAAATTTTTGAAAAGTCGTTATAGAATTCCTTTATAATTTATAACGATTTATTTATAATATAAATGGATATATATATATATATATATATATATATAAACTGAATACTGATTTAATCTGTATTTGTAATGTCGATTTATAAATTCAGATAGGAATATTTTGGAGCTGTATTTTATTCTATGTGAATATATACGATAAAATTAATATTAAATTTAATTAAATTTAATTATATTAATATTTAAATGGTTTTATTTAGTGCTTTAAAAATAGCCAATTTTGCAAACGACCTCCGTTTTTGACGAAACTAATTTTGTTGGATCCGGAATATTAAATTATTGTAAGATTTCAATTTTCGTGATTTTTAGAGTCAGTATGTGGCCGTACGGGATTTTAATGCGAAAAACAGTCGATAATCTGATTTCAAAAATACGCTGTGTGAGTAAACGGATTCAGAATTCGAAAAAACAAGTTTTGTTAGACCCGTAATGTCAAACTGTAGCTGTGTGTCCATTTTCATTGGAATTGGACATCTGGTGTGATCACATGGATTTTTAAACAACAAATACAAACAACGGTAGATTAAAAATCAATATAAAATAGAATTAAAAAAAAAATTAAATCTTCCTATAAATACACTACCCTAACACCACTAACCCTAAGTCTTTTTCTTTCCACAGTCAACACAAAATACACAGCTACTTTTCTTCTTTCTTTCCTGTAAAAAAGAGAGAAGAGTTCATCTTCAGATAATTTTTAAAAACCAAATACTCAACAAAAATAAATAAATGAAATCCATATATTTGAAACCCTGAAGACATTCACTTCGCGATGGTGTAGCTTTTACAATACTCGATTAAAGTATTGGGAAATCGACATCGCAGTAGTAAACCTAGGGTTTACGTATTTGAGTGATAAGAGCTTCGATTGGAGAATTCAAGGGCGTATTTGCGTTCAGATGATCGAAATGTTCAGGTGGGAGGAATTTGGTGGTCTCCGGTGGTAAAAAGCGCCGATGGTCTTCCTGTAGCCGAGTTATGGAGCTCGGATCACGATTGAGGAGGGTGGACCCAGTTTGAAGGTGATGGGAGAGGAAGATAGAGGTCGCGAAGGGGAATCGGAGGGTGGCAGTCGTTCGTTAAACGGTGCAGCGGAGAGGGAGATTATGGTGAACATAGACCGGCAATGGCTTGGAAGGAGGAAGGGTATGGAGCAATTTGACACGGTGGGTATGGTGATGTCAGTGGAGTGATATATATGTGGAATTAGAGAAAGTCACATATGAAATGTAGTGATGATTATTGCGTGAGTTTGAAATGAGTTAGAGGAACATTTGGAAGAAATGATGTTGTTCGATGTCAGGAGAATGTGGTCTTCGGGGAAGAAGCAATTTGTGGAAGGAGGAAAATAGTGTACAGGGATGTGCGGGTCTGTTTTTATTCGAATATGGATGGGATAAGGCCCAGAGAAGAAAATGGGTATATAGGAAGTGGTGAGTTGTGTGTATTTTATTTTAAATGGAAAGATGAGGAGGAATAATGGATTGAAAGAACTTGAAATAGCCATGAAAATGAAGAATCGACTTTCGTATAAATTGAGTGGAAGAAGACCCGTTTTTAACGTGGTAGGTGGATAGCGTTTGGGCCGGGTACTGAAGGTAAAGGCCCATATAAGAAATATATATATATAGTTTAATTTTAATTCAAACAATGTATACACAACTTGTAATATTCATATCTTGTGCGTCCATTATCAAAATATGACGAAACTGATTCGGAGGAAATTGGAGTTCATTACAATTTATAGCGAAATAAATAGCCTGATCTGAATCAACGACGATAAACCGACCAACGTGAGTAAATCTTACTAACTCTATACAGTTTATATTTTATAAATATAATCTAGTATTAATAAGTGATGATTGATTGCTGTGTGTTGATTATTGGTTGAACTGTTAATTAATTGGATGAAATTATAGATAGAGTTATAAATATATAATCGTTAATTTTATATTGATTCTGTTTATCAGAATATTTCATATAGAAATGAAATTGATGTTAATTATATTGTTTAACATCTCTGAATGCAGGGAAACAGGCTGGAGGGATCCAACTGGATTCCTCAATATTTATAATGCTGTTTGTTTTCATCTATTGTTATATATGATGTGATATAAAACCTGTGATTGATTATTATGACACTGGTCTGGTTAATTGGTATTTTAAATACCATAAGAAATACTGGAATGTAAAAAGGGAATTTTCAGAGTGTATTTTGAAAATGAAATATTTATAGGAAATAAATATGATATTGAAAATGAAATATTTATTTAGAAAATAAATAGGATATTATACAAGGAATATTTATTTGGAAAATAAATAGAATCATAAAAGGAATATTTATTTGGAAAGTGAATAGAATTATAAGAGGAAACATTTGTAAAATGGAAAGAATATTATAAAAGGAAATATTTGGAAAATGAATAGAATATATAAAAGGATTTATATAAAATAAATAGAATTATATAAAAGGATTTATATAAAATGAATAGGATTATATAAAAGGATTTATATAAAATAAATAGAATTATATAAAAGGATTTTTGTAAAATGAATAATATTACATAAAAGGATTTATATAAAATAAATAGAATTATATAAAAGGATTTTTATAGAATAAATTTAATTATATAAAGGGAATAATAAATGAGATTTAAGTGTTAGAAATAAAAAGGAGATTTGTATGAATAATTCTACAAAAAAAATTTAAATAGAATTTGGGTTTGAGATATTGTTTTAAAATACGAAATCAAACAGTTTTGATTATATAAAGAAATATTATTCGCATTCTATGTGAAAAATTAGATTAAAGTAAATATTTTGCAAATAAAATTTTATAAAGGAATTTGGGGTTTGAATTAGGAATTTAAATGGAATTACTGAATTAGAAACTGACTGGAAATTAGTTGAGTTGAATGGCTTTCTGGGTATCGATCTGATATTGGTTTCGGCCTTCGGGGTTTATACTTGGGAAGTTGTTCTCTTACTAGTTTACAGTTAGAGACTGATAGAGGTGGGAAGATATTGATGCGTGAATAAGAAATGGAAACGTTTTCCAAAGTTAATAACGTATATTTTCTAATTTTAGAAAATAAGGAATTTATGAATATATGAAAACGATAAATGGGAAATTAGGAAATGAAATAATGATTGATCGGTAAGATTTCCATTTGTGAATATAACCGTTGTTTGTACACATGTTTTTACTTTGATAGTTAAATCACCGACTATCAAAGATTTTGACCATTTCCGTTGTCAATACGGAGAGACCGGGATCAGATATTTTGTTTGGAAACCACTTCGTATGGCATTAGCGTTGCGAATCAAATATGATGAAGATAACTGAAGACGGAGTTATGCAAGGGATATTCAGTAAATCCTAGGTAGAAATTGCCTAAGATGGTTTTACAGAATTGTGCCTTCAGGTTGTCCAGTCCTAGGACAACTTGAGTGGACGAATGTCTGAAAGAATATATCTGGTAGATCGCGTAAGTTGATCATTTCAAATGTATTTACGTTGGTGGCAGAGGAATTCGTTTCTCTTAGCTTATACCCGTGGTATTTTTGGGGAAATCAATTTTTGATTTGACGGGTATGACGATGTGGCATTCAAAGTAAATGAAGGAGTGATCTGTTAAAAGACATGTTATTACCTCAAGCCTCATCAACTAGGAAATGACAGAAATCGGGCAGGTAGCATGGCTAAGTGGGTTGCACCCAATTAGGGTATATTGTCACCATCTAGAGAATATTCATATTTGTTACTTCTTTCAATTCTGTATCTCCCGGGAATGGTTATGTTGGTATACCAACCGTAAGGTGATAATATATTCGGAACATTCAAGCGAAATGAATGGCCGGTCATGTGTGGCCGAGTTACAAGATGTTCTTGTTGAACTCCAGTGTATCGCTTTTAGGGTACACTAATCGGAAGGTGGTTCCATACCTTGTCATAGTTGGAATACATTACCCAATAAGAGTCTGCGGTTTTTGATTGTATATTATATATTATATATGTAGAATGTGAGATGAAAGCGTTCTACTAGATTGTTATTTACTTGATTTAGAAATTATTATAATATCAGAAAATATTGATCTTAAGAAATATTTTGGGTTATCGTAAGGTAAAAACCATCCGTATTTATGTGTGGGTCGGTCTTACGATTATTCTTTCTTTTAAAGGGATTTTAAAAGTTAAACAAATGGTTGGAGTTTACTCACACCAGTCATATGACTGACCCAGAGTTTATTTTGTTTTGTTTTCCCTAAACTCTTGGGTGCCCAATTTTGTACGGGTAGTCAAGTAGTCGGGATTTTATAGATACTTGGAGAGCTGGAGCAGGAGGCTTCAGGATTATAGCTCATGTTATTTCCGCTGTGTTGTAAGTGTTGTACTCTGATAATAGTATTGTATACCGATACTGTTTTATTCCAAAGTTATGTTATATAATATATTTTATTCGTTCCGCTGTGTGATTCATGTTAATCTGATGTTGTAGTTGTGTTCTTCTTCTTCTATTCTAATTTTCTATCTTATCTATTCTTACCCTCTAACTTCTTTCTATTAACTATCTGGTATTTCCGATGCTTGGATAGTCGACATTGAGTACATGTTGATTGCCAAGATCGCAAATTCCCCGGGTCGTTATAGTGGTATCAGAGCATAAGGTTAAGTGATTACCTTGGCTCTATGGCGTAACTCAGTAGAGATGGGGTTAGTAATGCCCTAGATTGAGTTGAGTGTATATATACGAGCGAACGCATTTGTAGATTTTATAAAAAAATTGTTTTATATTGTGGAGATTTATTGGTAGAGTAGTTTATGAGTTCTGGTCGATCGTTTTGATCCACTGTATCGGTAGGAATTTATAAACACTTGAATATGATGAACCGACACAGTATGTTTTGTAAAGAGGGTAAATGTAATAATTTTGCCCAAATTATATTTTGATATAAAAGATTGATATTGAAATGATTATTATATATTGGTTGTTATTATAATTGAGTAAGATTATAAAAAATGAAATGGTTATGTAAATAATCAATCAGAATTCAGATAAGTGTTATGAAATGAATTTAATCTGAATTTAAATCAGAATTGGAATTAAAATCCCTAAATGTTGGAGAAGTGTTTGTAAATGAATTTGGATTAAATATATGAAAATTTAAAAATCCTGGGAGATTTTAATTTGTTTAACAAGAATTGTGAATGGTATTTTGAAATTTATTTCAAAATGGAAGTATTTAAATATGGATTTTGAAAGTGATATAGTATTGAAATCACTTCGGTCGCTGGAAAATAATTCCTATGATAACTGCGCAGCATCATCGGTGTTCATCTTCGAGTTCTAAGTGGCAGATTACTACCAAAGATTTTGATTTTGAATTGTTTTGAGAAAAGCAAGTTGTTTTGAATTCTGAGAAGGAATATTTGATTTTTCAAAAGCTAAACTGTTTAAAACTCCTAGAAACAAATTGTTTGAATTAAAACAAATTAAAAAGGGATTTGTGAAAACAAATTGAAAATGAGTTAATGCTAGTAAAGTGGAAACTGTATTGAAATGGAGTAATATTGAACAAAATTGGAATTTGGTATATAATTGGACTCGGTTGAGTAAATGGATTGATTTTTGAAATAAAAACCAGAATTGTGATTTTGGGATGAAGATAACCGATTAGAGGAATTAATTAGTTAATGAAATATGTGGATAGAACTTAACGAGGTTAAGTAAGTTTAATTGACGAGTTAAGAATTTGAAAATCGAGAATGGAACTGGAGTTTGAAATGAGATTTGGCTTGGTTATAAGCGAATGATTGAGTTTGGGGATAAAAACTAATTGGAGTTTGATTGGGATGGCATTTATATATGCCGAATGGGTAACAGATGGAAAGGATATAATGATATGCCCAACAAAAAGGTACAAGTTTATTTCATATGGTATGAATTTTTATGAGCCGATTTGGCAAGCCGTGTAAAAATCCGTAACTTCCCCGGAAAGGAAAGAGCGGATAGTTCGAGAACAAGCCACAACAAAACGCAGACGGAAGAACATTGCATTGTATATTACAACAATTCCATCAGAATACAAGAATATACAGAGTATAAATGAACAAATATTACACAAAAATATCAGAGATTACAATACATTACATAGCAGCGGAAAATAATACAATACACAACTAGAAGCGATATACGGATACAAAGCTTTCCGGATATCATTCTAGCTGTAAACCAGGATCCTGTGAATATAAATATGCAAAACCAAAACTACTAGCTGCCCGTGTCAAAATAAGGGCACCCAGAGTTTAGGTTAAAACAATAAACTCCAGGTCAGTCATGGGATTGGTGTGAGAACTAAGACAGTTATTTAAAACTTTACTTTATAGTTAGGTAAATCAAGGGACCACGTCGTATAACACGGAACGGGTTTCCTCCCAAGAACACCAGTGCATAAAACAAACAGCGCAATGCTAAATAAGGAAAAATGAAGCTATTATAAGACCCAGTTCCCATCACACAATGCAACACAAGCCGGAGGATAGGGTTTTTACCTTATAATAGCCAAGAATGATTGATACGTTTAAAACAAATAATTTATTATCACTATAAGTGTATAGTGTATAAAACAACTTCAAATCATAAGTATCAATCATAGACGGCATAAGCGCCCCATACCACTATGTCGCCATACTAGGCTCTACAAATAAAACCGCAAATGTCTCGTATTTGGAAGTTGGATTTCCATCTATGAACCGAGGCAAAAGATAGTCCTCAACCGATTCGAGACTCTCTAGCCCGAGCCTCAGGATCAGAGCTCGAGTGACCCTTGGAGCGACAGGGCCAGTCCACCGATGTGGATTAAAATGCCTGAACACTACGTTTCCCCGCCCTATGGGGCGTAAATGAGCCAACGAATGACTCCATCGAAACCGGATCGTCCGATCAAACCGAGGCGCCTCGCAACAGCAACAACCACATAAGTCAAACTCGTCAGGGCATGTAAAACCACTGACGCCACTTCTAACTAGAAAGAAACGCATGCCCTCCCTGAGGTCCGTCTCCCGTTTTTGGTTCATACCGGGTGTGAAACTCGCGAAGTAAACGTTACACAAAGCTACGCCACGAAGGCCGTGCTTCGATCATCAACCACAAGACTTTGCTTTTCAACAGAAGCCATGATCACTCGCCACTTAGGCATGCCACACAGGCAATTCACTCCATGCGTTTGATATCCATCAGTATATAACCCCTGAGCTCGTACGTCTCAGTGAAGGGCGTTAAGCAAGAGAATAAATTCTCCGTCGCCAAACAAATATATATTTAATACAAATCAATCACACAGACTAAAATCCAATGTCAGACACACAGTCCATTTACAAGTCCGTTCTGGGTCTGAACAAAACCGGAGGCACCTAATACCCCGCATATCCATCGATGCCCAAGTACGTCTGGACAATCACCAACTGTTTCCATCTTCTTGGGTGTACATCCCAATCAAGATCATCAGTAATCACCCAAACGACGTGAAGACCTCCGGTCTTCGACCACCGTCTTCATCTTCGACTTATCGTCGTATCAGTTATTCAGAACGGGATAAACCCGGCCTTTCCGAATAACTCGCGTATATTTTAAATAAGTGTTACACAAACACAACATACGCCTCATTCCAATTCATCAGTCACTAACCGTAAATTAATCAAGAGAATAATTCCCCAAATATTAACCCCGAAGGCCGAAACCAACATCAGATCAATATCCAGAAAACCATTCTGCTTAGCTAACCGACAGTTAGTTTCTAAATTTCACATTCATAGGGAAAGGTTCCCATTAATTTTATCAAAGATAAATTCTTTAATTTATTCTTTAATCTACTTTTGAATATCAATTCAAATTAGTCGGGATTAACGAACCTTACCGAAGTAATCATTTGTTTTAATTTCCCAATCCCAACCTATTCATCCCATGAAGTAAAACTGGTAATACTTCATATCTAACACCACGGTGTTATCGGTAAATTCAATTACCATTTCACGTTCAAATCTAATTAAAGATTTAACTATCGCCTGGAGCAAAACTGGTGATACTCCATTCTCGATCATTTCAATCTAATTAAAGATTCATTAAAACTCCACTTAGTTTTAATCTTTAACTGGGTTAAAGAATCAGTGTCATTTAAAACACGGTTCACGATAAACCCCAAAATCACATCACATTTCAATCAGTCCCTAACCATAAATTAGCAAGTGAGCAATTCCCAAAATATTAACCCCGAAGGCCGAAACCAACATCAGATCAATACCCCAGAAACCATTCAACTTAACTAATCTCCAGTTAGTTTCTGATTTTCTTAACTCCTTTAGGTCTAAGAACAATATTATTGAAGATACCGTTCACGACAACCCAAAATCACGTTCCATTAATTATCGGGTTGAAGAACAAGTGTTATTTAAAACACTGTTCACGATAAACCCAAAAATCAATATCAATTAAATTCCAATTAAATATTATTTAATTGGTACACTTCATTAAATCTAAATAAAAAGATTTAATCTTTCCTCAACTAGGCTTAAGAACAGTGTTAATGAAGACACCATTCACGACAAACCCAAATCACATTTGATATTAAATACAAGGCTCTGAATAGAAAATATATCGGCTTATATTCAATATCAAATTCTACGACCAACAAATATCGTATTGGAAATAACGATATAAATATATCTTTCAAATTCCCATAACCATATCTGTATCATCACGAATTCCAACATCGAAATATTCTGAAGACAATTTTGATTCAAATCCATTCCAGTTCAATTATTGGAAATTCTGGTTACTTTTAAAACCTTTTTCAATTCAATTTATTTATTTAAAAATAAATAGAATTATAATTCTAGTTCAAAACTAGTTCATTTCGATAAAAAAAATCTATTTTTATCTTTTCAAATATGGAGTTTTTCATCCCAATTCTTCTCAAATCATTTCTTATGATTTTACACAAAGTATTACTATTTTTAATAATTTTATCAAGGCCCGTACAGCCGATTTGCATCAATGGCCATCGAACTGCACTTATAGCGACCTTTTCCAAATTTGATTTGGACATAATTCAAAATCCAACCGTTAGATTTCAAATCTCTAATATTCGTTAGAAAGCTCTTTTCGATACGAACCCAACGGTTCCGGTTTTAGGAGAATCCGACAGTCGGATCTCCCGTAATATCCGTTCGAAGTCAATGGTCGAAATTCGCGAACTGCCGCGACGCGGCGCGTTCTATTCAGGCCATTATATTATATATATAATATATAATATATACTACGTCGATTTCCTTTCGAAATGAATTTTATAAATCGTTTTAAATTCGTTTTCAAAATGATTTCAACTTCTTTTCAAATTCAAATCAAAATTGAATTTTTCCTTATAAATTCGATTTAAATTCATTTCAAATTGATTTCAATTCAAATTGATTTCTAATTCAATTTCAGTTCGTTTTCAGTTCAATTCAATATCAATTCGAATTCATTTATATTCAATTTCAATTCGAATTCACTTATATTCAATTTCAATTCGAATTCATTTCTATTCAGTTTCAATTTGAATTCACTTCTATTCAATTTCAATTTGAATTCATTTCTATTCAATTTCAATTCGAATTTCAATTCTTTTCAAAATTTCAGATTTTGAAATCACTTTCGATATTCGTTATAAAATGAGTAAAATCGATATAAATATCGTTCACGTCAAAATGGCGTAAATCTAATCAACACGGCTTCATATATTGATATTTTCAAATATTCCATTTCGAATATTTCTATTTCAAATATTCTATTTCAAATATTTCTTTTTCAAATATTTCTACTTCTAAACTGGAATGAGGCCCAATCAATTACCATAGATTTTATTTCTATGGATTTTCTACGACACATGTATACTATAACAACGATGAATAATCAACCATCATCCAAAGTGCATTCTACACTGTATAAGCATCAAATATAAATATTTAACGCTTATAACAGTCTGTCAATCAATCGATCGACATACAACTAATTATTGGGATTAGTGTATGTCATATATCATCCCAATACCCATGTGGGGTTTTCAAACAATCAAACACAGATTTTATTTGTGCAGTTGGGCGATGTGTAAAATTTATCGTCCCAATCAATATCAATCAAATCAGTGTATATAAACAAATCTCCGATTTGTTTATAAATATTTATTTCATTTCATATACACGTTAAAAATTCTATTTTTAACTATAAAATATTTTCCACTATAAAATATTTTATTTCAACTATATAAATATTTTATTTCATTTCACATCACATCACACAGTCACTACACATCAAAATCAAACAAACAAGCATACAAGCCGTCCATGGTCTGTGGACGACGGGTGTCGGGTGCTACTAAACACCGTCTGCATCCTAGTATATAATTTACCTAGAAAATAAAATCAAAGGTGAGAAGGTCTCACAGATTAGCTAATCCAATGCCACGACACTTCTTATGTAGAAATCTTCGCCTTTCTCGCCTTTTGTCACTTTCTTTGCCCGTATTCTCTACATATGTAAAAATCACATTTTTACTTCGCTATTCAATATACAAAAAATGAATTTTTACTTCGCTATTCAATATATAAAAATCGAATTTTTACTTTGCTATTCAATATATAAAAATCCCACCTTTTCAAACTTAAAGATTCCGCCTTTTCAAATTTAAAGATTTCGTCTTTTCAAATTTAAAGATTTCGCCTTTTCAAATTTAAAGATTTCGCCTTTTCAAATTTAAAGATTTCGCCTTTTAAAATTTCAAAAATCTAATCTTTTCTATTTTAAAAATCTAATATTTTCTATTTTAAAAATCTAATCTTTTCTATTTTAAAAGTCTAATCTTTTCTATTTTAAAAATCTAATCTTTTCTATTTTAAAAATCTAATCTTTTTGCCTAATAAAAAATCATAGCTTTGTAATTAAAATCAAACCATTTCAATTCGCTGAAATATGTATTAAAATCAGATTTTATAAAGGTATATATAAATTAAACTAACTAAAAAAAACTGAAATTAAATAAATAAAAATAAAGGAGCTTATTGTTTCACTGTCGGAGGGTGCTGAGCTGGTCGCCGGAGTTCGCTGGAGGGTTCGGGGGTGCTGGTGGGGGTCTCGGCAGGTGGAGCTCGCGCGGGGGTGGCTCAGGCCAGAGCGGCAGCTAGGGTTCGATCTCGTGAGGGTTGCACTCGAATTGGGGTCGTTCTCGTCGTCGCAGGTGGTTGGGGCTTGGAGGAGGAGGGGCGTCGGCGGGGGAGTTCGTCGGCGGTGGCATCGATCTGGGGAGGGAGGCGGCGGCTCGAGATCGGGGTTAGGGCAGAGGCGCGTGTTTTTTTTTCTTTTTTTATTCTGACTTAAAATAACGAGGAGGGAGATAAAGGGGAAAGGGGGTTTTATATTTTAATATTATTTTATTATTATTATTATTATTATTATTATTTTCTCCTTTGAAGTTTGACTTCTCATTCGAATCCCAAATCGCACCCAACGACTGTCGCCCCTAGCTAATTACCCCCATTCTGAACACAATGGGATATGTATCGTAAGCCAATTCGCTTGTTACGATCAGTTTTCATCAAAATCAACATATAACTCTATATATTGAATTTGAACGCGCATTTCATTTTACCGGGGTCACATACTAACTCTAAAAATTCTAGAAAAATATTTTCTAGCTTCGTATTGACGATACGGTCCTAACAAAACTAGTTTCGTCAAATTCCGAGACCGTATGAAAAATGACCATTTTCCAGTCGATTAAAATCAACTGAAACTGGTCAAACGCGTTTTCCTTTGCCACGCTCACACATTGATTCGAAAAATTATGAAAATTGAAACCTAGTAATAAACTGACATCATGGATCCAACAAAAGTGGTTTCGTCGAAATCCGAGGTCGTTTGCAAAATGGCTATTTTTAAGGGCCTGAATTCCATAGCGACTATTCAGAATTTTCAACTGGACATATCTTTTGATTCCCGCTATGAAATTTCGATTTTTCGGATTCGTTGGAAAGATATTCTCAATTAGATCCCATTATTTTTGCTTTCACTAAAATCCGGTTTATTTTGCACCCGGTACATTCAATTGAAGTTTGAAATCGAATTATCGAACTACCGCACCATTTTCAATTCCCTTTTATAATTATATATATAATTATTTATATTCTAACGACGACGTATATAATATATACGTTCTATATATATTCAAAATAATTTTTTGTCGATGTTATTTTAAATGTTCAAAATTCATTAAAATTGCCAAAATTAAAAATCTAAACTGGCCCAGATTTTCGGGTTGTTACAATCTCCCCCACTTAAAACTTTTCGTCCCCAAAAAGGAACAAAGTCGAAAGTGGTTTGATTAATCAACTCTACGTTCGATCTGGCTTCCATTTTCCAACTTTTCAGTTTCTGAGAATTTTTAAATTCTTCAAAAATTTGGAAAACACCCGGAATTTTCGAAAAATTTCGCCATAACCTCCCCTGCACCGGGAGCCACGGGAAAATCCCGAAATTGCCATACAGGCCTTCTGATCTCAAAAAGAAAAAGAAAAAGCCAAGCGGCTAGCCAATCGGCTCATAAAATCATCATTACCCAAACAAAACAGTAAATTATAGTAAACATGTACCTATTTGTCGGGCAAACAAATTTTATTCTTCTGCTCTAACCTCTTTGCTATGACCTGTTCAATGTAAGTACATGTATATGCAAGCAAATGCGGCCAAATTTCAATACAATTCACTATTTGGTTCAAATTGGCTATATGGTACAAATTTTAATAAATCAACCAATAATCAACAACACAACAATCAATCAATTAGTTGGTTATCATTTCAAATGCATAACTTTGATACATAGTCAAAAATCACATTTTTGATGCCAAATCACAACAATAAGCCCTATCTAATTTTGGTTCTCACACCAGTCAATAGGAAATATATAAACATCACACCTTCGACACTCGAACACTAATTCTGATAATGAAGCTTCAATCATCAGAACCATCTCCGGGCGACTAGAGTGTGATTCTATATCGCTCCAATATATCAAAACTTTAAATACACGCGGATCAGACGTATACGCAAAATCTATATATACTGGATTGTCCACATCAATATAAATAAATAACCAAATACGAATAATTGATTTAAATTTTCAAAACAAATTTTTTTTTGTTTCATTTCAAAAATATACTCTTCACACTCGTTCTAGGATACTACTGATCCTATCTCTAACGAGTCATTCTAATTGGATATTACTAATCTAATCTCTGATGAATTCTTTCGTATGGTTCTAACGTGTCTTGTTCTCTGAGCTCTGTAAGCCAAAGCTCTGATACCAAATGTAAAAACCTGTAACTTCCCCGTAAAGGAAAGAGCGAATAGTTCGAGAACAAGCCACAACAAAACGCAGACGGAAGAACATTGCATTGTATATTACAACAATTCCATCAGAATACAAGAATATACAGAGTATAAATGAATAAATATTACACAGAAATATCAGAGATTACAATACATTAAATAGCAGCAGAAAATAATACAATACACAACTAGAAGAGATATACAGATACAAAGCTTTCCGGATATCATTCCAGCTGTAAACCAGGATCCTGTGAATATAAATCTGCAAAACCAAAACTACTAGCTGCCCGTGTCAAAATAAGGGCACCCAGAGTTTAGGTTAAAACAATAAACTCTAGGTCAGTCATGGGACTGGTGTGAGAACTAAGACAGTTATTTAAAACTTTACTTTATAGTTAGGTAAATCAGGGGACCACGCCGTATAACACGGAACGGGTTTCCTCCCAAGAACACCAGTGCATAAAACAAACAACGCAATGCTAAATAAGGAAAAATGAAGCTATTACAAGACCCAGTTCCCATCACACAATGCAACGCAAGCCAGAGGATAGGGTTTTTACCTTATAATAGCCAAGAATGCTTGATACGTTTAAAACAAATCATTTATTATCACTATAAGTGTATAGTGTATAAAACAACTTCAAATCATAAGTATCAATCATAGACGTCATAAGCGCCCCATCCCACTATGTCGCCATACTAGGCTCTACAAATAAAACCGCAAATGTCTCGTATTTGGAAGTTGGATTTCCATCTATGAACCGAGGCAAAAGATAGTCCTCAACCGATTCGAGACTCTCTAGCCCGAGCCTCAGGATCAGAGCTCAAGTGACCCTTGGAGCGACAGGGCCGGTCCACCGATGTGGATTAAAATGCCTGAACACTACGTTTCCCCGCCCTATGGGGCGTAAATGAGCCAACGAATGACTCCACCGGACCCGGATCGTCCGATCAAACCGAGGCGCCTCGCAATAGCAACAACCACATAAGTCAAACTCGTCAGGGCGTGTAAAACCACTGACGCCACTTCTAACTAGAAAGAAACGCATGCCCTCCTTGAGGTCCGTCTCCCGTTTTTGGTTCATACCGGGTGTGAAACTCGCGAAGTAAACGTTACACAAAGCTACGCCACGAAGGCCGTGCTTCGATCATCAACCACAAGACTTTGCTTTTCAATAGAAGCCTTGATCACTCGCCACTTAGGCATGCCACACAGGCAATTCACTCTATGCGTTTGATATCCATCAGTATATAACCCCTGAGCTCGTACGTCTCAGAGAAGGGCGTTAAGCAAGAGAATAAATTCTCCGCCGCCAAACAGATATATATTTAATAGAAATCAATCACACAGACTAAAATCCAATGTCAGACACACAGTCCATTTACAAGTCCGTTCTGGGTCTGAATGAAACCGGAGGCACCTATTACCCCGCATATCCATCGATGCCCAAGTATGTCTGGACAATCACCAACTGTTTCCATCTTCTTGGGTGTACATCCCAATCAAGATCATCAGTAATCACCCAAACGACGTGAAGACCTCCGGTCTTCGACCACCGTCTTCATCTTCGACTTATCGTCGTATCAGTTATTCAGAATAGGATAAACCCGGTCTTTCCGAATAACTCGCGTATATTTTAAATAAGTGTTTCACAAACACAACATACGCCTCATTCCAATTCATCAATCACTAACTGTAAATTAATCAAGAGAATAATTCCCCAAATATTGACCCCGAAGGCCGAAACCAACATCAGATCAATATCCAGAAAACCATTCTGCTTAGCTAACTGACAGTTAGTTTCTAAATTTCACATTCATAGGGAAAGGTTCTCATTAATTTTATCAAAGATAAATTCTTTAATTTATTCTTTAATCTACTTTTGAATATCAATTCAAACTAGTCGGGATTAACGAACCTTACCGAAGTAATCATTTGTTTTAATTTCCCAATCCCAACCTATTCATCCCATGAAGTAAAATTGGTAATACTTCATATCTAACACCACGGTGTTATCGGTAAATTCAATTACCATTTCACGTTCAAATCTAATTAAAGATTTAACTATCGCCTGGAGCAAAACTGGTGATACTCCATTCTCGATCATTTCAATCTAATTAAAGATTCATTAAAACTCCACTTAGTTTTAATCTTTAACTGGGTTAAAGAAACAATGTCATTTAAAACACGGTTCACGATAAACCCCAAAATCACATCACATTTCAATCAGTCCCTAACCATAAATTAGCAAGTGAGCAATTCCAAAAATATTAACCCCGAAGGCTGAAACCAACATCAGATCAATACCCCAGAAACCATTCAACTTAACTAATCTCCAGTTAGTTTCAGATTTTCTTGACTCCTTTAGGTCTAAGAACAGTATTATTGAAGATACCGTTCACGACAACCCAAAATCACGTTCCATTAATTATCAGGTTAAAGAACAAGTATTATTTAAAACACTGTTCACGATAAACCCAAAAATCAATATCAATTCAATTCCAATTAAATATTATTTAATTGGTACACTTCATTAAATCTAAATAAAAAGATTTAATCTTTCCTCAACTAGGCTTAAGAACAGTGTTAATGAAGACACCATTCACGACAAACCCAAATCACATTTGATATTAAATACAAGGCTCTGAATAGAAAATATATCGGCTTATATTCAATATCAAATTCTACGACCAACAAATATCGTATTGGAAATAACGATATAAATATATCTTTCAAATTCCCATAACCATATCTGTATCATCACGAAATCCAACATCGAAATATTCCGAAGACAATTTCGATTCAAATCCATTCCAGTTCAATTATTGGAAATTCTGGTTACTTTTAAAACCTTTTTCAAATTCAATTTATTTATTTAAAAATAAATAGAATTATAATTCCAGTTCATTTTGATAAAAAAATCTATTTTTATCTTTTCATATATGGAGTTTTTCATCCCAATTCTTCTCAAATCATTTCTTATGATTTTACACAAATTATTACTATTTTTAATAATTTTATCAAGGCCCGTATAGCCGATTTGCATCAATGGCCATCGAACTGCACTTATAACGACCTTTTCCAAATTTGATTTGGACATAATTCCAAATCCAACCGTTAGATTTCAAATCTCTAATATTCATTAGAAATCTCTTTTCGATACGAACCCAACGGTTCCGGTTTTAGGAGAATCCGACGGTCGAATCTCCCGTAATATCCGTTCGAAGTCAATGGTCGAAATTCGCGAACTGCCGCGACGCGGCGCGTTCCATTCAGGCCATTATATTATATATATATATATAATATAATATATACTTCATCGATTTCCTTTCGAAATGAATTTTATAAATCGTTTTAAATTCGTTTTCAAAACGATTTCAACTTCTTTTCAAATTCAAATCAAAATTGAATTTTTCCTTATAAATTCGATTTAAATTCATTTCAAATTGATTTCAATTCAAATTGATTCCTAATTCAATTTCAGTTCGTTTTCAGTTCAATTCGAATTCATTTATATTCAATTTCAATTCGAATTCGCTTATATTCAATTTCAATTCGAATTCATTTCTATTCAGTTTCAATTTGAATTCACTTCTATTCAATTTCAATTTGAATTCATTTCTATTCAATTTCAATTCGAATTTCAATTCTTTTCAAAATTTCAGATTTTGAAATCACTTTCGATATTCGTTATAAAATGAATAAAATCGATATAAATATCGTTCACGTCAAAATGGCGTAAATCTAATCAACACGGCTTCATATATTGATATTTTCAAATATTCCATTTCGAATATTTCTATTTCAAATATTCTATTTCAAATATTTCTTTTTCAAATATTTCTACTTCTAAACTGGAATGAGGCCCAATCAATTACCATAGATTTTATTTCTATGAATTTTCTACGACACATGTATACTATAACAACGATGAATAATTAACCATCATCCAAAGTGCATTCTACACTGTATAAGCATCAAATATAAATATTTAACGCTTATAACAGTCTGTCAATCAATCGATCGACATACAACTAATTATTGGGATTAGTGTATGTCATATATCATCCCAATACCCGTGTGGGGTTTTCAAACAATCAAACACAGATTTTATTTGTGCAGTTGGGCGATGTGTAAAATTTATCGTCCCAATCAATATCAATCAAATCAGTGTATATAAACAAATCTCCGATTTGTTTATAAATATTTATTTCATTTCATATACACGTTAAAAATTCTATTTTTAACTATAAAATATTTTTCACTATAAAATATTTTATTTCAACTATATAAATATTTTATTTCATTTCACATCACATCACACAGTCACTACACATCAAAATCAAATAAACAAGCATACAAGCCGTCCATGGTCTGTGGACGACGGGTGTCGGGTGCTACTAAACACCGTCTGCATCCTAATATATAATTTAACTAGAAAATAAAATCAAAGGTGAGAAGGTCTCACAGATTAGCTAATCCAATGCCACGACACTTCTTATGTAGAAATCTTCGCCTTTCTCGCCTTTTGTCACTTTCTTTGCCCGTATTCTCTACATATGTAAAAATCACATTTTTACTTCGCTATTCAATATACAAAAAATGAATTTTTACTTCGCTATTCAATATATAAAAATCGAATTTTTACTTTGCTATTCAATATATAAAAATCCCACCTTTTCAAACTTAAAGATTTCGCCTTTTCAAATTTAAAGATTTCGCCTTTTCGAATTTAAAGATTTCGCCTTTTCAAATTTAAAGATTTCGCCTTTTCAAATTTCAAAAATCTAATCTTTTCTATTTTAAAAATCTAATCTTTTCTATTTTAAAAATCTAATCTTTTCTATTTTAAAAATCTAATCTTTTTACCTAATAAAAAATCATAGCTTTGTAAGTAAAATCAAACCATTTCAATTCGCTGAAATATGTATTAAAATCAGATTTTATAAAGGTATATATAAATTAAACTAACTAAAAAAAACTGAAATTAAATAAATAAAAATAAAGGAGCTTACTGTTTCACTGTCGGAGGGTGCTGAGCTGGTCGCCGGAGTTCGCTGGAGGGTTCGGGGGTGCTGGTGGGGGTCTCGGCAGGTGGAGCTCGCGCGGGGGTGGCTCAGGCCGGAGCGGCGGCTAGGGTTCGATCTCGTGAGGGTTGCACTCGAATTGGGGTCGTTCTCGTCGTCGCAGGTGGTTGGGGCTTGGAGGAGGAGGGGCGTCGGCGGGGGAGTTCGTCGGCGGTGGCATCGATCTAGGGAGGGAGGCGGCGGCTCGAGATCGGGGTTAGGGCAGAGGCGCGTGTTTTTTTCTTTTTTTATTCTGAATTAAACTAACGAGGAGGGAGATAAAGGGGAAAGGGTGTTTTATATTTTAATATTATTATTTTATTATTATTATTATTTTCTCCTTTGAAGTTTGACTTTTCATTCGAATCCCAAATCGCACCCAACGACTGTCGCCCCTAGCTAATTACCCCCATTCCGAACACAATGGGATATGTATCGTAAGCCAATTCGCTTGTTACGATCAGTTTTCATCAAAATCAAAATATAACTCTATATATTGAATTTGAACGCGCATTTCATTTTACCGGGGTCACATACTAACTCTAAAAATTCCTGAAAAATATTTTCTAGCTTCGTATTGACGATACGGTCCTAACAAAACTAGTTTCATCAAATTCCGAGACCGTTTGAAAAATGACCATTTTCCAGTCGATTAAAATTAACTGAAACTGGTCAAACGCGTTTTCCTTTGCCACGCTCACATATTGATTCGAAAAATATGAAAATTGAAACCTAGTAATAACCTGACATCACGGATCCAACAAAAGTGGTTTCGTCGAAATCCGAGGTCGTTTGCAAAATGGCAATTTTTAAGGGCCTGAATTCCATAGCGACTATTCAGAATTTTCAACTGGACATATCTTTTGATTCCCGCTATGAAATTTCGATTTTTCAGATTCGTTGGAAAGATATTCTCAATTAGATCCCATTATTTTTGGTTTCACTAAAATCCGGTTTATTTTGCACCCGGTACATTCAATTGAAGTTTGAAATCGAATTATCGAACTACCGCGCCATTTTCAATTCCCTTTTATAATTATATATATAATTATTTATATTCTAACGACGACGTATATAATATACACGTTCTATATATATTCAAAATAAATTTTCGTCGATATTATTTTAAATGTTCAAAATTCATTAAAATTGCCAAAATAAAAATTTTAAACTGGCCCAGATTTTCGGGTTGTTACAAGTCGCTTGGATGTTTGATTTTCTTTTGGGTTGGAGAAGGCCTAGAGAGGCGAGTTGTAGTTGTACTGATTGAGCCGTACAAAAGAGACACTGGCGAATTTTTCCAAAAATTTAAGCTGTTAGAAAATTTTGGATATTCAAAATGAATTAATATTTAATTGAAATAAATTGGTTCAGTTAAAACTGGAGTTAAAAGGTAAAAAAATAATTTTTACCCAGTTATAGAGTTCATTTTCTACCTTAGTGAATTCGGGGACGAAATTCTTTTAAGGGGGAAAGAATGTAATGACCCATTTTTTTAACGGATAATAAATAATTCTTTTAATTATTTAAATAATGGTTTGGTAATTTAAAATGATCAGAATTAAATAATATTGAATATTTAATTAATATAAATAGTAGAATAATATATTTAATTCTGAAATAATCGGAATTAAGTTGAATTGACAATACTGTGTGAATTGGACAATTTAAAATATATATATATATATATTCAGTTTAGAATTGAATTATATTAACGAATTTATTTATAGATGTCAGTTGAACGTATAATTTATATTATAATTATAATCAAGCCCGTAATGGCACGGCAGTTCGTAATTTGGTGATTCGAAGTTTAAACGAATATACAGAATCCGTTTTAAGCCGGATTTCTGTGAAACAAGAAACGTTCGGAGTTGGTGAAGTATATTTTTCTAATGGAAGAGAAAAATTGAGATTTTGTTGTGTAGATTGTGAGTTATGTCCAAATCAAATTTTTGAAAAGTTGATATAGAATTCCTTTATAATTTATAATGATTTATTTATATTATAAATGGATATATATATATATAAACTGAATACTGATTTAATCTGTATTTAAAATGTCGAGTTATTAATTCAGATAGGAATATTTTGGAGCTGTATTTTATTCTTTCCGAATATATATGATAATATTAATTTTTTAATGTTGATTTTAATTATTTTTAAATATATTAATATTTAAATGGGTTTATTTAGAGCGTTAAAAATTGCCAGTTTTGCAAACGACCTCCGTTTTCTATGAAACTAATTTTGTTGGATCCGGAATACTAAATTATTGTTAGATTTCAATTTTTGTGATTTTTAGTGTCAGTATGTGGTCGTACGGGATTTTAATGTGAAAAACATTCGATAATCTAACTTCAAAAATACGCTGTGTGAGTAAACGAATTCGGAATTCGATGAAACAAGTTTTGTTGGGCCCGTAATGTCAAACTATACCTGTATGTCCATTTTCATTGGAACTGGACATCTAGTGTGATCACACGGATTTTTAAACAACAAATACAAACAACAGTTGATTAAAAATCAATATAAAATAGAATAAAAAATATTTAAATCTTCCTATAAATACACTATCCTAACACCACTAAACCTAAGTCTTTTTCTTTCCACAGTCAACACAAAATACGCTGCTACTTTTCTTCCTTCTTTCCGGTAAAAACGAGAGAAGAGTTCATCTTCAGATAAATTTTAAAAACCAAATACTCAACAAAAAAAATATGAAATTCACATATTTGAAACCCTAAAGACATTCTCTTCGCGATGGCGTAGCTTTTACAATACTCGATCAAAGTATTGGGAACCCGACTTCGCAGCAATATACTTAGGGTTTACGTATTTGAGTGATAGGAGCTTCGATTGGAGAATTCAAGGGCGTATCTGCGTTCAGATGAACAAAGTGTTCAAGTGGAAGGAATTTGGTGGTCTTCGGTTGTAAAAAGGGTCGTTGGTCTTCCTGTAGCCGAGTTGTGGAGCTTGCGATCACGATTGAGGAGGGAGGACCAAGTTTGAAGGTGATGGGATAGGGAGATAGAGGTCGCGAAGTGGAATCTGAGGGTGGCGGTCATTCATTAAACGGTGCAGTGAAGAGGGAGATAATGGTGAACACAGATCGGCAATGGCTTGGATGGGGGAAGGGTGTGGAGCAGTTTAACGCGGTGGGTATGGTGATGTCAGTGGAGTGGTTTATATGTGGAGTTAGAGAAATTCACGTATGAAATGTTGTGATGATTATTGCGTGAGTTCGAAATGAGTTAGAGGAAAATTTGGAAGAAATGATGTTGTTCAATGTCTGGAGAGTATGGTCTTCGGAGAAGAAGCAATTTATGGAAGGAGGAAAATAGTGTACAGGGATGTGCGGGTCTGCTTTTATTCAAATATGCATTGGCTAAGGCCCAGGGAAGAAAAAGGGTATATAGGAAGAAGTGAGTTGTGTGTATTTTCTTTTAAATGGAAAGATGAGGAGAATAGTGGATTGAAAGAACTCGAAATAGCCATGAAAATGAAGAATCGGCTTTCGTATAAATTGAGTGGAAGAAGATCAGTTTTTAACGTGGTAGGTTGATAGCGTTTGGGCCGGGTACCAAAGGTAAAGGCCCATATATGAAATAAATATATATAGTTTAATTTTAATTCAAACAATGTATACACAACTTGTAATATTCATATCTTGTGCATCCGTTATCAAAATATGACGAAACAAGAGACGTTGGAACGGTCTCAATAAATTCTACATAGTGGAACTATTTCAGAGGGAATTGGAGCTCATTACAACTTATAGCGAAATAAATTGCTTGATCTGAATCAACGTCGGTTATCGTTATTTAACGATAAACCGACCAATGTGAGTAAGTCTCACTAACTCTGTACAGTTTATATTTTATAAATATAATCTAGTATTGATAAATGATGATTGATTGTTGTGTGTTGATTGTTGGTTGAACTGTTAATTAATTGGTTGAAATTATAGATAGAGTTATATATATATATAATCATTAATTTTATATTGATTCTGTTTATCAAAATATTTCATATAGAAATGAAATTGATGTTAATTATATTGTTTAACATCTGTGAATGCAGGGAAACAGGTTGGAGGGATCCAACTGGATTCCTAATATTTATAATGCTGTTTATTTTCGTATACTGTGATATATGATGTGATATAAAACATGTGGTTGATTATGATGCCACTGGTCTGATTCATTTGTATTTTAAATACCATAAGAAATACCGGAATGTAAAAATCGAATTTTCAAAGGGTATTTTCAAAATGAAATATTTATAGGAAATAAATATGATATTGAAAATGAAATATTTATTTAGAAAATAAATAGGATATTATACAAGGAATATTTATTTGGAAAATAAATAGAATCATAAAAGGAATATTTATTTGGAAAGTAAATAGAATTATAATAGGAAATATTTGTAAAATGGAAAGAATTTTTTAAAAGGAAATATTTGGAAAATGAATAGAATTATATAAAAGGATTTATATAAAATAAATAGAATTATATAAAAGGATTTATATTAAATGAATAGGATTATATAAAAGGATTTATATAAAATAAATAGAATTATATAAAAGGATTTATATAAAATGAATAGGATTTTATAAAAGGATTTATATAAAATAAATAGAATTATATAAAAGGATTTTTATAGAATAAATATAATTATATAAAGGGAATTATAAATGAGATTTAAGTGTTA
Source organism: Allium sativum (assembly GCA_030737875.1). Lineage (NCBI taxonomy): Eukaryota > Viridiplantae > Streptophyta > Magnoliopsida > Asparagales > Amaryllidaceae > Allium > Allium sativum. The sequence goes on from CM060920.1 coordinate 92,818,368, forward strand.
GAAATAAAAAGGAGAATTGTATGAATAATTCTACAAATAAAAATATAAATAGAATTTGGGTTTAAGATATTGTTTCTAAATACGAAATCAAACTGTTTTGATTATATAAAGAAATATTATTCACATTCCATATGAAAATTAGATTAAAGTAAATATTTTGCAAATAAAATACTATAAGGGAATCTAGGGTTTGAATTTGGAATTTAAATGGAATTACTAAATTAGAAACTGACTGGAAATTAGTTGAGTTGAATGGCTTTCTGGGTATCGATCTAATGTTGGCTTCGGCCTTCGGGGTTTATACTTGGGAAGTTGTTCTCTTACTGGTTTACAGTTAGAGACTGATAGAGGTGGGAAGATATTGATGCGTGAATCAGAAATGGAAACGTTTTCCAAAGTTAATAACGTATATTTTCTAATTTTAGAAAATAAGGAATTTATGAATATATGGAAACGATAAATGGGAAATGAAACGATGATTGATCGGTAATATTTCCATTTGGGAATACGACCTTTGTTTGTACTCATGTTTTTCCTTTGATAGTTAAATAACCGACTATCAAAGATTTTGACCATTTCCGTTGTCAATACGGAGAGACCAGGATCAGATATACTATCTGAAAACCACTTGGTATGGCATCAGCGTTGCGAATCAAATATGATGAAGATAATTGAAGACAGAGTTATGCAAGGGCTGTTCAGTAAATCCTAGGTAGAAATTGCCTAAGTTGGATTTACAGAATAGTGCCTTCGGGTTTTCCAGTCCCAGGACAACTTGAATGGACGAATGTCTGAAAGAGTATATCTGGTAGATCGCGTAAGTTAATCGTTTCAAACGTATTTACGTTGGTGGTGGAGGAATTCGTTTCTCTTAGCTTATACCCGTGGTATTTCTGGGGAAATCAATTTGTGATTTGACGGGTATGACGATGTGGCAATCAAAGTAAATGAAGGAGTGATCTGTTAAAAGATACGTTATGACCTCAAGCCTCATCAACTGGGAAATGACATAAATCGGGCAGGCAACATGGCTAAGTGGGTCGCACCTAATTAGGGTATATTGTCACCATCTAGAGAATATTCATGTAACGTCCCATATTTTTAATGGTCGAATAATTTATTTATTTAATTATTTAAATAACGATTAAGAGATTTATATGGTTGTTTAATTAAATAATATTGAATATTTAATTAATATAAATAATAGAATAATATATTTAATTCCAAATTAGTCAGAAATAGTTGAATTCACAATATTATGTGAATTGGATTATTTACAATATTTAATTCAGTTTATAATTGAATTATAATAACGAGTGTATATAATAAACGATGGTTGAATGTATTAATTGTAATATAATTATAATCGAGCTCAAAATGGCGCGGCAGTTCGTAATTTGGCGATTCGAACTTTAAACGAAAATATAGAATCTGTTTTAACTCGGATTTCTGTGAAACAAGAAACGTTTGGAGCTGGTGAAGTATATTTTTCTAATGGAAGAGAAAAATCGAGATTTTGTCGGTTAGATTTTGATTTATGAGCAAATCAAATTTTCGAAAAGTCGCTATGGAATTCCTATATAATTTATATTGATTTATTTATATTCTAAATGGATTCTTAATATAAATTGAATATCGATTTAATCTAGGATTTTTAAATGTCGAGTTATAAATTCCAATATGTTTATTTTGCAGCCGGATTATATTCTATGTGAATATATACGATACTATTAATTTATTAATATTTAATTTAATTATTTTTAAATATATTTATATTTAAATATATTTATATTTAAATAGGTTTATTTAGAGCTTTAAAAATAGGCAGTTTTGCAAATGACCTTCGTTTTCGATGAAACTTTTTTTGTTGGATCTGGGATATTGAATTATTGTTATATTTCAATTTTCAAGGTTTTAGGAGTCAGTATATGGTTGTACGGGATATTAATATGAAAAACCGTCGATATTTTGACTTTAAAAATATGTTGTGTGAGCAAACGAAGTCTGAATTCGACGAAACAAGTTTCGTTGGGTCCGTAATGTCGAGCTGTAGCTGCATGCCCATTTCCATGATTTTTAGATATCGTGTGTGATCATGGAGATTTTTAAATAGTGTATATAAATAGCGATTTGTTAAAATGGAATATAAAAATCAAATAAAAAATTAATAAACCGTCCTATAAATAGCTGTTCACCCTTCTTAACTGTAATGAAAAGGAATTTCGCTTGATCCGAATCAGTCGCTAAACCGACCAAGACCGTTCGAAACCCCTGATTGTTTTGAGAACACGACAAATTCGAACGCAAATAGGAGAACTTTTCATTGTTAATTACAACAATTCATCAGATTAAAAGAATATACAGAGTATGAATGAATAAAGTACATTCGATAAATATCAAAGATTACAATAAATTACATAGCAGCGGAAAAATAATACAATACACAACTAGAAGTAATACACGGATACAAAGCTTTCCGAGTATCGTTCCAGCTGTAAATCAGGATCCTGTGAATACAAATCTGCAAAACAAAAACTACTAGCTGCCCGTGCGGAAATAGGGGCACCCAGAGTTTAGGTTAAAACAATAAACTACAGGTCAGTCATGTGACTGGTGTGAGAACTAAAACAGTTATTAATATTTATTTTAAAGTTAGGTAAATCAAGGGACCACGCCGTATAACACGGAACGGGTTTCCTCCCAAGAACACCAGTGCATAAAACAATAGCGCAATGCTAAATAAAGAACAACGAAGCTATTATAAGACCCAGGTCCCATCACACAATGCAACGCAAGCCGGAGGATAGGGTTTTTACCTTATAATAGCCAAAGAATGCTTGATACGTTTAAAACAGATTATTTTGACAGTACTATAAGTGTATAGTGTCAAAAACAACTTCAAATCATAAGTATCAATCATAGACGGGATAAGTGCCCCATACCACTATGTCATCATATATAGGTTTAGAATCAAAACCGCAAAGTCATATATTGGAAACTGGATTTCCTTCTGTGAACTGAGGCAAAAGATAGTCCTCTATCGAATTGGAGACTATCTAGCCCGAGTCTCAGGCAAGTACTCAGTCAAGCCTTTGGATCGTCAGGGCCGGTCCACCGATGTGGATTAAAATGCCTGAACAATACGTCTCCCCGCCCTTTGGGGCGTAAATGAGTCCAATGACTCTGTCGGTCCTGGATCGACCGATATATACGAGGCGCCTTGCAACAACAATAACCACCTAAGTCAAACTCGTCAGGGCGTGTAAAACCACTGAAGCCACTTCTAGCTAGAAGGAAACACATGACCTCCCTGAGGTCCTCTCCCGTTTCTGGTTCACAACCGGGGTGTGAGGCTCGCGAATCAACGCTACACAAAGCTATACCACACAGGTTGTGCTTTGATCATCAACCACAAGACTCTACTTTCAACAGAAGCCTTGATCATTTGCCACTTAGGCATGCCACACAAGCAATTCACTACATGCGTTTGATATCCATCAATATATAACCCCTGAGCTCGTACGTCTCAGAGAAGGGCGTTAAGCAAGAGAATAAATTCTCCGCCGTCAAACAGATATGTATTTAATAGAAATCAATCACACAGAATAAAATCCAATGTCAGACACACAGTCCATTTACAAGTCCGTTCTGGGTCTGAACGAAGTCGGAGGCATCTAGTACCCCGCATATCCATCGATCTCCAAATACATCTGGACGATACCTAACTGATTCCCTCCTCTTGGGTGTACGACCCAATCAAGATCATCAGTAATCTCCCAAACGACGTGAAGACCTCCGGTCTTCAACTACCGTCTTCTTCCTCGACACCACGTCGAATCAGTTATTCAGAATGGGATAAACCCGGTCTTCCTGAATAACTCGCGTATATAATAAATAAGTGTTACACAAACACAACATACGCCTCGTTCCAATTCAAAATATTCTTTTATTCCAATATTCTTATTCTTCGGGAAAAGTTCCCATTAATTTTATCAAAGATAAATTCTTTAATTTATTCTTTAATCTTCTTTGAATATCAATTCCAACTAGTCGGGATTAGCGAACCACACCGAAGTAATCATTTATTTTATTTTCCAATCCTAACCTATTCATCCCATGAAGTAAAACTGGTCATACTTCATATCTAACACCACGGTGTTATCGGTAAATTCAATTACCATTACACGTTCAAATCTAATTGAAGATTTAACTCACCTGGAGCAAAACTGGTGATGCTTCATTCTCGACCATTTCAATCTAATTAAAGATTCATTAAAACTCCACTTGGTTTTAATCTTCCCAAAAATCAAATTCTATGATTATTTAACTTGGGAAATCACCTCCTGCCTTTAACTGGGTTAAAGAACCAATGTCATTTAAAACACGGTTCACGATAAACCCAAAATCACATTCCATTAATTATTGGGTTAAAGAACCAGTGTTATTTAAAACACGGGTCACGATAAACCCAAAAATCAATCCCAGTTCAATTCCAATTAAATACCATTTAATTGGTACACTTCATTAAATCTAAAATAAAAAGATTTAATCTTTTTCTCAACTGGGCTTAAGAACAGTGTTAATGAAGACACCACTCACGACAAACCCAAATCCCATTTGATATTAAATACAAGGCTCTGAATAGAAAATATATCGGCTTATATTCAATATCAAATTCTACGACCAACAAATACCGTATTGGAAATAACGATATAAATATATCTTTCAAATTTCCATAACAATATCTGTATAATCACGAAATCCAACATCGAAATATTCCAAAGACAATTTCGATTAAAATCCATTTCCACTTTATATATTGGAAATTCTGGTTATTTTCAAAACCATTTCAAATCCACTTTATTTATTTTAAAAACAAAAAGAATTACAATTCTAGTTCAAAACTAGTTCATTTCGATAACAATCTATTTTTATCTTTTCAAATATGGAAATTTTCATTCCAACTCTTCACAAATCATTTCGTATGATTTTACACAAATTATTGATATTTTTAATAATTTTATCAAGGCCCGAACAGTCGATTTCCATCAACGGCCAGCGAACTGCACTTACAGCGACCTTTTCCAAATTTGATTTGGACATAATTCCAAATCTAACTGTTAGATCTCAGATTTCTAATATTCGTTAGAAAGCTCTTTTCGATACGAACCCAATGGTTCCAGTTTTAGGAGAATCCGATGGTCGGATCTCCCGTAATATCCATTCGAAGTCAATAGTCGAAATTCGCAAACTGCCGCGGCTCGACGCGTTCTATTTAGGCCATATTATATATAATATATATATTATATATATTTCATCGATTTCCTTTCAAAACGTATTTTGTAAATCGTTTAAATTCGTTTTCAAAACGATTTCAACTTCCTTTTCAAATTCAAATCAAAATTGAATTTTTCAATATAAATTCGTTTTAATTTCATTTCAAATCGATTTCAATTCAATTTAATTAGAATTTCAATTCATTTCAATTTAATTCGAATTTCAATTCATTTCAATTCATTTCAATTTAATTGATTTTGAAATCACTTTCAATATTCATTGAAAAATAAATAAAATCGATATAAATATCGTTCACGTCAAAATGGCGTCAATCTAATCAACACAACTTTTATATATTTCAATAACTTCGTTATTCTATTCAACAAATGAATATTTTTCAATTCAACACATGAATATATATTTTATTTCAACACATGAATATATATATTTTCAATTCAACACATGAATTTATTTTCAATTCAACACATGAATTTATTTTCAATTCAACACATGAATTCATTTTTCTATTCAACACATGAATATATTTTCTAAATCAGAATGAGTGTGACGGCCCGCCCCGCACCAGCCTGCATTTACTTCAAAAGTGCGCTGTACACATGTCTATTTAGCACGGAACGGGTCGTAAGAAGAAAAGAAAGAAGGGAATTAACTAAACGAGAAACCTGTAGAATGTCTCACAGCGCATGGAATAAAATATAATAATAACATACTTGACATGAAACAGGTGAGACAATGCATAAGCTGATAACTAATAATCAATGTCAACATCAGAGCAGCGGAAATCCAAATACAGCTTATTACAACTTTCCAAATTTACTGTCTCTAACAAAAGAAAGCTAAAGTGGAAGATGCACCACCAATGCCCAAGCAGTGATCTTCAACAACACAGGGAGAATACTATATATATGTGTTACGTGGAAGCCTCCTGCTCGTCTTCGGATCATCTACCCGTGCATCACCAGCTAACCTGTCTCTAGTCTGCTCGTGTGAGCACCCAGAGTAATAAGAGGAGACATAAAACTCTGGGTCAGACATAAATCCTGGTATGAGCGATAAGCATCTAAACAGAATAATAACAGGTATACTAAACCATACCTGAACCTGGACCTGCAACCAAAGAGTTAGTACCACATACCGTACAATACCCTAAGGTGCCATAATAAATAGTGTAAGAATACGGGGGTGGGGTATGTATGTCATAATGATAGCAACCAAGTCAACCATAGCAACCATCCTCACGTCTCTCACTCAGTGCGTAAAGCGTACGATATCTACCACTTTGGAACACTAGACAAATTGAAGTAACGACGGATCCCGACTTGTAGAAACCCTGCTGTGACCAAGCTAAACATATGGAGTCATGGCCAAACATTTCAATGACTCATTTCATTGATCGTAGCCCTTGGTTCTACCAATGCCACAATGGCCCTGAATCCGCCTCCGCACCTCCTACCATCGTGGTCCAAAGCTATAGACATCGTAAACTCCTTAGCACGCGTCCCGCAGCAAAGCCCAATCATGAAGCGAACTCGTTGATTCCCATCTGGATCTTGAGCTCTAGCTTCTCATTTGGACTTCCTTTGCATCTCGGGTTTGGTCGAATTGGAGTGGGTCTTCAGAAGAGTCGTCGCGTAGTAGTAATAGCCCACGTACGGTTCGGTTCGGTGTTCCTCGTCTAGCTCGGTTCGGTTCGGTGTAACCTTCCTAATCGGCTCGGTTCGGTGGTCATCTCTTCATTCAGTTCGGGTCGGATACTCCACTTCGGGTCGGGTCGGTGTCCTCCTCCGGGTCGGGTCGGGTTACTGTCTTCTTTCCAGTTTTCTCCGATCAGCTCCCTCGTTTTCCATCTACTCCGATCCGATCCGCTCCCTTCGCCTTACTCCAGTCGTAGCCTTCCATTCTTGAGTCGATCCGATCTGGCCTCCATTACTCTTCCGATCCGATCCCCTTGTCCACTCCAAATCTAAGAAAACGACCTTCCTTCTCGCCAAGCCTCCTTTGTGCCAAACTCCGGTTCGGGTCGGGTTTCTTGCCCAGTTCACATATCCGATCCGAGCCCTCATCCGATCCGATCCGGTTCGGAACCTGCACACTTCTGCAACTTTCCAGCGAGCTTTCTACGCCATTCGACGACGTTTTCGACCAATTTAACTATTCTAATCAATCATAAAACATACCATAGAGTCATAGCAACATGTAAGAGCAACCACAAACACCAAAACCATGAATTTACACGTCAAAATGGATGAAAGATGCCCAAAATCCTATTTTTCCCTTAAGCATGATTAAATAAGACTAATCATAGAATTAATAAAACTTAACTAAATCGAACCAAATTTCTAACAGAGGCATAAAATATTATTTAAGAATTTCTAAACATTTTTTTCCAGAATTTATTGGTGTATAAATTCGCTAATCTTCACTAATTACCCTTAATTAACTGTAATTAGTGCCAAAACGATGCTATCACTCACCTTGGCCACAAAATAAAACACCAAATCTGAAATACTCTCTGTTTGGGTCGAATTCCTATGTATAGCAGCAGCTCCAACCTTGCTTTGTTGCTATTTGGCCTTGTTTTGATGTAGTCTAGGCTTGATCTTCACTAAAAATGTGCTTAGGAGTGGTTTTAGAGGATGGAAGCCATTACTAGGGTATCAAGAAGGTTTGTGGCGGCTCAAAACTGAAATGGAAATGATTTCCTAACCCTAATCAGTCCTCCTATACCTCTAAACCCGAAATTTCCCTCTGGGCCTAGCTGCTAATTACCCGGTTAAGCCCAATTAAGCTGTTTTTCACCATCTGAAACTTGTTTCAGCCATATCTCCCAAATGGTGAGTCCGTTTGGCTAATGTGACCACTCTACGGAAAGAGAAACCATCATCCGGAGCCAATGGAAGTAGCTTCAAGTCAAAATTCATTTCCAGTCAAAAGTTATGGCCAAAACAGTGCCAGCTAGGGGTAAAATGGTCATTTAAAAATCGGGAAAAATCATGAACATGGGAAATGACCCTAATAGTCGTCTCCCAAAGTTACATGACCATACGACTTCGTATGTGACAGAAATAAATATTCTACGATCCTATGATGCGTAGAATGCGGGTCGTTACACTCTCCTCCCCTTAAGAAATTTCGTCCCCGAAATTCCTTAACCTAAAACATACAAAGGATCCCGCATGCCTAACAGTCATATATAAATATCAAACATGCAAAACAAACAAACAAGCCTACCCTAGCATGCGGAAAACTAAATCGAAGTCAAAATCTTACGAGGCAAAGAGTTCTGGATAAGTCTTCCTAATGTTCTCCTCCGTCTCCCAAGTACAATCATTCTCGTCTCGCCCCACTGAACCTTGACTAGCTTCACCGCCTTCCTTCGAAGTTGTTTCATGTCATGCTCGATAATACGGGCCGGCTTGCGGTTCCCAACCGCCTCGGGTTCTACTTCGAAGTCCTCTAACTGATCAGGTGCAATAGTCATATCTGAGTCGTGGACGAACTTCCTTAGTTGGGAAACATGAAATACATTGTGAACTCCCGCCATTTTCTCTGGTAAGTCAATTCTATATGCCAAGTTCCCGACTAGTTCGAGAACAGGGAATGGGCCAACAAATCTTGGTGCCAACTTGCCTCTCCTGCCAAATCGTATTACGCTCTTCAACGGAGAAATCTTGACAAACACCAAGTCGCCAACGGAGAATTTTAAGTCTCTTCTCCTCTTATCAGCGTAACTCTTCTGCCTATCTTGGGCAGCCTTCATTCGTTGTTGAATGGTCTTGATTTTATCTGAAGTTTCCCTCACCATATCTGGTCCAAGCATAAACTTCTCGCCAGTCTCTATCCAACATGATGGTGAGTTACATGGTCTTCCGTACAAAGCTTCAAACGGAGCCATACCGATACTGGATTGGTAGCTATTATTATATGCAAACTCTACTAGATGCAAATGGCCATCCCATGATCCACCAAAATCCAATATACACGCTCTCAAGAGATCTTTCAAAATACGATTCACCCTCTCCGTCTGACCGTCGGTCTGAGGATGATATGCGGTACTGAGATGTAACTCTGACCATAGAGCCTCTTGTAAGCTGTTCCAAAACCCACTAGTGAACAACGGGTCTCGGTCACTCACAATGCTTTTAGGTACTCCATGAAATCTCACTACCCTCTTCATATACAATTCTGCTAACTTAGCCGCCGTTCTGGTTGATTTGACTGGTATGAATCTTGCACTTTTAGTCAGTCGGTCCACAATCACCCAAATGCTATCATGTCCCGATCTAGTCCTTGGTAAACCATCGATGAAATCCATCGAGACTTGCTCCCATTTCCATTCAGGAATTTCCAAGGGCTGTAACAATCCACTAGGCTTCTTTTGCTCGGCTTTAACTAGCTGGCAATTCATGCACTTGGATATAAACTTCCCAATGTCTCTTTTCATCCCTTCCCAGTAGTAGTTATGCTTCATGTCTCGGTACATCTTGTTACCACCGGGGTGTATAGTCAGCTTTGAGTGATGACATTCTCTAAGTACTTCATCTCTCAATCCATTGACATTGGGTACAACAAGCTTTCCATTCTTTCTAAGCCATCCCTCTCGATCAAGCCCATACTTGTTCATCTCCTCAACGATATCCATCCTTAACTTGGAGATGATTTCCAATAAGTTAGGATCGTCCCTCTGACTAGAGCCGATCCGCTCAATTAAAGTGGGTCTGATCGTCAAACTTGCTAACATTTCTGGATCCAATTCGCACTTTGGTCTGAAATCAAACCCCGCGATATACTCCAGTTGCTTCCATTCTAGAAACATAGCCCCTAGGCTGGCATGTCTCCTACTCAATGCATCAGCCACCTCATTGCCCTTTCCCGGTGTATATGCGATGTCAAAATCATAGGAAGCTAAGAACTCTAACCATCTCTGCTGACGGAGATTCAATTCTTTCTGGGAGAAGAGATACTTTAACGACTTATGATCTGTAAACAGCTCAAATCTTTCTCCCAAGAGATAGTGTCTCCACATCTTTAACGCGAACACGATTGCTGCCAATTCTAAATCATGGGTAGGGTATCTTTTCTCGTGCGGTTTCAATTGCCGACTTGCATAAGCAACAACCCTACCTCCTTGCATCAATACAACACCCAGTCCGGTACCATAGGCATCCGTGTATACCGTCATCTCTTCGTTCCCCTTAGGAATGACTAACACTAGTGCGCTTATCAACTTGTCCTTTAGACTCTTGAATGCATTCTCGCACCTTCCATCCCAGACAAAAGCTTGATTCTTCTTGGTCAACTGGGTCAATGGTGCTGCTATCTTGGAGAAACCTTGGATAAACTTACGATAATATCCCGCTAACCCCAAGAAACTTCTTACATCTGTTGCATTCTTGGGCGTAGGCCAATCCTGTACCGTAGCCACCTTTGCCGGGTCCAAGGCAATCCCATTTTCTGATACAACATGGCCCAAGAATCTCACTTCCCTCTTCCAGAAGTGACACTTAGAAAACTTTGCTTTCAATTGGTGTTTTCTCAACACCTCCATCACTACTCTTAAATGTTCCTTGTGTTCTTCCTCTGTCCTCGAATAGACCAAAATATCATCAACGAACACAAGGACAAACTTATTCAACTGATCTCTGAATACCCTATTCATAAGATCCACAAAATATGCTGGGGCATTGGTCAGCCCGAATGGCATGACCAACCACTCATAAAATCCAGACGGCGTCCGAAATGCCGTTTTAGCTATACTCTCAGCTTCCACTCTAAGCTGATGAAAACCAGTCGCGAGATCCAACTGAGAAAATACTCTCGCGCCACTCAACTGATCAAACAAATCATCTATCCGCGGTAGAGGATACTTATTCTTCCTCGTCACTTTATTCAACCCGCGGTAGTCTACACACAAACGAAGGGAACCATCCGCCTTGGTAGCAAACACAACTGGTGCTCCCCATTCAGAAACAATCCTTCTGATAAATCCCTTCTTCAAAAGATCGCTGACTTGCACCTCGAGCTCTCGCTGCTCCCTTGGTGCCATACGACGAAGTGGCATCACTATAGGCCTGGCATCTTTTACCAAATCAATACGGAACTCAATCTCTCGGTGTGGTGGAAGTCCGGTCACTTCTTCGAAAACATCCGGATACTGGCCAACCACGGGCAAACCTGACAACTCACTATGCGGAATGTCAAGAGAGTTTAGAAAACTAGCCAATACCCCCTCACTGGGTAGACCACCAAACACTATCCTCTGCCCATCATCCTCTCTAGCTGTCACCAAAAATCCCTCACAGTCTACCACCACCCCGTATCTTCGGAGCCAATCTACTCCCAAAATAATGCCAAACCCAGTAAAGCCCAAAACAAAGCAATCACAAACAAACATGCATCCATGACTCGATAAGACCACATTACGACAAATCATGCTAAGGCTAGTAGAACCACCAATCGGGTTCGTCACTACTAAAGGTCTATCGACAATCTCGGGCTCCAATCCCAACCTATCTACCAGGTCACTAGATATGAAAGAACTGGAAGCTCCGGTATCAAACAAAACTCTAACATGAACATCGTAAACAGAAAGCATACCTTGAATGACGACATTCTTTCCCTTCTCTGCCGCAGTTGGGGCATTCGACGAAGAAGGAATAGCATTAAGGGCGTATGCTTTCACCATTTGCTTTTCTTTAGGGGGTTGCGGACACTTGTCCTTGTGATGTCCCAATTGGCCACAATTGAAGCACTTCCTATCCGCTGGCTTGGCCCGACAATTACTAGCATAATGGCCCTTCTTACGACAGCTGAAGCACTCAACATCTTACTTATTCTTTTTCTTTTGGCCATACTTAGTCTGATTCTGCTTTCTCTTATTCTGGGAACCACCTTTGCCCCCACCACTTGCTTGTTGCTTTGGCTCATCTGCGGATGCAACCTCAGTCTTCGGCTTAGGTAGAGACTTTCTGATCGTAATGCTTTCCCCACAATCGACTCAAACGTCTCATCGATGTGGTTGATAAGCTTTTCCCCCAAGTACTGATCCAAACCAGTTATGAATTTCTCGTTCTTCTTTTCGGAAGTATCAATAAGAGATAACCCATACTTCGACAAAGTGTCGAATTCAGCAATATACTCCGAGACAGCTCTGCCATTCTGCTTGAGCTCCAAGAATTTCTTAAACAACACTGACTTCTGAGCAGCCGGAATGAACTTCTCGCTAAAGCGAGTTTTAAACTGTTCCCAAGTAATCTGATCTTCGGGAGTAGCTGCCTTTATAGCATTCCACCAATTCATTGCCCGCCCTTGCAGCTGACGGGACGCAAGCTTTCTCTTCATCGCATCCTCGATACCCAAATCCTCGAAGATACGTTCGCAACTATCCAACCAATCCTGAACATCCGTGGCCGACTCCGTTCCGTGGAACGGCTTCCCACCAAGGCTAGTATAATCCTTATTCAGCTTGGCGAAATCGACCCTCGGCGCCTGCACTATTGGACCACCACCATTTCCATCATTGGGGGCTGCCCTCTGTACATCTCTGAGCATCTCTCTCATGAGGTCAGTAAACATCGTCCTCATGTCAGCAGCATTCCCATTATTGGCCCCTCTACCGGTACCTCTAACATATCGGCTCATCGTCAATCTGAAAAAGGAAACGATTAACGACTCCATAGTGGTGCTAGTGCAGTACGACTTCATCCTTATACCACTAATAGTATATATATAGCTTTTGAAAACCAAAATAATCACAAATACGCTCTCTCTTATACGTATACTATCTCTCCCTGATAACTTCCCTAGGTTAACTACGCAACCTAGAGCTTTGATACCAAATGTGACGGCCCGCCCCGCACCAGCCTGCATTTACTTCAAAAGTGCGCTGTACACATGTCTAGTTAGCACGGAACGGGTCGTGAGAAGAAAAGAAAGAAGGGAATTAACTAAACGAGAAACCTGTAGAATGTCTCACAGCGCATGGAATAAAATATAATAATAACATACTTGACATAAAACAGGTGAGACAGTGCATAAGCTGATAACTAATAATCAATGTCGACATCAGAGCAGCGGAAATCCAAATACAGCTTATTACAACTTTCCAAATTTACTGTCTCTAACAAAAGAAAGCTAAAGTGGAAGATGCACCACCAATGCCCAAGCAATGATCTTCAACAACACAGGGAGAATACTATATATATGTGTTACGTGGAAGCCTCCTGCTCGTCTCCGGATCATCTACCCGTGCATCACCAGCTAACCTGTCTCTAGTCTGCTCGTGTGAGCACCCAGAGTAATAAGAGGAGACATAAAACTCTGGGTCAGACATAAAGCCTGGTATGAGCGATAAGCATCTAAACAGAATAATAACAGGTATACTAAACCATACCTGAACCTGGACCTGCAACCAAAGAGTTAGTACCAAATACCGTACAATACCCTAAGGTGCCATAATAAATAGTGTAAGAATACGGGGGTGGGGTATGTATGTCATAATGACAGCAACCAAGTCAACCATTGCAACCATCCTCACGTCTCTCACTCAGTGCGTAAAGCGTACGATATCTACCACTTTGGAACACTAGACAAATTGAAGTAACGACGGATCCCGACTTGTAGAAACCCTGCTGTGACCAAGCTAAACATATGGAGTCATGACCAAACATTTCAATGACTCATTTCATTGATCGTAGCCCTTGATTCTACCAATGCCATAATGGCCCTGAATCCGCCTTCGTACCTCCTACCATAGTGGTCCAAAGCTATAGACATGGTAAACCCCTTAGCACGCGTCCCGCAGCAAAGCCCAATCATGAAGCGAACTCGTTGATTCCCATCTGGATCTTGAGCTCTAGCTTCTCATTTGGACTTCCTTTGCATCTCGGGTTTGGTCGAATTGGAGTGGGTCTTCAGAAGAGTCATCGCGTAGTAGTAATAGCCCACGTACGGTTCGGTTCGGTGCTCCTCATCTAGCTCGGTTCGGTTCGGTGTAACCTTCCTGATCGGCTCGGTTCGGTGGTCATCTCTTCATTCAGTTCGGGTCGGATACTCCACTTCGGGTCGGGTCGGTGTCCTCCTCCGGGTCGGATCGGGTTACTGTCTTCCTTCCAGTTTTCTCCGATCAGCTCCCTCGTTTTCCATCTACTCCGATCCGATCCGCTCCCTTCGCCTTACTCCAGTCGTAGCCTTCCATTCTTGAGTCGATCCGATCTGGCCTCCATTACTCTTCCGATCCGATCCTCTTGTCCACTCCAAATCTAAGCAAACGGCCTTCCTTCTCGCCAAGCCTCCTATGTGCCAAACTCCGGTTCGGGTCGGGTTTCTTGCCCAGTTCACATATCCGATCCGATCCGGTTCGGAACCTGCACACTTCTGCAACTTTCCAGCGAGCTTTCTACGCCATTCGACGACGTTTTCGACCAATTTAACTATTCTAATCAATCATAAAACATACCATAGAGTCATAGCAACATGTAAGAGCAACCACAAACACCAAAACCATGAATTTACACGTCAAAATGGATCAAAGATGCCCAAAATCCTATTTTTCCCTTAAGCATGATTAAATAAGACTAATCATAAAATTAATAAAACTTAACTAAATCGAACCAAATTTCTAACAGAGGCATAAAATATTATTTAAGAATTTCTAAACATTTTTTTCCAGAATTTATTTGTGTATAAATTCGCTAATCTTCACTAATTACCCTTAATTAACTGTAATTAGTGCCAAAACGATGCTATCACTCACCTTGGCCACAAAATAAAACACCAAATCTGAAATACTCTCTGTTTGGGTCGAATTCCTATGTATAGCAGCAGCTCCAACCTTGCTTTGTTGCTATTTGGCCTTGTTTTGATGTAGTCTAGGCTTGATCTTCACTAAAAATGTGCTTAGGAGTGGTTTTAGAGGATGGAAGTCATTACTAGGGTCTCAAGAAGGTTTGTGGCGGCTCAAAACTGAAATGGAAATGATTTCCTAACCCTAATCAGTCCTCCTATACCTCTAAACCCGAAATTTCCCTCTGGGCCTAGCTGCTAATTACCCGGTTAAGCCCAATTAAGCTGTTTTTCACCATCTGAAACTTGTTTCAGCCATATCTCCCAAATGGTGAGTCCGTTTGGCTAATGTGACCACTCTACGGAAAGAGAAACCATCATCCGGAGCCAATGGAAGTAGTTTCAAGTCAAAATTCATTTCCAATCAAAAGTTATGGCCAAAACAGTGCCAGCTAGGGGTAAAATGGTCATTTAAAAATCGGGAAAAATCATGAACATGGGAAATGACCCTAATAGTCGTCTCCCAAAGTTACATGACCATACGACTTCGTATGTGACAGAAATAAATATTCTACGATCCTATGATGCGTAGAATGCGGGTCGTTACAATGAGGCCCAATCAATTACCATATAATGTTAATTATATGGATTTCTACAACACATGTATATAATAGCAACGATAAATAATCAACCATCATCCCGAGTGCACCACAAAACTACATAAGCATTAAATATAAATAATTAATGCTTACACAGTCTGTCAACCCATCGATTGACATACAACTAAACAATCGGGATTAGTGTACTTCAAATATCATCCCAATACCCGTGAGGGGTTTCAAATCAACAAACACACATTTTATTTGTGCAGTTGGGCGATGTGTAAAATTTATCATCCCAATCAATATTAGTCAAACCAGTGTGTATAAACAAATCGTCCGATTTGTTTATAAATATTTATTTTATATACACGTTAAAAATTATATTTTTAACTATAAAATATTTTCCACTATAAAATATTTTATTTCATTCCACATCACACAATCAAATTTCACTACACAACAATCAAACAAACAAGTCATCCATGGTCTGTGGACGACGGGTGTCGGGTGCTGCTAAGCACCATCTGCATCCTAGTATATATTTCAACTAGAATTTAAAATAAAAGTGAGGAGTCTCACCGAAAGCTAAACCAAACGCCATGACTCTTCATATGTAGGAAATCTTCACCGTGCTCACCCTTTTTCAATTTCATTGTCCGTATTCACTACATATATAAAAATCACAATTTTATATTCTTGCTATGTATATAAAAATCACATTTTTACAATCACTTTATATGGATAAAAATCACATTTTTATACTGCTACTATATAGATAAAAATTCTATTTTTACACCGCTACTATATAGATAAAAATTCTATTTTTACACCGCTACTATATAGATAACAATCCCGCCTTTCTTCATTTTCTCCTAACAAAAATCTTATATTTCTGTCCCATAAAAAATCTACTTCTTATTCACTATGAAATCAAATTTTTATTGCCAATAAAATCAATTTACTTAAAAGAAGCTAATAAAAATAAATAAAGATAAAAGAAAAGGGGCTTACAGTTTTTAATCGGGGAAAGGGGGTTGGTGCTGTGCATTGGAGGTGGAGGAGGGGCGCTCGCGGACTGGTGGTGGCGGCAGGCAGTGGCGACGGGTCGGAGGAAGCGGTGGCGCGGATTCGAACCGAAAAGGGGAGGGGGGTGCGTGGCGGTTTGGGGTTCGTGGAAGGGGAAGAGGAGTCGGGGGAGGAGGGAGGGGAAGATCGCGGCAGGAGGAGGAAGAAGAAGCGGCGGTATGGGGGGTCGATCGATTTAGGTTTTTTTTTCTTTTTTTTTTAATTTTCTTCTTGAAGAATAACGACTGGGGGGGGGGGGGGCTGAAAGGATATAGGAGATGAAAGGGTTATTATTTTATTTATTTATTTATTTATTTATTTTCAAAATGCAACTTTTTATTTCGACTTCGAAATCGAACTCATCGACTGTCGTCCATAGCTAATTACCCCCATTCCGAACACAATGGGATACGTATCACAGGCTGATTCGACTGTTTCAATTAGTTTTCGTCAAAATCAAAATATAACTCTATATATTGAATTTGAACGCGCATTTCAATTTATCGGGGCCACATACGAACTCTAAAAATTCCCGATTTTTTTTCTAGCTTCGTATTGACGATACGGTCCTAACAAAACTAATTTCATCAAATTCTGAGACCGTTTGAAAAATGGTCATTTTCCAGTCGATTAAAACCAACTGAAACTGGTCAAATGCGTTTTCCTTTACCACGCTCACATATTGATTCGAAAAATTACGAATTTTGAAATTTACGATCCTATTACACTGTAATGCGGGCGAAAGTGAGAGAACGCAGTTGAATCCTGGAGCTTGTGTGGATGTAAATATTGATGGAGTGAGTTAGTTAGTGATGAGGAGTTTAAAGAGGGTTTTTATTCTCATTTTCATTACGGAATGGAAGAGGATGTGGGATTTAAAGATTTAGAAATGGCGAGGGAGATATACAGGAGGGGTGCGGTTTTAACGTTTGGGAAGAAAGGGTATGTGGATCAGGTAGGAATTGGTTGGGCCAAGGAAGAAACAAAATGGTGAGTCCCCTTTCTATAAAATAAATAAATGGGGTAAACGATGGATATGAAATGGGATTAGTGTTAGTGGTGCTAGTATGTTTGAAGTATTTCTGGAGACAGTGTTTTTTGGTTTGGAGAAGACGGATCAGAAGCAGGCCTGGGTTTTGAAAATGGGTATGCAGGCCGATAAAAATAAATAAAATATGGTTAGGCCCAATCTAAATATATAAGTGTTTTATTTAAATTAATTAGCGTATTAGATTATAAACGTGAAAACTTATGCATATATTATCCAAATTCAACAAAACATGATCCGTTGTGATCGTATGTATGGCGGTTACAAAATGGAACTGAATGGAGTGAATTGGAGCTTGTTACAATTTATAGCGAAATAAATTGTCTGTCTGAATCAACCGACAGTTATCGTTATTTAATGATGACCGTCCAATTTGAGTAAATCTCACTACTCTAATCAGTTCATATTTTATAACATATTTTAGAATTGATAAATGATGATTGATTGTTGTGTTATAATTGTTTGGTTGAATTGCTAATTTATTGGTTGAAATTATAGATAACGATATATATATATATATATGTCGTTAATCAAATATTGATTTTGTTTATCAGAATATTTCATATTGAAATGAAATCGATGTTATTTATATTGTTTAACATCTATGATGCAGGGAAACAGGTTGGAGATATCCAACTGGATTTCTCAATAGTTATAATACTGTTTGTTTCAATATATTGTCATATATGATGTGATATATAATCTGTGATTGATTATGATGACACTGGTCATGTTATTTGGTATTTTAAATACCATATGAAATACTGGAATGTAAAAAGGAAAATTTCAAAGTGAGTGTTGAAAATGAAATATTTATATATGAAATAAATAGGATATTATAAAATGTAATATTTGGAAAACAAATATTGGAAAATATAATTAAGGAAATATTTGGGAAACGAATAGAATTATATAAAAGGATTTAAATAAAATGAATAGAATTATATAAAATGAATAGAATTATATAAAATGAATAGAATTATATAAGAGGATTTGGATAAAATGAATAGAATTATAAAAGAATTTATATAGAATAAATAGAATTATATAAAGGGAATTATAAATGAGATTTAAGGGTTAGAAAATAAAAAGGAGATTTGTATGAATAATTCTACTAATAAAAATATAAATAGAATTTGGGTTTGAGATATTGTTTTTAAATACGAAATCAAACGGTTTTGATTATATAAAGAAATATTTTTCACATTCTATGTGAAAAATTAAATTAAAGTAAATATTTTGCAAATAAAATATTATAAAGGAATTTGGGTTTGAATTAGGAATTTAAATGGAATTACTGAAATTATAAATTTACTAGAAATTAGTTGAGTTGAATGGCTTTCTGCGTATCGATCTGATGTTAGTTTCGGCCTTCGGGGTTTATGCGGGGTTTATGCTTGGGAAGTTGTTCTCTTACTAGTTTACAGTTAGAGACTGATAGAGGTGGGAAGATATTGATGCTGAATCAGAAATGGAAATGTTTTCCAAAATTAATATCGTATATTTTCTAATTTTAGAAATTAAGGAATTTATGAATGTATGGAAACGATAAATGGGAAATTGGGAAATGAAATGATGATTATCAGTAAGATTTCCATTTGGGAATACGACCATTGTTTGTGCATATGTTTTCTTTTGATAGTTAAATCACCAACTATCAAAGATTTTGACCATTTCCGTTGTCAATACTGAGAGATCGGGATCAGATATATTATCTGAAAAGCACTCCGTATGGCATTAGCATTGCGAATCAAATATCATGAAGATAATTGAAGACGGAGTTATGCAAGGGCTGTTCAGTAAATCCTAGGTAGAAACTGCCTAACATGGATTTACAGAATAGTGCCTTAGGTTTGTCCAGTCCCAGGACGGCCTGTATGGAAGAATGTCTAACGAAGTATATTTAATAGACCACGTAAGTTGATCTCTTCAAACGTATTTACGTTTGATGATGGAGGAATTCTTTTCTCTTAGTTGTTTACCCGTGATATGTTTGGAGAAATCAATTTGTGATTTAGCGGGTATGACGATGTGACATTCAAAGTGAATGAAGATGTGGTTTGTAAAGGATACATTATGGCCTCTAGCCTCAAAACCGGAAATGGTATAAAATCGGGGTAGGTCGCATGATTAAGTGCTTAGCTGCCAATTAGGGTGTATTGTCACATGATCTAGAGAAATTCCATTTACTTCTATAGTCTATTTCGATGCTGTCCCTTTCGGGAAACGGTTGTTGATCCTAACCGTTGGTGATAATACATTTGTTACACTCAAGCAAAATGAGTGACCGGTCATGTTTAGCTTGGGTTACAAGATGTTCTTGTTGAATCCGGTGTATTCCTCTCTAGAGATACACTGTCGGAAGGTGGTCCCATACCTTGCCAATTGGAATTCATTACCCAATAATCGCTCGCGGTTTTTGATTTTATATTATGTATGTGGAACGTGAGATGAAACCGTTCTGCTAGATGATTATTATATTGTGGTTGATAGACATTATTATAATATCAAATGAGTTTTATATAAAGATTATCGTTCCTTTCAAAAGGTTTTTGAATGTTGGACCAAGTGTTTTGGATTCTCATAAGGGAAAAACTCGTTTCGTTATACGACGTGGTCTTATGAGATATCATTTAATTTCTCAAACTGTTTTAAATGGTTTTACTCATACCAGTCACACGACTAAAACACCCCACCTCCGTTAAGGTCACTCACAAAGGGAATGCCTTAACTTTGGTGGAGCATTATAGGTAAAAGACACAGATAATTTACAAGATAGATATATACATATAAGCAGCGGAAAAACTAAATTTATTTCAAACGTGGTTCATAACAAAAAAATTTCAACAAACTATTTCAAACCAACTTCCAAATCATTACATCATAATCTCTGTCTTGATTATTACATAAAGAAGAATAAAAAAAATAAAACTGCATAAATCCCTAAGTAGTAGTGTATCCAAAGCCATAGCCAAAGGTAAGAGGTTCGAAGCTATACATCACAGAGTCTTCAAGCTTGGAAAGATGAACGGTCCAAATTAAGCTGAGCTATTCCCTCCCTGGGTACCTGAGGGGGGGGGGGACAGAAGAAAAGAGAGCGAAAGAAAAATGGGTCAGACATAAGTCTGGTAAGTCCAGTGTTTATTCAGCATGTAAACTGATAAGAGAACCATGACTTGAATAAGCTGGACACAGGACAATAATAAGGAAATAAGGTAACATAGGATACGGTAAGATAAACAGGGCAAGATAAACAAGGCAAGATAAACTGATCATACTATCGCACTCATGTCCATATTCTCTGCATATAATGACCCGCATTGGCAGAGGTATTATAATTAATTTATTTAATTATATAAATAGTGATATAGTCAATTTAATGGTCGTGGAATTAAATAATGATGAATATTTAATTAAAATAATAAATTAAATAATATATTTAATTCTGAAATAATCAGAATTGGCTAAAATGACAATATGGTGTGAACCGGATCATCTGTGATATTTAATTCAGCTTGGAATTGAATTTGAATAACTAATATATTCAATCGTCGACAATTGAACGTATGGTTTATAATATAATTATAAACGAGCTTGAGATGGCGCTGCAGTTCGCAAATTGGCAATTCGAACTTCAACTGAATGTACAGGATTCATTTTAAGCCGGATTTCTGTGAAACAAGAAACATGTGGAGCTGGTGGAGTATATCTTTCTAGTGAAGGAGAAAAATCAATATTTCGTCGTGTAGATTTTGATTTACGTCCAAATCAAATTTTAGAAAAGTCGCTATGGAATTCCTTTATAATTTATAAAGGAATTATTTATATTTTAAAAAGGAATTTCCATATAAAATGAATATCGGGTTGACCCAGAAGTGAATATCAAGTTAGAAATTCATATAGGAATATTCTAGAGCTGAACGATATCGTATGTGGATATATAAGATAATATTTGTTTATAAATATTTAATTTAATTATATTTAAATATTTAAATAGGGTATTTAGAGCTTTAAAAATAGTCACTTTTGCAAACGAAGTCGGAACTCGACAAAACTAATTTTGTTGGATCCGCAATGTCAAATAGTTGTTAGATTTCCAGTTTCGTGATTTTTAGAGTCACTGTGTGGATGTACGGATTTTTAGAGTGGATAACAGTCGATAATTTGACCTTTTAAAATATGCTGTGTAAGCATACAAAGTCGGAATTCGACGAAACCAATTTCGTTGGGACCGTAATGTCGAACTGTAGCTGCATGTCCAGTTTCGTGATTTTTAGGTACCATATGTGATCGTACGGATTTTTAGAGTACTAAAAACAGATATAAAATGAAAATAAAATTTAGTAAAATATCCTAAATTTTGTGTCGACCTAAAACAAGGCCACGTCTCCTTCCTTTTGAGCCACACAAAAATCAGTCTCCCTTTATAAAAACGTTCTCATCGGCTGCCACAAATTCTCTTGCAAAAACCAAAACGAGAGTTTAAATTCAAAACAAAAATCAAAGAAAAATGGTAAAATTCCAAAGCAAGTATCCTTAGACTCAGGAGGAGGGAAGCTTCGAATGGGTAGTCTTTGTTTGGGGTGCGACGCATTTCTGTGTTGCTCGAAAATACACAGGCGAATCTCGGGTTGAACCCTATCGGAGTTAGGGGCCGTTGTAGGCCAAGCAAGTGGTGGAGGAGGGTTTGTCTTGGCGGAGCGCATCAGGCGCAGGTGGTTTGAAGGGGTCCGGCGGTCCTTGGCGAAGTACGACGGGGTAGATTTGAGAACGAGGCAGCATGTCGATATACAGGGGGGCTTGTCGAGTTGAACATGGTAGGGATAGTCAGGAGGAGATCGGCTTGGTGTGGCGTTTGGTGACGTCGGAGCTGGCGTACGGTGGCCGAGGTGGAAGCCGTAGATAGTCAAAGGGGACGGGTCAACGTCGGTTTTGAGTTACAGCAGCATCGGTTTTATGACATTGGGGAGAAAGGGAATTAAGGGGGAGGGGTTAATGTTTGAGTGGGCCAAGATTGAATGGGTGAGCCCAATTTAAAAATGAATCAACCTAGTTTTATTTAAAACCATTAAATAATTGTATAAGTTGTGATATTAATATTTCATCCACACGTGATCGAAATTCAGTGAAATAGGATCCGTTAGGATCGTATGGACGGGAGAAACCCAATGGAACTGACTGGGAGTGAATCCAAGCTCGTTACAATTTATTGCAAAATAATTTGTCCGCCTGAATCAAATTGAGCGATGGTTATCGTTATTAACGATGATCGTCCAAAGTAAATCTCACCAACTCTGAACAGTTTATAATTTCATGTTGTATTTTTAGAACTGTTAAATGTTGGTTGATTGACTGTGTGTTGACTGTTTGATTGAACTGCTAGTCAGTTAGTTGAATTTCTATATTGATTCTGTTTAGCAGAATATATCATATGGAACTGAAAGTGATGTTGATTTTATTGTGTAACATCTGTGGATGCAGGGAAACAGGTTGGAGGAATCCGACTGGATTCCTCAACATTTATTTTACTGTTTTTTTATATATTGTGATATATGATGTGTTATATAATCTGTTATGGATTTTGTGTGTTGGAATGATATTGAACCTTGTTATTCGATATTTTAAATATCATAAAAGACCCTGGGATGTAGAAAGAATTTATTTCAATGTATATTGAAATAAAGGGATTTTATAAAATCAATAGATATTATAAAAGGAAATATTTCGAAAGAAAATAAAAGGGGAAATGTTTATAAAACGAATAGAGTTTTATAAATGGGAAAAATGTTGATAAAACGAATAGAATTAAAAAAGGGAAATCATTTATATAGTGAAGAACCGTTACTAAAAGTAAATCTTTATAAATGAATAGTTTAATCGAGTTAAAAGGAGTTAATCGATGTTAGTTTAATCGAGTTAAAAGGAGTTAATCGATGTTAGTTTAATCGAGTTAAAAGGAGTTAATCTATGTTAGTTTAATCGAGTTAAAAGGAGTTAATCGATGTTAGTTTAATAGAGTTAAAAGGAGTTAATCGATGTTAGTTTAATCGAGTTAAAAGGAGTTAATCGATGTTAGTTTAATCGAGTTAAAAGGAGTTAATCGATGTTAGTATAATCGAGTTAAAAGGAGTTAATCAATGTTAGTTTAATCGAAAGGAGTTAATCGATGTTAGTTTAATTGATTAGAGTTAAAGCAAATGAGTTAATCGAATATAGTTTATTCGAATAGTAAAAGGAGTTAATCGAATATATAGTTTATTCGAATAGAATAAAGGAGATTATCGAATATATAGTTTATTCGAATAGAATAAAGGAGTTAATCGAATATATAGTTTATTCAAATAGAATTAAAAGAGTTATCGAATATAGTTATTTGATAGGAGTTAAGTGAATAGAGTCAAAGTTAAATCAAAAGAGTTAAGTGAATAGAATAAATTGAATAGAGTTATCGAATATACCTTATCGAAGGAAAGAAGTATCGAATAGAAAAGATTTGAAAGAGAGTTACGTAAGGAAGTTTGTTAAAGAATTAGAAGGGTGAACTTTGTCTATTTCAAGGTTAGAAACGTTGTTCAGTTAAGGTATGAGAGGTAGTATTACCCCAACTTGATTGACTTCATTTTTAACTAAGGAATGGTTAAGGTTTGATAGTAAAGGATGGTTAAGTGAATTTAGTAATTGAAGGAAATGGTTTGAGTTGGCATCGCGATGGTTTGTTTAAACATCTGTCTAAGTCCAATGAAGAAGCTTTGGAAATGTTTTCCAAATAAGAAACCAGAAATGTTTTCTAATAAAGAAAACAAGAAATGGAAATGTTTTCCATTGTTAATAACGTATATTTTCCAAATTTAGAAAATAAGAAATATTGAATATAGAGAAAAGGAGATAAGTAAATTAATGAAATAAAGAGATAAATGTTGAATGATGTTTGATCGATATAAATTTCCATTTGGAAATAATATCGTTTGTTTGTACACCTGTTTTTCTTCGATAGTTAAATCACAGACTATCGAAGTTTTGACCATTTTAACGTTGTTAATATGGAGAGACCAATTGGATTATTATCCAAAGAACCACTCTGTATTGCCATAAGCGTTGCGAATCATATATGCCTAAGGAAATTAAAGACGGAGTTAAGCAAGGGTTATCCTGTTTACAGAATAGTGCCTTCGGTTCATGCTGTTCCTAGATGACTTGTATGGATGGATGTCTGACAGAGTATTTCCAAACGATCACGTATATTGATTTCTCCAACCGTACCAAGAGTGGAAGTGGAGAAGGAAACTTCTTTTAGCTAACACATAATGTATGGTTGAGGACGTCAATCGGTGATTTGATGGATTTGACGATGTGGCATTGAAAGTGAATCTGGTGTGATGATAAAACGTAGCTTCTAGCCTCACATTCGGTAAATGACCGAAATCGGGCAGGCAGCATGGCTAAGTCGGTCGCTCCGAAGTAGGGTGTATAATCACCTAATCTAGAGTTTCATTTACTTCTAAAAATCTGTTGTTGATGCTGTTCCATTCGGGAAACGGTTGCTAATCCCAACCGTTAGTGATATACATTCGATACACTCAAGCGAAATGAGTGGTCGGTCATGTGTGGCCGGGTTACAAGATGTTCTTGTTGAACCCAGTGTATTCCTCTCTAGAGGTACACTAGCGTAAGGTGGTTCCATACCTTGTCATAATTGGAAATCCATTACCCAATACGTGCTTGCGGTTTTGATTGTATACTATATATGTAGAACGTGAGATGGAAGCGTTTCTGCTAGATGAGTATTATATTGTGGTTGATAAACATTATTATAATATCAAAAGGTTTTTGATATAAAGATATTTTGGATTCTCATAAGGGAAAAACCCGTTCCGTTATACGGCGTGGTCTTATGAGATATCGTTTACTTGTTCAAACTGTTTTGCTCATACCAGTCCCATGACTGACCCAGAGTTTATTTTGTTTTGTTTTCCCTAAACTCTTGGGTGCCTAAATTTGTACGGGAAGTCAAGTAGTCGGGATTTACAGATACTTGAAGAGTTGGAGCAGGAGGCTTCAGGATCATATAGCTATAGTTTATTTCCACTGTGTTGTAAGTGCTATACTTTGATTATGATGTATATTCAAGTAATGATGTACATTTCAAGTTATGTTATATATATTATATGTTATTCGTTCCACTGTGAGGTTCGTGTTACTCTGATGTTGTGTTCTTCTACTTCTTATATTCTAAGTTTCTATCTTATCTATCCTCACCCTCTGTTTTCTTCTATTAGTTTTCTGATTTTCCAGTGTAATTAGGGTTGGACTTGTGTTATTTGGTCAGCTCAAATTGGACCGTAATTTCGGGTCACTACAGTTGGTATCAGAGCTTAAGGTTAAGTGAATTACCTTGGCTCTGTGGCGTGACTCGGTAGAGATAGGGTTAGTAATACCCTAGATTGAGTTTGAGTTATATATACGAGTGAACGTATTTGTAGATGATATAAAAATAATTTTATATTGTGAAGATTTATTGGTTGAGTAGTTTATGGGTTCTGATCGATCAGTTTGATTCACTGTATCGGCATGAGTTTATAAACACTCAAATACGATGGGTCGGGACGATATGTTTTGAAAAAGGGTAAATGAAAATAATTTTACCCAAAGTATATTTTGATACATATTGGATATATTGGTTGGTATTATAATCGAGTAAGATTATAAAGTGAAATGGTTATGTAAATAACCAATCAGAATTTAGATAAGTATAATGAAATGAATTAAGTCTGAATTTGAATCAGAATTGAAATTAAAACCTTGGGAATTTGGAATAGAGTTTGTAAATAGACTTGGATTAAATATATGTAAATTTTAAGATCCTGGGAGATTTTAAATTGTATTCCAAGAAATTGTGAATGATATTTTGAACTGATTTCAAAATAAAAGTGTTTAAGAATGATTTTGAAAATGATATAATATTGAACTCACTTCGATAGCTGGGAAATAACCCCGATGATGAGCTAGATATCATCGGTGTTCATTTTCGAGTTGTTGAGTGACAGATTACTACCAAAGGAATTTGTTTTTGAATTGTTTTGAGAAAAACGAAGCTGTTTAGAACTCCCAGAATTTGATTTGTTTAATCTAAGACAAATTAAATAGGAATTTCTAAAAGCAAATTAGAATTAAAGTAAAGCCAGTTAAGTGGTATTAGAAATTGATTTGAAATGATATTGTGTTGGTGAGTTAAGGATTCGGGATCAAGAACGAAACTTGAATTTGAAATGAAAATTTGGCTTGGTAAAAAGAGCGTTAGAGATAAAAATGATTTCAGAATTTGATTGGGATAACATTGGTATATGCTGAGTTGATAGTATATGGAAGTGATAGAGTTGATATGCCCGATAAAACGGTACAAGTCTATATTTCATATGGTATGAGATTTTGATGAGCCGAATTGGCAAGCCGCTTGACTGTTTGATTTTCTTTTGGGTTGGAGATGGCCCAGAGAGGCGAGTTGGAGTTTGACCTATTGACCAGTACTAAGGAGGTGCTAGCGAATTTTTTTGAAAAGTCAAGGTGTTAGAAAATTTTCAGGATTTTTGATAATTTTCGTTGATAAGAATAAAATATAATTTAATTGAAATTAAATTAGTTCAGTTGAAACTGAAGTTAAGAAGTGAACAAATATGTTCTAACCAGTCGATAGGGTCGTCCTATACCTTTTAGCAATTTCGAGGACAAAATTATTTTAAGTCGGAAAGATTGTAATGACCCGCATTGGCAGAGGTATTATAATTAATTTATTTAATTATATAAATAGTGATATAGTGAATTTAATGGTCATGGAATTAAATAATGATGAATATTTAATTAAAATAATAAATTAAATAATATATTTAATTCTGAAATAATCAGAATTGGCTGAAATGACGATATGGTGTGAACCGGATCATCTGTGATATTTAATTCAGCTTGGAATTGAATTTGAATAACGAATATATTCAATCGTCGATAGTTGAACGTATAGTTTATAATATAATTATAAACGAACTTGAGATGGCGCTGCAGTTCGCAAATTGGTAATTTGAACTTCAACTGAATGTACAGGATTCGTTTTAAGCCGGATTTCTGTGAAACAAGAAACGTTTGGAGCTGGTGGAGTATATCTTTCTAGTGGAGGAGAAAAATCAGGATTTCTTCGTGTAGATTTTGATTTACGTCCAAATCAAATTTTAGAAAAGTCGTTTTGGAATTCCTTTATAATTTATAAAGGAATTATTTATATTTTAAAAAGGAATTTCCATATAAAATGAATATCGGGTTGACCCAGAAGTGAATATCAAGTTAGAAATTCATATAGGAATATTCTAGAGCTAAACGATATCGTGTGCGGATATATACGATAATATTTATTTATAAATAATTAATTTAATTATATTTAAATATGTTTATATATTTAAATAGGGTATTTAGAGCTTTAAAAATAGTCACTTTTGCAAACGAAGTCGGAATTCGACGAAACTAATTTTGTTGGATCCGCAATGTCAAATAGTTGTTAGATTTCCAGTTTCGTGATTTTTAGAGTCACTGTGTGGCTGTACGTATTTTTAGAGTGGAAACAGTCGATAATTTAACCTTTTAAAATACGATGTGTGAGCATACGAAGTCGGAATTCAACGAAACCAGTTTCGTTGGGACCGTAATGTCGAACTGTAGCTGCATGTCCAGTTTCGTAATTTTTAGGTTCCATATGTGATCGTATGGATTTTTAGAGTACTGAAAACATATATAAAATGAAAATAAAATTTAGTAAAATATCCTAAATTTTGTGTCGACCTAAAACAAGGCCACGTCTCCTTCCTTTTAAGCCATACAAAAATCTGTCTCCCTTTATAAAAACGTTCTCATCGGCTGCCACAAATTCTCTTGCAAAAACCAAAACGAGAGTTTAAATTCAAAACAAAAATCAAAGAAAAATGGTAAAATTCCAAAGTAAGTATCCTTAGACTCAGGAGGAGGGAAGCTTCGAATGGGTAGTCTTTGTTTGGGGTGCGACGCATTTCTATGTTGCTCGAAAATACACAGGCAAATCTAGGGTTGAACTCTATCGGAGTTAGGGGCCGTTGTAGGCCAAACAAGTGGTGGAGGAGGGTTTTTCGTGGTAGAGCGCATCAGGCGCAGGTGGTTTGAAGGGGTCCAGCGGTCCTTAGCGAAGTACGACGGGGTGGATTTGAGGACGAGGCAGCAGGTCGATATACAGGGGGGCTTGTCGAGTTGAACACGGTGGGGATAGTCAGGAGGAGATCGGCTTGGTGTGGCGTTTGGTGGCGTCGGAGCTGGCGTACGGTGGCCGAGGTGGAAGCCATGGATGGTCAAAGGGGACGGGTCAACGTTGGTTTTGAGTTACAGCAGCATCGGTTTTATGACATTGGGGAGAAAGGGAATTAAGGGGGATGGGCTGTTGTTTGAGTGGGCCAAGATTGAATGGGTGAGCCCAATTTAAAAATGAATCAACCTAGTTGTATTTAAAACCATTAAATAATTGTATAAGTTATGATATTAATATTTCATCCATACGTGATTGAAATTCAGTGAAACAAGATCCGTTAGGATCGTATGGACGGGGGCAACCCAATGGAACTGACTGAGAGAGAATCCGAGCTCGTTACGATTTATTGCAAAATAAATTGTCCGTCTGATCGTTATTAACGGTGATCGTCCAAAGTGAGTAAATCTCACTAACTCTGAACAGTTTATAATTTCATGTTTTATTTTTAGAACTGTTAAATGTTGGTTGATTGACTGTGTGTTGACTGTTTGATTGAACTGCTAGTCAGTTAGTTGAATTTCTATATTGATTCTGTTTAACAGAATATATCATATGGAACCGAAAGTGATGTTGATTTTATTGTGTAACATCTGTGGATGCAGGGAAACAGGTTGGAGGAATCCGACTGGACTCCTCAACATTTATTTTACTGTTTTTTTTTCATATATTGTGATATATGATGTGTTATATAATCTGTTATGGATTTTGTGTGTTGGAATGATATTGATCCTTGTTATTCGATATTTTAAATATCATAAAAGACCCTAGGATGTAAAAAGAATTTATTTCAATGTATATTGAAATAAAGGGATTTTATAAAATCAATAGATTTTATAAAAGGAAATATTTCGAAAGTAAATAAAAGGGGAAATGTTTATAAAACGAATAGAGTTTTATAAGGGAAAAATGTTGATAAAACGAATAGAATTAAAAAAGGAAATCATTTGTAAAGTGAAGAACCGTTACTAAAAGTAAATCTTTATAAATGAATTGTTTAATCGAGTTAAAAGGAGTTAATCGATGTTAGTTTAATCGAGTTAAAAGGAGTTAATCGATGTTAGTTTAATCGAGTAAAAGGAGTTAATCGATGTTAGTTTAATCGAGTTAAAAGGAGTTAATCGATGTTAGTTTAATCGAGTTAAAAGGAGTTAATCGATGTTAGTTTAATCGAATTAAAAGGAGTTAATCGATGTTAGTTTAATCGAGTTAAAAGGAGTTAATCGATGTTAGTTTAATCGAGTTAAAAGGAGTTAATCGATGTTAGTTTAATCGAGTTAAAAAGAGTTAATCGATGTTAGTTTAATCGAGTTAAATGTTAGTTTAATCGAGTTAAAAGGAGTTAATCGTTGTTAGTTTAATCGAGTTAAAAGGAGTTAATCGATGTTAGTTTAATCGAGTTAAAAGGAGTTAATCGATGTTAGTATAATCGAGTTAAAAGGAGTTAATTGATGTTAGTTTAATCGAGTTAAAAGGAGTTAATCGATGTTAGTTTAATCGAGTTAAAATGAGTTTATCAATGTTAGTTTAATCGAGTTAAAAGGAGTTAATCGATTTTAGTTTAATCGAGTTAAAAGGAGTTAATCAATGTTAGTTTAATCGAAAGGAGTTAATCGATGTTAGTTTAATCGATTAGAGTTAAAGCAAATGAGTTAATCGAATATAGTTTATTCGAATAGTAAAAGGAGTAAATCGAATATATTGTTTATTCGAATAGAATAAAGGAGATTATTGAATATATAGTTTATTCGAATAGAATAAAGGAGTTAATCGAATATATAGTTTATTCAAATAGAATTAAAAGAGTTATCGAATATAGTTATTCGATAGGAGTTAAGTGAATAGAGTTAAAGTTAAATCAAAAGAGTTAAGTGAATAGAATAAATTGAATAGAGTTATCGGATATACCTTATCGAAGGAAAGAAGTATCGAATAGAAAAGATTTGAAAGAGAGTTACGTAAGGAAGTTTGTTAAAGAATTAGAAGGGTGAACCTTGTCTATTTCAAGGTTAGAAATGTTATTCAGTTAAGGTCTGAGAGGTAGTATTACCCCAACTTGATTGACTTCATTTTTAACTAAGGAATGGTTAAGGTTCGATAGTAAAGGATGGTTATGTGAATTTAGTAGTTAAAGGAAATGGTTTGAGTTGGCATCACGATGGTTTGTTTAAACATCTGTCTAAGTCCAATGAAGAAGCTTTGGAAATGTTTTCCAAATAGAAACCAGAAATGTTTTCTAATAAAGAAAACAAGAAATGGAAATGTTTTCCATTGTTAATAATGTATATTTTCCAAATTTAGAAAATAAGAAATATTGAATATAGGGAAACAGGAGATAAGTAAATTAATGAAATAAAGAGATAAATGTTGAATGATGTTTGATCGATATAAATTTCCATTTGGAAATAATATCGTTGTTTGTACACCTGTTTTTCTTCGATAGTTAAATCACAGACTATCGAAGTTTTGACCATTTTAACGTTGTCAATATGGAGAGACCGGTTGGATTATTATCCAAAGAACCACTCTATATTGGCATAAGCGTTGCGAATCATATATGCCAAAGGAAATTAAAGACAGAGTTATGCAAGGGTTATCCTGTTTACAGAATAGTGCCTTCGGTTCATCCTGTTCCTGGATGACTTGTATGGACGGATGTCTGACAAAGTATTTCCAGACGATCACGTATATTGATTTCTCCAATCGTACCAAGAGTGGAAGCGGAGAAGGAAACTTCTTTTAGCTAACACATAATGTATGGTTGAGGACGTCAATCGGTGATTTAATGGATTTGACGATGTGGCATTCAAAGTGAATCCGGTGTGATGATAAAACGTAGCTTCTAGCCTCACATCCGGTAAATGACAGAAATTGGGCAGGCAACATGGCTAAGTCGGTCGCTCCGAAGTAGGGTGTATAATCACCTGATCTAGAGTTTCATTTACTTCTAAAAATCTATTGTTGATGTTGTCCCATTCGGGAAACAGTTGCTGATCCCAACTGTTGGTGATATACATTCGATACACTCAAGCGAAATGAGTGGTCGGTCATGTGTTGTCGGGTTGCAAGATGTTCTTGTTGAACCCAGTGTATTCCTCTCTAGAGGTACACTAGCGTAAGGTGGTTCCATACCTTGTCATAATTGGAAATCCATTACCCAATACGTGCTTGCGGTTTTGATTGTATACTATATATGTAGAACGTGAGATGGAAGCGTTTCTGCTAGATGAGTATTATATTGTGGTTGATAAACATTATTATAATATCAAAAGGTTTTTGATATAAAGATATTTTGGATTCTCATAAGGGAAAAACCCGTTCCGTTATACGGCATGGTCTTATGAGATATTGTTTACTTGTTCAAACTGTTTTAAACTGTTTTGCTCATACCAGTCCCATGACTGACCTGGAGTTTGTTTTGTTTTCCCTAAACTCTTGGGTGCCTAGATTTGTACGGGCAGTCAAGTAGTCGGGATTTACAGATACTTGAAGAGCTGGAGCTGGAGGCTTCCGGATCATATAGCTATAATTTATTTCCGCTGTGTTGTAAGTGCTATACTTGGATAATGATGTATATTCAAGTAATGATGTACATTTCAAGTTATGTTATATATATTATATGTTATTCGTTCCACTGTGAGGTTCGTGTTACTCTGATGTTGTGTTCTTCTACTTCTTCTATTCTAAGTTTCTATCTTATCTATCCTCACCCTCTGTTTTCTTCTATTAGTTTTCTGATTTTCCAGTGTAATTGGGGTTGGACTTGTGTTATTTAGTTAGCTCAAATTGGACCGGAATTTCGGGTCACTACACTGCACCTACTAGATATTTCAACCATTATCATGAGTTCAAACCCAGTGATCCCTTTTTCATTGATCGGCTCCTACTCGCACGCATTTTCCACTTGTGTCCTACGGCCCCACTCGATTGTAGACACCTGTGCTGGTCCCACCATGGGGTGTATCAAATCCTATAGTGGCAACCTGACACGATTCAAGATGCATAGTGTATAACTACTGATGCCCAGTGCCTGCTTTTTTCCACTCTGGAGTACGTGCACGCCCGTACTCCGTCGGAACCTACACTGACGCACCAACCGCCGTTGTTTTGACCGCATGTAATCAGACCAGTAATCGTTCCCCACCCTGCCTAGTTCAGGGTACCATGATACATCTATGTGGGTTACTGCTGAAATGGGTCCCCGTTACTTGTATTTCCTAGTCAACATGTTAAATTTGGTTAAGTGTGCAAGTTAACCTAACCCCACCCATCCGTTTAGTTAACATGTAGTATTGGTTAAGTGTTGCCTTAATTAACTTAACCCTACCATCCCTAACTTAGCTTTAATTCATTTATTAAAGCACCAACCACTCACCTTAGACAGGTATTGTTGCGGTTACTGGATGTGGCGGTCGGCTCCGGGCAGTTTTGCACCACAACTCAGTCTAACCTCGGGTTCCTTTGGGCTCATGCACTAACCTCCACCATTAGATATATATTGTTACGGTTGCTAGATGTGCCGGGCGGTTCCGGGCAGTCTTACACCATAACTCAATCTAACCTCGGGTTAGGCATATTCGTCTTTTCTAAATTTACATATTTACCTCTTTATATTTATTTGTAAATTGTTATCATTCAAGTCAAGCCCCACTTTCTCTTTTAAATCAAGTTCATAATTTTAGGTATAAAAATTTATACCACTTTATGCCATAAAACATTTACATGTTTATGAGCCAGATATGCCAATTATATGTAATTTTATTTTTTCCCCCAACGTTACCCCCGTTAAACGTTTGCATGAATTACATAAAATGTTAGGCTCGATACATAGCCTAACTTATACACAAAAGGGGAAAAAGAGGAACATGTAATAATTCCAACATCATAAAAATATGGATCTAACTACACATGTATCTCATGAACTTGGCATAGAACAATATACATTCAATTATGAACTTGCAAATTTAGATCTACTCAACATGAATCATGAGATAGGGGTTTTACATAGAACTACATAAACTTAAAATTTGGCATGTAGTTGTGAACTTTGCAAATTAGTTGGATCAAATCTAACATGAACCTAATCATATTGGCATGTAGTTTTGGCCATATATGTGAACATGGTTGAACTTGCATAAACATAGCAAAATTCCCAAATTTATCATAAAACATATAGGTGTCATCACCAAATCATGCGACATGAAATGTCATCGCCAAATTATACAACATGGCATGTCATCGCCGAATTACACAATATGATATCCATCGCCAAATCAAAGTATACAATATGATATCCATCGCCAAATTATACAATATGGTATGTCATCGCTAAATTACACAATATGATATGTTGTAACAACCCGCATTCTACGCATCGGAGGATCGTAGAATATTTATTTATTTCTTATATGAAGTCGTATGGTCATGTGGCTTTGGGTAACGACCATTGGGGTCATTTCCCATGTTCATGATTTTTGCTGATTTTTAAATGATCGTTTTGCCCCTAGTTGACCTTGTTTCGGCCATAACTTTTGATTGGAAAGGAGTTTTGACCTGAAACTTCTTCCATTGGCTTTGGATGATGGTTTACCTTTCCGTAGAGTGGTCACATGTGGAAAACGAACTTACCATTTGGGAGAAATGACTGAAATAAGGTTTGGAAGGTGAAAAACTGCTTAACTGGGCCAAATAGGATGATTAGTAAATGGGCCCATAACCCATTTCGGGATTAGGGTTATGGGGAGGCTGAAAAGAGTTAGGGTTTCATTCCATTTCATTTTTCTAGCCTCCACTTACCTCTTAGAAACCCTAAAAATGGCCTTCAACCTCTAAATCACCTCCAAATCACTTTCTAATCAAAGATTAAGCTTAGCAACATCAAATCAAGGGAGATCTTCATCAAATCAAGATTAGAGCTGCTGTTTAGCATTGGTATCCGCGCCATATCAGAGATTTATCTCAGATCTAAGGTTTATTTGTGGCTAAGGTGAGTGATTTGCATAGTTCCTCACTAATTATGGTTAATTGAGGGTGATTAGTGTTAATTAGCGAATTTAAACATGATAAAAATCTGGAAAAATACTTATAAATTCTTAAATGATGTTATAGACCTCTGATATGAATTTGGGTTAGTTTGGTTAAGTTTTGCTAATTCTATCATCAATTATGCTTGAACACGCTTAAGGGAAAATTTGGGGTTTTGGCTATGTTTGATCCATTTTAACCTATCATATTTATGTTTTGGTGTTTGAGGTCACTTCTACTTGTTGCTATGACTGTATGGTATGCTTTGTGATTGATTAGAATAGATAAAATGGCCGAAAACATCGTCGAATGGCATAAAACACTCGCTAGAAAAGTTGTAGAAAAATGGTGTAGGTTTTCGGATCGGATTGGAGGGATGGGCCCGGACCGGATAGTGGACTGGGCAAGGGATCACCGAACCGAACCGAGGCTTAGCACGATATAAAGTATGGCAAAAAGGAAGGCCACAATGGTTGAACTTGGACCGGATCGAGCTAAAGAAGGGGGAGTCGGATCGAGCTAAAGAAGGGGGAATCGGATCGACTGAAGGGAAGAGAAGGGGATCAGAATGGAAGAGGAAGGGGAAGTGGATCGGATCGGAGACCAGGAACCCGAACCGAACCGATGGTGCGAGGATACACCGACCCGACCCGCCAGAAGAGCACCCGAACGGAACCAACATACTACGAAGGGACTTGGAGGCCACGATCCGACCCGGAGCACTTGGGAGAGACCGATCTGAACCGACAGAGAAGAAGAGCTGAGAACCGAACCGATCCAGTGATGACTAAAAACCCGAGATGCAAAAGTAGTCCAAATGGAAGTTAGAGCTCGGGATCCAGTTGGGAACCAATGAGTTCACTTCATGGTTGGGCTTTGCTGCGGGACATGTGCTAAGGAGTTGTCGACGTTCATAATTTCGATTCACCATTGAAAAGGGATGATGGGCTACGTATCAGTGCAGTAGAGTCATTATGACTCGAGGGGCAAAGTGATCGTAGCAGGACTACGTATCAGTGCAGTAGAGTCATTATGACTCGAGGGGCAAAGTGATCGTGGTAAGACTATGAGCCACTGCAGTGGAGCCATTGTGACTCCATGGGGGTAGAGTGGACATAGTAAAGGATTAGTAAGGCTATGAGCCAGTGCTGTGGGGTGTGTACGACTCCATGAGGCAAAGTGGACATAATGAAGGATTAGTGGCTATGGATCAATGCAGTGAAGCCGTTGTGACTTCATGGGGCAAAGTGATCATAGCAAAATATTGGGTGATCGAAGTTGTGAATATCGTATGCTTTACGCACTGAGTGAGAGATGTGAGGATGGTTGCTATGTTTGATTTGTTTGCCATCATTATGACATGCACACCCCCACCCCGTATTCTTTACACCATTTGTTATGGCACCTTATAGTATTGTACGGTATGTAGTGCTAACTCTTTGGTTGCAGGTCCAGGTTCAGGTATGGTTTAGTATACCTGTTATTGTTTTGTTTAGCTGCTTATCGCTCATACCAGACTTTTTGTCTGACCCAGAGTTTTATGTCTCTTCTTATTACTCTGGGTGCTCTCACGAGCAGACTAGAGACAGATTAGCTGGTGATGCACTAGTAGCTGATTTGAAGATGAGCAGGAGGCTCCCACGTATGATATATATAGATATTCTCCCTGTGTCGTTGGTGGCCATTACTTTGGGCATTAGTAGTGTACCTTTCTTGCTTTGCTTTTTGAGATAGTTTTAAAAGTTGTAATAATGTTGGCTTTGGATCATAAGCTGTATTTGGATTTTCCGCTGCTATGATAGTTTGTTTTCAGCTTATGCACTGTCTCACCTGTTTTATGCCAATTATGTTGTTATTATATCTTGTTCCATGCGCTGTGAGACATTCTACAGGTTCTTAGTTGATTCTTCGTCTTCTTCCCTTTTCTTCTGATGACCGTCCCGTGTTAACTGGTCATGTGTACATCGCACTTTTGGAGTAAATGTCGGTTGGTTCGGGGCGGGCCGTCACATATGCCATCGCCAAATTATACAATATGTCATCGCCAAATCATGTCATTGCCAAAGTATAATATGTCATCGCTAAATTACAGAACTTATATGTCATTGGCAAATTATACAACATATGGATCTAAAGCATTTAACATTTATCATTACAAACGATATGATCACAAACATGATAAGAGTCACAGTCTTAATCAATTCAGTTTTAACAAAAAGGATAGGCATAGATTTACATTAAGCGATGTTCTACATCCAGTTATTTAGTCATAATTCTAATATCGTTTAGGTCTAAATGATAACTGGACTTACAAAAAGGAGGCTAGTCTTGAGTTCCAAGATTTGTATTCTAAAATTGAATAGTTCTCCTTTGTTGTAGATGTTGAATTAGGCTTGATTTGTGATTCCTACTTGCTTTCTAGTTGAATGAGAATGGCAGCTACTCTAGGCTAAGTACCGACAGCATGACGGTCTTAGGAATATTTTTGTGTGGCTTTAGGGTTTAGATTTAGGTTGCTTATATAGAAGTTTGATTTAATAGGAGCCATCCGATTAAGCTAGAGAAAATCAAAGTCATTCAAGCCTAAGAGAACCAACCAGAACTTGCCACGCAAGCCCTAATGCCACAGCAATTCATCACAGGAGAAAACACATCTTCAGATCTGACCCGAGGGGGAGGTCGACCCCCAGGTCGACCTGTATGGGAGGAGGTCGACCCCCTGGTCGATCTCCTGGTCGACCTGGCCTTGGGCGGGAAATTTCCCGCCCAGCCCGCTTCTGCTTCTGATTTTGAATTTCGAATTTTCTGAACTATATTTTGAGCTGTTTATTTAAATTCTTGAATCTTCTGAAGGTCATAACTCCTTCATACGGAATCCGATTTACGCAAACTCGGACTCTATCTCAAGCAGAATTCCGAGACGAACGCAATGGCGTAACCCGTTTCCCTTAATTCTTACATTTGAAATTAAATATTTTTTAATTCGTAACTTTAATGTTTACATAAAATACGGGGTGTTACAATGACTGACCCAGAGTTCATTTTGTTTTGTTTTCCCTAAACTCTTGGTGCCCAATTTTGTAAGGGAAGTCAAGTAGTCAGGTTTTTACAGATATACTTGGAGAGCTAGAGCAGGAGGCTTTAGGATTATAGAGCTATTTCTATTTCCACTGTGATGTAAGTGTTATACTCAAATGACAGATTTGTATTTCCAAGTTATGTTGTATACTATATTTTATTCGTTCTGTTGAGAGATTCGTGTTTACTCTGATATTGTATGTTCTTCTTCTTCTATTCTAATTTTCTATCTTATTTATCCCCACTCTCTAACTTCTTTCATTAACTATCCAGTATTTCCTATGCTTGGATAGTCGACATTGAGTTTATGCCGATAACCAAGGTCGCAAATTCCCCGGGCCGTTACAGTGGTATCAGAGCTGAAGGTTAAGTGATTACCTTGACTCTGTGGCGTGACTCAGTAGAGATGGTGTTAGTAATGCCCTAAATTGAGTTGAGTGTATATATACGAGATAACGTATTTGTATATTTTATAAAAATTGTTTTATATTATAGAGATTTATTGATTGAGTTGTTTATGGATTCTGGTTGATCAGTTTGATCCACTGTATCGATAGGAGTTAATAAACACTTGAATATGATGAACCGACATGGTATGTTTTGAAAAGAGGGCAAATGAAATAATTTTACCCGAAATATATTATGTTATAAAA
This sequence comes from Allium sativum, assembly GCA_030737875.1. NCBI lineage: Eukaryota > Viridiplantae > Streptophyta > Magnoliopsida > Asparagales > Amaryllidaceae > Allium > Allium sativum. The sequence continues at coordinate 92,857,230 of CM060920.1, forward strand.
GGAATCTATATATTGGAATTATTATAATATATAGGATGTGTTGGTTGTTATTATAATCGAATGAGATTATAAATTGAAATGGTTATATAAATAACCAATCATAAATCATATAAGAGAAACATATGAAATCAGATAAATTAAATCTGAATTTAAATCAGAATTGAAATTAAAATTCCAAAAGCATGAAAAGTGTTTGTAAATGGAATTTAATTAAACATATGAGAATTTAAAATCCTGTGAGATTTTAAATTGTTTTACAAGCAGTGTGAATGATATTTTGAAATAAATTTCAAAATGGAAGTGTCTGAAAATGGGTTTGAAAAGTTATATAGTATTGAACTCACTTCGATCGCTGGGAAATAACTCTGATGATGTTGGACACATCATCAGTGTTCATTTTCGAGATGTAAGTGACGGATTACTACCAAAGAGATTGTTTTTGAATTGTTTTGGGAAAGAGTTGTTTTGATATTCCGAAATGATTATTTGATTTTTGAAAAGCAAAGTTGTTTAAAAACTTCCAGAAACGGATTGTTTGAATTAAAAAAAATTAATGGAAATCTGTGAAAATAAATTGAAAATCAAGAATGGTACTTGAGATTGATAATGGAATTTGGCTTGGATAAACAAATGGTTGTGTTGGAGATAAAAGTGGTTTGAGTTTGATTGGGAAAACTTTGGTATATACTGAATTGGTAGAAGAATGAAAGGATATAATCATATGCCCAACAAAAAGGTACAAGTTTATATTTGGTATAAGCATGAGATTTATGGGCCTTTTTGGCAAGCCGCTTGGCTGTTTGATTTTCTTTTGGTTTGGAGAAGGCCTAGAGAGGCGAGTTGTAGTTATACCGATTGATCCATACAAAAGAGGTGCTAGCGAAATTTTTCGAAAATTTTGGGTGTTAGAAAATTTTCAGGATTTTTGAAAATTTGTGTTAATAGAAATGAATTAATATTTAATTGAAATTAATTGGTATGGTGAAATAGAGGTTAAAGAAGTAAACAAATAATTTTTAACCCAGTAAATAGGGTTTGTTTTTTACCTTAGCAATTTCGAGTACGAAATTATTTTAAGGGAGGAAGAATGTAACGTCTCGTATTTTTAATGGTGGAATAATTAATTTATTTAATTATTTAAATAACGATTTAGAGATTTATATGGTTGTTTAACTAAATAATATTGAATATTTAATTAATATAAATAATAGAATAATATATTTAATTCCAAAATAGTCAGAAATAGTAGAATTCACAATATTATGTGAATTGGATTATTTACAATATTTAATTCAGTTTATAATTGAATTATAATAATGAGTATATATAATAAACGGTGGTTGAACGTATTAATTATAATATAATTATAATTGAGCTCAAATTGGCGCAGCAGTTCGTAATTTGGCAATTCGAACTTTAAACGAAAATACAGAATCCGTTTTAACTCAGATTTCTGTGAAACAAGAAACGTTCGGAGCTAGTGAAGTATATTTTTCTAATGGAAGAGAAAATTCGAGATTTTGTCGAGTAGATTTTGATTTATAAGCAAATCAAATTTTCGAAAAGTCCTTATGGAATTCCTTTATAAGTTATAACGATTTATTTATATTATAAATGGATTTTTAATATAAATTGAATATCGGTTTAATCTGGGATTTTTAAATGTCGAGTTATAAATTCCGATATGTTTATTTTGGAGCCAGATTATATTATATGTGAATATATACGATAATATTAATTTATTAATATTTAATTTAATTATTTTTAAATATATTTATATTTAAATGGGTTTATTTAGAGCTTTAAAAATAGCCAGTTTTGCAAACAACCTCCATTTACAATGAAACTAATTTTGTTGGATCCGGAATATTAAATTATTGTTATATTTCAATTTTCGTGATTTTCGGAGTCAGTATGTGGTTGTACGAGATTTTAATGTGAAAAAGTCGATATTTTGACTTTAAAAATAAGTTGTGTGACCAAACGAAGCCGGAATTCGACGAAACAAGTTTCATTGGGTCCGTAATGTTGAGCTGTAGCTGCATGCCCATTTCCATGATTTTTGGATATCGTGTGTGATCATGGAGATTATTAAACAGTGTATATAAATAGTGATTCATTAAAATGGAATATAAAAATCAAATAAAAAATTAATAAAACGTCCTATAAATAGCCGTTCACCCTTCCTAAGCCTAGACTTTATTCTCTCTCAGTCAAACCATTTTCTATCGTCAGTAGGAATCCTCTAAGTTCAAAACGCAAGAATACAAAATTATAACAATTCAAATAAAACTTAAAAAAAATCCAATATGAGTGTTTGTGAGATCGGAATTAGGAGCTCTTCAACCCAGTGTAGTTTTTGAAAGGTCCGAAGCTTTCTGCGTCTTTTGGAATATTGTACAGTGAACCTAGGGTTCACGAATTCGGTAATAAAGGCGTTTATTCTAGAAATGGATGTTATATCTAGGTTTGTGGTTGGATTTGTGACTTGCGTATGGAAGTTTGTGAATTTTTGGAGGAAGAAGTGTCGATGTCGACAGAAATGGAGTGTGAAGGCAGAGGACGCGAAGTGTATAAGTGGTCCGAGTTCAGCCTTGTTCGTTGGAGGTGAAGGGTTGCGAGAGAAGAGCATTTCGGTGGAGTTTTTGCGAGAATCAGTGGAGTATCGAAGGAGGGGTTGTCCTTGAAAATGACGATCCTATTAAACTGTAAAGCATGCGAAAGTGGAAGAACGCAGTTGAATTCTAGAGATCGTGTGGATGTAAATATTGATGGAGTGAGTTAGTTATTGATGAGGAGTTTAAAGAGGGTTTTTATTCTCGTTTTCATTGAGGAATGGAAGAGGACGTGGGATTTAAAGATTTAGAAATGGCGAGGGAGATATATACCGGTGGGGTGTGGTTTTAACGTTGGGGAAGAAAGAGTATGTGGACCGGGTAGGAATTGGTTGGACCAAGGAAGAAACAAAATGGTGAGGCCCCTTTCTATAAAATAAATAAATGGGGTAAACGATGGATATGAAATGGGATCAGTGTTAGTGGCGCTAGTATGTTTGAAGTATTTCTGGAGATGGTGTTTTCTGGTTTGGAGAAGACGGATTGGAAGCAGGCCTGGGTTTTGAAAATGGGTATGTGTGCCGATAAAAATAAATAAAATATGGTTAGGCCCAATCTAAATATATAAGTGTTTTATTTAAATTAGTTAGCGTATTAGATTATAAATGTAACAACCTGAAAAATTAGAACCAATTTGAAAATTTTATTTTGGCAATTTTAATGAACTTTGAATATTTAAAATGAATTATTTTAAATAATAACGACAAGAAATTTATTTTGAATTGAATTAGAACGTATATATTTATTGGAATCAAAGTTAGAATATAAATATTTATTTTAATTATAAAAGGAATTGGAAATGACGCTGTAGTTTTAATTTCAAATGAATGTACAGGATTAAAAATAAACCAAATTTTAGTGAAACCAAAAATATTAGAATCTATTTGAAAATATCTTTCCAAAAAATCCGTAAAATTGAAATTTCATAATGGGAATAAAAAGTTATGCCCAGTTGAAAATTCAGAATAGTCGCTATGGAAATATAACCCTTAAAATAGCCGTTTTGCAAACGACCTCCGATTTCGGCGAGACCACTTTTGTTGGATGCGGAATGTCAGATTATTGCTGGATTCCAAAATTCATAATTTTTGGAATCAATATGTGAGCGTGGCAAAAGAAAATGTGAATTGACAATTTCAGTTAATTTGGATCGACCAGAAAATGGCCATTTTTCAAACGGTCTTCAAATTTTCCGAAATTAGCTTTATTAGGACCGTATCGTCAAAACATAGCCAGATTTATTTTTCTGGAATTTTTGGAGTCAGTACGTGGCCCCAGTAAATTGAAATGTACATTTAAAACTCAATGTAATGATTTATATTTCAATTCAAACGGAAATTGATCGTAACAGTCGAATTTGCTTGCGAAACATATTCCATTGTGTTTGAAATGGAGGTAATTAGCTAGGGGCGACAGTCGGTGGGTTCGATTAAGAGTTCGAATGTGAAATGCGCTTTATAGAATTTAAAAGGATTAAATAATAAAATAATTTTATATAAACCCCCCCTTTTCCCATCTTCTCTCTCCCCGTTAGTTTTGAAGTCAGAACAAAAAAACAAAAGAAGCCGCCGCGATTCCTCCTCCACCACCTTGCCTCTGGGACCGCGCGATCCGCCACCTACCGCCGCAGGTGGCCACCGCCCGCTCCAGGTGCTGTCACACACACCTCCACCACTCTCTTCTCCTCCAACAACGAAGAACGCGAACCCCCTAACCCAAATCGAATGCGAGCCCCTCTAACCCAAATCGAACGTGCCACCCTCTTGTCACCATGGCGCCGTCTCCCCTTGCACCTCCTCAGCCATCGACGAACAACAGTCTCCCCTCCCGATTAAAAATGTAAGTCTTTCTACTTAGTTATCTTCATTTATTTAATGTTTTTAAAAATAGAAAACCCATGATTTTTACTTTAGAAAAGCAATGATATTTATTGAAAAGTTTTGATTTTTAAACAAGGAAAGGTTTGATTTTTAAGCAAGGAAAGGTTTGATTTTTTTTAAACAAAAAAAGATTTTATTTTTAACATAGGAAAGATATGAATTTTAATTATATAAAAATATGATTTTTATATATGTAGAATATTAAAAATATGATTTATATATATGAAGTAGCGATAAAAATTAGATTTTTATATATATAAAGTAGCGATAAAAATTTGATTTTTATATATATGAAATAGCGACAAAAGTTCAATTTATATATATATGAATTAGCGATAAAAATATGATTTTTATCTATGTTAAGTAGCGATAAAAATGTGATTTTTATCTATATAGCTTTGAAATAAAAATGTAATCTTTTTATATGTAGTAGCATGAAAAGAATGGAATTTTTTATACATATGATGACAAGATAAAAATACGATTTGTATACATATAGTTTTTAAATAAAAATATAATTTTTATTATGAAGATAACAATATGAAAAAGGTGATTTTTATATGCATGGCATTAGAATGAAAATTTGATTTATATATATATAGCAATGGTAAAAATCTGATTTTTATATAAGTAGCAATATAAAAATATAAATTTTATATAGAAAATAGCGTTATGAAAATGTGATGTTTAAAAATATAAACATTGATTTGAAATTTAAATATCACAATAAAAATGTGATTTTTAAATATAAATATCGTGGGTTAAAAATGCGATTTTTCAATATATAAACTTCATATTAAAAATGTGATTTTTTCTATGAACAACATGAAAAGGATTGCGTTGGAAATTCGGGCGAATCCCTACGGTTCAGAAATTCAGAAATAAAACTGGAGGAGTGGATCTCAAAGGTGAGAACTTCTCACTTTAAATTTTATTTTCTAGTTAAAATATATACTAGGATGCTGACGGTGCTTAGCAGCACCCGACACCGTCATCCATAGATCATGAACGACTTGTTTGATTTTATAATGTGTTGTGAAAATTGATTGTGATGCGGAACGGAATAAATAAAATATTCATGTGTTGAAATAAATATTTTATAGTTAAAATGTAATTTTTAACGCGTATATGAAAAAAAAATCATAAACAAATTGGACGATTTGTTTATGTACACACATTTGACTGATATTGATGGGGACGATATATTTTACACATCGCCCAACTGCACAAATAAATCTGTGTTTGTTGTTTGAAAACCCCACATGGGTATTGGGTCGATATTGAACATACACTAATCCCAATATTTAGTTGTATGTCAATCGATGGGTTGACAACTTGTTATAAGCGTTAATTATTTACATTTAACACTTATGCAGTTGTGTAATGCACTCTGGATGATGGTTGACTGTGTTTGATTATTGTTGTGTACATGTGTGTTTGAAATCCATATAAATAAAACTATATGGTAATTGGATGTGCCTGATTCCAATTCGGAAGGAATGAATATTTTAAAATAACTGATGTTTTAAAATAATATTCAATAATGGATCAAAATATGATTTTGATGTCCGATTTAGGATGGACATGAAAATATTTAAATATATAAAGCCGTGTCGATTAGATTAACGCCATTTTGACGTGAACGATATTTATATTGATTTTATTCATTTTTATAATGAATATCGAAAAGGAAGTGATTTCAAAATCTAACGTTTAGAAAAATCATCCTTTATATATCGATGATATGGAAGATTCAATTTTGATTTGAAATTGAATATGAAGTTGAAATCGTTTTGAAAACGAATTTAAAACGATTTATAAAATATGTTTTAAATGGAAATAAACAAAAGATATTATATATATATATATATATAATATAATGGCCTGAATAGAACGTGACGCACCGTGGTAATTCGCGAATTTCGACCATTGACTTCGAATGGACATTACGGGAGATCCGATTGTCGGATTCTCCTAAAACCGCAACCGTTGGGTTCGTATCGAAAAGAGCTTTCCAACGAATACGGAATATTTGAAATCTAACGGTTGGATTTAGAATTATGTCCAAATCAAATTTGGAAAATGTCACCTTAAGTGCAGTTCGATGACCGTTTATCGAAATCGACTGTACGGGCCTTGATAAAATTATTATCGATAATTTGTATAAAATCATAATAAATGATTTGGAAAGAATTGGAATGAAAAACTTCATATTTGAAAAGATAAAAATATATTTTTATCAAAATGAACTAGTTATGAACTAGAATTATAATCCAATACTTTTAAATAAATAAATTGGATTTGAAATGGTTTTAAAAATAACCAGAATTTCCAATATATGAATTGGAATGGATATGAATCGAAATTATCTTCGGATATTTCGATATTGGATTCCGTGATTATACAGACATTGAGAGGAATTTGGAAGATATATATATCATTATTCCAATATGATATTTGTTGATTTCAGGATTTGATATTGAATATAAGCCGATATATTTTCTATTTAGAGCCTTGTATTTAATATCAAATGAGATTTTGGGTTTGTCGTAAACGGTGTCTTCACTAACACTGTACTTAAATCCAGTTGAGAAAAGATTAAATCTTTTTATTAAGATTTAATGAAGTTTACCAATTAATTAATATTTAATTGAAATTTAATTGAATTGAATTTTGGGTTTGTTGTGAATGGTATCTTTAAAAAAATGTTGTTCTTAAACCCAATGGAGTTAAGGAAATTAGAAACTGACTGGAGATTAGTAAGTTGAATGGTTTCCTGAGTATTGATCTGATATTGGTTTCGGCCTTCGGGATTAATACTTAGGGAATTGTTCTCTTACTAATTTACGGTTAGAGATTGATGGGATGGGGTTTTCAGTAATACTGTTCTTAAACCCAGTGTGAAAAGAATTAATCTTTTAATTAAGATTTAAAGAAGAATTACCAATTAATTAACATTTAATTGGAACTGAAAATGGCATGTGAATTGGGTTTATTGTGAACTGTGTTTTTAATGACATTCGTTCTTTAACCCAATTTGCAGTGAAATGTGATTTGGAATTTACCAATCTTTTAATTAAGATTTACGGGAATTTTCCAAAGTAAAGTTTTCCAATTTAATATATTAAATTGAAATTCAATTGATAATAATCGAAGTGAACTTCTATGGAGGAAGACTATTAATACATATGGAATTTAAATGGCTTTGCCGTTATTCCATTTATGTCATTAGTCGGATACGAAAATTGATATCGATTATATATTGATTTGTTTTTCCGTGAAGATTCCATAATTAATGGAATGTGATTTGGATTTATCATGAACTGTGTTTTTAATGACATTAGTTCTTTAAGCCCGTTAAAGGCAGGATTACGTGTCTGTCATTGTATTTAGAACTGTATGGTTGATCTCTCCTAAATATATATTTGTTTGATAGCGGAGAATTTTTTCTCTTGCTTAACACCCTTCTCTGAGACGTACGAGCTCAGAGGTTATATATCGGTAGAAATCAATAGTACGGTGTAGATGGTCGATGCGACATGTTTGTGTTTCCAAAGTTAAATAATCAATAATATTGATTTTGGGGAAGATTAAAACTAAGTGAAGTTTTAATGAATCTTTAATTAGATTGAAATGTGAATTGATAATTTAAATTATCAAATTTGGGAAATGATCGAGAGTGGAGTATCACCAGCTTTGCTTCATGCGATAGTTAAATCTTTAATTAGATATGAACAGGAAATGGCAATTAAATTTACCGATAACACCGTGGTGTTATTTATGGGGTAATACCAGTTTTGCTTCATGGGATGAATAGGTTTGGATTGGGAAATTAAATGGTTACTTTGGTAAGGTGCGGTAATCCTGACTAGTTTGGAAAACCTTAATATGGTTTGAAATGATATTCAAAGGAAGATTAAAGAATAAATATAAAAGAATTAATCTTTGATAAAATTAATGGAAACATATCCCTAGGAATGAGAATATTTGAATAAAAGAATATTCAGAATTGGAATGAGGCGTATGTTGTGTTTTATAGCACTTATTTATTATATACACGAGTTATTCGGAAAGGCCGGGTTTATACCCATTCTGAATAACTGATTCGGATATAAGTCGACAATGAAAACGGTGGTTGAAGACCGGAGGTCTTCACATGTTTGGATGATTACTGATGTCTTGATTGGGTTGTACAACCAAGACGAGGTAATAAGTGGTGATCGTCTAGACGTACTTGGAGATCGACAGATATGCGAGGACCACTCTCCTGTATTGGACATATGGGACGAGGAATGAGGTGCCTCCGGTTTCGTTCAGACCCAGAACGAACTTGTAAATGGATATGTGTCTGACATTGGATTTTATTCTGTATTGATTGATTTCTATTAAATATATATCTGTTTGGTGGCGTAGAATTTATTCTCTTGCTTAACGCCCTTCTCTGAGACGTACGAGCTCAGAGGTTATATATCGATAGATATCAGTCGCATGGCATGAATTGCCTATGTGGCATGCTGAGATGCAAATGATCAAGGTTTCTATTGAAAAGAAGAGTCTTGTGGTTGATGATCATAGCACGCCTTTAATATAGCATAGCTTTGTGTATAACGTTAATTCGGGAGCCTCACACCTCGGTATGAGTTAAAAACGGGATAAGGGAACTCATGGAGGACATGATGTTTCTTTCTAGTTATGGGTGTTGTCGGGGTTTTGCAAGCCTTGAGATTTATATTATTTTAACCTTTGTGGTTGTTGGAATGCAAGGCTTCTCAGATATATCGGTCTCTTTGGTGCCGATGGATATAGGTCCTATAGGACAGGGAAACGTGTGTTCAGGAATTGCCAATCCACTAACGTAAGTGTGGACCAACCTTGGAGGATCCAGGGGTCTTCTGCCAGAGATTCTATGGCATTTGCTAGAGTGTCTCGAAGCCGGCGAGGAGTACATCCCTTGCCTTGACTCATGACGGAAATCCAACTTCCAATACGTGACATTTCGGTTTTGATTGTAGAGCCTAGTTTTGGCGACATGATAGATGGTAACCATGCCGCCTATGATTGATACATTTATATTTGAAGTTGTTTTATACACTTTACACTATAATAGTATCAAAATGATTTGTTTTAAAACGTACCAAGCATGTTTGGCTATTATAAGGTAAAACCCTATCCTCCGGCTTGCGTTGTACTGTGTGATGGGACCTAGGTTTTATAATAGCTACATTTTTCCAAAATGCATTGCGTTGTTTATTCTATGCACTGGTATTCTTCGAAGGAAAACCATTCCGTGTTATATGGTGTGGTCCCTTGATTTACCTTATTTTTAAAGTATAGTTTTAGATAACTATTTTAGTTTTCACACCAGTCACATGACTGACCTGGAGTTTATTGTTTTAACCTAAACTCTGGGTGCCCCTATTTTCCACACGGGCAGCTAGTAGTTTTGGTTTTGTAGATTTATATTCATAGGATCCTGTAACACCCCGTGTATTCTATAACAGTGAAATTAACAAATTAAAGTATAATTAATTTCAAATCAAAGAATTAAGGGAAACGGGATACGCCATTGCGTTCGTCTCAGAATTCTTCTTGTGATAGAGTCCGAGTTTGCGTAAAACGGACTCCGTATGAAGAAGATATGGCCTCCGGAAGTTTCAGAATTCAGTTTAAAATTCAAACAGCTCAGAAAACCAATTCAAATTTCAAAAATGGGGCCAGATTGGCCAGGGCGGGAATTTTCCCGCCCAAGGCACCCAGGTCGACTGGGTAGTCGACCTGGGGCACCCAGGTCGACTACCAAGTTGACACGGGGGTCGACTGGGGAGTCGACCTGGCCCCTGAGCCAGGTCGAACCCAGCCCCCCTGGCTGGCCTGGTCTGTGCTTGGCCGAATTTCTGAGCCTTGCCTTGTCACTAGGGCTAGGTGTCAGCTTCTGATTGGTCTCTCCTTCAAACGAACGGCTATTATTAATCCAAGCTCCATCGACGGTCCTAATCAATTCACAAACTCTATAAAAAGAACCTAAGACTCCACCTAATTCATACAAATAAAAATTAGAATGAGACCGTCATGCTGCTGAGGAAAGACTAGAAGTAGCCGTCAAAATTGAGAGACGATTAGGAGGCAATTCGAAATCTTAAAGCAACGACAACTAAATCGAAACAACGCCTACAACAAAGGATAGCATCTCCAAATTCAGAATTCAGAATTCAGATTCTTGAATTGAAGATTCGTCATACGTTGTAAGTAGAGTGCTATTCCGATATGAATGAATAATTGTGTTTTGATTTGTGTAAATGAGAAATGGAATTGTACTTAATTTGTGGTGATAATTCATAATTGTATGTTGCTATGATTCTAATCGATTTGGGATGTTGCGGTATAACGATGTTAGACCTATTGGATAATTGCAAGTATGTGATTCATGTTGAAAGTAACGACTATATGTTTGTGGTAGTTTATTTGAGATTCATGCAAGTATACGGTTCACTATTATCCCAACATGATGTATATTTTTTTATAATCACTTTATTGTAGTTGGATCCATTTGGGTATTATGACTCATATGAATTTATGTTGGAATTGGCATCATGATTCAAGTGTAAAACCATACTTTTGTATTAGAGACAAAAGTAAGCATCTTTGTGAACTTGTGTTGACTCTATGAACATGACTAAACTATGTTTGGTGTTATGCCTAATTGAAAACATGTTTTAGGCCTATGTTGTTATCAAAATCATATGATAATATATGTGACACATAATTAAGTTAGATTTACATTCCAATTGCAAGTTTACATGAATAGATTAAAAACCATGATTCATGTTTAGGTATGTTTATGCCATGATTATATGAATAGATTAAAAACCATGATTCATGTTTAGGTATGTTTATGCCATGATTATATGCTATTACAATGCAAGTTCACAAGTGCCTAATTCATGTTAATTAGATCGTTATGTTGCAAGTTCATGCGTTCACACTCCCCTTTTATGTTACTTAGAATATATAAACACCATGTTCTAAGCCTCCCCTTTTTCATGTGGCTAAGTTGGGTTTAAATGTTAAGCCAAACATATGTTATATTATAGCGAACGTATAAAACAGGGGTAGTGACATTGGGTTAAAAATATAAACATATGTGTTGGCATGTTTGACGCATGCCAACGACCTTGAAAACAATTAATTGGTATAAATTAATTTTACCCAATAAAGATGAATTTGAATAATGGGCCGCAAATATTTACATATAAAAAGAAAAGAGACAAAATATGTAAATTTAGAAAATACGATGTGTTTAACCCGAGGTTGGATTGAGTTGTGATGTAAACCTGCCCGGAACCGCCCGGCTGTCCAGTAGTCACAACAATACCTATCCAATGTGGGTGGTTAAACATTGAGCCCAATAAAGACCCGAGGTTAGACTGAGTTGTGACGTAAGACTGCCCGGAACCAACCGGCAACAGGCAGTCACAACAATACCTGTCTAATGTGAGAGGTCGAGGCTTTAATAAGACAATTAAGGCTGAGTCAGGATTGATAGGATTAAGTAAATTGAATTAATACTTAATCAAAATGGAACATGCTAAACTATACAGATTGATTGGGGGTTAGGTTTACAAAACACTTAACCAACTTAGCATGTTGGCTAGAAATAGAAAACCTAGTAGCGGGGGACCCTTTTCAGCAGTAACCCTACAAGGTGTATCAGGATACCCTGAACTAGGCAGGGTGGGGCACGATTATTGGGCTGACTGTAAGAGGTCAAATCGACGGCGGTGGTGCAGCAGTGTAGGTTCTAACGGGGTGCGGGCGTGCACACACTCCGACGCAGAAAAATAAGGCACTGGGCACCAGTAGTATACCTGTGCATTCTAGAATTGTGTCGGGCCGCCACCATGGGACTTGATACACCCCACGGTGGGACCAGCATAGGTAACTACAACATCGGGGGCCGTAAGACACATGTAACTATGCGAGTAGGAGCCGATCATTAGAAATGGATCACTTCACCCTGATTATGGGGTGCCTGTTGGGAACTAGTTTATATAGATGCAGAGATTAATATGGGGTACGATAGTATATTCGACTCTAGACAACCTAACTTAGTTTATGGTGCTTTCCCATTTCCAGTTTATACTTATCATGCCCAATTCTTTATTCATAGACTGAATAGTCCTAGACTTACTCAGGCTTTATGTCTGACTCTACTTTTCTTTTGTCTTCTTTTCTTTCGTTTCCCCCACGGTCCACAGGGAGGGAACACCGCAGCTTGACCTGTTTTCACATCCAGCTTGAAGAGAAAGAATGTATTGCTTGGATCTCTTTCGTTTTGGACTATGGCTTTGGATTGCAACTATGAGGACTTATGCAGTTTACTTTTGTTTTTATGCTTCTTTAAATAATGAAATCAAGATAGTTATGAAAATGTAATGTTTTTGGAAGTATTGTAAGACAATTATGACATGGTTTGTGTAACACATATTTTGTTGAAATAAAAATTGCTGTTGTTTCCGCTGCTCAAAAATATGTGTATTTATATCTGTCTTGTGTATCTGTGACTTATACTTATAAACCTCCACCAAAATTAGGGCATTCCCTTTGAGAGTGACCCTAACAGAGGTGGGGTGTTTCAGATCCTGGTTTACAGCTGGAACGATATTCGAAAAGCTCTGTATCCGTTTATCTCTTTCAGTTGTGTTTTTGTATTATTTTCCGTTGCATTGTAACTTGTAAATCTCTAATATTTATCAAATGTATAATATTAATTCGTACTCTGTATATTCTTAAACGCTGATGTAAATTGTTGTACAAAGCAATGAAATGTTCTTCTGTTTTTGTTCTGATTTGTCGTGTTCTCCTTACAATCCGGGCTTTCCTCTACGGGGAAGTTCGGGTCGTTACAGCGTGGTATCAGAGCATTGGTTTACAGAGCTCGAGAACCAGGCACATTAGAACCGAACTAAAGAATTCATCAGAGATTGGATTAGTAATATCCAATGAGAATGACTCGTTAGAGATAGGAACAGTAGTATCCTAGAACAAGTGTGAAGAGTTGTGTTTTAAAAATAAAAATGATTGACATAGAAATGTGTTTATTTTATGCTCTTATATCTTATCTTTTGTATATAAATAAATATTACTTGGGTATTGTTTTGTTACTTTTACAGATATTCCAACCCAGCCCGCATGCAACCAGAAATGTAGAGAAATAGAGTTCAATTTGCTGTGTATTTGCATTTTGAAGAATTGTAGATGAAGACATCACATCTATTTGCTGTTGGACAAGAAAAGGATTGATAAAAAGGCTTTGAACATCACAAATCAATGAAGAAATGTCAAGGAAGCAAGAGGAAAAAGAGAAAAGACCCAAATTTGCTTTATTTATCTAAGGCCCATTTATGTTTCTCATTGTAACTAACTAGTGGTGTAATGACCAGGCCCATTTACCATTAGGGTTAGGGTTAGGGTTTGGCTATCTACCCTATATATACCCTTGTAATGGCATTGTAGCCACCATCCTATATCTCATCTCATCTCTTATTCCATTGTTCTAATAAAAGTTCTTCTTTCTCTTTTATTTTCTGCATTTTTTTGTTTTCTTAGCAACTAGTGTTGCCTACACGATTAGATTCGGTAGAACACTATTTGTATTTTGCACTTATTTGCATTAGTGATTTACCGTCTGATTAGATTCAGCGGAAATCCTAATTTTAATTCTTGTTTGTTATTTCAATTTCTGCAATTTCAATTTCTGCTTTTTATTATTTTCTTAGGTCAAATTGGGTTTGATTAGATTCAAATCTAATTCATAGTTTCATTTGCTTTCCATTGAAATTGTGATTTGATCGTCGGTTCAGTTAGATCTGTTCTGAATCAAATTACAGTTTTAATTTTATTTTGTTTGCAAAATCAATCTCCAAAGTTCGTCTAACACGCCCACGAAACATATAAATAATAAAATTTAACTTTCCTCCCTGTGTTCGACCTGTATGCTACACACCTGTATGCTTGCAGAATTTATTACAAATGTCGCGCTTTTCTAATTCATAGATCAGCGACGATCAAGTTTTTGGCGCCGTTGCCGGGGAGGTAACGATTAAGTTTTATTATTTATTTAATTTCCGATTCGTGTTAGTTTTTATTTTAATTTTATTTTTCCTTTTGTTTTTCGTGTATATATAGAAAAAAATCTCGATTAGCGATGTGGCATATCAATTACATTGGTACTGTCATAGACTAAGAAAGAGAAAAAAAATATTGCCATTTTCTTTTCTTCTGATTTCTTCCCTTCTTCATTCACTTCCTTGTTTTCTATATATCCTCTTTCTTATTTCTTACAAAAGAAAAAAAAAGAACTTGCTATTATTCTATTCGATTTCATTCCTTTTCACCATATTTCTTCTTTCAGTACCTTGATTTCTTCTTTTGCAAGTTAAAAAAAAAAAAAATCCTTTTCAAAATTTCTCCTCTGCATTGTCCACCATTCACTATCCGTTACCCTCATCCAACATCTACCATACCACCCAAACTCCATCACCCACTGTTTCACTACAAACCACAAGTTCACCAATACTGCCTTCATCTCCAATTCCACTTTCATCAATACCCTTCACCGAAACAAGTCAACATTCTGCCAAACCACCTTTCAAAACCATATAAACACCACCTACAATCAAAAACCTGTGTAAAATTGCATCACCCTTCACAAAAAACCCCAAGTCACAGCACCTCTTCACAAACCAACCGCCCCTCCAATTCCTACAACCTTTCTGCCAACTTCTGCAAGACCACCCAGACGCCACCCACAGTTCATCCATAAAATCACGTAAGCCTTCACAAACACCCTTTCTGCCGAACTTCTTAAACTACCCTCCTACCGTACAGACCACAAATCCGCATCCACCAACCACAAGTTTCACATCAGTTCTTCCCTTCGCCTTCCAGAAACTCGGCAGCCTCATCTCCCACAACAGCAAATCCGAAATCCAAATACCAAATTTGCAAACCAAATCCGAAACAACACCTTCCCATCGAAGAGCATCATCCACCCTTGTCTCAGCAAACCACGGCAAAGACCAAACCAACAATCCAGCTTCCCTCCTCATCGGGCAATTAGTTTCCAACTCCAAAACTAACCAACCCGTGCATCCGAACCCACTTTCACCCTTCAGCCGAATTCGTTCTTCCTCACAACTGATCCAAACTCTAGCCCTCAATCAACTCGAAGACCCCATCCGTCGAATCTCCACAAAAGAAAAGGGGGACTCGAGTTCGATATTTTTTTTTTTTTTGAGTTCTATAAATTTTTTTTTAAAGCTGAAGAGAGCTGTGAGTTTTATATTTGGGAATTTGGAATTTTTTCTTGATTTGTGGCCTTTGTTTTTGAGTGCGTGATTTTTATATTTGGGAAATCTTTTATATTCAGGAATGATGATGGTACGTTTCATTTTCTTTTGAACGCGTGGCCTACCTTGCGTGTATTTGAATTTGTGAAATATCTGTTTCGTGATTCCCTTCATCAAGAGGGTTTGGCCTCTGAAATTGGTGCACACATGGCTCGTATTTGAGTGCGACCCTGGATTGTTTTAATTGGGTGTTAAGCTAATCGTAAGCCTAGTCTTTGTCCTTTTATTTTTAGTTAGTTCTTCTTGTTTTGTTTTTTTTTTATTTTGTTTTTTTTCCTTCTCTTTTCGATCTAGTTTTCTTCACAAAAAAAAAAAGAGAGAGAGAGAAAAAAAAAACGGGTACAACTGAAATTAATAGAAGGGGACAACAACAGAAAGCAGCGGACGATTCAGATGGGTTGGAGCGGTTGCACACCAAGTGGGGTGTGAACGCGCTAGCGCTTCCCAAATTCACTGGAGGACTGCCGATCAAGGTGAAAGCTTTTAAAAACACTACAGGTGCTCTGCTGCAAAAGAAAAAATATATATATAGACAATTGTTGTAAAAAAATTCTGCAGGGGCAGCGGCTTGAATGTAAATTTTCATTCTGCAATTTACATTTCTGTGTCTGTTCTGTGACTGATATTTCTGAATTTGTGGTGAGGAACGGTTTTCCATAACTAATCACTCTCATCGATTTTCAATTTTAACACGTGATTTTGATTTTCAAAATAATATAATTGAAAAGTGGTGCTTTGTGAAGTTGACTGTCTCGTACAATTGGATCGCGGATATATATAAGTTCAATTTATTGAACTATTAGCAAAAGAGGTTGCATACTACCCGTAAAACATTGGTCGTATCCCTTAGTATTCATACTATACGTGAACGGCCATAAGACCCTCTTCCCCCTTCTAATTGAGTCAGTTAATTAATAGAGCACAACTCGTTCTTTTATACTATTTTGAAGTAACAATAATTTCTGTTTTGTCGTGATTTCATTAAAATGTCTGATTCAAAAAAATCATTGAGAGAAATGTGGGATAATAATCAGAGTAGACGTTCGCTTGAAGAGTATGAGTATGAAATACAACTCATGAAGCAAGATTTTCCAAAATTTGGTGAAGCCAATGTCAACAATTTTCAATATTTTCAAAATGACCAACATTTTCAAAACCATAATTATAATCGAAATGGCGATTTCAATTCAAATTTCAATAATTTCGATTATGGGCCACATCCACATCAAAACGGTTTTGAATCGCAACGTACCTTTGATCAACATGGGGTTGGAAACCAATTCGAAAATAATTTTGAAAATGATTTTCAAATCGATCAAAATTTTCAAAATTACAACCCATATCAACATCTTGAAAATAACCAAAATTTCAATTTTCCATCGAATTTCAACAGTTTTGGTTATGACCCTAATTTTCAAAATCAAAATGATTTCCAGTATCATTGTCATTTTTCTGAAGATTCAAACAACCACCACATTGGGAATGATATTTATCATGAAATTGATGTGGACTATAATTTTGAGAATCAAGAAATCCAAAACGAGAGCTTTCAAATCAACGATTCTGAAGAATATCATCTTAACATTCTTAGAGAGAGGGTAGAAAACCAAGATAGACAGCTTGATGAACTTCTTTGCTTAATGAAATCTTTTAAAGAACAACAAGAGCAACAAAATCAAATGAGCATTGAATCAGAAAATAATCCAATTTCTACTGACATTGAAAATTTTCAAATAACGACTTTTGAAATTAAGAAAAACGATCTAAATGAAGCTGTTCACAATCCAGTAAATGACTTGGACTTCGATTCTTTTCAAGAGAAAGATTTGAGCTCAGATTTTGATCTTCCCCTTTCAGGCTGCGAAAAAGTTGAAATTTTTGAAATTGAACAAAACGAAAATGTGGAATTTTTCACTTCAAATTTGGAAAAGGACTTTAATGATCATGAATTCTTTGGTTTATATGAGGATGAAAGCCTTAATTCTGACCCCAATCATGACAATCATTTGATTCTGACCCCAATCGAAAAGCTTGACACTCTTCTGTTGGCACCCAAGGCCAATTATTCTGAAAATTCCAAACCTCCATCTTCTTGTAATGTCGGCAACCCCGACAACATCTCTCTTTCTAATGTCGGCAACCCCGACGAAATCTCTTATTCTAATGTTGGAAATCCCAACCATTCATCTTCTATACCTTTACCTCGTTCACCTCCCTTGTCGACACCCTCTTCTTCGAATGACCAAGAACCCGGAATAGGACAGATCGACAAGGTAGAAACCATTGTTGATGACACGCCACATTTACCATTTCAGGAAGTTTCTCATACTTCAATTGACGTGTCCACGTTAGCTTTCGAAGAACTTTTCGTAGATGAACTAAAACTTTTAATTGACAAGGATGAAACAGAATCAAGCCACCAATCCAAGTTTGAAAATTTTGATTTTGAATATTCAAATGAACGTAAAATTGTCGGTGTCGATAATACGTTGCCAATCAAGAAAGGCGATCACATAGTCTTGAACAACAATCAGATTTCAACTTTCACTGAATTTATATACGATCACAAATTTTTGAGAAATTACACTGACAAATTTGTTGAATACATGAATTACTTTTGGAATGCTGGCTTGGTTGAAAATTTTCAGGTTAGGACGACCCTAGATATTTATCTCCTGGACTACAAATCGAGGTATAAAGATGAGATGATTTTCAAAAACCTGCACTTATTAGAAAATATGCCTAGGCATAGTGGGAATGGGACTCAGAGGGCAAGAACCAAGTGTGGGGGAAAAAGTTGGTGGAATTCTTTGCATCGCGTTCACCGCAAACACATATATCACTGTATATATGATCCATTCTTACATATAGTTAGATTGCATTTCATTTTACAGATCATTTTGCATCTCATTCACCTTTGGGTGCGATCTTTCAAATTTAGGAAACGTTCACAGTGTGGACACTGTTTAGTTCTAGTGTGGGGGGGAGTCTGCATTGCATTCTTTTGTTTTTTTTCTTTTTTTTTCTTTCTTTTCATTTTCAGCCATTTAAATAGGACCATCATGCGTTTAGATCATACTAACATGCCATTTTTTTTTTTGAAACATGACTCATTTTAGATTTGATACAACAAAATAAGTTTACAATTTTTAGCCAGTTGATAGTATTTTTCTCTCTCAACTTAGATCGAATAGGAAATATAATGAAAAGTTTAATTTTGAGGGATAATAGTGTAACCGGTACATAGGGAGATTCTTAGGTGATGGCCATGAAATCTATTCTATATTGTAGACTTTGTTTAAATAAGTGGAGGACTTAAAATACTTATATTGGCTTTTCAAATCTTTAAAACTAAGTTGTGTTAAGTTGAATTCGCGTAACTCTCTTTGTGCTTATATTTTCGATAATAATAATAATAGTATTCCAAGGGTATCCAACATTGCTTATATATCGAGCGTTGGTGTGCAAACCCGCCAAGCTCTATCCGACACGTTGTTGACAAAGTCAAAGTTGGAATATCTTGGTCTCATTTTATGGGATTGGACACCTAAGGATTACCGACACGTTGTTGACAAAGTCAAAGTCGGCCTGCACAATCCGCCAAGTTCTTTACCCACTCTCCGTTAGTCCGCGAGGCAGTGCATGGGTGGTAAACCTTGGTCTTTTTAGTTAGGTGTATGTACTTAATCATAAATCTTAAAATTTTATAGAATAAAGAATAAGCGATGATACCCAAACACTTCTTGACCTTATTGATTTGACTAGCCATACATGAGAAAATTAGAATACCACTTTGCAAACTGTGCCAAGCAAACTAAGAATTTATTTCATGGCTGCACTATGTTATCGACCGAACTAACTGGCCAACTGGAATTTAACATTTGAAAACTTGATTTATATTGAAAATTTGTGACAAGTCGAGGTATCTAAAATAAAATCAACTGGTTAGAAATTATTAACTTAATTTGTTGTACCACTTTCATGAAATAAGTCGTGTTTTCATTTTTCATCTTTATTTGCATATGTCCATTGCATTCATGTAGTTTCATTAGAATCATAGCATACTGCATTTGGATTTTGTGGGTAGTATCCGCTGAAAACCCTCACGAGACACCACTCGTCCTACTAGGGACACCTAGAGGTTTAACGGCTTGTTGCATACGCTCAATGCAATCGTGTTTCCTACGAAAGTGTGACCTATCTAGTTAGTTTTTCATTTCTTGTTTTACTCGAGGACGAGTAAAAGATAAGTGTGGGGGTATTTGATTGACATAGAAATGTGTTTATTTTATGCTCTTATATCTTATCTTTTGTATATAAATAAATATTACTTGGGTATTGTTTTGTTACTTTTACAGATATTCCAACCCAGCCCGCATGCAACCAGAAATGTAGAGAAATAGAGTTCAATTTGCTGTGTATTTGCATTTTGAAGAATTGTAGATGAAGACATCACATCTAGTTGCTGTTGGACAAGAAAAGGATTGATAAAAAGGCTTTGAACATCACAAATCAATGAAGAAATGTCAAGGAAGCAAGAGGAAAAAGAGAAAAGACCCAAATTTGCTTTATTTATCTAAGGCCCATTTATGTTTCTCATTGTAACTAACTAGTGGTGTAATGACCAGGCCCATTTACCATTAGGGTTAGGGTTAGGGTTTGGCTATCTACCCTATATATACCCTTGTAATGGCATTGTAGCCACCATCCTATATCTCATCTCATCTCTTATTCCATTGTTCTAATAAAAGTTCTTCTTTCTCTTTTATTTTCTGCATTTTTTTGTTTTCTTAGCAACTAGTGTTGCCTACACGATTAGATTCGGTAGAACACTATTTGTATTTTGCACTTATTTGCATTAGTGATTTACCGTCTGATTAGATTCAGCGGAAATCCTAATTTTAATTCTTGTTTGTTATTTCAATTTCTGCAATTTCAATTTCTGCTTTTTATTATTTTCTTAGGTCAAATTGGGTTTGATTAGATTCAAATCTAATTCATAGTTTCATTTGCTTTCCATTGAAATTGTGATTTGATCGTCGGTTCAGTTAGATCTGTTCTGAATCAAATTACAGTTTTAATTTTATTTTGTTTGCAAAATCAATCTCCAAAGTTCGTCTAACACGCCCACGAAACATATAAATAATAAAATTTAACTTTCCTCCCTGTGTTCGACCTGTATGCTACACACCTGTATGCTTGCAGAATTTATTACAAATGTCGCGCTTTTCTAATTCATAGATCAGCGACGATCAAAAAATGAAAACGAATTTTGTTTTGAAAAATTATATTATATTATACATATTTGAATATTTATTTTTAATTGATTTGGACAATCGAGTATATAAAGAATTTGCATATATGCCTTGCAAACGTATATTCGAAGTTTTAGTATACTGGATAGATATAGAATCACAATCTAGTCTCCCGGTGATAATTCTGATGATGCATCATTTTCAGTATTTGTGTTCGAGTTTTGAAAGTGGGATATCTATATATTTCCAATTGACTGGTTGAGAACCAAAACTAGATAGCGTCTATTGTTGTGGCTTGGCATCAAAAATTTATTTTTATAAATATAAAGGCTATGTGTTTGAAATGATAATCAACTAATTGATTGCTGATTGTGTTGTTTGATATTGGTATGATTTGTTGAAAATTTTGAACCATTAAGCTAATTTGAGTCAAATATTTAACTAAATGGAAAATTGTTTGCAATTGCATACATGTACATGCATATATATTGGACAGGTCATAGCAAGGAGGCTAGAGAAGAGGAATAAAATTGTATGCCCGACAAATAGGTACAACAACAACAACAAAGCCATATATCCCAAACAAGTTGGGGTTGGCTAGATATGGAACCCAAAATTAAAATAAAATAAAATTAATAATGATGATAATAATATATATATATAAAGGTTATAAAATAACCAATCAAATAAAAATTCGTCCGATAAAGGTTTTTTTTAAATAATAATAAGAAGAAGTAAAAATGTTCAATAAAAGTGAAATAAAATCTAAAATAGTAAATAAAAAGTAAAAAGGTTCAGTAAACGTGAAATAAAGTCTAAAAAAAAACACTATGGTTCTGGTACTTGGATTGCCAATTTCCATGCACTCCTATCAACTACCAGCTCTTCCGATAAACTCCAGTTACTTAAATCTCTCTTTATTATCTCCTCCCATGTCATTTTAGGTTGACCTCTACCTCTCTTTGGGCCTTCAGCGCGACCTAGAATTCCAGCGCGTACAGGTGCATCGTATGGTCTATGTTGGATATGTCCAAACCATCTCAAGCGGTATTGGACTAACTTCTCTTCAATAGGTGCAACTCCAAGTTTTTCCCGAATATCCTCATTTCTAACCCGATCTCGTCTGGTATGCCCACAGCTCCAACGCAGCATTCGCATCTTTGCTATACTTATCTTCGGCCCGACAAATAGGTACATGTTTACAAATTCATTGGGTTTGGATGATTTTATGAGCCGATTGGCTAGTCGCTTGGCTTTTTCTTTTTGAGATGAGAGGGCTTGTGTGGCGGTTTGGGGATTTTCCGGTGCTCCCCGTACAAAGGAGGTTATGGCGAAAATTTTTCAAAAATTTTGGGTGTTAGCCAAATTTTGAAAAATTAGAAATTCTTAGAAATTGAAAAGTTGAAGAATGAAAGCCTGACTAGAAGTTGAGTTGGTTAGTTAAACAATTTTCAGCTCCGTTCCTTTTCGAGGACGAAAATATTTTAAGTGGGGGAGGTTGTAACCCAGAAAATCAGAACCAATTTAAAATTTTTATTTTGGCAATTTTAATGACTTTTGGATATTTAAAATGAATTATTTTAAATAATAATGACAAGAAATTTATTTTGAATAGAATTAGAATGTATATATTTATTGGAATCGAAGTTAGAATATAGATATTTATTTTAATTATAAAAGGAATTGGAAATAGCGCGGTAGTTTGAAAATTCGATTTCAAATTTCGAATGAATGTACAGGATTCAAAATAAACCGGATTTAAGTGAAACAAAAAATATTAGAATCTATTTGAAAATATCTTTCCAACGAATCCGAAAAATTGAAATTCCATAGTAGGAATAAAAAAGTTATGCCCAGTTGAAAATTCAGAATAGTCTCTATGGAAATATAGCCCTTAAAAATAGCCATTTTGCAAACGACCTCTGTCTTCGACGAGATCACCTTTGTTGGATCCGGAATGTTAGATTATTGCTGGATTCCAAAATTCATAATTTTTGAAATCAATATGTGAACGTGGCAAAAGAAAACATGTTTTGACAATTTTAGTCAATTTGGATTGACCAGAAAATGGCCATTTTTCAAACGGTCTTCAAATTTGACGAAATTAGTTTTGTTAGGACTGCATCGTAAAAACATAGCCAGATTTATTTTTTTGGAACTTTTAGAGTCAGTACGTGGCCTCAGTAAATTGAAATGTACATTTAAAATTCAATATAATGATTTATATTTTAATTTATACGGAAACTGATCGTAACAGTCGAATTGGCTTTCAAAACATATCCCATTATGTTCGGAATGAGGGTAATTAGCTAGGGGCGACAGTCGGTGGGTTCGATTCAGAGTTCGAATGCGAAATGCACTTTATAGAATTTAAAAGGATTAAATAATAAAATAATTTTATATAAACCCCCTTTTTTCCCTCTTCTCTCTCCCTATTAGTCTTTAGGTCAGAATAAAAAAAGAAGCCACTGCAATTCCTCCATCACCACCGCGCCTTCGGGATCACGCGATCCGCCGCCCACCGCCGTAGTTGGCCATCGCCCCTTCGGGCGCCGTCACACACACCTTCACCACTCTTTCCTCCTCCAACGACGAATAACATGAGCCCCTTAACCCAAATCGAACGCGATCCCCCCAACCCAAATCGAACGCGCCACCCCTCTGTCACCGTGGCGCCGTCTCCCCCCGCACCTCCTCAGCCATCGACGAACAACAGTCTCCCCTCCCCACTCCCGATTAAAGATGTAAGTCTTTCTACTTAGTTATCTTCATTCATTTAATGTTTTAAAAAATAGAAAACCCATGATTTTTACTTTAGAAAAGCAATGATATTTATTGAAAAGGTTTGATTTTTAAACAAGGAAAGGTTTGATTTTTAAACGAGGAAAGGATTGATTTTTTTAAACACGACAAGATTATATTTTTAACATAGGAAAGATATGATTTTTAATTATATAAAAATATGATTTTTATATATGTAGAATATTAAAAATATGATTTTTATATATATGAAGTAGCGATAAAAATTAGATTTATATATATATATATATATGAAGTAGCGATAAAAAATTAGATTTTTATATATATGAAGTAGCGATAAAAATTCGATTTTTATATATATGAGCAGCGATAAAAATTCGATTTTTATATATATGAAGTAGCAATAAAAATATGATTTTTATCTATGTTGAGTAGCGATAAAAGTGTGATTTTTATCTGTGTAGCATGGAAATAAAAATGTAATCTTTTTACATGTAGTAGCATGAAAAGAATGGGATTTTTTATACATATGATGGCAAGATAAAAATACGATTTTTATACATATGGGTTTGAAATAAAAATATAATTTTTATTATGAAGATAACGATACGAAAAAGGTGATTTTTATATGCATGGCATTAGAATGAAAATTTGATTTATATATATATATATGGCAATGGTAAAAATCTGATTTTTATATAAGTAGCAATATAAAAATATATTTTTTATATAGAAAATAGCGTTATGAAAGTGTGTTGTTTAAAAAATATAAACATTGAATTAAAATGTAAATATCGTAACAAAAATGTGATTTTTAAATATAAATATCACGGGTTAAAAATGCGATTTTTCAATATATAAACTTCATATTAAAAATGTGATTTTTACTATGAATAACGTGAAAAGGATTGCGTTGGAATTTCGGGCGAATCCCAACAGTTCAGAAATTCAAAAATAAAACTGGAGGAGTGGATCCCAAAGGTGAGAACTTCTCACTTTAAATTTTATTTTCTAGTTAAAATATATACTAGGATGCTGACGGTGCTTAGCAGCACCTGACACCGTTGTCCACAGACCATGGACGACTTGTTTGATTTTATAATGTGTTGTGAAAATTGATTGTGATGTGGAATAGAATAAATAAAATATTCATGTGTTGAAATAAATATTTTATAGTTAAAAAAATAATTTTTAACGCGTATATGAATAAAATAAATATTCGTAAACAAATCGGACGATTTGTTTATGTATACACATTTGATTGATTTTGATTGGGACGATATATTTTACACATCGCCCAAATGCACAAATAAATCTGTGTTTGTTGTTTGAAAACCCCACACGGGTATTCGGACGATATTGAACATACACTAATCCCAATATTTAGTTGTATGTCAATCGATGAGTTGACAGATTGTTGTAAGCGTTAATTATTTATATTTAACGCTTATGCAGTTTTGTAATGCATTTTGGATGATGGTTGACTGTGTTTGATTATTGTTGTGTACATGTGTGTATGAAATCCATATAAATAAAATTATATGGTAATTGGCTGTGTCTGATTCCAATTCGGAAGGAATGAATATTTTAAAATATTCATTAATGGATCAAAATATGATTTTGACGTCCGATTTGGGATGGACACGAAAATATTTAAATATATAAAGTTGTGTCGATTAGATTAACACCAATTTGACGTGAACGATATTTATATCGATTTTATTCATTTTTATAATGAATATCGAAAAGGAAGTGATTTCAAAATCTAATGTTTTGAAAATTTTATCCTTTATATATCGATGACATGGAATATTCAATTTTGATTTGAAATTGAATATGAAGTTGAAATCGTTTTGAAAATGAATTTAAAACAATTTATAAAATATGTTTTAAATGGAAATCGACGAAATATATATTATATATATAATATAATGGCCTGAATAGAACGCTCCGCGCCGCATAGTTCGCAAATTTCGACCATTGACTTCGAATGGGCATTACGGGAGATTCGACCGTCGGATTCTCCTAAAACCACAACTGTTGGGTTCTTATCGAAAAGAGCTTTCCAAAGAATATGAGAGATTTAAAATCTAACGAATGGATTTGGAGTTATGTCCAAATCTAATTTGGAAAAGGTCGCTGTAAGTACAGTTCGATGACCGTTTATGAAAATTGACTATACGGGCCTTGAAAAAATTATTAAAAATATCAATAATTTGTGTAAAATCATAGTAAATGATATGGAAAGAATTGGGATGAAAATTTTCATATTTGAAAAGATAAAATTATATTTTTATTGAAATGAACTAATTATGAACTGGAATTATAATCCAATATTTTTAAATAAATAAATTGGATTTGAAATGGTTTTAAAAATAACCAGAATTTCCAATATATGAATTGGAATGGATATAAATTGAAATTATCTTCGGAATATTTCAATATTGGATTCCGCGATTATACGGACATTATAGAGGAATTTGGAAGATATATATATCGTTATTCCAATACGATATTTGTTGATTTCTGGATTTGATATTGAATATAAGCCGATATATTTTCTATTCAGAGCCTTGTATTTAATATCAAATGGGATTTTGGGTTTGTCGTGAACGATGTCTTCACTAATACTGTTCTTAAAGCCAGTTGAGAAAAGGTTAAATATTTTTATTAAGATTTAATGAAATTTTCCAATTAATTAATATTTAAATGAAATTGAATTGAATTGAATTTCGGGTTTTTCGTGAATCGTATCTTTTAAAAAAATGTTGTTCTTAAACCCAATGGAGTTAAGAAAATTAGAAACTCACTGGAGATTAGCTAAGTTTAATGGTTTCCTGGGTATTGATCTGATGTTGATTTCGGCCTTCGGGATTAATACTTAGGAAATTGTTCTCTTACTAATTTACGGAGAGACTGATAGGATGGGATTTTCAGTAACACTGTTCTTAAACCCAGTGTGAAAAGAATAAATCTTTTAATTAAGATTTAAAGAAGAATTACCAATTAATTAACATTTAATTGGAACTGAAAATGGAATGTGAATTGGGTTTATTGTGAAATGTGTTTTTAACGACATTCGTTCTTTAACTCGATTTACAGTGAAATGTGATTTGGAATTTATAAATCTTTTTATTAAGGTTTAACGGGAATTTTTCAAAGTATACTTTTCCAATTTAATGTATTAAATTGCAATTGAATGGATTCGATTGATAATAATCGAAGTGAACTTCTGTGGAGGAAGACTGTTAATACATATGGAATTTAAAACTCATTGCCGTTATTCCATTTATATTATTAGTCGGATACAGAATTTGATATCGATTATATATTGATTTGTTTTTCCGTGAAGATTCCATAATTAATGGAATGTGATTTGGGTTTATCGTGAACTATGTTTTAAATGACATTAGTTCTTTAACCCCGTTAAAGGCAAGATTACGTGTCTGTCATTGTATTTCGAACTGTATGGTTGATCTCTGCTAAATATATATCTGTTTGGTGGCGGAGAATTTATTATCTTGCTTAACTCCCTTCTCTGAGACGTACGAGCTATGAGGTTATATATCGGCAGAAATCAATAGTATGGTGT
Source organism: Allium sativum (assembly GCA_030737875.1). Taxonomy (NCBI): domain Eukaryota; kingdom Viridiplantae; phylum Streptophyta; class Magnoliopsida; order Asparagales; family Amaryllidaceae; genus Allium; species Allium sativum. Next base: position 92,884,740 of record CM060920.1, read on the forward strand.
AGATTGTCGATGCGACATGTTTGTGTTTCCAAAGTTAAATAATCATTAATAATGATTTTTGAGAAGATTAAAACTATGTGGAGTTTTAATGAATATTTTATTAGATTGAAATGTGAATTGATAATTTAAATTATCAAATTTGGGAAATGATCAAGAGTGGAGTATCACCAGTTTTGCTCCAAACGATAGTTAAATCTTTAATTAGATTTGAATGGGAAATGGTAATTAAATTTACCGATAACACCATGGTGTTAGTTATGGAGTAATACCAGTTTTGCTCCATGGGATGAATAGGTTGGCATTGGGAAATTAAACAAATGGTTACTTCGGTAAGGTGAGGTAATCCCGACTAGTTTGGAAAACCTTAATATGGTTTGAATTGATATTCAAAGGAAGATTAAAGAATAAATTTAAAAGAATTTATCTTTGATAAAATTAATGGGAACATATCCCAAGGAATGTGAATATTTGAATAAAAGAATATTCAGAATTGGAATGAGGCGTAAATTGTGTTTTATAGCACTTGTTTATTATCAAAAAGTCCGGGTTTATACCCATTTTGAATAACTGATTCGATGATAAGTCGACGATGAATACGGTGGTTAAAGACCGGAGGTCGTCACATTGTTTGGATGATTACTGATGTCTTGATTGGGCTGTAAACCCAAGACGAGGTAAAAAGTGGTGATCATCTAGACGTACTTGAAGATCGACGGATATGCGAGGACCTCTCTCCTGTATTGGACATATGGGACGAGGAATAGGGTGCCTCCGGTTTCGTTCAGACCCAGAACGAACTTATAAATGGATGTTTGTCTGACATTGGATTTTATTTTGTGTTGATTGATTTCTATTAAATATATATCTGTTTGGCTGCGGAGAATTTATTCTCTTGCTTAATGCCCTTCTCTGAGACGTACAAGCTCAGAGGTTATATATCGATAGATATCAGTCGCGTGGCATGAATTCCCTTTGTGGCACGCTGAGATGCAAAAGATCAAGGCTTTTGTTGAAAAGCAGAGTCTTGTGGTTGATGATCAAAGCACGACTTTAATATAGCATAACTTTGTGTATAGCGTTAATTCGCGAGCCTCACACCTCGGTAAGAGTTAAAAACGGGATAAGGGAACCCAAGGAGGACATGACGTTTCTTTCTAGCTATGGGTGGTGTCGGGGTTTTGCAAGTCCTGATATTTAAATTAATTTTACCTTTGTGGTTGTTGGAATGCGAGGCGCCTTGGATATATCGGTCTCTTCGGAGCCGATGGATATAGGTCTTATAGGACAGGGAAATGTGTGTTCGAGAATTGCCAATCCACTAACGTAAGTGCGGACTGGCCTTAGAGGATCCAGGGGTCTTCTGCGGGAGATCCTAAGGTATTTGTTAGAGTGTCTCGAAGCCAACGAGTAGTACATCCCTTGCCTCGACTCATGACGGAAATCCAATTTCCAATACGTGACATTTCGGTTTTGATTGTAGAGCCTAGTATTGGCGACATGATAGATGATACCCATGCCGCCTATGATTGATACATTTATTTTTGAAGTTGTTTTATACACTTTACACTATAATAGTATCAAAATGATTTGTTTTAAATGTACCAAGCATGTTTGGCTATTATAAGGAAAAACCCTATCCTCCGGCTTGCGTTGCATTATGTGATGGGACCTGGGTCTTATAATAGCTTCATTTTTCCAAAAACCATGCATTGCTTATTCTAGGCACTGGTATTCTTGGGAGGAAACCCATTCCATATTATACGACGTGGTCCCTTAATTTACCATATTTTTAAAGTAAAGTTTTAAATAACTGTTTTAGTTCTCATACTAGTCACATGACTGACCTGAAGTTTATTGTTTTAACCTAAACTCTGGGTGCCCCTATTTTCCACACGGGCAGCTAGTAGTTTTGGTTTTCCAGATTTATATTCACAGGATCCTGGTTTACAGCTGGAACGATATTCGGAAAGCTCTATATACATTTATCTCTTTCAATTGTGTTTTTGTATTATTTTCCACTGCATTGTAACTTGTAAATCTCTGATATTTATCAAATGTATATTATTTATTCATACTCTGTATATTCTTGAAATCTGATGTAAATTGTTGTAATAAGCAATGAAATGTTCTTCTGTTTGTGTTCTCATTACAATCTAGGCTTTCCTCTACGGGGGAGTTCGAGTCGTTACAATAAATGTGATAACTTATGCATATATTATCCAAATTCACTAAAAAGGACCCGTTGGGATCGTATGGGCGGTGGCTACAAAATGGAACTGACTGGAGTGAATTGGAGCTCGTTACAATTTGTAGCGAAATAAATTATCTGTCTGAATAAACCAAAAGTTATCGTTATATAACGATGACCGTCTAATGTGAGTAAATCTCACTACTTTAATCAGTTTATATTTTATAACATATTTTAGAATTGATAAATGATGATTGATTGTATGTTATGATTGTTTGGTTGAATTGCTGATTTATTGGCTGAAATATATATAAATATATATATAAATCGTTAATCAAATATTGATTCTGTTTATCAGAATATTTCATATTGAAATGAAATTGATGTTATTTATATTGTTTAACATCTATGATGCAGGGAAATAGGTTGGAGGGATCCAACTGGATTCCCCAATATTTATAATACTGTTTGTTTCAATATATTGTGATATATGATGTGATATATAATCTGTGATTGATTATGATGACATTGGTCATGTTGTTTGGTATTTTAAATACCATATGAAATACTGGAATGTAAAAAGGAAACTTTCAAAGTGAATATTGAAAATGAAATATTTATATATGAAATAAATAGGATATTATAAAAGGTAATATTTGGAAAACAAATATCGGAAAATATAATTAAGGAAATATTTGGGAAACGAAAAGAATTATACAAAAGGATTTATATAAAATGAATAGAATTATATAAGAGGATTTATATAAAATGGATAGAATTATATAAAAGGATTTATATAAAATGAATAGAACTATACAAAAGGATTTATATAAAATGAATAGAATTATATAAAAGGATTTATATAAAATGAATAAAATTATATAAATGGATTTAGATAAGATGAATAGAATTATATAAAAGAATTTATATAGAATAAATAGATTTATATAAAGGGAATTATAAATGAGATTTAAGGGTTAGAAATAAAAAGGAGATTTGTGTGAATAATTCTACTAATAAAAATATAAATAGAATTTGGGTTTGAGATATTGTTTTTAAATACGAAATCAAATTGTTTTGATTATATAAAGAAATATTTTTTCACATTCTACGTGAAAAATTAGATTAAAGTAAATATTTTGCAAATAAAATATTATAAAGGAATTTGGGGTTTGAATTAGGAATTTAAATGGAATTACTGAAATTAGAAACTAACTGGAAATTAGTTGAGTGGAATGACTTTCTGGGTATTTATCTGATGTTGGTTTCGGCTTTCGGGTTTATGATTGGGAAGTTGTTCTCTTACTAGTTTACAGTTAGAGACTGATAGAGGTGGGAAGATATTGATGCTGAATCAGAAATGGAAACGTTTTCCAAAATTAATATATTATGTTTTCTAATTTCAGAAAATAATGAATTTATTAATATATGGAAACGATAAATGGGAAATTGGGAAACGAAATGATGATTGATCGGTTAGATTTCCATTTGGGAATACGACCGTTGTTTGTATACATGTTTTCCTTTGATAGTTAAATCACTAACTATCAAAGATTTTGACCATTTCCGTTGTTAATACGGAGAAACCGGGATCAGATATATTATCTAAAAACCACTCCGTATGGCATTAGTGTTGTGAATCAAATATGATGAAGATAATTGAAGACGGAGTTATGCAAGGGCTGTTCAGTGAATCCTAGGTAGAAACTGCCTAAAATGGATTTACAGAATTGTGCCTTCAGTTTATCCAGTCCTAGGACGACCTATATGGAAGAAGTCTGAAGGAGTATATTTAATAGATCGCGTAAGTTGATCTCTTCAAACGTATTTACATTTGGTGGTAGAGGAATTCGTTTCTCTTAGCTGTTTACCCGTGATATGTTTGGAGAAATCAATTTGTGATTTAGCGGGTATGACGATGTGACATTCAAAGTGAATGAAGATGTGGTTTGCAAAGGATACGTTATGGCCTCTAGCCTCACAACCAGAAATGGTATAAAGTCGGGTACGTCGCATGGCTAAGTGGTTAGCTGCCAATTAGGGTGTATTGTCACCTGATCTAGAGAAATTCCATTTACTTCTATAATATATTTCGATGCTGTCCCTTTCAGGAAAAAGTTGCTGATCCAAACCGTTGGTGATAATACATTCGGTACACTCAAGCGAAATGAGTGACCGGTCATGTTTAGCCTGGGTTACAAGATGTTCTTGTTGAATCCGGTGTATTTCTCTCTAGAGATACACTATCGGAAGGTGGTCCCATACCTTGCCAGTTGGAATTCATTACCCAATAAGCACTCGTGGTTTTTGATTTTACATTATGTATGTGGAACGTGAGATGAAAGGATTCTGCTAGATGATTATTATATTGTGGCTGATAGACATTATTATAATATCAAATGAGTTTGATATAAAGATTATCGTTCCTTTCAAAGGTTTTTGAATGTTGGACCAAGTGTTTTGGATTCTCGTAAGGGAAAAAACCGTTCCATTATATAGCGTGGTCTTATGAGAAATCGTTTAATTGCTCAAACTGTTTTAAATGGTTTTACTCATACCGGTCCCATGACTGACCCGGAGTTTATTTTGTTTTGTTTTTCGTAAACTCTTGGGTGCCCAATTTTGTATGGACAGTCAAGTAGTCAGGTTTTTACAGATATACTTTGAGAGCTGGAGCAGGAGGCTTCAGGATTTTATAGCTATTATTTATTTCCGCTGTGATGTAAGTGTTATACTCAAATGACAGATTTGTATTTCCAAGTTATGTTGTATACAATATTTTATTCGTTCCACTGAGAGATTGGTGTTTACTCTGATATTGTATGTTCTTCTTCTTCTATTCTAATTTTCTATCTTATCTATCCTGACCCTCTAACTTCTTTCATTAACTATCCGGTATTTCCGATGCTTGCATAGTCGACATTGAGTTTATGTCGATAACCAAGGTCGCAAATTCCCCGGGTCGTTATAATTCATATTTGTTACTTCTTTCAATTTTGCATCTCCCAGGAACGGTTATGTTGGTATACCAACCGTAAGGTGACAATATATTTGGAACATTCACGCGAAATGAATGGCCAGTCATGTGTGGTCGAGTTACAAGATGTTCTTGTTGAACTCCAGTGTATCGCTTCTAGAGTACACTTATCAGAAGGTGGTTCCATACCTTGTCATAGTTGGAATCCATTACCCAATAAGAGTCTGCGATTTTTGATTGTATATTATATATGTAGAACGTGAGATGAAAGCGTTCTACTAGATTGTTATTTACTTGATTTAGACATTATTATAATATCAGAAAATATTGATCTTAAGAAATATTTTGGGTTATCGTAAGGTAAAAACCATCTGTATTTATGTGTGGGTCGGTCTTACGATTATTCTTTCTTTTAAAGGGATTTTAAAAGTTAAACAAATGGTTGGAGTTTACTCACACCAGCCACATGACTGACCCAGAGTTTATTTTGTTTTGTTTTCCCTAAACTCTTGGTTGCCCAATTTTGTACGGGCAGTCAAGTAGTCAGGATTTTACAGATACTTGGAGAGCTGGAGCATGAGGCTTTAGGATTATAGCTCTTGTTATTTCCGCTGTGTTGTAAGTGTTGTACTATGATAATAGTATTGTATACCGATACTGTTTTATTCCAAAGTTATCTTATATAATATATTTTATTCGTTCCGCCATGAGATTCGTGTCGCTCTAATGTTGTAGTTGTGTTCTTCTTCTTCTATTCTAATTTTCTATCTTATATATTCTCACCCTCTAACTTCTTCCTATTAACTATCTGGTATTTCCGATGCTTGGATAATCGACATTGAGTTTATGTCGATTGCCAAGATCGCAAATTCCCCGGGTCGTTACAGAAGAACAAGGAGAATAGAAATATTTTGCTCGATGTTGGAGAATGCTAAACTGCCTTATGGTTGTGCAGCTAATATCAGCTGGTATGTAAACAAGAAAGAGAGGAAAATTGCTAGGTATAAGAGCCATGATGCTCATTTTCTTCTCCACTACTTGTTGCAGTTTGTTGTGAAGAAATTTGTAAAACCTGAAGCTGCAATACCTATGATAAGATTAGGTGCATTTCTAAGAAGTCTTTGGAGTAAAATTATCGATTTGGTTGGTCTCAAGAGGCTACCTAAGGAAATTATGGAAATTCTTTGTTAATTTGAGATGATATTCCCAAATTCTTTCTTTGATACAATGGTGCACTTATTAGTTCATTTATGCAAGAAAATTGAATATGGTGGACCTGCACATGTTCGTTGTATGTTTCCTATTGAGCGTAATCTTTGTAAACTAAAATCATATGTTTGCAACAAAAGTAAACCTGAGGCGTCCTTTGCTGAAGTTTATCTTGAACAAAAATGTTTGGTATTCTGTTCAAGGTTCTTAGGTGGGGATGGAGGAGGAAAATTTGAAACCTGTCCACAGAATCTGGAATATCCTATTGGCACAAGAAGAAACAAAGATGGAAAATGTAACGACCCGCATTCTACGCATCGAAGGATCGTAGGATATTTATTTCTTTCACATACAAAGTCGTATGGTCATGTAACTTTGGGAGACGACTATTGGGGTCATTTCCCATGTTCATGATTTTCCCCTATTTTTAATGACCGTTTTGCCCCTAGCTGATTTTGTTTTGACCATAACTTTTGACTGGAAAGGAATTTTGACTTGAAACCACTTCTGTTGGATTCGGATGATGGTTTACAATTCCGTAGAGTGGTCACATTAGCCAAACGGACTCACCGTTTGGGAGATATGGCTGAAACAAGTTTCAGATGGTGAAAAACAGCTTAATTGGGCTTAACCGGGTGATTAACAGCCAGGCCCAAAGGGGAATTTCGGGATTAGAAGTTTAAAAGGGCTGTTAGGGTTTAGAGAATACCTTTTCCTCATTTTCCAGCTGTCACTATTCATTCCTCTCAACCTAGCTATGGCCTCCAACATCTAAAACACCTCTAAACCACTTTCTAATTGAAGATTAGGCTTAGCAACATCAAATTAAGGAGAGATAGCACCAAAGCAAGGTTAGAGCTGCTGTTAGACATCAGTATTCGTGCCAAACAGAGATTCACTTCAGATCTGAGTTTTATTTGTGGCAAAGGTGAGTGATTAGCATTGTTTTGACACTAATTGCAGTTAATTTGGGTGATTAGCGTTAATCAGCGAATTTATTCGTGTTAAAAATCTGGAAAAATATTCATAAATTATGAAATACTATTTTATACCTCTGTTAGAAATTTGGGTTGATTTGGTTATGTTTTGTTAATCCTATGATTAGTTTTGCTTAAACATGCTTAAGGGAAAATATGGGGTTTTGGCTATGTTTGATCCGTTTTAATATACCATATTATTGTTTTGGTATTTGTGAATGATTATACATTTTGCTATGACTGTTTGGAATGTTTTATGATTATTTAGAAAAGTTAGATTGGTCGAAAACGCCGTCGTATGGCGTAAATAGTTCGTTGGAAGAGTTGCACGAATATGGACCAGATCGGATCGCCCGCACACCTGGACCGTGAGGAAGAAGCACGATCCGCACACTTGGACCCTGAGGAAGGAGCACGATCCGCACACAGCGACCGTTGGGGAAGAGCACGATCCGCACACAGCGACCGTTGGGGAAGAGCACGATCCGCACACAGCGACCGTGAGGAAGAGCCCGATCTGCACACCGCAACCGTGAGGAAGAGCGCGATCCGCACACTGCGACCATGAGGAAGACAAGGAGATTGGACACAAGAAGATTAAAACCCGAGATGCAAAGGTAGTCCAAATGAGAAGTTTGAACTCAGGATCCAGTTGGGAACTTGTAACGACCCGGAATCTTGGGTCCAATTTATAATTTTTATTTTAGAAATTTTAATGGATTTTAATATTTAAAATAATTTATTTTAAATAATAACGACTAAGAATTTATTTTAAAATGAATAAATTTAATTATAAAAGGAGTTTAAAACAGCGCTGCAGTTTGAAAATTTGAATTTGAACTTTGACTGACTGTACATGATTCATTTTAAATCAGAATTGAACGAAACAAGAAATATTTAAATCTGTTTAATCATATCTTTCTAACGGATGTAAGAAACTAAAATTTCACTTTATAAATCAAAAGTTATGTCCAGTTTAAAATTTAGAAAAGTCGCTGTAGAATTTATATATATTTTATTTAAATATTTTGGCCTTAAAAATAGCCATTTTGCAAACGACCTCGGTTTTCGACGAAACCACTTTTGTTGGAACCGGAATGTCAAACTATTGCTAGGTTTCAATTTTCATAATTTTTCGAATTAATATGTGAGCGTGGTAAAAGAAAACGTGTTTTGTCAATTACAGTCAAATTTAATCGACTTGAAAATGGCCAATTTTCAAATAGTCTCAGAATTCGACGAAATTAGTCTCGTTAGAAGTCGTCAAAACATAACTAGAAATAATTTTTCTGGAATTTTTAGAGTTCGTATATGGCCCCGGTGAATTTAAATGTAAGATTGTATTAATTAAATAAATGATTTAAATATTGAATTAAATAAACGAGGGTGAAAACAACCGTTTGGGCTGACGGGACCTAGCCCATTGCGTCCGGAGCATGGGTATTTGCCTAGGGACATCTTTTGTTGGGCTAAAATTGAAGCAGAAATGGGTTAACGGGCTTAATACGATAATTAAAGAATTAATATTATTATAAAATAGCCTAAACTAATAATACCCTAACCCTAATACACCTAAATCTAACAGCCGCCTTCTTCTTGAATGGCCGAAATCCTTCAAACCTTTTCATGCTATAATCTTTCAATCTACACAATATAAATCGAATCTCAAATGAGTGAATCAATGTACTAAGGGAGGGCTACCGATCAATGTGGTGATGATCTGAATTAGTGGAGTGTTAGGTGCGGATTTTGGTCTTGAATGGACGGCGTTCGCAGCCATTTCTGGCGCGACTGGGACCACCGCGGGTCTAGCGGTTTCAGGTGGAGGTTGAGGGCGATCGGGGCTTCGATGGTGGCGAGCTGATGGGGGTCCGAACCAGTGGAGGCGGCACAGTTTAAAACCCTAGAGATCGAGCTACTCATGAGGTGCGGGTTCCAGTACAAACGAGAAGAAGGAAGAAAGAGCACGACCTTCGGATCAGAAAACGAGCGGTGGAGATCAAACAATATTTATTTAATTCTGAAATTATTTATACGATAATGGTGCAATGTTTAAAATGCGATAACTTTGTGATACGATATCAGAATTCAGCAAACCCGGATCCGTTGGAATCGTATTTCAGAGATCTACAACATGGAGCAGACCAGATCTGAAACTGAGCGTGCTGAAAATCCACACAACAATCGATGTGAGATTTCTATATTTAAAAATAATTAAAATATTAATTATTTCTCGCTATTTAAATTCCATGAATATATGTTGATTTATTTCAGATCTGTGATGTATGGAATTGTTGTTTTATTGATTATGATGTTTGTGATGTTCATGCTTGGTTAGGATATTTTTGTGTAAATAAAAATCAAAATTTAGTTAGAATATTTTGTGTAAATATAAAATAACATTTTTACACAAAGGTTACAATAGAAATAAGAATAACATTTATATATAAAAGTCACATTAAAAGAAAAAAAGAGAAAGAAGAGAAAATATAAAAATATTTTGATTATAAAATATTGCATTAGATTTAACATACCTTTTTGTTAGAAAATGTACATTAGAATAAAATCTCATTGTTAGTACAAATTGTACATTAGAATAAAATCTCATTGTTAGTACAAAATGTACATTAGAATAAAATATCATTTTAATGTAAAATGTCACATTAGAATGAAAATAACATTTTGTTATAAAATGTTTATTGGATTATAATTGTCACTTTTGTGTTAAATTAGAAAAGGACTGTAACAACCCGAAAATCTGGGCCAGTTTAAAAATTTTATTTTGGCAATTTTAGCAAATTTTGATTATTTAAAATGAATTATTTTAAATAATGTCGACGAGAAATTTATTTTGAATAGAATTCGAACGTATATATCATATACATCGTCGTTAGAATATAATAATTATATATAAATATAAATAGAATCGAAAATGGCGCGGTAGTTCGATAATTCGATTTCAAACTTCAATTGAATGTACCGGGTGCAAAACAATCCGGATTTTAGTGAAACCAAAAACAATAGGATCTATTTGAGAATATCTTTCCAACGAATCCGAAAAATTGGAATTTCATAGCGGGAATCAAAAGATATGTCCAGTTGAAAATTCTGAATAGTCGCTATGGAATTCAGGCCCTGAAAAATGGAAATTTTGCAAATGACCTCGGATTTCGACGAAACCACTTTTGTTGGGTCCATGATGTCAAATTATTGCTAGGTTTCAAATTTCATAATTTTTCAAATCAGTATGTGAGCGTGGCAAAGGAAAACGCATTTGACCAGTTTCAGTTGATTTTAATCGACTGGAAAATGGCTATTTTTCCAACGGTCTCATAATTCGAAGAAACTAGTTTTGTTAGGACCGTATCGTCAATACGAAGCTAGAAAATATTTTTCTGGAAATTTTCTAGTTAGTATGTGACCCCGGTAATATGAAATGTACGTTTAAAATCCAATATAGTGATTTAAATGTAAATTTGACGAAAACTGATCGAAACAGTCGAATCAGCCTACGATACATATCCCATTGTGTTTGGAATGGGGGTGAAACGTAATGGATGACAGGCGGTAGACCTCGTTTAGAGGTCGTATATAAAAGTCAACTTTTTGTAAATTAAAATAATTAAAAATAAAATTTCCCCTTTCTCTCTTCCTTTTAACTTCTGCCCCCCCCCCCCCGTTTCTTCAAATCAGAAATGAAAAAAAAAGGGAGGAGCTGTCGCTCCTCCGATCGAGCCGCCACCGCGCCTCCAGGCGGAGCGCCGCCGCACACACCGCACCCCTCCCCCTTCTCCACCTCGCGCCCTTCCTCCTTCTTCTCCTCTTCTCATTGACCCACGACCCCCAATCCAAGCCCGCCGACGCCCAAACCCCGACCCTCCCTCCAACCGACGACGCGCACCACCAAGCTCAGCCTCCCCGCGCCCTCTTCTCCTGCCTCTCCTTCAACTGATCGAGCCCGCAACCCAAAGCAGTCACTAACGAGCAAGAAAACCCCCCCTCCGCTCCTCCTTAAAGCAATGTAAGCCCTTTCATTTATTTTGTTTTGTTTAATTAATTTTTGCAATTAAAAATCTGAATTTTTATGTTGTAGAAGTATAAAAATATAATCTTTTATATTATAGAAGTATAAAAATATAATCTTTTATGTTGTAGAAGTATAAAAATATAATCTTTTATGTTGTAGAAGTCTAAAAATATAATTTTTATATGGGTAGGATAGTAAAATATCATCTTTATATATGTAGTAAAATAAAGATGTGATTTTTATAGTGATGAAATAGAAAAGGCGAAATCTTTATATAGAGAGTAGCGTGATAGAAATAGAATTTTTATCTATATAGTAGCGATGTAAAAATAGAATTTTTATCTATATAGTAGCGATGTAAAAATAGAATTTTTATCTATATAGTAGCGATATAAAAATAGAATTTTATCCATATGGAGTGATTATAAAAATTCGATTTTTATAAATTGAATAGCGAAGTAAAAATTCGATTTTTATATATTGAATAACGAAGTAAAAATTCGATTTTTATATATTGAATAGCGAAGTAAAAATTCGATTTTTATATATTGAATAGCGAAGAAAAAATTGTGATTTTTGTATATGTAGTGGCTACGGGCAACGAAAGTGACAAAAGGGGAGAACAGCGATGACTTCTACATAAGAAGAGTCGAGATGATTGGATTAGCTAGTTGGTGAGAACTTCTCACTCTAAATTTCTTTTCTAGTTATATATATATATATATATATACTAGGATGCAGACGGTGCTTAGTAGCACCCGACACCCGTCATCCACAGACCATAGATGGCTTGTTTGTTTGATTGATGTGTTGTGAAAATTGATTGTGTTGTGGAATGATTGAATAATAAAATATTCTTGTGTTGAAAGGAAATAAAATATTTATATAGTTAAAAATATTTTATCGTTAAAAATATAATTTTTAACGTGAAAGTGAATAAATAAATATTTATAAACAAATCGGCCGATTGGTTTATATACACTGATTTGACTGATATTGATTGAGTCGATAAATTTTACACATCGTCCAACTGCACAAATAAAAATATGTGTTTGTTGATTTGAAACCCCACACGGGTGTTGGGATGAAATTTGGCGTACACTAATCCCAATTATTTAATTGTATGTCGATCGATTGGTCGACAGGCTGTGTAAGCATTAATTATTTATATTTGATGCATATGCAGTTGTGTGGTGCACCTTGGATGATGGTTGATTGGTTATCGTTGCTATTATATACATGTGTTGTATGGAATCCATATAATTAACATTATATGGTGATTTATTGGGCCTCATTCCAATCGGGAAAATAATGAATATTATAAAAGAAAATAGTCATGTGTTGACGATGTTCATGTGTTGAAACTATTCAAGTGTTGAGTAAAATATTTTAATAATAAAATTTACATCTTTATCATATTTAAAATTAGAACTACTTCACGGTGGAGTCTGATTGAAAATAAAACGATAGATACCAAAATTTTATAAAATATTTTACATAACAAAAATAGTCGTGTATTGACAGTACTCATGTGTTGAGATTAGTCGTGTGTTGAAAGCAATATAGATTCATGTGTTGAATAGAATAAATATTCATTTGTTGAATAGAATAACGAATTTATTGAAATATATAAAGCCGTGTTGATTAGCGTTCGCTATTTTATCGTGAACGATATTTATATCGAAAATATTCATTTTTATAATGAATATAGAAAAAGAAGTGATTTCAAAATATAACGTTTTGAAAATATTAGCATTTATATAGTAATGATATGAAATATTCAATTTTGATTTGAAATTGAATATAGAGTTGAAATGGTTTTGAAAACGAATTTAAAACGATTTATAAAATACGTTTTAAAAGGAAATCGACGAAATATATATAATATATATTATACATATAATGGCCTGAATAGAACGCGCCACGCCGCGGCAGTTCGTGAATTTCGACCATTGACTTCGAATTGACGTTGCGGGAGATCCGACCGTCAGATTCTCCTAAAACCGGAACCGTTGGGTTCGTATCGAGAAGAGCTTTCCAATGAATATTAGAAATTTGAAATCTAACGGTTGGATTTGGAATTATGTCCAAATCAAATTTGGAAAAGGTCGCTGTAAGTGCAGTTCGATGGCCGTTGATGGAAATCGACTGTACGGGCCTTGATAAAATTATTAAAAATATCTATAATTTGTGTAAAATCATAAGAAATGATTTGGGAAAAATTGGGCTGAAAAATTCCACATTTGAAAAGATAAAAATAGATTTTTATCGAAATGAACTACTTTTGAACTAGAATTAAAATCAATTTATTTTTAAAATAAATAAATTGAATTTGAAAGTGATTTTAAAATAATCAATATTCCCAATAAGTGAAATTTTTCGAAAATTCCGGGTGTTAGCCAAATTTTTTGAAGAATTTGAAAATTCTCAGAAACTGAAAAGTTGGAGAATGGAAGCCAGATCGAACGTAGAGTAGATTAATCAAACCACTTTCGACTTTGTTCCTTTTCGGGGACGAAAAGTTTAAGCGGGGGAGATTGTAACAACCCGAAAATCTGGGCCAGTTTAAAATTTTTATTTTGGCAATTTTAGCGAATTTTGATTATTTAAAAAGAATTATTTTAAATAATGTCGACGAGAAATTTATTTTAAATAGAATTCGAACGTATATATCATATACGTCGTCGTTAGAATATAATAATTATATATAAATATAAATAGAATTGAAAATGGCGCGGTAGTTCGATAATTCGATTTCAGACTTCAATTGAATGTACCGGGTGCAAAACAATCCGGATTTTAGTGAAACCAAAAACAATAGGATCTATTTGAGAATATCTTTCTAACGAATCCGAAAAATTGGAATTTCATAGCGGAAATCAAAAGATATGTCCAGTTGAAAATTCTGAATAGTCGCTATGGAATTCAGGCCCTGAAAAATGGAAATTTTGCAAACGACCTCGGATTTCGACAAAACTACTTTTGTTGGGTCCGTGATGTCAAATTATTGATAGGTTTCAAATTTCATAATTTTTCGAATCAGTATGTGAGCGTGGCAAAGGAAAACGCATTTGCCAGTTTTAGTTGATTTTAATCGACTGGAAAATGACCATTTTTCCAATGGTCTCAGAATTTGACGAAACTAGTTTTGTTAGGACCGTATCGTCAATACGAAGCTAGAAAATATTTTTCTGGAATTTTTCTAGTTAGTATGTGACCCCGGTAATATGAAATGTACGTTTAAAATCCAATATAGTGATTTAAATGTAAATTTGACGAAATCTGATCGAAACGGTTGAATCAGCCTACGATACATATCCCATTGTGTTCGGAATGGGGGTGAAACGCTATGGACGACAGGCGGTAGACCTCGTTTAGAGGTCGTATATAAAAGTCAACTTTTTGTAAATTAAAATAATTAAAAATAAAATTTCCCCTTTCTCTCTTCCTTTTAACTTCTGCCCCCCCCCATTTCTTCAAATCAGAAATCAGAAATGAAGAAAAAAAAAGAAAGAAAAGGGAGGAGCTGTCGCTCCTCCGATCGAGCCGCCACCGCGCCTCCAGGCGGAGCGCCGCCCCGCACACCGCACCCCTCCCCCTTCTCCACCTCGCGCCCTTCCTCCTTCTCCTCCTCTTCTCATCGACCCGCGACCCCCAATCCAAGCCCGCCGACGCCCTAACCCCGACCCTCCCTCCAACCGACGACGCGCACCACTGAGCTCAGCCTCCCCGCGCCCTCTTCTCCTGCCTCTCCTTCAACTGATCGAGCCCGCAACCCAAAGCAGTCACCAGCGAGCAAGAAACCCCCCCCTCCGCTCCTCCATAAAGCAATGTAAGCCCTTTCATTTATTTTGTTTTGTTTAATTAATTTTTGCAATTAAAAATCTGAATTTTTATGTTGTAGAAGTATAAAAATATAATCTTTTATATTATAGAAGTATAAAAATATAATCTTTTATGTTGTAGAAGTATAAAAATATAATTTTTATATGGGTAGGATAGTAAAAATATCATCTTTATATATGTAGTAAAATAAAGATGTGATTTTTATAGTGATGAAATAGAAAAGGCGAAATCTTTATATAGAGAGTAGTGTGATAAAAATAGAATTTTTATCTATATAGTAGAGATGTAAAAATTGAATTTTTATCTATATAGTAGCGATGTAAAAATAGAATTTTTTTCTATATAGTAGCGATATAAAAATAGAATTTTATCCATATGGAGTGATTATAAAAATTCGATTTTTATATATTGAACAGCGAAGTAAAAATTCGATTTTTATATATTGAATAGCGAAGTAAAAATTCGATTTTTATATATTGAATAGCGAAGTAAAAATTCGATTTTTATATATTGAATAGCGAAGAAAAAATTGTGATTTTTGTATATGTAGTGGCTACGGGCAACGAAAGTGACAAAAGGCGAGAACAACGATGACTTCTACATAAGAAGAGTCCTGTTCTCAAAGTATTCGTGAGATGACCCGAACTTCCCCGTGAAGGAAAGCACGGATAGAATTGAGGACAAGACAAAATAGAACGCAAACGGAAGAACATTTCATTGTTATTACAACAATTCCATCAGATACAAGAATATACAGAGTATAAATGAATAAATTACATTCGATAAATATCAGAGATTACAATAAATTACATAGCAACGGAAAAATATACAAAACAAAACTAGAAGAGATACACGGATACAGAGCTTTCCGGATATTGTTCCAGCTGTAAATCAGGACCCTGTGAATATAAATCTGCAAAACCAAAACTACTAGCTGCCCATGCGGAAAATAGGGGCACCCAGAGTTTAGGTTAAAACAATAAACTCCAGGTCAGTCATGTGACTAGTGTGAGAACTAAAACAGTTATTAATCTTTATTTTATAGTTCGGTAAATCAAGGGACCACGTCGTATGACACGGAACGGGTTTCCTCCCAAGAATACCAGTGTATAAAACAAACAGCGCAATGCTAAATAAAGAAAAATGAAGCTGTTATAAGACCCAGGTCCCATCACACAATGCAACGCAAGCCGGAGGATAGGGTTTTTACCTTATAACAGCCAAAGCATGCTTGATACGTTTAAAACACATTATTTGATACTGTTATAAGTGTATAGTGTCAAAACAATTTCAATCATTAATATCAATCATAGGCGGCAAGAATGACCCATACCACTATGTCGCCATACTAGGTTCTACAAATAAAACTGAAACACACGTATTGGAAATTGGATTCCATCATGAGTCGAGGCAAGGGGCAAGCTCCTCTCCGCGTTCGAGACACTCTAGCAAATGCCTCGGGACCCCACTATGATCCTTGGATCTTCAGGGCCGGTCCTCTCTTACTTTTGAGGATTAGTTATTCCTGAACACACGTTTCCCGGTCCTTACAGACCTATATCCGAGGCGCCTCGTATCCATCAACCACACAGGTGAAAAGTATATAAATGTCAGGGCTGGTAGGTCACTGACACCACCCTAGCTAGAAAGAAACGTCGTGCTCTCCCAGCAGTCACTATCCCGTTTTTGACTCATACCGAGGTGTGAGGCTCGCGAATTCACGTTATACACAAAGCTACGCCACACAGGCCGTGCTTTGATCATCAACCACAAGACTCTGCATTTCAACAGAAGCCTTGATCAATTGCCACTTACGCGTGCCACACTGGCAATTCACTCCATGCGACTGATGTCCATCTATATACAACCTCTGAGCTCGTACGTCTCAGAGAAGGGCGTCAAGCATGAGAATAAATTCTCCGCCGCCAAACAGATGTATATTTAATAGAGTTCAATCAACACAGAATAAAATCCAATGTCAGACACACAATCCATTTACAAGTTCGTTCTGGGTCTGAACGAAACCGGAGGCACTTTCCTCGCATATCCATCCATCTCCAAGTACGTCTGGACGATCACCAACTGTTTCCCTCATCTTGGGTGTACAACCCAATCAAGATCATCAGTAATCACCCAAACGATGTGAAGACTTCCGGTCTTCAACCACCGTCTTCATCTTCGACATCTCGTCGAATCGATTATTCGGAATGAGTATAAACCCGGCCTTTCTGAATAACCCACGTATATGATAAACAAATGTTACACAAACACAACGAACGCCTCATTCCAATTCAGAATATTCTTTTATTCACAAAATCACATTCTTAGGGAAAGGTTCCCATTAATTTTATCCAAGATAAATTCTTCTAAATTTATTCTTTGATCATCCTTTGGATATCATTTCAAACTAGTCGGGATTAGCAAACCACACCGAAGTAATTATTTATTTTATTTCCCAATCCCAACCTATTTATCCCATGGAGCAAAACTGGTAATACTCCATATCTAACACCATGGTGTTATCGGTAAAATTAATTACCATTTCACGTTCAAATCTAATTAAAGATTTAACTATCGCTTTGGAGCAAAACTGGTGGTACTCCATTCTCGATCACCTTTCAGATTTGATAATTTAAATTATCAATTCACATTTCAATCTAATTAGAGATTCATTAAAACTCCACTTAGTTTTAATCTTTTCAAAAATCAATATCCTGCCTTTAACTGGGTTAAAGAACCAATGTCATCTAAAACATGATTCACGATAAACCCAAAATCACACTATTTTGTTAATCGGGTTAAAGAACATGTGTTGTTCAAAACACCGCTCACGATAAACCCAAAAACACATTTGATATTAAATACAAGGCTCTGAATAGAAAATATACCGGCTTATATTCAATATCAAATCCAGAAACCCACAAATACCAATCCACGTATTGGGAATATTGATTATTTTTAAAATCACTTTCAAATTCAATTTATTTATTTCAAAAATAAATTGATTTTAATTCTAGTTCAAAACTAGTTCATTTCGATAAAAATCTATTTTTATCTTTTCAAATATGGAATTTCTCAGCCCAATTTTTCCCAAATCATTTCTTATGATTTTACACAAATTATAGATATTTTTAATAATTTTATCAAGGCCCGTACAGTCGATTTCCATCAACGGCCATCGAACTGCACTTACAACGACCTTTTCTAAATTTGATTTGGACATAATTCCAAATCCAACCGTTAGATTTCAAATTTCTAATATTCATTGGAAAGCTCTTTTCGATACGAACCCAACGGTTCCGGTTTTAGGAGAATCCGACGGTCGGATCTCCCGCAACGTCAATTCGAAGTCAATGGTCGAAATTCACGAACTGCCACGGCGCGGCGCGTTCTATTCAGGCCATTATATATATAATATATATATATATTATATATTTCGTCGATTTCCTTTTAAAACGAATTTTATAAATAGTTCTAAATTCGTTTCAAAAACAATTTCAACTTCATCTTCAATCTCAAATCGATTTGATTTCAATTCAATTCGAATTCATTTCAATTTTTATTTAATTCGAATTCAAATTCGTTTCAATTCAATTCCAATTCTAATTCGTTTTAATTCAATTCAATTTGAATTTACCTTCTATTTACTTTAATTCGAATTCCTTTCAAATTGATTTCAATTCAATTTCAGTTCGTTTTAAATTTCATTCAAAACGATTTCAATTCGTTTTTTTAATTCAATTTCAATTTAATTCAATTTGAATTCATTTCTATTCAATTCAATTTCAAATTCACTTTCAATTCAATTCGAATTGAATTCATTTTCTATTTGATTCGAATTCATTTCAAATTGATTGAATAAAATTTCAATTTGAATTTTAATCTAATTTAATTTGAATTTCATTTCAAAATATTAAATTTTGAAATCACTTTTCAATATTCATTATAAAACGAATAAAATCGATATAAATATCGTTCGCTTCAAAATAACGCATCTCTAATCAACACGGCTTTATATTTTTCAAAAACTTCTTTATTCTATTCAACAAATGAATATTTATTCTATTCAACACATGAATCTATATTTCTTTCAACACACGACTAATCTCAACACATGAGTACTGTCAACACACGACTATTTTTGTTATGTAAAATATTTTATAAAACTATGGTATCTATCGTTTGATTTTAATTAGACTCCACCGTGAAGTAGTTCTAATTTTAAATATGATAAAGATGTAAATTTTATTATTAAAATATTTTACTCAACATAGGAATAGTTTCAACACATGAACATCGTCAACACATGACTATATTTATATTCAACACATGAATTTTCTTTTATAATATTCATTATTTTCCCGATTGGAATGAGGCCCAATCAATCACCATATAACGTTAAGTATATGGATTCCACACAACACATGTATATAATAGCAATGACAAACAATCAACCATCATCCAGGGTGCACCACACAACTGCATAAGCATCAAATGTAGATAATCAATGCTCACACAGTCTGTCGACCCATCGATCGACATATAATTAAATAATTGGGATTAGTGTACCCAAATATCATCCCAACACCCGTGTGGGGTTTCAAATCAACAAACACAGATTTTTATTTGTGCAGTTGGGCGATGTGTAAAATTTATCATCCCAATAAATATCAGTCAAATCAGTGTATATAAACAAATCGGCCAATTTGTTTATAAATATTTATTTATTCTCATTCACGTTAAAAATTATATTTTCAACGATAATATATTTATTTCAACCATCTACATTTTTATTATCGATTTCACATTAACATCACAAACAATTTTCACAACACATCAATCAAACAAACAAGCCATCCATGGTCTGTGGATGACGGGTGTCGGGTGCTGCTAAGCACCGTCTGCATCCTAGTATATATATGTATAACTAGAAAAGAAATTTAGAGTGAGAAGTTCTCACCGATAGCTATCCCAACTCCACGACACTTCAAAAGTAGGAAATCATCACTGTTCCCGCCTTTTGTCACTTTTGTTGCCCGTAGCCACTACATATATAAAAATCACATTTTTATGTTGTTGCTATGTATATAAAAATTCTATTTTTATTATCACTCTATATGGATAAAAATTCTATTTTTACAACGCTACTATATAGATAAAAATTCTATTTTTACATCGCTACTATATAGATAAAAATTCTATTTTTACATTGATACTATATAGATAAAAATTCTGCCTTTTCATATATAAAGATTTCGCCTTTTCATATATAAAGATTATATTTTTATGTTCTCTATTATATAGAAATTTTATTGTCTATACATTACTTATATAAAAATAGTATTTTTATATCTTCTACTATATAAAGGTCATATTTTTAATACTCTACACAAATAAAAATCATATTTTTGATTCACTACATATATAAAGGTGATATTTTTACTATCTTACCTATATAAAAATTATATTTTTATACTTCTACAATATAAAAGATTATATTTTTATAACTCTACAATATAAAAGATTATATTTTTATAACTCTCCTCTCTACATAAAAATCGCATTTTTACTTTGCTATTCAATATATTAAATTCGAATTTTTATTTTGTTATTCAATATATAAAAATCGAATTTTTATTTTATTATTCAATATATAAAAATCTAATTTTTACCCGGTTATTCAATATAAAAAAAATCCGCCTTTTCAAAAACAAATCTTTATTTAAAAACAATATAAGAATCCTATATTTTTCCTAATAAAAATATAAGCTTTCCATCAAATAAAAATCAAACTTTTATGTACTCTGAAAGTCATATTAATAAACAAGGCAAAACAAAACTTACAGTGTTTTTCTTTAACGACGGGGGAGGGGGGGGGTTCAGAGGTGCGGTTTTCAGTTTGGCAGAGGAGGGCGAAGGGGTGTTGGCGGCGAGGCTGAGGCGGACGGTGGAAGGAGAAGAGGGGATCGAGGTGGGGGTTTGTGCGTGGATCGAAGAGGCTAGGGGAGGAGAGGGGAGACTGCGAGGTGGAGGAAGAAGGAGGAGGAGGCGGAGTAGAAGGGGGGGTGCAGCTCCGCCGCTCGAGGCGGCGCGGTAGTCATCAGGGAGGGGCGACGATCGTCGCTCTCCCTTTCTTCCCCTCTTTTTTTTATTTTTTTTCTTTTACGAATGAAGAAAGGGGGGGGGGGGGGGCAGAGAGAAGGTATAAGGGAAGAGAGAGAGAAGTTTTATATTTAATTATTTTAATTTCTAAAAAGGTACTTTTTATTTCGACCTCAAAACGAGGCCCACCGCCTGTCGTCCATAGCTAATTACCCCCATTTCGAACACAATGGGATATATATCGTAAGCTGATTCGATCGTTTCGATCAGTTTCCGTTAAAATCAACATATACTCTATATATTGAATTTGAACGCGCATTTCAATTTACCGGGGTCACATACGAACTCTAAAAATTCTAGAAAAATATTTTCTAGCTTCGTATTAACGATACGGTCCTAACAAAACTAGTTTCGTCGAATTCTGAGACCGTGGGAAAAATGGTCATTTTCCAGTCGATTAAAATCAACTGAAACTGGTCAAATGTGTTTTCCTTTGCCACGCTCGCACATTGATTCGAAAAATTATGAAATTTGAAACGTAGCAATAATTTGACATCACGGATCCAACAAAAGTGGTTTCTTCGAAATCCGAGGTCGTTTGCAAAATTTCCATTTTTAAGGGCCTGAATTCCATAGCGACTATTCAGAATTTTCAACTGGACATATCTTTTGATTCCCGCTATGAAATTTCGATTTGTCGGATTCTTTGGAAAGATATTCCCAATTAGATCCTATTAATTTTGGTTTCGCTAAAATCCGGATTGTTTTGCACCCGGTACATTCAATTGAAGTTTGAAATCGAATTATCGAACTACCGCGCCATTTTCAATTCCTTTTATAATTATATATAATTATTATATTCTAACGACGACGTATATAAATATATATGTTCGAATTCTATTCAAAATAATTTTCTCGTCGATTTTATTTAAAATAATTCATTTTAAATGTTCAAAATTCGCTAAAATTGCCAAAACAAAAATTTTAAACTGCCCCAGATTTTCGGGTTGTTACAATCTCCCCCACTTAAAACTTTTCGTCCCCGAAAAGGAACAAAGTCGAAAGTGGTTTGATTAATCAACTCTACGTTCGATCTGGCTTCCATTATCCAACTTTTCAGTTTCTGAGAATTTTCAAATTCTTCAAAAATTTGGCTAACACCCTAAATTTTCGAAAAATTTCGCCATAACCTCCCCTGCACCGGGAGCCACGGGAAAATCCCGAAATTGCCATATAGGCCTTCTGATCTCAAAATGAAAAAGAAAAACCAAGCGGCTAGCCAATAGGCTCATAAAATCATCATCACCCAAACAAAACAGTATATTATGATAAACATGTACCTATTTGTCGGGCAAACAAATTTTATTCTCTGCTCTAGCCTCCTTGCTATGACCTGTTCAATGTAAGTACATGTATATGCAAGCAAATGTGACCAATTTTCAATACAATTCAATATTTGATTCTATTAGGCTAAATGGTTCAAAATTAGCAAACAAATAAACAAACAACACAAACATCAATCAATTAGTGAATTAGAGTTTCAAATTCATAATTTTGATACATATACAAAAATCATGTTTTTGATGCCAATTCATAACAATGTATTCTAGCTATATTTTGGTTCTCACACCAGTCTATTGGAAATATATAGAATTCACGCCTTCGTCACTCGAAAATAAATACTGGTAACGCTGCAGCATTATCAGAACCATCCCCGGGCAACTAGAGTGTGATCCTATATCTATCTGGTATATTAAAACTTCGAATATACGTTCATGACGCGTATATGCAAAATCTTTATATACTTGATTGTCCATATTCAAAATAAATAAATATTCAAATACGTTTAAAGCGATTTAAATTTTCAAAACAAAATTGTTTTCATTTGAAAAAATATACTCTTCACACTCGTTCTAGGATACTACTGATCCTATCTCTAACGAGTCATTCTAATTGGATATTACTAATCCAATATCTGATGAATTCTTTCGTTCGGTTCTAATGAGTCTTGTTCTCGAGCTCTATAAACCAAAGCTTTGATACCAAACTAACACGACCCGAACTTCCCCGTGAAGGAAAGCACGGATAGAATTGAGGACAAGACAAAATAGAACGCAAACGGAAGAACATTTCATTGTTATTACAACAATTCCATCAGATACAAGAATATACAGAGTATAAATGAATAAATTACATTCGATAAATATCAGAGATTACAATAAATTACATAGCAGCGGAAAAATATACAAAACACAACTAGAAGAGATACACGGATACAGAGATTTCCGGATATCGTTCCAGCTGTAAATCAGGACCCTGTGAATATAAATCTGCAAAACCAAAACTACTAGCTGCCCGTGCGGAAAATAGGGGCACCCAGAGTTTAGGTTAAAACAATAAACTCCAGGTCAGTCATGTGACTGGTGTGAGAACTAAAACAGTTATTAATCTTTATTATATAGTTCGGTAAATCAAGGGACCACGCCGTATGACACGGAACGGGTTTCCTCCCAAGAATACCAGTGCATAAAACAAACAACGCAATGCTAAATAAAGAAAAATGAAGCTGTTATAAGACCCAGGTCCCATCACACAATGCAACGCAAGCCGGAGGATAAGGTTTTTAACTTATAACAGCCAAAGCATGCTTGATACGTTTAAAACACATTATTTGATACTATTATAAGTGTATAGTGTCAAAACAATTTCAATCATAAATATCAATCATAGGCGGCATGAATGACCCATACCACTATGTCGCCATACTAGGTTCTACAAATAAAACCGAAACACACGTATTGGAAATTGGATTCTATCATGAGTCGAGGCAAGGGGCAAGCTCCTCTCCGCGTTCGAGACACTCTAGCAAATGCCTCAGGACCCCACTATGATCCTTGGATCTTCAGGGCTGGTCCTCTCTTACTTTTGAGGATTAGTTATTCCTGAACACACGTTTCCCGGTCCTTACAGACCTATATCCAAGGCGCCTCGTATCCAACAACCACACAGGTGAAAAGTATATAAATGTCAGGGCCGGTAGGTCACTGACACCACCATAGCTAGAAAGAAACGCCGTGCTCTCCCTGCAGTCACTATCCCGTTTTTGACTTATACCGAGGTGTGAGGCTCGCAAATTCACGTTATACACAAAGCTACGCCACACAGGCCGTGCTTTAATCATCAACCACAAGACTCTGCTTTTCAACAGAAGCCTTGATCAATTGCCACTTACGTGTGCCACACTGGCAATTCACTCCATGCGACTGATGTCCATCTATATACAACCTCTGAGCTTGTACGTCTCAGAGAAGGGCGTTAAGCAAGAGAATAAATTATCCGCCGCCAAACAGATGTACATTTAATAGAGTTCAATCAACACAGAATAAAATCCAGTGTCAGACACACAATCCATTTACAAGTTCGTTCTGGGTCTGAACGAAACCGGAGGCACTTTCCTCGCATATCCATCCATCTCCAAGTACTTTGGACGATCACCAACTGTTTCCCTCATCTTGGGTGTACAGCCCAATCAAGATCATCAGTAATCACCCAAACGATGTGAAGACTTCCGGTCTTCAACCACCGTCTTCATCTCCGACGTCTCGTCGAATCGATTATTCGGAATGGGTATAAACCCGGTCTTTCTGAATAACCCACGTATATGATAAACAAATGTTACACAAACACAATGAACGCCTCATTCCAATTCAGAATATTCTTTTATTCACAAAATCACATTCTTAGGGAAAGGTTCCCATTAATTTTATCCAAGATAAATTCTTCTAAATTTATTCTTTGATCTTCCTTTGGATATCATTTCAAACTAGTCGGGATTAGCGAACCACACCGAAGTAATTATTTATTTTATTTCCCAATCCCAACCTATTTATCCCATGGAGCAAAACTAGTAATACTCCATATCTAACACCACGGTGTTATCGGTAAAATTAATTACCATTTCACGTTCAAATCTAATTAAATATTTAACTATCGCTTTGGAGCAAAACTGGTGGTACTCCATTCTCGATCACCTTTCAGATTTGATAATTTAAATTATCAATTCACATTTCAATCTAATTAGAGATTCATTAAAACTCCACTTAGTTTTAATCTTTTCAAAAATCAATATCCTGCCTTTAACTGGGTTAAAGAACCAATGTCATCTAAAACACGATTCACGATAAACACAAAATCACACTCTATTGTTAATCGGGTTAAAGAACATGTGTTGTTCAAAACACCGCTCACGATAAACCCAAAAACACATTTGATATTAAATACAAGGCTCTGAATAGAAAATATACCGGCTTATATTCAATATCAAATCCTAAAACCCACAAATACCAATCCACGTATTGGGAATATTGATTATTTTTAAAATCACTTTCAAATTCAATTTATTTATTTTAAAAATAATTTGATTTTAATTCTAGTTCAAAACTAGTTCATTTCGATAAAAATCTATTTTTATCTTTTCAAATATGGAATTTCTCAGCCCAATTTTTCAGAAATCATTTCTTATGATTTTACACAAATTATAGATATTTTTAATAATTTTATCAAGGCCCGTACAGTCGATTTCCATCAACGGCCATCGAACTGCACTTACAGCGACCTTTTCTAAATTTGATTTGGACATAATTCCAAATCCAACCGTTAGATTTCAAATTTCTAATATTCATTGGAAAGCTCTTTTCGATACGAACCCAATGGTTCCGGTTTTAGGAGAATCCGACGGTCGGATCTCCCGCAACGTCAATTCGAAGTCAATGGTTGAAATTCACGAACTGCCGCGCCGCGGCGCGTTCTATTCAGGCCATTATATATATAATATATATATATTATATATATTTCGTCGATTTCCTTTTAAAACGAATTTTATAAATAGTTCGAAATTCGTTTCAAAAACAATTTCAACTTCATCTTCAATCTCAAATCGATTTGATTTCAATTCAATTCGAATTCATTTCAATTTTTATTTAATTCGAATTCAAATTCGTTTCAATTCAAATCAAATTCTAATTCGTTTTAATTCAATTCAATTGAATTTACCTTCTATTTACTTCAATTCAAATTCCTTTCAAATTGATTTCAATTCAATTTCAGTTCGTTTTAAATTTCATTCAAAACGATTTCAATTCGTTTTTTTAATTCAATTTCAATTTAATTCAATTTGAATTCATTTCTATTCAATTCAATTTCATATTCACTTTCTATTCAATTCGAATTGAATTCATTTTCTATTCCATTCGAATTCATTTCAAATTGATTCAATAAAATTTCAATTTGAATTTTAATCTAATTTCATTTGAATTTTATTTCAAAATATTAAAATTTGAAATCACTTTTCAATATACATTATAAAACGAATAAAATTGATATAAATATCGTTCGCGTCAAAATAACGCATCTCCAATCAACACGGCTTTATATTTTTCAAAAACTTCTTTATTCTATTCAACAAATGAATATTTATTCTATTCAACACATGAATCTATATTTCTTTCAACACACGACTAATCTCAACACATGAGTACTGTCAACACACGAATTTTTTTGTTATGTAAAATATTTTATAAAACTATGGTATTTATCATTTAATTTTAATTAGACTCCACCGTGAAGTAGTTCTAATTTTAAATATGATAAAGATGTAAATTTTATTATTAAAATATTTTACTCAACATAGGAATAGTTTCAACACATGAACATCGTCAACACATGACTATTTTTATATTCAACACATGAATTTTTTTTTATAATATTCATTATTTTCCCTATTGGAATGAGGCCCAATCAATCACCATATAACGTTAATTATATGGATTCCACACAACACATGTATATAATAGCAATGACAAACAATCAACCATCATCCAGGGTGCACCACACAACTGCATAAGCATCAAATGTAGATAATCAACGCTCACACAGTCTGTCGACCCATCGATCGACATAAAATTAAATAATTGGGATTAGTGTACCCAAATATCACCCAACACCCGTGTGGGGTTTCAAATCAACAAACACAGATTTTTATTTGTGCAGTTGGGCGATGTGTAAAATTTATCATCCTAATCAATATCAGTCAAATCAGTGTATATAAACAAATCGGCCAATTTGTTTATAAATATTTATTTATTCTCATTCACGTTAAAAATTATATTTTCAACGATAATATATTTATTTCAACCATCTACATTTTTATTATCGATTTCACATCAACATCACAAACAATTTTCACAACACATCAATCAAACAAACAAGCCATCCATGGTCTGTGGATGACGGGTGTCGGGTGCTGCTAAGCACCGTCTGCATCCTAGTATATACATGTATAACTAGAAAAGAAATTTAGAGTGAGAAGTTCTCACCGATAGCTATTCCAACTCCACGACACTTCAAAAGTAGGAAATCATCACTGTTCCCGCCTTTTGTCACTTTCGTTGCCCGTAGCCACTACATATATAAAAATCACATTTTTATGTTGTTGCTATGTATATAAAAATTCTATTTTTATTATCACTCTATATGGATAAAAATTTTATTTTTACAACGCTACTATATTGATAAAAATTCTATTTTCACATCGCTACTATATAGATAAAAATTCTATTTTTACATCGATACTATATAGATAAAAATTCTGCCTTTTCATATATAAAGATTTCGCCTTTTCATATATAAAGATTCTATTTTTATGTTCTCTATTATATAGAAATTTTATTGTCAATACACTACTTATATAAAAATAGTATTTTTATATCTTCTACTATATAAAGGTCATATTTTTAATACTCTACACAAATAAAAATCATATTTTTGATTCACTACATATATAAAGGTGATATTTTTACTATCTTACCTATATAAAAATTATATTTTTATACTTCTACAATATAAAAGATTATATTTTTATAACTCTACAATATAAAAGATTATATTTTTATAACTCTCCTCTCTACATAAAAATCGCATTTTTACTTTGCTATTCAATATATAAAAATCGAATTTTTATTTTGTTATTCAATATATAAAAATCGAATTTTTATTTTGTTATTCAATATATAAAAATCTAATTTTTACCTTGTTATTCAATATAAAAAAATCCGCCTTTTCAAAACAAATCTTTATTTAAAAACAATATAAGAATCCTATATTTTTCCTAATAAAAATATAAGCTTTCCATCAAATAGAAATCAAACTTTTATGTACTCTAAAAGTCATATAAATAAACAAGGAAAAACAAAACTTACAGTGTTTTTCTTTAACGAGGGGGGGGGAGGTTCAGAGGTGCGGTTTTCAGTTTGGCAGAGGAGGGCGAAGGGGTGTTGGCGGCGAGGCTGAGGCGGACGGTGGAAGGAGAAGAGGGGATCGAGGTGGGGGTTTGTGCGTGGATCGAAGAGGCTAGGGGAGGAGAGGGGAGACTGCGAGGTGGAGGAAGAAGGAGGAGGAGGCGGAGTAGAAGGGGGGGTGCAGCTCCGCCACCCGCGGCGGCGCGGTAGTCATCAGGGAGGGGCGACGATCGTCGCTCTCCCTTTCTTCCCCTCTTTTTATTTTTTTTTCTTTTACGAATGAAGAAGGGGGGGGGGGAAGAGAGAAGGTATAAGGGAAGAGAGAGAGAAGTTTTATATTTAATTATTTTAATTTCTAAAAAGGTACTTTTTATTTCGACCTCGAAACGAAGCCCACCGCCTGTCGTCCATAGCTAATTACTCCCATTCCGAACACAATGGGATATATATATCGTAAGCTGATTCGATTGTTTCGATCAGTTTCCGTTAAAATCAACATATACTCTATATATTGAATTTGAACGCGCATTTCAATTTACCGGGGTCACATATGAACTCTAAAAATTCTAGAAAAATATTTTCTAGCTTCGTATTAACGATACGGTCCTAACAAAACTAGTTTCGTCGAATTCTGAGACCGTGGGAAAAATGGTCATTTTCCAGTCGATTAACATCAACTGAAACTTGTCAAATGCGTTTTCCTTTTCCACGCTCGCATATTGATTCGAAAAATTATGAAATTTGAAAACTAGCAATAATTTGACATCACGGATCCAACAAAAGTGGTTTCGTCGAAATCCGAGGTCGTTTGCAAAATTTCCATTTTTAAGGGCCTGAATTCCATAGCGACTATTCCGAATTTTCAACTGGACATATCTTTTGATTCCCGCTATGAAATTTCGATTTGTCGGATTCGTTGGAAAGATATTCCCAATTAGATCCTATTATTTTTGGTTTCGCTAAAATCCAGATTGTTTTGCACCCGGTACATTCAATTGAAGTTTGAAATCGAATTATCGAACTACCGCGCCATTTTCAATTCCTTTTATAATTATATATAATTATTATATTCTAACGACGACGTATATAAATATATACGTTCAAATTCTATTCAAAATAATTTTCTCATCGATTTTATTTAAAATAATTCATTTTAAATGTTCAAAATTCGCTAAAATTGCCAAAACAAAAATTTTAAACTGGCCCAGATTTTCGGGTTGTTACAATCCGCTCTTTCCTTCACGGGGAAGTTACGGGTTCTTACAAGGACACTTTTGCCACA
Organism: Allium sativum; assembly: GCA_030737875.1. NCBI lineage: Eukaryota > Viridiplantae > Streptophyta > Magnoliopsida > Asparagales > Amaryllidaceae > Allium > Allium sativum. Next base: position 92,914,643 of record CM060920.1, read on the forward strand.
TTAAAAAGAGTTAAAAGCAAAAGAATAGATTTTTATTAAACATTCCGTTTCAATAACATTCCTTTCAATAAAAAGAAATTATATTTTTATTACCATATTGATCTCAATAAAGAAGTGCAGAATTAGGAATACACATTTTTTTAAAACTTGACTTGTGAAATAAAAATCACATTTTTATTAAATTGAAATTATCATTTTTGTTTACATCAATAAAAGAGATATTTTTGTCCCTTTTAAAAGAATGAAATAAAAAGAGACATTTTGTCACTTTTAAAAGAATGGAAATAAAAAGTCACATTTTTGTTATTAAATAAGGATTTTACAAAAATCACATTTCTATCATTTAATAAGAATAGTATTTTTGGTCAAAACATGATTTTAGAAATAAGAATAGTATTTTTGGTCAAAACATTATTTTAGAAAATAAAAATAGTATTTTTGTCAAAACATGTTTAAGTAGACAAAAATGAACATTTTTATACCTTGAAAATAATTAGATAAAAATAAACATTTTTATACCTTGAAAAAAAATCAACATTTTGTTTACATTAAAAAGATTAGACTAAATTATCACATTTTGTACATTAAAAAGAATAAATTAGAAATGTATATTTTTATACATTAAAAAGAATAAATTAGAAATGTATATTTTTATACATTAAAAAGAATGAATTAGAAATGTATATTTTTATACATTAAAAAGAATGAATTAGAAATGGGCATTTTTGTCACATTAAAAAACCAAAGTAAAAATACACATTTTGGCATTTAATAAGGAATTTTCAAAAATACTCATTTTTGTTGTATAGAAAACCAGTGAAAAAAATTCATATTTTTGTTGAATAGAAATAGATTAAACAAAACCATCATATTTTGTTTAAACAAATGAAAATGACCTTTTGGTCAAAACTTGATTTATGAAAAGAATAACATTTTTGTCAAAACTTGATTAGTGAAAAAGGATTACATAAAATGAACATTTCATGTATTAAGAAGGATCAAATGAAAATAAACATTTCTATGCATAAAAAGAGTTTAACCAAATCATAAATTTTTGTCCATTTAGAAGGGAGATTACATTTTGATCATCAGAAAGGATTAAAGAAAAATTAGCATTTTTGTTTACTTTAAAAGAACGAAGACAAAAATGACATTTTTGTTTACTTTAAAAGTATCATATTTTGTACATAAAAAGGAAATAGAAAAAATTACAATTTTTGTCACTTTAAAATGTACATTTTTGCTAGAAAATGTATATTAGAACAAAAAGTACATTTTTGCTAGAAAATGAAGATTAGAATAAAAAGTACATTTCTGTTAGAAAATGTAAATTAAAATGAAAAGGACATTCTTGTCACTTAAAAGGATTTCACCAAAAATATTCATTTTTGGTCATTGAAAAGGATTACACGAAAGATTAGAAATAAAAGTTAAGATTTTTATTGTCACTTGTTAACAATTAAAGAATGGGAATAAAAGACTAGATTTTTATTGTCATTTGTTCACAATAAAAATAATTGGGATATATATCTGTGATGTCGGAATGTTTGATGTGTTAAACATAATGTTAGTATATTCAAACTGAATATTACACTTCCATTTACAAGTTACCCGACTTATTTATGTGATTGGGACGATTATTTTCACACATCGCCTAAGCGCATAAATAATTTACTATTTGTTTGATGGATAAAGCCCCACACGGGTATTGGGATGATATTGGATACACACTAATCCCAATATTTAGTTATCTGTCAATCGATGGATTGATAGTCTGTGATGAGCGTTAGTTATTTACTTTAATGCTCACACAGTTATAAATTCCACTTTGGTCATCATTTGGATGTTTAATAATTATTTGTCATGCTTGTTGATTTCATGGAATATATGGTTGTTGATTGAATCACATTCCAATAAAGGATATTCTACAAAAAGAATATTTCAGAAAATGTCTTAGAAAATATTTTAGGAAAGAATATATTTTGGAAAAATACATTTTATTTAAATGAACTAGTTATTAACTAGAATAGATCATTAAATTAAGATTTAATGAAGTTTTCCAATTAGTGAATATTTAATTGAAATTAAATTAAATAAATTGGATTTTGGGTTTGTCGTGAATGGTGTCTTCAATAACACCTTTTTTAAACCCAGTTGAAAAGAATAAATCTTTAAATTAAGATTACTAGAGTTTCAAACTATATTTTGTAATTGGAATAAAAATGATTTGTGAATTGAGTTTATCGTGAACAATGTTTTTAAATGACATCTGTTCTTTAACTCAATTAACAGTAAGAATATGATTTGGAATTTATAAATCTTGTATCAAGATTTAAATGGGAATTTTCCAAAAGTAAAGTTTTTCCAATTTAATACATTAAACTGGAATTGAATGGAATTCGAATTAATAATAACTGAGATAAGCTTCTGTAAAAGAAGATCGATACTACATATGGAATTTAAGAGACTTTGCCGTTATTCCATTTATATTATTGATCGGATATAGAAATTTATAACGATTATATATTAATTTGATTTCTGTGAAGATTCCATATTTTATGGAAGAGGATTTTGGGTTTATCGTGAACGGTGTTTTAAAATGACATTAGTTCTTTAACCCAGTTAAAGATAAGATTAATTTCTTAAATTTAATTAATCATTGAATAATGATTTGTGATATTTAAAACCAAATTGGGTTCTTAATAAATCTTTAAAAGTAAGACTTAAGAATAATTTAAAGAGTTTATCTTCGATAAAATAATGCGAATATTTTATTAGAAGAATATTCTGAATTGGAATGAGGTGTTGGATGTGTTTTTATAGTAGTTTTTTAATTATAAAATATGCTAGTTATTCGGAAAGACCGGGTTTAACCCATTTCGGATAATCAATACGACGATGAAGAGTCGAAGATGAAGACGGTGGTTGAAGACCGACGATCTTCACATCGAATGGATGTGTCGCTACAGAGACCCTTGATGGGAATAGCTACCTTGAAGGGGCTTCAGTGGTGGCCGTCCGGACTATTGTTGATTGTTCGGATTTGGTTTTCGCTCAGACCCAGAGCATAAGCTAGTAAATGGATGCGTGTTTGACATTGGATTTCGTTCCATGTGAATTAAATCGATTTCTATTAATATATGTCTGTTTGGTGGTGGAGGATTTATTCTCTACTTAACACCCTGGTATATATTAATAGTGATTGATCGCATGGCGTGAATTGTCAATGTGGCACGCCAAGATGCAAATGATCAAGCCTTTTGTTGAAAAGCAGGGCCGTGTAGGATGATCAAAGTATAGCCTATTACGGCACGACTTTGTGTATATCGTGACTTCGCGAGCCTCACACTCCGGTATGAGTCAAAAACGGGATATGGACCGTAGGGAGTGCACACGTTTCTTTCTAGCTAGTGGTAGTGTCAGTGCTTAAACTGATTGGCATTTTTCTTATGTGGATGATCAATTTTGAGGCGCCTCGGACTTTTATAGGCCGTTAGTGGTCATACTATAGGTTCAAAGGAACCGGGAAACGCGTGTTCAGGCATAACTAATCCACTTCCGATAGGCGGGGACTGTCCCTACCGCTCCAAGGGTTGCCCATAGGTGTGATCCTGAGGCATTTGCTAGAGTGTCTCAAATCGGAGAGGACGATCCCTAGCCTCGATTTCATGATGGAAATCCAATTTCCAATACGACCTTGCGGTTTTGATTGTAGAATTAGTATGGCGACATAGTAGGATGGGGTACTATGCCGTCTATGATTGATACATTATGATTGAATTGTTTTTGAAATATATATACCCATAGATATACACACTAATACTAAATTTGTTTTATCGTATCAAGCATCTTTTGACCATTATAAGGTAAAACCCTGTCCTCCGGTTTGCGTTGCATTGTGTGATGGGACTTGGGTCTTATAATGGTTTCATTTTTCTAAAAAGCATTGCGTTGTTTAACGATTTACTTTATTTTATGCACCGGCAATCCAATGGAGTAAACTCGTTCCGCGTTAGCGGCGTAGTCCTGTGATTGGCCTTATTATTAGATAAGTTAGGTTAGATTTCTCATATCAGTCCCATGACTGACTTGTAGTTTGTTTCACTGGCAAACTCGGGTGCCCATATTTTTCACATGGGCAATCGAGTAGCTTTTTGCAGATATATTTACAGGTTCCTGGCTTACAGCTGAAGCGGTATTCGGAAAGCTCTGTATCCGTGTATTCCTTTATGTTGTATATTTGTAATATTTTTCCGGTGCTATTTAAATGTAATTTGAAACTCTGATATTATTGTATTTCTATTTTTTTGTAATAAGTTTTCATACTCGGTTACATTCTTGTACTCTGATGTAATTGTTGTAATCAGCAATAAAATGTTCTTCAGTTTGTGTTCTGATGTGTATTGTTCTTAAAGCTATCCATGCCTTTCCTTTACGGGGAAGTTTGGGTCGTTTCAGAACTAATGAGTTAACTTCATGAGTTGGGCTTTGCTGCGGGACGTGTGCTAAGGGGTTGTCGATGTCTGTAACTTTGGATCACTATGTGTAGGGGGTACGTAAACGGATTCAGGGCCACAGTGGCCTAGGTACGACTAAAGAGCTATAGACCAATGAAGTGGGGTCATTTGTAAAGATTTGGTGATGATTCCATGGGGTAAGCTTGGTAGTAGCAGTAGTTGTACAAGTCGAACTCCGTCACTACTTCGATGGGTCTAGTGATTGACAGTGGTGGACATCATATGCTTTACACACTGAGTGAGAGATGTAAGGATGGTTGCTATGTTTGATTTGTTTGCCATCATTATGACATGCACACCCTCACCCCCGTATTCTTTACACCATATGTTAGTGGCACCTTAGAGTATTGTACGGTATGTAGTGCTAACTCTTTGGTTGCAGGTCCAAGTTCAGGTATGGTTTAGTATACCTGTTATTGTTCTGTTTAGCTGCTTATCGCTCATACCAGACTTTTTGTCTGATCCAGAGTTTTATGTCTCTTCTTATTACTCTGGGTGCTCTCACGAGCAGACTAAAGACAGGTTAGGTGGTATGCACGAGTAGTTGTATCGGAGGCGAGCAGGAGGCTTCCACGTATGATATATAGATATTCTCCATGTGTCACTGCTGGTCACTACTTTGGGCATTAGTAGTGTACCCTTCCCTTCTTTTACTTTAGAGACAGTTTTAAAGTTGTAAAAATGATGATGTGGAACATAAGCTGTATATGGATTTTCCGCTGCTATGATGTTTAGTTTTCATCTTATGCACTGTCTTGCCTGTTTTATGTCAAGTATGTTGTTATTATATTTTATCCCATGCGTTGTGAGACATTCTATAGGTTTTCGATTAGTTTATTCTCTTCTTTCCTTTCTTTGGCGACCGTTCCGTGCTAGTCAGGCATGTGTACAGCGCACTTTCGGAGGAAAATGCCGGCTGATGCGGGGTGGGCCGTCACAGAAAAACTATTCATCTTAAAGATTTTCAATGGAAGGAATGTCACCGTTACATTCTATTCAATTGCGGTAACAAGGAAATAGAGAGTTTACTTGAGTAAGTTTTTAAGTTTTATTTTTATTTTAGTAAGTATTGAAGAATTAGAAAGTTTGTTTCTTTCTTTTATTAACCAGGTCTTTATTCTAGGGAATATCGAGTTTTAATAGATGGTTATGCATCATCAAAAAATATAAAGAGAGAGAGAACACAACGAAGAATTTCGGAAGTGGTTAAAGGAAGAGGTTGGGAAAAAGGAGGACACTTCAAAAGAAGCACAACTGCTTGTAATGGGTCCTCTTCCAACAGCTAAGAAGTTTACTGGATATGTTATCATTGGATACATATTTTATACGAGGTTCAGAGATGCCAAATGTACAACATGAAACAGTGGTATATTTTTGACAGCCTTGACTACTAGCTTTGCAAGTTCAAAAGATCAAAATCCATTGGTTAGTGAAGTTAATTACTACAGATCAATTGAAGAAATATTAGAACTAGATTATTGGGGAGAATCTAATGTGGTTTTATTTAAGTGTTGTTGGTACCAAGAAGAGAAAGATTTATATGGGCTGACTCATGTCAATTTTAATTGATTGTGCTAGAAATCTGATCCTTATGTTATGCCTTCACAAGTACAATAGGTGTTTTATATAGAAGACCCAATTGATAAGATGTGCCACAATGTTATCAAGAAACTGACGAAAGACTGGTGCGAAATCGAAAGAGAATATAAAAATGAAGATTTGAATGATATCCAGCCTGCTTATGGAATGAGAAATCAAAGTTTTGATGTTCGTTAGTGTAGAGATGATGTCCCAATAAGACGAATCCGCCTTCCACTTAGCAAAGTGAAAGACAATGCTTCTTAATTTCTGTGTATCACTATCATATTTAATTATGTAACCAATATACCAAATTTAAGTAAGACAATTTTGTTTCTGCTTTGATTACATTTTAGTGAAGTGACTATTTTATTTTATAAGTAACTGATGTATCATATTCGTGGCTTCCTTTTGTAACTGATGTCATTCTAATGTTAATTCCTCCATTTTGTGTAGGTCGGACAAAAATTCACTTGAGGATTTCAAAGTAATCTTGATGTTCTAGGAGATGAAAAAATTTAGGTATAATTTTATGTTTTATCACATTCAAAATAGGCAGATAAACATCTTTATTTCATGTTTTTGTAGTCCAAGACCCTTACAAATTCTGCAAATCGAAGATCGTATACAGACACATACACATGCCATTAGTATGTATTTTTGCTTATTTTTATGGTTGGCTAGAGGTATAATTCAGTGATGAACTACATAATTCTTACAATTTCCGCTTGTTAAAGCAACAATCTAATTCTTATAATTCTGCAGTTCAATGCTGGTATGCAATTGATCGTGTACAAGACTGATGTTTCAGTAATGAACTACATAATTGTAAGAATTTTATTTTCTCTTCAATCAGTAATGATCATGTCAGTTCGTAATTGAAGCAATGGTTGAGTTTGTACTTGAACGAGTCATGGAATGTCTAAATTTTTACTGAAGCAAAAAGAGATATTGCCTCAATTTATATCACACTAAAGCAGTGCCTCAGTTGTACTATGGCATACTATTGCATTCGTTGATATCATTCGTGTTTTGAACAAATTGAGTCATTGCATCAATTTGCAACTGAGTTGTGTAGGCCATAGATTATGCTGAAATGCAACTCTGTTATGCAACTGAGGTATGCAGACCATAGATTGTGATGAAATGCAACTTAGTTATACTATAGCCATATTTACACTTTAGTTGAGTTAATTATACCGAGCTAGCTTAAAATTTTCAACTCTACGGGTTTTGGAATTTTACGACGTTGTTTGTTGCTTGACTTTTAGGTTAGCATTTGTTCTAGCATTTGGATATGTAAATGTTTCTCAGGTTTTGTTCTTTTCAGAAAGATGTTCAAGGTATTTTTATGTTTTTCATGTGACTTGATAAATGTTGACATTGACTTAGAGTTTCTTCTCTTTTACTCATGATCGGATACATACTTGAGGAAAAAAGATCGAATTTTACATTAAGAAGCCGTAGAAGAAAAAGGCAAGGCTGTCGATGCTTAATTTCCTATATTTACATTAGGAATGACTGTATTTGTAACGATTTAGTTGGTGATGTTAATAATTATTTTAGATTGTTTTGTCATTTATGTGTTGTATTTTGATTGAATACCTTTGTTATTAATATATATGAATTATATTATTATATACGAATGAATTATATTATTACTAATATATGAATAACTGGTCTTGTATTACTTTTTGGGATTTAAAATGCAACTATCAATTATAGTTGTAATAAAGTGTATTACAACTGATAGAAATAGTTGTAAAAATTATGAAGTCACAACGGTGCATAACAGTTGTAGTAGATATTATTACAGCGGTGCATAACAGTCATAATAGGTATTACTACAACTATGCAAAACAATTGTAAAAGACTCGGGTTTATTACAACTTCTTAATATACGACGGTGTAACCACCATTGTAAAAAGTCATTTACAACTGTTTTGCATCGTTGTAATATGGTGATTTTGTTATAGTGCAAGGTTAAACCATAGTTTTTTGTTTTTCCCTACTTCTCATTGTGTAATTCTCTCTGATCATTTCATTTTTTGTATTGTTCTGAAAATAACAACTAAAATATTTCAAAAAATCATAACTGTTGCAACATCTAAACCATAAACTTTAACACTTCATTCTAAAAACATATGTGTTTATTTCTGCCCTTGCGTTTTAATTATATCATGAACTCTATTAATGTTATTGAATAAATATATGACTTTCAAACTTTATTATTCATATTTTTGAGTACACATAAAACTTGATTATTCACATTTTCACTATTAACAAGCATATGCGTTTCTTGACGGTTCAACCGGTCAGACCTTCAAAACCTTGGACCCTGAGTGCTCACGGTCTGACTCATGGTTGGGTTATGAAAACATTGGTCTCAATAAACGCTCCTTGCGTTATATATATGTATATATATATATATATATGTGTGTGTGTGTGTGTATATATATATATATATATATGAGCGGCTATTTGAACATAAAATTAGACACAAACAGGGAGACACAAAGCATTAACTATTGTATTTTTTGTCCTTATATGGAAGAGTGGAATTCAAGGGGCGATCCAACAGTGTGTCAATTGTGTCACCAACTTTTTCAATTTTTTTTGTTTTAATAGACTTTCCATATATATATATATATATTAAAAGACCCTGCATCCCTTTACGTCACCCGTACGAGCATGCGTTAAGGTTAATGAAGCACTTAGGTATAAAGTAACAATTCAAAGACTAAAATTCACAAAACAGAATTATAAAACACAGCGGAAATTTTAAAACATCATTTTAATAAGACAAGTCAAATCACATTACTTATTACATTTCATAAATACCAAATAGTCACTAACATAAAACTAAGTACACTATCTCATAGGAAATCATAATATCCGAGTACATAAGTAAAACCATCCCTCTCAAATGTCAATACGATAACCAGAAAATGAGAAATGAACCAATACATAAGTCTGAATCCAAGCCGAACAGAAAAGTCAAGAATCATTGCCGAGACAAGCCACCCTACGAACCTGGGGGAGGGAAGGAAAAGAGAAGGAGAAAACAAACTAGGTCAGACATACGTCTGGCGAGTTCTAGTAATTTCTAGCATAAGCGTATGTTAAGGAGGAATTAGACAGATGAACAATTTTAAGGGTATACTACATAAAGGTATAAAAGCAGTAGACAAAGTCAAGCATGGATAAAGATTGGCTTATCATTCATATCAAAAGATTACTGCACCAACTTATCAAGATATCGTAATTAGGCTTTACCTAATTTCTACCAGTCGATCGACTCCTATAACCACAATGTAATAACCTATGTCAACTATGGAACTCGAGGTTATCAATCCCGAACACATCAACTAAAAGGACATAGGCATTAATCACGGGCGTTACAATGGCTTATTTTCCTCAATCGGAATGATGCATGCTCATCGTCCCGCTGGAACGTGCCCATACCTAACTCGTTTGGACCTCTTACTATCCGACGCTGTAACAACCTGAATTTTCTGTCAATTTAAAATATGGTTTTAAATACATATCAAGGGATTTTCAAATGTTAAAATATAAAATTAGGACCTAAAAATTATTGAAAATAAATTCTAAATTTGTTTTATATTATAAAATAGTAAACATAAGGTTATTGGATTTTTAAAATGATAATTAAAATGAATATTTTGAAAATCGATAATTCCGTGCTATTTTAAAAGCTAAAAATAAGACCATTTTTCAAACAATCTCGGTATTCGACGAAACCAGGTTCATTAGAACCGTATCTTTGAAACGTAGAAGGATTTCAAATTTCATAGCTATAAGAATTAGTATGTGGTATACGAGTAGAAACAAGAAAACGTAGCATAGTTAAATAAGAGATTAAACATGGATTAGCACAAATTCCTAAAGGCTTTAGGAATTAGACAACTCATCACTTGGTCACTGCCCCCTTCCACTTGTCACCCTTCCATGCATTGCCTATTCTTATAATTATATGGGAATATAGAAGAAAGTCACTCTACTTTCATTTACCTCCTTCTCATTTTCTTCTTCTCTCCATTTCTCCATTTCCTCCCCCTCCCTCCACACCACCGTTGGCCAAATCCCCCTCCCCCACTTCGGCCGTGCCCCCAGCAGCCCCCATTAGCCATGCCTCCCCCTTTGCCCCACCACCTCAAAGCTTCATTTTTTCTCATCTAAAAACCCTTTAATCTCTTCTCTAATTTTTATACGCAACCAAACCTAGCTTCTACCACCACCAACCACTACCATCACTTCCCCTAGCTCTCCCCTCCTCCACGTCAGCCCTCCTCCTCCTCCACGTCATCCATGGGACCCCACTGCAATGATCCGCATTTTCAGCGATATAATAAATAATTTATTTAATTATTTAAAAGGTGATTAAGAGGATTTAATGGTTGTTTAATTAAATAAGAGTGAATATTTAATTAAAATAATAAATTAAATAATATATTTAATTCTGAAATAATCAGAATTGGCTGAAATGGCGATATGGTGTGAACTGGATCATCTGTGATATTTAATTCAGTTTAGAATTTAATTAGATATAACGAATACATTATTTGAACGACAGTTTGAACGTATAATTAAATCGAGCTTGAAATGGCGCTGCAGTTCGTAATTTGGCGATTTGAACTTCAACTGAATATTCAGAATTCGTTTTAAGACGGATTTCTATGAAACAAGAAACGTTTGGAGCTGGTGGAGTATATTTTCTGGTGGAAGAGAAAAATCGAGATTTTGTTGTGTAGATTTTGATTTATGTCCAAATCAAATTTTAGAAAAGTCGCTGTGGAATTCCTTTATAATTTATAAAGGAATTATTTATATTTTAAGGAGGAATTTCAATATAAATCGAATATCGGGTTGACCCGAATTTGAAATATCGAGTTAGAAATCCGTATAAGATTTTTCTGGAGCTGTATGGTATTCCACAATGAATATATATGATAATATTTATTTTTAAATATTAAATTTAATTGTTTTTAAATATATTTATATATTTAAAAGGGTTATTTAGGACTTTAAAAATAGCCACTTTTGCAAACGAAGACGGAATTCGACGAAACTAATTTTGTTGGATCCGCAACATCAAATTATTGTTAGAATCCAAGTTCCGTGATTTTTGGGGTCACTGTGTGGCCGTACGGGATTTTAATGTGAAAAACAGTTTGTATTGTGACGGTTAAAAATACGCTGTGTGAGCAAACGGATTCGGAATTCGACGAAACAAGTCTCGTTGGGACCGTAATGTCGAACTCTAGCTGCATGCCAATTTTCATGATTTTTAGATATAATATGTGTTCGTAGGGATTTTTAGAGTAAAGAAACGAATATATAATGATGAAAATAAAATAGAAAATAATAATAAAAAAATATCCTATTTATGTTTGACCTTAAACAATCCACGTTTTCTCCTCTCATCCATTCCCCATCCTTTATAAACGCAAAATATAAGCCGCCAGTATTCATCTCTAAGCACCAACGTGAGGAACCAACTTCAAAAATTTGTGGAAAATCCAAATGAAATCTATAAATCCTCTAAGATATATATTTGCAATCAGCATCTCTTGCTCTTCGATTCTAAGTGCTTTTTGAGTGGATCGATCATCGTTTTCCTTGCTGAAATAGTTGTACACCATACGGTATAAACTAGGGTTCACAAAAGGTGGAGAATGGAGCATCTATGCTCAATCGCGAGTTCATAGATGGATTCAGCGTATCGTTTTGCACGTGTTGTAAATTTTTGGTAAGATTCGAGAATGAAAACTGTCGATGTCGTGTTGGGATCCACGAGTTTGAGTGGAAGTCGAAAATTGAATGGAGGGGCCGAGTTTGTTGTTTCTGGGTGAGGGAGGATGAGATTTTGATGGAGAAGTTAATGGTGATTTTTAATTAATTTTCGGTGAAGTGATGCTATGGGATTTTGGAGATGGAAGTTCGGTTATGGTGATTGTGTTTGGGGAGGGGCTGCTGCGTTGATTATCAACGGGGAAGAAGGCCAGTAAAACGGGTTTGGGCTTAAGGGGAAATGGGTTGGTGAATGATGGGGTGAGGCCCGATTTAAATTATTGAGGGTTTAAATTTAATTTAATGTTTATTAACTTCGAAATGTCGGAACTATTTCGTATGAGGTCGGATTTACGAACCGTCTATTGCTTTGGGATCGTGGGGACGGTGTCTACACCATGGAGCTGACTGGGAGTGGATTCGAGCTCGTTTGAATTTATGGCGAAATAAATTGTTTGATTCAAATCAAACAAACAGTTTATCGTTCTTTAACGAAGAACCGCCAAAGTGAGTAAAACTCACCAACTCTGAACAGTCATATTTTCTTTCTAACGTATATTTAGAACTGATAATTACCAGTTGATTGATGTGTGTTAACTGTTTGGTTGAATTGCTTGTGTATTGGTTGAAATCGTAGATAACGATATATACATAGATCGTTAATCGAATATTGATTCTGTTATCAGAATATTTTATATTCGTGATATTTGTGTTGTTTAACATCTGTGATGCAGGGAAACAGGTAGGAGGGGTCCAACTGGACTCCTCAATATTTATAATACTGTTCTGTTCATATATTGTAATAGATGATGTGATATGAAATCTGTTGATGATTTTATATGTTTGAATGATACCAATCATTGTTATATGGTATGTTAAATACCGTAAGGAATACCAGAATGATAAAAGGGGATTTTCAAAGTATATTTTGAAAATAATTTATTTATATAAAATCAATAGATTTTATATATAAAAGGAAAAAGGATTTTATAAAAGGAAATAAATTATAAAATCAAAAGAGTTAAAAGAAAATGTTTGGTAAAACAAATATAAGGGAAAAATATTTGTAAAACAAATATAAGTAAAATATTTGTCAAACAAATGTAAAGAGAAAATATTTGTAAAACATTTATAAATAGAATAAAGGAATATTTATTTAGAAAATAAATAGAATAAAGGAATATTTATTGGGAAAGTAAATAGAGTTAATGAAAAGGAGTTAATCGAATTTAGTTATTCGAAACGAGTTAGTCAAATATGGTTAGTCTAGTTGAGTTAATCGAAAGGAGTTAATCGAACATAGTTACTCAAATGGAGTTAAACAAAGATTAGAAACTGACTAGAGATTAATAAGTTGAATGGTTTCCTGAGTATCGATCTGATGTTGGTTTCGGCCTTCGGGGTTTATACTTAGGAAGTTGTTCTCTTGTTAGTTTATAGTTAGAGTCTGATAGATGTGGAAGAATAGTGATACGTAATTAAGCCATGGTAATGTTTTCCAGCGTTAATAAAATATATTTTCTAAACATAGAAAATAAGGAAATGTGAATATATATATATATATATGTTAAATGATGATTGATCGATATAATTTCCATTTGGGAATAATATCATTATTTGCACACGTGTTTTTCTTTGATAGTTAACTCACCGACTATCAAAGTTTTCGACCATTTCAACGTTGTTAATATGGAGAGACCGGTTGGATTATTATCCGAAGAACCACTCCGTATTGGCATAAGCATTGCGAATCATATATGCCAAAGAAAATTGAAGACGGAGTAAAGTGCAAAGGCTTTTGTATAAATCTTAGGTAAAGATTGCCTAAGACGGATGTACTGAATAGTGCCTTCGGTTTGTCCAGTCCCAGGACAACTTGTATGGACGAAGGTCTGACAGAGTATATCTGATAGATTGCGTAAGTTGATTTCTTCAAACATATTCACGTTTGGTGGCGGAGGAATTCGTTTCTCTTAGCTGTATACCCGTGTTATTTTTGGACAAATCAATTTGTGATTTAAAGGGTATGACAATGTGACATTCTAAGTGAATGAAGAGGTGGCACGTAAAAGATAAGCGTAGCTTCTAGCCTCACAACCGGGAAATGACAAAAATCGGGCAGGCAGCATGGCTATGTAGGTCACACCTATTAGGGTGTATAATCACCTGATCTACAGTTTCATTTACTTCTAAAAATCTATTGTCGATGCTGTCCCATTCGAGAAACGGTTGCTGATCCCAACCGTTGGTGATATACATTCGATACACTCATGCGAAATGAGTGGTCGGTCATGTGTGGCCGGGTTGCAAGACGTTCTTGTTGAACCCAGTGTATTCCTCTCTATAGGTACACTAGCGAAAGGTGGTTCCATACCTTGTCATAGTTGGAAATCCATTACCCAATACGTGCTTGCGGTTTTGATTGTATACTATATATGTAGAACGTGAGATGAAAGCATTTCTGCTAGATGTTTATTGTATTGTGGTTGATAGACATTATTATAATATCAAAAGGTTTTTGATATAAAGAAAATTTGGATTCTCAAAAGGGAAAAATCCGTTCCATTATACAGCGTGGTCTTATGAGATATCGTTTACTTGTTCAAACTATTTTAAACTGTTTTACTCATACTAGTCCATGTTTCGTGCTTAGTGCATGTGTGCATGATAGGGGGTTCTCACTTTTCGTTAGGTGGCGAACGGGAGACTCTTACCCCTACATGTCCCAAAAATGGGGGTTGGTTGTGAAGTCGAAAGGTTGGACGTAAAACATGGCACTGGGGTACCAATGTAAGCCACAGTGGGGTATTTACCTTGCTGCTTTGGGGAGGAGGGGATGGTTGCAAAGCCTACTCGAATTTCTAAGACACTACAGTTGGTATCAGAACTTAAGGTTTAGTAATTACCTTGGCTCTGTGGCGTGATTCGGTAGAGATAGGGTTAGCAATACCCTAGATTGAGTTGAGTGTATATATACAAGCGCGTATTTGTTATTGATATAAAATGATTTTATATTGTGGAGCTTTGTTGGCTGAGTTTTTAATGAGTTTTGGTCGATCAGTTTGATCCACTGTATCGATAGGAGTTACTAAACACTTGAATACGATGAACGGACATGGTATGTTTTGAAAAGAGGGCAAATGGAAATAATTTTACCCAAAGTATATTTCGATATAAAGGAAATATCATATATATGATATGTTGGTTGTGGTTATAATCGAATAAGATTATAAAAATTTAATGGTTATGTAAATAATCAATCAGAATTCATATAAGTAAAATACGTGGAATCAGATGAATTAAATATGAATTTAAATTTGAAAAGAAATTAAAATTCTGAAAATTTGAAAAGGTGTTTGTAAATAGACTTGGATTAAATATATGTAAATTTTAAGATCCTGGGAGATTTTAATTATATTCCAAGCTTTATGAAAGATTTTTGAAATGGATTTCAAAATGAAAGTATTTAGAAATGGTTTTAGAAAGTGTTATAGTATTGAACTCACTTCAGTAAGCTGGGAAATAACCCTGATGATGTTGGCCACATCATCAGTGTTCATTTTTGAGTTTGTAAGTGACGGATTACTACCAAAGATTTTGTTTTGAATTTGTTTGGGAAAAACTAGTTGTGTTGAATTTTAAAAAGGAAAATTTGATTTTTGAAAGAGGTAAACTTTTTAAAAACTCCCAGAAATGGACTATTTGAATTAAAAACAAATTTAATATAAAAATTTGTGGAAATAAATTGGAATTGAATTGAAAACCGATTAAGTATAAATTGAATTGGATTAGAATGATATCAAGTAAGTGGGATTGATAAGAGTTTGAAATCAAGAATGGTACTTGAAATTGAAATTGAATTCGACTTAGGTATAAGCGAATGGTTGGATTTGTGGATAAAAACAGATTGGAATTTGATTGACCCTTGTATCTGCTGAATTGATAACAAGTGGAAAGGATATAATGATATGCCAACAAAAGGTATAAGTTTATATTTCTATTGGATATAAGATTTATGAGCCGAATTGACTAGCCGCTTGGCTGTTTGAATTTCTTTTGGGTTGGAGATGGCCCAGAGGGGCGAGTTGCAGTTTGACCTATTGACCAATACAAAGGAGGTGCTGGCGAATTTTTTTGAAAAGTTAAGGCGTTAGAAAATTTTCAGGATTTTTGAAAATTTTCGTTGATAAGAATTAATTAATATTTAATTGAAATTAATTGGTTTAGTGAAATTGAAATTAAAGAAGTAAACAAATAATTTCTAACCAGTCAATAGGGTTTGTTTTCTACCTTAGCAATTTCGAGGACAAAATTATTTTAAGTGGGGAAGAATGTAATGACCCACATTTTCAGTAATATAATAATTAATTTATTTAATTATTTAAAAGGTGATTAAGAGGATTTAATGGTCATTTAATTAAATCAGAGTGAATATTTAATTAAAATAATAAATCAAATAATATATTTAATTCTGAAATAATCAGAATTGGCTGAAATGGCAATATGGTGTGAACTGGATCATCTGTGATATTTAATTCATTTCAGAATTTAATTAGATATAACGAATATATTATTTGAACGATAGTTTGAACGTATAATTATATTATAATTAAAATCGAGCTTGAAATGGCGCTGCAGTTCGTAATTTGGCGATTTGAACTTCAACTGAATATACATAATTCGTTTTAAGCCGGATTTCTGTGAAACAAGAAACGTGTGGAGCTGGTGGAGTATATTTTTCTGATGAAAGAGAAAAATCGAGATTTCGTTGTGTAGATTTTGATTTATGTCCAATTAAAATTTTAGAAAAGTCGCTGTGGAATTCCTTCATAATTTATAAAGGAATTATTTATATATAAAGGAGGAATTTCAATATAAATCGAATATCGGGTTGACCCAGATTTGAAATATCGAGTTAGAAATCCATATAAGATTTTTCTGAAGCTGTATGGTATTCCACTATGAATATATACGATAATATTTATTTTTAAATATTAAATTTAATTGTTTTTAAATATATTTATACATTTAAAAGGGCTATTTAGGACTTTAAAAATAGCTACTTTTGCAAACGAAGTCGGAATTCGACGAAACTAATTTTTTTGGATCCGCAACATCAAATTATTGTTAGATTCCAAGTTCCGTGATTTTTGGGGTCACTGTGTGGCCGTACGGGATTTTAATGTGGAAAACAGTCAGTATTGTGACCTTTAAAAATACATTGTGTGAGCAAACGGATTCGGAATTCGAAGAAACAAGTCTCGTTGAGACTGTAATGTCGAACTCTAGCTGCATGTCAATTTTCATGATTTTTAGGTATAATTGTGTTCGTAAGGATTTTAGAGTAAAGAAACGGATATATAATGATGAAAATAAAATAGAAAATAATAATTCTCCTCTCAGCCACTCCCCATCCTTTATAAACGTAAAATACAAGCCGCCAATATTCATCTCTAAGCACCAACATGAGGAACCAACCTCAAAAATTTGTGGAAAATCCAATTTAAATCTATAAATCCTCTAAGTTATATATTTGCAATCAGCATCTCCTGCTCTTCGATTCTAAGTGCTTTCTGAGTGGATCGATCATCGTTTTCCTTGCAGAAATAGTTGTACACCGTATGGTATAAACTAAGGTTCGCGAAAGCTGGAGAATGGAGCATCTATGCTCAATCGCGAGTTCATAGATGGATTCAGCGTATCGTTTTGCACGTGTTGTAAATTTTTGGTGAGATTCGAGAATGAAAACTGTCGATGTCGTGCTGAGATCCGCGAGTTTGAGTGGAGGACGGAAATTGAATGGAGGGGCCGAGTTTGTTGTTTCTGGGTGAGGGAGGATGAGATTTTGATGGAGAAGTTAATGGTGATTTTTAATTAATTTTCGTTGAAGTGATGCTATGGGATTTTAGAGATGGAAGTTCAGTTATGGTGTTTGTGTTTGGGGAGGAGCAGCTGCGTTGATTATCAAAGGGGAAGAAGGCTAGTAAAACGGGTTTGGGCTTAAGCGGAAATGGGCCGGTGAATGATGGGGTGAGGCCCGATTTAAATTGTTGAGGGTTTAAATTTAATTTAATGTTTATTAACTTCGAAATGTCGTAACTATTTCGTACGAGGTCGGATTTACAAACCGTTTGTTGCGTTGGGATCGTGGGGACGATGGCTACACCATGGAGCTGACTGGGAGTGGATTCGATCTCGTTTGAATTTATGGTGAAATAAATTGTTTGATTCAAATCAAACAAATAGTTTATCGTTCTTTAACGATGAACTGCCAAAATGAGTAAAACTCACCAACTCTGAACGGTCATATTTTTTTTCTAATGTATATTTATAACTGATAATTACTAGTTGATTGATGTGTGTTAACTGTTTGGTTGAGTTGCTTGTGTATTGGTTGAAATTGTAGATAACGATATATATAGATCGTTAATCGAATATTGATTCTATTATCAGAATATTTTATATTCATGATATTTGTGTTGTTTAACATCTGTGATGCAGGGAAACAGGTTGGAGGGGTCCAACCGGACTCCTTAATATTTATAATACTGTTCTGTTCATATATTGTAATAGATGATGTGATATGAAATTTGTTGATGATTTTATATATATGAATAATACCAATCATTATTATATGGTATGTTAAATACCGTAAGGAATACCAGAATGATATAAGGGGATTTTCAAAGTATATTTTGAAAATAATTTATTTATATAAAATCAATAGATTTTATATATAAAAGGAAAAAGGATTTTGTAAAAGGAAATAAATTATGAAATCAAAAGAGTTAAAAGAAAATGTTTGGTAAAATAATATAAGGGAAAAATATTTGTAAAACAAATATAAGGATAATATTTGTCAAACAAATGCAAAGAGAAAATATTTGTAAAACATTTATAAATAGAATAAAGGAATATTTATTTAGAAAATAAATAGAATAAAGGAATATTTATTGGGAAAGTAAATAGAGTTAATGAAAAGGAGTTAATCGAATTTAGTTATTCGAAACGAGTTAATCAAATATGGTTAGTCTAATCGAGTTAATCGAAAGGAGTTAATCGAACATAGTTAATCAAATTGAGTTAAACAAAGATTAGAAACTGATTAGAGATTAATAAGTTGAATGGTTTCCTAAGTATCGATCTGATGTTGGTTTCGGCCTTCGGGGTTTATACCTAGGAAGTTGTTCTTTTGTTAGTTTATAGTTAGAGTCTGATAGATGTGCAAGAATAGGGATATGTAATTAAGCCATGTAAATGTTTTCCAGCGTTAATAACATATATTTTCTAAACATAGAAAATAAGGAAATGTGAATATATATATATATATATGTTAAATGATGATTGATCGATATTGTAACAACCCATATTTTTATAACATATTAAAATAAGAAATCAAGGCAGAATTAAATTATAAAATCATAATCAGGGGAAACGGGTTACGCCATTGCGTTCGTCTTGAAATTTTACATGAAATAGAGTCCGAGTTTTCGAAAATCGGAGTCCGGATGAAGAAGTTATGGCCTGTACAAGTTTCAGCAGTTTTTAGGCAGCACTGGACCAAGGGGTCGACCATAGGGTCGACCTACCCCACCCCCCCAGGTCGGCCATAGTGTCGACCTCCCCCCCTTACAGGTCGACCTGGTCGGCCTGTTTTGACCCAGAACTCATTTTTGAAGCCTGAGACGAGTTTTGATGGTCCGGATTGATTCTAGGGTTAATCTAAGGGCCTAAACTAGTTCCTACACCTATATAAACATCCTAAGGCCTAACCTAATTCATACAATAATTCATCTGATACCAAAATACTGCTGGACTTCCACTTGATCATGGCCGGCGCTCTCTAAACTTTTCTCTTAGCCTCCAAACTAGATTCAAACTAGAGATTAAAGCTTCTACAGCAATTCTACAACAATTCAAGAAGATAAATCAATGTCTCTGCAACGTTCTACGACAATTTTAGTTCTTAATTCACTAGCCATGCTCTGTAAGTTCTAGTTATTTTCAGATTAAAATATTTAAATATAATATGGGCATGTGATGAAGTAAAATTGGATTTAAGTATGTTTATCGATCTATTTCTGTTGCTTCTTGGATCTTGAGTTTTGTGACTTGTCTATCTTTATTACCATGTCTAGTTTATGATCTATTCAGCCTGTTGTAAATCAGTTTTCTTGATTCATATTGATATTATTACTAAGTTGTAATCTTCATGCCTGTGATGATGTTTTTCCCTCCGATCTTATTTTTATGCAAAATTCTACCTTCCCCTATTTATTTTCTTTTGATGAACCTAGGTCAATTTCGGACCTAGGCCTAAACTACGATATACGTGCGACGGTATATGGGGGAAATATTGGAATATTGCTTAGTGGAATATATGTGTTTGGTGGAATTGATGGCATAACATAAAAATTGGATATTTGGGTATTACTACCATTAACATGAAATTGGATATTTGGGTATTGTCAATATAACTGAAATTGCAAGTCTGGGCATACATGAATTGGCATGTAAATTAAATCACGAGTTTGGGACTATGTAAATTAAACCAAAAGATTGCCTTTATGTTAATTAGGCATATGTAGAATTGGGAATTTGAACATGAAAGCGATTGTAAACTTGATAATTGGCGTAAACATGTATTATGAACTTGGGCAACTGACATGTATTGTAATAAAAAGATTATAGTTTGGGATAATTGCATAATGAATCATGATTTGGGTTTATTGGGTATAAAACTTGATACATGTAATTTTGGCTAGAACTTGATATGGTAAAATGGCACAAAAATTGGCATACATGTAAACGGCATAAATTGAACATATGTAAATTTGGTACGAATTGGGCATATGTAAAATTTACATGTAATCTAGAACTTGAGTATATGTTAATTATGTAAATTTTGGAGTTGGAGCATGTATGAAAATTTATGACTTGGTAGAGGTTTAATATGAACGCGCCTAAGTTGGGTTTTGGGTAGTTGGCATGTATTGTAAATAAAAGGCTATAACTTGGCATAACCTTATAATGAATTTTGATAATAATTTGGGAATATGTTTTGGGGCAAAAACGTGAATCATGAACATTTCTATATGTTAAACACATGAACTGATATTGGGGTTTTGGGTGGAATACGACCATTAATGAACCTTTGACATGAGGTTAGACTCGGTTTGTGGTGTAAATCTGCCCGGAACCGCCCGACAAATCCAGTAGCCACAAAGTGTCAGTCAAATGTGAGAGGTCGAAGGCCAAATTGTAGGCGTAATGGTTTATGACACGAGGTTAGACCCAGTTTGTGGTGTAAATCTGCCCAGAACCGCCCGGCAAATCTAGTGACCACAAAATGCACGGTCTAATGTGAGAGGTCATGATTCGTTCGTCATAATGAATGAATTAAGGAATATTAACCATAATAAGACGTGGTTATGGTTAGAGGGTTAGGTGGGATGAAATGGAAATTTGACATGTAAATATGGACCTAACCGGCATGAGTTAAGAACATGTAAAACTTATAAATGTAGGCTCAACCAACATAATTGTTAATCAGACCAATGGGCGGGTAAAGTAATATGACTAGACTAATGACACTTAACCAATATGATATGAATGGGTGGGTTAAGTAACGTGGCTAGGCTAGTGACACTTTACCGTTGTAACATGACTAGCGGATGGGTTGGGCTAACTTGAATAGGTTGATAACACCCAATCGATATAACCTGATGCGTGGTAGGGTTAAGTAAACACACGAGGGTAACACTTAACCATTATAATATGACTGGTGGATGGGGTTAAGTTAACATGCACTTAACCAATATAACGTGATGCGTGGTAAGGTTAAGTAATAACAGAGGGTAACACTTAACCGTCACAACATGATAGGTAGGTGGGCTAAGTCAATGTACACTTAACCAATATGACATAACATGCGGTGGGGTTAAGTTAACACAAGGGAGAACACTTTGACCAATATAACATGATGTGTGGTAGGGTTAAGTAAAAAAAGAGAAAACAATTAACCAACTTAACGTGATGGACAGAGAGGGTTAAGTACATATCGAGTTCGTGGGTAATATTAATAAATATAGGCCCACAAACTTAACCAGTAGGAAACCCTAGTAACGGGGACCCATTTCAGCAGTAACCCACTAGATGTATCATGGTACCCTGAAACTAGGCTGGGTGGGGCACAATTACTGGGCTGATTGTAAGTGGTCAAAGCGACGGCGGTGGGTGCAACAGTGTAGGTTCTAACGGAGTGCGGGCGTGCACACACTTCGGAGCAGATAAACAGGGCACTGGGGGCACCAGTAGTATAACCTATGAATTCTAGAATTGCGTCAGGACGCCACCATGGGTCTTGATACACTCCATGGTGGGACCAACATAGGTATCTACAATCATTTGGGGCCGTATGACACACATAGGTAGCATAATCCCTAGGTTGGACCTAGGTGGCATAAACCCTAAATCCGAGAAGTGTTCAATAGGTAGCATAATCCCTAGGTTGGACCTAGGCGGCATAAATCCTGGTTGAATCTAGGAAGCGCTCGATAGAAAACCCTAGATTAGATCTAGGTAATAAATAATAGATGTACACGTGAAAGCAACCTTAATTTCGGGGATTGGGATCACGTTATGATTTTATCATTTTATATTGATTACTAGTTGGGACACTAGTTAGGTGGTGCAGAGCAAATATATATCATTTTAATGGTGAAGCAGAGAAATCTTGCGATGTTTGATAGAAATCTTGCGAAACTATACTTAGTTCATCTTGAATGGGAACCTTGCAATGTTATACATGACAGAAATCCTATGATGTTATTCTTAGTTATCGTGCCTATAGCTTATCTTGTCATCATGCTTATGTTTACTTCCAGTTTATTCATGCCATGTTATCTTTACTTGTTTTTATGCTGAAAGTCACTAGGACTTACTCAGTCTTTATGACTGACCCGTTTTGTTTCGCCTCCTTTTATTCCGTTTCCACCCCCCCCCCCGGTTCGCAGGGTGGGAATACAGCTTAGTTCGGATCTTACCAAGCCCCAAGGCCCTTTCATGTACTGCTTGGATTTCTCTTGGCTATGGCTTGCTTTACTCTTTTACTTGGGGAATGATTTATGACTATGGTTTTATGCTTCTTTACTATTGCAAGACAGATTTCGATGTAATGGATTTAATGGCATTTTGATGTAAAAGGCTTTAGACCTTTCTAGATTTTAAAGCAATGAAATTTGGTTCTTCGTCCGATGTCTTATGTGTTCTGTCTTGTAATACTTCTGTGTATGTTTACCTAGATAATGCTCCACCAAAGCTTGTACATTCCCTTTGTGGGTGACCCTAGTGGAGGTGGGGTGTTACATTTGGTATCAGAGCAGAAGGTTACCAGACTGGGCCAAAGTTTATAAAACCTTTTGAAATTATTTTCAAAACCATTTACGAAGAAGCATTTTTCAAGAAAAGATTCATTTTACGAAAGGAATATTCCCCAAAGCCATATGAACTATCTTTTAATTCTCTCCTTGAGTCTCTTCTCTCTTTCTTTTTCACCATTGTTTGTATGCATGCGACACATGTCGGAGGGCAAAGTAGTGTCCAACCTCCATCTGTAGCCGCAGTAGTTTTACTTGCGACTAATCTTATCTCAAGCTTTGTAGGGTTGCGGTGCGATGGAAGTAGCTTTCGAGAAACTTGTCAACAAGCTATACAAGGATAGTAAGAACGAGGATAAAGAACACAAGCCTAAGGATGAGAAACTTGTTGATAAGGCGTAATCCACGAAGGAGGAAAAGGTGAAAGGGAAGAGGTCAAAGTAAAAGGATAATAAAACCCATGATAAGAAAGAACATCGTTGGTATGGTAAAAAGGGACATGTAGTTAAGTATCATAGGACAAGGACAAGGGCAAAGAACAAGATCGTCGAGAGGGCAATTGTATGCTCTCACTACTAGCATACCTTAGAGAGGTGGTAATGTTTCTGTTAAAAGTTTAGCTTCTCTTTTCTATCATACCGTGGGAACTTTGTTTTTATACATCGCATCCTTTTAATTCTGCCTCGACAGTTGAGTCTCTGCACCTTAGTACTAGAGTAGTAGAGGATCCCATTTTTGTCTCAAATCCTGGTAGGGAATTGGCTCATTTATTCATGACTTGTTTGGATTTGAGAATGTCTATGCTAAGTGTTGAGTTTAGAAGTAATGCTTATGTTTTTGGGCAATGGGTTGATTCTAGGGATGGAGTGTTTTCCAAAAGTGATACTATTCTCAAGTATGAAAAGAGGGTAGTTAGACACTTGACTTGCCTTGGTAATGCCCTCGAAGTCTAGTGTAACCCTTAGGGTTCTGTCATGTTTAGTTACCTAGAATCTCTTGATACATTTATCGATCCGCTCGAGTAGTGTTCGCCACTAAGGCGGATGGTTCATTTCGCTTATGCATGAGTTATAGAAAATCACCTTAGTAAGTACACTTGGCAACATGGTTGGCATTTGTTTATTTTCAAGAGATAATTCATTTATGTGGAATACCTTTTAGTAAGTGAATGAGATCCAAGATTCACTAGTGAATTTTGGAGAGCTTGCACGAAACCATGAGTACGCAGTTATGTTTAAGCCGAGTATACTAGAAGAAGAATAAGTAAAAGTGGAACGAGAGGCAACAGTGGAATGAGTTCCAACTCATATTTTGGAAATAAGAATTAAGAAGCTACGAAATTGTGAAGTTAAAGACGGTGAAAGAACAATGGAGTTAAGCTCAAGGAAATGCGACTCAGAAGATTGAAGACTAGATACGCGTATCATATTTCTTTTTAAGAGTATATCCTTGATCCCTCTTTTCCTGTAGAGCTAATTTGCATACTATCTTTCAAGTATATCCTCTCGGTCTTATTCTCAATCCTATTTCTATTAGAAACCCCATAGGGAGGATGACTCGTCTGTTAGTAATACATTTTAGGGCTTGAGGGTGTCCATTGGGTTGAGTAATTCTTTGGGTGTCAGCCTGATGTTGATTTCGGTCTTCGGGGCTGGTGCTTAGGGAGTTCTTCTCCAAATCATTATATACGTGACATAGATTTCCAGTTTTTACATTGCCTAATGGGCACAACGTTTTTACTTGCTTCTATCGTTCGACTATACCTTTAGGTAGGAACAATTGGGTGTAAACATGTGTTTGAGACATGTTATGATTGATGGTTGCAAGTGGTTGCAAGAGGCTGTTAGTGGTTGCTCGTGATTGCATTACACACATTAGGCACTAGATCGGCTCAGACACATTTCCATATTGCATATGCATGAGTGTTTATACTTGTTTATGGATGAAATTGGATGTGTTATCATATGGATGATGCATATGGATGGATGTTTGTGCACACATATAATGTTTATGTGACTAGGACTATTTGCATACGTGTTGGACTCATTGCACTAAACATATTTTGCATTAAGAAGATCAATCAGGCCTGATCATTTGCATTAGATAAGGAACATATACACACACTTTCTTCATATGTTCATACCGCATTAGAAATCTCTTAAGGACAATGAATGCCTGTGATTGATGATTGAGTAGATGGATGATTGGATGGTAGGACACATTCTTCTTAACTTGAAGATTTCGGGGACGAAATCCTTTAAGGAGGGGAGAATGTAACAACCCGTATTTTTATAACATATTAAAACAAGAAATCAAGCAGAATTAAATTTTAAAATCAGAATCAGGGGAAACGGGTTACGCCATTGCGTTCATCTCGAAATTTTACATGAAATAGAGTCTGAGTTTTCGAAAATCGGAGTCCAGATGAAGAAGTTATGGCCTGCACAAGTTTCAGCAGTTTTCAGGCAGCACTGGACCAGCGGGTTGACCATAGGGTCGACCACCCCCCTCCCCAGGTCGACCATAGGGTCGACCTACCCCCCAGGTCGACCATAGTGTCGACCTCCCCCCCTACAGGTCGACCTGGTCAGCCTGTTTTGACCCAGAACTCATTTTTGAAGCCTGAGACGTGTTTTGATGTTCCAGATTGATTCTAGGGTCAATCTAAGGGCCTAAACTAGTTCCTACACCTATATAAACATCCTAAGGCCTAACCTAATTCATACAATAATTCATATGACACCAAAATACTGCTGGACTTCCTCTTGATCATGGCCGCCGCTCTCTAAACTTTTCTCTTAGCCTCCAAACTAGATTCAAACTAGAGATTAAAGCTTCTACAGCAATTCTACAACAATTCAAGAAGATAAATCAATGACTCTGCAACGTTCTACGACAATTTTAGTTCTTAATTCATTAGCCATGCTCTGTAAGTTCTAGTTATTTTCAGATTAAAATATTTAAATATAATATGGGCATGTGATGAAGTAAAATTGGATTTAAGTATGTTTATCGATCTATTTCTGTTGCTTCTTGGATCTTGAGTTTTGAGACCTGTCTATCTTTATTCCCATGTCTAGTTTATGATCTATTCAGCCTGTTGTAAATCAGTTTTCTTGATTCATATTGATATTATTACTTTGTAATCTTCATGCCTGTGATGATGTTTTTCTCTCCGATCTTATTTTTATGCAAAATTCTACCTTCCCCTATTTATTTTCGTTTGATGAACCTAGGTCAATTTCGGACCTAGGCCTAAACTACGATATACGGCGATGGTATACGGGGGAAATATTGGAATATTGCTTAGTGGAATATATGTGTTTGGTGGAATTGATGGCATAACATAAAAATTGGATATTTTGGTATTACTACCATTAATATGAAATTGGATATTTGGGTATTGTCAATATAATAGAAATTGCAAGTTTGGGCATACATGAATTGGAATGTAAATTAAATCACGAGTTTGGGACTATGTAAATTAAACCAAAAGATTGGGTTTATGTTAATTAGGCATATGTAGAATTGGGAATTTGAACATGAAAGTGATTGTAAACTTGATAATTGGCATAAACATGTATTATGAACTTGGGCAACTGACATGTATTGTAATAAAAAGATTATAGTTTGGGATAACTGCATCATGAATCATGATTTGGGTTTATTAGGTATAAAACTTGATACATGTAATTTTGGCTAGAACTTGATATAGTAAAATGGCACAAAAATTGGCATACATGTAAACCGCATAAATTGAACATATGTAAATTTGGTACGAATTGGGCATATGTAAAATTTACATGTAATCTAGAACTTGAGTATATGTTAATTATGTAAATTTTGGAGTTATAACTTGTATGAAAATTTATGACTTGGTAGAGTTTTAATATGAACGCGCCTAAGTTGGGTTTTGGGTAGTTGGCATGTATTGTAAATAAAAGGCTATAACTTGGCATAACCTTATAATGAATTTTGATAATAATTTGGGAATACGTTTTAGGGCAAAAACGTGAATCATGAACATTTCTATATGTTAAACACATGAACTGATATTGGGGTTTTGGGTGGAGTACGACCATTAATGAACCTTTGACACGAGGTTAGACTCGGTTTGTGGTGTAAATCTGTCCGGAACCGCCCGGCAAATCCAGTAGCCACAAAGTGTCAGTCTAATGTGAGAGGTCGAAGGCCAAATTGTAGGCGTAATGGTTTATGACACGAGGTTAGACCTAGTTTGTGGTGTAAATCTGCCCGGAACCGCCCGACAAATCTAGTGACCACAAAATGCACGGTCTAATGTGAGAGATCAAGATTCGTTCGTCATAATGAATGAATTAAGGAATACTAACCATAATAAGACATGGGTATGGTTAGAGGGTTAGGTGGGATGAAATGGAAATTTGACATGTAAATATGGACCTAACCGGTATGAGTTAAGAACAAGTAAAACTTATAAATGTAGGCTCAACCAACATAATTGTTAATCAGACCAATGTGTGGGTTAAGTAATATGACTAGACTAATGACACTTAACCAATATGATATGAATGGGTGGGTTAAGTAACGTGGCTAGGCTAATGACACTTAACCGTTATAACATGACTAGCGGATGGGTTGGGCTAACTTGAATAGGTTGATAACACCCAATCGATATAACCTGATGCGTGGTAGGGTTAAGTAAACACACGAGGGTAACACTTAACCATTATAATATGACTGGTGGATGGGGTTAATTTAACATGCACTTAACCAATATAACGTGATGCGTGGTAAGGTTAAGTAATAACAGAGGGTAACATTTAACCATCACAACATGATAAGTAGGTGGGCTAAGTCAATGTACACTTAACCAATATGACATAACATGCGGTGGGGTTAAGTTAACACAAGGAGAACACTTAGCCAGTATAACAATGCTTGCGGTAGGGTTAAGTAACACAAGGAACAACACTTAACCGATATAACATGATATGTGGTAGGGTTAAGTAAAACAAGAGAAAACACCTAACCAACTTAACGTGATGGTCGGAGAGTGTTAAGTACATATCGGGTTGGTGGGTAATATTAGTAAATATAGGCCCACAAACTTAACCAGTAGGAAACCCTAGTAACGGGGACCCATTTCATCAGTAACCCATTAGATGTATCATGGTACCCTGAAACTAGGCAGGGTGGGGCACGATTACTGGGCTGATTGTAAGTGGTCAAAGCGACGGCGGTGGGTGCAACAGTGTAGGTTCTAACTGAGTGTGGGCGTGCACACACTTCGGAGCAGATAAACATGGCACTGGGGGCACCAGTAGTATAACCTATGCCTTCTAGAATTGCGTCGGGCCGCCACCATGGGTCTTGATACACCCCATGGTGGGACCAACATAGGTATCTACAATCATTGGGGGACGTATGACACACATAGGTAGCATAATCCCTAGGTTGGACCTAGGTGGCATAAACCCTAAATTCGAGAAGTGTTCAATAGGTAGCATAATCCCTAGGTTGGACCTAGGCGGCATAAATCCTGGTTGAATCTAGGAAGCGCTCGATAGAAAACCCTAGATTAGATCTAGGTAATAAATAATAGATGTACACGTGAAAGAAACCTTAATTTCGGGGATTGGGATCACGTTATGATTTTATCATTTTATATCGATTACTAGTTGGGACACTAGTTAGGTGGTGCAGAGAAAATAAATATCATTTTAATGGTGAAGCAGAGAAATATTGCGATGCTTGATAGAAATCTTGCGAAATTATACTTAGTTCATCTTGAATGGGAACCTTGCAATGTTATACATGACAGAAATCCTATGATGTTATTCTTAGTTATCGTGCCTGTAGCTTATCTTGTCATCATGCTTATGTTTACTTCTAGTTTATTCATGCCATGTTATCTTTACTTGTTTTTATGCTGAAAGTCACTAGGACTTAATCAGTCTTTATGACTGACCCGTTTTGTTTCGCCTCTTTTTATTCCGTTTCCTACCTACCCCTCCCCAGGTTCGCAGGGTGGGAATACAGCTTGGTTCGGATCTTACCAAGCTCCAAGGCCCTTTCATGTACTGCTTGGATTTCCCTTGGCTATGGCTTGCTTTACTGTTTTACTTGGGGAATGATTTATGACTATGGTTTTATGCTTCTTTACTATTGCAAGACAGATTTCGATGTAATGGACTTAATGGCATTTTGATGTAAAAGGCTTTAGACCTTTCTAGATTTTAAAGCAATGAAATTTGGTTCTTCTTCCGCTATTTTATATGTTCTGTCTTGTAATACTTCTGTGTATGTTTACCTAGATAATGCTTCACCAAAGCTAGTGCATTCCCTTTGTGAGTGACCCTAGTGGAGGTGGGGTGTTACAGATATAATTTCCATTTGGGAATAATATCGTTGTTTGCACACGTTTTTTTCTTTGATAATTAACTCACCGACTATCGAAGTTTTCGAACATTTTAACGTTGTTAATATGGAGTGACCGGTTGGATTATTATCCGAATAACCACTCCGTATTGGCATAAGCTTTGCAAATCATATTTGCCAAAGAAAATTGAAGACAGAGTAAAGTGCAAGGGCTTTTGTATAAATCTTATGTAAAGATTGCCTAAGATGGATGTACTGAATAGTGCCTTCGGTTTGTCCAGTCCCAGGACAACTTGTATGGATGAAGGTCTGACAGAGTATATCTAATAGATTGCATAAGTTAATCTCTTCAAACGTATTCACGTTTGGTGGTGGAGGAATTCGTTTCTCTTAGCTGTATACCCATGTTATTTTTGGATAAATCAATTTGTGATTTAAAGGGTATGACAATGTGACATTCTAAGTGAATGAAGAGGTGGCATGTAAAAGATAAGCGTAGCTT
Source organism: Allium sativum (assembly GCA_030737875.1). Taxonomy (NCBI): domain Eukaryota; kingdom Viridiplantae; phylum Streptophyta; class Magnoliopsida; order Asparagales; family Amaryllidaceae; genus Allium; species Allium sativum. Next base: position 92,944,789 of record CM060920.1, read on the forward strand.
CTAGCCTCACAACTGGGAAATGACAAAAATCGGGCAGGCAGCATGGCTATGTAGGTTGCACCTATTAGGGTGTATAATCACCCGATCTAGAGTTTCATTTACTTCTAAAAATCTATTGTCGATACTGTCCCATTCGGGAAACGGTTGTTGATCCCAACCGTTGGTGATATATTCGATACACTCAAGCGAAATGAGTGGTCAGTCATGTTTGGCTGGTTGCAAGATGTTCTTGTTGAACCCAGTGTATTCCTCTCTAGAGGTACACCAGCGAAAGGTGGTTCTATACCTTGTCATAGTTGGAAATCCATTACCCAATACGTGCATGCGGTTTTGATTGTATACTATATATGTAGAACGTGAGATGAAAGCATTTCTGCTAGATGATTATTATATTGTGGTTGATAGACATTATTATAATATCAAAAGTTTTTTGATATAAAGAAAATTTGGATTCTCATAAGGGAAAAACCCGTTCCGTTATACGACGTGGTCTTATGAGATATCGTTTACTTGTTCAAACTGTTTTAAACTGTTTTACTCATACTAGTCCCATGACTGACCCGAAGTTTATTTTGTTTTGTTTCCCTAAACTCTTGGGTGCCCAAATTTGTACAGGCAGTCAAGTAATCAGGATTTTACAGATATACTTGAAGAGCTGGGGCAGGAGGCTTCAGAATCATATAGCTATAGTTATTTCCGTTGTGTTGTAAGTGTTGTACTCTGATAATGTTATTGTATACATATACTGATTTTATTTCAAGGATATGTTATCTATTATATGTTGTTCGTTCCGCTGTGAGATTCGTGTTACTCTGATGTTGTGTTCTTCTTATTCTTCTATTCTAAGTTTCTATCTTATCTATCCTCACCCTCTAATTTCTTTCATTAACTACCAGTATTTTCGACTTTTGATGTTCGATATGTGTTGTATATCGGATAATCAAGGTCGCCTTTTTTCCGGGTTGTTACACCCACCCTAGGTCGTGAGCCCTAAACCCCTAAAAAACCCACCTTTCCTCTTTCTACAACCAAAGATCCAAACTTTCTTCCTATAACTCAAGTTAGAACCTATATAAACTTATATATGTTGGTTATGTAGGAGTGTTTGGTGTTAAAGTTGTTCGTTTGGTTGCTAGCGAGGTTGCAGAGAAGTAAAAATAATTTCTTTGACGTTAGACGGAGTGGAATAGCTATTACTTGGTTATTAATGTTGTATATTGAAATTACAAGTGAATATGTGTTTATGTGCTTAATGTGTAAGTGGTAGAGTATAAATATTAATTCATTAAAGTGGTTTAGTAATTGCCATGTTCATTTAAGTGGATATTAAGTTGAAACCCTAAGTAAAAAGATTGGATAATTTGGATGAAAACTTGGTTGCAATGTTGCACGTACATTGGTTGAAAGTTAATATTAGCAAGTTAATATTTTTGTTGCAAAGTGATTTACTTATTAATAACAAGGTTTGGATAATTTACCATATCCAAAATGATGTACACGTAGTGGAAAAGGTAGCTAGGATAATTACTTGAATAACAAGTATATGGAATGAATAGTAAACATCTATTTATATTGACGCGACTTTTGTCAATATAAATAGGACATGGGTAGACAATTTTGAGTTGTATGTTGGTGTGTTTTGATATGGATTGGATAGAAAATGATAGCTAATCAGTTATTAACGACTGTTAATAATTTGGTTGAAAAATGGTTTGGAATAATGTTTAAGTATTGATAACCTTTACACATAGACCGATAATGCATAATATTTTGGTTGACGATTAACAAATTATAATTGAGTATTGATGACATGTTAATTCCATATAAGTTGAATTATATGGTAGTTGATTGAGTTTTATTTCAAATCAGGATTAAATTGAATATTTTATTAATAAAATATTAAGTGAAAAATAAAAGTTTGAATTTTAAATCTGAATTTTTTTGGAAAGCTTGTTTAAATAATTACGAATAGTTTTCGTAAAGAAAAGAAATTGATTTGAAATAGTTTTCAAGCAATTAAGGTATCCTTTAAATTCTATTTTAAAAGTGAATAGTAGCTTTGAGAAGTGAAGTGTGGTTTCGATATCCAAAAAAGGTTTTAACTTGATTTTATTATCCAAACTTTCTTATTCATTTTTATAATGGGATTCATGAAAGTTTGGGCACAAGCGGATAAGTTTTAAACAATAATATTATTTTAATAATAAAATAATATTATAATATCCATTTAATAGAAATATTGATTTTAAAGTGGAATATTGAAAATATAGTTTTTGAACATTATTATATATGTTTTATATAATTAATAAACTATTTTAGAGGCAATTCGATTCGATTTTCAATTAAAATCGAAGTCTTGTTTGATTAGAACTAGTTGCGCAGCGGTAGTTCGCAAATTTCGACCATTAATTTCAAATTGTTGTACCGGAAGATCCAACCGTTGGATTTTCCTGAAATGAATAAAATTTGGTTCGAAATGAAAAGAGCTTTGAAATGAAATGAAAAGCTTTAAAATCCAGTTGTTAGATTTTGAAGTAAGTTCAAATCAAATTTGAATAAAAACAACGCTAGTGCCGTTAATGACCTGAAATCGGATATTAAAGAAATGAGCTCCTTTTAAATTATTAAAAATTGGAATAAATAGTGATAAATCATAATAAATGGTTTGAATTGAATATACCAAATTTTGTAAGTTAAAAAGGTATTTTCTGAAAATGATCTATTTGGCGACGCTATTTGCGACGGCTTTTGGAATGAGTTAAAATAAAAAGGTTTTGAAATAACCAATGATATCCAAATGATTTGCAAGCATATCCAAAATATTAGAATGAAGTTTTAAGATATATTTGGGATTTAAAAAGTTTCAAACCAAAGCTAAGTTTTTTCAAATAAAATTGAAATTGAATGTAAATCGATCTAGTAATAATCGAGATGTGTAACACCCCGTATTTTCTGTGAACATATAAGTAAAAAATCAGAGGATAATTAATTTTTAAAATAAGAATCAGGGAAAACGGGTTGCGCCATTGCGTTCGTCTCGAAATTCTACTTGAAAACGAGTCCGAGTTTGTGAGAATCGGAGTCCGTATGACCAAGTTATGGCCCTCCAATGTTTCAGAAATATTCAGAGTTCAAAGCAGCTCGAATTCGAATTCAAAATTCGAATTTCAAACGCAGAACAGACTGGGCGGGAAATTTCCCGCCCAGACCCAGGTCGACTGGGGAGTCGACTGGGCAGTCGACCCCCCAGACCAGGTCGACTGGGCAGTCGACCTGGGTGTCGACCTGGTCCCCGAGCCCATTTTTGGGCCAGTGTTCGTTCTGATGTTTCCAGTCCGCTTTCTGTCCAGATTCATCTGCCTAAACCTATTTAAATAGCCCCAAACCTAGCCTTCTCTACACACAATTCTATTCTGCTTCTACTCTGCCTCTGTTCTAAATAAAAATGGCGTCGCTACTCTGCTGGAATCAAAACTAGAAGCTAATCAACATCAACCTAAGCAACTCAATTCAAGCTTGAAACTTCAACAACAGTTAAAGAAGATCAACTAACGTCGCTACAACTATCTTTCTTTTAGAATCCAATCAAGGCAAGTACAGTTATTTTCCGATATAAACGTTAATTCTGATTGTGACATGAATTGTAAATCTGAATCTAAGATTATGTCTGTTCTGTTCTGTTTAGATCTACCTTATTCTGTATTACTTTCTGCTTTCTGTTCTATAGCCAAGCTACCACGAGCCTGAGCCAATCTCATAAGAGATTAACATACGCTAAAATATTTGGGACAATAAAATGAATAATGCATGAAATGGGCATGAACGATATGTGACTGATTTGAGGAAAGAACATAGGTTGAACTTGGAACTTAGGACATAAATCTAAGGCATTTAATTGAACCTGTGACTTGAGTTTTGTGGCATAAAGAATATTGAGCATACGACTTGAGAAGTTGAGGCATAAAATTTACATTGGACATATGACTTAGGAATTAGGGCATAAATTTGACCGTAGGCATGTAATTAGTTAGATACATATTACATGTTGTAAACTAGATCTGGATCTGAGCAAGCTATGTATGATAATCTGTGATTTGGGGAGATAATTCAATATCTGATTTTAAGAATAGGATACCTGATTAAAACCTAGATTTGTGGCACATTTTAAGAAGGGGAAGATATGTGACTTAGGTGTAGAAATTAAAATCTATAATAAGATTTGAGGACTATTAAGTGTGAATACACCTAAATAGGGATTTTTGGATATATGGCATGCATTGTAATATTTGGTATAATTTATAAATGAATCTGCTGTACAATGCTAGTTTAACAAAAATGGGAACATATGTTATATGGTAAATTATGTCCATGTTTTGTGTTATGTAAATTTATGCAAACATGGGGTATATGATCATATTGTGAATCATGATAATTATTTAGGCCTAATTTATGATTAAGCAAGGCATGTAAACAGAACCTTTAGAAATATTAAATCTGCTAAATCTGTCATCTGCTAAGTCTGTTGAAAATGCCAAATCTGCTAAACTAAATCTGTTGAGATGCCTAAACTGCTAAATCTGTTGAGATGCCTAAACTGCTAAATCTGTTGAGATGCCTAATCTGTTATCTGTTAAATCTGCTAGTTTGCTTAATCTGCTAAATCCGTTAAGTCGCCTAATCTGCAAAATCTGTTATCTTCTATATCTGTTGAGTTGATATAATTAGTCTGTTATTGACATAATATGAATTGGCTATAGTTATGAATAATTGACATGTATATTAGGCGTGGGCATAAATGGTAAATTATTAATTAATTGGCCGCAAAGATGAACATGGCTAACTCGAGGTTAGAATGAGTTTGCGGCGTAATCCTGCCCTGAACCGCCCGGCACATCCAGTGGCCGCAAACAATAGGTTCTAATGTGAGAAGTTAGTCATAATATGCTTAGACACGAGGTTAGGTCTGGCTTGTGGCAGAAGTCTGCCCGGAACCGCCCGGCCCATCCAGCGGCCACAAGCTAGCGACCTAATGTGAGAGGTCTGTGCATTAATAATTAATTAATGAAAATCTGAGATAAATATGATGTCTAAAACGTGTTGGGCGGATAGGGTTAAACCCACTAGACTAATGAATTTAATAAATCTGTTTCGTGAATCTGTAGGCCCAATTACAAAGTTAGACAAATCTGTAAGTCTGTTAATCTGTAACTGGTTAATCGGTAAGTCTGTCAAATCCGTATATCTGATCCGTTAGTCTGAAAACTTGTCTGTGAACTAGTTGATCTGAATTCTGTATGTCTGAACTTGTAAACAAGTTAATCTGAAATCTGTTAGTCTGGGGACACAAGGATAGGAAGGGAATTACTTGTGTCATCTGGTGTTTGGGACCCATATTAGTCAGTAACCCTTTCTGGTATCAAAACTTTAACCCAACAGTAGGGAGGGTCTGGGCACGCTTACTGAACTAATTATAAGCGGTTCATTCTGATAATGGCGAGGGGTGTTGATGGTGCGTTCCAACTGGGTCATGTGCGTGCATGGATCCCGGTCTGCCTCTGAGGATGTAAGACGCCGTGACATCTGTAAATAGGTCTGTGCCAATTGGTTGTCACTTTAGGGAGTGATACACCCTACTGTGGGGCCGACACAGGGTATTTATGTATTAGGGAGCCGATCGCTTGGGGTAGGGTTTTAGGGTACACTTAGTTCTTTCTATTTCTGTTGGTACCGTCTGTTTCTGTTGGGTGGTAACACCTGTCTATTTCTGAGTGGTACCATCTATTCGGGTGGTAAAGGCCCATTACTAGTGTACACCTAATTCTACATTCTGTTTCCGTAGGGATTAATCTGTTTCTGTAATAACCCGGAAAATGTGAACCAATTTAAAAATTTTAAAATTGGTTAATACCAAAGAATTTGAATAGTTGAAATAGCATATTTCAATAAAATAATGAATTGGGTATAGTATTGCAGTTTGAAAGTTTGAATACAAACTTTTTCTGACTGTACCGGGTGGAAAATATAACGGATTTTAGCGAAACTGAAAATATTTAAATGTGTTTATGAATACCTTTCTAACGAATCTGAAAAATCGAAGTTTCATAGCAGGAATCAAAAGTTATGGCCGAATGAATTTTCATAAAGGTCGCTATATAGCATATATAGCCCTTGAAAATTGATATTTTGCATACGACCTCGGAATTCGACGAAACCACTTTTGTTGGGTCCGGGATGTCAAATTATTGCTAAGTTTCAAATTTCATAATTTTTGGAGCTAGTATGTGAGCGGGGCAAAAGAAAATGTGATTGGTCAATTTCTATTAAAAGGGGTCGACCTAAAAATGGCCGTTTTTCAAACGAGCTCAGAATTCGACGAAACTGGTTTTGTTAGGACCGTATCGTCTAAACAAAGTTATATTTATTTTTTTGGAATTTTTCGATTCAGTTTGTGGCCCTGGCAAATTGAAATGTACGTTCAAATTAAATATTGAATGCTTTATATTTTAATTTGAAAAATAACTGACTATAACAGTTGAAATGGCCAACGAAACATATCCCATTGTGTCCGGAATGGGGGTATTTAGCTAGGGGCGACAGTCGTTGGGTTTGATTTCGAGTTCTTTTGCAAAAACACTATTTAAATTTTCCTATAAAGTCTCAACCAATAGGAATTTTTCTTTAAAAAAAAAAATCTCAAAACCCTTGCCGCCTCAGACAAAACCGACGATCCAGGTTGCTCCGTGCTTCTCCTCCATTTTCCGACCGCCACAGGCGACGCTAAGCCGCGCCACCACCGCCGTTCGACAGCCCCTCCTCCCCTCTCCACATCCGACCAAACGCCGCCCTCCACCTTCGCTTGAATCGCCTGAACCACGTCGAGGAAGTCACCGCCTTCCTGACGCCACGCCGCCTTCTTCCGACCACCGAAGGGGACCGCACCACCACCGACAGGGAGCTGGTTCGTAGCTCTTCCACGTGGCACCACCTGATCGAAGCAACGATCGATAGATTGCACGAAATTTTCGACCCTAGTTTTGAATCAAAAATAAAGGTACGACCTTTATTTTTCTGAAATGAAAATAACACTATAAAGCGTTGCAAAACTTTGAAAAATAATATATTTTTCGTTCGTTAACGAAATTCAATGAAACATGAGACACCGTGACCGCAAGGAGGCTCTCTACCATCTAGAAGAAGCCGCGGATTTTTCTGATCTTCCTAGGATTTTTAGCACTGCAATAACCAATGTGAGGAATCTAAACTGAATTGTGTGAATGGAAATCGTGTTGTATAAATTATATAAGCGAAGTGTAAATTATATACGCATTGTATACCTCATGTACATGTGTTGTATAAGTTATATTAGCGATGTATAAATTATACAAGCGTTGAATGAAACATATATGCTTTAAATTGTGATGAAATGCAAGTGAATTATAATATATATATATATATATATATATATATATACACTCCCCTCGTCCACATACCATGGACGATATTTATTGCTTGTGATTGACGTGATATTATATGGTATGACGAATGGTTGGAAATAATTGTTTGTGGTTGATATTGTGGTTGAAAAATACCTTTGTGGTTGAAAAATACCCTCTTGTGGTTGAAACAAATTAGAATAGGATTGTGGAATTGAAAATAAAACATGCCGCCTTCGTGCGAACTAGATGCATGATCCCCATTGTCAAAAACCGCGAGGTTTTAAGGTAGAGCGAGGAGCTGTACTAGGGACGGTCCCGGTTTTAACTACCCTGCCGTTATGCTGCCAAAATTTTCTGAAATATACATGTGTTAGAATAATTTTCATTCGTTGAAATAAATTACATATATAGCGAATATTTGTGTGTTGAGTTGAAATTCATTCGTTGAGTTGAAATTCATGTGTTGAATATTATTTGAATTTAAACAAATAGCTTTAGCGATAAAAATCACATTTTTATATATATACAAACCATAGCGAATATTCATGTGTTGAGTTGCAATTCATTCGTTGGGTTGAAATTCATGTGTTGAATATCATTTGAATTTAAACAAATAGCTTTAGCGATAAAAATCACATTTTTATATATATACAAACCATAGCGAATATTCATGTGTTGAGTTGCAATTCATTCGTTGGGTTGAAATTCATGTGTTGAATATCATTTGAATTTAAACAAATAGCTTTAGCGATAAAAATCACATTTTTATATATATACAAACTATAGAGAATATTCATGTGTTGAATTGAAATTCTTTCGTCGAGTTGAAATTCATGTTTTGAATGTTATCGTATTTTAAAATAAAATGAATCGATAATAAAAACTACATTTTTATTGTGAATATGAAATGTTAAAAACATTCACGTGTTGAATAAATATTTTTGATGATAAAAATATTTCTTTTATCATGTATACGCTTTGATAAAAATACACACGTGTTGAAATAAATAATAGTTTGCTAGAAATATTATTATTAGCTTTGTTCTGAATATATACATGTGTTGAACAGGAAAAATGGATTAGCTGTAGAGTAAAGAAATTATTTGCGTGCCCGACAAATAGGTAAACCTTGATGAGTTGGCTGCGCAATTTTATTTTTATATCAACTCCTGTGAATGCCATTGGATGCGGAGTGCTGGTTATTCTGTGTGAAATAATAAATATCGCCATAGGATAGTAACAATTAATTTTGAACTACACTACATGGCATACTTCTTGACGATAGGCATACTTCATCATATCCCACATAAGCAATTGGAGCTTGTGTGACGAGGTGGAAGATTTACCATACGAGCGAGAGGCTTATATGGCGATGATTATATACTACAGGTTGAACTGATGACTGATATGGACTATATAAAATATAACGATAAATTGCCAGAATAATAAAAAACCCCACACGGGTCTGGAGTTGGCAATAATCACGTCTCTCTAGTTATTAGATACAGCACATGGACTATTTATTTCCACACGGAAACGGGGTGACGAGAATTTTTTCTCTGGAGTGATTATCTATACATGCTCCCCCGTAAACACCAGAATATATCACTATAAATATGTGGATGCTTTTTAGGATTTATTGGGTACCTAACACGGCCCAATAAATTTCCAAACCCCTCCCCGTACAAAGGAGGTTATGGTGAAAATTTTCGAAATATTAAGGAGTTAGTGAAATATTTGAAGTGAAAACGAAGTTGAAAGTATAGAATGAACTATATTTGGAATTATAGAATGAACTATATTTATATTTATATATATATAAATATAATTAAAAGGAATCGAAGCCGTGCAGTTCGTGTTTCGGAATCGTAATTTGAAACGATTAGTACGAGAAATCCGACCATCGGATTTTCCCGAAACCGCAACCGCTGGGTTCGCCTTGGAAATATCTTCCCAACGGCACCAACCTTGTAAAAATCCAACGGTTGGATTGTCCGGAATGTTTAATTCAAATCTGAGGAAAAACAGCGCCAAAATCGTTTATATTTATATATAAATATAAATATAATTAAATTAAATCGAATAACGACGCTGCAGTTCAAATTTTGAAACCGTTACTTCAAACGACTAGTGCGGAAGATCCGACCGTCGGATTTTCACGAAACTGGAACCGTTGGGTTCACTTTGGGAATATCTTCCCACTGATATATACTTTGTAGAAATCCAACGGTTAGATTTCCCGATATGTGTAAAACAAATTAGGGGAAAAACAGCGCCAGTGCCACGGCACGACCTGAAACGTCGTTTAATTAAATATGGCCATTTTTAAATAAATAAAAATGGCGAAAAATCGTTAAAATATTATAAGCAACTTAGATTGCAAATAAACCAATTGGGCTTGAATTGTTTGATATTTGATGGTTGTATGTGCTTGACACGAAAATAACACTAAATAACTGAAAGATGGATGTCGAATAATATAACCATGGAAAAAATCGATTTAAATTCTAATGACGTGAATTATTTGAAAAGGCCGAGCTAACCCTCATTTCAAATAATTTATCGAGTGATTCGAATTGGAAAATGCAAAGACGATTCAAGGCCGACGATCTTCGTATCGGTTGGATGGCCACTGCTGAGGTTCCTGACCGGAGTAGCTACCGGAAAGCGACGGAAGTAGTAGCCGTCTGAACGTATGTGTTGATTGTACGGATATACGAGGAATTGACGCCTCTGGTTTCGTTCAGATCCAGAACGGACTTGTAAATGGACTGTGTGTCTGACATTGGATTTTGTTCTATACTGATTGATCTCTGTTAAATATATATCTGTTTGGCGGCGGAGAATTTATTCTTTTGCTTAATGCCCTTCTCTGAGACATACGAGCTCAGAGGTTATATATCGATGGAAATCAATCGTATGGAGTGGACTGCCTATGTGGCATACTAAGATGTTGTGATCAAGGCTTCTGTTGCAAAGCAAAGTCTTGTGGATGATGATCAAAGCACGGTCTACGTGGCCTGGCTTTGTGTATAGCGTGGATTCGCGAGCCTCACACCCCGGTATGAGTTAAAAACGGGATACGGACCGCTGGGAGAGCACGACGTTTCTTTCTAGCTATGGTGGTGTCAGTGACTTACCAGCCCTGACATTTATATCTATTTTTCACCTATGTGGTTGTTGGAATGCGAGGCGCCTCGATTATAGGTCTGTAAGGACCGGGAAGCGTGTGTTCAGGAATTGCCAATCCTCAAACGTAAGAGAGGACCGGCCCAGCCGATCCAGGGTTACCCAGAGTGCGTAGTCCTGAGGCATTTGCTAGAATGTCTCAAAGCGGAGAGGAGCTTGCCCCTTGCCTCGACTCATGACGGAAATCCAATTTCCAATACGAGATAACGGATTCGATTGTAACATATATATGGCGACATAGTGGCATGGGACGCTCATGTCGCCTATGATTGATATTTATGATGCTATTCATTTTTCAAACATATATGAACTAGTAATAATATCAAATGATTTTGCTTTACACGTATCAAGCATATTTGGCCATTATAAGGTAAAACTCTATCCTCCGGCTTGCGTTGCATTATATGATGGGACCTGAGTCTTATAATAGCTTCATTCTTTTTAAAAGCATTGCGTTGTTTTAAAAGAATTTACTTTGTTTTAAATGCACTAGCAATCACTGGAGTAAACCCGTTCCGCGAAAGTGGCGTGGTCCTATGATTTGCTTATTACTATTGTTTAAACTGTTAAATAGATTCCTCATACCAGTCCCCAAGACTGACTCGTTGTTTGTTTCACTTTGCAAACGCGGGTGCCTTTATTTTCACACGGGCAGCCTAGTTCACAGGTGACATGTTGTTTTTGGTTCTGCACTGTTGCATAGAGTGCATTTTGGCTCATGGCGAGGCTGACTTCGCAGAGACGACTTTGACATTTTCTGCCATTATTGTACTTATATTACGATTCCGCCACTGGCGATGCAGACTGATTTACTTTCAGTATTTATTATCGTATGTATATGTACCGCCTTCAGCGATGTAGACTGATACCCTTATTATGTCTCACTGCATGTATGTATTCCGCCTCTGGCGATGATGACTGATCACTTCCCTTTTATTTACTAAGTTATATCCTACGCTGTGCTATTCTGATGTTGTTACATGTTGTGATTCCACTGTCATATCCATGTAAAATTATTCTATTTATTGTTTTTGCTATTATCTGTACTCTGCTATGATGATTAATGTGTTATATTCCGATGATTATCCTTAATACCGCCCCTCGGATTTTGGGATCGTCACAGTTGGTATCAGAGCTTTGGTTAACCTTAGTTCCGGGATCTAACACATTAAACACATCGTCAGAATAGAATCAGTAGTGTTCTAAGGTGAGTAGCTCATTAGAGATAGGATTGGCAATGTCCTAGAATGAGCTAAGCAGATTAGCAAAACAACTTGATCAGTACATCATTACATTTCCTTATGTTCCCCTGCTTTATCGTATATGGAAATTATCAAATCTGTGAGCTTGACTCTTTTCTTGCTTATACAGTACTCTCTTTGATGGCTACACGAGCAGCAGCAGCTAGAGGAGGCCGTGAAGGCCGAGCAGGAGTAGCAGGAGGACGGGGGAATATCCCCATAGTTGTGGAAGGCCCCATTGTTCAGCCACCAGCACCCGAGGACTTCGAGCTAGACAGAGTAGCGAAGAGGTATAGGAACCTTGGGGGAAAACCCTTTTCTGGTACTGGTACAGTGACAGAAGCTATTGCTTGATTGAAGACCTGTGAAAAGATCTTTGAAGGCATGGGTTTGGGAACCAACAACAAAGCACGATTAGGTATTTGGCTCCTACAGGAGGAAGCAGAGCTGTGGTGGGATGCCATTACCTCAGAGGATGCAGCAGGTACTGTCAGAACCTGGGAGCAATTCAAAACCATGTTCAACGAGAAGTTTGTACCTGAACAGGCTTTAGAGAGGATGCGAGAGCAGTTTTCTAATCTCCAGCAAGGAGATCTCTCTACCCAGGATTACCTCAATAAATTCACCCAGTTGTCGCGCTATGCCCCAGAGCTTATTATGACCAACAAAGCAAAGAACAAGAGATTTATATTTGGGCTAAAGCGCAAGTACCATGACAGAGCCATGAGCAACATCAAACTCTCCTTCTCAGAATTGGTAGAAATGGCTTGCAATTATGAAGATATGGATGAAAGGCACGCCAGCCAAGACCGCGCCAAAAGCCAAGCTGGAAATAAGCGCAAGGCTTCAGCAGATCAGCCAGTGTCTAGCATTACAGCGGCCGCTACTCAGAAACCTGGAAAGATACCGAAGGGGAATTGCTACAACTGCGGGAAGCCAGGTCATTTTTCTAATGTGTGCAAAGCCCCGAGGAAACCAAAGGCAAATCTAGACTCAGCCGAATGCTACAACTGCCATAAGAAAGGGCACTAGAGCAGGAACTGTCCTCTGAAGCAGAATGCACAAGTGGCTCATGTGTATGACGGGAAGAACCCGCCAACTACCACCGATGGATCAGGTAAACCCGACGTCTTGGGAGGTACCCTTACCATTAAAAATATTCCTGTTTCTGTACTTTTTGATACTGGTGCATCACGTAGCTTCATTTCTGGTAACATTGTTCACAAGTTAAAATTGAAACGAAGAAAGCTTAAAGAACCAATTAAAGTTCAAAACCCGATAGGAGGTTCTGTTAGTCTCAGTATATATTGTAGATTACCTATTTCCTTTTCTCGATACCGATTTCCTTTTGATTCAATTGTCATGGACCTTTCCGAATTTGATATTATACTGGGGCTGGACTGGTTGACAAAATATAAGGCCGAAGTTAGATGTGCCGAGAGAATCGTTAAAGTTAAAACAAAATTTGGGCATATCACTATACCATGCCATGGCTCAGAAATTAATAGAACAGAATTTTGGTCTTCTTTAGAAGTTACTCCCCCTTCATTAGAAAAGATACCGGTCGTTAAAAACTATGCGGATGTGTTTGAAGAAGTAGAAAACTTACCGCCGCAAAGAGAAATTGAATTCAGTATAGATCTAATTCCGAATTCCCGACCAGTAGTGCATCCAATTAGAAGAATGGCCCCGAAAGAAAAAGAAGAGTTAGGTAGTCAAACCCGAGAATTGCTTTGGAAAGGTCTGATCCGACCGAGCTTTTTATCTTGGGGAGCAGCAGTAGTATTTGTCCCGAAATCAGACGGTAATCTAAGACTTTGTGTTGATTACCGAGATCTCAATAAACAGACACTGAAGAACAAATATCCCTTGCCACGTATAGACGATCTGTTAGATCAATTAAATGGAGCAACAGTATTCTCCAGAATGGACCTAGCTACCGGTTTCCACCAATTACGTATAGCAGAAGACTGTGTTCCTTTGACAGCCTTCAGGGTTCCCGATTTATTCTACGAATGGTTAGTAATGCCATTCGGCTTGTGTAACGCTCCGGCTTACTTCGTCGATCTTATGAACAGAGTGTTCCGTGGTGTATTGAATAAATTTGTTCTAGTCTTCATCGATGACATTTTAATCTACTCTAAGTCGGAAGACGAACATGCAAAACATTTAGAACAAGTGTTGAAAATTCTAAAGAGAAATGTCTTGAAAGCTAAATTTTCTAAGTGTGTCTTCTGGCAGGATGAAGTTAAGTTCCTAGGCCATGTCGTGTCAAAAGAAGGAATTGCTGTAGATCCAAGCAAAATTACAATGATTCAGAATTGGAAACAACCTACTACCCCCACAGAAGTTCGAAGTTTCCTTGGATTGGCTAGTTACTATCGGAAATTCGTTCAGGATTTTTTAAAGATATCTGGTGTATTGACAAAGCTTACAAAGAAGCATGAGAAATTCAAATGGACTCCCGAATGTGAAGAAGCTTTCCAGGAGCTGAAACTGAAGTTGACAACCGCTCCAGTATTGACAATTATAGAAGGCAACCAAGACTTGACTGTATGGACAGACACTTCTATTAGAGGGCTAGGCGCAGTACTAATGCAAAAAGGCCAAGTGGTCGTGTATGCCAGCCGTCAGCTGAAGCCGCATGAAAGAAACTATGCAACTCATGATCTTGAGCTATTAGCTATCGTGTTTGCTTTAAGGATCTGGAGGCATTATTTATTGGGCGAGAAGTTCGAACTATTTACGGATCATCAATCCTTGAAATATCTATTCACTCAGAAAGATCTAAACTTGAGACAACAGCGTTGGTTAGAATTCCTTGCAGCATACGATTTTGAAATTCTTTACACTCCAGGGAAAGCCAATGTTGTCGCAGATGCGCTCAGTAGAAAGAATGAAATCATCGCCAGCTTTATCATTACTTCTTCCTTAGAAGATAAGATCATTATTCTATAGAAAGACGATGAATTTATTGAAAGGATTAGCCAGCGGATCCGAGAAGGAAAACCCTCAGATTTTAGCCTTGATAGCCAAGGGGTCCTAAGATTACGAGGGCGAATTTGTGTGCCAGGAATTCCTGAGCTCAGAAGGGAAGTACTTGATGAAGGCCACAAGTCCAAATTAAGTATCCATCCCGGTGTGAGTAAAATGTATAATGATATCAAGCGCACATTCTGGTGGAAGGCGATGAAAAGAGATATTTCATTATATGTTAGCAGATGCCCCACTTGTCAGCTAGTTAAGAGCGATCAGCAGAAATTGGCTGGACTGTTACAACCCTTAGAAATTCCAGGATGGAAGTGGGAGCAAATTTCGATGGACTTCATTGATGGCTTGCCTCGAACTAAGAAAGGAAACGACAGTATATGGGTAATCGTAGATCGCTTCACGAAGACTGCCCATTTCATACTAGTCCGATCCAACAGAACGGCTCAAAGTTTAGCACAGATTTACTTCAAAGAAATAGTTAAACTACATGGAGTATCGCTCAATATAGTCAGTGATAGAGATCCCCTATTTACTAGCAAATTTTGGGAGGCATTACAGACAGAATTGGGAACCAAATTGAATTTAAGCACCGCTTATCACCCATAGACAGACGGCCAAATTGAGCGGGTGAATAGAATTTTAGAAGATTTACTGCGGGCTTGCGTTATCGATTTTGGAGATTCATGGGAAGATCACTTACATTTAGCCGAATTCTCTTACAACAATAGCTATCAAGCAACTCTGGGAATGTCTCTATTTGAAGCATTATACGGTAGACCGTGCAGATCTCCCGCATGTTGGGTAGAACCTGGCAACAGACTTGTGTTAGGGCCCGATATGATTCAAGAAGCATCGGATAAAGTCGACTTCATTAAGAAGCGAATGAAAACCGCACAAAGCCGACAGAAAAGTTATGCTGATGCGAGAAGAAGAGATTTATCATTTTTCGTTGGCGATTATGTTTACCTAAGAGTTTCTCCAATGCGGGGAGTAATCAGATTTGGCAAGACTGGGAAGTTGGCACCGAGATTTATTGGTCCCTTTCCTATACTAGAACGGATTGGAACTCTTGCATATAGGGTTTCATTACCTGATTGGTTGCCTGGGGTACATGATGTGTTCCACGTGTCTCAACTCAGAAAACATGTTCATGATCCAGATCTTGTTGTGGAAGAAGCAGCACAACAGGATATAGACATAACTCCAGAATTAGCGCTCAGAAGAGAGCCATTAAAGATTGTTGGCAAAGAAACTAGAGAGCTAAGGAGCAAAAAGATTCATTTAGTCAAAGTGCAGTGGAGTAGTGATCCTAGAGACTGTACTTGGGAGACTGAGGAAAGCATTAAACAAGCCTACCCCAAATGCAGAGTGGACATCTCTGACTAACTCCGGTGCAAGGAACCTTTACAATACTTTGCCTTTACATTTTATTTCCTACTTAGCTGTTATTTCCTTTTCGAGGACGAAAAGTTTTAAGTGGGAGAGATTGTAATAACCCGGAAAATGTGAACCAATTTAAAATTTTTAAAATTGGTTAATACCAAAGAATTTTAATAGTTGAAATAGCATATTTCAATAAAATAATGAATTGGGTATAGTATTGCAGTTTGAAAGTTTGAATACCAACTTTGTCTGACTGTACCGGGTGGAAAATATAACGGATTTTAGCGAAACTGGAAATATTTAAATCTGTTTATGAATACCTTTCTAAAGAATCTGAAAAATCGAAGTTTCATAGCGGGAATCAAAAGTTATGGCCGAATGAATTTTCAGAAAGGTCGTTATATAGCATATATAGCCCTTGAAAATTGATATTTTGCATACAACCTCGGAATTCGACGAAACCACTTTTGTTGGGTCCGGGATGTCAAATTATTGCTAAGTTTCAAATTTCATAATTTTTGGAGCTAGTATGTGAGCGGGGCAAAAGAAAATGTGATTGGTCAATTTTTGTTAAAAGGGGTCGACCTAAAAATGGCCGTTTTTCAAACGAGCTCAGAATTCGACGAAACTGGTTTTGTTAGGACCATATCATCTAAACAAAGCTAGATTTATTTTTCTGGAATTTTTCGATTCAGTTTGTGGCCCTGGCAAATTGAAATGTACGTTCAAATTAAATATTGAATGCTTTATATTTTAATTTGAAAAATAACTGACTGTAACAGTCGAAATGGCCAACGAAACATATCCCATTGTGTTCGGAATGGGGGTATTTAGCTAGGGACGACAGTCGTTGGGTTTGATTTCGAGTTCGTTTGCAAAAACACTATTTAAATTTTCCTATAAAG
This sequence comes from Allium sativum, assembly GCA_030737875.1. NCBI lineage: Eukaryota > Viridiplantae > Streptophyta > Magnoliopsida > Asparagales > Amaryllidaceae > Allium > Allium sativum. The sequence goes on from CM060920.1 coordinate 92,961,934, forward strand.
TCTCGACCAATAGGAATTTTTCTTTAAAAATAATAATAATAAAAATCTTAAAACCCTAGCCGCCTCAGACAAAACCGACGATTCAGGTTGCTCCGTGCTTCTCCTCCATTTTCCGACCGCCACAGACGATGCTAAGTCGCGCCACCACCGCCGTTCGACAGCCCCTCCTCCCCTCTCCATATCCGACCAAACGCCGCCCTCCACCTTCGCCTGAATCGCCTGAACCACGTCGAGGAAGTCGCCGCCTTCCTGACGCCGCGCCGCCTTCCTCCGACCACCGAAGGGGACCGCAGCACCACCGACAGGGAGCTGGTTCGTAGCTCTTCCACGTGGCACCACCTGATCGAAGCAACGATCGATAGATTGCACGAATTTTTCGACCCTAGTTTTGAATCAAAAATAAAGGTACGACCTTTATTTTTCTGAAATGAAAATAACACTATAAAGCGTTGCAAAACTTTGAAAAATAATATCTTTTTCGTTCGTTAACGAAATTCGATGAAACAGGAGACACCATGACCGCAAGGAGGCTCTCTACCATCTAGAAGAAGCCGCAGATTTTTCTGATCTTCCTAGGATTTTTAGCACTGCAATAACCAATGTGAGGAATCTAAACTGAATTATGTGAATGGAAATCGCGTTGTATAAATTATATAAGCGAAGTGTAAATTATATACGCATTGTATACCTCATGTACATGTGTTGTATAAGTTATATTAGCGATGTATAAATTATACAAGCGTTGAATGAAACATATATGCTTTAAATTGTGATGAAATGCAAGTGAATTATAATATATATATATACTCCCCTCGTCCACAGACCATGGACGATATTTATTGCTTGTGATTGACGTGATATTATAAGGTATGACGAATGGTTGTAAATAATAGTTTGTGGTTGATATTGTGGTGAAAAATACCTTTGTGGTTGAAAAATACCTTTGTGGTTGAAAAATACCCTCTTGTGGTTGAAACAAATTAGAATAGGATTGTGGAATTGAAAATAAAACATGCTGCCTGCGTGCGAACTAGATGCATGATCCCCATTGTCAAAAACTGCGAGGTTTTAAGGTAGAGCGAGGAGCCGTACTAGGGACGGTCCCGGTTTTAACTACCCTGCCGTTATGCTGCCGAAATTTTCTGAAATATACATGTGTTAAAATAATTTTCATTCGTTGAAATAAATTACATATATAGCGAATATTTGTGTGTTGAGTTGAAATTCATCGTTGAGTTGAAATTCATGTTTTGAATATTATTTGAAATTAAATAAATAGCTTTAGCGATAAAAATCACATTTTTATATATATACAACCATAGCGAATATTCATGTGTTGAGTTGCAATTCATTCGTTGGGTTGAAATTCATGTGTTGAATATCATTTGAATTTAAACAAATAGCTTTAGCGATAAAAATCACATTTTTATATATATACAAACCATAGCGAATATTCATGTGTTGAGTTGCAATTCATTCGTTGGGTTAAAATTCATGTGTTGAATATCATTTGAATTTAAACAAATAGCTTTAGCGATAAAAATCACATTTTTATATATATACAAACTATAGAGAATATTCATGTGTTGAATTGAAATTCTTTCGTCGAGTTGAAATTCATGTGTTGAATGTTATCGTATTTTAAAATAAAATGAATCGATAATAAAAACTACATTTTTATTGTGAATATGAAATGTTAAAAACATTCACGTGTTGAATAAATATTTTTGATGATAAAAATATTTCTTTTATCATGTATACGCTTTGATAAAAATACACACGTGTTGAAATAAATAATAGTTTGCTAGAAATATTATTATTAGCTTTGTTCTGAATATATACATGTGTTGAACAGGAAAAATGGATTAGCTGTAGAGTAAAGAAATTATTTGCGTGCCCAACAAATAGGTAAACCTTGATGAGTTGGCTGCGCAATTTTATTTTTATATCAACTCCTGTGAATGCCATTGGATGCGGAGTGCTGGTTATTCTGTGTGAAATAATAAATATCGCCATAGGATAGTAACAATTAATTTTGAACTACACTACATGGCATACTTCTTGACGATAGGCATACTTCATCATATCCCACATAAGCAATTGGAGCTTGTGTGACGAGGTGGAAGATTTACCATACGAGCGAGAGGCTTATATGGCGATGATTATATACTACAGGTTGAACTGATGACTGATATGGACTATATAAAATATAACGATAAATTGCCAGAATAATAAAAAACCCCACACGGGTCTGGAGTTGGCAATAATCACGTCTCTCTAGTTATTAGATACAGCACATGGACTATTTATTTCCACACGGAAACGGGGTGACGAGAATTTTTTCTCTGGAGTGATTATCTATACATGCTCCCCCGTAAACACCAGAATATATCACTATAAATATGTGGATGCTTTTTAGGATTTATTGGGTACCTAACACGGCCCAATAAATTTCCAAACCCCTCCCCGTACAAAGGAGGTTATGGTGAAAATTTTCGAAATATTAAGGAGTTAGTGAAATATTTGAAGTGAAAACGAAGTTGAAAATATAGAATGAACTATATTTGGAATTATAGAATGAACTATATTTTTATATATATATATAAATATAATTAAAAGGAATCGAAGCCGTGCAGTTCGTGTTTCGGAATCGTAATTTGAAACGATTAGTACGAGAAATCCGACCATCGGATTTTCCCGAAACCGCAACCGCTGGGTTCGCCTTGGAAATATCTTCCCAACGGCACCAACCTTGTAAAAATCCAACGGTTGGATTGTCCGGAATGTTTAATTCAAATCTGAAGAAAAACAGCGCCAAAATCGTTTATATTTATATATAAATATAAATATAATTAAATTAAATCGAATAACGACGCTGCAGTTCGAATTTTGAAACCGTTACTTCAAACGACTAGTGCGGAAGATCCGACCATCGGATTTTCACGAAACTGGAACCGTTGGGTTCGCTTTGGGAATATCTTCCCACTGATATATACTTTGTAGATATCCAACGGTTAGATTTCCCGATATGTGTAAAACAAATTAGGGGAAAAACAGCGCCAGTGCCACGGCACGACCTGAAACGTCGTTTAATTAAATATGGTCACTTTTAAATAAATAAAAATGGCGAAAAATCGTTAAAATATTATAAGCAACTTAGATTGCAAATAAACCAATTGGGCTTGAATTGTTTGATATTTGATGGTTGTATGTGCTTGACACGAAAATAACACTAAATAACTGAGAGATGGATCTCGAATAATATAACCATGGAAAGAATCGATTTAAATTCTAATGATGTGAATTATTTGAAAAGGCCGAGCTAACCCTCATTTCAAATAATTTATCGAGCGATTCGAATTGGAAAATGCAAAGACGATTCAAGACCGACGATCTTCGTATCGGTTGGATGGCCGTTGCAGAGGTTCCTGACCGAAGTAGCTACCGGAAAGGGACGGAAGTAGTAGCCGTCTGAACGTATGTGTTGATTGTACGGATATACGAGGAATTGACGCCTCCGGTTTCGTTCAGACCCAGAACGGACTTGTAAATGGACTGTGTGTCTGACATTGGATTTTGTTCTATACTGATTGATCTCTGTTAAATATATATTTGTTTGGCGGCGGAGAATTTATTCTTTTGCTTAATGCCCTTCTCTGAGACATACGAGCTCAGAGGTTATATATCGATGGAAATCAATCGTATGGAGTGGACTGCCTATGTGGCATACTAAGATGCTGTGATCAAGGCTTCTGTTGCAAAGCAAAGTCTTGTGGATGATGATCAAAGCACGGTCTACGTGGCCTGACTTTGTGTATAGCGTGGATTTGCGAGCCTCACACCCCGGTATGAGTTAAAAACGGGATACGGATCGCTGGGAGAGCACGACGTTTCTTTCTAGCTATGGTGGTGTCAGTGACTTACCAGCCCTGACATTTATATCTATTTTTCACCTATGTGGTTGTTGGAATGCGAGGCGCCTCGATTATAGGTCTGTAAGGACCGGGAAGCGTGTGTTCAGGAATTGCCAATCCTCAAACGTAAGAGAGGACCGGCCCAGCCGATCCAGGGTTACCCAGAGTGCGTAGTCCTGAGGCATTTGCTAGAATGTCTCGAAGCGGAGAGGAGCTTGCCCCTTGCCTCGACTCATGACGGAAATCCAATTTCCAATACGAGATAACGGATTCGATTGTAACATATATATGGCGACATAGTGGCATGGGACGCTCATGTCGCCTATGATTGATATTTATGATGCTATTCATTTTTGAAACATATATGCACTAGTAATAATATCAAATGATTTTGATTTACACGTATCAAGCATATTTGGCCATTATAAGGTAAAACTCTATCCTCCGGCTTGCGTTGCATTGTATGATGGGACCTGAGTCTTATAATAGCTTCATTCTTTTTAAAAGCATTGCGTTGTTTTAAAAGAATTTACTTTGTTTTAAATGCACTAGCAATCACTGGAGTAAACCCGTTCCGCGAAAGTGGCGTGGTCCTATGATTTGCTTATTACTGTTGTTTAAACTGTTAAATAGATTCCTCATACCAGTCCCCAAGACTGACTCGTTGTTTGTTTCACTTTGCAAACGCGGGTGCCCTTATTTTCACACGGGCAGCCTATTTCACAGGTGATTAACATAGAAATGTGTTTATTTTATGCTCTTATATTTTATCTTTTGTAAATAAATAAATGATACTCTGGGTACTTTTGTGTGTTTTTACAGGTTGTCAAGAAATGCTTCCTTCGTTTCAAATTAAAGGCCAACTAGAGATAAAAAGCTACTTCCCCGTATTAAAGCCATCTCAATTACAAAAGACGTTGTAGCTCACTGGTAATTGCATAGAAATTTGTACTGAGAGACCCGAGTTCGATCCCCATCGAGCTCACTTTTTGCCAAAGAAACGGAACGCGTTCACACTGGCCCTTTGCCATGAAGAATATTAATTAGTGTTATATTATATATATACATATTCATGTGTATGTATGATATTCACTAATAGACATTTCAGGGGTAGTCATGGAAATCACTTCAGAACATTCATTTTTCAATTTCCAATTAGAAGAAATTCTGTTTGATTTATTGCCAAGAAAAGATCAATTTTGAAGATTTCATCCTTTGTTGCCTTGGGAGTTTGATGAGCGTCCTTATTTGGAATAATTAATCACATGCAATCTAATTACCAATCAACTAGCCATACGGAGGATTTGGAAGATATTCACCAAGATATGTATCAGATATCCTTAAAAGAATTATTTCCAATCAAGCTTGGTCAAAGAAGGCAAGAGATATGATATTACTTCTTGGGAAAAGAGGGCCATTTAGTCATTGATTTGATTAGGATTTGGTCTACATCTCTATAAATATACATGATGTCCCATTGTAAATTCATTCATTCATTTTTCTATTCTGTATTCTCCTTGTTCTAATAAAAGTCTTTTCTTTTCTAGTTTTATTGTTTCATAACAATTTGTGTTATCTACCTAATTAGGTTTGGGTAGAACACATATTGTTATTGTTTTTTATTACTGTTTGTTAGCGATTCACTGTTTGATTAGTTTCAACAGGAATCCTACGTTTAATTTCTGTTATTGTTCTAGTTGTTATTCTCTTTTTCTAGTAATTGTTCCTTTTCTTTTCAATTGTTGAAATTACTCTGAATCTAATCAGTATCAAATTCAACAATTGAAAAGAAAAGGAACAATTACTAGAAAAAGAGAATAACAACTAAAACAATAACAGAAATTAAACGTAGGATTCCTGTTGAAACTAATCAAACAGTGAATCGCTAACAAACATTAATAAAAAACAATAACAATATGCGTTCTACCCAAACCTAATTAGGTAGATAACACAAATTGTTATGAAACAATAAAACTAGAAAAGAAAAGACTTTTATTAGAACAAGGAGAATACAGAATAGAAAAATGAATGAATGAATTTACAATGGGACATCATGTATATTTATAGAGATGTAGACCAAATCCTAATCAAATCAATGACTAAATGGCCCTCTTTTCCCAAGAAGTAATATCATATCTCTTGCCTTCTTTGACCAAGCTTGATTAGAAATAATTCTTTTAAGGTTATCTGATGCATATCTTGGTGAATATCTTCCAAATCCTCCGTATGGCTAGTTGATTGGTAATTAGATTGCATGTGATTAATTATTCCAAATAAGGACGCTCATCAAACTCCCAAGGCAACAAAGGATGAAATCTTCAAAATTGATCTTTTCTTGGCAATAAATCAAACAGAATTTCTTCTAATTGGAAATTGAAAAATGAATGTTCTGAAGTGATTTCCATGACTACCCCTGAAATGTCTATTAGTGAATATCATACATACACATGAATATGTATATATAATATAACACTAATTAATATTCTTCATGGCAAAGGGCCAGTGTGACGCGTTCCGTTTCTTTGGCAAAAAGTGAGCTCGATGGGGATCGAACTTGGGTCTCTCAGTACAAATTTCTATGCAATTACCAGTGAGCTACAACGTCTTTTGTAATTGAGATGGCTTTAATACGGGAAAGTAGCTTTTTATCTCTAGTTGGCCTTTAATTTGAAACGAAGGAAGCATTTCTTGACAACCTGTAAAAACACACAAAAGTACCCAGAGTATCATTTATTTATTTACAAAAGATAAAATATAAGAGCATAAAATAAACACATTTCTATGTTAATCAAATACCCCCACACTTATCTTTTACTCGTCCTCGAGTAAAAAGAAAATGAAAAACTAACTAGATAGGTCGCACTTTCGTAGGAAACACGATTGCATTGAGCGTATGCAACAAGCCGTTAAACCTCTAGGTGTCCCTAGTAGGACGAGTGGTGTCTCGTGAGGGTTTTCAGCGGATACTACCCACAAAATCCAAATGCAGTATGCTATGATTCTAATGAAACCACATGAATGCAATGGACATATGCAAAATAAAAGAAAAAAAAATGAAAACAAGACTTGTTTCTGAAGTGGTACAACAAATTAAATTAACAATTTCTAGTCAGTTGATTTTATTTTAGCTACCTCAACTTGTCACAAATTTTCAATATAAATCAAGTTTTCAAATGTTAAATTCCAGTTTGGCTAGTTAGTTCGGTCGATAACATAGTGTAGCCATGAAATAAATTCTTAGTTTGCTTGGCACAGTTTGCAATGTGGTATTCTAATTTTCTCATGTATGGCTAGTCAAATCAATAAGGTCAAGAAGTGTTTGGGTATCATCGCTTATTCTTTATTCTATAAAATTTTAAGATTTATGATTAAGTACATACACCTAACTAAAAAGACCAAGGTTTACCACCCATGCACTGCCTCACGGACTAACGGAGAGTAGGTAAAGAGCTTGGCGGATTGTGCAGGCCGACTTTGACTTTGTCAACAACGTGTCGGTAATCCTTAGGTGTCCAATCTCATTAAATGAGACCAAGATATTCCAACGCTGACTTTGTCAACAACGTGTCGGATAGAGCTTGGCGGGTTTGCATTCCAACGCTCGATATACAAGCAATGTTGGATACCCTTGGATTACTATTATTATTGAAATTATAAGCCCAAAAGAGAGTGATGCGAATTCAACTTAATACAACTTAGTTTTAAAGATTTGACAAGCCAATATAAGTATTTTAAGTCCTCCACTTATTTAAACAAAGTCTACAATACAGAATAGATTTCATGGCCATCACCTAAGAATCTCCCTATGTACTGGTTACACTATTATCCTTCAAAATTAAACTTTTCATTATATTTCTTATTCGATCTAAGTTGAGAGAAAAAAATACTATCAACTGGCTAAAAATTGTAAACTTATTTTGTTGTATCAATTGAAAATGAGTCGTATTTTTAAAAAAAAATTATGGTATGTTACTACGATATAAAATATATGATGGTCCTACATGAAAAGAAAGAAAAATTAAAGAAAAATCAAAAGAATGCAATGCAGACCCCCCCACACTTGATTGAGACAGTGAGCCAACTGTCTAAGGCAGAAAAACAAAAATAAAAAAAATGAAAAAGAAAAATAAAAGAAAAAGAACGTGTACCACCTGATTTCATGGTGGATGATCATGCAGATCGATAGAGTCATCTTCGTCATATTGCTCGAATTCCAAAAATGGTTTCAGTCGTTGACCGTTTACTTTGAAGACTTTTCCATCCCTAGGATTTTCAATTTCAACCGCTCCATGAGGATATACTGTTTTTACAACATAAGGTCCAGTTCATCGAGATCTGAGTTTTCCTGGAAACAAGTGAAGTCTAGAGTCGTATAAAAGAACTTTTTGACCTACGTTGAATTCCTTACGAAGTATGTTTTTGTCGTGTTGGGCTTTGGTTCTTTCTTTGTAGATTTTCGCATTTTCATACGCCTCATTTCTTAATTCCTCTAATTCCGAAATTTGTAACTTCCTATGTGAGCCGGCTTTTTCTAAGTCAAAATTCAAAAATTTTATGGCCCAAAGGGCACGATGCTCTAGTTCAAGAGGCAAGTGACAGGCCTTTCCGAAGACTAATCGATATGGTGACATCCCTAGATTGGTTTTATAAGCAGTGCGAAAAGCCCAAAGTGCATCAATCAGTTTTACGGACCAATCTTTTCTATTGGAATTCACGGTTTTCTCAAGAATTTGTTTGATTTGTCTATTGGAAACTTCTGCTTGTCCACTAGTTTGTGGATGGTAAGGTGTTGACAGCTTGTGTGTGATTGAGTATTTCTTGAGCAAGGACTCAAAAGCACGATTACAGAAATGAGTGCCATTATCGCTAATGATACCTCGAGGTGTGCCAAAGCGTGAAAAGATGTTTTCTTTGAGGAATTTGACAACAACCTTGTTGTCGTTGGTTTTGGTTGGAATGGCTTCAACCCATTTTGAGACATAATCTACCGCAAGCAAGATGTAAAGATTCCCAAATGAATTAGGGAATGGTCCCATGAAATCGATGCCCCAAACATCGAATAATTCAATCACTAAAATGGGGTTGAGAGGCATCATGTTTCGCTTAGTGATTCGACCCGTTCTTTGACATCGCTCACATTTAGAGCAAAATTCGAAAGCGTCACGGAAGAGTGTGTGCCAATAAAAACCGCTTTGCAAAACTTTTGCAGCAGTTTTTCTTGCTCCAAAGTGACCGCCACAAGCATGGTCATGTGAGAAAGAGAGAATACTTTGGTGTTCATGATCGGGCACACACCTTCGAATGATTTGTGAAACACCCCACCTCCGTTAGGGTCACTCTCAAAGGGAATGCCCTAATTTTGGTGGAGGTTTATAAGTACAAGTCACAGATATACAAGACAGATATAAGAACACATATTTGTAAACAGCGGAAGAACAACAAACTTTTATTTCATAAAGTCAAATACGTGTTACAACAACATCCTTTCCAAAAACATAACATAACACTTTCATAATCTGTCTTGAGTACATTATTTAAAGAAGCATAAATAAAACGTAGATAAACTGCAAAAGCCCCATAGTGGATTGTCCAAAGCCATAGTTCAAAACAGGAAAGTCCAAGCAATACATTTCTCTTCTTCAAGCTGGATGTTGAGGTAGGTCAAGCTGCTGTGTTCCCTCCCTGAGGACCTGGGGGGGGGGGAACGGAAGAAAGAAGACGAAAGAAAAATAGAGTCAGACATAAGCCTGAGTAAGTCTAGTACTACTTTGTCTATGAATAAAGAACTGGGTATGATAAGTAAAACAGGAAGTGGGCAAACACTATGAACTTGGTTAAGTTATCTAGGGTCGAATATACTATCGTACCCCATGTTAATCTCTGAACCCATATAAACTAGTTTCCAATTTACATCCCAAAATCAGGGTGATGTGATTCATTCTACGATGATCGGCTCCTACTCGCATAGTTACATGTGTCTTACGGCCCCCGATGTCTGTAGTTACCTATGCTGGTCCCACCATGGGGTGTATCAAGTCCCATAGTGGCAACCCGACACAACCTTAGAGTGCAAAGGTATGCTACTGGTGTCCAGTGCTTTATTTTTCTGCGCCGGAGTGCGTGCACGCCCGCACACCGTTAGAACCTACACTGCTACACCACCGCCGTCGGTTTGACCTCTTACAATCAGCCCAGTAATCGTGCCCCACCCTGCCTAGTTTCAGGGTATCCTGATACACCTTTTAGGGTTACTGCTGAAAAGGGTCCCCCGTTACTAGGTTTTCTATCTCTAGCCAACATGCTAAGTTGGTTAAGTGTTTCCTAACCTAACCCCACCAGTCCGTTTAGTTTAGCATGTTCCATTTTGATTAAGTCTTTAGTCCACTTAATCCTAACAATCCTGACTCAGCCTTAATTGTCTTATTAAGGCCCTGACCTCTCACATTAGACAGGTATTGTTGTGGCTGCCTGTTGCCGGTTGGTTCCGGGCAGTCTTACGCCACAACTCGGTCTAACCTCGGGTCCTTGCTGGGCTCCATGTTTAACCTCCCACATTGGATAGGTATTGTTGTGACTACTGGACAGCCGGGCGGTTCCGGGCAGGTTTACATCACAACTCAATCCAACCTCGGGTTAAACACATCGTCTTTTCTACATTTACATATTTTGTCATTCTTCTTTATTTCTTATATGTAAATATTTGCGGCCCATTATTAAGTTAATGGTGTAAAGGTTACACCAATCATGGGCCCAACCCATACTTGAATTTGGGCCCTTTTACTTTAGTTTTCATTCATTAAATTAATGTTAACCCAACGTTATTTTCCCCCGTTTTACACGTTCGTTTATATATATTGGGCTTAGCCTTTTAAAGCCCAATTTAGCCATGCGAAAAGGGGAGGCTTATGGCGTATACACAAAGAGGGGAAAGTGAGCGCATGAACTTGCATATGACGTTGGAAAATACATAATAGAAATTGGTGTACTTGCATAGTGGTAACATATATCTTGGTCAAAAAACATAGGTGACATAAATCAAGGCATGTAAACTTGCATAGGTTTAACTACAACATGAACTTATATTCTTATTTAGGCATAATGTCAAACATAAGCATGGCCTAAATACTTCTAGCATAAACATGGCATATTGTCAAACATAAGCATGGCATGAATACTTCTAGCATAAACATGACATATTGTCAAACATAAGCATGGCATAAATACTTCTAGCATGAACATAGCATATTTCAACTTAATCATGATTTAAGCCTAATCACATAACGATGGTATAGACATACTTATGCATAAATATTCCTAAACATGGTGTTTGCTTTAAACTTGCAAAAAGGGATTTTTGAGTCTAACCTAGCCATGTCATCATATAATCCTTTAAAACAAAATAGACTTAATAACGGATTTCAATTATGCCAAATATCATTCCTAGCCATATTCATAAGTTTGTAAAAGCATGACTTAATGCATGGATTATAGTGTCAAAATTCTACATAGTTTCATATGAACTATAATAACCAAACTTGTTTCAATTACTTGCAAAACGATTTATGCACAAAATATACATCATAATGGCATAATAACAAAGCCTCAAATTTGCATGAATTTCAATTAACTACATACATGTAGCTTCAATATAGATTACACAATTTGCGCAATATTCCAAACGTTTATTTGCATAGAACTACCGCATGTAGTTCTTTATAATGAATAACATAATTTTGCACAAATATGAATTACTTCCATTGCCACAATTCAAGCATACACATCAACACAGTTGTTTATTAATACCAAAGTAATACTCTACTTACAATGGTTGCGGCGAATTCTCTAATTAAGAGACACGATTCCTTTGTTGAATTGATTAGCTTTAGGTTGCTTTGAATTGCTTTAGGCCTTAGAACTTTCTCCCTAATCCTCTCTTTAGTTGGCGGCTACTCTTTGTCGTTCCTCAGCAACATGGCGGCTATAATCTTATTTTGAATGAATAGATTAGGGTTTAGTCTAGGGTTGTTTATATAGAGGTTAGGAATTGATTAGGACCCTTGATGTTGCTAGGTTAGATCATAGCCATTCATTAGGAAGAGAGACCAATAAAAACCCGCCACCTAGCCCTAATGACAAAGCAGACCACAGAAATTCGACCACACACCGACCTGGCCAGCCAGGTTGACTGGGCTCGACCAGGTCGACACCCCTGTCGACAGGGCTGTCGACAGCCCTGTCGACATGGGTAGCCCAGGTCGACAGCCCAGTCGACCTGGGTGGCCCAGGCGGCGCTTTTCTGGCCCAATGGGCCCCACTTCGGAATATTTAATTATTTTATTCTGTTTGAATTTTAAATTTAATTCAAAACTTCCGAAGGCCATATCTTCTTCATACGGACTCCGTTTTTCGAAAACTCGGACTCTATTTCGCGTATTTTTCCGAGACGAACGCAATGGCGTACCCCGTTTCCCTTAGTTCTTTGATTTGAATTTGATTATACTTTAATTCATGAATTTCACAGTTATAGAATTTTCGGGGTGTTACATTCTCCCCCACTTGAAAGGATTTCGTCCCCGAAATCTTCAAGTGTAGGAAAACGTATATCCTAACATCCAATCATCCATCTACTCATCCATCAAACACGAGTATCCATTGTCCTTAAAAGACTTCTAATGCTTCATGATCATATGCAAAGTGTGTGTGTATACATGTACTTATCTAATGCAAAATCAGTCGGTCTACTGATTCAGTTGACCTCCTTAATGCGAATTATGTTAGTGCCATGAATCCATTATGTATGCAAATTTTCCTATCCTTGATGAGTGCACAGTCATTCAATACAAATGCAGCATCCACATGTCAACACATTAAAGTTCAACCACATACGAACACAAACACATATGCATATGCAATATGAAGTGACTGAGCCGATCTAAAACCTAGATTGTGTGTGTATATGCAACCACGAGCAACCACTAGCAATCACTTGCAACCACTTGCAACCATCATACATAACATGTTTCAATTACATGTTTTCATCCAAAAGGTTTCTACCCTAAAGATAAGGTCGATACCTAAAAAGATAGATAAAAGCGCAACTTAAGGAAAAAGAAAGATCAAGGATGTACCCTCGAACAGAAAAGGGTAGGCTGTACGGATTCTAGCTTCAGTTTCCCAAGTCGCGTCTCCCTCGGCGTCGCTCCACTGAACTTTGACGAGCTTGACTTCGCGGTTGCGTAGCTTCTTCACTTCCGTTCCTAAAATGCGGGTTGGAACTCTTCTTATGGTTGCTTCGCGTTCCACTTCGGCCTCTTCGAGGATATTCGGCTCTACCACTTCAGCAGACTCGTGTAGACATTTTCGGAGATGTGAAACGTGAAAAACGTTGTGGACTCCAGCCAACTTCTCGGGTAGCTCTAATCTATAAGCCATTTTCCCAATTTTCTCGATAATAGGGAATGGCCCTACGAATCTTGGCGCTAGCTTTCCTGTGGTTCCAAAACGAACAACGTTTCTTAGTGGTGATACCTTGAGAAAAACTCTGTCTCCAACCTCGAATTCAAGGTCGGTCCTTCTCTTGTCGGCATAGGACTTTTGTCTGTCTTGGGCCGTCTTCATCCTTCTTCGTATTAAGTCCACTTTCTCTGAAGTCTCTCGGATCATGTCTGGTCCAAGTATGAGCTTATCCGTGGACTCCCACCAACAAGTGGGCGATCGGCACGGTCTTCCGTATAAAGCTTCGAAGGGCGCCATTCCTATGGTTGCTTGATAGCTGTTGTTGTAGGCAAATTCCACCAAAGGGAGGTGGTCTTCCCATGTCCCTCCGAAGTCGAGGACGCATAGCCTTAAGAGGTCTTCCAAAACTCTGTTCACTCTCTCCGTTTGGCCGTCGGTTTGGGGATGATAGGCCGTGCTCAAGCATAGCTGCGTTCCTACTGCTTCCTGCAGACTCCGCCAAAACTCGCTGGTGAAGATGGGGTCTCGGTCACTAACGATGCTAGATGGTATTCCATGGAGTCGAACGATCTCCTTGAGGTAAAGTGATGCTAGGGATGAGGCAGTTCTTTTACTTTTGACAGGTAAAAAGTGGGCGCTTTTAGTAAGCCTATCCACTATTACCCAAATACTAGTGTTGCCTCTCCTAGACCTAGGCAGCCCATCGATGAAGTCCATTGAGATGCTATCCCACTTCCACTGCGGGACCTCTAGAGGATGTAGTAGTCCGCCAGGCTTTTTCTGTTCCGCCTTAACCTGTTGGCACACCATACACTTAGAAACGAATTCTGCCACGTCCTTTTTCATGCCGTTCCAGAAGAAAGTCCTTTTTATGTCTTTGTACATTTTATCTCCGCCGGGGTGTATCGATGCTATCTTCAGCCACCCTTAGCTGATGAAAACCGGTTGCTAAATCGAGTTGGGAGAAAACAGACGCTCCTACAAGCTGGTCAAATAAATCGTCAATTCTAGGGAGAGGGTGCCTATTCTTTTTCGTTAGCTTGTTGAGCTCCCTATAGTCAACACATAGACGGAGTGAACCATCCGCCTTTGTAGCGAACACCACTGGAGCGCCCCACTCTGAAATGCTCCTCCTAATGAACCCCTTCTCTAGAAGCTCTTTAATCTGTTTACTGAGCTCTTTCCTTTCTCGTGGAGCCATATGTCTAACGGGCAACGCAACGGGCTTTGCATTATCTACAAGATATATGCGGAAGTCTATCTCCCGCTTCGGAGGCAAGCCCTTCACCTCTTCGAAGACATCCGGATATTCCCGGACCACTCTAACTGATTTCAAATTTTCAACAGAGGCATCTAGAGATTCAAGATAACTAAGCATAACCGAATACGAGGGATTACAAGAAATTTCCAAAGTATTACCGAGCTGGGTTAGGAGCCTAACAACCCTTTTCTCACAATCAAGGATGGCCCCATTACTGGATAGCCAATCCATACCCAAAATCAAACCATACCCCGAAAAGCCCAAAACAAAGGCACTACATTCAAATTCTACACTTAGAATAGAAATTTTCAAATCCAGACAGATCATAGACAAATGAGCTGGGCCCCCAATTGGGTTTGAAACAATTAAGGGGTCCTCTACCATACTAGTTTTTAAGGTGCAGAGATTCTACTAAAGCAGACGAGATAAAGGAGTGTGATGCGCCGGAATCAAATAAAGTGCGAACGGGGTGATCATAAAGATAAATTACGCTTTCTACAGAAGTATTTATACCTCGCTGTTGCAATGGTGGCGCTTCTAGCACATGAACCTGTGCCCCTGGGGTGGATCCAGTGCCCTGCCCCTGTCCTCGTTTCCTTGGGCAGTCCTTAGCCCTGTGGCCTGTCTGACCGCACGAAAAGCACCCACCATTTTCCTTGGCCTTCTTTTTCTGGCAGTCCTTTACTAAGTGCCCCACTTTGCCACAGAAATTACACTTCCTCTTCTCCTTGTTGCCTTTCCCGCCTTTCTTGAAGTCTGTCTTCTTAGGCTGCAAACCCTCTTTCTTCCCTTGAGAGCTTTCTGCCTTTGTCTCTTTCTTGCCCTTATCCTCTTCATTCAGCAATGCCATTTGCACCAATCTTTCATACGTGGCTCCCATGGGTATATGGGTCATGGCCAAACTGTGCAATGGCTCATTTAACCCCTTGACGAAACGGAGAGCCTTCTTGTGCGGGGTGTTGACTAGGTCAAGCCCAAACCTAGCCAGCTCATCGAACTGATTCACATATTCTCTAACAGTCTTGTCTCCTTGCTTAAGGAATAAGAATTTTTCCAACTGCAAACTTCTTTCTGCATCTGAGAGAAACTTAGTCTCAAACCTTGCCCTAAAGTCCTCCCATGTATCCACTGGTCTTTCAGCATTGGTGACTTCCCACCAGTAGGAAGCCTCGCCCTTCAATAGCCACACTGCCAACTGTACTTTTTGCCTATCTTCTACCTCAAAGATGATGAATAGGTCTTCAGACATGCTGAAACAAAAAGGATAGATTCAAAACGAAGGATAAGAGATAGTACCTATGGCTTTGGGGAGCGGACTTTTGCTTTTTTAAAATAAAATAATATTTTTCTTTTAAAAATGCTTCTTTAAATTTCCTTTTTGAAAATAATTTTTCAAAACTTTTTATCTTATCTGGTAAACCTATGCTCTGATACCAAGTGAAACACCCCACCTCCGTTAGGGTCACTCTCAAAGGGAATGCCCTAATTTTGGTGGAGGTTTATAAGTACAAGTCACAGATATACAAGACAGATATAAGAACACATATTTGTAAACAGCGGAAGAACAACAAACTTTTATTTCATAAAGTCAAATACGTGTTACAACAACATCCTTTCCAAAAACATAACATAACACTTTCATAATCTGTCTTGAGTACATTATTTAAAGAAGCATAAATAAAACGTAGATAAACTGCAAAAGCCCCATAGTGGATTGTCCAAAGCCATAGTTCAAAACAGGAAAGTCCAAGCAATACATTTATCTTCTTCAAGCTGGATGTTGAGGTAGGTCAAGCTGCTGTGTTCCCTCCCTGAGGACCTAGGGGGGGGGGAAACGGAAGAAAGAAGACGAAAGAAAAATAGAGTCAGACATAAGCCTGAGTAAGTCTAGTACTACTTTGTCTATGAATAAAGAACTGGGTATGATAAGTAAAACAGGAAGTGGGCAAACACTATGAACTTGGTTAAGTTATCTAGGGTCGAATATACTATCGTACCCCATGTTAATCTCTGAACCCATATAAACTAGTTTCCAATTTACATCCCAAAATCAGGGTGATGTGATTCATTCTACGATGATCGGCTCCTACTCGCATAGTTACATGTGTCTTACGGCCCCCGATGTCTGTAGTTACCTATGCTGGTCCCACCATGGGGTGTATCAAGTCCCATAGTGGCAACCCGACACAACCTTAGAGTGCAAAGGTATGCTACTGGTGTCCAGTGCTTTATTTTTCTGCGCCGGAGTGCGTGCACGCCCGCACACCGTTAGAACCTACACTGCTACACCACCGCCGTCGGTTTGACCTCTTACAATCAGCCCAGTAATCGTGCCCCACCCTGCCTAGTTTCAGGGTATCCTGATACACCTTTTAGGGTTACTGCTGAAAAGGGTCCCCCGTTACTAGGTTTTCTATCTCTAGCCAACATGCTAAGTTGGTTAAGTGTTTCCTAACCTAACCCCACCAGTCCGTTTAGTTTAGCATGTTCCATTTTGATTAAGTCTTTTGTCCACTTAATCCTAACAATCCTGACTCAGCCTTAATTGTCTTATTAAGGCCCTGACCTCTCACATTAGACAGGTATTGTTGTGGCTGCCTGTTGCCGGTTGGTTCCGGGCAGTCTTACGCCACAACTCAGTCTAACCTCGGGTCCTTGCTGGGCTCCATGTTTAACCTCCCACATTGGATAGGTATTGTTGTGACTACTGGACAGCCGGGCGGTTCCGGGCCGGTTTACATCACAACTCAATCCAACCTCGGGTTAAACACATCGTCTTTTCTACATTTACATATTTTGTCATTCTTCTTTATTTCTTATATGTAAATATTTGCGGCCCATTATTAAGTTAATGGTGTAAAGGTTACACCAATCATGGGCCCAACCCATACTTGAATTTGGGCCCTTTTACTTTAGTTTTCATTCATTAAATTAATGTTAACCCAACGTTATTTTCCCCTGTTTTACACGTTCGTTTATATATATTGGGCTTAGCCTTTTAAAGCCCAATTTAGCCATGCGAAAAGGGGAGGCTTATGGCGTATACACAAAGAGGGGAAAGTGAGCGCATGAACTTGCATATGACGTTGGAAAATACATAATAGAAATTGGTGTACTTGCATAGTGGTAACATATATCTTGGTCAAAAAACATAGGTGACATAAATCAAGGCATGTAAACTTGCATAGGTTTAACTACAACATGAACTTATATTCTTATTTAGGCATAATGTCAAACATAAGCATGGCCTAAATACTTCTAGCATAAACATGGCATATTGTCAAACATAAGCATGGCATGAATACTTCTAGCATAAACATGACATATTGTCAAACATAAGCATGGCATAAATACTTCTAGCATGAACATAGCATATTTCAACTTAATCATGATTTAAGCCTAATCACATAACGATGGTATAGACATACTTATGCATAAATATTCCTAAACATGGTGTTTGCTTTAAACTTGCAAAAAGGGATTTTTGAGTCTAACCTAGCCATGTCATCATATAATCCTTTAAAACAAAATAGACTTAATAACGGATTTCAATTATGCCAAATATCATTCCTAGCCATATTCATAAGTTTGTAAAAGCATGACTTAATGCATGGATTATAGTGTCAAAATTCTACATAGTTTCATATGAACTATAATAACCAAACTTGTTTCAATTACTTGCAAAACGATTTATGCACAAAATATACATCATAATGGCATAATAACAAAGCCTCAAATTTGCATGAATTTCAATTAACTACATACATGTAGCTTCAATATAGATTACACAATTTGCGCAATATTCCAAACGTTTATTTGCATAGAACTACCGCATGTAGTTCTTTATAATGAATAACATAATTTTGCACAAATATGAATTACTTCCATTGCCACAATTCAAGCATACACATCAACACAGTTGTTTATTAATACCAAAGTAATACTCTACTTACAATGGTTGCGGCGAATTCTCTAATTAAGAGACACGATTCCTTTGTTGAATTGATTAGCTTTAGGTTGCTTTGAATTGCTTTAGGCCTTAGAACTTTCTCCCTAATCCTCTCTTTAGTTGGCGGCTACTCTTTGTCGTTCCTCAGCAACATGGCGGCTATAATCTTATTTTGAATGAATAGATTAGGGTTTAGTCTAGGGTTGTTTATATAGAGGTTAGGAATTGATTAGGACCCTTGATGTTGCTAGGTTAGATCATAGCCATTCATTAGGAAGAGAGACCAATAAAAACCCGCCACCTAGCCCTAATGACAAAGCAGACCACAGAAATTCGACCACACACCGACCTGGCCAGCCAGGTTGACTGGGCTCGACCAGGTCGACACCCCTGTCGACAGGGCTGTCGACAGCCCTGTCGACATGGGTAGCCCAGGTCGACAGCCCAGTCGACCTGGGTGGCCCAGGCGGCGCTTTTCTGGCCCAATGGGCCCCACTTCGGAATATTTAATTATTTTATTCTGTTTGAATTTTAAATTTAATTCAAAACTTCCGAAGGCCATATCTTCTTCATACGGACTCCGTTTTTCGAAAACTCGGACTCTATTTCGCGTATTTTTCCGAGACGAACGCAATGGCGTACCCCGTTTCCCTTAGTTCTTTGATTTGAATTTGATTATACTTTAATTCATGAATTTCACAGTTATAGAATTTTCGGGGTGTTACAATTTGGTCTGGACAATATTTGAAAAGATATGGGTCGTCCCAATAGAAGTTTCGAACTTTCGAGAGAAATTTTTGTTTATCTTGTTTCGACCATTCAGCGGGCATTTGTTGTGTGACAAGATAATTCACAATGTCAGCGTACCAAGGGGTGTTAGAGATGGAAAGAATTTGTTCGTCAGGAAAATAGTCATCGATTTGGGTGTCGTTAACATTTTCGTGCACAATTCGAGAGAGATGATCCGCTATGACATTTTCAGAACCCTTTTTATCTCGTATTTCTATATCGAATTCTTGAAGAAGAAGGATCCAACGAATCAAGCGGGCCTTAGCATCCTTCTTAGAAAGCAAATATCGTAGGGCAGCATGATCAGTGTAAACTATGACTTTGGATCCTATGAGATATGGTCTGAATTTCTCAAGAGCGAAGACAACTGCCAAAAATTCCTTTTCAGTAGTTAAGTAATTCAATTGGGCCTCGTTTAAGGTTTTGCTAGCGTAATAAATGACTCGAGGGAGTTTATCGATACGCTGACCTAAGATGGCTCCAACTGCAAAGTCAGAAGCGTCGCACATAAGTTCGAAGGGCTGAGTCCAATCAGGAGGTTGAATGATGGGAGCTGTGGTCAAGATTGACTTAAGAGTTTCAAAAGACGTTTTGCAGTCATTGGAGAATTCGAACTTAACGTCTTTGGCAAGTAAATTTGAGAGTGGTTTTGAAATTTTCGAGAAGTCATTAATGAATCTTCTATAAAATCCCGCATGGCCAAGAAATGAACGAACATCTTTAACAGACTTAGGAGGAGGTAGATTAGCAATCAAATCGATTTTAGATTTGACGACTTTAAGGCCATCTTTGGAGACGACGTGGCCTAGAACTATCCCCTTTTTAACCATGAAATGACACTTTTCCCAATTAAGCACGAGAGATTTTTCCTTACAACGTTTTAGGATGAGTTCTAAATGAGTGAGGCATTGGGAAAAAGAAGATCCATAGATTGAAAAATCATCCATGAATATTTCTAAGAATTCGTCCACCATATCAGAGAAAATACTCATCATACACCTTTGGAAAGTCGCGGAGGCATTACAAAGACCAAAAGGCATGCGACGATAAGCAAAGGTTCCAAAGGGACAAGTAAAGGTGGTCTTGTGTTGATCCTCTAAAGCAACAGGGATTTGGTTGTAGCCAGAGTATCCATCGAGAAAACAATAGTACTCATGACCCGCTAAGTGTTCGAGCATTTGGTCAATAAAAGGTAAGGGAAAATGGTCTTTTCGTGTGGCTGCGTTGAGCTTTCGATAGTCGATACACACACGCCATTTTGTTTTGATTTTTGTTGGGACAAGCCCATTTTCTTATAATTTCTTCTCACAAATCTCCTTCTGTTGCAAATCTCTTACCCTTTTTTTTAAAAAAAAAAACAAATTTCTTTCTAAATTTTCTCGTTGTTGCTGAATAATTCCATTACCCAAATTTCTTTCCATTTTGCAATCACCTTTTTCGTTTTCACATCTTTAATTTGCTTGCTATTTTCTCTCATTGCTTTCCTTTTATAAAAAAAAAATTTTTGCCGCTTTTTCTTTTAATTTCTTACCAATTTTTCAGTTTCTTTCCTTCATTTCCTTTCCTATTTTCTACACACCCCTTTTCTTCATTTTACAAATTTTAAAAGGAAAAAAAAGTTACCAATTTTCACCTATTTCTTTCCTTTTTATTTCTCAATCCCATTCTCTTCTTTTACAAATTCTTTCTTCTTTTCAACATATTAATATATAAAAAAAAACAACTCTTTCCTTTTGTTTTTTTGTTCCCTGTTTTCAATAGAATCTCCTTCCCTCTTTCTCTTTTCATTTATTTTGTTTCCTTTTACTTTATATTTATTTTCTTCTAATACTATTCCTTTCCATTTTTTCTGAAAAAACTCTTGATTGGCAGATTTGATGTTATTTATTGACATTACAATCTCCAAAAACAAGAAAAAAAATATCTTGCTAGTTTTGTCTTCTATTCCTTTTTTTTTCCTTAATCTCTTTCCTTGTTTTAACAATTTCTTTAAAAAAAAAAAGAAGAAGAAGAAAGAAATCAAAATCAAGATCAAACGAAGGAAGGAAAACAAACAAGACCGAAGTGGAGAAATTCTAAAGTCAAACAATTGCAAATAGTTGAAGTCGAATTGTTGGAGCGGTTGCATACCAAGTGGGGTGGGAACGCGCTAGCGCTACCCAATTTCACTGGAGGACTGCCGATCAAGGTGAGAAATTTTTAAAACTCTACAGGTGCTCTGCTGCAAAAGGAAAAAAAATATAGACAATTGTTGTAAAAAAATTCTGCAGGGGCAGCGGCTTGAATGTAAATTTTTAATTTGTGCAATTAAATTGTGTGATTATTGTTATTTCTGCACTATTTATTCATTCTGTTAAGGGAAATACCCCAATTCACGTAAGGTGAGGGATTTCATCACCCTTTCCTTAGCCCACAAATCGCATTTCATCGTAGAATCTAACTAATAATAACGGTTAGACGTTGGACTTAAGGGAGTCACAGGCTCATCTAGGGCTTAATTGTATTGTGATAGTTGATTCATTTGGAATGAATTATTTCTTGGTGTCTAGACTACGGCAGAGAAATAACCATTTATAAATATTACGGTGATTCGTAAATATTATATCGGTTGTTACTCTGAAGGTACTTAAACCTTCGGCTGCATTGCTAGGGTGATTCCTGGTGCACCGATAACTCCTGTCCGTTAACTGGCTAAGAAATCTTTTGATCCAAGTAATCAAACGTGTCACTATATAATTTTGGGTTAGGAGCCATTAAGGACAGAAAATTTCATTGTAGCTAAATTTTGTGCTTGCATTTAACAACAATGAGTGAAAAAAGTGTTAGCCAACAAAATTCTCCTAGGGGTTCTCGAATCAACCAAAATTTTCCAACCGAATTGGATCAAAATCAAATAAATCATAATTTTCAAAATCTCAATATCCAAATGGATAGACCCTTGTCTCTTCGTGATCGATGCTATCCTACTAGGACCGTTCAACCATCTGTCATTGTGTTCCCACCAGCTGAAGGAAACAATTTTGAGCTAAAACACTCTTTTATTCAAGGGGTACCAAAATTTACTGGGTCTGAAAATGCTTATGAATTTCTAAGTGAATTTGAATTGTATGCTTCCACAACAAAAATGCAACAATTATCTAACGAATCGATCAAGCTAAGGCTAATCCCATTTGCCATACTTGAAAGCACTAAAAGATGGCTAAATTCTCTTCCATGACATTCCATAAGAAGTTGGGATGAATTTGTCACTGCATTCTTGAAAAAGTTTTTCCCTTTCCATAAAACTCTAAAAATCCGAACCGAGATAAATCAATTTTGTCTAAATGAGGGGGAAACTTTTTCAAAATACTTTGAGAGATTCAACCAGCTATTATATAGTTGTCCTCATCATGGAATTCTAAAAGATCACTTATGTCAAATTGCATATGAAGGGCTAAACTATCAGACTAGAACTCAACTAGAATCAATGTGTGGAGGAGACTTTATGTCTAAAACAGCCGATGAAGCTTGGCGGTTTTTATAAGATTATTCTGAAAAGGACATGCAGTGGGAATCGATTCGTGTTCCCATTCGTACTTCTACTAGAGGAGTGCATGTCGTAGACCCAAATCAAATTCCTTTAGAAAATCAAACTCCTCAAGTCGGAGAAGGGTTACCACACTATTACTCTCAAGACCAAGCCAATGCTATAGCTCAAAATAATCCTTACTCATCCACGTACAACCCTGGTTGGAGGAACTACCCAATTTTTTCTTGGTCAAACCCCAATAATTCGGCCAACCCAGCTCACATGCAACCGTTTATTCCCAATCCGAATTACCAAGCTCCTTCTTCCAATTCTCAAACCTCTCAAGCTGCACCTTAATCCAAACAACCTTATAGGCACCCCAATTTTCAATCATCGAACCAATCCTCTCAATCTTCTCAACCGTCACAAGAAATTGTGCGTCTAGAAAAACAGTTGAGCCAACGCTGACTTTGTCAACAACGTGTCGGATAGAGCTTGGTGGGTTTGCACACCAACGCTCGATATACAAGCAATGTTGGAATATCTTGGTCTCATTTTATGAGATTGGACACCTAAGGATTACCGACACGTTGTTGAAAAAGTCAAAGTCGGCCTGCACAATCCGCCAAGCTCTTTACCCACTCTCCGTTAGTCCGCGAGGCAGTGCATGGGTGGTAAACCTTGGTCTTCTAAGTTAGGTGTATGTACTTAATCATAAATCTTAAAATTTTATAGAATAAAGAATAAGCGATGATGCCCAAACACTTCTTGACCTTATTGATTTGACTAGCCATACATGAGAAAATTAGAATACCACTTTACAAACTGTGCCAAGCAAACTAAGAATTTATTTCATCGCTGCACTATTTTATCGATCGAACTAACTGGCCAAACTAGAATTTAACATTTGAAAACTTGATTTATATTGAAAATTTGTGACAAGTCGAGGTATCTAAAATAAAATCAACTGATTAGAAATTATTAACTTAATTTGTTGTACCACTTTCCTGAAATAAGTCGTGTTTTCATTTTTCGTTTTTATTTGCATATGTCCATTGCATTCATGTAGTTTCATTAGAATCATAGCATACTGCAATTGGATTTTGTGGGTAGTATCCGCTGAAAACCCTCACGAGACACCACTCGTCCTACTAGGGACACCTAGAGGTTTAACGGCTTGTTGCATGCGCTCAATGCAATCGTGTTTCCCACGAAAGTGCGACCTATCTAGTTAGTTTTTCATTTTCTTTTTACTCGAGGACGAGTAAAAGATAAGTGTGGGGGTATTTGATTAACATAGAAATGTGTTTATTTTATGCTCGTATATTTTATCTTTTGTAAATAAATAAATGATACTTTGGTTACTTTTGTATCTTTTTACAGGATGTCAAGAAATGCCTCCTTCGTTTCAAATTAAAGGCCAACTACAGATAAAAAGTTACTTCCTCGTATTAAAGCCACCTCAATTACAAAAGACGTTGTAGCTCACTGGTAATTGCATGGAAATTTGTACTGAGAGACCTGAGTTATATCCTCGTCGAGCTCACTTTTTGCCAAAGAACAGAACGCATTCACACTGGCCCTTTGCTATGAAGAATATATTAATTAGTGTTATATTATATATATACATATTCATGTGTATGTATGATATTCACTAATAGACATTTCAGGAGTAGTCATGGAAATCAATTCAGAACATTCATTTTTCAATTTCCAATTAAAAGAATTTCTGATAGAAATATTGCCAAGAAAAGATCAATTTTGAAGATTTTATTCGTTGTTGCCTTTGGAGTCTAATGAGTATCCTTGTTTGGAAGAATTAATCACATACAATCTGCTCATCAATCAATCAATCAATTTGCCACGTGGAAGATAGGGAAGATTTGGAAGATATTCACCGTGATTTGCTTTCCAATCAAGCTTGGTCAAGGAAGGCAAGAGATATGATATTACTTCTTGGGAAAAGAGGGCCATTTAGTCATTGATTTGATTAGGATTTGGTCTACATCTCTATAAATATACATGATGTCCCATTGTAAATGCCATTCATTTTTCTATTCTGTATTCTCTTTTGTTCTAATAAAAGTCTTTTTTTTCTAGTTTTATTGTTATTTTAATTTCATTACAATTTGTGTTATCTACCTAATTAGGTTTGGGTAGAATGCATATTGTTATTGTCTTTTATTACTGCTTGTTAGCGATTCACTGTTGATTAGTTTCAATAGGAATCCTACTTTTAATTTCTGTTATTGTTCTAGTTGTTATTCTCTTTTTCTAGTAATTGTTCCTTTTCTTTTCAATTGTTGAATTTGATACTGATTAGATTCAGAGTAATTTCAACAACATAAAAAAAAAACAACTCCAAACTTCGTCTAACTCGCCCAAGAATAAATAGATAATAATTTTTAATAACACCTCCCTGTGTTCGACCTGTATGCTACACACCTGTATGCTTGCAGAATTTTATTACAAATATCGCGCTTTTCTAGCGACGATCAACAGGTGACAAGTTGTTTTTGGTTCTGCACTGTTGCATAGAGTGCATTTTGGCTCATGGCGAGGCTGACTTCACAGAGACGACTTTGACATTTTCCGCCATTATTGTACTTATATTACGATTCCGCCACTGGCGATGCAGACTGATTTACTTTCAGTATTTATTATCGTATGTATATGTACCGCCCTCGGCGATGTAGATTGATACCCTTATTATGTCTCACTGCATGTATGTATTCCGCCTCTGGCGATGATGACTGATCACTTCCCTTTTATTTACTAAGTTATATCCTACACTGTGCCATTCTGATGTTGTTACATGTTGTGATTCCGCTGTCATATCCATGTAAAATTATTCTATTTATTGTTTTTGCTATTATTTGTACTCTGCTATGATGATTAATGTGTTATATTCCGATGATTATCCTTAATACCGCCCCTCGGATTTTGGGATCGTCACAGTTTCTGTCCGTTTCTGCTAGGGTGGTAAATGCCCATTATTAGCATTCTTTTTCTGTCCGTTTCTGTTGGGATGGTAAAGGCCCATTACTAGCATTCTCTTCTATGGAAATTATTCTGTACCCGTTTCTGTTTCAGTTTAGATATTAGGGTGACACCTAAGTCTGTTATACTAGTATTAGTGCAGAGAAGTGTAAAGAAATAACATATGTCATTCCGTTCTTCTGTTATATGCGCTACACCTGTTATTGTTATCTCTCATCCAGATTTATTTTCATGTCATGTTATTATTATCTGTTCATAACTGAAAATCACTGGACTTGCCAGACTTTTTGTCTGACCCTTGTTGTTTCGCCTCCTTTCTTCCGTTTCCCCCCAGGTTTTGTAGAAGGGAGTACTCTAGCTTGATCCAGATTTCTTCCACTTGAAGTGCTTAAAGTATGGCTTGTCTTCTTCTGTGGGGGATTATGATTTTAAACTATGCATTCTGAAGGCTTTTGTACAAGACTGATATTTTGTACTTGAATTCTGATATTGTGATTTGAAAGGATGTAACCAAGCTTATTTCGGTTTCTGTTGTAATAAAGTTATAAATTTTTCAAGTACTGTTTTATTTGTCTTGTAAGTTTCTGTTCTGTTTACTAAAATGCTCCACCAAAGTTAAGGCATTCCCTTTGTGAGTGACCTTAACGGAGGTGGGGTTTTACACTTGGTATCAGAGCCGAAGGTTACCAGATTGGGTAAAGTTTTTGAAAACTATTTTCAAAAAGGTTTTGAAAGGAAATATTTTCAAAAATAAAGCTTATTTTGAAAAACATGATCCCCAAGAGCCATATATCTTTCCTTCAGTCCTTTTTGTATTGAATCTTTCCTTTTTCGTTTCAGCATGTCTGAAGCATCTGAGATACCAGAGGGTGTTCATGTACCCAGTTGGTTTCGTCAATATCTTGAGGCTAGGACCGCCGCCGCAGGTCCAGCAAATGATCCCCCTCCTCCACCCCCTCCTCGTGCAATTTCTTTCTCAAAGATTTGTAGAGATTTTGTAACGACCCGCCCTACACTAGCCGACATTTCCTCCGAAAGTGCGCTGTACACATGTCTAACTAGCACGGAACGGTCGTCGGAAGGAAAGAAAGAAGGTGAAGAACTAACACAGAACCTGTAGAATGTCTCACAGCGCATGGAATAAAATATAATAATCACATAACTTTGACATAAAACAGGCGAGACAGTGCATAAGCTGAAAAACTAAATCATGTCTAACATGGCAGCGGAAATCCAAAATACAGCTTATGATCCAACATCCTTATTACAACTTCAAAAATACTGTCTCTAAACAAAAGAAAGGAAAAGGTACACTACTAATGCCCAAGCAGTGACCATCGATAACATAGGGAGATAATACATAAATATCATACGTGGAAGCCTCCTGCTCGTCTCTAGTACAGCTACCCGTGCATCTACCTAACCTGTCTCTAGTCTGCTCGTGTGAGCACCCAGAGTAATAAGAAGAGACATAAAACTCTGGGTCAGACATAAAGTCTGGTATGAGCGATAAGCATCTAAACAGAATAATAACAGGTATAATCCAATCATACCTGAACCTGGACCTGCAACCAAAGAGTTAGCACTACATACTGTACAACACTCTAAGGTGCCCTTTCAAATGGTGTAAAGATAACGGGGGTGGGGGTGTGCATGTCATAGTGATGTCAAACAATCAAGCATAGCAATCATCCTCACATCCCTCACTCAGTGCGTAAAGCATACGATATCCACTACTTTGGTCACCTAATACTTTGGGCCATGGCGGAATCCAATCCCGTGTAACTATCACTACAAGCCCACTATCCATCTCTCAGTGGTGAACCAAAGTTATGAATACCGACAACTCCTTAGCACACGTCCCGCAGCAAAGCCCAACTATGAAGTGAACTCATTGGTTCCCAACTGGATCCTAAGCTCTAACTTCCCATATTGGACTACCTTTGCATCTCGGGTTATTGGTCAATACTGGGTCGGGTCGGGTTCCTTCTCAAGCCATCGGTTCGGGTCGGGTGTCCTTCATCTGTTCGGGTCGGGTCTTCTCCTGGTGTGGTTCGGGTCGGGTCTTCTCCTAGTGCTGTTCGGGTCGGTTGTCCTCCATCGGTTCGGTTCGGGTACTTTACCTTGGGTCGGGTCGGGTGTCATCTCCCCTCCAACTCGTGCCTCCGTTCCGATCCATGCCCTCGTCCTTCACATGCTACTATCCGATCCATCCTCATGCCTTCACTCCGATTCGTCCTCCTCGATCCGATTCGTCCTCCTCGATCTGATCCGTCCTCCTCGATCCGATCCGTCCTCCTCGATCCGATCCGATCCCAGTTCAGCTAGCATGGCCTTCCTTTTTGCCATTTTCCCCCAAGTGTTGGGTTCCGATCCGATCGGATTCTTTGCTCGGTTCAACATATCCGATCCGAGCCCTATGTCCGATCCGATCCGAACCCTGCACTGTTTTCTGAGACTGTTCCAGCAAGTGTTTACGCCATTCGACGACGTTTTCGACCATTCTAACTATTGAAATCAATCACAAAGCATTTCATACAGTCATAGCAACATGCATATTCAACCACAAACACCAAAACAACAATATGATAGGTTAAAACGGATCAAACATACCCAAAAATCCATATTTTCCCCTTAAGCATGTTTAAGAACAACTAATGATAGGATTAGTAAAATTTAACCAAATTAGCCAAATTTTCTAATAGAGGTCTAAAACAATATTTATGAATTTCTGAATATTTTTCCAGAATTTTATCACGCTTAATTTCGCTAATTAACACTAATCACCCCTTAATCCCCTAAATTCCGGGATTAACAAAATTAGTCCAAATTAACCCAAATTCATATCAGAGGCATAAAATGATGTTTTAGAATTTTGGGAATTTTTCTAGATTTTTCTGAGCCATAATTTCGCTAATCTTCGCTAATTACCCTAATTAGCCGTAATTAGTGAAAAAACTAAGCAAATCACCCACCTTTGCCACAATTAAACTTTCAGAACTGAAACTCCTCTGATATAGATCCAATCTATATGTGTTCCAGCAACTCTCTCTCTCTGATTTGGTGCTAATCCCCTTTGGTTTGATGTAGTTTTGCTTAATCTTTGATTAGAAAGTGATTAGAGGTGATTTGGAGTGAAATTAGAAGGTGGAGGCCATGGCTATACTTGAAGGAATGTCTTAGGCGGCTGGAAAATGAAGTAAAAACCGAAATCATAACCCTAGCAGCCCCTAAGTACCACTAATCCCGAAATCCCCTTTTGGGCCTAGCTGCTAATTACCCGGTTAAGCCCAATTAGCTGAAAATAACCCTTTAAACCTTAATTTAGTCATATCTCCCAAATGGTAAGTCCGTTTGGCTATTATGACCACTCTACGGAAAGAGAAACCATCATCCGGAGCTAATGGAAATGGTTTCAGGTCAAAATTCCTTTCCAGTCAAAAGTTATGGACGAAACAAGATCAAATAGGGGCAAAACGGTCATTTAAAAATTGGCAAAAATCATGAACATGGGAAATGACCCCACTAGTCGTTTCCCAAAAGTACACGACCATACGACTTACCTAGAAAAAGAAATAAATATTCTACGATCCTAGATGCGTAGAATGTGGGTTGTTACATTCTCCCCCCCTTAAGAAATTTCGCCCCCGAAATTCCCTAACTAAGAAACAACAATGGGTCCCGCATGCCTATCAACCAATTTCAAACAATCAAACATACATGATAGTACAACAAGCATATCCTAGCATGCAGTTTTCTAACAAAGGAAGAATCATCGCCGCTAAGATCTTACCAGACAAAGAGCTTCAAATACGACCTTCTTATGTCATCCTC
The DNA here is from genome assembly GCA_030737875.1 of Allium sativum. NCBI lineage: Eukaryota > Viridiplantae > Streptophyta > Magnoliopsida > Asparagales > Amaryllidaceae > Allium > Allium sativum. Next base: position 92,991,645 of record CM060920.1, read on the forward strand.
TACTTCCCAAGTACAGTCGTCCTCTCGCCATCGATTCCCATCTTTATCCTAGAGGCGATTTCCAATAGGTTAGGATCGTTCCTTTGACTGGAACTGTTCCACTCAATCCAGATCGATCTAATCGTCAAGCTTACTAGCGTTTCTGAATCCAATTCACACTTAGGTCTGAAGTCATGCCCCATGATATACTCTAGTAGCTTCCATTCCAGAAACATAGCCTCTAAACTGGCATGTCTCCTACCCAATGCATCAGCTACCGCACCTAGTCCGGTACTACGGCATCCGTCCGTACTGTCATCTTCTTAGGTAATCCAACCATATACGTCAAATTACCAACTACATTCCAAATGTCCTTTCAAGTCTAACCCGAATCTTTCCTACATCCATACTGCACGTCCAACGTATATTCACCTCTTAGAGGCAAACTAGATCCATCCAATGACCCTAGGCACTACATCTATATCCGTACTGTACGTCTAACGTACATTCACCTTCTAAAGGTGAACTAGACTCATATATCTAATGAATCTAGGTACCTTACCCATATCTGTACTGCACGTCCAACGTACATTCACCTTCTAAAGGTGAACTAGACTCATCCAATGAATCTAGGTACCCTACCTATGAGTCCAAGTCCAACTTGAATCTCCTATATCCGCGGAATCTCCAAGAACAACGGACGCTCCACAATGCCCAAACATACTTCAAGTCTAACGTAAAGTATCATACACCCATCATCTCGCTATGATCAACAAACCTATCCTATTTCCATTTAACAGGATCCTTACAGGTGATAGTCTAATCAAGAGAAGAAAGGTAGGAACAAACATAGCAACCATAGCATCCATCAAACAAATCCTATCTATCACCTGCTAAATCCTTGAATACGTCAACACCTATATGTCTGGTCCAACCAACATCAATAACTAATGGAAGCCCAACCTCCAAACGGACTACCGTACGTCCAACGCACGTTTATCCTCCAAGGATAACTAGATCACGTCCAACGGATCCAAGGTAACGGGCGTCCCCAGATACCCCTGCTTTTAGTCCGCCTGAAACACTCGAGTCCCACCCAAGCCTATCCATTATCCTGCTGCCCTCTCGAGTCTAACTCGAGCCAATCCAATTCCTTGCAGCCTCCTCGAGTCCAACTCGAGTCAATCTATTACCCATAACTCAGACCCAGTCTTGAGTATCCATTACCTACAAACTCTAGTCCAACGTGAGTCGTCTCCCTATTCCTTGCATTCTCATGCAGACCATCCTAGTCGACCTCGACATTCCCCGAGCACAAGTCCCAAAGGCCTAAACCAATATCAGACAAGCACCCAAGGAACATCTCCTCCGAGTTCAGACGATCTACGTGAGATGACATGAGCAAAACATCCAAACACTCAAGCATCCATAACTGACTTTGGCTATCCTTGCCAATCTTACTTGAAATTATCATCGACCGCATGACCAAGTCCTGACCAACTACTGTACATCCAATGTACATTTGCTTCTCTAACTCCCGTTATCATTTTCATCATAAGGTAGGCGATCCAATACCACCCTTCATCTATCATCCACTCTAACGGTCATCAAAGGCTCTTCACAATCTACTCTCACTCTATACTTTTGGAGTTAATCAGCTCCCAAAATCAAGCCAAACCTAGTAAAGCTCAAAATAAAGCAATCACAACAAACATACATCCATGACTCGATAAGACCAAATTACGACAAATCCTACAAAGGCTAGTCAAACCACCTATCGGGTTTGTCACTACTAAAGGTCTATCGACTAACTCAGGTTTGTCAAACAAAACCCGATCAAAATATCTTAAATAGAAAGCATACCTCGAATAACGACACCTTTTTCCTTCTGCGCCGCAGTTGGGGCATTTGACGAAGAAGGAACAGCGTTGATAGCATACGCTTTCACAATCAGCTTCTCCCTAGGAGGTTGTGGGCAATCATCCTTGTGATGTCCCGCCTGGCCGCAGTTAAAGCACTTCCTTTCCCCAGGCTTTTCTCGACAATCTCTGGCGTAATGGCCTTCTTGCCATAACTAAAGCATTCGCCATCATTCTTATTTTTCTTATTCTGACCATCCATGGTCGGGTTCTGCTTCCTCTTGGTTTGGGAATTATTCTTGCCTCCGCCGCCTGCTTGCGGCTTTGGCTCCTTTGCAGATGCATTAGCGACCTCAGTCTTAGGCTTAGGGTAAAGACTTTCTGACCTTAATGCCTTTCCTACAATCGATTCAAACGTCTCATCGATGTGGTTTATAAGCCTTTCCCCCAAGTACCCATCTAAACCAGTTATGAACTTCTCGTTCTTCTTCTCGGCAGTGTCGATAAGAGATAACCCATATTTCGATAAAGTATCGAACTCAGCAACATACTCTGAAACTGCCCTTCCGTTCTGCTTAAGCTCCAGAAACTTTCTAAACAATTCTGACTTCTGAGCAGCTAGTATAAACTTATCGCAAAAACGAGCCTTAAACTGATCCCATGTAATCTGATCCTCTGGAGTTGCTGCCTTAATAGCATTCCACCAATTCATTGCTCGTCCTTGAAGCTGACGGGATGCTAGCTTCCTCTTCATGGCATCTTCAATACCCAAGTCTTCGAAGATATGCTCACAGCTATCCAACCAATCCTGAACATCTGTGGCCGACTCCGTTCCGTGGAACGGCTTCCCACCAAGGTTAGCGTAATCCTTGCACAACTTGGCGAAATCGACCCTAGGCGCCTGCACTACTGGACCACCACCATTTCCGGGATTGGGAACTACTCGCTGAACATCTCTAAGCATGTCTCTCATGAGGTCAGTAAACATCGCCCTCATGTCGGCAGCATCCCCATTATTGGCTCCCCTACCAGCACCTCTAGCATATCGGCTCATCGTTAATCTGTAAAAGGGGAAACGATTAACGACCCCATAGTGGTGCTAGTGCAGTACAACTTCATCCTTAGATATACTAATAGTATATATATATCTATATAGCTTTGAAAACCAGTTTTGAAAAATCAAAATAATCACAAATACGCGCTCTCATATACGTATAATATCTCTCCCTGATGACTTTCCCCAGGTTAACTACGCAACCTAGAGCTCTGATACCAAATGTAACGACCCGCCCTATACTAGCCGACATTTCCTCCGAAAGTGCGCTGTACACATGTCTAACTAGCACGGAACGGTCGTCGGAAGGAAAGAAAGAAGGTGAAGAACTAACACAGAACCTGTAGAATGTCTCACAGCGCATGGAATAAAATATAATAATCACATAACTTTGACATAAAACAGGCGAGACACTGCATAAGCTGAAAAACTAAATCATGTCTAACATGGCAGCGGAAATCCAAAATACAGCTTATGATCCAACATCCTTATTACAACTTCAAAAATACTGTCTCTAAACAAAAGAAAGGAAAAGGTACACTACTAATGCCCAAGCAGTGACCATCGATAACATAGGGAGATAATACATAAATATCATACGTGGAAGCCTCCTGCACGTCTCCAGTACAACTACCCGTGCATCCACCTAACCTGTCTCTAGTCTGCTCGTGTGAGCACCCAGAGTAATAAGAAGAGACATAAAACTCTGGGTCAGACATAAAGTCTGGTATGAGCGATAAGCATCTAAACAGAATAATAACAGGTATAATCCAATCATACCTGAACCTGGACCTGCAACCAAAGAGTTAGCACTACATACTGTACAACACTCTAAGGTGCCCTTTCAAATGGTGTAAAGATAACGGGGGTGGGGGTGTGCATGTCATAGTGATGTCAAACAATCAAGCATAGCAATCATCCTCACATCCCTCACTCAGTGCGTAAAGCATACGATATCCACTACTTTGGTCACCTAATACTTTGGGCCATGGCGGAATCCAATCCCGTGTAACTATCACTACAAGCCCACTATCCATCTCTCAGTGGTGAACCAAAGTTATGAATACCGACAACTCCTTAGCACACGTCCCGCAGCAAAGCCCAACTATGAAGTGAACTCATTGGTTCCCAACTGGATCCTAAGCTCTAACTTCCCATATTGGACTACCTTTGCATCTCGGGTTATTGGTCAATACTGGGTCGGGTCGGGTTCCTTCTCAAGCCATCGGTTCGGGTCGGGTGTCCTTCATCTGTTCGGGTTGGGTCTTCTCCTGGTGTGGTTCGGGTCGGGTCTTCTCCTAGTGCGGTTCGGGTCGGTTGTCCTCCATCGGTTCGGTTCGGGTACTTTACCTCAGGTCGGGTCGGGTGTCATCTCCCCTCCAGCTCGTGCCTCCGTTCCGATCCATGCCCTCGTCCTTCACATGCTACTATCCGATCCATCCTCATGCCTTCACTCTGATCCGTCCTCCTCGATCCGATTCGTCCTCCTCGATCCGATCCGTCCTCCTCGATCCGATCCGTCCTCCTCGATCCGATCCGATCCCAGTTCAGCTAGCATGGCCTTCCTTTTTGCCATTTTCCCCCAAGTGTTGGGTTCTGATCCGATCGGATTCTTTGCTCAGTTCAACATATCCGATCCGAGCCCTATGTCCGATCCGATCCGAACCCTGCACTGTTTTCTGAGACTGTTCCAGCAAGTGTTTACGCCATTCGACGACGTTTTCGACCATTCTAACTATTGAAATCAATCACAAAGCATTTCATACAGTCATAGCAACATGCATATTCAACCACAAACACCAAAACAACAATATGATAGGTTAAAACGGATCAAACATACCCAAAAATCCATATTTTCCCCTTAAGCATGTTTAAGAACAACTAATGATAGGATTAGTAAAATTTAACCAAATTAGCCAAATTTTCTAATAGAGGTCTAAAATAATATTTATGAATTTCTGAATATTTTTCCAGAATTTTATCACGCTTAATTTCGCTAATTAACACTAATCACCCCTTAATACCCTAAATTCCCGGATTAACAAAATTAGTCCAAATTAACCCAAATTCATATCAGAGGCATAAAATGATGTTTTAGAATTTTGGGAATTTTTCTAGATTTTTCTGAGCCATAATTTCGCTAATTTTCGCTAATTACCCTAATTAGCCGTAATTAGTGAAAAAACTAAGCAAATCACTCACCTTTGGCACAATTAAACTTTCAGAACTGAAACTCCTCTGATATAGATCCAATCTATATGTGTTCCAGCAACTCTCTCTCTGATTTGGTGCTAATCCCCTTTGGTTTGATGTAGTTTTGCTTAATCTTTGATTAGAAAGTGATTAGAGGTGATTTGGAGTGAAATTAGAAGGGGGAGGCCATGGCTATACTTGAAGGAATGTCTTAGGCGGCTGGAAAATGAAGTAAAAACCGAAATCATAACCCTAGCAGCCCCTAAGTACCACTAATCCCGAAATCCCCTTTTGGGCCTAGCTGCTAATTACCCGGTTAAGCCCAATTAGCTGAAAATAACCCTTTAAACCTTAATTTAGTCATATCTCCCAAATGGTAAGTCCGTTTGGCTATTATGACCACTCTACGGAAAGAGAAACCATCATCCGGAGCTAATGGAAATGGTTTCAGGTCAAAATTCCTTTCCAGTCAAAAGTTATGGACGAAACAAGATCAAATAGGGGCAAAACGGTCATTTAAAAATTGGCAAAAATCATGAACATGGGAAATGACCCCACTAGTCGTTTCCCAAAAGTACACGACCATACGACTTACCTAGAAAAAGAAATAAATATTCTACGATCCTAGATGCGTAGAATGTGGGTTGTTACAGATTTTAGGGCCATGGGTGGGAAGGATTTCAAGGGAACTGAATCATTCGTAGAAGCGAGGAACTGGCTCAAAGAAACTGAGGATCTATTCGTTATCTTCGTGGTGGACGATACGCAGAAGGTACAGTTGGCGGTATGGCTGCTCAAAGACGAAGCTTCCTATTGGTGGGAAGTCACTAACGCCGAGAGGCCAGTTGAAACATGGATGGATTTCAGAACAAGGTTTGAGACAAAATTCCTCTCGCAAGCTGAACGAAGTCTACAATTGGAAAAGTTCTTATCTCTTAAGCAAGGAAGTATGACGGTCAAGGAATACGTCAACCAGTTCAACCAACTGGCTGGTTCGGATTGGATTTAGTCAATACTCAGCATAAAAAGGCTCTCCGCTTTGTTAAAGGATTGAACGAGCCACTGCACAGCCTAGCCATGACCCATGTACCCATGGGAGCGACTTACAAGAAATTGGTGGACATGGCAGTACTGCACGAGGAAGACAAGGGCCCGAAAGAGACAAAGAAGGAAGAACCACAGAATAAGAAAGCATGGCCCAAAAAGGAAACACAAAAGAAGGATGAGAAGTATGAAGATAAGAAGGGGAAAAAGTGCTTTACTTGTGGAAGCTCGACTCATCTGAACAAGGATTGCAGAAAAAGGAAGGGCACTTGCTTCAACTGTGGTGAGATGGGACACTTCACTAGGGACTGCCCGAAGAAACGAGGGCAAGGGCAGAGGGCAGAACCCACATCTGAAGGACAGGAGAATGCTCAAGGGACTGGTAGATAGGGTAGAAATAAGAAAATTTAAGTAGAAGGTTTAATTTTCTTATCTGGTTGTTTAGTTAAAACTCTTTCTGATTCTGGCATTTTGATTCTGTAATCGATACTCTGCACTTTAATACTAGTATTGTTTCTGATTCCGCTGTAGACCCAAATCCATAAGGGTTATGACTCATCTGTTTGTGATTGGGGTTTGAGAGATATTCGTGTTAGGCGTCAAGTAGGACGCATACATTCTGGGATTTATCATGCTTAGTTTCCTAAGAATCATTCGGTAATCTGATCTATACCAGTAATCTGTAAATATCTGAATATTTCTGATAAGGTTAAGATTTCCAGTTTTGACATTATCTAAAGAGGGTAATCCTCTGGGTGTCAATCTGATGTTGGTTTCGATCTTCGGGGCCGATACTTAGGACCCATGTCTAATGGGAACCAAGTTTTTGTTTTATCTGTACTCGCTTCCATCGTTCGACTGAATCCTATCGATCGAATCTTCGAACTTTAGGCAGAAACTAATGGGTGTAAACATGTGTTTGAGACATGTTATGTTTGATGGTTGCAAGTGGATGCAAGTGGTTGCTAGTGGTTGCTCGTGGATGCATATACACACACTAGGCACTAGATCGGCTCGAAAACACTCTCATACTGCATATGGATGTGTGAGCATTTTCAATTTTTGTGGATGCAAAATGATTGACTCAGCACATGGATGTTGCATATGACTTAATGGTTGTGCACTCATATAGAAATGATATGTATCGAGTAGGAAAACTGCATACATGTTGGACTCATGGCACTGGCATAATTCGCATTAAGGAGGTCAACTGAATCAGTGGACCACTTGATCTTTGAATTAGATAAGGAACATATATACACACTTTTGCATATGTTCATACAACATTAGAAGTTTCTAAGGACAATGGACGCAAGTGATTGATGATTGAGTAGATGGATGTTGGATGGTAGGACACATTCTTCTTAACTTGAAGATTTCGGGGACGAAATCCTTTAAGGAGGGGAGAATGTAACACCCCGTATTTTCTGTGAACATATAAGTAACAAATCATAGGAAAATTAATTTTTAAAATAAGAATCAGGGAAAACGGGTTGCGCTATTGCGTTCGTCTCGAAATTCTGCTTGAAAACGAGTCCGAGTTTGTGAGAATCGGAGTCCGTATGACCAAGTTATGGCCCTCCAAAGTTTCAGAAATATTCAGAGTTCAAAACAGCTCGAATTCAAATTCGAATTTCAAACGCATAACAGACTGGGCGGGAAATTTCCCGCCCAGACCCTGGTCGACTGGGCAGTCGACCCCCCAGACCAGGTCGATTGGGAAGTCGACCTGGGTGTCGACCTAGTCCCCGAGCCCATTTTTGGGCCAGTGTTCGTTCTGATGTTTCCAGTCCGCTTTCTGTCCAGATTCATCTGCCTAAACCTATTTAAACAGCCCCAAAACTAGCCTTCTCTACACACAATTCTATTCTGCTTCTACTCTGCCTCTGTTCTAAATAAAAATAAAAATGGCGTCGCTACTCTGCTGGAATCAAAACTAGAAGCTAATCAACATCAACCTAAGCAACTCAATTCAAGCTTGAAACTTCAACAACGGTTAAAGAAGATCAACTAACATCGCTAAAAAATTCGAATTCGAGTTGTTTTGAACTCTGAATATTTCTGAAACTTTGGAGGGCCATAACTTGGTCATACAGGCTCCGATTCTCACAAACTCGGACTTGTTTTCATGCAGAATTTCGAGAATAACGCAATGGCGCAACCCGTTTTCCCTGATTCTTATTTTAAAAATTAATTATCCTCTGATTTGTTACTTATATGTTCACAGAAAATACGGGGTGTTACAAGATGGGTCTTTATGAATGAAGATTTTTACTATTTAAGGAATTTAAGAGGCTCTGCCATTATTATGCTTATGGTATTAGTCGGATACAGAAATTTATATCAATTTTAAATTGATATGATTTTCGTGAAGCTTTCATATAGAATGAAAGACGTATGGTTTTTGGGTTTATCGTGAAGGATGTTTTAAATAACGTTTGTTCTTTAACTGTAAAGTCCCAGATTTTTCGGCCATTTAAATTGGAATATTTAAATATGTTTTATATATTATATTGAGAATATAATGGATATTATATTGAATTTATTTAATAAAGTGGAATTCCAATATATATTTTTATGAATTATTTAAAACGAGCTTGAAATGCCACGGTAGTTCGAAATTTTCGATTAGAACTTTAATTGAATATACAGGATCCGATATAAATCGGATTTCAGTGAAACAAGAACCGCTTGAATCAATGTAATTATATTTTTCTAATGAAAGAGAAAAATGGGGATTTCATATTATAAATTTTTAGTTATGTCCAGTTTAAATTTTCAAACAGTCGCTATGGAAATCGTTTATAAATTATAACGGTTTATTTAAGAATTTCTATATAATTTGAATATCGATTAGCCCGGGATTTGTAAATATTGAGTTTAAATTATATACTGGTTTATTTTAAAATTGCGTGATATTTTATTTGAAAATGTAACATAATAAAAAATTATTATTTTTTAAATAGAATTTATTTTGGATTTAATTATATTTATCAATATTATATAGGCCATAAAATAGTTTTCTTTTCAAATGACCTCCATTTTCAATGAAACGAGTTTCATTAGAAAACATATAATTAGTTATTGCTAGATTTCTAGTTTGGAGCCAATCGGATATGTTTTATCGGTGCATGCAATTTAAAGGTAAACCGATAAATTAAAATAACGACATTGTGCAAACGGTGTCCGTTTTCAACCGAATTAATTTCATTAGGATCGCAGCATCAAGACGTAGTGTTGTATTAATTTTCATTGAGTTCGGACTCAGTGTTTGGCTATGCATATATTTTAGTGGTAGCGTAAAGAGCGGTAGAAATTTAGTAACTGAGTGCAACCTAATAATATATATACACACAACTTTAGGCCCAAGTAAAGAAAGAAAAATCATATAACATCAATTCTTTCTACCATACATTTATGAATGTGTTTTCAAATCATCAGCCAATCTTGAATTTTCATATCAGCAGTCACATTTCTTTACTGTGCCTACTGTTGCCCCATTTCTTTCCTTCTTTCAACTCATTGAAATGAAAACACAATATGCTAGCATGTTAGCTCTCGAGCCTACCTTATACACTTCATTTTTCTTCAATCTAAGCCCAGTTAATACCATCCTTTTCAACATGCCTGCAAGTAGCTATCACCTTACACATCTTTTGAAAAGAAACCAAAATGAAAACTCAAGCTTTCTACTCTAAACATCTACACGACATGGCTACAAAGTAGGAAAAGAAGTGAGACTTATCCTCCTCCCATGCGTGCATAAATACCAACGCAAATCATGGTTTTCCAAAATAAGCATCGCCATCATTAAAAATACACTCATAAGCTTAAAAATAAGAATAATGTGGTTATGATAAATACTTCGACAAGCTTGTCATAACAGAAAACAATTCATGTAGGAGTTTTAAAAACAGAACGCAAGTGTTTTCGAGATTGCATGTAGTTCCGTTCAAACCCAGTACCATTTTTGAAGGGATCGAGCCCTTTTCTTTCCGCATCTGTGTTTTCTACAGCGAGATCAAAGGCTGTCAAGGGGGCCTTAACTCGAGTTCTACATATTGGTTTCAGGTTTATGGGTTCAAGTGGAGTTTGAAGGAAAGTATCCAGGGAGGGTTTGTGATATTTAAGGTCGTGGTGTTTCCATAGATGGCAAGGGGAGCGACGCATTTGCATGGAGATGGATTGCTAAGACTAACGCAAGTTTCTGTAATGGGCCGGTGACAGTGGAGGATGGGTTCGAGTGAGATGAGGGTCGTTGTGAAATGGGGGAGACAGTCACGAGAGAATGATGAGCTAGGCTTCCGAAATGTAAGGAGAAACAGGAAGCTAAAAGAAATAAAAAAAGAAAGGAAGGAAGCACTATCACGGTTCACTGTAGTAGATGGTGAGGATGCTTTTTAACATGAAGAAGTGGGCAGGCGTTATTTGTCTGGGACGATATGATGTTGCGTGGGAGGTTCATGCAAGAAGAATGTTTGAAAACAAACAGTCAGGAAGTTTTTCCTTTTTAGCAAACGAAGAGGAGAGGAATATGGAAAATAAGTGAAGTGGGGTTGGCAGCGTTAAAGGATGAAGGCGGAAGACAGTTCCAGATGGATGGCAGGAAATGGTGAAAAAGGTTCAGAGGTAGCATGGTCTGATGGAAAGGTAGCGGCTTGCGGAGGAGATGACGATGATGAGAGCGGGTATGTTGAACTGAGATAATGATTTTTGGCAATTGGGATTTGCTTGATTTGCCGATGATCGGAAAGGAAATGGTTAAGATGGTCTGAAGGTCGGTCGTAGTAGGGTACAAGGCGAACCTATAGGTGGTGGTTCGACCCTCTGCCGTAGTCGAAGGCATGTGATTGGCCACGATGTTTATTTTCCGTTCACGGTAAGATATGGAACGATCCGAGGCATTGGAGAATCATCGGTGGATGGCGTGGGACGAGTATGGCATGATAGTTCTGGTGAAGGTGTCAGGGAAGGTGCAGGTTCGATGGCGGCAGCGAAATCAGGGAAGGAAGGTGGCGGTCTTGGTTTGAACGAGACATGGGTTTATCAGAAGAGGAGCATCGAGTTTTCAGTACAGGAAGTATTGGGCTCTAGGGTGATGATTTAAGGAAAACACGTTTTACTTAATCCGCTAATGATGTGGATCTGATTAATAAGGGTTTAAAAATATTTATTTAATTTATAATTAGTTTAAATTAATATTCGATTTATATATATTTAACTTGAAATAGGTATAACTTGTTCATACATTGTCGGAATCGCGCGAAACAAGATTCTTTGGAATCGTGGTAAAGAGCACTACATTACTGAGCTGGTCTGGAAGGGATTGGAAGCAGATGGATTTCCAGTTAATTTTAAACGCTCGTTTAAAATTAAATGAAACAATGCACGAATCAATCAGCAAAAATGGTGAGTTAATTCTCGCACTTTTCTGGACTGCTATGATGTGTTAAATTCATATAAAAATATAATTCATTGTTTAATCATAGAAATTGGATGATTGAATGCTTGGTTGATTATTATTTGTTAAATGGTTGTCGACATTTATAATATGTCATATTGGATGATTTATTTAAATAATTGTCAAATATTATTATAATCTGTGATGCAGGGAAGGACAGGTTGGAGGAATTCAACTAGCTTCCTCAAATATTTTATATGTTGTTTATTTTTCCATATTATTCAAATATGAACGTTTACCCTAAACAACACCATATCATGTTTAAATGTTGATGGTTGATTATATACTGAACGTTGAATTGAAATTCAATATTTATACGATGTTTTTAATCAATATATGGTATTGATTAAGTTATTAGCAGTAAATGATCTGAAACGCTGTTTTAAGACGTTAGTTCGCCGTCAGGTGGATTAACGTAATTAAAATTATAAAATTTATTTTATAATTGAAGTCGAGTTTTAAAATTTATTTCTATTTAAAGTAGAAGCTTTAAAATAAGATGATATTTATAAATGGTTTTAGAAAAATATTTATATAATATTTTGCAGCAATTTTAATAAGTGTAAAAGCCAGAATTTAACCTACGGTTTATTGTTTTGAAAAATAACTGTTTAAATAAAACAATTAAGCAATATAATTAGATTAATCATATTAGTCTAATGAGAGAAGTAATCGAATTGGTTAGTAAATAACCGAGATTTAAGTTGACAAAGTCAATAGTTAAAATTGAGTGATAATTATAATTGATCATCTTTGATTAATCTAATGAAAATGGATTAAGAATAACTATTTTATACTATTAATAATCTAAGATATTAATTATCTTTTTAATGATATTTACAGTTGCTTATCGATTGATAAATCACTAATGAATGTATTTATCGTTAATAATATTGGTAAACGATTAGCTGATCTATTTTTTTCTGATCTATTATTAATAAAGTAAACTATTTCACTCTAGTTAAATGGAATTAATTAATTTTTGTAATTAATAATAATTGAAGTAATCCGCTTATTAAATAGACGTAAATTAAGAAGTGATCGAGTTTTAAATGTATCATGTTAAGAAAAATGTTGTATCAAAGTTATAAACCCGTTATGAAGATAATATGTCGTTTTTAAGTAGTTGTTACTTAATAATTGAATTAAATATAAGCAAGGGAATCAAAATGAAATGTTCGTAAGAAATTGGATAATTGAATACAATTTATAAATGGGAACTTTACGAAGAGACCAGTTATGCAAATATTTTAAATAAATTTGTTTTTACTTAAATATTTAATTAAGTAAGATAAAGTGAGATATAATTTCAAAAGAAAATGATAAATGGATTCCATAAGAAGATTAGGATTTGAGTTCAAGTTAAGTAAATCTAAGAGGAGATTGGTAAGTGGATACCGAGTTTTAAATAGATTTTAAGTGAAATAAAGGTATATTGAAATGTGGTTTCAAAGATAGAAGAATTTAGATTTGGATCTGAATTCCGTAAATGAAGTTTGTAAATAAGTTAAACTCAGGCATGGATCTTGAAATAAGTGCTGCCTAAGGTATTGAATCAAAATTGGATAAGATTTTGCAAAATAAAAGGGAGAGGCTTAGCTGAATTTTGGGAAAGACTTAGGAAAAGGATTTTGAAACAATGTCCAACTGTCTATGAGTAATATGAAAGGAATTAAAAACAAATGTGTCGTGTTTAGTAATTTTCCTTAAATCAAAAGTAAATGAGATTTAAACCGAAAATAAATATGCCAAATGAAGGAAATGGTTATTAAAACCATAGTTTGAATAAAATAAATTGAATTGATAGTAAATGGAACAATAAGTTTTTGTTCAAACTTTTATCAATTCTGAGATAAGAACGTTGTCGGTCAAGGTTTAAGAGGTAACTAAAATACCCCAACTTGAATGGCTTCACTATTATCGAGGGATGATATTAGTTTAATACGATAAAAGTGTTGAAATTTGATTATTATTTCTACAAGAGAAATATTGCGACATCATTGACAAGATTTTGAAATGTTAATTAGAACTAGTTAATTTTTATAAAACAATGTATACTTAACATTGTTTATCTCGAGTTTGAATTAGTGAAATTTATCGTTAATTTTAATTTAAGAATATAAGATGATTTTCGCAAGGCTAAAGGTAATATATGGCATTTGGCGAATATATGGTGATGGTTCTGAAATAAGAAATATGAAATGGAGTTTTGTAAATAAGACATGTTATCATTTTCAATATAACTAATAATGAGATTTGAGACAGGAGAAAATGAAATCGATTCCTAAAATCGATAAAATCATTTGATAAATAAGCCAAAGCTCCCAATATACTAAACGTACTGTGTGAATTGATAATTAAAAACCTGATATCAATGAATTTACTATTGGACCTTTTGACATGTTGTTTCAAACAGACCGGGATGGGAACTAGACCCAAACCACTTCGATCCAACGTTGCGTACAAAACTAACTTATAGCAAATGAAGATGGAGCATTGAAGACCGTAGATCTTCATGAAGCGGAAGAACTACTTATAATCTCTGGTTAGCTCCCTGAGATACATTGTGGTCCTGTCGTGATTGGAATCTATGGATTGAAACTACTTCTCAGTACTGGTAGTTGGGGTGATTCCTATATAAGGATGCAGTAGGAGAGTGCCTTCGGTTCATCCTGTTCTTGGATGACATAACGATGTGGAATTCAAAGCGAATGGTGACTAGATGTCTAAAAAGAAGATTTATAACCTCAAGCCTCACAACTGGGAAATGACAAAAATAGGGCATGCAGCATGGCTATGTGGGTCACACCCATTAGGGTGTATTGTCACCATCCAGAGAATATTCATATTTGTTACTTCTTTTCATTTCTGTATATCTCGGGAAAACGGTAGCTACGCAGCTGTAAGGTGACAATATATTCGATAAACTCAAGAGAAATAAGTGGTCGGTCATGTGTGGGTCGAGTTGCAAGACGTTCTTGTTGAACCCAGTATATTCCTCTCTAGAGATACACTATCGGCAAGTGGTTCCATAACTTGTCATAGTCGGAATCCAATCTCAAATATGTGCTTGCCGTTTTTATTGTATACTATGTATATAGAGCGTGAGATGCAAGCATTCTGCTAGATTGGTATTTATTTATGATTTGATAGACTCTATTATAATATCAGAATAAATATTGATTTCAAAAATGTTTTGGGTCGTAGTAAGGTAAAAACCATCCGTGTTTATGTGTGGGCTAGTCTTACTATTATCTTTTTGTTTCAACAAGGATTTTCAAAGTTAAACAAGTTTTTTTCTATATGAATTTATCACTGAAAATATTCCAGACTGATCCAGGTGAATTTTGCTTTGCTTTAAATGTGCTTGGGTTAGACCGAGTATATTTACGGGTTTGCTTCCGCTTGGGGTTCAGGAGCTGGAAGCAGGAGGCTTCACCGTTAGTTATTTAGAGTTTATTTCCACTGTGTCTGATATATGATGTACTTTGATGATTAGTATGTATATACAGTTCTTTTTGTATAGAGAGATTTGATATATTAGATTTTGTTCATTCCGCTGTGTGATTCTGATGTGTTCTTCTTATTCTTCTATTCTAATATTTCTTTCTTTCTTATCTCATCCTCTCAATTCTTTCTATTAACTTTCTGGGATGTTCGGTACACGAGTTTGGACACGGGATGTAATTATGCCGAAAATTCGAGCATCGAATTTTCTGGTTCGTTACGGTGGTATCAGAGCATATGGTTTAGTAATAACCTTGGCTCTGTGGCGTAACTCAATAGAGATGGGATTAGTAATGTCCTAGATTGAGTGTGAGTATATATATGAGTATGCGTATTTGTAATTTGTTATAAAATTATTTTTGTCCAATATATTTTACAAAGCAGTAAAAGTTGTAATTTTCTTAAATTATTACTATATCAATTGACTAATACATATTTGAATTAGAATTCATAATGGATTATGAAAAGTAAAAAAAACTTTAATGTAAAGTTTAATTTGGAATCAAAATGAATATTAAAGTTAAATACGAATCAGAATGATTTGGTTTGTTGATTGTGCCTTATTTGATTGAATGATTGAGTGCATGAGTATAGATTTAAACATTCATCGAAACCAATTTGGAAGTTTAAGGGCCCTGAATGAATGAATTGAAATGGAATTGTTCTGGTTAGAAACCAATTGATTGAGTGGATATGGAAGTAAGACTTAACCTGGTTATGTGAAATTGAATACAATAAATTGGGATTTGGAAATCGAATGGATAATAATGGAAATCGATCGGATATTAATCAATTGATGTTAGTATATGTTAAACCCAAGTGAATACGGACCAGTAAATATCAATATTGTGTATTAATTGGATTTAAACAAATCAGTTGGAGATAATAAGAAGTTAAATGAAATGAAACTGAATTATTTATCTTTTATTTGTTATTTGCAATATAAGTGGAGTTAAGTGCAGAATCCTGGAGGCTGTGGAGATGATTTGGTTACACAGATTGGAAGTACAAATTGGAAAATGAAGATCAGTTAGTTGATTTGTTTCAAAATTGGAATCGAGTTACCCGACAAATAGGTAAACCTAAATATATTGATGTGAGTTATTGATTTTATACCCCTGAGATGGGTTAGCCGTTTGACTTTTGTTTTCGTTTTATCGATATGAGGCCCAGTGGCAGTTATAGTTGTGTTGATCGAGCCGTGCAGAGGAAGTGCTGACGTAATTTTCAATTTTTTTAAAGAGTTTGAATTAATTTTGGTGGTAATTCAAAAATAATTATTTTAAATAATTAATTTCAGAGCATTCTTCTTACATTGTAATTTCGGTTTTTTTTTAAGAGTTGGAATTAATTTTGGTGGTAATTCAAAAATAATTATTTTAAATAATTATTTTCAGAGCATTCTTCTTACGTTGTAAGTTCGGGGACGAAATTCTTTTTAGAGGGGAAGTATGTAACGTCCCAGATTTTTCGGCCATTTATATTGGAATATGTTTTATATATTATATTGAGAATATAATGGGTATTATATTGAATTTATTTAATAAAGTGGAGTTCGAACATATATATATATTTATGAATTATTTAAAACAAGCTTGAAATGGCGCGGTAGTTCGAAATTTTCAATTAGAACTTTAATTGAATATATAGGATCCGATATAAATCGGATTTCAGTGAAACAAGAACCGCTTGAATCTATGTTATTTTTTTTATAATGAAAGAGAAAAATGGAGATTCATATTATAAATTGTTAGTTATGTCCAGTTTAAATTTTCACATAGTCACTATGAAAATCGTTTATAAATTATAACGGTTTATATAAGAATTTCTATATAATTTGAATATTGTTTAGCCCAGGATTTGTAAATATTGAGTTTAAATTATATACTGGTTTATTTTAAATCTGCGTGATATTTTATTTGAAAATATACCATAATAATAAATTATTATTTTTTAAATAGAATCTATTTTGGACTTAATTATATTTATCGATATTATATGGCCTTAAAATTGTTTTCTTTTCAAACGACCTCTGTTTTCAGCAAAACGAGTTTTATTAGAAGATATATAATTAGTTATTGCAAGCTTTCCAGTTTGAAGCCAATCGGATATGTTTTATCGGTGCGTGCAATTTAAAGGTAAACCAATAAATTAAAATAACGATGTTGTGCAAACGAATTCTGTTTTCAACCGAATTAATTTCATTAGGATCACAGCGTCAAGACGTAGCGGTGTATTTATTTTTGTTGAGTTTGGAGTCGGTGTTTGGCGATGCATATATTTTAGCGGTAGAAATTTAGTAACTATGTGCAACCTAATAATATATATGCACACACAACTTTAGGCCCAAGTAAAGAAAGAAAAATCGTCTAATGTCAATTCTTTCTACCATACATTTATGAATGTGTTTTCAAATCATCAGTTAGTCTTGAATTTTCATATCAGCAGTCACATTTCTTTACTGTGCCTACTGCCGCCCTATTTCTTCCCTTCTTTCAACTCATTGAAATGAAAACACTATATACTAGCATGTTAGCTCTCGAACATACCTTATACACTTCATTTTTCTTCAATATGAGCCTATCTTATACCATCGTTTTCAACATGCCTGCAAGTAGCTATCACCTTAAACATCATTTGAAAAGAAACCGAAATGAAAACTCAAGCTTTCTACACTATGACACCACAAGGCTGCATCTCTAAACATCTACTTGTCATGGCTACAAAGTAGGAAAAGAAGTGAGACTTATCCTCCTCCCATGCATGTATAAATACCAGCGCAAATGATAGCTTTCCAAAATGAGCATCGCTAAGAATACTGCGGTTATGATAAATACTACGGTAAGCATGTCATAACAGAAAACAATTCATGTAGGAGTTTTAAAATCAGAACGCAAATGTTTTCGAGACTGCGCGTAGTTCCGTTCAAGCCCAGTACCATTTTTGAAGGCATCGAGCTCTTTTCTTTCCGCATCTGTGTTTCCTACATCGAGATCAAAGGCTGTCTAGGGTGCCTTAGCTCGAGTTCTACATATTAGTTTTGGGTTTATGGGTTCAAGTGGAGTTTGAAGGAAAGTTTCGGGGAGGGTTTGTGATATTGAAAGTCGTGGTGTTTCTATAGATGGCAAGGGGAGCGACGCATTTGCATGGAGATGGATTACTAAGACTAACGCAAGTTTCTGTAATGGGCGGGTGACAGTGGAGGATAGGTTCGAACGAGATGAGGGTCATTGTGAAATGGGGGAGACAGTCACGAGAGAATGATGAGCTGGGCTTTCGAAATGTAAGGAGAAATAGGAAGCTAAAAGAAATAAAAAAAAAGAAAGGAAGGAAGCACTATCGCGGTTCACTGTAGTAGATGGGGAGGATGCTTTTTAACGTGAAGAAGTGGGCAAGCGTTATTTGTCTGGGACGATATGATGCTGCGTGGCAGGTTCATGCAAGAAGCATGTGTGAAAACAAACGGTCAGGAAGTTTTTCCTTTTTAGCAAATGAAGAGGAGAGGAATATGGCAAAGAAGAGAAGTGGGGTTGGCGGTATTAAAGCATGAAGGCGGATGATAGTACTAGATGGATCACGGAATGGTGAAAAAGGTTCGAAGGTAGCATGGTCTGATGGAAGGCAGCGGCTTGCGGAGGAGATGAAGACAATGAGAGCGGGTATATTGAATTGGGATAGTGTTTTCTGGCGAGTGGGATTTGCTTGATTTGTCGATGATCGGGAAGGAACCGGTGAAGACGGTCTGAAGGCCAGTCGTAGCAGGGAGCGAGGCAAACCAATAGGCGGTGGTTCGGCCCTCTGCTGTGGTCGGAGGCATGTGATTGGTCTCGATGTTTGTTTTCCGTTCACAGTGAGATCTGGAACGATCCGAGGCGCTGGAGAGTCATCGGTGGATGGCGTGGGACGAGTATGGCATGATGGTTCTCGTGAAGGGGTCAGGGAGGGTGCAGGTTCGATGGTGGCAGCGAAATTAGCGAAAGAAGGTGGCAGTCTTGGTTTGAACGAGACATGGGTTTGTCAGAAGAGGAGCATTGAGTTTACAGTACAAGAAGTATTGGGATCCAGGGTGATGATTAATGGAAAACGCGTTTTACTTAATCCTCTAATGATGTGGATCTGATTAATAAGGTTAATTAGTTTTAAAATATTTAATTAATTTATAATTAGTTTAAATTAATAATCGATTTACACATATATAAAACTTGAAATAGGAATAACATGTTCATACATTGTCGAAATCGCGTGAAACAAGATTCTTTGGAATCGTGGTAAAGAGCACTACATTACTGAGCAAGTCTGGAAGGGATTGGAAGCAGATGGATTTTCGGATAATTTTAAACGCTCGTTTAAAATTAAATGAAACAACGCACGGATCAATTAGCAAAAATGGTGAGTTAATTCTAACACTTTTTTGGACTGCTATGATGTGTTAAATTCATATAAAAATATAATTCATCATTTAATCATAAAAATTGGATGATTGAATGCTTGGTTGCTTATTGTTTGTTAAATTGTTGTCGACATCGATAATATGTCGTATTGGATGATTTATTTAAATAATTATCAAATATTATTAAAATATGTGATGCAGGGAAGGACATGTTGGAGGAATCCGACCGGATTCTTCAAATATTTTATATGTTGTTTATTTTTCCATATTATTCAAATATGAATTGTTTACCCCAAACAACACCATATCATGTCTAAATGTTGATGGTTGATTATATACCGAATGTTGAATTAAAATTCAAAATTCATATGATGTTTTTAATCAATAAATGGTATTGATTAAGTTATTATCAGCAAATGACCTGAAATGCTATTTTAAGACGTTAGTTCGCCGTCAGGTGGATTAACGTAATTAAAACTATAAAATTTATTTTATAATTGAAGTCGAGTTTTAAAATTTATTTCTATTTAAAATAGAAGCTTTAAAATAAGATGGTATTTATAAATGGTTTTATAAAAATATTTATATTATATTTTGCAACAATTTTAATAAGTGTAGAAGCCATAATTTAACCTA
This sequence comes from Allium sativum, assembly GCA_030737875.1. Taxonomy (NCBI): domain Eukaryota; kingdom Viridiplantae; phylum Streptophyta; class Magnoliopsida; order Asparagales; family Amaryllidaceae; genus Allium; species Allium sativum. The sequence goes on from CM060920.1 coordinate 93,011,768, forward strand.
CGGGTTATTGTTTTAAAAAAGAACCATTTAAATAAAACAGTTAAGCAATATAATTAGATTAATTATATTAATCTAATGAGAGAAGTAATCGAATCATTTAGTAAATAACCGAGGTTTAAGTTGACAAAGTCAACTGTTAAAATTGAGTGATAATTATAATTGATCATTCTTTGATTAATCTAATGAAAATGGTTTAATGAATAATTATTTTATTTTATTAATAATCTAAGATATTAATTTTCTTTTCAATGATATTAAAAGTTGCTTATCGATTGATAAATCACTAATGAAAGTATTTATCATTAATAATATCGGTAAATGATTGGCTGATCTATTTTTTTCTGATCTATTATTAATAAATAAACTATTTCACTTCAGTTAAATGGAATTAATTAATTTTTGTAATTAATAATTATTAAAGTAATTCACTTCTTAAATAGATGTAAATTAAAAAGTGATCGAGTTTTATATGTATCATGTTAAGAGCAATGTTGTATCTAAGTTATAAACCAGTTATGAAGATAATATGCCGTTTTTAAGTAGTTGTTACTTAATAATCGAATTAAGTATAAGCAAGGGAATTAAAATGAAATTTTCGTAAGAAATTGGATAATTGAACACAATTTATAAATGGGAAGTTTATGAAGAGACCAGTAATGCAAATATTTTAAATGAATTTGTTTTCACTTAATTATTTAAGTAAGTAAGATAAAGTGATATATAATTTCAACAGAAAATGATAAATGGATTCCATAAGAAGATTATAATTTGAGTTCAAGTTAAGTAAATCAAAGAGGAGAATGGTAAGTGGATACTGAGTTTTAAATAAATTTTAAGTGAAATAAAGATATATTGAAATGTGGTTTCAAAGGAAGAAGAATTTAGATTTGGATCTGAATTTCGTAAATGAAGTTTGTAAATAAGTTAAACTCAGGCATGGATTTTAAAATAAGTGCTACCTAAGGTATTGAATCAAAATTGGATAAGATTTTGCAAAACAAAAGGGAGAGGCTTTGCTGAATTTTGTGAAAGACTTAGGAAAAGGATTTTGAAACAAAATCCAACTATTATTGAGTTATATGAATGGAATTAAAAACAAATGAGTCATGTTTAGTAAGTTTCCTTAAATCAAAAGTAAATGAGATTTAAATCAAGAATAAATATGCCAAATAAAGGAAATGGTTATTAAAACCATGGATTGAATAAAATAAACTGAATTGATAGTAAATGGAACAATAAGTTTGTGTGTCAAACTTTTATCTATTCTGAGATAAGAACATTGTCGATCAAGGTCTGATAGGTAACTAAAATACCCCAACTTAAACGGCTTCACTATTATCGAGGGATGATATTAGTTAAAACGATAAAAGTGTTGAAATTTGATTATTATTTCTACAAGAGAAATATGGCGACATCATTGACAAGATTTTGAAATGTTAATTAGAACTGGTTAATTTTAATAAAACAATGTATACTTAACATTGTTGAGACGACCCCATACCCCGTACTGACGGTGTCAAGGGTAATCCGGGGAATATAACACAGAAACAGATAATAGCAGAATAGAAATAAATAAATACACCAGATAATGAACAATAGAATATACTGGATAAGAGTAATCATCAGAGTTACACAGTATACAGGATCATACTTAGTACAAATACAGTTCAACTATACATATATGTCTACAGCGGAAAACAAACATAATGTACAAGAGGAGCTGAACAGCATAAAAAGAGATAAATGATAGAATCCATCTTCAGCTCCAGCTATCTAGAAAGAAGCAGCTAAACCTGAATACAAGGCTGCCCGTGTAGAAAAAGGGGCACCCGAGTTTGAAAGTGAAACAAACTACGAGTCAGTCATGGGACTGATATGAGAAATCTACTCAACACATCTATAATATGGCTAATCACAGGGCCACACCACTTTCGTGGAACGAGTTTACTCCATTGGATTGCCAGTGCTTTAAAACAAGTCATTCTTTTAAACATCACTATGTTTTTTAAAAAATGAAGCCATTATAAGACTCAGTTCCCATCACACAATGCAACGCAAACCGGAGGATAGAGTTTTTACCTTATAACGGCCAAAATATGCTTGATACGAATAAAACAAAGGCATTTGATATTATTGCTAGTGTTTATATGCTTTGAAAACAATTTCAAATCATAACTATCAATCATAGACGGCATTAATGCCCCATACCATTATATCGCCATATATAGGTATACAATCAAAATCGCACAGTCACGTATTTGGAAATTGGATTTCCGTCATGAACCAAGGCAAAAGATAGTCCTTACCTACTTCGCGACTCTCTAGCCCGAGCCACGGGATCAGAGCTCGAGTGACCCTTCGATCGTCAGGGCCGGTCCACCGATGTGGATTAAAATTCCTGAACAATGCGTTTCCCCGCCCTATGGGGCGTAAATGAGCCAACGAATGACTCCATCGGACCCGGATCGTCCGATCCAATCGAGGCGCCTCGTAACAGCAACAACCACATAAGTCAAACTCGTCAGGGCGTGTAAAACCACTGACGCCACTTCTAACTAGAAAGAAACGCTTGTCCTCCCTGAGGTTCTTCCTCCCGTTTCTGGTTCATAACGGGTGTGAGGCTCGCGATTTCACGTTATACACATAGCTACGCCACACCGGCGGTGCTTTGATCATCACCACAAGACTTTGCTTTTCAACAGCAGCCCTGATCATTTGCCACTTAGGCATGCCACACTAGAATTTCATGCCATGGGACGACCCGAAATCCCGTTCTTACGGAAACAAGGGTTATCTTAGGAATATAACACAGAAACAGATAATAGCAGAACATAATTAAATAAATACACCAGATAATGAACCATAGAATATACTGGATAAAAGTAATCATCAGAGTTACACAGTATACAGGATCTTACTTAGTACAAATACAGTTCAGCTATACATAAATGTCTACAGCGGAAAAAAAACAAAATATGTACAATAGGAGCTGAACAGCATAAAAAGAGATAAATGATAGAATCCATCTTCAGCTCCATCTATCCAGAAAGAACCAGCTAAACCTGAATACAAGGCTGCCCGTGTAGAAAAAGGGGCACCCGAGTTTGAAAGTGAAACAAACTACGGGTCAGTCATGGGACTGGTATGAGAAGTCTACTCAACATATATATAATATGGCTAATCACCGGACCACGCCACTTTCGTGGAACGGGTTTACTCCATTGGATTGCCAGTGCTTTAAAACAAATCTTTCTTTTAAACATCGCTATGCTTTTTATAAAAATGAAGCCATTATAAGACTCAGTTCCCATCACACAATGCAACGCAAACCGAAGGATAGAGTTTTTACCTTATAACGGCCAAAATATGCTTGATACGAATAAAACAAAGGCATTTGATATTATTGCTAGTGTTTATATGTTTTGAAAACAATTTCAAATCATAACTATCAATCATAGACGGCATGGGTACCATATACCATGTCGCCATATATATATACAATCAAATCCGCATGATGTCGTATTTGGAAATTGGATTTCCGTCATGAACCAAGGCAAAAGATAGTCCTTACCGAATTCGAGACAATCTAGCCTACCATGTCTCAGGATCAGAGCTCGAGTGACCCTAGGAGCGACAGGGCCGGTCCACCGATGTGGATTAAAATGCCTGAGCAATACGTTTCCCCGCCCATTTGGGCGCAAATGAGCCAACGAATGACTCCATCGGACCCGGATCGTCCGATCAAACCGAGGCGCCTCGCAACAGCAACAACCACATAGGTGAAAAGTATATAAATGTCAGGGCTGGTAGGTCACTGACACCACCCTAGCTAGAAAGAAACGCATGCTCTCCCTGAGGTCCTTCCTCCCGTTTCTGGTTCATACCGGGGTGTGAGGCTCGCGAATTCACGTTATACACAAAGCTACGCCACATAGGCGGTGCTTTGATCATCTCCACAAGGCTTTGCTTTTCAACAGAAGCCCGGATCACTGCATCTTAGCATGCCACACAGGAAATTCAGGCCATGCGACTGATGTCCATCGATATACAACCTCTGAGCTCGTGCGTTTCAGAGAAGGGCGTTAAGCAAAAGAATAAATTCTCTGCCGCCAAACAGATGTATATTTAATAGAGATCAATCAACATAGAATAAAATCCAATGTCAGACACACAGTCCATTTACAAGTCCGTTCTGGGTCTGAACGAAACCGGAGGCACTAAATACCTCGCAAACCCTTCGATCACCACGTACGTCTGGACGATCACCACTCATTATCCATATTTCGGGATGCCTCCCAATCAGGACCTCGGTTACCATCCAAACGAGGTGAAGATCTCCGGTCTTCGACCACCGTCTTCATCTTCGAATTTCAATCGTCGGCCAATTATTCGAAATGAGAATTAACTCGGCCTTTTCAAATAATTCACGTATACTTAGAATTTCAAATCAATTTATTTCAATGGTTAAATCATTCGACAACACCAATTTTGTTCTTTAATGTAATTTTCACACCAAACACAATCAATCATCAAATACCACATAAATCGAGCAAATTCAGTTTAATTCCATTCCACATCGTTTATGATATTTTATAACGATTTATCGCTATTTTTATTTATTTTAAAATAGCCAATTTATTCAAAACGACGCTTCGGGCCATAACGCGGCCGTGGCGCTGTTTTTCTTCAGATTTGGTTTACACAAATCTGAAAATCTAACCGTTGGATTCTCATAAAATTTACATCATTAGAAAGGTCTTTTCAAAACGAATCCAACGGTTCCAGTTACGGGAAAATCCGACGGTCGGATCTCCCGGTACAATCGTTTGAAGTTTCGATTTCAAAATGTGAACTGCAGCATCGTTATTCGATTAAATATAATTATATTTATATATATATATAAATATAATCGTTCCTGGCGCTGTTTTTCTTCAGATTTGAATCAAACATTCCAGACAATCCAACCGTTGGATTTTTACAAAGTTGGTGCCGTTGGAAAGATTTTTCTAAGGCGAACCCGACGGTTGAGGTTTCGGGAAAATCCAATGGTCGGATTTCCCGCACTAGTTGTTTGAAATCACGGTTTCAAAATACGAACTGCACGGCCTCGTTTCGTTTTAATTTTATTTATATTTATATAAATATAGTTCATTCAATGATTTCAATATCGTTTTCACTTCAAATATTTCACTAACGCCTTAAAATTTTGGAAAATTTCGCCATAACCTCCCCTGCACCGGGAGCATCGAGAAATCTCAAATAGCTTCCCCGGTCCTTCTAATCTCAAAAAGAAAAAGAAAAAGCCAAGCGGCTAGCCAACAGGCTCATAAAATCATCACCCAAACAAAACAGTAAATGTGTACCTATTTGTCGGGCACAAAATTTTATTCCTCTTCTCTAGCCCCTTTGCTATAACCTGTTCAATGAATATGCATGTACATATACATAGTTCTTATCATTTATCATTTTCTATTCAACTTCATATTTGATTTCTATTTGGTTTAAAAACACCATTCATTCTAATGTTACATACATAGGTACAAATCATATCATTAGCTAATTAATGAATATTTCCACTCATATATATTTATTTGAGCAAGTGGCTATTTTTAACACTTCACATTTCAACGATTCATGAATATAAGAAAAATGTGATTTTTATTTTAAAAACAACTCATTTCAAAACACTATTATTTTATATAGTTTATATGGGTGATAAAAAGGTGATTTTTATTATAAAACAATTCATTTCAAAATATCAATACCATTCAACACATGAATTTCTAATCAACGAATGAATATCGATTCAACACATGAAGGTTTTCTATAGTTTCTATATATAGATAAAAATGTGATTTTTATATTTGAAACGCAAATACCATTCAACACATGAATTTCTAATCAACGAATGAATATCAATTCAACACATGAAGGTTTTCAATTCAATGAATAAATATGGTTTAAGCAAATGAAAATAATTCAAACACACGAATATTATTCAAAATTTCGGCAGCATAACGGCAGGGTAGTTAAAACCGGGACCGTCCCTAGTACGGCTCCTCGCTCTACCTTAAAACCTCGCGGTTTTTGACAATGGGGATCATGCATCTAGTTCGCACGCAGGCGGCATGTATATATTTATTTCATTTCCACAAACTAATCCTATGTGGTTTCAACCAAATATTTCTCAACCTCAAACGGGTATTTTTCAACCACAATCAATCAATATCAACCACAAACAATCCCAAACAACCATTCGCTATCAATCAATTTTCACAACAATTTCAACCAAAAAATATCGTCCATGGTTTGTGGACGAGGGGCGTATATATATATATATATATATATATTTATTTATTTATATATAGCAATTCACTTTTATTTCAACACATATATAATTTTTACAACGCATATATAACTTATACATCGAACGTACAACTTATACAACGCTTATACAAGAGGTGTACAACGCTAATATAACTCATACATCGACTATATAATTTATACATCATCGTTTTCCATATAGTTTATAAATTAGAAATCTCACATTGGGTTCCACTCCACCAAAAATAGCAGAAGGCTCAGAAAAATATGTGGTCTCTTCTAAAATGTAGAAGGCGTCCACACGGTCACGATGTTTCCTGTTTCATCGAATTTCGTTAACATAGCAAAAAGATATGATTTTTCAAAGTTTGCAACACTTTAGAACTGTCGAAATCAGTTTAAAATAGATTGGCCGTAAACCTGTTTGAAATATTCGAAACTAGGTTTTAATTTTTCCTTCGATCCGTGCAACTTGGAGACGATCGGAGTACACCACCTTGTAGTGCTTGGAATGACGCTCAGGCGGAGGTAGGTGGGGCCCACTTCGACGCAGGGAGGAGGATGCGGCGGCGGTTCGAAGTGCCGAAGTTTGTGACGTCGGTTCTTCCAATCCACACAATGAAAAAATCCAAACTATATATGGATTTGAAGATCTTCTCGTGCTCTTCAAAATCTTCAACAGGAGGAAGGCGTGATTTTGCTTGTAGGAGGAGAAACGGAGGAGAGAAGGCACGGGCGGTTTTCCGCCGTATATCGCGATCGGGGAGAGAGAAGCGGGGGGGGGGGGGGGGGGTCTGACGTGGACGAATGATTTTTTTTTATAAAGTTTTAAAATCCGAAAATACCCCTTTCCTCTTGCGAACCCCAATCCAAACCCAACGACTGTCGTCCCTAGCGTTTTACCCCCATTCCGAACACAATGGGATATGTTTCGCAGACCCATTCGACTGTTTCAGTCAGTTTCCATTCAAATCAAAATATAAAACATTCAATATTTATTTTGAACGTACATTTCAATTTGCCAGGGCCACAAACTGATTCGAAAAATTCCAGAAAAATAAATCTAGCTATGTTTTGACGATACGGTCCCAACAAAACTAGTTTCGTCGAATTCTGAGACCGTTTGCAAAAAGGCCCATTTTTAGTCGATCCAATTTAACTGTAATTGACCAAAATACATTTTCTTTTGCCACGCTCACATACTAGCTTCAAAAATTATGAAATTTGAAATATAGCAATAACTTCTCATGCCGGATCCAACAAAAGTGGTTTTGTCGGATTCCGAGGTCGTATGCAAAATGGCCATTTTCACGGGCTATATAAATTCCATAGCGACCGTTCTGAAAATTCATTCGATCATAACTTTTGCTTTCCGCTATGAAAATTCGATTTTTCAGATTCGTTAGAAAGGTATTCACTAACAGATTTAAATATTTTTGGTTTCACTAAAATCCGGATTGTTTTGCACCCGGTACAGTCCGACAAAGTTTGAATTCAATTTTTGAAACTACAGCGCCATTTCAGGCCTTGTTTATAATTATAATTAATTATATTCGTTTTCAATTGTCGATTCAAACTCACTTTTCATTTCCATTATCTAAAATATTTATTTTAAATATATAAAATCCATTACTTTAGCCAATTTAAAAATTTTAAATTGGTTCAAATTTTCTGGGTCGTTACAATCTCCCTCACTTAAAACTTTTCGTCCCCGAAAAGGAACAAAGTCGAAAGTGGTTTGATAAATCTACAATCACACAACACAACAACCAATCCAATTGTTTTCCTTTCAAAAATATACTGATTAATCCCTATACTCTTTTAAAATCATTCAGACTATAGAATTAAAAGTGCACATCCATGGAAAGAAAATAACAACAGAGTAGAGAATTAAATGGTAATGCAAAGTAGGGTAAATGTACCTTGCACCAGAGTCAATCAGAGATATCTACTCGGCATCTAGGATAAGCTTTCTGAATGCTCTCCTCAGTTTCCCAAGTATAATCTCGCGGATCTCCACTCCATTGCACTTTGACTAAGCGAACCTTCTTGTTCCTCAGCTCTTTGGTTTCTTTGCCAATAATTTTTAACGGCTCTCTTCTCACAGCTAATTCTGGAGTAATCTCAATATCCTGTTGAGCTGCTTCTTCCACGATCAAGTCTGGATCATGAACGTGCTTTCGAACTTGAGATATGTGAAATACATCATGAACTCCAGGAAACCAGTCAGGAAGTTTAACCCTATAAGCGAGAGTTCCGATCCGTTCCAGAATAGGAAACGGACCAATGAATTTGGGCGCCAACTTTCCAGTTTTACCGAACCGGATTACCCCTCTCATCGGCGATACTTTCAGATATACGTAGTCGCCCACAGCAAAGGATATATCTCTTCTTCTTCTATCAGCATAGCTCTTTTGTTGGCTTTGAGCGGCGAGTAATCGCTTCTTAATAAAATCGACCTTGTCGACAGCTTCTCGAATCATGTCAGGTCCCAACACAAGTCTATTTCCTGGCTCGACCCAGCAAGCAGGAGATCGGCACGGTTTACCATACAATGCTTCGAATGGCGACATTGTCAGACTCGCCTGGTAGCTGTTGTTATACGAGAATTCAGCCAAATGCAGATGGTCTTCCCATGATCCACCGAAATCTATAACACAAGCCCGCAATAGATCTTCCAGAATACGATTCACCTTCTCAGTCTGACCGTCTGTCTGAGGATGATAAGCGGTGCTTAAGTTCAACTTCGTTCCCAGTTCGACCTGAATTGCTTCCCAGAATTTGCTAGTGAATATTGAATCTCTATCACTGACTATACTGAGCGGCACTCCATGCAGTCTAACTATTTCCCTGAAGTATATCTGCGCCAGACTCTGAGCAGTTCTGTTTGATTTGACAGGTATAAAATAGGCGGTCTTCGTGAAGCGATCTACGATCACCCAAATACTGTCATTTCCTTTTCTGGTTCTGGGCAGACCATCAATGAAATCCATAGAAATATGTTCCCACTTCCAACCAGGAACTTCTAGTGGTTGTAACAATCCCGCCAGTTTCTGTTGGTCGCTCTTGACTAGCTGGCAAGTAGGGCATCGGCTAACATATAAGGAAATGTCCCTCTTCATCGACTTCCACCAGAAAGTGCGTTTGATGTCATTATACATTTTGCTTACTCCTGGATGGATACTAAGTTTTGACTTGTGGTATTCATCCAGTACTTCCTTTCGAAGCTCAGGAATGTTAGGGACACAGATTCGACCTTTGAGCCTTAGAATTCCATCATTATCCACTTGAAAACTCGAGGGCTCGCCTTGTTGAATTATCCCTCTGATCTTCTGAATGAAGTGATCATCCTCCTGAAGAGCAGATATTTTATCTAGTAATGAAGTCGTGATAATAAAACAGGCGATCATTTCATTCTTTCGGCTTAACGAATCGGCCACGACATTGGCTTTCCCTGGAGTGTATAAAATTTCAAAGTCATAAGCTGCAAGAAACTCCAGCCAACGTTGCTGCCTCAGATTCAGGTCTTTCTGAGTGAACAGATACTTTAACGACTGGTGGTCGGTAAACAGTTCAAATCTCTCACCCAGAAGATAGTGTCTCCAGATTTTCAAGGCGAATACTATAGCCAATAACTCAAGATCATGAGTTACGTAGTTCTTCTCGTGCGGCTTCAGTTGACGGCTAGCATAAGCAATCACTTGACCCCTTTGCATTAACACTGCCCCGAGGCCTTCTCTAGAAGCATCAGTCCAGACCTTTAAATCTTGGTTGCCATCGATGATGGTTAACACTGGAGCAGTCGTCAGTCTTAACTTTAGCTCCTCAAAAGCCTCCTCACTTTCTGGAGTCCACTTGAATTTAGAATGCTTCTTTGTAAGCTTCGTTAAATGACCAGATATCTTCGAAAAGTTTTTAACGAACTTCCGGTAATAGCTAGCCAATCCGAGAAAACTGCGGACTTCAGTGGGGGTACTGGGTTGTTTCCAATTCTGAATGGCTGTGATTTTGCTTGGATCCACAACAATTCCTTCTTTTGACACGACGTGGCCTAGAAATTTTACTTCATCTTGCCAGAAGATACATTTGGAAAATTTGGCTTTTAATACATTCCGTCTGAGAATTTCCAGAACCTGTTCCAGATGCTTTTCATGTTCGGCCTCCGATTTAGAGAAGATTAGAATATCATTAATAAAAACCAGAACAAATTTATTCAAAACTCCTCTGAACACTCTATTCATTAGATCGACGAAGTAAGCTGGAGCGTTACATAAGCCGAACGGCATTACTAACCACTCGTAGAATAAGTCGGGACCTCTGAATGCTGTCATTGGAACACACTCTTCGGCAATTCGAAGTTGATGGAAGCCTATAGCTAGGTCCATTCGTGAAAATACTTGTGCTCCATTTAATCGATCCAACAAATCATCAATCCGCGGCAATGGATATTTGTTCTTTAATGTTTGTTTGTTCAGATCACGATAATCCACACATAGACGTAGAGTACCGTCAGATTTTGGGACAAACACCACTGCTGCTGCCCAATCAGAGAAACTAGGCCTGATCAGACCTTTCCATACTAGCTGTCTTGTTTGATTGTCTAATTCCTCCTTCTCCTTCAAGGACATCCTTCGAATAGCGTGAACTACCGGCCTTGCATTGGGAATCAAAGCAATTTTGAAATCTATTTCTCTCTGCGGAGGTAAGCGAACAACTTCTTCGAACACATTCACATAGTTCTTGACGACAGGAATATCTTTCACCAGGTCGGGTATATTCTCTATGATTTCAGGGACATTTTCCATTTGGGATGGAGAAACATTCAAAGCTTCCCAGAAATCTTTTCTATTCGAAGTCGGGCCTTCACATGGTATGGTTATATAATTCCCCGATTGGGCCTTTGCTTTAACCACTCTCTCGGCGCATCTAACCTCTGCTTCATATCTAGTTAGCCAATCTAGTCCCAGAATAAGATCGAATTCATTAAAATTCATGACGATATAGATAATAGGGAATTTATAGCAAGAAAAAGAGACAGGTACTGCACAAATCCAACTAAGATCAATGGAACCCCCAACTGGATTTTGGACTGTCATTGGTTCTTTGAGCTTCTTCAATCTCAAATCCAACTTCTTGACTGCACTCTTTGCAATAAAGCTTCGTGACGCGCCTGGGTCAAACAGTACTTTAACTGGAATGTTTTTGACATTGAGCGTGCCTTCCAAAACATCAGACCTTTCCTGAGCAGACGAAGATGTAGGCACTTCTGCCACTTCATTTACATGTACTGCTTCAGGTTTTCGGTATAGCGGGCAGGCCTTTGAAAGATGACCGGACTGATGGCATTGACTGCACTTCCTATTCTCTAGGAAATTCATCCCGGATTTAGACCCGCCATCCTTTCGTCTGTTCGAAGATCTGCAGTTTCTCATCGAATGCCCTTACTGATCACACTTAAGGCATACGATTGGCTTTACCTTTTTCTGATTGATCTTTGGCCTCTTCCTGACTTCAGCCTTCGTACTGACCTCAGGTTACATATTTGCCTCTGGGCTATTAGCTTCAAATTTTCTTCTGCTGCTGGAACTGATTTCTGCTTCGTCTCGCAACATGCCTTTCATATGGAGGTCTTCATACTGATAAGCCATATAAATCATTTCTGAGAAAGGAAGCTTCACATGCCCCAATACTTTATTCTGATATTTCCTTTGAAGCCCATGAATAAATCTCAGATTCTTCCTTTTTGGGTCTTTAATCAGATGAGGAGCAAAGTGAGAAAGTTCGTTGAGTTTCTTATGATATTCTAGGATGGTCATATCACCTTGTATCAAATAAGAAAATTCATCACATAATCGCTCCGTAGCTTCAGGAGGAGTAAATCTTTCCAAGAAAATCACTTTGAATCTATCCCAGGTGATATCACCTTCTGGATTATCCTTAATAACTGAATCCCACCAGAACAAAGCTTCTTCACCCATAAAGGGTTTTCCACCCAGATTTCTATACTTCATGAATAGAGCTTCTATATCCGGGTCATTATTACTCCTTCTGTTTCTGGCACTCATTTTCTAGTTCTTCTGCAAATAGCAGACCAAGTGTCAGGTCAACAGAAAAGAAAATTTTCAAACATAGAAACATATACTTCAAGTGTAAATGTGTCTATCGAGGTGTAATTTCATTCTGCTTTACTCAATCTAGGATATTGCTGATCCTATCTGCAGAGTTACCCGTCCTAGAACACTACTGGTTCTATTTCTGACGAGTTCGTTCAAATGTTATATTCCAGAACTAAGCTTAACCAAAGCTCTGATACCACGTTGGGACGACCCGAAATCCCGTTCTTACGGAAACAAGGGTTATCTTAGGAATATAACACAGAAACAGATAATAGCAGAACAGAATTAAATAAATACACCAGATAATGAACCATAGAATATACTGGATAAAAGTAATCATCAGAGTTACACAGTATACAGGATCTTACTTAGTACAAATACAGTTCAGCTATACATAAATGTCTACAGCGGAAAACAAACAAAATATGTACAATAGGAGCTGAACAGCATAAAAAGAGATAAATGATAGAATCCATCTTCAGCTCCAGCTATCCAGAAAGAACCAGCTAAACCTGAATACAAGGCTGCCCATGTAGAAAAAGGGGCACCCGAGTTTGAAAGTGAAACAAACTACGGGTCAGTCATGGGACTGGTATGAGAAGTCTACTCAACATATATATAATATGGCTAATCACCGGACCACGCCACTTTCGTGGAACGGGTTTACTCCATTGGATTTCCAGTGCTTTAAAACAAATCTTTCTTTTAAACATCGCTATGCTTTTTATAAAAATGAAGCCATTATAAGACTCAGTTCCCATCACACAATGCAACGCAAACCGGAGGATAGATTTTTTACCTTATAACGGCCAAAATATGCTTGATACGAATAAAACAAAGGCATTTGATATTATTGCTAGTGTTTATATGTTTTGAAAACAATTTCAAATCATAACTATCAATCATAGACGGCATGGGTACCATATATCATGTCGCCATATATATATACAATCAAATCCGCATGATGTCGTATTTGGAAATTGGATTTCCGTCATGAACCAAGGCAAAAGATAGTCCTTACCGAATTCGAGACAATCTAGCCTACCATGTCTCAGGATCAGAGCTTGAGTGACCCTAGGAGCGACAGGGCCGGTCCACCGATGTGGATTAAAATGCCTGAGCAATACGTTTCCCCGCCCTTTGGGGCGCAAATGAGCCAACGAATGACTCCATCGGACCCGGATCGTCCGATCAAACCGAGGCGCCTCGCAACAGCAACAACCACATAGGTGAAAAGTATATAAATGTCAAGGCTGGTAAGTCACTGACACCACCCTAGCTAGAAAGAAACGCATGCCCTCCCGGAGGTCCTTCCTCCCGTTTCTGGTTCATACCGGGGTGTGAGGCTCGCGAATTCACGTTGTACACAAAGCTACGCCACATAGGCGGTGCTTTGATCATCTCCACAAGGCTTTGCTTTTCAACAGAAGCCCTGATCACTGCATCTTAGCATGCCACACAGGCAATTCATGCCATGCGACTGATGTCCATCGATATACAACCTCTGAGCTCGTGCGTTTCAGAGAAGGGCGTTAAGCAAAAGAATAAATTCTCTGCCGCCAAACAGATGTATATTTAATAGAGATCAATCAACATAGAATAAAATCCAATGTCAGACACACAGTCCATTTACAAGTCCGTTCTGGGTCTGAACGAAACCGGAGGCACTAAATACCTCGCAAACCCTTCGATCACCACGTACGTCTGGACGATCACCACTCATTATCCATATTTCGGGATGCCTCCCAATCAGGACCTCGGTTACCATCCAAACGAGGTGAAGATCTCCGGTCTTCGACCACCGTCTTCATCTTCGAATTTTAATCGTCGGCCAATTATTCGAAATGAGAATTAACTCGGCCTTTTCAAATAATTCACGTATACTTAGAATTTCAAATCAATTTATTTCAATGGTTAAATCATTCAACAACACCAATTTTGTTCTTTAATGTAATTTTCACACCAAACACAATTCATCAAATACCACATAAATCGAGCAAATTCAGTTTATTTCCATTCCACATCGTTTATGATATTTTATAACGATTTATCGCTATTTTTATTTATTTTAAAATAGCCAATTTATTCAAAACGACGCTTCGGGCCATAACGCGGCCGTGGCACTATTTTTCTTCAGATTTGGTTTACACATATCTGAAAATCTAACCGTTGGATTCTCATAAAATTTACATCATTAGAAAGGTCTTTTCAAAACGAATCCAACGGTTCCAGTTACGGGAAAATCCGACGGTCGGATCTCCCGGTACAATCGTTTGAAGTTTCGATTTCAAAATACGAACTACAACATCGTTATTCGATTAAATATAATTATATATATATATATATATATATAATCGTTCCTGGCGCTGTTTTTCTTCAGATTTGAATCAAACATTCCAGACAATCCAACCGTTGGATTTTTACAAAGTTGGTGCCGTTGGAAAGATTTTTCTAATGCGAACCCGACGGTTGAGGTTTCGGGAAAATCCAATGGTCGTATTTCCCGTACTAGTTGTTTGAAATCACGGTTTCAAAATACGAACTGCACGGCCTCGTTTCGTTTTAATTTTATTTATATTTATATATTTATATAAATATAGTTCATTCAATGATTTCAATATCGTTTTCACTTCAAATATTTCACTAACGCCTTAAAATTTTGGAAAATTTCGCCATAACCTCCCCTGCACCGGGAGCATCGGGAAATCTCAAATAGCTTCCCCGGTCCTTCCAATCTCAAAAATAAAAATAAAAAGCCAAGTGGCTAGCCAACAGGCTCATAAAATCATCACCCAAACAAAACAGTAAATGTGTACCTATTTGTCGGGCACAAAATTTTATTTTTCTTCTCTATCCCCTTTGCTATAACCTGTTCAATGAATATGCATGTACATATATATAGTTCTTATCATTTATCATTTTCTATTCAACTTCATATTTGATTTCTATTTGGTTTAAAAACACCATTCATTCTAATGTTACATACATAGGTACAAATCATATCATTAGCTAATTAATGAATATTTCCACTCATATATATTTATTTGAGCAAGTGGCTATTTTTAACACTTCACATTTCAACGATTCATGCATATAAGAAAAATGTGATTTTTATTTTAAAAACAACTCATTTCAAAACACTATTATTTTATATAGTTTATATGGGTGATAAAAAGGTGATTTTTATTATAAAACAATTCATTTCAAAATATGAATACCATTCAACACATGAATTTCTAATCAACGAATGAATATCGATTCAACACATGAAGGTTTTCTATAGTTTCTATATATAGATAAAAATGTGATTTTTATATTTGAAACTCGAATACCATTCAACACATGAATTTCTAATCAACGAATGAATATCAATTCAACACATGAAGGTTTTCAATTCAATGAATAAATATGGTTTAAGCAAATGAAAATAATTCAAACACACGAATATTATTCAAAATTTCGGCAGCATAACGGCAGGGTAGTTAAAACCGGGACCGTCCCTAGTACGGATCCTCGCTCTACCTTAAAACCTCGCGGTTTTTGACAATGGGGATCATGCATCTAGTTCGCATGCAGCCGGCATGTATATATTTATTTCATTTCCACAAACTAATCCTATGTGGTTTCAACCAAATATTTCTCAACCACAAACGGGTATTTTTCAACCACAATCAATCAATATCAACCACAAACAATCCCAAACAACCATTCGCTATCAATCAATTTTCACAACAATTTCAACCAATAAATATCGTCCATGGTTTGTGGACGAGGGGCGTATATATGTATATATATATATATATTTATTTATTTATTTATATATAGCAATTCATTTTTATTTCAACACATATATAATTTTTACAACGCATATATAACTTATACATCGAACGTACAACTTATACAACGCTTATACAAGAGGTGTACAACGCTAATATAACTCATACATCGACTATATAATTTATACATCGTCGTTTTCCATATAGTTTATAAATTAGAAATCTCACATTGGGTTCCACTCCACCAAAAATAGCAGAAGGCTCAGAAAAATATGCGGTCTCTTCCAAAATGTAGAAGGCGTCCACACGGTCACGATGTTTCATGTTTCATCGAATTTCGTTAACATAGCAAAAAGATATGATTTTTCAAAGTTTGCAACACTTTAGAACTGTCGAAATCAGTTTAAAATAGATTGGCCGTAAACCTGTTTGAAATCTTCGAAACTAGGTTTTAATTTTTCCTTCGATCCGTGCAACTTGGGGACGATCGGAGTACACCACCTTGTAGTGCTTGGAATGACGCTCAGGTGGAGGTAGGTGGGGCCCACTTCGACGCAGGGAGGAGGACGCGGCGGCGGTTCGAAGTGCCGAACTTTGTGACGTCGGTTCTTCCAATCCACACAATGAAAAAATCCAAACTATATATGGATTTGAAGATCTTCTCGTGCTCCTCAAAATCTTCAACAGGAGGAAGGCATGATTTTGCTTGTAGGAGGAGAAACGGAGGAGAGAAGGCACGGGCGGTTTTCCGCCGTATATCGCGATCGGGGAGAGAGAAGCGGGGGGGAGGGGGGGGGTCTGACGTGGACGAATGATGTTTTTTTTATATAAAGTTTTAAAATCCGAAAATACCCCTTTCCTCTTGCGAACCCCAATCCAAACCCAACGACTGTCGTCCCTAGCGTTTTACCCCCATTCCGAACACAATGGGATATGTTTCGCAGACCCATTCGACTGTTTCTGTCAGTTTCCATTCAAATCAAAATATAAAACATTCAATATTTAATTTGAACGTACGTTTCAATTTGCCAGGGCCACAAACTGATTCGAAAAATTCCAGAAAAATAAATCTAGCTATGTTTTGACGATACAGTCCCAACAAAACTAGTTTCGTTGAATTCTAAGACCGTTTGCAAAAAGGCCCATTTTTGGTCGATCCAATTTAACTGTAATTGACCAAAACACATTTTCTTTTGCCACGCTCACATACTAGCTTCAAAAATTATGAAATTTGAAACCTAGTAATAACTTCTCATCCCGGATCCAACAAAAGTGGTTTCGTCGGATTCTGAGGTCGTATGCAAAATGGCCATTTTCACGGGCTATATAAATTCCATAGCGACCGTTCTGAAAATTCATTCGGTCATAACTTTTGCTTTCCGCTATGAAAATTCGATTTTTCAGATTCGTTAGAAAGGTATTCACTAACATATTTAAATATTTTTGGTTTTACTAAAATCCGGTTTGTTTTGCACCCGGTACAGTCCGACAAAGTTTGAATTCAATTTTTGAAACTACAGCGCCATTTCAGGCCTTGTTTATAATTATAATTAATTATATTCGTTTTCAATTGTCGATTCAAACTCACTTTTCATTGCCATTATCTAAAATATTTAATTTAAATATTTAAAATCCATTATTTTAGCCAATTTAAATTTTTTAAATTGGTTCAAATTTTCTGGGTCGTTACATGCCATGCGACTGATGTCCATCGATATACAACCTCTGAGCTCGTGCATTTCAGAGAAGGGCGTTAAGCAAAAGAATAAATTCTCTACCGCCAAACAGATGTATATTTAACAGAGATCAATCAACACAGAATAAAATCCAATGTCAAACACACAGTCCATTTACAAGTCCGTTCTAGGTCTGAACGAAACCGGAGGCACTAAATACCTCGCAATCCCATCGATCACCACGTACGTCTGGACGATCACCACTCATTATCCATATTTCGGGATGCCTCCCAATCAGGACCTCGGTTACCATCCAAACGAGGTGAAGATCTCTGGTCTTCGACCATCGTCTTCATCTTCGATTTCTTATCGTCGATTCAGTTATTCAGAATGGGATAAACCCAGTCTTTCTGAGCAACTCACGTATATAATAAACAAGTGCAACACTAACATACACACGCATCATTTTAATTCATTAGTCACTAACCGTCAATCAGTAAGAGATCGATTTCCCAAATATTAACCCCGAAGGCCGAAACCAACATCAGATCAACACCCAGGAAACCATTCGACTTAGCCAACCTTCAGTTAATTTTTAAATCACATCCATATCATTTCTAATATTTTATAACGATTTATCGCTATTTTTATTTATTTTAAAATGGCTAATTTATTCAAAACGACGCTTCGGTCCATAACGCGACCGTGACGCTGTTTTTCTTCAGATTTGATTTACACATATCTGAAAATCTAACCGTTGGATCTTCACAAAATTTACATCATTAGAAAGATCTTTTCAAAACGAATCCAACGGTTCTAGTTTCGGGAAAATCCGACGGTCGGATCTCCCGGTATAATCGTTTGAAGTTTTGATTTCAAAATACGAACTGCAGCGTCGTTATTCGATTAAATATAATTATATATATATATATATATAACCGATTCTGGCGCTGTTTTTCTTCAGATTTGAATTAAACATTCCAGACAATCCAACCGTTGGATTTTTACAAAGTTGGTGCCGTTGGAAAGATATTTCCAAAGCGAACCCAACGGTTGTGATTTCAGGAAAATCCGATGGTAGAATCTCCCGGTATAATCGTTTGACATCACGGTTTCAAAATACGAACTGCAGCGTCGTTTTTCGATATATTTTAATTCTATTTATATAAATATATCGATTCTTCGATTTCAAAGCTATATTCTTTTCATACATTTGATAAAAATAATATTTTTATCTAACTGTGTATTTTTCAAATCCCTGTATAATCCTATGTGGTTTCAACCAAATATCTCTCAACCACAAATGGGTATTTTTCAACCACAATCAATCAATGTCAACCACAAACAATTTCAATCAACCATTCGCTATCAATCAATTTTCACACCAATCACAACCAATAAATATCGTCCATGGCTTGTGGACGAGGGGCGTATATATATATATATATATTTATATATAGCAATTCACTTCTATTTCAACACATATATAATTTTTACAACGCATATATAACTTATACATCGAACGTACAACTTATACAACGCTTATACATGAGGTATACAACGCTTATATAACTCATACATCGATTATATAATTTATACATCGCCGTTTCCATATCGTTTATAAATTAGAAATCTCACATTGGGTTCCACTCTACCAAAAATAGCAGAAGGCTCAGAAAAATATGTGGTCTCTTCTAAAATGTAGAAGACGTCCACACGGATCCCCTGTCTTTTGTTTCACTGAATTTCGTCAAGAAACGAAAAAGATATGATTTTTCAAAGTTTGCAACACTTTAAAACTATTGAAATCAGTTTAAATAACATAAACCGTATACCTCATTATTTCGTTCAAAACTAGGTCGCCCGATTTCTTCCAAACCATAGCACGTGAGGCCGATCAGGTTGCACCACGATCTCCAGCTCCGAGAGGTGCTCCTGCGGGTCCCTCCTTTGATGAACTCGACGAAGGATCGGCGGAGGAATTCGGGGCAAAACGCGGCGGGTTTGAGGGATTGGTTCTCGAGCTAGGAGCGATGAGGGGTGACGAGGTCGAGTCGGATTTGTAGAAGAGGAGGACGGCTTCAAAAGCTTCAACTGGCGGAGGTGCTGAAACGCCTTGGATCGATCGGAATTTGGTCGGGAAATGGTGAAGGCTCAGCCGCCATTAATCGCGATTGGGGAGAGAGTGAAGACGCGGGGAGGGGGGCTGACGTGGGCGAATGTTTTTTTTTATTTATAACTTTTAAAATTCCAAAACTACCCTCTTTAACTCACGAACCCCAATCCAAACCCAACGACTGTCGTCCCTCGCGTTTTACCCCCATTCTGAACAGAATGGGATATGTTTTGTAGGCCCATTCGACTGTTTCAGTCAGTTTTCCTTCAAATTAAAATATAAAGCATTCAATATTCAATTTGAACGTACATTTCAATTTGCCAGGGCCACAAACTAATTCGAAAAATTCCAAAAAAATAAATCTGGCTATGTTTCGACAATACGGTCCCAACAAAACTAGTTCCATCGAATTCTGAGACCGTTTGCAAAAAGGCCCATTTCTGGTCGATCCAATTTAAC
The DNA here is from genome assembly GCA_030737875.1 of Allium sativum. Lineage (NCBI taxonomy): Eukaryota > Viridiplantae > Streptophyta > Magnoliopsida > Asparagales > Amaryllidaceae > Allium > Allium sativum. The sequence continues at coordinate 93,032,235 of CM060920.1, forward strand.
TGTAATTGACCAAAACACGTTTTCCTTTGCCACGCTCACATACTAGCTTCAAAAATTATGAAATTTGAAACCTAGCAATAACTTCACATCCCGGATCCAACAAAAGTAGTTTCGTCGAATTCCGAGGTCGTATGCAAAATGGCCAATTTCACGGGCTATATATATTCCATAGCGACCTTTCTTAAAATTCATTCGGTCATAACTTTTGCTTTCCGCTATGAAAATTCGATTTTTCAGATTCGTTAGAAAGGTGTTCACTAACAGATTTAAATATTTTTGGTTTCACTCAAATCTGTTTTGTTTTGCACCCGGTACATTCCGACAAAGTTTGAATTCAATTTTTGAAACTACAGCGCCATTTCAGGCCTTGTTTATAATTAGAATTAATTATATTCGTTTTCAATTGTCGATTCAAACTCAGTTTTCATCACTATTATTTAAAATATTTATTTTAAATATTTAAAATCCATTATTTTAGCCAATTTAAAAATTTTAAATTGGTTCAGATTTTCTGGGTCGTTACAATCTCCCCCACTTAAAAATTTTCGTCCCCGAAAAGGAACAAAGTCGAAAGCGGTTTGATTAATCAACTCTTCATTCGATCTGGCTTCGATTCTCCAACTTTTCAGTTTCTGAGAAATTTCAAATTCTTCCAAAATTTGGCTAACACCCGGAATTTTCAAAAAAATTCGCCATAACCTCCTTTGTACGGGGAGAGGTTTGGAAATTTATTGGGCCGTATTAGGTACCCAACAAATCCTAATAAGCATACACATATTTATAGTGATATATTTTGGTGTTTACAGGGGAGCGTGTATTGATAATAACTCCAGAGAATAAATTCTCGTCACCCTGTCAAAGCCTGAGGGAGTGTGTATTTTAAATGCTTCAGAGGATAAATCCTCGTCACCTTGTCCCGTGTGGGAAATAAATAGTCCATGTGCCGTATCTAATAACTAGAGAGACGTGATTATTGTCAACTCTAGACCCGTGTGGGATTTTCAACCTGTTAAATATAGTCATCGCCATACAAGCCTCTCGCTCGTATGGTAAATCTTCCACCTCGTCACACAAGCTCCAAATGCTTATGTGGTATATGATGAAGTATGCCTATCTTCAGAAGTATGCCATGTAATGTAGTTCAAAATTAATTGTTACTATCCTATGGCGACGTTTATTATTTCACACAGAAAAACTAGCACTCCGCATCCAATGGCATTCACAGGAGTTGATATAATAATATTTCGCATCCAACTCATTAAGGTTTACCTATTTGTCGGGCACGCAAATAAAATATTTACTCAACAGCTAATCCATTTACCTGTTCTAACATATATAATGCACATGTATATATTTCTATCTATTTTCTAATCAGTTCAATGTGTGATATAATCGAATAAATTCTACCATTCATCCTCTTATTAATTAAATTAACTATCGTTTTAATAATTTAATTAATCAAATCTACTATCACACAACACAAACAACAATCAAATTGTTTTTAACTTTTCAAAATCATACCAATCAATTTCTATATTCTTTTAAAATCATTCAGACTATAGAATTAAAAGTGCACATCCATGGAAAGAAAATAACAACAGAATAGAGAACTAACTGGTAATGCAAAGTATGGTAAATGTACCTTGCACCGGAGTCAATCAGAGATATCTACTCGGCATCTGGGATAGGCTTTCTGAATGCTCTCCTCAGTTTCCCAAGTACAATCTCGTGGATCTCCACTCCATTACACTTTGACTAAGTGAACCTTCTTGTTCCTCAGCTCTTTGGTTTCTTTGCCGATGATCTTTAGCAGCTCTCTTCTCATAGCTAATTCAGGGGTAATTTCAATATCTTGTTGAGCTGCTTCTTCCACGATCAAGTCTGGATCATTGACGTGCTTTCGAAGTTGAGACATGTGAAATACTTCATGAACTCCAGGCAACCAATCAGGCAGTTTGACCCTATAAGCGAGCGTTCCGATCCGTTCAAGAATAGGAAACGGACCAATGAATTTGGGCACCAACTTCCCAGTTTTACCGAACCGGATAACTCCTCTCATCGGCGATACTTTCAAATATACGTAGTCGCCAACAGCAAAGGATATATCTCTTCTTCTTCTATCGGCATAGCTCTTTTGTCGGCTTTGAGCGGCGAGTAATCGCTTCTTAATAAAATCGACTTTGTCGACAGCTTCTCGAATCATATCAGGCCCCAACACAAGTCTATTACCGGGTTCGACCCAACAAGCGGGAGATCGGCACGGTCTACCATACAACGCTTCGAATGGCGACATGGTCAGGCTCGCCTGGTAGCTGTTGTTACATGAGAATTCAGCCAAATGCAGATGGTCTTTCCATGATCCACCGAAATCTAGAACACACGCCCGCAATAGATCTTCTAGTATACGATTCACCCTCTCAGTTTGACCATCTGTCTGAGGATGATAGGCGGTGCTCAAGTTCAACTTCGTTCCCAACTCTACTTGAAACGCCTCCCAGAATTTACTAGTGAATATTGTATCTCTATCACTGACTATACTGAGCGGCACTCCATGTAGTCTGACTATTTCCTTGAAATATACCTGCGCCAGACTCTGAGCGGTTCTGTTTGATCTGACAGGAATGAAATGGGCGGTCTTCGTGAAGCGATCTACGATCACTCAAATACTGTCATTCCCTTTTCTGGTTCTGGGCAGACCATCAATGAAATCCATAGAAATATATTCCCACTTCCACCCAGGAACGTCTAGCGGTTGTAACAATCCAGCCAGTTTCTGTTGGTCGCTCTTGATTAGCTGGCAAGTAGGGCATCAGATAACATATATTGAAACGTCCCTTTTCATAGCCTTCCACCAAAATGTTCGCTTGAGATCGTTATACATTTTGGCTACACCAGGATGGATACTCAGCTTAGACTTGTGACACTCGTCTAACACTTCCCTTTTTAGCTCGGGGATGCCAAGAACACAAATCCTTCCTTTCAATCTCAGGATCCCGTCGTCATCTGTTTGAAAACACGTGGGTTCGCCTTTCTGAATCCTTTTGATCATATCCTTAATAAAATTGTCCTCCTTCTGAAGAATAGATATTTTGTCAATCAAGGAAGTCGTGATAATAAAGCTGGCGATAATTACATTCTTTCGGCTCAGCGCATCGGCTACGACATTGGCTTTCCCTGGAGTATATATAATTTCAAAGTCATATGCTACAAGAAACTCCAGCCAACGTTGCTGCCTCAGGTTCAGGTCTTTCTGGGTGAACAGATACTTTAACGACTGGTGATCTGTAAACAGTTCAAATCTCTCACCCAGAAGATAGTGCCTCCAGATTTTCAAAGCGAATACTATCGCCAATAACTCAAGATCATGAGTAACGTAGTTTTTCTCGTGCGGCTTCAGCTGACGGCTAGCATAAGCAATCACTTGGCCCCTTTGCATTAACACTGCGCCAAGGCCTTCTCTAGAAGCATCAGTCCAGACTTTCAAATCCTGATTGCCATCGATGATGGTTAACACTGGAGCAGTCGTTAATCTCAACTTTAGCACTTCAAAAGCCTCTTCATTTCTGGAGTCCATTTGAATTTAGAGTGCTTCTTTGTGAGCTTCGTTAAGTGACCAGATATCTTCGAAAAGTTTTTAATGAACTTCCGGTAATAACTAGCCAATCCGAGGAAACTTCGGACTTCTGTAGGAGTACTGGGCTGTTTCCAATTCTGAATAGCTGTGATTTTACTTGGATCCACAACAATTCCTTCTTTAGATACGACATGGCCCAGAAATTTTACTTATTCTTGCCAGAATATACATTTGGAAAACTTTGCTTTCAACATATTCTTTCTGAGAATTTCTAACAATTGTTCCAAATGTTTTTCATGTTCGGCCTTTGATTTAGAGAAGATTAGAATATCATCAATAAAAACCAGAACAAATTTATTCAAAACTCCCCTGAACACTCTATTCATCAAATCGACGAAGTATGCTGGAGCGTTACATAAGCCGAACGACATTACTAACCACTCATAGAATAGGCCGGGACCTCTGAATGCTGTCAAAGGAACACACTCCTCGGCGATTCGAAGTTGATGGAAGCCTGTAGCTAGGTCCATCCGTGAAAATACTTGTGCGCCATTTAATCGATCCAACAAATCATCAATCCACGGCAATGGATATTTATTCTTTATTGTCTGCTTGTTTAAATCACGATAATCCACACATAGCCGTAGAGTACTGTCTGATTTTGGGACAAACACCACTGCTGCACCCCAATCAGAGAAACTAGGCCTGATCAGACCCTTCCATACTAGCCGTCGTGTTTGATTGTCAAGTTCTTCTTTCTCTTTCAAGGACATTCTTCGAATAGCGTGAACTACCGGCCTTGCATTGGGAATCAAAGCGATCTTGAAATCTATTTCTCTTTGCGGAGGTAAGCGAACAACTTCTTCGAACACATCCGCATAGTTATTGACGACAGGGATATCTTTTATGAGGTCCGAAATATTCTCTGTGATTTCAGGGATATTTTCTATTTGGGCTGGAGAAACATTCAAAGCTGCCCAGAAGTCTTTTCTATTAGCATTTTGACCTTTACAGGGAATGGTTATATAATCACCTGATTTAATCCTCGCCTTTACGATTCTATCAGCGCATTTAACTTTAGATTCATATTTGGTCAACCAGTCTAACCCCAAGATAAGATCAAACTCTTTAAAATTCATGACGACCACGATGGTAGGAAACCGATAACGAGAAAAGGAAACCGGCACTCCACAAACCCAATTGAGATCAATGGAACCCCCAACCGGATTTTGGACAGTCGTTGGTTCCTTGAGCTTTTTCAAATTCAAATCCAGTTTCTTAGCTGCATCTTTGGCAATGAAGCTTCGTGACGCACCTGTGTCCAACAGTACTTTGACTGGAATGTTTTTGACAGTAAGCGTTCCTTCTAAAACATCAGCCCTTTCTTGACTAGCTGAGGGCTCGGAAGTTTCTGCTACTTCATTCACTTGAACTATTTCAGGCTTTCTGAATAGCGGGCAAGCCTTTGAAAGATGACCGGTCTGCTGGCATTGACTGTACTTTCTAATCTCTTGAAACTTCTTACCGGATTTAGACCCATCCTTTAATCGTTTCTTTAGAGATCTGCAACTTACCGAGAGATGCCCTTGCCTATTGCAGTTACTGCATACAGCTGTCGTTACTAGTTCTTTTTCGGATCTGGCCCTTTTTCGATTGGCACTGGGCTTCTTATTGACCTCAGACCTCATACTGGCTTCAGGAATATCAGTTTCCGACTCTTCCTTGTCACTAGAACAGACTTCTTCTTCGTCGCATAACATTCCTTTCTTATGGAGATCTTCATACTGATAAGCCATGTATATCATTTCTGAAAAAGGAAGCTTCACATTCCTCATTACACTATTCTGATATCTCCTTTGCAGGCCATGGATAAATCTCAGATTCTTCCTCTTTGGATCTTGAATCAGATGAGGAGCAAAGTGAGCAAGTTCGTTGAATTTCTTATGATATTCGGGAACGGTCATATCTCCTTGTATTAGATAAGAAAATTCATCACATAACCGCTTCGTCGCTTCAGGAGGAATAAATCTTTCTAGGAAGATCTCTTTGAATCTGTCCCAGGTGATATCACCTTCGGGATTATCTTTGATGATTGTTTCCCACCAGATTAAAGCTTCTTCTTTGAGCGCCCAAGATGCAACTAACCTTTTCTGGTCATCTCTCAGCGGGATACGCTCAAAAATTCTTTCGACGGAACTCATCCAAGCTTGAGTCTGAATTATAGATTCATTGCCCGAGAACTGTGCTCCGTTCAGATTTCGATATCTCTTTAATAGAGCCTCTAGATCGGGTTCTGCATTTCTCCTATTTCTGACACTCATTTTTCTAGTACTTCTGCAAATGGCAGATCAAATGTCAGGTCACAGAAAAGATAATTTAAAATATAGAAACACATACTTCAAAATCAAATGTGTCCATCGAGGTGTAATTCCATTCTGCTTTACTCATACTAGGATATTACTGATCCTAACTGTATAGAGTTGCCCGTCCTAGAACACTACTGGTTCTATTCCTGACGAGTTCGTTAATATGTTATATTCCAGAACTAAGCTTAACCAAAGCTCTGATACCAAATGAGACGACCCCATACCCCGTACTGACGGTGTCAAGGGTAATCTGGGGAATATAACACAGAAACAGATAATAGCAGAACATAAATAAACAAATACACCAGATAATGAACAATAGAATATACTGGATAAGAGAAATCATCAGAGTTACACAGTATACAGGATCATACTTAGTACAAATACAGTTCAACTATACATATATGTCTACAGCGGAAAACAAACATAATGTACAATAAGAGCTGAACAACATAAAAAGAGATAAATGATAGAATCCCTCTTCAGCTCCAGCTATCCAGAAAGAACCAGCTAAACCTGAATACAAGGCTGGCCGTGTAGAAAAAGGGGCACCCGAGTTTGAAAGTGAAACAAACTACGAGTCAGTCATGGGACTGGTATGAGAAATCTACTCAACACATCTATAATATGGCTAATCACAGGGCCATGCCACTTTCGTGGAACGGGTTTACTCCATTGGATTGCCAGTGCTTTAAAGCAAGTCATTCTTTTAAACATCGCTATGCTTTTTAAAAAAATGAAGCCATTATAAGACTCAGTTCCCATCACACAATGCAACGCAAACCGGAGGATAGAGTTTTTACCTTATAACGGCCAAAATATGCTTGATACGAATAAAACAAAGGCATTTGATATTATTGCTAGTGTATATATGCTTTCAAAACAATTTCAAATCATAAGTATCAATCATAGACGGCATTAATGCCCCATACCACTATGTCGCCATATATAGGTATACAATCAAAATCGCACAGTCTCGTATTTGGAAATTGGATTTCCGTCATGAACCAAGGCAAAAGATAGTCCTTACCGACTTCGCGACTCTATAGCCCGAGCCACAGGATCAGAGCTCGAGTGACCCTTGGATCGTCAGGGCCGGTCCACCGATGTGGATTAAAATTCCTGAACAATGCGTTTCCCCGCCCTATGGGGTGTAAATGAGCCAACGAATGACTCCATCGGACCCGGATCGTCCGATCCAATCGAGGCGCCTCGTAACAGCAACAACCACATAAGTCAAACTCGTCAGGGCTAGTAAAACCACAGACGCCACTTCTAACTAGAAAGAAACGCATGTCCTCCTTGAGGTCCTTCCTCCCGTTTCTGGTTCATACCGGGTGTGAGGCTCGCGATTTCACGTTATACACAAAGCTACGCCACACCGGCGGTGCTTTGATCATCACCACAAGACTTTGCTTTTCAACAGAAGCCCTGATCATTTGCCACTTAGGCATGCCACACTAGCAATTCATGCCATGCGACTGATGTCCATCGATATACAACCTCTGATCTCGTGCGTTTCAGAGAAGGGCGTTAAGCAAAAGAATAAATTCTCTGCCGCCAAACAGATGTATATTTAACAGAGATCAATCAACACAGAATAAAATCCAATGTCAGACACACAGTCCATTTACAAGTCCGTTCTGGGTCTGAACGAAATCGGAGGCACTAAATACCTCGCAAACCCATCGATCACCACGTACGTTTGGACGATCACCACTCATTATCCATATTTCGGGATGCCTCCCAATCAGGACCTCGGTTACCATCCAAACGAGGTGAAGATCTCCGGTCTTCGACCATCGTCTTCATCTTCGATTTCTTATCGTCGATTCAGTTATTCAGAATGGGATAAACCCGGTCTTTCTGAGCAACTCGCGTATATAATAAACAAGTGCAACACTAACATACACACGCATCATTTCAATTGATTAGTCACTAACCGTCAATCAGTAAGAGATCGATTTCCCAAATATTAACCCCGAAGGCCGAAACCAACATCAGATCAACACCCAGGAAACCATTCGACTTAGCCAACCTTCAGTTAATTTCTAAATCACATCCATATCGTTTCTAATATTTTATAACGATTTATCGCTATTTTTATTTATTTTAAAATGGCTAATTTATTCAAAACGACGCTTCGGGCCATAACGCGACCATGACGCTGTTTTTCTTCAGATTTGATTTACACATATATGAAAATCTAACCGTTGGATCTTCACAAAATTTACATCATTAGAAAGATCTTTTCAAAACGAATCCAACGGTTCCAGTTTCGGGAAAATCCGACGGTCGGATCTCCCGGTATAATCGTTTGAAGTTTCGATTTCAAAATACGAACTACAGCGTCGTTATTCGATTAAATATAATTATATTTTTATATATATATATATATAAATATAATCGATTCTGGCGCCGTTTTTCTTCATATTTGAATTAAACATTCCAAACAATCCAACCGTTGGATTTTTACAAAGTTGGTGCCGTTGGAAAGATATTTCCAAAGCGAACCCAACGGTTGTGATTTCAGGAAAATCCGATGGTCCGATCTCCCGGTATAATCGTTTGAAATCACGGTTTCAAAATATGAACTGCAGCGTCGTTATTCGATATATTTTAATTCTATTTATATAAATATATCTATTCTTCGATTTCAAAGCTATATTCTTTTCATACATTTGATAAAAATAATATTTTTATCTAACTGTCTTCTATTTCAACACTTCACTATATTCAACAATTCATGTATATAATAAAAATGTGATTTTTATTATAAAAAAATTCTTTTAAAAACACTATTATTTTATATAGTTTATATAGGTAATAAAAATAGGATTTTTATTATAAAACAATTTCTTTTAAAACAAGGTCATTTTACATAGTTCATATAGATGATAAAAAGGTGATTTTTTTTATAAAACAATTTATTTCAAAATATGAATACCATTCAACATGAATTTCTATTCAACGAATGAGCATCGATTCAACACATGAAGGTTTTCTATTCAACCAATAAATATAGTTTCAGCAAATGAAAATAATTCAAACACATGAATATTATTCAAAATTTCGGCAGCATAACGGCAGGGTAGTTAAAACCGGGACCGTCCCTGTAATGACCCGAAAATCCGGTCCAATTTGAACTGACCAAATAACACAAGTCCAACCCCAAATTGCACTGGAAATTCAAGAAATTAATAGAAAGAAGATAGAGGGTGAGGATAGATAAGATAGAACTATTAGAATAGAAGAAGAAGAACATCATCATCAGAGTAACCACGAATCTCACAGCGGAACGAATAAAATATACCATAACTTTTGAAATACAAACCTTATATGTATACAATAACATTTTAGAGTACAAAACTTACAACAACAACGGAAATAATAATAGCTATAGAATCTTGAAGCCTCCTGCTCCAAGCTCTCAAAGTGTATCTGTAAAATCCTGAACTACTTGACTGCCCGTACAAATTTAGGCACCCAAGAGTTTAGGTAGAACAAAACAAAATAAACTCCGGGTCAGTCATGGGACTGGTATGAGTAAAACAGTTTAAAAAAATTTGAACAAGTAAACGATATCTCATAAGACCACGTCGTATAACAGAACAGGTTTTTCCCTTATGAGAAATCCTTTATACCTTTATATCAAAAACCTTTTGATATTATAATAATGTCTATCAACCACAACTATAATAATCATCTAGCAGAAACGCTTTCATCTCACGTTCTACATATATAGTATACAATCAAAACCGCAAGCACGTATTGGGTAATGGATTTCCAACTATGACAAGGTATGGAACCACCTTCCGATCAGTGTACTCTAGGAACGATACACTGGAGTTCAACAAGAACATCTTGCAACTCAGCCACACATGACCGACCACTCATTTCGCTTGAGTGTATCAAATGTACATGTAACAACCCGTATTTTAAACAACACGTTATAACTTAAAACAGGGCAGAATTAAATGTTAAAACCTTAATCAGGGAAAATGGGTTGCGCCATTGCGTTCGTCTCGGAAAAATACTCGAAATAGAGTCCGAAATTTCGTAAATCGGAGTCCATATGATCAAGATATGGCCTCGCAAAGTTTCACGAAAAATTCAAATTCAAAAACAGATTCAAATTTTCAGAATTCAGGGTAGGCGGGAAAAATCCCGCCCAGACAGGTCGACAGAGGGGTCGACACTAGGGTCGACCCCCCCCAACCAGGTCGACACTAGAGTCGACCTGGGGGTCGACCTCCCCCCAGGTCGACTGGGGAGTCGACCTGGGTGTCGACCTGGTGGTCGACCTCCCCCCAGGTCGACTGGGGAGTCGACCTGGGGGTCGACCTCCCTGGTCGGCCAGGTCGGCCTGGTGCACCTGTTTTGGCTCCTGGGTCTTGTTTTGGGGGCTTGTGACGATTTTAGATCTCTCAGATCTATCCTAGGGTTTATCCTATGGCTAAAAACTAATCCTAAACACTATAAAAAGACCCTGAGACCTAGCTTAAATCATACTATTTCATTTTAGCCTCATGCAGCCGCCATTAAACCTAGAACTCTAAATTAAAAATACAAAGAACAAAAATTATAGAAGACGAAGGACGATTCTTGAAGGCTACAACTAGAAGCTACAACAACTACGACGCTTTAGACAACGGATTTGGGGCTATTTGATTTAAAGTTTTGATTTGGATTGCTTGATTCATATTGTAAGTTCTATGTCACTTTTTAGGCAAAAACGCTGAAATAACATGGACATGCTATGAATTGAAACCGGATTTAGGAACTATTATTAATCCATGTTTATATTGTTTAACTTTGAATCAAAATTTGGGAATATTGCTATGTTAATGTTGCAAGTTAAACTTATCATGATGTTGATGTTGTTATGAATCACTTGGGCTTAATTTTATTGCAAGTTGAACAAATACATGTCCATGGAATCATTATGTTCATTGAAATCCTCATGTTGATTAAACCATGCCTATGATGCTAATTAAACCATGTCTATGATATTAATGAAACTATGCCGGTGATGTTAATATACCTATCATGCTAATGACAAATTGGGAATTGCTAGGTTATGATGAAAAGTTGGAATCATTATGTTTATAATGCTAGATGAGAATCATTATGTTAAAAATGCTAAATTGGAATCCACTATGCCTATTAGAATTACCATGCCTTTAATGTTTCATGTTTGTAATAAAATGATTATTATGCCCACAAGGATTATTATGCCTATGATGTAAAGTTCAAATCATCATGTTAAACCAAGTTGGAACCATTATTATGCCAAGTTATCATCATGTTAGTATTGAAACCATGTGATATGTTATAGCCTGTTTATTATGCAAGTGATGTTGGAATTGTCACATATGTCTATCATATGTTTGGTGTTATTTCCCTTTATCTCTGGAATTGTTTATGCTTGCGAACGAAGTACGTTTATATACGTTGGGGATACGATTGGGTAGAATAGGCAAAACTTGAATTGATTATAATCATAAACCGTGAAATTTATCATAAGTAGAACATGAAATATGGCACGAAAACTTGACTTGAACATGCCATAACTTGACATGAGATATGCCTTAGTTGGGAACGAAATTTACATATGAACATGCTATGAAAATAGCACGAATCTGATAAGAACATGGGCATGACTTTAGAAAACAAGAAAGTGGTCAACTCGAGGTTGGGTTGAGTTTGTAGTGTAAACCTGCCCGGAACCTCCCGGCAAATCCAGTTGCTACAAACAATAGGATCCAATGTGGGTAGTTGGTCACATCGCGCTTGAACCCGAGGTTGGGTTGAGTTCGTAGCGTAAACCTGCCCGGAACCGCCCGGCAAATCCAGTGGCTACGAACAATAGGATCCAATGTGAGTGGTTCGGTTCATTAACGAATCAATTAATTCCAATTAGGGTTAAGTCATGAACATGAAAAGACAACTTAACCAACTTGAACACGATTTGTAGGGCTAAGTCATGAACTTGAAACGACAACACTTAGCCAACTTGACAAGACACGTAAGCGGGTTAAGTCACGAATTTAAATAACATACTTAACCATCTTGACATGACTAGACTGGAAAAGGATTAAGTCACGAATTACATGACTTAGTCGGCTAGGCAGGTTAGGTCACGAATTACATGACCTAATCTGTTAGGCGAAACCCTAGACACGACCCTTTTCAGCAGTAACCCTCTAGATGTATCAAGGTACCCTGGGGCTAGGCCGGGTGGGGCACGATTACTGGGCTGATTGTAAGAGGTGAACAACGGCAGTGGGGTATGCCAGTGTAGGTTCGGTGGACTACGGTCGTGCACGTATTCCGGGGCAGGCACTGGGTATCCGTAGATTTATCTGTGCATCTTGAATCGTGTCAGGGGTTGACACCCTAGGGCTGATACACCCGAAGGTGGACCCAGCACAGGTGACTACATTCGTGATTAGCCGTATGACACAGACACTTGACGAGCTAACTTGTAAGGAGCCGATCGACTAGATAATCGCTCCGTAGGACCCCGTACTTGGGTCAGACCCCGTTTCAGGGTCATTTCACGATATTGGGCCGTGGGATTTATTTCATGATTAACTTGTGACATGGACTTAGTATACTAGTATAGTCGATGCAACGAATCTTGAACATGTGATGCTTTATTTGACTTGTCTTGACTTATCATGATCACCTTAGTTATCTTGCTCACCTTGACACCATTCTTAAGTTCAGTTCCAGTCCATACATGACCTGTTGTTTTTACCGTTTTTACACTGAAAGTCACTAGGACTTACTCAGTCTTTATGACTGACCCTTTTTCCTTTCGCCTCTTTTTCTTTCGTTCCCCCCCCAGGTTCTCAGGGAGGAAACACTAGCTCTTAGCTTGGATATCACTTGCTTTGGCTCAGCATGTACGGTTTGCTATGGCTGCTTCATTTTACTGCACTTGGGGAATAAGCTGTTTTTCTGTTTTTAAGTTATTGCTTCTTTGGCTATTGTTACAAGACAGTTGTAATGAAGTTATTTGAAATGTTTGTAAAAGACATGGTTTATTTTGGAATGAAATGAAGTTCTGTTTTGCTGATAAATTCTTCCGCTGTTTACTTAATTATTTATTTATGTTCTGTCTTGTGATAATTCTGTGATGTTATCTCGATAATACCTCTCCAAAACTAGTGCATTCCCTTTGTGAGTGACCCTAGGGGAGGTGGGGTGTTACACTTGGTATCAGAGCAGAAGGTTACCAAGACTGGGCAAAAGTTTTGAAAACCTTTTGAATTTTTTTCAAAACCATTTACAAAGAAGCACTTTTCAAGAAAAGTTGGTTTATTTTAAAAGACTATTCCCCAAAAATCCATTAGCACAATCTTTGTTTCCTCATTTGAATCTTTTCCTTTTTCGTTTTCAGCTTATCATGGCCGACGATCTTAATCTTCCCGAGGATGTCAATGTACCCACTTGGTTCCGTCGTTTCCTCGAGGCTCGGGCTAATGTGACAGGCCCAGCCAATCCTCCTCCTCATCCTCCTCAACCTCCGCGAGAAACTGCTTTTTCAAAGATATGCAAGGACTTTAAGGCCATGGGCGGAAAGGATTTCCTAGGAACTGAGACTTTTGTTGAGGCACGGAATTGGTTGAAGGAAACCGAAGACTTGTTTGTTATCTTTGAGGTAGAGGACAATAGGAAAGTACAGTTGGCGGCGTGGCTCATGAAAGAGGAAGCTTCTTATTGGTGGGAAGTCACCAACGCTACTAGGCCCATTGAGACTTGGGCGGACTTTAGAGGGAGATTTGGGCTTAAGTTCTTGTCATCGGCAGAGGAGAGTCTCCAAATGGAACGGTTTATGGCCCTTAAACAAGGAAATATGACAGTTAAAGAATACGTGAACCGTTTCAATCAGCTTGCTCGCTTCGGATTGGAGTTAGTCAACACTCCTCAGAAAAAGGCGCTACGTTTTGCACGAGGCTTGAACGAGCCACTACATGGTTTGGCCATGACTCATGTGCCCATGGGGGCGACCTTTGAAAGATTGGTGGATATGGCCCTACTGTATGAGGAAGATAAGAAGGGCAAGAAAGAGTTCAAGCCCAACGATTCTCAGAATAAGAAGGTAGACTCCGAGAAAGGAGGCAAGAACGACAACTCACGTGATAAAAGGAAATGCAATTTCTGTGGTACGGAAGGGCACATAGCCAAGGATTGTAGAAAGAGGAAGAGAAAGCAAGGTGAATATTTTCACTGTGGGGAGACTGGACACATCAGCAAGGACTGCCCTAAGAAGCAGACCGGACCTTCTGGGGGTACATCTTTAACTTCTTTTTCTAGATGCTTTGTTTTATCTTGTTTCTCTCCTCGATCCTATCTTGAGAACCATAGGTAGAATCTTTTTGGATGTAAACATGTAATTGAAACATGTTATGATTGCAAAATGGTTGCAAGTGGTCGCAAGTGGTTGCTCGTGGATGCATAAATACACATTAGGCACTAGATCGGCTCAGTCACAGTTTCATACTTGCATATGCATGAGTGTTTATTTTGGAAACTTGGTTGTGCTATCATTTGGTTGTTGCATATGATTGAATGTTTGAGCACTCATATAGAAATTATGAATTATGATAGGAAAAATTTGCATACATATTGGATTCATTTCACTAAACATATTTTGCATTTGAGAAGATCAATCAGGCCGGATCATTTGCATTAGATAAGGAACATATACACACACTTTCTGCATATGTTCATACAGCATTAGAAATCTTTTAAGGACAATGACTGCCTGTGGATGATGCTTTGAGTAGATGGATGATGGATGGTAGGATACGTTCTTCCTAACTTGAAGATTTCGGGGACGAAATCCTTTAAGGAGGGAAGAATGTAACAACCCGTATTTTAAACAACGAGTTATAACTTAAAACAGGGCAGAATTAAATATTAAAATCTTAATCAGGGAAAACGGGTTGCTCCATTGCGTTCGTCTCGGAAAAATACGCGAAATAGAGTCCGAAATTTCGTAAATCGGAGTCCGTATGATCAAGATATGGCCTCGCAAAGTTTCACGAAAAATTCAAATTCAAAAACAGATTCAAATTTTCAGAATTCAGGGTAGGCGGGAAAAATCCCGCCCAGACAGGTCGACAGGGGGGTCGACACTAGGGTCGACCTCCCCCCAACCAGGTCGACACTAGAGTCGACCTGGGGGTCGACCTCCCCCCAGGTCGACTGGGGAGTCGACCTGGGTGTCGACCTGGGGGTCGACATCCCTGGTCGGCCAGGTCGGCCTGGTGCACCTGTTTTGGCTCCTGGGTCTTGTTTTGGGGGCTTGTGATGATTTTAGATGGCTCAGATCTATCCTAGGGTTTATCCTATGGCTAAAAACTAATCCTAAACACTTTAAAAAGACCCTGAGACCTAGCTTAAATCATACTATTTCATTTTAGCCTCATGCAACCGCCAATAAACCTAGAACTCTAAATTAAAAATACAAAGAACAAAAATTATAGAAGACGAAGGACGATTCTTGAAGGCTACAAGTAGAAGCTACAACAACTACGACGCTTTAGACAACGGATTTGGGGCTATTTGATTTAAAGTTTTGATTTGGATTGCTTGCTTCATATTGTAAGTTCTATGTCACTTTTTAGGCAAAAACGCTGAAATAACATGGACATGCTATGAATTGAAACCGGATTTAGGAACTATTATTAATCCATGTTTATATTGTTTAACTTTGAATCAAAATTTGGGAATATTGCTATGTTAATGTTGCAAGTTAAACTTATCATGATGTTGATGTTGTTATGAATCACTTGGGCTTAATTTTATTGCAAGTTGAACAAATACATGTCCATGGAATCATTATGTTCATTGAAATACTCATGTTGATTAAACCATGCCTATGATGCTAATTAAACCATGTCTATGATATTAATGAAACTATGCCGGTGATGTTAATATACCTATCATGCTAATGACAAATTGGGAATTGCTAGGTTATGATGAAAAGTTGGAATCATTATGTTTATAATGCTAGATGAGAATCATTATGTTAAAAATGCTAAATTGGAATCCACTATGCCTATTAGAATTACCATGCCTTTAATGTTTCATGTTTGTAATAGAATGATTATTATGCCCGCAAGGATTATTATGCCTATGATGTAAAGTTCAAATCATCATGTTAAACCAAGTTGGAACCATTATTATGCCAAGTTATCATCATGTTAGTATTGAAACCATGTGATATGTTATAGCCTGTTTATTATGCAAGTGATGTTGGAATTGTCACATATGCCTATCATATGTTTGGTGTTATTTCCCTTTATCTCTGAAATTGTTTATGCTTGCGAACGAAGTACGTTTATATACGTTGGGGATACGATTGGGTAGAATAGGCAAAACTTGAATTGATTATAATCATAAACCGTGAAATTTGGCATAAGTAGAACATGAAATATGGCACGAAAACTTGACTTGAACATGCCATAACTTGACATGAGACATGCCTTAGTTGGGCATGAAATTTACATATGAACATGCTATGAAAATAGCACGATTCTGATAAGAACATGGGCATGACTTTAGAAAACAAGAAAGTGGTCAACTCGAGGTTGGGTTGAGTTTGTAGTGTAAACCTGCCCGGAACCGCCCGACAAATCCAGTTGCTACAAACAATAGGATCCAATGTGGGTAGTTGGTGACATCGCGCTTGAACCCGAGGTTGGGTTGAGTTCGTAGCGTAAACCTGCCCGGAACCACCCGGCAAATCCAGTGGCTACGAACAATAGGATCCAATGTGAGTGGTTCGGTGCATTAACGAATCAATTAATGCCAATTAGTGTTAAGTCATGAACATGAAAAGACAACTTAACCAACTTGAACACGATTTGTAGGGCTAAGTCATGAACTTGAAACGACAACACTTAGCCAACTTGACATGACACGTAAGCGGGTTAAGTCACGAATTTAAATAACATACTTAACCATCTTGACAAGACTAGACTGGAAAAGGATTAAGTCACGAATTACATGACTTAATCGGTTAGGCGGGTTAGGTCACGAATTACATGACCTAATCTGTTAGGCGAAACCCTAGACACGACCCTTTTCAGCAGTAACCCTCTAGATGTATCAAGGTACCCTGGGGCTAGGCCGGGTGGGGCACGATTACTGGGCTGATTGTAAGAGGTGAACGACGGCAGTGGGGTATGCCAGTGTAGGTTCGGTGGACTACGGTCGTGCACGTATTCCGGGGCAGGCACTGGGTATCCGTAGATTTATCTCTGCATCTTGAATCATGTCAGGGGTTGACACCCTAGGGCTGATACACCCGAAGGTGGACCCAGCACAGGTGACTACATTCGTGATTAGCCGTATGACACGGACACTTGACGAGCTAGAACTTGTAGGGAGCCGATCGACTAGATAATCGCTCCGTAGGACCCCGTACTTGGGTCAGACCCCGTTTCAGGGTCATTTCACGATATTGGGCCGTGGGATTTGTTTCATGATTAACTTGTGACATGGACTTAGTATACTAGTATAGTCGATGCAACGAATCTTGAACATGTGATGCTTTATTTGACTTATTTTGACTTATCATGATCACCTTAGTTATCTTGCTCACCTTGACACCATTCTTAAGTTTAGTTCCAGTCCATACATGACCTGTTGTTTTAACCGTTTTTACACTGAAAGTTACTAGGACTTACTCAGTCTTTATGACTGACCCTTTTTCCTTTCGCCTCTTTTTCTTTCGTTTCCCCCCCAGGTTCTCAGGGAGGAAACACTAGCTCTTAGCTTGGATATCACTTGATTTGGCTCAGCATGTACGGTTTGCTATGGCTGCTTCATTTTACTGCACTTGGGGAATAAGCTGTTTTTCTGTTTTTAAGTTATTGCTTCATTGGCTATTGTTACAAGACAGTTGTAATGAAGTTATTTGAAATGTTTGTAAAAGACATGGTTTATTTTGGAATGAAATGAAGTTCTGTTTTGCTCATAAATTCTTCCGCTGTTTACTTAATTATTTATTTATGTTCTGTCTTGTGATAATTCTGTGATGTTATCTCGATAATACCTCTCCAAAACTAGTGCATTCCCTTTGTGAGTGACCCTAGGGGAGGTGGGGTGTTACAGTACATCACCAATGTTTGGGATCAGCAACCGTTTCCCGTATATATATGGGACAGCATTGATAGATTAAAGAAGCAAATGAATATTCTCTAGACAGGTGATTATACACCCTACTTCGGTGCGACCGACTTAGCCATGCTGCCTGCCCGATTTCTGTCATTTACCGGATGTAAGGCTAGAAGTTACGATTACTTTCCATTCATTGATAACACGATCACATTGAATGCCACATTATCAAATCCGTTAATCATTAATTGGTTTACACAAATATTCTGGATGTTATGCTAAGGGAATAAATCCGTTGCAACCATATATATTTATATAGACCAATCCATTCGATCATTGGAAATATTCTGTCAGACACTCGTCCATATACGTTCGTTCTGGGACTAAACGAAACCGAAGGCACTATTCAGTACATCCGTCCTAGTCACTGTTATCTAAGACTTATACAACAGCCCTTGCACTTTTCTCCATCTTCAATTTTCTTTGGCATATTCGCAACGCTTATGCCAATACAGAGTGGTTCTTTGGATAAGAATCCAACCGGTCTCTTTGTGACGGCCTGGAATTTCGCTCGATCCGAATCAGTCGTTAAACCGATCTAGACCGTTCGAAACCCCTGATCGTTTTGAGAACAGGACAATCAGAACACAAACGGAAGAACATTTCATTGCTATTACAACAATACCATCAGATACAAGAATATACAGAGTATAAATGAATAAATTACATTCGATAAATATCAGAGATTACAATAAATTACATAGCAGCGGAAAATAATACAAAGCACAACTGAAGGTGATATACGGATACAGAGCTTTCCGGATATCATTCCAGCTGAAAACCAGGATCCTGTGAATACAAATCTGCAAAACCAAAACTACTAGCTGCCCAAGCGGAAAATAGGGGCACCCAGAGTTTAGGTTAAAACAATAAACTCCAGGTCAGTCATGTGACTGGTGTGAGAACTAAAACAGTTATTTAAAGCTTTACTTTAAAAGAGAGTGATTCAAGGGACCACGCCGTATAACACGGAACGGGTTTCCTCCCAAGAATACCAGTGCATAGAATAAACAGCGCAATGCTTTTTCGAAAAATGAAGCTATTATAAGACCCAGGTCCCATCACACAATGCAACGCAAGCCGGAGGATAGGGTTTTACCTTATAACAGCCAAACATGCTTGGTACGTTTAAAACAAATCATTTGATACTATAATAAGTGTATAATGTCAAAACAGTTTCAATCATAAATATAAATCATAGGCGGCATGAATGTCCCATACCACTATGTCGCCATACTAGTTCTACAATTAAAACCGCAATACACGTATTGGAAATTGGATTTCCGTCATGAGTCGAGGCAAGGGGCAAGCTACTCTCCGCGTTCGAGACACTCTAGCAAATGTCTCAGGGCTACGCACTCTGGGCAACCCTGGGATCCTCCAAGACCGATCCTCTCTTACGTTTGAAGATTAATTATTCCTGAACACACGTTTCCCGGCCCTATAGGACCTATAATTGAGGCGCCTCGCATCCAAACCACAAAGGTGAAAAGTATATAAATGTCAGGGCTGGTAGGTCACTGACACCACCCATAGCTAGAAAGAAACGTCGTGCACTCCTTGGGTCCTCATCCCGTTTTTGACTCATACCGAGGTGTGAGGCTCGCGAATCCACGCTATACACAAAGCTGCCACGTAGGCTGTACTTTGATCATCAACCACAAGACTTGGCTTTTCAACAGAAGCCTTGATCCATGCAACTCAGCATGCCACACAGGAAATTCATGCCATGTGATTGATATCTATCGATATATAACCTCTAAGCTCATACGTATCAGAGAAGGGCGTTAAGCAAGAGAATAAATTCTCCGCCGCCAAACAAATATATATTTAACAGAAATCAATCAACATAGAATAAAATCCAATGTCAGACACACAATCCATTTGCAAGTCCGTTCTGGGTCTGAACGAAACCGGAGGCACTTTCCTCGCATATCCATCCATCTCCAAGTACGTCCGGATGACCACCAACTATTTCCATCCTCTTGGGTGTACAGCCCAATCAGGATCGTCAGTAATTATCCAAACGATGTGAAGACTTCCGGCCTTCGACCACCGTCTCCATCTTCGACATATCGTCGAATCGGTTATTCAGAATGGGTATAAACCCGGACTTTCCGAACAACCCGCGTATATTAAAAACAAATCTTACACAAACACAACGAACGCCTCATTCCAATTCAGAATATTCTTAGGGAAAGGTTCCCATTAATTTTATCCAAGATAAATTCTTTAAAATTTATCCTTTAATCTTCCTTTCGATGTCGTTTCAAACCAAATTATGGTTTTCTGAACTAGTCGAGATTAGCGAACCGTACCGAAGTAATTATTTATTTTATTTCCCAATCCCAACCTATTCATCCCATGAAGCAAAACTGGTAATACTCCATTTCTAATACTATGGTGTTATCGGTAAAATTAATTACCATTTCACGTTCAAATCTGATTAAAGATTTAACTATAGCTTTGGAGCAAAACTGGTGATACTCCATTCTCGCTCAATTTCTAAATTTGATAATTTAAATTATCAATTCACATTTCAATCTAATTACAGATTCATTAAAACTCCTTTTACTGGGTTAAAGAACTAATGTCATTTAAAACACAGTTCACGATAAACCCAAATCACATTCTATTTATTATTGGGTTAAAGAACTGGTGTTATTTAAAACACAGTTCATGATAAACCCATGAATCAATTCTATTTAAATCCATTTCAAATCCAATTTATTTATTTGAAAATAAATGGGTTTTAAAATTTCAGTTCAAAATTAGTTCATTTCGATAAAAATCTATTTTTATCTTTTCAAAGATGGAGTTTTTCATCCCAATTTTTCCCAAATCATTTCTTATGATTTTACACAAATTATTACTATTTTAAATAATTTTATCAAGGTCCGTACAGTCGATTTCCATCAACGGCCATCGAACTGCACTTACAACGACCTTTTTCAAATTTGATTTGGATGTATCTCCAAATCCAACCGTTAGATTTCAAATTTCTAATATTCGTTTGAAAGCTCTTTTCGATACGAACCCAACGGTTCCGGTTTTAGGAGAATCCGACGGTCGGATCTCCCGTAATGTTCGTTTGAAATAAATGGTCGAAATTCACGAACTGCCGCGGCGCGGCGCGTTCTATTCAGGCCATTATATTATATATATAATATATATAATAAATATTTCATCAATTTCTATTTAAAATGAATTATATAAATAGTTTTAAATTCGTTTCAAAAACAATTTCAACTTCCGTTTCAACTCAAATCAAAATTGAATTTTTCCTTATAAATTCGTTTTAAAATTCATTTCTATTCAATTCAAATTTCAATTCAATTCAAATTTGTTTTCTATTCGATTCAATTCAAATTGGTTTTCTATTCGATTCAATTCAAATTGGTTTTCTATTCAATTCATTTCAAATTCGTTTTCTATTCAATTCAATTCAAATTCGTTTTCTATTCAATTCAATTCAATTCGTTTTCTATTCAATTCGAATTCGAATTGGTTTTATATTCAATTCATTTCGAAATCGTTTTCAAATCAAATTCGTTATCTATTCAATTTGAATTCATTTCAAACTGATTCAATAAAATTTCAATTTGAATTTTAATCTAATTCAATTTGAATTTCATTTCAAAATATTAAATTTTGAAATCACTTTTCAATATTCATTATAAAACGAATATAATCGATATAAATATCGTTCGCGTCAAAATAGCGCCAATCTAATCAACACGGCTTCATATATTTCTATTTTCAAATATTCTATTTCAAATATTTCTTTTTCAAATATTTCGATTTCAAATATCTCGTTCAACACATGACTAATCTCAATGGATGAGTACAGTCAGCACATGAACCTTTATATTATATTGATAAAGATGTAAATTTTATTATTAAAATATTTCGTTCAACACATGACTAATCTCAACGGATGAGTACAGTCAACACATGAACCTTTATATTATATTGATAAAGATGTAAATTTTATTATTAAAATATTTCGTTCAACACATGACTAATCTCAACGGATGAGTACAGTCAACACATGAACCTTTATATTATATTGATAAAGATGTAAATTTTATTATTAAAATATTTCGTTCAACACATGACTAATCTCAACGGATGAGTACAGTCAACACATGAACCTTTATATTATAATATTCTTTATTTTCTAAATTGGAATGAGGCCCAATCAATCACCATATACTGTTAATTATATGGATTTTTATACATCACACGTATATAATAGCATTGAAAAATAATCAACCATCAACCAAAGTGCACTACACTGTACAAGCATCAAATATAGATATTCAACGCTTATAACAGCCTGTCAATCAATCGATCGACATATTTAATCAATCAGGATGAGTGAACTTCAAATTTCATCCCAACACCCGTGTGGGGTTTCAAACAATCAAACACAGATTTTATTTGTGCAGTTGGGCGATGTGTAAAATTTATCATCCCAATCCATCAGTTAAATCAGTGTATATAAACAAATCGGTCGATTCGTTTATAAATATTCATTTATTCACAATCACGTTAAAAATTATATTTTTAACGATAAAACATTTTATTCCAACATATGAATTTCTATTCAGTTCATTCTTTAAATAAAATGATATTTTTATTTTTCTAACTTATATTAGAAAATTTCGGCGGCATAACGGCACGATACTAGAAACGGGACGAGGCCTAGTCTTATCCCCGGTCTAGTGAAGGCCCACGCCATTCACACATCAATCAAATTCACCAAACAACCAAATTCAAATCAAATCGTCTAACTAATCTATGCAACCAAACAAACAAGTCCATGGTCTGTGGACGATTGTGTCGGGTGCTACTAAACACCGTCTACATCCTAGTATATATATATATATATATATCTAGAAAAGAAATTGAAGAGTGAGAAATTCTCACCGATAGCTATCCCAATACAACGACTCTTCATTTAGAGAAATCTTCATCGTTTTCGCCTTTTTATCATCTTCGTTGCCCGTAGCCACTATACATATAAAAATCACATTTTCACTTCGCTATTCAATATATAAAAATCGAATTTTTATTATGTTATTCAATATATAAAAATCGAATTTTTACTTTGTTATTATATAGATAAAGATTTCGCCTTTTCAAATATAACATTATAAAAATCACAATTTTATTTTGCTACACATATAAAGATGATATTTCTAATACTCCTATCATGTAAAAGTTATATTTTTAATTCTCTTCATAAACAAAAATCATATTTTTTATAAATAAAAATATAATCTTTTCAATTTTAAAAATCA
This sequence comes from Allium sativum, assembly GCA_030737875.1. Taxonomy (NCBI): domain Eukaryota; kingdom Viridiplantae; phylum Streptophyta; class Magnoliopsida; order Asparagales; family Amaryllidaceae; genus Allium; species Allium sativum. The sequence goes on from CM060920.1 coordinate 93,055,679, forward strand.
AATCTTTATATATACTTTATTTTCAGCTTTTATAAATGCTAATTCATATTAGAAATCGTTTCTTTATACCTCTAAAAATCCTATCTTTTCACTTAGTAAAAAAATCATATTTTTCATATGCCACTAGTATAAAAATTCTATTTTTAACCTTTCTATATTATAAAAATTATATTTTAATCCTATAGCTACTTGCATAAAAAAAATCACCTCCTTTATGTTCATAAAAATCAAATTTTTAATTCAAAATCATATATATAAAAAGGAAAAATCAGTTTTAATTCCTAATAAAATCAGTTTTTATATAATTTAAAAATCATAAAATAAAAGAAAAGAAAACTTACTGTATTTGTTTTGAGAAAAGGGGGGGTCTTCGCTGTTGCGCCGAAGGATGGTGGGGGGGGGGAGGAGTAGGGTGGTGGTCGGCGGAGGAGGAAGGGGGGGTTCTTCAGTGTCGCGACAAGGAGGGGGAAGGGTTCGATCGCGTTCGCGAGGGCAGGGGGTGGGGTTTTCGCGGCGCCTCTGGCGCCTGGGGGGGGGGGGGTTTCGAGGCGGCGCCCCACCTCTGAGGAGGCGGCGGCGATCGATCGGGGGGGGGGGGGGGGCGCTCCTCCGATCCTCGTTTTCCCTTTTTTTTAAAAAAAACTGAATCGAAATGAACGGGGGGGGGGGGGCTAGAAGTATAAGGGGGTGAGGAGAGAGAGTGTTCTATATTTTTTTATTTAATTATTTATGAAAAAGTTGACTTTTACATACGACCTCTAAACGAGGCCCACTGCCTGTCGTCCATAGCGTTTTACCCCCATTCCGAACACAATGGGATATGTATCGTAGGTTGATTCGATCGTTTCGATCTGTTTCCGTCAAAATCAACATATAACTCTATACATTGAATTTGAACGTGTATTTCAATTTACCAGGGTCACATACTAACTAGAAAAATTCCAGAAAAATATTTTCTAGCTTCGTATTGACAATACGGTCCTAACAAAACTAGTTTCGTCGAATTCCGAGACCGTTGGAAAAATGGCCATTTCCCAGTCGATTAAAATCAACTGAAACTGGTCAAACGTGTTTTCCTTTTCCACGCTCACATATTGATTCGAAAAATTATGAAATTTGGAATCTAGCAAAAATTTGACATCATTGACCCAACAAAAGTGGTTTCGTCTAAATCCGAGGTTGTTTGCAAAATTCCCATTTTTAAGGGCCTGAATTCCATAGCGACTATTCAGAATTTTCAACTGGAAATATCTTTTGATCCTCGCTATGAAATTTCGATTTTCCGGTTCGTTGGAAAGATATTCCCAATTAGATCCTAATGTTTTTGGTTTCACTAAAATCCGGATTGTTTTGCACCCGGTACATTCAATTGAAGTTTGAAATCGAATTATCGAACTACCGCGCCATTTTCAATTTTATTTATAATTATATATAATTATTTATATTCTAACGACGACGCGTATAATATATACGTTCGAATTATATTCAAAATAAATTTTTCGTCGATTTTATTAAAAATAATCTATTTTAAATATAGAAAATTCGCTGAAATTGCCAAAATAAAATTTTTAAACTGGCCCAGATTTTCCGGGTTATTACAATCTCCCCCACTTAAAACTTTTCATCCCCGAAAAGGAACAGAGGCGAAAGTGGTTTGATCAATTAACTCTACGTTCGATCTGGCTTCTATTCTCCAACTTTTCAGTTTCTGAGAATTTTCAAATTTTCAAAAATTTGGCTAACACCCTAAATTTTCGAAAAATTTCGCCATAACCTCCCCTGCACCGGGAGCCACGGGAAAATCTCGAAATTGCCATACAGGCCCTCTGATCTCAAAAAGAAAAAGAAAAAGCCAAGCGGCTAGCCAATAGGCCCATAAAATCATCATCACCCAAACAAAACAGTAAATTATAGTAAACATGTACCTATTTGTCGGGCAAACAAATTTTATTCTCTGCTCTAGCCTCCTTGCTTTGACCTGTTCAAGTTAAGTATATGTATAAGCAAGCAAATGCAACTAATTTTCAATACATTTCAATATTTGGTTATATTAGGCTAAATGGTTCAAAATTATCAAACAAATAAACAAACAACACAAACATCAATTAGTGAATTAGAGTTTCAAATTCATAATTTGATATAAAGTCGAAAATTATGTTTTTGATGCCAATTCACAACAATGTATTCTAGCTATATTGGTTTTGGTTCTCACACCAGTCTAATGGAAATATATAGAAAATCACACCTTCGAAACACGAAAATAATTACTGATGATGACGCGTCAATCATCAGAATTAGGTCCGTGCGACTAGAGTGTGACTCTATATCTATCTAATATATTAAAACTTCGAATATACGTTCATGACGCGTATATGCAAAACCTTTATATACTAGATTGTCCAAATTCAAAATAAATAAATATTCAAATACGTATAAAATGGTTTAAATTTTCAAAACAAAATTATTTTCATTTGAAAAATATACTCTTCACACCCGTTCTAGGATACTACTGATCATATCTCTAACGAGTCATTCTAATTGGATATTACTAATCCAATATCTGACGAATTCTTTCGTATGGTTCTAATGTGTCTTGTTCTCGAGCTCTGTAAACCAAAGCTCTGATACCAAATGTGACGGCCTGGAATTTCGCTCGATCCGAATCAGTCGTTAAACCGATCTAGACCGTTCGAAACCCCTGATCGTTTTGAGAACAGGACAATCATAACACAAACGGAAGAACATTTCATTGCTATTACAACAATACCATCAGATACAAGAATATACAGAGTATAAATGAATAAATTACATTCGATAAATATCAGAGATTACAATAAATTACATAGCAGCGAAAAATAATACAAAGCACAACTGAAGGTGATATACGGATACAGAGCTTTCCAGATATCATTCCAGCTGAAAACCAGGATCCTGTGAATACAAATCTGCAAAACCAAAACTACTAGCTGCCCGTGCGGAAAATAGGGGCACCCAGAGTTTAGGTTAAAACAATAAACTCCAGGTCAGTCATGTGACTGGTGTGAGAACTAAAACAGTTATATAAAGCTTTACTTTAAAAGAGAGTGATTCAAGGGACCACGCCGTATAACACGGAACGGGTTTCCTCCCAAGAATACCAGTGCATAGAATAAACAACGCAATGCTTTTTCGAAAAATGAAGCTATTATAAGACCCAGGTCCCATCACACAATGCAACGCAAGCCGGAGGATAGGGTTTTACCTTATAACAGCCAAACATGCTTGGTACGTTTAAAACAAATCATTTGATACTATAATAAGTGTATAGTGTCAAAACAGTTTCAATCATAAATATAAATCATAGGCGGCATGAATGTCCCATACCACTATGTCGCCATACTAGTTCTACAATTAAAACCGCAAGCACGTATTGGAAATTGGATTTCCGTCATGAGTCGAGGCAAGGGGCAAGCTCCTCTCCGCGTTCGAGACACTCTAGCAAATGTCTCAGGGCTACGCACTCTGGGCAACCCTGGGATCCTCCAAGACCGGTCCTCTCTTACGTTTGAGGATTGATTATTCCTGAACACACGCTTCCCAGCCCTATAGGACCTATAATCGAGGCGCCTCGCATCCAAACCACAAAGGTGAAAAGTATATAAATGTCAGGGCTGGTAGGTCACTGACACCACCCATAGCTAGAAAGAAACGTCGTGCACTCCTTGGGTCCTCATCCCGTTTTTGACTCATACCGATGTGTGAGGCTCGCGAATCCACGCTATACACAAAGCTGCCACGTAGGTTGTGCTTTGATCATCAACCACAAGACTTTGCTTTTCAACAGAAGCCTTGATCCATGCAACTCAGCATGCCACACAGGAAATTCATGCCATGTGATTGATATCTATCGATATATAACCTCTAAGCTCGTACGTCTCAGAGAAGGGCGTTAAGCAAGAGAATAAATTCTCCGCCGCCAAACAGATATATATTTAACAGAAATCAATCAACACAGAATAAAATCCAATGTCAGACACACAATCCATTTGCAAGTCCGTTCTGGGTCTGAACGAAACCGGAGGCACTTTCCTCGCATATCCATCCATCTCCAAGTACGTCCGGACGACCACCAACTATTTCCATCCCCTTGGGTGTACAGCCCAATCAGGATCGTCAGTAATTATCCAAACGATGTGAAGACTTCCGGCCTTCGACCACCGTCTCCATCTTCGACATATCGTCGAATCGGTTATTCAGAATGGTTATAAACCCGGACTTTCCGAACAACCCGCGTATATTAAAAACAAATCTTACACAAACACAACGAACGCCTCATTCCAATTCAGAATATTCTTAGGGAAAGGTTCCCATTAATTTTATCCAAGATAAATTCTTTAAAATTTATCCTTTAATCTTCCTTTGGATGTCGTTTCAAACCAAATTATGGTTTTCTGAACTAGTCGAGATTAGCGAACCGTACCGAAGTAATTATTTATTTTATTTCCCAATCCCAACCTATTCATCCCATGAAGCAAAACTGGTAATACTCCATTTCTAATACTATGGTGTTATCGGTAAAATTAATTACCATTTCACGTTCAAATCTGATTAAAGATTTAACTATCGCTTTGGAGCAAAACTGGTGATACTCCATTCTCGCTCAATTTCTAAATTTGATAATTTAAATTATCAATTCACATTTCAATCTATTTACAGATTCATTAAAACTCCTTTTACTGGGTTAAAGAACTAATGTCATTTAAAACACAGTTCACGATAAACCCAAATCACAATCTATTTATTATCGGGTTAAAGAACTGGTGTTATTTAAAACACAGTTCACGATAAACCCATGAATCAATTCTATTTAAACCCATTTCAAATCCAATTTATTTATTTGAAAATAAATGGAATTTAAAATTTCAGTTCAAAATTAGTTCATTTCGATAAAAATCTATTTTTATCTTTTCAAATATGGAGTTTTTCATCCCAATTTTTCCCAAATCATTCCTTATGATTTTACACAAATTATTACTATTTTTAATAATTTTATCAAGGCCCGTACAGTCGATTTCCATCAACGGCCATCGAACTGCACTTACAACGACCTTTTTCAAATTTGATTTGGACGTATCTCCAAATCCAACCGTTAGATTTCAAATTTCTAATATTCGTTTGAAAGCTCTTTTCGATACAAACCCAACGGTTCCGGTTTTAGGAGAATCCGACGGTCGGATCTCCCGTAATGTCCGTTTGAAATAAATGGTCGAAATTCACGAACTGCCGCGGCGCGACGCGTTCTATTCAGGCCATTATATTATATATATAATATATATAATAAATATTTCGTCGATTTCTATTTAAAATGAATTATATAAATAGTTTTAAATTCGTTTCAAAAACAATTTCAACTCAAATCAAAATTGAATTTTTCCTTATAAATTCGTTTTAAAATTCATTTCTATTCAATTCAAATTTCAATTCAATTCAAATTCGTTTTCTATTCGATTCAATTCAAATTGGTTTTCTATTCGATTCAATTCAAATTGGTTTTCTATTCGATTCATTTCAAATTCGTTTTCTATTCAATTCAATTCAAATTCGTTTTCTAATCAATTCAATTCAATTCGTTTTCTATTCAATTCGAATTCGAATTGGTTTTATATTCAATTCATTTCGAAATCGTTTTCAATTCAAATCAAATTCGTTATCTATTCAATTTGAATTCATTTCAAACTGATTCAATAAAATTTCAATTTGAATTTTAATCTAATTCAATTTGAATTTTATTTCAAAATATTAAATTTTGAAATCACTTTTCAATATTCATTATAAAACGAATATAATCGATATAAATATCGTTCGCGTCAAAATAGCGCCAATCTAATCAACACGGCTTCATATATTTCTATTTTCAAATATTCTATTTCAAATATTTCTTTTTCAAATATTTCGATTTCAAATATCTCGTTCAACACATGACTAATCTCAACGGATGAGTACAGTCAGCACATGAACCTTTATATTATATTGATAAAGATGTAAATTTTATTATTAAAATATTTCGTTCAACACATGACTAATCTCAACGGATGAGTACAGTCAACACATGAACCTTTATATTATATTGATAAAGATGTAAATTTTATTATTAAAATATTTCGTTCAACACATGACTAATCTCAACGGATGAGTACAGTCAACACATGAACCTTTATATTATATTGATAAAGATGTAAATTTTATTATTAAAATATTTCGTTCAACACATGACTAATCTCAACGGATGAGTACAGTTAACACATGAACCTTTATATTATAATATTCTTTATTTTCTAAATTGGAATGAGGCCCAATCAATCACTATATAATGTTAATTATATGGATTTTTATACATCACACGTATATAATAGCATTGAAAAATAATCAACCATCAACCAAAGTGCACTACACTGTACAAGCATCAAATATAGATATTCAACGCTTATAACAGCCTGTCAATCAATCGATCGACATATTTAATCAATCAGGATGAGTGAACTTCAAATTTCATCCCAACACCCGTGTGGGGTTACAAACAATCGAACACAGATTTTATTTGTGCAGTTGGGCGATGTGTAAAATTTATCATCCCAATCCATCAGTCAAATCAGTGTATATAAACAAATCGGTCGATTCGTTTATAAATATTCATTTATTCACAATCACGTTAAAATTATATTTTTAACGATAAAACATTTTATTCCAACATATGAATTTCTATTCAGTTCATTCTTTAAATAAAATAATATTTTTATTTTTCTAACTTATTTTAGAAAATTTCGGCGGCATAACGGCACGATACTAGAAATGGGACGAGGCCTAGCCTTATCCCCGGTCTAGTGAAGGCCCACGCCATTCACACATCAATCAAATTCACCAAACAACCAAATTCAATTCAAATCGTCTAATTAATCTATGCAACCAAACAAACAAGTCCATGGTCTGTGGACGATTGTGTCGGGTGCTACTAAACACCGTCTGCATCCTAGTATATATATATATCTAGAAAAGAAATTGAAGAGTGAGAAATTCTCACCGATAGCTATCCCAATACCACGACTCTTCATTTAGAGAAATCTTCATCGTTTTCGCCTTTTTATCATCTTCGTTGCCCGTAGCCACTATACATATAAAAATCACATTTTCACTTCGCTATTCAATATATAAAAATCGAATTTTTATTATGTTATTCAATATATAAAAATCGAATTTTTACTTTGTTATTATATAGATAAAGATTTCGCCTTTTCAAATATAACATTATAAAAATCACATTTTTATTTTGCTACACATATAAAGATGATATTTCTAATACTCCTATCATGTAAAAGTTATATTTTTAATTCTCTTCATAAACAAAAATCATATTTTTTATAAATAAAAATATAATCTTTTCAATTTTAAAAATCAAATCTTTATATATACTTTATTTTCAGCTTTTATAAATGCTAATTCATATTAGAAATCGTTTCTTTATACCTCTAAAAATCCTATCTTTTCACTTAGTAAAAAATCATATTTTTCATATGCCACAAGTATAAAAATTCTATTTTTAACCTTTCTATATTATAAAAATTATATTTTTATCTTGTAGCTACTTGCATAAAAAAAATCACCTCCTTTATGTTCATAAAAATCAAATTTTTAATTCAAAATCATATATATAAAAAGGAAAAATCAGTTTTAATTCCTAATAAAATCAGTTTTTATATAATCTAAAAATCATAAAATAAAAGAAAATAAAATAAAAGAAAACTTACTGTATTTGTTTTGAGAAAAGGGGGGGGTGTCTTCGCTGCTGCGCCGGAGGATGGTGGGGGGGGGGGAGGCGCTGGGTGGTGGTCGGCGGAGGAGGAAGGGGGGGTCTTCAGTGTCGCGACAAGGAGGGGGAAGGGTTCGATCGCGTTCGCGAGGGCAGGGGGTGGGGTTTTCGCGGCGCCTCTGGCGCCTGGGGGGGTGTTTCGAGGCGGCGCCCCACCTCTGAGGAGGCGGCGGCGATCGATCGGGAGGGGGGGGCGCTCCTCCGATCCTCGTTTTCCTTTTTTTAAAAAAAAAAAACTGAATCGAAATGAACGAGGGGGGGCTAGAAGTATAAGGGGGTGAGGAGAGAGAGTGTTCTATATTTTTTTTATTTAATTATTTATGAAAAAGTTGACTTTTACATACGACCTCTAAACGAGGCCCACTGCCTGTCGTCCATAGCGTTTTACCCCCATTCCGAACACAATGGGATATGTATCGTATGTTGATTCGATCGTTTCGATCTTTTTCCGTCAAAATCAACATATAACTCTATACATTGAATTTGAACGCGTATTTCAATTTACCAGGGTCACATACTAACTAGAAAAATTCCAGAAAAATATTTTCTAGCTTCGTATTGACGATACGGTCCTAACAAAACTAGTTTCGTCGAATTCCGAGACCGTTGGAAAAATGGCCATTTCCCAGTCGATTAAAATCAACTAAAACTGGTCAAACGCGTTTTCCTTTCCCACACTCACATATTGATTCGAAAAATTATGAAATTTGGAATCTAGCAATAATTTGACATCACGGACCCAACAAAAGTGGTTTAGTCGAAATCCGAGGTCGTTTGAAAAATTCCCATTTTTAAGGGCCTGAATTCCATAGCGACTATTCAGAATTTTCAACTGGAAATATCTTTTGATCCCCGCTATGAAATTTCGATTTTCCGGGTTCGTTGGAAAGATATTTCCAATTAGATCCTAATGTTTTTGGTTTCACTAAAATCCGGATTGTTTTGCACCCGGTACATTCAATTGAAGTTTGAAATCGAATTATCGAACTACCGCGCCATTTTCAATTTTATTTATAATTATATATAATTATTTATATTCTAACGACGACGCGTATAATATATACGTTCGAATTATATTCAAAATAAATTTTTCGTCGATTTTATTAAAAATAATCTATTTTAAATATAGAAAATTCGCTGAAATTGCCAAAATAAAAATTTTAAACTGGCCCAGATTTTCCGGGTTATTACACTCTCCATATTAACAACGTTAAAATGGTCAAAACTTTGATAGTCTGTGATTTAACTATCAAATGAAAACATGTCGGTGTACAAACAACGATCTTATTTCCAAATGGAATTATCGATCCAATCATCTAACATATATATATATATTTCCTTATTTTCTCTGATTAGAAAATATACATTATTAACATTGGAAAACATTTCCAATCCTCATTCACGCATCACTATTCTTCCACAACTATCAGTCCCTAACTATAAACTAGTAAGAGAACAATTTTTTAAGTATAAACCCCGAAGCCCGAAACCAACATCAGATCGATACTCAGAAAAACTATCCAACTTACTAATCTCTAGTCAGTTTCCAATTTTGCTTAACTCTATATCTTTAACTCTATTCGATTAACTCTAACTGGTTAGCTTTAACTGATTAACTCACTGGTTAACTCTAACTGATTAACTCTAACTGGTTAACTCAAATTCGAATAACTTTTATTCGATTAACTCCTTTTAATAACGTTTATCCATTTATAAAGATTTACTTTTAGTAACGGTTCTTCACTTTAAAAATGTCCTTTGTAACAGCGTTTAATCACTTGTAATGATTTCCTTATAAAAGTGTTTAATCACTTGTAATGATTTCCTTATAACAGCGTTTAATCACTTGTAATGATTTCCTTTTTAATCCTATTTGTTTACCAAATAAATATTCCTTTATCACTTCACTTCTATTCATTAGATTCTCATTATAAATTGATAAGTGAATAAACTTCTCAGTGTTAAATCCCGAAGGCCGAAACCAACATCAGGTCAACACTTTGAAATTTACTCAACTCAATCAACGTATAACCAGTTCCAATTTCTCAAAAACCATATCCTATTCTCTTCAACATTTTTAAATCTATTCTATTTATTTTCAAATAAATACTCCTTTTATAAAATCCTTTGATTTTATAAATATTTCATTTTCAATATACGTTTTTGAAAATTCCCTCTTTACTTTCCAGTGTTCATTTTGGTATTCAAAATACCGTCTAACCATGATTACTATCAACCAAGCACACATAATCATCAAAGATTATGTAACACACCACATATCATAATATATGAACAAAACAGTATTTTATATATTGAGGAACCCAGTTGGGTCCCTCCAACCTGTTTCCCTGCATCACAGATGTTAAACAACACGAGTATAAAATATTCTGATAACAGAATCAATATTCGATTAACGATTTATATATATATCGTTATCTATAATTTCAACTAACTGACTAGCAGTTCAATCAACCAAATCAACACACAGTAATCAACAGAAAATTATCAGTTCTAAGAATACGTTATAAAAATATAACTGTTCAGAGTTGGTGAATTTTACTCACATTTGCAGTTCATCGTTAAAGAACGATAAACTGTTATTTGATTTGAATCAAACAATTTATCTCGCCATAAATTCATACGAGTTCGAATCCACTTCACGTCAGCTTCATTGGGTAGTGTCCGTCCATACGATCGTGACGGGTCTTGTTTCGCTTGATTCTGATATCGTACGAGAGAGTTATGAATTTTTAAACTTAGTACACTATTTGAATTAAATTAAACTAAAACTCTATTTTGAACATTGGCTTACTCTTCTCAAAACGGGCCTTAGAAATCGGCCCAGCACACTATACTCACGTTCACCCTTGGATGAAACCAACCCGCCCATCAACCAAGGCTCCATCTCCTTCCACTGATCCTCATTTATCACTAATCCCAGCTCACATCCCGTCCACGTTTTACACATTATCCTTCTTCTTTTATTTTACGTTGGGCTTTCTTTCAAAAGAATACGGCCCACTCCGCTTAATCCTACCCGTACCACAAAAGGAACTGTACTCCTCCTTCCTTGATATCACGCTGCAACTCATCCCCATCCACTCCTTATTTTAAATGACTAGCAGTCCTTCCACCATTTCATGCATAAACCCGCCAACATTTGACCAAACTTCCACTTGCTTTCATGGTTCACGCAACCACCAAACACCCTCCTTCAATTCATCACACAGGAGCCTTCTCCTTTACTGAAACCCACCGTTCACAATAATACTTCTCTGCCCTTTCACAAAACACATCTGTACACGTCTTCCTCCACACGCACTGCTTTCAGTTAAACGAGAAGACCCCATCCCCTTAATGCAGTGATCGACGTTCCCATTTGAATTGCATTGAGACCATCCTTGTTGTTGTCATTCCACTCAACAAATAACTTCAACCAATATAAGTCCATAAACTACCATGCCCAATAACCCACAGTTGATCCACGTTTTAAAACCCATACCCCATTTATTTATCTCCTTCTAGATCGGAGAAAAATAACCACGCCTCCTTTACTTGAACTCAGTAAAACATTCGGACTCCTCATTTTACATCCCTACCAACTTGGTTCGCCGGAGCAAACCTGGCCACAACGACCCCGACGCCTCTACAGTGAATTAACGTTTAGAGCCCTAGATCGATTTCCTGGCTTCAGACAACAGAAATTTGGACCGCACTCATCAATAAACACGAGCCTGAAAGTTGATCGAACTCGACGCAGTACTCATGAGGTCGAAGAATACAACATCAGGAGTTCACAGACGTTCATCTCCGAATATAGGATTTTTATTATGATTTCCATCGATTTTCCTTTTTCCGATTTTTTTGTTGTGTGGAAATTTACTGGCGGCGGAACTTGTGTTTTTACTGGAGAGGGAAAAGAATTAGGTTAAGAGCTGTGTATTTATAGTATTTACATCCTTCAGGGTTAAGTATAGGTAGGTATCTTAGGGTAGTGGCCAGCTTGCGTGCGTGTATGAAGACTTAGAGTGAAGAATACAATATACTTATATTTTATATCAGAGGATACTTCTATGTTAAGTATAGTTGGTATAGGGATATTTTTGGGGGATCCTTCTATGTTAAGTTGATGGGCGACAATACATGGAGTGGATACAGCTACGGTAGAGAGACACAGAACATTAAAGAGGATGGTGACAGCTTTTAATTTACATGTGCAAATAATTCAAAACAGATGCCAACTTTTTGGATAGGGATAATGCTCTTCCCCTTTCCACTTTTCATTTAGATAACCAATCACGGTTTTGTTTCCTGTAGGCGTTCGACTTTGGAATTTACAAGAGCAGTGAATGCTTAAATATATATATATATATATATATATATATATATATATACTGATGGCATTTTGAGGTTGAGCCCTTTGTATATTCGTATGTTAGTTTTAAAACATTATGTACCATGCTGGTACAAAATTCCACTTACATATATAGCGCTATGGATAAAAACAAAAATATGCTCGTGTTAAGCGAGGTGTCACGATCCCAAAAATATAATAATACCGGTAGATTAACTCATATTTTGAAACCCCAAAATCACTGATTAAGGGTGCAAGATACTACAAATAAAAAGTTGCTTATTTAATTAATTAAAAATTACAGTAAAATTCTAAAAATTAAATTATCGTTAAGTCTCAAAAGAACCTTGTCTAAATTCAAATCCGATATTCAAATATTCTTAAATAACCGTTATGGCCACGAACGAATATACCGCTGTTTTTCTGAATATTTAATTTGGACATAACTTCCAATATATACGACGAAATCTCGATTTTTCTCTACCACTAGAAATATATACTTCACCAGCTCCATACGTTTCTTGTTTCACAGAAATCCGATTTAAAACAAATCATGTACATTCAGTTGAAGTTCGAATCGCCAAACAGCAAACTGCCGCGCCATTTCAAGCTCGATTTAATTATAATATAATTATACGTTCTAACGTCGACGATTAAATAATATATTCGTTATTTAAATAATTAAATAAGTTAGTTATTACACCGTCAAATATCCGGGTCATTACATTCTTCCCCACTTAAAATAATTTTGTCCTCGAAATTGCTAAGGTAGAGGACGACCCTATCTACTGGGTAAATATTTATCGGTTTACCCCTTAACTTCAGTTTCAACAGAACCAATTAATATCGACTAAAATATTAATTTATTCCGACTACTAAAATTTTCAAAAATTCTGAAAATTTTCTAACGCCTATTTTTTTCAGAAAATTTCGCCATAACCTCCTTTGTACAGCCCTATCGGTAAACCACAACTCGCCTCTCTAGGCCATCTCCATCCCAAAAGAAAATCAAACAGCCAAGCGGCTTGCCAATTCGGCTCATAAATTCCAAACTCATATCAAATATAAACTTGTACCTTTTTGTCAGGCATATTATTATATCCTTTCCATATGTGAACAACTTAGTATATACCATTGTCATCTCAATCAAACTCTAATCGATTCTTGATTCCAAACTTTGAATTTATCAATTCAATTCTATTCCAGATCATCACTAATCCAATCCAAATTTACTTTAACTTAGTTCAAGTTAAAATTTTAATTTGTTTATTTACCTTTTCCATCTCAACTCATTTAACTTCATTAGTTAAATTTTAAATTCCAGAATTTAAATCCCTGGTTTTATTTCAAATAAATATGAAATCAAAATACCAATTCAAAACATTTGAATCTCTAACCAACTTGTTTTCTCAAAACAAATTCAAAAATAAAATCTTTGGTAGTAATCCGTCACTTACGAACTCAAAAATCACACAGACGATGTATCGATCCATCCTCGGAGTTATTTCCCAGCGATCAAAGTGAGTTTAATACTATATTCCTTTCAAAACCACTTTTAAACACTTCCCATTTTGAAATCAATCCCAGATATCCTTATCAAAACAAATTTAAAACCTCCCAGGATTTTAAAAATCACGCATACTTAATCCAGATTCAATTACAAACACTGGTCTGAATTTCCAGTTTTAAATTTCAGTTCTGACTTTAATTTCAGATTTTATTCATTCGTACTACTTATACGAATTCTGATTGGTTATTTATAACCATTCCACTTTTATAATCTTATTCGATTATAATAACAACCAACACATTAATATTTCCAATATATATACTTGGGTAAAATTATTTCATTTACCCTCTTTTCAAAACATACCATGTCGATTCATCGTATTCAATTGTTTAGTAACTCCTATCAACACAGTTTGCATTACCGTATCGACCAGAATTCATAAATTACTCGACCAATAAATCTCCACAATATAAAACAAATTTTGATATCAAATAACAAATACGCGCTCATATATATACACTCAATCTCAGTTTAGGGTATTACTAACCCCATCTCTACTGAGTCACGCCACAGAGCCAAGGTAATTCACTTAACTTAAGCTCTGATACCAACTGTAATGACCCGAAAATCCGGTCCAATTTGAGCTGACCAAATAACACAAGTCCAACCCCAAATTGCACTGGAAATTCAAGAAATTAATAGAAAGAAGATAGAGGGTGAGGATAGATAAGATAGAACTATTAGAATAGAAGAAGAAGAAGAACATCATCATCAGAGTAACCACAAATCTCACAGCGGAACGAATAAAATATAACATAACTTTTGAAATACAAACCGTATATGTATACAATAACATTTCAGAGTACAACACTTACAACAACAGCGGAAATAATAATAGCTATAGAATCTTGAAGCCTCCTGCTCCAAGCTCTCCAAGTGTATCTGTAAAATCCTGAACTACTTGACTGCCCGTACAAATTTAGGCACCCAAGAGTTTAGGTAGAACAAAACAAAATAAACTCCGGGTCAGTCATGGGACTGGTATGAGTAAAACAATTTAAAACAATTTGAACAAGTAAACGATATCTCATAAGACCACGCTGTATAACAGAACGGGTTTTTCCCTTATGAGAAATCCTTTATACCTTTATATCAAAAACCTTTTGATATTACAATAATGTCTATCAACCACAACTATAATAATCATCTAGCAGAAACGCTTTCATCTCACGTTCTACATATATAGTATACAATCAAAACCGCAAGCACATATTGGGTAATGGATTTCCAACTATGACAAGGTATGGAACCACCTTCCGATCAGTGTACTCTAGGAACAATACACTGGAGTTCAACAAGAACATCTTGCAACTCAGCCACACATGACCGACCACTCATTTCGCTTGAGTGTATCGAATGTACATCACCAACGGTTGGGATCAGCAACCGTTTCCCGTATATATATGGGACATCATTGATAGATTAAAGAAGCAAATGAATATTCTCTAGATAGGTGATTATACACCATACTTCGGTGCGACCGACTTAGCCATGCTGCCTGCCCGATTTCTGTCATTTACCGGATGTGAGGCTAGAAGTTATGATTACTTTCCATTCATTGATAACACGATCACTTTGAATGCCACATTATCAAATCCGTTAATCATTAATTGGTTTACACAAATATTCTGGATGTTATGCTAAGGGAATAAATCCGTTGCAACCATATATATTTATACAAACCAATCCATTCGATCATTGGAAATATTCTGTCAGACACTCGTCCATATACGTTCGTTCTGGGACTGAACGAAAACGAAGGCACTATTCAGTACATCCGTCCTAGTCACTGTTATCTAAGGCTTATACAACAGCCATTGCACTTTTCTCCGTCTTCAATTTTCTTTGGCATATTCGCAATGCTTATGCCAATATAGAGTGGTTCTTTGGATAAGAATCCAACCAGTCTCTCCATATTAACAACGTTAAAATGGTCAAAAAATTTGATAGTCTGTGATTTAACTATCAAATGAAAACATGTCGGTGTACAAACAACGATCTTATTTCCAAATGGAATTATCGATCCAATCATCCAACATATATATATATATATATATTTCCTTAATTTCTCTGATTAGAAAATATACATTATTAACATTGGAAAACATTTCCAATCCTCATTCACGCATCACTATTCTTCCACAACTATCAGTCCCTAACTATAAACTAGTAAGAGAACAATTTTTTAAGTATAAACCCCGAAGGCTGAAACCAACATCAGATCGATACTCAGAAAAACTATCCAACTTACTAATCTCTAGTCAGTTTCTAATTTTGCTTAACTCTATATCTTTAACTCTATTCGATTAACTCTAACTGGTTAACTTTAACTGATTAACTCACTGGTTAACTCTAACTGATTAACTCTAACTGGTTAACTCAAATTCGAATAACTTTTATTCGATTAAATCCTTTTAATAACGTTTATCTATTTATAAAGATTTACTTTTAGTAACGGTTCTTCACTTTAAAAATGTCCTTTTTAACAGCGTTTAATCACTTGTAATGATTTCCTTATAACAGCGTTTGATCACTTGTAATGATTTCCTTATAACAGCGTTTAATCACTTGTAATGATTTCCTTTTTAATCCTATTTATTTACCAAATAAATATTCCTTTATCACTTCACTTCTATTCATTAGATTCTCATTATAAATTGATAAGTGAATAAACTTCTCAGTGTTAAATCCCGAAGGCCGAAACCAACATCAGGTCAACACTTTGAAATTTACTCAACTCAATCAACGTATAACCAGTTCCAATTTCTCAAAAACCATATCCTATTCTCTTCAACATTTTTAAATCTATTCTATTTATTTTCAAATAAATATTCCTTTTATAAAATCCTTTGATTTTATAAATATTTCATTTTCAATATACGTTTTTGAAAATTCCCTCTTTACTTTCCAGTATTCATTTTGGTATTCAAAATACCGTCTAACCATGATTACTATCAACCAAGCACACATAATCATCACAGATTATGTAACACATCACATATCATAATATATGAACAAAACAGTATTTTATATATTGAGGAACCCAGTTGGGTCCCTCCAACCTGTTTCCCTGCATCACAGATGTTAAACAACACGAGTATAAAATATTCTGATAACAGAATCAATATTCGATTAACGATTTATATATATATCGTTATCTATAATTTCAACTAACTGACTAGCAGTTCAATCAACCAAATCAACACACAGCAATCAACAAAAAATAATCAGTTCTAAGAATACGTTATAAAAATATAACTGTTCAGAGTTGGTGAGTTTTACTCACATTTGCAGTTCATCGTTAAAGAACGATAAACTGTTATTTGATTTGAATCAAACAATTTATCTCGCCATAAATTCATACGAGCTCGAATCCACTTCCCGTCAGCTTCATTGGGTAGTGTCCGTCCATACGATCCTGACGGGTCTTGTTTCGCTTGATTCTAATATCGTACGAGAGAGTTATGAATTTTTAAACTTAGTACACTATTTGAATTAAATTAAACTAAAACTCTATTTTGAACATTGGCTTACTCTTCTCAAAACGGGCCTTAGAAATCGGCCCAGCACAATATACTCACGTTCACCCTTGGATGAAACCAACCCGCCCATCAACCAAGGCTCCATCTCCTTCCACTGATCCTCATTTATCATTAATCCCAGCTCACATCCCGTCCATGTTTTACACATTATCCTTCTTCTTTTATTTTACGTTGGGCTTTCTTTCAAAAGAATACGGCCCACCCCGCTTAATCCTACCCGTACCACAAAAGGAACTGTACTCCTCCTTCCTTGATATCACGCTGCAACTCATCCCCATCCGCTCCTTATTTTAAATGACTAGCAGTCCTTCCACCATTTCATGCATAAACCCGCCAACATTTGATCTAACTTCCACTTGCTTTCATGGTTCACGCAACCACCAAACACCCTCCTTCAATTCATCACACAGGAGCCTTCTCCTTTACTGAAACCCACCGTTCACAATAATACTTCTTTGCCCTTTCACAAAACACATCTGTACACGTCTTCCTCCACACGCACTGCTTTTAGTTAAACGAGAAGACCCCATCCCCTTAATGCAGTGATCGACGTTCCCATTTGAATTGCGTCGAGACCATCCTTGTTGTTGTCATTCCACTCAACAAATAACTTCAACCAATATAAGTCCATAAACTACCATGCCCAATAACCCACAGTTGATCCACGTTTTAAAACCCACACCCCATTTATTTATCTCCTTCCAGATCGGAGAAAAATAACCACGCCTCCTTTACTTGAACTCAGTAAAACATTCGGACTCCTCATTTTACATCCCCACTAACTTGGTTCGCCGGAGCAGACCTGGCCACAACGACCCCGACGCCTCTACAGTGAACTAACGTTTAGAGCCCTAGATCGATTTCCTGGCTTCAGACAACAGAAATTTGGACCGCACTCATCAATAAACACGAGCCTGAAAGTCGATCGAACTCGACGCAGTACTCATGAGGTCGAAGAATACAACATCAGGAGTTCACAGACCTTCATCTCCGAATATAGGATTTTTATTATGATTTCCATCGATTTTCCTTTTTCCGATTTTTTTGTTGTGTGGAAATTTATTGGCGGCGGAACTTGTGTTTTAACTGGAGAGGGAAAAGAATTAGGTTAAGAGCTGTGTATTTATAGTATTTACATCCTTCAGGGTTAAGTATAGGTAGGTAACTTAGGGTAGTAGCCAGCTTGCGTGCGTGTATGAAGACTTAGAGTGAAGAATACAATATACTTATATTTTATATCAGTGGATACTTCTATGATAAGTATAGATGGTATAGGGATATTTTTGGGGGATCCTTCTATGTTAAGTTGATGGGCGACAATACATGGAGTGGATACAGCAACGGTAGAGAGACACAGAACATTAAAGGGGATGGTGACAGCTTTTAATTTACATGTGCAAATAATTCAAAACAGATGCCAACTTTTTGGATAGGGATAATGCTCTTCCCCTTTCCACTTTTCATTTAGATATCCAATCACGGTTTTGTTTCCTGTAGGCGTTCGACTTTGGAATTTACAAGAGCAGTGAATGCTTAAATATATATATATATATATACTGATGGCGTTTTGAGGTTGAGCCCTTTGTATATTCGTATGTTAGTTTTAAAACATTATCTACCATGCTGGTACAAAATTCCACTTACATATGTAGCGCTATGGATAAAAACAAAAATACGCTCGTGTTAAGCGAGGTGTCACGATCCCAAAAATATAATAATACCGATAGATTAACTCATATTTTGAAACCCCAAAATCACTGATTAAGGGTGCAAGATACTACAAATAAAAAGTTGCTTATTTAATTAATTAAAAATTACAGTAAAATTCTAAAAATTAAATTATCGTTAAGTCTCAAACGAACCTTGTCTAAATTCAAATCCGATATTTAAATATTCTTAAATAACCGTTATGGCCACGAACGAATATACCGCTGTTTTTCTGAATATTTAATTTGGACATAACTTCCAATATATACGACGAAATCTCGATTTTTCTCTACCACTAGAAATATATACTTCACCAGCTCCATACGTTTCTTGTTTCACGGAAATCCGATTTAAAACGAATCATGTACATTCAGTTGAAGTTCGAATCGCCAAAAAGCGAACTGCCGCGCCATTTCAAGCTCGATTTAATTATAATATAATTATATGTTCTAACGTCGACGATTAAATAATATATTCGTTATTTAAATAATTAAATAAGTTAGTTATTACACCGTCAAATATCCGGGTCATTACAGTCCCTAGTACGGCTCCTCGCTCTACCTTAAAACCTCGCGGTTTTTGACAATGGGGATCATGCATCTAGTTCGCACGCAGGCGGCATGTATATATTTGTTTCATCTCCACAAACTAATATATATATATATAGCAATTCACTTCTATTTCAACACATATATAATTTTTACAATGCATATACAACTTATACATCGAACGTACAACTTATACAACGCTTATATAACTCATACATCGATTATATAATTTATACATCGTCGTTTTCCATATCGTTTATAAATTAGAAATCTTACATTGGGTTCCACTCCACCAAAAATAGCAGAAGGCTCAGAAAAATATGCGGTCTCTTCTAAAATGTAGAAGACGTCCACACGGATCCCCTGTCTCTTGTTTCACTGAGTTTCGTCAAGAAACGAAAAAGATATGATTTTTCAAAGTTTGCAACACTTTAAAACTATTGAAATCAGTTTAAATAATATAAACCGTATACCTCGTTATTTCGTTCAAAACTAGGTCGCCCGATTTCTTCCAAACCGTAGCATGTGAGGCCGATCAGGTTGCACCATGATCTCCAGCTCCGAGAGGTGCTTCTGCGGGTCCCTCCTTTTATAAACTCGACAAAGGATCGGCGGAGGAATTCGGGGCGAAACGCGACGGGTTTGAGGGATTGGTTCTCGAGCTAGGAGCGATGAGGGGTGACGAGGTCGAGTCGGATTTGTAGAAGAGGAGGAGGGCTTCAAAAGCTTCAACTGGCGGAGGTGCTGAAACGCCTTGGATCGATCGGAATGTGGTCGGGAAATGGTGAAGGCTCAGCCGCCGTTAATCGCGATGGGGAGAGAGAGAGAAGACGCGGGGCGGGGGGGGGGGGCTGACGTGGGTGAATGGTTTTTTTTTATTTATAACTTTTAAAATTCCAAAACTACCCTCTTTAACTCACGAACCCCAATCCAAACCCAACGACTGTCGTCCCTAGCATTTTACCCCCATTCTGAACACAATGGGATATGTTTCATAGGCCCATTCGACTGTTTCAGTCAGTTTTGCTTCAAATTAAAATATAAAACATTCAATATTCAATTTGAACGTACATTTCAATTTGCCAGGGCCACAAACTAATTCGAAAAATTCCAGAAAAATAAATCTGGCTATGTTTCGACGATACGGTCCCAACAAAACTAGTTCCGTCGAATTCTGAGACCGTTTGCAAAAAGGCCCATTTCTGGTCGATCCAATTTAACTGTAATTGACCAAAACACGTTTTCCTTTGCCACGCTCACATACTAGCTTCAAAAATTATGAAATTTGAAACCTAGCAATAACTTCACATCCCAGATCCAACAAAAGTGGTTTCGTCGAATTCCGAGGTCGTATGCAAAATGGCCAATTTCACGGGCTATATATATTCCATAGCGACCTTTCTGAAAATTCATTCGGCCATAACTTTTGCTTTCCGCTATGAAAATTCGATTTTTTAGATTCGTTCGAAAGGTGTTCACTAACAGATTTAAATATTTTTGGTTTCACTCAAATCCGTTTTGTTTTGCACCCGGTACAGTCCGACAAAGTTTGAATTCAATTTTTGAAACTGCAGCGCCATTTCAAGCCTTGTTTATAATTAGAATTAATTATATTCATTTTCAATTGTCGATTCAAACTCAGTTTTCATCGCTATTATTTAAAATATTTATTTTAAATATTTAAAATCCATTATTTTAGCCAATTTAAAATTTTTAAATTGGTTCAGATTTTCCGGGTCGTTACAATTGTTTAACTCGAGCTTGAATTTGTGAAATTTATCGTTAACTTTAAGTTAATAATATAAGATGATTTTCGCAAGGCTAAAGGTAATATAAGGGGTTTGGCGAATATATGGTGATGATTTTGAAATAAGAAAAATGAAATGGGGTTTTGTAAATAAGATATGTTATCGTTTTCAATATAACGAATAATGATATTTGAGATAGGAGAAAATGAAATCGATTCCTAAAGATCGATAAAATCATTTGATAAATAAACCAAA
Source organism: Allium sativum (assembly GCA_030737875.1). Lineage (NCBI taxonomy): Eukaryota > Viridiplantae > Streptophyta > Magnoliopsida > Asparagales > Amaryllidaceae > Allium > Allium sativum. The sequence goes on from CM060920.1 coordinate 93,077,246, forward strand.
GCTGCCAATATACAATCGTACTGTGTGAATTGATAGTTAAAAACCTGACTATCAATGAATTTACTATTGGACCTTTTGACATGTTGTTTCGAAGAGACCGGGACGGGAACTAGACCCAAACCACTTCGATCCAACGTTGATATGGAACTAACTTATAGCAAATGAAGATGGAGCATTGAAGTCCGTATATCTCCATGAAGCAGAAGAACTACTTATAATCTCTGGTTAGCTCCCAAAGATACACTATGGTTCTGTCATGGTTGGAATATATGGATTGCAAAGACTTCTCATTACAGATCCTTGGGGTGATTCCTATATAAGGATGAGGTAGGAGAGTGCCTTCAGTTCATCCTGTTCCTAGATGATGTGGCGATATGGAATTCAAAGCGAATGGTGACCAGATATCTAAAAAGAAGATTTATAACCTCAAGCCTCACAACTGGGAAATGACAAAAATCGGGTAGGGAGCATGGCTATGTGGGTCGCACCCATTAGGGTGTATTGTCACCATCTAGAGAATATTCATATTTGTTACTTCTTTTCATTTCTGTATCTCCCGGGAAAACGGTAGCTGCATAACCATAAGGTGACAATATATTCGATACATTCAAGAGAAATGAGTGGTCGGTCATGTGTGGGCCGGGTTGCAAGACGTTCTTGTTGAACCCAGTGTATTCCTCTCTGGAGATGCACTATCGGCAGGTGGTTCCGTACCTTGTCATAGTCGAAATCCAATCTCCAATAAGCGCCTGCGGTTTTGATTGTATATTATGTATGTAGAGTGTGAGATGCAAGCGTTCTGCTAGATTGGTATTTATTTGTGATTTGATATTGATTTCAAAAATGTTTTGGGTCATAGTAAGGTAAAGTCCGTCCGTGTTTATGTGTGGACTGGTCTTACTATTATCTTTTTGTTTCAAAAAGGATTTTCAAAGTTAAATAAGTTGTTTGCTATATGAATTTATCACTGAAAGTATTCCAGTCTGATCCAGATGAATTTTTCTTTGCTTCAATTGTGCTCGGGTCAGAACGAGTATATTTATGGGTTAGGTTCTGCTTGGGGTTCAGGAGCTGGAAGCAGGAGGCTTCACCGTTAGTTATTTAGAATTTATTTCCGCTGTTTCTGATATATGATGTACTTTAATAATTGGTATATATACACAATTCTTTTTGTATAAAGAGATTTGATATATTATATTTTGTTCGTTCCACTGTGAGATTCTGATGTGTTTTTCTTATTCTTCTATCCTAATATTTCTTTCTTATCTCATCCTCTCAATTCTTTCTTTTAACTTTCTGGGATGTTCGTTACTCGAGTTTGGATACGGGATGTAATTGTGTCGAAAATTCGAGCATCGAATTTTCTTGTTCGTTACATTAACCCATGTAAGAAAAAAGATAATTTTCCACCATAGGTTGAAATGAAATCTTTATTTAATTTGAATATAAAGATTTAATGAAAGAGTTTTCGCTAACGAACAATGATGGGAACGAGGTAAGAATCGCTTAAAAGAAGATAAGCGTATTTCAGCATAAGTATAGGATTGAATCTTAAATAAGATATTAGGGATAAACATATGGTTACTGAAAGATTTAAATGAAAGTTTTGAAGTATGTAAATCTTTGATAAGATTTAAGAGAGTAATTACCAAATGTAAAGGATAATTTAAGTAAAAGAATAATCCCAAAATGGAATGAGACTTGTCATGATATCTTGTATATCTTTATTGATATTAAAGATGCGCTAGTTATTCAGAATGACCGAGTTTCGACCCATTGTGAATAACTATACAACATAATGAAAATGGCAATGACTGTGATTGAAGACTGGAGACCCTCTCATCGGAAGGATTGCTCATTGATGCCTCAAGTGGAAATCCAATTATGAGGTTATATTGTGATGGCGGTCTAACCGTACTTGAAGCAATTCGAATTCCAAGGGATTTCGCACTCAGGCGGGGTCATGGAATAAAGCTTCTTCGATTTCGTTCACAACCCAGAACAAACTTGTAAATGGATGTGTGTCTGACGTTATATTTTACAACATAACTGATTGGTTTCTATTGATGTTATATCAGTTGGTGGCGGAGAATTTATCCTCTTAGCTTAACATCCTCCTCTAAGACTTATGTGCTTAGAGTGCTATATATTAATAGACACCGATTATATGCTGTGAATTAATAATGTGGTGTAACGACCCGGATTTTCGGCGACTTTGGTTATCGACATAAGCTCGATGTCGATATCCAAAACATCGAAAAATCCTGGTAATTAATGAAAGAAATTAGAGGGTGAGGATAGATAAGATAGAAACTTAGAATAGAAGAAGAAGAAGAAGAACACAACATCAGAGTAACACGAACCTCACAGCGGAACGAATACCATATAATATATAACATAACTTTGAAATATAACAGTTATGTATACAATAGCACTTATCAGAGTACAACACTTACAACACAGCGGAAATAAACTATAACTATATGATCCAGAAGCCTCCTGCTCCAACTCTTCAAGTATATCTGTAAATCCCGACTACTTGACTGCCCGTACAAATTTAAGCACCCAAGAGTTTAGGGAAAACAACAAAGTAAACTCCGGGTCAGTCATGGGACTGGTGTGAGTAAAATAGTTTAACACAGTTTAACATATATATGATATCTCATAAGACCACGCCGTGAATACGGAACGGGTTTTTCCCTTATGAGAATCCAACATCTTTGACAAGCAATATCATTCTGATATTATAATAATGTCTAAGTACAAATATATATCAATCTAGTAGAAACGCTTTCATCTCACGTTCTACATATATAGTATACAATCAAAATCGCAAGCACGTATTGGATAATGGATTTTCAACTATGACAGGGTATGGAACCACCTTCTGCTAGTGTACCTCTAGAGAGGAATACACTGGGTTCAACAAGAACATCTTGCAACCCGGCCACACATGACCGACCACTAATTTCGCTTGAGTGTATCGAATGTATATCACCAATGGTTGGGATCAGCAACCGTTCCCGAATGGGACAGCATCAACAATAGATTTTTAGAAATAAATGAAACTCTAGATCAGGTGATCATACACCCTACTTCGGTGCGACCGACTTAGCCATGCTGTCTGCCCGATTTCTGTCATTTACCGGATGTGAGGCTAGAAGCTACGCTTTACCATCACACTAGATTCACTTTGAATGCCACATCGTCAAATCCATCAAATCACCGATTTACGTCTTCAACCATACATTATGTGTTAGCTAAAATAAGTTTTCTTCTCCGCTTCCACTCTTGGTACGGTTGGAGAAATCAATATACGTGATCGTCTGGAAATACTCTGTCAGGCATCCCTCCATACAAGTCATCCAGGAACAGGATGAACCGAAGGCACTATTCTGTAAACAAGATAGCCCTTGCATAACTCCGTCTTCAATTTTCTTTGGCATATATGATTCGCAACGCTTATGCCAATACAGAGTGGTTCTTTGGATAATAATCCAACCGGTCTCTCCATATTAACAACGTTAAAATGGTCAAAACTTCGATAGTCTGTGATTTAACTATCGAAGAAAAATAGATGTGCAAACAACGATATTATTTCCAAATGGAAATTATATCGATCAGTCATCATTCAACATTTTTCTCTTTATTCCATTAATTTACTTATCTCCTGTTTCTCTATATTCAATATTTCCTATTTTCTAAATTTGGAAAATATACATTATTAACAATGGAAAACATTTCCATTTCTTGTTTTCTTTATTAGAAAACATTTCTGGTTTCTTATTTGGAAAACATTTCCAAAGCTTCTTCATTGGACTTAGACAGATGCTTAAACAAACATCGTTATGCCAACTCAAACCATTTCCTTTACTGCCGAACCTTAACTATTCCTTAGTTAAAAATGAAGTCAATCAAGTTGGGGTAGAACTACCTCTCAGACCTTAACTGAACAACATTTCTAACTTTGAAATAGGCAAAGTTCACTTTATTTTTCTTTAACTAACTTCCTTACTTAACCTTTCTTTCGAATAACTATATTCGATTAACTCTTTTCAATTAACTCTATTGGACTGACCCTATTGGGTTAACTCTATTTGATTTACTCTATTTGATTAACTCTATTTGATTAACCCCATTCACTTAACTCCTGTCGAATAAACTATATTCGATAACTCCTCTAACTCTATTCGAATAAACTATATTCGATTAACTCCTCTAACTCTATTCGAATAAACTATATTCGATTAACTCCTTTACTATATTCGAATAAACTATATTCGATTAACTCCTTTACTATATTCGAATAAACTATATTCGATTAACTCCTTTGATTTAACTCTAATCGATTAACTCCATCGAATAAACTATATTCGATAACTCCTTCGATTTAACTAATATTCTATAACTCACTTCAATTAACTAATAATCGATAACTCCTTCGAATAACTATATTCGATAATCTCCTCTCGAATAAACGATATTCGATAATCTTCCCTTTCGATTTAACAAATCGATAACTCCTTTTCGAACACTACAAGAAAAAATATATATGGTTACATTCATTGGTTGCGTTTGATATGTAAATGTAACTAATGTGGTTTTAAATTTTGTTTTTGGGGTTTTGGTTACATTTATTTAACAATTGATTAAAATAATTCTTACGTTTGGCCTTTTTCCCCCACTACGTTTCGTTTCCCTCTTCTATTTCACTTTTTCCGCCAAAACGTGAAATTACTTTCCCCCTCTTCTTCCCCTAAAATAGTTTCCTCCTTTATTGTCTTCCCCGTTTCAGCGTTTGATTTCCCACTTCTCCTTCAATCCACATACCCACGTTCTGTCTTCTTCTTCTGCCAATAAATCTCCCAGTTAACTCTTTGAACGACCAACTTTGCTGACTTTAATGGCGTCTAGGAAAAAGAAATTTGCCTGGCAAATTGAACTGCAGCCCTACCCCTCCTTCCTCCTTCCTTCACCCCTTCCCACCAGCCTCGCAAAGAAGAAGTTTCCGCCTCCCGCTCCCCCAGATCGTAACCCTCCTCCTAAGCCTTAAAATACAATAGCCTCAAACCCTAAATCTCAACCGACGACGGAAGAAGATGGGTTCCAACGAGTTGAATGACGTTGTAGCTGCTCAAAAAACATGCAGAACTCCTCTATTGCCACAATTTCTGGAAGTTCCTATATGCAAAAGCCGAATTCTGGTGTACTGTGCCAAGTAAATACAGTGCAACAGGGTTTGAATAAAGAGAAAGCGTTCATCTTCGACAATTATCAAAATTCGAGTGTTGATGGTACTGCTTTCAACCAACACGAGTTTCCCACTCTAACAAAGATATCATTTTCAAAGACAGTTAGAGCTGATGCGTCATCAAGAATAACATCAAGAATATCATTTTCAAAGACAAATAGGGCACTTTGCTATCTTTATTCAGTTGCTTGTTCACCACATATTTGTTGGTCAGAATTCTCACCTAATTTTGGTTTTATTTTTCATGAGTGTATTTTTTTTAATTGGATGTCTGCCAACTTGGTTAGTATTAGTAATTGTTATTATAGATGCATGCACTTACGTGTGGAGTAGGCGATCTTTTGCTCAAACCTTACAATTGAACAAAATTTGATAGCATATCATAAGTTATTGTAATTATTTAAAAGCATGTCATAAACTTCATCAACATAGAATAGGTTTCTTATGATCGCGATTATTGGAGTTGAATATGCACTCATGTAACTATATCGTAAGTTACCAGCTATCTTGAACAGACTCCCAAACTATGCTATAATAGTTTGAAGTCAATGGTGCAGCATTGTCGTGACTATTAATCATTGTGTGCAGAAATGCAAGCATAAGAGGCTTATATTATGAGTCAACAAAAACTAAATAGTAACATGTTTGTGCAAAAAACAAATTTAGATTAAAAAAATGCTAATAAGCATCAAGATGAACTCACACTCTAAAGTTAATCTCCTCATGCATTGAACATCCATTCAACATGAAGGCTGTAAAGTAAGGTCTGATTAAAAAATAATTAAAAAATAGAAAAGAAAATACTCCTATATTTATTGATTAAAAATTGGAAAGTACATTATTAACAATATGATGACAAAAAAACTTAGTTCATTTGCACTTATACATCTCCATTGTCTTAGGAGATGGACAACAACACATAGCGGATTTAGCATTTAAATACGTAGCTATTCAAAGGAATCTACGGAGAACTGATATCATAAGTTTCATCCTTAGTTCGTCTTCCATGTATGTGTTAAATATTATATGCTTGTACTATGGCATTGTCAGATACTAACAAAGTACACTGAAAAGGAAAACAAACCAACCCTTATATTATTGATGATCACAGAAATAAGAATGTTATTAGTATTCCCAAAATACTCAAAGCAGGATGCCTCGACCATGCTTCAGCAAGCGTGCAACTTGAACGAGTCAGAATTTTTCTATAAAAGTAAATATCATTATTATGTAAAAATAACAATTTCATGTAAATAAAATGAATTTTCTCTACAATATGAAAACACCAATCATCACACCGTTTCTTTCACAAATATGAATGGTTTGTCAATGTGATTAGCCAATGGAAGAAAACAAACTCTAACATGCATTTACTGCCCATTTTTCATTTATATCATAACAATTTAATCTTGCATATAATTGGTCAGTTCTTATGATATGTGCATAGTTCCTCATTGAAGGAATTTTCACATCCAACTTCATAGAAAATGGGAGTGTTAGCATCTGACTACGTTAAGCTCAAATTTTCTCTTCTACCTTGGTTTTTAAAACCTTTACATTCAATAAATTTAGCAGAAACTATTTTCACAGCTTAAGAGAATCTACTATCGATTTAAAAAATATATCATTTTTTGAGATGATCATAACAAAATAGCCTTTCCAATACTTGCTCTAAAGCTTTTTATAATATAATACTAATGCATGCAAATTTTTCTTTTACTCGTTCTAACTTAACCCGAAATAGTTCTCTAATTCTTTTCTTTCTAGAGAGGGTAAAAAAATGAGAAATGATCTGAACTAATATGTTTTTATTTACTAATTTTAGTGGAGTTTTTATGATTAGAGTCACAATTTGAAATATGATGTAATATGTATGATCAAGCTGGCAGCAATTACTTTTAATCTGATGGTATCTGGCTTGATTCCAAAAGGAAAGGTTCCTTTTATATGCTACCTATTTGTAACAGAACTCATCCAAGTGGTGTTAGACCTTGGCCATTTTTTGAGCAATTTGATTAGTATGAATAATTGTAAAACAATTTTTCATGGCTTATTAAATGTAGCCATGCATTCCTTATGGTCTACAAGTTAAACTTTTTATAATGGACATTTAAAAAAAACTAACAAAATATGTTCTTATTGCTTGTATTACCTAAGTAGGAGAATTTTGAATTTGAATTGAATTCTTAAAAATTTACCAATTTCTGCTTATGCTATCTTCCATATTTTACTTATTTTCACTTCCTTCTTTTCAGGGTTATGGATGCAGTAGCACTCCAGAAGTATGTTGGTGGCTTAGGAGGTATAGGTGCTTCTGGTGTTGGTTCCACAACTACATATGCTCCCAAAGACTTGAACAAAGAGATCACGCCAGAGAAGGTTAGTACATCATTTCACTTTTGGGTTATGACGTTGGCATGTTTAACTAATCATATATGTTTGTTTGGTGATGGATAATTGCACTTCCCTTTGTTTGCGTCACCCTCCTTTTTGCAAACATATCTGCAAATGCAATGTTATCATAAGGAAAAAAGAGTAGTTATCACTCTCCTTTTATACTTTGTTGCTGATTTTGTTTTTTTACCATATGATTTTTAATATCTCCTAACATGTACTCTTATCCTTAAATGACACTTAACAAGTATGACTACTATTTTGACCAAACACTTATAGTATAATAAATTTCCTTTAAAAACATTAAAATGAAGGGAACATTATATTAGTTGAATATATTAAATTACTAATCTACAAAAAGAGTGCTTTTACTACCACATGTACATAACATTTGGGTATAATTTTGTCAGCTAAGAAAACCATTGTTATTTTAAAATAGATCGTATTAATTTTATGATTTTATAAACTATTACAGATTAAGGAAAATTGTCTGAATACAAAGTTTGGATCAGTTGAAAAGCTGATAAATGGATATTTCAAGATACCATCCCTGGACATTGCATTAAAAGAAACATTTAAAATTAATCAAAGGTTTAGTCTACTCCAGGTTTTTTCTTGCTATACTTTATATATGCAAACAGATATTTAAGTAATCAATTTTTTATAAAAAAAAAGATTCTGCAGTAGCACTATGATCTTTTGCTATTTCAAGCTGTTTTTATTACTGGACGAAAAACATACTGTTGACAAAGACTGTACTAATCTATTTTTTGCTAACTGGCCAAAAACGGGCAGCATTGCATGCATAATAATGTGCCACTATAATGTTCAGGTCTTAAAAAGAACATTGCTTTTTTCACTGTATGGTGCATATACTTAGGTTCTTGCTCTATTACTGCCTTACCATGAAGTAAGTTGAAATATTAGTAATGTTATTTGAAGTTTTTGTTCATTTTTTATTTAAAAAAATCTAGACATAAATGATGTACCCATGTTTTTATATGAACCTTCTTCAAGATCAAAGTGTTTGCACCTAGTATCAGTCAACTGATTTTTAAATTGCTTATTAGCCAATGACATTTATTATATTTAACTATCACTTAACATATATTTTTATCCTTAAATGGAACCTACCAAGTATGTTCGCTATTTTAACCAAACATTGATAGTATAATAAGTTTCCTTTAAAAATATTGAATTTAAGGAATCATTGTATTAGTGCTGAATATATCAAATTACTGATCTACAAAAAAGAATCTTTCACTGCCACATGTATATAACATCTAGATATCATTGCATCAGCTTAAAAAAACCATTGTCATTTAAAAAAATCTTATTAATTTTATATTTTTGTACAGCGTTACAGGTTGAGCAAAAAGGTCTGAATACAAAGTTTGTTTTATGTTCCCTTATTGTTGCAATACTCCTATAATCAGTTCTCATCATTAGTTTCCAGACCTAGCATGGTTTCGGTCACAAAGTTTCAAAATTGACCACTTGCATATCTTAAATGTAAACTACAATTCATATGTGAATAGGGATGGGTATAAGCATTGAGCTGAGCTTGGCACACACAAAAGTTTTGCTGTTGATATATTTATCGAAGTTTATTTACTTTATTTTTTGGTTGTTGTTCATAAAAAATTTATTTTTGTCTATTATTTTGTCAGTATTTAAAATCCAATTATTTATTTGATGGGTTAACTTTTGGAGCCAACTTCAGAATATAATGCACTATATGTATGTCCAACATACAATATTTTGGGGGGAATTGCTGAACCATCAAAAAGATAATTGAATTTCCAACCAAACTGGATAAGAAATTTCTGTAGACAAATCAAATAGATTATTAGCTTCCATTATATACAAGTTTATTTTTCATGCCCAAGCGGACATGTTCTGTAAGTGCCCAAACGCCCGAGATTCCAAGCTACAAGAGTTTTCCGTTATATTCATGATTACCAAATTTCTAATGTTGATGACCTTATTTGGTGTTTAATTTTAATTAGTCGTTTTAAACAAGTTTCAATGGATGGGCTGTCCAACTTAGCTCTAGGAGATATAGCAGTATGCATTGAAATTAGCAATTCATTTAGTATATTAGCTTCAGTTAGTTATGGTATGAAGTTCTCTGATGTGAGTGTATCTAACCATTACAGGAGATGAGGCAATGGTGCAAGGAGAAAAGGTTTGTCCTTTCTTCCTCAGTTATGGATATCTTACGTATCTATGTTCCGTATTATTACGTTCCTAATAGTTGTCCACTTTCTTCAGAGAATCATACAAATTTGCATTAGCAGCATACGGAGAAAAAGGACTGTCAAAGTATTCTAAAGCAGAGCTGATTTCATTGCATCAATTGCAAGAAGCTCGGGATGCTTAAGAAGAAGAAGCGGATCTATTCATCTTTCAATTGGTATCATTAAAGCAAGGCCAATCCATAAGTCTTTTAATGCAGTAAGCATGACACCATGCTGCACAGGTAATTTTTTAAGATATTTATGGTTGTGCCCTAAAGCTTACCCTGAACTCTGCTCAAATCCCTATCAGTCAATTGTTTTCCTGATCACCTCCATTTTTTCCCGTTTTCGGTTTGAGCATGGACTGATATTGTATATTTCCAGTTAAATGTTTTCAGTGAATGGATCAAGGCTCTTGAAAGGGTCGAATCTCATGTAAAAGAAGTTGCTGATAAAGAGCACATTGATTACTAATTTAGTGGAATGGAGGACAATGATTCTAAAAATGATTGTGATGACTGTTATACTGAGAGTAATGATGATGGTGAGCTTAGCTTTGACTATGGATCAAACGATAGAAATCAAAATGGACAGTCTTCATTCAGAAACTCAATGGAGGTAACATACTGTCATTGTTATAAATATGATTTCCTGCTACATTTTTTTCTTTTTTGCTAGCTAATATGGAGGTAAGCACTGTCTCTAAGACATACTACTTGAATTTTATGATTTTCATATGAACAACAGATTTGTGTTATGATATTACTACTTGCTATGACCGAATTTTCTTATTTAACAAATAATATAAAACAAATTATAGCAAGAATTAAGTAAACAAAATTTACTTTATCCATTCCTCCACATGCAACTTCCTAGTTATTTCTTTCTCCTCCGCTGCTGGCATCCGCCTGCTGTTCAAACCAACCTGATATAGCTTAGATGACGCAACCACTATTGATGATGTTGGTAGGCAGATGATGTCGTTCTGTGTATTTTATTTCCGCCGCCTGCAAAGTTATTCATTTTTCCGCAAATGCAGACCAGACATTATAAGTCATTCTTTCTTTGCTGCTGCCACATGATTACCATGGCGGTTTGCTCCCGATTTTCTGATGTCAGACCATCTATTTATAACGAATCATAATACTAAGGTATGCCAATTTCGCAGTCAATTTTTTGAGGATTTTCATCTAAAGTTGATAATTAGGGTATGTTCAACCCATCTATTTCAATCATGGTGCATCCTGATGCAATATCGTGCTAAAATTTTTTGTACCCCATCATACTGGATTTTTGCATCAGGCTGTCGAATAGCATCCTGATATCACGGACAATATAGAACAAAGTTCGAATGATGTCTTACTATTTAGTTCACATAAATGACAAGTTCAAAACTAAAACTGGCCATGATGTCAAAAATGAAATACCATAATATATCTTCAGCAGTGCGAAATATATCAGATGGCACACATGTTAAATAGCTTGTAAATCTTTTCTATTGCAGTGTTGATTGAACCTTTGTTGCCATAAGTATGGTCTACACAGTGCATTTAGTTTCCTTGATTTTGCAAAATAATTACCCATCAACAATGCAGTTCGAGGCTTTTTTTAAGGTTGAAAGATAATAAACCCAGTTAAAATGGTGAAAGATAAAGAGAATGCTAAATTCGATCTGTTGTATTTAAAATGCACAACTTTTCAAACAGTGGATATTAAAAATTACAAGTTGCATCATGAGTATTTGAATACATTATCAGGTTGTGGCTTTTATGGTTTATTTCATGGTATCCAAGTCACAATCTGTGACGGCAAGGAATTTCGCTCGGTCCGAACCAGTCGCTAAACCGACCCAGACCGTTCGAAACGCCCTATCGTTTGAGAACAGGACAAAACAGAACGCATACAGAAGAACATTTCATTGTATATTACAACAATGCATCAGATTACAAGAATATACAGAGCATAAATGAATATTACACAGAAATATCAGAGATTTAAATTACATTTAAATACATAGCAGCGGAAAATAATATAATACACAACTAGAGGAGATATACGGATACAAAGCTTTCCGGATATCGTTCCAGCTGTAAACCAGGATCCTGTGAATATAAATCTGCAAAACCCAAAACTACTAGCTGCCCGTGTCAAAATAAGGGCACCCAGAGTTTAGGTTAAAACAATAAACTCCAGGTCAGTCATGTGACTGGTGTGAGAACTAAAACAGTTAATCTTTATTTTTAAAGCTAGGTAAATCAAGGGACCACGCCGTATAACACGGAACGGGTTTCCTCCCAAGAATACCAGTGCATAAAACAACAGCGCAATGCTAAATAAAGAAAAATGAAGCTGTTATAAGACCCAGGTCCCATCACACAATGCAACGCAGCCGAGGATAGGGTTTTCCCTTATAACAGCCAAAGGATGCTTGATACGTTTTAAAACAAATCATTTGATACTATTATAAGTGTATAAAACAACTTCAAATGATAAGTATCAATCATAGGCGGCATAAGCGCCCCATCCCACTATGTCGCCATAAATAGGATTACAATTAAAACCGCAAATGTCACGTATTTGGAAATTGGATTTCCGTCTATGAACCGAGGCTAGGGGCAAGATCCTCAACCGATTTGAGACGCTCTAGCCCGTGTCTCAGGAACAGAACGCATCGTCCCTTGGAGCGACAGGGCCGGTCCACCGATGTGGATTAAAATGCCTGAACACTACGTTTCCCCACCCTATGGGGTGTAAGTCTGGTCCGTCAGCCGACCAGAATGCATCGGCCGAAACCGATATAACCGAGGCGCCTCGCAACAGCAACAACCACATAAGTCAAACTCGTCAGGGTGTGTAAAACCACTGACGCCACTTCTAACTAGAAAGAAACGCATGCCCTCCCTGAGGTCCGTCTCCCGTTTTTGGTTCATACCGGGTGTGAGACACGCGAGGTAAACGTTACACAAAGCTACGCCACAAAGGCCGTGCTTTGATCATCACCACAAGACTTTGCTTTTCAACAGAAGCCTCAATCATTTGCATCTTAGCATGCCACACAGGCAAACCATCCTATGCAACCGATATCAGTCACACAGAATGAAATCCGATGTCAGACACACAGTCCATTTACAAGTCCGTCCTGGGTCTGAACGAAACCGGAGGCACCTAGTACCCCGCATATCCATCGATCTCCAAGTACGTCTGGACGATCACTAACTGTTTCCATCTTCTTGGGTGTACAGCCCAATCAAGATCATCAGTTATCATCCAAACGACGTGAAGACCTCCGGTCTTCGACCATCGTCTTCATCTTCGACTTATCGTCGTATCAGTTATTCAGAATGGGATAAACCCGGTCTTTCCGAATAACTCGCGTATATATTATAAAAGTGTTACACAAACACAACATACGCCTCATTCCAATTCATTAGTCACTAACCGTAAATTAATCAAGAGAATAATTTCCCAAATATTAACCCCGAAGGCCGAAACCAACATCAGATCAATATCCAGAAAACCATTCTACTTAGCTAACCGACAGTTAGTTTCTAAATTTCACGTTCAAATCTAATTAAAGATTTAACTATCGCCTGGAGCAAAACTGGTGATACTCCATTCTCGATCTTTTCAATCTAATTAAAGATTCATTAAAACTCCACTTAGTTTTAATCGTTAACTGGGTTAAAGAATCAGTGTCATTTAAAACACGGTTCACGATAAACCCAAAATCACATTCATTAACTATCGGGTTAAAGAACGAGTGTTATTTAAAACACTGTTCACGATAAACCCAACAATCAATATCAATTCAATCCCAATTAAATATTATTTAATTGGTACACTTCATTAAATCGAAATAAAAGATTTAATCTTTTCTCAACTGGGTTCAAGAACAGTGTTAGTGAAGACACCATTCACGACAAACCCAAATCACATTCGATATTCAATACTAGGCTCTGAATAGAAAATATATCGGCCTATATTCAATATCAAATTCTACGATTAACAAATGTCGTATTGGAAATAACGATATAAATATATATCTTTCAAATTTCCATAACAACACCTGTATAATCACGAATTCCAACATCGAAATATTCCGGAGACAATTTCGATTCAAATCCACTCCAATGCAATCATTGGAAATTTTGGTTATTTTTAAAACCCTTTTCGAATTCAATTTATTTATTTAAAAATAAATAGAATTATAATTCTAGTTCAAAACTAGTTCAATTCGATAAAAATCTATTTTTATCTTTTCAAATATGGAGTTTTTCATCCCAATTCTTCCCAAATCATTTCTTATGATTTTACACAAATTATTACTATTTTTAATAATTTTATCAAGGCCCGTACAGTCGATTTCCAACAATGGCCATCGAACTGCACTTATAGCGACCTTTTTCGGATTTGATTTGGACATAATTCCAAATCCAACCGTTAGATTTCAAATTTCTAACATTCATTAGAAAGCTCTTTTCGATACGAACCCAACGGTTCCGGTTTTAGGAGAATCCGACGGTCGGATCTCCCGTAATGTCCGTTTGAAATAAATGGTCGAAATTCGCGAACTGCCGCGGCGCGGCGCGTTCTATTCAGGCCATTATATTATATATAATATATATATAATATATATATCGTCGATTTCTATTTAAAACGAATTATATAAATAGTTTTGAATTCGTTTCAAAAACATTTTCAACTTCCATTTCAATTCAAATCAAAATTGAATTCTTCTTTATAAATTCGTTTTAAAATCCATTTCTATTCAATTCAAATTTCAATTCAATTTGAATTTATTTCACTTCGCTTTCAATTCAATTCGAATTCGTTTTCAATTCATTTCTATTCGAAATCGTTTTCAATTCATTTCTATTCGAAATCGTTTTCAATTCATTTCTATTCGAAATCGTTTTCAATTCTATTCGAAATCGTTTTAAAATCGATATAAATATCGTTCACGTCGAAATGGCGTCAATCTAACCAACACGGCTTCATAAATTTCTATTTCAAATATTCTATTTCAAATATTTCCTATTATCAAAATGTTTGTTATTATCAAAATATTCTTTATTTTCACGATTGGAATGAGGCCCAATCAATCACCATATAAAATTAATTATATGGATTTTCATACAACACATGTATATAATAACATTGAAAATAATCAACCATCAACCAAAGTGCACGACACTGTATAAGCATCAAATATAGATATTCAACGCTCATAACAGCCTGTCAATCAATCGATCGACATATTTAATCAATCAGGATGAGTGAAATTCATATTTCATCCCAACACCCGTGTGGGGTTTCAAACAATCAAACACAGATTTTAGTTGTGCAGTTGGGCGATGTGTAAAATTTATCGTCCCAATCAATGTCATTCAAATAGGTGTACATAAACAAACCGTCCGGTTTATAAATGAATATTTTATTTTATTCACTTCACGTTAAAAATTATATTTTTAACGATAAAACATTTTATTTCAATCTATGAATTTCTATTCAATTCATTCTTTAAATAAAATGATATTTTTATATTTTTCTAACATATTTTAGAAAATTTCGGCGGCATAACGGCACGATACTAGAAACGGGACGAGGCCTAGCCTTATCCCCGGTCTAGTGAAGGCCCACGCCATTCACTCATCAATCAAATCAATTTCATTTTGCAAACCACAAAATTTGGAGTAAGGGTCTAACCTAGCCTTACTCCTACGCCTTATAACGGCGCACGTCTAATCCTAACCAATTTATCGATTCGATTTTTCACATCACAAACCACATTCAAACCAATATCGCAATCAATCACCAAACAATCAAACAAACAAGTCCATGGTCTGTGGACGATTGTGTCGGGTGCTACTAAGCACCGTCTGCATCCTAGTATATATATATATAACTAGAAAAATAAATTGAAAGGTGAGAAATTCTCACATATAGCTATCCTAGCTCCACGGCTCTTCATTTGCAGAAGTCTTCGTCGTTTCGCCCTTTTTGAACCTCCGTTGTCCGCTTTCACTACCTATGTAAAAATCGAATTTTTACTTCGCTATTCAATATATAAAAATCATATTTTTATTTTGCTTCTCAATATATAAAAATCATATTTTTATTTTGCTTCTCAATATATAAAAATCATATTTTTATTTCAAAGTTCCATATATAAAAATCGAATTTTTATTTCAAAGTTCAACATATAAAAATCGAATTTTTACTTCAAAGTTCAATATATAAAAATCGAATTTTTATTTCAAAGTTCAATATATAAAAATCGAATTTTTATTTCAAAGTTTCCGCCTTTTCCATTTCAAAGATCTAATCTTTCCTTTTACTTTTTAAAGTTCAAATCCTTTTACCTTTTAAAAATTCAAATCTTTTAAAACCTTTTTAAAATTCAAATCTTTTAAAACCTTTTTAAAATTCAAATCTTTTAAAACCTTTTTCTTATATTAAAGTAAAAAAATTCAGTTTTTCTATACCTTTAAAATTCAGTTTTATATACTTTAAAAATACAGTTTTTTCTATACTTTTAAAAATTCAGTTTTTCTATACTTTTAAAATTCAGTTTTTCTATACTTTTAAAATTCAGTTTTTTTTTAAAATCTTTTCTAAAAATTTCAGTTTTAAAATCTTTTCTAAAATCAGTTTAAAACCCTTTTAAAAATCAGTTTAAAAAAAATCATTTTAAAATTCAGTTTTAAAAATCAAATAAAAAAAACAGTTTTCAAAATAAATAAAAAAACAGGTTTCAAGTAAAATAAAATAAAAATAAAGTAAATAAATTAAAACTTACAGGATTTTGAAGAAAGGGGGGGTGTGAAACTATCGTCGGCGGCACATCCAAAAAGGGGGGGGGGAATCGGCGGCTTCGTCGAGGGTTCGGAGGAGGGAGGGTCGTGCTCGAAGGGGGGAGGCGAAATGGAGAGGGAGGCGGTTGCTGAGGGGGAGGCGGTTGCTGAGGGGGAGGCGCGCCTCGCACGGCGGCGCGGTGGGCGGCGAACGCCCCTGGGCGGATCGCGATTCCCTCCAGGGTTTTTTTTTTTTATTTTTTTTTTATTCAGTTTGGAAATGAGATCGGGGGGGGCCTGGTTAAAGGAGAAGGACTATCTTTTTTTTTTTATTATTATTTTATTATTATTATAAGTTGACTTTTACATACGTCATCAAAACGAGGCCCACCGCCTGTCGTCCATAGCGTTTCACCCCCATTCCGAACACAATGGGATATGTACCGCAAGCTGAATCGACCGTTTCGATCAGTTTCCGTTGAATTTACATTTAAATCGCTATATTGAATTTTAAACGTACATTTCAAATTACCGGGGTCACATACTAACTAGAAAAATTCCAGAAAAATATTTTCTAGCTTCGTATTGACGATACGGTCCTAATAAAACTAGTTTCGTCGAATTCTGAGACCGTTTGAAAAATGGCCAATTTCCAGTCGATTAAAATCAACTGAAACCGGTCAAACGCGTTTTCCTTTGCCACGCTCACATACTGATTCGGAAAATTATGAAATTTGAAATCTAGCAATAACTTGACACCACAGACCCAACAAAACTGGTTTCGTCGAAATCCGAGGTCGTTTGCAAAACGGCTATTTTTAAGGGCTATATATTATATAAAATATATATAAATTCCACAGCGACTATTCTGAATTTTCAACTGGACATATCTTATCTTTTATAAAGTGAAATCTCATTTTGTTAACTTCGTTAGAAAGATATTCTTCATCAGATTCAAATATTTCTTGTTTCGTTCAATTCTGACTTATAACGAATTCTGTATATTCATTTGAAATTAGAAATCGAATTTTCGAACTACCGCGCCATTTTCTATTCCTTTTATAATTATATATAATTATTATATATTCTAACGACGACGTATATATATAATATATACGTTCGAATTATATTCAAAATAAATTTCTCGTCGATATTATTTAAAATAATTCATTTTAAATAATCAAAATTCGCTAAAATGGCCAAAATAAAAATTTTAAACTGGCCCAGATTTTACGGGTTGTTACAATCTCCCCCACTTAAAACTTTTCGTCCCCGAAAAGGAACAAAGTCGAAAGTGGATTGATTATTTAACTCTATGCTCGACCTGGCTTTCTTTCTCCAACTCTTTAGTTTCTGAGAATTTTCAAAATTTCAAAAATTTGGCTAACACCCTAAATTTTTGAAAAATTTCGCCATAACCTCCCCTGCACCGGGAGCATCGGGGAATTTCAAATAGCTTCCCCGGTCCTTCAGATCTCAAAAAGAAAAAGAAAAAGCCAAGCGGCTAGCCAATAGGCTCACAAAATCATCATCACCCAAACAAAACAGGAAATTATGTAGTAAACATGTACCTATTTGTCGGGCAAACAAATTTTATTCTCTGGCTCTAGCCTCCTTGCTATGACCTGTTCAATGATATATATGTATATGCAAGCAGATGCGACCAATTTTCAATACAGTTCAATATTTGATACAATTAGGCTAAATGACTGATAATTAGCAAACAAATAAACAAACAACACAAACATCTTCAATTAGTGAATTATCATTTTAAATTCATAACTTTGATATATATACAAAAATCATGTTTTTGATGCCAATTCACAACAATGTGTTCTAACTATATATAAGTTTTGGTTCTCACACCAGCCTATAGGAAATATATAGATATCACACTTTCGTTACTCGAAAATAAATGCTGGTGATGGTATACTTCATCATCAGGACCATGTCCGGGCGACTAGAGTGCGACTCTACATCTATCCAATATATTAAAACTTCGAATACACGCGGATCAGACGTATACGCAAAATCTATATATACTGGATTGTCCACATCAATATAAATAAATAATCAAATACGAATAATTGATTTAAATTTTCAAAACAAAAATTGTTTTCACTTTTTAAAAAAAATATACTCTTCACACTCGTTCTAGGATACTACTGATCCTATCTCTAACGAGTCATCCCATTGGATATTACTAATCCAATATCTGATGAATTCTTTCGTATGTTTCTAATGTGTCTTGTTCTCTGCTTTGTAAACCAAAGCTCTGATACCAACTGTGACGGCAAGGAATTTCGCTCGGTCCGAACCAGTCGCTAAACCGACCCAGACCGTTCGAAACGCCCTATCGTTTGAGAACAGGACAAAACAGAACGCATACAGAAGAACATTTCATTGTATATTACAACAATGCATCAGATTACAAGAATATACAGAGCATAAATGAATATTACACAGAAATATCAGAGATTTAAATTACATTTAAATACATAGCAGCGGAAAATAATATAATACACAACTAGAGGAGATATACGGATACAAAGCTTTCCGGATATCGTTCCAGCTGTAAACCAGGATCCTATGAATATAAATCTGCAAAACCCAAAACTACTAGCTGCCCGTGTCAAAATAAGGGCACCCAGAGTTTAGGTTAAAACAATAAACTCCAGGTCAGTCATGTGACTGGTGTGAGAACTAAAACAGTTAATCTTTATTTTTAAAGCTAGGTAAATCAAGGGACCACGCCGTATAACACGGAACGGGTTTCCTCCCAAGAATACCAGTGCATAAAACAACAGCGCAATGCTAAATAAAGAAAAATGAAGCTGTTATAAGACCCAGGTCCCATCACACAATGCAACGCAGCCGAGGATAGGGTTTTCCCTTATAACAGCCAAAGGATGCTTGATACGTTTTAAAACAAATCATTTGATACTATTATAAGTGTATAAAACAACTTCAAATCATAAGTATCAATCATAGGCGGCATAAGCGCCCCATCCCACTATGTCGCCATATATAGGATTACAATTAAAACTGCAAATGTCACGTATTTGGAAATTGGATTTCCGTCTATGAACCGAGGCTAGGGGCAAGATCCTCAACCGATTTGAGACGCTCTAGCCCGTGTCTCAGGAACAGAACGCATCGTCCCTTGGAGCGACAGGGCCGGTCCACCGATGTGGATTAAAATGCCTGAACACTACGTTTCCCCACCCTATGGGGTGTAAGTCTGGTCCGTCAGCCGACCAGAATGCATCGGCCGAAACCGATATAACCGAGGCGCCTCGCAACAGCAACAACCACATAAGTCAAACTCGTCAGGGTGTGTAAAACCACTGACGCCACTTCTAACTAGAAAGAAACGCATGCCCTCCCTGAGGTCCGTCTCCCGTTTTTGGTTCATACCGGGTGTGAGACACGCGAGGTAAACGTTACACAAAGCTACGCTACAAAGGCCGTGCTTTGATCATCACCACAAGACTTTGCTTTTCAACAGAAGCCTCGATCATTTGCATCTTAGCATGCCACACAGGCAAACCATCCTATGCAACCGATATCAGTCACACAGAATGAAATCCGATGTCAGACACACAGTCCATTTACAAGTCCGTCCTGGGTCTGAACGAAACCGGAGGCACCTAGTACCCCGCATATCCATCGATCTCCAAGTACGTCTGGACGATCACTAACTGTTTCCATCTTCTTGGGTGTACAGCCCAATCAAGATCATCAGTTATCACCCAAACGACGTGAAGACCTCCGGTCTTCGACCATCGTCTTCATCTTCGACTTATCGTCGTATCAGTTATTCAGAATGGGATAAACCCGGTCTTTCCGAATAACTCGCGTATATATTATAAAAGTGTTACACAAACACAACATACGCCTCATTCCAATTCATTAGTCACTAACCGTAAATTAATCAAGAGAATAATTTCCCAAATATTAACCCCGAAGGCCGAAACCAACATCAGATCAATATCCAGAAAACCATTCTACTTAACTAACCGACAGTTAGTTTCTAAATTTCACGTTCAAATCTAATTAAAGATTTAACTATCGCCTGGAGCAAAACTGGTGATACTCCATTCTCGATCTTTTCAATCTAATTAAAGATTCATTAAAACTCCACTTAGTTTTAATCGTTAACTGGGTTAAAGAATCAGTGTCATTTAAAACACGGTTCACGATAAACCCAAAATCACATTCATTAACTATCGGGTTAAAGAACGAGTGTTATTTAAAACACTGTTCACGATAATCCCAACAATCAATATCAATTCAATCCCAATTAAATATTATTTAATTGGTACACTTCATTAAATCTAAATAAAAGATTTAATCTTTTCTCAACTGGGTTCAAGAACAGTGTTAGTGAAGACACCATTCACGACAAACCCAAATCACATTCGATATTCAATACTAGGCTCTGAATAGAAAATATATCGGCCTATATTCAATATCAAATTCTACGATTAACAAATGTCGTATTGGAAATAACGATATAAATATATATCTTTCAAATTTCCATAACAACACCTGTATAATCACGAATTCCAACATCGAAATATTCCGGAGACAATTTCGATTCAAATCCACTCCAATGCAATCATTGGAAATTTTGGTTATTTTTAAAACCCTTTTCGAATTCAATTTATTTATTTAAAAATAAATAGAATTATAATTCTAGTTCAAAACTAGTTCAATTCGATAAAAATCTATTTTTATCTTTTCAAATATGGAGTTTTTCATCCCAATTCTTCCCAAATCATTTCTTATGATTTTACACAAATTATTACTATTTTTAATAATTTTATCAAGGCCCGTACAGTCGATTTCCAACAATGGCCATCGAACTGCACTTATAGCGACCTTTTTCGGATTTGATTTGGACATAATTCCAAATCCAACCGTTAGATTTCAAATTTCTAACATTCATTAGAAAGCTCTTTTCGATACGAACCCAACGGTTCCGGTTTTAGGAGAATCCGACGGTCGGATCTCCCGTAATGTCCGTTTGAAATAAATGGTCGAAATTCGCGAACTGCCGCGGCGCGGCGCGTTCTATTCAGGCCATTATATTATATATAATATATATATCGTCGATTTCTATTTAAAACGAATTATATAAATAGTTTTGAATTCGTTTCAAAAACATTTTCAACTTCCATTTCAATTCAAATCAAAATTGAATTCTTCTTTATAAATTCGTTTTAAAATCCATTTCTATTCAATTCAAATTTCAATTCAATTTGAATTTATTTCACTTCGCTTTCAATTCAATTCGAATTCGTTTTCAATTCATTTCTATTCGAAATCGTTTTCAATTCATTTCTATTCGAAATCGTTTTCAATTCATTTCTATTCGAAATCGTTTTCAATTCATTTCTATTCGAAATCGTTTTAAAATCGATATAAATATCGTTCACGTCGAAATGGCGTCAATCTAACCAACACGGCTTCATAAATTTCTATTTCAAATATTCTATTTCAAATATTTCCTATTATCAAAATGTTTGTTATTATCAAAATATTCTTTATTTTCACGATTGGAATGAGGCCCAATCAATCACCATATAAAATTAATTATATGGATTTTCATACAACACATGTATATAATAACATTGAAAATAATCAACCATCAACCAAAGTGCACGACACTGTATAAGCATCAAATATAGATATTCAACGCTCATAACAGCCTGTCAATCAATCGATCGACATATTTAATCAATCAGGATGAGTGAAATTCATATTTCATCCCAACACCCGTGTGGGGTTTCAAACAATCAAACACAGATTTTAGTTGTGCAGTTGGGCGATGTGTAAAATTTATCGTCCCAATCAATGTCATTCAAATAGGTGTACATAAACAAACCGTCCGGTTTATAAATGAATATTTTATTTTATTCACTTCACGTTAAAAATTATATTTTTAACGATAAAACATTTTATTTCAATCTATGAATTTCTATTCAATTCATTCTTTAAATAAAATGATATTTTTATATTTTTCTAACATATTTTAGAAAATTTCGGCGGCATAACGGCACGATACTAGAAACGGGACGAGGCCTAGCCTTATCCCCGGTCTAGTGAAGGCCCACGCCATTCACTCATCAATCAAATCAATTTCATTTTGCAAACCACAAAATTTGGAGTAAGGGTCTAACCTAGCCTTACTCCTACGCCTTATAACGGCGCACGTCTAATCCTAACCAATTTATCGATTCGATTTTTCACATCACAAACCACATTCAAACCAATATCGCAATCAATCACCAAACAATCAAACAAACAAGTCCATGGTCTGTGGACGATTGTGTCGGGTGCTACTAAGCACCGTCTGCATCCTAGTATATATATATATAACTAGAAAAATAAATTGAAAGGTGAGAAATTCTCACATATAGCTATCCTAGCTCCACGGCTCTTCATTTGCAGAAGTCTTCGTCGTTTCGCCCTTTTTGAACCTCCGTTGTCCGCTTTCACTACCTATGTAAAAATCGAATTTTTACTTCGCTATTCAATATATAAAAATCATATTTTTATTTTGCTTCTCAATATATAAAAATCATATTTTTATTTTGCTTCTCAATATATAAAAATCATATTTTTATTTCAAAGTTCCATATATAAAAATCGAATTTTTATTTCAAAGTTCAACATATAAAAATCGAATTTTTACTTCAAAGTTCAATATATAAAAATCGAATTTTTATTTCAAAGTTCAATATATAAAAATCGAATTTTTATTTCAAAGTTTCCGCCTTTTCCATTTCAAAGATCTAATCTTTCCTTTTACTTTTTAAAGTTCAAATCCTTTTACCTTTTAAAAATTCAAATCTTTTAAAACCTTTTTAAAATTCAAATCTTTTAAAACCTTTTTAAAATTCAAATCTTTTAAAACCTTTTTCTTATATTAAAGTAAAAAAATTCAGTTTTTCTATACCTTTAAAATTCAGTTTTATATACTTTAAAAATACAGTTTTTTCTATACTTTTAAAAATTCAGTTTTTCTATACTTTTAAAATTCAGTTTTTCTATACTTTTAAAATTCAGTTTTTTTTTAAAATCTTTTCTAAAAATTTCAGTTTTAAAATCTTTTCTAAAATCAGTTTAAAACCCTTTTAAAAATCAGTTTAAAAAAAATCATTTTAAAATTCAGTTTTAAAAATCAAATAAAAAAAACAGTTTTCAAAATAAATAAAAAAACAGGTTTCAAGTAAAATAAAATAAAAATAAAGTAAATAAATTAAAACTTACAGGATTTTGAAGAAAGGGGGGGTGTGAAACTATCGTCGGCGGCACATCCAAAAAGGGGGGGGGGAATCGGCGGCTTCGTCGAGGGTTCGGAGGAGGGAGGGTCGTGCTCGAAGGGGGGAGGCGAAATGGAGAGGGAGGCGGTTGCTGAGGGGGAGGCGGTTGCTGAGGGGGAGGCGCGCCTCGCACGGCGGCGCGGTGGGCGGCGAACGCCCCTGGGCGGATCGCGATTCCCTCCAGGGTTTTTTTTTTTTATTTTTTTTTTATTCAGTTTGGAAATGAGATCGGGGGGGGCCTGGTTAAAGGAGAAGGACTATCTTTTTTTTTATTATTATTATTTTATTATTATTATAAGTTGACTTTTACATACGTCATCAAAACGAGGCCCACCGCCTGTCGTCCATAGCGTTTCACCCCCATTCCGAACACAATGGGATATGTACCGCAAGCTGAATCGACCGTTTCGATCAGTTTCCGTTGAATTTACATTTAAATCGCTATATTGAATTTTAAACGTACATTTCAAATTACCAGGGTCACATACTAACTAGAAAAATTCCAGAAAAATATTTTCTAGCTTCGTATTGACGATACGGTCCTAATAAAACTAGTTTCGTCGAATTCTGAGACCGTTTGAAAAATGGCCAATTTCCAGTCGATTAAAATCAACTGAAACCGGTCAAACGCGTTTTCCTTTGCCACGCTCACATACTGATTCGGAAAATTATGAAATTTGAAATCTAGCAATAACTTGACACCACAGACCCAACAAAACTGGTTTCGTCGAAATCCGAGGTCGTTTGCAAAACGGCTATTTTTAAGGGCTATATATTATATAAAATATATATAAATTCCACAGCGACTATTCTGAATTTTCAACTGGACATATCTTATCTTTTCTAAAGTGAAATCTCATTTTGTTAACTTCGTTAGAAAGATATTCTTCATCAGATTCAAATATTTCTTGTTTCGTTCAATTCTGACTTATAACGAATTCTGTATATTCATTTGAAATTAGAAATCGAATTTTCGAACTACCGCGCCATTTTCTATTCCTTTTATAATTATATATAATTATTATATATTCTAATGACGACGTATATATCTAATATATACGTTCGAATTATATTCAAAATAAATTTCTCGTCGATATTATTTAAAATAATTCATTTTAAATAATCAAAATTCGCTAAAATGGCCAAAATAAAAAATTTAAACTGGCCCAGATTTTACGGGTTGTTACAATCTCCCCCACTTAAAACTTTTCGTCCCCGAAAAGGAACAAAGTCGAAAGTGGATTGATTATTTAACTCTATGCTCGACCTGGCTTTCTTTCTCCAACTCTTTAGTTTCTGAGAATTTTCAAAATTTCAAAAATTTGGCTAACACCCTAAATTTTTGAAAAATTTCGCCATAACCTCCCCTGCACCGGGAGCATCGGGGAATTTCAAATAGCTTCCCCGGTCCTTCAGATCTCAAAAAGAAAAAGAAAAAGCCAAGCGGCTAGCCAATAGGCTCACAAAATCATCATCACCCAAACAAAACAGGAAATTATGTAGTAAACATGTACCTATTTGTCGGGCAAACAAATTTTATTCTCTGGCTCTAGCCTCCTTGCTATGACCTGTTCAATGATATATATGTATATGCAAGCAGATGCGACCAATTTTCAATACAGTTCAATATTTGATACAATTAGGCTAAATGACTGAAAATTAGCAAACAAATAAACAAACAACACAAACATCTTCAATTAGTGAATTATCATTTTAAATTCATAACTTTGATATATATACAAAAATCATGTTTTTGATGCCAATTCACAACAATGTGTTCTAACTATATATAAGTTTTGGTTCTCACACCAGCCTATAGGAAATATATAGATATCACACTTTCGTTACTCGAAAATAAATGCTGGTGATGGTATACTTCATCATCAGGACCATGTCCGGGCGACTAGAGTGCGACTCTACATCTATCCAATATATTAAAACTTCGAATACACGCGGATCAGACGTATACGCAAAATCTATATATACTGGATTGTCCACATCAATATAAATAAATAATCAAATACGAATAATTGATTTAAATTTTCAAAACAAAAATTGTTTTCACTTTTTAAAAAAAATATACTCTTCACACTCGTTCTAGGATACTACTGATCCTATCTCTAACGAGTCATCCCATTGGATATTACTAATCCAATATCTGATGAATTCTTTCGTATGTTTCTAATGTGTCTTGTTCTCTGCTTTGTAAACCAAAGCTCTGATACCAACTGTGACGGCAAGGAATTTCGCTCGGTCCGAACCAGTCGCTAAACCGACCCAGACCGTTCGAAACGCCCTATCGTTTGAGAACAGGACAAAACAGAACGCATACAGAAGAACATTTCATTGTATATTACAACAATGCATCAGATTACAAGAATATACAGAGCATAAATGAATATTACACAGAAATATCAGAGATTTAAATTACATTTAAATACATAGCAGCGGAAAATAATATAATACACAACTAGAGGAGATATACGGATACAAAGCTTTCCGGATATCGTTCCAGCTGTAAACCAGGATCCTGTGAATATAAATCTGCAAAACCCAAAACTACTAGCTGCCCGTGTCAAAATAAGGGCACCCAGAGTTTAGGTTAAAACAATAAACTCCAGGTCAGTCATGTGACTGGTGTGAGAACTAAAACAGTTAATCTTTATTTTTAAAGCTAGGTAAATCAAGGGACCACGCCGTATAACACGGAACGGGTTTCCTCCCAAGAATACCAGTGCATAAAACAACAGCGCAATGCTAAATAAAGAAAAATGAAGCTGTTATAAGACCCAGGTCCCATCACACAATGCAACGCAGCCGAGGATAGGGTTTTCCCTTATAACAGCCAAAGGATGCTTGATACGTTTTAAAACAAATCATTTGATACTATTATAAGTGTATAAAACAACTTCAAATGATAAGTATCAATCATAGGCGGCATAAGCGCCCCATCCCACTATGTCGCCATATATAGGATTACAATTAAAACCGCAAATGTCACGTATTTGGAAATTGGATTTCCGTCTATGAACCGAGGCTAGGGGCAAGATCCTCAACCGATTTGAGACGCTCTAGCCCGTGTCTCAGGAACAGAACGCATCGTCCCTTGGAGCGACAGGGCCGGTCCACCGATGTGGATTAAAATGCCTGAACACTACGTTTCCCCACCCTATGGGGTGTAAGTCTGGTCCGTCAGCCGACCAGAATGCATCGGCCGAAACCGATATAACCGAGGCGCCTCGCAACAGCAACAACCACATAAGTCAAACTCGTCAGGGTGTGTAAAACCACTGACGCCACTTCTAACTAGAAAGAAACACATGCCCTCCCTGAGGTCCGTCTCCCGTTTTTGGTTCATACCGGGTGTGAGACACGCGAGGTAAACGTTACACAAAGCTACGCCACAAAGGCCGTGCTTTGATCATCACCACAAGACTTTGCTTTTCAACAGAAGCCTCGATCATTTGCATCTTAGCATGCCACACAGGCAAACCATCCTATGCAACCGATATCAGTCACACAGAATGAAATCCGATGTCAGACACACAGTCCATTTACAAGTCCGTCCTGGGTCTGAACGAAACCGGAGGCACCTAGTACCCCGCATATCCATCGATCTCCAAGTACGTCTGGACGATCACTAACTGTTTCCATCTTCTTGGGTGTACAGCCCAATCAAGATCATCAGTTATCACCCAAACGACGTGAAGACCTCCGGTCTTCGACCATCGTCTTCATCTTCGACTTATCGTCGTATCAGTTATTCAGAATGGGATAAACCCGGTCTTTCCGAATAACTCGCGTATATATTATAAAAGTGTTACACAAACACAACATACGCCTCATTCCAATTCATTAGTCACTAACCGTAAATTAATCAAGAGAATAATTTCCCAAATATTAACCCCGAAGGCCGAAACCAACATCAGATCAATATCCAGAAAACCATTCTACTTAGCTAACCGACAGTTAGTTTCTAAATTTCACGTTCAAATCTAATTAAAGATTTAACTATCGCCTGGAGCAAAACTGGTGATACTCCATTCTCGATCTTTTCAATCTAATTAAAGATTCATTAAAACTCCACTTAGTTTTAATCGTTAACTGGGTTAAAGAATCAGTGTCATTTAAAACACGGTTCACGATAAACCCAAAATCACATTCATTAACTATCGGGTTAAAGAACGAGTGTTATTTAAAACACTGTTCACGATAAACCCAACAATCAATATCAATTCAATCCCAATTAAATATTATTTAATTGGTACACTTCATTAAATCTAAATAAAAGATTTAATCTTTTCTCAACTGGGTTCAAGAACAGTGTTAGTGAAGACACCATTCACGACAAACCCAAATCACATTCGATATTCAATACTAGGCTCTGAATAGAAAATATATCGGCCTATATTCAATATCAAATTCTACGATTAACAAATGTCGTATTGGAAATAACGATATAAATATATATCTTTCAAATTTCCATAACAACACCTGTATAATCACGAATTCCAACATCGAAATATTCCGGAGACAATTTCGATTCAAATCCACTCCAATGCAATCATTGGAAATTTTGGTTATTTTTAAAACCCTTTTCGAATTCAATTTATTTATTTAAAAATAAATAGAATTATAATTCTAGTTCAAAACTAGTTCAATTCGATAAAAATCTATTTTTATCTTTTCAAATATGGAGTTTTTCATCCCAATTCTTCCCAAATCATTTCTTATGATTTTACACAAATTATTACTATTTTTAATAATTTTATCAAGGCCCGTACAGTCGATTTCCAACAATGGCCATCGAACTGCACTTATAGCGACCTTTTTCGGATTTGATTTGGACATAATTCCAAATCCAACCGTTAGATTTCAAATTTCTAACATTCATTAGAAAGCTCTTTTCGATACGAACCCAACGGTTCCGGTTTTAGGAGAATCCGACGGTCGGATCTCCCGTAATGTCCGTTTGAAATAAATGGTCGAAATTCGCGAACTGCCGCGGCGCGGCGCGTTCTATTCAGGCCATTATATTATATATAATATATATATAATATATATATCGTCGATTTCTATTTAAAACGAATTATATAAATAGTTTTGAATTCGTTTCAAAAACATTTTCAACTTCCATTTCAATTCAAATCAAAATTGAATTCTTCTTTATAAATTCGTTTTAAAATCCATTTCTATTCAATTCAAATTTCAATTCAATTTGAATTTATTTCACTTCGCTTTCAATTCAATTCGAATTCGTTTTCAATTCATTTCTATTCGAAATCGTTTTCAATTCATTTCTATTCGAAATCGTTTTCAATTCATTTCTATTCGAAATCGTTTTCAATTCATTTCTATTCGAAATCGTTTTAAAATCGATATAAATATCGTTCACGTCGAAATGGCGTCAATCTAACCAACACGGCTTCATAAATTTCTATTTCAAATATTCTATTTCAAATATTTCCTATTATCAAAATGTTTGTTATTATCAAAATATTCTTTATTTTCACGATTGGAATGAGGCCCAATCAATCACCATATAAAATTAATTATATGGATTTTCATACAACACATGTATATAATAACATTGAAAATAATCAACCATCAACCAAAGTGCACGACACTGTATAAGCATCAAATATAGATATTCAACGCTCATAACAGCCTGTCAATCAATCGATCGACATATTTAATCAAT
The DNA here is from genome assembly GCA_030737875.1 of Allium sativum. Taxonomy (NCBI): domain Eukaryota; kingdom Viridiplantae; phylum Streptophyta; class Magnoliopsida; order Asparagales; family Amaryllidaceae; genus Allium; species Allium sativum. Next base: position 93,106,957 of record CM060920.1, read on the forward strand.
CAGGATGAGTGAAATTCATATTTCATCCCAACACCCGTGTGGGGTTTCAAACAATCAAACACAGATTTTAGTTGTGCAGTTGGGCGATGTGTAAAATTTATCGTCCCAATCAATGTCATTCAAATAGGTGTACATAAACAAACCGTCCGGTTTATAAATGAATATTTTATTTTATTCACTTCACGTTAAAAATTATATTTTTAACGATAAAACATTTTATTTCAATCTATGAATTTCTATTCAATTCATTCTTTAAATAAAATGATATTTTTATATTTTTCTAACATATTTTAGAAAATTTCGGCGGCATAACGGCACGATACTAGAAACGGGACGAGGCCTAGCCTTATCCCCGGTCTAGTGAAGGCCCACGCCATTCACTCATCAATCAAATCAATTTCATTTTGCAAACCACAAAATTTGGAGTAAGGGTCTAACCTAGCCTTACTCCTACGCCTTATAACGGCGCACGTCTAATCCTAACCAATTTATCGATTCGATTTTTCACATCACAAACCACATTCAAACCAATATCGCAATCAATCACCAAACAATCAAACAAACAAGTCCATGGTCTGTGGACGATTGTGTCGGGTGCTACTAAGCACCGTCTGCATCCTAGTATATATATATATAACTAGAAAAATAAATTGAAAGGTGAGAAATTCTCACATATAGCTATCCTAGCTCCACGGCTCTTCATTTGCAGAAGTCTTCGTCGTTTCGCCCTTTTTGAACCTCCGTTGTCCGCTTTCACTACCTATGTAAAAATCGAATTTTTACTTCGCTATTCAATATATAAAAATCATATTTTTATTTTGCTTCTCAATATATAAAAATCATATTTTTATTTTGCTTCTCAATATATAAAAATCATATTTTTATTTCAAAGTTCCATATATAAAAATCGAATTTTTATTTCAAAGTTCAACATATAAAAATCGAATTTTTACTTCAAAGTTCAATATATAAAAATCGAATTTTTATTTCAAAGTTCAATATATAAAAATCGAATTTTTATTTCAAAGTTTCCGCCTTTTCCATTTCAAAGATCTAATCTTTCCTTTTACTTTTTAAAGTTCAAATCCTTTTACCTTTTAAAAATTCAAATCTTTTAAAACCTTTTTAAAATTCAAATCTTTTAAAACCTTTTTAAAATTCAAATCTTTTAAAACCTTTTTCTTATATTAAAGTAAAAAAATTCAGTTTTTCTATACCTTTAAAATTCAGTTTTATATACTTTAAAAATACAGTTTTTTCTATACTTTTAAAAATTCAGTTTTTCTATACTTTTAAAATTCAGTTTTTCTATACTTTTAAAATTCAGTTTTTTTTTAAAATCTTTTCTAAAAATTTCAGTTTTAAAATCTTTTCTAAAATCAGTTTAAAACCCTTTTAAAAATCAGTTTAAAAAAAATCATTTTAAAATTCAGTTTTAAAAATCAAATAAAAAAAACAGTTTTCAAAATAAATAAAAAAACAGGTTTCAAGTAAAATAAAATAAAAATAAAGTAAATAAATTAAAACTTACAGGATTTTGAAGAAAGGGGGGGTGTGAAACTATCGTCGGCGGCACATCCAAAAAGGGGGGGGGAATCGGCGGCTTCGTCGAGGGTTCGGAGGAGGGAGGGTCGTGCTCGAAGGGGGGAGGCGAAATGGAGAGGGAGGCGGTTGCTGAGGGGGAGGCGGTTGCTGAGGGGGAGGCGCGCCTCGCACGGCGGCGCGGTGGGCGGCGAACGCCCCTGGGCGGATCGCGATTCCCTCCAGGGTTTTTTTTTTTTTTATTTTTTTTTTATTCAGTTTGGAAATGAGATCGGGGGGGGGGGCCTGGTTAAAGGAGAAGGACTATCTTTTTTTTTTTATTATTATTTTATTATTATTATAAGTTGACTTTTACATACGTCATCAAAACGAGGCCCACCGCCTGTCGTCCATAGCGTTTCACCCCCATTCCGAACACAATGGGATATGTACCGCAAGCTGAATCGACCGTTTCGATCAGTTTCCGTTGAATTTACATTTAAATCGCTATATTGAATTTTAAACGTACATTTCAAATTACCGGGGTCACATACTAACTAGAAAAATTCCAGAAAAATATTTTCTAGCTTCGTATTGACGATACGGTCCTAATAAAACTAGTTTCGTCGAATTCTGAGACCGTTTGAAAAATGGCCAATTTCCAGTCGATTAAAATCAACTGAAACCGGTCAAACGCGTTTTCCTTTGCCACGCTCACATACTGATTCGGAAAATTATGAAATTTGAAATCTAGCAATAACTTGACACCACAGACCCAACAAAACTGGTTTCGTCGAAATCCGAGGTCGTTTGCAAAACGGCTATTTTTAAGGGCTATATATTATATAAAATATATATAAATTCCACAGCGACTATTCTGAATTTTCAACTGGACATATCTTATCTTTTCTAAAGTGAAATCTCATTTTGTTAACTTCGTTAGAAAGATATTCTTCATCAGATTCAAATATTTCTTGTTTCGTTCAATTCTGACTTATAACGAATTCTGTATATTCATTTGAAATTAGAAATCGAATTTTCGAACTACCGCGCCATTTTCTATTCCTTTTATAATTATATATAATTATTATATATTCTAACGACGACGTATATATATAATATATACGTTCGAATTATATTCAAAATAAATTTCTCGTCGATATTATTTAAAATAATTCATTTTAAATAATCAAAATTCGCTAAAATGGCCAAAATAAAAATTTTAAACTGGCCCAGATTTTACGGGTTGTTTGTGACGACCCGCAACCTCCCCGTAAAGGAAAGCGTCGGATAGTTCGAGAACAAACCACAGCAGAACGCATACAGAAGAACGTTTCATTGTATATTACAACAATGCATCAGATTACAAGAATATACAGAGTATAAATGAATATTACACAGAAATATCAGAGATTTAAATTACATTTAAATACATAGCAGCGGAAAATAATACAATACACAACTAGAATGAGATATACGGATACAAAGCTTTCCGGATATCGTTCCAGCTGTAAACCAGGATCCTGTGAATATAAATCTGCAAAACCAAAACTACTAGCTGCCCGTGTCGAAAATAGGGGCACCCAGAGTTTAGGTTAAAACAATAAACTCCAGGTCAGTCATGTGACTGGTGTGAGAACTAAAACAGTTATTAATCTTTATTTCAAATCATTAGGTAAATCAAGGGACCACGCCGTATAACACGGAACGGGTTTCCTCCCAAGAATACCAGTGCATAAAACCAACAGCGCAATGCTAAATAAAGAAAAATGAAGCTGTTATAAGACCCAGGTCCCATCACACAATGCAACGCAGTCGAGGATAGGGTTTTCCCTTATAACAGCCAAAGAATGCTTGATACGTTTAAAACAAATCATTTGATACTATTATAAGTGCATAGTATATAAAACACTTCAAATCATAAGTATCAATCATAGGCGGCATGAGCGCCCCATCCCACTATGTCGCCATATATAGGATATACAATCAAAACCGCAAAGTCTCGTATTTGGAAATTGGGTTTCCATCTATGAACCGAGGCAAAAGATAGTCCTCAACCGATTCGAGACAATCTAGCCCATGTCTCAGGCAAGCGCGCAGGCAAGCCTTGGATCGTCAGGGCCGGTCCACACGGAGTGGATTATTATGCCTGAACAATACGTCTCCCCACCCTATGGGGTGTAAGTCTGGTCCGTCAGCCGACCAGAATGCATTCGGCCGAAACCGATATAACCGAGGCGCCTCGCAACAGCAACAACCACATAAGTCAAACTCGTCAGGGCGTGTAAAACCACTGACGCCACTTCTAGCTAGAAAGAAACGCATGCCCTCCCTGAGGTCCGTCTCCCGTTTTTGGTTCATACCGGGTGTGAAACACGCGAGGTAAACGTTACACAAAGCTACGCCACAAAGGCCGTGCTTTGATCATCACCACAAGACTTTGCTTTTCAACAGAAGCCTCGATCTTTTGCATCTTAGCATGCCACACAGGCAAGCCATCCTATGCAACCGATATCAGTCACACAGAATGAAATCCGATGTCAGACACACAGTCCATTTACAAGTCCGTTCTGGGTCTGAACGAAACCGGAGGCACCTAGTACCCCGCATATCCATCGATCTCCAAGTACGTCTGGACGATCACTAACTGTTTCCATCTTCTTGGGTGTACAGCCCAATCAAGATCATCAGTTATCACCCAAACGACGTGAAGACTTCCGGTCTTCGACCATCGTCTTCATCTTCGACTTATCGTCGTATCAGTTATTCAGAATGGGATAAACCCGGTCTTTCCGAATAACTCGCGTATATATTATAAAAGTGTTACACAAACACAACATACGCCTCATTCCAATTCATTAGTCACTAACCGTAAATTAATCAAGAGAATAATTCCCCAAATATTAACCCCGAAGGCCGAAACCAACATCAGATCAATATCCAGAAAACCATTCTGCTTGGCTAACCGCCAGTTAGTTTCTAAATTTCACATTCAAATCTAATTAAAGATTTAACTATCGCCTGGAGCAAAACTGGTGATACTCCATTCTCGATCTTTTCAATCTAATTAAAGATTCATTAAAACTCCACTTAGTTTTAATCTGTGACTGGGTTAAAGAATCAGTGTCATTTAAAACACGGTTCACGATAAACCCAAAGTCACATCCCATTAATTATCGGGTTAAAGAACAAGTGTTATTTAAAACACTGTTCACGATAAACCCAAAAATCAATATCAATTCAATTCCAATTAAATATCATTTAATTGGTACACTTCATTAAATCTAAATAAAAAGATTTAATCTTTTCTCAACTGGGTTCAAGAACAGTGTTAGTGAAGACACCATTCACGACAAACCCAAATCACATTCGATATTCAATACAAGGCTCTGAATAGAAACTATATCGGCCTATATTCAATATCAAATTCTACGATTAACAAATGTCGTATTGGAAATAACGATATACATATATATCTTTCAAATTTCCATAACAACACCTGTAATATCACGAATTCCAACATCGAAATATTCCGAAGACAATTTCGATTCAAATCCACTCCAATGCAATCATTGGAAATTTTGGTTATTTTCAAAACCATTTCAAATTCAATTTATTTATTTAAAAATAAATAGAATTATAATTCTAGTTCAAAACTAGTTCATTTCGATAAAAATCTATTTTTATCTTTTCAAATATGGAGTTTTTCATCCCAAACTTTCACAAATCATTTCTTATGATTTTACACAAATTATTACTATTTTTAATAATTTTATCAAGGCCCGTACGGTCGATTTCCATTAACGGCCATCGAACTGCACTTACAGCGACCTTTTTCGAATTTGATTTGGACGTATCTCCAAATCCAACCGTTAGATTTCAAATTTCTAACATTCATTAGAAAGCTCTTTTCGATACGAACCCAACGGTTCCGGTTTTAGGAGAATCCGACGGTCGGATCTCCCGTAATGTCCGTTTGAAACAAATGATCGAAATTCGCGAACTGCCGCAGCGCGGCGCGTTCTATTCAGGCCATTATATTATATATATAATATATATAATATATATTTCGTCGATTACTATTTAAAACGAATTATATAAATGGTTTTAAATTCGTTTCAAAAGCAATTTCAACTTCCTTTTCAATTCAAATCAAAATTGAATTCTTCTTTATAAATTCGTTTCAAAATTCATTTCTATTCAATTCAAATTTCAATTCAATTTGAATTCATTTCAATTCGCTTTCAATTCCATTTGAATTCGTTTTCAATTCAATTCATTTCGAAATCGTTTTAAAATTCAATTCATTTCGAAATCGTTTTCAATTCAATTCATTTCGAAATCGTTTTCAATTCAATTCATTTCGAAATCGTTTTCAATTCAATTCATTTCGAAATCGTTTTCAATTCAATTTATTTCGAAATCGTTTTCAATTCAATTCATTTCGAAATCGTTTTCAATTCAATTCATTTCGAAATCGTTTTCAATTCAATTCATTTCGAAATCGTTTTCAATTCAATTCATTTCGAAATCGTTTTCAATTCAATTCATTTCGAAATCGTTTTCAATTCAATTCATTTCAAAATATTCGATTTCGAAATCACGTTTCAATATTCATTTTAAAATGAATAAAATCGATATAAATATCGTTCACGTCAAAATGGCGTCAATCTAATCCTCACGGCTTCACATATTTCTATTTTCAAATATTCTATTTCAAATATTTCTATTTCAAATATTTCTATTTCAAATATTTCTATTTCAAATATTTCTATTTCAAATATTTCTATTTCAAATATTTCTATTTCAAATATTTCTATTTCAAATATTTCTATTTTTCTCGAAACTGGAATGAGGCCCAATCAATTACCATATAATGTTAATTATATGGATTTTCTACAACACATGTATATATCAACAACGATGAATAATCAACCATCAACCAAAGTGCACTACACTGTATAAGCATCAAATATAGACATTTAACGCTTATAGCAGCTTGTCAATCAATCGATCGACATATTTAATAAATCAGGATGAGTGAACTTCAAATTTCATCCTAACACCCGTGTGGGGTTTCAAACAATCAAACACATATTTTATTTGTGCAGTTAGGCGATGTGTAAAATTTATCGACCCAATCAACGTCATTCAAATAGGTGTACATAAACAAACCGTCTGGTTTGTAAATGAATATTTATTTATTCACATTCACGTTAAAAATTATATTTTTAACGATAACACATTTTATTTTAACATATGAATTTATATTCAGTTCATTCGTTAAATAAAATGCTAATTTTATTTTTCTAACTTATTTTAGAAAATTTCGGCGGCATAACGGCACGATACTAGAAACGGGACAAGGCCTAGCCTTATCCCCGGTCTAGTGAAGGCCCACGCCATTCACACATCAATCAAATCAATTCGTTATGCAAACCACAAACTTTGGAGTAAGGGTCTAACCTAGCCTTACTCCTTCGCCTTATAACGGCGCACGTCTAATCCTAACCAATTTATCGATTCGATTTTTCACACCACAAACCACATTCAAACCAATATCACAATCAATCACCAAACAGTCAAACAAACAAGTCCATGGTCTGTGGACGGGTGTCGGGTGCTACTAAGCACCGTCTGCATCCTAGTATATATATAACTAGAAAAATAAATTGAAAGGTGAGAAATTCTCACCAATAGCTATCCAACTTCAAGACTCTTCTTAATAGAAATCTTCGCCTATTGTCGCTTTCGCCCGTATCCTCTACATATGTAAAAATAGAATTTTTACTATGCTACTCAATATGTAAAAATCGAATTTTGACTTCGCTATTCAATATATAAAAATATGATTTTTACTTTGACTTTCAACATATAAAAATATGATTTTTATTTCGACTTTCAACACATAAAAATATGATTTTTACTTTTGCTTTCACCATATAAAAATATGATTTTTACTTTGCTTGAAAGTTCAAACCTTTCTTCCCATGTTAAAGCTTTTACCTTTAAAACTAAATCAGTTTTTATTTTTTTTTTTATAAAATTCAGTTTTTATCCTTTATTTCAAAAACCAGTTTTTATTTCTAAAAAAAATTCAGTTTTAATACTTTATAAAAAAAATCCAGTTTTATACTTTATAAAAATTTCAGTTTTTAATACTTTATAAATAAATCAGTTTTTTTTTCTATGTTTTAAAATTCAGGTTTTTAAAATGCTTTTAAAAATTCCAGTTTTTAATACTTTTTAAAAATTCCTGTTTTATTACTTTTAAAAATTCCTTTTAAAAATATTCAGTTTTATACCTTTAAAAATATTTAGTTTTTTACTTTTAAACATTTTCAGTTTTTATTTTTAAAACAAAATCATTATTAAAATCGGTTTTTAAAAAAAATAAAAAAAAAATAATAATAATAAAATAAACAGAAATTCTTACTGAGAGGGGGGGGGAGGTCTTCGCAGTTCGTCGGCGGCTTGGGTCTTCGATCGGTGGTGGCAGGAGGGGCTGCTTCGAGGGGGGGGGGGGTGGCGCGGCTTCTTCGTCGGCGTCGAGGGCTTCAAGGGGAGGCGCTCGGTTGTTTTCACGAGGGGGGGTTCACCTGAGAGGGCGGCGGAGGAGTTGTCGGAGATGGGGGGAGCAGCGCCTCGCGCGATGTGGCTCCGTCGAGCGGTCTTAGGGCTCCGCCCTCTTTTTTTTTTTATTCTGAAATTTAATTTTTTGAACGGGGGGGGGGCCTGGAGGATAAAAGAGAAAGATATTTTTTTTTTTTTTATTAATTTAATTGCATAAAGTTGACTTTTACCTAAGACCTCGAAACGAGGCCCACCGCCTGTCGTCCATAGCGAATTACCCCCATTCCGAACACAATGGGATATGTATCGTAAGCTGATTCGACCGTTTGAATCAGTTTCCGTTAAATTTACATTTAAATCACTATATTGAATTTTAACGTACATTTCAAATTACCGGGGTCACATAATAACTCTATAAATTGCAGAAAAATATTTTCTAGCTTCGTATTGACGATACGGTCCTAACAAAACTAGTTTCGTCGAATTCTGAGACTGTTTGAAAAATGGCCAATTTCCAGTCGATTAAAATCAACTGAAACTGGTCAAACGCGTTTTCCTTTGCCACGCTCACATATTGATTCGAAAAATTATGAAATTTGGAATCTAGCAATAACTTTACACTGCGAATCCAACAAAACTGGTTTCGTCGAAATCCGAGGTCGTTTGCAAAATGGCTATTTTTAAGGGCCATATATTATATTAAAATATATATAAATTCCACAGCGACTATTTCTAATTTTCAACTGGACATATCTTATCATTTCTAAGATGAAATCTCAGTTTGTTAACTTCGTTACAAAGATATAGTTATACAGATTCAAATATTTCTTGTTTCGTTCAATTCTGACTTATATTGAATTCTGTATATTCATTTGAAATTAGAAATCGAATTTTCGAACTACCGCGCCATTTTCAATTCCTTTTATAATTATATATAAATATTTATATTCTAACGACGACGCGTATAATATATACGTTCGATTTATATTCTAAATAAATTTCTCGTCGATATTATTTAAAATAATTCATTTTAAATAATCAAAATTCACTAAAATTGCCAAAATAAAAATTTTAAACTGGCCCAGAATTTACGGGTTGTTACAATCTCCCCCACTTAAAACTTTTCGTCCCCGAAAAGGAACAAAGTCGAAAGTGGTTTGATAATTCAACTCTACGCTCGATCTGGCTTCCATTCTCTAACTCTTCAGTTTCTGAGAATTTTCAAAATTTCAAAAATTTGGCTAACACCCTAAATTTTCGAAAAATTTCGCCATAACCTCCCCTGCACCGGGAGCATCGGGGAATTTCAAATAGCTTCCCCGGTCCTTCAGATCTCAAAAAGAAAAAGAAAAAGCCAAGCGGCTAGCCAATAGGCCCACAAAATCATCATCACCCAAACAAAACAGGAAATTATGTAGTAAACATGTACCTATTTGTCAGGCAAACAAATTTTATTCTCTGCTCTAGCCTCCTTGCTATGACCTGTTCAATGATATATATGTATATGCAAGCAAATGCAACTAATTCTCAATACAATTCAATATTGGGTTCAATTAGGCTAATGGTTCAAAATTAGCAAACAACTAAACAAACAACACAAACATCAATCAATTAGTGAATTAGAATTTCAAATTCATAATTTTGATACATATACAAAAAATCATGTTTTTGATACCAATTCACAACAATGTGTTCCTAACTATATAAGTTTTGGTTCTCACACCAGTCTAATGGAAATATATAGATATCACACCTTCGAAACACGAACATAAATACTGATGATGCACGTGCTATCATCAGTACCTTCTCCGGGCGACTAGAGTGTGATTCTATATCTATCCAGTATATTAAAACTTCGAATACACGCGGATCAGACGTATATGCAAAATCTATATATACTGGATTGTCCACATCAATATAAATAAATAATCCAATACGAATAATTGATTTAAATTTTCAAAACAAAATTTGTTTTCACTTTAAAAATTTACTCTTCACACTCGTTCTAGGACACTACTGATCCCATCTCTAACGAGTCATTCTCATTGGATATTACTAATCCAATATCTGATGAATTCTTCCGTATGGTTCTAATGTGTCTTGTTCTCTAGCTTTGTAAACCAAAGCTCTGATACCAAATGTGACGACCCGCAACCTCCCCGTAAAGGAAAGCGTCGGATAGTTCGAGAACAAACCACAGCAGAACGCATACAGAAGAACGTTTCATTGTATATTACAACAATGCATCAGATTACAAGAATATACAGAGTATAAATGAATATTACACAGAAATATCAGAGATTTAAATTACATTTAAATACATAGCAGCGGAAAATAATACAATACACAACTAGAATGAGATATACGGATACAAAGCTTTCCGGATATCGTTCCAGCTGTAAACCAGGATCCTGTGAATATAAATCTGCAAAACCAAAACTACTAGCTGCCCGTGTCGAAAATAGGGGCACCCAGAGTTTAGGTTAAAACAATAAACTCCAGGTCAGTCATGTGACTGGTGTGAGAACTAAAACAGTTATTAATCTTTATTTCAAATCATTAGGTAAATCAAGGGACCACGCCGTATAACACGGAACGGGTTTCCTCCCAAGAATACCAGTGCATAAAACCAACAGCGCAATGCTAAATAAAGAAAAATGAAGCTGTTATAAGACCCAGGTCCCATCACACAATGCAACGCAGTCGAGGATAGGGTTTTCCCTTATAACAGCCAAAGAATGCTTGATACGTTTAAAACAAATCATTTGATACTATTATAAGTGCATAGTATATAAAACACTTCAAATCATAAGTATCAATCATAGGCGGCATGAGCGCCCCATCCCACTATGTCGCCATATATAGGATATACAATCAAAACCGCAAAGTCTCGTATTTGGAAATTGGGTTTCCATCTATGAACCGAGGCAAAAGATAGTCCTCAACCGATTCGAGACAATCTAGCCCATGTCTCAGGCAAGCGCGCAGGCAAGCCTTGGATCGTCAGGGCCGGTCCACACGGAGTGGATTATTATGCCTGAACAATACGTCTCCCCACCCTATGGGGTGTAAGTCTGGTCCGTCAGCCGACCAGAATGCATTCGGCCGAAACCGATATAACCGAGGCGCCTCGCAACAGCAACAACCACATAAGTCAAACTCGTCAGGGCGTGTAAAACCACTGACGCCACTTCTAGCTAGAAAGAAACGCATGCCCTCCCTGAGGTCCGTCTCCCGTTTTTGGTTCATACCGGGTGTGAAACACGCGAGGTAAACGTTACACAAAGCTACGCCACAAAGGCCGTGCTTTGATCATCACCACAAGACTTTGCTTTTCAACAGAAGCCTCGATCTTTTGCATCTTAGCATGCCACACAGGCAAGCCATCCTATGCAACCGATATCAGTCACACAGAATGAAATCCGATGTCAGACACACAGTCCATTTACAAGTCCGTTCTGGGTCTGAACGAAACCGGAGGCACCTAGTACCCCGCATATCCATCGATCTCCAAGTACGTCTGGACGATCACTAACTGTTTCCATCTTCTTGGGTGTACAGCCCAATCAAGATCATCAGTTATCACCCAAACGACGTGAAGACTTCCGGTCTTCGACCATCGTCTTCATCTTCGACTTATCGTCGTATCAGTTATTCAGAATGGGATAAACCCGGTCTTTCCGAATAACTCGCGTATATATTATAAAAGTGTTACACAAACACAACATACGCCTCATTCCAATTCATTAGTCACTAACCGTAAATTAATCAAGAGAATAATTCCCCAAATATTAACCCCGAAGGCCGAAACCAACATCAGATCAATATCCAGAAAACCATTCTGCTTGGCTAACCGCCAGTTAGTTTCTAAATTTCACATTCAAATCTAATTAAAGATTTAACTATCGCCTGGAGCAAAACTGGTGATACTCCATTCTCGATCTTTTCAATCTAATTAAAGATTCATTAAAACTCCACTTAGTTTTAATCTGTGACTGGGTTAAAGAATCAGTGTCATTTAAAACACGGTTCACGATAAACCCAAAGTCACATCCCATTAATTATCGGGTTAAAGAACAAGTGTTATTTAAAACACTGTTCACGATAAACCCAAAAATCAATATCAATTCAATTCCAATTAAATATCATTTAATTGGTACACTTCATTAAATCTAAATAAAAAGATTTAATCTTTTCTCAACTGGGTTCAAGAACAGTGTTAGTGAAGACACCATTCACGACAAACCCAAATCACATTCGATATTCAATACAAGGCTCTGAATAGAAACTATATCGGCCTATATTCAATATCAAATTCTACGATTAACAAATGTCGTATTGGAAATAACGATATACATATATATCTTTCAAATTTCCATAACAACACCTGTAATATCACGAATTCCAACATCGAAATATTCCGAAGACAATTTCGATTCAAATCCACTCCAATGCAATCATTGGAAATTTTGGTTATTTTCAAAACCATTTCAAATTCAATTTATTTATTTAAAAATAAATAGAATTATAATTCTAGTTCAAAACTAGTTCATTTCGATAAAAATCTATTTTTATCTTTTCAAATATGGAGTTTTTCATCCCAAACTTTCACAAATCATTTCTTATGATTTTACACAAATTATTACTATTTTTAATAATTTTATCAAGGCCCGTACGGTCGATTTCCATTAACGGCCATCGAACTGCACTTACAGCGACCTTTTTCGAATTTGATTTGGACGTATCTCCAAATCCAACCGTTAGATTTCAAATTTCTAACATTCATTAGAAAGCTCTTTTCGATACGAACCCAACGGTTCCGGTTTTAGGAGAATCCGACGGTCGGATCTCCCGTAATGTCCGTTTGAAACAAATGATCGAAATTCGCGAACTGCCGCAGCGCGGCGCGTTCTATTCAGGCCATTATATTATATATATAATATATATAATATATATTTCGTCGATTACTATTTAAAACGAATTATATAAATGGTTTTAAATTCGTTTCAAAAGCAATTTCAACTTCCTTTTCAATTCAAATCAAAATTGAATTCTTCTTTATAAATTCGTTTCAAAATTCATTTCTATTCAATTCAAATTTCAATTCAATTTGAATTCATTTCAATTCGCTTTCAATTCCATTTGAATTCGTTTTCAATTCAATTCATTTCGAAATCGTTTTAAAATTCAATTCATTTCGAAATCGTTTTCAATTCAATTCATTTCGAAATCGTTTTCAATTCAATTCATTTCGAAATCGTTTTCAATTCAATTCATTTCGAAATCGTTTTCAATTCAATTTATTTCGAAATCGTTTTCAATTCAATTCATTTCGAAATCGTTTTCAATTCAATTCATTTCGAAATCGTTTTCAATTCAATTCATTTCGAAATCGTTTTCAATTCAATTCATTTCGAAATCGTTTTCAATTCAATTCATTTCGAAATCGTTTTCAATTCAATTCATTTCAAAATATTCGATTTCGAAATCACGTTTCAATATTCATTTTAAAATGAATAAAATCGATATAAATATCGTTCACGTCAAAATGGCGTCAATCTAATCCTCACGGCTTCACATATTTCTATTTTCAAATATTCTATTTCAAATATTTCTATTTCAAATATTTCTATTTCAAATATTTCTATTTCAAATATTTCTATTTCAAATATTTCTATTTCAAATATTTCTATTTCAAATATTTCTATTTCAAATATTTCTATTTTTCTCGAAACTGGAATGAGGCCCAATCAATTACCATATAATGTTAATTATATGGATTTTCTACAACACATGTATATATCAACAACGATGAATAATCAACCATCAACCAAAGTGCACTACACTGTATAAGCATCAAATATAGACATTTAACGCTTATAGCAGCTTGTCAATCAATCGATCGACATATTTAATAAATCAGGATGAGTGAACTTCAAATTTCATCCTAACACCCGTGTGGGGTTTCAAACAATCAAACACATATTTTATTTGTGCAGTTAGGCGATGTGTAAAATTTATCGACCCAATCAACGTCATTCAAATAGGTGTACATAAACAAACCGTCTGGTTTGTAAATGAATATTTATTTATTCACATTCACGTTAAAAATTATATTTTTAACGATAACACATTTTATTTTAACATATGAATTTATATTCAGTTCATTCGTTAAATAAAATGCTAATTTTATTTTTCTAACTTATTTTAGAAAATTTCGGCGGCATAACGGCACGATACTAGAAACGGGACAAGGCCTAGCCTTATCCCCGGTCTAGTGAAGGCCCACGCCATTCACACATCAATCAAATCAATTCGTTATGCAAACCACAAACTTTGGAGTAAGGGTCTAACCTAGCCTTACTCCTTCGCCTTATAACGGCGCACGTCTAATCCTAACCAATTTATCGATTCGATTTTTCACACCACAAACCACATTCAAACCAATATCACAATCAATCACCAAACAGTCAAACAAACAAGTCCATGGTCTGTGGACGGGTGTCGGGTGCTACTAAGCACCGTCTGCATCCTAGTATATATATAACTAGAAAAATAAATTGAAAGGTGAGAAATTCTCACCAATAGCTATCCAACTTCAAGACTCTTCTTAATAGAAATCTTCGCCTATTGTCGCTTTCGCCCGTATCCTCTACATATGTAAAAATAGAATTTTTACTATGCTACTCAATATGTAAAAATCGAATTTTGACTTCGCTATTCAATATATAAAAATATGATTTTTACTTTGACTTTCAACATATAAAAATATGATTTTTATTTCGACTTTCAACACATAAAAATATGATTTTTACTTTTGCTTTCACCATATAAAAATATGATTTTTACTTTGCTTGAAAGTTCAAACCTTTCTTCCCATGTTAAAGCTTTTACCTTTAAAACTAAATCAGTTTTTATTTTTTTTTTTATAAAATTCAGTTTTTATCCTTTATTTCAAAAACCAGTTTTTATTTCTAAAAAAAATTCAGTTTTAATACTTTATAAAAAAAATCCAGTTTTATACTTTATAAAAATTTCAGTTTTTAATACTTTATAAATAAATCAGTTTTTTTTTCTATGTTTTAAAATTCAGGTTTTTAAAATGCTTTTAAAAATTCCAGTTTTTAATACTTTTTAAAAATTCCTGTTTTATTACTTTTAAAAATTCCTTTTAAAAATATTCAGTTTTATACCTTTAAAAATATTTAGTTTTTTACTTTTAAACATTTTCAGTTTTTATTTTTAAAACAAAATCATTATTAAAATCGGTTTTTAAAAAAAATAAAAAAAAAATAATAATAATAAAATAAACAGAAATTCTTACTGAGAGGGGGGGGGAGGTCTTCGCAGTTCGTCGGCGGCTTGGGTCTTCGATCGGTGGTGGCAGGAGGGGCTGCTTCGAGGGGGGGGGGGGGGTGGCGCGGCTTCTTCGTCGGCGTCGAGGGCTTCAAGGGGAGGCGCTCGGTTGTTTTCACGAGGGGGGGTTCACCTGAGAGGGCGGCGGAGGAGTTGTCGGAGATGGGGGGAGCAGCGCCTCGCGCGATGTGGCTCCGTCGAGCGGTTTTAGGGCTCCGCCCTCTTTTTTTTTTTATTCTGAAATTTAATTTTTTGAACGGGGGGGGGGCCTGGAGGATAAAAGAGAAAGATATTTTTTTTTTTTTTATTAATTTAATTGCATAAAGTTGACTTTTACCTAAGACCTCGAAACGAGGCCCACCGCCTGTCGTCCATAGCGAATTACCCCCATTCCGAACACAATGGGATATGTATCGTAAGCTGATTCGACCGTTTGAATCAGTTTCCGTTAAATTTACATTTAAATCACTATATTGAATTTTAACGTACATTTCAAATTACCGGGGTCACATAATAACTCTATAAATTGCAGAAAAATATTTTCTAGCTTCGTATTGACGATACGGTCCTAACAAAACTAGTTTCGTCGAATTCTGAGACTGTTTGAAAAATGGCCAATTTCCAGTCGATTAAAATCAACTGAAACTGGTCAAACGCGTTTTCCTTTGCCACGCTCACATATTGATTCGAAAAATTATGAAATTTGGAATCTAGCAATAACTTTACACTGCGAATCCAACAAAACTGGTTTCGTCGAAATCCGAGGTCGTTTGCAAAATGGCTATTTTTAAGGGCCATATATTATATTAAAATATATATAAATTCCACAGCGACTATTTCTAATTTTCAACTGGACATATCTTATCATTTCTAAGATGAAATCTCAGTTTGTTAACTTCGTTACAAAGATATAGTTATACAGATTCAAATATTTCTTGTTTCGTTCAATTCTGACTTATATTGAATTCTGTATATTCATTTGAAATTAGAAATCGAATTTTCGAACTACCGCGCCATTTTCAATTCCTTTTATAATTATATATAAATATTTATATTCTAACGACGACGCGTATAATATATACGTTCGATTTATATTCTAAATAAATTTCTCGTCGATATTATTTAAAATAATTCATTTTAAATAATCAAAATTCACTAAAATTGCCAAAATAAAAATTTTAAACTGGCCCAGAATTTACGGGTTGTTACATTGTTACACAATCAAGTTTGAACTTACTTAACGTTTGTACCCTCAAGAAAGATACTGTGATCCAATACATTAAAATTACAAGATGCAAAAATCTTTGTATAGTGATAGATTGTTTCACGGAAATAGGAGGTAATTTGCACCCTCATGAAAGATACTGTGAAAGTTATATATTATTTGGTTAGGATCGCTTTTGGATAAACGGTTAGCCTAATGTGTTATTCAATTCAGTGGCGTAATAAAGCCCCCATGATTGATAAATCCACTACAATCAAAGCCCGAGTTAAAGAAAATTTTCTTATGAACATCATGTGTTTCTTGTGAACTCTTTGTATAGTCTTCATGCACTGTGTGCACCATAAGAAAATAATGTACATTTACTTAGATGATAACTAAGTAATTGTCTTTATATCAAGTTTCAAAATCCCAAAATCCCGTTTTTCTTTTCTATTTCCGGTCCGATTTTGACCGGCACCGGATAATCAGAATTTAAAACCATGGTTTATATACGATCACATTATGGTGAAACAATTTTCTGTAGCAAACAGAGGCGTGTTTATGGGTTGATAAAACCATTACTATGTCCAGTTTTTTGCATACAAGGAATGTTAAAGCACGAGAATGTTATGATGTCAAATGAAGATATTAACTCTTGTTCCAGATCACAGAAGATGACATAGAACAGTGGGTTGATAAAGCCACTATTTTCGGACTTCTTGACCGCAACTTTAATCGGGTGATGAAAACTGAGCAATGAGGTACTTTTTATTTTGCCATTTCGTTTTGTTCAAATAAAGTATGCAGAAACTAAAAATTCACAAAATTACTAGAATGTTATGTTCAAATAAAGTATTACGCATTCTGATTAATTACTAGAATGTATGTATTATTGTAGTGCCCAATCATGATATTTGATAAAAGTTTTGGTCATAGGAATATATTTTAAACAGATGTTTAACATGCTGACAATGTTGAGTCAAATTCAGTGTTACCTTTCTCTTTTTTTCGATTTGAGGCACTTGATGAAATTGATAATGACATAACACCTTTTTATTTAGCTAGTAGAATCTTAGCATTCTTACCTAAACATGTATATAGAACACAAAATCAACTTTTATGTCGAAGATAATGTGTATAAAAGATTAGTCAATTTAGTTGTTGCATTATTGTGTTAGAAATGTCAGACTTAACATGCAAAACAATTGATAGAATAAATAATGATAGAAAAACAAAAGCTCAGTGGCAAAATTTTAGATTGTAAACTCACCGTTTATTCAATTATGCAAAGTACTTTACTCTTCCACACCTTTAAAATAACCGATTTGACCGTAATTATAACACGGGGTCAGTTAACCGTATTTGCATTGTTTATAAAATGCACTTGGATAAAATAATGTTCTGCCTCATATGGTTTGTTCTTTAATGATACATGAAAGTTATTCTGGTTTTGTAACAGTATGGGAGCCTTAGCATGCTGTCGGTGCTGCCTAACTAAAATTTGATGCTGATTAAATTTACATTTTTTCTGGCATAGGAAAACTAACCTTGTTGTGTGTTATCTCTTATGTCAACCATATTTTAGTTGTATACTTTGGTCTACATAATCCCAGCTATTTGCTTTGGTCTTTATGTTTTGATACATGAAGGATATGTTCCATAGGACCAAGACAATTTTTGATTGCATGCCTTGTTATAGTTGCCTTACTTGGTCATTTGGGACGGAGCAAAAAAATAAAATACGTCAGGTTATTAGGCCTTTTAATTAACATTGGAAGATTCAATCCAATCCAAATGGTTTACAGCTAAACTTGTTATTATATTTTTGCATCTCAGGCATTGCAAATGACTATTAAGGTATGCAAGCTAAGCCATGGACCAGTGGGAATTTTGGGCTATCTCATGTATGGGAATCATGTACAATTTCAAGTGACGCTCAGTCTCCCTGCTGGAAAACTCTACTCCAACGTAGCGATTTATGCGACCGTATTCAAGCCTGTGGCAAAGTTTGCATTGATGGTATTGCCTATAGCAGTGACTTTAGAGAAACAAGTTGTGGGTCATGGAAGGCTGACTATTAGAATGCTGGTTAGAACTCTGTCTACTATATTGTTATATCTTATTATTTAATGTACCACTCTTCTTACAAAGTACTTGATAAGAATGAGTAAGGATTTACTAAACAAGTCAGTAATATAAGGCAACTAGACCAAAAGCAAACCCTGCCCATAACAAAATAATTTCATAATGGTGAGTTTTGGTTAAGATGGAAGTAGATATAGGGTTGTTGTGTTGATGGTGTGTAAGGAGTGAGAATGTGCCAGTGTGGTGTTGCTGACTGAAAGCTGAACTAAGTAAAAAGACTATAAATAGCACCAAACAAATCTCACTAGTGTTAGGTCTAACTAAACTAAATATATATTTTTATATGCTTTATTTACCAACTACGATACTGAAAACACTTTAGACCAACATGTCATCTATTATTAAAGTTATGTTCAACAATCTAAGAACCTAAACTACATGAGTTTTCAGTGCAACTAATCACCAAATATCACCATTCATAGTCAAAATATGTTGCGGCTACAATCTTCAGGTAGCACGCAACCTCCAACAAAAAGACAAGCATCTATCTTATCATTTCCTTTGACATAAACTATTTATTTAAATGTTATTTGATAATTCATGGCAAATTTTCATTGTTGATTATCAATTTTATCTGCAGGTAACTAGCTTTTTTGGAGTGAAGACCATAAGTAATAATGGATATGACTTTAATTGTTATATGTATTATGATATTTGTTGGTACTTATTGTGTAAACTTGTTTCTGAATATTTGTGGTAGGTGAATTTGTTGATTTGGTCAAGTAACTATTATCTAAAGGGTTATGGAAAATACTTATGTGACTAATGTGTTTTTAGCTATTTGAGTATGATAATTATATAATTTATTGTTTGTTGTTGGTTTTAATATGAATATTATATAACTGGTTGTCGGAAATAATATAAACCATTAACAATATAGAGTAGCATTTAAAATATGCTAAAATATAGTTAATATGTCTTAGTAGCGTTTAAGAAATGCTACAGAAAAAAATGTAACACATCATCTGAATTTTTAGTAGCATAAAATAAGTGCAAAGAAAAGTTTATAGTTGCATAAAATAAACGCTAAGAAATGCAAAATAAAGTTCCATGTGCAAACACTTCAGCAGCGACTGTGCAGAAGATTTGGTAGCGTTTATCAATACGCAACCAAAAAAACAAGACTTTTAGTTGTGGGACCTGTAGTAGCGTTCTTTAAAACGCAACCGAAAGGTTTTGGTAGCGTTTTTCAAATGCTACTAAAGGTCATTTCTGGCGTAGTGGAATAACTAAATTTGACAACTCCTTTCGATTTAACTAATCGATAACTCCTTTCGATTAAACTATAATCGATAACTCCCTTCGATTTAACTAACATCGATACTCCTTTCGATGAAATTAACATCGATTAACTCCTTTGGATTGAAACTAACATCGATTAACTCCTTTCGATGAAACTAACATCGATTAATTTAACTCGACGAACTTAACTCGACTCACTTATCTCGATAAACTAACTCAAGAACTTAACTCGATTAACTTATCTCGATAATCTAACTCAAGAACTTAACTCGATTAACTTATCTCGATAATCTGACTCAAGTTGATTAACTCCTATCGAATAACTAATATTCGATTTAACTCCATTCGCTTGACTCTAGATCGCAGCGATCACAATGGTTACGCCTGACTCCCTCAGGAAACATCCGACCGCCGTAGGCTATTTACAGCCCTGCGAATTACGCTAGCAGTCGTACGAGATGGCAACTTATCCTGAATAACTCTGTTTGAATAACTCTATCTCAAATAACTATATTTGATAACTTCTACTTCGAATAAGTGGTATTTGATAACTTAACTCGATTATCAACTCGAAAATCCTAACTCGAATCGATTAACTCCAACTGATTAACTCTGCCTGGTCAACCCTAACTGATTAACTCTACTGGTTAACTCTAACTGGTTTTACTTGGTTTGACTAACTCAATTGATTAACTCAACTGACTAATTCAACTCGATTAACCTAACTTGATTTTTCTTATCTCGATTAACTGAACTAATCACTTTGATTAACTCGACTAATTCACTTTGATTACCTTAACCCATTCACTTTGATTAACTTAACCAATTCAGTTTGATTAACTTAACCAATTCACTTAGTTTAACTTAACTAATTCACTTTGATTAACTAATCAATTTACTGTGATTAACTAACCTGATAACTCAATTTGATTAACTTACTTGCTAATAACGTTTATTCCTTTTTAAAGATTTTCTTTTATAATCTATTTATTTCCTAAATAAATATTTCCTTATAATCCTATTTATTTAACAAATAAATATCTCCTTTATTCTATTTATTCTAACAAATAAATATTCCTTTATTTTATTTATTCCCTAAATAAATAAATCATTTAACTTTATTTATACCCTAAATAATAAATTCTTTTACCTTTATTTATTTCCTAAATAAATAAATCCTTTTTATCTATTTGTAAATGGTTTACAAATATCCCTCTTTCTATTGGTTTTGACAATATTTTCCCTTATATATATTGTTTTACAAATATTTTCCTTTATATTTGATTTCACAAATATATCTCCTCTATATTTGTTTAACAAATAAAATCCCTTTATATTTGATTAACAAATATAAATTTCCTTTATATTTGATTTACAAATATAATTCTTTTATTCAAAATCCTTTTTCTTGTATAATATAAAATCCATTGATTTTATATAAATAAATTATTTTCAAAATATACTTTGAAAATCCCTTTTTCACATTCTGGTATTTCTTATGGTTCTTAACACACCATATAACAACGATAACTATCGTCCAAAGCACACATAATCAACGTCAGATTATATATCACATTATATATCACAATATATAAATCACAGTAAAATAACTGTTGAGGAATTCAGTTGGATTCTTCCAACCTATTTCCCTGCATCACATATGTTACACGGTATAATCAACATCACTTCCAGTTAAATATGAAATATTCTGTTAACAGTATCAATGTATAATTATTTAACTGTTTATATATATATATTTATATATATATATATATAATATTCACTAACTGACTAGCAGTTCAATCAAACAGTCAACACACAATCAAACAGACAATATTTAACAGTTCTAAGAATACGTTGTAAAAATAGAACTGTACAGAGTTGGTGAGTTTTACTCACATTTGCAGTTCATCATTAAAGAACGATAAACTGTTGTTTGATTTGAATCAAACACTTTATTTCACCATAAATTGTAACGAGCTCGGATTCACTCCCGTTCAATCTCATTGTGTTGCTCCCGTCCATACGATCCCAACGCAACTTACGGTTCGCCAATATGATATCGTATGACCAAGATACGTATTTTATAAGTTAACACACTAAGTTAAAAATAAAACTTGAATTTTTTATATAACTTGGGCCTTAACCCTTTCCTCCAGCCATACCTTATTTGAACAGACCCGACTTGCTATCTCTTCTTCCTCCAACCGATCCCTGCTCCAAATCCGAACACGTCCAACCCAACACTCCATCGTTGACCGTACGTTTGAACCCACCTAACTCCTCCTCCGGTCATCTATTTTGAGCGCCACCACCACCACTCCGTTCTCCATGCAAAACTCCATCCGATAGCACCCTTCAAATCATACTCGGTTCTCGAATGGAACAGCGGCCTATAGCCTGTACTGCCGCTTCCTGATGTCGTACCACATCTCTGGCCTCCGGAGCACCTCAAACCGATGTCAATCTCCTCCTCTTTCGACGACATGCTCAACTGCACCTCCAATTTAACCTCTGGCTTCCCTTACCACGAACCCCGTTGAACCCTAGTTGATGCTGGAAACAGCTGAGCATCTCAAGCTCGTGTCACACCATACCATTTTGACATAGAATCGAAGCTTCTTCTCTGCTGAATCCATATGTATATACCTCGCGATTTATAGAATTTGCTATGAATTGTTTTGGATTTTTCTTTGGATTTTGTTTATCTCGTTTTGATTTTCTGAGAACAAATAATGACGGCGGATAAAAAGTGAATTAGGTCTTTAGGATTTGTTAAGGGGGGAATTTATAATGATGATAAATATCTAGATATTTTATAGAAGGAATATTCCCGGTATATTCCCTTTTTCTTAATTCGTTTTGCCTTCTAAAAATCCGTGTGATCACATATGATATTCAAAAATCGCGAAAATGGACGTGTAGTTAGAGTTCGACATTACGATCCCAACGAAACTGGTTTCGTCGAATTCCGACTCCGTATGCTCACACAGCGTATTTTTAACCATCGAAATACTGACTGTTTTTCACTCTAAAAATCCGTACGGCCACACAGTGACTCTAAAAATCACGGAACTTGGAATCTAACAACTATTTGACATTGCAGATCCAACAAAATTAGTTTCATCGAATTCTGAGGTCGTATGAAAAATTGGCTATTTTTAAAGCTCTGGATGACCCATTTAAATATATAAATATATTTAAATATAATTAAATTTAATATTTAAAAATAAATATTATCGTCTATATTCACAGTGGAATACCATACAGCTCAAAATAAATCCTATATGGATTTCTACTCGATATTTCGATCTGGATCAACCCGATATTCGATTTATATTGAAATTCCTTTTTAAAATATAAATAATTCCTTTATAAATTATAAAGGAATTCCACAACGACTTTTCTGAAATTTGATTTGGACGTGAATCAAAATCTACATGACGAAATCCCCATTTTTCTCTTCCATTAGAAAGATATACTCCACCAGCTCCACACGTTTCTTGTTTCACAGAAATCCGGCTTAAAACGAATCCTGTACATTCAGTTGAAGTTCGAATCGCCAATTTATGAACTTTAGCGCCATTTCGAGCTCGATTTTAAGTATATTATAACTCTACGTTCAAACTTTCGTTTATATAATATATTCGTTATTCAAATTCAATTCCAAGCTGAATTAAATATCACAGATGTTCCCGTTCACACCATATCGCCATTTCAACCAATTCTGATTATTTCAGAATTAAATATATTATTTAATTTATTATTTTAATTAAATATTCATCATTATTAAATTCCACGACCATTAAATCCTTTAATCACCTTTTAAATAATTAAATAAATTAATTATTGTACCTCTGCAAATGTGGGTCATTACATGTGGCATGCTAAGTGCTGAACGGATCAAAGATTTTATTAAAAAGCAGAGCTTTGTGGATGGTGATCAAAGTATAAATGATATAATGTAGTTTTGTGTCGAATCATGACCTTAGTGCCTCACAACCCATGAATGGTCAAAAAAAGGATGATGGACCGCAAAGATAAGGACATATGTTTCCTTCTAGTTAAAAATTGATGCTATGGTATGGAGTCCAGGAAAGTTTACTTATGTGGATGACAGATCGAGCCTCCTCGGATAATGGTCGGTCATGACCGCGGGACGTTATGTTCAGGTATGATTCTAACTAGCCTGATAGTGTTGGCCGGCTCTATCGCTCCGAAGGATCACAAGTGCTAGTTTTGGGACATTCTGCAAGAGGTATTTCGAACGGTTAAAGAAGATCCTTTGCCTTGGTCATTGTTGGAATCCAACTTCCAATACGAGTTTTGCGTTTTCAGTTGTAACCTAATAGCCAACAAAATGAGATGGGACATTATACGAGCTAATATTATACATTTAATTTTGGAATTGATTTCCACACCTAGACATTAATAATAATATTAAAATTTTTGTTTTAAGAATATCAAGCATGTTTGGTTATTATAAGGTAAAACTCTATCCTGGGGTATGCGTTGCATTGTGTGATGGGATTTGATCTTATAATAGCTTCATTTTTCAACAACATGAAATTTAAACCTTTTTAATGATTGTATGATATGGGTTATGGTTTGTTATCTATTCCTCAATCTAGTTTATCTAAGACTGACCCGAGTGTTTGTCACTCGGGTCAGATCCGAGTGTGTTTCAGGTTTGAACAGGTTGATGAGGAGTTTCTAGTTGATTTAGAAAAGCTGGAGTTCCTCGTCAAATGGCCAGGCATATTCTACTATCTATACTTGGATGTTATGGACGGATGATGTGAGGATAGTGTTGATACCTACCCATGTTATGTTTAACTCTAATAATGTAATTGGTTTCCGCTGTAAAAAAATTCGCTGTAAAAAATTTCAGTGAATATTATATTTTGTTCTGTTCCGCTATGTTTTCTCTGATAAAACCCTAATGAATCGAGTTTGTGATATTTGATTTTGCGGTACATGAACACCGTGGATGTGTTAAGTATTGACTATCAAAGGTCAGAAATTTGGTTTATTGCAGGACTTTCCGATGACGCTTACTTTTTGGACTGGACTTGTATGGTTTATAGTCAGTTCAGAAGACTGGCCAATTCAGATCGTCTTATTTTGGTATCAAAGCTTTGGTTTAGTGATAAAGCTTTGGCTCTATGGAGTATAGGCTCATCAAAGATAACATCTGTAGTATCCTAGGATGAATAACTTATCAAGAATATGATCAATAGTATCCTAGGATTAGCGAATAATTAGAGATAGGGTTAGTGATACTCTAGAATTAGCTGAGAGGAATATATATGTGTATATATATATATGTATTTGAGAGACTATTCAAAAAGTAATAAGTATTTTATAGAAAAATGAAGTTAAATTTGAGAAGTTAATTAACTAATTGGTTGTTGGATGTTCTGTATGGTAACTAATTAACTAGTTGAGGGATGATTACGAAGTTAAATTATTGGAGTATGATAAGTAAATGGAATTTTCGGCCATTTTCGACAGTAGATAAATTCTGACACACATTAGGTTGAAATTTACAAAGGAGGTTATATTCACGATTTTGGATAGTGGATATACATGAAACTCATTTTTTGTTTTAATTAAAAGGATTTTTAGAAAAGTAAAGGTTTAAAAAGAGTTAGTTTAAACTTGTTTACTGACTATAAACTCTTCGTTTTAAATTGTAGGGAGGTAGAGTTGGAGGTAAGCAGCTATCTACTCTTCGATATTTGGCCCAGTTTAGGGAGCCTTCTCCACCCACTACTTCTTCTAATGAGACATAGGATAATAGTTCTTCTGACTCATCCAGTCACAACAACACTGACGAGTATCTCTCTGATGCTAGTCAACATATAGACGCATATGAGTTGTAGATTATAGATCCGACTCAACACCCACTTCCATAGAGCCAGACTCTATACAGCTTGCGGACTCAGGTAATTATCATGATTGGATGCTTAAGGACGATGAGTGGATTGATTTATATTCTGAGGGCCTCGTTATCATGGATGATCCGATACCAAAACCACTTGTAGTAGAGATTCATCATCCTCCTGTATTAGAGATCATACCTGACTTTATTCCAGAGCCGATCCATGAGAAGCTAAAGCCTGCACTACTTGAGATACCACGATTAGAGATGGTCGAGCTTGATTTGGACATAGCACTGAAGTTCGATGACAAGATCAACCAAAGATGCAGCTTGAGGTAGGGGAATATTATTATGATGGAGATGATGAGATAGAGCCAGAGATGGAGTTAGAGGTAGACGAGGGCAACTATGACGTCGATGATGAGGAGGAATTTATGGAGGACGATCCCAATGACTTTGACGCGAATCAGATTATGGTACCCGGATGGGATGGTTGGGGTAAGCCTAATTCGGATGACAGGATATACCAGGAGCCAGAGGAGATCGCAATCTTTGGACCCTCTATGCATGATTTCGACGACCATTAGGCAATCATATGTTGTTTAGTTTCGTTTTGGGGATACTATATGTATACACTATTATCTTCGTTTTGGTGCAGTACAGACACTTAGTACATATTTTGGAGCATGATACCATTTTGTATAGAGCACCTCATGTATGTAGTACATGCTTAGGTTGGTTGGTATAGATGCACATACATGGCTTATACCTTAAGTGGCACTATACACTGGGGTATAAGTTATGTCCATGATATAGATGATATTTTGGTTATAATATGTTGATATATGTTATGACATGACACCTTTTGGTTATATATACTATCTCAGCACTCAGTTCTTTGCTTCATCTTCAATTTCGAGGACGAAATCTTTTTAAGAAGGGGAGATTGTAACAACACGAATTTTCAGTCAATTTAAAATATGGTTTTAAGTACATATAAATGGATTTTTAAATGTTTAAATATAAAATCAGGACCTAAAAATTGTTGAAAATAAATCTAAATTTATTTTATATTATAAAATAGTTAAAATTAGGTTATTGGATTCGTAAAATGATAATTAAAAGGAATATTTTGAAAATCGACAATTCAGTGCTATTTTAAAAGCTAAAAATAAGGCCAATTTTCAGATGGCCTTAGAATTCGACGAAACCAAGTTCATTAGAACCGTATTTGCGAAGCGTAGTAGGATTTTAAATTTCATAGTAATCAAAATTAGTATGTGGTCATACGAGTAGAATCAAGAAAACATAGCATTATTAGATAAGAGATTAAACATGGATTAGCACAAATTCCTAAAGGCTTTAGGAATTAGATAATTCATCACTTGGTCACATGCCCCTTTCACTTTTCACCCTTCCACCCATTGCCTATTCCTATAAGCATATGGGCATATGGAAGAAAATCATTCCACTTTCATTTACCTTCTTCTCATTTTCTCCTTCTCTCCATTTCTCCATTTCCTTCCTCTCCCTCCACACCACCGCCGACCAAACCCCCTACCATACTTCCGCCGTGCCCATAGCATCCCGCCCCCACAGCCGTGCCTCCCCCTTGGCCCCACAACCTTAAAGCTCCAACCTTTCTCACCTAAAACTCCTTTAATCTCTTCTCTAATTTTTAGACACCACTAAACCTAGCTTCTACCACCAACCACCACCATCACCTCCCATATCTTTCCCCTTGTCCATGTTATCCTCCCCCTCCTCCACGTCAAATATGGGACCCCCACCCTTGATTGTGAGCCCTAAACCCCCAAAAAAAACCCACCTTTCCTCTTTCCACAACCAAAGATCCAACCTTTCTTCTTATAACCCAAGTTAAACCTATATAAACGTATATATGTTGGTTACATAGGAGTGTTGGGTGTAAAAGTGTTCATTTTGTTGCTAGCGAGGTTGCAGAGAAGTAAAAATCATTTCTTTGAAGTTGGACGGAGTGGAATAGCTATGGTGAGCAATTATAGCTCATGTTTGAATTACTATGCTTACATATTTGGTTATTAATGTTGTATGTTGAAATTGCAAGTGAATACGTTTTTATATGCTTAACTTGTAAGTGGTAGAGTATAAATATTAATTATATAAAGTGGTTTAGTATTTGCCATGTTCATTTAAATGGATATTAAGTTGAAACCCTAAGTAAAAAGGTTGGATAATTTGGATAAAAACTTGGTTGCAATGTTGCATGTACATTGGTTGGAAATAAATATTAGCAAGTTAATGTTTGGTTTACAAAGTGATTTAGTAGTAAATAATGGGGTTTGGATACTTTGCCGTATCCAAAATGATGTACACGTAGTGTAAAAGGTAGTTGAAATAATTACTTGAATAATGAGTATATGGAATGAATTGTAAACATTTATTTATATTAGCGTGACTTTTGTCAATATAAACAGGACATAGGTAGAAAATTCTATGTTTTGTATGTTAGTGTGTTTCGATACGGATTGGCTAGAAAATGATAGCTGATCAGTTATTAACGATAATTAATAATTTAGTTGAAAAATGGTTTTGATCGATGTTTAAGTATTGATAACCTTGACATTTAGGCTTACAATGCCATAATATGTTGGTTGATGATTAACAAATGATTATTGAGTATTAACGACATATTAAATCCATATATGTTGAATTATGCGGTAGTTGATTGAGTTTTATTCCAAATCGGGATTAAATTTAATATTTTATTAATAAAATATTAAGTAAATAAAATAAAATTTTGAATTGTAAATCCAAAAAGATTTGGAAGTGAGTTTAAATAGTTACGAATAGTTTTCATAAAGAAAAGAAATTGATTTGAAATAGTTTTCAAGCAATTAAGGCATCCTTTAAATTTTGTTTTAAAAGCAAATAGTAACTGTGGAAAATGAAGTTCGGTTTGGATATTCAGAAAAGGTTTTTACTCAATATCCTAGCACGTGGAATTCTAACAATCAACAACAAGATACAACAATATAATGAAGATACGATATCAAATGGTCCTACCGACGAAGAGTTCTGGATCAGCCGCTCTCATGCTCTCTTCCGTCTCCCATGTACAATCGTCTCCATCCTCACTCCATTGCACCTTGACTAGCTTAACCGTCTTCCTCCTAAGTTGTTTCGCGTCATTCCCCACAACACGAAGTGGCTTACGAGGTATCGAAACTACGGTCTCTAAGTCTTCATATTGCTCTGGAGATACCACTATATTCGAATCATGCACGAATTTCCGTAGAAACGACACATGGAACACATTATGCACACTCGACATCTTTTCGCGTAACTCCAATCTATATGCGAGCTTTCCAATTCGCCCGATTATCGGAAATGGTCCAACAAACCTTGGAGCTAACTTTCCTTTCTTACCAAATCTAATAATGTGCTTCAACGGCGAAGCTTTCACAAAAACTATATCGCCCACGTCGATTTCCAAGTCCTTACGACGCTTGTCGGTGTAACTCTTCTGACGATCCTGGGCTTCCTTCATTCGTTGCCGAACTATCTCGATACAATCCGAGGTTTCTCTAATCATCTCAGGCCCAAGTACCAACTTATCTCCAGTTTCTAGCCAACATGCTAGAGAACTGTACGACCTTCCATACAACGCTTTGTATGGTGTCATCCCAATGCTAGATTGGTAGCTATTATTATACGCAAACTCAACTAGATGTAGATGGTCTTCCCATGATCCTCTGAAGTCTAACACACAAGCCCTCAGGAGATCTTCCAAAACTCGATTGACTCTCTCGGTCTGACCATCAGTTTCGGGATGATATGCTGTACTATAATAACCCGAAAATCTGAGCCAATTTAAAAATTTTATTTTGGCAATTTTAGTAAATTTTGAGTATTTAAAATGAATTATTTTAAATAATAGCGACGAGAAATTTATTTTGAATAGAAATAGAACGTATATTTATTTGAATCGTCGTTAGAATATAAATATTTATTTTAAATTATAAAAGGAAATGAAAATGGCGCGGTAGTTCGAAAATTCGATTTCAAAGTTCAAATGAATGTACAGGATTCAATATAAACTGGATTTTAGCGAAACCAAAAATATTTGAATCTATTTGAAAATATCTTTCCAACAAATCCGAAAAATTGAAATTTCATAGCGGGAATCAAAAGATATGCCCAGTTGAAAATTCAGAATAGTCGCTATGGAATTCTGGCCCTTAAAAATGGAAATTTTGCAAGCGACCTCTGTTTTCGACGAAACCAATTTTGTTGGATCCAGGAGGTCAAATTATTGCTAGGTTTAAAAATTTGTAATTTTTCGAATCAATATGTGAGCGTGGCAGGGGAAAACGCGTTTGACCAGTTTCAGTTGATTTTAATCGACTGGAAAATGGCCATTTTTCAAACGGTCTCAGAATTCGATGAAATTAGTTTTGTTAGGACCGTATCGTTAATATGAAGTTAGAAAATATTTTTCGGGAATTTTTAGAGTCTGTATGTGACCCCGGTAAATTGAAATGCGCGTTAGAATTCAATATATAGATTTATATTTTAATTTTGACGAATATTAATCGAAACGGCTGAATCAGCTTACGATACATATCCCATTGTGTTCGAAATGGGGGTAATTAGCTATGGACGACAGGCAGTGGGTATGATTTCGAGTTCAAAAAAAAAAGTTACATTTTGAAATAAAAATAGTTAAATATATATATATATTATATATATAGTTCCTCCTTATACTCTCCCTCTCCCTTCTCACCACTCAGTCAACACTTTTCAAAATAAATAAAAGGGAAAATCGATCTGCATGCGTCGCCCCCCTTCCAGGCACCACCGCCGTCGAGTGCACCCCATTCTCCTCCTCCAGCTGTTCTCCTCCCCTTCTCCTCCTCTTCTTCCTCAACCTCCTTCGCGCGTCACCCCTTCCTCCTTGCAACGAAGCGCGAGACCCGCCCCCCTCTTTCCCTCCTCGCGATAGCCAACCGAGCCACCACAATCCACCGCTCCGCCCTGCCACCTCGCGAGCTCGAGAATCGAGACCTCCAAGCCACCGCACCCCATTCGCAAACCACCGTGAGCTGATGCCAGCCACCCTCCGTCAGATCCGACGAGCCACACACCACTGCGAGCAAACCCCCTCCTTTTCCGAACGATGTAAGCCTCTCTTTCCTATCTTGATTTATGTTATTTTATTTTATAACGATAATTCTGATTTTAAATCATATAAAATAGGATTTTTACTAAAAAGGTATGAAGATTATATTTTAAAAAAAGGTATGAACTTAATATGAAAAAAAAGGTATGAACTTTATATTTAAAAGGATAGGAATTTTATAAAATAAAAAGTGTGGTTTTATGAATATAAAGGTGAGATCTTCATACATGAAGTAATATCATAGAGATTTGATTTTTTTTAAGAATAAAAATATGACTTTTATATTATAGAAAGAATAAAAATATGATTTTTATATTATAGAAAGAATAAAAATATGATTTTTATATTATTGAAAGAATAAAAATATGATTTTTATATTATAGAAAGAATAAAAATATGATTTTTATATTATTGAAAGAATAAAAATATTATTTTTATATTATCGAAAGAATAAAAATATGATTTTTGTATTATAGAGATTATAAAAATATGATTTTTATAGGACAGAGAATATAAAACTACGATTTATATATATGTTATAGCGAAATAAAAATTCGATTTTTACAAGAGCAACGGATTGAAAATAGAATTTTTATATATTAGAGAATATAAAAATATAATTTTTATATATGTAGCGAAATAAAAATCTGATTTTTTTCATTATATATATAGTGAGATAAAAATGTGATTTTAATATGAACAGCGTGAAAAGGTCGCATTGGAATTTTGGGCATAGCCGAACCATTCAGAAATAAAGAATGGTGGAGTGGAACCCAAAGGTGAGAACTCCTCACTTTTATTTTGATTTCTAGTTGAAATATACACTAGGATGCAGACGGTGCTTAGTAGCACCTGACACTCGTCGTCCATAGACCTTGGATGGCTTGTTTGTTTGATTGATGTGTCGTGAAAAATTGATCGTGTGATGTGGATTGAATAAATTATTTTATGGTTAAAAATATAATTTTTAACGTGTATATAAAATAAATAGTTATAAACGAATCGGACGATTTGTTTATGTACACCCATTTGACTGATATGGATTGGGACGATAAATTTTGCACATCGCCCAACTGCACAAATAAAACCTGTGTTTGATTGTTTGAAAACCCCACACGGGTGTTGGGATGAAATTTGACATACACTAATCCCAATAATTAGCTGTATGTTGATCGATTGATTGACAGGCTGTTATAAGCGTTGAATATTTATATTTGATGCTTATACAGTATAGAATGCACTCTGGATGATGGTTGATTATTTATCGTTGCTATTATGTACATGTGTTGTATGGAATCCGTATAAATAATATTATATGGTAATTGAGCGGGTCTCATTCCAATTTAGAAAATAGAATAAATTCATGTGTTGAATAGAATAAATATTCATGTGTTGAATAAAATATATATTCATGTGTTGAATAATAGAATAAATTCATGTGTTGAATAGAATAAATATTCATGTGTTGAATAAAATATATATTCATGTGTTGAATAATAGAATAAATTCATGTGTTGAATAGAATAAACATTCATGTGTTGAATAAAAGCCATGTTGATTAGATTGACGACATTTTGACGTGAACGATATTTATATCGATTTTATTCATTTTTATAATGAATATAGAAAAGAAAGTGATTTCAAAATATATCGTTTTGAAAATATTATCAATTGTATATCGATGATGTGGAATATTCAATTTTGATTCGAAATTGAATATGAAGTTGAAATCGTTTCGAAAACAAATTTAAAACGATTTATAAAATGTGTTTTGAAAGGAAATCGATGAAATATATATAATATATATATATATATATTATATATTATATATATAATGGCTTGAATAGAATGCGCCGCACCGTGGTAGTTCGGGAATTTCGACCATTGATTTCGAATGGACATTGCGGGAGATTCGACTGTCGGATTCTCCTAAAACCGGAACCGTTAGGTTCGTATCGAAAAGAGCATTCTAACGAATATTAGAGATTTGAAATCTAACAGTTGGATTTGGAATTATGTCCAAATCAAATTTGGAAAAGGTCGCTGTAAATGCAGTTCGATGGCCGTTGATGGAAATCGACTGTACGGGCCTTGATAAAATTATTAAAAATAGTAATAATTTGTGTAAAATCATAAGAAATGATTTGGAAAGAATTGGGATGAAAACTCCATATTTGAAAAGATAAAAATATATTTTTATCGAAAAGAACTAGTTTTGAACTAGAATTATAAACCATTTATTTTTGAAATAAATAAATTGGATTTGAAAGGGTTTTAAAGGTAACTAGAAATTCCAATAATTGAATTGGAATGGATTTGAATCGAAATTGTCTTTGGAATATTTCGATGTTGGATTTCGTGATTATACAAATATTGTTATGGAAATTTGAAAGATATATTTATATCGTTATTTCCAATACGATATTTGTTGGTCATAGAATTTGGTATTGAATATAAGCTGTTATATTTTCTATTCAGAGCCTTGTAATTAATATCAAATGAGATTTGGGTTCGTCGTGAATGGTGTCTTCATTAACATTGTTCTTAAACCTAGTTAAGAAAAAGATTAAATCTTTTTATTTAGATTTAATGGAGTGCACCAATTAAATGGAATTTAATTGGAATTGAATTTGAATTGATTTTTGGGTTTATCGTGAATGGTGTTTTAAATAACACTTGTTCTTTAACCCGATAATTAATGAAATGTGATTTTGGGTTTATAGTGAACCGTGTTTTAAATAACATTGGTTCTTTAACCCAGTTAAAGAAAGGATTTATTTCCTGGAGATTAATAATCATTGATAGTGATTATTGGGAAGATTAAAACCAAGTGGAGTTTTAATGAATCTTTAATTAGATTGAAATAATCGAGAATGGAGTATCACTAGTTTTGCTCTAGGCGATAGTTAAATCGTTAATTAGATTTGAACGTGAAATGGTAATTGAATTTACCGATAACACCGTGGTGTTAGATATGAAGTATTACCAATTTTACTTCATGGGATGAATAGGTTGGGATTGGGAAATAAAATAAATGATTACTTCGGTGTGGTTCGCTAATCCCGACTAATTTGAATCGATATTCAAAGGAAGATTAAAGAATAAATTTAAAGAATTTATCTTTGATAAAATTAATGGGAACTTTCCCAAAGTATAAGAATGTTTGAATAAAAGAATATTATGAATTGGAATGAGGCGTATGTTGTTGTTTTTGTAACACTTGTTTATTATATACGCGAGTTATTCAGAAAGACCGGGTTTAACCCATTCTGAATAACTGATTCGACGGTGTGTTGAGGATGAAGACGGTGGTCGAAGACCGGAGGTCTTCACATCGTTTGGGTGATTACTGGTGATCTTGATTGAGCTATACCCCCAAGAGGAGGGTATCAGTTGGTGATCGTCCTGACGTACTTGGAGATTGATGGATATGCGAGGTACAATGTGCCTTCGGTTTCGTTTAGACGCAGAACGAACTTGTAAATGGACTGTGTGTCTGACATTGGATTTTATTCTTTGTGATTGATTTCTATTAAATATATATATCTGTTTGGCGGCGGAGAATTTATTCTTTTGCTTAACGCCCTTCTCTGAGACGTATGAGCTCAGGGGTTATATATTGATGGATATCAATCGCATGGAGTGAATTGCCTGTGTCGCATGCCTAAGTGGCAAATGATCAAGGCTTTTGTTGAAAAGCAGAGTCTTGTGGTTGATGATCAAAGCACGACCTGTGTGGCATAGCTTTCTGTAACGTTGATTCGCGAGCCTCACACCCCGGTTGTGAACCAGAAATGGGAGAAGGATCCAGGGAGAACATGCGTCTCTTTCTAGCTAGGGTGGTGTCAGTGACCTACCAGCCCTGACATTTATATTATTTTCACCTGTGTGGTTGTTGCTGTTGCGAGACGCCTCAGATATATCGGTGACTATGTGGAGTCGATGGAGTCATTTGGCTCATTTACGCCCCAAAGGGCGGGGGAGACGTAGTGTTCAGGGTTTTATTTAATCCACATCGAGTGGACCGGCCCTGTGGCTCCAAGGGTCAATGCGTTCTGATCCTGAGACATGGGCTAGATTGTCTCGAATCGGTAGAGGACTATCTTTTGCTTCGGTTCATAGATGGAAATCCAATTTCTAAACACATGACTTTGCGGTTTTGATTGTAGAGCCTAGTATGGCGACATAGTGGTATGGGGCACTTATGTCGTCTATGATTGATACTTATGATTGAAATTGTTTTGACACTATACACTTATAGTAATAATAAAAGATGAAATTTAGCGTATCAAGCATTCTTTGGCTATTATAAGGTAAAACCCTATCCTCCGGCTTGTGTTGCATTGTGTGATGGGACCTGGGTCTTGTAATAGCTTCATTGTTCTTTATTTTAGCATTGCGCTGTTGTTTTATGCACTGGTGTTCTTGGGAGGAAACCCGTTCCGTGTTATACGGCGTAGTCCCTTGATTTGCCTAACTTTAAAATAAAGATTAATAACTATTTTAGTTCTCACACCATTCACATGACTGACCTGGAGTTTATTGTTTTAACCTAAACTCTGGGTGCCCTTATTTTGACACGGGCAGCTAGTAGTTTTGGTTTTGCAGATTTATATTCATAGGATCCTGGTTTACAGTTGGAACGACACTCGGAAAGCTCTGTATCCGTGTATTACTTTCAGTTGTTTTTTGTATTACCTTTCCGCTGCGATGTAATTTATTGTAATCTCTAATATTTTCTGTGTAATATTTATTCATACTCTGTATATTCTTGTATTCTGATGGAATTGTTGTAATAAACAATGAAATGTTCTTCTGTTTGCGTTCCGATGTGGCTTGTTCTCAACTCAATCCGTGATTTCCCGTAAGGGGGATTTCGGGTCGTTTCATCGTGGTATCATAGCTTTGTTTACAGAGCTCAAGAACAAGGCACATTAGAACCAAACGAAATAATTCATCAGAGATTGGATTAGTAACATCCAATGAGAATGACTCGTTAGAGACGGGATCAGTAGTATCCTAGAACGAGTGTGAAGAGTATATTTTTAAAATGAAAACGAATTTTATTTTGAAAATTTAAACCTTATTCAATGTATTTGAATATTTATTTGTATTGATTTGGACAATCAAGTATATAAAGATTTTGCATATACGTCTGATCCGCGTGTATTTGAAGTTTTAATATACTGGATTGATATAGAATCACATTCTAAACACCCGGGGATGATTTTGATGATGTGGCCACATCATCAGTATTTATGTTCGAGTTTCGAAAGTGTGATATCTATATATTTCCAATTGACTGGTGTGAGAACCAAAACTAGATAGGGCCTATTGTTGTGATTTGGCACTAAAAATATGATTTTTGGACTATGTATCAAAGTTATGAATTTGAAAAAATAATCAACTAATTGATTGCTAATTGTGTTGTTTGATTATTGGTTGATTAATTAAAATTTGAACCATTTAGCCAAATTGTACCAAATAGTGAATTGTATTGAAAATTAATCGCATTTGCATACATATACATGTACTTACATTGGATAGGTCATAGCAAGGAGGCTAGAGAAGAGGAATAAAATTTTTTGACCGACAAATAGGTAAATGTTTATTGTATTTCTTGGGTTTTTGATGATTT
Source organism: Allium sativum (assembly GCA_030737875.1). Classification (NCBI taxonomy): domain Eukaryota; kingdom Viridiplantae; phylum Streptophyta; class Magnoliopsida; order Asparagales; family Amaryllidaceae; genus Allium; species Allium sativum. Next base: position 93,143,681 of record CM060920.1, read on the forward strand.
TATGAGCCGATTGGCTGTTTCTTTTTCTTTTTGGATTGGTGAGGGCCATGGGAGGCTGTTTGAAATATCCCGAAGCTCCCGGTGCAGGGGAGGTTATGGCGAAATTTTTCGAAAATTTAGGGTGTTAGCCAAATTTTTGAAAAATTTGAAAAGTTCTTAGAAACTGAAAAGTTGAAGAACCTAAGCCATAATGAAAATGATGAAAGTTGAGTTGGTTTGTGAAACAACTTTCGGCTTCGTTCCTTTTTGGGGACAAAAAGTTTTAAGTGGGGGAGAATGTAATAACCCGGAAATCTAAGCCAATTTGAAATTTTTATTTTGGCAATTTTTGTGAATTTTGAGTATTTAAAATGAATTATTTTAAATAATAGCACCGAGAAATTTATTTTGAATAGAAATAGAACATATATTTATTTGAATCGTCGTTAGAATATAAATATTTATTTTAAATTATAAAAGGAATTGAAAATGGCGCGGTAGTTCGAAAATTCGATTTCAAAGTTCAAATGAATGTACAAGATTCAAAATAAACTGGATTTTAGTGAAACTAAAAATATTTGAATCTATTTGAAAATATCTTTCCAACGAATCCGAAAAATTGAAATTTCATAGCGGGAATCAAAAGATATGCCTAGTTGAAAATTCAGAATAGTCGTTATGTGATTCTAGCCCTTAAAAATGGAAATTTTGCAAGCGACCTCTGTTTTCGACGAAACCACTTTTGTAGGATCCGGGAGGTCAATTATTGCTAGGTTTCAAAATTCGTAATTTTTCGAATCAATATGAGAGCGTGGCGGGGAAAACGCGTTTGACCAGTTTTAGTTGATTTTAATCGACTGGAAAATGACCATTTTTCAAACGATCTCAGAATTCAATGAAATTAGTTTTGTTAGGACCGTATCGTCAATACGAAGTTAGAAAATATTTTTCGGGAATTTTTAGAGTCCGTATGTGGCCCCGGAAAATTTAAATGCGCGTTAGAATTCAATATATAGATTTATATTTTGATTTTGACGAAAACTGATTGAAACGGCCAAATCATCTTACGATACATATCCCATTGTGTTCGGAATGGGGGTAATTAGCTATGAACGACAGGCAGTGGGTTCGATTTTGAGTTCGAAATAAAAAGTTACTTTTTGAAATAAAAATAGTTAAATATATATTATATATATAATTCTTCCTTATACACTCCCTCTCCCTTCTCACCACTCAGTCAACACTTTTCAAAAAAAAAGGAAAATCAATCTGCATGCGTCGCCCCCCTTCCAGGCGTCGCCGCCGTCGAGCGCACCCCCCTCCTCCTCCTTCGGCCGTCTTCCTCCCCTTCTTCTCCTCTTCTTCCTCCACCTCCTCCGCGCCTCTCCCCTTCCTCCTTGCAACGAAGCGCGAGACCCGCCCCCTTTTTCCCTCCTCGCGATAGCCAACCGAGCCACCACAGTCCACCGCTCCGCCCTGCCACCTCGCGAGCTCGAGAATCGAGACCCCCAAGCCACCGCACCCTATTCGAGAACCACCGTGAGTTGACGCCAGCCGCCCTCCGTCAGATCCAACGAGCCACACACCACTGCGAGTAAACTCCCTCCTTTTCCGAACAATGTAAGCCTCTCTTTCCTATCTTGATTTATGTTATTTTATTTTATAAAGAGAATTCTGATTTTAAATCATATAAAATAGGATTTTTACTAAAAAGGTATGAACTTTATATTTAAAAAAAGGTATGAACTTTATATTAAAAAAAAGGTATGAACTTTATATTTAAAAGGATATGAATTTTATAAAATAAAAAGTGTGGTTTTATGAATATAAAGGTGAGATCTTTATACATGAAGTAATATCATAGAGATTTGATTTTTTTTTAAGAATAAAAATATGAATTTTATATTATATAAAGAATAAAAATATGATTTTTATATTATAGAAAGAATAAAAATATGATTTTTATATTATAGAAAGAACAAAAATATGATTTTTATATTATAGCGATTATAAAAATATGATTTTTATAGACAGAGAATATAAAAATACGATTTTTATATATGTTATAGCGAAATAAAAATTCGATTTTTATACGAGTAATAGATTGAAAATAGAATTTTTATATATTAGAGAATATAAAAATATAATTTTCATATATGTAGCGAAATAAAAATCTGATTTTTTTTCGTTATATATGTAGTGAGATAAAAATGTGATTTTAATATGAACAGCGTGGAAAGTTCGCATTGGAATTTTGGGCATAGCCGAACAGATTAGAAATAAAGAACGGCGGAATGGAACCCAAAGGTGAGAACTCCTCACTTTTATTTTGATTTCTGGTTGAAATATATACTAGTATGCAGACGGTGCTTAGTAGCACCCGACACCCGTCGTCCACAGACCATGGATGACTTGTTTGTTTGATTGATGTGTTGTGAAAAATTGATCATGTGATGTGGGTTGAATAAATTATTTTATGGTTAAAAATATAATTTTTAACGTGTATATAAAATAAATAGTTATAAACGAATCGGACGATTTGTTTATGTACACCCATTTGACTGATATGGATTGGGACGATAAATTTTACACATCGCCCAACTGCACAAATAAAACCTGTGTTTGATTGTTTGAAAACCCCACACGGGTGTTGGGATGAAATTTGACATACACTAATCCCAATAATTAGTTGTATGTCGATCGATTGATTGACAGGCTGTTATAAGCGTTAAATATTTATATTTGATGCTTATACAGTGTAGAATGCACTCTGGATGATGGTTGATTATTTATCGTTGCTATTATATACATGTGTTGTATGGAATCCATATAAATAATATTATATGGTAATTGAGTGGGTCTCATTCCAATTTAGAAAATAGAATAAATTCATGTGTTGAATAGAATAAATATTCATGTGTTGAATAAAATATATATTCATGTGTTGAATAATAGAATAAATTCATGTGTTGAATAGAATAAATTCATGTGTTGAACAGAATAAACATTCATGTGTTGAATAAAAGCCGTGCTGATTAGATTGACGTCATTGACGTGAATGATATTTATATCGATTTTATTCATTTTTATAATGAATATAGGAAAGAAAGTAATTTCAAAATATATCGTTTTGAAAATATTATCATTTGTATATTGATGATGTGGAATATTCAATTTTGATTCGAAATTGAATATGTAGTTGAAATCGTTTCGAAAACGAATTTAAAACGATTTATAAAATACGTTTTGAAAGTAATCGACGAAATATATATAATATATATAGGCCTGAATAAAACGCACCGCGCCGTGGCAGTTCGCGAATTTCGACCATTGACTTCGAATGGACATTGCGGGAGATCCGACCATCGGATTCTCCTAAAACCAGAACCTTTGGGTTCGTATCGAAAAGAGATTTCTAACGAATATTACAGATTTGAAATCTAACGGTTGGATTTGGAATTATGTCCAAATCAAATTTGGAAAAGGTCGCTGTAAGTGCAGTTCGATGGCCGTTGATGGAGATCGACTGTACGGGCCTTGATAATATTATTAAAAGTAGTAGTAATTTGTGTAAAATCATAAGAAATGATTTGGAAAGAATTGGGATGAAAACTCCATATTTGAAAAGATAAAAATATATTTTTATCGAAATGAACTAGTTTTGAACTAGAATTATAAAACATTTATTTTTGAAATAAATAAATTGGATTTGAAAGGGTTTTAAAGGTAACCAGAAATTCCAATAATTGAATTGGAATGGATTTGAATCGAAATTGTCTTTGGAATATTTCGATGTTGGATTTCGTGATTATGCAAATATTGTTATGGAAATTTGAAAGATATATTTATATCGTTATTTCCAATACGATATTTGTTTGTCGTAGAATTTGATATTGAATATAAGCTGATATATTTTCTGTTCAGAGCCTTGTATTTAATATCAAATGGGATTTGGGTTCGTCGTGAATGGTGTCTTCATTAACACTGTTCCTAAACCCAGTTGAGAAAAAGATTAAATCTTTTTATTCAGATTTAATGGAGTGTACCAATTAAATGGAATTTAATTGGAATTGAATTTGAATTGATTTTTGGGTTTATCGTGAACGTTGTTTTAAATAACACTTGTTCTTTAACCCGATAATTAATGAAATGTGATTTTGGGTTTATAGTGAACCGTGTTTTAAATAACATTGGATCTTTAACCCGATTTATTTCCAGGAGATTAATAATCATTGATAGTGATTATTAGGAAGATTAAAACCAAGTGGAGTTTTAATGAATCTTTAATTAGATTGAAATAATCGAGAATGGAGTATCACCAGTTTTGCTCTAGGCGATAGTTAAATCTTTAATTAGATTTGAACGTGAAATGGTAATTGAATTTACCGATAACACCGTGGTGTTAGATATGAAGTATTACCAGTTTTACTTCATGGGATGAATAGGTTGGGATTGGGAAATAAAATAAATGATTACTTCGGTGTGGTTCGCTAATCCCGACTAATTTGAATCGGTGTGGTTGATGATCAAAGCACGACCTGTGTGACATAGCTTTCTGTAACGTTGATTCGCGAGCCTCACACCCCGGTTGTGAACCAGAAACAGGAGAAGGATCCAGGGAGAACATGCGTCTCTTTCTAGTTAGGGTGGTGTCAGTGACCTACCAGCCCTGACATTTATATTATTTTCACCTGTGTGGTTGTTGCTGTTGCGAGGCGCCTCGGATATATCGATGACTATACGGAGCCGATGGTGTCATTTTGCTCATTTACGCCCCCAAAAGGCGGGGAGACGTAGTGTTCAGGGTTTTATTTAATCCACATCTAGTGGACCGACCCTGTGGCTCCAAGGGTCAATGCGTTCTGATCCTGAGACATGGGCTAGATTGTCTCGAATTGGTAGAGGACTATCTTTTGCCTCGGTTCATAGATGGAAATCCAATTTCCAAACACGTGACTTTGCGGTTTTGATTGTAGAGCCTAGTATGGTGACATAGTGTTATGGGGCACTTATGCCGTCTATGATTGATACTTATGATTGAAATTGTTTTGACACTATACACTTATAGTAATAATAAAAGATGAAATTTAGCGTATCAAGCATTCTTTGGCTATTATAAGGTAAAACCCTATCCTGTGGCTTGTGTTGCAATGTGTGATGGGACCTGGGTCTTATAATATCTTCATTGTTCTTTATTTTAGCATTGCGCTGTTGTTTTATGCACTGGTGTTCTTGGGAGGAAACCCATTCCGTGTTATACGGCGTGGTCCCTTGATTTAACTAACTTTAAAATAAAGATTAATAACTGTTTTAGTTCTCACACCAGTCACATGATCGACCTGGAGTTTATTGTTTTAACCTAAACTCTGGGTGCCCTTATTTTGACATGGGCAACTAGTAGTTTTGGTTTTGCAGATTTATATTCACAGATCCTGGTTTACAGCTGGAACGATACTCGGAAAGCTCTGTATCCCTGTATTACTTTCACTCGAGCACAAATTGGATCCCAAAGCTTCTTGCAAACTTTTCCAAAATCCACTCGTAAATAATGGATCTCGGTCACTTACTATACTCTTTGGGACACCATGGAATCGATCTATCCATTTCACATAAAGTTCAGCCAATTTCAATGCCGTCCTAGTTGACTTGATAGGAATGAATCTCGCATTTTGGTCAAACGATCCACGATGAGCCAAATCCCTTCGTTTCCTGCCCTAGTTCTGGGTAGTCCATCGATACCTGCTCCCAATTCCACGTAGGAATTTCCAATGGCTGAAGTAAACCGCTCGGCTTCTTCTGTTCAGCTTTCACCTACTGACACTTCATACACTTGGAAATGAACTTTCCAATATCTCGCTTCATCCCTTCCTAGTAGTAGACTCTCTTCATGTCCTGATATATCTTATTTCCACCGGGATGAATTGTTAGATTCAAGTGATGGCATTCTCTCAGAACCTCATCCCTCAATCCATCAATATCAGAAACAACTAATTGCCCTTGCTTTCGAAGCCTACCTTCTCGATCGACCTCGAACTCTTTATCTTCTGGTTCCAGTTTCTGAATGAACTCAACAAGCTTCGCATCCTTCTTTTGGCTTTCGCCAATCCTTGCGATAAGAGTAGGTCTTATCGAGAAGTTCGCCAACATTTCAGGTTCCAACTCACACCTTGGCCTGAAATCGAACCTTGTCAAGTACTCGAGGCTCTTCCATTCCGAAAACATCTCTCCCAAACTTGCGTGTCTTAGAATTAACGCATCTGCAACTACGTTTCCCTTGCCCGAAGTATAAGCTATGCCAAAATCATATGACGCCAGAAACTCTAACCATCTTTGCTGCCGAAGATTCAAATCCTTTTGGATGAAAAGATACTTCAACGACTTGTGATCCGTAAACAACTTGAATCGAACTCCCAACAAGTAATGTCTCCACATCTTCAGAGCAAGCCGCTAACTCCAAATCATGAGTTAGGTAATTCTTCTCATGCGGCTTCAGCTGTTGACTCGCGTTGGCCACAACCTTATCCTTCTGCATTAGCATTGCTCCAAGTCCAGTACCACATGCATCGGTATATACCACCATCTCTTCATTCCCACTTGGAATGGTCAACACAGGTGCACTCATCAATCTCTCCTTCAGGATTCCAAATGCTTTTTCACACTTTGCATTCCATGTGAACACTTGGTTCTTCTTCGTCAATCCTATCAACGGTGCAGCTACCTTACAGAAATCCTTGATAAACCGTTGGTAATATCCTGCCAACCCAAGGAAACTCTGAACATCCGTTGCATTCTTAGGTCGATCCGAGTCCTAGATTACTGCAACTTTAGCGGAGCCAACCGCTACCCCTTTTCCAGAAACTACATGACCTAAGAACCTCACTTCATCCTTCCAAAAGTGACACATTGAGAAATTAGCCTTAAGCTGATGCTTCTGCAAGATCTCTAACACAAATCTCAAGTGCGTCTTATGTTCTTCCTCATTTCTGGAGTAAACTAGAATATCATCCACGAACACAAGCACGAACTTATTCAACTAGTCTCCGAATACTCTATTCATAAGATCCACAAAATACGCTGGTACGTTAGTCAACCCGAATGGCATCACCAACCATTCGAAGAAACTGAATGGTCTCGAAAAAGCAGTCTTTGGCACACTATCCTTAGCCATTCTCAACTGTTGAAATCCTGTTGCCAAATCCATCTGAGAGAACACTTTGGCTTTGTGAAGCTGATCGAACAAGTCATCAATCCTTGGCAATGGATACTTGTTCTTAGTCACCTTGTTCAGCTCACGATAGTCCACAAACAATCTTAACGAGCCATCTACCCTAGTTGCAAATACTACCAGTGCACCCCATTCGGATACACTCCTCCGAATGAATCCTTTTCCCAAAAGGTCTCTAACTTGCACCTCTAACTCTCGTTGTTCCTTAGGCGGCATCTGCCTAAGTGGCATAACGATTGGTCTAGCACCCTCGACCAAATCGATCCTAAACTCGATCTCATGATGCAGGGGCAACCCTTTGACCTCGTCAAAGACATCTACATACTCATTAGCAATTAGAACTAATGGCAGGTCTTCTTGTGGAATCCTAAGCGAATATAGATAACTCACGAAGGCCCCGTCTTCGTGCTTACATCTAATCAACACCTTTCGCCCTTCCACATCCCCGACCCTCACCTCTAGCTTCTCACAATTCACCCTTACCGCATACCTCTTGAGCCAATCCATGCCCAAGATGATCCCAAACCTAGCGAAGTTAAGAACAAAGCAATCACACACAAAAGAGCAACCATGACTCGACAACACTAGACCTCGACATATCATCCAAAGATTTGACGAACCCCCAATTGGATTAGTCACTACGAAGGGTCTATCACAAATCTCAGGTTCCAAACCCAAGAGACACACAAGCTCATTGCAAATGAAGGAATGTGATGCTCCAGTATCAAAAAGCATATGAACTGAAACACCATTAACAGAAAGAGTACCTTGCTTTCCCTTCTTCTCTGCAGTAGGAGCTCTCGAAGAAATGATATAGCTTCCAAAGCATATGCCTTCACAATCTGCTTGCCCTTAGCTGATTCCGGACAATCTTTCTTCTCATGCCCAGGCTTCCCACATTTGAAGCACTTCTTCTCGGCTTTGGGATTCTTGCACTCATTAGCAAAATGACCTTTCTGCTGGCAGTTAAAGAAAACCACCTCACTCTTTGTTTTCTTTTGACCATCTTTTCCTTTTTGCTGTTGCTGCTTCCTCTTCTTATTATTACCACCCTACTATGGTTTCTGAGCCTCTTTGGTGGCAGCGACAACATTTGCTTCCTTAGGAAACAAGCTCTCATGACGAATAGCTTTTTCCATGACCTTTTCAAATGAATCATCAAGATGGTCCACTAACGATTTTCTGATATGAGCATCCAAACCCAAGACAAAATTCTCGTTCTTCTGATATGGTGTATCATTGTATGAACGAGCATATCTAGACAAGGCTTCGAAATCCGAAATATATTCAAGCACAGAACGACCATTCTGTTTCAACTCTACGGAATTCTTGAATAGAGCAGATTTCCGAGTTGTGGAGATAAACTTTCCTTTAAACTTAGCTTGGAATAGCTCCCATGAAATTTCTTCCTTTGGAGTCTCGAGTGTAACAGAATTCCAACATTCCACGGCCCTATTCTGTAGTTGCCTTGATGCAAGTTTTCTCTTTATTGCATCCTCGATACCCAAGTCTCAAAAGATTCGAACACATGAATCCATCCACCTCTGAACCTCTTCAGCTGGTTTAGTTCCCTTGAATGGTTTCCCCCTTAGAGATGTAAAGTCCTTGCACAGCTTTGCAAAATCTACTACTCTAGGAACTCGCACACAACATCTACCGTTGCCGCCATTGGAGCGGGTACCCTTCGCATAATTGCTTCTTCCATGGCTTCAAACATGGCCGGGTAATTTGGTTCACCACCATTTCCCCCTCCAGTATTGGCTCACCTAGCAGCGCGTCTTGTTTCTCGTCTACTCATTCTAACTCTGCAATTTAGAATAATTAGTCACCTTCAAGAAATCTGCTAAAGGAAAACAACCGCTACTACTATATATGCTAATATTTATAGTAAGCATCCAACTGAAATCTACAAGTACGTCTCCCATACACGATTATGTCCTTGAACTTTGGCCAAAAATCGTTGACCAGAGCTCTGATACCAAATGTAACGACCGCCCATAACCCCCGCACTATACAAAAGAAATAATGCGTTGAAAGGTGTGCAAGGAAGTCATGGATGATCATCAGTGTAGGTAAACACAAGCGGAACCTGTTGTAAACTCACAACGCAAGGATAAAATATAATAGAACATATACAACAGGTAGTAATAGTGATGCAGAAACACAAGATTTTCATACAACCAGAAAGTAATATCCACAAACTTGGAAATAGTGTTTATACAAAGCCGCCTCACTACATTATTCAGAAAAGCAAACAGCGAAAACCCAATTACTAGATAGTAGTAAAACTGGTACGTGAGCCTCCTGCTCGCCACCTATCAGCACCATTGTCCGCACTAAAGCATCACCTGTCACCTACTACTTAGTCTGCCCATCCACAACCGGATGAACAACCCAAGGTAATAAGAGGAAACATAAAACCTTGAGTCAGACAACAGTCTTAATGAGCGATAAAACAGCTAACAAACTTCAACAATAAAGTGTATGAGAAAGGATAGATAAACATACTAATCTACCCACGATGCCAGAGAAGAACTCAATCTTATCTTCCCCACATCGGATTTTGATAGTCTTTACAATAACAATTCAACCATTCATCCATGGAAACCCGAACACCCATTCAATCATGGAAAACACACATGACATCCAGATTATATAAGTCTCACACAGACAACCCTAATCGAGTTCAACATCTCCCAACTACTCTCCCCGGAGGCCTAGATCAATATCAATTAAGCATTCAAAGAACATCTCCCGCGACTTTGGATAATCTATGTGAGATAGTACAAACAGAACAACCAATCATCCATGACTGACTCTGGTTATCACCGCCAATCCTGCTTTGAAACCATCGTTAATCGTATAACGGCCAACCTTACCATATGTCAAGGGCTAATGGTAACCCCAGCTCTAGCATAAACTCCATATGTACAACCTCGACAATGTCCAACCTTGATAACTAGCCCTTTCAACGATACCCAAGGTACTCGACCAACAACCTTCCAGTCTATTGGGTGGCCCCATTGTACCCCTGCTTTGAGCCTGCTAGAACTTATGACAATAATGACTTCTCGGCCTTCGCATCTCTAGTCATCCAACCTTGACGACATTTCATAGCTCAAGTAACCTTCTCGAGCAACCATTATCCACCAACTCACAACCTTTGAGTTGCCACCTCATTCGTTGTTCCACCTTGATCAACGAACATGTTCAATACTTCGAACCTTCCTAATTGAATTTACTTCGAAGTCACATCATCACCGAGCCAATTACACCACTGCGCTGCGGTTAGGGTTCGGGGGGTTGCCCCCGAAAAATATTTTTTCAGACCTTTTTCTCCAAATCTGAGTCGTACCCGAAAAACGTACTTTTTCAAAATGACCCTGTTGGAAACAAACCATAGCATCATCACTATCAACCACAAAATTTAAAAGCGCTGTTAAAATCATGACCGATTCGCCCTCTTTCAGACCGACCCGATCCAAACTAGCCGATCCGATCCAAGATGACCGGTCCAATCCATATAACAACCAACCGACCCGATCCAGTCTAGCCCAACCCGATCCAAGTATGACCCGATCCAAATAGGACCCGATCTAAGTATGACCCGATCCAAATAGGACCCGATCCAAATATGACCCGATCCACTCCTGTCCGATCCAACTTCGTTTCAACCTACTTCTGGCCGATTCAACCTATGGCCGAGCCAACTCCTGTCCGAGCCAATTTCTGCATATTGCAATTCCACTCCGATTTCAACCAAAACTTCGCCAAACGACGAATCCGATGAAACCAACTCAACCAAAATCATCAAACACAATCATAAACATCTTATAACATTACTAACCACATGAATATGACGATTACCACAAAAACGATGTAAATCTCACCAAAACCATTAAAATGAATATATGATCAAAATGAGAGATCTAACTAACATAAACATGTAAAATGACATGAAATTAACTAGTAAAACTTGTTAGATTAGTCCATAGGGTGGTGCATATGAAAATGGACATGTAATGAGTAAATCTATGGTAAAACATCCCGATTTGATCAGAAACATGCACAAACACACATATACTTCATTGCATTCATGTGAGAGATGTAAATCACTCAACAATTTTCCGAAACAATCTAAAACGATAGAAATAAAAATCCGGACAGCGAGCACTCCGAATCAAACCCCTCGATTTGATGAATTCGCCTATGAAATGATGTAGATCTAGCCTTGAATGGTGTAGATCTTCAATTTCCTCCCTTAAATTTGGATTTTTAATGGTGGAAAGGTGTAGGAGGAAGAAGGAGATCAAATGCCTTCAAATTAGAGAATGGGAAAAAGTAAACCGTTTCCCTCCACTCTCACCCTCTATTTATAGGTTTCCACTAAGGCTCCAAAACCTGAATAGCCAACTGAAAAACCTTAAATCAACGATTTCTCTCAAACTGCTGAGCCAAATCCTTAATGTAACCACTCTATGGAAAGGCAATCATCAATTCCTTTCCAATGGCACAGGTCTCACCCTCTGATTCGACTTGAGTCAAAAGTTATGCCCTATACAAGGCTGATAGGGGCAAAATGGTCATAAACAAAATCGGCAAAAATTATGGACATGTCTCACATCCCCATAAACAACATATTAAAAGATGAGAATGATCCAACCCTCATAGAATAAAATAAATATATTTTATGATCTTCCGATACGTAAATGCGGGCTGTTACATGCAGTATGAGAGTGATTGAGCCGATCTAGTGCCTAATGTGTGTGTATGCATCCACGAGCAACTACTAGCAACCACTTGCATCTACTTGCATCCATCAAACACAACATGTCTCAAACACATATTTTCATCCATGGGATTCCTACCTAAAGGTCGAAGATTCGATAGATAGAATATACTTAAATGATAGAAACAAGCATTAATAAAAGCTTTGGAAAGGAAGTTAAGAACATACCCTTGAAAAGAAAAGGGTACGAAGCGCGATTCTTGTCTTCGGTCTCCCAAGTTGCATCCTCTTAGTTATCTCCTCACTGGACTTTCATCAACCTCCGATCCAAGAATACGGGTAGGAACTCGTCTGACTGTCGCCTCCCGTTCCACCTCTACTTCCTCAAGCATACTCGGCTCACCTACTTCTGCGGTATCGTGCAAGCACTTCCGTAAATGAGACGTGGAAAACATCATGAACGCCATACAATCTCTCTGGTAGCTTTACTCTATATGCCATTTGGACAATCCTTTCTATTATGAGAAATGGCCCTACAATTCTTGGTGCCAGTTTCCCTGCAGATCCAAAGCGAACCACATTCCTCAAAGGTGATACCTTGATGAGAACCATGTCTCCCACCTCAAACTCAATGTCAGTCCTTCTCTTATCTGTGTAGGAATTCTGCCTATCCTGAGCTGTCTTCATGCGTCGTCTAATAAGATCAATCTTTTCTGAAATTACTCTTATCATATCTGGTCCAAGCAGAAGTCTTTCTGTAGATTCCCACCAACAAGTTGCTGATCTACAGGGTCGTCCGTACAATGCTTCGAAGGGTGCCATGCCAATATTAGCTTGAAAGTTGTTGTAGGTGAAATCTACTAAAGGAAGATGCTCTTCCCAAGTCCCTCCGTAGTCTAGGATACACATCCTTAAATAGATCTTCAAGGACTCTATTCACCCTCTATGTCTATCCATCGGTCTGTGGGTAATAAGCAGTGCTCAAACACAACTATGTACCTAATGCCTCTTTTAAGCTTGTCCAAAACTCACTGGTGAAAATGGGGTCATAATCACTTACGATACTGGAAGGTACTACATGAAGACGGACAATCTCACGAATGTAAACTACTGTCAACCATGTTTTTGTCCTCTTACTCTTAATGGTAATGAAATGAGTGCTCTTAGTAAGCCTGTCCACTATAACCCAAATACTGGTGTTTCCTTTCCTTGATCTAGGAAAACCATTAATGAAATCCATAGAGATGCTCTCTCACTTCCACTGTGGGACTTCCAAAGGATGAAGTAAACCACCGGGATTCTTTTTCTCAGCTTTGACTTGCTGGCACATCAAACATTGAGAAACAAATTCTGTCATATCTTTCTTCATCCCAGCCAAAAAAAAACCCTCTTCATATTCTATACATCTTATCACTGGCTGGATGTATAGTCATCTTGGAATGGTGGGCTTCCTCAAGGGTTGTCTTCAACAGACTCCCAATACGGGGAACACAAAGCCTTCCACCTCCTCGCAACCACCCTCTATCATCTGTGGAATATCTACTGAGGTTACTAGAAGTCTCTCCTTTACTAAGTCTATCAAAGATATCTACTAGTTGTGGGTCCTCTCGCTGCGAAGTCCCTGTCCGATCCAACAGAGTATGTCGCAGCTCTAATGATGCCAACGAACCAGGTGTAAACTCAGTGGAGGGTCTGAAATCAAATGTTGATATGTACTCCAAACTTTTCCTCTCCACAAACAGAGGACTTAAGGCCATCCTCTGCCTACTCAATGCGTCTACAACCACGTTACCCTTTCCAGGGGTATAAGCAATCTCAAAGTCATAGGATGTTAGGAACTCCATCCATCTTTGCTACCTTAAATTGAGATCTTTTTGAGAGAACACATACTTGAGAGATTTATGATCGGTGTACAATTTGAACCTCTCTCCTAGTATATAATGACTCCACGTCTCAAGCGCGAATACTATGGCAACTAACTCCTTGTCGTGGGTAGGGTAGTTCTTCTCAAGAACTCTTAGCTGTCTACCTCCATAACATACTACCCTTACCTCTTGCATCATAACCACACCAAGCCGTGTACCACATGCATCAGTGTATACTGTAAACATTTTGTTCTCGTCGGGCAAGGTCAAGACTGGGGTTGTTGTCAGAGCCCTCTTCAATCGCTAGAAAGCATTATCACAATCTACATCCCATGAAAATGTCATATTCTTCTTTTTTAGCCTAGTGAGTGGGGCAGATATCTTTGTGAAGTCCTTAATGAACTTCCTATAATAGCCTTCTAGTCCAAGAAAACTTCTCACCTCCATTGCATTCTTTGGGATCTACCAATCTTGAACAGCAACTACCTTTGCAGGATCTACTGCTATACCATCTTTAGAAACTACGTGCCCTAGAAATCTCACTTCTTTTCTCCAAAAGTGACATTTGGAGAACTTTTCCTTAAGCTTGTGCGTAGGAGAGTTTTCAAAACCTCCCTCAAATGTTGGGCATGCTCTTCCTCACTCTTCGAGAAAATCAAGATATCATCAAAGAAGACCACAACGAACTTATTTAGAAACTCCCAGAACAGCCTACTCATCGTATCAACAAAATAGGCGGGTGCATTTGTCAACCCAAAAGGCATAACGAGCCACTCAAAGAAACCATCTGGAGTTCTAAAAGCGGTCTTGTGTATATTGTCTTCGACCACCCTTAACCGAAGAAACTCCATGGCCAAGTCTAACTGAGAGAAAACAGGTGCACCAACAAACTGGTCAAACAGACCATCTATCCTCGGAAGTGGGTGCCTATTCTTCTTAGTGAGCTTGTTCAACTCCCTATAATACACACATAAGTGAAGCGAGCCATCCGCCTTAGTAGCGAACACCATTGCTAAGCTCCCTCCTTACCCTTGGAGCCATGTGGCGCACAGGCAATGCAACTGGCTTTGCATTATCCACTAAGTACATACGGAAATCGATCTCGTGCCTCGGAGGTAAGCCCCTAACCTTCTCAAAAACATGATCTACTGCTATCCTATCTTTAGAAACTACATGCCCTAGAAATCTCACTTTTTTCTCTAAAAGTGACATTTGGAGAACTTTGCCTTAAGCTGATGTGCAGGAGAGTTTTCAAAACCTCCCTCAAATGTTGGGCATGCTCTTCCTCACTCTTCGAGAAAATCAAGATATCATCAAAGAAGACCACAACAAACTTATTAGGAAACTCCCAGAATACCCTACTCATCATATCAACAAAATAGAAGGGTGAATTCGTCACCCAAAAGGCATAACGAGCCACTCAAAGAAACCATCTGGAGTTCTAAAAGCGGTCTTGTGTATATTGTCTTCGACCACCCTCAACTGATGAAACCCCATGGCCAAGTCTGACTGAGAGAAAATAGATGAAACAACAAGCTGGTTAAACAGATCATCTATCCTCGGAAGTGGGTGCCTATTCTTCTTAGTGAGCTTGTTCAACTCCCTATAATCCACACATAAGCGAAGCGAGCCATCCACCTTAGTAGAAAATACCACTGGAGCACCCCATTTAGATATGCTTTGCCTAATAAACCCTTTCTCAAGTAGCTCCCTTACTTGCTTGCTAAGCTCCCTCCTTTCCCTTGGAGCCATGTGGCGCACAGGCAATGCAACTGGCTTTGCATTGTCCACCAAGTATATATGCAAATCAATCTCGCGCCTCGGAGGTAAGCCCCTAACCTTCTCAAAAACATCAGGATACTCACAGACCACTGGTACAGATCATAGATCATCTATAGATGTATCAACCGACTCCAGGAAACTAAGCATGAAAGACCCCTTAGGGTCACAAGCAATCTCAAGGGTCTTTCCATGGCAAGTCAAAAGTCTAACGACCCTCCTCTTAAAATCTAGAATGGCACCATACATGGCAAACCAATCCATCCCTAGAATCAACCATAGCCCATGTACCCAAGCATGTTTGCGTCGCATTCGAACTCGACGCCTAACACACATATTCTCAAACCCCGACAAATCATAGACAGATGAGTCATACCCCCAACGGGTTTGAGACAACAACAGGATCAAAAACCATACTAGTGCTAACGTGTAAGGCTTAACCATAGAATCAGATATAAATGAATGCAAAGCACTAGAATCTAAAATAGTTCTAACTGGATGATTGGAAAGAGAAATCAAATCTTCATCATAAACTTTCCTACATCTATCTGACACACTAGCCATGAGAGCATGCATCTACCCTCTAGAAGATCCCGTCCTTTGACCCTGTCCTTGCTTCTTCGGGCACTCCTTAGAAAAGTTTCCAGTCTCTCCATAATGAAAACAAGAGTTCTTTCTTTTCTGCAATCCTTGATCACATGACCCTCTCGTCCATAATGATGACATTTCTTACTCGAGCTTTTCCATTCTTACTGCCCTTCTTTTATTGCTGTTGTTCTTTCTTAAGCCACACTTTCTTGTTTTGTGTTTCCTCAACCTTAACTTCTTTCTTTTCAACCTTACCCTCCTCATGCATCAATTCCATATCAATAAGGTTCTAAAAAGTTGCTCCCATCGGAGTATGAGAAACATCTAATCCATGGAGAGGTTCATTCAATCCTCTAGCAAACCTCAAAGCCTTCTTGTGCAGGGTATCCACTAGTTCCAAACCAAACCTCGCCAAATAATTAAACTTATTAATATATTCTCTAACAGCCATGCTCCTTTGCTTAAGCGTCAAAAACCTTTCCATTTGCATACTTTGCTCGGCTTGAGAAAGAAACTTCATTTCGAATCTCTGTTGAAAATCATCCCAAGTCTCCACGGGACGTCCCGCATGTGTCACTTCCCACCAAAACGAGGCTTCAACTTTCAGTAGTCAGGCAGCTAACTGAACCTTCCTACAATCATCAACTTCGAAAATTATGGAATAAATCACCCATTTCTTTGAGTCAATTCCTTGCCTCCGTGGAAGTCTCAGTTCCTTTGAATGGATTTCCACCTGTAGCATGGAAGTATTTGCATATCTTAGAGAAATTATCAGCATACATAGGAGGAGACGAGGAGGAACAGCGGCTGCAGCTGGGGGAGGAACGTCTGCTTGACCACCGGCAGACGCCGTGACCTCTAGATACCTACGGAACTAGCCTGGTATCGTGATGCCTTCAGGAATATTAGGTTCCCCAGACATGCTGAAAAGAAAAGGAAAAGGGTTTCAAACAGAGAATCGAAAGATACTACATATGGCTTTGGGGAATATGTTTTACAAAATAGACCTTTCTTTTGAAAATGCTTTCTTTTAAAACCTTTTTGAAAACAAATTTCAATGTCTTTTATCCGTTCTGGTAAACTTCAGCTCTGATACCAAGTGTGACACCCCATGTCCATTGATGTCACTCATTAAGAGAATGCATTAAGTTTCGTAAAGCGTTAAAGGTAAATAGAAACATTACAAGACAGATGTAAAATAGCAGCGGAATTTAAAACTTTATCAATAATAAAGCATCGTGGTTCAAAACATAGTTACATCATAAGTTTGAAATACATAAAACCCAATACGTCAACTTTAAACTTTTGTCTTGCACTAAAATGACCAGAGTATAATAATAAAAGAAGCATACTTCCCCATGAATATAGCCATAGTAAAGAAAGTACAGAATCAATGCAGCTCCGAGCAGAATGAAAGAAGAATCTTGATCAAGCTTGAGTATTACCACCCTAAGAACCTAAGGGGAACATAAGAGAAGAAGAGGAAACAAAATAGGTCAGACATAAAGTCTGGCGAGTCCAGTTACTTTTAGCATATAAATAAGTAAAAGTATCATGGCAGGCATATAAACTGGATAAGAAAGGTATAGCACATAAGGCAAGTTTGACAAGGTAAAATGATAAATTGAAAAGAAAGCGCAATTCGCTTCTCTACTACTTTTCTCTTTCTCTGCACCCATACTAGTATAACTGTAACATGATGATCCCTATAAGCATAAGATGGTAGACTTAGGCGTACTTCTAGTGAGAGGTTTTAACCCCATATAATACAGGTGGCCCAACAGAACTGATAGGTGTTATCCCCAAACGATAATAAAGGGCTCCTAAACAGACGCGACTAGATGTACCCTAATTACTACCCCAACTGAACGGCTCCCTAACCCTTCTAGCTACCCTGTGCTGGCCCCACAGCAGGATGTATCACTTCCTAAAGTGGCAACCTCGATACAAACAAGATGCACGACCATATCTACAGATGTCACGACGTCTTAATACTCCCTTGTCCGGACCCATGCACGCACATGACCCTATCAGAATGCGCCGCCCACACCTCCTCTCAAGTGACCTCTTACAACCATCTCAGTAAGCGTGCCCTAACCCCGACCTAGTTCGGGGTTTCCCATTTGATACTGATATAGGTTACTGATTGATATGGGTCCCACAAACAAGATGATACAAGCTTCCCCCTAGGCTTGTATCCCCACTACTAGGTTTTTCGCAGGTTATGCTTAATGGTTTATCAAGATTGCATAACCCTAACAGGTTAAGTTTGTGGGCTTATATATACAAATATTACCCACTAACCCAAGATCTACTTAACCCTCCTACCGATTCAAGCAAGCTTACTTAACCCCTACTCAAGTTAACTCGTTCATGTAATCCCTATGGATTCAAACAGGTTATGTATTACAAGTTCATTACCATATATTCATTTATGGTTATAATGCGCTAGACCTCCCATATTAAGCCTACAACTTGTGGATGCTGGATATGCCGGCACCTCCACGCAGACTTCTTCCACAAGTCTGACTTAACCTCATGTCTTAGCACCATCACGTGTTTATGCACTTAGACCCCTCACATTAGATTCACCACTTGTGGCCGCTGGATATATCGGGCGGGTCCAGGCAGACTTCTACCACAAGTGTATTCTAACCTTGTGTTTAACCGCGGTTACATTTCTGATTACTGTAAATCTAGGCACTTTCTTTATTTAACAATTATCCCTAATTTCATTACAGGTTTTCATGCACCTTTCCCAAGTCATATTCGTCATTAACCATATGCCCCAAATTTAAGATCTAAATTACAATTTGATTTATGCCTCAAATCCATATTCATGTATTTCATTGAATTTATGCCCAAATTTCCCAATACAATTTATGCCCCAGTTTTAACGTTTGCCCCTCCCCCGGTTCCCAATTTCACGCGTTCGCATATTTCAGCGGTATGCCTAGGCTTGAAGGTAGCCTAGGTATAAAATAAAAAGGGAAAAGAAGAAGGGAAGAGAACAGAAATAATCATAATAACAAGACTGACATTTGACAACAAAATAGGCATAACAACTAATAAGCATACAGTGACAAAATTGGGCATAGTGACGAGATAGGCATATAGGAACAGATCTGATGAACATGGGATAATAGAACTGATTAGGCATAGTGTCATGATCATAAACAGGCATGAGAGATTTAATCAGTGAATTACATATACAAATAATGGAAGATCTGACATGATAAATCGGCATAGGCCTAGATCCAATTCATAGTCATGTCAAAATAACTTAGATACTCAGGTTATGGTAGATCTAATATGATTCAATTAGTCACAAGCTTAGACCCAATTCATATTATGCCAAGATTAACTTTTAAGTATTCATATCTAAAAATAACGTAGACTGTAATGACTCGCATTCTACGCATTGGAGGATCATAGAATATTTCTTTCATTTTCATATGAAGTCGTATGGTCGTGTAACTTTGGGGAACGACTATTGGGGTCATTTCCTATGTTCATGATTTTTGCCGAATTTTGAATGACCATTTTACCCTTGGCGAATCTTTTTTCGCCTATAAATTTTGATTGGTAAGGAGTTTTGACCTGAAACAACTTCCATTGGATTCAGATGATCATTTACCTTTCCGTAGAGTGGTCACATTAATCAAACAGACTTACCGTTTAGGAGATATGACTGAAATAATGGTTGGAAGATGAAAAACAACATAATTGGGCTTAACGGGGTGATTAGCAGCTATGCCCATAACCCATTTCAGGATTAGGGTTATGGGGAGGCTAAAATGAGTGAGGAAAACCATCTCATTTTATCATCTCAGTTGCCACTTTCATTTCTTCAACCCTAGCAATGGCCTCCACCTTCTAAATTTATCCCACTACAACAAAAACACCATATTACAACTTTAATTTTACAACCGTGCGAAAAGCACAGTTGTAATAAATGCTTTTTTTTACAACTTTGCAAAACGCACTGTTGTAATAAATATTTTTTTACAACTGTGAAAAAAACACTGTTGTAATAAACATATATATCACAACTTTTCTTTTTTGTCTGTTGTAATAACTAATATATACTAATTAATTTATGATAATTAATAGTTAAATTAGAAAGTTGTTTAAACTTATTTTTAGTAACTCTTTTTTCTATTTCTTATATTAGAGGCTTATTAAATATTAATAACAACTTATATTTAATAATTAGTAATATTAACATTTAAGAATAATTCATATTCAACTCTAACTTATAATATTTAATTTCTTATAAATTTCAAAAAGTAACTCTAACTTATAAATTTTATTAAAAAGTAATTTTTTATAAATTTTATTAAATTAGTATTATTAACTTATAATATTTTATTAAAAAGTAATTCACAAGAAATCTATAGTACATTATCAACTCTAACTTATAATATTTAATTTTTTATAAATTTTGGTAAAATTTTATTATGTTCAATTTAAAAGTGGTTGTCATGTAGAAGTATCTTTTGCATGAAAAAAAACGCTAGATGTCATGTGAATGCACTAAGACGAAACAGAGGCGGGAAACCTGAAATTTTGGCTCTAAATATCTCGCGTCGTGTATTTTACTCCTTTTTGCGCAGACATTCTGTATTCTTCCCTAAATCAAAAACAAATCCCTAATCTTCCTTCATCAGAAAACCTGTGTCTTGAGAAATTCCAACTACCATCAGTGTCCCTCTTCCATAGTTCCGATCCCCTCTCCCTCCTCCTCGTAGCCAATTTCCACCGCCAGTTCGCCTCCAGCACCCCAACCCTAATTCAGCAAGATTTTCCTCCCAGCCGACGACTGACGATGACGAATTTCAGCTAGTAACCCATCGTAGAGGACGAGATAGCCAGAAGATAAAGGAAGCAATCGGATCCTCCTCCGACCCATTGATGTAGCAGGTCCTCCGCCCAAACTCCGTGACTGGTAAGAATACCACATTATTATTTTATATTAAAATAATAAAAAATAAGCCTCCTTAAAATATGAGTACACGTTGAAGCATTCTTGTTATGCTCATGGGAAAAAAATCTGGTTAATATTACAAATCAAGTTACTGAAGCAAAATCAAATCCTGCAAAATCAAACATAACCACAACTTGTAGAAAAAGGAAAATATACCTCCTAGAGCTTGTAAGGAATTATGGTACCAAGACAAATTATTATTATTATTTTGATTTTACTGTATTTGGTAAACTGATGATTCAGTATTGTAATATATGGATTATCATTTGTAGGAGTAGCTCATTAGAGCCAAATATGCAGGTTTGGTATCCTATATATTTCAAAATAAGAATACCATATTAGTATGTGTGTTGTAGCCATAGTTTATAGCCTATATGTTTTCAGTTTGAACCTGTACCGATTATGAACCTACAGGAAATATATTACTTTGTAACTGTCGTTTGCACACTGGTTGCTAACATGCTTCGGTTTGAACCTTTTGGTGTTTAAAATTCATTGTTGATTTTCTTGCATTGTTCTTTTACATACTAGTTGTGTACCATCTTCACTATGTGACATTTTTATTGTTTGGATGTTAAATTTGTGTACAGATAATTAAGCTTTTCGGAAAAAAATAGCAGTTGGATCTGTACTCTGAACCTAATCCTCATTTCTATTATAACGGTTTTTTAGCAATGTAAACTTGTCTATGAACGTTTAAGGATTTTATGTGAACTTTGTTATTTTATCTTAAATTTATTTCATCGAAATGGTTATAGATATCATATATTGTTACGTGATTTAAAAAAAAAGTGTATCTGTGAGTGTATCTACTAGTTCACAGATAAATCGACTAACTTTATTTATATATTTATAGAGTTGCTGGGAAGATATGATTTATTTAAGCATTATTGAATTTCATTTTTAGAACTACTCTATGTCCTCACTAATTTAAGATTCAGTCCTTACTAACTAAATAAGAAATTGGCATGATATAAGTTATTTCAACTTCTCATAATGTGTCACTTCTTTATTCAGTTTTAGTTTACTCATAATATGACAGGTTTGTGTCATTGTACATGTAATTTTGCTCCAAAACATGCTTGAGTTCAAACAGGTGAGTCTACTACGTCTGTTACCACACCAAGTAGATACGACATTTTCTTTACTGCCTATTTGATCATAACATAAACCCAAGTTTTATTGATGTGGTACATAACCATTAAGATTAACTTGCTGTATAACCACCAGATATTGGTTTATTCCTGTTTTTAAATCCATTTAATGTGGATTATTATTTACTATTCTCAGTGGGTTTCATCCTGAATCATTAAAAAAATAAACCACTTTGTAAATTATTGCACAAATATTTAAGCTTTGTTGCCGCTTAGCATACATGAGCATATAGTTATGTTAGATCATAAATTACATTATATGCTTACGGTTGAAAATAAATAACAGTCTGCTTATTTTATTTTGTTTACTGATCATTTGTGACTTCTGTACAATGACAGGAAGATGTAAGGTTGATGCATGATATAGGTTTGGCTGCCTACCGATTCTCAATATCTTGGTCTCGGCTTATTCCTGGTAAAATAATCACTTGGTTTCATTTTTATCTGGACAAAAATATAAACATTAACATCAATAATCAATAGTAATAAATATGCTTTTTGCAGATGGAAGATTGCCTGTAAATCCCAAAGGTTTACGATACTACAACGATCTGATTGATGCACTTGTTAGCTATGGTATTAACAGCTGAAATTTTCAAGTAATCCAGTCTCTTTGAAATTTGTAAATTAGAATAAGAGGTTTCAATACTTGTAGGTATTGAGCCTCATGTTACATTGTATCACTTTGATCTTCCACAAGCATTACAAGTTGAGTATGAAGGTCTCACAAGCCAAAGGATCATGTAAATTTCCGGTTCTTATAAAAATCGTAGCACTTGTTGAAGATTTTGACTTATTGTTTCTAATACAACGGTGTTGTCTAAAACTTATTGTTTGTAATACTGAATATTTGAGTATTTTAATAAATTAGTTTGCAAATAACTGTAATATCAGATTTGCTTATAGAGTATTGCTATATTTTGTATATTGTTTTTTTTAGTTGCAAAAGATGTTTATTTTTTTTAAAAACCCAAATTTCAATCACAACGGTGCATAACTATTGTAGTAGATTTTATTACAACGGTGCATAACTGTTGTAATAAAGTTTATTACAATGGTGGAAAAAAGTTGTAAAATACATATATTACAACGGTGTTGCAACAGTGCAAAAAAGTTGTAAAAGATATTAGTCTATTACAACTTCTTAATACACGACGGTTTGCCAACCGTTGTAAAATGTATATTACAACGGTGTTCCACCGTTGTAATAGGGTCATTTTGTTGTAGTGTCCCTAATCACTTTCGAATCACATATAAAGAAAATCTACATCAAATTAAGCCGGATTGGCATCAAAATCGAGATAAAGCTGCTGGAACACATTGGAATTCAACCGAAATTAGTGGAGTTTTCAGATCTATAATTTATTTGTGGCTAAGGTGAGTGATTTGCACTTTTATTCACTAATTATGGCTAATTAGGGGTGACTAGTGATAATTTGCGAAATTATGCATCATAAAAATCTAGAAAAATATGTAAAAATTATAAAATATTATTTTATGCCTCTGATATAAATTTGGGTTAATTTGGATTTAGCTTGCTAACCCTATTTTTAAAACATGGTTAAGGGGATTAAGGGGAAAATCATGCTTTTTGGGCATGTTTAATCTAAAATGACCTATATGCTTGATGTTTTGATCTTTTTGATTGAACCCATATGCTAATACCACTGCTTGGAATGCTTCATGATTGTTTAGCAAGGTTAGAATGGTTGAAAACGCCGTCGTGTGTCGTAAATAACTTGTTGGAAATAGCACAAGAATCCGGATCGGTCGGTGGAGGAGGACCGGGTCGGGTCGTATAACCCACACATGAATCGCCTCATGTATTTGACCCGATGCTAGGACCTGAACCCACTTGTGAAGAACCCCTCGAGCCAATGCCAGAACCCCGAACTGTGAAGTACCTACGAGCTGAACTGCCTTCCACGAACTGGTGCACCATGAACTGAACCCAGATGCTCATCACGAACCGACCCGAGCTTAGGAATCGAACCGCCAGAGGGAGGACATCATGCACCGATCCGACTCTAGTAGAGCATCACGATCCGAACCGTGGAGTACCCCAAACCGAATGGAGGCCGAAGCGAACCGAGATGATGACCAAAAACCCGAGATGCAAAGGAAATCCATGTAGGAAGTTATTACTCAGGATCTAGAAGGGAACCAACGAGTGAACTTCAAGGGTTGGACTTTGCTGCGGGACGTGTACAAAGGGGTTATTGATATCTATAGCTTTGATTCACTATTGATGGGAGGGGCATTGACAATGGACCAGTGCGGTGGGGTCAAAGTTGTATGGAGTTGATGTAACACCCCGAATTTTCTATTAACAATAAATTAACAATTAAAGTATCATTAATTCTAAATGAAAGAATTAAGGGAAATGGGTTACGCCAATGCGTTCGTCTCGGAATTCTGCATTAGATAGAGTCCGAGTTAGCATAAATTGGACTCCGTATGAAGAAGTTGTGGTCTTCGGAAGTTTCAGAATTCGATTTAAAATTCAAACAGCCCGAAACAAGTTCAAAATTCGAAAACTGGACCAGAATTGGGCTAGGTGGGAAAATTCCAGCCCAGGACCCAGGTCGACCAGGGGGTCGACCTACCCAGTCGACCTGGTCAGGTCTTGGCTGGCCTGGTCGTGTTCTGAGCGATTTTCTGAGTTCTGGTGTGTCATTAGGGCTAACTTGTCACTTTCTGGTTGGCTCTTCTCGATGTGAATGGTCTAGATTCATATATGATCATCTGACGGCTCTAATTAGTTTGAAATTCTATATAAACAACTTAAGTCCCCAACCTAAATTCACACAAAAATTAGAACTAGAGCCGCCATGTTGTCGGGAGAAAACTGAGAGTAGCCTCCACTTGAAGAAAGCAAAGAGATGAACAAAATCTAATTCAACTGAAATCAAAACAATGTTTATCTACCCATAGGAAAGCATCTCAATTCCAGAACTCAGAATCCAGAACTCAAGTTCGTCGTTCGTTGTAAGTTTAGTTATGTTTTGGGATGCGAATCAAAAATTAATGTCATGCCTTGGAAATAAATTGACAATAGAACAATGTTTATTATGTTATATGTGGAATTGAATGATATTGATCTATGTATGTGGTTCTATTTTATTATCATGTTGAATTGGGAATTAATGGAAAAGTCTATTCATATGTATATGAACTTGGAGTATAACCTGTTATGACAAGTTGTGTAGTTTATCATGTTATGCAAGTTTTAGGTTGTAAAATCATATCACATATGTGACCAAATGTTAGATCTACATGTTTATGTGTATATGTTAAACCTATGTCATATTTCAAGTTCACACTTATTCATATGTTCGTGATTGATTTGTAAATTCACATATATGTAAGTTGATTTAGTCTATGTTGCAAATTCACATATATGTAAGTTGATTTAGTCTATGTTGCAAATTCACATATATGTATGTTGATTTAGTCTACGTTGCAAGTTCACACCTATGATATTCATGTTTTCTATTTTGCAAGTTCACACCTATGGTGTTCATATTGACTATGTCAAAAATGCCAAGTTTACACCTATGTCATGTTTATATTATTGAATTTATTTATGCCAATTTTGTGTACGCTAAATTAGGCTAAGTTTTTAGCCTAATATTATATGTCTAAAGTCATGCGGACAAAAATTAGGCTAAGATTGTTAGCCTAATATTTAGACGGGGTAACGTTGGGAAAAATTGGTAATTATAGGAAACTTGACATAAATTTGTGAAAAATCACATAGGTAATTTATGGCATGAAACGGTATAAATTATATACCTAAAATTAATGAACTTGATTAGAAACAAATCTGGGCAATGACATGAATTCTGGATAATATACATAAATAAAAATGTAAATTCAAAAATTACGAATATGCTTAACCCGAGGTTAGATTGAGCTGTGATGTAAACCTGCCCGGACCCGCCCAACTGTCCAGTAATCACAACAATACCTATCTAATGTGGGAGGTTAAGGCATTGAGCCCAATAAGGACCCAAGGTAAGACTGAGTTACGGTGTAAACCTGCCCGGAACCGACCGGCACATCCAGTAACCATAACAATACCTGTTAGACCAAAAAGTGGTTCTAACACCCAAATCGACTAAAAGCAGAATGAAATAAGATCAAAAGTAAAATGAAGACACAGAATTTATAGTGGTTCGGCGAAGAAAAGCCTACGTCCACTTGTCAATCACTATTCTCAATGATATAGTTGCAATTACAATGAGATATTCACTCAATTTCACTCACAACTCACATACATTCACTCAATTGTCTCAAAACAAATGTTGAAAGACGATTTGGATTATCCGGGAGTGCTGGAATTCGGTTTATGAAAGTGGTTGAACTCTCAAAGTGCCAAAAAGAAGATCCTTTTCATTGTCTCCAGACAGGGTATTTATAGGTGAAAATTTGCTCAGAACCCGATCCGGATCGGGGCCACGTGTCTTCCATCCCATCATCCTCGGGTTCGGATGGATTTCAGTGTTGACAACGCATTAGAGCAGTGGACGTTGTGGGCAGGAACTGGTCATACCCGCTCCGCATCTTCAGGCGATCGTGGGGGAGAGTGATGTGGAATATGGGTTCGGATCGGAGGAGCCTGCAGTGGGGGTTCGGATCGGAGTATCCGATCCGATCTGGATTAACCCAAGACTAAGTCTTTATCCACTTTTGCTCCGTTCCGATCCGTCTCTGTAGCAGGTAGCCCTCCGCTCCAACTGACAGTAGGTTGCTCTCCGATCCGAACAGTAGTGCCTCTTTGACTCAAACAATAACAACACACCGATCCGAACAGCAAAATCTCCCCGATCCGACCCGCTACATCTCTCCGATCCGACCCGCTATGATGCTTTCCAAGTTCTTTAACTTTTCACATCTCGACTTTGTGTTGCCCAATTCACAAAGTGGGCTAACATTTTGCACCCTCAAAGGATGCTTCTGTTGGAGACGGAGCATGCTTTGATTATCATTGCATATCGCCTGCTAGGTAATCTTTCCTTCGACTTTCCTCATGCTTTCATCCTCTTCTTTAAATTTTAATTTAATTCATATGCCAAGCTGATATATGACATCCTGTTCGGTTCGAATTCCGACCCGAACGGATCCCCTTCTTCTTCTGTTGCACATTGGACTAGTGGGTCAGGCTACACTACTGGGCCTTCGAACCGGTCCGAACGGGGAGACGAATAGTCACCTTGTTTTTTATATAAATTGGGTCTTCATCTTCCTCTCATTTCCTTTTTATCGTTTTACCATTTCTGCTTCGGAACTCCAGACTTTAGAGAAAAAGAAATAAGAACTCTTCACCATTCTCGTGCGAGTTTCCAATTTACATACTCTGGTAGGTTTGAATCCTTAATCGGTTTCATAATAACAGGTTTTAATTGAAATTGATGGTCAATTCGACCGATCTGGACGTGGTTTCCACGCCGCAGTCTCCCCTTACTTCGTTATCGTCATTGGTGGCTTTGTTGCTACTTCGAGGCGTTGGAAGAGGGAGTTGTGGTTCGAGGCTGAAGAGGAGGAAGAAGAAGAAGACCATAGGGAGTCGGTTCGGGCGGTGGAGTACGGAAGGTGGAGAAAGGGAAAAAGAAGAGAAGTCCAGAATGTCGGATCGGGTCGGGGCAAGTAGTTAAAGAAGAGGGGAATGGAGCTCACCTAACCGGATCGGGTCGGACTGTAAGATAAAGGAGGAGAAGCATGACTATGTGATCCGATCCGAATACCTCCGAGCCGATCCGATTTTTATTTTTGAGTTTCAAAGTTTATCCGAGCCCAAGACGAGGCCACGCCCCCGATCCGATCCCAATGAATGCGCCCGAACCGAACCGAAGGGCAATCCATCTTAATGCATAAAAACTCGTTTAACTGGCCCAATCAAATCTTGGCATAATCTTCAACTTAATGGACAGTTAGGATAGTGCCTTGCGAACATAACTGGACATCAAAAACTGCCTTGACCCTTATTACTTTGCCAAGACTTTGCGTCGCACTTTCAAATATTAACTTTACACTTTCCGCATACACTGTTTACACTTTAGTTTGCACACTTGCACGGGGGGATACGGGCTAATTTATTCTAACTTATGCTACTGCTTCTTCAATAGTTTTGTGACCATGAGACCAGACGCTCTTCTAGACTTGCTGAGAAGAAGGAGGCCCCGGAGACGTCCAACAAAGTTACTCTCGAGGACATATCTTCTCCCTCGGATCCAAAATGGAATGATGAGGGTTCAGACTACGAGGTTGGAAATCGCGAAAATGACAATGTGTCTTCGGAGGGTGAAGTTTCTCTAGGTTTTGAAGAGGAAGGAGGGATTGGTGACGACCGGGCTCCTGATGAGTTTGAATCGGCTGTCATATTGGAATCACCCCAAGATTCTGTTGAATCAACAATCGACAACGACAGACTTATCCGAATTTGTTTAAAATATGGGATACTAAAAGGGGACACCCTGGTGCCTTCGAGAACTGACCGTCCCCATAACCCTCCAGAAGGGTATATGGCAATTACTCGGTTGATGTGCATGGTCGGCGCTATCCCTCCATTTTCTCCTTTCATCGTCGATTTTCTAAGACAAATGCGGATTGCCCCCATGCAGCTGCACCCTAATTCTTATGCTTACTTATACACCTTATATGTAGCATACCGTGAGATCTTAGGCATAGAGCTTACTTTTGATGATGTTCATTTCTTTTACAACTTCAAGCATCAGACTCGAGAGACTCCTTCTTTCTGCTATTTTGAGTCTGTCCCTAAGAGGAAGATAATTTCAGCGCCATTCAGTAGTAAAGCTGGAGATTCCAGGCTGGAATGGTTTTATGTGAAGTGACAACCAGGGTGTGCTAGGAGGTGGACGAAATCAAGTAAAGCACTGGTTTTCTAAATCTCGGCTCTATACATTCAAGTCATCGCCTTAACTCGTTTTTCTTTTGTTTGCAGTCGATAACCCAAAACAAATATCAGACCAAGTATTCTTTGACCGAATGCACCAGCTCCTTAATGGCGATCAGAAGTTCTTGACTATTGATGAAGTCCTTAAGGACGAATATCTTCATTTTCATGGGTTGCTATCCGTTACTCGTAGTATTGGTCATGGGACGCCTCCATACGTATATATTCCTCCAGTGGATGTAGTCCCAGAGACAGGGGAAGGTTCGGGAGCTCCTACAGTGCCTCTTCAAATTTCACCCTCTCCATCTTCTACTCAAGATGATGAATTGGCTAACTTGGCCGAAAAGCATCGCGAAGGGTACTCTGTTCCTGAGGATGCCATTTCTCCAGAAAGGTCAACGTCTTCCAAAGAGTCGCCAATTGTTGCTTTCGAGGGAGATGTCCCTAGTACTGGTGACCCGTTATTTCAGGGTTTGGGGGATCTCCCCTTACCTGAAACTATATACACTTCAGAGGATTTTAGGAAGGATCCTTTAGTTTTCACCTCTTCTGAAGAGACCACTCCTGCTAAGGCCAAAGAGCCCGCTCGTACTAGTCTAGCTTCGGACTCGGGTTTGTCGGGGGGAAAACCACCACTTAGGACACACTTTACACAAAAACATTACCACTCATTGCATCTTTCTCTTTGTGAAAATATTAATCCTGAATTTCATTTGTCTTATTGTGCAGGCACGATGTCCCGATCTTACTATGATATCAGGAAACTTCGCCGCAGCATGTCCAATACTCCTCATGATACTGAGTATGATCGCCGCGACGATCGCAGTAGGGAGGAGAGAAGGCCTTATGAACCCTATCGCTCTCGAACCTCACGTTCTCGCTCTCCTGTTCGGACGGACCCGGAGAGATATAAAGGTTACCAAGGTCGTCGGGAAGAGGACAGGCCGCAAACGAAAGACTCCACCTCTTCCCAAGAAAAGCGCAGCAGGGAGAGAAGTCCGCCAAAAGATACTGAGTCGTGGAGTAAACGCAAGGTCTCTGCTAAACGACCTAGAACAGATAAAGAGACTATTGAATCCTCCACGCACAGGGATACTGAGTTGACGATCCCCGCCCCTCCACCACTAGATGCTGAAACTGCAATCAAGCGGGCGTATTTGGAGGAGCAATTTCCCGAACATTACTTCGTGAACTTGACTTTTTTACCTGCCCTCGAGCCTATTTCTTCCAGGTGGGCAGATGAGGCCAAAGCAAAGATAGATGCGGTCGAAAAACAGTATTCTGAAATGTTCAAATATTCACGCAGCCTTTCCAGAATCATTCGTACTCTAATCACGAATGCTGATTCGATGCAAAAAACCGCGGAAGACGATGCAAAGGCCTTAAAGAATCTTGGAAAAGATTTGGAGGACACACAGGCCCAGCTTGCTGTTGCTCAAAGGGACGCTACTAGCTTCAAACAACAATTTGAAGATATGCAAAAACGTTACCATGATTTGCTCGAATCTCACACTCAAGAGCGTTCTGAGTTAAAAAAGCAAGCTGAAGATGCTAAGTCAGATGCCGCTAAAACGCGCCTTGCTTACGCTGACCATGAACGGAAAAATGCCGAGTTAGCAAGGAGGAATGCTGAGCTAGAAAAGAAAATTGCTGACTTGGCTTCTAAGCTAATGGAGGCGGAGAACAGAGCTACCCTGGCGGAGGGTAACGTTGAATGTGCTATCAAATCCGCTGAGGAGGCCCGCCAACAATTGTCAGAGGTGGAGGCAGAGATTCAGGGTTTCGGCAAATTAATGATTAAATTCTTTGCACATATCATCCGTCGCCGGAACATTTCTTGGATTGAGGATTATCCATCTACTCTAGTCCAAGTATGGAGTCAGATCGTTGAGTGGGAGAAAGAGGAGCTCAAAGTTTATTCCATTGATGAGGACAAGCTGATGGAGAAATATTTAAGGGATGATGAGCCAGAGCGCCTAGCTGAAGGGCGCCGCCTCATTGCTGATGCTATGGAAGAAGAGAGGCGGAGGACTAAGCAAAGGAACGTTCCCGAAGCTGGTTCCTCTTCTACTGCCCCCGCAACTTCTGAAGTAGAGGGGTATGATCCTGAAAACCCGGGGATCCCTCAAACAACTCTGCTATCCCCTATTGCCGAAACGGCATCGGAGACAGCAGTTACCCCTGCCGAGAAGTCTTCGGAAGGTATCTCTACATTTTCTCCTCAATTCGTTAGGGCTATCTCTACCTTTCACCACGTGATTGAACAATCGATGAAAAACCCATTATTTTCTCCTGAGTTGATAACTGTTGCTTCTCACTCTGTAGGTATTGAGCCATCCGGAAAGACAGATGTGACTCAGGGAACCGCCTCTGGGGCGGAGCCTACGGAGAAGGCAAAAGGAGGAAAGGACAAGGCTGCTCCTATAGATTTGGGAGAAGGAAGCGAACCGTCTAAGGCTGACACTCCTCGTGATAAAGAAATGATAGCCGCCTTAAAGGATGATTGCGGCGACGGAGGACATGAGGAAGATCCGGAGGTGGCAATAGTCGGGGAGTCGAAAAGTGCAGATGATGTTACTTTGGCTGCAATGAAAGCTGACCAAGATAAACGCTTGTAGTTAAAAGCTGAAGATTTGGACCCTGAAAGCCTCAAGCCTTTCGCAGTTGTGGATGCGGGATCAAGGTTAGTTGTTAAGCTTTCAACTAGATCTATTACAGAGGAACTCGCTAAAAAGTCTTCTCTTGATTCTAGCGCTCCGCCCTCCGGGAAGAAGTCAACCGATTCCAGCATCTCAGCTTCAAGAAAGAAAAAATCAAAGCGCATCTTGACAGAGGCCGAAAAAGAGGCGAAGAATGCGGAGAAAGCCGCCAAGAAGTCCAAGCCTCCTTCGAAGTCTTAGTAGTGGGTTGTCTTGCATTATTTTAGCATTTGGTTGACCAATAATTGTTACTATGAGGGTGGCCTTTGCACCTTCTTTTTGACTGTTTTCCTGTACAAATTCATTCATTTGTAAATAAAAAATAATTCATTTTCTGCAATGTCTGTTAGTCATTAGTTTTACACTTATGTAAGAATGCATGTCTTACTATAGTTGTGTAATGAAGTTATGGTAGGGGAAATATGTGTATACATATATGCCCCCAGTCAATCTCAAAAAAATTATTCAAGACTTAATCAAGTAGTCTGAATGTCCTCGATTTTCTGACAGGATTGCATTTTCTGTGTCGTCAATGCCTGTCGTTTTTTCTGGCATTTTTTTTATACTCTCCTGTCTTATACTCAGGTTAGAGTTCTTACTAAGGCGGTCTCTTGTCTGGCTGCACCTTCATGCCTCAGAGGACGTCGTCTTCCCGTCCTTTATACTCTCTCTCAGTTCTCGAGAGTTAGAGTTAAGAATGTCGTCTTCCCATTCTTTTATGTCTTATCGCACAAGTAATCATTGTGCTTTTTCTTGCGTATAAACTGTTTTCAACCTTTCAGGTTTTAAATTATCTTATATTCCATAATCGCAACAGAATAGTAGATGAAGGTATATATATATAATGCATGAAAGTAAATGACACACGATATTTTTATAGTGGTTCGGCTAAGTCGTAGCCTACATCCACTTTATAGTTATTTATTCATATCATCAGACTTTCCTAAGGCAAGTCGTGCCTTTTTTACAGAGTTCATAAGAAAAATAGCAAAGCGTACAACACTTCTAATCCAAATATCGCATCAAGTGCTGGGCATTCCATGTTCTAGGTACCTCTTTGCCATCTACGGTCGTTAACTTGAAGGTTCCTGTTTCAAGTTTCCGTTGGATGACAAAGGGTCCTTCCCATTTTGGACCGAGGTGAGGAAGGGATGGAAAGATTCTCTTTAGCACCAAATCTCCTGGTTCAAAAGTCCTAAGGCGAACTTTTTTGTCGTAATAGCGTGCCATCTGACGTCGATGTCTTGCCGCACGCAAATCTGCTTCATCCCTTTTTTCTTCGATTTCATCAAGAGACTCGAGTAAGAGCGCCCGATTCGTCATCGGGTCATAATACGTCACCCGGTGGGAAGGAACTTCAAGCTCTACTGGAATAACTGCTTCTGAACCAAAAGAGAGAGAAAGGGGTATGACCAGTAGCGGTCTTAAATGTTGTTCGATATGCCCACAAAGCTAAGGGCAATTCGTCAACCCATTTTGCCTTTGCGCGCTCTAACCGTTTCTTGAGGATGGATTTTATAACTTTGTTCATTGCTTCAACTTGCCCGTTCGACTGCGAATAGGAAACCGCAGTATACCGTTTGTCGATCTTATATTTTTGGCAGAAATTTCTGAATTCAGCGCCATCGAACTGGGTTCCGTTATCAGTTATAATGGTTTTTGGGATCCCGAATCGGCATATAATATTTCTAACCACAAAACTTATCACCTTCCTCGCCGTAATCTTGGTTAGGGGATCAGCTTCCACCCACTTCGTAAAATATTCCATAGCGACTGTTGCATATTTCGCTCCTCCTTTAGCAATTGGTAGAACTCCGATGATATCAATTCCCCATGTGGCAAAAGTCCAAGGACTCACCATCGATTTGAGTTGGGTCGACGGTGCCCTGGGGATTTTGGCGAATCTCTGGCACTTATCGCAGCATCGTGAATAATCAGCCGCATCTTTGTTAATGGTGGGCCAGAAGTATCCATACCGCAATATCTTTTTTCCTAAAGTCTGACCTCCTGTATGATCTCCACACTCACCTTCGTGTACTTCTCTCAGTACACGTTTGATGTCGTCGTGTGCTATACATCGTAACAGGGGCATAGAAAATCCTTGTCTATAAAGAGTATCATCTTGAAGAATGTATCTGGTAGCTTTGCGAACTATAGCCCTTCTCTCACTCTTCTTTGATGGGAGTGTCCAATTCTTAAGGAAGTTCTTAATTGGGGTCATCCACGACTCCTTCTCCGGTTCCGCTTCGAAAGCGAACTCAATTTCCATCGACTCAAAGCTTGGCGATTCCAACGTTTCAATTGGAATTATTTCAGTTTCTTCTGGATTGTCGGAACTAGCTAGCTTTGCCAACCTGTCTGCCTTCTGGTTTTCGGCTCTTGGGATATGCGTTATACTGTACCGCTCCAGGTTGCTCAACAGCTTTTCCACTTTCCCGAGGTAGGCGATGAGTCGAAGTCCCCGAGCCATAAATTCCTTTCGCACTTGGCAAACAACGATTTTGGAGTCGCAGAATATGTCCAACATTTTTATTCCGAGGTCTTTAGCAAGCTTCAGCCCGGCAATCAGGGCTTCGTATTCAGAGTCATTGTTAGTCGCCGAAAATTCTAATCGTAGAGCGTAATATAACGACCGTCCTTCAGGAGTAACTAAAACGATTCCAACTCCGGACCTTCGGTCGTTCTTGGCTCCATCTGTGTATAGCTTCCATGGATCTATCTTTAACTCATCTTCGGACTTAACCACTCTGTCATCGATTACTTCCTCCTCTGGGATGGTGAACTCTGCTATAAAGTCTGCCAGAGCTTGACCCCTGATCGACCTTCGTGGCTGAAAATTTAAATCAAACTGACTTAATTCAATATTCCATTTGTTCAACCGTCCCGATGCTTCGGGTCTCTGCAACACCTGCCTCAGAGGCTGGTCAGTGTATATGGTTATTGGATGTGCTTGGAAATAGTGACGAAGTTTTCGAGAGGCGATTAGGAGGCTGTAAGCGAGCTTCTCAATCTTTGGGTAGTTGTGTTCTGCCGCTGCCAATTTCTTGCTTACATAATATACTGGCCTTTGAACTTTGTCTTCTTCTCGAACCAAGGCTGTGCTAACAGCATGAGCTGAAATTGCCAAGTAAACAAATAACTCTTCGTGATCCACTGGTTTTGACAAAATCGGTGGTTTTTCTAGCAATTCCAATAAATTTCGAAAGGCCTCAACACAGTCCAGAGTCCATTCGAAGTTCTTCTTTCCCCTTTTAATCAAATCAAAAAACGGGACGCATTTGTCCGTGGCTTTGGAGATAAACCTACTCAACGTAGCTACTTTCCCCGCAAGACTTTGGACGTCTTTAATTCTCCTCGGCTCTTCAATGTTTCTAATCGCTGCTATTTGGCTGGGATTGATTTCAATTCCTCGGGAGCTCACAATGAAGCCTAGAAATTTTCCCGATGCCACTGCAAATGAACATTTCAAAGGATTCAACTTCATCCGATACTTTCGCAGGATACCAAACATTTCTGCCAAGTCTTGCATATGGCTGGAGGACTGTTTCGATTTGACAAGCATATCATCCACATAAACTTCCATAGTCTTCCCTATTTGATTATAAAACATCCTATTCACCAGGCGTTGATAAGTGGCTCCAGCGTTTTTCAATCCGAACGGCATGACCACGTAACAGTATAACCCTAAGTTTGTAATGAAGCTCGTGTGTTCCTGATCTGGCACGTGCATAGGAATTTGGTTGTACCCGGAATATGCGTCCATGAAAGAAAGAAGTTCGTGTCCCGCTGTTGAATCTACAAGATGGTCAATCCTGGGAAGTGGGAAACTATCTTTCGGGCAAGCTTTGTTCAAATCTGAAAAATCAATGCAAGTCCGCCACTTTCCATTCGGTTTCTTTACTAAGACGGGATTCGATATCCAGTCGGGATATGTCGAATCTCTAATAAATCCGTTCTGTTTCAGCTTCTCCACTTCTTCTTTCAGAGCAGCCGACCTCTCTGGGCCCAGCATACGTCTCTTTTGCTTTACAGGCGGGTGTTTCGGGTTTACATTTAGTGAGTGCCTTATGATGGATGGCGATATCCCACACATGTCAGCGTGGGTCCAGGCAAACGCGTCCAAGTTTGACTTCAGGAAGTCAGCTAGTTCTTTGGCCCGACGTGGATCCAACTGAAATCCAATCTTCAAAACTCTTGTTGGATCAGCTTCATCAATGGGAATGTCCACTGTCGCTTCATTAGGAGTTGCATTTCTAGTCTCTGGTTCCTCGTCTTTTCTGGGATCCAGGTCTTCAGGCGTTCCTTTGGGCAACTCCTTCGGGGCCGATCCCTCTAATTGCTACGCCGAGCCCTCCTTTGGAGGAGGCGAGGCATCTTTACTCTCGATGTTAAGTCCTTTCATCAACATCTTTAATTCGGCAACATAGCAGGCCCGTCCGGAGACTTGATCCCCTCTCATTACTCCAGTTCCGGCTTCAGTTGGGAACTTAAGCAATAAACACCAAGGGGCGATGCAAGCCCTGAACTCCGCAAGGGCAGGCCTTCCCAAAAATGCATTATAAGGCGAATCTTCGTCCAACACTACGAACTGAAGCATCCGTACTCTTCGGCGTTCTCCTTGCCCCAAGGTTACGGGCAATTCTATGTACCCCATTGGAGCTGTTGACGCCCCGTTGAAGCCTCGGATCCAACCTTCGCATGGCTTCAAATCTTCAGATTCAAGCTTAATCTGATCGAATGACTTTTTAAATAAAATATTAACAGAGCTTCCGTTGTCTACTAACACCTTATGAACCAAGGTCGGCCCAATGGTGGTAGTAATGACCAACGGATCATCGATGGGTGACTGGATCCCGGTATTATCTTTGCTACGGAATACCACGTCGTCAAACATTGTCTTCTGTTGTTTTATGGGGGCGATATCTTCCGAATCATCACATTCATTCACATCTACGTGCTTGGCAGCATTTACATATTGATCCATCGCTCTAAAACTGCGGATTGCTGGGTGGGGTCCACCCACTATGGAGTTGATAACAATTCCCTTGCCTTTCTGCTGCGCTGTAGTCTTGGGAGAAGATTGAATCTATTTTGGAGCCTGGTCTCTTGCCCCCTGTCCCTCGGGGCAACCTTATATTCATCCAGTTTCCCTTCGCGCAGCAGCCTCTCAATCACGTCTCTCAAATGTCGACATTCATTGGTTGAATGCCCATGAGTTCCATGGAACAAACAAAACTTCCCAGTTGCCATTTCTTTCTCCGTTGAGTCGCGAGGTGGCGGTCTTTTATATTGCAAAACATTGTATGTATCCAAGTAAATGTTCTCCAGAGTGTCGTTCAACAGTGTATAATTCTCATAAGTCTGGAATCGGGGTCTTTTTTTAGGATCACTTCCCCTATTTCTATTTCTTCTGTTACCGTTCGCGTTATGGTTATTGTTGTTGCCCCCGTTTCCAGAATTGTCGTTTCCACTCTTGTTTCCCACATTCACTTCAACTTTTCCGGAACTTTCTCCAGACTGCTTCTCGGCGACATTACTCTGAACATTTTCTTTTGAAGCCGCTCCAGACTTTCTCTTCCGGTTTTCCCTAGCCTCCTCTCGTCTTAAATGAATATCGGCCTTTTCATAGAATAACTCTCTCGTGGAGGGTGTCTTCCCAGAAAGGTAATCTCCAAACTCGGAGTCAGGATCGACTCCTTCCATCAAAGCCATCAAGATGGTGGGCTCATGCGGGTCACTAACTTCAGTCACAGCTAAGTTGAAACGGTCGAGATATGACCTCAAAGACTCTCCTGGCGCCTGGTTAATTCTTGATAACTCAATAACACTTTTAGACATTCGGGTATGGAGTCGGAACTGATTCATAAAACGCTCGCTCAATTCCCTATAATTCGATATCGAACGAGGGGGAAGTCGGGTAAACCATAGCAGCGCCACATCTTCTAAATAGATCGGGAATGCTTTACACTTCACTGCGTCAGGAGCAGCAGCAGCATTCATGAGCCATGAGTATCGCATCAAATGCTGTCCCGGATCGGTTCTCCCATTGTACTTGTCCATCTGCGGCAGGTTAAAACGTCGGGGAAACTGAAAATTGAGGATGTCGTCAGTGAAAGGAGTATGGCTTCGCTCAATGCCATAATCTTCATTGGTATAGTTCCGGCTTTCGGACATAATCTGGCGTACCATTGCTTGTACGTCAGCATTAGTCAGGGGCCGTTCAGGTTCCCTGGCCCTGGTATCCGGGTTCCTTCTGGGCTCTTGTTCAGGAGATGCCCTTCTTCTTTGAGCTGCTTCTGCTCTACTTCGTTCCCTACGCTCCCGGTCGATCTCGGGAGGAGGGGGCTGGAGCATCTGCCCCCGAGTGGGATTAGTAAGGTTAGGGTCTCTCAAGCTTGGATCATTGGTTCCTAGTGCTCGTGCGATATCCTCGCGGGACCCCAAAGATCCGAACGTCAGTTGCTCCAAATTCTGAGGTCGTTCGAGCGGCCTTCTTTCACGGGGCCGTTCTTCCTCGGAAGAAGAAGACTGATCCATTGGTGTACGGCGAACCGGGGATGGGGTTCTCTGTCTACGTAGTTCGCTAATTTCCCTGCTCATGAGTCTCATGTTTTCTTGCATCATGAGATTGGTGCGCTCATGGATTTTCATAGCCTCCCTAGTACTCTCAAGCATGTCAAGTAGGCGCGAGAAATCTCCTTGAGTGATAGGTGCAGATGGATTGACCTGATCATTGACCCTGGTGGCTGGAGTCGGAGCATTTGTAGGGGCTCGAGTAGAGGTTCCAACATCACCAAGTGACGGGTCGGTTCGGAAATGGGAAATCAGGTTGGGTCGGAGCTGGGAAGCCTGTTCGGGTCGGAGCTGGGAAGCCAGGTCGGGTCGGTGTAGGGTGAGTGGCTCGGATCGGTTCAGGTTGGGGGAGTGCACTGCTTCAGATTCTCCTACCCGGATCGGATCGGAGCTCTCCCCTTGAGTGCGGTTCAGATTTCTTGTATCAGTCCGTTCTGCTGTAGAGCTCTGCCCACGAGACCGTGTCACAACTGCATTTTGCTGATCTTCACCAACTCCGTTTCCTCGACTAGTTTGAACTTCCTTGCCTTTTCCTTTGGCCATAGTTCTTCAACAATCAAGTCAACAAATATTCAAAAGCGTCGAAACTTGAGGATTAACTTCTTTGAACTCAACGGTCCAAAAAGTAGAACGATAATCCCGAAAAACAGAGAATTCAGATGGTTCTCAGTGAAAGCACCAAAATGTTAGACCAAAAAGTGGTTCTAACACCCAAATTGACTAAAAGTAGAATGAAATAAGATCAAAAGTAAAATGGAGACACAGAATTTATAGTGGTTCGGCGAAGAAAAGCCTACGTCCACTTGTCAATCACTATTCTCAATGATATAGTTGCAATTACAATGAGATATTCACTCAATTTCACTCACAACTCACATACATTCACTCAATTGTCTCAAAACAAATGTTGAAAGACGATTTGGATTATCCGGGAGTGCTGGAATTCGGTTTATGAAAGTGGTTGAACTCTCAAAGTGCCAAAAAGAAGATCCTTTTCATTGTCTCCAGACAGGGTATTTATAGGTGAAAATTTGCTCAGAACCCGATCCGGATCGGAGCCACGTGTCTTCCATCCCATCATCCTCGGGTTCGGATGGATTTCAGTGTTGACAACGCATCAGAGCAGTGGACGTTGTGGGCAGGAACTGGTCATACCCGCTCCGCATCTTCAGGCGATCGTGGGGGAGAGTGATGTGGAATATGGGTTCGGATCGGAGGAGCCTGCAGTGGGGGTTCGGATCGGAGTATCCGATTCGATCCGGATTAACCCGAGACTAAGTCTTTATCCACTTTTTCTCTGTTCCGATCCGTCTCTGTAGCAG
Organism: Allium sativum; assembly: GCA_030737875.1. Lineage (NCBI taxonomy): Eukaryota > Viridiplantae > Streptophyta > Magnoliopsida > Asparagales > Amaryllidaceae > Allium > Allium sativum. The sequence goes on from CM060920.1 coordinate 93,183,497, forward strand.
GTAGCCCTCCGCTCCAACTGATAGTAGGTTGCTCTCCGATCCGAACAGCAGTGCCTCTTTGACTCAAACAATAACAGCTCACCGATCCGAACAGCAAAATCTCCCCGATCTGACCTGCTACATCTCTCCGATCCGACCCGCTATGATGCTTTCCAAGTTCTTTAACTTTTCACATCTCGACTTTGTGTTGCCCAATTCACAAAGTGGGCTAACAATACCTGTCTAATGTGAGTGGTTGTGCTTTAACTAATTAAAGCTAAGGACAGAAAAGTCAGGATGGTAGGGTTAAGTTAACTAAAACACCTAACCAATTCAACATGTTAATTAAACTGATGGGTGGGGTTAGGTAAATATAGACACTTAACCACTTAACATGTTTGACTAGAAAACCCTAGTAACGGGGACCCATTTCAGCAGTAACCCAATTAGGTATCATGGTACCCTGAAACTAGGCAGGGTGGGGCACGATTACTGGGCTAGTTGTAAGCGGTCAAAAGCGACGGTGGTTGGCGCAGCAGTGTAGGTTCTAACGGAGTGCGGGCATGCACACACTTCGGAGCAGACAAACAGGGCACTGGGAATCAGTAGTATAACCTATGCATTCTAGAATTGTGTCGGGCTGGCACCATATGACTTGATACACCCCATAGTGGGACCAGCATAGGTATCTACAATCAAGTGGGGCCGTATGACACAGGAAGAAAACGTTGCGAGTAAGAGCCGATCGAATAAGGGATCACCCTTTCATGTACACGTGGTGCTAGTTAGGCTAGTTAGTAGGTGCAGAGAAGTAATAGTGTGCATTTAGTATAGTTAGTATTTCCTGCCATATCTTGTCTTATACTCTGGTATTGTCCTGTTCTCAGTTTATGCAAATCATGACCTTTTTATTGTTCTCATGCTAGAAATATAACTAGACTTATGTCTGACCCATTTTCCTTTCGCTTTCTTTTCTTTCGTTTCCCCCCCTCAGGTCCACAGGGAGGAAACGCCTCAGCTTAGTCAGATTTTTCATCCAGCTTGAAGAGAGAGAATGTATTGCTTGGATCTCTTTCGTTTGGGCTATGGCTTTGGACATTCTATGGGGATTTATGCAGTTTTAATTATGTTTCATGCTTCTTTAAGTTCTAAATCAGGACAGTATTATGGTTGTAATAATTGGAAGTTTGCTTTGAGGCAATTATGGAAGTGTTTTGTATGAACACGTATTTATGATATGAAAGACTGTTTGTTTTTCTGCTATTTATATATATGTGTTTATATCTGTGACTTTTACTTAAAAACCTCCATCGAAGTTAAGGTATTCCCTTTGTGAGTGACCTTAACGGAGGTGAGGTGTTTCACTTGGTATCAGAGCACATGTTTACCAGATTAGATAAAGGTTTTTGAAACTAATTTCAAAAAGAAGTTTAAAGAAGAATATATTTTTTCAAGAAAAAGAATTGTTTTTAAAAGGCATAATTCCCCAAAGCCATATGCACTATCTCTCTATCCTTTTGTCTTGAATCTTTTCTTTTTGTTTTAGCATGTCTGGAGACCTTAACCTTCCAGAAGGAGTACCGGTACCTGGCTGGTTCCGAAGGTACCTAGAGGCTAGGGCCAATGAGCAGGCCCAGCAGACATTCCTCCTCCCCCAGTGGCAGCGGTTCCTCTACCACCTCCTCCTCGTGGAAATGCTTTCGCAAAGACGTGTAGAGACTTCAAGGCTATGGGTGGAAAGGACTTTTATGGAACTGAATCCTTTGTGGTAGCAAGGACCTGGCTGAAGGAGACCGAAGATTTGTTCGTCATCTTCGAAGTTGACGACAGGCAAAAGATACAACTAGCAGTGTGGTTGCTTAAAGATGAAGCTTCTTATTGTTGGGAGGTTACCCATGCTGAGAGGCCAGTGGAAATTTGGGAAGACTTCAGGATGAGGTTTGAGATGAAATTCCTCTCCCAAGCTGAAAGAAGCCTGCAGATGGAGAAGTTCCTAACTCTTAAACAAGGAAGTATGATGATCAAGGAGTACGTCAATCAGTTTAATCAGCTGGGCAGATTTGGGCTGGATTTAGTAAACATCCAACACAAGAAGGCTCTTCGCTTTGTCAAAGGTCTGAATGAGCCTCTACACAGCCTTGCTATGACCCATATACCCATGGGAGCGACTTATCAAAGCTATGTGGACATGGCGCTGCTACACGAGGAAGATAAAGGCAAGAAAGAGGCAAAGGTGGAAGTGCCTCAAGAAAAGAAAGAGGGTTTACAGGCTAAGAAAACAGACTTCAAGAAGGGAGGGAAGAACAACAAATCAAGTGAAAAGAGAAGGTGTAATTTCTATGGCATTGTTGGACATATAGTGAAAGACTGCAGAAAGAAGAAGGCGAAGATGAATGGTGGTTGTTTCCATTGCGGCGAGACTGGACACATGGCTAAGGACTTCCCAAAGAAGCGAGGGCAGGGACAGAGGACTGGATCCACTTCAGGGGGACAGGTTCACGCGCTGGTGGCACCTCCGCAGGAACGAGGTAGAAATATTTCTGTAGAAAGTGTAGTTTATCTTTATGATCATCCAATTCGCACTCTCTTTGATTCGAGCGCATCGCACTCTTTTTTTTCGTCTGCTTTAGTAGAATCTCTGCACCTAGACACTAGTATGGTAGAAGATCCCTTGGTTGTTTCAAATCCAATTGGGGGCTCAGCTTATTTGTCGATGGTTTGTATGGATTTGAAAATCTCTATTCTAAGTGTTGAGTTTAGACGTAGTGCCTTTGTTTTGGGCTTCTCGGGATATGGATTGATCTTAGGCATGGACTGGTTATCCAGTAATGGTGCCATTCTTGATTGTGAGAAGAGAGTGGTTAGACTCTTGACTCGGCTCGGTAACACTCCAGAAATTTCTTGTAATCCTTTGAATGTTGTTATGATTAGTTATCTAAAGTCGCTTGATGCTTCTGTTGAGAATTTGCAGTCGGTTAGAGTGGTCCGTGAATATCCGGATGTCTTTGAAGAGGTGAAGGGCTTACCTCCGAGGCGGGAAATAGACTTCCGCATATATCTTGTTGATAATGCAAAGCCCGTAGCTTTACCTGTTAGACACATGGCTCCAAAGGAGAGAAAGGAGATCAGTAAGCAAGTTAAGGAGCTTCTCGAGAAGGGGTTTATAAGGCTGAGTATCTCGGAATGGGGTGCTCCAGTGGTGTTCGCCACCAAAGCAGATGGCTCACTACGTCTTTGTGTGGACTATAGGGAGCTAAACAAGCTGACTAAGAAGAATAGACACCCTCTTCCCAGAATAAACGATTTGTTTGATCAGCTTGTAGGTGCGTCGGTTTTCTCCCAACTTGATCTGGCTACTGGGTTCCATCAGCTAAGGATAGCTGAAGATAGCATTGATAAGACGGCGTTCAGAACTCTAGACGGTTTCTTCGAGTGGCTTGTCATGCCTTTCGGCTTGACAAATGCACCCGCTTATTTCGTAGACCTAATGAGTAGGGTGTTCAGAGAATTCCTCAATAAGTTCGTGGTGGTCTTCGTAGATGATATTTTGATCTTCTCAAAGAATGAGGAAGAACATGCTCAGCATCTGAAGGAGATCATGGAAACTCTTCGAGTTCATCAGCTGAAAGCCAAATTCTCCAAGTGCCACTTTTGGAGAGAAGAAGTAAGGTTTCTTGGACATGTAGTGTCCAAAGAGGGGTTAGCTGTGGACCACGCAAAAGTGGTGGTAGTGCAAGATTGGAAGGCACCAATAAATGCAACCGAAGTCTGAAGCTTTCTCGGGCCAATAGGTTTTTACTGAAAGTTCATTAGAGATTTCGCGAAAATCTCAGCTCCACTCACAAGGCTAACAAAGAAGAATCTAGAGTTCGCTTGGGATTTGGATTGCGAGTTTGCTTTCCAACGATTGAAAAAGGCTCTCACAATAGCCCCAGTTCTTACATTGCCAGATGGAAGCAAGATGTTTACAATATACAGATGCTTGTGGTACGGGACAAGGCGCTGTTCTGATGCAAGAAGGGAAGGTAGTAGCTTATGGTGGAAGACAATTGAAAGTTCATGAAAAGAACTACCCAACCCACGATCTTTAGTTAGCAGCCATCGTCTTTGCGCTTAAGTCTTGGCACCATTATCTCCTAGGTGAGAAGTTCGAATTATATACTGTCCATAAATCATTGAAGTACCTTTTCTCGTAGAAAGATCTTAACTTAAGACAGTAATGGTGGATGGAGTTTCTTTCCTCGTATGATTTTGAGATTTCCTATACTCCTGGCAAGGGCAACAGAGTAGCAGACGCCTTGAGTAGAAAGAAGCTTACCTTAATCCCTCTCTTTGTAGAAAGGCAAAGCTTGTAGTATATAGCCAGTTTTGACTTTAGGCCCTCTTCTGATTTTGTACCTGGTTTGTTGGCATCACTCGTAGTACAACCCACTCTTTTAGACTCAATAGGGGCCGCACAACCTGAAGACCCTCAGCTTGTTGATGTGATTGATAAGCTAATTAGGGGTGAAACTTCCAATCACCTCAATAGGTACTACATCGATGATAAGGATTGGCTGAGGCGAGATGGAAGACTATGCGTCCCACAAGCAAGGGATTTGGTAAAGATGGTTCTCGAAGAAGCACACCATTCCAAGATGAAAATACACCCAGGTGGAGACAAGATGTACAAGGACATAAAGAGAGTTTTCTTTTGGAGCAACATGAAGAAAGATGTGGCAGATTTCGTTTCTAAGTGCATGATATGCCAACATGTCAAGGAGGAACAAAAGAAGCCTGGAGGACTGCTTCATCCTCTAGAAGTCCCACAATGGAAGTGGGATAGCATTTCAATGGACTTCATTGATGGGTTGCCTAGGTCAAGAAGGGCAATACTAGCATTTGGGTAATAGTGGACAGGCTCACAAAAAGCGCCCACTTTATACCTGTCAAGAGTAGAAGGACTGCGTCATCTCTAGCATCTCTTTATCTCAAGGAAATAGTTCGACTCCATGGAATACCCTCCAACATAGTGAGTGACCGAGATCTTATCTTTACAAGCAAGTTTTGGCAGAGTCTGCAAGAAGCTGTAGGCACACGTAAGGCCTGAGCACGGCCTATCACCCCCAAACCGATGGTTAGACGGAAAGGGTGAACAGAGTATTAGAAGATCTTTTGAGACTGTGCGTTCTTTACTTTGGAGGGACATGGGAGGGTCATCTTCCTTTAGTGGAATTCGCCTACAACAACAGCTACCAAGCAACCATCGGCATGGCGCCCTTCGAAGCTCTATATGGAAGACCGTGTCGATCACCAACTTGTTGGTGGGAGTCTACAGACAAGCTTATACTTGGGCTAGACATGATTAGAGAGACTTCAGAAAAAGTGGACTTGATACGAAGGAGAATGAAGATTGCCTAAGATAGACAGAAATCCTACGCAAACAGAAGAAGGACCGACCTTGTGTTTGAGGTTGGGGACAGGGTTTACCTTAAGGTATCTCCTTTAAGGAACGTCGTTCGCTTTGGATCTGCAGGAAATCTAGCGCCAAGATTTGTAGGTCCGTTCCCCATCATCGAAAAGATTGGGAAGATGGCTTATAGAGTAGAGCTGCCTGAAATCAAATAGCTACGCAACCGTGAGGTCAAGCTTGTTAAAGTTCAATGGAGCGATGACGAGGAAGACGCGACTTGGGAAACTGAGGACAGAATACGCGCTGCCTACCCTTTTCTTTTTGAGGGTACATCTTTGATCTCTCTTTTTCCATAAGTTTATGCTTGTATATACCTTTTAGTGTATCTTCTCGGTCCTTTTTATCCTAACTCCTTAGGTAGAAACTAATGGATGTAAACACGTATTTGAAACATGTTATGATTGATGGCTGCAAGTGGTTGCTAGTGGTTGCTCGTGAATGCATATACACATACCCTAGGTATTAGATCGGCTCAGTCACTTCCATATTGCATATGCATATATGTATTCATATTTGTATGTGGTTGAAACTTGATATGTTGTCATATGGATGTCGCATTTGTATGAATGGTTGCGCACTCATGTAGAATTATGAGTAGGGAAAATTTTGCATACATAATGGATTCATGACACTTACATGATTCAGATTAAGGAGCTCAACTGAATCAGTAGACCGCCTAATTTTGCATTAGATAAGGACATATACACACACTATGCATATGATCATGAAGCATTAGAAGTCATTTAAAGACAATGGATACCTGTGTTTGTTGGTTGAGTAGATGGACGATTGGATGTTAGGATATATGTTCTTCTAGACTTGAAGATTTCAGGGATGAAATCCTTTAAGGAGGGGAGAATGTAACACCCCGAATTTTTTATTAACAATAAATTAACAAATTAAAGTATAATTAATTCTAAATGAAAGAATTAAGGGAAACGGGTTATGCCATTGCATTCGTCTTGGAATTCTTCTTGAGATAGAGTCCGAGTTTGCGTAAATCGGACTCCGTATGAAGAAGTTATGGTCTTCGGAAGTTTCAGAATTCGATTTAAAATTCAAATAGCCCGAAACAAGTTCAAAATTCGAAAACTGGATCAGAATTGGGCTGGGTGGGAAAATTCCCGCCCAGGACCCAGGTCAACCAGGGGGTCGACCTGGGGGTCGACCTGGGTACCCAGATCGACCAAGGGGTCGACTTGGGGGTCGACCTGGGGGACGACCTACCTAGTCGACCTAGTCAGGTCTTGCTGGCTTGGTCGGGTTCTGAGTGATTTTTTGAGTTCTGGTGTGTCATTAGGGCTGATTTGTCACTTTCTGGTTGGCTCTTCTCGATGTGAATGGTCTAGATTCATCTATGATCATCTGACGGCTCTAATTAGTTTGAAATTCTATATAAACAACATAAGTCTCCAACCTAAATTCACACAAAAATTAGAACCAAAGCCGCCATGCTGTCGGGAGAAAACTGAGAGTAGCCTTCACTTGAAGAAAGCTAAGAGACGAACAAAATCTAATTCAATTAAAATCAAAACAATGTTTATCTACCCAAAGGAAAGCATCTCAATTCCAGAACTCAGAATCCAGAACTCAAGTTCGTCGTTCGTTGTAAGTTTAGTTATGTTTTGGGATGCGAATCAAAAATTAATGTCATGCCTTGGAAATAAATTGACAATAGAACAATGTTTATTATGTTATATGTGGAATTGAATGATTTTGATCTATGTCTGTGGTTCTATTTTATTATCATGTTGAATTGGGAATTAATGGATAAGTCTATTCATATGTATATGAACTTAGAGTATAACCTGTTATGACAAGTTGTGTAGTTTATCATGTTATGCAAGTTTTAGGTTGTAAAATCATATTGCATATGTGACCAAATGTTAGATCTACATGTTTATGTGTATATGTTAAACCTATGTCATATTTCAAGTTCACACATATTCATATGTTCGTGATTGATTTGTAAATTCACATATATGTAAGTTGATTTAGTCTATGTTGCAAATTCACATATATGTAAGTTGATTTAGTCTATGTTGCAAATTCACATATATGTATGTTGATTTAGTCTATGTTGCAAGTTCACACCTATGATATTCATGTTGACTATTTTGCAAGTTCACACTTATGGTGTTCATATTGACTATGCTGAAAATGCCAAGTTTACACCTATGTAATGTTTATATTAATGAATTTCTTTATGCTAATTTTGTGTATGCTAAATTAGGCTATGTTTTTAGCCCAATATTATATGTCTAAAATCATGCGGACGAAAATTAGGCTAAGATTGTTAGCCTAATATTTAGATGGGGTAACGTTGGGAAAAATGGGTGATTATAGGAAACTTGACATAAATTGGTGAAAAATCACATATGTAATTTATGGCATGAAACGGTATAAATTATATACCTGAAATTAATGAACTTGATTAGAAACAAATCTGGGCAATGACATGAATTCTGGATAATATACATAAATAAAAATGTAAATTCAGAAAATACGAATATGCTTAACCCGAGGTTAGATGGAGTTGTGATGTAAACCTGCCGGACCCGCCTGGCTGTCTAGTAATCACAACAATACCTATCTAATGTGGGAGGTTAAGGCATTGAGCCCAATAAGGACATGAGGTTAGACTGAGTTATAGTGTAAACCTGCCCGGAACTGACCGGCACATCCAGTAATCATAACAATACCTGTCTAATGTGAGTGGTTGGTGCTTTAACTAATTAAAGCTAAGGATAGATAAGTCTGGATGGTAGTGTTAAGTTAACTAAAACACTTAACCAATTCAACATGTTAATTAAACTGATGGGTGGGGTTAGGTAAATACAGACACTTAACCACTTAACATGTTTGACTAGAAAACCCTAGTAACGGGGACCCATTTCAGCAGTAACCCAATTAGGTATCATGGTACCCTGAAACTAGGCAGGGTGGGGCATGATTACTGGGCTGATTGTAAGCGGTCAAAAGCGACGGCGGTTGGTGCAGCAGTGTAGGTTCTAACGTAGTGCGGGCGTGCACACACTTCGGAGCAGACAAACAGGGCACTAGGCATCAGTAGTATAACCTATGCATTCTAGAATTGTGTCGGGCCGCCACCATGGGACTTGATAACCCATAGTGGGACCAACATAGGTATCTACAATCATGTGGGGCCGTATGACACAGGAAGAAAACATTGCGAGTAAGAGCCGATCGAATAAGGGACCACCTTGTCATGAACACGTGGTGCTAGTTAGGCTAGTTAGTAGGTGCAGAGAAGTAATAGTGAGTGCATTTAGTATAGTTAGTATTTCCTGCCATATCTTGTCTTATACCCTGGTATTTTCCTGTTCTTAGTTTATGCAAGTCATGATCTTTTTATTGTTCTCATGCTAGAAATATAACTAGACTTACCAGACTTATGTACGACCCATTTTCCTTTCGCTTTCTTTTCTTCCGTTCCCCCACCCCCCAGGTCCACAGGGAGGAAACACCTCAGCTTAGTCAGATTTTTCATCCAGCTTGAAGAGAGAGAATGTATTGCTTGGATCTCTTTCGTTCGTGTTGTGGCTTTGGAAATTCTATGGGGATTTATGCAGTTTTAATTATGTTTCATGCTTCTTTAAGTTTTAAATCAAGACAATATTATGGTAGTAATAATTGGAAGTTTGCTTTGAGGCAATTATGGAAGTGTTTTGTATGAACACATATTTATGATATGAAAGTCTGTTTGTTTTTCCGATGTTTATATATGTGTTTATATCTGTCTTGTGTTCTATCTGTGACTTTTACTTATAAACCTCCACCAAAGTTAAGGTATTCGCTTTGTGAGTGACCTTAACGGAGGTGGGGTGTTTCAATCGAACTCCATCAGGAACCCCAAGAGCAAAGTGGTCGTAGTAAGGTTTAGATGGAGTTGGGCTCTGCCATAGCCCCAAATGGTTCTGGTGATCTAAGCGGTGGATATCGTATATTTTATGCACTGAGTGAGAGATGTGAGGATGATTGCTATGTTTGATGTTTGTTATCACCATGACACGCACACTCCCATTTTTACACCATATGTTAGTATTACCTTAGAGTACTGTACATCCTGTTGTGCTAACTCTTTAGTTGCAAGTCCAGGTTCAGGTATGATTATTTATACCTGTTATTGTTTTATGTTGCTGTTATCGCTCATGCCAGGCTTTTGTCTGACCTAGAGTTTATGTCTCTTCTTATTACTCTGGTTGCTCCTAAACGATCAGACTAGAGACAGGTTAGGTGGTATGCACGGGTAGATGTCCGGAGACGAGTAGGAGGCTTCCACGTACTATTTACATATATTCTCCCTGTGTTGTTACTGGTCACTGCTTGGGCATTAGTAGTGTCCCTTTTCTATTTTGCTTTAGAGACAGTATTTTGAAGTTGTAATAATGATGGTTTAGATCATAAGCTGTATTTGGATTCCACTGCTATGATAGTTTAGTTTTCAGCTTATGCACTATCTCATCTATTTTATGTCAAGTTATGTTACCATTATATTTTATTCCATGCGCTGTGAGATATACTACAGATTCCTAGTAGTACATTGTTTCTTTCTTTTAGCGACTATCCCGTGTTGTTTGGACAGTGGCACAGCGCATTTCGAGGAAAATGTTGGCTGGTGCAGGGCGGGTCGTCACACTTGGTATCAGAGCCTAGATTGCGTAGTTAACCTAGGGGAAGATATCAGGGATAGGTAGTATATGTATCTGAAAGCGCGTATTTGTGATATTTTGGATTTCAAAAACTATATACATATATGTATACTATTAGTATATCTAAGGATGAAGTCGCACTGCACGGGCACCACTAAGGAGATGGCTAATCGTTTTTCTCTTTATAGATTGAACGATGAGCCGATATAAAAGGATTACGGGTTCAGGGGCCGATAATGGGAATGTCCCTGATATGAGGACGATGTTTACTGCCTTCATGGAGAGATTATTAGGGATGCTCAGGGAGCAGTTCCTAATGCTGCTAACGGTGGTGGTGCAGCCGTGCAGGCGTCTAGGGCCGATTTCGCCAAGCTCAGCAAGGATTATATTAATCTTGGCAGAAATCCGTTCCAAGGAACGGAATGGTAACGGTAGTTCAAGATTGTTTGGATAGTTGTGAGCACATCTTCGAGGATTTGGGGATTGATGATGCAATGAAGAGGAATCTGGCATTGCGTCAACTTCAAGGACGGGCTATGAATTTGTGGAATGCCATTAAAGCGGCTACTCCTGAGGATCAAGTTGCCTGGGATCAGTTTAAGACTCGCTTCAGTGACAAGTTTATCCCAACTGCTCAAAAATCAGAATTATTTAGGAAATTTTGGAGCTTAAAAAAAAGTTAGGGCAGTCTCAGAATATATTGGTGAATTCGATACTTTATTAAAATACAGATTATCTCTTATTGATACTACCGAAAAGAAGAACGAGAAGTTCATAACCGGCTTAGATGAGTCCTTGGGGGAAAGACTTATAAATCACATCGATGAGACTTTCGAATCTATTGTGGGAAAAACATTGAGATCTGAGAGTTGATACCTTAAGCCGAAGACCGAGCTTGTTGTTACATCTGTAGAGGAGCCAAAGTCGTAGGCAAGCGATGATGGAAAGAATAATTCCTAGAACAAAAGGAAACAGAACCAAACTAAGGATGGTCAGAAGAAGAAGGAAAAGAAGGATGTCGAGTGCTTTAGCTGTGGCAAGAAGGGCCGCTATGCCAGAGATTGTCAGGAAAAGCCTGGGGAAAGGAAGTGCTTCAATTGCGGCCAAGCGAGACATCACAAGGATGAATGTCCACAACACCCTAAGGGGAAGCAGATCGTGAAATCATATGCTATCAATGTTGTTCCTTCTTCGTCGAATGCCCCAACTGCGGCGCAGAAGGGAAAAGGTGTCGTTATTAAAGGTATGCTTTCTATTTATGATGTTTCTGTTCGAGTTTTGTTTGATACTGGAGCTTCCCATTCCTTCATATCTAGTGACCTGTTGGATAGGTTGGAATTGGAACTCGAGCTTGTCGATAGACCTTTAGTTGTGATGAACCCGATCGGTGGTTCGACTAGCCTTAGTATGATTTTCCGTAATTTGGTCTGATCATGTCGCTGATGCATGTTACTTGTTATTATTTTGTTTTAGGCTTTACTGGGTTTTGCATTATTTTGGGAGCCAATTGGCTCCAAGGGTATAGGGTGTTACTGGGTACCTACCTAGTGACAGCGATGATAATTGGAGTTAGGGAAGGTGAAAGATTATCGTTGTCGTACGTTCTAGTTGTCTCTAGGAGGCAAGGGTACCTTGGACGTGCAGTGGTCTGGTTAGAACTATGGTTGCCATTAACCCTTGACATATGGCATGGGTCGTCATGCGATTAACGATAGTTTTGAAGAAGGATTGGCGAGGATAGCCAAAGTCAGTTATGAGTGCTCAAGTGTTTGGTTGTTTTGCTCCTATCATCTCACGTAGATTGTCTGAATTCGGAGGATATGTTCCTTGGGTGCCTATCTGATATTGGTTTAGGCCTTTGGGGCTTGTGTTTGGGGAGTGTCGAGTTCGACTAGGATGGTTTGCATGAGATATAAGTAGTTGTTGCGACTTCCATTAAATGATATCTTAGTTTACTCGAGGAGTGATGTGCAGCCCGTGACATGGTAAGATTGTTCAATGATATGGATTGCCCCGAGTGGGACTCAATAGGGCTATGAGATGACTTGAGTGGGACTCGAGAAGGTGCAAGATAATGGATTGACTTGAGTGGGACTTGAGTTGAAGATGGATTTGTGGATAACTCTTCTGATGGAGTGCACAGGAATCGTCAATAGTTTGGAGTGTTCTAGGCGAACTCGAAGCAGGGGTACCTGGGGATGCCCATTTTCCTTGGATCCATTGGACGTGATCTAGTTATCCTTGGAGGATAAATGTATGTTGGACGTGCGGTAGTCTGTTTGGAGCCGGGGCTTCCATTAGCCCTTCAGATTGGTTGGACCAGTCATATGGGTATCGACGTATTCATGGATTTGGCATGTGATATATAGGACATGTTTGATGGATGCTATTATTGCTATGTTTGTTCCTTTTTTTCTTCTTTTGAGTAAACTATCACCTGTAGGATTCTGGCGATGGCGAATGAAGAGATGATGATATACACGGATGCCTGTAGTACCGGACTAGGTGCGATGGCTGATGCATTGAGTAAGAGACATGCCAGTTTAGATGTTATGTTTTTTGAATGAAAACAACTAGAATATATCGCGGGATATGATTTCAGACTTTAGTATGGATTAGATCCACAGATGTTAACAAGTTTGACGATCAGGCCGACTTTGATGAACAGATTGGTTCTGGTCAGAGGGACGATCCTAACCTATTAGAAATCCCCGAATGGAAATGGGAACAAATCTCAATGGATTTCATTGACGATTTACCAAGGACTAGACCAGGTCATGATAGTATTTCGGTGATTGTGGATCGATTGACCAAAAGTGTAAGGTTTATACCCGTCATTCGAATAGAACGACAGCTAAGTTAGCAGAACTGTATATGAAGTGAGTAGTGAGATTTCATGGAGTACCCAAAGGTATCATGAGTGACCGAGATCCATTATTTACTAGTGGGTTTTGGAAGAGCTTACAAGAGGCTTTAGGGTCAAAATTACATCTCGATACTGCGTACCATCCCCAAACCGACGGTCAAACAGAGAGGGTTAATCATGTATTATAGGATCTCCTGAGAGCTTGTTTATTGGATTTTGGAGGTTCATGGGATGACCATTTTCATCTGATTGAGTTCGCATATAATAATAGTTATCAGTCCAGTAATGGTATGGCTCCATTTGAAGCTTTGTACGGAAGACCGTGCAACTCACCATCATGTTGGTTGGAAACCGGTGAGAAATTTGTGCTTGGACCAGACGTAATAAGGGAAACATCATATAAAATCAAGGTTATTCAACCGCGAATGAAGGCTGCTCAAGATAGGCAGAAAAGTTATGCTGATAAAAGACAAATAGATTTAAAATTCTCTGTTGGCGACTTGGTATTCGTCAAGATTTCTCCGTTGAAGAATGTGATTCGTTTTGGTAGGAGAGGTAAGTTGGCACCAAGGTTTGTTGGTCCATTTCCAGTTCTCGAGTAGGTTGGGAATTTAGCATATAAAGTTGAATTACCTGACAAGATGGCGGGAGTGCACGCGTATTTCATGTTTCTCAATTAAGGAAGTTCGTGCACAATTCTGATATGACTATCTCACCCGATCAGATGGATGATATCGAGGTAGAACCAGAGGCAACTGAATGTTGCAGACTGATTCGTATTGTCGAACATGATACGAAGCAACTCCAGTGGAAGACGGTGAAACTGGTTAAGGTCCAGTGGGGGTGATAACGGGAGTAACTGCACTTGGGATACCGAGGAAAGCATAAGAAAGTCATATCCATAGTTCTTTACCTGGTAAGGTTTTAATAGCGATGTAGTTATTCCGCATGCTAGGATAGGCTTGTTATGATTATTATGTATGTTTGATTGTTGCAAACGGTTGATAGGCATGCAGGACCTTTTGGCAGTTTTCTTAGTAAGAAATTTCGGGGGTGAAATTTCTTAAGGGGGAGAGCGTTACGACCCGCATTCTACGCATCGGAGGATCGCAGAATATTTATTTTATTTTTCATACGAAGTCGTATGGTCGTGTAACTTTGGGGAACTGTTATTAGGGTCATTTCCCATGTTAACAATTTTTACCGAATTTTAAATGGCGGTTTTACCCCCTAGCGAATATTGTTTCACCTATAACTTTTGATTGATAAGGAGTTTTGAACTGAAACCATGTCCATTGGATTCATATGATGGTTTACCTTTCCGTAGAGTGGTCACATTAATCAAACGGACTTACCGTTTGGGAGATATGGCTAAAATAAGGTTTAGAAGATGAAAAACAGCATAATTGGGCTTAAAGGGGTGATTAGCAGCTAGACCCAGGGTTTTGGTTATGGCGAGGCTGAAATGAGTTAGGAAACCATCTCATTTCATTATCTCAGCCGCCACTTTCATTTCTTCAACCCTAGCAAGGGCCTCCACCTTCTAAATTCATCCTTAATCACTTCCTAATCACATATTAAGCAAATCTACATCAAATTAAGGCGGATTGACATCAAAATCGAGATATAGCTGCTGTAACACATAGGAATTCGACCTAAATCAGTGGCGTTTTCAGATCTATAATATATTTATGGCTAAGGTGAGTGATTTGCACTTGTATTCACTAATTGCGGCTAATTAGGGGTGATTAGTGATAATTAGCGAAATTATGCATCATAAGAATTTGGAAAAATTCTAAAATATTATTTTATGCCTTTGATATAAATTTGGGTTAATTTGTATTAAGTTTTCTAATCCTATTGTTAAACATGGTTAAGGGGATTAAGGGGAAAACCATGCTTCTTGGGTATGTTTGATCTAAAATGACCTATATTCTTGATGTTTTGATCTTTTTGATTGAACCCGTATGCTTTTACTACTGTTTGGAATTCTTCATGATTGTTTAGCAAGCTTAGAATGGTTGAAAACACCGTCGTGTGGCGTAAACAGCTTGCTGGAAGCAGCGCAGGGATCCAGATCAGATCGGTGGAGGAGACTGGGTCGGGTCGTATAACCCACCCATGAACCGACTCATGTATTCGAGCCGATGCCAGGACCCGAACCCACTTGTGAAGCACCCCTCGACCCGATGCCAGAACCCCGACCCGTGAAGTACCTACGAGCTGAACTGCCTCCCACGAACTGGTGCACCACGAACCGGACCCAGATGCTCATCACGAACCGACCCGAGCTCACGAACCGAACCGCCAGAGGGAGGACATCACGAACCGATCCGACCCTAGTAGAGCGTCTTGATCCGAACCGTGGAGCATCTCAAACCAAATGGAGACCGAACCGAAACGAGATGATGACCAAAAACCCGAGATGCAAAGGAAGTCCAAACGGGAAGTTATTACTCAGGATCTAGAAGGGAACCAACGAATGAACTTCAAGGGTTGGACTTTGCTGCGGGACGTGTGCAAAAGGATTATCGATATCTATAGTTTTGATTCACTATTGATGGGAGGGGAATTGACTACGGACTAGTGCGGCAGGGTCAAATTTATATGGAGTCGAGCTCCATCACGACCCCCAAGGGCAAAGTGGTCGTAGTAAGCTTTGGATGGAACTGGGCTCTGCCATTGCCCTAAATGGTTCTGGTGATCTAAGCGGTGGATATCATATATTTTACGCACTGAGTGAGAGATGTGAGGATGATTGCTATGTTTGATGTTTGTTATCACCATGATACACACACTCCCATTTTTACACCACATGTTAGTGTTACCTTAGAGTACTGTACATCCTGTTGTGCTAACTCTTTGGTTGCAGGTCCAGGTTCAAGTATGATTATTTGTACCTGTTATTGTTTTGTTTTGCTGTTATTGCTCATACCAGACTTTTGTCTGACCCAGAGTTTTATGTCTCTTTTTATCACTCTGCATGCTCCTAAATGAGCAGACTAAAAACAGGTTAGGTGGTATGCACGATTAGATATCTGGAGACAAGTATGAGGCTTCCACATACTATTTACATATATTCTCCCTGTGTTGTTGCTGTTCACTGCTTTGGGCATCAGTAGTGTAACTTTTCTATTTTGCTTTATAAACAGTATTTTGAAGTTGTAATAATGATGGTTTGGATCATAAGCTGTATTTTGGATTCCGCTGCTATGATGATTTTGTTTTCAGCTTATGCATTGTCTTGCCTGTTTTATGTCAAGTTATGTTACTATTATATTTTATTCCATACGCTTTGAGATATACTATAGGTTCCTAGTAGTTCATTGTTTCTTTCTTTTGGCGACCATCCCGTGCTGGTTGGACAGTAGCATAGCGCATTTCGAGGGAAATGTCGGCTAGTGCGGGGCGGGCCGTCACATAGACTCACTGTGATTGGATGTAAGAAATAGAGAA
Organism: Allium sativum; assembly: GCA_030737875.1. NCBI lineage: Eukaryota > Viridiplantae > Streptophyta > Magnoliopsida > Asparagales > Amaryllidaceae > Allium > Allium sativum. The sequence goes on from CM060920.1 coordinate 93,199,923, forward strand.
GAGTAACTGCAGATGCTAAATCACATATCTCTGAACTTGAACGACTTGATTGTTGAAGAAGAAAGACTATTTCAATCTAGGAAGAGGCAGCATCTAGATCTCCATTGTTTTTGGTGCGTAAAAACAATGAGAATGGAGTCTTATTTATAGCCTAGGGTTCACGAATCTGGTCAGAAAACAAGTCCATATACGCAGAAATGAATTTCGCTCGGATTTGGGGGGTGTAGACACCCCCCTATTGTGTCGACCCATAGGTCGACACCCTAGGGTATGACGACCTCCAACGGGTCCATTTCCCTCCCAAACTTCCCGATTTTGATTTTTGAACTATTTTGAAATTCCAGGTTTAATTTATTTATATATAATTCTCTTGCGCGTAAATAAACTTCTAACCTTAATAATTTCTTCATATGATGTCCGTTTTGCGCAAACTCGGAGTCTATCTCAAGCAGATTCCTGAGATGAACACAATGGTGTAGTTCATTTTACTTAATTCCCAATATTTAAATAAGTATTCTTTAATTTATCAATTTAATGTGTTATAAGTTACGGGGTGTTACATAAGTAATATAAATTCTGGAAAATATGAAATTTAATATCAATTAAATATTGGGTTTGTTGTGAATGATGTCTTGAATATCAATATTCTTTTAACCCTACTTGATGAAGATATGATTTGGAATAGAATGATAAATCTTTTAATTAATATTCAATGAAGTTTTCCAAAGGGAAGTTTTCCAATTAATAAATAAAATTGGAATTGAATGGAAATCGATTTAGTGATAATCGAGATGGGTCTTTGTGGACGAAGACGTTTACTATTTAAGGAATTTAAAAGGCTTTGCAATTATACTACTTATAGTATTAGTCTGGTATGGGAATTTATATCGATTGTGAACTGATATGATTTCCGTGAAGATTCCATTTCTAATGGAAGTATGATTTTGGGTTTACTGTGAATAATGTTTTAAATAACATTTGTTCTTTAACCCAGTTAAAGGAAAAGTTGATTTTCCGAGATTAGTTGAAGCGAAAATTTTATTCAATTCAAATATAAAAATTGAATGAAAGAGTTTTCCGTAAAAAACAATAATGGGAAAGAGTTTAAAAAACGCTTAAAAGAAGATAAGCGTGTTTTTCACGTGAGCGATGAGAAAAAAATCGTAAATGTGATTTTGGGTTAGCGAATTTGATTTGAGTTAAGCTTGTGAAATGAGACTTTTTAATTTTTTTATATGATTTCCAAGGAAAGATTTAAACAAGAATTTAAAGAAGTGTAAATTTTGATGAGATTTAAGGGTATAATTCCCAAGGTAAAGATTGATTCGAGTAAAAGTATATTCTAAAATGGAATGAAACTCATGATATTTTATATATCAATTATGGTTTGTAAAGATGCGCTAGCTATTTGAAAAGATCGGGTTTTAACCTATTATATATAACTATACGACGAGCATTGAAGATACTGAAGATGGTGGTTGAAGACCGAGGATCTTCACATCGTTTGGATTAGTGTTGATGTCTTAATTGGGAGTTACACCCAAGATGAGGTTATAAGTGGTAGTAGTCCGGATGTACTTGTTGATTTTCCGGATTTGCAAGGGCCTCTCTCCTTTATTGGACAAGGAATAAGGTGCCTTCGATTTCGTTCAGACCCAGAATGGACTTGTAAATGGATGTGTGTCTAATGTTGTATTTTACGGCATAATAAATCGGTTTCTATCAATGTTATATTAATTTGGTAGTGGACAATTTATAATTTTAGCTTAACACCCTCCTTTGAGACTTATGCACTCAGAGGATTATATATTAATAGACATCGATTATATGTTGTGAACAATGTGGCACGCTAAGTGTTGAGCCGAACAAAGCTTTTTATTGAAAATCATAGCTTTCTGGATGATGATCAAAGCATGGATGATATAGCGTAGCTTTGTGTTGAAACATGACTTCAGATCCTCACAACCCATGAATGGTCTAAAAAAAGGATGATGGACCGTAGAGAAAAGGACATAAGTTTACTTCTAGTTAAAAAGTGATGCTATGGTATGGATCCCTAGCAAGCTCATTTATGTGGATGATAGATCAAGGCGCCTCGGATGACGGTCGGTTGGAAAATATGGGTATCTAGAGTTTTGGTGGAAAACAATAAAATCCGGATCAGTCATGGGACTGGCGTGAGAACTAAAACAGTTATTAACCTTTATTTTAAAGTTAGATAAATCATAGGACCACGCCAAATAATACGGAACGAGTTTTCTCTACAGGAGTACCAATCATAAACAACTCCGTGTGAACAATTATAATAACAATCACAACAATTCTTCATCCATCATTCAATAGTCATAAGATAAGCATTATAATCGCTAGCACTTAAATGTACATAAACAGTATAAATAAAATTGTAATAAAAACCCATTATCCACGAAGCAATCATAAAAACCACAAGAAATAAATATATAATCAATTAAGATTATAATAACTTTTAAGTCAGTTCAGGGAGTTCTCACAGTGATTTTTAATCGTTATACTAACAATCGCTTTTGAGTTAAATTAAACGTGGGTTTAACTTAACCCAAAAGTCCAACTAGCTCAAATCTCGTCCAAATAAGTTTATGCGTGTAGCTAGCGTCCATACGATCCCAACGGATCCAGTTTCATCCAATTCTAAGTTCGTATGAGTGAGTTATAAAAGTTTGAACATTTAACGATCATTAAATAATTTAATTAAATAACAATACTTAACTCTTCTTATTCAACCCATCGTTCACCATCAACCCAATCACGTCGCCGCAGCTATGGCCATCGTCTGACCACCCGGACCCCACCACGACCACCATTGGTCAGAGCCATGCCCATGCCTCCAGCCCCGACTACCAACTCGCCGCCTTCGCCGTTAAAATTGCTCACGAATGGTATTCAATTGTGCCTCCCTAACCGCCGCCACACTCCACTATTTGCCATGAAATTTGGCCAGAACCTCGGCCTCACTACCATAAACAACTTTCATGTTGACCACATCGTCCAACTCTTCCTCCATTTGCCTGAAATCGTCACTTTACGTTTGCTGCACCAAAGAACAGATCGCCTCTGATGAACTCGAAATTGCTTCCACCACAGGCCGAACCACTAACTACAAATTTGTAGCCCTCTCTCCCATCTCTTACTTCATAGTTGACCATTACATCCAACTCTCGATCGTTTTTTCACAAAACCCAAGAATCTGAAAGTCACTTCTCTATGCTTCGAGCCAGATTTCGACCACCTCCCACCTCCGCTCGCCACCAAATTTTTATAGTAGGTAGCCCTCATCGAGTACTCCAACTTTCATGTTGTGACATCTTCCAAATCGTAATAGTTCAGAAGATAAAAATTAAAATAAGAAGAGGGGATAATTTGCAAAAGTGATGGCTGGAAAATGGGTTTGGGTTTAGAGTGGAGGAGGGGATGTACTTATAGGAGTGGTTAGCTTATAGATGAAGCTTCATATATATTAATTTATTAGTATGTGCCTATCGCTATCTCCATTCGTCGTTTAAAGATTTGCACGTGCAAATACGAAATTCATTCGTGGTGAAAATTGACATACAACTATGGTTTGTCATTATGGTCCTAATGAAAATTGTTTCATCGAAATCTGAGTCTGTTTGCTTAAATAGCGCTAGGTCAAGCTCAAATTATTGACATACGTATTTATAATGAATGTTTATAGCTCGCACAGCCACATACTAACTTCGATTGGCCCGAAATTTTGAATATTACAATAATTTACTATCCCAGATTCGATAAAATTTGTTTCGTCGAAATCCAAGGTCATTTGCAAAATGACTATTTTTCCATATTTAATTTAATCGACAAAATATAATTTAAATTCAAAATAATTAAATTCTTTGAAAAACAAATTATAATCATTGTATATATCCAGATAAAACTTCATATAGCTTCAGAATAAACATACTTGGGTTTATAACTCGATACTTCACTTTTCTAGTTAAATCGATATTCAATTTATAATAAATCCTTTTATTTTATTTAATAAATCGTTATGATTTATAAGCGATTCCAAAGAGAATTTTTGAAAATTTTATTTGGATATAACTCACAATCAGCAAAATAAAAACTCGACTATTCTCTTTTGTTACAATCACCCGCACTTAAAAAGATTTCATCCACGAAATTGAAGACTGAATTAAAAGTCGTTTACATAACAAACAAATCCCTAAGTAATAACTAACTTAAGTTCTTCAACCTTTCAGTTTCCAAGTTTTCCCATTTCTCGAAATTTGGCTAATCCCATAAATTTTCGAAAAACTTCGTCATAACCTCCTTTGTACATCTCAATCGGTATAACTACAACTAGCAATTTTTTTTTGAAAATGAATCTATTATAAGACTCAAGTACCATCACAAAATGCAACACATACCGAAGTAGAGGGTTTTACCTTATTATAACCAAACATGCTTGATATGCAAAAGTCTCTTTTACAATCACTAGTGCATAATGTCGGAATCACTTTCGAAAGTAAATGTATAAATCTTAGCTCGCATTCAACAACTTGTCCAATATAAGTAAATAAATGAAAATAAAAAATAACTGAATAATTTGAGTTATTCCATTTATAATGATCGTCGTAGCCATGCATAGAGGGTCCAGAGACTGTGATCTCCTTTGGCTCATGGTCTATCCGTTATTCGAATTAGGCACATCCCAACCATTTCATCCGGGTACCATAATCTTATTCGTGTCAAAGTCATCGGGATCATCCTCCACAAATTCCTCCTTATCATTAGCATCATAGCCGTCCTCATCTACCTCCAACTCCATATCTAGCTTTATCTCACCACCTCCATCATAATCATCTTCCCCGACCTTGAGCTCCATTGAGACGACCCCAAACCCCGTACTGACGGTGGCAAGGGTAATCCATGGAATATAACACAGAAACAGATAATAGCAGAACATAAATAAATAAATACACCAGATAATGAACAATAGAATATACTGGATAAGAGTAATCATCAGAGTTACACAGTATACAGGATCATACTTAGAACGAATACAGTTCAGCTATACATAAATGTCTACAGCGGAAACAAAAAAATATGTACAATAGGAGCTGAACAACATAAAAAGAGATAAATAATAGAATCCATCTTCAGCTCCAGCTATCCAGAATGAACCAGCTAAACCTGAATACAAGGCTGCCCATGTAGAAAAAGGGGCACCCGAGTTTGAAAGTGAAACAAACTACGAGTCACTCATGGGACTGGTATGAGAAATCTACTCAACACATTTATAATATGGCTAATCATAGGACCACGCCACTTTCGTGGAACGGGTTTACTCCATTGGATTGCCAGTGCTTTAAAACAAATCATTCTTTTAAACATCGCTATGCTTTTTCTAAAAATGAAGCCATTATAAGACTCAGTTCCCATCACACAATGCAACACAAACCGGAGGATAGAGTTTTTACCTTATAACGGCCAAAATATGTTTGATACGAATAAAACAAAGGCATTTAATATTATTGCTAGTGTTTATATGTTTTGAAAACAATTTCAAATCATAACTATCAATCATAGGCGGCATTAATGCCCCATACCACTATGTCGCCATATATAGGTATACAATCAAAATCGCACAGTCACGTATTTGGAAATTGGATTTCCGTCATGAACCAAGGCAAAAGATAGTCCTTACCGAATTCGAGACTGCCTAGCCCGAGTTTCAGGATCAGAGCTCGAGTGACCCTTGGATCGTCAGGGCCGGTCCACACGAAGTGGATTAAAATTCCTTAACACTGCGTTTCGCCGCCCTTTAGGGCGTAAGCGAGCCAACGAATCACTCCATCGGACCCGGATCGTCCGATCTTACCGAGGCGCCTCGCAACAGCAACAACCACATAAGTCAAACTCGTCAGGGCGTGTAAAACCACTGACGCCACTTCTAGCTAGGAGGAAACGAAGGCCCTCCGGTTCATACCGGGGTGTGAGGCTCGCGATTTCACGTTATACACAAAGCTACGCCACACAGGCGGTGCTTTGATCATCACCACAAGACTTTGCTTTTCAACAGAAGCTCTGATCACTGCATCTTAGAATGCCACACAGGCAATTCACACCGTGCAACTGATAGCTATCAATCACACAGAATAAATCCCAATGTCAGACACACTGTCCATTTGCAAGTCCATTCTGGGTCTGAACGAAACCGGAGGCACTATATACCTCGCAAACCTATCGATCACCACGTACGTCTGGACGATCACCACTCATTATCCATATTTCGGGATGCCTCCCAATCAGGACCTCGTTTACCATCCAAACGAGGTGAAGATCTCCGGTCTTCGACCATCGTCTTCATCTTCGATTTCTCATCGTCGATTCAGTTATTTAGAATGGGATAAACCCGGTCTTTCTGAGCAACTCGCGTATATAATAAACAAGTGCAACACTAACATACACTCGCATCATTTCAATTCAGTAGTCACTAATCGTCAATCAGTAAGAGAACGATTTCCCAAATATTAACCCCGAAGGCCGAAAACCAACATCAGATCAATACCCAAGAAACCATTCGACTTAGCCAACCTTCAGTTAGTTTCTAAATTTCACATCCATATCGTTTATAATATTTTATAACGATTTATCACTATTTTCATTTATTTTAAAATAGCAAATCTATTCAAAACGACGCTTCAGGCCATAACGCGGCTGTGGTGCTGTTTTTCTTCAGATTTGATTTACGCATATCTGAAAATCTAACCGTTGGATCTTCACAAAATTTATATCATTAGAAAGATCTTTTCAAAACGAATCCAACGGTTCCAATTTCGAGAAAATCCGACGGTGGGATCTCCCGGTATAATCGTTTGAAGTTTCGATTTTGAAATACGAACTGCAGCGTCATTATTCGATTAAATATAATTATATTTATATATATATATATATATAATCGATTTTGTCGCTGTTTTTCTTCAGATTTTAATTAAACATTCCAGACAATCCAGCCGTTGGATTTTTACAAAGTTGGTGGCGTTGGAAAGATATTTCCAAAGCGAACCCAACGGTTGCGATTTCAGGAAAATCCAATGGTCGGATCTCCCGGTATAATCGTTTGAAATCACAGTTTCAAAATATAAACTGCAGCGTCGTTATTCGATATATTTTAATTCTATATATATATATATATATATATATATATCGATTCTTCGATTTCAAAGCTACATTCTTTTCATACATTTGATAAAAATGACATTTTTATCTATCTGTCTTCTATTTCAACACTTCACTATATTTAACAATTCATGTATATAATAAAAATGTGATTTTTGTTGTAAAACAATTCATTTCAAAACACTATTATTTTATATAGTTCAAATAGGTAATAAAAATAGGATTTTTATTATAAAACAATTTCTTTCAAAAGGAGATTATTTTACATAGTTCATATAGATGATAAAAGTGTGATTTTTATTATAAAACAATTTATTTCAAAATATAAATACCATTCAACACATGAATTTCAATTCAACGAATGAATATCGATTCAACACATGAAGGTTTTCTATAGTTTATATATATAGATAAAAAATGTGATTTTTATATTTAAAACACGAATACCATTCAATACTTGAATTTCAATTCAACGAATGAATATCGATTCAACACATGAAGGTTTTCTATAGTTTATATATATAGATAAAAATGTGATTTTTATTTTTAAAACACGAATACCATTCAACACATGAATTTCAATTCAACGAATGAATATCGATTCAACACATGAAGGTTTTCTATAGTTTATATATATAGATAAAAATGTGATTTTTATATTTAAAACACGAACACCATTCAACACATGAATTTCAATTCAACGAATGAATATCGATTCAACACATGAAGGTTTTCTATTCAACGAATAAATATAGTTTCAACAAATGAAAGTAATTCAAACACATGAATATTATTCAAAATTTCGGCAGCACAACGGCAGGGTAGTTAAAATCGGGACCGTCCCTAGTACGACTCCTCGCTCTACCATAAAACCTCGCGGTTTTTGACAATGGGGAATCATGCATCTAGTTCGCACGCAGGCGGCATGTATATTTATTTCATTTCCACAAACTAATCCTATGCGTTTTCAACCAAATATTTCTCAACCGCAAATGGGTATCTTTCAACCACAATCAATCAATATCAACCACAAACAATTCCAACCAACCATTCGCTATCAATCAATTTTCACACCAATCACAACCAATAAATATCGTCCATGGTTTGTGGATGAGAGGCGTATATATATATATATATATATATATATATATATATATATATATATATAGCAATTCACTTCTATTTCAACACATATATAATTTTTACAACGCATATATAACTTATACATCGAACGTACAACTTATACAACGCTTATACAAGAGGTGTACAACGCTAATATAACTCATACATCGACTATATAATTTATACATCGTCGTTTTCTATATCGTTTATAAATTAGAAATCTCACATTGGGTTCCACTCCACCAAAAATAGCAGAAGGCTCAGAAAAATATGCGGTCTCTTCTAAAATGTAGAAGACGTCCACACGAGTCCACTGTCTCTTGTTTCACTGAATTTCGATAACACAGCAAAAAGATATGATTTTTACAAGTTTGCAACGGTTTTAAACTGTTAAAAACAGTTTTAATTAAACAGCCGTACCTCTTCAGAACTGGTTCCAAACTAGTTTTGGATTTTTCGCGAAATCCGTGAAGCGATGCGAGGATCGGAGGGTACAGCGTCGAAGGGGGAAGTGGGGCGCGCCTGCGCGCGGTGGAGCGGTGAACTCCGGTGGTCGGAGGCGGCGGCGGCGGAGCTCCAAAGGCGGCGCCTTCTCGAAGGTGATTCGGCCTCCACGCTCAACGATAAATTCTCCAACAGGTATGGATTTAAAGAGGATCGAGAGAGCTTCGAAATGGATCCAAGTGCGCTCGATTTCGTTGAAAAACGAGAGAGAAATCAAGTCGGGAAGATTTAAATGTGTTTTTGCCGTTCGACTGGGTGGATCGGGGAAGAAAGAGAATTTTCCTTTTTTTTTATAAAATTTCTGATTGGCCGGTGGGTTTTAAAAGGGGTTTTCTGACACGACCACCAATCTAAACCCAACGACTGTCGTCCCTAGCATTTTACCCCCATTCCGAACACAATGGGATATGTTTCGTAGGCCCATTCAACTGTTTCAGTCAGTTTTTCTTCAAATTAAAATATAAAACATTCAATATTAAATTTGAACGTACATTTCAATTTGCCAGGGCCACAAACTGATTCGAAAAATCCCAGAAAAATAAATCTAGCTATGTTTTGACGATACGGTCCCAACAAAATAGTTTCGTCGAATTCTGAGACCGTTTGCAAAAAGGCCCATTTCTGGTCGATCCAATTTAACCGTAATTGACCAAAACACATTCTCCTTTGCCACGCTCACATACTAGCTTCAACAATTATGAAATTTGAAACCTAGCAATAACTTCACATCCCAGATCCAACAAAAGTGGTTTTGTCGAATTCTGAGGTCGTTTGCAAAATGGCCAATTTCACGGGCTATATAAATTCCATAGCGACCTTTCTGAAAATTCATTTGGCCATAACTTTTGCTTTCCGCTATGAAACTTCGATTTTTCAGATTCGTTAGAAAGGTATTCACTAACAGATTTAAATATTTTTGGTTTCACTCAAATCCGTTTTGTTTTGCACCCGGTATAGTCCGACAAAGTTTGAATTCAACTTTTGAAACTGCAGCGCCTTTTCAGGCATTGTTTCTAATCAGAATTAATTATATTCGTTTTCAAACGTCGATTCAAACTCACTTTTCATTGCTATTATTTAAAATATTTATTTTAAATATTTAAAATCCATTATTTTATCCAATTTAAATTTTTTAAATTGGTTCAGATTTTCCGGGTCGTTACATCCATCTCCATCTCGATCTCGTCAACGAACTCCAGTGCTATGTCCAACTCAGGCTCGACCATCTCTAGGGTGGTATCTCAAGTAGTGCGGGATCAGGCTCCTCGTGGATCGGTTCGGGAATAAACTCGGGTGTGATCGCTAATATAGGGGGAATCGGAATCTCTACTGCAGGTGGAGCTAGTATCGGATCATCCCTGATAACGTGGCCCTTACAATCTAAATCAATCCCCTCATCGTCCTCAAGCATCCAATCGTCATAATCGCCCGAATCCTTAGGTTGCACAGAGTGTGACTCTATAGGAGTGGCTGCTGAGTTGGATCCAGAATCTACAAATTCTATGGTTCTATATGCTTACGTAGCTCCAGAGAAATACTCGTTAGTGTTGTCATGTTTGAACGATTCAGAAGAACTATTATCCTATGTATCATCAGAAGAACTAGTGGATGGAGAAGGCTCCCGAAACTGGGTTAAATATCGAAGAACAGACAACTGCTTACCTCTACCTCCAACTCTACCTCTACCTCTCCACAATTTAAAATAAAGAGTTTCTAATCTGTAAACAATTTTAAATTAACTCTTTTTAAACCTATACTTTTCTGAAAACCTTTTTAACTAAAATAATAAATGAGTTTCATGTATATCCATTGTTCAAAATCATGAATATAACCTCCTTTATAAATTTCAACCTAATGTGTGTCAGAATTTATCGACTGTCCAAAATCGCCAAAAATCCCGTTTACTTATCATAATCCAATATTCTAAGTTCATAATCACCCCTTAACTAGTTAAATTAGTTACCATATAGCACATCCAGCAATCAATTAGTTGATTAACTTCTCAAATTTATCTTTTTTTCTATAAAAATACATATTACTTTTGGAAATCAAAGTCACGAATACGTCTCCCGCATATATATATATAGTCCTCCCAAATCATTCTAGGGTATCACTAACCCTATCTCCATTGAGTCACTCATCCTAGAATACTATAGAACCTATTTCTTATAAGTTATTCATCCTAGGATACTACTGATCGTATCACTAATGAGTCATTACTCCACAGAGCCAAGGTTTATCGCTAAATCAAAGCTTTGATACCAAAATGAGATGACCTAAATCCACCCTCCTTCTAAACCGACTATAAACCACATAAGTCCAGTCCAAAAAGTAAGTGTCATTGGAAAGTCCTACGATAAACCAAATTTCCGAACTTCGATGGTTTATACTTAACTCATCCATGGTGTTCAGGTACCACAAAAATAAAATATCGCAAACTCGATTCATCGGGGTTTTATCAAAGAAAACACAGCGGAACAAAACAAAGTATAATATTCAATATAAATCTTTACAGCAGAAAACAATTACATTAGTAGAGTTAACATACCACAGATAGGTATTAGCACTATCCTCACATCATCCATAACATCCAAGTATAGATAGTAGAATATGCCAGACCATTTGATGAAGAACTACAGCTCTTTCGAATCAACTGAAATTTCCTCATCCTTCTGTTCAAACCTGAAACATACTCGTATTTGACCCGAGCGACAAATACTCGGATTAGGGTTGGATTAACCATCTTGAGAACTAGATAACAAACCATAACCTGTATCATACAATCATTAAAAAAGATTACAAAATTCATGCTTTTGAAAAATGAAGTTATTATAAGACTCATGTCCCATCACATAATGCAATGCATACTGTAACACCCCGAATTTTCCGGTAACAGTAAGATGAACAAATTAAAGTATAATTAATTTCAAATCAAATAATTAAGGGAAACGGGATACGTCATTTCGTTCGTCTCGGAATTCTGCTTGAGATAGAGTCCGAGTTTGTGCAAAACGGACTCCGTATGAGGGAGATATGACCTCCGGAAGTTTCAGAATTCAGTTTAAAATTCAAACAGGCAGAAACAGTTCAGAAAAACGAATTCAAACTCAAAATCGGACCCAGATTGGGATGGGCGGGAATTTTCCTGCCTAAGACCCAGGTCGACTGGGTAGTCGACCTGGGGTACCCAGGTCGACTGGGTAGTCGACCTGGGTGTCGACTGGGTAGTCGACCTGGCCCCTGAGCCAGGTCGAACCCAGCCCCTCCTGGCTGGCCTGGTCTGTGCTTGGTCGAATTTCTGGACTTGGTCTTGTCATTAGGGCTTATGTGTCAACTCTTGATTGGTTTCTCTTTAAAACGAGCAGCTTATATTAATCTTGGCTCCATCGACGACTCTAATCAATTCACAAACTCTATAAAAAGGGCCTTAGACTCCACCTAATTCACACAAATAAAATGAGTATGGAGCTGTCATGCTGCTGAAGGAAGACTAGGAGTAGCCGTCAAATCGAGAGACGATTAGGAGTTGATTCAAAAGCTTAAAACCATGACAATTAAATCAAAACAACGCCTACAACAAAGGATAGCATCACCAAATTCAGAATTCAGAGTCCTGAATACAAGATTCGTCATACGTTGTAAGTAGAGTGCTATTCCGATGTGAATGAATAATTGAGACTTGATCTGTGTAGAATAAGAAATGGGATTGTACTTTAATTATAATGATGTTAATTCATAATTGTATGTTGCTATGATTTGCTATGAATGGATTTGGGATGTGGTAGTGTAATTAACATGATATTGGATCTATTGAATAGTTGCGATACAAGTATATAACTCATGTTGGAAATTTGATACGTTGTGGTTAATGAGAAGTTATATATATTTCGTTGCAACCAAGTTAAGACTTATGCAAGTATATGATTCACTATTATGCCAACATGATTGATGATCCTTCTATGTATATTTTTATGATCATTTTTAGTGTAGTTGGATCCAACTGGGTATTATGATTCATATGAATTTATGTTGGAATAGGCATCATGATTCAAGTGAAAACCATACTTTTGTATTAGTGACAAAAGTAAGCATCTTTGTGAACTTGTGTTGATTTTATGAATATGACTAGTTTATGTTTAACTTTATGCCCAAACAAAATATGTTTTAGGCTTAGGTTGTTGTTAAAAAAACATATGATAATATATGTGGCACATAATTAAGTTAGATTCATACTTTAAATAAAAGTTTACATGATTAGATTAAAACCATGATTCATGTTTAGGTATGTTTTATGTCAAGATTATATGCTATTACAATGCAAGTTCACAAGTGCCTAATTTATGTTAATTAGATCGCTATGTTGCAAGTTCATGCATTTACACACCCCTTTTTGATGTTACTTAGAATATATATATATATATATATATATATATATATATATCATGTTCTAAGCCTCCCCTTTTTATGTGGCTAAGTTGGGCTAAAATGTTGAAGCCCAACATATGTTATATTATTACGTACAAACGGGGGAATACGTTGGGGTTAATTAAAGTATATGTGTTGGCATGTTTGGCACATGCCAACGATTCATGACATTTTAAATGGTATAAATTATTATACCCAAGAATAATGAATTTGCATAATGGGCTGCAAATATTTACATATAAAAGAAAAAGAGACAAAATATGTAAACTTAGAAAATACGACATGCTTAACCCGAGGTTGGATTGCGTTGTGACATAAACCTGCCCGGACCCGCCCAGCTGTCCAGTAGTCACAACAATACCTATCCAATGTGGGTGGTTAAGCATTGAGCCCAATAAAGACCCGAGGTTAGACTGAGTTGTGACGTAAGACTGCACGGACCCAACCGACAACAGGCAGTCACAACAATACATGTCTAATGTGAGTGGTTGGGGCTTTAATAAGACAATTAAGGCTAAGTCAGGATTAATAGGATTAAGTAAATTGAATTAATACTTAATCAAATACAACATGCTAAACTATACAGACTGATTGGGGGTTAGGTTTATATAGAACACTTAACCAACTTAGCATGTTGGCTAGAAATAGAAAACCTAGTAGCGGCGGACCCTTTTCAGCAGTAACCCTATAAGGTGTATCAGGATACCCTGAACTAGGCAGGGTGGGGCACGATTACTGGGCTGACTGTAAGAGGTCAAATAGACGGCGGTGGTGCAGCAGTGTAGGTTCTAACGGGGTGCGGGCGTGCACACACTCCGGCGCAGAAAAATTAGGCACTGGGCACCAGTAGTATACCTGTGCATTCTAGAACTGTGTCGGGCCACCACCATGGGACTTGATACACCGCATGGTGGGACCAGCATAGGTAGCTACAACATCGGGGGCCGTAAGACACATGTAACTATGCGAGTAGGAGCCAATCATTAAAAAGGATCACTTCACCCTGATTGTGGGGTGCCAGTTGGGAACTAGTTTATAGGGGGTACGGAGATTAATATGGGGTACGATAGTGTATTCGACTCTAGACAACTTAACTTAGTTTATGGTACTTTCCCATTTCCAGTTTGTACTTATCATGCTCTTTTTCTTATTCATAGACTGAATAGTCCTAGACTTACTCAGGCTTTATGTCTGACTCTACTTTTCTTTCGTTTTCTTTTCTTTCGTCCCCCCCCCCCCCCCCAGGTCCGCAGGGAGGGAATACCGCAGCTTTACCAGTTTCACATCCAGCTTGAAGAGAGAGAATGTATTGCTTGGATCACTTTCGTTTTGAACTATGGCTTTGGATAGCAACTATGGGGACTTATGCAGTTTACTTATGTTTTTATGCTTCTATAAGTTATGAAATCAAGACAGTATTATGGTTGTAATAATTAGAAGAGTGTTTGGAGACAATTATGGAAATGTTTGTGTAAACACGTATTTTATGAAATAAAAGTCTGTTGTTTCCACTGCTTATACATATGTGTTTATATCTGTCTTATGTTTTTATCTTTGACTTTTACCTATAAACCTCCACCAAAATTAAGGCATTCCCTTTGTGAGTGACCTTAACGGAGGTGGGGTGTTTCACTTGGTATCAAAGCAAGGTTAACCAGATCAGATAAAAAGTTTTGAAAATTTATTTTCAAAAGAAAATTTAAAGAAGCATTTTTAAAGAAAAAATGCTATTTTATTTTAAAAAGGCATAGTCCCCCAAAGCCATAGGTACTATCTTTCATCCTTCGTTTTGAATCTGTCCTTTTTGTTTTAGCATGTCCGCATAACTTAACTTGCCAGAGGGTGTACCAATACCTGGTTGGTTCAGACGATTCTTAGAAGCAAGGGCCAATCAGCCAGGTCCCACTATTCCTCCTCCCCCAGCTGCAGAAAATCATCCTCCTCCCCCAGCTGCAGAATCACCTCCTCCTCCACCTCCTCCGCGTGGTAATGCTTTTGCTAAGACATGTAAAGATTTCAAAACTATGGGAGGGAAGGACTTTCATGGAACCGAGTCCTTCGTGGCAGCCAGGAACTGGATGAAGGAAACCGAGGACTTATTCGTCATCTTTGAGGTAGAAGATAGGAAGAAGGTACAACTGGCAGTATGGTTACTTAAAGGCGAGGCTTCCTACTGGTGGGAAGTTACCAATGCAGAAAGACCAGTGGAAACATGGGAGGACTTTAGGGCGAGGTTTGAGGCTAAATTTCTCTCAGAAGCTGAAAGGAGCCTTCAATTGGAAAAATTCTTATTTCTTAAGCAAGGGAATATGACAGTCAAAGAGTACGTTAATCAGTTCGATCAACTGGCTAGGTTCGGACTGGACCTAGTCAACACTCCGCACAAGAAGGCTCTCCGCTTTGTCAAAGGATTGAATGAGCCATTACACAGCTTGGCCATGACCCATATACCTATGGGAGCTACGTATGAAAGGTTGGTGCAGATGGCATTGCTGAACGAAGAAGATAAGGGCAAGAAGGAGACAAAGGCAGAAGGGTCTCAAGGGAAGAAAGAAGGTTTACAGCCTAATAAGGCAGAATTTAAGAAGGGCGGGAAAGACAACAAGTCCCAAGAGAAGAGGAAGTGTAATTTCTGTGGCAAAGTGGGGCACTTAGTGAAAGACTGCCGGAAGAAGAAGGCCAAGTTGAATGGTGGGTGCTTTTCTTGTGGTGAGACAGGCCACATGGCTAAGGATTGCCCAAAGAAGCGAGGGCAGGGGCAGAAGGCTGGATCCACCTCAGGGGCACAGGTTCATGCGCTAGAAGCACCGCCTCTGCAACAGCGAGGTATAAATACTTCTGTAGAAAGTGTAGTTTATCTTTATGATCGCCCAGTTCGCACTTTATTTGATTCTGGCGCATCACACTCCTTTATTTCATCTGCTTTAGTAGAATCTCTGCACCTAGAAACTAGTATGGTAGAGGACCCCTTAATTGTTTCAAATCCAATCGGGGGCCCAGCTCATTTGTCTATGATCTGTGTGGGATTGAAAATTTCTATTCTAAGCGTAGAATTTAGATGTAGTGCCTTTGTTTTGGGCTTCTCGGGATATGGTTTGATTTTGGGCATGGATTGGCTATCCAGTAATGGTGCCATCCTTGATTGTGAGAAAAGGGTGGTTAGGCTTCTGACCCAACTCGGTAACACTCTGGAAATTACTTGTAATCCCTCGTATGCGGTTATGCTTAGTTATCTTGAATTGCTAGATGCTTCTGTTGAGAGTTTGAAATCGGTTAGAGTGGTCCGTGAATATCCGGACGTCTTCGAAGAGGTGAAGGGCTTACCTCCGAAGCGGGAGATAGACTTATGCATATATCTTGTAGATAATGCAAAGCCCGTTGCGTTGCCCGTTAGACACATGGCTCCACGGGAAAGGAAAGAGCTCAGTAAACAGGTTAAAGAGCTTCTAGAGAAGGGGTTCATTAGAAGGAGCATTTCAGAATGGGGCGCTCCAGTGGTGTTCGCTACAAAGGCGGATGATTCACTCCGTCTATGTGTTGACTATAGGGAGCTCAACAAGCTAACGAAAAAGAATAGGCACCCTCTCCCCAGAATTGACGATCTGTTTGATCAGCTTGTAGGAGCGTCAGTTTTCTTCCAACTCGATCTGGCGACCGTATTTCATCAGCTAAGGGTGGCTGAAGATAGCATCGATAAGACAGCATTCAGAACCCCAGACGGCTTCTTTGAATGGCTTGTCATGCCTTTCGGCTTGACAAACGCACCCGCTTACTTCGTGGACCTGATGAGTAGGGTGTTCGAAGAATTCCTCAACAAGTTCGTGGTAGTCTTCGTAGACGATATCTTGATCTTCTCAAAGAGTGAAGAAGAACATGCTCAGCACCTAAGCGAAATCATGGAAACTCTGCGAGTCCATCAGCTAAAAGCCAAATTCTCCAAGTGCCACTTTTGGAGAGAGGAAGTAAGATTTCTTGGGCATGTAGTATCCAAAGAAGGGTTAGCTGTGGACCCTGCTAAGGTAGTAGCGGTACAGGATTGGAAGACACCAATGAATGCAACTGAGGTCCGAAGTTTTCTAGGACTAGCAGGTTTCTACCGAAAATTCATAAGAGATTTTACGAAAATCTCAGCTCCACTCACAAGGCTGACAAAGAAGAATCTAGTGTTCAATTGGGACTTGGATTGCGAGTTGGCTTTCCAACGCCTAAAAAGGGCTGTTACAACAGCCCCAGTCCTGACTCTGCCAGATGGAAGCAAGATGTTCACAGTTTATACAGATGCATGTGGGATAGGACTAGGCGCTGTCTTGATGCAAGAAGGGAGGGTAGTAGCTTATGGTGGAAGGCAATTGAAAGTTCATGAAAACAACTACCTGACCCACGATCTTGAGTTAGCCGCCATCGTCTTTGCACTTAAGTCTTGGCGACATTATCTCCTAGGTGAGAAGTTCGAACTTTACACTGACAATAAATCGTTGAAATATCTTTTCTCGCAGAAGGACCTTAACTTGAGGCAACAAAGGTGGATGGAGTTTCTTGCCTCGTACGATTTCGAGATCTCCTACACTCCGGGCAAAGGCAACGTAGTCGCAGATGCTTTGAGCAGAAAGAAGCTAACATTAAGCCCGCTGTTTGTTGAAAGGCAAAGCCTAGAGTATATAGCCAGTTTTAACTTTAGGCCCTCCTCTGATTTCTTACCGGGTTTATTAGCATCTCTTGAGGTGCGCCCTACTCTTTTGGACTCAATAGGGACAACACAATGCGAAGACCCTCAGCTTGTGGAGACGATTGATAGGCTAATTAGGGGTGAGACTTCAAGTCACCTCAACAGATACTCCATCGACGATAAGGGTTGGCTAAGGCGAGACGGAAGACTATGCGTCCCACGGACAAGAGATTTAGTAAAGACGGTTCTCGAGGAAGCACATCACTCCAAGATGACGATACATCCAGGCAGAGATAAAATGTACAAGGACATAAAGAGAACTTTCTTTTGGAGTGGCATGAAGAAGGACGTGGCAAATTTCGTTTCTAAGTGTATGATTTGCCAACAGGTTAAGGCGGAACAGAAGAAACCTGGCGGTCTGCTCCGTCCTCTAGAGGTTCCACAGTGGAAGTGGGATAGCATTTCAATGGACTTCATTGATGGGCTGCCTAGGTCTAGAAGAGGGAACACTAGCATTTGGGTAATAGTGGACAGGCTTACTAAAAGCGCCCACTTTTTACCTGTCATGAGTAGAAGGACTGCCTCATCTCTAGCATCTCTTTATCTCAAGGAAATTGTTCGACTTCATGGAATACCATCCAGCATTGTTAGCGACCGAGACCCTATCTTCACAAGTGAGTTTTGGCGGAGTCTGCAAGAAGCGGTAGGCACACAGTTATGCTTGAGTACAGCCTATCACCCCCAAACCGACGGCCAGACGGAAAGGGTGAACAGAGTTTTGGAGGACCTTTTAATACTGTGCGTCGTTGACTTCGGTGGGACGTGGAAAGACCGTCTTCCTTTGGTGGAATTTGCCTACAACAACAGCTACCAAACCACCATCGGGATGGCACCCTTCGAAGCCTTATACGGAAGACCGTGTCGATCACCCACTTGTTGGTGGGAGTCTACTGACAAGCTCATACTTGGACCAGATATGATCAGAGAGACTTCAGAAAAAGTAGACTTAATACGAAGGAGGATGAAGACAGCCCAAGATAGACTAAAATCCTACGCGGACAAGAGAAGGACTGACCTTGAGTTTGAGGTTGGGGACAGAGTTTTCCTTAAGGTATCGCCTCTAAGGAATGTCGTTCGTTTTGGAACCACAGGGAAGCTAGCACCAAGGTTCGTAGGGCCGTTTCCTATTATCGAGAAAATTGGGAAAATGGCCTATAGATTAGAGCTACCTGAAAAAATAGATGGAGTTCACAACGTCTTTCATGTTTCGCACCTCCGAAAATGTCTACATGAATCTGCTGAAGTGGAAGAGCCAAACATCCTTGAAGAAGCTGAAGTGGAACGCGAATCAACCGTGAGGAAAGTTCTAACCCGCATCTTAGGAACGGAAGTGAAAAAGCTACGCAACCGCAAAGTCAAGCTCGTCAAAGTTCAGTGGAGCGACGTCGAGGAAGACGCGACTTGGGAAACTGAGGACAAAATACGCGTAGCCTACCCTTTTCTTTTTAAGGGTACATCTTTGATCTTTCTTTTTCCTTAAGTTGTGCTTTTATCTATCTTCTAGGGTATATCTCCTCGAACTTATCTTTTAGGTAGAAACCCTTTGGATGAAAACATGTAATTGAAACATGTTATGGATGATGGTTGGAAGTGGTTGCAAGTGATTGCTAGTGGTTGCTCGTGGTTGCATATACACACACAATCTAGGTTTTAGATCGGCTCAGTCACTTCATATTGCATATGCATATATGTATTTACATTCTTATGTGGTTGAAGTTTGAGGTGTTGTCATATGGATGTTGCATTTATATGAATGATTGTGCACTCATGTAGAATCATGAATAGGAAGGTTTGCATACATAATGGATTCATGACACTTACATAATTTGCATTAAGGAAGTCAACTGAATCAGTAGACCGACTGATTTTGAATTAGATAAGTACATGTACACACACTTCACATATGATCATGAAGCATTAGAAGTCTTTTAAGGACAATGGACGCTCGTGTTTGATGGATGAGTAGATGGACGTTTGGATGTTAGGATATACATTCTCCTAGACTTGAAGATTTCGGGGACGAAATCCTTTAAGGAGGGGAGAATGTAACACCCCGAATTTTCCAGTAACTGTAAGATGAACAAATTAAAGTATAATTAATTTCAAATTAAAGAATTAAGGGAAACGGAATACGCGATTTCGTTCGTCTCGGAATTCTGCTTGAGATAGAGTCCGAGTTTGCGTAAAACGGACTCCGTATGAGGGAGATATGACCTCCGGAAGTTTCAGAATTCAGTTTAAAATTCAAACAGGCAGAAACAGTTCAGAAAAACGAATTCAAACTCAAAATCGGACCCAGATTGGGCTGGGCGGGAATTTTCCCACCCAAGACCCAGGTCGACTAGGTAGCCGACCTGGGTGTCGACTGGGTAGTCGACCTGGCCCCTGAGCTAGGTCGAACCCAACCCCTCCTGGCTGGCCTGGTCTTTGCTTGGCCGAATTTCTGGACTTGGTCTTGTCACTAGGGCTTATGTGTCAACTCTTGATTGGTTTCTCTTTAAAACGAGCGGCTTATATTAATCTTGGCTCCATCGACGGCTCTAATCAATTCACAAACTCTATAAAAAGGACCTAAGACTCCACCTAATTCACACAAATAAAATGAGTATGGAGCTGACATGCTGTTGAAGAAAGACTAGGAGCAGCCGTCAAATCGAGAGACGATTAGGAGTTGATTCAAAAGCTTAAAGCCACGACAATTAAATCAAAACAACGCCTACAACAAAGGATAGCATCACCAAATTCAAAATTCAGAGTCCTGAATACAAGATTCGTCATACGTTGTAAGTAGAGTGCTATTCCGATGTGAATGAATAATCGAGACTTGATCTGTGTAGAATAAGAAATGGGATTGTACTTTAACTATAATGATGTTAATTCATAATTGTATGTTGCTATGATTTGCTATGAATGGATTTGGGATGTGGTAGTGTAATTAACATGATATTGGATCTATTGAATAGTCGCGATACAAGTATATAACTCATGTTGGAAATTTGATACGTTGTGGTTAATGAGAAGTTATATATATTTCGTTGCAACCAAGTTAAGACTTATGCAAGTATATGATTCACTATTATGCCAACATGATTTATGATCCTTCTATGTATATTTTTATGATCATTTTTAGTGTAGTTGGATCCAATTGGGTATTATGATTCATATGAATTTATGTTGGAATAGGCATCATGATTCAAGTGAAAATCATACTTTTGTATTAGTGACAAAAGTAAGCATCTTTGTGAACTTGTGTTGACTTTATGAACATGACTAGTTTATGTTTAACTTTATGCCCAAACAAAATATGTTTTAGGCTTAGGTTGTTGTTAAAAAAAACATATGATAATATATGTGGCACATAATTAAGTTAGATTCATACTTTAAATAAAAGTTTACATGATTAGATTAAAACCATGATTCATGTTTAGGTATGTTTTATGTCAAGATTATATGCTATTACAATGCAAGTTCACAAGTGCCTAATTTATGTTAATTAGATCGCTATGTTGCAAGTTCATGCGTTTACACACCCCTTTTTGATGTTACTTAGAATATATATATATATATCATGTTCTAAGCCTCCCCTTTTTATGTGGCTAAGTTGGGCTAAAATGTTGAAGCCCAAAATATGTTATATTATTACGTACAAACGGGGGAATACGTTGGGGTTAATTAAAGTATATGTGTTGGCATGTTTGGCACATGCCAACGATTCATGACATTTTAAATGGTATAAATTACTATACCCAAGAATAATGAATTTGGATAATGGGCCGCAAATATTTACATATAAAAGAAAAAGAGACAAAATATGTAAACTTAGAAAATACGACATGCTTAACCCGAGGTTGGATTGCGTTGTGACATAAACCTGCCCGGACCCGCCCGGCTGTCCAGTAGTCACAACAATACCTATCCAATGTGGGTGGTTAAGCATTGAGCCCAATAAAGACCCGAGGTTAGACTGAGTTGTGACGTAAGACTGCCCGGACCCAAACGGCAACAGGCAGTCACAACAATACCTGTCTAATGTGAGTGGTTGGGGCTTTAATAAGACAATTAAGGCTAAGTCAGGATTGATAGGATTAAGTAAATTGAATTAATAATTAATCAAATACAACATGCTAAACTATACAGACTGATTGGGGGTTAGGTTTATACAGAACACTTAACCAACTTAGCATGTTGGCTAGAAATAGAAAACCTAGTAACGGGGGACCCTTTTCAGCAGTAACCCTACAAGGTGTATCAGGATACCCTGAAATAGGCAGGATGGGGCACGATTACTGGGCTGACTGTAAGAGGTCAAATAGACGGTGGTGGTGCAACAGTGTAGGTTCTAACGGGGCGCGGGCGTGCACACACTCCGGCACAGAAAAATTAGGCACTGGGCACCAGTAGTATACCTGTGCATTCTAGAACTGTGTCGGGCCACCACTATGGGACTTGATACACCCCATGGTGGGACCAGCATAGGTAGCTACAACATCGGGGGCCGTAAAACACATGTAACTATGCGAGTAGGAGCCGATCATTAAAAAGGATCACTTCACCCTGATTGTGGGGTGCCAGTTGGGAATTAGTTTATAGGGGGTGCAGAGATTAATATGGGGTACGATAGTGTATTCGACTCTAGACAACTTAACTTAGTTTATGGTGCTTTCCCATTTCCAGTTTGTACTTATCATGCTCTTTTTCTTATTCATAGACTGAATAGTCCTAGACTTACTCAGGCTTTATGTCTGACTCTACTTTTCTTTCGTTCCCCCCCCCCCCCAAGGTCCGCAGGGAGGGAATACCGCAGCTTGACCAGTTTCACATCCAGCTTGAAGAGAGAATGTATTGCTTGGATCTCTTTCGTTTTGAACTATGGCTTTGGATAGCAACTATGGGGACTTATGCAGTTTACTTATGTTTTTATGCTTCTTTAAGTTATGAAATCAAGACAGTATTATGGTTGTAATAATTAGAAGAGTGTTTGGAGACAATTATGGAAATGTTTGTGTAAACACGTATTTTATGAAATAAAAGTCTGTTGTTTCCGCTGCTTATACATATGTGTTTATATCCGTCTTATGTTTTTATCTTTGACTTTTACCTATAAACCTCCACCAAAATTAAGGCATTCCCATTATGAGTGACCTTAACGAAGGTGGGGTGTTTCACATACCAGAGGATAGAGTTTTACCTTATAATAACCAACATGCTTGATATTCTTAAAACAAATATTTTGATATTATTATTAATGTCTTGGTGTGGAAAAAAATTTTGAAGGAAAATTTATCAATCTTAGCTCGCATAATTCCCTATCCCATTATGCTAGCTGTTAGGTTACAACTGAAAATGCAAAGCTCATATTGGAAATTGGATTCCAACAATGACTAAGGAAAAGGATCTTCTTTAGTCGTTCGGAACACCTTTAGTAGGATATCTCAGGACTCACACATGTGATCCTTCGGAGCGACAGAGCCGGCCATCACTAATAGGCTGGTTGGGATCTTACCTGAGAATAGCGCCTCCTGGTCATGACCAACCAATATCCGAGGTGCATTGATCTATCATCCACATAAGTAAACTTTCCACGGCTCCATAGAATCACGTTTTGACTAGAAGGAAACGTATGTCCTTATCTCTGTGGTCCATCATCCTGTTTTCGTCCATTCAAGGGTTCTGAGGCTCTAAGGTCACGTTTCAATATAGAGCTACTCTATATCATCCATGGTTTGATCATCATCCACAAGGCTCTGCTTTTCAACAAAAGCTTTGATTGTCTTAGCACTTAGCATGCCACATTGTCAATTCACAACATATAATATGTAACATACTGACTTTCCCATACCCTTTGAGTCGACAATCACGACCGACATTCAACCCAAATTGCACAGAAAAGTAGATAGTTATTAGAAAGAAATTAGTGGATGAGATAAGAAAGAAAGAAATATTAGAATAGAAGAAAATGATGAAGAACCAACACAACACAGAATCGCACATTGCAACGGAACAAAATATAATATGGAAGTAAATCTTTACTGAGAGTTTAAAAAATACTTACAATAATCAGAGTACATTATCACATCTGGATAGTTATAATAATCTGTCCTCATATATAACACATAGTGGAAATCAAACCAAATATATATATATATATCATACGTCTGAACTCCTCCATCACTTCCTCTGAAGTTCGCAGCATCCAAACCTAAACCTGTAAAACCCGGTCTAACCCGAGCATTACAGACATCGGATTAGTTTGGTGAACCACGGTGAGAAAAACACACTAAATTTAAAGGTATCACACAACTTGATTTTAAAGTCAAAATCTTTTCGAAAGAAAAAGATAATCGTAAGACCAAATCCACACATAAATATGGACGGTTTTTACCTTACGATAATCCAAAACATTTTGAAAGCAATACTTATTCTGATATTATAATAATGTATAAATAAAAATAAATAACATCTAGCAGAACGCTTGCATCACATGCTCCACATACATAATATACAGCCAAAATCGCGGTCTCTTATTGGGGAATGGATTTCCCGGTAAGTATGAGACCAACTATCTGACAATGTACCTATGGAGATGAATACATTGGTGTTCAACAAGAACATCTTGCAACCCAGGCTAAACATGATCGGCCCCTCACTTCGCTTGAGAGTACCAAATATATCATTACCACGGTTGGGGGCCAGCCAGCCGAACCGATAGCATACATACAAAAATAAAAGGGACAACCGAAGGCATTTGATTTCTCCAGATTAGGTTATGATATACCCTTTTGATGGGTGCGACCCACATAGCCATGCGACCTGTCCGATTTTGTGCCATTTCCCGGTTGATGTAGTTTGAGGTCATACTTGCTTTTTTTAATATCAGGCCACCATTCACTTTGAATGTCACATCGTCAGATCCTCTAGAAATCACTAATTGACATCCACAAAAATACTCTAGTTGCTAAGAGAATCGTCATTCAACACCACCAACTATGGTACGTTTGAAGAAATCAACACATATGACCCCTTTGGAAATACTCTGTCAGACACTCGTCAATACAAGTCATCCAGGCATAGGATGAACCGAAGGAACCATCCTACCACATCCAAGGTATCACCCCATAGATCTATAGCGAGTGTCCTTGAAAATCCGTAGATTACAACCATGATAGAATCACAGTATATCTCGAGCCGCTAAACTAGAGATTATAAGTAATCCTTCCATTTTATGAAGATCCACGGTCTTCAATGCTCCATATTCAAATTAGCACCTTCACGTATTTGTTGGTTCATAATGGTTTTCGAATATAAATTCGATCCCGGTCCTTTGGTACCAACAATCGCATAGATCAGATTTGATAGTCGGTTACTTAACTATCAAATAAATAATCATGAAAATTTAATGAGATCACCAGTTTAGTACTCAGCATCACTTGTCCTTTTAAATTAAAAATAATTAACGAATGGTTAATTGAAAAACTTCTAAACCTTTCAATATTTTAAAATACAGTATTTACTTCTCATTCTAATATACTAATATTTACAAAACCATTTCATTATAATACTTAGAAAAATATCTTATAACCATATTCAATTTCCCTTTAACTCTCCTTTTAGAAAAACTTCTGCTACATCATTGTTCATTATATAATTAGAAAATCAATTTGACTTATTCCTCGTAAAACATTATGAAATCCCCTTTTGTTTCATTACTTGAAAACAATAACCAATGCCTATTTTTATAGAATAAACCTATTTCAAAATTCAACATTACATTCCCTTTTAAGTTGGAAATATTGTTATATTTTCAAGCAATCCTCTTTTATTTTCCCTAACTTTGGAAACCTCATTATATATCCTCTAATCTTTTTTAATTTCCTTTACTTCGGAATCCTCATTATCTATTCTTCAGTTTTTCACCAATAACGTCGCATTATTATTTCTTTGATGGAAATAATAAATTTATTACTAATCTCTTTACCATTACAAACTAGTATCATCCTCAGGTAATTCTGAAGTCGTTCAAGTTGGGTATTTTAATTACCTCTCAGACCTTGATCAACAACATTCTTATCTTAAGATAGATATGAGTTGTAATCCAAAATTCGATATTTCCTTCTAATATCAAACAAACCCCATTTACTATTTACTTTAAAATATGGTTTTATAAAACATTCATACTTTTGAAAAATCTCCCTCTCAAATATAACTATTACTCCTTAATTCATTGATTAAGTAATAATTCACAAAAAAAGTCACCCTTTTCACTTCTATTTCTTTAAACAATTCCTTTCAAAATTCGATTTTTGTTATAAAATCCTATTACTCACTTCTTTACCAAATTCACTTTTAGCAATTGCTTTTTCTAATCCATTCCATCATTTCCCGCTTCAAAAATCTTATTTCAATTCCATTTGTTTTGCTTAATCCCATTTTTGCGTATCGTCAACTTAAAATCAATGTTTTAGCCTCATGCCCTTTTATAAACTTTATTTATAGAACTCGGGTCTAATATAAACCCCCTTTTTGTCTTAATTGAAATGTTAAGGAAACAATTATTTCAACCCATTGTATTCACTTAACATCTCTTTATAACTTGGTTATAAAAACTCGGTTTTTATATAAACCTGTTTAGAAACTTCTTTTACAATTCAACACAATTCCATTTCAAACTCTGATTTCTTACTTAAATGAATTTCACTTTAAGATTCTCTTAAATTCTTATTAGTTAAGTGAATTATTAATTTATCACTAACTACTACAAAAGTAGTTAAATTCTCAATTAACTAAAATAAGTAATAAATTTCTTTTTAAAATCTTATTAAAATTAAAAACAAATAATCGTTAAGCTATTTCATTATGTTAATTCACAACAGACTAATTTAATAATCAATCCCAGTTAAGACGGTCGACTTAGTCAACTCAAAACACGGTTATCTCGTTAACCAATTCCAATTATCCTTTAAATTAATTTATAATATAATTAATTTAAATAATCCCATTTAGTTGTTTCTTAAACCAGTTATTCAAATCTTAACTGTTAGATTAATTTTCTACTCTCTTGCTTATAAATCTGATTAACATTAGAATTTACTTATATAAAATCCATCAATAATTAATTATAAATTTAAATAATAAATATTTATTTCCTTTTAACAACTTTAATTCAAAATACAGATTTAAAAATCTATCTTCAGTTAGAAAATAAATTTTATAACTTAATTTCTATTGATTCACCTGACGATAAATCGATATTTATAAAATGATTGGTTTATAGGCCATACGTTTCCAATTACTCAAGCAATACTGCCATTGGTTAAAACAAAACAAAAAACGTTGAATTTCCAGTCAACGATCAACAACCAAATCAATCATCCAATTAGAACCGTTCATATATGAAAATAAATAACATTTAATGTATTTGAGGAATCTAGTTGGATCCCCCAACCTATTCTTCCCGGCATCAAAATAGATTATCTCATATAAATTCGTTCAGTCCAATTTAACTGATTATTTCTGTAACAGTAAATAATGACTATTTAACATCAACCAATTTATTCAACATCAACAAATAATTCAAGCAATTCATTAAATTAAACACATTTATTTTATAAATGTGACCAACAAGGTAAGTTACCTTTATTGGGTCCAATCGTTTAAATAACGATTTGGTTTTTCACTAAAATTAAACAACGTTTAATTTCATCGGTTTAGTCAATATATGAATATATAATTAACAAACAGTTAACCGTTAGCAACCATAGCACACAAAATAAAACCCGACTTATATAAAATATAAGTGGGAAGAACCTAGTGAGTTTAACTCACCTTGATTTGATTCCATTGTTTAATGATTGGTTTTAGTTTAATTAAACGAATGCTTAATTTAATTAAAAATCTAATTGATTCCAGTCTATCCAATTTTATTCCATAGCATAGAACTCGTTGATGCGAGTCCAACGTATCTCATTTCATCCAATCTTGATAACACATGATATATATATATATATATATATTATAAGTTTACGTAAATTTAAATTGACTAATTAACAATTTAATTAGTATAAATTTTCTTAATTACTTTGGTCAATCAATTAGTTGACCCGACAAATTTCTTCCATTGCTTCTTGTTCTGTACAACTATCTTGATAGAAGTCTATAAAAATTCCCGGTTTAGAATGTTTATAAGACTTTAAATTAAATAATTTCTAATTAACCTCTATTAAATTATTTAAAACTTAATTACTTTAGGTGAGGATAACATGGACGGATAAATACTTCTTTGTTCGTTAAGTCCAACTCTTCACTGTTCCTCTTCACATACCAGTTCCTTCTGCATTTAATAATTCATGAATTTTAGATTTAACAGTTAAAACCTAATTTATAAAATTAATTAACTGATAACTTAATTACTTTAATTATAGCAATTATTCTTAAAACAATACCTTAACATAACTTAATTACCGTTCAAAACGAACGTGGTTGATTCCATATCTTCCCTTCCCGTTTATCATACTGCTTTGAACCCTTCACCTATGCACAGGTTACTCATCATATAAGTATATTTTTGGGATAAAATAAAATAATTTAATTACAAGATTAAAACTAATTACATAAAAAAAAGATTTTGGACAAACAGATTTCTCTAGGTCTTCATTTCTTTTGTGATACGCGATGTCTTCTACTTCCTTATTCGAATTCCAGAAACCCGCCTCTATATCCAACTCTGATAGTCACGCCTCACCTTGACCCCCTGACATTGATCAAGAGCCACCAATCGTTGTAGCCCAATGCCACCAATCTACCCCAGAAACAACTCACCACCTAAAGTCATACGCTTCTCCAGATCCTTCACGAAATGTGGCTCCCTTCGAGGTCGGTTCCCGTCACTACCACGAGCGAGAACCCATCTCCATTGTCTAGAACATCAAGCTCATCTAGCTGAGCATGATTGTTGTTGAAGATACATCGAGATAACAATCAGATTTGAAGATCGGATGGAAATTTGGTTTGAACAATTCCATTCGTTGGTTAAGTAAGAGGCGGCTACAAAAATTGTTGACCACGGTGGACAAACGTTTCAGCGTTTGACTGAATATAACGGTATCTATAGGGACGTTGGTTTAATAAAATATTAGTATTCAAAATATAACCATGAAGTAATGCTCCAAACACATCATATACGACCTCCAATTAAGATGAAACTTCTAATCGTAGCATATAAAAATATTCTGGACACGATGGGACAAGTTTTGTTGAATTCCGATGTCGTTTGTGGAAAATCCCTTCAAAATCGACAAGTGAAAAATTACGCGTTTAAATTTCCTATGATCACAAAATAAATCCAAATAACTTGAAACTTAAAAATTCTACTAATCTTTTTCTTTATGGATCCAATAAGATTTGTTTCATTAAAATTGGAGTTCATTTGGCCAGTCGTTTATTCCTTAAAAATTACCCCTGTCTAAATTGGCCAAAATAAATAAACGATTAAATAAAAACAAGGGAGTTTGACGCTGCCAAGATCACATGGTTAATCGGGTTACTACCAAATTTGAAATGTAATAATAACTTACTAATACGAATCCAATAAAACTCGTTTGGTCGAAATTCGACTCCGTTTGGAAAACGACGATATTTTATAATTTAAATTGTTTGTTGGTTTACAATTAAATTCCGTATGCTCACATATTAACTCCGTTTGGCCCCAAAATTTGCAACACGCTATGTTTTGACCTTCCGGATCCAATAAAATTCGTTTTATCGCAAACGGAGGTCATTTGAAAATTAGCTATTTCTAAGGCTTATAAAACATTGATTAAATACTAAAAAATTCGAAAATAATTTCCATTTTAGTAATAATACATTATTATTATCGTATTTATCCAAATAAAATTATCATATATCTTCAAATATAAATTATATAACTCAATATTATCAATTTCGAGTTAAACGATACCCAAAATATATTAAAACCCTTATTAAATTAATTAATAAATGTTATATTTTAATAACGATTTCCATAGCGACTATGTTAAAATTTGATTTGGAAATAACAAACAATTTATAACACGAAATATGGATTTTTCTCTCCCATACGAAAATTATAATCAACGAGATTCCAACGTTTCTTATTTCAAAAAATTCCGACTTATATAGGATCTTGTATACTCAGTTAAAGTTCAAAACTCAATATACGAACTATCTTGACATTATGAGCTCGTTTTATATTAATTATAAATTTAACGTTTAAACTTTGTTTATAATAAACGAATTTAATATTAAAAACCAATAATATTCCAAATAAAATATTTAAAATAATAAACTAAATTAAATATTTGACTACCAAAAATACGGACATTACAATCTTCCCCACTTAAAAGAATTTCATCCCTGAAATTATCAAGGTAAGAAAGACGTTACAAACCCATTATTTTCAAAAATCCAATTTATTATAAACCTAAAACCAACTCAATATCATTAAATAAAATTTTCAAAAATATTGAAAATTTTCTAACACTTTTAATTCGATATCGCAAGAACAAATAATATATATATACATCGACTCATACAGTCGGAAACAAAAAGTAAAAAAAACCAAAATTATATATTTTTCATGTAGGCATACATTTTACGAGCGCTATTGAGCATACTTGCTCAACTTACGTGCAATATTCGTAACCGAAACAATCCTCATGGCCATTTGGCAACTATACTCAACTCAATTCAATACATAAGTAACAATTACATGAAATATTTAAATAACACTTCATTAATCAACCATTTAGCTAACCAATTTCCAAAATTCAACATATAACATCATTCATACGCAAACACAAGGTTAAATCATTAATTTCAATTCATATGCAGTTCCATTCCAATTTATTATACTAGAATTCATTCTCTTTAGCTTTCAATTCATTCATCTTCTCATTAATTCATAAATGAATTATATTCAATCAATCTAACACATAATCAACAAATGATACACAATTAACATAAGCCAATCATTCAAGTGAATTCATATTCAATATTAATATTTACCTATATTCACTTGGGTTTAATGTCAATCGATTTATATCAGATTGATTTCCATTTCAAATTCAAAATTCTGATTTTTATTTCAAAAATCATCCAATTCCTCTTCAAATTTTTATTTAACTTATTTTTAGGTCAAATTCTGATTCATTTTAATTCAAAATAAATTTTATTTAATTCCAATATAACTCTTAGCTCCACTTAGCAAAATTAAGTTTTAATTCTAAATCTAATTAACTAATTGGTTTAACCAAACTCTAATTCACTAAATCTCATTTCTAATTTCATATTAAGATTCACATTTGGCTATAATAAACCATTTCAAATATTTAATCCAATTTGAATTTCATTCAAACCGACCAAACACACCAGTTATCTCAATAATTTTACAAAACTATTTCTTTTCTATACAAAAATATATTTTGGGTAAAATTATTTAATTCACACTCTTTACAAAACAATATTGCATTCATTGTCAGTTCAACACTTCTCAACACTTGAACTGATTAAACAACACAATACAAAACATTTGTATATAAAATCTACAAATACGCTCACACACACACACACACACATACACACACACTCAACTCAATCTAGGGTATTACTAACCCTATCTCTATCGAGTTATGTCACAGAGACAAGGTTATTACTAAACCACTAGCTCTAATATCACTGTAGCATATTGACTTTCCCGCACCCTTTGAGTCGACAATCACAACCCACGTTCAACCCAAATTGCACAAAAAAGCAGATAGTTATTAGAAAGAAATTAGAGGGAGGGATAAGAAAGAAAGAAATATTAGAATAGAGGAAGATGAAGAAGAACCAACACAACACAGAGTCTCACATCACAGCGGAACAAAATATAATATAGAAGTAAATCTTTACTAAGAGCTTTAAAAATACTTACAATAATCAGAGTACATTATCACATCTGGACAGTTATAATAATCTGTCCTCATATACAATACACAGCGGAAAACACACCAAATATATATATATATATATATTATACGTCTGAATTTCTCCAGCACGTCCTCTGAAGTTCGCAGCATCCAAATCTAAATTTGTAAAACCCGGTCTAACCCGAGCATTACAAACGCTGGATCAGTCCGGTGAACCAGAGTGAGAAAAACACACTAAGTTTAAAGGTATCACACAACTTGATTTTAAAGTCAAAATATTTTTGAAAGAAAAGGATAATCGTAAGACCAAATCCACACGTAAATACGGACGGTTTTTACCTAACAATAACCCAAAACATTTTGAAAACAATACTTATTCT
Source organism: Allium sativum (assembly GCA_030737875.1). Taxonomy (NCBI): domain Eukaryota; kingdom Viridiplantae; phylum Streptophyta; class Magnoliopsida; order Asparagales; family Amaryllidaceae; genus Allium; species Allium sativum. The sequence goes on from CM060920.1 coordinate 93,232,199, forward strand.
AATATTCTAATAATGTCTAAATACAAATAAATAACATCTAGCAGAACGATTGCATCTCACGCTTTACATACATAATATACAATTAAAATCGCTGGCTTTATTGGAGAATGGATTTCCTGGCAAGGTATAGGACCTTCTCGACAATGTACCTCTGGAGATGAATACATTAAGGTTCAACAAGAACATCTTGCAACCCTAGCTAAATATGACTGACCCCTCACTTCGCTTGAGACTACCGAATATATCATTACCACGGTTGGGGGCTAGCCAACTGAACCAGTAGCATACAAACAAAAATAAAAAGGGACAACCGAAGGCAAATGATTTCTCTAGATCAGGTAATGATATACTCTTTTGATGGGTGCGACCCACATAGTCATGCGACCTACCCAATTTTGTGCCATTTCCCGGTTGATCAGGTTTGAGGTCATACTTGCTTTTTTTGAACATCTGGCCACCATTCACTTTGAATGCCACATTGTTATATCCTCTAGAAATCACTAATTGACGTCCACAAAATACTTTAGTTGCTAAGAGAACCGTCGTTCTTCGCCACGAACTATGGTACGTTTGAAGAAATCAACGTACATGACCCCTTTGGAAATACTTTCTCGGACACTCGTCCATTCAAGTCATCCAGGCATTGGATGAACCGAAGGCACCCTTGTACTACATCCTAGGTATCACCCTATAGATTAGTAGCGAGTAGTCCTTGCAAATCAGTAGATTCTAACCACAACAGAATCACAGTACATCTCGGGCTGCTAAACCAGAGATTATAAGTAATCCTTCTGTTTTATGAAGATCCACGGTCTTCAATGCTCCATCTTCAAATTAGCATCTTCAAGTATTTGTTGGTTCAGAATGGTTTTCAAATATAAATTCGATCCTGGTCCTTCTGTACCAACAATCGCATAGGTCAGATTTGATAGTCGGTTACTTAACTATCAAATAAATAATCGTGAAAATTTAATGAGATCACCGGTTTAGTACTCAGCATCACTTAGCCTTTTAAATTAGAAATAATTAACGAATGGTTAATTGAAAAACTTCTAAACCTTTCAATATTTTAAAATACGGTATTTACTACTTATTCTAATATGATAATATTTACAAAACCATTTCATTATAATACTTAGAAAAATATCTTATAACCATATTCAATTTCCCTTCAACTCTCCTTTCAAAAAAACTTCTGCTACATCATTGTTCATTATATAATTGGAAAATCAGTTTAACTTATTCCCCATGAAACAACGTTATGAAATCCCCTTTTGTTTTATTACTTGAAAACAATAACCAATGCTTATTCTTATTGAATAAACCTATTTCAAAACTCAACTTTACATTCTCTTTTAAGTCGGAAATACTGTTATATTTTCACGCAATCCTCTTTTATTTTCCTTAACTTTGGAAACCTCATTATATATCCTCAAATCTTTTTTAATTCCCTTTACTTCAGAATCCTTATTATATATTCTTCAGTTTTTCGCCAATAACGTCACATTATTATTTCTCTAATGGAAATAATAAATTTATTACTAATCTCTGTACCATTACAAGATAATATCATCCTCAGATAATTCTGAAGTTGTTCAAGTTGGGATATTTTAATTACCTCTCAGACCTTGATCTGCAACATTCTTATCTTAAGATAGATATGAGTTGTAATCCGAAAATCGATATTTCCTTCTAATATCAAACAAACACCATTTACTATTTTATTTAAAATATAGTTTTATAAAACTTTCATACTTTTGAAAATCTCCCTCCCAAATATAACAACTACTACTGAATTCATTGATTAAGTAATAACTTACTAAAATGTCACACTTTTCACTTCTATTTCTTTAAACGATTCCTTTTATAATTCGGATTTTGTTATAAAATCCTATTACTCGCTTCTTTACCTAATTCACTTTTAACAATCACTTTTTCTAATCCATTCCACCATTTCCCGCTTTAAAAATCTTATTTCAATTCCACTTGTTCTGCTTAATCCCATTTTTGTGTATCGTCCCCTTTTATAAACTTTATTTATAGAACTCGGGGCTAATATAAACCCTCTTTTTATTTTAATTCAAATGTTAAGGAAACATTTGTTTCAACCCATTGTATTCACTTAACATCTATTTATAACTTAGTTATAAAAACTCTGTTTTTTATAAACCCATTCAGAAACTTCTTTTACAATTCAAAACAATTCCATACCAAACTTTGATTTCTTACTTAAATGAATTTCATTTAAAAAAATCTCTTAAATTGTTATTAATTTAATTAATAATTAATTTATCAATAACTACTACAAAAGTAGTTAAATTATTAATTAGATAAAATATATAATAATTTCCTTTTTAAAATCTTATTAAAATTACAAACAAATATTCATTAAACTATTTCATTAGATTAATTCAAAACATACTAATTTAATAATCAATCCTAGTTAAAACGGTCGACTTAGTCAACTCAAAATATGGTTATCTCGTTAACCGATTCCAATTAGTCTTTCCTTTAAATTAATTAATAATATAATTAATTTAAATAACTTCGTTTAATTATTTCTTAAACCAGTTATCCAAATCTTAACCGTTAGATTAATTTTTTACCCTCTTGCTTATAAATCTAATTAACATAAGAATTTACTTTTTAGAATCCATTAATAATTAATTATAAACTTAAATAATAAATAATAAATATTTATTTCCTTTTTACAACTTTTATTCAAAATACAGATTTAAAGACCTATCTTCAGTTATAAAATAAATTTTATAACTACATTTCTATCGATTCACCTAACGGTAAATTGATATTTATAAAAAGATTGATTATAGGCCAAATGTTGCCAATTACTCAACCAATACTGCCCAATGGTTAAAACAAAACAAACATTGAATTTCCAGTCAACGATCAACAACCAAATCAATCATCCAATCAGAACAGTTCATATATGAAAATAAATAACATTTAATGAATTTAAGGAATCTAGTTTGATCCCCCCAACCTGTTCTTCCCTGCGTCAAAATAGATTATCCCATATAAATTCATTCAATTCAATTTAACTGGTTATTTCTGCAACTGTAAATAACTCTTTAACATCAACCAATTTATTTAATATCAACAAATAATTCAAGCAATTCATTAAATTAAACACATTTATATTATAAACGTGACCAACAGGTAAGTTACCTTTGTTCGGTCCAATTGTTAAAATAACGATTTGGATTTTCACTGAAGTTAAACAACATTTAATTTCATCGGTTCAATCAATATATGAATATATAATTAACAAACTATCCACCATTAGCAACCATAGCACATAAAATAAAACCCGACTTATATAATGTAACAACCCAAGGATTTTCGGCCTTGAAAATCGACATAAATACCTTTACCATAACTCATGCCGACCTTCCAAACACCAAAAACACTGGATAGTTAATAGAAAGAAATTAGAGGGTGAGATAAGAAAGAAAGAAATATTAGAATAGTAGAAGAAGAAGAAACTACACAGAGTCTCACATCGCAGCAGAACAAAATATAATACAGAAATAATTCTTTATTGAGAGCTTTAAAAATACTTACAATATCAGAGTACATCACACAACGGGACAGTTATAATAACCTGTTCCCATATACAACACACAGTGAATAATAGCTATATAATATCATATGTCTGAACATCTCCAGCTCGTCTCTGGACTTCACAGAATTCGATAACCTGAACCTGTATACCCCGGGCTAACCCGAGCATTTACAAAACACTAGGTCAGTCTGGTGAACCAGAGTGAGATAACCACACTAAGTGTAAGGGTATCACACAACCTGATTTTTTTTAAAGTTAAAATCTTTCAAAGAGAAGGATAATTGTAAGACCAAATCCACACATAAATATGGATGGTTTTTACCTTACGATAACCCAAAACATTTTTGAAACCAATATCTTGTCTGATATTATAATAGTGTCTAAATACAAGTAAATAGAATCTAGTAGAACGCTTGCATCTCACGCTCCATATATATAGTTTACAAACAAAACCGCGGGTGCTTGTTGGAGATTAGATTTCGACTATGACAAGGTATGGGACCACCTGCCGATAGTGTATCTCTAGAGGAGAATACACTCGGTTCAACAAGAATGTCTTGCAACCCGACCTTCACATGACCAACCACTCATTTCGCTTGAGTGTATCGAATGTATATCACCAACGGTTGGGAGCTACCCACCGTTTCCCGAAAAGGGACAACATCGAAATAGATTAAAGAATGAAATGGAATTTCTCTAGATAGGTGATTATACACCCTAATGGGAGCGACCCACATAGCCATGCTGCCTGCCCAATTTTTTGTCATTTCCCGGTTATTGAGGCTTGAGGTTAAAATTCCCCTTTTGGAATATCTGGTCGTCATTCACTTTGAATGCCACATTATCAGATCCGTCAAGCCACTAATTGACATCCACAAATATACTCTGGGTATAAAAGAAGTGCCCCTCTTTGCCACCACTCGGTATATTTGTAAAAATCAACGTACGTGGTTTCAGGAAATATTCTGTCAGACACTCGTCCATACAAGTCATTCAGGAACTGGATGAACCGAAGGTACTCCCCTACTGCATCCAATATAGGAATCACCCCATGGATCAGTAGTGAGAAGTCCTTGCAACTCGTAGATTCCACCCATGACAGAACCACCGTTTATCTCTGGCCGCTAAACTAGAGGTTTATTAGCAGTTCTTCCGTTTATGCAATTCTACGGTCTTCAATGCTCCATCTCAATCATCTTCTGATATCTTCACGTATTTATTGGTCGGAATGGTTTTCGAATATAAATTCGATCCCGATCTTTCCGTACCAACAATCGTATTGGATAGATTTGATAGTCGGGGATTTAACTGTCAAAATAAACAGTGTTTCAATCATGACAATCAGTGAGTTCACTGGTTCAGTATTCGGTCTCACTTGGCCTTTTTATTAAACAAATGTAAATTCAAAACTCTTAAATCTCTCGATATTAAAAATATAGTTTTCTTGCTTTTTATTTAACATAAGATTATTCTTTTACAAATTCTCTTTAATACTTAGCAAAATCTTATATCATATTCAGTTATCTATTTTCACATTCAAACATTTGCCATGTCATTAGAATATTGGGAAATCATTTTAACTTATTACTCGTAAAACGACGTTATGAAATATCATCTATTTCATTACTTGAAATAATACAAATGCTTATTCTGATAGAATAAAACTCAACTTTACGTTTCCTTCTAACATGAAAATATTGTTATAATTTCACGCAACACCTTTTATTCCCCTTTTACTTTGGAATCTTCATTATATATATACCAGTTTTCATTAAACGTTGCATTATTATTCCTTTAATGGAAATAGTAAATTATTACTAACCCCTTCTCACTATTACCAACTAATATCATCCTCAGATAATCCTGAAGTCGTTCAAGTTAGGGTATTTTAATTATCTCTCAGACCTTGATCAACAACGTTCATATCTAAGGATAGATACAAGTTATAATCTAAAAACCAATCTCATTTTAATCTCAACACAAATTCCATTTAACTATTTTATTTAAAAATATGGTTTTATAAAACCTTCTTTCTTAATTCCATAAATTAAGAAATCTTTTATAAACAACACCCTTTTAACTCTGCCTTTCTAAACAAAATTCTTTTATAGTTCGGACTTGGTTATACAACCCTATGCCCCACTTCTTTACCCAATTTCACTTTTACCAATCTCCTTTCAAATCTATTCTACAATTACATGCTTTGGAAATCTTATTTCAATTTCCTCTTTTTACTTAATCTTATTTTTTAGTAACGCTAAATTAAAATTAACGCTTTAACACTTTAAACCTCATTTACATAACCCTGGTTTATTATAAACCCTTTATCTTGATTTCCACTGACTTAATTCAAATAATTAAGTAACATTTATTTTGAGCTATTGTATTTGCTTGAAATTCTCTTTATAATTTCGTTATAATAATTTGGATTTTAAATATAAAACTTGTGCATAAACTTCTTTCACCATTCCACTCCATTTTTCTTTAACTTTGATTACTCTTTAAGTGAATTTCCATTAAAAAGTAATTCCTTAAATTATTATTAATTAAAATAATAATTTGCTTTAATCATTAACTACTGTAATGTAGTAAACTCCTTTATTAATAACATTAAATTCATATTAAACATCTTATTAAAATAAACAAATATTCATTTAAACTACCTTCTTAGATTAATTCAAAACAAACAAAGTTAATAATTAATTCCAGTTAAAAGCGGTCGATTTAGTCAATTCAAAACATAGTTATCTCGTTTACAAATTCCAATTCGTTCTCCTTTAAATTAATTAATAACATAATTAATTTAAATAGCTCATTTAATTATCTCTTAACAAACCAATTATCCAAGTTAACCATTAGGTTAATTTCTATTCACGAGTTTATAAATCTGATTAACATCAGAAGTTACTTTATAAAATCAACTTATAATTAATTATGTACTTAAATAATAAATATTAAATATTTATTTCCTTTTAATAAACCTTTATTCAAAATAATATATTCCAAAATCTATCTCCAGTTATAAAATAAATTTTATAACTTCATCTCTATTGACTCACCTGACGGTGAACCAATATTCATAAAACAATTGATTTTATAGGCCAAATGTTGCCAAATACTCAACCAATATTGCCCATTGGTTTAAACTAGGCAGATGTTGAATTTTCAGTCAGTAATCAATAATCAAATCAATCACCCCAAACAGGACAGTTCATATGTTGATAATATGTTGAGGAATCCGATTGGATCCCTCCAACTTGTTCTTCCCTGTATTCAAAACGATTATCACAAACCAGATCATTCCATTCCATTTAACTGATATATTGTAATGAAAAGGAATTTCGCTCGATCCTAATCGATCGCTAAACCGATCAAGATTGTTCGAAATGCCTAATTGTTTTGAGAACACGACAAAATAGAACGTAGACGGGAGAACATTTCATTGTTTATTACAACAATTCCATCAGCATACAAGAATATACAGAGTATGAATAAATATACATTACAAATTATCAGAGATTACAATAAATTACATAGCAGCGAAAAATAATACAATACACAACTGAAGGAGATATACGGATACAAAGCTTTCCGGATATCATTCCAGCTGTAAACCAGGTTCCTGTGAATATAAATCCGCAAAACCAAAACTACTAGCTGCCCGTGTCGAAAATAAGGGCACCCAGAGTTTAGGTTAAAATAATAAAATCCAGGTCAGTCATATGACTGGTGTGAGAACTATAACAGTTATTAATCCTTATTTTAAAGTTCGGTAAATCAAGGGACCACGCCGTATAACACGGAACAGGTTTCCTCCCAAGAATACCAGTGCATAAAACCACAGCGCAATGCTAAATAAAGAACAATGAAGCTATTATAAGACCCAGGTCCCATCACACAATGCAACGCAAGCCAGAGGATAGGGTTTTTACCTGATAATAGCCAAGAATGCTTGCCACGTTTAAAACAAATCATTTTATACTATTATAAGTGCATAGTGTATAAAACAAATTCAAATCATAAGTATCAATCATAGACGGCATAAGCGCCCCATCCCACTATGTCGCCATACTAGGCTCTACAAAAAAAACCGCAGAATCACGTATTCGGAAATTGGATTTCCGTTTGTGAACCGAGGCTAAAGATAGTCCTCTACCGATTCGAGACGCTCTAGCCCGCCCCTCAAGACCCAGACTCAGGTGGGCCCTTGGATCGTCAGGGCCGGTCCACCGATGTGGATTAAAATGCCTGAACACGGCGTTTCCCTGCCCTTTGGGGCGTAAATGAGCCAACGAATGACTCCATCGGACCCGGATCGTCCGATTAAACCGAGGCGCCTCGCAAAAGCAACAACCACATAAGTCAAACTCGTTAGGGCATGTAAAACCACTGACACCACTTCTAATTAGAAAGAAACGCATGTCCTCCCTGAGGTCCTCTCCCGTTTTTGGTTCACCACCGGGGTGTGAGGCTCGCGAATCAACGTTACACAAAGCTACGCCACATAGGCCGTGCTTTGATCATCAACCACAAGACTTTGCTTTTCAACAGAAGCCTTGATCCATTGCCACTTAGGCATGCCACATAGGCAATTCATTCCATGCGATGGATATCCATCAGTATATAACCCCTAAGCTCGTACGTCTCAGAGAATGGCGTTAAGCAAGAGAATAAATTCTCTACCGCCAAACAGATATATATTTAATAGAAATCAATCACACAGACTGAAATCCAATGTCAGACACACAGTCCATTTACAAGTTCGTTCTGGGTCTGAACGAAACCGGAGGCACCTAGTACCCCGCATATCCATCGATCTCCAAGTACGTCTGGACGATCACCAACTGATTCTCTCCTCTTGGGTGTACGGCCCAATCAAGATCATCAGTAATTATCCAAACAACGTGAAGACTTCCGGTCTTCAACCACCGTCTTCATCTTCGACACCACGTCGAATCAATTATTCAAAATGGGATAAACCCGGTCTTTCTGAATAACTAGTGTATATAATAAACATGTGTTACACAAACACAACATACGCCTCATTCCAATTTAGAATATTCTTTTATTCAAATATTCTTATAATTTGGTAAATGTTCCCATTAATTTTATCAAAGATAAATTCTTTAAATTTATTCTTTAATCTTCTTTGAATATCAATTCAAACTAGTCGGGATTAGCGAGCCACACCGAAGTAATCATTTATTTTATTTATCAATCCCAACCTATTCATCCCTTGAAGTAAAACTGGTCATACTTCATATCTAACACCACGGTGTTATCGGTACATTCAATTACCATTTCACGTTCAAATCTAATTAAAGATTTAACTATCGCCTGGAGCAAAACTGGTGATACTCCATTCTCGACCATTCCAATCTAATTAAAGATTCATTAAAACTCCACTTAGTTTTAATCTTTAACTGGGTTAAAGAATCAGTGTCATTTAAAACATGGTTCACGATAAACCCAAAATCACATTCCATTAATTATCGGGTTAAAGAACAAGTGTTATTTAAAACACTGTTCACGATAAACCCAAAAATCAATACCATTTCAATTCCAATTAAATATTATTTAATTGGTACACTTCATTAAATCTAAATAAAAAGATTTAATCTTTTTCTCAACTGGGCTTAAGAACAGTGTTAATGAAGACACCATTCACGACAAACCCAAATCACATTTGATATTAAATACAAGGCTCTGAATAGAAAATATATCGGCTTATATTCAATATCAAATTCTACGACCAACAAATATTGTATTGGAAATAACGATATAAATATATCTTTCAAATTCCCATAACAACACCTGTATCATCACGAAATCCAACATCGAAATATTCCAAAGACAATTTCGACTCAAATTCATTCCAATTCAATTATAGGAAATTCTGGTTACTTTTAAAAACCCTTTCAAATTCAATTTATTTATTTAAAACTAAATAGAATTATAATTCTAGTTCAAAACTAGTTCATTTCTATAAAAATCTATTTTTATCTTTTCAAATATGGAATTTTTCACCCCAATTCTTCACAAATCATTTCTTATGATTTTACACAAATTATTACTATTTTTAATAATTTTATCAAGGCCCGTACAGTCGATTTCCATCAACGGCCATCGAACTGCACTTACAGGGACCTTTTTCAAATTTGATTTGGACATAATTCCGAATCCAACCATTAGATTTCGAATCTCTAACATTCATTAGAAAGCTCTTTTCGATACGAACCCAACGGTTCCGGTTTTAGGAGAATCCGACGGTCGGATCTCCCGCAATCTCCATTCAAAGTCAATGGTCGAAATTCACGAACAACCGCAGCGCGGCGCATTCTATTCTGGCCATTATATTATATATATAATTTATATAATATATATTTCGTCGATTTCCTTTTAACACGTATTGTATAAATCGTTTTAAATTCGTTTTCAAAACGATTTCAACTTCATTTCGAATTCAAATCAAAATTGAATTTTTCCTTATAAATTCGTTTTAAATTCATCTCATATTGATTTCAATTTAAATCGAATCTTAATTCAATTTCAGCTCTATTCAATTCGAATTCGAATTCATTTACAAAATATTCGATTTTGAAATCACTTTTTAATATTCATTATAAAAACGAATATAATCGATATAAATATCGTTTGCGTCAAAATGGCGTCAATCTAATCAACACGGCTTCATATATTTCTATTTTCAAATATTCTATTTCAAATATTTCTTTTTCAAATATTTCTATTTTCAAATATTCTATTTCAAATATTTCTATTTCAAATATTCCTATTTTCAAATATTCTATTTCAAATATTTCTATTTTCAAATATTCCTATTTTCAAATATTCTATTTCAAATATTTCTATTTTCAAATATTCTATTTCAAATATTTCTATTTCAAATATTTCTTTTTCAAATATTTCTATTTTCAAATATTCTATTTCAAATATTTCTATTTCAAATATTTCTATTTCAAATATTTCTATTCAAAACTGGAATGAGGCCCAATAAATTACCATAGATTTTATTTCTATGGATTTCCATACAACGCATGTATATATCAACAATGACAAATAATCAACCATCATCCAAAGTGTATTCTACACCGTATAAGCATCAAATATAAATATTCAACGCTTATAACAGTCTGTCAATCAATCGATCGACATACAACTAATTATTGGGATTAGTGTATGTCATATATCACCCCAATACCCGTGTGGGGTTTTCAAACAATAAAACACAGATTTTATTTGTGCAGTTGGGCGATGTGTAAAATTTATCATCCCAATCAATATCAGTCAAATGTGTGTATATAAACAAATAGTTCGATTTGTTTACATTTATTTCATTTTAAATACCCGTTAAAAATTCATATTTTAACTATAAAATATTTTCCACTATAAAATATTTTATTTCATTTCACATCACATCACACAATCAACTACACATCAAAATCAAACAAACAAGCATACAAGCCGTCCATGGTCTGTGGACGACGGGTGTCGGGTGCTACTAAACACCGTCTGCATCCTAGTATATATTTTAAACAAGAAATAAATTAAAAGTGAGGAGTTCTCACCGACTAGCTAATCCAAACACCACGACCATTCATATGTAGAAATCTTCGTCGTGCTCGCCCTTTTATCAATTTCGTTGCCCGTAGCCACTACAAATATAAAAATCACATTTTTATATTCTCTAGTATATAAAAATCATATTTTTATAACTATGCTATATGGATAAAAATCACATTTTTATTTCAACATATATATAATAAATATCATATTTTTATTTCGCTACATAGATAAAGATCAAATTTTTACTAGTTATACGATATAAAAATCGTATTTTTAATATCTACATTATATAAAAATCATATTTTTATTGTCTCTACTATATAAAAAATATATTTTGCTTTGCTACACACATGGAAAAATTATATTTTCTTCGCTACTTCATACGATTAAAAATCCCACCTTTCCACGATTAAAAATCCCACCTTTTTAATGATTAAAATCTAATCTTTCCTATATCAAAAATCATAGTTTTCATCAATAAAAATCCCGTCTTTTCTACAATAAAAATCTAACCTTTTTATTTACAAAAAATCGAATCTTTATATTTTAAACCTCATAAAAAAATCGAAACTTTTTGTTTATAAAAAAAATCAACCCTTTTTCCTATATATATATATATATAATTGATCTTTACATTAACATTTATATTATAGACTGTAAATAAAAACAATGTAAATAATTAAAACAATGGAAAAACTCACAATTTTTCAGCAAAGACAAGGAAAGGAGGGGGCTGTTCAATCGGTGGAAAGGGTCATGGAGGGGCCAGCGTGGCCGGAGGAGGTCTAGGGGGGTGTAAGGCTCGTCGGCGGCCTTGGGTTCAGGGGATTTTTTTTGTGCGTCGCGCAGGTGGAGGGGGGGATTTTGCGCGTCGCGCAGATCGAAAGGGGGGTAGCGCGTCGCGGATCGAGATTGGAGGGGGGTGGTGCGTCGCGGATTGAGAGGGGGGTGGCGGCTCCGTCGCCCGTTCTTCTTTTTTTCTCCTGAATAAATGAAACCGGGGGGGGGGGGAGGGGGGGAGAAAGAGATAAAAAGGGGGGTAGTTGACTTTTTTTCATTCTAAAAAGCAACTTTAAATTTCGACCTCGAAATCGAACCCACCGCCTATCGTCCATAGCTAATTACCCCCATTCCGAACACAATGGGATGTGTATCGTAGGCTAATTCGACTGTTTCGATCAGTTTTTGTCAAAATCAACATATAACTCTATATGTTGAATTTGAACGCGCATTTCAATTTACCGGGGCCACATACGAACTCGAAAAATTCCAGAAAAATATTTTCTAGCTTCGTATTGACGATACGGTTTTAACAAAACTAATTTCATCGAATTCTGAGACCGTTTGAAAAATGGTCATTTTCCAGTCGATTAAAATCGACTGAAACTTGTCAAACGCGTTTTCCTTTGCCATGCTCACATATTGATTCGAAAAATTACGAAATTTGAAACCTAGCAATAACTTGACATCACGGACCCAACAAAAGTTGTTTCGTCAAAATCCGAGGTCGTTTGCAAAATTTCCATTTTTAAGGGCCTGAATACCATAGCGACTATTCTGAATTTTCAACTGGACATATCTTTTGATTCCCGCTATGAAATTTTGATTTTTTGGATTCATTGGAAAGATATTCTCAAATAGATTCAAATATTTTTGGTTTCACTAAAATCCGGTTTATTTTGAACCCGGTACATTCATTTGAAGTTTGAAGTTGAATTATCGAACTACTGCGGCATTTTCAATTCCTATTATAATTAAAATAAAATATTTATATACTAATGACGATGTATATAAATATATACGTTCTAATTCTATTCAAAATAAATTTTTCGTCGTTATTATTTAAAATAATTCATTTTAAATATTCTAAATTCACTAAAATTGCCAAAATAAAATTTTTAAATTGGCTCGGGTTTCCGGGTTATTACATATATAATAGGAAATTGCAACTATTTTATATCAACCAACCAACAAAATATTTCAATTAGTTCAAACAATTCGAACAAAAACACGTTTATTTTATAAACGTGACCAATGAGGTAAATTACCTTCATTGGGTCCAATTCGTATAACGATTTGGTTTTAATACTGAAATTAAACAACGGTTTAATTTCATTGGTTAAATCAAAAAAAAAAAATTGGCAAACAGTCAACCATTAGCAAGCAGAGCACAAAAAAAACCCAATTTATATAAAATATAAATGGGAAGAACTGAGTGAGTTTAACTCACCTTGATTTGATTTGTTGTTAAAACAGTTCATTTCAGTCAAATTAAACAAGCGTTTAATTTAACCAAATATTCCTGCTACTTTCAAATCTATCCACATCTGTTCCAAAATGTTGATCTCATCAATATGATTCCAAGAAATCTCGTCCCGTCGAATTCTGGTTCTGCGACAAAAGTTATAAACATTTTAAGTGACACTATCTTAATCATAACAAATAAAATTTAATCTTAATTGTAATTTAATTTAATTCATTTACTTTTGCTTAAACATTCCGCCTCATTCCCAGTTAGCATCAGGTCGATATATTCTCTTTGTTTTTTCAGCGGTTTCAGCATAACATACCTGCATCTATTTAACATTCTAAATCGATAAATTTTTCCTTAATCAGTGTTTTAACCTACTGATTCAACTATATACTTATTATAATAAGTCACATGTTAGTTAGATTTATAACTTAGTTGAACAAACTAATTATACCATTTAATCACACAGTGAAGGGATACATGGCCAACCCTTCATTTTAGTTTCCTCATTCGTTTCCCTTTAGTTCAGATTCCCTTCAGCACCCAATTGTCTGTATGTAATTCATGTTATAGTATTATCAAAAGTTTAGTTGTAAAATAATGATTCCTTAATTATATAAAATAACAATTCCTTAATTATATAAATACCTTTTAACTAAATACTTGAATTACGGTTAAATTTTGATCCGATTCCTATTCCTTCTGTTCTCGTGTGCTCCTCCATCCTTTCTTGTTCAAGAGCAAACGCGTCGATCCCAAATCCTCTTCCTGTTCGTTCAACAACCCTCAACCGCTTCAAACTATCCACCTCGCACCGCCATCCAAGTCTCTGGCCATCCATATGAAGCCACGGAACAATGCACCTAGGTCCGCTCTGCCATCGCTCCGAACCCGGACTAACCCAGTACAACCAGTCTCCGGTAAAAGCTTCACAACCGTCACTTCTTCCTGACCTTATTCCGGTCACTATGGAAGTTCGAATCCCATCACACCCGGTCATTCCATAGTCCTTGTTGAGCCGAAGAACACTGCTGTTGATCGCTACTTGAATAGGCTAAAGAATTGAGAGAAAACGGAGGAGGAAATCGTGAAGTCCTGGCCATTTAATTAGAGGGTGGAGGTCCATGTTTAATTTAACCAGAGAAATGGGGTTGACGCGAGAATGAGGGGCTTGGGAAATGTATATATATATAGGGTGTCAATATTAATATAATAATATTTATGAAAATTTACAGTAAAGTAACACGTAAAAAGAACCACATGTGATCTCTGTTTTCTGATAAAAAGGCTAATCTTCGTATAAAAAAGTATTCCGGATCCAATGGGACAAGTTTCGTCGAATTCTGACATCGTTTGAAAAAAATCCTTTATAAAACCAGAAATAAACACGGATTTAAATTTTCACGATCGCTAAATAAATCCGATCAACTTGAAACTTTGAAATCCTATAATAATTTATCAATACGAACCCAATGGCACCAGTTTCGTCGCATTCTGAGACTGTTTGCCTGATAGGTTATTTTTACGCGCACCGCAATGCCATTTTAGACACCAAATTACACGGTCTCCAAAAATAACAAACTATAAACCTATCCTGACTAAAGTCGATGATTAACATGTAAAAGTGTTAATTTTTTATGCTTATAATTTATCTTTATTGTAAATAAATAAATTTTACATTAGGTATTTTCATATATTTTCACAGTTTGCTCATCAATTCTCATGCACCCCGAAAAGCAAAGATATTACACAAGAAGAAGAGCAAATTTTGAATATTTTATCCTATGTTGCCTTTGGAATCTAATAAATGTCCTTGTTTGGAAGAATTAATCACATGCGATCTTATCTCCCTTCAATTAATCACATGTCAAACAAGGAAGATATGGGAAGAATAATTGCTAATGGGAAGAATAATTGCTGATTGGAGGAATAAGTGCCAATTAATATAGGAGAAATAATTGCTAATTGGAGGAATAATTGCTGATTAATATAAGAGAAATAATTGCTATTAAAAGGGCCATATATGCATATATTGGATTAAGGTTTGAGGTTGGCATTTTATCTTATAAATACCGTTGTACTCTCATTGTAAAAAGGATCCAGAAATCAATAAAGTTTTCTCTACTTTCTCTTTTCTACATTTTTATGACAAGTGGTGTTGTCTAGTTAATTAGATTTGCTAGAACACAATTGTTATTGTAATTTTATTTTCATGTTAATTTATTTCTATTTTGCAAGTCTATTTCCAGCAATCTGTTTATTTCCTAATCATTGAATTGATTATAGATTCAATTAGATTCGAATCTGTTGTGAATTCAATCGCAGTTTTAATCTGTTTTATTGAAAATTGTAATTTGGTCGTTGATTCAATTAGTTTTGTTTTGAACCAAGTTGCAATTTTAATTTTAATCACCCTCCAATTTTGTCTAACTCGCCCAAGGAATATATAAATAAAAAAATTTAATCTATCCTCCCTGTGTTCGACCTGCATACTACACACCTGTACGCTTGCAGAATTTATTACAATATCGCGCTTTTTTAGCGTCGATCAAGTTTTTGGCGCCGTTGCCGGGAGGTAACGATTAAATTTTATTATTTATTTAATTTCTGATTCGTGTTAGTTTTATTTTTATTTTGTTCCCTTTTGTTTACTTGTGTGTGTATATATATATATATATATATATCTCGATTAGTTGATTTGGTATTTTTTGCTGATACCGTAATCTTCTAAACAAGAGAGAAAAAAATCTTGCCAGTTTTCCTTGATTTTCCTTTCATTTTCATTGTTTATTTCTTTCTCTTTTTACAATTTTTTTCTCATATCTTCCTTATTTCTTTCCTCCTTTCCATTTTGTTTCCTTTTTTTCCCATTTATTTCTTTCCCTTTCTTCTTGTTCAAATTTACTTAAAAAAAAACTTGTTTTTATTTATTTATTTATTTCCTTGCAACCTTCTTTCTCATTTTCAATAACTTCTTTCCCTTCTTTTTTTTATTTTTTTTATTTATTTCTTCCCTTTCTACTCACTTTTTTCTTTTTTCTTTTTTTCAAATTAAAAAAAACTTGCGATTTTTATATTACTAATTACTTTCCTATTACAACTCTCTCTCATTTCCTCTAATCTCTCTTTCCATTTTTCCTTTTCATTTGTTTCTTTCCTATTCTCTTTCTACAACAATAAAAATAAAATAAATAAATTCTTTGGATTAGATTTTCTTTTCTTGCTGTACATTTCCAGTGCTTTAATTTCTTTCCTTTTCTCTCTTCATATATTCCCAATTTCATTCTTTCTTAGGCCTTTATTCTTCATATTTCTCCATCACCAATCCTTCAATATACATCTGCCATATAAAGTTCAATCGAACAAACTTCCTCCATCACTGCCTTCATCACCCATCGTCCTCACCTAGACAAGAAACCCTATCCATTCTTCATCATCCTCCCTTTCGTTCCATTTTCATCCACCCACAAACTCAGCAAGCACAACAATCTCTAATCACCCTGATACCCAAATTTCATCACCACACGTTTCTATCAAAGACCCATCCCTCACCATCCCCTTTCATCCCTTCACAAACAAACCACAAATTCAAATCTCAGCAGCCAACGCCCTCCATCAAATACCTAATTCGCAAAAAACAAAGAAGAAGCGGTGCGTTAAAAGTTGAGCGTGGTTTATGCGAGAATGTTTGGGCATGTACTAATTCTTTTTGAGTTCATTTATTTTATTTTATTTGATTCCAAAAATAAACAAAAAAAGCAACAAAAAAAAGGCCGAGATCTCCTTTTTTTATTGGTGTAATTGCGGTCTGTTGAGTGCTTTCATCTGTTTATTCAACTAGTTCTGGTGGTGTATGTTTAACTATGGTGTGCTCCTAAATTGGTTGGATTAGCTTGCTCGTTTTCAATAAGCTGGTTTTCGTTTCCACCGAAAAAAGAAGGAAAGGAAAGAGATCAACTTAATTTTTGTTGATTGGTGCGTGATTTGTATCCTTTTATTAAGGCGTGTAAAGTGGAGAAACTAGATGTGGTGACTTTAATTATTTTGAGCAACTGATTTGTTCCATCTTTTGGCGTGGGTTGATTTGAATAAATATAGAAAGGGTCAAGATTTTTGGTTGAGCGGCATATTTGTGAAATTGGTTGCCATTTTTGAGTTGTGCAGATTTTTTTGTGAGCCGGTTTTCATTATCATCATTTTTGGTTGAGCTTATTTTTGCTTTTGGTCTTGTTGAGTCAAGCTTTGTTTATTAGCTTTATTAATTTATTTTGAGTTTAGTTTTTTTTCTCTAGCTGAGTTAGTTTCTTTTCCTCTTGAGATTTTTTTCCCTCTTTTCTTTTAGTTTGTTTCTTTTCTGTTAAAAAAAAGAAAAAAAAGAAGAAGATTCAAGGCCAAAGCAAAAGAAATTCAAACTACAAATCAAGAATTCAGAAATCAAAAGAAATTGCAAATAGTGAGATTTCAATCATTGACGCTACTCATTTTTTCTGGATGGACAGCCATGCCCCAATGTAATAATTTTTGAACTCTACAGGTGCTCTGCTGCAAAGAAAAAAATATAGACATTGCTTGTAAAAAATTTCTGCAGGGGCAGCGGCTTGCTATGTACAATTTTTAATTTCTGCAATTATTCTGTCTGATTGTTGTGAGTTGAAATTTCCATAACTACTGTCATCATTCTCATCATTTCTCAACAATAAAATCTGATTAGATATTTCAAAATAATATAATTGAAAAGTGGTGCTATGTGAAGTTGACTGTCTCGTATAATTGGATCGCGGATATATATTAGTTCAATTTTTTGAACTTCTAGCAAAAGAGGTTGCATACTACCCGTAAAACATTGGTCGTATCCCTTAGTATTTATACTATACGTGAACGGCCATAAGACCCTCTTCCCCCTTCTAATTGAGTCAGTTAATTAATAGAGCACAACTTAATATTTTATACTATTTTTGAAGTGAGAGTAATTTCTGTCTTGTCTTGACTTCTTTAAAATGTCTGATTCAAAAAAATCATTAAGAGAAATGTGGGATAATAATCAGAGTAGACGTCCTCTTGAAGAGTATGACTATGAATTACAACTCATGAAGCAAAATTTTCCAAAATTTCGTGAGTCCAATGTCAACAATTTTCAAAATTTTCCAACTGACCAACATTTTCAAAATCATATAAATGATCGAAATTGCGACTTCAATTCAAATTTCAATAATTTCGATTATGAGCCACATCCAAATCAAAATAGCTTTGAATCCCAATATAGCTTTGATTCACATCAATATGAGGTTGAAAATCAAAATTTTCAAAATTATAGCCCATATCAACATCTTGAAAATAACCAAAATTGCAATTTTCCCTCGAATTTCAACAGTTTTGGTTACGAACATAATTTTTACAATCAAGATGATTTCCAATATCAAAATGAAAATTCAAACAACTACTACATTGGAAATAATATTGATTGTGAAATTGATGTGGGCTATAATTTTGAGAATCAAGAAATCCAAAATGAGACCTCTCAAATCAATGATTCTGAAGAATGTCATTTTGATGAGAGTGAAGAAAGGCTAAATAAAAAGATGGGTGAACTTCTTTGTTTAATGGCATCTTTGAAAGAACAACGAGAGCAACAAAATCAAATTCAAACAAGCGATAAATCAGAAAATAATCCATTCTTTACGGATAGTGAAAATTTTCAGATAACAACTTTGGAAATTGAGAATAACGATCTAAATGAAGTTGTTCAAAATTCAACAAATGATTTGGACTTTGATTCTTTTCAGGAAAACAATTTAAGCTCAGATTTTGATCTCTCTCTTTCAGGATGCGAAAAACTTGAAATTTTTGAATTTGAACAAAATGAAAATGTTGAATTTTTCGAAAACTCAGAATTGGAAAAGGATTTTAATGAACATGAATTTTTTGAATTGTATGAGGACGAGTTGCCAAATGAGGAAACTTCCAACAAATTTGAAGTTGTCAGTGTCAAAAATACGTTGTCAATGAATCAAATTGAGAAATGTGATCACATAATCTTGAACAACACTCAGAATTTAAATTTCACGATTGCAACTGAGTTTATATACGATCACAAATTTTTGAACAATTACACTAATAAATTTGTGGAACACATGAATTATTTTTGGAATGCTGGCTTGCTTGAAAAACTTCATGTTAGGATGACCCTGGACATTTATCTACTGAACTATAAATCTAGGTATAAAGATGAGATGGTTTTCAAAACCTTTTGCTTATTAGAAAACATGCCTAGACATAGTGGGAATGAAATTCATCGGGCTAGAACCAAGTGTGGGGGGAAAAGTTGGGGGCATTCTTTGCATCGCATGCATCGTAAACACTTATATCATTGTACATATGATCCATTCTTACATATAGTTAGGCTGCATTTCATTCTGCAAATCATTTTGCATCTAATCCATCTATGGGTTTTATCATTCAAATTTAGGAAACGTGCTACAGTGTGGACACTGTTTTGTCCAAGTGTGGGGGGAGTCTACATTTCATTCATTTTCGTTTTTTTCTTTATTTTTTCTTTCTTTTCATTTTTTGCCATTTAAATAGGACCATCTTGCATTTTAGATTGTAGTAACATGCCCTTTTTTTTTGAATCATGACTCATTTTAGATTGATACAACAAAATAAGTTAAGGATTGTTAATCAGTTGATAGTATTTTTTTCTCTCAACTAAGATCAAATAAGAAATATAATGAAAAGTTGAATTTTGAGGGATAATAGTGTAACTGGTACATAGGGAGATTCTTAGGTGATGACCATGAAGTTTATTCTAAATTGTAGTCTTTGTTTACTGAGTGGAGGACTTAAAATACTTATATTGGCTTTTCGAATCTTTAAAACTAAGTTGTGTTAAGCTGAATTCGTGTATTCTCTCTTGTTCTTAAATTTTCAATAATAATAATAATAGTAATCCAAGGGTATCCAACATTGCTTGTATATCAAGCGTTGGTGTGCAGACCCGCCAAGCTCTATCCGACATGTTGTTGACAAAGTTAGCGTTGGAATATCTTGGTCTCATTTTATGGGATTGGACACCTAAGGATTACCAACACGTTGTGTGACGAAAAGGGATTTCGCTCGATTCGAACCAGTCGCTAAACCGACCCATACCGCTCGAAACGCCCGATCGTTTTGAGAACAGGACAAAACAGAACGCATACAAAAGAACATTTCATTGTATATTACAACAATACATCAGATTACACGAATATACAGAGTATGAATGAATATTACACAGAAATGTCAGAGATTTAAATTACATTTAAATACATCGCAGCGGAAAATAATACAATACACAACTAGAAGGAGATATACGGATACAAAGCTTTCCGGATATCGTTCCAGCTGTAAACCAGGATCCTGTGAATATAAATCTGCAAAACCAAAACTACTAGCTGCCCGTGTCAAAAATAGGGGCACCCAGAGTTTAGGTTAAAACAATAAACTCCAGGTCAGTCATGTGACTGGTGTGAGAACTAAAACAGTTATTATTCTTTATTTTAAAGTTAGGTAAATCAAGGGACCACGCCGTATAACACGGAACGGGTTTCCTCCCAAGAATACCAGTGCATAAAACAAACAACGCAATGCTAAATAAAGAAAAATGAAGCTATTATAAGACCCAGTTCCCATCACACAATGCAATCGCAAGCCGGAGGATAGGGTTTTTACCTTATAATATCCAAGAATGCTTGATACGTTTAAAACAAATCATTTGATACTGTAATAAGTGCATAGTGTATAAAACAACTTCAAATCATAAGTATCAATCATAGGCGACATGAGGGTCCCATGCTACTATGTCGCCATATATAGGTTTACAAATAAAACCGCAAAGTCACGTATTTGGAAATAGGATTTCCATCCATGAACCGAGGCAAAAGATAGTCCTCAACCGATTCGAGACTGTCTAGCCCGAGTCTCAGGATCAGAGCTCGAGTGACCCTTGGATCGTCAGGGCCGGTCCACCGATGTGGATTAAACTTAAACCCTGAACATGCGTTCCCCTGCCCTATGGGGCGTAAATGAGCCAACGAATGACTCCATCAGACCCGGATCGTCCGATCAAACCGAGGCGCCTCGCAACAGCAACAACCACATAAGTCAAACTCGTCAGGGCGTGTAAAACCACTGACGCCACTTATAACTAGAAAGAAACGCATGCCCTCCCTGAGGTCCTTCTCCCGTTTTTGGTTCATACCGGGTGTGAAACTCGCGAAGCAAACGTTACACAAAGCTACGCCACAAAGGCCGTGCTTTGATCATCACCACTAGACTTTGCTTTTCTACAGAAGCCTCGATCAATTGCCACTTAGGCATGCCACACAGGCCATTCACTCCATGCGTTTGAAATCCATCAATATATAACCCCTGAGCTCGTACGTCTCAGAGAAGGGCGTTAAGCAAGAGAATAAATTCTCCGCCGCCAAACAGATATATATTTAAAAGAGATCAATCACACGGACTAAAATCCAATGTCAGACACACAGTCTATTTACAAGTCCGTTCTGGGTCTGAACGAAACCGGAGGCACCTAGTACCCCGCATATCCTTCGATCTCCAAGTACGTCTGGACGATCACCAACTTTTTCCATCTTCTTGAGTGTACATCCCAATCAAGATCATCAGTAATCACCCAAACGAGGTGAAGACTTCTGGTCTTCGACCATCGTCTTCATCTTCGACTTATCGTCGTATCAGTTATTCAGAATGGGATAAACCCGGTCTTCCCGAATAACTCGCGTATATTTTAAATAAGTGTTACACAAACACAACATACGCCTCATTCCAATTTATCAGTCACTAACCATAAATTAATCAAGAGAATAATTCCCCAAATATTAACCCCGAAGGCCGAAACCAACATCAGATCAATATCCAGAAAACCATTCAGCTTCGCTAACCGACAGTTAGTTTCTAAATTTCACATTCATAGGGAGAGGTTCTCATTAATTTTATCAAAGATAAATTCCTTATATTTATTCTTTAATCTATCCTTTTGAATTTCGATTCAACTAGTCGGGATTAACGAACCTTACCGAAGTAATCATTTATTTTAATTTCCCAATCCCAACATATTCATCCCATGAAGTAAAACTGGTAATACTTCATATCTAACACCATGGTGTTATCGGTAAATTCAATTACCATTTCACGTTCAAATCTAATTAAAGATTTAACTATCGCCTGGAGTAAAAACTGGTGATACTCCATTCTCGATTATTTCAATCTAGTTAAAGATTCATTAAAACTCCACTTAGTTTTAATCGTTAACTGGGTTAAAGAATCAGTGTCATTTAAAACACAGTTCACGATAAACCCAAAATCACATTCCATTAATTATCGGGTTAAAGAACGAGTGTTATTTAAAACACTGTCCACGATAAACCCAAAAATCAATATCAATTCAATTAAATATTATTTAATTGGTACACTTCATTAAATCCAAATAAAAAGATTTAATCTTTTCTCAACTGGGTTCAAGAACAGTGTTAGTCAAGACACCATTCACGACAAACCCAAATCACATTTGATATTAAATACAAGGCTCTGAATAGAAAATATATCGGCTTATATTCAATATCAAATTCTACGACCAACAGATATCGTATTAGAAATAACGATATATATATCTTTCAAATTTCCATAACAACATCTGTATAATCACGAAATCCAACATCGAAATATTCCGAAGACAATTTTGATTCAAATCCATTCCAATGCAATCATTGGAAATTCTGGTTATTTTCAAAACCATTTCACATTCAATTTATTTATTTAAAAATAAATAGAATTATAATTCTAGTTCAAAACTAGTTCATTTCGATAAAAATCTATTTTTATCTTTTCAAATATGGAATTTTTCATCCCAATTCTTTTTAAATCATTTCTTATGATTTTACACAAATTATTACTATTTTTAATAATTTTATCAAGGCCCGTACAGTCGATTTCCATCAACGGCCATCGAACTGCACTTACATCGACCTTTTCCAAATTTGATTTGGACATAATTCCAAATCCAACCGTTAGATTTCTAATTTCTAATATTCGTTAGAAAGCTCTTTTCGATACGAACCCAACGGTTCCGGTTTTAGGAGAATCCGACGTTCGGATCTCCCGTAATGTCCGTTTGAAATCAATGGTCGAAATTCGCGAACTGCCGCGACGCGTTCTATTCAGGCCATTATATTATATATATATAATATATATAATATATATTTCGTCGATTACTATTTAAAACGAATTTTATAAATAGTTTTGAATTCATTTCAAAAACAATTTCAACTTCCATCTCAACTCAAATCAAAATTGAATCTTTCCTTATAAATTCGTTTTAAAATTCATTTCTATTCAATTCAAATTTCAATTCAATTTGAATTCATTTCGTTTTAAATTCATTTCATTTCGAAATCGTTTTCAATTCATTTCATTTCGAAATCGTTGATTTCAAAATTACTTTTCAATATTCATTTTAAAATGAACAAAATCGATATAAATATCGTTCACGTCAAAATGGCGTCAATCTAATCAACACGGCTTCATATATTCCTTTATTCTATTCAACAAATGAATATTTATTTTTGTCAACACACGACTAATCTCAACGAATGAGTACTGTCCACGTGTGACTATTTTTGTTAAATTATTTCGTTCAACACATGACTAATCTCAACGGATGAGTACAGTCAACACATGAACCTTTACTTTATAATATATTTTTTTATTCTCTAAATTGGAATGAGGCCCAATCAATCACCATATAAAATTAATTATATGGATTTTCATAAAACACATGTATATAATAGCATTGAAAAATAATCAACCATCACCCAAAGTGCACTACACTGTATAAGCATTGAATCTAAATATTCAACGCTTATAGCAGCCTGTCAATCAATCGATCGACATACAACTAATTATTGGAATTAGTGTATGTCAAATATCATCCCAATACCCGTGTGGGGTTTCAAACAATCAAATACATATTTTATTTGTTCAGTTGGGCGATGTGTAAAATTTATCGTCCCAATAAATGTCCTTCAAATAGGTGTACATAAACAAACCGTCCGGTTTGTAAATGAATATTTATTCATTCTCATTCACGTTAAAAATTATATTTTTAACGACAAAATATTTTATTCAGTTCATTTATTCAATAAAATGATATTTTTATTTTTCTAATTTATTTTAGAAAATTTCGGCGGCATAACGGCACGATACTAGAAACGGGACGAGGCCTAGCCTTATCCCCGGTCTAGTGAAGGCCCACGCCATTCACACATCAATCAAATCAATTTCATTTCACCAAACAATTCAATTCAAACCAAATAATCTCAACAACTACACAACCAAACAATTTAACAAACAAGCCATCCATGGTCTGTGGATGACGGGTGTCGGGTGCTACTAAACACCGTCTGCATCCTAGTATATATATATAACTAGAAAAATTAAATTGAAAGGTGAGAAGTTCTCACCGATAGCTATCCAATACCATGACTCTTCATTTTTGAGAAATCTTCGCCATTCTCGCCCCTTGTCGCTTTCGCTGCCCGTATTCTCTACATATGTAAAAACTGAATTTTTTACTTTGCTATTCAATATATAAAAATCGAATTTTTACTACGCTATTCAATATATAAAAATCGAATTTTTACTACGCTATTATATATAAATATTTCGCCTTTTCTAATATAAAAATTTCGCCATTTCCAATATAAAAATTCTATCTTTTCTAATGTAAAAATTCCATCTTTTCTAATGTAAAAATTCTAACTTGATTAGATAAAGATCCCGCCTTTCTACCGATAAAAATTTCCTTGAGTAAAAATCATTTCTTGTCTAACTAAAAAAAAAATCTTCCTTTCTATAATATAAAAATCATATTTTTAATATCTCTACTTTATAAAAATTATATTTTTAATATCTCTACTTTATAAAAATTATATTTTTAATATCTCTATAATATAAAAATCTTTTCTTTAAGTATCAAAAATCTAACCTTTTACTAATTTATAAATCCTAACCTTACTAAAAACAATAACTTTAATAAAAATAAAAATCCTATTTTAATTATCTTTGTGTATAAAACTGATCTTTAGATTTTCATAAATAAAACCAGAGAAGAAGAGAAAAAAAATAACTTACAGTATGAATTGAAGTGAGGGAGGGGGACTGCCCTCGCTGGTTTGGTAAATGGGGCTTTTGGTGGTCGCAAAAGGGATGGAGGGCCGTCAGGCGGTGGCCGCGCGAGGGGGGGCGGCTCGCGGTCTCGAGGTGGCGCTGGGATGGGTGACGACGGCAGAGTCTTGGGCTTCTGGGCGTTCGAATAGGAGATGAGGCGATGGGGGTTAAAGCGGAGGCGGTCGCAGTGTTGGAGTCGACGGCCTGGGGGGGGTGCGACGTCGGTCAGCGACGGTGGAGGGTGGATCGAGATCGGGTTTTGGGGTTTTTTTTCTTTTTTTTTCTTTTACTTTAATTCGGCTTTGACAGAGAAAGAAAGGAGGGAGGGGGTTAAGGGAAATATAGAGATATTTATAATTTATATATTATTATATTATTATTTAAATTTCAAAAAGCAACCTTTTTATTCGAACTCGAAATCAAACCAACCACCTATCGTCCATAGCTAATTACCTCCATTCCGAACACAATGGGATATGTTACGAAGGTCAATTCGGCTGTTTGAATCAGTTTCCATTGAATTTAAAGTATAATTCTTAATATATTCAATTTATACGCACATTTCAATTTACTGGGGTTACATACTAACTATAAAAATCCCATAAAAATATTTTCTAGCTTCGTATTGACGATACGGTCCTAACAAAACTAGTTTCGTCGAATTCTGAGACCATTTGAAAATTGGCCATTTTCCAGTCGATTAAAATCAACTGAAACTGGTCAAACTCGTTTTCCTTTGCCACGCTCACATATTGATCCGAAAAATTATGAAATTTGAAACCTAGCAATAATTTGACAACACGGATCCAACAAAAGTGGTTTCGTCGAAATCCGAGGTCGCTTGCAAAATTCCCATTTTTAAGGGCCTGAATTTCATAGCGACTATTCAGAATTTTCAACTGGACATATCTTTTGATTCCCGCTATGAAATCTTGATTTCTCGGATTCGTTGGAAAGATAGTCACAATTAGATCCCATTATTTTTGGTTTCACTAAAATCCGGATTGTTTTGCACCCGGTACATTCATTTGAATTTTGAAATCGAATTATCGAACTACCGCGCCATTTTCAATTCCTTTTATAATTATATAATAAATATTTATATTCTAACGACGACGTACATAATATATACGTTCTAATTCCATTCAAAATAAATTTCACGTCGTTTTTATTTAAAATAATTCATTTTAAATAATCAAAATTCGCTAAAATTGCCAAAATAAAAATTTTAAACTGGCCCAGATTTTTGGGTTGTTACACGTTGTTGACAAAGCCAAAGTCGGTCTGCAAAATCCGCCAAGCTCTTTACCCACTCTCCATTAGTCCGCGAGGCAGTGCATGGGTGGTAAACCTTGGTCTTCTGAGTTAGGTGTATGTACTTAATCATAAATTTTAATTTTATAGCGATAGAGAATAAGCGATGATGCCCAAACATTTCTTAACCTTATTGATTTGACTAGCCATACACAAGGAAATTATAATACCACTTTACAAACTGTGACAAGCAAACTAAGAATTTATTTCATGGTTGCACTATGTTATCGACCGAACTAACTGGCCAAACTGGGATTTAAAATTTGAAAACTTGATTTATATTCAAAATTTGTGACAAGTTGAGATATCTAAAATAAAATCAACTGACTAGAAATTGTTAATTTAATTTTTTGTACCACTTTAAAAAAGTCTTGTTTTCATTTTTTGTTTTTATTTTGCATATGTCCATTGCATTCATGTAGTTTCATTAGAATCATAGCATACTGCATTTGAATTTTGTGGGTAGTATCTGCTGAAAACCCTCACGAGACACCACTCGTCCTAATAGGGACACCTAGAGGTTTAACGGCTTGTTGCATACGCTCAATGCAATCGTGTTTCCTACGAAATTGTGACCTATCTAGTTTAGCTTTTCATTTTTTTATCTTTCTTTCTTTTTACTCGAGGACGAGTAAAAGATAAGTGTAGGGGTATTTGATTAACATGTAAAAGTGTTAATTTTTTATGCTTATAATTTATCTTTATTGTAAATAAATAAATTTTACATTAGGTATTTTCATATATTTTCACAGTTTGCTCATCAATTCTCATGCACCCCGAAAAGCAAAGATATTACACAAGAAGAAGACCAATTTTGAATATTTTATCCTATTTTGCCTTTGGAATCTAATAAACGTCCTTGTTTTGAAGAATTAATCACATGCGATCTTATCACCCTTCAATTAATCTCATGTCAAACAAGGAAGATATGGGAAGAATAATTGCTAATGGGAAGAATAATTGCTGATTGGAGGAATAATTGCTGATTGGAGGAATAAGTGCCGATTAAAATAGGAGAAATAATTGCTAATTGGAGGAATAATTGCTGATTAATATAAGAGAAATAATTGCTATTAAAAGGGCCATATATGCATATATTGGATTAAGGTTTGAGGTTGGCATTTTATCTTATAAATACCGTTGTACTCTCATTGTAAAAAGGATCCAGAAATCAATAAAGTTTTCTCTATTTTCTCTTTTCTGCATTTTTATGACAAGTGGTGTTGTCTAGTTAATTAGATTTGCTAGAACACAATTGTTATTGCAATTTTATTTTCCTGTTAATTTATTTCTATTTTGCAAGTCTATTTCCAGCAATCTGTTTATTTCCTAATCATTGAATTGATTATATATTTGATTAGATTCGAATCTGTTGCGAATTCAATCGCAGTTTTAATCAGTTTTATTGAAAATTGTAATTTGGTCGTTGATTCAATTAGTTTTGTTTTGAACCAAGTTACAATTTCAATTTTAATCACTCTCCAATTTTGTCTAACTCGCCCAAGGAATATATAAATAACAAAATTTAATTTATCCTCCCTGTGTTCGACCTGCATATTACACACCTATACGCTTGCAGAATTTATTACAATATCGCGCTTTTTTAGCGTCGATCAGTCGACGATACGAACTCAAAGGAATTGGTTTCGCAGCCTAATTTGATCATTTGTTCAAGTTATACCCAGATAACCCTTTATTAAATTAATTACGCGTTATAGAAATTGAACGGGCGTTTGTGGCTGCCGTGGTCCTACACGACATCGGTTTGCCATGCAATTCAACACCATACAATAATTTAACGTTACGATTCTAGTGAAACTATTTTCATCGAAAACGGAGTCCGTTTGCAAAACGGCTATTTTAATGCGTATATTTTAATAATGATTTTCCATAGCGACTATTTCAAAATTTGATTTGGCCATAACTAACAAACTATAACTCGAAGTCTGAATTTTTCTCTTTCATATGGAAATTTTCATCAATAGGGTTCCAACGTTTCTCGTTTCACAGAAATCCGACTAAAAATGGATTATGTATACTCAGTTGAAGTTCAAAACTCCATATTACGAACTACCGCGCGATTTTGAGCTCGTTTTATATTATAAATAAATTAACCTTCCAACATTGTTTTAATAACGAATTAAATATTAAAATCCTTAATATTCCAAATATAATATTTAAAATAATAAACTAAATTAATTATTTGACTACCAAAAATACGGGACGTTACATTCATTCCCCCTTAAAATAATTTCGTCCTCGAAATTGCTAAGGTAAGAAAGAACGTTACAAACCCATTATCTTTACAAAAATAATAAATTTAAAACTCGATTTTATTTCCAAAACTAATCTAATTGGTTTTAAAACCAATTTATTCCAAATAAAAGAATTTTCCAAAAATCTTAAAAAAAAATTCTAACACCTTAAATTTTGGAAAATTTTTGGCAGAGTCTCCCCTGTACGGAGGACATCTGCAATATCGCAGGTTCAAGAAATATATATACATCAACCAGCAAGGTCGGAAAAATTCAAAAACCAAACTCAAAACCCAAATAAAAACCAAAATTTCATATTCTGCATAGGCGTACCTTTTTGCAGGCATTATTATGCGGTAAGCAATATTTTATATTCGAGCTTGCTTAGTTATTATGCAGCTCTATTCAAACTGGATTTAATTAACTCCAGAATTTTCTCTTGGATGGATTTTAAAGCTGAATTGGCACTTCTGCACCTGTTCTCAACTTTAATAAATTTCATTAGTCCCTAAAACAACAATTAGTTTCAAATATCCATATCATACGATCCAACTAGTTCTACACACAATCTAATCCACACGAGATTATAATTATTTATAATCACTTCATTTATTTCTTTAATTATCCATTCAGGTTTATTTATCTGGATTATTTATTTAACTTATTTATTTCATATTGGTTTTAAACCAAGTCTATCATTTTCAGATTTATATTCAAGCAATCAACAACACAATCCAAACATATCATCAAATCAGCATTAACAAATCCAATTGATTTCCCATATTATAATAATTTGTGAAAATCATTACTTTTATTATAAAATTAAATGGGCAAAAACCATTTTCAAAAATAATTTTATATCAAATTACAAATACGCACTCTCATATATATAACAAACTCAATCTAGGGTATTACTAACCCCATCTTTATCGAGTCACGCCACAGAGCCAAGGTTATCACTAAACCAATATCTCTGATACCACTGTAACGACCCAGGGATTTTCAGCCCCGAAAATCGACATAAATACCTTTACCGTAACTAATGCCGACCTTCCAAACACCGAAAATACTGGATAGTTAGTAGAAAGAAATTAGAGGGTGAGATAAGAAAGAAAGAAATATTAGAATAGTAGAAGAAGAAACTACACAACACAGAGTCTCACATCGCAGCTGAACAAAATATAATACAAAAATAAATCTTTATTGAGAGCTTTAAAAATACTTACAATATCATAGTACATCACACAATGGGAAAGTTATAATAACCTGTTCCCATATACAACACATAGCGGAATAATAGCTATATAATATCATACGCCTGAACATCTCCAGCTCATCTCTGGACTTCACAGCATTCCTGGACATGTACACCCCGGGCTAACCCGAGCATTTACAAAACACCGAGTCAGTCTGGTGAACCAGAGTGAGATAAAAACACTAAGTTTATGGGTATCACACAACCAGATTTTTTTTAAAGTTAAAATCTTTCAAAGAAAAGGATAATCGTAAGACCAAATCCACA
This sequence comes from Allium sativum, assembly GCA_030737875.1. NCBI lineage: Eukaryota > Viridiplantae > Streptophyta > Magnoliopsida > Asparagales > Amaryllidaceae > Allium > Allium sativum. The sequence goes on from CM060920.1 coordinate 93,262,930, forward strand.
CATAAATACGGACGGTTTTTACCTTACGATAACCAAAAACATTTTTGAAACCAATATCTTGTCTGATATTATAATAATGTCTAAATACAAGTAAATAGATTCTAGTAGAATGCTTGCATCTCACACTCCACATATATAGTATACAAACAAAACCGCAGGTGCTTATTGGAGATTGGACTCCGACTATGACAAGGTATGGGACCACCTGCCGATAGTGTATATCTAGAGGCGAATACACTGGGTTCAACAAGAACGTCTTGCAACCCGGTCCTCACATGACCGACCACTCATTTCGCTTGAGTGTATCGAATGTATATCACCAACGGTTGGGAGCTACCCACCGTTTCCCGAAAAGGGACAGCATCGAAATAGATTAAAGAATGAAATGGAATTTCTCTAGATAGGTGATTATACACCCTAATGGGAGCGTCCCACATAGCCATGCTGCCTACCCGATTTTTTGTCATTTTCGGGTTGTTGAGGCTTGAGGATTAAATTGCCCTTTTGGAATATCTAGTCACCATTCACTTTGAATGCCACATTATCAGATCCGTCAAGACACTAATCGACGTCCACAAATATACTCTAGGTATTAAGAAGTGCCCCTCTTTGCCACCACTCGGTATATTTGTAAAAATCAACGTATGCAGTTTCAAGAAACACTCTGTCAGACACTCGTCCATACAAGTCATCCAGGAACAGGATGAACTGAAGGTACTCCCCTACTGCATCCAATATAGGAATCACCCCATGGATCAGTAGCGAGAAGTCCTTGCAACCCATAGATTCCACCTATGGCAGAACCATAGTTTATCTCTGGCCGCTAAACCAGAGGTTTATTAGCAGTTCTTCCGTTTATGCAATTCTACGGTCTTCAATGCTCAATCTCGATCATCTTCTGATATCTTCACATATTTGTTGGTCGAAATGTTTTTCGAATATAATTTCGATCCCGATCTTTCCGTACCAACAATCGTATTAGACAGATATGATAATCGGTGATTTAACTATCAAAATAAACAGTGTTTCAATCATGAAAATCTAGTGAGTTCACTGGTTTAGTATTCGGTCTCACTTGGCCTTTTTATTAAACAAATGTAAATTCAAAACTCTTAAATCTCTCGATATTAAAAATATAGTTTTCTTGCTTCTTATTTAACATAAGATTATTCTTTTACAAATTCTCTTTAATACTTAGCAAAATTTTATATCATATTCAGTTATCTATTTTCACATTCAAACATTTGCCACGTTATTAGAATATTGGGAAATCATTTTAACTTATTACTCGTAAAACGACGTTATGAAATATCATCTATTTCATTACTTGAAACAATACAAATGCTTATTCTGATAGAATAAAACTCAACTTTACGTTTCCTTCTAACTTGAAAATATTGTTATAATTTCACGCAACGCCTTTTATTCCCCTTTTACTTTGGAATATTCATTATATATATACCAATTTTCATTAAATGTTGCATTATTATTCCTTTAATGGAAATAGTAAATTATTACTAACCCCTTTTCACGATTACCAACTAATATCATCCTCAGATAATCCTGCAGTCGTTCAAGTTAGGGTATCTTAATTATCTCTCAGACCTTGATCAATAACGTTCATATCTAAGGATAGATACAAGTTATAATCTAAAAACCAATATCTCATTTTAATCTCAACACAAATTCCATTTAACTATTTATTTAAAAATACAGTTTTATAAAGCCTTCTTTCTTAATTCCATAAATTAAGAAATCTTTTATAAGCAACACCCTTTTAACTCTGCCTCTTTAAACAAAATTCTTTTATAGTTCGGACTTGGTTATACAACCCTAGCCCCACTTCTTTACCCAATTTCACTTTTACCGATCTCCTTTCAAATCTATTCTACCATTCCATGCTTTGGAAATCTTATTTCAATTTCCTCTTTTTACTTAATCTTATTTTTTAGTAATGTTAAATTAAAATTAACGCTTTGACACTTTAAACCACATTTACATAACCCTGGTTTATTATAAGCCCTTTATCTTAATTTCCTCTGACTTAATTCTAATAATTAACATTTATTTCAAGCTATTGTATTTGCTTGAAATTCTCTTTATAACTTCGTTTATAATAATTCGGATTTTAAATGTAAAACTTGTGCATAAACTTCTTTCACCATTCCACTCAATTTCGCTTCAACTTTGATTACTCTTTAAGTGAATTTCCATTAAAAAGTAATTCCTTAAATTATTATTAATTAAAATAATAATTTTCTTTAATCATTAACTACTTTAAGTAGTAAACTCCTTAATTAATAACATTAAATTCATATTTAACATCTTATTAAAATAAACAAATATTCAGTTAAACTGCCTTCTTAGATTAATTCAAAACAGACTAAGTTAATAATCAATTCCAGTTAAAAGCGGTCGATTTAGTCAATTCAAAACACAGTTATCTCATTAACTAATTCCAATTCGTTCCCCTTTAAATTAATTAATAATATAATTAATTTAAATAACTCCGTTTAATTAATTCTTAACAAACCAATTATCCAAGTTAATCATTAGGTTAATTTCTACTCACGAGTTTATAAATCTGATTAACATCAGAAGTTACTTTATAAAATCAACTTATAATTAATTATATACTTAAATATTAAATTTTAAATATTTATTTCTTTTTAATAAACATTTATTCAAAATAATATATTCCAAAATCTATCTCCAGTTATAAATAAATTTTATAACTTCATCTCTATCGACTCACCTGACGGTGAATCAATATTCATAAAACGATTGATTTTATAGGCCATATGTTGCCAAATACTCAACCAATATTGCCCATTGGTTTAATCTAGATAGATGTTTAATTTTCAGTCAATAATCAATAATCAAATCAATCACCCCAAACAGGACAGTTCATATGTTGATAATATGAAATAATATGTTGAGGAATCCGGTTGGATCCCTCCAACCTGTTCTTCCCTGTATTCAAAACGGTTATCACAAACCAGATCATTCCATTCCATTTAACCGATATATAATAGTAAATAGCAACTATTTTATATCAACCAACCAACAAAACGTTTAAATCAGTTCACACAATTCAAACAAAAACATGTTTATTTTATAAACGTGACCAACGAGGTAAATTACCTTCATTGGGTCCAATTCGTTAAAATAACAATTTGGTTTTAATACGGAAATTGAACAACGGTTTAATTTTATTGGTTAAATCAACAAATAAATATATAACCGGCGAATAGTCAACCATTAGCAAGAAGAGCACACAAAATAAAAAAAAACCCAATTTACATAAAATATAAATGGGAAGAACTGAGTGAGTTTAACTCACCTTGATTTGACTTTCTATTAAAACAGTTCATTTCAGTCAAATTAAACAAGCATTTAGTTTAACCAATTATTCCTGCTGCTTTCAAATCTGTCCGCATCTGTTCCAAAATGTTGATCTCGTCAATATGATTCCGGAAAATCTCGTCCCGTCGAATTCTGGTTATGCGACAAAAGTTATAAACATTTTAGGTGACACTATCTTAATCATAACAAATAAAATTTAATCTTAGTTGTAATTTAATTTAATTTATTTACTTTATCTTAAGCATTCCGCCTCATTCCCAGTTAGCATCAGGTCGATATATTCTCTTTATTTGTTCAGCAGTTTCCCCATAGCATACCTGCATCCATTTAATATTTTAAATTGATAAATTTTTCCTTAATCAGTGTTTTAACCTACTAATTCAACTATATACTTATTATAATAAGTCACATGTTAGTTAGATTTATAACTTATTTGAAAAAAACTAATTATACCATTTAATCACACAGTGAAGGGATACACGGCCAACCCTTCATTTTAGTTTCCTCATTCGTTTCACTTTAGTCTAGATTCCCTTCAGCACCCAATTGTCTATACGTAATTCATGTTATAGTATTATCAAGAGTTTAGTTATAAAATAATGATTCCTTAATTATATAAATACCTTCTAACTAATACTTGTATTACGGTTAAATTTTGATCTGATTCATATTCCTTCAGTTCTCGTGTTCTCCTCCATCCTTTCTTTTTCAAGAGGAAACGCGTCGATTCCAAATCCTCTTCCTGTTCGTTCAACAACCCTCAACCGCTTCAAACTATCCACCTCGCACAACCATCCAATTCTCTGGCCATCCATCTGAAGCCACGTAACACTGTGCCGAGGTCCCCTCTGCCATCGCTCTGAACCCCGACTAACCCAGTACCACCAGTCTCTGGTAAAAGCTTCACAACCGTCGCTGCGTCCTGACCTTATTCCGGTCACTATGGAAGTTCGAATCCCATCACACCCGGTCATTCCATAGTCCTGGTTGAGCCGAAGAACACTGTTGTTGATCGCTACTTGAATAGGCTAAAGAACTGAGAGAAAACGGAGGAGGAAATCGTGAAGTCCTGGCCGTTCAATTAGAAGGTGGAGGCACATGTTTTATTTGACCAAAGAAAGACGGTTGACGCGAGAATGAGGGGTTTGGGAAATGTATATATATAGGGTGTTAATATTAATATAATATTATTTGCGAAACTTCACGGTAAAGTAACATGTAAAAAGAAACACATATGATCTCTGTTTTCTGATAAAAAGGCTAATCTTCACATAAAAAGTATTCCCGACCCAGTGGGACAAGTTTCATCGAATTCCAACATCGTTTGAAAAAGTTTCCATTTTAAAACCAGAAATAAACACGCATTTAAAATTTTCATGATCACTAAATAAATCCGATTAACTTAAAACTTTGAAATCCTATAATAAATTATCAATACAAACCTAACGGCACTAGTTTCATCGCATTCTGAGACTGTTTGCCCGGTAGGCTATTTTTACCGCACCGCAATGCCATTTCGGACACCAAATTACATGGTCTCCAAAAATAACAAATTATATACCTATCCTGACTAAAATCAACGATATGAACTCAATGGAATTGGTTTCGCGGCCTAATTTGATCGTCTGTTCAAGTTATACCCAAATAACCCTTTATTAAATTAATTACGCGTTATAGAAATTGAACGGGCGTTTATGGCTGCCGTGGTCCCATACGACATCGGTTTGCCATGCAATTCAATACCGTAATAATTTAACGTTACGGTTTTAATGAAACTCATTTAGTTGGAAACGGAGTCCGTTTGCAAAACGACTATTTTAACGCATATATTTTAATAACGATTTTCCATAGCGATTATTTCAAAATTTGATTTGGCCATAACTAACAAATTATAACTCAAAATCTGAATTTTTCTCTTTCGTATGAAAATTACCATCAATATGTTTCCAACGTTTCTCGTTTCATAGAAATCCGGCTAAAAATGGATTCTGTATACTCAGTTGAAGTTCAAAACTCTATATTACGAACTGCCACGCGATTTCGAGCTCGTTTTATATTATAAATAAATTAACGTTCAAACTTTGTTTTAATAACGAATTAAATATTAAAATCCTTTATATTCCAAATATAATATTTAGAATAATAAATTAAATTAAATATTTGACTACCAAAAATACGGGACATTACATATAAAATATAAATGGGAAGAGTGAGTTTAACACCTTGATTTGATTATGTTGTTTAGCTATTGGTTTTAACTAAATGAAACGAGTGTTTAATTTAATAAAAATTTAGATGACTCCAATTCTGCCTATAGCATAGACCTCATTGATGCGAGTCCAACTTATCTCATTTTATCGAATTCTGATAACACATGAAATATATACATATTATAAGTTTATGTAAATTTAAATTAACTAATTAATAATTTAATTAGTATAAATTTTCTTAATTACTTGGTCGATTAATTTGCTGACCCGACAAATTTCTTCCATTGCTTCTTGTTCTGTATAACTATCTTGACAGAAGTCGGCAAAAATTCTTGGTTTAGAATGTATATAACCTTTAAATTAAACAGTTTCTAATTAAGCTCTATTTAATTATTTAAAAACTTAATTACTTTAGGTGAGGATAAAATGGTCAGTTAAATACTTTTTGTTCATTTAGTCCCACTCTTCACTGTTTCTCTTCACGCGCCAGTTCCTTCTGCATTTAACGATTCACGAAATTTAGATTTGACAGTTAAACCCTAATTTATAAAATTAATTAATTGATAACTTAATTACTTTAATTATAGCAATTATTCTTAAATCAATATGTTAACACACTTAATTACGGTTCAAAATGAACGTGGCCGATTCCTTATCTTCCCTTCCAGTTTGTCATACTGCTTTGAACCCTTCACCAACGCACGAGTTACTCATTATATAAGTATATTTTTTTTGGATTAAATTAATTAATTTAATTATAATATTAAAACTAATTACTTAAAAAACAGATTTTGGCCGAACAAATTTCTCCAGGACTTCGTTTCTTTTGTGATACGCAATGCGTGTTACTTCCTTATTCAAATTCCAGAAACCCGCCTCAACATCCAACTTCGATAGTCGCGCCTCGCCTTGACCCCCTGACGTTGATCAAGAGCCACCAATCACTACAGCCCAGTGCCACTAATCTCCCACAGAAACAGCTCGCCACCAAAAGCCGTACGCTTCTCCAGATCCTTCACGAACTACGGCTCCCTTCCAGGCCGATTCCCGTCACCACCACGAACGAGAAACCATCTCCACCGTCCAGAACGTCAAGCTCATCAGCTGAGCATGATTGTTGTTAAAGATACATCGAGATAACAATCAGATTTGAAGATCAGATGGAAATTTGGTTCACACGATTTTGTTCATTGGTTAAGTAAGAGATGACTATAGAAATTGATGACCACGATGGACAAACGTTTTAGGGTTTCACTGAATAGAATGGTATTTATATGGATGTTGGTTTAATAAAATGTTCATATTCGAAGCTTCACCATGAAGTAATGCTCCAAACCCATCACACACGACCTCCAATTGAGATGAAACTCATAATTCTAGCGTAGAAAAATATATTAAACACGATGGGACAGGTTTCGTTGAATTTTGAGGTCGTTTGTGAAAATCGCTTTACAATCGATAGGTGAAAAATCACGCGTTTAAATTCCCTACGATCACAAAATAAATTCAAATAACCTGAAACTTTAAAATTCTACTCATCTTTTTCCTTATGGATCTAATGAGAATTGTTCGTTAAAATCGGAGTTAATTTGGTTCGTCGTTTATTGCTTTAAAGTTACCCCTGTCTAAATTGGCCAAAATAGAATAATCGATTAAATAAAAAAAAGGACGTTTGATGCTGCCACGATCACATGGTTAATCGGATTGCTACCAAATTTGAAATGTAATAATAACTTACTAATACGGATCCAAAATTCATTTTGTCGAAATCTGACTCCGTTTGGAAAAGGATGATATTTTAAAAAATTGTTTGTTGGTTTACAATTAAATTCCGTACGCTCACATATTAACTCCGTTTGGCCCCAAAATTTGCAGCACGCTATGTTTTGACGTTCCAGATCCAACAAATTTGTTTTATCACAAACGAAGGTCGTTTGAATATTGGCTATTTCTAAGGCTTATAAAATATTGATTAAATATTACAAATTCCAAAATAAATTCCATTCTAATAATAATAAATTATTATTATCAAATTTATCCAAATAAAATTATCATATATCTTCAAATATAAATTATACAACTCAATATCATCAATTTCGAGTTAAATGATACCTAAAATATATAAAACCCTTATTAAATTAATTAATAAACTTTATATTTTAATAACGATTTCCATAGAGACCATTTTAAAATTTGATTTGAACATAACTAACAATCTATAACACGAAATCTGGATTTTTCTCTTACATATGAAAACTATAATCAACAAGATTCCAAAATTTCTTGTTTCACAGAGTTCCGACTTATATCGGATCTGGTATATTCAATTAAAGTTCCAAACTCAATATTACGAACTACCAAGATGTTACGAGCTCGTTTTATTTTATTATAAATTTAACGTTTAAAGTTTCATTTTTAATAAACTAATTTAATATTAAAAACCAATATTATTCAAAATAAAATATTTAAAATAATAAATTAATTTAAATATTTGACTACTAAAGATACGGGACATTACATAATCGGTGTTTATTAATATATATTACCCTTTATGCACATAAGTCTCAGAGGAGGGTGTTAATCTAAGAGAATAAATTCTCCGCCACCTACTGATATAACATCAACAGAAACCAATCGGTTATATGGTAAAATACAATGTCATACACATATCCATTTACAAGTTCATTCTGGGTTGTGAATGAAACCGAAGGTGCTTTATTCCACGACCCCACGTGGTCCAAAAGCCCTTGCAATCTGAATTGCTTCAAGTACGGTTAGATCATCATCGCAATATAACCCCATAATTAGATGGCCACCCGAGGGATCAACAAGCAATCCTTCCGATGAGAAGGTCTCCGATCTTCAATCACAGTCATCGCCATTTTCATTACGTTGTATAGTTATTCACAATGGGTTGAAACCTAGTCATTCGGAATAACTAGAGCATCTTTAAAATCAATAAAGATATACAAGATATCATGAGTTTTATTCCATTTTGGGAATATTCTTTTACTCAAATTATCCTTTACATTTGGGAACATTATTTTACTCAAATTATCCTTTACATTTGGGAATTACTCCCTTGAATCTTATCAAAGATTTACATACTTAGAAACTTTCATTTGAATCTTTCATTGACCATGTCATTATCCCTGAAATCTTATTTAAGATTCAATCTTATCCTTATGCGGAAATACACTTATCATCTTCTAAGCGATTCTTACGTCGTTCCCATCATCGTTTATTAGCGAAAATTCTTTCATTAAATATTTATATTCGAATTAAATAAAGATTTCATTTCAAATTATCATGGAAAAATATCTTTTCCTTTACATGGGTCAAAGAACAAACATTACTTAAAACATCGTTCATGATACACACAAAACTCATGCTTTCATTTTATATGAAAGCTTCATGAAAATGAAATCATTTTATAATCGATATAAATTTCTGCATCCAACTAATACTATAAGCGGAATAACGGCAGAGGCTTATAAATTTCTTAAATAGTAAAGTTCTTCATTCATAGAAACTCATCTTGATTATCACTAAATCGATTTCCATTCAATTCCAATTTTATTTGGAAAACTTAGCTTTGGTTTTAAACTTTTCAAATCCCCAATATATCTTAAAAAATCATTTTAATCCTTTGGATATGTTTGAAAATCATTTGGATATCATTGGTTATCATCTCAAAACCTTTTTATTTTAACTCATTCCAAAAAGCGTCGCAAATAGCGTTGCTAAAACAACTAATTTTTAGAAAATAGATTTTTAACTTACCAAATTTGGTATATTCAATTCAAATCTCTTTCAAATCATTTATTATGATTTATCATAATTTATCCAATATTTAATAATCTAAAAATAGCTCATTTCTTGAAAATCCGATTTCGGGTCATTAATGGCACAGTGTTGTTCTTATTCAAATTTGATTTGAACTTATTTTAAAATCTAACTGTTAGATTTTAAAGCTTTTCATTTCATTTGAAAGCTCTTTTTGTTTCGAACCAAAAGTTTTTCGCTTCGGGAAAATCCGACGGTCGGATCTTTTGGTACGTCAATTTGTAGTAAGTGGACGAAATTCACGAACTACCGCTGCGTGACTAGTTCTATTCAAACCAAACTTCGATTTTAATTAAAAATCGAATCGAATTGCCTCTAAAATACTTTATTAATTATAAAAACATATATAATAATTTTTGAAAACTATATTTTCAATATTTCACTTTAAATTCAATATTTCTATTAAATGGCTATTATAATATTATTTTTCAAAACTTATCCGTTTGAGCCCAAACGTTCCTCAAACCATTATAAAAACAAAAAGGTAGTTAGATGATAAAAAGGCTATGGATGCATGGCTTGATGGATGCTAGTTTGGATGATAGAATTGGCTTTTCATGGATGATAGGCATGGAGAATCGTTGTAATTACTTGGGTTTGTTTGGAATTTCGGGGGCGAAATTCTTAGGGGGGGGAGGGGAATGTTACAGCCCGCATTTTACGTATCGAAAGATCGTAAAATATATTTATTTTATTCTATGAGGGTTGGATCATTCTCATCTTTTAATATGTTGTTTATAGGGATGTGAGACATGTCCATAATTTTTACCAATTTTGTTTGTGACCATTTTGCCTCTATCAGCATTGAAAAGGGCATAGCTTTTGACTCAGGTTGAATTAGAGGGTGAGACCTGTGCCATTGGAAAGTAATTGATGATTTCCTTTCCGTAGAGTGGTCACATTAAGGATTTGGCTCAGCGGTTTGGGAGAAATCACTGTTTTAAGGTTTTCCAGCTGGCTATTCAGGTTTTGGAGCCTTAGTGGAATCCTATAAATAGGGGGTGAGAGTGGAGGGAAAAGGTTTACTTTTCTAATTCTCTCATTTGAAAGCATTTGTTCTCCTTCTTCCTCCTACACCTTGCCACCATTAAAAATCCAAATCTAAGGGAGGAAATCGAAGATCTACACCATTCAAGGCAAGATCTACATCATTTCAAAGGTGAATTCATCAGATCGAGGGGTTTGATTCGGAGTGCTCGCTGTCCGGATTCTTATTTCTATCGTTTTAGATTGTTTTGGTAAATCAGTGAGTGATTTACATCTCTCACATGAATGCAATGAAGTATATGAGTGTTTGAACATGTTTCTCATCAAATCGGGATGTTTTACCATAGATTTACACCATTACATGTCCGTTTTCATATGCATCACCCTATGATCTAATCTAACAAGTTTTACTAGTTAATTTCATGTCATTTACGTGTTTATGTTAGTTAGATCTCTCATTTTGATCATATGTTCAGTTTAATGGTTTTGGTGAGATTTACAACGTTTTTGTGGTAATCGTTATATTCATGTGGTAGTAATGTTATGAGATGTTTATGATTGTGTATGATGATTTTGGTTGAGTTGGTTTCATCGGATTCGTCGTTTGGCGAAGTTTTGGTCGAAATCGGAGTTGAATTGCAATATGCAGAAATTGGCTCGGCCAGGAGTTGGCTCGGCCATAGGTTGAATCGGCTAGAAGTGAGTTGAAATGAAGTTGGATCGAACAGGAGTGGATCGGGTCATATTTGGATCGGGTCCTATTTGGATCGGGTCATACTTGGATCGGGTCCTATTTGGATCGGTTCATACTTGGATCAGGTCGGGCTAGACTGGATCGGGTCAGTTGGTTGTTATATGGATTGGATCGGTCATCTTGGATCGGATCGGTCTAGTTTGGATCAGGTCGGTCTGAAAGAGGGCGGATTGGTCATGTTTTTAACAGCACTTTTAAACGTTGTGGTTGATAGTGATGATGCTATGGTTTGTTTCCAACAGGGTAATTTTCTGGATAAGTACATTTTTCGAGTACGACTCAGATTTGGAGAAAGAGGTCTGATTTTTTTTTTTTCGATGGCAACCCCCCGAACCCTAGCCGCAGCGCAGTGATGTGATTGGCTCAGTGACGATGTGACTTCGAAGTAAATTCAAGCAAGAAGGTTCGAAGTATTAAATGTGTTCGTTGATCAAGGTGGAACAATGAATGAGGTGGTAACTCAAAGGTTGTGAGTTGGTGGATACTGGTTGCTCGAGAAGGTTGTTTGAGCTATGAAATGTCATCAAGGTTGGATGACTAGAGATGCGAAGGCCGAGAAGTCATCGTTTTCGTAAGTTCTAGCAGGCTCAAAGCAGGGTTACAATGGGGGCACCCAATAGACTGGAAGGTTGTTGGTCAAGTACCTTGGGTATCATTGAAAGGCCTAGTTGTCAAAGTTGGACATTGTCGAGGTTGGACATATGGAGTTTATGCTAGAACAAGCGTTACCTTTAGCCCTTGACATATGGCAAGGTTGGCTGTCATACGATTAACAATGGTTTAAAAGCAGGATTGGCGGTGATAGCCAGAGTCAGTCATGGATGATTGGTTGTTCTGTTTGTACTATCTCACATAGATTATCCAAAGTCGAGGGAGATGTTCTTTGAGTGCCTAACTGATATTGGTCTAGGCCTCTGGGGATAGTACTTGGGAGATGTTGAACTCGATTAGGGTTGTCTATGTGAGACTTATATAATCTGGATGTCATGTATGGTTTCCATGATTGAATGGGTGTTCGGGTTTCCATGGATGAATGGTTGAATTGTTATTGTAAAGGATATCACTATCCGATGTGGGGAAGATAAGGTTGAGTTTCTCTCTGGTGTCGTGGGTAGATTAGTATGTTTATCTATCCTTTCTCATACACTTTATTGTTGAAGTTTGTTAGCTGTTTTATCGCTCACTAAGACTGTTTTCTGACTCAAGGTTTTATGTTTCCTCTTATTACCTTGGGATGTTCATCCGGTTGTGGATGGGCAGACTAAGTAGCAGGTGACAGTTGATGCTTTAGTGAGGACGATGGTGCTGATCGGTGGCGAGCTGGAGGCTCACGTACCAGTTTTACTACTATCTAATAATTGGGTTTCCACTATTTGCTTTTCTGAATAATGTAGTGAGGCAACTTTGTATAAACACTATTTCCAGGTTTGTGGATATTACTTTCTGGTTGTATGAAAGCCTTGTGTTTCTGCTTCACTATTACTACCTGTTGTATATGTTCTATTATATTTTATCCTTGCGCTATGAGTTTACGACAGGTTCCGCTTGTGTTTACCTACCCTGATAATCATCCATGACTGCCTTGCACACCCTTCAGCGCATTATTTCTTTTGTATGGTGCGGGGGTTATGGGCGGTCGTCACACTGCATATCGATGTGTGTGCATTTTTCTTCTTTTAATGAATGAAAGTAGGTGTACCATCTTATGGATGTTGCATTTGGATGAATGATTTCGCACATATATAGAACTTATATGTTATAATAGGATTATTTGCATACATGTTGGATTCATAGCACTAACCTACATTGCATTAAGGAGGTCGGCTGAATCAGTAGACAACCTGATTTTTCGCATTGCCAGTGATTGATGGATGAGTAGATGGATGATGGATGTTAGGATATACATTCTTCTCAACTTGGAGATTTCGGGGACGAAGTCCTTTATGTAGGGGAGAATGTAACACCCCGTAATTTATAACACACTAAAATGATAAATTAAAGAATACTTAATTAAATATTGGGAATTAAGTAAAACAGACTGCACCATTGCGTTCTTTTCGGAATTATGCTTGAGATAGACTCCGAGTTTACATAAAACGGACATCATATGAAGAAGTTATTAAGGTTAGAAGTTTTTATACGCACAAGAGAATTATATATAAATAAATTAACCCCAAAATTTCAAAACAGTTCAAAAATTAGAAGCAGGAAGTATGGAAGGGAAATGGACCCGTTGGGGGTCGACATACCTTAGGGGTGTCGACCCATGGGTCGACACCGTAAGGGGGGTGTCGACACCCATGTCGACCCCCCCAGATCCTAGCGAAATTCATTTCCGCATACGTGGACTTGTTTTCTGACCAGATTCGTGAAACTTAGGGCATAAATAAGACCCCATTCTCATTGTTTTTACACACCAAAAACAATGGAGAACTATATGCTGCTTCTGCCTAGATTGAAATAGCATTTCTTCTTCAACAATCAAGTCATTCAAGTTTAGAGATATGTGATTCAACATTTGCAATTACTCTTCTCTATTACTTAGATCCAATTATAGTGAGTCTACGCTATTTTTAGATATGAAAACTTAAAAGTTAATCTTGACATGATATGAATTGGATCTAAGCCTGTGACTAGTTGAATCATATCAGATTGACCATAACCTAAGTATCTAACTTATTTTGACATGACTATGATTTGGATCTAGGCCTATGCCTTTTTATCATGTTAGATCTGCCATTATTTGTATATCTAGTTCACTGATTAAATCTCGTCATGCCTGTTTATGATCATGACACTATGCCTAATCAGTTCTATTATCACATATTCATCAAATCTGTTCCTATATGCCTATCTTGTCACTATGCCCAATTTTGTCACTATATGCTTATTAGTTGTTGTGCCTATTTTGTCGTCAAATATCAATCTTGTTATTATGATTATTTTTGTTCTCTTCCCTTCTTCTTTTTTCTTTTTATTTTACAGCCAGGCTACCTTCAGCCTAGGCATACCGCTGAAATATGCAAACGCATGAAATTTGAGGAGGGAGGGCAAACGTTAAAATTGGGGCATAATCGTATTGGGAAATTTGGGCATAAATTGAATGAAATACATGAATATGGATTTGGGGCACAAATAAAATTGTAATTTAAATCTTAAATTTGGGGCATATGGTTAACGACGAATACGACTTGGGAAAGGGGCATGAAAACCTATAATGAAATTAGGGATAATTGTTAAATAAAGAAAATGCCTAGATTTACAGTTATTAGAAATGTAACTGCGCTTAAACACGAGGTTAGATTACACTTGTGGTAGAAGTCTGCTCGGACCCGCCCGACATATCCAGCGGCCACAAGTGGTGAATCTAATGTGAGGGGTCTAAGTGCATAAACACGTGACGGTGCTAAGACACGAGGTTAAGTCAGACTTGTAGAAGAAGTCTGCCCGGACCCGCTTTTCTACATACAAACTATTCTTCATTTCTTCTTCCTCCAAGCTATATTCTAAATAAAATTTTGACGATGTCGAGGTGCTTCCTAAACATTGATTAAAGAGGACAATTCTGACCTTTCTACAACAACAAATCTAAAGAGGACTTTCTTTAATAATAAAGAGATATTTATGAACTTCAATCCAACCGTTGTGAGTCCTAGTTATTTTCAGATTTGATAACTAAACTGTATTTTGGACAGTAAATAAATCTAAATCTGATATTACACATGTTTATATGTCATTGTTTTAATGTCAGTTATCTATTTAGTTTTCGTTGTTTTACTGTTACATGTATATCCTATTATCCCTTTTCTGTTTTAGATTTACTTACAGTCTTATGACTATTTTATTCACTTTATGCATTTCTAAATTGGATCTATGTTTTTAATCTACTCCTTTTTATTTTGTGCTATACTAGGCCAGCAAATGCCTAGGCTATTCACATTAGAATTGTGTAAATTGGGTTAATTGGAAATAACTTAAAATAACAGTAAAAAGGAGAATTAGGCACATTAAAACATGAAATCCAGTGACTGTATAATTCAGATAATATGCAAAAAATGTTAATCCAAATAGGTTAAACTTAATTTAACAATTAAGTAGAACATGTGGGGAGGATCAGATGTAATTAAGTAAAATATGTAACTTAATATATGCATACATCTGAGTAGGTGCTTGTTTGTGGAAGGGGTTGCACACATAATAACATTAATTGGAAATGTCATTTACAACCATGCTTATTAATAAACTTAAACCTGCTAAGTTATTACCTATTAATTAATAAGCTAAGAGGTCCCACTTCTGGTTGTTGGTATCTAGTTTTAGGACTCATAAAATCCTAGTTTGGGAGAATAAGCCTGGGGGGTGGCTTGGGTCAATCTTGTCGTGTGGAACTCATATCAGTAAATATCACTATTAGCATCTTAGAGAAGGGCCTTGCACTAGGTAGGGGCTAGGGCACGCTTTATTGATCTGGATTGAAAGAGGTTCAAGATGGAAGGTGGGTATGGGTGTGTTCCAACGGAGTCATGAGCGTGCATGGCTCCGGTTAAGGAAAACAAAGACGCTGCAACTTAAACTAATAGGTTTATGTCTTATAGTTGACGGATTTGGGATATATACCCTTGACTGTCGTAGCTGGCATAGGAAGTTTGTATAGTAGGAAGCCGATCGCATGGGTAGTAATTAAGGTAACATCTAATCTTGTTAATGTTGGAGAATGGAGTTTTGATGACAACAACTTATTTCAATATTAATTGATTATAAAATATATACTAATATCTCTATCTAGAATATATATATATACACAACCTTATGTCGACATATAACTGTCAATTTTTCAAATTTGAAAGGAAGTGTTTTTTTCATTATTTGTGACGGTTCTGAGACGTTGCAACCTTTCACACATTATAAAAAAGGGCTGATTTTGAATTTTAATCACTTCTTCTTCTCCACTTTCATTCCCTTTCATCACACCATTATTCTTTATCATTTTTATTATTTCTACACCTATACTATGCCGAATTCAATTCTGTTTTCACTAATCTTCTTCTCTCTACACTCTCTACTCATTACTCTCTGAATCAAGTGCTATTGAAGAGTTATAGAGCTGCTTTTAATTTTTTGGGTTGTGTGAAATCAGTGGTATCCCTTGTAGCCGTGAAATCAAGGATGGGTAACCGGTGGTACCCCTTGTAGCCATGAAATCAAGGACGGGTAATCGGTGGTACCCCTTGTAGCCGTGAAATCAAGGAAGGTATACTTGATCAAAAGTGCATGTGTAATCCGGGGTATCCCTTGTAGCCGTGAAATCAAGGAGGGTTGTAATTGGATATTGATGTAGTAATATAACTCTGTGCAGTGCAGCGTTGCGTGGGACTACACGTAGGACCATTCCGAACCAGTATAAAATCTTGTGTGTTCTTTCCTTTTCTGTACTTTATTTTTGTTTATCTCTGCATTTGTGTTTGATTCTGTGTATGCGATTGTTTCTGTGGTGTTTGATAAATATATTAGTTCATATAAGTTTAGTTTTGTTAAAATTCTCAAAAACACTATTCAACCCCCTATAACGACTCAGATTTTGCCCGGACCTAATCGATCGCTAAATCGAGCAAGACCGTTCAAGAACCCGAATACGCTAACCTTGGGAATACAACACATCAGAACAAATAACAGAAGACTTTTATTACATCATAATAATGTTACACTAGAGTACAGAATATATCACAGTACATCGAATAAAATACAGCGGAAGACAAATTTACAATGAATATAATACAGGGCAGCGGAACCAATAATCTGGTACAGTGGAAGTCTATCAATGCTCTGGACACAGCTTTAATCTTCGATCCAGAATCCTGCTCAATATATCTGCAAAATAAGCTACTCGACTGCCCGTGTGGAAAAGAGGGCACTCGAGTTTGCAAAGTGAAACAAACTACGGGTCAGTCATGGGACTGGTACGAGAAATCTTTCCTAACTTATCTAACAATATGGCTAATCATAGGACCACACCGTTAATGCGGAACAGGTTTGCTCCGTTGGATTGCCAGTGCATGAATTATATAAAAAAAATTCAAAACAACGCAATGCTTTTTAGAAAAATGAAATCATTACAAGACTCAAGTCCCAACACACAATGCAACGCAAACCGGAGGATAGAGTTTTACCTTAAAATGATCAAACATGCTTGATACGTAGAAAATAATATTTTAATATTATTATTAGTGTCTAACCAGTTTTAAAATACTTCAAAGTAAATGTATCAATCCTAGACGGCATAGTACCCCATCCTACTATGTCGCCATATATAGGTTTACAATCAAAACCGTAATGTCGTATTGGAGATTGTGTTTCCATCATGAGTCAGGGTTATGGACGATCTCTTTACCGATTCGAGACACTCTAGCAATGTCCCAGGATTCGGACGCTGGAGAACCCTTGGATCCTGCAGGGCCGGTCCACAAATACTTTAGTGGATTAGTTATGCCTGAACACACGCTTCCCGGTCCTATTGAACTTATAAAATGGTCACCATCGATCAATAAATCCAAGGCGCCTCATAATCCATCAACCACATAAGTAAAATGTCAGGGCTTGCAAAACCCTGGTACCACTTCTAGTTAGAAAGAAACGTATGCATTCCCTGTGTTCCCTTGTCCCGTTTCTAACTCTTACCGGGGTGTGAGGCTCGCGAGGTAATGCTATACACAAAACTATGCCGAAATAGGCTATGCTTTAAGCATCAACCACAAGGCTCTTCTTTTCAACAAAAGCCTTGATCATTTGCATCTTAGCATGTCATATTGACAATTCACGCCATGCGATCGATAACTACCAATATATAACCTCTGAGCTCATGCATCCCAGAGAAGGGAGTTAAGCAAGAGAATAAATTCCCCGCCACCACAAATATATATTAAATAGAAATCAATTTAATTTACATGGAATGAAATCCAATGTCAGACACACATACATTTACAAGTTTGTTCTGGGTCTGAACGAAACTGGAGACACCCTTTCCTCGTCCCGTATGTCCAACACGGAAGAGAGGTTCTTGCATATCCGGACATTAAACAAGTACGTCTGGACAACTACCACTTTAAACCTTTCCTAGGAGCGACCCAGTTCAGGGTATCAGTAGTCGCCCATTCGATGTGAAGATCGTCGGACTTCATTCACCGCCTTCGATGTCTTCGACTTTTAATCGTAGTAGTAATTATTCAGAATGGGTTAAACTCGGTCTTTCCGAATAACTCGCGTATTTTATAATCAAAAAAATTAAATGTAATAAAAACACATCATACGCCTCATTCCAATTCAGAATATTCTTTTAATAAAATATTCATATTAAAAGGGAAAGATTCCCATTAATTTTATCAAAGATAAATTCTTTTAAATTTAATCTTTAATCTTCTTTTTAAAGATTCAGTAAAACTTTAATTTGATTTTAATATCAAAAATCAATACTTTATGAGTATTCAACTTTTAAGAAATTAATCTTATCTTTAACTGGATTAAAGAACCAATATCATTTAAAACACATTTCACGATAAACCCAAAATCATCTTCCGTTAAATATGGAATTTTCACAGAAATCAAATCAATATATAATCGATATAAATTTCCGTATTAGACCGATAATATAAATGGAATAACGGCAGAGCCTTTTAAATTCCATATATAGTAACAGTCTTCTTTTACAGAAGCCTATCTTGATTATTATCAAATCGAATTTGCACCCAATTCCAATTTAATATATTAAATTGAAAAAAAATTGACTTTGGAAAATTTCTTTTTAAATTTTAATAAAAAGATTTATAAATTTTAAATCATATTTTTACTGTTAATTAGGCTAAAGAACAAATGTCGTTTAAAACACAGTTCACAATAAGCTCAATTCACATATCATTTTATTCCAATCACTAAATATAATTGGAAACTCTAATAATCTTAATTAAAAGATTTATTCTTTTCATACGGGGTTTAAGAACAGTGTTATTTAAGACACCATCCACGACAACCCAAAATCTAATTCTTTTATTTAATTCTAATTAAATATTAGTTAATTGGAAGACTTTATTAAATCTTAATTTAAAAGATTTATTCTAGTTAATAACTAGTTCATTTTGATAAAAAAAAAAAATTCTTTTGTCCATCCAAAAACGGACATAGAAATCATCATTTTGTTCTTCAATGAATATTAATTTAAAATATTCATTATTTAGAAATATTCTTTATATAAAAAGATTCTTTATGTAAAAATATTCTTTATAATACAATATTCTTTATGTAAAAATATTCTTTATGTAAAAATATTATTTATAGTACAATGTTCTTTATGTAATAACCCGGAAATTCTGAGCCAATTTTAAATTTTTATTTTGGCAATTTTAATGAATTTTGAATATTTAAAATGATTTATTTTAAATAATATTGACGAGAAATTTATTTTTAATAGAATTAGAAGTATATATTTATTCGAATCGTCGTTATAATACAAATATTTATTTTTAATTATAAAAGGAATTGAAAATGGCGCGGTAGTTCAAAAATTCGATTTCAATGTTCAAATGAATGTACAGGATTCAAAATAAACCAGATTTTAGCGAAACCAAAAATATTAGAATCCAATTGAGAATATCTTTCCAACGACTCTGAAAAATTGAAATTTCATAGCGGGAATAAAAAGTTATGCCCAGTTGAAAATTCAGAATAGTTGCTATGGAATTTTGGGCCCTTAAAAATGGAAATTTTGCAAACGACCTCGGTTTTCGACGAAACCACTTTTGTTGGATCTGTGATGTCAAGTTATTTCTAGGTTTCAAAATTCATAATTTTTCAAATCAATAGTGAACGTGGCAAAGTAAAACGTGTTTTGACAGTTTCAGTCAATTTCGATCGACCTGAAAATGGCCATTTTTCAAACGGTCTCAGAATTTGACGAAATTAGTTTTGTTAGGACCGTATCGTCAATATGAAGCTAGAAAATATTTTTTGGGAATTTGTAGAGTTCTTATGTGGCCTCGGTAAATCGAAACGCGCGTTTAAATTCAATATATAGATTTATATTTTGATTTTGACGGAAACTGATCGAAACATTCGAATCAGCTTACGATACATATTCCATTGTATTTGGAAACGGGGTATTACGCTAGGGACGATAGTTGGTGGGTTCAGTTTGGGATTCAAATAAAAAGGGCACTTTATGTGGAAGTAAATAAATAATAAAATATAATATAATCCCCCTCTTTTCTCCCATACACGCGGTTAAGTCCCCCCCCCTTCGTTCTAACCGACAGAACAGAAAAAAACAAAAAAAAACAAAATCGCGCCTTCCCTCTCCACTATCGACCGCCGTCACCGGCCAAGGGGAGCCGTCGCCGGCCCCACGAGCTCCGCCGCCCACCTTTGATGGGTCCCCCTCGACAGCCGCCACCCTCTCTCCTCCTTCCACTCTCCTTACAAAACCGCCTAGCCCCTTCACCTGAGAACCGCCGCACCCCCTCTCCCCCCAAGCCCTGACGCCGTCTGAAGCCCTCCGCCATCACCACGATTCCGTCCATCAGCCACCAGCGACGAACCCCATTCTCCGATCAAAACCCTAATAAAAATTTGTAAGTTTTCCCTTATTTATTTCTTTAATAAAGTTGTTATTTTTCTTTTATGAAGTATACGATGTTTAATGTAGAAAAATGATGATTTTTATCATAAGAAAAGTTAGGATTTTATTTACATAAAGATTGGATTTTTAACAAAGTAAAGATTCGATTTTTAAATATAGAAAGATTCGATTTTTATCATGAAGTAGCGAATATAAATATTTGATTTTTACGATATGAACATTGCCATAAAGATATGATTTTTCTTATATAGATAACATTATAAAAATGTGATTTTTATATGAAATCTATTAGGATAAAAATTCGATTTTTATATACATGAAAGCGAGCTAAAAATACGATTTTTATGTGTTTAGAGTTTAAATAAAAATATGGTTTTAACGAAGTAAAAGCATGACTTTTATATATAATAAAGAGGTAAAAATATGATTTTTATTAATGTAGAGTAATAAGAATATAATTTTTATATAGGAAGGAGCGTTATAAAAATATAATCTTTATTGGAAGAAGGGCGATATAAAAATATAATTTTTATATAGAGAATAGCATGATAAAAATATGATCTTTATTATATGAATACCGTTGTAAAAATAGAATTTTTATCTATATAGTAGCGGTATAAAAATAGAATTTTTATCTATATTGGAGCGGTATAAAAATAGAATTTTTATCTATATAGTAGCTGTATAAAAATAGAATTTTTATCTATATTGGAGCGGTATAAAAATAGAATTTTTATCTATATAGTAGCTGTATAAAAATAGAATTTTTATCCATAGGGAGCAATTATAAAAATGTGATTTTTATATACATAGCAACAATATAAAAATGTGATTTTTATATATGTAGTGACTGGGGACAATGAAATTGACAAAACGACGAGCACGACGAAGATTTCTATATATGAAGAGTCGTGGTGTTTGGTTTAGCTAGTCGGTGAGAACTTCTCACTTTAAATCTTGTTTTCTAGTTAAAAATATATATTAGGATGCAGACGGTGCTTAGCAGCACCCGACACCCGTCGTCCACAGACCATGGACGACTTGTATGCTTGTTTGATGTGTTGTGAAGTTTGTTTGTGATGTTGATGTGAAATGGATAATAAAACATTCATGTGTTGAAATAAATTAAATACCGTTAACAATATATTTTTTAATGCGAATGTGAATAAATTAATATTCATTTACAAACCGGACGGTTTATTTATGTACACCTATTTGAAGGACATTGATTGGGACGATAAATTTTACATGTCGCCCAACTACACATATAATATTCAGTGTTTGTTGATTTGAAACCCCACACGGGTGTTGGGATGATATTGGACGTACACTAATCTCAATTTTTTAGTGGTATGTCGATCGTTTGATTGACAGACTGTATGAGCATTAATTATTTATATTTAATGTTTATGCAGTTGTGTGGTGCACTTTGGATGATGGTTGATTATTTATCGTTGTTATTATATACATGTGTTGTATGGAATCCATGTAATTAACATTATATGGTAATTGATTGGGCCTCATTCCAATTAGGAAAATAAAGAATATTAAAATATAGATTCATTTGTTGAATAGAATAAATAGTCATGTGTTGACAGTACTCATGTGTTGAGAATATTCATGTGTTGAAAGAAATATATATTCATGTGTTGAGTAAAATATTTTAAACAATAAAATTTACATCTTTATCAAAATTTTATAAAATATATTAAATAACAAAAATAGTCATGTGTTGACAGTACTCATGTGTTGAGAATATTCATATGCTGAAAGAAATATAGATTCATGTGTTGAATAGAATAAATATTCATTTGTTGAATAGAATAACGAAGATATTGAAATATATAAAGCCGTGTTGATTACAGATGCGCTATTTTGACGCGAATGATATTTATATCGATTATATTTGTTTTTATAATAATTATAGAAAAGGAAGTGATTTCAAAATATAACGTTTTGAAAATATTATCATTTGTATATCGATGGCGTGGAATATTCAATTTTAATTCGAAATTGAATATGAAGTTGAAATCGTTTCGAAAACGGATTTAAAATGATTTATAAAATACGTTTTAAAAGGAAATCGACGATATATATATATATATATATATATATATATAATGGCCTGAATAGAACACGCCGCGCTGCGGCAGTTCGTGAATTTCGACCATTGACTTCGAATGGACATTACGGGAGATCCGACCATCGGATTCTCCGGAAGCCGGAACCGTTGGGTTCGTATCAAAAAGAGCTTTCCAATGAATATTAGAAATCTGAGATCGAACGGTTGGATTTGGATGTGCAAATCAAATTTGGAAAAGGTCGTTGTAAGTGCAGTTCGATGGCCGTTGATGGAAATCGACTGTACGGGCCTTGATAAAATTATTAAAAATAGTAATAATTTGTGTAAAATCATAAGAAATGATTTGTGAAGAAATGGGATGAAAAATTCCATATTTGTAAAGATAAAAATAGATTTTTATCGAAATGAACTAGTTTTGAACTAGAATTAAAATCCAATTATTTTTAAATAAATAAAGTGGATTTGAAATGGTTTTGAAAATAACCAGAATTTCCAATATATAAAGTGGAAATGGATTTGAATCGAAATTGTCTTTGGAATATTTCGATGTTGGACTTCGTGATTATACAGATATTGTTATGGGAATTTGAAAGATATATTTATATCGTTATTTCCAATACGATATTTGTTGGTCGTAGAATTTGATATTGAATATAAGCCAATATATTTTCTATTCAGAGCCTTGTATTTAATGTCAAATGTGATTTGTGTTTGTCGTGAATGGTATCTTCATTAACACTATTCTTAAACCCAGTTGAGAAAAAGATTAAACCTTTCTATTTAGATTTAATGAAGTGTACCAATTAAATAATATTAATTAGAGTTGAATTTAAATTGATTTTTAGGTTTATCATGAGCGGTGTTTTGAATAACACCTGTTCTTTAACCCGATTAACAATGGGAAGTGATTTTTGGTTTATCGTGAATCGTGTTTTAGATGACATTGGTTCTTTAACCCAATTAAAGACAGGATATTGATTAGTAGGAAGATTAAAACTAAGTGGGGTTTTAATGAATCTTTAATTAGATTGAAATGATCGAACATGGAGTATCACCAGTTTTGCTCCCGAGCGATAGTTAATTCTTTAATTTGATTTGAACGTGAAATGGTAATTAATTTTACCGATAACACCGTGGTGTTAGATATGGAGTATTACCAGTTTTGCTCCATGGGATGAATAGGTTGGGATTGGGAAATAAAAATAATAATTACTTCGGTGTGGTTCGCTAATCCCGACTAGTTTGGAAAACCATAATATGGTTTGAAATGATATCCAAAGGAAGATTAAAGAATAAATTTAGAAGAATTTATCTTTGATAAAATTAGTGGGAACCTTTCCCTAAGAATGTGAAAATTTGAATAAAAGAATATTCTGAATTGGAATGAGGCGTATGTTGGGTTTATGTAACATTTGTTTATTATATACGCAGGTTATTCGGAAAGGCCGGGTTTATACCCATTCTGAATAACCGATTTGACGATATGTCGAAGATGAAGACGGTGGTTGAAGACCGGAAGTCTTCACATCGTTTGGATGATTATTGATGATCTTGATTGGGCTGTACACCCAGGAGGAGGGAATCAGTTGGTGATCGTCCATACGTACTTGGAGATCGATGGATATGCGAGGAAAGTGCCTCCGGTTTCGTTCAGACCCAGAATGAACTTGTAAATGGACTGTGTGTTTGACATTGGATTTTATTCTGTGTTGATTGATCTCTATTAAATATACATCTGTTTGGCGGTGGAGAATTTATTCTCTTGCTTAACGCCCTTCTCTAAGACGTACGAGCTCAGAGGTTGTATATCGATGGACATCAGTCGCATGGAGTGAATTGCCTGTGTGGCATGCCTAAGTGGCAGATGATCAAGGCTTCTGTTGAAAAGCAAAGCCTTGTGGTTGATGATCAAAGCACGGCCTGTGAGGCACAGCTTTGTGTATGGCGTTAATTCGCAAGCCTCACACCTCGGTATGAGTCAAAAACGGAATAGTGACTGCAGGAAGAGCACGACGTTTCTTTATAGCTAGTGGTGGTGTCAGTGCTTAAACTGGCTGACATTTATATACTTTTCACCTGTGTGGTTGTTGGAATGTGAGGTGCCTCGAATATATGGTCAATAACTGGCACTATGTGAGCCGACGTACAGACCATTATATAGGTCCTATAGGACCGGGAAACGTGTGTTCAGGAATTGCCAATCCTCAAAAGTAAGAGAGGACCGGCCATGAAGATCCAAGGATCGCTGTGTGTGGTCCTGAGGCATTTGCTAGAGTGTCTCGAATCGGAGAGGAGCTTGCCCCTTGCCTCGACTCATGATGGAATCCAATTTCCAATATGTGATAATTCGGTTTTATTTGTAGAACCTAGTATGGCGACATGATATATGGTACCCATGCCGTTTATGATTGATATTTATGATTGAAATTGTTTTGACACTATACACTTATAATAGTATCAAATGATTTGTTTTAAACATACCAAGCATGTTTGGCTATTATAAGGGAAAACCCTATCCTCTGGCTTGCGTTGCATTGTGTGATGGGACCTAGGTCTTATAATAGCTTCATTTTTCCAAAAAGCATTGCGCTGTTTTGTTATATGCACTAGTGTTCTTGGGAGGAAACCCGTTCCGTGTTATACGGCGTGGTCCCTTGAATTATTCTCTTTTAAAGTAAAATTTTAAATAACTGTTTTAGTTCTCACACCAGTCACATGACTGACCTGGAGTTTATTGTTTTAACCTAAACTCTGGGTGCCCTTATTTTCGACACGGGCGGCTAGTAGTTGGGTTTTTGCAGATTTATATTCACAGGACCCTGGTTTACAGCTGGAACGATACTCGGAAAGCTCTGTATCCGTATATCGCCTTCAGTTGTGTTTTGTATTATTTTTCCGCTGCTATGTATTTAAATGTAATTTAAATCTCTGATATTTGTCGAGTGTATTCATTCATACTCTGTATATTCTTGTATTCTGATGGAATTGTTGTAATAAACAATGAAATGTTCTTCTGTTTGCATTCTGATTGGTCGTGTTCTCAAAGCAATCCGCGCTTTCCTTACCGGGGAAGTTTGGGTCGTTATAGCTTTGTGTAAAAATATTCTTTTTGTAAAAATATTCTCTATGTAAAAATATTCTTTATGTAAAGCATATTCTGAATCGGAATGCAACTCAATCAGTTACCATATAATTTCGTTTATATGGATTTCATACATTGCATGTATACAGCAATAACTACAAATAATCATTACACAATCCCTTCACATCCAGAGTGAAATCTACCGCTGTGTGAGCATTAAAATGAATAAATAACGCTCATCGTAGCCTGTCAATCCATTGATTGACATTCAACTAAATATTGGGACTAGTGTATGTCAGATATTATCCCAATACCCGTGTGGGGTTTTCAGACAACAACAATTCATCTAAATAAATAATTGGTAAATGAATTTAACTAATTTTAATTCCTCTAACATGCTGATGATAATGAACAAAACATGTTATTACATTCCTAATCCCAAATAAAAATGTATTTTACTCACATAATTTGCCTATATATATATATCTAATATCTAATAAAATGTAATTTAATTACATGGCATTGCTGTTGATGACAAATAAAAAGAAAATTTTCATTTTCCTTTATTTATATACAATTTATATTTTTTATTTTTACAAATCAAAAGAAATTGTTTTATTTGCATGTATAGTTTCAAATCATAACATATGAAATGCCTCTATATTCTGTACACAAATTATAATGTATAATTCGACAATACAAGTGTCATTTTGATTTGCATACAAATTCTATTGTATAATTTAACAATAAAATGTCACTTTAATTTACATACAAATTCTAATGTATGTTTTGATAAGGAAAATGATTCTTTAATTTACATCCAAATTCTAATGTATGCATTTGACAATAAACATGATATTTTCATTTTTTGTTGACAAATCTATTTCAACAAAATGACTAAAAGTGATTCATTCATTTTATTGACAATTCTATTTCAACTAAATGATTAAAAGTAACAATTTCATTTCGTTAACAATTCTAGTTTAAAAAAATGAATATTCTTGCTTCAACACAAATCTATTTAACAAAAAATGTCAAATTTTGTTTTATTCCAAATCTATTTAACAAAAGTGAAATTTTTATTTAACTCAAATCTTATTTAACAAAATTGTAATTTTTGTTTAGCTCATCACATTTGACAAAATATACATTTTTGTTTCAACTACTCTATTTTGACAAAAATGTATACTTTGTTTCAACTAATCCATTTTGACAAAAATGTATATTTTGTTTCAACTAATATAATTCAACAAAAATGAATGTTTTTTCAACTAATATAATTTGATAAAAGTGCATATTTTGTTTCAATAATTTGACAAAAATGAATATTTTGTTTCACTCTTTTTGTTTGACAAGAACGTTAATTTTTTTATTTCACTTTTTTTAATTGACAAAAATGTTCATTTTTGTCTCACTCTTTTTAATTGACAAAAATGTTCATTTTTATTTAAACTAACATGTTTGACAAAATTGTTTATTTTTATTTAAACTAACATGTTTGACGAAAATGTTTATTTTTATTTCAACTAACATGTTTGACAAAAATGTTCATTTTTATTTCAACTTTTAGGTTTCAACAAAAATTGATAATTTTGTTTTGCTATTTGTTTACAACAAAAATTGATAATTTTTGTTTTCAATACTTTTGTCATAGCAAAATGATATATTTGTTTTCATCTATTTTATTATAAAAAAAATGGTATATTTGTTTACAACAATTCTATAATAACAACATGACATATTTGTTTTCAGCTATTTTATAATAACAAAATGACATATTTTTTTTCAATTATTTTATAATAACCAAAATGATGATTTTTTTTCCAACTATTTTATAATAACAAAATGATGTATTTGTTTTCAACAATTTTATAATAACAAATTGATGTATTTGTTTTAATCAATTCTATAATAAGAAAATGACATGTTAATTTTAAAACAATGTATACTGACAAAATGACAGTTTTAATTTAACACAACATATACTGACAAAATGACAGTTTTATTTTAAGACAACATATACTGACATTTTTATTTTGACACAACGTATACTGACGAAATGACAGTTTTATTTTAACACAACATATACTGACAAAATGACAGTTTTATTTTGACACAACATATACTGACAAAATGACAGTTTTATTTTGTCAATTTTGATTCAACATAAATGACATGATTATTTTGTCAATTTTGATACGACAAAAATATTCCATCAAATTAACAGATCAACAAACAACATCAAACAATTTAAATCCAATCATGAACATGTAAGAATTACTAAACACGATAATAATTAATTTTTTTTAATTATTTAAATCAGAAATCTCACATTTGGGGTTTTGAATTCTTCAAAATTTTATATCGCTCCATTTCAGATCTGGTCTGTTCCATGTTGTAGATCTCGTCAAGACGATTCCAACGGATGCAAGTTTGTCAAATTCTGATAAGATTTGAATAAGATACAAGGGTTTATAGTTACACGATTTAAATTAAAGATTAATTATATAATAAAACTTAATTACTTTTGCTAATTAAAAACTTTGGCCAATCCTTCTTCATTCCTCATCGTTCGCGCGTTCACTTCTGCCAATAACCGAACCCATCGTTCAAGAGGAGAAAGCCGCTGCCGCACCTCCCCTAGTTCAACGGAATCGGATTAGAACGTGGCACATCGACCGCCTTCACCTGAGCTACCCACGCCATGACCAGCGTCGAGTTCGAACCCCATATGCTCCTGGAAACCCATGCAAAACGATGGTGTTTGAACCCAAAAATCGAAGCACACACAAACTCATACTCGATCTCAGCCATTAGATGTTTTGATCAATCCTAGTTCTTTGATTTTGTCGTTGAAAGCTCGAGCTGTAATGGGGTGGATAAGGAGAAAAAAGAGGAAAAAGAATAGAGCAGCGTCGGCCATAGGTTTAGGAAGAACGATGGCTACGAATGAGGGTTTGGGATTTTCCATATTATTTAATTATTTAATTTTTTTAATTCCAAAAAAAACCCGTTAACACGTACGAACTCCAAATCCAGCCCAACAAATGTTGCCCCTAGCCAAATACCCCTATCCTGGACACAACGGAGTAGGCCCCATCAGCCCGTTTGATCGTTTATGGACTGATTTCTTTAATTTAAAATTTAAATCATTTATTTATTTAATCCGATTATACATTTAAATTTTCCGAGGCCACATACTAACTCTAAAAATTACAGAAAAATTATTTCTAGTTATGTTTTGAAGATACGGTCCTAACAAAATTAATTTCGTCGAATTTGGAGACCGTTTGAAAAATGACCATTTTAAAGTCGATCAAATTTGACTGAAATTGACAAAACGCATTTTAATTTGCCACGCTCACATATTGATTCCAAAAATTATGAAAATTGGAATCTTGCGATAAATTGACATTCCGGATCCAACCAAAGTGGTTTCATCGAAAATGGAGGTCGTTTGCAAAACGGATATTTTAATATTAAAATATACATATAAATTCTACAACGGCTATTCTGAATATTAAACTGACCATAACTTTTGATTCCCGCTATGAAATTTCAATTTTTCAGATTCGTTGGAAAGATATTATTAAACAGATTCTAATATTTTTAGTTTCACTAAAATTTGGTTTATTTTGCATCCTGTACATGCAGTCAAAGTTCAAATCCAAATTTTCAAACTACCATGCTATTTCCAACTCCTTTTAAAATTAAAATAAAAAATTTCGTTCTAACTTCGATTTAAATAAATTTTTAATCGTTATTATTTAAAATAAATTATTTTGAATATTTAAAATCCATTAAAATTTCTAAAATAAAATTTTTAAATTGGTTCCAAAATTTCAGGTTGTTACAATCTCCCCTACTTAAAATCTTTTCATCCTCGAAAAGGAACGGAGCATAGATTTGTTTAATTAACCAACTCAACTTTCATTCTTTAATTAGTTTCAAAATAATTTTATTAGTTGATCTAATAATCACACAACACAATCATCAATCAATTAGTTGTTTAGCTTTTCAAATGTATATAACTTTTATATATTAAAAAAAATCATATTTTCCAAATTCGGTTTATATATATAATCACGAATACATTAATTATAAACTTGTCATTCTCAACTCATTCTAGGGTATTTATAACCCCATCTCTAACGAGTTTTCTCATTCTAGGATACTACTGATCCTATCTCTAATGAGTATTCCTTTATAGGATATTACTGATCCTACCTCTGATGAGTCTTTTGTTCAGTTCTAACGAGTTGTACCCCAAAGATTTGAGCTAACCAAAGCTCTGATACCAACTGTAACGACTCGGATTTTGCCCAGACCTAATCGATCGCTAAATCGACCAAGACCGTTCAAGAACCCGAATACGCTAACTCTGGGCATACAACACATCAGAACAAATAACAGAAGACTTTTATTGCATCATAATAATGTTACACCAGAGTACAGAATAAATCAGAGTACATCGAATAAAATACAACGAAAGATAAATTTACAATGAATAAAATACAATGCATCAGAACCAATAATCTGATATAGCGGAAGTCTATCAATGCTCTGGACACAGCTTTAAGCTTCGATCCAGAGTCCTGCTCAATATATCTGCAAAATAAGCTACTCAACTGCCCGTATGGAAAAGATGGCATCCGAGTTTGCAAAGTGAAACAAACTACAGGTCATTCATGGGACTGGTATGAGAAATCTTTCCTAACTTATCTAACAATATGGCTAACCACAGGACAACGCCGCTAATGCAGAACGGGTTTACTCCATTGGATTGCCAGTGCATAAATTATATAAATTTTATTCAAAACAACGCAATGCTTTTTAGAAAAATGAAATCATTATAAGACTCAAGTCCCATCACACAATGCAATGCAAACCGGAGGATAGAGTTTTACCTTATAATGATCAAACATGCTTGATACGTAGAAAATAATATTTTAATATTATTATTAGTGTCTAATCAGTTTTAAAATACTTCAAAGTAAATGTATCAATCCTAGACGGCATAGTACCCCATCCTACTATGTCGCCATATATAGGTTTACAATCAAAACCGTAATGTCGTATTGGAGATTGGGTTTCCATCATGAGTCAAGGCTAGGGATGATCTCCTTACCGATTCGAGACACTCTAGCAATGTCCCAAGATTTGGACACTGGCGTACCCTTGGATTCTGCAGGGTCGGTCCACAAATACTTTAGTGGATTAATTATGCCTGAACCACTTCCCGGTCCTATTGAACCTATAAAATGGTCACTATCGACCAATAAATCCGAGGCGCCTCATAATCCATCAACCACATAAGTAAAATGTCAAGACTTGCAAAACCCTGATGCCACTTCTAGTTAGAAAGAAACATGTGCACTCCCTGCTTTCTCTTGTCCCGTTTTTGACTCTTACCAGGGTGTGAGAATCGCGAGGTAACGCTGTACACAAAGCTATGCCGAAATAGGCTATGCTTTAATCATCAACCACAAGGCTCTGCTTTTCAACAAAAGCCTTGATCATTTGCATCTTGGCATGTCACATTGACAATTCACGCCATGCGATCGATAACTAGCAATATATAACCTCTGAGCTCGTGCATCCCAGAGAAGGGTGTTAAGCAAGAGAAAAAATTCTCTGTCACCACAGGTATATATTAAATAAAAGTAACTTTAGTTTACATGGAATGAAATTCAATGTTAGACACACATCAATTTACAAGTCCGTTCTGGGTCTGAATGAAACCGGAGACACCTTATTCCTCATCGCGTATGTCCAATACGGAAGAGAGGTTCTCGCTATCCGGACAATCAACAAGTACGTCCGGAAAACTACCACTTTAACCTTTTCCTAAGAGCGACCCAGTTCAGGGCATCAGTAGTCCCCCATTCGATGTGAAGATCGCCGGTCTTCAATCACCGTATTTAATGTCTTCGACTTTTGATCGTCGTAGCAATTATTCAGAATGGGTTAAACCTGGTCTTTCCGAATAACTCACGTATTTTATAATCAAAAAAATTAAGTGTTATAAAAACACATCATATGCCTCATTCCAATTTAGAATATTCTTTTAATAAAATATTCATATTAAAAGGGAAAGATTCCCATTAATTTTATCAAAGATAAATTCTTTTAAATTTAATCTTTAATCTTCATTTTAAAGATTCAATAAAACTCCAATTTGATTTTAATATCAAAAATCATTACTTTATGAGTATTCAAGTTTTAAGAAATTAATCTTATCTTTAACTGGGTTAAAGGACCAATGTCATTTAAAACACAGTTCAAGATAAACCCAAAATCATCTTCCATTAAATATGGAATTTTCATAGAAATCAAATCAATATATAATTGATATAAATTTTCGTACCAGACCAATAATATAAATGGAATAACGACAAAGCCTTTTAAATTCCATATATAGTAACAGTCTTCTTTTACAGAAGCCTATCTTGTTTATCAAATCGAATTTCCACCCAATTCCAATTTAATATATTAAATTGGATAAAAAAAACCTGACTTCGGGAAAAATTTCTTTTTAAATCTTAAT
Source organism: Allium sativum (assembly GCA_030737875.1). Taxonomy (NCBI): domain Eukaryota; kingdom Viridiplantae; phylum Streptophyta; class Magnoliopsida; order Asparagales; family Amaryllidaceae; genus Allium; species Allium sativum. Next base: position 93,295,427 of record CM060920.1, read on the forward strand.
AAAAAAAATTATAAATTCTAAATCATATTTTTACTGTTAATTGGGCTAAAGAACAAATGTTGTTTAAAACACAGTTCATAATAAGCCCATTTCACATATCATTTTATTCCAATCACTAAATATAATTAGAAACTCTAATAATCTTAGTTAAAAGATTTATTCTTTTCATACGGGGTTTAAGAACAGTGTTATTTAAGACAACATCCACACAACCCAAAATCTAATTCTTTTATTTAATTCTAATTAAATATTAATTAATTGGAAGGCTTTATTAAATCTTAATTTTAAAGATTTATTCTAGTTAATAACTAGTTCATCTTGATAAAAATATATTTTTATCTTTTGTCCATCCAAAAACGGACATAGAAATCATCATTTTATTCATCGTTGAATATTAATTTAAAATATTCGTTATTTAAAAATATTTTTTATATAAAAAGATTCTTTATGTAAAAATATTCTTTATAGTACAATATTATTTATGTAAAAATATTCATTATGTAAAAATATTCTTTATGTAAAGGATATTCTGAACCGGAATGTGACTCAATCAGTTACCATATAATTTCGGTTATATGGATTTCATACATTGCATGTATACGGCAATAACTACAAATAATCATTACATAATCCCTTCACATCTAGAGTGAAATTTACCACTGTGTGAGCATTAAAATGAATAAACAACGCTTATCGCAGCCTGTCAATCCATCAACTGGTATTCAACTAAATATTGGGACTAGTGTATGTCAGATATTATCCCAATACATGTGTGGGGTTTTCAGACAACAACAATTCATCTAAATAAATAATTGGTAAATGAATTTAACCAATTTTAATTCTGCTAACATGCTGATGATAATGAACAAAACACGCTATTACATTCCTAATGCCAAATAAAAATGTATTTTACTCCCATAATTTCCCTATATACATCAATATCTAATAAAATGTAATTTAATTACATGGCATTGCTGTTGATGACAAATAAAAAGAAAATTTTCATTTTCCTTCATTTGTATGCAATTTCTATTTTTAATTTTCACAAATAAAAAGAAATTGTTTTATTTGCATGTATAGTTTCAAATCATAACATATGAAATGCTTCTTTATTCTATACACAAATTATAATGTATAATTCGACAATACAAGTGTCATTTTGATTTGCATACAAATTCTATTGTATAATTTAACAATAAAATGTCACTTTAATTTACATACAAATTCTAATGTATGTTTTGATAATGAAAATGATTCTTTAATTAACATACAAATTATAATGTATGCATTTGACAATAAACATGATATTTTCATTTTTTGTTGATAACTCTATTTCAACAAAATAACTAAAAAGTGATTCATTCATTTTATTGACAATTCTATTTCAACTAAATGATTAAAAGTAACAATTTCATTTCGTTAACAATTTTAGTTTAACAAAATGAATATTCTTGCTTCAACACAAATCTATTTAACAAAAAATGTCAATTTTTGTTTCATCCCAAATCTATTTAAAAAAAAAGTGAAATTTTTATTTAACTCAAATCTTATTTAACAAAAATGTAATTTTTGTTTAGCTCATCACATTTGACAAAATATACATTTTTGTTTCAACTAATCTATTTTGACAAAAATGTATACTTTGTTTCAACTAATCCATTTTGACAAAAATGTATATTTTGTTTCAACTAATATAATTCAACAAAAATGAATGTTTTGTTTCAACTAATATAATTTGACAAAAGTGCATATTTTTTTTCAACTAATATAATTTGACAAAAATGAATATTTTTTTTCACTCTTTTTATTTGACAAGAACGTTAATTTTTTGTTTCACTCTTTTTAATTGACAAAAATGTTCATTTTTGTCTCACTCTTTTTAATTGACAAAAATGTTCATTTTTATTTCAACTAACATGTTTGAAAAAAAAGATTATTTTTATTTCAACTAACATGTTTGACAAAAATGTTTATTTTTATTTCAACTAACATTTTTGACAAAAATGTTTATTTTTATTTCAACATTTAGGTTTCAACAAAAATTGATAATTTTGTTTCGCTATTTGGTTACAACAAAAATTGATAATTTTTGTTTTCAATCCTTTTGTCACAACAAAATGATATATTTGTTTTCATCTATTTTATTATAACAAAAATGGTATATTTGTTTACAACAATTCTATAATAACAACATGACATATTTGTTTTCAACTATTTTATAATAACAAAATGACCTATTTGTTTTCAATTATTTTATAATAACCAAAATGATGATTTTGTTTTCAACTATTTTATAATAACAAAATGATGTATTTGTTTTCAACAATTTTATAATAACAAAATGATGTATTTGTTTTCATCAATTCTATAATAAAAAAATGACATGTTAATTTTAACACAACGTATACTGACAAAATGACAGTTTTATTTTAACGCAACATATACTGACAAAATGACAGTTTTATTGTAACACAACATATACTGACAAAATGACGGTTTTATTTTGGCATAACATATACCGATAAAATGGCAGTTTTATTTTAACACAACATATACTGACAAAATGACAGTTTTATTTTGACACAACATATACTGACAAAATGGCAGTTTTATTTTTTCAATTTTGATTCAACATAAATGACATGATTATTTTGTCAATTTTGATATGACAAAAATATTCCATATAATTAACAGATCAACAAACAACATCAAATAATTTAAATCCAATCATGAACATGTAAGAATTACTAAACACGATAATAATTCATTTATTTTTAATTATTTAAATCAGAAATCTCACATTAGGGGTTTTGAATTCTTCAAAATTTTAGATCGCTCCGTTTCAGATCTGGTTTATTCCATATTGTAGATCTCCTCAAGACGATTCCAATGGATCCAAGTTTGTCAAATTCTGATAAGATTTGAATAAGATACAAGGGATTATAGTTACACGATTTAAATTAAAGATTAATTATATAATTAAACTTAATTACTTTTGCTAATTAAAAACTTTGGCCAATCCCTCTTCATTCCTAATCATTCACGGATTCCCTTCTGCCAATAACCGAACCCATCGTTCAAGAGGAGAAAGCCACCGCCGCACCTCCCCTAGTTCGCTGAAATCAGATCAGAACGTGGCACACCAACCGCCTTCACCTGAACTACCCATGTCATGACTAGCGTCGAGTTCGAACCCCCATAAGTGCTTGGAAACCCATGCAAAACGATGGTGTTTGAACCCATAAATCGAAGCACACACAAACTCATACTCAATCTTAGCCGTTGGATGTTTCGATCACTCCTAGATCTTTGATTTTGTCACTGAAAGCTCGAGCTATAATGGCGCGGATAAGGAGAAAAAGAAGGAAAAAGAATAGAGCAGCATCGGCCATAGGTTTAGGAAGAACAACGACTATGAATTAAGGTTTGGGATTTGACCGTATTGGGACCGTATTTATACTTTATTTTCCATATTATTTAATTATTTAATTTTTTTAATTTAAAAAAAAAACCGCTAACACGTATGAACTCTAAATCCAGCCCAATGAATGTTGCCCCTATCCAATACCCCTATCCCGGACACAATGGAGTAGGTCCCGTCATCCCGTTTGATCGTTTTTGGCCTGTTCTTTAATTTAAAATTTAAATCATTTATTTATTTATTTCGATCCTATATTTAAATTTACCGAGGCCACATACTGACTCTAAAAATTACAGAAAAATTATTTCCAGTTATGTTTTGACGATACGGTCCTAACAAAATTAATTTCTTCGAATTTGGAGACCGTTTGAAAAATGGCCATTTTCAAGTCGATTAAATTTGACTGAAATTGACAAAACACATTTTAATTTGCCACGCTCACATATTGATTCCAAAAATTATGTAAATTGGAATCTTGCGATAAATTGACATTCTGGATCCAACCAAAGTAGCTTCATTGAAAATGGAGGTCGTTTGCAAAACGACTATTTTTAATATTAAAATATATATATATATTCTACAGCGACTATTCTAAATATTAAACTGACCATAACTTTTGATTCCCACTATGTAATTTCAATTTTTCAGATTCTTTCGAAAGATATTATTAAACAGATTCTACTATTTTTGGTTTCACTAAAATCCGTTTTATTTTGCATCCTGTACATTCTGTCAAAGTTCAAATTCAATTTTTCAAACTACCGTGCTATTTCCAACTCCTTTTAAAATTAAAATAAAAAAATTCGTTCTAACTTTGATTTAAATAAATTTTTAATCATATTTAAAATAAATTATTTTGAATATTTAAATTCCATTAAAATTTCTAAAATAAAAATTTTAAATTGGTTCCAAAATTCTGGGTTGTTACACCCCCTCTAGTGTTTGTTTTGCCTTAACGATCCATTCCACAATCCCTAACAATTGGTATTAGAGCAAGGTCTTTCAAAAAGTTCATAATCTGATTTTTGAAAATATTTAAATTGCAAATTTTGGAATTTCTATTAACACTAGTGTCATTTCATGCATTATATCAATGTTGGAAGAGTCTGCAAATAATTATGTTGAAAATTCGTGTGATCTACGGAAATATTGTTCAATTCAGGAAAAGATATGTTTTATGACTTTTGAAAAGTCCGAAGTTGAAAAGATGGGTAAAGTGGCTGTTGGCAATTCAAATTCCGAAATTGTGGCTTTTGGAAATTGAAATTAAGAAAAGGTGGATATTGGAAATTCAAATCCCGAACTTGTGTGTTACATGGCTGTTGAGAATTCAAACTATGGAAAGAAATTGGTGGAAATGAAAAAGGAAAAATGGATAGTGAATAGTGGCTATTTGAGACATATGACGAGAAATGTTGAATTACTCAATAATCTGAAATATGAAGATGGTGGAATGGTGAACTTCAGAGATAACTGTAAAGGATACATTATTGGAATCGGCAATGTCGGTAACTTTGAAACTCCTACTATTTCTGATGTTTTACTAGTTAGGAATTTAAAACACAACTTGCTAAGTATAAGTCAACTTTGCGATAAGGGTTATAAGATAAAATTTGAAAAGGATAAATGTTTTATAGAAGATAGGAATTCAAAAGTAATACTCGAAGAAGATAGAAAGAAAAATATCTATATATTAAGTATGAAAATCTCCAGCGATAATCTATGTCTTTTGGCTAATACAAGTAACCCTTGGATCTGGCATAAAATATTTGGCTATATAAATTTCAAACACATTTCTAGGATTTCTAAATTAGATTCAGTCAGAGGGTTACCCAAAATGAGATTTAAAGTTCATAACTTATGTGACTCTTGTCAACTAGGAAAATTGAAGAAAAGTTCATTTAAATCAAAAGAGGAAATCACTACATCAAAACCATTAAAGTTAATTCACATGGATTTATTTGGTCTATATCAAGTTTAATCAATAAATCATAATAAATATATTTATGTAATAGTCGACGATTTTTCCAGATTTACTTGGACTTTGTTTCTTAAATATAAAAGTGATGCTTTTGATCAATTTAAAACTTTTTTTGAAAGAATTCAAAATTTATTATCATTAAAAATCAAAACAATACGAAGTGATCATGGTGGAGAACTAGAAAACGAAAATTTTGAAAAATATTGTAATAAAAAGGGAATAACCTGAGACGACCCGAACTTCCCCGGTAAGGAAAGCACGGATAGAATTGAGGACAAGACAAAATAGAACGCAAACGGAAGAACATTTCATTGTTATTACAACAATTCCATCCGATACAAGAATATACAGAGTATAAATGAATAAATTACATTCAACAAATATCAGAGATTACAATCAATTACATAGCAACGGAAAAATAATAGAAAACACAACTGAAAGTAACACACGGATACAGAGCTTTCCGAGCATCGTTCCAGCTGTAAATCAGGACCCTGTGAATATAAATCTGCAAAACCAAAACTACTAGCTGCCCGTGTCGAAAATAAGGGCACCCAGAGTTTAGGTTAAAACAATAAACTCCAAGTCAGTCATGTGACTGGTGTGAGAACTAAAACAGTTATTTAAAACTTTACTTTAAAAGATAGTAATTCAAGGGACCACGTCGTATAACACGGAACGGGTTTCCTCCCAAGAATACTAGTGCATATAACAAAACAGCGCAATGCTCTTTGAAAAAATGAAGCTATTATAAGACCCAGGTCCCATCACACAATGCAACGCAAGCCAGAGGATAGGGTTTTCCCTTATAATAGCCAAATAATGCTTGATACGTTTAAAAACAAATCATTTGATACTAATATAGGTGTATAGTGTCAAAACAATTTCAAATCATAAATATCAATCATAGGCGGCATGGGTACCATCTATAATGTCACCATACTAGTTCTACAATTAAAACCGCAATATCACGTATTGGAAATTGGATTTCCGTCATGAGTCGAGGCAAGGGGCAAGCTCCTCTCCGCGTTCGAGACACTCTAGCAAATGCCTCAGGACCCCACTATGATCCTTTGGAACCTCCAAGGCCGGTCCTCTCTTACTTTTGAGGATTGGTTATTCCTGAACACACGTTTCTCGGTCCTTACAGACCTATATCCGAGGCGCCTCGTATCAAACAACCACACAGGTGAAAAGTATATAAATGTCAGGGCTGGTAGGTCACTGACACCACCATAGCTAGAAAGAAACGTCGTGCACTCCTTGGGACTGTATCCCGTTTTTGACTCATACCGAGGTGTGAGGCTCGCGAATCCACATTATACACAAAGCTGAGCCACACAGGCCGTGCTTTGATCATCAACCACAAGACTTTGCTTTTCAACAGAAGCCTTGATCATTTGCCACTTACGCGAGCCACACTGGCAATTCACTCCATGCGACTGATGTCCATCGATATACAACCTCTGAGCTCGTACGTCTCAGAGAAGGGCGTTAAGCAAGAGAATAAATTCTTCGCCGCCAAACAGATGTATATTTAATAGAGATCAATCAACACAGAATAAAATCCAATGTCATACACACAATCTATTTACAAGTTCGTTCTGGGTCTGAACGAAACCGGAAGCACTTTCCTCGCATATCCATCCATCTCCAAGTACGTCTGGACGATCACCAACTGATTCCCTCATCTTGGGTGTACAGCCCAATCGAGACCATCAGTAATCACCCAAACGATGTGAAGACTTCCGGTCTTCAACCACCGTCTTCATCTTCGACATCTCGTCGAATCGGTTATTCAGAATGGGTATAACCCGGCCTTTCTGAATAACCCACGTATATAATAAACAAATGTTACACAAACACAACGAACGCCTCATTCCAATTCAGAATATTCTTTTATTCACAAAATCACATTCTTTGGGAAAGGTTCCCATTAATTTTATCGAAGATAATCTTTTAAATTAATTCTTTAATCTTCCTTTGGATATCATTTCAAACTAGTCGGGATTACCGAACCACACCGAAGTAATTATTTATTTTATTTCCCAATCCCAACCTATTCATCCCATGGAGCAAAACTGGTAATACTCCATATCTAACACCACAGTATTATCGGTAAAATTAATTACCATTTCCCGTTCAAATCTAATTAAAGATTTAACTATCGATTTGGAGCAAAACTGGTGGTACTCCATTCTCGATCACCTTTCAGATTTGATAATTTAAATTATCAATTCACATTTCAATCTAATTAAAGATTCATTAAAACTCCACTTAGTTTTAATCTTTCAAAAATCAATATCCTGCCTTTAACTGGGTTAAAGAACCCATGTCATCTAAAACACGGTTCACGATAAACCCAAAATCACACTCTATTGTTAATCAGGTTAAAGAACAGGTGTCGTTCAAAACACCGCTCACGATAAACCCGAGATCAATTCAAATTCAATTCCAATTAAATATTATTTAATTGATACACTTCATTAAACTTAAATAGAAAGATTTAATCTTTTTCTCTATTGGGCTTAAGAACAGTGTTAATGAAGACACCATTCACGACAAACCCAAATCACATTTGATATTAAATACAAGGCTCTGAATAGAAAATATACCGGCTTATATTCAATATCAAATCCTGAAACCAACAAATATCGTATTGGAAATAACCATATAAAATATATCTTTCAAATTCCCATAACAATATCTGTATAGTCACGAAATCCAATATCGAAATATTCCGAAGATAATTTTGATTCAACTCCAGTCCAATTCACGTATTGGGAATATTGATTATTTTTAAAATCACTTTCAAATTCAATTTATTTATTTCAAAAATAAATTGATTTTAATTCTAGTTCAAAACTAGTTCATTTCGACAAAAATCTATTTTTATCTTTTCAAATATCGAATTTTTCACCCCAGTTCTTTCCAATTCACATATTATGATTTTACACAAAGTATTGATATTTTTAATAATTTTATCAAGGCCCGTACAGTCGATTTCCATCAACGGCCATCGAACTGCACTTACAGCGACCTTTTCCAAATTTGATTTGGACATAATTCCAAATCCAACCGTTAGATTTCAAATTTCTAATATTCATTGTAAAGCTCTTTTCGATACGAACCCAACGGGTCCGGTTTTAGGAGAATCCGACGGTCGGATCCCCCGCAACGTCAATTCGAAGTCAATGGTCGAAATTCATGAACTACCGCGGCGCGGCGCGTTCTATTCAGGCCATTATATATATAATATATATATTATATATATTTCGTCGATTTCCTTTTAAAATGTATTTTATAAATCGTTTTAAATTCGTTTTCAAAACCATTTCAACTCTATATTCAATTTCAAATCAAAATTGAATATTTCCTATCATTACTATATAAATGATAATATTTTCAAAACGTTATATATTGAAATCACTTCCTTTTCGATATTCATTATAAAAACGATTATAATCGATATAAATATCGTTCACGTCAAAATAGCGCAACTCTAATCAACACGACTTTATATATTTCAATAAATTCGTTATTCTATTCAACAAATGAATATATATTCTATTCAACACATGAATCTATATTCCTTTCAACACACGACCAATCTCAACACATGAGTGCTGTCCACACACGACTATTTTTTTGTTATGTAAAATATTTTATAAAACTATGGTATCTATCGTTTGATTTTTAATTAGACTCCACCGTGAAGTAGCGTCTAATCTTAAATATGATAAAGATGTAAATTTTATTATGAAAATATTTTACTCAACACATGAATAATTTCAACACATGAACATTGTCAACACATGACTGTTTTTATATTCAACACATGAATTTTCCTTTATAATATTCATTATTTTCCCGATTGGAATGAGGCCTAATCAATTACCATATAATGTTTATTATATGGATTCCATACAACACATGTATATAATAGCAACGATAAACAATCAACCATCATCCAAGGTGCACCACACAACTGCACAAGCATCAAATATAAATAATTAACGCTTACACAGCCTGTCGACCAACCGATCGACATACAATTAAATAATTGGGATTAGTGTACGCTAAATTTCATCCCAACACCCGTGTGGGGTTTCAAATCAACAAACACAGATTTTATTTGTGCAGTTGGGCGATGTGTAAAATTTAACATCCCAATCAATATCAGTCAAATCAGTGTATATAAACAAATCAGCCGATTTGTTTATAAATATTCATTTATTCACATTCACGTTAAAAATTATATTTTTAACGATAATTAATTTATTTCAACACATCTACATTTTATTATCGATTTCACATCAACAACACAAACAAATTTCACAACACATCAAACAAGCATACAAGCCGTCCATGGTCTGTGGACGATGGGTGTCGGGTGCTGCTAATCACCGTCTGCATCCTAGTATATATATATAATTAGAAAAAGAAATTTAAAGTGAGAAGTTCTCACCGATAGCTAATCCAATACCACGACTCTTCTTAAGTAGAAATCTTCGTCGTTCTCGCCTTTTGTCACTTTCGTTGCCCGTAGCCACTACATATATAAAAATCACATTTTTATATTGTTGCTATGTATATAAAAAAAAATCACATTTTTATAATCACGCTATATGGATAAAAATTCTATTTTCACACCGCTACTATATAGATAAAAATTCTATTTTTACATCGCTAATATATAGATAAAAATTCTATTTTTACATCGCTACTATATAGATAAAATTTCTATTTTTACATCGATGTTCATAGAATAAAGATTATATTTTTATCATGCTATTCTTTATAAAAAGATTTCGCCTTTTCAAATATAAAGATTTCGCCTTTTTAATCTATATAATATAGAGATCGTATTTTTATAATCTCTATAATATAAAAATCATATTTTTAACTTCTACGTTATATAAAAAGAATGTTTTTATACTTCACATAAGATAAAAATGGTTTCTTTGCTAAATAAAAAAAAATCAAATCTTTTTAATTGTAAAAACCTATATTTTTCGTTTTTAAAATCAATACTAATTACAGTTTTAAAACAATTTTATTTCAGTTTCTTTTTTTTATTTTATTTTTTTAAAACAATCCTAATTAGTTAAATTAAAATTAATTAAACCTAATAAAAAACTCACCTCTGCCTATTTTTCTTTTGCTGTTTTCGTTTGCAGAGGGGTTGGATTCTCTGATCGGCGGCCGACTGAGGGGGTGCTCGTGCAGGAGGGTGGCGGCGGCGGGCCAGTGCTGGCGTCTGGTTGCGGGTGTAGGAGGTTGCGGCGGTCTGGGGGTCTCAATGGACAGAGAGAGTGGCGCGGGGTCGACTGGGCGGAGCTCTGGGGGGGAGCGGCGCCTCGAGCGCGGTGGTGGGGGAGAGGATCGCGACGTGCGATTAGGGATTAGGTTTTTTTAATTTGATTTCTGTTCAATGGAGAGAGAGAAGAGGGAATAGGGGGGTTTATATAAAATATATATATTTAATTATTTATTGATTTCAAAAAGCAACTTTTATTTTCGAACTCGAAATCGAACCCACCGCCTGTCGTCCATAGCTAATTACCCCCATTCCGAACACAATGGGATATGTATCGTAAGCTGATTCGATTGTTTCGATCATTTTTCGTCAAAATCAACATATAACCCTATATATTGAATTTGAACGCGCATTTCAATTTACTGGGGTCACATACGAACTTTAAAAATTCCAGAAAAATATTTTCTAGCTTCGTATTGACGATACGGTCCTAACAAAACTAGTTTCGTCGAATTCTGAGACCGTTGGAAAAATGGCCATTTTCCAGTCGATTAAAATCAACTGAAACTGGTCAAACACGTTTTCTTTTGCCACGCTCACATATTGATTCGAAAAATTATGAAATTTGGAATCTAACAATAATTTGACATCACGGATCCAACAAAAGTGGTGTCGTCGAAGTCCGAAGTCGTTTGCAAAATTCCCATTTTTAAGGGCCTGAATTCCATAGCGACTATTCAGAATTTTCAACTGGACATATCTTTTGATTCCCGCTATGAAATTTCAATTTTTTGGATTCGTTGGAAAGATATTCCCAAATAGATCCTATTATTTTTGGTTTCACTAATATCCGGTTTATTTTGCACCCGGTATATTCAATTGAAGTTTGAACTCGAATTATCGAACTACCGCGCCATTTTCAATTCCTTTTATAATTATATATAATTATTTATATTCTAACGACGACGTATATAAATATATACATTCTAATTCTATTCAAAATAAATTTCTCGTCGATATTATTTAAAATAATTCATTTTAAATGTTCAAAATTCACTAAAATTGCCAAAATAAAAATTTTAAACTGGCTCAGAATTTCCGGGTTGTTACAATCTCCCCCACTTAAAACTTTTCGTCCCCGAAAAGGAACAAAGTCAAAAGTGGTTTGATAATCAACTCTATGTTCGATCTGGCTTCCATCCTCCAATTCTTCAATTTCTGAGAATTTTCAAATTCTTCAAAAGTTTGGCTAACACCCGGAATTTTCGAAAAATTTCGCCATAACCTCCTTTGTACGGGGAGAGGTTTGGAAATTTATTGGGCCGTATTAGGTACCCAATAAATCCTAATAAGCATACACATATTTATAGTGATATATTCTGGTGTTTACAGGGGAGCGTGTATTGATAATAACTCCAGAGAATAAATTCTCGTCACCCTGTCAAAGCCTGAGGGAGTGTGTATTTTAAATGCTCCAAAGGATAAATCCTCGTTACCTCGTCCCGTGTGGGAAATAAATAGTCCATGTGCCGTATCTAATAACTAGAGAGACGTGGTTATTGTCAACTCTAGACCTGTGTGGGGTTTATATTAATCTGGCAATTTTATCGTTACAATTTAAATAGTCCATATCAGTCATTAGTTCAACCTTTAAAATATAGTCATCGCCATACAAGCCTCTTGCTCGTATGGTAAATCTTCCACCTCGTCACACAAGCTCCAAATGCTTATGTGGTATATGATGAAGTATGCCTATCTTCCAGAAGTATGCCATGTAATGTAGTTCAAAATTAATTGTTGTTATCCTATGGCGATGTTTATTATTTCACCCAGAATAACCAGCACTCCGCATCCAATGGCATTCACAGGAGTTGATATAATAATAAAAGTGCGCATCCAACTCATTAAGGTTTACCTATTTGTCGGGCACGCAAATAAAATCTTTACTCAATAGCTATCCAAATTCCTGTTCAAACATATATAATGCACAAGTATATATTTCTAACTATTTTCTTATCAGTTCAATGTGTGATTTAATTGAATAAATTTGTTCTGGTTTTTATTGATGATATTCTAATCTTCTCTAAATCAAAGGCCGAAAAGGAACATAACAATGGAAGCCGAGAAGGAACGAAGCCGAAAGTTGTTTAACATATCAACTCAACTTCCATTATTTTGACTACGGCTTAAGTTCTTCAACTTTTCAGTTTCTAAGAACTTTTCAAATTTTTCAAAAATTTGGCTAACACCCTAAATTTTCGAAAAATTTCGCCATAACCTTCCCTGCACCGGGAGCAACGGGAAAATCCCGAAATTGCCATACAGGCCTTCTGATCCCAAAAAGAAAAAGAAAAAGCCAAGCGACTAGCCAATCGGCTCATAAAATCATCATCACCCAAACAAAACAGTAAATTGTAGTAAACATGTACCTATTTGTCGGGCAAACAATTTTATTCTCTGCTCTAGCCTCCTTTCTATGACCTATTCAATGTAAGTACATGTATATGCAAGCAATTGCGACCAATTTTCAATACAATTCAATATTCGATACAATTAGGCTAAATGGTCAAAAATTATCAAACAAATAAACAATCAACACAAACATCAATCAATTAGTGGATTAACGTTTCAAATTCATAATTTTGATACATATACAGAAAATCATGTTTTTGATGCCAATTCACCACAAATAATCCTATATAAGTTTTGGTTCTCACACCAGTCTAATGGAAATATATAGATATCACATCTTCGAAACACGAACATAAATACTGATGATGTGGCCACATCATCAGAATTATCCCCGGGTGTCTAGAATGTGACTCTATATCTATCCAGTATATTAAAACTTCGACTATACGTTCATGACGCGTATACGCGAAATCTTTATATACTCGATTGTCCAAATTCAAAATAAATAAATAATCAAATACGTATAAAACGATTTAAATTTCAAAACAAAATTGTTTTCCTTTGAAAAATATACTCTTCACACTCGTTCTAGGATACTACTGATCCTATCTCTAAAGAGTCATTCTAATTGGATATTACTAATCCAATATCTGATGAACCCTTTCGTATGGTTCTAATGTGTCTTGTTCTCGAGCTCTGTAAACCAAAGCTCCGATACCAAACTGAGACGACCCGAACTTCCCCGGTAAGGAAAGCACGGATAGAATTGAGGACAAGACAAAATAGAACGCAAACGGAAGAACATTTCATTGTTATTACAACAATTCCATCAGATACAAGAATATAAAGAGTATAAATGAATAAATTACAAACAACAAATATTAGAGATTACAATCAATTACATAGCAGCGGAAAAACAATAGAAAACACAACTGAAAGTAACACACGGATACAAAGCTTTCCGAGCATCGTTCCAGCTGTAAATCAGGACCCTGTGAATATAAATCTGCAAAACCAAAACTACTAGCTGCCCGTGTCGAAAATAAGGGCACCCAGAGTTTAGGTTAAAACAATAAACTCCAGGTCAGTCATGTGACTGGTGTGAGAACTAAAACAGTTATTTAAAACTTTACTTTAAAAGATAGTAATTCAAGGGACCACGCCGTATAACACGGAACGGGTTTCCTCCCAAGAATACTAGTGCATATAACAAAACAGCGCAATGCTCTTTGGAAAAATGAAGCTATTATAAGACCCAGGTCCCATCACACAATGCAACGCAAGCCGGAGGATAGGGGTTTCCCTTATAATAGCCAAATAATGCTTGGTACGTTTAAAAACAAATCATTTGATACTATTATAGATGTATAGTGTCAAAACAATTTCAAATCATAAATATCAATCATAGGCGGCATGGGTACCATCTATCATGTCGCCATACTAGTTCTACAATTAAAACCGCAATATCACGTATTGGAAATTGGATTTCCGTCATGAGTCGAGGCAAGGGGCAAGCTCCTCTCCGCGTTTGAGACACTCTAGCAAATGCCTCAGGACCCCACTATGATCCTTTGGAACCTCCAAGGCCGGTCCTCTCTTACTTTTGAGGATTGGTTATTCCTGAACACACGTTTCCCAGTCCTTACAGACCTATATCCGAGGCGCCTCGTATCCAACAACCACACAGGTGAAAAGTATATAAATGTCAGGGCTGGTAGGTCACTGACACCACCATAGCTAGAAAGAAACGTCGTGCACTCCTTGGGTCCGTATCCCGTTTTTGACTCATACCGAGGTGTGAGGCTCGCGAATCCACGTTATACACAAAGCTGTGCCACACAGGCCGTGCTTTGATCATCAACCACAAGACTTTGCTTTCCAACAGAAGCCTTGATCATTTTCCACTTACGCGTGCCACACTGGCAATTCACTCCATGCGACTGATGTCCATCGATATACAACCTCTGAGCTCGTACATCTCAGAGAAGGGCGTTAAGCAAGAGAATAAATTCTCCGCCGCCAAATAGATGTATATTTAATAGAGATCAGTCAACACAAAATAAAATCCAATGTCAGACACACAATCCATTTACAAGTTCGTTCTGGGTCTGAATGAAACCGGAGACACTTTCCTCGCATATCCATCCATCTCCAAGTACATCTGGACGATCACCAATTGATTCCCTCATCTTGGGTGTACAGCCCAATCGAGATCATCAGTAATCACCCAAACGATGTGAAGACTTCCGGTCTTCAACCACCGTCTTCATCTTCGACATCTCGTCGAATCGGTTATTCAGAATGGGTATAACCCGGCCTTTCTGAATAACCCACGTATATAATAAACAAATGTTACACAAACACAACGAACGCCTCATTCCAATTCAGAATATTCTTTTATTCACAAAATCACATTCTTTGGGAAAGGTTCCCATTAATTTTATCGAAGATAATCTTTTAAATTTATTCTTTAATCTTCCTTTGGATATCATTTCAAACTAGTCGGGATTACCGAACCACACCGAAGTAATTATTTATTTTATTTCCCAATCCCAACCTATTCATCCCATGGAGCAAAACTGGTGATACTCCATATCTAACACCACAGTATTATCGGTAAAATTAATTACCATTTCCCGTTCAAATCTAATTAAAGATTTAACTATCGATTTGGAGCAAAACTGGTGGTACTCCATTCTCGATCACCTTTCAGATTTGATAATTTAAATTATCAATTCACATTTCCATCTAATTAAAGATTCATTAAAACTCCACTTAGTTTTAATCTTTCAAAAATCAATATCCTGCCTTTAACTGGGTTAAAGAACCCATGTTATCTAAAACACGGTTCACGATAAACCCAAAATCACACTCTATTGTTAATCAGGTTAAAGAATAGGTGTCGTTCAAAACACCGCTCACGATAAACCCAAGATCAATTCAAATTCAATTCCAATTAAATATTATTTAATTGATACACTTCATTAAATCTAAATAGAAAGATTTAATCTTTTTCTCTATTGGGCTTAAGAACAGTGTTAATGAAGACACCATTCACGACAAACCCAAATCACATTTGATATTAAATACAAGGCTCTGAATAGAAAATATACCGGCTTATATTCAATATCAAATCCTAAAACCAACAAATATCGTATTGGAAATAACCATATAAAATATATCTTTCAAATTCCCATAACAATATCTGTATATTCACGAAATCCAATATCGAAATATTCCGAAGATAATTTCGATTCAACTCCTGTCCAATTCATGTATTGGGAATATTGATTATTTTCAAAATCACTTTCAAATTCAATTTATTTATTTCAAAAATAAATTGATTTTAATTTTAGTTCAAAACTAGTTCATTTTGACAAAAATCTATTTTTATCTTTTCAAATATCGAATTTTTCACCCCAGTTCTTTCCAATTCACATATTATGATTTTACACAAATTATTGATATTTTTAATAATTTTATCAAGGCCCGTACAGTCGATTTCCATCAACGGCCATCGAACTGCACTTACAGCGACCTTTTCCAAATTTGATTTAGACATAATTCCAAATCCAACCGTTAGATTTCAAATTTCTAATATTCATTGGAAAGCTCTTTTCGATACGAACCCAACGGTTCCGGTTTTAGGGGAATCCGACGCTCGGATCCCCCGCAACGTCAATTCGAAGTCAATGGTCGAAATTCACCAACTACCGCGGCGCGGCGCGTTCTATTCTGGCCATTATATATATATATATATATATATATATATATATATATATATATATATATTTCCTCGATTTCCTTTTAAAACGTATTTTATAAATCATTTTAAATTCGTTTTCAAAACCATTTCAACTCTATATTCAATTTCAAATCAAAATTGAATATTTCCTATCATTACTATATAAATGATAATATTTTCAAAACGTTATATTTTGAAATCACTTCCTTTTCAATATTCATTATAAAAATGAATATAATCGATATAAATATCGTTCACGTCAAAATAGCGCAACTCTAATCAACACGGCTTTATGTATTTCAATAAATTCGTTATTCTATTCAACAAATGAATATATATTCTATTCAACACATGAATCTATATTCCTTTTAACACACGACCAATCTCAACACATGAGTGCTGCCCACACACGACTATTTTTTTGTTATGTAAAATATTTTATAAAACTATGGTATCTATCGTTTGATTTTTAATTAGACTCCACCGTGAAGTAGCGTCTAATCTTAAATATGATAAAGATGTAAATTTTATTATGAAAATATTTTACTCAACACATGAATAATTTCAACACATGAACATCGTCAACACGTGACTGTTTTTATATTCAACACATGAATTTTCTTTTATAATATTCATTATTTTCCCGATTGGAATGAGGCTCAATCAATTACCATATAACGTTAATTATATGGATTCCATACAACACATGTATATAATAGTGACGATAAACAATCAACCATCATCCAAGGTGCACCACACAACTGCACAAGCATCAAATATAAATAATTAACGCTTACACAGCCTGTCGACCAACCGATCGACATACAATTAAATAATTGGGATTAGTGTACGCTAAATTTCATCCCAACACCCGTGTGGGGTTTCAAATCAACAAACACAGATTTTTATTTGTGTAGTTTGGCGATGTGTAAAATTTATCATCCCAATCAATATCAGTCAAATCAGTGTATATAAACAAATCAGCCGATTTTTTTATAAATATTCATTTATTCACATTCACATTAAAAATTATATTTTTAACGATAATTAATTTATTTCAACACATCTACATTTTATTATCGATTTCACATCAACAACACAAACAAATTTCACAACACATCAAACAAGCATACAAGCCGTCCATGGTCTGTAGACGACGGGTGTCGGGTGTTGCTAGGCACCGTCTGCATCCTAGTATATATATATAACTAGAAAAAGAAATTTAAAGTGAGAAGTTCTCACCGATAGCTAATCCAATACCACGACTCTTCTTAAGTAGAAATCTTCTTCGTTCTCGCCTTTTGTCACTTTCGTTGCCCGTAGCCACTACATATATAAAAATCACATTTTTATATTGTTGCTATGTATATAAAAAAAATCACATTTTTATAATCACGCTACATGGATAAAAATTCTATTTTCACACCGCTACTATGTAGATAAAAATTCTATTTTTACATCGCTACTATATAGATAAAAATTCTATTTTTACGTCGCTGCTTTATAGATAAAATTTCTATTTTTACATCGATGTTCATAGAATAAAGATTATATTTTTATCACGCTATTCTTTATAAAAAGATTTCGCCTTTTCAAATATAAAGATTTCGCCTTTTTAATCTATATAATATAAAGATCGTATTTTTATAATCTCTATAATATAAAAATCATATTTTTAACTTCTACGTTATATAAAAAGAATGTTTTTATACTTCACATAAGATAAAAATGGTTTCTTTGCTAAATAAAAAAAATCAAATCCTTTTAATTGTAAAAACCTATATTTTTCATTTTTAAAATCAATACTAATTACAGTTTTAAAACAATTTTATTTCAGTTTCTTTTTTTTGAAACAATCCTAATTAGTTAAATTAAAATTAATTAAACCTAATAAAAAACTCACCTCAACCTATTTTTCTTTTGCTGTTTTCGTTTGCAGGGGGGTTGGATTCTCTGACCGGCGGCTGACTCAGGGGGTGCTCGTGCAGGAGGGTGGCGGCGGCGGGCCAGTGCTGGCGTCTGGTTGCGGGTGTAGGAGGTTGCGGCGGTCGTCTCGATGGACAGAGAGAGAGGCGCGGGGTCGACTGGGCGGAGCTCTAGGGGGAGCGGCGCCTCGAGCGCGGTGGTGGGGGAGGGGATCGCGACGTGCGATTAGGGATTAGTTTTTTTTTAATTTGATTTCTGTTCGATGGAGAGAGACAAGAGGGAATAGGGGGGGTTTATATAAAATATATATATTTAATTATTTATTGATTTTAGAAAGCAACTTTTATTTTCGAACTCGAAATCGAACCCACCGCCTGTCGTCCATAGCTAATTACCCCCATTTCGAACACAATGGGATATGTATCGTAGGCTGATTCGATTGTTTCGATCAGTTTTCGTCAAAATCAACATATAACTATATATATTGAATTTGAACGCGCATTTCAATTTACTGGGGTCACATACGAACTTTAAAAATTCCAGAAAAATATTTTCTAGCTTCGTATTGACGATACGGTCCTAACAAATCTAGTTTCGTCGAATTCTGAGACCACTGGAAAATGGCCATTTTCCAGTCGATTAAAATCAACTAAAACTGGTCAAACACGTTTTCTTTTGCCACGCTCACATATTGATTTGGAAAATTATGAAATTTGGAATATAACAATAATTTGACATCACGGATCCAACAAAAGTGGTTTCGTTGAAATCCGAGGTCGTTTGCAAAATTCCCATTTTTAAGGGCCTGAATTCCATAGCGACTATTCAGAATTTTCAACTGGACATATCTTTTCATTCCCGCTATGAAATTTCAATTTTTCTGATTCGTTTGAAAGATATTCCCAAATAGATCCTATTATTTTTGGTTTCACTAAAATCCGGTTTATTTTGCACCCGGTATATTCAATTGAAGTTTGAACTCGAATTATCGAACTACCGCGCCATTTTCAATTCCTTTTATAATTATATATAATTATTTATATTCTAACGACGACGTATATAAATATATACGTTCTAATTCTATTCAAAATAAATTTCTCGTCGATATTATTTAAAATAATTCATTTTAAATGTTCAAAATTCACTAAAATTGCCAAAATAAAAAATTTTAACTGGCTCAGAATTTCCGGGTTGTTACATAACCCATAATTTTTTAATTTTGAGAACCCCTCAACAAAATGAAGTAGTAGTTGAACGAAAAAATAGGATGATACAAGAGTGTGCAAGAACTATGTTATCTGATAGTAATCTACTAAGGAATTTTTGGGCAGAGGCAGTTGCGACAACTTGTTGTATTATAAATAGAGTTTCAATAAGACCCTTAACTCATAAAATACCATATGAACTTTTGTAAAAATAAGAAACCAAAAGTATCATATTTTAAATATTTGGAAGTAAATGTTTTATACTTAATACTAAAGTTAATCTAGATAAATTTGACTCGAAATCCGATAAAGGAATATTTATTGGATATTCAGGAAGAAGTAAAGCACATAGAGTTTCAATACCCGAACCAATACTATAGAAGAAACTTTAAACATATTTTTCGACGAAAACTATAAGACTATAACTCAAAACAATGAAGATGAATGTGAAAATGAAATTAATGAAATAAATCATGACGATAATCAACCAAATAAAAGAATTAGATTACTTAGATATTATACTGTAGAAAATATATTAGGAGATATAGAATTTGTTGTTAGAACCCATAATCAATTAAATAATATGAGTAATACTGCACTTATTTCAACTATTGAACCTAAAAATCCAAAGGAAACATCTTCCGATGATTCATGAATACTTTCTATACAAGAAGAACTAAATCAGTTTATTAGGAATGACGTATGGGAACTTGTTCCTAGACCAGAGAATAATACTATAATAGGAACCAAATGGGTTTATAAAAATAAGATGAAAGAACATGGTGAGGTTGTAAGAAGTCAGGCACGACTAGTAGCAAAAGGTTATACTCAAGAAGAAGGAATAGATTATGACAAAACTATTGCCCCTTAGCAAGACTAGAAGCTATTAGGATTTTACTAGCCTTTGCAAACCGTAATAATTTCAAATTTTAGCAAATGGATGTCAAAAGTGATTTTCTAAATGGATTTGTTAAAGAAGACATATATGTAGAGCAACCACCTCTATTTGAAGACGAAAAATTACCAGATCACGTATATAAGTAAAAGAAAGCGTTAAATGGATTAAAATAGGCTCCTAGGGCTTGGTATGATAGATTAAGAAATTATTTGTTACAATCAAATTTTGAAATAGGAAAATTAGATAATACTTTGTCCATTAAGAAAAATAAAAAGGATATTCATTTAGTACAAATATATGTTGATGATATAATTTTCAGATCAACAAACGATAAGATGAAGAAAGAATTTTCAAACGTTATGACCCAAGAATTTGAAATGAGTCATATGGGAGAACAAGCATTCTTTTTAGGATTACAAATTCGTCAATTAAAGAATGGAATATTTATTAATCAAGAAAAATACGCAAGAGATCTAATTAATAAATATAATTTAACAACAATAAATGAGAGGCCAACACCTATGGCGACCAATATAGCATTAAGTAAAGACGATACATCTAAAGATGTGGATCAAAGACTATATAGAGAAATGATAGGATCGTTATTATATATAACTGCTAATAGACCAGATATAATGCATAGTGTATGTCTCTGTGCAAGATATCAATCGCAACTTAAGGAAACACATTTAAATGATGTAAAACGTATTCTAAGGTACGTAAAGCATACATCAGACTTTGGATTATTTTACCCTAAGGATGACTCATTCGATTTAGATTCTTACTGCGATGCTGACTACGCAGGATGTATATCCGATTGTAAAAGTACTAGTGTAAAATGTCACTTCTTAGGACATTCAATGGTCTTGTGGTTTAGTAAAAAGCAAAAAACTATATCTCTATTGTAACATCCTGCCTTTTTGACTGCTTTAAGTCGGTATTTATACCAACTTAAAACATGTAAAAAGACAGATTGCTATTTAGCTTATCAAGTTTAAACAGAATAAACACAGAATCGTAGACATAATATTTGCAGCGGAAGAAATTTTTATACAAATAATATCAGATTTGTACAAAATATTTATAAAGCGGAAGATTTTATAAGTAAATTACATGAATTTTTAAATAAACAAAAGCTTTATGGTTTTATCGAGCGTGCGCCATATGCGTCTTTACATGCCACTCCACTTCGTTGTGAGCTGAAATTTTCTAAGCCTGGAACATTTAGGACCTGACCACAGTGTCCCATGCAAAATACACAAAACACCCGAGTCAGGATTAAACTTATTTCAAGTTAGCATACTTCGATAAACACATAAATAAAATTAGTTTAATCCATACACATTATTTGAGTATAAAATTCTGGGAATTTTTGAAATAAGTTTACAACACATGGTGAGAATATATTCACAAGACGAAGCAAGACAACACCCATATTAAGCCACTCACACTGGTCATCATATCTACTTAAAAGCGTTAAACATAGCAAGAATAGAAAATCCTTTGTCCACTCCTGGCATTTGTTGCCTTCATGAACTCATACGCATACACAAAACACATGCATACACACATGTATATCATACATACACTCACGCACAAACACATGCAGTTCATAAAATACACCCACACGTCACACGACACATATATAATCAGGTGTATACATATACACACACATATGTATTCATGAATGCACGTAAAATGGAACACACGTAGTAGAGAAAAATTAATGGCAAAAGAATGTTTGCCTAAGAAGTGAAAAATATATATCCCATCCTCTTATTGATTTCGTCAATTTTTGAACCAAAGAAGAGATCCCTTGAATTTTTGTGCCATGCGTGTATGCAAATATGTGTACTGATCTAGTTTCTAGGATGTCATTTTTCCAAGTCTATTAGTATGGTTTCACCAACATATTCCAAATTAACATTCCAAGTTATCTATCCCACCTCTGAGTTATCCTATTTACAATAATCTTCATAAAACATTAACTAAATATAATTTGAATCTTTAAAAAAAAATTAACCACTATTTTACACATTTATATGTTGTCATCATGTAAATTTTATTTGTCAAAACTTCTTTTTACATAGTATTTGCAAGTTCCAAAACACATTTCATTTGCAAAAGTATATTAAGGTTAATGCTTTCTTATCCTACACTTATAAAATCACTTAATTCCATGAATGTACTAAATGCTTTAAAGAGATCACCATTTTATTCCATATTCATGTAAGGCTTCTTTTATATGAAAAGATCTGTATCTACAGTTATCAATACTCATGCCAAACCAATAACCAGATGAGGCAACCCGACATGAGTAATGCAAGTTGCCAACCAATGTTGACAGAACACAGTAGCAAACAGTTAAAAAAAAAAAAAAAATGGTCACACTAAAACCGAAAACATGCAAGTTCGTGTATTTTGTCAAAACCGAGCAGACATGTATGGAACAAGTTGAAAATAGACTTGCAATTAACACTATGATAGAACAGACAACAGTAGCAAGCCAACTCACACTAATTATATTTAGCGTGAACCGAAGTTGGAAACTTGGAAAAGGTTTAATCGTAAAAGCACTTACAATTGCTTGGCGGACGACGGTGCTGAAGGCGGTGCCAGTGACCAACATGAGGCGACGACGTTGGGTTCATAGACGATGGAGGCTGATGGACTGGCTATTGTCAGGCTACGAGTTCGATCTAGTGGTGGCTCAAAACTAGCGGCGGCGCGTCACTGAAATGGTGGAGAAGAGGGCGGATCCAGTGAAAGAACCCGTAACTTCCCCGTAAAGGAAAGCACGAATTACTTTGAGAACAACACACAAAAGGACGCAGACGGAAGAACATTTCATTGTTATTACAACAATTCCATCAGATACAAGAATATACAGAGTATAAATGAATAAATTACATTCGACAAATATCAGAGATTACAATAAGTTACATAGCAGCGGAAAAATATACAAAACACAACTAGAAGTGATACACGGATACAGAGCTTTCCGAGCATCGTTCCAGCTGTTAATCAGGACCCTGTGAATATAAATCTGCAAAACCAAAACTACTAGCTGCCCGTGTGGAAAATAGGGGCACCCAGAGTTTAGGTTAAAACAATAAACTCCAGGTCAGTCATGTGACTGGTGTGAGAACTAAAACAGTTATAATTCTTTATTTTAAAGTTCGGTAAATCAAGGGACCACGCCGTATAACACGGAACGGGTTTCCTCCCAAGAATACCAGTGCATAAAACAAACAGCGCAATGCTAAATTAAGAAAAATGAAGCTGTTATAAGACCCAGGTCCCATCACACAATGCAACGCAAGCCGGAGGATAGGGTTTTTACCTTATAACAGCCAAAGCATGCTTGATACGTTTAAAACACATTATTTGATACTATTATAAGTGCATAGTGTCAAAACAATTTCAATCATAAATATCAATCATAGGCGGCATGGGTACCATCTATCATGTCGCCATACTAGTTCTACAATTAAAACCGCAATACACGTATTGGAAATTGGATTTCCGTCCTGAGCCGAGGCAAGGGGCAAGCTCCTCTCCGCATTCGAGACACTCTAGCAAATGTCCCAGGACCCCACTTTGATCCTTGGAATCGGCTGGGCCGGTCCTCTCTTGCTTTTGAGGATTGGCAATTCCTTAACACACGTTTCCCGGTCCTTACAGACCTATATCCGAGGCGCCTCGCATTCCAACAACCACACAGGTGAAAAGTATATAAATGTCAGGGCTGGTAGGTCACTGACACCACCCTAGCTAGAAAGAAACGTCGTGCTCTCCCAGCGGTCCATCTCCCGTTTTTGACTCATACCGAGGTGTGAGGCTCGCGAATTCACGTTATACACAAAGCTACGCCACACAGGCCGTGCTTTGATCATCAACCACAAGACTTTGCTTTTCAACAGAAGCCTTGATCAATTGCCACTTACGCATGCCACACAGGCAATTCACTCCATGCGTTTGATATCCATCAATATATAACCCCTGAGCTCGTACGTCTCAGAGAAGGGCGTTAAGCAAGAGAATAAATTCTCCGCCGCCAAACAGATATATATTTAATAGAGATCAATCACACGGACTAAAATCCAATGTCAGACACACAGTCCATTTACAAGTCCGTTCTGGGTCTGAACGAAACCGGAGGCACTTTCCTCGCATATCCATCGATCTCCAAGTACGTCTGGACGATCACCGACTGTTTCCCTCATCCTGGGTGTACAGCCCAATCAAGATCATCAGTAATCACCCAAACGATGTGAAGACTTCCGGTCTTCAACCACCGTCTTCATCTTCGACATCTCGTCGAATCGGTTATTCAGAATGGGTATAACCCGGCCTTTCTGAATAACCCACGTATATAATAAACAAATGTTACACAAACACAACAAACGCCTCATTCCAATTCAGAATATTCTTTTATTCACAAAATCACATTCTTAGGGAAATGTTCCCATTAATTTTATCCAAGATAAATTCTTCTAAATTTATTCTTTAATCCTCCTTTGGATATCACTTCAAACTAGTCGGGATTAACGAACCACACCGAAGTAATTATTTAGTTTATTTCCCAATCCCAACCTATATATCCCATGGAGCAAAACTGGTGATACTCCATATCTAACACCACGGTGTTATCGGTAAAATTAATTACCATTTCACGTTCAAATCTAATTAAAGATTTAACTATCGCTTTGGAGCAAAACTGGTGGTACTCCACTCTCGATCACTTTTCAGATTTGATAATTTAAATTATCAATTCACTTTTCAATCTAATTAAAGATTCATTAAAACTCCACTTAGTTTTAATCTTTTCAAAAATCAATATCCTGCCTTTAACTGGGTTAAAGGACCAATGTCATCAAAAACACGATTCACGATAAACCAAATCACATTTGATATTAAATACAAGGCTCTGAATAGAAAATATATCGGCTTATATTCAATATCAAATTCTGAAACCAACAAATATCGTATTGGAAATAACGATATCAAATATCTTTCAAATCCCCATAACAATATTTGTATAGTCACGAAATCCAACATCGAAATATCCCGAAGATAATTTCGATTCAGCTCCAGTCCAATCCACGTATTGGAAATTATCGATTATTTTCAAAATCACTTTCAAATTCAATTTATTTATTTTAAAAATAAATTGATTTCAATTCTAGTTCAAAACTAGTTCATTTCGATAAAAATCTATTTTTATCTTTTCAAATGTGGAATTTTTCACCCCAGTTCTTTCCAATTCACATATTATAATTTTACACAAATTATAGATATTTTTAATAATTTTATCAAGGCCCGTACAGTCGATTTCCAACAACGGCCATCGAACTGCACTTATAGCTACCTTTTTCGAATTTGATTTGGACAT
The DNA here is from genome assembly GCA_030737875.1 of Allium sativum. Classification (NCBI taxonomy): domain Eukaryota; kingdom Viridiplantae; phylum Streptophyta; class Magnoliopsida; order Asparagales; family Amaryllidaceae; genus Allium; species Allium sativum. The sequence goes on from CM060920.1 coordinate 93,321,670, forward strand.
AATTCCAAATCCAACCGTTAGATTTCAAATTTCTAATATTCATTGGAAAGCTCTTTTCGATACGAACCCAACGGTTCCGGTTTTAGGAGAATCCGACGGTCGGATCTCCCGCAATGTCCGTTTGAAATAAATGGTCGAAATTCACGAACTGCCGCGGCGCGGCGCGTTCTATTCAGGCCATTATATTATATATATAATATATATAATATATATTTCGTCGATTTCCTTTTAAAACGAATTTTAAAAATAGTTTTGGATTCGTTTCAAAAGCAATTTCAACTTCCATTTCAATTCAAATCAAAATTGAATTCTCCTTCATAAATTCGTTTTAAAATTCATTTCTATTCAATTCAAATTTTAATTCAATTTGAATTCATTTCAATTCACTTTCAATTCAATTTGAATTCGTTTTCAATTCCATTCATTTCGAAATCGTTTTCAATTCAATTCATTCCTATTTTATTCAAATTCAAATTCACTTCCTATTCAATTCGAATTTTAATCTAATTCAATTGAATTTCATTTCAAAATATTTAGTTTTGAAATCACTTTTCAATATTCGTTGTAAAACGAATAAAATCGATATAAATATCGTTCACGTCAAAATAGCGCATCTCTAATCCACACGGCTTTATATATTTCAAAAACTTCTATTCAATTCAACACATGAACCTATATTTCTTTCAACACACGACTAATCTCAACACATGAGTACTGTCAACACATCACTATTTTTATTATGTGAAATATTTTATAGAACTATGGTATCTATCGTTTGATTTTCAATTAGACTTCTACTGGGAAGTAGTTCTAATTTTAAATGTGATAAAGATGTAATTTTGATTATATAAAATATTTCACTCAACACATGCACATCGTCAACACATGACTATTTTTTTATATTCAACACATGAATTTTCTTTTATAATATTCCTTATTTTCCCAATTGGAATGAGGCCCAATCAATCACCATATAACGTTAATTATATGGATTCCATACAACACATGTATATAATAGCGTCGAAAAATAATCAACCATCAACCAAAGTGCACTACACTGTATAAGCATCAAATATCGATATCTAACGCTTATAACAGCCTGTCAATCAATCGATCGACATATTTGATCAATCAGGATGAGTGAACTTCAAATTTCATCCCAACACCCGTGTGGGGTTTCAAACAATCAAACACAGATTTTATTTGTGCAGTTGGGCGATGTGTAAAATTTATCAACCCAATCAATATCAGTCAAATCAGTGTATATAAACAAATCGGCCGATTTGTTTATAAATATTTTATTTATTCACTTTCACGTTAAAAATTATTTTTAACGATAAAATATTCTATTTCAACACTTGAATTTCTATTCATTTCATTTACACAATAAAAATGATATTTTTATTTTTCTAACATATTTTAGAAAATTTCGGCGGCATAACGGCACGATACTAGAAACGGGACAAGGCCTAGCCTTATCCCCGGTCTAGTGAAGGCCCACGCCATTCACACATCAATCAAATCACTTTCGTTATGCAAACCACAAAATTTGGAGTAAGAGTCTAACCTAGTCTTACTCCTTCGCCTTATAACGGCGCACGTCTAATCCTAACCAATTTATCGATTCGATTTTTCATACCACAAACCACATTCAAACCAATATCACAATCAATCACCAAACAGCCAATTAATCTAACCAACTACACAACCAAACAATTTTCAAACAAGCCATCCATGGTCTGTGGATGACGGGTGTCGGGTGCTACTAAGCACCGTCTGCATCCTAGTATATATATATAACTAGAAAAGGAGAATTAAGAGTGAGAAGTTCTCACCTAAAGCTATCCAATCATCTTGGCTCTTCTTTTATAGAAATCTTCGACTTTTCGCCTTCTGTCGCTTTTGTTGCCCGTAGTCACTACATATATAAAAATCACACATTTTTATATTTCGATGTCTTTAAAATAAAAATCACATTTTTATTTATTCACTTTCAATTTAAAAATCATATTTTTATAACCTCTTCATATATTTAAAAAAATCGAATTTTTACTATGCTATTCAATATATAAAAATCATATTTTTATTTCGAAGTTCAATATATAAAAATCACATTTTTACTTTCACGCTATATGGATAAAAATGTTATTTTTACACCGCTACTATATAGATAAAAATTCTATTTTTACATCGTTATTCTATATATAAAGATCTCTCCTTTTTAACTATAAAGATTTCATCTTTATAAAAATCAGCACTTTATTTCGACGAATAGAAAATAAAAATCAGATTTTTATTTCGCTACATATACAAAGATGATATTTTTATATTCTCTATCCTATAAAGATTATTTTTTTATCTTTCTACAATGTAAAAGATTATATTTTTACTACTTTAAAAATATATAAAGCATATTTTTATAATCGCTATATAGTAAAGACTATATTTTTAATTCTTTAAAAATATAAAAATCATATTTTTATCACTTATTAAAAATCAAAACTTTATCATAATCAAAATCCGACCTTTTCTCTTTCAAAAATCGTATATTTTCCCAATCTAAAAATCATACACTTCACATTTAAATCCATATAATTCAGTCTTGAATATCATCTAATATCCAGTTTTAAAAATTATTATTCTTCAGTTTTAAAATCAAATATAAATCAGTTTTCATATTCTTTAAAAATCAGCGAATAAATGAAAATAAGTAAATAAATAAAAATAAAAAAAAAATAAGACTTACAGGGGGTTCGTCGGCGGCTGAGGCAAGAGGAGGGGGTGCGGTGGTTGGTCAGGGGGTCGGCGCGAGAAAAGGGGGCTAGGGCTAGAAGGGCGTCGGCTTTGGGTAGAGGGGGCTGTCGCAGTGGGAAGAGGGAGCGGGAGGAGAAGGAGAAGGGGAGGGGGGCCTTACGGTGGTGGCGCCTGGCTGCGGCGCCGCGGGGGGGGGGGGGGGGGGGGGGCGAGGTGGCGGCGGCTCTCCCCCTGTCGCCCTCGTCCCTTTTCTTTTTTTTTTTTTTTCTTTCTGATTTATGAAAATCCAACGGGGGGCCAGCGTGTAATATGGGGGTTTTTATTTTTATTTTTATTTTTAATTATTTAATTATTTTATTTACAAATAGTTGACTTTTACATACGACCTCGAAACGAGGTCCACCGCCTGTTGTCCATAGCGTTCTACCCCCATTCTGAACACAATGGGATATGTATCGTAGGTTGATTCGATCGTTTGAATCAGTTTCCATTCAATTTACATTTAAATCATTATACTGAATTTTAAACGTACATTTCAAATTACCGGGGTCACATACTAACTAGAAAAATTCCATAAAAATATTTTCTAGCTTCGTATTGACGATACGGTCCCAACAAAACTAGTTTCGTCGAATTCTGAGACCGTTGGAAAAATGGCCAATTTCCAGTCGATTAAAATCAACTGAAATGGTCAAAACACGTTTTCCTTTGCCACGCTCATATATTGATTCGAAAAATTATGAAATTTGAAACCTAGCAATAATTTGACATCACGGACCCAACAAAAGTGGTTTCGTCGAAATCCGAGGTCGTTTGCAAAATGTCCATTTTTAAGGGCCTGAATTCCATAGCGACTATTCAGAATTTTCAACTGGACATATCTCTCAATTTTTAAAGTGAAATCTCAGTTTCTTACATCCGTTAGGAAGATATTATCAATTAGATCCTAATGTTTTTGGTTTCACTAAAATCCGGTTTGTTTTGCACCCGCTACATTCAATTGAAGTTTGAAATCGAATTATCGAACTACCGCGCCATTTTCAATTCTATTTATAATTATATATAATTATTTATATTCTAACGACGACGCGTATAATATATACGTCGAATTATATTCAAAATAAATTTTCTCGTCGATATTATTTAAAATAATCTATTTTAAATATTCAAAATTCGCTAAAATTGCCAAAATAAAATTTTCAAACTGGCTCGCATTTTCGGGTTATTACAATCTCCCCCACTTTAAACTTTTCGTCCCCGAAAAGGAACAAAGTCGAAAGTGGTTTGATTATTAAGCTCTACACTCGTTCTGGCTTCCATTTTCCAACCTTTCAGTTTTTGAAAATTTTCAAATCTTCAAAAATTTGGCTAACACCCTAAATTTTCGAAAAAATTCGCCATAACCTCCCCTGCACCGGGAGCATCGGGGAATTTCAAATAGCTTCCCCGGTCCTTCAGATCTCAAAAAGAAAAAGAAAAAGCCAAGCGGCTAGCCAATAGGCTCACAAAATCATCATCACCCAAACAAAACAGGAAATTATGTAGTAAACATGTACCTATTTGTCGGGCAAACAAATTTTATTCTTCGGCTCTAGCCTCCTTGCTATGACCTGTTCAAAGTAAGTATATGTATATGCAAGCAAATGCGACCAATTTTCAATACAATTCAATATTTGGTTCAATTAGGCTAAATGGTTCAAAATTAGCAAACAACTAAACAAACAACACAAACATCAATCAATTAGTGAATTAACGTTTCAAATTCATAATTTCGATATCTATATATAAAAAATCATGTTTTTGATGCCAATTCACAACAATGTGTTCTAACTATATAAGTTTTGGTTCTCACACCAGTCTAATGGAAATATATAGAAATCACACGTTCGAAATTCGAATATGAATACTGATGATGATGCACCACCATCAGAATCATCCCCGGATGTCTAGAATGTGATTCTATATCTACCCAGTATACTAAAACTTCGAATATACGTTCATGACGCGTATACGCGAAATCTATATATACTCGATTGTCCATATTCAAAATAAATAAATATTCAAATACGTATAAAACGATTTAAATTTCAAAACAAAATTGTTTTCATTTGAAAAATATACTCTTCACACTCGTTCTAGGATACTACTGATCCTATCTCTAACGAGTCATCCTAATCGGATTTTACTAATCCAATATCTGATGAATTCTTTCGTATGGTTCTAATGTGTCTTGTTCTCGAGCTCTGTAAACCAAAGCTCTGATACCAACTGAAAGAACCCGTAACTTCCCCGTAAAGGAAAGCACGAATTACTTTGAGAACAACACACAAAAGGACGCGGACGGAAGAACATTTCATTGTTATTACAACAATTCCATCAGATACAAGAATATACAGAGTATAAATGAATAAATTACATTCGACAAATATCAGAGATTACAATAAGTTACATAGCAGCGGAAAAATATACAAAACACAACTAGAAGTGATACACGGATACAGAGCTTTCCGAGCATCGTTCCAGCTGTTAATCAGGACCCTGTGAATATAAATCTGCAAAACCAAAACTACTAGCTGCCCGTGTGGAAAATAGGGGCACCCAGAGTTTAGGTTAAAACAATAAACTCCAGGTCAGTCATGTGACTGGTGTGAGAACTAAAACAGTTATAATTCTTTATTTTAAAGTTCGGTAAATCAAGGGACCACGCCGTATAACACGGAACGGGTTTCCTCCCAAGAATACCAGTGCATAAAACAAACAGCGCAATGCTAAATAAAGAAAAATGAAGCTGTTATAAGACCCAGGTCCCATCACACAATGCAACGCAAGCCGGAGGATAGGGTTTTTACCTTATAACAGCCAAAGCATGCTTGATACGTTTAAAACACATTATTTGATACTATTATAAGTGCATAGTGTCAAAACAATTTCAATCATAAATATCAATCATAGGCGGCATGGGTACCATCTATCATGTCGCCATACTAGTTCTACAATTAAAACCGCAATACACGTATTGGAAATTGGATTTCCGTCATGAGCCGAGGCAAGGGGCAAGCTCCTCTCCGCATTCGAGACACTCTAGCAAATGTCCCAGGACCCCACTTTGATCCTTGGAATCGGCTGGGCCGGTCCTCTCTTGCTTTTGAGGATTGGCAATTCCTGAACACACGTTTCCCGGTCCTTACAGACCTATATCCGAGGCGCCTCGCATTCCAACAACCACACAGGTGAAAAGTATATAAATGTCAGGGCTGGTAGGTCACTGACACCACCCTAGCTAGAAAGAAACGTCGTGCTCTCCCAGCGGTCCATCTCCCGTTTTTGACTCATACCGAGGTGTGAGGCTCGCGAATTCACGTTATACACAAAGCTACGACACACAGGCCGTGCTTTGATCATCAACCACAAGACTTTGCTTTTCAACAGAAGCCTTGATCAATTGCCACTTACGCATGCCACACAGGCAATTCACTCCATGCGTTTGATATCCATCAATATATAACCCCTGAGCTCGTACGTCTCAGAGAAGGGCGTTAAGCAAGAGAATAAATTCTCCGCCGCCAAACAGATATATATTTAATAGAGATCAATCACACGGACTAAAATCCAATGTCAGACACACAGTCCATTTACAAGTCCGTTCTGGGTCTGAACGAAACCGGAGGCACTTTCCTCGCATATCCATCGATCTCCAAGTACGTCTGGACGATCACCGACTGTTTCCCTCATCCTGGGTGTACAGCCCAATCAAGATCATCAGTAATCACCCAAACGATGTGAAGACTTCCGGTCTTCAACCACCGTCTTCATCTTCGACATCTCGTCGAATCGGTTATTCAGAATGGGTATAACCCGGCCTTTCTGAATAACCCACGTATATAATAAACAAATGTTACACAAACACAACAAACGCCTCATTCCAATTCAGAATATTCTTTTATTCACAAAATCACATTCTTAGGGAAATGTTCCCATTAATTTTATCCAAGATAAATTCTTCTAAATTTATTCTTTAATCCTCCTTTGGATATCACTTCAAACTAGTCGGGATTAACGAACCACACCGAAGTAATTATTTAGTTTATTTCCCAATCCCAACCTATATATCCCATGGAGCAAAACTGGTGATACTCCATATCTAACACCACGGTGTTATCGGTAAAATTAATTACCATTTCACGTTCAAATCTAATTAAAGATTTAACTATCGCTTTGGAGCAAAACTGGTGGTACTCCACTCTCGATCACTTTTCAGATTTGATAATTTAAATTATCAATTCACTTTTCAATCTAATTAAAGATTCATTAAAACTCCACTTAGTTTTAATCTTTTCAAAAATCAATATCCTGCCTTTAACTGGGTTAAAGGACCAATGTCATCAAAAACACGATTCACGATAAACCAAATCACATTTGATATTAAATACAAGGCTCTGAATAGAAAATATATCGGCTTATATTCAATATCAAATTCTGAAACCAACAAATATCGTATTGGAAATAACGATATCAAATATCTTTCAAATCCCCATAACAATATTTGTATAGTCACGAAATCCAACATCGAAATATCCCGAAGATAATTTCGATTCAGCTCCAGTCCAATCCACGTATTGGAAATTATCGATTATTTTCAAAATCACTTTCAAATTCAATTTATTTATTTTAAAAATAAATTGATTTCAATTCTAGTTCAAAACTAGTTCATTTCGATAAAAATCTATTTTTATCTTTTCAAATGTGGAATTTTTCACCCCAGTTCTTTCCAATTCACATATTATAAATTTACACAAATTATAGATATTTTTAATAATTTTATCAAGGCCCGTACAGTCGATTTCCAACAACGGCCATCGAACTGCACTTATAGCTACCTTTTTCGAATTTGATTTGGACATAATTCCAAATCCAACCGTTAGATTTCAAATTTCTAATATTCATTGGAAAGCTCTTTTCGATACGAACCCAACGGTTCCGGTTTTAGGAGAATCCGACGGTCGGATCTCCCGCAATGTCCGTTTGAAATAAATGGTCGAAATTCACGAACTGCCGCGGCGCGGCGCGTTCTATTCAGGCCATTATATTATATATATAATATATATAATATATATTTCGTCGATTTCCTTTTAAAACGAATTTTAAAAATAGTTTTGGATTCGCTTCAAAAGCAATTTCAACTTCCATTTCAATTCAAATCAAAATTGAATTCTCCTTCATAAATTCGTTTTAAAATTCATTTCTATTCAATTCAAATTTTAATTCAATTTGAATTCATTTCAATTCACTTTCAATTCAATTTGAATTCGTTTTCAATTCCATTCATTTCGAAATCGTTTTCAATTCAATTCATTCCTATTTTATTCAAATTCAAATTCACTTCCTATTCAATTCGAATTTTAATCTAATTCAATTGAATTTCATTTCAAAATATTTAGTTTTGAAACCACTTTTCAATATTCGTTGTAAAACGAATAAAATCGATATAAATATCGTTCACGTCAAAATAGCGCATCTCTAATCCACACGGCTTTATATATTTCAAAAACTTCTATTCAATTCAACACATGAACCTATATTTCTTTCAACACACGACTAATCTCAACACATGAGTACTGTCAACACATCACTATTTTTATTATGTGAAATATTTTATAGAACTATGGTATCTATCGTTTGATTTTCAATTAGACTTCTACTGGGAAGTAGTTCTAATTTTAAATGTGATAAAGATGTAATTTTGATTATATAAAATATTTCACTCAACACATGCACATCGTCAACACATGACTATTTTTTTATATTCAACACATGAATTTTCTTTTATAATATTCCTTATTTTCCCAATTGGAATGAGGCCCAATCAATCACCATATAACGTTAATTATATGGATTCCATACAACACATGTATATAATAGCGTCGAAAAATAATCAACCATCAACCAAAGTGCACTACACTGTATAAGCATCAAATATCGATATCTAACGCTTATAACAGCCTGTCAATCAATCGATCGACATATTTGATCAATCAGGATGAGTGAACTTCAAATTTCATCCCAACACCCGTGTGGGGTTTCAAACAATCAAACACAGATTTTATTTGTGCAGTTGGGCGATGTGTAAAATTTATCAACCCAATCAATATCAGTCAAATCAGTGTATATAAACAAATCGGCCGATTTGTTTATAAATATTTTATTTATTCACTTTCACGTTAAAAATTATTTTTAACGATAAAATATTCTATTTCAACACTTGAATTTCTATTCATTTCATTTACACAATAAAAATGATATTTTTATTTTTCTAACATATTTTAGAAAATTTCGGCGGCATAACGGCACGATACTAGAAACGGGACAAGGCCTAGCCTTATCCCCGGTCTAGTGAAGGCCCACGCCATTCACACATCAATCAAATCACTTTCGTTATGCAAACCACAAAATTTGGAGTAAGAGTCTAACCTAGTCTTACTCCTTCGCCTTATAACGGCGCACGTCTAATCCTAACCAATTTATCGATTCGATTTTTCATACCACAAACCACATTCAAACCAATATCACAATCAATCACCAAACAGCCAATTAATCTAACCAACTACACAACCAAACAATTTTCAAACAAGCCATCCATGGTCTGTGGATGACGGGTGTCGGGTGCTACTAAGCACCGTCTGCATCCTAGTATATATATATAACTAGAAAAGGAGAATTAAGAGTGAGAAGTTCTCACCTAAAGCTATCCAATCATCTTGGCTCTTCTTTTATAGAAATCTTCGACTTTTCGCCTTCTGTCGCTTTTGTTGCCCGTAGTCACTACATATATAAAAATCACACATTTTTATATTTCGATGTCTTTAAAATAAAAATCACATTTTTATTTATTCACTTTCAATTTAAAAATCATATTTTTATAACCTCTTCATATATTTAAAAAAATCGAATTTTTACTATGCTATTCAATATATAAAAATCATATTTTTATTTCGAAGTTCAATATATAAAAATCACATTTTTACTTTCACGCTATATGGATAAAAATGTTATTTTTACACCGCTACTATATAGATAAAAATTCTATTTTTACATCGTTATTCTATATATAAAGATCTCGCCTTTTTAACTATAAAGATTTCATCTTTATAAAAATCAGCACTTTATTTCGACGAATAGAAAATAAAAATCAGATTTTTATTTCGCTACATATACAAAGATGATATTTTTATATTCTCTATCCTATAAAGATTATTTTTTTATCTTTCTACAATGTAAAAGATTATATTTTTACTACTTTAAAAATATATAAAGCATATTTTTATAATCGCTATATAGTAAAGACTATATTTTTAATTCTTTAAAAATATAAAAATCATATTTTTATCACTTATTAAAAATCAAAACTTTATCATAATCAAAATCCGACCTTTTCTCTTTCAAAAATCGTATATTTTCCCAATCTAAAAATCATACACTTCACATTTAAATCCATATAATTCAGTCTTGAATATCATCTAATATCCAGTTTTAAAAATTATTATTCTTCAGTTTTAAAATCAAATATAAATCAGTTTTCATATTCTTTAAAAATCAGCGAATAAATGAAAATAAGTAAATAAAAAAAAAAAATAAGACTTACAGGGGGTTCGTCGGCGGCTGAGGCAAGAGGAGGGGGTGCGGTGGTTGGTCAGGGGGTCGGCGCGAGAAAAGGGGGCTAGGGTTAGAAGGGCGTCGGCTTTGGGTAGAGGGGCTGTCGCAGTGGGAAGAGGGAGCGGGAGGAGAAGGAGAAGGGGAGGGGGGCCTTACGGTGGTGGCGCCTGGCTGCGGCGCCGCGGGGGGGGCGCGCGAGGTGTTGGCGGCTCTCCCCCTGTCGCCCTCGTCCCTTTTCTTTTCTTTTTTCTTTTTTTTTTTCTTTCTGATTTATGAAAATCCAACGGGGGGCCAGCGTGTAATATGGGGGTTTTTATTTTTATTTTTATTTTTAATTATTTAATTATTTTATTTACAAATAGTTGACTTTTACATACGACCTCGAAACGAGGTCCACCGCCTGTTGTCCATAGCGTTCTACCCCCATTCTGAACACAATGGGATATGTATCGTAGGTTGATTCGATCGTTTGAATCAGTTTCCATTCAATTTACATTTAAATCATTATACTGAATTTTAAACGTACATTTCAAATTACCGGGGTCACATACTAACTAGAAAAATTCCATAAAAATATTTTCTAGCTTCGTATTGACGATACGGTCCCAACAAAACTAGTTTCGTCGAATTCTGAGACCGTTGGAAAAATGGCCAATTTCCAGTCGATTAAAATCAACTGAAATGGTCAAAACACGTTTTCCTTTGCCACGCTCATATATTGATTCGAAAAATTATGAAATTTGAAACCTAGCAATAATTTGACATCACGGACCCAACAAAAGTGGTTTCGTCGAAATCCAAGGTCGTTTGCAAAATGTCCATTTTTAAGGGCCTGAATTCCATAGCGACTATTCAGAATTTTCAACTGGACATATCTCTCAATTTTTAAAGTGAAATCTCAGTTTCTTACATCCGTTAGGAAGATATTATCAATTAGATCCTAATGTTTTTGGTTTCACTAAAATCCGGTTTGTTTTGCACCCGCTACATTCAATTGAAGTTTGAAATCGAATTATCGAACTACCGCGCCATTTTCAATTCTATTTATAATTATATATAATTATTTATATTCTAACGACGACGCGTATAATATATACGTCGAATTATATTCAAAATAAATTTTCTCGTCGATATTATTTAAAATAATCTATTTTAAATATTCAAAATTCGCTAAAATTGCCAAAATAAAAATTTCAAACTGGCTCGCATTTTCGGGTTATTACATCCAGGCAAAACGATGGCAGATTGATGTAGTAGATAAGGGGTGGTGATTTAATTTAAGTGATGAAGATTTTTATTTTATTCTTTTTAGGGGAAGGAGGCCATATATTTTTAAATGGAGCTTCAGATGGCAAACCAAAAGAAAGAGGGGTGAACCATGAAGAATGGAGAAGGAGGTGCTATAAATATATTTTTATTTTTATGTGGATGAATATGTCAGGCTGTTTCACATTCAAGGCTGAAACGGAAGAATAGGTATTCTATTCTTTCCATTTCAACGTTATGTTTTTTTCGTTATAAATATATTAATTAATACATGCCATTTTAGAATTTCAAAAGGGAAAGAGAGAGAATGTGGAGAGTGGGGTGAGAGGAAACGGTCGAAATAAATAAAGTAGCAGATGTTTAATATGTGGTTTTCCAATTGAAGGAAAGGGCAATTAACGGAAAAGAAGTAAATAAAAGGTGTGCGTTAATGAGATATTTAATTTCAAAATATTTTGAACCGAAAATGAATTGGTTGAGATCCATAAATTAAGGTGATTTTTGAACGTTCTAGCTTGTCAAGAGGCGCATGCGAAAAACATTTTATACTATATATAATATTGCAAGGAATAGAAAAAAACGTAGAGAAAAGGGTAGGTAAATCAAATGATTCAATTTTCCTTTTATTTGACCGAACGTAGCCTGATTCACAAGAAGGAACAACACATATTTTGAAGAAATGGTAGACTTTAAATATGTATTTAAACGAGGTCCCACGTTTCCAAATCCAAATGTTTACCGTTTCAAACGCTTGTTTATTTAATTAATTTTATCTTCCTCTTCCTAATGTATTTAATGTGTATTTAATGTTTACTGTTTCATACGCTTGTTTATTTAATTTATTGGTAACAGTCTAACTTATTTAAAATTTTCTCTATATTACAAACAAAACGAACTTTTGTACATTAATAGGAAAATTCCTTCATTGCTATATTAAATTGCACGTATTCCTAATATCAAATTTTCGTAATTAAATTTGACTGCAAAATTTTACATAATATTTTGAGTAATTGCACCATTTAAATCGTAAATTATTAAAATCGTTGAAACTTCCATTATTAATGTTTAATTTACATTTTAACGCCAACCATTTCAATATTATTACGGTTATTATTTCACGATTGACAACTATCTTTCCTTTTATAAATAATACTTCAAAGTTAGTAATTCCACAAAATTTAATAATTGTTTCCATTGTAATAAATTGTAATAACCCGGAAATTCTGAGCCAGTTTAAATTTTTTATTTTGGCAATAATGAATTTTGAATATTTAAAATGAATTATTTTAAATAATAACAACGAGAAATTTATTTTGAATAATTCGAACGTATATATTTATATACATCGTCGTTAGAATATAAATATTTATTTTAAATTATAAAAGGAATTGAAAATGGCGCGGTAGTTCGATAATTCGATTTCAAATTTCAATTGAACATACCGAGTGCAAAATAAACCGTATTTTGGCGAAACCAAAAATATTAGAATCTAGTTGAAAATATCTTTCCAACGAATCTGAAAAATCGAAATTTCATAGCGCGGGAATCAAAAGTTATGCCCAGTTGAAAATTCAGAATAGTCGCTATGTAAATTATACATGGCCCAAAAAGTCAAATTTTGCATACGGATGAATTTGGACTCGAAACCACTTCCATTGAGTTCAAAATGCCGTTTAGAACTCCGAAAAGTATAAGCTTCGATATATTCCGATATCCGGAATAGTGGCAATTGGCAGGAGCTTTTCGGTTAGCAAAACATAACCCTTAAAAAGTGAAATTTTGCATACGAGCTCAGAATTCGACGAGATAAATTTTTATGGATTCATAATGACAAATCATTGTTGAGTTCCAAAGAGCGCGTCGAACGGAGTCAGTATGTGGCCGTGCGAAGCAAAACCATTTGTTCAAAAGCGGGGAGTCATTTTACAAAGGAACATTATTGAGACGACCTCAGAATTCGATTTCGTTTTTTTTTTCTGGATTCGAATCGTCTAATAATGGTTAAATCCAAGTGGGCTTGATTTTTGAGTTGGCGTGTGAGTGTGCGAGAAGAAAAGGTGCGCCAAAATCGCTTTTTTAGAGCTTATCTGAGCATTTTTGTGATTTTTTTTGAACGGTCAAACGAACTCGGAATTCGACGAAATTTGTTTCGTTGGACTCGTCTTCACGTCTACTATCTCGTGTCCGAAATCCGCTGTGATTTGAGATCGTTAGCGTTCAGGCGATACGCGAGAAACTAGCATATAATCATTTTTACTCCATTTCTCTCTTCATAATTTCACTTCTCTCTTTCTCTTCAAAAACTCAAAAATGGCCTCCACCCCAAACCCGCCGCTGCCCTCCTCCACCAGCGCCACCACCGGCCTCCACCGCCCACCGCCGGCCGCCCGCACCCCCTCCTCCTCCTCTTCCTCCTCCTCCTTCTCTCTCCTCTTTTCATGAACCCTAAACCCCCAAATCACCAACCACCACCGCCGCGGCCACCACGGGCCCCACGACCGCCCTTAGCACCCTCCCCCAGGTCCACCAGGCCCGCCACCGCCCGCTGGCCACCCAACTCCGGCCGTGGGCCCCCCGGTCACCAAAAACCCATTTTACACTAATCGCCCGTTTTGTAAATAAGCCCCTGACCGTATTTCGACAATTACTCCCAAACGGTGCATTTTTGGCCTAAGTCCCTCGAACCAAAGTTGTAGAGCACGAAATTCTCTTCGATTTGGCTATATGGAAGTCGTGTTTTGGAGTTCGGAGCTGCTCGGAAAACGCGTTCGAAGTCTGCTGTTCAAAAGCGGTAAAATTCGTGTACTTTCGCGAATTTTAGCGAATTGGAGCATTTTCGGCAAAAAGACCCTTAGACAAAAGTTGTCCGGAATGGCGCGTTTAAGCTAGAAAAAAAATTGTGAAGATTGAAGCTCGTTTGCAAATTCTGGAACCCGAATAGCGAATCCGGGCATTAGAAAAAAAGTGAGTTTTCTCCGCTTTAAAGCTTCTATGGTTTTTGACGAATGAAGTAGAATAAAAATATGATTTTTATATTATAGGAAGAATAAAAATATGATTTTTATATAGTAGAGATAATAAAAATACGATTTTTATATTATATAGATAGTAAAGATTTGATCTTTACTATATGAACAGCGGTATAAAAATAGAATTTTTATCTATATAGTAGTAGAATAAAAATGTGATTTTTATATATATAGCAACAATATAAAAATGTGATTTTTATATATGTAGTGACTACGGGCAGTGAAATTGGCAAAAAGGCGAGCACGACGAAGATTTCTACATAAGAAGAGTCGTGGCGTTTGGTTTAGCTAGTCGGTGAGAACTTCTCACTTTAAATTTCCTTTTCTAGTTATAAATATATACTAGGATGCAGACGATGTTTAGTAGCACCCGACACCATTGTCCACAGATCATGGACTTGTTTGTTTGGTTGTGTAGTTGGTTAGATTATTTGATCTAAATTTGGTTGTTTGGTGAATTGAAATTGGTTTGATTGATATGTGTTTGGCGTGGGCCATTATTAGACCGGGGATAAGGCTAGGCCTTGTCCCGTTTCTAGTATCGTGTCATTATGCCACCGAAATTTTCTAAAATAAGTTAGAAAAATAAAGATATCATTTTATTTAATAAATGAACCGAATAGAATATTCATAGGTTGAATAAAATAATTTGGTCGTTAAAATATAATTTTTAACGTGAATGTGAATAAATAAATATTCGTTTACAAACCGGACGGTTTGTTTATGTACACCTATTTGAATGACATTGATTGGGACGATAAATTTTACACATCGCCCAACTGCATAAATAAAATCTGTGTTTAATTGTTTGAAACCCCACACGGGTATTGGGATAAAATACGACATACACTAATCCCAATAATTAGTTATATGTCGTTCGATTGATTGACAGACTGTTATAAGCATTAGATATCTATATTTGATGCATATACAGTGTAGTGAACTTTGGATGATGGTTGATTATTTATCGTTGCTATTATATACATGTGTTGTATGGAATCCGTATAATTAACTTTATATGGTAATTGATTGGGCCTCATTCCAATTTAGAAAATAAAGAATATTTATAAAATAAAGGTTCATGTGTTGACATTACTCATCCATTGAGATTAGTCATGTGTTGAACGAAATATTTTAACAATAAAATTTACATCTTTATATTATAAAATAAAGGTTCATGTGTATACAGTACTCATCCGTTGAGATTAGTCATGTGTTGAACGAAATATTTTAATAATAAAATTTACATCTTTATCATATATAAAATTAGAAACTAATTGGAAAATAGATAAGATGAGTGGTCTCCTGGATGTTGATCTGATGTTGGTTTCGGCCTTCGGGGTTAATATTTAGGGAATCGTTCTCTTACTAATTTACGGTTGGAGTCTGATTTAAATCAAACGATAGATACCATGATTTTTATAAAATATATTGAATAACAAAAATAGTCACACGTGGACAGTACTCATTTGTTGAGATTATTCATGTGTTGACAAAAATATAGGTTCACGTATTGAATAGAATAAATATTCATTTGTTGAATATAATAACGGAATTATTGAAATATATAAAGCCGTGTTGATTAGAGATGCGCTATTTTGACGCGAACGATATTTATATCGATTATATTCGTTTTTATAATGAATATCGAAAAGAGATAAAAATCGAATATATATAAAGCAAATTCGAATTGAATTGAATATAAACCAATTTCGAATTGAATTGAATATAAACCAAATTCGAATTGAATTGAATATAGAATGAATTGAAATTTGAATTGAATTGGAAATGGAAGTTGAAATGTTTTTGAAACGAATTTAAAACTATTTATAAAATTCGTTTTAAATAGAAATCGACGAAATATATATTATATATATTATATATATAATGGCCTGAATAGAACGCGCCGCGCCGCGGGAGTTCGTGAATTTCGACCATTGATTTCGAACGGACATTATGGGAGATCCGACCGTCGGATTCTCCTAAAACCGGAACCGTTGGGTTCGTATCGAAAAGAGCTTTCTAACGAATATTAGAAATTTGAAATCTAACGGTTGGATTTGGAGATACGTCCAAATCAAATTTGGAAAAGGTCGCTTAAAGTGCAGTTCGATGGCCGTTGTTGGAAATCGGCTGTACAGACCTTGATAAAATTATTAAAAATATCAATAATTTGTGTAGAATAATAAGAAATGATTTGTGAAGAACTGGGATGAAAAATCCCACATTTGTAAAGATAAAAATGGATTTTTATCGAAATGAACTAGTTTTGAACTAAATTTAAAACCCAATTATTTTTAAATAAAAATATTAGTTTTAAAAGGGGTTTTAAATAATCGGAATTTCTAATATATTTGATTGGAATTGAATTAGAATTGATTTGTGGGTTTATCGTGAACGGTGTTTTAAATAACACTAGTTCTTTAACCCGATAATAAATAGAATGTGATTTGGGTTTATCGTGAACTGTGTTTTAAATGACATTAGTTCTTTGACCCTGTAAAAGGAGTTTTAATGAATCTGTAATTAGATTGAAATGTGAATTGATAATTTAAATTATCAAATTTGGAAAATGAGCGAGAATGGAGTATCACCAGTTTTGCTCTAGGCGATAGTTAAATCTTTAATTAGATTTGAACGTGAAATGGTAACTAATTTTACCGATAACACCGTGGTGTTAGATATGGAGTATTACCAGTTTTGCTTCATGGGATGAATAGGTTGGGATTGGGAAATAAAATAAATAATTACTTCGGTGTGGTTCGCTAATCCCGACTAGTTTGGAAAACCATAATTTGGTTTGAAATGACATCCAAAGGAAGATTAAAGAATAAATTTAAAGAATTTATCTTTGATAAAATTAATGGGAACCTTTCCCTAAGAATGTTAAATTTAGAAACCAGTTGTAGGTTAGTTAAGAAGAATGGTTTCCTGGGTATTGATCTAATGTTGGTTTCGGCCTTCGGGGTTAATATTTGGGGAATTGCTCTCTTACTGATTTACGGTTAGTGACTAATGAATTGGAATGAGGCGTATGTTGTGTTTGTGTAACATTTGTTTTTATTATACGCGGGTTGTTCGGAAAGGCCGGGTTTATACCCATTCTGAATAACCGATTCGACGATAAGTCGAAGATGAAAAAGGTGGTTGAAGACCGGAAGTCTTCACATCGTTTGGGTGATTACTGATGATCTTGATTGGGTTGTACACCCAAGATGAGGGAATCAGTTGGTGGTCGTCCAGACGTACTTGGAGATCGATGGATATGCGAGGAAAGTGCCTCCGGTTTCGTTCAAACCCAGAACGAACTTGTAAATGGACTGTGTGTCTGACATTGGATTTTATTCTATGTTGATTGATCTCCATTAAATATACATCTGTTTGGCTGCGGAGAATTTATTCTCTTGCTTAACACCCTTCTCTGAGACGTACGAGCTCAGAGGTTGTATATCGATGGACATCAGTCGCATGACATGAATTGCCTATGTGGCACGCCTAAGTGGCAATTGATCAAGGCTTCTGTTGAAAAGCAAAGTCTTGTGGTTGATGATCAAAGAAGGACCTACGTGGCATAGCTTTGTGTATAGCGTGGATTCGCGAGCCTCACACCTCGGTATGAGTCAAAAACGGGATACGGACCGTTGGGAGAACACGACGTTTCTTTCTAGCTTTGGTGGTGTCAGTGACTTACCAGCCCTGACATTTATATACTTTTCACCTATGTGGTTGTTGGATGCGAGGCGCCTCGATTATAGGTCTGTAAGGACCGGGAAACGTGTGTTCAGGAATAACTAATCCTCAAACGTAAGAGAGGACCGGTCCAGCCGATTCCAGGGGTTGCCCAGAGTGTGTAGTCCCGAGGCATTTGCTAGAGTGTCTCGAAGCGGAGAGGATCTTGCCCCTTGCCTCGACTCATGACGGAAATCCAATTTCCAATACGTGTATTTCGGCTTTATTTGTAGAGCCTAGTATGGCGACATAGTGGGATGGGGCGCTTATGCCGTCTATGATTTATATTTATGATTGAAATTGTTTTGACACTATACACTTATTATAGTATCAAATGATTTGTTTTAAACGTACCAAGCATGTTTGGCAATTATAAGGGAAAACCCTATCCTCCGGCTTGCGTTGCATTGTGTGATGGGACCTGGGTCTTATAATAGCTTCATTTTTCGAAAAAGCATTGCGTTGTTTATCCTATGCACTGGTATTCTTGGGAGGAAACCCGTTCCGTGTTATACGGCGTGGTCCCTTGAATTACTCTCTTTTAAAGTAAAGCTTTAAATAACTGTTTTAGTTCTCACACCAGTCACATGACTGACCTGGAGTTTATTGTTTTAACCTAAACTATGGGTGCCCTTATTTTGACACGGGCAGCTAGTAGTTTTGGTTTTGCAGATTTATATTCACAGGATCCTGGTTTACAACTGGAATGATATCCGGAAAGCTCTGTATCCGTATATCACCTTCAGTTGTGCTTTGTATTGTTTTTCCGCTGCTATGTAATTTATTGTAATCTCTGATATTTATCGAATGTAATTTATTCAATTATACTCTGTATATTCTTGTATCTGATGGAATTGTTGTAGTAGCAATGAAATGTTCTTCTGTTTGCGTTCCAATTTGTCCTGTTCTCAAAACGATCAGGGATTTCGAACGGTCTTGGTCGGTTTAACGATCGATTCGGATCGAGCGAAATTCCTTGCCGTTACAGTTGGTATCAGAGCTTTGGTATACAGAGCTCGAGAACAAGACACATTAGAAGCATATGAAAGAATTCATCAGGCATTGGATTTGTAATATCCAATTAGAATGACTCGTTAGAGATAGGATCAGTAGTATCCTAGAACGGGTGTGAAGTGTATATTTTTCAAATGAAAACCAAATTTTTTTTGAAATTTAAATCGTTTTATACGTATTTGAATATTTATTTATATTGATTTGGACAATCTAGTATATAATTTTTTTGCATATACGCGTCATGAACGTATATTCGAGGTTTTAGTATATTAGATAGATATAGAGTCACACTCTAGTCGCCCGGACATGGTCCTGATGATGAAGTATACCATCACCAGTATTTATTTTCGAGTGACGAAGGTGTAATATCTATATATTTCCATTAGACTGGTGTGAGAACCAAAACTAGATAGGTTTATTGTTGTGATTTGGCATCAAAAACATGTTTTTCTGTATATATATCAAGTTATGAATTTGAAAAGCTAATTCACTAATTGATTGATGGTTGTGTTGTATGATTATTTATTTAAACCATTATGTGAATGAATGGTGAATTTAGGCTTAATTGAACCAAATATTGAATTGTATTGTAAATTATTTGCAAATGCATCCATATACATATATATGTTTGAACAGGTAAATGGATTAGCTGTTGAGTAAAGAATTTATTTGCGTGCCCGACAAATAGGTAAACCTTAATGAGTTGGATGCGCACTTTTATTATTTTATCAACTCCTGTGAGTGCCATTAGATGCGGAGTGCTGGTTATTCTATGTGTAATTAATAAATGTCGCCATAGGATAGTAACAATTAATTTTGAACTACACTGCATGGCATACTTCCTGAAGATGGCATACTTCTTGAAGATCGCATACTTCATCATATACCACACAAGCATTTGGAGCTTGTGTGACGAGGTGGGTGATTTACCATACGAGCGAGAGGCTTGTATGGCGATGACTATATATTACAGGTTGAATTGATGACAGATATGGACTATATATTACAGGTTGAACTGATGACTGATATGGACAATATAAAATTGTAACGGTAAAATTGCCAGATTAATAAAACCCCACATGGGTCTGGAGTTGACAATAATCACGTCTCTCTAGTCATTAGATACGGCATATGGATTATTTATTTCCCACACGGGTTGAGGTGACGAGAATTTATTCTCTGGAGCAATTAAAATACACACTCCCTCAGGCTTTGACAGGGTGACGAGAATTTATTCTCTGGAGTTATTATCTATACACGCTCCCCTGTAAACACCATATTATATCACTATAAATATGTGTATGCTTTATAGGATTTATTGGGTACCTAATACGGCCAAATAAATTTCCAAACCCCTCCCCGTACAAAGGAGGTTATGGCGAAATTTTTCAAAAATTCCGGGTGTTAGCCAAATTTTTGAAGAATTTGAAAATTCTCAAAAACTGAAAAGTTGGAGAATGGAAGCCAGAATGAACGTTGAGTTGGTTTTTAAAACAACTTTCAGCTTCGTTCCTTTTCGGGGACGAAAAGTTTTAAGTGGGGGAGATTGTAATAACCCGGAAATTCTGAGCCAGTTTAAAATTTTTATTTTGGCAATTTCAATGAATTTTGAATATTTAAAATGAATTATTTTAAATAATAACAATGAGAAATTTATTTTGAATATAATTCGAACGTATATATTTATATACATCGTCGTTAGAATATAAATATTTATTTTAAATTATAAAAGGAATTGAAAATGGCGCGGTAGTTCGATAATTCGATTTCAAATTTCAATTGAACATACCGAGTGCAAAATAAACCGGATTTTGGCGAAACCAAAAATATTAGAATCTAGTTGAAAATATCTTTCCAACGAATCTGACAAATCGAAATTTCATAGTGGGAATCAAAAGTTATGCCCAGTTGAAAATTCAGAATAGTCGCTATGTAAATTATACATGTCCCAAAAAGTCAAATTTTGCATACGGATGAATTTGGACTCGAAACCACTTCCATTGAGTTCAAAATGCCGTTTAGAACTCCGAAAAGTATAAGCTTCGATATATTCCGATATCCGGAATAGTGGCAATTGGCAGGAGCTTTTCGGTTAGCAAAACATAGCCCTTAAAAAGTGAAATTTTGCATACGAGCTCAGAATTCGACGAGATAAATTTTTATGGATTCATAATGACAAATCATTGTTGAGTTCCAAAGAGCGCGTCGAACGGAGTCAGTATGTGGCCGTGCGAAGCAAAACCATTTGTTCAAAAGCGGGCAGTCATTTTACAAAGGAACATTATTGAGATGACCTCAGAATTCGATTTCATTTTTTTTTTCTGGATTCGTATCGTCTAGTAATGGTTAAATCCAAGAGGGCTTGATTTTTTGAGTTAGCGTGTGAGTGTGCGAGAAGAAAAGGTGCGCCAAAATCGCATTTTTAGAGCTCATCTGAGCATTTTCGTGATTTTTTTTGAACAGTCAAACGAACTCGGAATTCGACGAAATTTGTTTCGTTGGAGTCGTCTTCACGTCTACTATCTCATGTCTGAAATCCGCGGCGATTTGAGACCGTTAGCGTTCAGGCGATACGCGAGAAACTTGCATATAATCACTTTTACTCCATTTCTCTCTTCATAATTTCACTTCTCTCTTTCTCTTCAAAAACTCAAAAATGGCCTCCACCCCAAAACCCGCCGCTGCCCTCCTCCACCAGCGCCACCACCGGCCTCCACCGCCCACCGTCGGCCGCCCGCACCCCCTCCTCCTCCTCTTCCTCCTCCTCCTTCTCTCTCCTCTTTTCATGAACCCTAAACCCCCAAATCACCAACCACCACCACCGCGGCCACCACGGGCCACACCACCGCCCTTAGCACCGTCTCCCAGGTCCATCAGGCCCTCCACCGCCCGCTGGCCACCCAACTCCGGCCGTGGGCCCCCCGGTCACCAAAAACCCATTTTACACTAATCGCCCGTTTTGCAAATAAGCCCCTGACCGTATTTCGCCAATTACTCCCAAACGGTGCATTTTTGGCCTAAGTCCCTCTGAACCAAAGTTGTAGAGCACGAAATTCTCTTCGATTTGGCTATATGGAAGTCGTGTTTTGGAGTTCGGAGCTGCTTGGAAAACGCGTTCGAAGTCTGCTGTTCAAAAGCGGTAAAATTCGTGTACTTTCGCGAATTCTGGGGAATTGGAGCATTTTTGGCAAAAAGACCCTTAGGCGAAAGTTGTCCGGAGTGGCGCGTTTAAGCTAGAAAAAAAAGTGTGAAGATTGAAGCTCGGTTGCAAATTCTGGAACCTGAACAGCGAATCCGGGCTTTAGAAAAAAAGTGAGTTTTCTCCGCTTTAAAGCTTCTATGGTTTTTGACGAATGAAGTAGAATAAAAATATGATTTTTATATTGTAGGAAGAATAAAATTATGATTTTTATATAGTAGAGATAATAAAAATACGATTTTTATATTATATAGATAGTAAAGATTTGATCTTTACTATATGAACAACGGTATAAAAATAGAATTTTTATCTATATAGTAGTAGAATAAAAATGTGATTTTTATATACATAGCAACAATATAAAAATGTGATTTTTATATATGTAGGGACTACGGGCAGTGAAATTGGCCAAAAGGCGAGCACACCGAAGATTTCTACATAAGAAGAGTCGTGGCGTTTGGTTTAGCTAGTCGGTGAGAACTTCTCACTTTAAATTTCCTTTTCTAGTTATAAATATATACTAGGATGCAGACGGTGTTTAGTAGCATCCGACACCATTATCCACAGATCATGGACTTGTTTGTTTGGTTGTGTAGTTGGTTAGATTATTTGTTCTAAATTTGGTTGTTTGGTGAATTGAAATTGGTTTGATTGATATGTGTATGGCGTGGGCCATTATTAGACCGGGGATAAGGCTAGGCCTTGTCCCGTTTCTAGTATCGTGCCGTTATACCGCTGAAATTTTCTAAAATAAGTTAGAAAAATAAAGATATCATTTTATTTAATAAATGAACCGAATAGAATATTCATAGGTTGAATAAAATAATTTGGTCGTTAAAAATATAATTTTTAACGTGAATGTGAATAAATAAATATTCGTTTACAAACCGGACGGTTTGTTTATGTACACCTATTTGAATGACATTGATTGGGAAGATAAATTTTACACATCGCCCAACTGCATAAATAAAATCTGTGTTTGATTGTTTGAAACCCCACACGGGTATTGGGATAAAATACGGCATACACTAATCCCAATAATTAGTTGTATGTCGATCGATTGATTGACAGACTGTTATAAGCGTTAGATATCTATATTTGATGCTTATAAAGTGTAGTGCACTTTGGATGATGGTTGATTATTTATCGTTACTATTATATACATGTGTTGTATGGAATCCGTATAATTAACTTTATATGGTAATTGATTGGGCCTCATTCCAATTTAGAAAATAAAGAATATTTATAAAATAAAGGTTCATGTGTTGACAGTACTCATCCGTTGAGATTAGTCATGTGTTGAACGAAATATTTTAACAATAAAATTTACATCTTTATATTATAAAATAAAGGTTCATGTGTTGACAGTACTCATCCGTTGAGATTAGTCATGTGTTGAACGAAATATTTTAACAATAAAATTTACATCTTTATCATATATAAAATTAGAAACTAATTGGAAAATAGATAAGATGAGTGGTCTCCTGGATGTTGATCTGATGTTGGTTTCGGCCTTCGGGGTTAATATTTAGGGAATCGTTCTCTTACTAATTTACGGTTGGAGTCTGATTTAAATCAAACGATAGATACCATGATTTTTATAAAATATATTGAATAACAAAAATTTGTCACACGTGGACAGTACTCATTTGTTGAGATTAGTCATGTGTTGACAAAAATATAGGTTCACGTATTGAATAGAATAAATATTCATTTGTTGAATAGAATAACGGAATTATTGAAATATCTAAAGCCGTGTTGATTAGAGATGCGCTATTTTGACGCGAACGATATTTATATCGATCATATTCATTTTTATAATGAATATCGAAAAGAGATAAAAATCGATTATATATAAAGCAAATTCGAACTGAATTGAATATAAACCAATTTCGAATTGAATTGAATATAAACCAAATCCGAATTGAATTGAATATAGAATGAATTGAAATTTGAATTGAATTGGAAATGGAAGTTGAAATGTTTTTGAAACGAATTTAAAACTATTTATAAAATTCATTTTAAATAGAAATCGACGAAATATATATTATATATATTATATATATAATATAATGGCCTGAATAGAACGCGCCGCGCCGCGGCAGTTCGTGAATTTCGACCATTGATTTCGAACGGACATTACGGGAGATCCGACCGTCGGATTCTCCTAAAACCGGAACCGTTGGGTTCGTATCGAAAAGAGCTTTCTAACGAATATTATAAATTTGAAATCTAACGGTTGGATTTGGATATACGTCCAAATCAAATTTGGAAAAGGTCGTTGAAAGTGCAGTTCGATGGCCGTTGTTGGAAATCGGCTGTACAGACCTTGATAAAATTATTAAAAATTTCAATAATTTGTGTAAAATAATAAGAAATGATTTGTGAAGAACTAGGATGAAAAATCCCACATTTGTAAAGATAAAAATGGATTTTTATCGAAATGAACTAGTTTTGAACTAAATTTAAAACCCAATTATTTTTAAATTAATAAATTAGATTTAAAAGGGGTTTTAAATAATCGGAATTTCTAATATATTTGATTGGAATTGAATTAGAATTGATTTGTGGGTTTATCGTGAACGGTGTTTTAAATAACACTAGTTCTTTAACCCGATAATAAATAGAATGTGATTTGGGTTTATCGTGAACCGTGTTTTAAATGACATTAGTTATTTGACCAAGTAAAAGGAGTTTTAATGAATCTGTAATTAGATTGAAATGTGAATTGATAATTTAAATTATCAAATTTGGAAAATGAGCGAGAATGGAGTATCACCAGTTTTGCTCCAAGCGATAGTTAATTCTTTAATTAGATTTGAACGTGAAATGGTAATTAATTTTACCGATAACACCGTGGTGTTAGATATGGAGTATTACCAGTTTTGCTTCATGGGATGAATAGGTTGGGATTGGGAAATAAAATAAATAATTACTTCGATGTGGTTCGCTAATCCCGACTAGTTTGGAAAACCATAATTTGGTTTGAAATGACATCCAAAGGAAGATTAAAGAATAAATTTAAAGAATTTATCTTTGATAAAATTAATGGGAACCTTTCCCTAAGAATGTGAAATTTAGAAACCAGCTGTAGGTTAGTTAAGAAGAATGGTTTCCTGGGTATTGATCTGATGTTGGTTTCGGCCTTCGGGGTTAATATTCGGGGAATTGCTCTCTTACTGATTTACGGTTAGTGACTAATGAATTGGAATGAGGCGTATGTTGTGTTTGTGTAACATTTGTTTTTAATATACGCGGGTTGTTCGGAAAGGCCGAGTTTATACCCATTCTGAATAACCGATTCGACGATAAGTCGAAGATGAAGACGGTGGTTGAAGACCGGAAGTCTTCACATCATTTGGTTGATTACTGATGATCTTGATTGGGTTGTACACCCATGATGAGGGAATCAGTTGGTGGTCATCCAGATGTACTTGGAGGTCGATGGATATGCGAGGAAAGTGCCTCCGGTTTCGTTCAAACCCAGAACGAACTTGTAAATGGACTGTGTGTCTGACATTGGATTTTATTCTATGTTGATTGATCTCCATTAAATATACATCTGTTTGACTGCGGAGAATTTATTCTCTTGCTTAACGCCATTCTCTGAGACGTACGAGCTCAGAGGTTGTATATCGATGGACATCAGTCGCATGACATGAATTGCCTATGTGGCACGCCTAAGTGGCAATTGATCAAGGCTTCTGTTGAAAAGCAAAGTCTTGTGGTTGATGATCAAAGCAGGACCTACGTGGCATAGCTTTGTGTATAGCGTGGATTCGCGAGCCTCACACCTCGGTATGAGTCAAAAACGGGATACTGACCGTTGGGAGAACACGACGTTTCTTTCTAGCTTTGGTGGTGTCAGTGACTTACCAGCCCTGACATTTATATACTTTTCACCTATGTGGTTGTTGGATGCGAGGCGCCTCGATTATAGGTCTGTAAGGACCGGGAAACGTGTGTTCAGGAATAACTAATCCTCAAACGTAAGAGAGGACCGGTCCAGCCGATTCCAGGGGTTGCCCAGAGTGTGTAGTCCCGAGGCATTTGCTAGAGTGTCTCGAAGCGGAGAGGATCTTGCCCCTTGCCTCGACTCATGACGGAAATCCAATTTCCAATACGTGTATTTCGGCTTTATTTGTAGAGCCTAGTATGGCGACATAGTGGGATGGGGCGCTTATGCCGTCTATGATTTATATTTATGATTGAAATTGTTTTGACACTATACACTTATTATAGTATCAAATGATTTGTTTTAAACGTACCAAGCATGTTTGGCAATTATAAGGGAAAACCCTATCCTCCGGCTTGCGTTGCATTGTGTGATGGGACCTGGGTCTTATAATAGCTTCATTTTTCGAAAAAGCATTGCGTTGTTTATCCTATGCACTGGTATTCTTGGGAGGAAACCCGTTCCGTGTTATACGGCGTGGTCCCTTGAATTACTCTCTTTTAAAGTAAAGCTTTAAATAAATGTTTTAGTTCTCACACCAGTCACATGACTGACCTGGAGTTTATTGTTTTAACCTAAACTATGGGTGCCCTTATTTTGACACGGGCAGCTAGTAGTTTTGGTTTTGCAGATTTATATTCACAGGATCCTGGTTTACAGCTGGAATGATATCCGGAAAGCTCTGTATCCGTATATCACCTTCAGTTGTGCTTTGTATTGTTTTTCCGCTGCTATGTAATTTATTGTAATCTCTGATATTTATCGAATATAATTTATTCAATTATACTCTGTATATTCTTGTATCTGATGGAATTGTTGTAATAGCAATGAAATGTTCTTCTGTTTGCGTTCCAATTTGTCCTGTTCTCAAAACGATCAGGGATTTCGAACGGTCTTGGTCGGTTTAACGATCGATTCGGATCGAGCGAAATTCCTTGTCGTTACATAAATCATCATTCATCTAATCATGAATTGTTGTTTATTAGAAATAAATTTGAAATTGTTTATTAATAATATCCTAAAATTTATTTTCAAATCATTTTAAATTCAAGGATTAGATTCAATTAATTCAATAATTAAACGATCTAAATTTGCAGGACGTTACATTCTCCCTCACTCAGAACTTTTTGTCCTAAAAAAGGAACGTAGTAAAGAACTATTAATTTAACGATATATAATTCATTCGCTTATCAACCTCAATTGCTTGTTTAAGTTCAAAATTATGCTTCCAATTAGTTAAACATAAATCATTCCATTAGTTCTTTTCCCTTTCTGGAGACGAAAATTAGTATTTTAATTTATTTCAAAGCTGTGAACTTGCAAAACATTTAATATCTCTTTCTTATTTTACTATGATGAGGTAAGACAAATGTTAAATTTTTATGTCATTAATTGGTTAGTTAACGTTAAAATACTTTATAACTCGAAGGCTTAACAAGTTATTTTCGTTCTTAAAAGGTTAGACATACGTTGATCAGACGCACGACTAAAATCTCCAAGTGCTCAATATACTTGTTTCAACTTTCAGTGAAAACACTTAAAAACATTAAAATAGATAAAAGAAGTACCATCCAATAAACCAACCAATGAAACTTATTCATAAATCGCAGATACACAATAGTTATGCTTGGGTCCCCAAGAAGCATCCATACCCGTAGGAAATCTCTTCCCTGCGAATTTCATCACGAACAATCAACAGGACGAATAAATAAAAATAGAATAACCTGAGATCATCATGGAACGCAGCCCCTAAGGTCGCTCTATCACTTAGTTGAGAGGACAAAGTGCCATAGCCATAGGTGGCAAGGCAATCACTGCCTTATGTATTTCGCCATAACACCTCAAAACAATCGCATGGATCGTAGTTTACATCTAGTAACACTGGTGGTTACATCTCTGTCATCCGTAAACTTTAGGCAATCACTGCCCTACGAATTACGCCATGCGGACCGCAGATACACAATGGTTATGCCTGGATCCCCCAGGAAGCATTCGTACCTATAGCCTTTCGCAGCCCTGCGGATTTCGCCATTGTAAAACGACCATAGATCGCAGCAGACACAATGGTTACGCTTGGTTCCCCCAGGAAGTATCTATCGCCGTACGCCTTCGCGGCCCTGCGAATTTCGCTATGCAGCCGAGTTCAAAGGAAACACTCATGAGTATTACGTCCGGACAATCACAATCAAAGAAATATCAACAAGAGTTCCTAGCGAGTAGGAGCTCGATTTTCAATGGAAGGTACTTCCTGTATCATTGGTTTTGAAAACATAAGATACTATATATAATACTCATTTCAATTCTCATATATCGTACTTATACAAAATTTGATTTACACAAGAGTTCTCAAATCATATTTCAACATGTCATTCTTATACAATTTCCATTTTATATAAGTTCACTTCATATCAATTACCTTCAAATCAATAGTTTCGAATTCATTTTTATATAAATCTTTCATATATAAGTTTTGAGCACTTTCATATCTAACATTCAAAATTGAAAATTCACAAAATCCCTCAGTTTTATTTTTTTATATTTTTTTATTTGGTTCTGATATTTGATATCATTTCAATTTACATCCACAAATCAATTCATTATCAAACTTCACCTTCGATTTGGATCACATGCCACGAATATCGTTATTTGGTTAATTCTTTATATTTAATCATTTTAGATTTAAATTGCTCGGATCGGAAATAGATACTCTTATCACTAAAATAGTTAACTTAGATTCAAATAGTTTACGTAAGATAATAAACATGATATAAAATAGTTTTGAATTAAAATTAACAGGTTTGGTATAAAATAGTTTAAATAAAATAATAAGCTTGATATAAAATAGATTCGATAGAGTAATTTTTTTTACATAAATGTTTGAATAAAATAATAGGTTTGCCATAGAATAATTTATATAACTAAATATGTTTTCTATCGAATAGCCGAATTAGATAGTTAAGTTTATATTCAAAATAGTTTAAATAAAGTAAACATATTATATATTAATAATAAAACTAGTTCTAGGAAAAGTAATCCAATCCAAATCAATTTATTCAACATTTCAAAGTTAATTCAACTTTGATTTCATAATATGACTTCAATAATCATTTCTCAAATCGAGCATTATCCAAATTTAAAATTTCCAAGATTTCAAAATCAATAGTTTAGGAAAATTTCTCATGATTCATATGGTGATCATTACATTAATTTAAATATTTCTTAAGCAATATTTTCTTTAAACATTATAAATCAATAATACTATCTAGTTGCTTAGATAATAAAATTTTAAATCGACGACTTGCATAATATTCATAGAACAAAAAGATAAACTTTATTTCTAATTATGACAAGTACATCCTTCATCACACAAGAGATTATTGGGTAATTAATGGTACGAACTTTGTTACAATGACGACAACAAGCTTACGGAAATTTAGGATACAAAAGATAAGAATCTCATATGAGGAGTTATTAGTCAAACTGGTTAAGATTCAAAACTATCAAGATCTATCCAACTCTGCTTCTCTACTCCGCATCTTCGCATGAACGACTCCACAGTATTCACTCTTCCAGGTGTCTCCACAAAAGGATTAGTGCATTCCACAGCAACGTGTCCCCAATTCTTGCAATTTCCACAATAATATGAGATACTTCCATTTTCATTTTCGTACTTCATGGTCTTTGATCTAGCAGGGCGCAACGCGACTTGCCTTCCACGTTGCCTCTCGGAACATTTCCGGGCTATATGTCCAACTTGCTTGCAATGGTGGCAGATAATTGGTTTGTTGACTGTTACAGCAGGGGCAGGCTTTTTCTTTTTCACTTCAATGCAACGACTAGGAAAATGTCCCTTTTGTCGACATTTAAAACAGAAAATCTCGGACCTACAAATCTTGCCTTCTTTCCCTTGTCTCTCTCTCCGCACATAGCTGTATAATATCCCTTTTTCTGACATTGATAACATACGAAATTATCATATGGATCAGGTCCTTGTCTTTCTCTAATTATCCTTTCATGTTCTACAATCGCTTCTTCCTTTTCTTTATGGTCAATCGCTCTTCGTTCTCGACGTGCTGCCTTCTGTGCTTCCGTTTTTGCCATCTTCGATAACGCGATAGTTTAGTGAGATTTTCCTAACATAATTTTGAGGTTTTTCATTAGTTTATATTCCAATAATTTCCTTATGTATATTACAAACGACGACAAAACAACTTCAAAACGAATACCTATTTCCATAGTCAATTCGTTATATTCTCTAATCGTAAAATTTTGATCATCCTGTTAAAACTCGAGTCAATATTTATAAATCTAGCTTGCTGGTACACTATAGTTTAATATTTTTCAAGTTCTTTAGCACAAAATCATTTTTGATACCTAGCAAAATCAATTGTTAAGGTTCAAATTTCCACTTAAGGTTATTCATATACTATGCAAATTTAATTTATTCGTTTCGAATACAGTAGTTAATAAGTCACGTTATTAATTCTCTTATAACTTGTATTTAAATTCCTACGATTAATCTTGGAACTCGAAAAAGGATTTCCGACGAGATCTAAATTAAGCTCAAGAAAGAAAAAAGAAACTTATCGAAAAGAAGCAAATTAGGAAAGGTGGATTCAAAGGAGTAGAAATTCATAAAGATTTAAATTTTCAAAATAGTTTATATTTTCAAAATACGTGCTCTCAATAATAATTCCAGTGACTATTCTACTCATTCTAGGGTATTACTACCCTATCTCTAATGAGTTTTTAAACCCGATAAGGTAAGCTTTGTATAAACCAAAGCTCTGATACCAACTGTAACATCCTTCCTTTTTGACCGCTTTAAGTCGGTATCTAAAACAACTCAAAACGTTCAAAAAGACAGATTGTTATTTAGCTTATCAAGTTTAAATAGAATAAACACAGAATCACAGACACAATATTTGCAACGGAAGAAATTTTTATACAAATAATATTAGAGTTGTACAAAATATTTATACAGCGGAAGATTTTATAAGTACATTATATGAATTTTTAAATAAATAAAATCTTTACGGTTTTGTCGAGCGTGCGCCATATGCGTCTTTATATGCCACTCCGCTTCATTGTGAGCTGAAATTTTCTAAGCCTGGATCATTTAGGACCTGACCCGAGTGTCCCATGCAAAATACACAAAACACCTGAGTCAGGATTAAACTTATTTCAAGTTAGCATACTTCGATAAACACATAAATAAAATTAGTTTAATCCATACACATTATTTGAGTATAAAATTTAGGGAATTTTCGAAATAAGATTTACAACACATGGTGAGAATATATGCACAAGACGAAGCTAGACAGCTCCCACATTAAGCCACTCACACTGGTCATCATATCTACTTAAAAGCGTTAAACATAGCAAGAATAGAAAATCCCTTTGTCCTCTCCTGGCGTTTGTTGCCTCCATGAACTCATACGCATACACAAAACACATGCATACACACATGTATATCATACATACACTCACGCACAAACACACATGCAGTTCATAAAATACACCCACATGTCACACGACACATATATAATCAGGCGTATACATATACACACACGTATGTATTCACGAATGCACGTAAAATGGAACACACACAGTAGAGAAAAATTAATGGAAAAAGAATGTTTGCCTAAGAAGTGAAAAATATATATCCCATCCTCTTATTACTTTCGTCAATTTTTAAACCAAAGAAGAGATCCCTAGAATTTTTGTGCCATGCATGTATGCAAATATGTGTACTGATCTAATTTCTGGGAGGTCATTTTCCAAGTCTGTTAGTATGGTTTCACCAACATATTCCAAATTAACATTCCAAGTTATCTATCCCACCTTTGAATTATCCTATCTACAATAATCTTCATAAAACATTAACTAAATATAATTTGAATCTTTATGTTAGCCCACTTTGTGAACTGGGCAACACAAAGTCAAGATGTAAAATGTTGAAGAACTTGAAAAACTTGGGAAGTACTGAAGCAGATCGGATCAGAGCAGCGCATCGGTTCGGATCGGATAAAGTTTTCTGTTCGGATCGGTGAACTATTGCTGTGGAAATCAGAAAGGCTCGGCTGTTCGGATCGGAGGGCAATATAATCCCAATTGGATTGGAAAGCCACTTGATTGCTACAGAGATAGATCGGAGCGGAACAGAATAAAGAGAAGAGAGAATTGGTTCCAAGTCAATCCGGGTCGGATCGGATACCCCGATCCGAACCCCTTGTACACATCCCTCCGACCCGAGCTTGTCTTCCACGTCACTCTCCTGCATGAGCGCCTGTTAGTTCGGATCGGCAGTGACCAGTTCCTACCCTCAACGTCCACTACTTTGATGCGTTGTCAACATAGTAATTCATCCGAACCCGAGGCTGATGGGATGGATGACACGTGGCTCCGATCCGGATCAGATTCTGAGTAAATTCTCACCTATAAATACCCCGTCTGGAGATAAAGAAAAGGATCTTTTTCTGGCACTTTGAGAGATCAACCACCTTCAGAACCTGAATTCCAGCAATCCTGGAAAATCCAAATCTTCTTTCATTATTTGCTTTCAGACAATTGAGTGATTGTAAGTGAGTTGTGAGAGAAATCAAGTGAATATTTCATTGTACTTGCAACTAAATCAGAGAAAATAGTGAAAGACAAGTGGACGTAGGCATTTCTTCGCCGAACCACTATAAATCCTGTGTGTTCATTTTTATTTTTTATTTCATTTCATTCTGCTTTTAATCAATTTGGGTGTTAGAACCACTTTTTGGTCTAACATTTTGGTGCTTTCACTGAGAAATCATCTGAATTCTTTGTTTTTCGGGATTATCGTTCTACTTTTTGGACCGTTGAGTTCAAAGAAGTTAATCCTCAAGTTTCAACGCCCTTGGATATTTGTTGAAGTGATTGTCGAAGAATCATGGCCAAAGGAAAAGGCAAAGAAGTTCAATCTAGTCGAGGAAATGGAGCTGGCGAAGATCAGCAAAATGCGGTTGTAACAAGGTCTCGTTGGCAAAGTTCAGCAGCAGGACGAACCAATGCAGGAAATCCGAACCGTCTTCAGGGGGAGAGCTCCGATCTGATCCGGGTAGGAGATTCTGAAGCAGTGCATTCCCCCAATCTGAACCGACCCGAGCAGCTTGCCATGTACCGACCCGACCAGACTCCCCAGCTCCGAACCGACCCGACCTCCCATCTCCGATCCGATCCGACTCTTGGTGATGTTGGAACTTCTACTCGAGTCCCTACAAATGCTCCGATTCCAGCTGCCAGGGTCAGTGATCAGGTCAATCCATCTGCGCCCATTACTCAAGGAGATTTCTTGCGCCTACTTGATATGCTTGAAAGTACTAGGGAGGCTATGAAAGTCCACGAGCGCACCAACCTCATGATGCAGGAAAATATGAGGCTCATGAGTAGGGAGATCAGCGAGCTCCGTCGACAGAGAACCCCATCACCGGTTCGTCACACACCAGTGGATCAGTCTTCATCTTCCGAAGAAGAGCGGCCCCGTGAACGAAGGCCGCTCGAACGACCTCAGAATGTGGAGCAGCTGACATTTGGATCTTTGGGGTCTCGCGAGGATATTGCACGAGCACTAGGAAACAATGATCCCACTCGGGGGCAAAGGCTCCAGTCCCCTCCTCCCGAGACCTACCGGGAGCGTAGGGAACGGAATAGAGCAGAAGCAGCTCGAAGAAGAAGGGCATCTCCTGAACAAGAGCCCAGAAGGAACCCGGATACTAGGGCCAGGGAACCTGAGAGGCCCCTAACTAATGCTGATGTACAGGCGATGGTGCGCCAGATCATGTCCGAGAGCCGGAACTATACAAATGAAGATTATAGCATTGAGCGAAGCCATACTCCTTTCAACGATGATATCCTCGACTTCCAGTTTCCCCGGCATTTTAACCTGCCACAGATGGACAAGTACAACGGGAGAACTGATCCGGGACAGCATTTGATGCGATACTCGTGGCTCATGAATGCTGCTGCTGCCCCTGATGAAGTGAAGTGTAAAGCATTCCCAATCTATTTAGAAGATGTGGCGCTGTTCT
The DNA here is from genome assembly GCA_030737875.1 of Allium sativum. Lineage (NCBI taxonomy): Eukaryota > Viridiplantae > Streptophyta > Magnoliopsida > Asparagales > Amaryllidaceae > Allium > Allium sativum. The sequence continues at coordinate 93,356,323 of CM060920.1, forward strand.
GGTTTACCCAACTTCCCCCTCGTTCGATTTCGAATTACAGGGAACTGAGGGAACATTTTATGAATCAGTTCTGACTCCATGCCCGAAAATCCAAAAGTGTTATTGAATTGTCAAGAATTAAGCAGGCACCAGGAGAGTCTTTGAGGTCATATCTTGACCGTTTTAACTTAGCTGTGACTGAAGTTAGTGACCCGCATGATCCTACCATTCTGATGGCATTAAAGGAAGGAGTCGATCCTGAATCTGAGTTCGGGGATTACCTTTCTGGGAAGACACCCTCCACAAGAGAGATATTCTATGAAAAAGCCGATATTTATTTAAGGCGAGAGGAGGCCATGGCAAACCGAAAGAGAAAGTCTGAAGCTGCTTCAAAAGAAAATGTGCAGAGTAACGTCGCCATGAAGCAGTCTGGGGAAAGTTCCGGCAAGGTTGAAGTAAATGTGGGAAACAAGGGTGGAAACAACAATGCTGGAAACGGGGGCAACAACAATAACCGTAATACGAACGGTAACAGAAGAAATAGAAATAGGGGAAGTGATCCTAACAAAAGTCCCCGATTCCAGACCTACGAGAATTATACACCATTGAACGACACCCTGGAGAATATTTATCTGGATACGTACAACGTTTTGCAGTATAAAAGACCGCCACCTCGTGATTCGACCGAGAAAGAAATGGCAACTGGGAAGTTTTGTTTGTTCCATGGAACTCACGGACATTCAACCAATGAATGTCGGCATTTAAAAGATGTGATTGAGAAGCTGCTGCGCGAAGGGAAACTAGATGAATACAAGGTTGCCCCGAGGGACAGGGGGCAAGGAGAGCAAGCTCCAAAACAAATTCTACCTGCTCCTAAGCCTACAGCGCAGCAGAAAGGCAAGGGAATTGTTATCAACTCCATAGTGGGCGGACCTCACCCAGCAATCCGTAGCTTTAGAGCAATGGATCAATATGTAAATGCTGCCAAGCACATAGATGTGAATGAAGGTGATGATCTGGAAGATATCGCCCCCATAAAACAACAGAAGACCATGTTTGACGACGTGGTGTTCCGCAGCAGAGATAATACTGGGATCCAATCACCCACTGATGATCCGTTGGTTATTACTACCACCATTGGGCCGGCCTTGGTTCATAAGGTATTAGTAGACAATGGAAGTTCCGTCAATATTTTGTTTAAAAAGTCATTTGATCAGATGAAGTTGGAATCTGAAGATTTGAAGCTATGTGAAGGATGGATAAGAGGCTTCAACGGGGCGTCAACAGCTCTCATGGGATATATAGAATTGCCCGTGACCTTGGGGCAAGGAGAACGTAGAAGAGTGCGAATGCTTCAGTTCGTAGTATTGGACGTAGATTCGCCTTATAATGCATTTTTGGGGAGGCCTGCCCTTGCTGAATTCAGAGTTTGTATCGCCCTCTGGTGTTTATTGCTTAAGTTCCCAACTGAAGCCGGAACTGGAGTAATGAGAGGGGATCAAGTTTCCGGACGGGCCTGCTATGTGGCCGAACTAAAGATGTTGATGAAAGGACTTAACATCGAAAGTAAAGATGCCTCGCCTCCCCCAAAGGGGGGCTCGGCGTAGCAATTAGAGAAATCGGCCCCGAAGGAGTTGCTTAAAGGAACGCCTGAAGACCTGGATCCCAGAAAAGACGAGGAACCAGAGACTAAGAATGCAACTCCTAATGAAGCGACAGTGGAAATTCCCATTGATGACGCTAATCCGACAAGAGCCTTGAAGATTGGGTCTCAATTGGATCCACGTCGGGCCAAAGAACTAACGGACTTTTTAAAGGCGAACTTGGACGTGTTTGCCTGGACCCACGCTGACATGTGTGGGATATCGCCATCCATTATAAGTCACAAATTAAATGTAAACCCGAAGCATCCGCCAGTGAAGCAAAAGAGACGTATGCTGGGCCCAGAGAGGTCGGCTGCTCTCAAAGAGGAAGTGGAGAAGCTGAAGCAAAACGGATTTATTCGAGATTCGACATATCCCGACTGGATATCGAATCCCGTCTTGGTAAAGAAGCCGAATGGAAAGTGGCGAACTTGCATTGATTTTTCAGATTTGAACAAAGCCTGCCCAAAAGATAGTTTCCCACTTCTTGTAGATTCGACAGCAGGTCATGAACTTCTCTCTTTCATGGATGCATATTCTGGGTACAACCAAATTCCTATGCACGTGCCAGACCAAGAACATACGAGCTTTATTACGAATTTGGGATTATATTGTTATGTCGTAATGCCATTCGGATTGAAAAATGTCGGAGCCACTTATCAGCGCTTGGTGAACAGAATGTTTTATAATCAAATAGGGAAGACTATGGAAGTTTACGTGGATGATATGCTTGTCAAATCGAAACAATCCTCCAGCCACACACAAGACTTGGCGGAAATGTTTGGTATCCTGCGAAAGTATCGGATGAAGTTGATTCCTCTGAAATGCTCATTTGGAGTGGCGTCGGGAAAATTCCTAGGCTTCATTGTGAGCTCCCGAGGAATTGAAATCAATCCTAGCCAAATAGCAGCGATTAGAAACATTGAAGAACCAAGAAGAATTAAAGATGTCCAAAGTCTTGCAGGGAAAGTAGCCGCGTTGAGTAGATTCATCTCCAAAGCTACAGACAAGTGCGTTCCGTTTTTTGATTTAATTAAGAGGGGAAAGAAAAACATTGAGTGGACTCCGGATTGTGTTGAGGCCTTTCGAAATTTATTGGAACTGCTAGAGAAACCTCCGATTTTGTCAAAGCCAGTGGATCACGAAGAATTGTTTGTTTACTTGGCAGTCTCGGCTCATGCCGTTAGCAAAGCCCTGGTTCGAGAAGAAGACAAAGTACAAAGGCCAGTATATTATGTAAGCAAGAAATTAGCAGCAGCAGAGCGCAACTACCCAAAGATTGAGAAGCTCGCTTACAGCCTCCTAATCGCATCCCGAAAGCTTCGTCACTATTTCCAAGCTCATCCAATAACCATATACACCGACCAGCCCTTGAGGCAGGTGTTACAGAGGCCCGAAGCATCGGGGAGGTTGATCAAATGGAATATAGAATTAAGCCAATTTGATTTAAATTTTCAACCACGAAAGTCGATCAGGGGGCAAGCTCTGGCAGACTTTATTGCAGAGTTCACCATCCCAGAGGAGGAAATAATCGGTGATAGAGTGGTCAAGTCCGAGAATGAGTTGAAGATAGATCCATGGAAGCTATACACAGATGGAGCTAAGAACGACCGAAGGTCCGGAGCTGGAATCCTGAAGGACGGTCGTTATATTACGCTTTGCGATTAGAATTCTCGGCAACTAACAACGACTCTGAATACGAAGCCCTGATTGCAGGGCTGAAACTCGCTAAAGACCTCGGAATAAAAATGTTGGACATATTCTGTGACTCTAAAATCGTTGTTTGCCAAGTGCGGGAGGAATTTGTGGCTCGGGGACCTCGACTTATCGCCTACCTCAGGAAAGTGAGAGAGCTATTGAGTAGCTCGGAGCGGTACGATATAACACACATCCCAAGAGCCGAAAACCAGAAGGCGGATAGGCTGGCAAAGCTGGTTAATTCCGACAATCCAGAAGAGTCTGAAATAATTCCAATTGAAACGTTGGAATCGCCAAGCTTTGAGTCGATGGAAGTTGAGTTCGTTTTCGAAGTGGAACCGGAAAAGGAGTCGTGGATGACCCCAATTAAGAACTTCCTTAAGAATGGGACACTCCCATCGAAGAAGAGTGAGAAAAGGGCTGTAGTTCGCAAGGCTACCAGATATGTCATGCAAGATGATACTCTTTATAGGCAAGGATTTTCTATGCCCCTGTTACGATGTATAGCACACAACGACATCAAGCGTGTATTAAGAGAAGTACACGAAGGTGAGTGTGGAGATCATACAGGAGGTCAGACTTTAGCAAAAAAGATATTGCGATACGGATACTTCTGGCCTACAATTAATAAAGATGCAGCTGATTATTCACGATGCTGCGATAAGTGCCAGAGATTCGCCAAAATCCCCAGAGCACCGTCGACCCAACTTAAATCAATGGTGAGTCCTTGGCCATTTGCCACATGGGGAATTGATATCATTGGAGTTCTACCGATTGCTAAAGGAGGAGCGAAATATGCAATAGTGGCTGTGGACTATTTTACGAAGTGGGTGGAAGCTGAGCCCTTGACCAAGATCACGACAAGAAAGGTGATAAGTTTCGTGGTTAGAAATATTATATGCCGATTCGGGATCCCAAGGACGATTATAACTGACAACGGAACCCAGTTTGATAGTACTGAATTCAGAAATTTCTGCCAGAAGTATAAGATTGACAAACGATATACTGCAGTTGCCTATCCGCAGTCGAACGGGTTAGTAGAGGCAATAAACAAAGTAATAAAATCCATCCTCAAGAAACGGTTAGAGCGTGCAAAGGCAAAATGGGTTGATGAATTGCCCCTAGCTTTGTGGGCATATCGATCAACATTTAAGATGGCCACCGGTCACACCCCTTTCTCTCTCTCCTTTGGCTCAGAAGCAGCAATTCCAGTTGAACTGGAAGTTCCTTCCCACAGGGTGACATATTATGACCCGATGACGAATCGGGCACTCTTACTTGAGTCTCTTGATGAAGTCGAAGAAAAAAGGGACGAAGCAGATTTGCGTGCGGCAAGACATCGACGTCAGATGGCACGCTATTACGACAAAAAAGTTCGCCTTAGGACTTTTGAACCAGGAGATTTGGTGCTAAAGAGAGTCTTTCCATCCCTTCCTCACCTCGGCCCAAAGTGGGAAGGACCCTTTGTCATCCAACGGAAACTTGAAAAAGGAACCTTCAAGTTAACGACCGTAGATGGCGAAGGAGTCCCTAGAGCATGGAATGCCCAACACTTGATGCGATATTTGGATTAGAAATGATGTACTCTTTGTTATTTTTCTTATGAACTCTGTAATAAGGCACGACTTGCCTTGGGAAAATCTGACGATATGAATAAAGGTCTATAAAGTGGATGTAGGCTACGACTTAGCCGAACCACTATAAAAATATTGTGTGTTATTTACTTTTATGCATTATATATATATATATATTCATCGATTATTCTGTTGTGATTATGGAATACAGGATGATTCAAAACCTGAAAAGGTTGAAGACAGTTTAAACATAAGAAAAAGCACAGCGATTATTTGTGCGACAAGACGTAAAAGAATGAGAAAACGACATTCTTAACTCTAACTCTCCAGAGAGAGAGAGTATAAAAGCGTCTCCGACTGAGCGCTGAAAAAGAAATCCTTCCCCTAACTCTAACTCTCCAGAGAGAGAAAGAGTATAAAAGCGTCTCCGACTGAGCGCTGAAAAAGAAATCCTTCCCCTAACTCTAACTCTCCAGAGAGAGAGAGAGAGTATAAAAGCGTCTCCGACTGAGCGCTGAGAAAGAAATCCTTCCCCGCTGAAAGACCGGGGAATGAATGGATTGCTGAGCTCGAACTCTAACTCTCAAGAGAAAGAGAGAGAGTATAAAAGAAATGCCAGAAAAAACGACAGGTACTGACGACACAGGAAGTGCTATCCCGTCAGAAAATCGGGAGCATTCAGATTGCTTGATTAAGCATTAAATAATTTGTGAGAATTGACTGGGGGCATATATGTATACGCATATTTCCTCCCTTCGTAACTTCATTTCATAACTATAGTAAGACATGCATTTTTACATAAGTGCAGAACTACTGACAAACAGACATTGCAGAAAATGAATTATTTTTTATTTACAAATGAATGAATTTGTACAGGAAAATAGCTAAAAAAGAAGGTGCAGGAGCCACTCTTGTAGCAGCAATTGTTGGTTCACTAAATGCTAAAACGATACAAGGCAATCCACTATTTAGGTTTCGAGTAAGCCTTGGACTTCTTGGCGGCTTTCTCCGCATCCTTTGCTTCTTTCTCAGCCTCTGTCAAGATTCGTTTAGATTTCTTCTTTCCTGAAGATGCGGTGCTGGAACCGGCTGACTTCTTCCCAGAGGGCGGAGCGCTGGAATCAAGAGAAGATTTTTTAGCGAGTTCCTCTGTAATAGATCTAGTTGAGAGCTTAACAACTAACCTTGATCCCGCATCCACAACTGCGAGGGGCTTGAGGGCTTCAGGGTCTAGTTCTTCGGCTATTAATTGCAAGCGTTTGTCTTGATCAGCTTTCATTGCAGCCAAAGTAACATCATCATCATTTTTTGACTCCCCGACTATTACAACTTCTGGTTCCTCCTCATGACCTCCGTCACCACCATCATCCTTTAAAGCTGCTATCATTTCTTCATCATGGGGAGTGTCGGCCTTAGTCGGCTCACTTCTTTCTCCCAAGTCTATAGGAGCAGCCTTGTCCTCCCCTCCTTTCGCTTTTTCCGTAGGCTCTACCCCAGCGATGGCTCCCTGAGTCACATCTATCTTTACGGATGGCTCAATACCTACAGAATGAGAAGCAACAGATATCAACTCAGGCGAAAACAATGGATTTTTCATCGATTGCTCAATCATGTGGCAAAAGGTAGAAATAGCCTTGACAAATTGAGGAGAAAAGGTAGGGATACCTTCCGAAGACTTCTCAGCGGGGGTAACCACTGTCTCTGATGCTATTTCAGGGATTGGAGATAGCAGAGTTGTTCGGGGGATTCCCGGATTTTTGGGGTCATACCCCTCTACTTCCGAAGTCGCGGGGGCAGCAGAAGAGGAACCAGTCTCGGGAATGTTTTTCTGTTTAATCCTCCTCCTCTCTTCTTCCATAGCCTCAGCAATGAGGCGGCGCCCTTCAGCTAGGCGTTCTGGCTCATCATCCCTCAAGTATTTTTCCATTAGCTTATCCTCATCAATGGAATCGACTTTGAGCTCCTCTTTTTCCCACTCAACAATCTGATTCCATACTTGAACTAGAGTGGATGGGTAATCTTCGATCCAAGAAATGTTTCGGCGACGGATGATATGTGCGAAGAATTCAATCATTAATTCGCCAAAACCTTGAATATCAGCCTCCGCCTCAGATAATTGTTTGCGGGCTTCCTCCGCAGATTTGATAGCACACTCCACATTGCCCTCAGCCAGGGCAGCTCTGTTCTCTGCCTCCAATAGCTTTGAAGCCAAGTCAGCATTCTTCTTTTCTAGTTCAGCACTCCTCTTTGCTAACTCGGCATTTTTCCGTTCGAGGTCAGCATAAGCAAGGCGTGTCTTAGCAGCTTCTGACTTAGCCTCATCAGCTTGCTTTTTTAACTCAGAATGCTCTTGAGTGTGATATTCAAGCAAGTCATGATAACGTTTTTGCATGTCCTCAAATTGTTGTTTGAAGTTAGAAGCGTCCCTTTGAGCGACAGCTAGCTGAGCTTGAGTGTCTTCCAAATCTTTTCCTAGAGCTTTTAAGGCCTTGGCATCCTCCTCCGCGGTCTTTTGCATTGAGTCGGTATTTGCGATTAGAGTACGGATGATTCTGGAAAGGTTGCGTGAATATTTAAACATCTCAGAATACTGTTTTTCCACCGCATCTATCTTTGCTTTGGCCTCATCTGCCCACTTAGAAGAAATAGGTTCAAGGGCAGGTAAAAAAGTCAAAGTCTCGAAGTAGTGTTCGGGAAATTGCTCCTCCAAATATGCCCGCTTTATTGCAGTTTCCGCATCTAGTGGGGGAGGAGCGGGGATTGTCAATTCGGTGTCCCTGTGTGAGGAGGATTCAGTAGTTTCTTTGTCTGTCCTAGGACGTTTAGTAGCAGGGACCTTGTGCTTACTTCGAGACCCGGTTTCTTTTGGAGGACTTCTTTCTCTACTGCGCTTTTCATGGGAAGAAGTGGAGTCTTTAGATTGTGGTCTGTCCTCTTCCCTACGGCTTTGATAACCTTTGTATTTCTCTTGTTCCGGCCGAACGGGTGAGCGAGAACGTGAGGGTCGAGAACGATAGGGATCATAAGGCCTTCTCTCCTCCCTACCACGATCATCACGACGATCATACTCGATATCCTGAGGTGGATTAGACATGCTGCGGCGAAGCTTCCTGATATCATGGTAAGATCGAGACATCGTGCCTGCACAATAAGACAAACGAAATTCAGAATCAATGGATTCACGGAGAAAGAGGTGCAATGAATGCTAATATTGTTGTATAAAGTGTGTCCTAAGTGGTGTGTTCCCCCCGACCAACCCGAGTCTGAAGCTAGACTAGTATGGGCAGGCTCTTTGGCCTTAGCAGGAGTGGTCTCTTCAGAAGAGGTGAAGACTAAAGGATCCTTCCTAAAATCCTCTGAAGTATATATGGTTTCAGGTAAGGGGAGATCCCCCAAGCCCTGAAATATTGGGTCATCAGTACTAGGAACGTCTCCCTCAGAAGCATTAAGTGGCGACTCTTGAGAGGATGTTGACTTTTCCAGAGAAGTAGCCTCCTCGGGGATAGTATATCCTTCACGATGCTTTTCGGCCAGGTTAGCCAATTCGTCATCCTGAGTAGAAGAAGGAGAAGGTTGTAACAACCCGTATTTTCAATAACCTGTTATAACATAAATCGAGGCAGAATTTAATTTATAAATCTGAATCAAGGGAAATGGGTAATGCCATTGCGTTCGTCTCGGAAAAATACGCGAAATAGAGTCCGAGTTTTCGAAAATCGGAGTCCGTATGACCCGATTAAGGCCCAACGAAGTTTTCAGAAAATTTCAAAGTAAAAACAGATTTCAAATTCAAGTTTGAATTTGGAAATTAGGGTCAGATTGGGCCAGGCGGGAAAATTCCCGCCAGAGCACCCAAGTCGACAGCCCTGTCGACTTGGGAGTCGACTTGGTTGGACCCAAGTCGACAGCCCTGTCGACTTGGCTGTCGACTTGGTTCAGCCGGGCAGTTTTGCCTGGTGCACCATTTTGGAGTTGTGTTGAGTTTGGGGGCCAGATTCGGTTTTGAGGGCTGAGATTGGAACTAGGGTTTAATCCTAAGGCTAGAACTAATCCTAATCTCTATAAATAAGACCCTAACCTAAGCCTAAATCAACATTATTCACTCATACAACTAAACTATGGCAAAATCATTCCTCTCATGGCCTCCACTCTCTTCATAAAATTCCTAAGTTATTTCTATGAGAGATTTTCCATGCATACAAGTGTTTTCAAGCTTGTATGAGTGTCATTAGCTTGCATTCAAGTCAAGTTTCCATATTTACATCATAAAGCAAGGGTTTTGATCATTTTTGCTCAAGGGTTTTTCTATTGGAGCTTGCATTTTGGGTTTATTTGATTGCATAAGGGCTTTGTCTCAATCTTATATTTGCTTATACTCATTTGAGTCTTCATAAGCATTGTAAGCCCTTTTCTACTTTCATATTTAAACTCTAAAGTTAATGAATGATGCAAGTTGTGTTTGATCATTATGATATGCAAGTTTACTATGATGTGTTATGCAAGTCTATCATGTTATGTATGCAAGTTTGCTATGTTATGATATGCAAGTTGCCATGTTATGTTATGCAAGTTTGCTATGTTATGATATGCAAGTTGCCATGTTATGTATGCAAGTTTGGGTTGATCATCTTACTCATGTTATCATGTTATGTAAGCTTATCTTGGGTTTACGAGCCTAAAGCTTCAAGCTTTATGCTAAAGGTTGCATTTTGGCAACATGTAAGTTATCATATCTCTTATGATAACTTGCATGTGAGGCTAAATGCGAACTTATGGCCATTTCTACATGTCATTTATCACCATGTATCACCAATATGCTAAGTTTGGTTTTATGCATGCTTTTGAGGCCTAAAATGTAATATGCAAGTATATGAACATGTGTACATTTCATATGCCACCATGTTAAACTTGTGGCTTCAACACCTTTATGTCATGATTATGCCAAGTTCCCTCTTTCTATCCTTTATGCGCTATTGCGATATGTAAGCGATGGGATTGCGTTTGGGGTTGGGTAAACTTAAAAGACATAAAAACATAAGCTTGGGAATTTACCTATTAAGTTAGGTCTACCCATTGGGAATTTACCTATTAAGTTAGGTCTACCCAAATTCTTGAAAACTTGTAACATGTTTTGGAAACATGATGGACATGACACTTAGAAAATATAAGTGTGACCAACTCGAGGTTGGGTTGAGTTTGTAGCGTAAACCTACCCGGAACCGACCGGCTTAACTAGTTGCTACAAACAATAGGACCCAATGTGAGAAGTTGGTCATGTTGTACCTTGAACCCGAGGTTAGACCAAGTTGTGGTGTAAAGCTACCCGGAACCGACCGGCTTAACTAGTAACCGCAACGAAGTCTAATGTGAGAGGTTAAGGCACATTAATTAATTAATGCCTCATGATTAGGGTTTAAGTCATGGTCCACTTAATACTTAATCAATGCGGGTTTGGTTGATTAATCAGGGTTAAGTCATGAACTCATCGTTACACTTAACCAAGTTAATCCATGATTAGCAAGAGGGTTAAACCGTACTTAACCCACTAGAAAATCCTAGCAATGGGGGTCCACTCCAGCAGTAATCCCAAGTTTGTATCATTAAGACCCTAGGGACTAGGCTAGGGAGGGGGCACGATTACTGGACTTGAGGTAAGTGACCAAAAACGACGGCAGAGTGGTACGCCGGTGTAGTTCCGGACGGACTATGGTCGTGCACATAGTCCGTAGCCGGAGAAAACATGCACGGGTACCAGTAGATCGAGACTGTGCACTTATGTTTATGGTGTCCAGGGGTTTACACCCTAGGGCTTGATACACCCGAAGGGTGGACCCGGCACAGTCTGACTACAATTATGTTTGGGCCGTATTGACACCAACACGTGACGAGTTAGGCTTATAGGGAGCCGATCGACTAGACCGTTTGGTTGGACCTCGTATTAGGGTCACTTCATGTTATCGGACCTCGTATTAGGGTCACTTCATGTTATTGGACCTCGTATTAGGGTCACTTCATGTTATTGGACCTCGTATTAGGGTCACTTCATGTTATTGGACCTCGTATTAGGGTCACTTCATGTTATTGGGCCAAAGCTTGGGCCAAGGGATCAATACTTGTTTATTCAAATCACGTTAGCTTGCTAGTACACCTATGGTGCAAAAACCTTAAACCTGATTATTTGATGACACCTTTATCTACCTTGTTAGTTAATCATCATGCTAGAATGCTGTTATCCTTATGTTCATCCCTGCTTCTCATGTCAGTTAACTTTATCAGTTTACATTGATTGTAGTAGGGCTTACTCAATCTTTTTGACTGACCTGTTTTTCTTTCGCCTCTTTTCTTCCGTTCCCCCCCCCCCCCCCCCAGGTTCTCAGGGTGGGAATATTGGAGCTTAGCTTGGATTTCTGATCGCTTGCTTGTGGGATTTTAGCTCATGTACGGTCTTGACATGAAGCTAGCTATGGTTATCACTTATTTTGGGGATAGTACTTATGTATTTCAGTTTTTCAGTTGATGTTGTTTTTATCTAGACTTGTTTATTTGGAAAGTTGACATTATGTTGTACCAGACTTGTTTTGAAATGGTTTGAAATCTTCCGCTGTTTTATCTATGTTATTTACTTTGTTTACATATATACATATGTTCTTGTTCTGCCTTGATATATCATTATGCATGTTTACCTGAATCAAACACCCCTCCAAAGTCAGAGTGCTTGCAAGAGCCACCTTGGCGGAGGTGGGGTGTTACATTTGGTATCAGAGCATATGGTTTACGAGAAGGAACAAAAAGGTTTTTAAAACTTTTGGAAAACTATTTTCAAAACCAAGTATAAAGTATTTTCCAAAGAAAAGTCTAGTTTATTTTAAAGGCTATTCCCTAAAAAGCCATTAGCAAAATTCCTTCGTTTTTCCCCATTCTGAATCTGTCTTTTTCTTCGTTTTCAGTATGGCCGATAACTTTGCTATTCCAGAGGGAGTACATGTACCTGTTTGGTATAGGAGACTTTTGGAGGCTAGGGCGACCGAAGCCGGCCCCGCAGATGTCCCTCCTCCTCCTCCAGTAGTTAATGTTCCTCCTCCTCCTCCGGTAGTTAATGTTCCTCCTCCTCCTGTCGCTGAGGTTCCTCTTCCTCCTCCCCCTCAGCATCCTCAAGCTGACTTCGCAAAGACTTGCAAAGATTTCAAAGCAATGGGTGGCAAGAACTTTCAAGGCACGGAGACTTTTGTAGAGGCCAGAAATTGGTTGAAAGAGACCGAGGATTTATTTGCTATCTTTGGGTTAGACTATCAGAGGAAGATCTTGTTGGCGGTTTGGCTTACGAAGGATGAAGCCGCTTATTGGTGGGAAGTCACCAATGGTACTAGGCCTGTTGAGACTTGGGCCGATTTCAGGGCAAGGTTCGTGCTTAAGTTTCTATCTTCTGCTGAGGAGAATATACAAATGGAGAGGTTCATAACTTTGAAACAAGGAGATATGTCTGTCAAAGAATTTGTGAACAAGTTCAATCAGTTAGCTCGTTTTGGCTTGGAGATGGTGAATACTCCTCAGAAGAAGGCTCTTCGTTTTGCTAGAGGATTGAATGAGCCGTTGCAGGGATTGGCTATGTCACATATTCCCCATGGGGCCACGTTTGAGAGCTTGGTTGATATGGCGTTACTTCAGGGAGATGTCAAGAAAGAGATCAAGATGAATGATACTCAAGCCAAGGAGACTGATTCCCAGTGGAAAGGAAATCAGGGTAATCCAAGTGGTCAGAGCAGTCAAGGCAATCAGAACAAGAACAAGAACAAGAGTCAAGGCAACAAGGGGAACAACAACAAGGGCAAGAACAACAAGGGGAAGTGCCATTATTGCGGTTCAGTTGGGCATCTTATTAAGGATTGTAAGAAGAGGAAAAGGAAGAATGGTGAATGCTTTTTCTGCGGTGAGACTGGACATTTCAGTAAGGATTGCCCGAAGAAGCAAGGGCAAGGCCAGGGTCAGACTCAGCGTGCTGGACCTTCAAGAGGGCAAGTTCATGCTCTCAATACCGCTCCAGTTCCCGATCGAGGTAGTATTTCTGTTGAGAGCCTTGTATATATTTCTGATTTTCCAGTTCGTACCTTGTTTGATTCTGGTGCATCGCATAGCTTTATCTCATCTGATCTTGTTGATAGTTTGCACCTTAGTACTAGCTTGGTAGGTGATCCCGTCTGTGTCTCAAATCCTATTGGGGGTGCCGCCCATCTGTCTATGATATGTGGGGATTTGAGGATCTCTATACTGAGTGTAGAGTTCTTGTGTAGTGCTTATGTTCTTGGTTTTAGGGGATACGGATTGATATTGGGCATGGATTGGTTGTCCAGATATGGAGCCATCCTTGATTGTGAGCATAGGGTTGTGAGGCTCGTGACTCGCCTCGGAAACACCCTAGAGATTTCTTGTAATCCGAGAGGTCCCGTCATGTTGTGCTATCTTGAATCACTCGACTCGTCAATGGAAACTCTTCAGTCTGTGAGAGTGGTTCGAGAGTATCCGGATGTTTTCGATGAAGTTAGGGGGTTACCCCCTAAGCGAGAGATTGATTTCCGCATTTATCTGGTGGATAATGCAAAGCCGGTTTCTTTGCTCGTTCGGCATATGGCTCCGCGTGAAAGGCGGGAGCTAAGTAAGCAAGTGAAGGAGTTGCTTGAGAAGAACTTCATTAGACGAAGTATATCTGAATGGGGAGCTCCTGTGGTATTTGCTACCAAGGCAGATGGTTCTCTCCGACTTTGTGTTGACTATCGAGAGTTGAATAAGCTGACTAAGAAGAACAGACACCCGTTACCGAGGATTGATGATCTCTTTGACCAGCTTATCGGTGCTTCTGTTTTCTCTCAGCTTGATCTTGCTACTGGATTCCATCAGCTCAGGGTAGCTGAAGATAGTATAGACAAGACTGCGTTCAGAACGCCAGATGGATTCTTCGAATGGCTTGTCATGTCGTTCGGCTTGACTAATGCACCCGCATATTTCGTGGACTTGATGAGTAGGGTGTTCAGGGAGTTCTTGAACAAGTTTGTCGTGGTTTTCGTAGATGATATTCTGATCTTCTCTAAGGATGAGGAAGAGCACGCAAGGCATCTCGTGGAGGTGATGGATACGCTTAGAGCGCATCAGTTGAAGGCCAAGTTCTCCAAGTGTCACTTTTGGAGAAGGGAAGTTAGATTCCTTGGGCATATAGTATCTAAGCAAGGCTTAGCGGTGGATCCCGCTAAGGTAGTTGCAGTTCAGGATTGGAAGACTCCAAGGAATGCAACCGAAGTGAGAAGTTTTCTAGGTCTTGCAGGCTTTTACCGGAAGTTCATCAAGAACTTCGTGAAGATTTCCGCTCCTCTCACTAAATTGACGAAGAAGAATTTAGTTTTTTCTTGGAGCATAGAATGCGAGCTTGCTTTTCAGAAGCTCAAGAGAGCTCTCACATCAGCACCTGTTCTAGCTTTGCCCGATGGAGGGAAGTTATTTACAGTATACACCGATGCATGTGGCACGGGGTTAGGAGCTGTTCTGATGCAAGAAGGAAGAGTGATATGCTTTGGCGGTAGACAACTCAAAGTGCATGAGAAGAATTATCCCACTCATGACTTGGAGTTGGAAGCAATAGTATATGCACTCAAGGCTTGGCGCCATTATCTTCTGGGAGAAAGATTTGAGCTTTATACCGATCACAAGTCATTGAAGTATCTCTTTTCTCAGAAGGATCTGAATCTGAGGCAACAAAGATGGATGGAATTCTTGGCGTCCTACGATTTTGAGATAGCTTATACCCCTGGCAAGGGGAATGTGGTAGCAGATGCATTGAGTAGAAACAGGTTGACTCTGAGTCCTCTATTCGTTGAGATGAAGAATTTAGAGTATGTGGCAACCTTTGATTTCTCTTTGGCGATTGAGTCGATGACCGGTTCTTTAGCATCTCTGGAACTCAGACCTACCCTTCTTGATCAAGTTGGGGCTTCGCAGAGAGAAGACCCTCAGATAGTTGAGATTATGGATAAGCTGATTCGAGGAGAGGCGTCTAGTCATCTCGCTCGATATTCTATTGATGACAAGGGTTGGCTGAGGAGAGACGGAAGGTTATGTGTTCCAATGGTAGAAGATTTAGTAAGAAAAGTTCTTGAGGAAGCGCATCGCTCTAAGTTGACTATACATCCGGGCGGAGATAAGATGTATAAAGATATGAAGCGCATTTTCTTTTGGCCTGGGATGAAGAAGGATGTGGCAGAGTTTGTCTCTAGATGTATCATTTGCCAGCAAGTTAAGGCCGAGTCGAAGAAGCCCGGTGGGCTATTGCATCCTCTAGACGTTCCACTATGGAAGTGGGAGAGTATTTCCATGGATTTTATCGATGGGCTACCAAGGTCAAGGAAAGGGAATACGAGCATTTGGGTTATTGTGGATAGACTTACGAAGAGTGCTCATTTCATTCCGGTGAAGAACAAGAGGACCGCATCTTGGCTAGCGTCTGTATATCTTCGTGAGATTGTGAGACTACATGGAGTCCCTTCTAGTATAGTCAGTGACCGTGACCCAATCTTTACAAGTCAATTCTGGAATAGCTTGCAAGAAGCTATGGGCACGAGGTTGAATCTAAGTACGGCTTATCACCCACAGACGGACGGTCAAACCGAAAGGGTGAATAGGGTACTCGAGGATCTGTTGAGGCTTTGTATTCTGGATTTTGGTGGTACTTGGGAAGACCATCTTCCTCTTGTTGAGTTTGCATATAATAACAGTTATCAGGCAAGCATAGGGATGGAACCATTTGAAGCTTTATATGGGAGGCCGTGCAAGTCGCCTACATGTTGGTGGGAGACTATAGATGAGCTTATACTTGGGCCTGATATGATCAGAGATACATCCGAGAAGGTCGAGTTGATTCAGAGACGGATGAAAGCGGCCCAAGACCGACAGAAATCCTATGCTGATAAGCGAAGAACTGATTTGGAGTTTGATGTTGGGGATATGGGCTTCGTGAAGGTTTCTCCTTTGCGGAATGTGGTCCGATTTGGAGTCGTTGGGAAGTTAGCACCGAGGTTTGTTGGTCCATTCCCTATTATAGAGAGGATCGGGCAGATGGCTTATAGAGTGGAGTTGCCCGAGAAGCTTGCCGGAGTACACGATGTTTTTCATGTCTCGCATCTCCGGAAGTGTTTACATGAATCAGCAGAGGTTGTTGAGCCAAGTGTTCTGAAAGATGTGGAAGTGGAGAAAGAGGCTACCTTGAGGAGAGCTCCGATTCGTATCTTGGGGATGGAGACCAAGAAGCTAAGGAATCGAGAGGTCAAGTTGGTGAAGGTTCAATGGGGTGAAGCCGAAGAAGACGCAACTTGGGAAACCGAGGAAAGATGCGTGGGCTTTATCCATTCCTTTTTGATGGTACACTCTCAATCTCTTTTCTTTGTTAGCATATCTTTCTCTTTGCTATCCATGTTTATCTAGTTTATCGTGTTAAACTTGTCATGAGAACCTTAGGTAGAAACCCTTTGGATGAAACATGTGTTTGAAACATGTTATGCTTGATGTTTGCAAGTGGTTGCAAGTGTTTGCAAGTGGTTACTCGTGGATGCATTATACACGTTAGGCACTAGATCGGCTCACACACTCCTCATATTGCATATGCATGAGTGTTTATGCTTATTCATGGATGAAAAATTTTGTGTTATCACATGGATGTTGCATATGGATGTATGTTATGTGCACACATATAGATGTTATACATTATGTTAGGAATTGCATACATATGGATTCATTTCACTAACATAATTTGCATTGATGATATTTGCATTAGATAAATACATATACACACACCTTTGCATATGTTCATACAACATTTAGAATCTTGTAAGGACAATGATTGCTCGTGGATGATGTTGTGAGTAGATGGATGTTGGATGGTAGGATACGTTCTTCCTAACTTGAAGATTTCGGGGACGAAATCCTTTAAGGAGGGGAGAATGTAACAACCCGTATTTTCAATAACCTGTTATAACATAAATCGAGGCAGAATTTAATTTATAAATCTGAATCAAGGGAAACGGGCTATGCCATTGCGTTCGTCTCGGAAAAATACGCGAAATAGAGTCCGAGTTTTCGAAAATCGGAGTCCGTATGACCCGATTAAGGCCCAACGAAGTTTTCAGAAAATTTCAAAGTAAAAACAGATTTCAAATTCAAGTTTGAATTTGGAAATTAGGGTCAGATTGGGCCAGGCGGGAAAATTCCCGCCAGAGCACCCAAGTCGACAACCCTGTCGACTTGGGAGTCGACTTGGTTGGACCCAAGTCGACAGCCCTGTCGACTTGGCTGTCGACTTGGTTCAGCCGGGCAGTTTTGCCTGGTGCACCATTTTGGAGTTGTGTTGAGTTTGGGGGCCAGATTCGGTTTTGAGGGCTGAGATTGGAACTAGGGTTTAATCCTAAGGCTAGAACTAATCCTAATCTCTATAAATAAGACCCTAACCTAAGCCTAAATCAACATTATTCACTCATACAACTAAACTATGGCAAAATCATTCCTCTCATGGCCTCCACTCTCTTCATAAAATTCCTAAGTTATTTCTATGAGAGATTTTCCATGCATACAAGTGTTTTCAAGCTTGTATGAGTGTCATTAGCTTGCATTCAAGTCAAGTTTCCATATTTACATCATAAAACAAGGGTTTTGATCATTTTTGCTCAAGGGTTTTTCTATTGGAGCTTGCATTTTGGGTTTATTTGATTGCATAAGGGCTTTGTCTCAATCTTATATTTGCTTATACTCATTTGAGTCTTCATAAGCATTGTAAGCCCTTTTCTACTTTCATATTTAAACTCTAAAGTTAATGAATGATGCAAGTTGTGTTTGATCATTATGATATGCAAGTTTACTATGATGTGTTATGCAAGTCTATCATGTTATGTATGCAAGTTTGCTATGTTATGATATGCAAGTTGCCATGTTATGTTATGCAAGTTTGCTATGTTATGATATGCAAGTTGCCATGTTATGTATGCAAGTTTGGGTTGATCATCTTACTCATGTTATCATGTTATGCAAGCTTATCTTGGGTTTATGAGCCTAAAGCTTCAAACTTTATGCTAAAGGTTGCATTTTGGCAACATGTAAGTTATCATATCTCTTATGATAACTTGCATGTGAGGCTAAATGCGAACTTATGGCCATTTCTACATGTCATTTATCACCATGTATCACCAATATGCTAAGTTTGGTTTTATGCATGCTTTTGAGGCCTAAAATGTAATATGCAAGTATATGAACATGTGTACATTTCATATGCCACCATGTTAAACTTGTGGCTTCAACACCTTTATGTCATGATTATGCCAAGTTTCCTCTTTCTATCCTTTATGCGCTATTGCGATATGTAAGCGATGGGATTGCGTTTGGGGTTGGGTAAACTTAAAAGACATAAAAACATAAGATTGGGAATTTACCTATTAAGTTAGGTCTACCCATTGGGAATTTACCTATTAAGTTAGGTCTACCCAAATTCTTGAAAACTTGTAACATGTTTTGGAAACATGATGGACATGACACTTAGAAAATATAAGTATGACCAACTCGAGGTTGGGTTGAGTTTGTAGCGTAAACCTACCCGGAACCGACCGGCTTAACTAGTTGCTACAAACAATAGGACCCAATGTGAGAAGTTGGTCATGTTGTACCTTGAACCCGAGGTTAGACCAAGTTGTGGTGTAAAGCTACCCGGAACCGACCGGCTTAACTAGTAACCGCAACGAAGTCTAATGTGAGAGGTTAAGGCACATTAATTAATTAATGCCTCATGATTAGGGTTTAAGTCATGGTCCACTTAATACTTAATCAATGCGGGCTTGGTAGATTAATCAGGGTTAAGTCGTGAACTCATCGTTACACTTAACCAAGTTAATCCATGATTAGCAAGAGGGTTAAACCGTACTTAACCCACTAGAAAATCCTAGCAATGGGGGTCCACTCCAGCAGTAATCCCAAGTTTGTATCATTAAGACCCTAGGGACTAGGCTAGGGAGGGGGCACGATTACTGGACTTGAGGTAAGTGACCAAAAACGACGGCAGAGTGGTACGCCGGTGTAGTTCCGGACGGACTATGGTCGTGCACGTAGTCCGTAGCCGGAGAAAACATGCACGGGTACCAGTAGATCGAGACTGTGCACTTATGTTTATGGTGTCCAGGGGTTTACACCCTAGGGCTTGATACACCCGAAGGGTGGACCCGGCACAGTCTGACTACAATTATGTTTGGGCCGTATTGACACCAACACGTGACGAGTTAGGCTTATAGGGAGTCGATCGACTAGACCGTTTGGTTGGACCTCGTATTAGGGTCACTTCATGTTATTGGACCTCGTATTAGGGTCACTTCATGTTATTGGACCTCGTATTAGGGTCACTTCATGTTATTGGACCTCGTATTAGGGTCACTTCATGTTATTGGACCTCGTATTAGGGTCACTTCATGTTATTTGGCCAAAGCTTGGGCCAAGGGATCAATACTTGTTTATTCAAATCACGTTAGCTTGCTAGTACACCTGTGGTGCAAAAACCTTAAACCTGATTATGCGATGACACCTTTATCTACCTTGTTAGTTAATCATCATGCTAGTATGTTGTTATCCTTATGTTCATCCCTGCTTCTCATGTCAGTTAACTTTATCAGTTTACATTGATTGTAGTAGGGCTTACTCAGTCTTTTTGACTGACCTGTTTTTCTTTCGCCTCTTTTCTTCCGTTTCCCCCCCCCCCCCCAGGTTCTCAGGGTGGGAATATTGGAGCTTAGCTTGGATTTCTGATCGCTTGCTTGTGGGATTTTAGCTCATGTACGGTCTTGACATGAAGCTAGCTATGGTTATCACTTATTTTGGGGATAGTACTTATGTATTTCAGTTTTTCAGTTGATGTTGTTTTTATCTAGACTTGTTTATTTGGAAAGTTGACATTATGTTGTACCAGACTTGTTTTGAAATGGTTTGAAATCTTCCGCTGTTTTATCTATGTTACTTACTCTGTTTACATATATACATATGTTCTTGTTCTGCCTTGATATATCATTATGCATGTTTACCTGAATCAAACACCCCTCCAAAGTCAGAGTGCTTGCAAGAGCCACCCTGGCGGAGGTGGGGTGTTACAAAGGTGAAGTTCGAAGAGGCACTGTAGGAATTCCCGAGCCTTCTCCTGTCTCTGGTACTACCTCCACCGGTGGGATGTATACATATGGAGCTGTCCCATGACCAATGCTACGGGAAACGGATAACAGCCCATGGAAGTGAAGATATTCGTCCTTAAGGACTTCATCGATAGTCAAGAATTTTTGATCGCCATTTAGAAGTTGGTGCATCCGGTCAAAGAACGCCTGATCTGATATTTATTTTGGGTTGTCGACTACAAGCAAAAAGGAAAACAGGTTAAGGTGATAACTCAGGTGTATAGAGCCCGGATTTAGAAAATCAGTGCTTTACTTGATTTCGTCCACCTCCTGGCACATCCAGGCTGTTGCCGCATATAGAACCATTCTAATCTGGAATCTCCAGCTTTACTACTGAATGGCGCCGAGATTATCTTCCTCTTAGGAACAGACTCAAAATAGCAGAAAGACGGAGTTTCTCGAGTCCGATGCTTGAAATTATAGAAGAAATGAACGTCATCGAACGTAATCTCTATACCTAAGACCTCACGATATGCTATGTACAAAGTGTGCAAGTAGACATAAGAGTTGGGATGCAGCTGCATGGGGGCAATCCGCATTTGTCTTAGAAAGTCGACAATGAAGGGAGAAAATGGAGGGATAGCGCCGACCATACACATCAACCGAGAGACCGCCATATATCCTTCTGGAGGGTTGTGGGGACGGTCAGAGCTTGAAGGCACTAGAGTGTCTCTTTTTATTATCCCATATTTCAAACAAATTCGGGTGAGTCGGTCGTTATCAATCGTTGATCCAACAGAATCTTGGGGCGATTCCAATATGATAGCCGATTCAAACTCATCAGGAGCCCGGTCGTCGCCAACCCCTCCTTCTTCTTCAAACCCTAAAGAAATTTCATTCTCGAAAGACGCTTCGTCACTTTTACGATTTCCGACGTTGTAGTCTGAACCCTCATTATCCCATTCTGGATCCGACGGAGAAGATATGTCCTCGAGGGTAATCTTGTGAGAGGTTTCCGGGGCTTCCTTCATCTTAGCTAGTCTGGAAGAGCGTCTGGGTCTCATGGTCATAAAACTATTGAAGAAGCAATAGCACAAATTAGAGCAAATTAGCCTGTATCCCCCCGTGCGTGTGTGCAAACTAAAGTGTAAACAGTGTATACGAAAAGTGCAAAGTAAATGTTTAAAAGTGCGACGAAAAAGTTTGGCAAGATATAAAGAGTTGAAGTAATTCTTGATGTCCAGTTACGTTCGCAAGGCACTATCCTAACTGTCCATAAAATTGAAGATTATGCCGAAGGTCGATTAGGCCAGTTAGACGAGTTTTTATGCATTAAGGTAGACTGTGCTTCGGTTCGGTTCGGGGTCATTCATTGGGATCGGATCGGGGGCGTGACCTTAGGCTTGGAAATCTTATTGAAGCTCAGAAATTGAAGTCGGATCGGATCAGAGGCAAAGTCCCCTAACGGTTCGGATCGGATCACGTAGTTATATTTCTCCTCCATCATTTTACGATCCGATCCGATCCAGTTAGGGAGGCTCCTTCCCTCCTGTCTTAAGTGCTTGCTCCGACCCGATCCGATCTCCTAGATTTCTTTTCTTTTTTCTTTCTTTGCTCGCCCCGACCCGATCCGACCTCCTGAATTTCCTTCCTTCTTCCTTTGTTTTTCACCTTCCATATCATTCCGAACCGAACCGATTCTCCATCATCTTCTTCTTCTCCTTCACCCTCTTTCTTCCCTATCCGATTCCGAGGCCAATTTCGTGCCGTTCACCCAACTCGAAGCCAAGTAATTCTACGATGGTGCACTTAACAACGGATTATAATCTCCTCCATTCCAATCTCGAGACGACGACGAGTTTATTGGTGATGATGACGAGGGAGGGTCACGGCGGCAAAGTTCATCAAATTTCATGCTCAACTCATCCTAATCGTCTACAAATTCGAATCGGGAATAATTAGAAAAAGGATTGTCCAAAGTTTCATAACCTACCAATAAAGTTACGTTGAGAATTAAAAGAAATTTTGGTGCTTCAGGAGTTAGATTTTTTTCTTTCTCGCTTTGCAGAACTCGGGAGTAAAATAGTAAGAATGAGAGAGGGATGAAGAATCAGTTTA
Source organism: Allium sativum (assembly GCA_030737875.1). NCBI lineage: Eukaryota > Viridiplantae > Streptophyta > Magnoliopsida > Asparagales > Amaryllidaceae > Allium > Allium sativum. Next base: position 93,378,505 of record CM060920.1, read on the forward strand.
TATAGAGGAGTAGGGTGTCTATTCGTCTCCCCATTCGGATCGGCAGCCCAATAGAAGGACCCCCGTTCGGATCTGATGGACAGCCCAGAAGCGAAGCTTGGCCCAATAGTCCAGTGGGAAATAGAAAGGAAAAGGGGTCTGTTCGGATCGGAAACCGAACCGAACCGAGTCCTTTAGCTCAGCAACGAGCTAAATTGAAATTTGAAGAAAAAGAGGAAAACACAAGGAAAATCAAAAAAGAAATTACCTCGAAGAGCGCTAGGCATTGATAGTCAAAGCATGCTCCGTCTCCAGCAGAAGCATCCTTTGAGGGGGCAAAATGTTAGCCCACTTTGTGAACTGGGCAACACAAAGTCAAGATGTAAAATGTTGAAGAACTTGAAAAACTTGGGAAGTACTGAAGCAGATCGGATCAGAGCAGCGCATCGGTTCGGATCGGATAAAGTTTTCTGTTCGGATCGGTGAACTATTGCTGTGGAAATCAGAAAGGCTTAGCTGTTCGGATCGGAGGGCAATATAATCCCAATTGGATCGGAAAGCCACTTGATTGCTACAGAGATAGATCGGAGCGGAGCGGAACAGAATAAAGAGAAGAGAGAATTGGTTCCAAGTCAATCCGGGTCGGATCGGATACCCCGATCTGAACCCCTTGTACACATCCCTCCGACCCGAGCTTGTCTTCCACGTCACTCTCCTGCATGAGCGCCTGTTAGTTCGGATCGGTAGTGACCAGTTCCTACCCTCAACGTCCACTACTCTGATGCGTTGTCAACATAGTAATTCATCCGAACCCGAGGCTGATGGGATGGATGACACGTGGCTCCGATCCGGATCGGATTCTGAGTAAATTCTCACCTATAAATACCCCGTCTGGAGACAAAGAAAAGGATCTTTTTCTGGCACTTTGAGAGATCAACCACCTTCAGAACCTGAATTCCAGCAATCCCGGAAAATCCAAATCTTCTTTCATTATTTGCTTTCAGACAATTGAGTGATTGTAAGTGAGTTGTGAGAGAAATCAAGTGAATATTTCATTGTACTTGCAACTAAATCAGAGAAAATAGTGAAAGACAAGTGGACGTAGGCATTTCTTCGCCGAACCACTATAAATCCTGTGTGTTCATTTTTATTTTTGATTTCATTTCATTCTGCTTTTAATCAATTTGGGTGTTAGAACCACTTTTTGGTCTAACACTTTAACAAATTTTTAACCACTATTTTACACATTTATATGTTGTCATCATATAAATTTTATTTGTCAAAACTTCTTTTTACATAGTATTTGCAAGTTCCAAAACACATTTCATTTGCAAAAGTATTTTAAGGTTAATGATTTCTTATCCTATACTTATAAAATCACTTAATTTCATGAATGCACTAAATGCTTTAAAGAGATCACCATTTTACTCCATATTCATGTAAGGCATCTTTTATATGAAAAGATCTGTATCTAAAGTTACCAATACTCATGCCAAACCAATAACCAGATGAAGCAACCCGACATAAGTAATGCAAGTTGCCAACCAATGTTGACAGAACACAGTAGCAAACTGTTAAAAAAAATCAAAATGGTCACACTAAAACCGAAAACATGCAAGTTCACGTATTTTGTCAAAACCGAGCAGACATGTATGGAACAAGTTGAAAATAGACTTGCAATTAACACTATGATAGAACAGACAACAGTAGCAAGCCAACTCACACTAATTATTTTTAGCGTGAACCGAAGTCGGAAACTTGGAAAAGGTTTAATCGTAAGAGCACTTACAATTGCTTGGTGGATGACGGTGCTGAAGGCGGTGCCAGTGACCAACAGGAGGCGACGACGTTGGGTTCATAGACGATGGACGCTACGCTCGGATGGACTGGCTATTGTCAGGCTACGAGTTCGATCTAGTGGTGGCTCAAAACTGGCGCGGCGGACTGATCTGGTAGATAAGGGGGTAGTGATTTAATTTAAGTGATGAAGATTTTTATTTTATTCTTTTTAGGGGAAGGAGGCCATATTTTTTTAAATGGAGCTTCAGATGGCAAACCAAAAGAAAGAGGAGTGAACCGTGAAGAATGGAGAAGGACGTGCTATAAATATATTTTTATTTTTATGTGGATGAACATGTCAGGTTGTTTCACATTCAAGGCTGAAACGGAAGAATAGATATTCTATTCTTTCCATTTCAATGTTATGGTTTTTTCGTAATAAATATATTAATTATTACATGCCATTTTAGAATTTCAAAAGGGAAAGAGAGATAACGTGGAGAGTGGGGTGAGAGGAAACGGTCAAAATAAATAAAGTAGCAGATGTTTAATACGTGGTTTTCCAATTGAAGGAAAGGGCAATTAACGGAAAAGAAGTAAATAAAAGGTATGCATTAATGAGATATTTAATTTCAAAATATTTTGAACTGAAATTGAATTGGTTGAGATCCATAAATTAAGGTGATTTTTGAACGTTCTACCTTGTCAAGAGGCGCATGCGAAAAACATTTTATACTATATATAATATTGCAAGGAATAGAAAAAAAAAACGTAGAGAAAAGGGTAGGTAAATCAAATGATTCAATTTTCCTTTTATTTGACCGAACGTAGCCAGATTCACAAGAAGGAACAACACAAATTTTGAAGAAATGGTAGACTCTAAATATGTATTTAAACGAGGTCCAACGTTTCCAAATCCAAATGTTTACCGTTTCATACGCTTGTTTATTTAATTAATTTTATCTTCCTCTTCCTAATGTATTTAATGTTTACCGTTTCATACGCTTGTTTATTTAATTTATTGGTAACAGTCTAACTTATTAAAAAAATTCTCTATATTACAAACGAAACGAACTTTTGTACATTACTAGGAAAATTCCTTTATTGCTATATTAAATTGCACGTGTTCCTAATATCAAATTTTCGTAATTAAATTTGAGTGCAAAATTTTACATAATATTTCGAGTAACTGCACCATTTAAATCGTACATTATTAAAATCGTTGAAACTTCCATTATTAATGTTTAATTCAAATTTTAACGCCAACCATTTCGATATTATTACGGTTATTATTTCACGATTGACAACTATCTTTCCTTTTATAAATAATACTTCAAAGTTAATAATTCCGCAAAATTTAATAATTGTTTCCATTGTAATAAATCATCGTTCATCTAATCATGAATTGCTGTTTAGTAGAAATAAATTTGAAATCGTTTATTAATAATATCCTAAAATTTATTTTCAAACCATTTTAAATTCAAGGATTAAATTCAATTAATTCAATATTTAAACGATCTAAATTTGCGGGACGTTACATCTGTCAACAACTGAAGTAGAATATATCTCTTCTGCTTTGGCTTGTTCACAAGTAATATATATGCAACAAACTCTAAATGATTTTGGATTAAAAATAAATAATCAACGATATACTACGATAATACGAGTGCTATAAATATTTCTAAAAATCCAACTCATCATTCAAGAACTAAACATATCGATATAAGACACCATCTTCTAAGAGATAATGTAAGTAAAGAGAAAATTTCACTCGAGTTTATAGAAACAGATAACCAAATAGCAGATATATTAACAAAACCAATAAACGAAGCAACATTTACCAAATGTAGAAGTGAATTAAGCATATGTTCATTAAGTGAGTTAGAATAATTAAATATATCATTATATATAAAATTAACGTTAAAAAAATTGGAAAAAAATAAAATTTAAAACACAAGTATGTCGACATACATTTATGTGTATGTCGACATATAACTACTAGAATTTTAAATTTAATTCCCACCAAAAGTTAGTTATATCAATTATTTAAACCTTGTACTTTGACTTTTCTTCTTCATTTTCATTTCTCTTCTCTATAAAAATTCTAAACTAAAATAAACAATGGTCTCCACAAATTTAAACACCCAAATCAATCCTGGTTCATCCGCTGGACCATCCGAGGGTCCTTTTCAACGATCTACGCTATCTCGGGTCATCAAAACTGAAGAAAAGATGGAGTATTCTCTGCAAATGATGGTTGAAATACAAGTACTTCAAATAATGATAAGCTAAGAATAAAATAGGTAAGGGAAAGTTATAAGAAGCCTCCTTAAGTTTATAACAGATAATCAGGCTAATCCGATTATCATCGAAGATGATAATGAGCCTATGGAAGAAAAGGAGGAACCAAAAGAAGAGGAGTAAGAGATAATGCAGGAAGAAGAACCCAAAGAAGAGCAACAAGAAGTTTCAAACGAAGAGGATCAAGTTGTTTGTGTGGGTGAAGTCTTACATGATCATAACGGAAATATGATTGAAAGAAATGGAAAATTTTGTCTTCATTATCCTAATTGTCCTACTCACAAGTCTCCTATAATTAAGGACAAGTAGAATTTAGCTTTTGATTCGATTCTTGTTGTATATTCTCGTTCCTTTTCGATGTATAACGTGTATTATCGTTTGTAAAACAATTTTTAAATAAACTACTTGCTTTGCATAACGTAAATATTCTATTATTTTGTTATATAGGCAAGAATTAAGGTGGAGTATATAAGAATTATAAATGGGATTACTTTACTTTGATTTAGAACTTAATTACTTATAGGATTTTACTTAGAGAGTTATATGATTTAGAGGGAGTAGTTTTAGAATTTCTTTTTGATAATGCCAAAGGGGAAGAAATTATAAAATATAGAAATAGTTTATAGGATTTGTGTAAACAGGGGGAGTATTTGAAGGATCGTCATCAACAGGTATACGCAGGCATGATAATTTATAAACTAAGGTTGTCATCATCAAAAAGGGGGAGATTGTTAGAGAATGGAGTTTGGATGACAACAACCTTATTTCAATATTATTGATTATAAATTGTATACTAACACCTCTATCTAGAATATATATATACATATATATATATACATATGCATGATATATATACAGTAATTATTACTGAAGACTGTCTAGTTTAAGGATTTCAAAGATCCAGAATTCAGAGATATTTCAAGAGTTCAAGATAAATATAGTTATAGAGTCTAGATTATGTAAGACTCTGAATAACACTCCAGGTTCAAATTCAAAATAATTTCAAATTTTGTTTCAAATTCTATCTCCAATCTCTTTCTTCTTTATTTTACTTTCTGTTTTTATTTTGATTTTAAACTTAAGTTTTATAAGTTCATACTTTATAAATTATATATATATATATATATATATTTTATATACTTTTAAACTCTATAATTTTATAAATATGTTTATATAGTTTATATTTATGTATTCATATGATTTTCTACTTTATAATATTTATTTATAACACTATATTTTAATTCAAGGATTTCTAGAATTATATATATACACATACACACACACATATATATATATATATATATATATATATATATATATCAAAACACTTGAAAAATATTCAAATTTCAATTTTGTGCATATATATGTCGACATACATATATATACATGTCGACATATAACTGTCATTTTTCCAAATTTGAAAGGAAGTGTCTTTTCACTATTTTTGACGGTTCTGAGACGTTGCAACCTTCCACACATTATAAAAAGGGGCTGATTTCGAATTTTTAATCACTTCTTCTCCACTTTCATTAAACCATTATTATTTATCGTTTTTATGATTTCTACACCTATACTCTGCCGAATTCAATTCTGTTTTCACTAACCTTCTTCTCTCTACACTCTCTACTCATTACTCTTTGAATCAAGTGCTATTGAAGAGTTATAGGGTTGTTTGTAATTGTTTGGGTTGTGTGAAATCGATGGTATCCCTTGTAGCCGTGAAATCAAGGATGGCTAATTGGTGGTATCCCTAGTAGCCGTGAAATCAAGGAAGGTATACTTGATCAAGTGTGCATGTGGAATCGGTGGTATCCCTTGTAGCCGTGAAATCAAGGAGGGTTGTAATTGGATATTGATATAGTAATAAAACTTTGTGCAATCCAGCATTGCGTGGGACTGGATGTAGGAGCAATTCCGAACCAGTATAAAATCTGATGTGTTCTTTCCTTTTCTGTACTTTATTTTTCTTTATCTTTGCATTTGTGTTTGATTCTGTGTCTGTGATTGTTTATGTGGTGTTTGTTTTGCCTTAACGATCCATTCCGTAATCCCTAACAGTTAATACTAGTAGGTGGTGCAAAAACTTATTCCTGGGATATGAATGAGAAGTGTACATGATCTTTACCTTTTTATCTTATTATCTCGTTATAATGTTATCTCGTACCTGCCTATTCTACTGTAGTTTTATGTTCAACGTTATTTATCTGTCTTGCTGCTTTCTATCTTATCCTATTGCTGAAAATCACTGGAACTTGACAGACTTTATGTATGACCTATTTTGCTTTTCCTTCTCCCTCATACTTTCCCCCTTTCAGGTTCTCAGAGTGGTGGTGGATAGTAGTTGGGCCGTGATTCTATTCTTGCTCTTGGATTTCTTCTCATTCAATGTATTGCCTTGACTTTTGTTTTATCTTGTTATGGCTTTTGAGGAGGGATATGATTTTACATTTTTGTATTCTGATATTTTGTGTTATGAGAAAGATGCTTATTACCATTGTTTTTGGTATTTGAAATTGTAACGAAAAAATGGTGATTTTGTAATAATAAAAGTTTTTCCGCTGCTTATTTACATTCTCTCTTATGAATTTTAGTTACTGTATACCTATTGCGCTTCGCAGAACTTAATGCATCCTCTGATGGGTGACATTAAGGGACATGGGGTGTTGCATACATAGTCACTTGCATTGAAATCTCCTTCTCGAAATCAATGTTTCCATCACCATCTGGAGTAGGTCGAAGCCTCCCCCTATCTCACAACAGTCGGGCCGTTCCTATGAACCTAGCAAATGGTGTGAACTCCTCTTACACAAAATCCCACAAAAATCTGTCCTCTGGTGCGCTTCGCGCCCCTGATCAACTCGAAATCTTCCACTACTTCCCTCGCCGCCTAGAACATTGGCAAAAATACCCTGGCTGATGCTAATAAAAAAAGTGTGAACCCTCTTGTAATCAAACCCAGAGAAAAGAATACTAGTGAGAAGCTTTTGAAGAGGGGAGCACAATGAATCAAGGATCAATTTAAACCGTTTTGTATTTGATTTTCACTTTATTTTAGAAGTGGACAATCATCATTTTTTTGGAAGGACAGATCGCAACTTAAAGGACAAAATGGGAATGAGAAACTAGGAATTAGGGATTTCAACACTGGGATAAAATATAGGGAATTATTTTAATATTCTATCGAAATATTTTATTTATTTTAATGAATTCATGCCTATTGCTATTTTTATTTATCATTTATATTTTTTTATGATTACATACGATATATGTTTGCGATGATAAGGGATATACAATGAAACAACCCGAAAATCGCCCTTGCGGGAAATCACCGGATACGCTTACTTTGGGCTACAACACATTAAAACAATAATATCATACTTTTATTACATTACAATAATGTTACATCAGAGTACAGAATATCAGAGTACATTGGAATAAAATTACAGCGGAAGATAAATTACAATATTTTAATACAATACAGCGGAAGATAAATTACAATATTTTAATACAATACAGCGGAAGACTTTCTATGCTTTGGACCCAGCTTTAAGCTTCAATCCAGAATCCTACTCGAGAAAAGGACCTGTAGACAAACTACTTGACTGCCCGTGTTGAAAAGAGGGCACCCGAGTTTGCAAAGGTGGAAACAAACAACGGGTCAGTCATGGGAATGGTGTGAGAATTCTTAACTAATTTAACTAATGGTAATAAAGAAAATCCAAGGACCACGCCGCTAATGCGGAACGGGTTTACACCAATGGATTACCATGCATAAATTAAAGTAAATCGTTAAAACAATGCAATGCTTTTTAGAAAAATGAAACCATCATAAGACCCAAGTCCCATCATACAATGCAACGCAAATCGGAGGATAGGGTTTTACCTTATAATGGTCAAAATTGCTTGATACGATAAAAACGATATCTAATATTAGTGTGTATATGTTTTAAAAACATTTCAAAGTAAATGTATCAATCCTAGGACACATAGATACCATAATACTATGCTTCCATACTAGTAATACAATCAAAACTGCATGAGGTCGTATTAGAAATTGGGTTTCCATCATGAGTCAAGGCTAGGGAGGAGCTCCTTACCGATTCGAGACACTTTAGCTAATGTCTCAGGATTCCCTGCAGTTAACCCTTGGATCCTGCAGGGCTGGTCCACACATACAGCTTCGTGGATTGGCAATTCCTGAACACACGTTTCCCGGTCCTATAGGACCTATCATTCGAGGCGCCTCATTCCATCATCCATATAAGTAAAATGTCGGGCCGTGTTAAAGCCCAAACACCACTTCTAGTTAGAAAAAAACGTGTTGCACTCCTTGTGTTCTCTTCTCCCGTTTTAGACTCCGCCGATGTGTGAGGCTCGCGAAGTCACGCTATACAGAAAGCTATGCCTAAACAGGCTATGCTTTGATCATCCCACAAGGCTTGCTTTTCAACAAAGCCTTGATCATATGCATCTTAGCATGCCACATCGTTACTCCATATCACACTACCAATCCTTTGCCAAAATATATGAAAGGGTGCTAAGCAAGAGAATAAATTCTCCGCCACCAAACATTCATACATTCGACAGAAAATCAATAAATACAATATAAAGGAGTACAATGTCAGACACACATTCCATTTATAAGCTTATGCTTTGGGTCTGAGCGAAAGCCAAATCCTTACAAATCAGCACTATGTCCGGATAACTACTATTTTAGCCCCGTCTTGGGAGCAAATGAATCAAGGGCCTCAACACTAGTTACCCATTCGATGTGAAGATCGTCGGTCTTTAATCGTCGTCTTCAATTCTTCGAACGTCGTATCATTATTTGGAATGAGAGTAAACTCGGACTTTCCAAATAACTCTCGCATATATAAATTTGAAAACCATTTCATATCGTTGTTAATAATTTATAACGATCTATCGCTATTTTTACTTTACATACACATCCTAAACATAACAATGTACATTTTACTCTTCCATTTTTCAATTTACACCAAATGTATATTTGGTTTCATTATTTTTCTAATGAAAATCCATTCCTTAGAAATGTAAATTTCTAATCTTATTATTTACATTGAAAAATGTAAATTTCTATTCCTATTTTATTTACATTGAGAAATGTAAATTTATACTTCAATATATTATTATATTGAAAATGTAACCTTTATTTCATATTCTATTTACATTGGAAATTGTAAATTCCTAATCATTCTTTTGTTTACATTGAAAAATGTAAACTCTTTTATTTGCATATAAAAATATAATTTCTATTTCATCCTTATTTGCATTGAAAAATGTAGGTTTCTATATTACATCAATTACATATAAAAATGTAACTTCCTATTTTCCTTTTATTTACATTAAGAAAAATGTAACTTTTCTAATATTTACATTAAGAAAAATGTAAAACTTTTACAATCCTTATCTTATTTTATTAAAAATGTAACTTTCTTTTATAACAAACTTGGAGGTGAAAATATTCAATTCATTATTAACACATAACGGTGTGAAAATAACGTCCATTTCTAAGTTATCCATTTATATTTTAATATGGGCCAGACCTCTCACATTAGGCCTACAACTTGTGGATGCTGGATAGGCCGGTCGGTTCCGGGCAGACTTCTCCCACAAGTTGGGCTTAACCTCGTGTCTTGGCCCAATTTGTATTTGCGCACTTGGAACTCTCACATTAGGCCCAACATTTGTGGCTGCTGGATATGCCGGTCGGGTCCGGGCAGACTTCCACCACAAATGTGACCTAACCTCGTGTCCAAGTACAATTATAATTATAAATTTTTTTTTTCAAAACATGCCATTATTTGAAATTATCCTTTCCATTAAAGAATCTTAATTTTAAGGTATTCTTTATTTCAAAATTTCTTGATTTCAAGTATCTTAAAATAAATTGTAACTTTCCCTATTTTTTTGATTTTCTAATAAAAGTCCTTTCAAGATGTACAATTTTAAAACCATGTTTTTTTACTTTAATATATTGACGCCAAAGATGTAATCTTTCTAAACCAACGTCAATTAATTTCATTAATTGAATATAAAATAAAAAAATTCCTATTATTTCAAAATTGTTAACATTTTGAAACCACAATCTTCTTAATTTAACACATTGACAATTAACAAGGTAATCTCTTTAAATTCTAACTTTGTCTACTATCATAAATGACATACTTTTATGTTGACATAATTGACATAAAAAAAATGGAATTCTATTTACAGTGCAAATTCTCTCTTCTAATTACATATAAAAATGTAATTTTTTTTATGCGGTATAAATTATACTTTTATTTACATATAAAAATGTGATCTTTATTACAATGCAAGTTCATACCTTAATTACATATAAAAATGTAATTTTTATCATGCGATGTAAATTCATATATAAATTACATATAAAAATGTAATTTTTATCATACAGTGTAAGTTCACATTTTAAAAATGCAAACTTTCATTTAATTCTTTATTTACATAGGAAAATATAAATTCCTATGAAATCTTTATTTACATAAGAAAGTGTAAATAAAGGTCGTCGCTATAAATACGTTCATTTTATTTACCTAGAAAATATAAATAAAAGTTCTCACTATCAATGTGTTCATCCTATTTACATAGAAAATGTAAATAAAGTTTTAACGCTAAATTGTTCATTTAATTTACACAAGAAATGTATAAGGTGGTGTGTTCAGTTTATTACACAAAAGTGTATAATTGGTGTGTTCATTTAATTGCACAAAAATGTATAATTTGTGTGTGTTCATTTAATTACAAAAAAATGAATAATTTGGGTGTGTTCATTTTCAATGCAAGCAAAAAGGATAATTTTGTGTGACGTTCTATTTACACAAAAGTGAATAACTTTGTGTCATTTCTTTTCTAGCAACAATGTAATAATGTCCAATTTATTTCTAGCAAATTGGCAATGTAAACAATGTCTACTTTTCATTCCTAACTAATTGACAACGTAACCAATGTCTATGTTTCATTATCCAACTAAATGACGATGTAAAATGTCATTTTTATATTCCAACTAAATAAGGTGAAATAAATGTCATTCTTCTTTTTAACAAACAATATGATGTCTTTCTATTTAACAAACGAAAATGATATGGAATGTTTTTTTTCATGGAACAGAAATAAATGTTCTCCTTCTAATTCAACTAAATGACGGTGTAAATTGTCATTTTTCACTATAACTAAATGAAGACTTTTATTCACTAACCAGAATGATATATGTTCTCTCCAAATTGACATGACGCTGAAAATGCGTTCATTTTTACTAAATTTACATAATGCTAAAAAATGCGTTCATTTTTACTAAATTTACATAACGCTAAAAATGCGTTCATTTTTACTAAATTTACATAATGCTAAAAATGCGTTCATTTTTACTAAATGACATGACGCTGCTAATATGTTCATTGTTATTCTAATTTACATTTCTTAACAAAAATGTCCTTTTATTTTAATTTACATTTTCTAATAAAAATGTCCTTTTATCTCTAATGCCCTTTTTTGTCATTCTTTTATATTTGACAAAATTAATATTTTTGTCCTTCTTTTACGTTCGATAAATTGTATATTTTTATCTTTCTTTTTCATTTGATAACACATAGATTTGTGATAACCATAAAAGTGAAATTCTATTATCAACCTAAATTTGACAAATAATTTCATGTTAACGATAAAAGTGAAATTTTATCGTTAATTTAAATTTAACAAGCATGGTGCAATTTTTTTACCACTATCTTATTCTAACAAACAAGAGACATACAAATTAATTCAATCATCCATCGCATTCATACAACAACCAGCACCGAATAAATCTATATAGCATTAACATAAATTATATACAAGGTGAATATACAATTTGCAGTGAAATAAATAAATAAATAACATTATTTAAAAAAAAATAGAATTCTCACCAAACCATTCAGATCTGAAATTTTCAAAGTGTTTGGTTTCAGCTCTAGTCAGCTTCATAGCGTAGATCTGATCCATACAAGTCCAACGCTTTCAGTTTCGTTCGATTCTGATTTGAAATGAATAAGTTACGATGATTCGAACATTGGATAAATTAATATGTTATTAAATAAAATAATTAGTTTAATTAATCTCTCCTCCTAACCTTTCTTCCACTTCAGAACAAAGGCCGCACGTTTTCACTACTATGTTCGATCCTAGGCCTTGAATTTTCTATTGATTCTTGCGGCTTGAAGATGATCGGGTGACAGGACGTCAGAGAGGAGAGGAAGGGGATCTTGCGCCTAGGATGGTGTAGGGTGCGGTTGGGCCTAGAGGGGCGCGGTGGGGCTGTTTGGTCATGGGTTGAGGGGATGGGTTCGGCCAAATCTCTTGCCTAAATCCAATCATCACCTTATGGAATGGTGGAGGAGGAGAAGAGCTTCGAAATGGTATATAGTTTGTCTTCTAATTCGTAGAGAGGAGGGAGAGATTGAGGGAGGAAGTTTCGGCCATTCTACGCCATGAAACCTGAAGTGGCGGCTGAGTTTTGGTAGGGAAGGATTAGGGTTGGGATTAAGGAGTATATTTATATTATTATATTCACTAATTAGCCCTATAGGTCCGATTTGGCCCGAACTCAGAATTAGACATGCTTACTATCTATCTTAATGTTTTGACATCTCCTGAACGCGATGGGACATGTTTCGAGGCCCAATTTTGAAGTTTCAGCGTTTTTTATTTATTTTTTATATAAATCCTTTAATTTTTTTATTCAACCGTACATGAAAAATTCACCGGGGTCACAAATTAACTTCAAAAATTCCAAAAAAAATATTTAGCTACGTTTTGACGCTACGGACCTAGAAAAATTAATTTCATTCAATTCTGAGCCCGTATGAATTTTTAATGAATTTTTTAAAGTCAAAAATTGTCCGTTTACACTGAAAAATCAATTATAATTATATATTAATTCTAAAAATTACCGAAAAATAATTTTTAGCTTTGTTTTGACGATACGAACCCAACAAAATTAATTTTGTTCAATTTGGAGACTATTTGCAAAATTACAATTTCCAAGGCGTATATATTTAATATTAAAAATACATTTTTAAACAAATAATTTCCGAAACTCGAAATATATAAGTTTTTACTATTTTTCAATGTAGAAACATCATTCTGAACTCAATAGAAGTGGTTTCGAGTTCAAATTCCTTCGTATGCAAAAAGTAGCATTTTGATCTTTGTAAATTTCATAGCGACCTTTCTAAATTTTAATTTGGGCATAACTTTTGATTCCCGCTATGAAATTTCAATTTTTCAGATTCGTTAGAAAGATATTTTTAAATATTATAATATTTTTGGTTTCACTAAAATCCGTTAAATTTTGCATCCTGTACGATCAGTCAAAGTTCAAGTTTGACTTTTCAAACTACCGCGTTATTTCTAATTCCTTTTATAATTAAAATTAAATTATTCATTCTAACTTCGATTTAAATCAATTTTTAATCATTATTATTTTAAATAAATTATTTTAAATATCAAAAACTAATTAAAATTACTTAAAATAAAATTTTAAATTGGCCCCAAAATTCAGGGTTGTTATAGTCTCCCCCACTTAAAAACTTTTCGTCCTCGAAAAGGAACGAAGCTAAAGTTTTAGTATCCTATCTCATCTTTCATTCTTTAATTCGTTTCTATAATTTTATTAGTTGAATTAATAATTACACTACATAACCATCAATCAATTAGTTGATTAACTTTTAAAATGTATTACTTTTGTATATTCAAAAATCATATTTCCAAAGATCGGATTATATATAAACAAAAATACGTTAATTATAAACTGGGCACTCTCAACTCATTTTAGGGCATCGCTAACCCCATCTCTAATGAGTTTTCTCATTCTTGGATACTACTGATCCTATCTATAATGAGTATTCTTATTGGATATTACTAATCCAATCCCTGATGAGTCTTTTGTTCAGTTCTAACGAGTTGTACCTCAAAGATTTGAGCTAACCAAAGCTCTGATACCAAAATGAAACGACCCGAAAATCGCCCTTGCGGGAAATCGCCGGATACACTTACTTTGGGCTACAACACATCTAAACAATAACAACAGACTTTTATTACATTACAATAATGTTACATCAGAGTACAGATTATCAGAGTACATTGGAATAAAATTACAGCAAATGATAAATTACGATATTTTAATACAATACAGCGGAAGATAAATTACAATATTTTAATACAATACAGCGGAAGACTTTCTATGCTCTGGACCCAGCTTTAAGCTTCAATCCAAAATCCTGCTCGAGATAAGGACCTGTAGACAAACTACTCGACTGCCCGTGTGGAAAAGAGGGCACCCGAGTTTGCAAAGGTGGAAAAAAAACAATGGGTCAGTCATGGGACTGGTGTGAGAATTCTTAACTAATTTAACTAATGGTAATAAAGCAAATCCAAGGACCACGCCGCTAACGCGGAACGGGTTTACTCCAATGGATTGCCGTGCATAAATTAAAGTAAATCGTTAAAACAACGCAATGCTTTTTAGAAAAATGAAACCATCATAAGACCCAAGTCCCATCATACAATGCAACGCAAATCGGAGGATAGGGTTTTACCTTATAATGGTCAAAAATGCTTGATATGATAAAAACGATATCTAATATTAGTGTGTATATGTTTTAAAAACATTTCAAAGTAAATGTATCAATCCTAGGACACATAGATACCATAATACTATGCTTCCATACTAGTAATACAATCAAAACCGCATGAGGTCGTATTGGAAATTGGGTTTCCAACATGAGTCAAGGCTAGGGAGGAGCTCCTTACCGATTCAAACCACTCTAGCTAATGTCTCAGGATTCCCCGCAGTTAACCCTTGGATCCTGCAGGGCCGGTCCACACATACAGCTTCGTGGATTGGCAATTCCTGAACACACGTTTCCCGGTCCTATAGGACCTATCATCAGAGGCGCCTCATTCCATTATCCACATAAGTAAAATGTCGGGCCGTGTTAAAGCCCAAACACCACTTCTAGCTAGAAAGAAATGTGCTGCTCTCCCTGCGTTCCCTTCTCCCATTTTAGACTCCGCCGGTGTGTGAGGCTCGCGAAGTCACGCTATACACAAAGCTATGCCTAAACAGGCTATGCTTTTATCATCCCACAAGGCTTGCTTTTCAACAAAGCCTTGATCATATGCATCTTAGCATGCCACATCGTCACTCCATATCACAATACTAATCCTTTAATATATGAAAGGGTGTTAAGCAAGAGAATAAATTCTCCGCCACCAAACATTCATACATTCGACAGAAAATCAATAAATACAATATAAAGGAGTACAATGTCAGACACACATTCCATTTATAAGCTTATGCTCTGGGTCTGAGTGAAAGCCAAATCCGTACAAATCAGCACTACGTCCGGATAACTACCATTTTAGCCCCGTCTTGGGAGCAAATCAATCAAGGGCCTCAACACTAGTTACCCATTCGATGTGAAGATCGTCGGTCTTTAATTGCCATCTTCAATTCTTCGAATGTCGTATCATTATTTGGAATGAGAGTAAACTCGGACTTTCCAAATAACTCTCGCATATATAAATTTGAAAACCATTTCATATCGTTGTTAATAATTTATAACGATCTATTGCTATTTTTACTTTACATACACATCCTAAACATAACAATGTATATTTTACTCTTCCATTTTTCAATTTACGACAAATGTGAATTGGTTTCATTATTTTTCTAATGAAAATCCATTCCTTAGAAATGTAAATTTCTAATCTTATTATTTACATTGAAAAATGTAAATTTCTATTCCTATTTTATTTACATTGAGAAATGTAAACTTATACTTCAATATATTATTATATTGAAAATGTAACCTTTATTTCATATTCTATTTACATTGGAAAATGTAAATTCCTAATCATTCTTTTTTTTACATTGAAAAATGTAAACTCTTTTATTTGCATATAAAAATATAATTTCTATTTCATCCTTATTTACATTGAAAAATGTAGGTTTCTATATTACATCAATTACATATAAAAATGTAACTTCCTATTTTCCTTTTATTTACATTAAGAAAAATGTAACTTTTCTAATATTTACATTAAGAAAAATGTAAAACTTTTGTAATCCTTATCTTATTTTATTAAAAATGTAACTTTCTTTTATAACAAACTTGGAGGTGAAAATATTCATTTCATTATTAACACATAACGGTGTGAAAATAACGTCCATTTCTAAGTTATCCATTTATATTTTAATATGGGCCAGACCTCTCACATTAGGCCTACAACTTGTGGATGCTGGATAGGCCGGTCGGTTCCGGGCAGACTTCTCCCACAAGTTGGGCTTAACCTCGTGTCTTGGCCCAATTTATATTTGCGCACTTGGACCTCTCACATTAGGCCCAACATTTGTGGCTGCTGAATATGCCAGTCGGGTCCGGGCAGACTTCCACCACAAATGTGACC
Source organism: Allium sativum (assembly GCA_030737875.1). Lineage (NCBI taxonomy): Eukaryota > Viridiplantae > Streptophyta > Magnoliopsida > Asparagales > Amaryllidaceae > Allium > Allium sativum. The sequence goes on from CM060920.1 coordinate 93,395,044, forward strand.
TAATCTCGTGTCCAAGTACAATTATAATTTATAATTATAATTAATTTTTTTTTCAAAACATGTCATTATTTGATATTATCCTTTCCATTAAAGAATCTTAATTTTAAGGTATTCTTTATTTCAAAATTTCTTGATTTCAAGTATCTTAAAATAAATTGTAACTTTCCCTATTTTTATGATTTTCTAATAAAAGTCCTTTCAAGATGTACAATTTTAAAACCATATTTTTTACTTTAATATATTGACGCCAAAGATGTAATCTTTCTAAACTAACGTCAATTAATTTCATTAATTGAATATAAAATAAAAACATTCCTATTATTTCAAAATTGATAACATTTTGAAACCATAATCTTCTTAATTTAACACATTGACAATTAACAAGGTAATCTCTTTAAATTCTAACTTTGTCTACTATCATAAATGACATACTTTTATGTTTACATTATTGACATAAAAAAAATGGAATTCTATTTACAGTGCAAATTCTCTCTTCTAATTACATATAAAAATGTAAATTTTTTTATGCGGTATAAATTATACTTTTGTTTACATATAAAAATGTGATCTTTATTACAATGCAAGTTCATACCTTAATTACATATAAAAATGTAATTTTTATCATGCGATGTAAATTCATATATAAATTACATATAAAAATGTAATTTTTTTCATACAGTGTAAGTTTACATTTTAAAAATGCAAATTTTCATTTCATTCTTTATTTACATAGGAAAATATAAATTCCTATAAAATCTTTATTTACATAAGAAAGTGTAAATAAAGGTCGTCGTTATAAATACGTTCATTTTATTTACCTAGAAAATATAAATAAAAGTTCTCACTATCAATGTGTTCATCCTATTTACATAGAAAATGTAAATAAAGTTTTATCGCTAAATTGTTCATTTTATTTACACAAGAAATGTATAAGTTGGTGTGTTCAGTTTATTACACAAAAGTGTATAATTGGTGTGTTCATTTAATTGCACAAAAATGTATAATTTGTGAAACGACCCGAACTTCCCCGGTTGAGGAAAGCCCGTATTGAGTCGAGAACAAGCCACATCAGAACGCAGACGGAAGAACTTTTCATTGTATATTACAACAATTCTTCAGAATACAAGAATATACAGAGTATAAACAAATAATATACATTCGATAAATATCAGAGATTACAATACATTACATAGCAGCGGAAAATAATACAAATACAACTGAAGGAGATATACGGATACAAAGCTTTCCGGATATCATTCCAGCTGTAAACCAGGATCCTGTGAATATAAATCTGCAAAACCAAAACTACTAGCTGCCCGTGTCAAAATAAGGGCACCCAGAATTTAGGTTAAAACGATAAACTCCAGGTCAGTCATGGGACTGGTGTGAGAACTAAAATAGTTATTTAAAACTTTACTTTAAATCAGATATATCAAGGGACCACGCCGTATAACACGGAACGGGTTTCCTCCCAAGAATACCAGTGCAAATAACAAAACAGCGCAATGCTTTTTGGAAAAATGAAGCTATTATAAGACCCAGGTCCTATCACACAATGCAACGCATGCCGGGGGATAGGGTTTTCCCTTATAATAGCCAAAAATGCTTAGTACGTTTAAAACAAATCATTTGATACTATTATAAGTGTATAGTGTCAAAACAATTTCAAATCATAAGTATCAATCATAGACGGCATGGGTACCATATATCATGTCGTCATACTAGTTCTACAATTTAAACCGCAAAATCACGTATTTGGAAATTGGATTTCCGTCATGAACCAAGGCGAAAGATAGTCCTTACCGAATTCGAGACTGTCTGGCCCGAGTCTCAGGCACAGCCGCAACCGTACCTTGCATCGTCAGGGCCAGTCCACACGAAGTGGATTATAATGCCTGAACAATGCGTTTCTCCGCCCTTTGGGGCGTAAGGAGCCAACGAATGACTCCATCGGACCCGGATCGTCCGATCTAACCGAGGCGCCTCGCAACAGCAACAACCACATAAGTCAAACTCGTCAGGGCGTGTAAACCCACTGACGCCACTTCTAGCTAGAAAGAAAACGCACGTCCCCCCTGAGGTCCTTTCTCCTGTTTCTGGTTCATACCGGGGTGTGAGGCTCGCGAATTCACGTTATACACAAAGCTACACCACATAGGCGGTGCTTTGATCATCACCATAAGACTTTGCTTTTCAACAGAAGCCCTGATCACTGCATCTTAGCATGCCACACAGGCAATTCACACCGTGCAACTGATAGCTATCAATCACACAGAATAAATTCCAATGTCAGACACACTGTCCATTTGCAAGTCCATTCTGGGTCTGAACGAAACCGGAGGCACTATATACCTCGCAAACCCATCGATCACCACGTACGTTTGGACGATCACCACTCATTATCCATATTTCGGGATGCCTCCCAATCAGGACCTCGGTTACCATCCAAACGAGGTGAAGATCTCCGGCCTTCGACCACCGTCTTCATCTTCGATTTCTTATCGTCGATTCAGTTATTCAGAATGGCATAAACCCGGTCTTTCTGAGCAACTCGCGTATATAATAAACAAATGTTACACAAACACAACATACGCCTCATTCCAATTCATCAGTCACTAACCGCAAATTAACAAGAGAATAATTCCCCAAATATTAACCCCGAAGGCCGAAACCAACATCAAATCAATACCCAGGAAACCGTTCTGCTTAGCTAACCTATAGTTAGTTTCTAAATTTTACATTCTTAGGGAAAGGTTCCCATTAATTTTATCAAAGATAAATTCCTTTAAATTTATTTCTTTAATCTACCTTTGAATATCAATTCAAACTAGTCGGGATTAACGAACCTTACCGAAGTAATCATTTGTTTTAATTTCCCAATCCCAACCTATTCATCCCATGAAGTAATACTGGTAATACTTCATATCTAACACCACGGTGTTATCGGTAAATTCAATTACCATTTCACGTTCAAATCTAATTAAAGATTTAACTACCGCCTGGAGTAAAACTGGTGATACTCCATTCTCGATCTTTTCAATCTAATTAAAGATACATTAAAACTCCACTTAGTTTTAATCTTTGACAGGGTTAAATAATCAGTGTCATTTAAAACACGGTTCACGATAAACCTCAAAATCACATCACATTTCAATCAGTCCCCAACCGTAAATTAGCAAGTGAGCAATTCCCTAAGTATTAACCCCGAAGGCCGAAACCAACATTAGATCAATACCCAAGAAACCGTTCAACTTAACTAATCTCCAGTTAGTTTCTGATTTTCTTAACTTCGTTGGCTCTAAGAACAGTATTATTGAAGATACCATTCACGACGACCCAAAATCACATTCTATTAATTATCGGGTTAAAGAACGAGTGTTATTTAAAACACCGTTCACGATAAACCCAAGAATCAATTCGAATTCAATTCCAATTAAATATTATTTAATTGGTACACTTCATTAAATCTAAATAAAAGATTTAATCTTTTTCTCAACTGGGCTTAAGAACAGTGTTAATGAAGACACCATTCACGACAAACCTAAATCACATTTGATATTAAATACAAGGCTCTGAATAGAAATTATATCGGCTCATATTCAATATCAAACTCTACGACTAACAAATATCGTATTGGAAATAACGATATAAATATCTTTCAAATTTCCATAACAATATCTGTATAATCACGAAATCCAACATCGAAATAATCCAAAGACAATTTCGATTCAAATCCATTCCAATTCAATTTTTCGGAAATTCTGGTTACTTTTAAAACCCTTTTTCAAATTCAATTTATTTATTTAAAAATAAATAGAATTATAATTCTAGTTCAAAACTAATACATTTCGATAAAAATCTATTTTTATCTTTTCAAATATGGATTTTTTCATCCCAAATCTTCACAAATCATTTCCTATGATTTTACACAAATTATTACTATTTTTAATAATTTTATCAAGGCCCGCATAGTCGATTTCCATCAACGGCCATCGAACTGCACTTACATCGACCTTTTCCAAATTTGATTTGGACATAAATCCAAATCCAACCGTTAGATTTCAAATTTCTAATATTCGTTAGAAAGCTCTTTTCGATATGAACCCAACGGTTCCGGTTTCAGGAGAATCCGACGGTCAGATCTCCCGTAATATCCGTTCGAAGTCAATGGTCGAAATTCGCGAACTGCCGCGGCGCGGCGCGTTCTATTCAGGCCATTATATTATATATATAATATATACTTCGTCGATTTCAAAACGATTTCAACTTCATTTTCAAATTCAAATCAAAATTGAATTTTCCCTTACAAATTCGTTTTAAATTCATTTCAAATTGATTTCAACTCAAATCGATTTTGAATTCAATTTCATTTCGTTTTCAATTCAATTTCAATTCGAATTCATTTATATTCGAATTCAATTTGAATTCATTTATATTCAATTTCAATTCGAATTCATTTCTATTCAATTTCAATTCTAATTCATTTCTATTCAATTTCAATTCGAATTCATTTCTATTCAATTTCAATTCGAATTCATTTCTATTCAATTTCAATTCGAAATTTATAATCAATTTCAATTCGAATTCATTTATATTCAATTTCAATTCGAATTCATTTATATTCAATTTCAATTCGAATTTCAATTCTTTTCAAAATATCAGATTTTGAAATCACTTTCGATATTCATTATAAAATGAATAAAATCGATATAAATATCGTTCATGTCAAAATGGCGTCATTCTATTCAACACGGCTTCATATATTTCTATTTTCAAATATTCTATTTCAAATATTTCTATTTCAAATATTTCTTTTTCAAATATTTCTATTTCAAAACTTTCTTTTTCAAATACTTCTATTTCAAAACTTTCTTTTTCAAAACTGGAATGAAGCCCAATCAATTACCATATAATGTTAATTATATGGATTTTCTATAACACATGTATACAATAACAACGATGAATAATCAACCATCATCCAAAGTGCATTCTACACTGTATAAGCATCGAATATAAATATTTAACGCTTATAACAGTCTGTCAATCAATCGATCGACATACAACTAACTATTGGGATTAGTGTATGTCATATATCACCCCAATACCCGTGTGGGGTTTTCAAACAATCAAACACAGATTTTATTTGCGTAGTTGGGCGATGTGTAAAATTTATCGTCCCAATCAATATCAGTCAAATGTGTGTATATAAACAAATCGTCCGATCTGTTTATTTTTATTTCATTTTACATACACTTTAAAAATTCTATTCTTAACTATAAAATATTTTCAACTATATAAATATTTTATTTTCAATTCACATCACATCACACAATCAACTACACAGCAAAATCAAACAAACAAGCATACAAGCCGTCCATGGTCTGTGGACGACGGGTGTCGGGTGCTACTAAACACCGTCTGCATCCTAGTATATATTTTAACTAGAAAATTAAATTAAAAGTGAGAAGTTCTCACCAAAGCTATCCCAACTCCACGACACTTCAAATGTAGGATATCTTCATCGTTCTTCCTTTTGTCACTTCCACCATCCGTGTTCGCTACATATATAAAAATCGAATTTTTACTTCGCTATTCAATATATATAAATCGAATTTTTACTTCGCTATTCAATATATAAAAATCGAATTTTTTCTTCGCTATTCAATATATAAAAATCGAATTTTTATACTCTCTACCTTATAAAAATTATATTTTTTACTTACTACGATATAAAAATTATATTTTCCACTCATAAAATATTTTCTTTAATATGAAGAAAACATATTTTTCAAAGAAAGATCGTATTTCTATATCCCTTCTACATGAATAAAAATCCCAACTTTTTCTCTTGTTAAAACATTGTAAACCCTCTCTTTACTAAAATCATAACATTTCTATAAACAAGAAAATCAAAGTATTATATAAACAAGAATCAAAATCATAAAAAAAAGGAATAAACTTACAGCGGGAGAGAGTGGCTGGTTCGAAGTCGACTTGGGGTTGGGTGGGAGAGTTTGCAGTGGCGCAGGGTATAAGGGAGGCGGCGAAAATAGGAGATCGGGGTTTTCAGGAGGGACGGTTTCAGTTAGAGGTAGAGCGAGAGGGTAGAGAGAGAAGAAGGGGGCGGTAGGGTGAAGAACGGCGGCTAGGGCGCTGGGAAGGAGAGAGAATCGTGGCATGAGAGGAGGGAGAAGGCTGGAGGTGGGGTCGCGGTTCCTAGCAGAGGGAAAAGGAGAGGGGATCGACGCAGGGAGGGGCTCGAACGTCGGTGGCGGAGGCGAGATGGGTGGTGGCTGGTAGGCGACACGATTGGTTTTTTTTCTTTATTTTTTTTCCTTCTGAATGTACTCGAAATGGGGGGGTTATATGAGATATTTATATTATTTAATTTCAAAAAGTTGACTTTTTCATTCGACCCTTAAACGAGGCCCACCACCTGTCGTCTGTAGCTAATTATCCCCATTCTGAACACAATGGGATATGTATTGTAAGCTGATTCGACTGTTTCGATCAGTTTTCGTCAAAATCAACATATAACTCTATATACTGAATTTGAACGCGTATTTCAATTTACCGGGCCCACAAACTATCTCTAAAAATTCCCAAAAAATATTTTCTAACTTCGCATTAACGATACGGTCCTAACAAAACTAATTTCGTCGAATTCTAAGAATGCTTGAAAAATGGCCATTTTCCAGTCGATTAAAATCAACTAAAACTGGTCAAACGCGTTTTCCTTTGCCCCGCTCACATATTGATTCGAAAAATTATGAAATTTGAAACCTAGCAATAACTTGACATTACGGATCCAACAAAAGTGGTTTCGTCAAAATTCAAGGTCGTTTGCAAAATTTCCATTTTTAAGGGCCTGAATTCCATAGCGATTATTCAGAATTTTCAACTGGACTTAACTTTTTATCCCCGCTATGAAATTTCAATTTTTCGGATTCGTTGGAAAGATATTCTCATTTAGATTCAAATATTTTTGGTTTCACTAAAATACGGTTTATTTTGCACCCGGTACATTCATTTGAACTTTGAAATCGAATTATCGAACTACCGCGCCATTTTCAATTCCTTTTATAATTATAAATAAAATTTTATATTCTAACGACGATCGATATAATATATACATTCGAATTCTATTCAAAATAAATTTCTCGTCGATATTATTTAAAATAATTCATTTTAAATAATCAAAATTCGCTAAAATTGCCAAAATAAAAATTTTAAATTAGCCTAGATTTCCGGGTTATTACAATTTGTGTGTGTTCATTCAATTACACAAAAATGAATAATTTGGGTGTGTTCATTTTCAATGCAAGCAAAAAGGATAATTTTGTGTGTCGTTCTATTTACACAAAAGTGGATAACTTTGTGTCATTTCTTTTCTAGCAACAATGTAATAATGTCCATTTTATTTCTAGCAAATTGGCAATGTAAACAATATCTACTTTTCATTCCTAACTAATTGACAACGTAACCAATGTCTATGTTTCATTATCCAACTAAATGACGATGTAAAATGTCATTTTTATATTCCAACTAAATAAGGTGAAATAAATGTCATTCTTCTTTTTAACAAACAATATGATGTCTTTCTATTTAACAAACGAAAATGATATGGAATGTTTTTTTTCATGGAACTGAAATAAATGTTCTCCTTCTAATTCAACTAAATGACGGTGTAAATTGTCATTTTTCATTATCAACTAAATGAAGTCTTTTTATTCACTAACCAGAATGATGTATGTTCTCTCCAAATTGACATGACGCTGAAAATGCGTTCATTTTTACTAAATTTACATAACGCTAAAAAATGCGTTCATTTTTACTAAATTTACATAACGCTAAAAATGCGTTCATTTTTACTAAATTTACATGACGCTGAAAATGCGTTCATTTTTACTAAATGACATGACGCTACTAATATGTTCATTGTTATTCTAATTTACATTTCTTAACAAAAATGTCCTTTTATTTTAATTTACATTTTCTAATAAAAATGTCCTTTTATCTCTAATGCCCTTTTTTGTCATTCTTTTATATTTGACAAAATTAATATTTTTGTCCTTCTTTTACATTCGATAAAATGTATATTTTTATCTTTCTTTTTCATTTGATAACACATAGATTTGTGATAACCATAAAAGTGAAATTCTATTATCAACCTAAATTTGACAAATAATTTCATGTTAACGATAAAAGTGAAATTTTATCGTTAATCTAAATTTAACAAGCATGGTGCAATTTTCTTACCACTATCTTATTCTAACAAACAAGAGACATACAAATTAATTCAATCATCCATCGCATTCATACAACAACCAGCACCGAATAAATCTATATAGCATTAACATAAATTATATACAAGGTGAATATACAATTTGCAGTGAAATAAATAAATAAATAACATTATTTAAAAAAAATAGAATTCTCACCAAACCATTCAGATCTGAAATTTTCAAAGTGTTTGGTTTCAGCTCTAGTCAGCTTCATAGCGTAGATCTGATCCATACAAGTCCAATGCTTTCAGTTTCGTTCGATTCTGATTTGAAATGAATAAGTTACGATGATTCGAACATTGGATAAATTTATACGTTATTAAATAAAATAATTAGTTTAATTAATCTCTCCTCCTAACCTTTCTTCCACTTCAGAACAAAGGCCGCACGTTTTCACTACTATGTTCGATCCTACGCCTTGAATTTTCTATTGATTCTTGCGGCTTATGTAACAACCCGCATTCTACGTATCTAGGATCATAGAATATTTATTTCTTTTTCGTATTAAGTCGTGTGGTCATGTAACTTTGGGAGACGGCTATTGGGGTCATTTCCCATGTTAACGATTTTTGCCCATTTTAAATGACCGTTTTGCCCCTAGCCGATACTGTTTTGGCCATAACTTTTGATTGGAAAGGAATTTTGACCTGAAACCACTTCCATTAGATTCGTCTGATGGTTTAACTTTCCGTAGAGTGGTCACATGTGAAAAACGGACTTACCATTTGGGAGATATGACTGAAATAAGGTTTGGAAGGTGAAAAACTGCTTAACCTGGCCAAATAGGGTGATTAGTGAATGGGCCTATAACCCATTTCGGGATTAGTGTAACACCCCACCTCCACCAGGGTCACTCGCAAAGGAATGCACTAGCTTTGGAGGGGCATTATTGGTAAACATGCATAATGATATAGCAAGGCAGGACATGGCATATATGAATATGTAAAGAAACAGAGTAAGTAAATAAAACAGCGGAAGATTTATAAACCATTTCAAAACTCAAGTCTGGTACATCAAAATGCCACTTTCCCAAAATTACAAGTCTAGATAAATACATCATCTGATAAACTGAAAATACATAAGTACTATCCCCAAATAAGAGTGATAAACCATAGCGGCTCAAGTCCAAAGCATACTTGAGATATCCAAGGAAGCAGCTGGAATCCAAGCTAGGCTCCAGTATTCCCTCCCTGAGAACCTGGGGGGGGGGGGGAACGGAAGAAAAGAGGCGAAAGAAAACAGGTCAGTCAAAAAGACTGAGTAAGCCCTGCTACGATCAGTCTATAAACTAATAAAGTTAACATCATGATGGAAACTGAGGTGATCATAGATAACAACATACTGGCATGAATAAATCAACTACAAGATAGATAGAGGTGTCATCGCATAAACAGAGTTAAGTTTTTGCACCACGGTGTACTAGCAAATCAACATAACAGGTATTGATCCCTTAGCCCAAACTTTGGCCCAATAACATGAAGTGACCTTAGTATAAGGTCCAGCCCAACGGTCTAGTCGATCGGCTCCCTATAAACCTAACACGTCAAGTGTTGGTGTCCATATGGCCCACGTATGGTTGTAGTTAGTCTGTGCTGGGTCCCCCTTTGGGTGTATCAAGCCCTCGGAGGTCAACCCCAGACACTTAAGCAATAATGCACAGCCCTAAACTACTGGTACCCGTGCCTCGAGTTTGTCCAAAATCGGACTACGTGCACGTCCGTAGCCCGCCGAACCCGCACCGCTGTACCACTCGGCCATCGCCCTTTGGTCGCTTACATCAGTCCAGTAATCGTGCCCCGCCCTAACCTAGCTGTAGGGTTGTAGTGATACCAAACTGGGATTACTGCTGGAACAGACCACGTTGCTAGGGTTTCTAAGAGGGTTAAGTGTGGTTTAACCCCTCACTAATCATGGATTAAATTAGTTAAGTGTAATCAACGATTCACCACTTAACCCCATCTAATCCCTCGTATCCCCAAATGGATTAAATTGGTTAAGTGTAACTTAACCCCATTTTTCATCCCCTGAATTTCCAAATTGGTTAAGTATTAGTGGACCCTGACTTAACCCTAATCATGAGGCATTAATTAATTTAATGCACCTTAACCTCTCACATTAGACCTTGTTGTGGTTACTAGTTAGGCCGGGCGGGTCCGGGTAGGTTCACACCACAACCTAGTCTAACCTCGGGTTTTGGCACCACATGACCAACTTCTCACATTGGGTCCTATTGTTTGTAGCCACTAGTTAAGCCGGTCGGTTCCGGGTAGGATTACGCTACAAACTCAACCCAACCTCGAGTTGGCCACACTTATGTTTTCTAAGTGTCATGTCCACTTTATTTCAAAACATAATTACAAGTCAACAAATACTTGGGTAGACCTAACTTAATAGGTAAATTCCCAAGGGGTAGACCTAACTTAATAGGTAAATTCCCAATCTTATATTTTCATGTATTTTAAGTTTACCCAAAACCCCCAACGTCATTCTATCGCTTACATATTCGTAATAACGCACAAAGGATAGGAAGAGGGAACTTGGCACAACATACATGATAAACTTGCACAACAACCATGCATAACATGTTAGACTTGTACAACTTAGCATAGTGAACTTGCATATTGCCATAAACATGCATAACATGTTAAAACATGCACAACTTGTCAAAACATGCGCAACTTGTCAAAACATGCACAACTAAACTTGCATAAACATGCACAACTTGTCAAAACATGCACAACTTGTCAAAACATGCACAACTTGTCATTTTAAACTTGCATAAGCATGCAAAACTAATTAAACTTGCAAATCATGGTTTAGTAAGCTTGCATAAACATGCATGACTCAATTAACTTGTAAATCATGACTTAGCAAACATGCATAAACATGCATAACTCAATTATCTTGTAAATCATGGCTTAACAAACATGCATAAACATGCATAACTCATTTAGCTTGTAAATCATGGCTTAGCAAACATGCATAAACATGCATAACTCATTTAGCTTGTAAATCATGGCTTAGCAAACATGCATAAACATGCATAACTCATTTAGCTTGTAAATCAAGGCTTAGCAAACTTGCATAAACATGCATACTCAAATAAACTTGCAAATCATAGCTTAGCAAACTCGCATAAACATGCATACTCAAATAAACTTGCAAATCATAGCTTAGCAAACTCGCATAAACATGCATACTCAAATAAACTTGCAAATCATAGCTTAGCAAACTCGCATAAACATGCACACTCAAATAAACTTGCAAATCATAGCTTAGCAAACTCGCATAAACATGCATACTCAAATAAACTTGCAAATCATGTCATAGTAAATCCGCATATGCATGCATAACTTGTGAAACATGTAAAACATGGCATAGTGAGTTCGCATAAGCAAGCATAATCAAATAAACTCACATAAATCTCAATTTTCACCACATATTAACTTTAGAGTTTACAAAGTGAAGGTAAGAGGGCTTACAATGCTTATGCGGGCTCAAATGACTATAGCAAATGTAAAGAACCCCTTATGCAACTAATTACAACCCCCAAATGCAAGCAAACTTGATCAAAACTCCTCTTTTATGGTGCTAATTGAAAAACAAGCCTTTAATGCAAGCTAAGGAGGATCATACAAGCCTAAATATGCTTGTATGCATGGAAAATCACTTAGGAATTAAATTAGGATTTGTATGAAGAGGGTGGAGGCCATGAGAGTTTGGATTTTGGCATAGTTTTGTTGCTAGAGTGAATAATGAGTGATTTAGGGTAGATTAGGACCTTATTTATAGATTAGGGTAGTGTTTTTAGGCCATAGGATTAACCCTAGATTCAATTAGGTCCATTAGATCCCGGAACTCTCTAGAAACAAGCCACAAGACCCAGCCCAAATCAGAAATGGTGCACCAGGCTAAACAGCACGGGCACCCCCTGTCGACAGGGCTGTCGACAGGGCAGTCGACATGCCAAGACCCCTGTCGACAGGCCTGTCGACATGGGGTCCATGGCGGGATTTTTCCCGCCTTGGCCCAGCTGGCCCAATACTTGATTTTAATTTAAATTTAAATCTGTTTTAATTATGGAAATTTCTGAAAACTTCCATGGGCCTTAACTGGGTCATGCGGATTCCGATTTTCGAAAACTCGGACTCTATTTCGCGTATTTTTCCGAGACGAACGCAATGGCATAGCCCGTTTCCCTTGATTCAGATTTTAGAATTAAATTCTGCCTCAATTTACATTATTACAGATTATTGAAAATACGGGTTGTTACATTCTCCCCTCCTTAAAGGATTTCGTCCCCGAAATCTTCAAGTTAGGAAGAACATATCCTACCATCCAATCATCCATCTACTCAAAGCATCATCCACGAGCAATCATTGTCCTTACAAGATTCTAAATGCTGGATGAACATATGCAAAAGTGTGTGTATATGTACTTACCTAATGCAAAAATCAGGCGGTTACTGATACAGTAAACCTCCTTAATGCATATGTATGTAAACCAGGCGGTTACTGATACAGTAAACCTCCTTAATGCATATGTATGTCAGTGAAATGAATCCATATGTATGCAAATCCCTAAATTCATAGTATCTATATGAGTGCACATAACATTCACCCATATGCAACATCCATGTGGTGGCACAACAAGTTTCAATCATGAATAAGCGTAAACACTCATGCATATGCAACATGAAGAGTGTGTGAGCCGATCTAGTGCCTAATGTGTATAATGCATCCACGAGTAACCACTTGCAAACACTTGCAACCACTTGCAACCATCAAACATAACATGTCTCAAACACATGTTTCATCCAAAGGATTTCTACCTAAGGTTCTCATGACAAGATAAACACGATAAACTAGATAAACTCCTTTTTGGATTACAAGAAATCCATTCAAACTTTAATATATAGTACTAACCGATGAGTCTTACCCCCTTATGGAGTTTACAACAGAAATAGGATCGAGAATGGGACCGAGAGGATATATACAAAAGATAACTTGCAAGCAAGCTCCACAGGAAAACAAGGATCAAGGATGCACTCTTAAAAAGAGATATGATGCGCGTATCTAGTCTTCACTCTTCTTAGTCACATTTCCTTGAGCTTAACTCTACTGTGCTTTGACTATCTTTCACTTCATGATTCCTTGGCTTCCTAACTCCTATTTCCCAAATTCGAGTTGGAACTCATTTCATTATCGCTTCTCGTCTTTCTTTTCCACTTATTCTTCTTTCTATATACTTGGCTTAAACATAATTATAACCTCATGATTTCATGCAAGCTCTCCAAAATTCACTAGTGAATCCTGGATCTCGTCTATAAAGTATTCCACGCAGCAGAATTTTTCTTGAAAATACCAATCCATGTTGCCAATTGCCCTTATAAACGTGATTTTCTATAACTCATGCTTAATCGAAATGAACCATCCGCCTATGAGTGATAGGCCATACCTAGATTCAGTTGCCTACCCATGGCTTCCTGTAGGCTATTTCAAAACTGGCCAACTTCTTGAGGATAAACCGTTGCTAACCATGATGCAGTCCTCTCGCTCTTTACTGGACTGAAATGAGCACTCTTCGTGAGTCTACCTATTATGACCCTCATATCCGTATTCCCTTTCTTTGATCTAGGTAGTCCATCCACATAATCTATCGAGATGTTTTCACATTTCCCTTGCGGAACCTCCAATAAAGGTAATGGCCCACTGGGCTTCTATGACTTGGCCTTAACCTGGTGGCACAACATGTATCCTGAGACCAACTCGGCCACCTCCTCGAGTGATGCGCACCTTCAAGAACCTTCTTTCACCAAGTCTTTTACTCGAGGAACACATAATCTCTCCTCGCGTCTTAGTCATCCCTTGTCATCTATAATATATCTAGCGAGGTGACTTAACATCTCGCCTCGAATCAACTGGTCCATGTTCTTGACTAACTGCGGGTCTTCTTCCTGTGAAACCCCCTTCTTGATCCAGAAGAGTAAGTCTAAGCTCAGGGAATGCTAACTAACTAGCCAAACGGAGAAAGCTTCTTACTTCAATTGCCCTCCTCAGAGTTTTCCGGTCTTAAACCGCAACCACTTTAGCGGAATCCACCGCTAAGCCTTACTTAGGAACTATGTGCCCAAGAAATCCAACTTCTTTCCTCCAAAGTGACATTTGGAGAACTTGACCTTCAACTGGTGGCTCTAAGCGTATCCATCATCTCCTTGAGATGTCTAGCATGCTCTTTCTCGTTCTTTTGAGGAGATCAAAATATCGTCTACGACGACCATGACAAACTTGTTCAAGGACTCCCTAAACACCCTACCCATCAAGTTCACGTAATATGCGGGTGCATTAGTCAAACCAAATAGCATGACTAGCCATTCTAAAAATCCATCTAGAGTCCTAAACGCAGTCTTGTCAATTCCATCCTCAGCCATCCTAAGCTGATGGAATCCGGTAGCTAGATCAAAAGAAAACGATGCTCCTACAAGCTGATCGAACAGATCATCGATCCTTGGTAACGGTTATCTAAACACATAAGCGAAATAAACTGTCCACATCAGTAACGAATACTACTGGAGCACCCTACTCGAAAATGCTTCGTCTCAGGAAGTTCTTCTCAAGCAACTCCTTGACTTGCTTTCTTAACTCCCATTTCGTGAGGTCATGTGCCTAATCGGCCACGAAACTGGCTTGGCATTACCAGCCAGATAATACGGAAATCTATCCCCAGATTTCAGGATATTCTCGGACCACCCTCACAGATTGCAAACTATCGATAGACGAGTTGAGGGATCCAAGATAACATAACATGACGGGACCCATAGGGTTACTAGAAATTTCTAGGGTATTACCGAGGCGAGTCATGAGCCCCACACCCTATATACAAAACCTAGAATGGCCCAAAACAAGACGACCATTCCATGCCCAAAACCACCCCATATCCCCTGAAACCGAGAATATAAACATCCCACGAGAATTCTATACTAAAGATAGAAATTTTCAAATCCACCCAGACCACAGACAAACGGGCAGAACCCCCAATTGGATTTGAAACACATACGGGATCATCAACCAGACTAGTACTTAGGTGCAAAACTTTCAACTAGATCGGATGAAATAAAACTATGCGATGTGCCAGAATCGAACAAAGTTCGAACAGGAAAAATCAGAAAATGCAAACAAGATTTTCAACAGAAACACTACCTCTATCATAAGCTGGAAGAACGGGGTTGAGGGGATGAATTCGCCCTCCAGATAATCCTGCACACTGAGTCTGGCCTTGCCCTTGTTTCCTCGGGCAATCCTTGCTGAAATGTCCAAATTCACCACAATCAAAGCATTCGCCCCGCTTTCTCTTCTCCTTCTTCCTACATTCCCTGGCTATATGTCCAACTTCACCACAGAAGTTACATTTCATATTCTTGCCCCTTTTCCCGGAATTTACTCTCTTGCCTTGAGACTCATTCGCCTTGACCTCTTTCTTGTCATTGCTACCTTCTTCTTGAAGTAGGGCCAAATTCACTAAACTCTCGAAAGTCGCCCCCAAGGGTATATGAGATAGGGCCAAATCACGTAATGGCTCGTTTAATCCTAGAGCAAAGTGTAGGGCCTTCTTCTGAGCTGTATTAACCAAGTCTAAATCGTCCTGAGCCAGTTGATTAAACTTATCTATGTATTCCCTAATAGTCATGTCCCCTTGCTTTAGTGATAAGAATCTCAGTCCAAACCTTCCTCTAAAGTCATCCCAGGTCTCAATTGGCCTAGTAGCGGTGGTGACTACCCACCAACGTGCAGCTTCTTCCTTTAGCAACCATACTGCCAATAAAACCTTCCAGCGGTCACTTATATTAAAGGTGGCTAAAAGATCTTCGGTCTCTTTCAACCAATTCCTTGCCTCTACAACAGTCTCGGTTCCAAAGAAATTCTTGCGACCCATCATCTTAAAGTTCTTGCAAGTTTCCGCAAAATCCGCTTGTGGAGGCTGAGGGAGAAGAGGAATATCAGTTACGGAAGGAGGAGGAGGAACAACGGCCTTGACTGGAAAGACAACATTAGAGACACCTGGGACCGGTGCCGTGACTTCCAAGTACCGACGAAACCAATCGGGTATTGTTACCCCTTCGGGTAAGATGAGATTATCAGACATGCTGGAAATGAAAAGAAAAGAGTTCAAACGAGGGATCAAAGGATAGTGCTAATGGCTTTTGGGGAATAGCCTTTAAAAATAACTAGACTTTTCTTTGGAAAATACTTAATACTTGGTTTTGAAAATAGTTTTTCAAAAAGTTTTAAAAACCTTTTTATCCCTTCTCGTAAACCAT
The DNA here is from genome assembly GCA_030737875.1 of Allium sativum. NCBI lineage: Eukaryota > Viridiplantae > Streptophyta > Magnoliopsida > Asparagales > Amaryllidaceae > Allium > Allium sativum. Next base: position 93,411,646 of record CM060920.1, read on the forward strand.
ATGCTCTGATACCAAATGTAACACCCCACCTCCACCAGGGTCACTCGCAAAGGAATGCACTAGCTTTGGAGGGGCATTATTGGTAAACATGCATAATGATATAGCAAGGCAGGACATGGCATATATGAATATGTAAAGAAACAGAGTAAGTAAATAAAACAGCGGAAGATTTATAAACCATTTCAAAACTCAAGTCTGGTACATCAAAATGCCACTTTCCCAAAATTACAAGTCTAGATAAATACATCATCTGATAAACTGAAAATACATAAGTACTATCCCCAAATAAGAGTGATAAACCATAGCGGCTCAAGTCCAAAGCATACTTGAGCTATCCAAGGAAGCAGCTGGAATCCAAGCTAGGCTCCAGTATTCCCTCCCTGAGAACCTGGGGGGGGAAACGGAAGAAAAGAGGCGAAAGAAAACAGGTCAGTCAAAAAGACTGAGTAAGCCCTGCTACGATCAGTCTATAAACTAATAAAGTTAACATCATGATGGAAACTGAGGTGATCATAGATAACAACATACTGGCATGAATAAATCAACTACAAGATAGATAGAGGTGTCATCGCATAAACAGAGTTAAGTTTTTGCACCATGGTGTACTAGCAAATCAACATAACAGGTATTGATCCCTTAGCCCAAACTTTGGCCCAATAACATGAAGTGACCTTAGTATAAGGTCCAGCCCAACGGTCTAGTCGATCGGCTCCCTATAAACCTAACACGTCAAGTGTTGGTGTCCATATGGCCCACGTATGGTTGTAGTTAGTCTGTGCTGGGTCCCCCTTTGGGTGTATCAAGCCCTCGGAGGTCAACCCCAGACACTTAAGCAATAATGCACAGCCCTAAACTACTGGTACCCGTGCCTCGAGTTTGTCCAAAATCGGACTACGTGCACGTCCGTAGCCCGCCGAACCCGCACCGCTGTACCACTCGGCCATCGCCCTTTGGTCGCTTACATCAGTCCAGTAATCGTGCCCCGCCCTAACCTAGCTGTAGGGTTGTAGTGATACCAAACTGGGATTACTGCTGGAACAGACCACGTTGCTAGGGTTTCTAAGAGGGTTAAGTGTGGTTTAACCCCTCACTAATCATGGATTAAATTAGTTAAGTGTAATCAACGATTCACCACTTAACCCCATCTAATCCCTCGTATCCCCAAATGGATTAAATTGGTTAAGTGTAACTTAACCCCATTTTTCATCCCCTGAATTTCCAAATTGGTTAAGTATTAGTGGACCCTGACTTAACCCTAATCATGAGGCATTAATTAATTTAATGCACCTTAACCTCTCACATTAGACCTTGTTGTGGTTACTAGTTAGGCCGGGCGGGTCCGGGTAGGTTCACACCACAACCTAGTCTAACCTCGGGTTTTGGCACCACATGACCAACTTCTCACATTGGGTCCTATTGTTTGTAGCCACTAGTTAAGCCGGTCGGTTCCGGGTAGGATTACGCTACAAACTCAACCCAACCTCGAGTTGGCCACACTTATGTTTTCTAAGTGTCATGTCCACTTTATTTCAAAACATAATTACAAGTCAACAAATACTTGGGTAGACCTAACTTAATAGGTAAATTCCCAAGGGGTAGACCTAACTTAATAGGTAAATTCCCAATCTTATATTTTCATGTATTTTAAGTTTACCCAAAACCCCCAACGTCATTCTATCGCTTACATATTCGTAATAACGCACAAAGGATAGGAAGAGGGAACTTGGCACAACATACATGATAAACTTGCACAACAACCATGCATAACATGTTAGACTTGTACAACTTAGCATAGTGAACTTGCATATTGCCATAAACATGCATAACATGTTAAAACATGCACAACTTGTCAAAACATGCGCAACTTGTCAAAACATGCACAACTAAACTTGCATAAACATGCACAACTTGTCAAAACATGCACAACTTGTCAAAACATGCACAACTTGTCATTTTAAACTTGCATAAGCATGCAAAACTAATTAAACTTGCAAATCATGGTTTAGTAAGCTTGCATAAACATGCATGACTCAATTAACTTGTAAATCATGACTTAGCAAACATGCATAAACATGCATAACTCAATTATCTTGTAAATCATGGCTTAACAAACATGCATAAACATGCATAACTCATTTAGCTTGTAAATCATGGCTTAGCAAACATGCATAAACATGCATAACTCATTTAGCTTGTAAATCATGGCTTAGCAAACATGCATAAACATGCATAACTCATTTAGCTTGTAAATCAAGGCTTAGCAAACTTGCATAAACATGCATACTCAAATAAACTTGCAAATCATAGCTTAGCAAACTCGCATAAACATGCATACTCAAATAAACTTGCAAATCATAGCTTAGCAAACTCGCATAAACATGCATACTCAAATAAACTTGCAAATCATAGCTTAGCAAACTCGCATAAACATGCATACTCAAATAAACTTGCAAATCATAGCTTAGCAAACTCGCATAAACATGCATACTCAAATAAACTTGCAAATCATAGCTTAGCAAACTCGCATAAACATGCATACTCAAATAAACTTGCAAATCATGTCATAGTAAATCCGCATATGCATGCATAACTTGTGAAACATGTAAAACATGGCATAGTGAGTTCGCATAAGCAAGCATAATCAAATAAACTCACATAAATCTCAATTTTCACCACATATTAACTTTAGAGTTTACAAAGTGAAGGTAAGAGGGCTTACAATGCTTATGCGGGCTCAAATGACTATAGCAAATGTAAAGAACCCCTTATGCAACTAATTACAACCCCCAAATGCAAGCAAACTTGATCAAAACTCCTCTTTTATGGTGCTAATTGAAAAACAAGCCTTTAATGCAAGCTAAGGAGGATCATACAAGCCTAAATATGCTTGTATGCATGGAAAATCACTTAGGAATTAAATTAGGATTTGTATGAAGAGGGTGGAGGCCATGAGAGTTTGGATTTTGGCATAGTTTTGTTGCTAGAGTGAATAATGAGTGATTTAGGGTAGATTAGGACCTTATTTATAGATTAGGGTAGTGTTTTTAGGCCATAGGATTAACCCTAGATTCAATTAGGTCCATTAGATCCCGGAACTCTCTAGAAACAAGCCACAAGACCCAGCCCAAATCAGAAATGGTGCACCAGGCTAAACAGCCCGGGCACCCCCTGTCGACAGGGCTGTCGACAGGGCAGTCGACATGCCAAGACCCCTGTCGACAGGCCTGTCGACATGGGGTCCATGGCGGGATTTTTCCCGCCTTGGCCCAGCTGGCCCAATACTTGATTTTAATTTAAATTTAAATCTGTTTTAATTATGGAAATTTCTGAAAACTTCCATGGGCCTTAACTGGGTCATACGGATTCCGATTTTCGAAAACTCGGACTCTATTTCGCGTATTTTTCCGAGACGAACGCAATGGCATAGCCCGTTTCCCTTGATTCAGATTTTAGAATTAAATTCTGCCTCAATTTACATTATTACAGATTATTGAAAATACGGGTTGTTACAATTAGGGTTATGGGGAGGCTGATAGGGTTTGGGAAATCATTTCATTTCAGTTTTTGAGCCACCACTTTCATTCTTGAAACCCTAGCCATGGCCTCCACTCTCTAAATCTCTTCAAAACATCTCCAAATAGGGTAAGTTCGTTGATCATGGTGATATGACGAGTGTAAGATACTTTACGTTAGTCTTGAAGTATGTTGGGCATTGTGGAGCGTCCGTTGTCTTGGAGATTCAACGGATATAGGAGTTTCAGTTGGACTAGGACTCATAGGAAGAGTACCTAGATTCATTGGATCAGTCTAGTTCACCTTTGGAAGGTGAATGTACGTTGGACGTACAGTACAGATATAGGTAGAATACCTAGATTCATTGGATGAGTCTAGTTCACCTTTGGAAGGTGAATGTACGTTTTACGTGCAGTATTAATATGGGTAGGGTACCTGGGTTCATTGGATGAATCTAGTTCACCTTTAGAAGGTGAATGTACGTTAGACGTACAGTGCGGATATTGATGTTGTGCCTAGGGTCATTGGATGAGTCTAGTCTGCCTCTAGGAAGTGAATGTACGTTGGACGTGCAATACGAATGTAAGAAGGACTCAAGTTGGACTTGAAAGGACATTTGGAACGTAGTTGAAAATTTGGCGTATAGGGTTGGATTACCTAAGAAAAGACAGTATAGACGAATGTCGTAGTATCGGACTGGGTGCGATAGCTGATGCGTTGAGTAAGAGACATGCCAATTTAGAGGCTATTTTTCTGGAATGGAAGCAACTAGAGTAATATCACAGGATATGACTTCAAACCTAAGTGTGAATTGGATTCAGAAACGCAAGTAAGCTTGACGATTAGATCGATCTTGATTAAGTGGATCGGTTCCAGATAGAGGGACGATCCCAACCTATTAGAAGTTACCTCTAGGGTAGAAATGGGAATCGACGGCGAGAGAACGACTGTACTTGGGAAGTAGAGAATGACATAAGAAAGTCGTATCCAAAGCTCTTTGCCTGGTAAGATTTTAGCGGCGATGATTCTTCCCTTGTTAGTTAATCGCATGTTAGGGCAGAATGGTTCTGTTTGTTTTGTATGTTTGATTGTTGTATATGGTTGGTAAGCATGCGGGATCCTTTGTATGTTTTGGGTTAAGGAATTTCGGGGACGAAATTTCTCAAGGGGGGAGAATGTAACAACCCGCATTCTACGTATCTAGGATCGTAGAATATTTATTTCTTTTTCGTATTAAGTCGTGTGATCATGAAACTTTGGGAGACGGCTATTGGGGTCATTTCCCATGTTCACGATTTTTGCCGATTTTAAATGACCGTTTTGCCCCTAACTGATACTGTTTTGGCCATAACTTTTGATTGGAAAGAAATTTTGACCTGAAACCACTTCCATTAGATTCGTTTGATGGTTTACCTTTTCGTAGAGTGGTCACATGTGAAAAACGGACTTACAGTTTGGGAGATATGACTGAAATAAGGTTTGGAAGGTGAAAAACTGCTTAACCGGGCCAAATAGGGTGATTAGTGAATGTGCCCATAACCCATTTCGGGATTAGGGTTATGGGGAGGCTGATAGGGTTTGGGAAATCATTTCATTTCAGTTTTTGAGCCGCCACTTTCATTCTTGAAACCCTAGCCATGGCCTCCACTCTCTAAATCTCTTCAAAACATCTCCAAATCACCTACAACTTGAAGATTGGGATTAGCAACATCAAATCAAGGGAGATCTTCACCAAATCAAGATTAGAGCTGCTGGAGCACATTAGAATTAGACCCAAACAGAGAATCATTTCAGATCTATAGTTTACTTTTGGCAAAGGTGAGTGATTTGCATAGTTCCTCACTAATTATGGCTAATTAAGGGTAATTAGTGTTAATTAGCGGATTTAAGCATGATAAAATTCTGGAAAAATATTTATTAAATTCGAAATGATGTTTTAGACCTCTGATATGAATTTGGGTTAATTTGGTTAAGTTTTGCTAATCATATCAATTAGTTTCACCTAAACATGTTTAAGGGAAAATATGGGATTTTGGCTATATTTGATCCGTTTTATCCTTTCACATTTGTGTTTTGATGTTCGTGAATGATTATACATGTTGCTATGACTGTATGGCATGCTTTGTGATTGTCTAGAAGTGTTAGATTGGTCAAAAACGCCGTCGAATGGCGTAAACAATCGTTGGAAGAGTTGCAGGAAATTGTGCAGGAAACGGATAGCCCCCTGTCCAGCGATCCGATGGAATCCAGCGATCCGATGGAGTCCAGCGATCCGATGAAGTCCAGCGATCCGATCCAATGGAGGGAGCATGAGCTGATGCTATGGGGCGATCCATGAGTCATGAATCGAACCAGGACTGGATGGAAGCTTGGACGTGAGGCGTGGGTTACAAACCAAATGAAGACCGATCCAGAGAAGACCAAAACCCGAGATGCAAAGGTAGTCCAAATGGAAGTTAGAGCTCAGGATCCAGTGGGAACCAATGAGTTCACTTCATAATTGGGCTTTGCTGCGGGACGTGTGCAAAGGGGTTGTCGGTATTCGTAACTTTGGTTCACCACTGAGAGATGGATAGTGGGCTTGTAGTGATAGTTGTACGGGATTGGATTCCGTCATGGCCCAAAGGACTAGGTGACCAAGGTAGTGGATATCGTATGCTTTACGCACTGAGTGCGAGATGTGAGGATGGTTGCTATGATTGATTGATTGACATCACTATGACATGCACACCCCCACCCCCGTATTTCTTACACCATATGTTAGTGGCACCTTAGAGTATTGTACAGTATGTAGTGCTAACTCTTTGGGTGCAGGTCCAGGTTCAGGTATGATTGGATTATACCTGTTATTGTTTTGTCTTGTTGCTTATCGCTCATACTAGACTTTTTGTCTGACCCAGAGTTTTATGTCTCTTCTTATTACTCTGGGTGCTCACACGAGCAGACTAGAGACAGGTTAGCTGTGTATGTACGGGTAGCTGATCCGGAGACGAGCAGGAGGCTTCCACGTATGATATATATAGTATTCTCCCTGTGTTGTTGAAGATCACTGCTTGGGCATTAGTCGTGCATCTTCTACTTTAGCTTTCTTTTGTTTTAGAGACAGTAAATTTGGAAAGTTGTAATAAGCTGTATTTGGATTTCCGCTGCTATGTTGGTTTAGTTTTCAGCTTATGTACTGTCTCGCATGTTTTATGTCAAGATTATGTTATTATTATATTTTAATTCCATGCACTGTGAGACATTCTACAGGTTCCTTGTTAGTTCATCCATCTTCTTTCTTTTTCTTTGGCGACCGTTCTATGCTAGTCGAGCATGTGTACAACGCACTTTCGGAGGAAATGCCGGCTGGTGCGAGGCGGGCCGTCACAGCTTGAAGATGATCGGATGACAGGACGTCGGAGAGGAGAGGAAGGGGATCTTGTGCCTAGGATGGTGTAGGGTGCGGTGGGGCCTAGGGGGCGCGGTAGGGCTGTTTGGCCGCGGGTTGAGGGGATGGGTTCGGCCAAATCTCTTGCCTAAATCCGATCATCACCTTATGGAATGGTAGAGGAGGAGAAGAGCTTCGAAATGGTATATAGTTTGTCTTCTAATTCGTAGAGAGGAGGGAGAGATTGAGGGAGGAAGTTTCGGCCATTCTAGGCCATGAAACCTGAAGTGGCGGCTGAGTTTTGGTAGGGAAGGATTAGGGTTGAGATTAAGGAGTATATTTATATTATTATATTCACTAATTAGCCCATTAAGGTCCGATTTGGCCCGAACTCAGAATTAGACATGCTTACTGTCTATCTTAATGTTTTGACGTCTTTTGAACGCGATGGGACATGTTTCGAGGCCCAATTTCGAAGTTTACAGCGTTTTTTAATTTATTTTTAATATAAATCCTTTAATTTTTTTATTCAACCGTACATGAAAATTCACCGAGGTCACGATTTAACTTCAAAAATTCCCGAAAAATATATTTAGCTACATTTTGACGCTACGGACCTAAGAAAATTAATTTCATTCAATTCTGAGCCCGTATGAATTTTTAATGAATTTTTTTAAAGTTAAAAATTGTCCGTTTACACTGAAAAATCAATTATAATTATATATTAATTCTAAAAATTACCGAAAAGTCATTTTTAGCTTTGTTTTGCCGATACGAACCCAACAAAATTAATTTTGTTCAATTTGGAGACTGTTTGCAAAATTTCAATTTTCAAGGCGTATATATTTAATATTAAAAATACATTTTTAAACAAATAATTTACGAAACTAGAAATATATAAGTGTTTACCGTTTCTCAATGTAGAAACATCATTCTGAACTCACTGGAAGTGGTTTCGAGTTTAAATTCCTTCGTATGCAAAAAGTAGCATTTTGACCTTTGAAAATTTCATAGCGACCTTTCTAAATTTTAATTTGGGCATAACTTTTGATTCCCGCTATGAAATTTCAATTTTTCAGATTCGTTAGAAAGATATTTTTAAATAGATTCTAATATTTTTGGTTTCACTAAAATCCATTAAATTTTGCATCCTGTACGATCAGTCAAAGTTCAAGTTTGACTTTTCGAACTACCGCGTTATTTCTAATTCCTTTTACAATTAAAATTAAATTATTCATTCTAACTTCGATTTAAATCAATTTTTAATCATTATTATTTTAAATAAATTATTTTAAATATCAAAAACTCATTAAAATTACTTAAAATAAAATTTTAAATTGGCGCCAAAATTCAGGGTTGTTACATACAACTATATTTTGATATTCTGGACCCAACGAAACTTGTTTTGTTGAAATCGAAGTCCATTTGGAAAGATAACAAAATTTTGAATATTAAAATCGCTAATTGATTCACATTTATTTTTCGCACGCTCATGTAACAATTTCGATTGGCTTGAAACTTGAAATCTTGCAATAATAAATATTCTTTACACAGATGGAACTAGTTTCGTCGTATTCCGAGATCGTTTGGGTAAACTCCCTTTTTAATTCACAACATAAACCGATACACATTTATATTGCGCATTATCATCAAAATAATTCGTATTGACCCCAAATTGGAAATCTTACAATTATTAGCCATTTCGGATTTTATAAAATTGGTTTCATTGAAATTGGAGGTCATTTGAAAATTAACTATTCTTAAATTTCATATTAAATCGGTAAAACGGTTAAATAAAAATCTAGGCATTTACTATTACCATGACCAAATGATAAGTTCGATCGATATGAAAAATTGAAGTCCTATAACAACTTATTAATACGAATCCAACTACATAAGTTTCATGGCATTCTGAGACTGTTCTCCCGAAATGATATATTACAAGTAAAACGACGCTATTTTGGACATCAAAATAGATGATCTCCAAAAATAGCGAACTATATATATCCTAATTATAAACGTCAATACGGATTAAACGGAATTGGTTTCACGCCTTAATTCGATTGTTATCCCAAGTTATATAAATTTCTTTTAAATCCAATTAAATTCATTTAATTAATCGCTACGCAAACTAGCTGCACGTTATGGCTATTTTGGTCGCATACGATATCAAATCGCCACGAAATTTATTTTCATACAATAATTTAACATTACGGATCCAGTGAAATTGATTTCATAAAAAAAGAAGGTCGTTTGCAAAAAGGCTATTTTTAAGGCTTAAATAAATTGATTAAAATATTAATTGATTACATAAAAATTTCAATTTAATAATAATAATTAGCATTATCGTATATATATCCGAATAGAACATAATATAGCTCCAAGATAAACATTTTTGAATTTATAACTCGATATTTCAAATTAAAATGGTGTTCGGATTATTTAAAATCGATTTATTTATATAATAAATCGTTATAATTTGTAAACGAATCCATAGCGACTTTCTAAAAATTTGATTTGGAAATAACTCACAATCTATAAGACGAACTCTCGATTTTTTACTTTCATTATGAAACTGTAGTTCAATAGATTAAAACATTTCTCGTTTCAAAGAAATCCGACATATATTAGATTTTATGTATTCAATTGAAGTTCAAACCGTAATATTGCGAAGTACATCGATGTTACAGGCTCGTTTTAAATTTAGTTATAAATTATACGTTCAAATGTCATTTAATAAATAAATTCCTTATAAACATCCTTTTATATTTCCAATATAACATTTAAAACAAATTTAAATGTTCAAAATTAAATGGTAAAAATCCTAGTCGTTACATAAAAGTTGTCCAAGAGTGGAGGATACCCCACAACATGACTGAGGTCAGAAGTTTTCTTGGGTTAGCAGGTTACCACAGAAAATATATTAAGGACTTCGCATGGATCGCAATCCCTCTAACCCAATTCTCGAAAAAGAATCATTGAGTTTGTGTGGAGTGAGAAATATGGTATTGCCTTTGAGAGGTTGTAGGATTCTCTTATGAGTGCACCTATTCTTATTATTTCAAATGGAAAGAGGATGTTCACAGTCTTTACCGATTCTTGTGGGAATGGTTCAGAAGCGGTTCATGCAGAAGGTTAGAGCATATGCCTACGCAAGTAGACAACTTAAGGACCATGAAAAGAGGTGCCATGTCCATGACTTAAAGTTAGCAATTGTGGTTTTTTTTCCCTAAAGATGTGTAGATATTACCTTTTAGGAGAGAGCTTGAACTTTTTACCGACCAAAAGTGTCTTAGATATTTGTTTTCTGAACGAGATCTGAACCTTCGACAAAAGTGATGGATGGAATATTTAGCATCATTCAATTTTTCCACTCGATATACCCTTGGGAAGGGTAATGTCGTAGCTGATGCTTTGATTGGAGACATGCTACCCTTAGTGCGATCATCAAGTGGAAATAGTTAGAGTTTTATTTTACTTTCAATTTGCAGCCAACGATTAAGGAACCCTAAGCATTTCTTAGAGTTATGGAGGTAAGACCAGTTTTGATAGAAAGGATTAAGAGTGAGCAAGACAATGATGATAAGTTAAGGTCATTAAAGGAAAATATTTATAGGGGAGAATCTTTCTCTTATTGAGATAGATATTCTATGGATAGTAGTGGTAATTTAAGGAGAGATAGTCGATTCTGTGTCCCTAAGAGTGGTGGCTTAAGGAAGGAAGTTCTTGAGAAGTATCATCGGTCGTGGATGACCATACACCCTGGAGAGGATGAAATGTTTAGGGATATAAGAAGAAGCTTCTATTGGGAAGGAATGAAGAAGGATGTTGAGGAGTTTATTGCTAGATGTTTGACTTGTCAAATATTCAAGGTGGAACAAGGGAAGCCTGGAGGACTGTTGTTACCCTTAGATATTCCCACTTGGAAATTGGAACACATTTCAATGGATTTTACCAATGGGCTTCCAAGGAGTCAGAAGCGAAATGATGCCATTTGGGTCATCGTTGATCGATTAACGAAGAGCGCCTATTTTTATTTCGATCAAGAAGAGTAGGACCACCACCTTATTATCCTAGTTGTATGTCAAGGAAATTGTTCGACTGCTGAGGATTCTGACTAGTTTAGTTAGTGATAGAGACACTTTATTTACTAGTGAGTTTTGGAGGAGCCTGCAAGAAGCCTTGGGAATGACTCCGAGTTTAAGCACATCATATCACTCGCAAACTAATAGTCAGACAAAGAGAGTCAACCGAGTTTTAGAGTGTCTGCTAAGATCCTGCATTATCGGCTTTGGAGGAGCTTGGGAGTGACACTTGCTTTTGTTAGAGGTTTCGCATAATAATAGCTACCAAGCGACGACTGTTATAGCCCCTTACGAGGCATTGTACAAGTGACCATGCAAATAGCCTACTTGTTGGTGGGAAACTACCGACAAGATTCTGCCCGGACCAGACCTTATCTATGAGTGTACAGAGATTACCCTTTTGATTTGGCAGAGAATGAAGGATGCCCAGGACTCTCAGAATTCATATGCAGATAGAAGTAGGAGGAAACTTGAATTTAGCGTTGGTGGTTTGGTATTTGTAAAAGTTTCCCCTCTTAAGAAGATATTCCGGTTTGGAAAGACTGGGAAGTTGTCTCCTAGGTTAATTGGGCCATTTAGGATCATGAATAGGATTGAGAATCTGGCCTGTCGTGTGGATCTCCCAGAGTATTTATCGGGTGTCATGAAGTTTTCCATGTTTCTCATCTTCGTATATCACTTAACGACTTCATCAGAGTCGGCCTAAATGATATTGGGGACCTAGAAAGCTTCAAGTTGAAGCTATAGTGCCTCGTGCAATCGCAAAGATCATGGAGCATGGGATCAAAAGACTTCACAACAAATCTATTCGATTAGTCTGAGTTAATGGGGAGATAACCTTGTTGAAAGTACCTGCGAAACTGAGGAGAAGATTAGGAGATGATTGTAACACAAATGCATCAGGCACTTATATAGAATTATGTACATATTAGGGGGTTTTGCGTACATAGCATTACTTACTACACGTACATGTTAGGACTGAGCTCATTTTAGCAAGTTTATAGTTCATAATCACTATGAGTTATGAATGTATATGGGTGCATATACAATAATATTGGTTAACAACATGGTTGTTTGAGCGAGTTGTGTTCTTCTCCCTTTCAAAAGATTTCAGGACGAAATCTCTTATAAGGGGGTGAATGTTACACCCCGTAAAATAAACCTAAAATAGACATAAGGTAATTTAATTTGAAATGAATACTAATGATCAATAATAAATTAATGAGCTAGAAATAGAATTTTGAATAACTAGGAATTAGTCTACGAGAGTATTTCTATTTCGTTCGTGGTGAAATTCTGATACGTTTTCATGTTTTATTTATGGAAAACGGAGTCCGCATGTAAAAGATATTAATAAAACAAGTTATGCTTAAATATTAGCACAAAAGGTTTGAAATTCAAATAGATTATGTATAATTCCAGAATATATTAATTACAGATTGGCATAAAAAGAATATTCCAAGTGAATTTGAAGTTGTGTGTATATATTCATATATATAGGGAACATAGATAATCAACATATGGAAATAAATCAAAGCAAACAATTCAAAATTAATAAAAAAAAAGCAATGTCACAGGAGGATTAAATCCTCCCAATAGACTCTAGAAGGGGTGGTCGTCCTCACCTATCGGAGGAGAAGTGGTCAACTGCCATCCTATAGAAGGGGTCGAATTCCCTCGTGGGTAGAGCGGTGTTGTATGTGTGTTTTGTTAAGGAGATTTATATAATTTGCATTAGTTGGATGCTCCAGATTTAATCTAAATAATCAAACGGTCTATACTTACACGTGCAACTGCAAAAAGAGCTCTCTACCCACAGTCAAAATGTATTCTCATTCCTCTCTATGTCTCCATACTCCTCTTCTACCATTTCCATTTCCAGAGAAAGGTTTGGATCTCTTCTTCTTCTTTAACCTTCATTCTACTTCCTCTAATATAATTTTTCTATAGATTTAGGATTCTAAGATTTTGTTTATATATATATATATATATATATGAGATTCTAATTCTTATGTATAAATATATTATAGAAGAATTGGAGCATGATTTTGGAGGATAAATCCAGAATAAATTCTACATCCAAATCTATTTTTTTCTAGTACAAATTATTATAAGTGAAAATCCTTTAAATTTGCTATTTACTATGATTTGGTAGTATAAATTTTGATTATTGCGCCTAGAAGGATTTGGATTTATGTAAAAAACAATATCAAATCCTCCAAATCTTCCATTACTTATGTTTGTACATAGAAATGGTCAATCATTTAAAGTTGGGTTGGGATTATTGATGTAGTGGAAAAAAGACATTTGGTGTTGGTATGATTCTTGAATATGGTCTAATTTCCTTATTGTAAATCTATAAATTCATATATATGTATATTTTGGTTGCAAAATCTTAAGGACTTGAGTATTGCGAATTGAATAGGTTTAAACATCTATTTCTAGAAAAGATCGTCTAAATGTATTATTTGCAAATTATTAAAATATTATGATTTTGTATATGAAAATTACATAAAAAGTAAATTAGTACCAAAAAGAGGATTTTACTTATGCATTTAGAAATATTACACCATGTTTCTATTATGTTATTAAAATTATCATTCAAACCTTGGTTACAAGTTGTATTACATGTTGTTATTTCCCATTTATTTAAAATATATGTTTATGTTGTTGTTGAGGAAAATAGGGAAATGGACTTGTACAACTTTATTATGTTAGGAATGACATTTTGAACGAATAAGTCGTTTCTATATGAACGCTTAATTTAAGTCCCGTTTATTACTGTATTAATAGCATAATTAAATATAATATAATGCATTTTTTTTTTATCAAATATGTTAAAATTAGGTAATAGAAGTTGAATGTCCCCACAAGAATTTATATGTATGTGAGTTAATGGTTTTTAATTATAACTAATGACACACAAACACGAAGTTAACCATTACTTGTAGTAGAAGCCTGCCGAAAACCGACCAACATATCCAACATCTACAAGTAAGACTGGTTATTATGAGAGGTCTAACTACCATGAGCCCTTAAATTATTACACTAAGACCCAAGGCTAAACCCAACTTGTAGTAGATGCATGTCTGGAACCGTCCAGAAAATCCAACTACTATAAATTGTCGGTTTAATGAGGGATGTCTGGTGCGTGTGTGTCTGTGTGTGTGTGGTGTGTATATTTGTGTTTGAAGTAATATATATATATATATATACATACATACATATATATATTTGTGTTTGAAGTAGACCTTCCTTGAGAAGGTATTAAGTGGTTGACATACCTTGTTTGAGTATTAAGCAGTTAGGACTAGGTCCATTCCTTAGGTTCACTCCTTGGTTTAGGATCCAAGTCATGGCACTCGTCCTTACGAAGGTCTTAACTGGTCATTGGGCCCGCCTTTCTTTTACAAGATTTTAAATAGTCCTAACAAACGATAACGTGTGAGTAGGGTAGTTCTCTAAGTAATGTTTTCTTCTTATTTATGGGATTATAGAGCGTTGATCTAGGGACAATTTATATGAATGGCCTAAAGGAACCACTGTCCAAAGGAATTATTAAGTGACTAGGAGTACGCTTGTGAGGAAACTAGATAGTAACAAGATAGTCCTCTGGGAGGGTCTTAAATGAAGTTATGTTCCTATCTAAACTTCGTATTAAGTCCATGTTTCTATTTCTCAACCAACAAGGAGAGTATATATATTTAATGTTGTTGACTTTAGGAACGAGGCCTTAAGTAGGGTTCGCCATATGGTAGAAACTTACTATAGGGAAGTACACCCTTAATAAATTAGGTAATGGCCTTAAGTGAGAGGCATAGCCCGCATCATGGGTATTAAGTGACCATCAGGATGTCCGCCCTTTTATTTACTTGTGGGGTATTAAGTTATTGTAAGGATGTATGCCCTTAGTTTTACACGTAGGCCTTAAGTGACTAATGGAAGTCCGCCTCATATGTTTAGTGCTGTAAGATTATTTATGCAGACATAACATGAAGCATTTACATGCCAAATATAGGAAATAGTCATTCTTAAACTTATATGATTTTCATTCACTAGAACTTTGTGTTCTGACCTCCCTCCTTTTAAAATAAGCAGGCTAGTAGGTGAGAACGCTTGAATCGGTGATGAATAGTGATGCTTTGGAGATGGAGCCCTACAAAGAAGGCTTTAGTTATTTTATGGCAATATCATTATTATTATCATGTTGTATTTGGATAGTTATTGATTTACCTTTATCTATTGTTATTCAGACTTGTTGTATCTAACACTTATCATGGTTTTAATTATGGTACATCTCTTTTGTTATATCATATCTTATCCCTTCCGTTATGTGAGATTCTGATTCCATTTAAATTGCTCTATGCTATCTGTTTTTAGTATTTTCTTATAGGAACCAAAGATCCGCTTAGAATGGCTTAAGTTCTGATGGGCCTTTTCTGGGTCGAGATTTAGGCCCATGTCGGGCGATTTGTTACACTTGCTTCCTAGATGCAAAAAGTCATTACACATGCAAGGGAAGGCAGTCTTGCAAGGGAAAGATGATTGACTAGGCACATGAGGTTGAACACTAAATACTATCTCAATAAGTTTCTCAGTAGTTATATTGATTCCTTCTAGCTGTGGGCCATTGGATTGCCCGGCCCTAGTAGATTTATCTCTGCCTTCTTCATCCATAAAGCTAAAAGAGAAAGATAAGATATAAATTATTCATGGGGTATAATATTTGTGTAGAATTCAATCCAAAATACTACATAATTATATTATATTCCTAGACATATTCCCTGATAAGAATCAACTTCAAGACACGAAAGAATAAAAGACACAATTGGGCATACTGTGGTCAAAGACTATGTTAGCTCGAATGTTATCCTTTGATGTACTATAATATGTTTTTTGTTTTGCATTTATCACACTTTAAATTGAAACCTTGCTATTATACCATGTTGTGACACCTTACCCCAAGACCTACCATAATAAGGAACATTAACGACTAATTCTATCTATTAGAGTGGAGAATATGGATGGATGAGGGCGACCATCTGTAATTTTATATTAAATGAATACTGAGTACGTCGATAAGATATAAAAAAAATCTTTCTTACCCTGGGCGGATCGCGTGCTCAATTCATGTCTATTATATCATTACGGTGGTTAATGATTAAATTAAGAACAAAATATAACACTAATATTTAAACAACCACATAACAACAAGCTTATACATACATACATATATAGATACACCTCTAGTACAACAAACATGAGTCACTTGAAAATTAGGTCCATATGAACCATATACAAATGAGACTCGAAAAGGGTTACATAAATAGGAATAACTACAACTAGGGTAAATCCATGACATAAAAGGACAATCCATGGCAAAATAGGTAAGCGGGTATCAGTAGAAAAAGCCAACGTGAAAATAAACTCGGTCTGACCCGAGTATAAATACATGGATCAGTCAAGCTTAAACATATCAGTTATAAGATGATGAGTACAACATGATATCATGTAATGAATTGCACCCCCAAGGAAAAAGGAGAACAATATGTCCATGATCATTGTAGGATACACGAGATAGGTTCACTAACTCATACACATGGATCTCATGTAAGAAAATAAACACAATACAAGGTAGCTATTTCCATCGTCTAAGTAACCAATACCAAAAACCATGAAAGTCTAAGAAATCTTGCATAAATCAAAGCATACGATCGAAATCACCCCAACATGACATATCAAACTCAGTTAAGCATTCGCTACATAGCGATGAAGTTATCAAATAAAAACGAATCATCAAATGGTCCTAAAATTAGGTCTGAAAAAAAAACTTTACAAGATAATGAAAGATCATAAATACCTAAATATTCTAGAAATCAAGAAATCACAATGCCATACAGTTACCATTCCACACAGTCTCGGAGGATTTAGATAACATCAGAACCACACACTTTGGATCCATATGGCGCTACCCCATCACGACCGCACATATTCTATAATATCATGCGTCTAGCACAAAATACATAGTTTAGATCCATAAGGCGAGGCTACATCACACCTCTGCACAGTTGGCCAAATCTAATCAGTACTGAGCATGCAGTTTGGCAACCTACATAGTTTGCTAGCACTAACGTCGCCATACAGCCCAGATAAGTGTAGGCTCTCATCCTATGTTTATGGCCTTAACGAGCTAGTACTGGTAGCACTAAGACACTTACAAATGACCTGAAGGTCACACACATTTCCTCGATATGTCTCACAGACTTTCCATCAGTAACCCAAATAGTACGAATGATATGTCCCATACCGGACGTTACCACTCAACGGTTTACTCAAAGTTATCCAATTTCACAAAGAAGCTTCAAACAAACAATTTCAGAATTAACCGATATAATAATCCATCATGTCCCATACCATGAGGTTTAGGGCTGTTATGGCAATGGGTACGGTTACCATTTGGCAAATACCATTACCATACTGTTTTCACTCGTAAGCCGGAATTGTTTACTATTACCGATTGACTGATATACCGAAGGCTGTTATACCGATAATCTGGTAACTGTTACACTTGTAATGGTAAATTACCATTTGTCCATCAAAGTATATATCATGACATGTTTTTTGTACATGGTGCATCTTTATTGTATTATATATAGTATTGGTTTATAAAAAAGCATAAATTTTGAAGAAAATAAGTGTACCTGGAATTATTTCACCTGATTATTAAACTAAACATAGTCATTTTTTGGTTCCAAATGCATGTAATAAGGCATATAGGATGAATATACATACGTTTTAGATTAATTGGTAAAATTGTCGTTACCGATTGCAATGAAAAAATGCTACCGATAATTTACCATTATAGTGGTAAATTTACCATTACCATACCGCTTTAGCTAGTATATGATTTCAATCAAAAATGGTTACCGAACGACTGGCAATGGTAAATTTACCATTACCATAACAACCTTAATGAGGTTTATTACATTGTTTAATTCACTTCTTCTTCCTTCGAAGAGTGCAAGAATGTGTAATTTTATATACCATAAAATATTTGGTTTGAAAGATCCGTTTATAAAACAAGTTGGAAAACATTTGGATTATTGCTTAAAAATCTATATATTATAGAAAACATTGTTTTACCTTTGCCTTGAGACGATTTTATTTGAAAAATCAAACCATGGAAAAAAATCACAAGGAAAATAAAGTTATATATGTATATATATAATTTAGTAAAGTTTGTTCAAAGCTATTTTTGAAAACATGTGTAGTGTGCTCGAAAATTATTCGAAAGTGCAACAAAAGTACACACTAGAATGTGTATGGAAATTCATCCATCCATCCACCCATGAATTCACGAAGATTTTAACTATTAAGTAAGACCCTATGGATACAACAATCTCGGCAATGCACTCAAGGGAATTCAATGGAAAATCAAAGCATAACTAAGCTTCATTTCCCATGTAATATACGTAGGAAGCAAAGAAAATTGGGAAGGCTACAGGTAAAAGGAAGCCATACAATTTACATTGTCTGTGTTGACACAGGCAAGCCATGTGTCGACACATGTATTAACAAAGGTCTAGCTTGTGTCGATATAGTCATGCGAATTGCTACAGGTAATTCACACGACTTTGTCCACAAGGCCTGTGGCGACCTTACTTTCAATCTAACTTTTTGATGACTTCAAACACGAATTTGAATATGAAACTTTGCAAATAAGAACTTCAACATGTTGATAATAAACCAAAACAAGAATCACATTAATCGGTTGTAAAACAAGAGAAAACTATTCTCCTAAATATGGAAATATGACAGTTTGCTAGAGATAAATAGCTAAAAACAAGCATAGTTACCAATAGTAGAAAATTTACTCGAAAACTCAATTAAACTCTAATATAACTACATGAAAGCTAGAGGGTGTAAGTTTTTACAAACTCACCTTATTATTGCAGCAAATTAGAACACAAATTGATGATTTATAGGAAGATTTTGCATCAAACAGCTCAATGTCACCTGAAAAGTAGATTACTATAACACGAAAACAATAGTAGAAAAACTTCTTTAAATCAGAGAAAACTTGAGATAAATTTGGGTTTAGATCATTGATTACCTGGAAGAATGATGCTAACAACCAATTACAAGCTCTAAATTTGAGTTTTAGTTGGATTTGTGAAATTGAAGAAGAGGGTTTTCAAATTTCTTCTTTGTTTCTTCATCTCCAGAAGGAAGGAGACGGAGAGAATATCACAGGGAAAAGGAATACATACTGGAATTATTATTCTAGAAATTTCCCTCCTTAACCCACACAAATTATAGACCTGATTACCCTATGAAGATGAAATTAGATCACTAGTGATAGGTTAATTAGGCTTTTGTTATCTTAAGTGACCTAATAACCATTGATTTTAAGCCATGTTTTCACTAGTTGCATAAATTAAAACTTAGTATTTGTAATTTCAACCTTGTACGAACTTTCAAAATCTTCGTTACCATATCTGAAGTATTTTAAACATTTCCATCTTTATTTTAATGAGATTCAACCAAAAATTTAGTTTTTTTAAATAATTTTTGTACAAAACATGCGTTCTAACATCTAAAACTGATCTATCTCCATAATTTGACGCTAATAATTTGTGTACTAAGACAAAAATTATTTTTGTCATATAAGTATTGATTTCTCATCAATATTCGCAATTTTCACTTTATTTATAACTCAATCTGATTTAACAGACACCGTGTCTTACCAAAATTCGTTATTTACAATAATTTACAAAATTAATTTTTCTTGACAAATTTAATTCCCGAGTATTTATTTTACTGCACGCATTCCGATCTATAATTTGTTTTAAACTTTATTTTTATCATATTTGGATTTATTCAACTCGTTGAAATCTTGGATTCAACACATCACAGTCGTTTCGCATAGAGTAAATCAAGTGTGTGTGTGTATATATGTATATATCTCTTAAAATTTATACCCTTTGAATGATTTTAAAATCATCCTTTTTCTCAAATTTACTTAGCACGCAATTAAAAAATTATAATCGTCATTATAATTTTTTTACCCTAATACCCAATTTAGGTTGTTGTGATAGTATTCGCATGTTACAAACTCAAATGCGAGAAAGGCAGACTATCTTAGATAAAAGAAAAGTAAGAACTAAAAGAATCTTGCATGTTGGGAAAAGTGTATATATTATTTCAATATACATAATATTTATAGCTGAAAAATTTAGCATAGTTATCAGAATCTTTCTAATGTCAGCTTGGACAAGTAAAATAGCATTTCTTACAAAATATGAACAACATAAATGAAGACATAGTAAAGGTGGCAGTAGATATCTATCTACAAGAATAGCTTCAAGCCTCATTAAATTACTTTTAGTTAAACTTTAAACTACTTATTTACATGAAAAAAATGGCACCCAAAGTTTAAGGGAAAGAAAAAATAAACTCTAGATAAGTCATGGAACTAGTGTGAGAAACCCAAATTCGATGTTTTTTAAAATAAAAGGATATCACATAAACTAATGCCGCACTAAAACATTTGTTATATAGATCATTTGATATTGTTTTTAATCAAGTGGTATAATACCCTAAAAAAAATCAAATCAAATATCTGAAGTTGTTACCATTATTAAGTTCTAGCCATGTTTGAGTCCATAAAAAAATCGCAAGATCTTAGGGAGAACAGATTCCTTATAATGGCAAGGTAAGGGACTACCTTCCATACAGCATGCCTTTGAAGGGTTGTATCAGCGTCACATATACGAACCCTTATTGGCAAGACTGTCCAATTACATAGACCCATAGTGCGACGAACCAGATTGTTAAAAGTTGTATATTTAAATATTGATTGTTAATTAATTGACGGTTCCAAAATGTATTTTTTCACATCTAATTGAATTAGGACTCTAGACCACTTCCTTTCAATTCAGATGTTTTTTACATGAAGGAAAAGTACGTGGATCTCCATAGTTCGATATCATACTACCTGATGTCAAAACGACATTAAAATATACATGAATTATCATTTTGAGGAACAGTCCTGGATTTCCATGAAATCTGTACTAGTGGAACTGTAATACCGAGATGATGCACACAGTCAATTTTTGTGGCTATCGGACGCACCGTTTGGCCGTGCGGGCTTAAAACTCATATTTGTTTATTTAAGGAAATGTAACTGCATAATTTGAAATTTGGAGACTAACTTCAGCAAATGCTAGAATTAGTCCCCAAACCTAGCTCCATTGTGTTCAAAAGGTCTTTTTACATATAGGATATCTAACTGCATGCCTCGATCGAGATCGCGGGTTTTTGAGATTGTTGTGAATTTAATAATAAAATAATTATAAATTATCCAAAAGGGAGTAATCTAAGTGGTCACTATTCCTTCTCGCTCTACAAACCTGTTACTGTTCCATTCGACATGACCGCTTATTGTAACACTCGATATCCGATATTGGATAAATTAGCTATTTAATTTGATTTCAAAAATGGAATTTGAGCAAATGATGGAATTTGACAATGGAACTTGCACTATTGTGTTTATGACAGAATTCTTGTTAACTTTCATGTTTGGAACTTCATGAACGCAGTCCAAGTGAAAATGTTACAGATGAAAAATGAATGTACAATAATTAATTAAATAAAACTACAATTACTCCTATCGTAAAAGACCCGACCCCACTAGAGCTAGGTTTACCAAGACAGTCGACTGCTATGTCGGTTACTTGGTTGATTTCACTAGTGGTAGCCAGGTATTTAGTGTGAAAAAAAATGTATTAACTGGTGGATTTTTATGAAATGGAATCTGATAGTTCTGGATCATTTTAACACTTGTAAATAAAGGCATAGACCTTTATTGTAACACCCCGTATTTTCTGTGAACGTATAAGTAACAAATCAGAGAATAATTAATTATTAAAATAAGAATCAAGGGAAACGGGTTGCGCCATTGCGTTTGTCTCGAAATTTTGCTTGAAAACGACGATTTTTCGAAAAACGGATACCGTATGACCAAGTTATGACCCTCCGAAGTTTCAGGAATTTTCAGAATCAAAAACAGCACGAAATTCGAATTCAGACCCCAGGGTAGACTGGGCGGGAAATTTCCCGCCCAGGACCAGGTCGACCTGGGGGTCGACACTATAGTCGACCTCCAAGGGACCAGGTCGACCCTATGGTCGACCGGGTGACAAAACCCAGTTCTGAGCCTGGGTTCATTCTGATGTATCTGATCACGTTTTCTGTCTAGGTTCGTCCGCCTAATCCTATATAAACAGCCCCTAGCCTCATTTTCTCTACACAATTTCATTCTGTATATACACTGTTCTAATTAAAAATAAAAATGACGTCGCTACTCTGCTGGAATCAAAACTTGGACTGATGCATCTTCTTCCAACCTGAATAGAATTAAAAGCTAAATCAAATCTCAAATCAAAGTTTAGAGCTAGAACAACAATTAAAGAGTAATTCAGTATTTCTGCATCAACGCCAGTTTATTATCCTTTCTTAAAACCACGAAAGGCAAGTACAGTTATTTTCCGCTATAAACTGTAACTATAATTGTGACATGATTGTAAATCTGAATTTGAGGTTGTGTACGTTCTGTTCTGATATATTTTATTCTGTATCTCTTTCTTCTTTCTGTTCTATAGCCAGGCTACCACGAGCCTGCGCCACATCTCATAAGAGATTAACGCACCAACGCTAAATTTTGGGACAAATAATAATGCATAATTGGACAAGAAACTATTGCCCTTGAGACTATTGCCTATGACTATGATTCATTGACTAAGGGACTATTGCCTATGACTATGATTCATTGACTATGAGACTATTGTCTATGACATTGAATAATAAACTATTGTGATTAGTCACCCATGACTATTGTGGTTAGTTGCCTATAACTATTGTAGTTAGTTTCTTATGCCTATTCCCTTAATGATGTTAGATCTCATAT
Organism: Allium sativum; assembly: GCA_030737875.1. Lineage (NCBI taxonomy): Eukaryota > Viridiplantae > Streptophyta > Magnoliopsida > Asparagales > Amaryllidaceae > Allium > Allium sativum. The sequence goes on from CM060920.1 coordinate 93,434,582, forward strand.
TTAGTATGTAACTTTGCTAGTTTATTCCCATTCACTGTTATGTATAGCGAGCCTATAGGGCCATTTCATGAGTATTTAGAGAAACATGTTATACGGGGATTGGGCGTAGCTTAATTAAGTAAATCTGGCATAGCAAATATGTTGGCATAATCTGAGTTGGCTATAATAGAGAATGATTTACATGTGTATTAGTCTTGGACATAAATGGTGAACTAGAACATGAACTGTAAATGAGAATATTAAGGCTAAAATTTGGGGCATATATTGTATTATGAATTATGACCTTGATTTAGGCATGTAATTTTAGGTTAAATTTATGATTAGGCAAGATATGTAAATAGAATTTTAGATATATATATATATATATATATATATAATCTGCTAAATCTGTTAAATTGCCTAATCCGTTATCTGCTAAAACCGTTGAATGGCCTAAACTGCTAAATCTGTTATCTGCTAAATCTGTTGAATCGCTTAAACTGCTAGATCTGCTACCTATTGAATTGTCTGATCTGTTGGAAACTAGATAATGGTAATCTGGGTATGGAAATCCGTAGGCTCAACCTAAGATTTAGTAGAACATGGAAATTTGATTAATCTGTTATATCCTGTAAAGAAGTTTAATTTGTTAAATAAACAGAATTAGTCTGATATCTGAAAAATCTGTATTGGAATGAATTGGCTATGACACGAGGTTAGGCTCTGTTTGCGGTAGAAGCCTGCCCGGAACAAACCGGCTTAACCAGCGACCACAAACTGTCAGTCTAAAGTGAGAGGTCGTAGGCATAACTAAAATATGCTTAGACACAAGGTTAGGTCTGGCTTGTGGTAGAAGTCTGCCCGGAACCGCCCGGCATATCCAACGGCCACAAGCTACCGACCTAATGTGAGCGGTATGTGCATTAATATTTAATTAACGCAAATCTGGGATAAATATGATGTCTAAAACATGTTGGGTGGATAGGGTTAAACCAATTGGACTAATGAATTTAACGAACCCGTTCCGTGAATCTGTAGGCCCAATTACAAAGTTAGACGAATCTGTAAATCTGTTAAATCCGTATATCTGATCCGTTAGTCAGAAAACTTGTCTGATCTATGAACTAGTTGATCTGAACTCTGTATGTCTGAACTTGTAAACAAGTTAATCTTAAATCTGTTAGTCTAGGGACACAAGGTTAGGAGGGAAATTACTTGTGTCATCTGTTGTTTGGGACCCATATTAGTCAGTAACCCTTTCTGGTATCAAAACTTTTACCCAACAGTAGGTAGGGTCCGGGCACGCTTACTGAACTAATTATAAGCGGTTCATTCTGATAATGGCGAGGGGTGTTGATGGTGCGTTTCAACCGGGTCATGTGCGTGCATGGATCCCGGTCTGCCTCTGAGGATGTAAGATGCTGTGACATCTGTAAATAGGTCTGTGCCAATTGGTTGTCACTTTAGGGAGTGATACACCCTACTATGGGGCCGACACAGGGTATTTATGTATTAGGGAGCCGATCGCTTGGGGTAGGGTTTTAGGGTACACTTAGTTCTGTCCGTTTATGTTGGTACCGTCTGTTTCTATTGGGTGGCAACACCTGTCTGTTTCGGCGTGGTACCGTCTGTTCGGGTGGTAAAGGCCTATTTACTAGTGTACACCTAATTCTACATTCTGTTTTTGTAGGGATTAATCTGTTTCTGTTTCTGTACTTTCTGTTCGAGTGGTAAAGGCCCATTATTAGCATTCTGTTTCTGTCTGTTTCTGTTTAGGTGGTAAAGGCCCATTATTAGCATTCTGTTTCTGTCTGTTTCTGTTGGGGTGGTAAAGGCCCATTACTAGCATTCTCTTCTGTGGAAATTATTCTGTTCTCGTTTCTGTTTCAGTTTAGACATTAGGGTGACACCTAATCCTGTTATACTAGTATTAGTGCAGAGAAATGAAAAGGAATATTATTCTGTTTCTTCTGTTTAACCTAAGTACATCTGCTGCTCCTGTTACTGTTATCTCTTATCCAGCTTATTTTCATGTCATAATTATTATTATATGTTCATATGCTGAAAGTCACTGGACTTGCCAGACTTTATGTCTGACCTTGCTTATTTTCGCCTCTTTTTCTTCCGTTTCCCCCCAGGTTTTCCAAGGAGGGAATACTGTAGCTTGATCCAGATTTCTTCTGCTTGAAGTGCGTAAAGTATGGCATAACTTCTTATGGCATCTTCTATGGGGATTATGATTTTAAAGTTTAGTACACTGATGACTTTCTAAACAAGACTGGTGTTTATGTACTTGAGTTTTTGGTAAAGATGTAACCATACTGATTTTTGTTTTCCGCTGTAATAAAGTTAAAATTTCTCAAGTATTGTTTATCTGTCTTGAAATTTTCTGTTCTGTTTACTAAAATGCTCCACCAAAGTTAAGGCATTCCCTTTGTGAGTGTCCTTAACGGAGGTGGGGTGTTAAACTTGGTATCAGAGCTGAAGGTTACCAGATTGGGTAAAGTTTTTGAAAACTATTTTCAAAAAAGTTTTAAAAAGGAAGTATTTTCAAAAGTAAAGCTTATTTTTGAAAAACATAATCCCCAAAAGCCACATATCTATCTTTTGATCCTCTGTTTGAATCTTTGTTTCCTTCTTTCTCCGGGGCTCCCGGCTTTCTGGGAGATAACCTCATCGCGGCATGATTCTGTAGGCTTGATAAGACTACGACACCGGTCAAAGGGCAAATAAGCACCTGACTTCCATCTGTAGCCGTAGTAGTCTCACCTACGACTAATTTTCTTTTGAGCTTTGAAGGATTTTCCGTGCGATGGAGGCCGCTTTCGAGTGACTTGTCAACATGTTACACACGGATAGTAAAGATGAGAATGAGGGAGTTTGGCTAAGGAGCACAACCCAAGGATGAGAAACTCATGGATATGGACTTGGTTCGCGAAGGAAGCAAAAAGGGAACACAGAAGAAGGAAGAAAAGTCTGAAGATAAAGGAAGAGAAAAGTGCTTTACTTATGGAAGCTCGACTCATCTGAACAAGGATTGTCGAAAGAGGAAGGACACTCACTTCAACTGTGGTGAGATGGGACACTTCACTAGGGACTGCCCAAAGAAACATGGGCAAGGACAGAGAACATAACCTACTTCGGGAAGGCAGGCGAATGCTCTCATAGTTGGTGGATAGGGTAGAAGTAGGAGAATTTCCGTAGAGAGTTTAGTTTCCTTATCTGATTATTGAGTTAGAACTCTTTCCGATTATGGCATTCTGATTCTGTAGTCGAGTCTCTGCACTTTATTACTAGTCTTGTTTCTGATCTGGTTATAGTCTCAAACCCCATAGGGGTTGCGACTCATCTGTTAGTGATTGGTTGGGGATTTGAGGGTATCTGTGTTAGGAGTCAAGTCCATTGTAATGCATACATTCTGGGTTTTTGAGGGATATGGTGGGATTTTCCAATGATTAGTTTTCTAAGAATCATTCGATAATCTGATCTGTACCAGTAATCTGTAAATTTCTGAATATTTCTGATAAGGTTAAGATTTCCAGTTTTGACATTGTCTAAGGAGGGTAATCCTCTGGGTGTCAATATGATGTTGATTTCGGTTTTTGGGGTTGATACTTAGGGGAATTTGTCTCTCAACCAAGGTCTAATGGGAACCAAGTTTTTGTTTTATCTGTACTCGCTTCCATCATTCTACTGTATCCTATCGATCGAATCTTCGAACTTTAGGTAGAAACTAATGGGTGTAAACATGTGTTTGAGACATGTTATGTTTGATGGTTGCAAGTGGTTGCTCGTGGATGCATATACACACACTAGGCACTAGATCGGCTCGAATACACTCACATACTGCATATGGATGTGTGAGCATTTTCAATTTCTGTGGATGCAAAATGATTGACTCATCACATGGATGTTGCATATGATTGAATCGTTGTCACTCATATAAGAATGATATGTATCAAATAGGAAAATTGCATACATGTTGGACTCATGACACTGACATAGTTCGCATTAAGGAGGTCAACTGAATCAGTGGACCGCCTGATCTTTGCATTAGATAACGAACATATACACACACTTTTGCATATGTTCATACAACATTAGAAGTTTTCTAAGGACAATGGATGCTTGTGGATGATGGTTGAGTAGAGGATGACTGGATGGTAGGACACATTCTTCTTAACTTGAAGATTTCGGGGATGAAATCCTTTAAGGAGGGGAGAATGTAACACCCCGTATTTTCTGTGAACATATAAGTAACAAATCAGAGAATAAATAATTATTAAAATAAGAATCAAGGGAAACAGGTTGCGCCATTGCATTCATCTCGAAATTTTGCTTGAAAACGAGTCCGAGTTTTCGAAAAAGGAGTCCGTATGACCAAGTTATGACCCTCCGGAGTTTCAGGAATTTTCAGAATCAAAAACAGCTCGAAATTCGAATTCATACCCCAGGGCAGACTGGGCAGGAAATTTCCCGCCCAGGACCAGGTCGACCTGGGGGTCGACACTATAATCGACCTCCCAGGGACCAGGTCGACCCTATAGTCGACCTGGGGGTCGACCTGGTGACAGAACCCAGTTCTGAGCCTGGGTTCACTCTGATGTATCTGGTCATGTTTTCTGTCTAGGTTCGTCCGCCTAATCCTATATAAACAGCCCCCTGGCCACATTTTCTCTACACAATTTCATTCTGTCTATACTCTGCCTCTGTTCTAATTAAAAATAAAAATGGCGTCGCTACTCTGCTGGAATCAAAACTTGGACTGATGCATCTTCTTCTAACCTGAATAGAATTAAAAGCTAAATCAAATCTCAAATCAAAGTTTAGAGCTACAACAACAATTAAAGAGGAGTAATTCAGCATTTCTGCATCAACACCAGTTTATTATCCTTTCTTAAAACCACGAAAGGCAAGTACAGTTATTTTCCGCTATAAACTGTAACTATAATTGTGATATGATTGTAAATCTGAATTTGAGGTTGTGTACGTTCTGTTCTGATATATTTTATTCTGTATCTCTTTCTTCTTTCTGTTCTATAGCCAGGCTACCACGAGCCTGCGCCACATCTCATAAGAGATTAACGCACCAACGCTAAATTTTGGGTCAAATAATAATGCATAATTGGACATGAAACTTTTGCCTATGAGACTATTTCCTATGACTATGATTCATTGACTATGAGACTATTGCCTATGACTATGATTCATTGACTATGAGACTATTGCCTATGACATTGAATAAGAAACTATTGTGATTAGTCGCCCATGACTATTGTGGTTAGTTGCCTATAACTATTGTAGTTAGTTTCTTATGCCTATTCCCTTAATGTTGTTAGATCTCATATTTAGTATGTAACTTTGCTAGTTTATTCCCATTCACTGTTATGTACAGCGAGCCTATGGGGCCATTTCATGAGTATTTAGAGAAACATGTTATACGGGGATTGGGCGTAGCTTAATTAAGTAAATCTGGCATAGCAAATATGTTGGCATAATCTGAGTTGGCTATAATAGAGAATGATTTACATGTGTATTAGTCTTGGACAAAAATGGTGAACTAGAATATTAAATCTAGTTTTGACATGAACTGTAAATGAGAATATTAAGGCTAAAATTTGGGGCATATATTGTATTATGAATTATGACCTTGATTTAGGCATGTAAGTTTAGGCTAAATTTATGATTAGGCAAGATATGTAAATAGAGTTTTAGATATATATATATATATATATAATCTGCTAAATCTGTTAAATTGCCTAATCCGTTATCTGCTAAAACTGTTGACTGGCCTAAATTGCTAAATCTGTTATCTGCTAAATCTGTTGAATCGCTTAAACTGCTAGATCTGCTACCTATTGAATTGTCTGATCTGTTGGAAACTAGATAATGGTAATCTGGGTATGGAAATCCGTAGGCTCGACCTAAGATTTAGTAGAACATGGAAATTTGATTAATCTGTTATATCCTGTGAAAAAGTTTAATCGGTTAAATAAACAGAATTAGTCTGATATCTGAAAAATCTGTATTGGAATGAAATGGCTATGACACGAGGTTAGGTTCTGTTTACGGTAGAAGCCTGCCCGGAACCAACCGGCTTAACCAGCGACCGCAAACTGTCAGTCTAATGTGAGAGGTCGTAGGCATAACTAAAATATGCTTAGACACGAGGTTAGGTCTGGCTTGTGGTAGAAGTCTGCTCGGAACCGCCCGACATATCCAGCGGCCACAAGCTACCGACCTAATGTGGGAGGTCTGTGCATTAATATTTAATTAATGCAAATATGGGATAAATATGATGTCTAAAACGTGTTGGGTGGATAGGGTTAAACCAATTGGACTAATGAATTTAACGAACCCGTTCCGTGAATCTGTAGGCCCAATTACAAAGTTAGACAAATCTGTAAATCTGTTAAATAAGCATATCTGATCCGTTAGTCTGAAAACTTGTCTGATCTGTGAACTAGATGATCTGAACTCTGTATGTCTGAACTTGTAAACAAGTTAATATGAAACCTGTTAGTCTGGGGACACAAGGTTAGGAGGGAAATTACTTGTGTCATCTGTTGTTTGGGAACCATATTAGTCAGTAACCCTTTCTGGTATCAAAACTTTGACCCAACAGTAGGTAAGGTCCGGGCACGCTTATTGAACTAATTATAAGCGGTTCATTCTGATAATGGCGAGGGGTGTTGGTGGTGCGTTCCAACCGGGTCATGTGCGTGCATGGATCCCGGTCTGCCTCTGAGGATGTAAGACGCCGTGACATCTACAAATAGGTTTGTGCCAATTGGTTGTCACTTTAGGGAGTGATACACCCTACTGTGGGGCCGACACAGGGTATTTATGTATTAGGGAGCCGATCGCTTGGGGTAGGGTTTTAGGGTACACTTAGTTCTGTTTGTTTCTGTTGGTACCGTCTGTTTCTGTTGGGTGGCAACACCTATCTGTTTCTGCGTGGTACCGTCTGTTCGGGTGGTAAAGGCCCATTTACTAGTGTACACCTAATTCTACATTCTGTTTCCGTAGGGATTAATCTGTTTTTGTTTTTGTACTTTCTGTTCGGGTGGTAAAGGCCCATATTAGCATTCTGTTTCTGTTCGGATGGTAAAGGCCCATTATTAGCATTCTGTTTCTGTCTGTTTCTGTTGGGGTGGTAAAGGCCCATTACTAGTATTCTCTTCTGTGGAAATTATTCTGTTCCCATTTCTGTTTCCGTTTAGACATTAGGGTGACACCTAATCCTGTTATACTAGTATTAGTGCAGAGAAATGAAAAGGAATATTATTCTGTTTCTTCTGTTTAACCTAAGTACATCTACTGCTCCTGTTACTGTTATCTGTTATCCAGCTTACTTTCATGTCATAATTATTATTGTCTGTTCATATGCTGAAAGTCACTGGACTTGCCAGACTTTATGTCTGACCTTGCTTGTTTTCGCCTCTTTTCATTCCGTCCCCCCCCCCAGGTTTTCCAAGGAGGGAATATTGTAGCTTGATCCGGATTTCTTCTGCTTGAAGTGCATAAAGTATGGCTTAACTTCTTATGGCATCTTCTGTGGGGATTATGATTTTAAAGTTTTGTACTCTGATGACTTTCTGAACAAGACTGATATTTATGTACTTGAGTTTTTGGTAAAGATGTAACCATACTGATTCTGTTTTCCGCTGTAATAAAGTTATAATTTCTCAAGTATTGTTTATCTGTCTTGAAATTTTCTGTTCTGTTTACTAAAATGCTCCACCAAAGTTAAGGCATTCCCTTTGTGAGTGTCCTTAACGGAGGTGTGGTGTTACATTTCTCATGTTTTCTAAAGGTAGCAATGAAGCTCTACCATGATCAATTCTCTAATCTCCTCAAAATTTCTTAAATGAAATAGATTTCCATTCAAACAACAATGTTAGAGAGAATGAATCCAGAATTTTAAGGAAAGAGGATTTTGCGCGTAAAGTCATTTCTTAGGTTTCTATTATTTCTTTTCTTTTCCTATTCCAATTCTTTTCTAGATCTAAAATTTTAATATGTATACATATTATATAGCTCTATATGGATTTGAAATGAAACCTAAAAGGCTTAGTTTAGATCTGAGATTTGGCGGAAGCTTTAGAGGCAAGTAGGAAATCTATACGTAGTTTGTAATATTAGATCTTTTTTGTTAATATAATTTGAATTTATATGTCTAAACCTGATAATTGAAATTGTAGGCATTTAACTAAATTATTGAAATCTTGCTTATAATTTTATGTATCTTTTTGTTAGTATTTGCACCCAAATTTGGAATTCAGTCCCTAAGTAATATTGAGCTTATTGTTTGTGGTTTTACTCCAAGTCTTCAATAATGAGTGTATTGTAGAATTTCATGTAAATTTCCCTTTACAATCTAAATCGGTTTATATTATGGAATTGTTCAATTTATGTTAGTTAACTTTTTTTTCTTTTTCTACAAAAGACGTTGTTTGAAATTATAAGGAATACGTAAATAAACAAAAGGAAGAGACATGTAATTTTACATGTTTTGCATGTAACTTACATTATCTGTTCCAAATAATATAGCATTAGTTCCTTGTAAATTTGAAAAAGTTAATATTTCCTTCTTTTTATGTGTTTGAAAAAACTTATGAAAATTATAGCAAAAGACCCTTTTATTGAAATCTGAATTTTTAACAAGTCAGAACATAGAGAGATGGTTCTGGTCATTTGTTTGGACAAGAATGTAAACTAGTTAGAATCAGTAAAGTTGTTAAATATAGAAATGTGAAAAATAAGTATATACGTAATAAATGCGCCAAGGTATATATATAATCCGTTTAAATCTTACGTAATTAACACGTGTTATTAATATTCGGTAGATATTTAGGATAGGTTTGAAATTGAGCTATTCTCCATTAATTATGGTTGTAAGGGTAATGTATCTATAATAAATAGATAATTAATTGTTGTAACCTCAAGATTTATGGGAAATAAATGTGGTAATAAAATATAGAATTCAAAATCTTACGTAATTAACACGTTTTATTAATATTCGGTAGATATTTAGGATAGGTTTGAAATTGAGTTATCTCCATTAATTATGGTTGTAAGGGTACTGTATTTGTAATAAATAGAGAATTAATTATTGTAACCTCAAGATTTATGGGAAATAAATGTGGTAATAAAATATAGAATTCAAAATGGTTACAACTAGTATAAATGAGAATTAAATAATGTAAATTCAGATCATGGGCAATTAATATAATTAACATGAAAGTAATTAATGAGTTATAATTAAATGGGGGTTAATGGAAATAAAGGGCACTGATATAAATAACATTGTTAGCAATGTCTATTGCTTTAGGAAAATTGACCGTTATGGTTATTAATGTCATATGGAAATTATGATAATTAATTTAAAATGGGGATTTAGGTAGAATTAATTAATGCTAAGCCCAATAATTCATCTTAGAGCTATGAACCTTATCCTAGGAATATCAATCTTATCTTATCTACAATTTAATTCTAGGATTAATACTTCTAATTACTATAAGAATTGGACTTAATAGGTTAATGATGCGAGGTTAGTTGAATTACCCGATTGAAGTCTGTAGTATCTAGCGGTCGGATATTCTTACTACTTATGTGAGATATCATTGATCATAGGACACCGCGACAATTATCAATGATCATAGGAACCCGCAACAATTCTCACTACTGATGTTCTTAATGGTCTATTTCAAGTGTTGATGTCTTAAGTGGCCTTAGGTCCACCTTCCTTCCAAAAGAAGAAACCTAAGGAACATTTAGCTTAGCATTATAGCCTGCTTCGAGGATATGGTCTTAAATGATCATAAGATTCTCCTTATTCCAAATTTAGAAGTAATAATGGCTGATTTGGTATGAATAGGGTAATCTATGAATGCCCGCTTCCTTGGGGACCTAAGTGACTGTGTAATAGTCCATCCAAGGGTATGATGACTGTTACTTAGGTACCATTGGTCGAGCCATCCAGTGGGAATTATTAAGTGGCATTTAGCTTCTCTAATAAGGCAGCTAGATTGTATTGATGGGTCCACCGAGAGGGTCTTAAATGATTACCTAAACCGGTCTTAAGTGGTTGTTGTTGTCTTTCTTCTTATATGGGGTTGGTATACGCAAATGACTCGTTAATCAATAGTTAGAGGACTTAGTAGCTATTGTCCTGTAATTTATAATAGTAGGTTAGGAAACCATCTGTCAAGGCCTTAAGTGATCGTAGATGTAATAACCCGAATTTTTAACCATTAATTTAGAACATTTAAAATTGGTTTCAAATGTTAATTTGGGAATATAAATGGATTTATTTATTACTAAAACGAAGTTTGAACATATAATTTCTATATGATTATAAATGAGCTCGTAACTTCGCGGTAGTTCGTAATATTACGTTTTGAACTTTAATGGAATATGCGGAATTCACTTTAAGTCGGAATTGTTTAAAATAAGAATTATCTGAATCTATTTGATTATAATTTTCTAATATCAGAGAAAAATCAAGATTTCATATTATAGATTTTGAGTTATGTCCTATTCAAATTTTCAAATAGTCGTTATGGAATCGTTTATAAATTATAATGTTTTGATTTAATAAAATAAATAGATTTTTAATAAAACTAACTACCGTTTTGACCTGAAATTTAATCCAAATGGGTTCTGAATAGTTATGTATGTTATTGGTGTGTAAGGGAAGTTAACAAAGTTTTAAAATATTAGTTTAATATCGATTTGGTGGAAATAAGTATTTTATATCAATTTCATCCAGTTAAAAATAGCCATTTTGCAAATAGTCGCGGATTTCAATGAAATCAGTTTCATTGGATCTATGATATTAAATTATTGTATGAAATAAATTTTGTGGCGATCAAATATTGTATGTGACTTCGGTAGCCATAAACGCATAGCTATTTTGCATAGCGTATAATTAAATAATTTAATTTGGTTAAGAGGAATTTATCTATAACTTGAGCTAACGATCGAATAAGATATGAGACCTGCTCCGTTGAAGTCGTATTGACATTTAGAGTCAGGATATGTATAGATCGTTATTTTTGGAGATTATATATTTTAATGTCCAATTATAGCGTTGTTTTGCGTGTAAAATATCGTTCCTAGTGAATAGTCTCGGCATGCAACGAAACTTATGTCGTTAAATCTGTATTGGTAAGTTATTATAGGATTTCGATTTTCGTATCGATTGTACTTATCTTTTGATTGTGGTAACGATAAACGCCTAGATTTTTATTTAGGGTCCGTTCGGCCCACATCCCTGGAAAGTTTCAAAATTAGGTCATATCCGGTCCAAAACTTATTATAAATTAGGTCCCTATTTTTCGAAAATTCATCAAAAAAATAAAAAATACATAAAAAATCTCATAAATTCATATTTAAATATAACACAAAAATATAAAAAAATCAGTTGAAAAAACCACTAAAAACATGTAGAAAACCCGAAATACATAAAAACAGCGAAATAACAAATAATTGAATAACAATATGCAAATATTTGAATTTCTTGCACACATCTGTGTAACTATTTCAGTCATGCATCTGTGTTGGCTTTTTTGCATATACGCATGCAAGTAATACATAATTCTTGCATATAAGTATGTTATAATTTGTAGGCATGCAAACAAGTTCATATTAATTTACATACATGTGTGCAAGTATTTAGAATAAATGCACACATATATGCAACAATCCGCAAACATGAATATCAATTCATTTTTACTTGCATACATGTATGCAAGAAAACAGACTTGCATACATGCATGCAAGTATTCACATAGATTTTCGGTGTAAAGTTCTTCAGGAATACTTGCATACACGTGTGCAACTATTGTGTATACTTGCATACATGTATGCAAGTTTTTTTTCTTTCCATGGTCTTCTGGAAATATTTGCAGATTTTAGAATTTTTTATTTTATATAGCAGCGCACATTTTTTTTAGAAAGCACGTAACCCCAATTCTAGGGCCCACTTTACATAGAAAAGACGGGAGGGAGGTCGTTTTAATTTTGGATGTTTTTAAGGACATGAGCCTTATTTTCAATTTTGTTTAATCGTTTTATCAATTTAATATGAAACCTAAGAATAACCAATTTTCAAACGACCTTGATTTTCAGCGAAACAAATTTTATTGAATACGTAATGATTTATTATTGTAAGATTTCAATTTTCAAGATTTTATGAAGTTAATATGTGATCGTGCACAATTTAAATGCCTATTGATTCACGTTGCGCATTTGTAAAGGAATTTTCACAAACGATCTTAGAATTCGACAAAACCTGTTCCATCGTGTCAGAAATATTTTATTATGCTAGGGCATCAATTTTCATCTCAAACGGAGATCGTATGACGTAGTTTTTGTGTGAAGCTTACGCCGTAAGTTTCACTATTAATAAAATAATTTTAAATTCCTATATATATGTATATATATATATATCCACCGATAACCCTAACCTAGTCAACCAAACTCACGTGGTCAATCTTTCCAAGCCGCCACCCAGATACTTCGAATGGCTGTAAACATCTGGCTTTCTTCCCCTCTAATTTCGCGATCCCTTCCTCTATTTGAAATCCTCCAACAGAGAATTTTTCGAGCTCAATGAGCTCATTAATCTAAATGGCGGTGATCTGCTGTTGCGACCAACGACGACTGGAATTAACCCTAAACTGTACATTGTTCGTGGGGTTTTTGAGGGAGGAGGAGCAGTCAAGTTCAACCAACAGTCCAGGCGAAAGTCGACAGGGCTTAGACTAGGCAGCAAGAGGTCTCTGATCTAACCTAGATGGTCGGATAGGGGTTGCGTAGTGTTTTGATGAGGTCGAACATTGGTGGATTCGCGCTTTTATCGAGCATGAAGTAAAGGAATAAAGCAGTATTCATGTAAAGGGAATCGATTGATTTACTCTTAACAATGTAATTAGTATTAATTAAAAATAGATTAAGGGTTTATTTATTTAATTAAACAAATAACATTAACACATATAACTTATGCATGTTGTTTCAGAAACAATAATACAAAAGCAAGATAAGAATGAGAAGAAAGGCTTGCTATTCGGCCAGTAACGGTGATGGTGACTAAAGGAAGTAATTAGTTTTATTTATATTTTAATTAAGAGTTTAAAAAATTATAATAAAATCATTGTACTTTAAAATATTAGTAACCCGTTAATAGGTTATGAGAATGGAATGAAATTGATAGCGTTGGAACCATATCAGGGAAGGCTACACTACCAAGTTATTTTGGTTTACTTTTGAAATGTTGGGAATTTAATTTAATTTTAAACATCTGTTTAAAATAAATGAAACCAGTTGAACCGTCGATAGAATTAAACGGTGAGTTAACTCTCACACTTTTCTGGAATTCTATGATGTTTTAAAGTCATAATTTATTGTTAATAGTTAAATTGAATGATTGGATGTCTTGGTTGCTAGTTTGTTGTTTAATGATTAAGGATGAATTGGTTTTAAAATATTTTATATTCTATCATAAAATCTTATTATAAGTTGTGATATTGGGAAGAACAGGTTCGAGGAATCCAACCGGATTCCTCAAATAATTGGTATGTTATCTTTTTTCTTTTCATATTATTCATATATGAATTGTTTACGCTAAATAATGTTATACCATGAATGCATATTGATTGTTGATAAAAAAATTATTGTTGAATTTAAATTCAATGATCGTGGTTTTAAATCAATGAACAGTATTGCTTTAGTGGTTGGCAATCAATGACTAGAACCCGCCTTTTTAGACGTTGATTTGCCGTCAGGAAAGTTGACGCGATTGAAGTTATAACTTTTTGTATAACTAAGTCAAAGTTCCAATTTATAAGTATTCAAAATAAACATTTTATAAATATATCAATATTTTTCAAAAAAAAATTTAACGTTTTTTTTATGTCTTTAATAAGTTTTTATGAGCAGAAACCCAAAAATCTACATATGGGTTTGTAAATTTGAATAATTGTTTTTATGAAACAATTAAGTGGGATTATATTAAATAAATTGTATTATTAATTAATTTAATAAGAAGAATTAAAGGAAATCAGTTAACAAGTTTAATCGATTTTTACAAGTTGACTGAGTCAACTGTTTTAGTTAAAAGTTTATTAGATTAATTTGATTAATATAATGGTTTTTCGAAAAATCGTTAAATGTAAGAAATGTTCTTAAAGGTTGATTAATCTTTAATTAACTGTATATTAAGTTGATTATCGAATTGTTCGTTATTAGTGAAGTTAATTAATATTTTTATTAATAAAAGAATTAAGGAAATTACTTTTTTAATTGGAATCCATTTAAGAAGTAATCGAGTTAGAAATGAAATTTGGTTAAAGAGTGTTAAGGTTTATAAACGACATTATAGTAAACCCACATTTATAATAAAGCTTAAAAAAGAGAAGTAAACCAATGTGATGAATTTTAATTGAATTAGGTGAGGATGACTAAAAATGAAAAAAAAGACTTTAAAGGAAAGATGTTAAGTTGATTTAGTAAATAGGTTAATCCAAGTTTATAAACAAGGTTCGTAAATGGAATTTAAAATCTAATGTGATGAATTTAATTAAGATTTACTTAATTATCAAATTAATTAAACTATTAAGTAAAATGGATATAATTGGAATGAAATTTTCAAAAGAAGGTGTTTAATAGATTTGAATTAAGGAATTGGTGCATGAATTTGACTAAAGAAGTTTTAAAGTTTAAGGCTTATGATTTATAATAGTTTATTTAGTAAACGAATTCTAGAGAAGGATTTTTAATTGAAAGAAGGGATTTCCAAATACAAGTTATGGTAAACCATATGAAAAGTAAATCAATGAAATATTAATATTATTATTAATATCAGCTTTGTGTCACGAACTTTTATCTAAATTAAGATAGGAACATTGTCAATTAGGGTCAGAGAGGTAAAACAAAATACCCCAACTTAGACGACTTCAGGATTATCAAAAGATGATATTAGTTTAAAGTGACAAAAAGGTTATATATATATATATATTCTCAAAGTAAGGAAATATAAAAAGGGTTTGTGAAATTATAATGATATTTCCGAGGTAAAGGAATATAAAAGTAGATTTTGAGAAGATGCCTATTATGAACGAATAAGTACTAGTTATTGTTTCAATGTAACGAAATAGGTGAAGTTTGAGATAAGTACATAAAATAGATTTCTATGAATTGATGAAAACAATTTTAACGAATGGTTTAATTTAAAGTGTCTGAGCTGCCAATGTACTTTACTGTACTATTTTTGAAGTGATAGTTAAAAACCCGACTATCAATGGAATATTTTATTGGACATTTGACGTGTTGTTTCAAAAAGAACGGGATGGGAATTAGACACAAAACCACTTCGAACCAATGTTACACTCGAAACTAATTTGTAGGGATGATTTGGAAGATGGAGAATTGAAGACCATAGATCTTTATGAGGGTAAGAACTACTCGTTAAATTTCTCTGTTTAGCTCCTAAGGTTATTATGATTTGTGACTTTGTCATGATTGAGATCTTCGGATTGCAAGGACTACTCACCATTAATCCTTGGGGTGATTCCCATATAGGATGTGGTAGGAGGGTGCCTTCAGGTCATCCTGTTCCTGGATGGCTTGTATGGATGAATGCCTAACAGAGTATTTCCTTAAGAATCACGAACATTGATTTTTACAAATATACCAAGTTTGGTAGCAGGGATGACAACTTGTCTTAGGTTAATACCCAGAGTGTATTTGTGGACATCAATTATTAATTTGATGGATCTGACAATGTGGCATTCAAAGTGAATGATGATATGATGTTCCGAAAAAATAAACATGACCTCAAGCCTCATCAACCAGGAAATGAAAGAAATCGGGCAGGCAACATGGCTAAGTGGGTCATTCCCAATTAGGGTATATTGCCACCATCTAGATTAAATTCTATAGGTTCTTCTTTCGTTTCGATATCTTTTGGGAAGTACGGTGGTTGTGCGACTGTCGGATGACAATATATTCAGTACACTCAAGCTAAATGAGTGGCCAGTCATGTGTGGTCAGGTTGCAAGATGTTCTTGTTGAACCCAAGTGTATTTCCCTCTAGTGGTACACTATCGGAAGGTTGTCCCATACCTTGTCATGTTGGAAATCCAAACTCTAATACGAACCATGCAGTTTTGGATTATATACTATATATGTGGAGCGACGCAAGCGTTCTGCTAAATGGTTATTTATTTGCGGTTTGATAGATATTATTATAATATCACCAAATTTGGATATATCAAAAATATTTTGGGTTATCGTAAGGTAAAAAATGTCTGTGTTTATGTGTGGAATGGTATTAGGATTATCCTTTTCCTTTCAAAAGATTTTCTAAAAGCTAAGAAAATGTTTGTAATGTGAATTTACCACTAAAAGTATTCCAGACTAATTCGGGTTGATTTTGCTTTGCTTCAAATGTACTTGGGTCAGACCGAGTATATCATCAGGTTAGGTTTCGCTTGGAGCTTTAGAAGAGAACCTGAAGTCGAGACGTATATCCATATTTTCTGGTACCAGTTTTATTCCGTTGTCTGTATTGATTGAAATGAATGTATACTCTTATGTTGTAATCTTCTATATACACACAATTCTTTTGTATAAAGAGTTTTGATATATTATATTTTATTCATTTCGCTGTGCGACTTTCATTTTCTTATTCTTCTATTCTAACATTTCTTTCTTTCTCTTCCCACCCTCTAAATTCTTTTTTATTAACAATCTGGTTTTCGAATATTAGGTTTTGGCAAGTAATATGGGATTATGTATTATTGTTGAAAATTCGAGCGTCGAATTTTTGGGGTCATTACAGTTGGTATCAGAGCATATGGTTTAGAGATAACCTTGCCTTTATGGCAAAACTCGGTAGAGATGGGGTTAGTAATACCCTAGATTGAGTTTGAGTATGTATATATGTAGCGACCCAAATTTTCGGTACTCTTTGAGCTGACCAAACAATACCAGTCCAACCCTAATTGTGCTGGAAACCTAGATTACGAGAAAAAAGAAGTTAGAGGATGAGGTAAGAAAGAAAGAAATATTAGAATAGAAGAAGAAGAAGAAACAACACAACACAGAGTCTCACATCGCAGCGGAACAAAATATAATATACAAATAAATCTTTACTAAGCGCTTTAAAAAATACTTACAATATCAGAGTACATCACACACTGGGACAGTTATAATAACCTATTCCAATATATAACACACATCAGAATAGTAGCTATATAATATCATACATCTGGACTCTTCCAGCTCGTCTCTTCACAGCATTCGATAACCTGAACCTGTACACCTCGGGCTAACCCGAGCATTTACAAAACACAGGGTCAGTCTGGTGAACCAGAGTGAGAAAAACTCGCACAGTATTAAGGGTATCACACAACCTGATTTTTAAAGTTAAAATCTTTCAAAGAAAAGGATAATCGTAAGACCAAATCCACACATAAACACAGACGGTTTTTACCTTATGATAACCCAAAATAGTTTTGAAATAAATATCTTGTCTGATATTATAATAATGTCTAAATACAAGTAATTAGAAATCTAGTGGAACGCTTGCATCTCACGCTCCACATATATAGTATACAATCAAAACCACGGGCGCTTATTGGAGATTGGATTCCGACTATGACAAGGTATGGGACCACCTGCCGATAGTGTATCTCTAGAGGCGAATACACTGGGTTCAACAAGAACGTCTTGCAACCCGGCCCACACATGACCGACCACTCATTTCGCTTGAGTGTATCAAATCTATATCACCAACGGTTGGAAGCTACCCACCGTCTTCCCGAAAAGGGATAGCATCGAAATAGATTAAGAATGAAATGGATTTTCTCTAGATAGGTGATTATACACCCTAATGGGAGCGACCCACATAGCCATGCTGCCTGCCCGATTTTTGTCATCTCCCGGTTGA
This sequence comes from Allium sativum, assembly GCA_030737875.1. Taxonomy (NCBI): domain Eukaryota; kingdom Viridiplantae; phylum Streptophyta; class Magnoliopsida; order Asparagales; family Amaryllidaceae; genus Allium; species Allium sativum. The sequence goes on from CM060920.1 coordinate 93,452,517, forward strand.
TGAGGCTTGAGGTTTGAATTCCTTTACAACACTTGGCCACCATTCACTTTGAATGCCACATCGTCAGATCCACCAGATATCACCAATTGACGTCCACAAAAATACTCTAGTTGGAAGCTAACCAACTATAGCGCATTTGAAGAAATCAATGTATGTGATCCTTTGGAAATACTCTGTCAGATACTCGTCCATACAAGTCATCCAGGGACAGGATGAACCGAAGGTACTCTCCTACTGCATCTCATATAGGAATCACCCCATGGATCAGTAGCGAGAAGTCCTTGCAACCTGTAGATTCCAACCACGACAGCACCACAGTTTATCTCTGGTTGCAATCCCAGAGATTATTAGCAGTTCTTCCGTTTACGAAAATCCACGGTCTTCAATGCTCTCTCTCGATTACTTCTGATCTCCTCACGTATTTGTTGGTCGGAATGGTTTTCAAATATAAATTCGATCTTGGTCTTTTCGTACCAACAATCGTATTGGTCAGATTCGATAGTCGGTGATTTAACTATCAAAATAACCAGTGTTTCAAACATGACAATCCAGTAAGTTCACTGGTTCACTATTCAGCATCATTTTGCCTTTAAAACAACTAGTTCACTTCTGCTTAATTAAAACTTCTAACTCCTTTAATATTTAAAAATACGATGTTTAACCCTTAATTTATATATTAATGTTCTCGAAACCATTTCATTTAAAATAGTTAGTGAATTAACTTATGACCATATTCAATACTCGCTTAATTATTCTTTCAAACATATATTATATCATTTTTATTATTTAAACTTGGGAAACCCCTTCAACTTATTATTCGTAACAACGTACGTAATATCTTTTATTAAATTCTTAAAACAATAACACATATTTATTAGTATGACATAAAACTCAACTTTATATTTTCTTCTTACTAATTTCCTTTACTTCGGATCTCTTGTTATGTATCTTTAAATTTACACCAACTTTACACTATTATTTCACAATTGGAAATAATAAATTATCGCTGACCTCCTTTACGATTACCAACTAATATCATCTTCAGATAATCCTGATGTTGTTCAAGTTGGGGTATTTTAATTACCTCTCAGACCTTGATCAACAACGTTCTTATCCTCAGATAAATATAAGTTGTAATCAAAAACCAATATTTCATTTCAGTCTCAAACAAATTCCATTATAACTTGGATTTGGTTATACAACCATGTGATCCACTTCTTTACCCCAAATCCACTTATACCAATCTCCTTTCAAATTTATTCAACCATTTCCCACCTTGGAAATCTTATTTCAATTTCCAATTGTACTTATTCCCCTCTGCTTAAGAAACGTTAATTTAGAATTATCGATATAACACCTCAAACCTCTTTCTAATAACTTTGATTTATTATAAAACCCTTTTTACCTTAATTTCCTTTCACTTCATCCAAATAATTAAGTAACATTTATTTAAGCTATAATATTCGCTTAAAATTCCTTTTATAACTTTGTTATAAAACTCAGGTTTAAAATAAAACCTGTTCATAACTTCTTTCACCAAATTCATTTGGATTTCATTCCACCTTCGATTTACTTTTTAAATGAATTTCCATTAAATGTAATTCCCTAAATTATTATTAATTAAAATATTTTACTTCGATCATTAACTACTTCCACAGTTAATTTCTTTATTTACTAAATAGAAAATCCCTTTTTAAAGTCTTATTAAAATTAAATAATATTTTATTTAACTATTTTATTATATTAACTCAAAATTTAATTAATAATCACTTTCAGTTACAATGGTTGACTTAGTCAACTCAAGGCACGATTAACAGATTTCAATTATTTCTCACTTTATATTAATTAATAATATAATTAATTTGAATTATACCATTTACTCGTTTCTTAACAAAACGATTAACCAAGCTTAACCATTCGATTTATTTCTTATACTCGTAATTACAAATCTGATTAACATCAAAATTGACTTTATAAAATCAATAAATCAAAGTCTTAAATAAATAAAATATTTATTTATTCCTTTTTTATAAACTTTTTTTTTAAATAATATATTTAAAAATCTATCTCCAGTTATAAAATAAATTTTATAACTTTAGATCTATCGATTCACGCGACGGTAAATCAATATAAACAAAACAATTTACCTTTAGGCCATTTACTGCCGATTACTCAACCAATATAGCCCACTGGTCAAAACACAACACATGTTGACCTTTCAGTCAATGATCACTACTAAAATCAATAACCCAATCATGACAGTTCATATATGATAATATGAAAATAAATAATATATTTGAGGAATCCGGTTGGATCCCTCCAACCTGTTCTTCCCTGTATACAAACAGTTATTTCCACACAGTTTAAAATGATTCAAACAGATCAAACAATTCAAACAGATCAAACAATCCAAACCATTTAAACACGTTTATTTTTATAAACGTGACCAACCAAGGTGAGTTACCTTTATTGGAACCAATCATTAGGATAACGATTTGGTATTTCACTGAAATTAGACGACGGTTTAATTTCAACAGTTAAATCAACCAATAAATATATAACTAGCAAACAGTCAACCATAATAAACAGAGCACAAAATAAAAACCCAATTTATATAAAATATAAATGGGGAAAAACTGAGTGAGTTTTACTCACCTTGAGTTGATTTGTCGTCATAGCGGTTCGATTACAATCAAATTAAACAGCGTTTAATTTAAATGTAACTCCCAGCTATCTCAGTCTCTGTCCAACACAGTTCCATAAAGTAGAGTTCAACGATACTGTCCCAACGTTATTTGTTTGGTCCAATTCTGACAGCATATGCATAAGTTATAACATTATGAGTATTACAATATGATTATCATCTATAAATTCTTAATTATAATATTATTAACTAATTTAATTACTTTGATTAGGCAACTGATCGACTGTCAAATTCTTCGTTCGTTCCCGTATGTAGCACCATTCTCCTCGTTTCCAATCTGTCCAGAATTAACAGAACATTCATGGTTTCTAGTGTATATTATTAAATTGAATAATTAGTTTAATCACCAATTCCTATTAAACTAACTAGCTACGTTTTTATTTTTATTTTTGATCCACCGGTTTAATTTCCTGTAACTCCTCTTGCTCTTCGTTCTTTCTCATTTTGAAAACATCCACCACCGATCCAAAATTCCCACCAACTACCACTCCTAGTCCAACCCATACCTGATACCTCTCATTCATTTTCAAATACTCCTGCTCGTTCAGGAATGAAAACCTATTCTTGCAATTCACGTTGAGCATATAAGCATTCAAATTAAGTCCTTTTGTTAATAACAAATTAATAGGTAATTACGTTGGTTCCAAAATAGGTTGCTCCCTTATATTGATCCAACAAGTGCCTGCTTCAACAAATCCTCCCACCCTTAGTTGAATGGCCATCCCACTTCATGTTCGTTCAAGCCCCTTTTTGGTCATAAAACCATATCAGCATTCAACTCCTCAACACCCAAACACGTCCATTTCTGGTCAAGACCCCTATCAGTATTCATGCTTCTTTTAATTACAACAATTAGTCAACTTAATTATGGTTTAAAACTAGATTTACTGCTCATTACCCTTTTGTGAATACTGCCTTTTATTTCTTCATCGTCAAAATGAAAGCCCCATGTTGCCAACCAAATGTCGAGCTGCTGCACCTTCTTTTGACAACCGGCCGATGATCAGACCCACAACCGAGCTCGCCCAAGTACCCTCCTCGCATGCCTGGAACAGCTCGACCCTCCGTTGCGCCATCGACTCAGAAAGTCCTCCAAACCGTACACACTTCGAGACGAAAACCCCACCGCCTTTGACTCCAGTAATGGATCACCACCGGTCATTTTGGAGTGCTCCCTGAGCCAAACAATTTGCAGTATTCGGTTTTGTGATCGAGTTCAAATATTGAGAGATTTTTAGTGAAATAATTGGTGAATTATTGGCCATGAATCAGTGTATGTGGTGGCTGTTCACTTTGGTTGGCCACGAGAGTTCGGTTTGACCAGAAAAATTAGGTTTAGAGTTGTTGCATTGGTATTTATAGTGGAGAATGCCGTGGACTGCAAGGTTTTAGACTGTAGGTTTGCAGTGAAATCGTAGGCTAGCTGTTTCGATTGTGGGGTTCCCTAGAATTACTTGAATAACGCGGTGTTGGGTAGATTGGTGCGCACGAAAAGAATTTGTTTATGAATTTATATATAGGGTGTTAAAATTAATATAATATTATTTACGAAACTTCGTGGTAAAGTAGTTGATAAAAACTACCACAAACGATTTCTGTTTACTGATAAAAAGGCTAATATTAGTGTAAAAAGATATTCCGGATCCAATGGGAAAAGTTTCGTTGAAATCCGAGGTTGTTTGAAAAAAAATCCTTTATAAAACCAGAAATAAACACGTGTTTAATTTTTCCACGATCACCAGGTAAATCAAATCAACTTGAAACCTTGCAATCCTAAAATATTTCTTCAATACGAACCCAACGGCACCAGTTCCATCACATTCTGAGACTGTTTCCCCGGTAGGCTATTTTTACGCGCACCACAATGCCATTTTGGACACCAAATTTCACGGTCTTCAAAAATAACAAGCTATATACCTATCCTAACTCTAATCGACGATACAAACTCAACGGAATTGGTTTCACGGCCTAATTCGGTCGTTTGTCCAACTTATACCCAAATAACCCTTTATTAAATTAATTACGCGCTATAGAAATTGAACGGTCGTTTGTGGCTGCCGTGGCCACATACGACATCGGTTTGCCACGCCATTCAACACCGTATAATAATTTAATGATACGGTTCCAATGAAACTGATTTCGTTGAAATCTGAGTCCGTTTGCAAAATGGCTATTTTAACGGCCTATATTTTAATAACGATTTTCCATAGCGACTATTTCAAAATTTGATTTGGCCATAACTAAAAAATTATAACACGAAATCTGGATTTTTCTCTTTCATATGAAAATTATCATCAATACAGTTCTAATGTTTCTCGTTTCACATAATTCCGACTTATATCGAATCATGTATTCTCAGCTGAAGTTCAAAACTCCATATTACGAACTGCCGCGCGATTCCGAGCTCGTTTTATATTATAAATAAAATTAACATTCAAACTTCATTTTAAATAACGAATTAAATATTAAAAATCCATTAATATTACAAATATAATATTTAAAATAATAAATTAAATTAAATATTATACGGCCAAAAATACAGGTCGTTACAATATATAAGAGCGTGTATTTGTAATTTGATATAAAAATTATTTTAAATTATTTTTACTCAATATATTTTGAAAAGATAAAAGAAATTATTTTCTCAAATTATAATAATATTCTTATCAACCAGTATTAATTTGAATGGAATTACAATTTGACTTTGAAGTTGGAATGATTTAGCTTAAGTTACAAATGGAATGTTTGACTGAATATTGGAATAAATTGCATGAATATTGATTTAATAAACTTAAACCAATTGGGAATGAATAAGGTTGTAATTATTGGAATAAATTCATGTAAATGAATCTAAATGAAATATTAAAAAAATCAATTTATATATCCAAAAATGGATTGCTATTGGGTATTAATAAATCTCATGTGAATTGAGTAGTTTGAATGGATAATCTGGATGTTTGAACCTATGTTGCATGATTATAGAACTAATGAATTCCATTTGAGTAAGAACGGGTGCAAAGCTAAAAGTGATTGAATTCTGGAGCCGATTGAATCCAGTGTGGTTATAGTTGTATGCAAATTAAGCAAGCCTCTCATCGCTTATTGCTAATATCTTAATAGCGCTCGTATAAGGTAAGCTTACGCAAAAATATAAAATTTTGGTTTTCGAATTTTGTTTTCTGACCATGCGAGTCAATGTATGTATATTTATTATCCCTTCAATATTGCAGAAGTCCCTTCATACATGGCAGACTCTACCAAAAAATTTCCAAAATTTAAAGTGTTAGAACATTTTTGAGATTTATGTTAACAGAAATGAATTGGTTTTCGTTTTAAAACTAATTGGATTTTTTGAAATGATAATGGGATTGTAGCATTTTTTCTATCTTACTAATTTCAAGGATGAAATTATTTTAAGGAGGAAGGAATGTAAGGACATAGATTTTTAACTATTAATTTTGAACACTTAAATTTGGTTTTAAATGTTAATTCAGGAATATAAATAGATTTATATCGATTATTAAAACGAAGTTTGAACGTATAATTTATATTTAATTATAAAAGAGCTGGTAACTTCGTGGTAGTTCGTAATATTACGTTTTGAACTTTAATTGAATATACATAATCCATTTTAAGTTGAAATTCTTTGAAATAAGAATTGTCCGAGTCTATTTGATTATAATTTTCTAATAGAAGAGAAAAATCAAGATTTCGTACTAGATTTTGAGTTATGTCCAATTCAAATTTTAAAATAGTCGCTATGGAATCGTTTATATATTATAACGTTTTATTTAATAAAATAAATAGATTTGTAATAAAATTAAATACCGTTTTGAACTGAAATTTAATCCAAATCGGTTCTAAATAGTTATATATGCTATTGGTGTGTAAGGGAAGTTAACAAAGTTTTAAAATATAAGTTAAATATTGATTTGGCGAAAATAAGTATTTTATATCAATTTAATTCAGTTAAACATAGCCATTTTGTATAAAGTCACGGATTTCAACGAAATAGGTTTCATTGGATCCATAATGTTAAATTATTATATGAAAATAAATTTTGTGGCAATCCGATATTGTATGTGACTTCGGTAGCCATAAACGCACAGCTATTTTGCATAGCACATAATTAAATAAATTTAATTTGGTCAAGAGGAATTTATTTATAAGTTGAGCTAACGATCAAACAAAAATATATGAGACCTACTCCATTGAATTCGTATTGACAATTAGAGTTAAGATGTTACGACCCAGACCCTGTAGGATGGTGGCGAGGGTAATCTTTGGAATATAACACATAAACAGATAATAACAGAATAGAAATAAATAAATACACCAAATAATGTACAATAGAATACACTGGATAAATATAATTATCAGAGTTACACAGTATACCGGATCATACTTAGTTCAAATACAGTTCAGCTATACATAAATGTCTACAGCGGAAAAGAAAACATAATATGTACAATAGGAGCTGAACAACATAAAATGAGATAAATGATAGAATCCATCTTCAGCTCCAGCTATCCAGAAAGAGCCTGCTAAAACCTGAATACAAGGCTGCCCATGTAGAAAAAGGGGCACCCGAGTTTGCAAGTGAAACAAACTACGAGTCAGTCATGGGACTGGTATGCGAAATCTACTTAGCACATTTTACAATATGGCTAATCACAAGACCACGCCACTTTCGCGGAACGGGCTTACTCCATTGGATTGCCAGTGCTTTAAAACAAATAAATCTTTTAAACATCGCAATGCTTTTTATAAAAATGAAGCCATTATAAGACTCAGTTCCCATCACACAATGCAACACAAACCGGAGGATAGAGTTTTACCTTATAATGGCCAAAATATGCTTGGTACGAATAAAACAAAAGCATTTGATATTATTGCTAGTGTATATATGTTTCAAAACAATTTCAATCATAACTATCAGTCATAGACGGCATGGGTACCATATATCATGTCGCCATATATATATATATATATATATATATATATATATATATATATATATATATAGGTATCAAAACCGCACGGTGTCGTATTTGGAAATTGGATTTCCATCATGAACCAAGGCAAAAGATAGTCCTTACCGATTCGAGACTGTCTAGCCCGAGTCTCAGGATCAGAACGCATCGACCCTTGGATGTTCAGGGCCGGTCCACCGATGTGGATTAAAATGCCCGAACACTGTGTTTCCCCGCCCTATGGGGTGTAAATGAGCCCAATGACTCCATCGGTCCTGGATCGACCGATATATCCGAGGCGCCTCGCTATCCATCATCCACATAAGTAAAATGTCAGGCCGTGTAAAAAACCGACGTAACTCCTAGCTAGAAGGAAACACATGTCCCCCTGCAGTCCTCTCCCGTTTCTGGTTCATACCGGGGTGTCAGGCTCGCGAATCATTGTTATACACAAAGCTACGCCACACAGGTCGTGCTTTGATCATCCACCTCAAAACTTTGCTTTTCAACAGAAGCCTTGATCATCTGCCACTTAGGCATGCCACACAGGCAATTCACTCCATGCGACTGATTTCTACCGATATATAACCTCTGAGCTCGTACGTCTCAGATAAGGGCGTTAAGCAAGAGAATAAATTCTCTGCCGTCAAACAGATATATATTTAATAGAGATCAATCAACATAGAACAAAATCCAATGTCAGACACACAGTCCATTTAAAAGTTCGTTCTGGGTCTGAACGAAACCGGAGGCACTCAATACCTCGCATATCCGTACAATCCACAAGTACGTCCGGACGGCTACTACTTCAACCCCTTCAAGGTAGCTACTCCCATCATGAGCATCAGTAGCACCCCTCCATTCGACGTGAAGATCATCGGTCTTGCACTGTCTTCATATCTTCGACTTTCACTCATCGATCAATTATTTGAAATGAGAATTAACTCGGCCTTTTCAAATAATTCACGTATATTTAGAATTTCAAATCTATTCATTTCAATGGTTAAATTATTCGATATCACTAATTCTGTTCTTTAATCTAATTTTCATGCCAAACACATTCAACCATCAAATTTCACATAAACCGAGCAAATTCAGTTTATTTCCATTCCATATCGTTTATAATATTTTATCACGATTTATCGCTATTTTTATTTATTTAAAAATAGCCAATTCATTCAAAACAACGCTTCAGGCCATAACGCGGCCGTGGTGCTGTTTTTCTTTAGATTTGATTTACACATATCTGAAAATCTAACCGTTGGATCTTCACAAATTTTATATCATTAGAAAGATCTTTTCAAAACGAATCCAATGGTTTCGGTTTCGAGAAAATCCGATGGTCCGATCTCCCGCACACGGATTCAAAATACAAACTGCAGCTTCGTTATTCGATTTAATTTAATTATATTTTTATATATATAAATATAATCCTTTCTTCGATTTCAAAACTATATTCATTTCATATATTTGATAAAAATGCTATTTTTATCATCAAAAATATTTATTCAACACATCACCATTTTTAACACTTCATATTTCGCATAAAAATGATATTTTTAGCAAGCACAAATATCTCCCCACGCATGACTATTTTATTTAGTTCATACACATGTCAAAAATAATATTCCTATCAAACAAATATTTATTTCAATACATCACCATTTTTAACACTTCACATTCACAATAAAAATGTAGATTTTATTGTTCAATCTATATATTCAACACATGAACGTTTTCGACTTCACACATACAATAAAAATATGATTTTTATCGTTCTAGTCCTTTATTCAACACATGAATATTTTCTATAGTTTATATATAATAAAAATGTGATTTTTATTGTAAAGCAATTTATTTCAAAACCCGATTATTTTATATAGTCTATACATAAGGTAAAAATGTTATTTTTGGTGTTAAAAAAATTTATTTTAAATACTAATATTTTATATAGTCTATATATAATAAAAATGTGATTTTTATTGTAAAACAATTTATTCAACACATGAACTTCATTCAACACATGAATTTCTATTCAACACATGAATACAGTTTCAACACATGAAAATAATTCTAACACATGAATATTATTCAAAATTTCGGCAGCATAACGGCAGGGTAGTTAAAACCGGCACCGTCCCTAGTACGGCTCCTCGCTCTACCTTAAAACCTCACGGTTTTTGACAATGGGGATTTTCAATATCTAGTTCGCACAAAGGAGAATTTTCCCATATAGTAATCCTATTGGGATTTCAATCACAATCAATCATTTCAATTCAACCATTCATGATATTCACCAAATTCCACATCAACCAATAATCCAAACAATATCACAACCAATAAATATCGTCCATGGTCTGTGGACGAGGGGACTATGTGTATATATATATTTGTATATAAATATATTTCAATTTCATTTCACTTTATTTCAACGCATAGATTATTTTTACAATGCATATATAACTTATATATCGAACATACAACTTATACAACGCTTATACATGAGGTGTACAACGCTTATATAACTCATACATCGACTATATAATTTATACATCGTTGTTTTCCATATCGTTTTTAAATTAGAAATCTCACATTGGGTTCCACTCCTCCAAAAATTGCAGAAGGCTCAGAAAAATATGCGGTCTCTTCTAGAATGTAGAAGACGTCCACACGAGTCCACTGTCTCTTGTTTCACTGAATTTCAACTACATAGCAAAAAGATATGATTTTTATTGTGAAATCAAAAACCGTAACGCTTTAAAGTGCTATAAATTATAAGTCAGAATAAAGGCCGTTACCTTCTAAAATTGTTCGAACCTAGTCTTCGATTTGCAATCAAACCGAAGCACGTTGTCGAAATCAGGTGGCGCTGCGTGGTAGGGCATGGAAATCCGCTCAGAACGACGCCAGGTGGGCCCACTTCAGCGGTGGATCGGAGGCGCGGCGTTGCTGCGAAGTCTCGTACTTCGGAGGAGGATATCTCGTCGACGGCGCAACAATAGGGGGTGCCACCGGTCTTGATTTGAAGAGGGGAGGGAGAACTACAGAAAGTTCAACAGAGGCGGTGGGTTTTGGTGAGAGGAATCACAGGAAAATGGCTAGGAATGGAGGAACAGGTTTCGTCTTCGATCGGGGGAGGGAGAGAGTGAAAGCGGGGAGAGAGAAGAAACGATGGGCCAGTAGGATTTTTTTATTTACATATTTTTAAATTTCTAAAATACCCCTTATCTCCTACGAACTCCTATCCAAACCCAACGACTGTCGTCCCTAACTAAATACCCCCATTCCGAACACAATGGGATATATTTCGTAGACCCATTCGACTATTTCAGTCAGTTTTTCTTCAAATTAAAATATTAACATTCAATATTTAATTTGAACGTACATTTCAATTTGCCGGGGCCACATACTGATTCTAAAAATTCCCGAAAAATAAATCTAGCTATGTTTTGACGATACGGTCCCAACAAAACTAGTTTCTTTGAATTCTGAGACCGTTTGAAAAATGGCCATTTTCTGGTCGATCCAATTTAACGGAAATTCACCAAACACATTTTCCTTTGCCACACTCACATATTAACTTCAAAAATTATGAAATTTGAAACCTAGCAATAATTTCACATCCCGGATCCAACAAAAGTGGTTTCGTCAAATTCTGAGGTCGTATGCAAAATGCCTATTTTCAAGGGCGATATATTCTCTATAGCGACCTTTCTGAAAATTCATTTGGCCATAACTTTTGACTCCCGCTATGAAACTTCGATTTTTCAGATTCGTTAGAAAGATATTCACTAACAAATTTAAATATTTTTGGTTTCACTAAAATCCGTTTTATTTTGCACCCGGTACAGTCAGTCAAAATTTGAATTGAAAATTTGAAACTACCGCGCCATTTTAGGCCTTGTTTATAATATAAAATAATTATATTTACTTTCAAACGTCGATTCAAACTTACTTTTCGTCGCTATTATTTAAAATATTTATTTTTAATATTTAAAATCCACTATTTTAGCCAATTTAAAATTTTCAAACTGGTTCAGATTTTCCGGGTTGTTACACAAGATATGTACAGCTCGTTATTTTTGGAGATTATATATTTTAATGTCCAATTATAGCATTGTTTTGCGTGTAAAATATCGTTCCAGGTGAACAGTCTTGGAATGCGACGAAACTTGTGCCGATGAATCTGTATTGGTAAGTGATTATAGGATTTTGATTTTCGTATCGATCAGACTTACCGTTTGATCATGCCAACGATAAATGCCTAGATTTTTATATAATTGTTTTATCGATTTAATATGAAACTTAAGAATAACAAATTTTCAAATGATCTCGGTTTTCAACAAAACAAATTTTATTGATCCCATAATGATTTATTATTGTCAGATTTCACGAATTTTGGAGTAAATATGTGATCATGCGCAACTTAAACGCATATCGATTCACGTTGTGTAGTTACAAAGAAATTTTCACAAATAATCTCGAAATTTGACGAAACCTGTTCCATTATGTCAGGAATATTTTATTATGATAGGGTATCAAGTTTCATCTCAAATGAAGACCGTACGACATAGTTTTTCAGTGAAGCCTACGCTGTAAATTTCATTATTAATAAAATAATATTAAATTATTATACGTATATATATCCACTGATAACCCCAATCCCGATCAACCAAACTCATGCAGTCAATCTTTCCAAGCTGCCACCCAGAAACTTCGAATGGCTATACTCATTTGGCTTTCTCCCCCTCAAATCTCATGATCCTTTCCTCTATTCTAAAATCCTCCAACAGATAATTTGTCAAGCTCGATGAGCTCGTTAATCTTAATAGCGGTGATCTTCTGTTGCGACCGACGGCGACTGGAATCAACCCTAAACCGTATAACGTTCATGGGGGTATTTGAGGGTGGAGGCGCAGTCGAGTTCAACCAACGATCCAGGAGAAAGTCAGTAGGGCTTAGACGAGGCGTAAGGAGGTCTCTGATCTGACCCAGATGGTCGAAGATGGGTTGCCAGCATTCCAACGAGGTCGAGCATTGGTGGAGTCGCGTTTTTGTCGAACATGAAGTAAAGGAACAAAGCAGTATTCATATAATGGGAATCTGCCGATTTACTTTTGAAAGTGTAATTAGTTTCAATTAGAAAAAGATTAAGGGTTTGTTTATTTAATTAAACGAATAACATTAGCAATTATAACTTATGCGTGTTGTTTTAGAAACAAGAATAAAGAAGCAAAATACGAACGAGAAGAAATGATTGTTATCCGGCCAGCAATGGTAACGGTGACTAAAGAAGGTAGTTAGTTTTATTTATATTTTAATTAAGAGTTTAAATAATTATAATAAAATCATTATACTTAAAATATTAATAACCCATTCATAGGTTATCAGAATGGAACGAAATTGACAGCGTTGGAACTGTATCAAGGAAGGCTACAATATCAAGTTATTTTGGTTGACTTTGGAATTGTTGGGGATTTTGTTTAATTTTAAATGTCTGTTTAAAATTAAATGAAACCACCTAAACTGTCGATCGAATTAAATGGTGATTTAACTCTCACACTTTCTGAAATTCTATTATGTGTTAAATTCATAATTTATTGTTAATAGTTAAATTGAATGATTGGATGTCTTGGTTGCTTGTTTGTTGTTTAATGATTATCGACGTTTATATTTATGTCATATTAGATGAATTGGTTTAAAAATATTTTATATACTATTATAAATATCATTATAAGTTGTAATGCAGGGAAGAATAGGTTAGTGGAATCCAACCGGATTCCTCAAATAATTAGTATGTTATCTTTTTTCTTTTCATATTATTCATATATGAATTATTTACACAAATAATGTTATACCATGATTTCATATTGATTGTTGATTAAATGTTGTTGTTGAATTTAAATTGAACGATCACTGTTTTTAAATCAATGAACAATATTGATTTAGTGGTTGATAGTGAATGACTAGAACCCGTCTTTTTAGACGTTGATTTGCCGTCAGGCAACTTGACGCGATTGAAGTTATAAAATTTATTTTTATAACTGAGTCAAAGTTCCAAATGTTAAGTATTAAAAATAAACATTTATAAATATATCAATGTTTATATTCGTATTTTTTAAAGAAATTATTTAACAATTTCTTATGTCTTTAATAATTTTTTATGAGTAGAAACTCAAAAAACTACCTATGGGTTAGTAAATTTGAATAATTGTTTTTATGAAACAATTAATGGGATTATATTAAATAAATTATATCATTAGTTAATTTAATAACAATAATTAGAGGAAACATGTTAACAAGTTTAACTGATTTTTACAAGTTGACTAAGTCAACTATTTTAATTTAAATTTATTATTGGATTAATTTGATTAATCTAATGGTTTTCCGAACAATAGTTAAACGTAAAAAATGTTCTCAAAGGTTGATTAATCAATTAACTGTATTTTAAGTTTATTATCGAATTGTTCATTATTAGTGAAGTTAATTATTATTTTTATTAATAAAAAATTAAGACAATTACATTTTAATTGGAATTCATTCAAGAAGTAATCGAGTTAGAAATAAAACTTAGTTAAAGCGCGTTAAGGTTTATAAAGGACATTATAATAAACCCAAGTTTATAATAAAGCTTATAAAAGAGAAGTAAAGCAACGTGATGAATCTTAATCGAATTATAGGTGAGGATGACTAAAATTGAAACAAAAGACTTTCAAAGGAAATATGTTAAATAGAATTAGTAAATAGGATAATCCAAGCTTACAAACAAGGTTCGTAAATGGAATTTAAAAGCTAATGCAATGAATTCCATTAAGATGTACTTAATTATCAAATTAAGTAAAATGAATATAATTGGAACGAAATTTTCAAAAGAAGGTGTTTAACAGATTTGAATAAAGGAATGGTACATGGATTTGACTAAAGAAGTTTTAAAGTTTAAGGCTTATGATTTATAATAGTTTATTTAGTGAACGAATTCATGAGAAGGATTTTAATTGAAAGAAGTAATTTCCAAATATAAGTTATGGTTTATAAAACCATACGAAAAGTAAATCAATGAGATATTAGTAGTACTATTAATATCAGTTTTGTGTAGCGAACTTTTATCTATCTTAGTATAAGAATGTTGTCATTTAAGGTCAGAGAGGTAAACAAGATACCCCAATTTAAACGACTTCAGGATTATCGAAAGATGATATTAGTTTATAATGATAAAAAGGTTTTGTGTAGATAATTATATTCTCAAAGTAATGAAATATAAAAAGGGTTTGTGTGACGACCCCAAACCCCGTACTGACGGTGGCAAGGGTAATCTTTGGAATATAACACATAAACAGATAATAGCAGAACCGAAATAAATAAATAAATACACCAGATAATGAACAAATAATACACTGGATAAACGCAATCATCAGAGTTACACAGTATACAGGATCATACTTAGTACAAATACAGTTCAGCTATACATAAATGTCTACAACGGAAAACAAAACATAATATGTACAATAGGAGCTGAACAGCATAAAAAGAGATAAATGATAGAATCCATCTTCAGCTCCAGCTATCCAGAAAGAGCCAGATAAAACCTGAATACAAGGCTGCCCGTGTAGAAAAAGGGGGCACCCAAGTTTGCAAGTGAAAGAAACTATGAGTCAGTCATGGGACTGGTATGAGAAATCTACTTAACACATTCATAATATGGCCAATCACAGGACCACGCCACTTTCGCGGAACGGGTTTACTCCATTGGATTGCCAGTGCTTTAAAACAAATAATTCTTTTAAAACATCGCAATGCTTTTTATAAAAATGAAGCCATTATAAGACTCAGTTCCTATCACACAATGCAACGCAAACCGGAGGAAAGAGTTTTACCTTATAATGGCTAAAATATGCTTAATACGAATAAAACAAAAGCATTTGATATTATTACTAGTGTTTATATGTTTCAAAAACAATTTCAAATCATAAGTATCAATCATAGACGGCATGGGTACCACATATCATGTCGCCGTATATATATACAATCAAAACCGCACGGGGTCGTATTTGGAAATTGGATTTCCGTCATGAACCAAGGCAAAAGATAGTCCTTACCGAATTAGAGACTCTCTTGCCCGAGCCTCAGAAACAGCCGCAACTGCACCTTGGATCGTCAGGGTCGGTCCACACGGAGTGGATTATAATGCCTGAACAATGCGTTTCCCCGCCCTATGGGGCGTAAAACGAGCCAACGAATGACTCCATCGGTCTCGGATCGACCGATAAAACCGAGGCGCCTCGCAATAGCAACAACCGCACAGGTGAAAATAGTATAAATGTCAGACAGTTTAAGCATTGAAACCACCTCTAGCTAGAAAGAAACGCACGTCCCCCCTGAGGTCCTCTCCCGTTTCTGGTTCATACCGGGGTGTGAGGTTCTCGAATTCACGTTATACACAAGGCTACGCCACATCGGCTGTAATAACCCGGAAAATGTGAACCAATTTAAAATTTTTAAAATTGGTTATTGTCAAAGAATTTAAACAATTGAAATAGCATATTTCAATAAAGTAATGAATTGGGAATAGTGAGGCAGTTTGAAAATTTGAATACAAACTTTGTCTGACTGTACCGGGTGGAAAATATAACAGATTTTAGTGAAACCAAAAATATTTAAATCTGTTTATGAATACCTTTCTAACGAATCTAAAAAATCGAAGTTTCATAACAGGAATCAAAAGTTATGGCCAAATGAATTTTCAGAAAGGTCGCTATCTAGAATATATAGCCCTTGAAAATAGATATTTTGCATACGACCTCGGAATTCGACGAAACCACATTTGTTGGATCCGGGATGTCAAATTATTACGAGGTTTCAAATTTCATGAATTTTGAAGCTAGTATGTGAGCGGGGCAAAAGAAAATGTGATTGGTCAATTTCTATTAAAATAGGTCGACCTGAAAATGGCCATTTTGCATACGATCTCAGAATTCGACGAAACTAGTTTTGTTGGGACCGTACCGTCAAAACAAAGCTAGATTTATTTTTCTGGAATTTTTCGATTCAGTTTGTGGCCCTGGCAAATTGAAATGTACGTTCAAATTGAATATTAAATGTTTTATACTTTAATTTGAAAAATAACTGACTGTAACAGTCGAATTGGCCAACGAAACATATCCCATTGTGTCCGGAATAGGGGTATTTAGCTAGGGGCGACAGTCGTTGGGTTGAAATTGGTGTACGTTGGTTAGAAAGGATATTATAGGAATTTAAAATTTAAATATAATATAAAATATCTTCACATTTCTCATCTGAAAATCTGGTCAGCCCTCACGAACGAACGGCGAAACCCGCTCGAAACTTCCAGGACTGATCGCCACCGCCACAGGCGTTTTCGCCACCGCCTCCAGTTGACTTTTCCGATCACCTTTCTCCCCTCTTTCAATCAACCCAAGCCTCGTTTGAAACCATCGAGTATTGACGTCGAATTTCAGCCAGGAAGTCTCCACCTTTGGAGCGCTGCCGATCATCAGAGGAGCCGTCGAGTTCGCTGCCACCACAGGCGCTGGAAAGCCTGTTCGAAGCTCTTCGACGTTGCAGCATCCGAACGAGACGAAACAGCACGGATTGATCGAAAATTAAAAACCTAGTTTTGAAGGTTTGAAAAGTTATCTGCTTGAAATTTCTGAATTGAAAATATCACTTTTAAGTGTTGCAAAACTTTAAAAAATCATATCTTTTTAGTGTGTTAACGAAATTCGATGAAACAGGAAACATCGGGACCGCAGGGTGGCTCTCTACCATCTAGCAGAAGCCGCGGATTTTTCTGATCTTCATACAATTTTTTGCACTTCAAAAACCAATGTGAGGAATCTAAATTAAATTGTGTGAATGGAATCGTGTTGTATAAATTATATAAGCGAAGTGTAAATTATATACGCATTGTATACCTCATGTACATGTGTTGTATAAGTTATATTAGCGATGTATAAATTATACAAGCATTGTATGAAACATATATGCTTTGAATTGTGATGAAATGCAAGTGAATTATAGAAATAATATATATATACTCCCCTCGTCCATAGACCATGGACGATATTTATTGCTTGTGATTGGCGTGAAATTATATGGTATGACGAATGGTTGGAAATAATTGTTTGTGGTTGATATTATGGTTGAAAAATACCTTTGTGGTTGAAAAATACCCTCTTGTGGTTGAAACACATTAGAATAGGATTGTGGAAATGAAAATAAAACATGCCGCCTGCGTGCGAACTAGATGCATGATCCCCATTGTCAAAAACGGCGAGGTTTTAAGGTAGAGCGAGGAGTCGTACTAGGGACGGTCCCGGTTTTAACTACCCTGCCGTTATGCTGCCGAAATTTTCTGAAATATTCATGTGTTAGAATAATTTTCATTTGTTGAAATTAATTACATATGTTGAAACCAATATTCATGTGTTGAATTGAAATTCATTCGTTAAATCGAAATTCATGTGTTGAATATTATTCGAATTTTAAACAAATAGATTTAACGATAAAAATCACATTTTTATATATATACAAACTATAGAGAATATTCATGTGTTGAATTGAAATTCATTCGTTGAATCGAAATTCATGTGTTGAATATTATTTGAATTTTAAACAAATAGATTTAACGATAAAAATCACATTTTTATATATATATACAAACTATAGAGAATATTCATGTGTTGAATTGAAATTCATTCGTTGGATCGAAATTCATGTGTTGAATATTATTCGAATTTTAAACAAATAGATTTAACGATAAAAATCACATTTTTATATATATACAAACTATAGAGAATATTCATGTGTTGAATTGAAATTCATTCGTTGAATCGAAATTCATGTGTTGAATATTATTCGAATTTTAAACAAATAGATTTAACGATAAAAATCACATTTTTATATATATATACAAACTATAGAGAATATTCATGTGTTGAATTGAAATTCATTCGTTGAATCGAAATTCATGTGTTGAATATTATTCGAATTTTAAACAAATAGATTTATCGATAAAAATCACATTTTTATATGTATACAAACTATACAGAATATGCATGTGTTGAATTGAAATTCATGTGTTGGATATTATTCGTATCTTAAAATAAAATGAATAGACAATAAAAACTACATTTTTATTGTGAATATGAAGTGTTAAAAACATTCACGTGTTGAATAAATAATTTTGATGATAAAAATATTTCTTTTATCATGTATACGCTTTGATCAAAATACACACGTGTTGAAATAAATATTAGTTCGCTAGAAATATTATTATTAGCTTTGTTCTGCATATATATACATGCGTCGAACAGGAAAAATGGATTAGTTGTAGAGTAAAGAAATTATTTGCGTGCCCGACAAATAGGTAAGCCTTGATGAGTTGGCTGCGCAATTTTATTTTTATATCAACTCCTGTGAATGCCATTGGATGCGGAGTGCTGGTTATTCTGTGTGTAATAATAAACATCGCTATAGGATAGTAACAATTAATTTTGAACTACACTACATGGCATACTCCTTGACGATAGGCATACTTCATCATATTCCACATAAGCATTTGGAGCTTGTGTGACGAGGTGGAAGATTTACCATACGAGCGAGAGGCTTGTATGGCGATGATTATATACTACAGGTTGAACTGATGACTGATATGGACTATATAAAATATAACGATAAATTGCCAGATTAATAAAAACCCCACACGAGTCTGGAGTTGACAATAATCACGTCTCTCTAGTCATTAGATACGGCACATGGACTATTTATTCCCACACGGGACGAGGTGACGAGGATTTATCCTCTGGAGTAATTAAAAATACACGCTCCCTCAGGCTTGACAGGGTGACGAGAATTTATTCTCTGGAGTTATTATCTATACACGCTCCCTTATAAACACCAGAATATATCACTATAAATATGTGGATGCTTTATAGGATTTATTGGGTACCTAATACGGCCCAATAAATTTCCAAACCCCTTCCCGTACAAAGGAGGTTATGGCGAAATTTTCGAAATATTAAGGCGTTAGTGAAATATTTGAAGTGAAAACGATGTTGAAATTAATGAATGAACTATATTTGAAATAAAAGAATGAACTATATTTATATATATATATAAATAGAATTGAAAGGAATCGAAGCCGTGCAGTTCGTGTTTTGGAATCGTAATTTGAATCGATTAGTATGAGAAATCCGACCATCGGATTTTCCCGAAACCGCAACCGCTGGGTTCGCCTTGGAAATATCTTTCCAACGGCACCAACCTTGTAAAAATCCAACGGTTGGATTGTCTGGAATGTTTAATTCAAATCTAAAGGAAAACAACGCCAGAATCGTTTATATTTATATATAAATATAAATATAATTAAATTAAATCGAATAACGACGCTGTAGTTCGAATTTTGAAACCGTAACTTCAAACAACTAGTGTGGAAGATCTGACCGTCGGATTTTCACGAAACTGGAACCGTTGGGTTCGCTTTGGGAATATCTTCCAAGTGGTATAGACTTTGTTGAAATCCAATGGTTAGATTTTCCGATATGTGTAAAACAAATTAGGGAAAAAACAACGCCAGTACCACGACACGACCTGAAACGTCGTTTAATTAAATATGGCCAATTTTAAATAAATAAAAATGGCGAAAAATCGTTATAAAATATTATAAGCAACATAGATTGGAAATAAACCAGTTTGGCTTGATCCTCTTGATATTTGATGGTTGTATGTGTTTGACACGAAAATTATACTAAAGAACTGAAATATGAATGTCGAATAATATAACCATGGAAAGAATTGATTTGAATTCTAATTACGTGAATTATTTGAAAAGGCCGAGCTAACCCTCATTTCAAATAATTGATCGAACGATTCGAATTGGAAAATACAAAGGCGATTCAAGACTGACGATCTTCGTATCGGTTGGATGAGCGCTGCTGAGGTTCCTGATTGGAGTAGCTACCGTGAAGGAACGGAAGTAGTAGCCATCTGAACGTATGTGTTGATTGTACGGATATACGAGGAATTTGACGCCTCCGGTTTCGTTCAGACCTAGAACGGACTTGTAAATGGACTGTGTGTCTGACATTGGATTTTGTTCTATACTGATTGATCTCTGTTAAATATATTTCTGTTTGGCGGCGGAGAATTTATTCTTTTGCTTAACGCCCTTCTCTGAGACGTACGAGCTCAGAGGTTATATATCGGTAGAAATCAGTCGTATGGAGTGGATTGCCTATGTGGCATGCCAAGATGTTGTGATCAAGGCTTCTGTTGCAAAGCAAAGTCTTGTGTTTGATGATCAAAGCACGGCCTATGTGGCCTGGCTTTGTGTATAGCGTGGATTCGCGAGCCTCACACCTCGGTATGAGTTAAAAACGGGATAAGGACTACGGGGAGAGCACGACGTTTCTTTCTAGCTATGGTGGTGTCAGTGACCTACCAGCCCTGACATTTATATCTACTTTTCACCTATGTGGTTGTTGGAATGCGAGGCGCCTCGATTTTAGGTATGTAAGGATCGGGAACCGTGTGTTCAGGAATACTAATCCACTAACGTAAGTGTGGACCGGCCCTGAAGATCCAAGGGTTACCCAGAGTGTGTAGTCCTGAGGCATTTGCTAGAATGTCTCGAAACGGAGAGGAGCTTGCCCCTTGCCTCGACTCATGACGGAAATCCAATTTCCAATACGAAATAACGGATTCGATTGTAGAACTAGTATGGCGACATAGTGGTATGGGGCACTTATGCCGTCTATGATTGATATTTATGATGCTATTCGTTTTTGAAACATATATGCACTAGTAATAATATCAAATGATTTTGCTTTACACGTATTAAGCATATTTGGCCATTATAAGGTAAAACTCTATCCTCCGGCTTGCGTTGCATTGTATGATGGGACTTGAGTCTTATAACGGCTTCATTCTTTTTAAAAGCATTGCGTTGTTTTCAAAGAATTTACTTTGTTTTAAATGCACCAACAATCACCGGAGTAAACCCGTTCCGCGAAAGTGGCGTGGTCCTATGATTTGATTATTACTGTTGTTTAAACTGTTAAGTAGATTTCCCACACCAGTCCCCATGACTGACTCGTTGTTTGTTTCACTTTGCAAACGTGGGTGCCCTTATTTTCACATGGGCCGCCTAGTTCACAGGTGACAGGTTGTTTTGGCTCCGCACTGTAGTATGGAGTGCACTTTTGGCTCATGGCGAGGATGACTTCACCAAGATGACTTTGACATTTTCCGCCGTTATTGTATTTATATTATGATTCCGCCATTGGCGATGCAGACTGCTTTACTTCCAGTACTTATTATCATATGTATATGTACCGCCTTCGGCGATGTAGACTGATACCCTTATTATGTCTCACTGTATGTATATATTCCGCCTATGGCGATGGTGACTGATCATTTCCCTTTTATTTACTAAGTTATATCCTACGTTGTGCTATTTTGATGTTGTTACATGTTATGATTCCGCTGTCATATCTATGTAAAATTATTCTATTTACTGTTTTTGCTATTATATGTACTCTGCTATGATGATTGATGTGTTATATTCCAATGATTATCCTTAATACCATCACGCGGATTTTGGGATCGTCGCAGTTGGTATCAGGGCTTTGGTTAACCTTAGTTCCGGAGTCTAACACATTAAACACCTCGTCAGAATAGAATCAGTAGTGTTCTAAGGTGAGTAGCTCATTAGAGATAGGATTAGCGATGTCCTAGAATGAGCTAAGCAGATTAGCAAAACAATTTGATCAGTACATCATTACCTTCCCTTATGTTCCCCTGTTTTAGCATATATGAAAGTTATCATTTCTGCGAGCTTGACTCTTTTCTTGCTTATACAGTACTCTATCTGATGGCTACACGAGCAGCAGCAGCCAGAGGTGGCCGTGGAGGCCGAGCAGGCATAGCAAGAGGACGGGGGAATATCCCCGTAGCTGAGGACGGCCTTATTATACAGCCACCAGCACCCCAGGACTTTGAGCTAGACAGAGTAGCAAAGAGATACAGGAACCTGGGAGGAAAGCCCTTTTCTGGCCTTGGTACAGTGACAGAGGCTATTGCTTGGTTGAAGACCTGTGAAAAGATTTTTGAGGGCATAGGATTGGGGACCAACAACAAAGAACATCTAGGTATTTGGCTCTTACAGGAAGAAGCAGAGTTGTGGTGGGATGCCATCACCTCAGAAGATGTGGCAGGTACTGTTAGGACCTGGGAGCAATTTAAGACCATGTTCAAGGAGAAGTTCGTACCTGAGTAGGCCTTAGAGCGGATGCGTGAGCAGTTTGCTAATCTCCAGCAGGGAGATCTCTCTATCCAAGACTACCTCAATAAATTCACTCAGTTGTCGCGCTATGCTCCAGAGCTTATTATGACAACCAAAGCTAAGAACAAGAGGTTTATATTTGGGCTACGGCGCAAGTACCATGACAGGGCCATGAGCAACATCAAACTCTCATTCTCAGAATTAGTGGAAATGGCCTACAATTATGAAGATATGGATGAAAGACACTCCAACCAAGACCGCGCCAAAAGCCAAGCTGGAAACAAGCGCAAAGCTTCAGCAGATCAGCCAGAGTCTAGCATTTCAGCGGCCGCTACTCAGCAATCTGGGAAGATACCCAAAGGAAGCTGCTACAACTGCGGAAAGATAGGACATTTTTCTAATGTGTGCAAAGCCCCAAAGAAGCTAAAGGCAAATCCAGACCGCAGCTCAGCCGAATGCTACAACTGCCATAAGAAAGGGCACTATAGCAGAAATTGTCCTTTAAAGCAGAATGCACAAGTGGCTCATGTTTATGATGGGGAGACCCCGCCAGCTATGACCGATGGATCAGGTAAACCCAACGTCTTGGGTGGTACCCTTACCATTAAAAATATTCTAGTTTCTGTACTTTTTGATACTGGTGCATCACGTAGCTTCATTTCTAGTAACATTGTTCACAAGTTAAAATTGAATCCAAGGAAGCTTAAAGAACCAATTAAAGTTCAAAATCTGATAGGAGGTTCTACTATTCTCGACTCATATTGTAATGTACCCGCCTCATATTCTTGTTATCGATTTCCTTTTAAAGTGATTGTCATGGACCTTTCCGAATTTGATGTTATACTGGGGCTAGACTGGTTGACAAAATATAAGGCCAAAGTTAGATGTGCCGAAAGAATCGTGAAAGTTAAAACAAAACTTGGGCATATCACTATACCATGTCTCGGTTCTGATCCGAATAGAAAAGAATTCTGGTCTGCCTTAGAAGTTACTCCCACTTCATTAGAAAAGATACCAGTCGTTAAAAACTATGCGGATGTGTTTGAAGAAGTCGAAAACTTTCCTCCACAAAGAGAAATTGAATTCAGAATAAATCTAATTCCTAACGCCCGACCAGTAGTACATCCAATTAGAAGAATGGCCCCGAAAGAAAAAGAAGAATGGGGTAGCCAAACTCGAGAATTGCTTTGGAAAGGTCTGATCAGACCGAGCTTTTCAGCTTGGGGAGCAGCAGTAGTGTTTGTCCCGAAATCAGACGGTACTCTACGACTTTGCGTTGACTACTGAGATCTCAATAAGCAGACACTGAAGAACAAATATCCCTTGCCACGTATAGATGATCTGTTAGATCAATTAAATGGGGCGACACTATTCTCCAGGATGGACCTAGCTACAGGTTTCCACCAATTACGTATAGCCGAAGACTGTGTTCCTTTGACAGCCTTCAGGGGTCCCGATTTATTCTACGAATGGTTAGTAATGCCGTTCGGCTTGTGTAACGCTCCGGCATACTTCGTCGATCTTATGAACAGAGTGTTCCGTGGTGTATTGAACAAATTTGTTCTAGTCTTCATCGATGACATTTTAATCTACTCCAAGTCGGAAGGCGAGCATGCAAAGCATTTAGAACAAGTGTTGATAATTCTGAGGAGAAATGTCTTGAAAGCTAAATTTTCTAAGTGTGTCTTCTGGCAGGATGAAGTTAAGTTCCTTGGCCATGTCGTATCGAAGGAAGGGATTGTTGTAGATCCAAGCAAAATTGCAGCGATTCAGAACTGGAAACAACTTACTACCCCCACAGAAGTTCGAAGTTTCCTGTGATTAGCTAGTTACTATCGGAAATTCGTTCAGGATTTTTCAAAGATATTTGGTGTATTAAAATAGCTTACAAAGAAGCATGAGAAATTCAAATGGACTCCCGAATGTGAGGAAGCTTTCCAGGAGCTGAAACTGAAATTGACAACGGCTCCAGTATTAACCATTATAGAACGCAACCAGGACTTGACTGTATCGACAGACGCTTCTATTAGAGGGCTTGGCGCAGTATTAATGCAAAAGGGCCAAGTGGTCGCTTATGCCAGCCGTCAGCTGAAGCCGCATGAAAGAAACTATGCAACTCATGATCTTGAGTTATTAGCTATCGTGTTTGCTGTGAGAATCTGGAGGCATTATTTATTGGGTGAGAAGTTAGAACTATTTACCGATCATCAATCATTGAAGTATTTATTCACTCAGAAAGATCTAAACTTGAGACAACAGAGTTGGTTAGAATTCCTTGCAGCATACGATTTTGAGATTCTATACACTCCAGGAAAAGCCAATGTTGTAGCAGATGCACTCAGCAGAAAGAATGAAATCATTGCCAGTTTTATCATTACGTCTTCATTAATTGACAGGATCTCGACCCTTCAGAAAGAAGATAATTTTTCAAAGGAGATGGTCAAAAGAATCAATGAAGGCATAGACTCCAGCTTCCAAGTGGATAGTGAGGGAGTTCTGAGATTAAAAGGAAGAATTTGTGTTCCTGACATCTCCGAGCTAAAGAGGGAAGTGCTTGATGAATGTCACAGGTCCAAACTCAGTATCCATCCCGGTGTGAGCAAAATGTATAACGACCTCAAACGCACCTTTTGGTGGAAGGCGATGAAAAGAGATATTTCATTATATGTTAGCAGATGCTCCACTTGTCAGCTAGTTAAGAGCGATCAGCAGAAATTGGCTGGACTATTACAACCTTTAGAAATTCCAGGATGGCAGTGGGAGCAAATTTCGATGGACTTCATTGATGGTTTACCTCGAACTAAGAAAGGAAACGACAGTATATGGGTGATCGTAGATCGCTTCACGAAGACTGCCCATTTCATACATGTCCGATCCAACAGAACGGCTCAAAGTTTAGCACAGATTTACTTCAAAGAAATAGTTAAACTGCATGGAGTGCCGCTCAATATAGTCAGTGATAGATATCCCCTATTTACTAGCAAATTCTGGGAAGCATTCCAGAAAGAATTGGGAACCAAATTGAATCTAAGCGCCGCTTATCACCCTCAGACAGATGGCCAAACTGAGCGGGTGAATAGAATCCTAGAAGATTTACTGCGGGCTTGCATTATTGATTTTGGCGGGTCATGGGAAGATCACTTACATTTAGCCGAATTCTCTTATAACAATAGCTATCAAGCAAGTTTGGGAATGTCTCCATTTGAAGCATTATACGGTAGACCGTGCAGATCTCCCGCATGTTGGGTAGAACCTGGCAATAGACTTGTGTTAGGGCCCGATATGATTCGAGAAGCATCTGATAAAGTCGATTTCATTAAGAAGCGATTGAAAACCGTACAAAGCCGACAGAAAAGTTATGCTGATGCGAGAAGAAGAGATTTATCATTTGCCGTTGGCGACTATGTTTATTTAAGAGTTTCACCGATGAGGGGAGTAATCAGATTTGGCAAAACTGGGAAATTGGCACTGAGATTTATTGGTCCCTTTCCTATACTTGAATGGATTGGAACTCTTGCATATAGGGTTTCATTACCTGATTGGTTGCCTGGAGTGCATGACGTGTTCCACGTGTCTCAACTCAGAAAACAAGTACATGATCCGGATCTTGTTGTAGAAGAAGCAGCACAACAGGACTTGGAAATAACTCCAGAATTAGCAGTCAGAAGAGAGCCATTGAAGATCGTTGGCAAAGAAACTAGGGAGCTAAGGAGCAAAAAGATTCATTTAGTTAAAGTGCAGTGGAGTAGTGATCTTAGAGACTGTACTTGGGAGACTGAGGAAAGCATTAAACAAGCCTACCCCAAATGCAGAGTGGACATCTCTGACTAACTCCGGTGCAAGGTACCTTTACAATACATTGCATTTACATTTTGTTTCCTACTTTGTTGTTATTTCCTTTTCGAGGACGAAAAGTTTTAAGTGGGGGAGATTGTAATAACCCGGAAAATGTGAACCAATTTAAATTTTTTAAAATTGGTTATTGTCAAAGAATTTAAACAATTGAAATAGCATATTTCAATAAAGTAATGAATTGGGAATAGTGAGGCAGTTTGAAAATTTGAATACAAACTTTGTCTGACTGTACCGGGTGGAAAATATAACAGATTTTAGTGAAACCAAAAATATTTAAATCTGTTTATGAATACCTTTCTAACGAATCTGAAAAATCGAAGTTTCATAACAGGAATCAAAAGTTATGGCCAAATGAATTTTCAGAAAGGTCGCTATATAGAATATATAGCCCTTGAAAATAGATATTTTGCATACGACCTTGGAATTCGATGAAACCACTTTTGTTGGATCCGGGATGTCAAATTATTGCTAGGTTTCAAATTTCATGATTTTTGAAGCTAGTATGTGAGCGGTGCAAAAGAAAATGTGATTGGTCAATTTCTGTTATAATGGGTCGACCTGAAAATGGCCATTTTGCATACGATCTCAGAATTCGACGAAACTAGTTTTGTTGGGACCGTACCGTCAAAACAAAGCTAGATTTATTTTTCTGGAATTTTTCGATTCAGTTTGTGGCCCTGGCAAATTGAAATGTACGTTCAAATTGAATATTAAATGTTTTATACTTTAATTTGAAAAATAACTGACTGTAACAGTCGAATTGGCCAACGAAACATATCCCATTGTGTCCGGAATGGGGGTATTTAGCTAAGGGCGATAGTCATTAGGTTGAAATTGGTGTACGTTGGTTAGAAAGGATATTATAGGAATTTAAAATTTAAATATAATAGAAAATATCTTCACATTTCACTCTCATCTGAAAATCTGGTCAACCCTCACGAACGAACGGCGAAACCCGCTCGAAACTTCCAGGACTGATTGCCGCCGCCACAGGCGTTTTCGCCACCGCCTCCAGTTGGCTTTTCCGATCGCCTTTCTCCCCTCTTTCAATCAACCCAAGCCTCGTCTGAAACCATCGAGTATTGACGTCGAATTTCAGCCAGGAAGTCTCCACCTTTGGAGCGCCGCCGATCATCAGAGGAGCCATCGAGTTCGCTGCCACCACAGGCGCTGGAAAGCCTGTTCGAAGCTCTTCGACGTTGCAGCATCCGATCGAGACGAAACAGCACGGATTGATCGAAAATTAAAAACCAAGTTTTGAAGGTTTGAAAAGTTATCTGCTTGAAATTTCTGAATTGAAAATAACACTTTTAAGTGTTGCAAAACTTTAAAAAAATCATATCTTTTTAGTGTGTTAACGAAATTCGATGAAACAGGAAACATCGGGACCATAGAGAGGCTCTCTACCATCTAGCAAAAGCCGCGGATTTTTCTGATCTTCATACGATTTTTAGCACTTCCAAAACCAATGTGAGGAATCTAAATTAAATTGTGTGTAACACCCCACACCCGCTACGGTCGCTCACTAAGGGAATGCCATAGCATCGGTGGAGTATCTTAAGTGAATATAGAACAGAAAAGTTACAACAAGACAGATATAAGTAATACTTGAGAATTTAAAACATCATTTCATTGCAGCGGAAAGTAAAACATGTTTGGTTACATCACAAAACCATAAACAAGAGTCAAGTACATAATATCCATCTTGATAAAACAAAAGTACATAATCCCACTACATGAACTAATAGCCATAAAAGAAAAGATAACCTAAGCTTTACATCAATGGTCCAAGTTCTAAAAGACAGATAAAGCGATCTGATCCAAGTCCACTAGCACTAGGCCCATTCTGAGAACCTGAGGGTTGGGGAAAAAAAGATAAAAACAACGGGGTCAGACATAAGTGTGAGCGAGTCCTATACCCTTAACAACACAATCATTAAAGTAATTAGGGTATGATATAAACCTGGTACGGTACAACTGGGGATAAATGACTACACTAAGCAGCCAACTAGACCTAGGATGAACTAAGATAACGGTAAAGACGCATCTACCCACCCAAGGGTAATACTAAACTGCACCACACCAGATCTACCCACCCAAGGGTAATTCCTACACTTAAAGACTGATCCCACTAAGTGTACTTAGTAATCTTAATAGTAGTCTCATGTACCCCTAGCTGACTACATAGGTGCCGTCTGCCCCTATCTCCACTAGGTGTACCTACTACTCCCATTCGATCGGCTCCCTAACGTAGATACCCGTGCTGGCCCCACAGTGGGGTGTATCACTCCCCAAAGTGGCAACCCGATACAACCAACGGTGCACGGCTTATACCTACACGATGCAACCACGTCTTACCTACCAGCCCGGGTCCACACACGCATATGAAGCCCGTTGGACTTGCGTTGCCACCGCTAACCCGTTTTGGCCTCTTATAGTCAAGCCCAGTACGCGTGTCCCGTCCTCGACATGGGTCGAGCCCAATAAGATACATATGGGTTACTGGTTGAAATGGGCCCCCACAAGCTACCCACCTAAGCTTGTCACTTCTAGTGTATCCCACTTAACCCTTTTGAATAATCATGTCCACCTACATGTTTAAAGTTTGGTTAAGTCATCTAATCATATTTTTCAATTGCCACTCAATGTACCCACTAGATTTCCACATGCCACCCAAGGCACTTACTTGATTTCCACATGCCACCCAAGGCACTTATTTGATTTCCACATGCCACCCAAGGCACTTATTTGATTCCCACATGCCACCCAAGGCACTTATTTGATTTCCACATGCCACCCAAGGCACTTATTTGATTTCCACATGCCACCCAAGGCACTTACTTAACCCTTTAATCATGTTTAATTACATGTTCTACTTTGGTTAAGTATTCTAATTGTATTTTCTATTGCCTCCCAAGGCAACCACTAGATTTTTCCACATGCCACCCAAGGCACCCACTTAACCCCTCATGTCCCTCTACATGCTAATATGGTTAAGTGTTTCTTAATTGATTAAGACCGTAACCTTTGTAAAGACCTCTCACATTAGACTATCTTTTATGGCAGCTGGATTTGCCGGTCGGTTCCGGGCAGCCTTACGCCATAACAGAGTCTAACCTCGTGTCGTTACACTTGTCACGTATTTAGTTTATGCCTAAGACCTCTCACATTGGGCCAACCATTTGTAGCTGCTGGATTTGCCGGTCGGTTCCGGGCAGTCTTACGCTACAAAAGGGTCCAACCTCGTGTCATAGTCGATTAATTACACCTAATTAATCACCCCCATAATTTGTATTAATTATCCCTAATTAATTACAAATTTAACGATGTACATAATTGACTCAATTATGTCCATCCACTTTATGGTATGCATAATCATACCAACTTCACACCATTTCATTAACATGAATATTAACCCCATCGTTCCCCATGTAATTCGCTAAAATGACATACTTAAAAGGGAAGATTCATCACAAATACAATGGGTTCAACTTGCATAACATTAGCATCAACACGGGTTTAAAAGGTGTCAACATGCATATGTGACCATAGCATCAAACCCAACTAGCATAAATAATCAACCCAAACTTGCATGAATCACATATGTCATAAAGAGGGTAACTTGCATAGGTTACTTATGTCATAAAAAAAGGGTAACTTGCATATGTATGTATGACATACAAAGGGGTTAACTTGCATATGTATGCATATCATACAAAGGTGTAAACTTGCACATGTTTCTTGCATAAACACAAACACCAAACTTGCATAACATGTCATATATGAACTTGCATATAATCAAACACCAAACTTGCATAACATGTCATATATGAACTTGCATATAATCAAACACCAAACTTGCATAACATGGTGTCATTATGGATCAATGTTTATCATAGTGATTTGCATAACTAGCATCATATGACTTGCATAACTTGCATAACATCATGAACATATATCATATGACTTGCATAACTTGCATAACACATAGCATATGACTTGCATAACTTGCATAACATCATGAACATATATCATATGACTTGCATAACTTGCATAACACATAGCATATGACTTGCATAACTTGCATAACATCATGAACATATAACATCAAACTTGCATAACTAACATCATGAACACATAGCATATGATAACATAACTTGCATTGATCCACATTCATAGCCATAACCTCATTATATCCTATCATAATCATTTCAACAATTGGTCATTAAGGCTATAGTACTCACAACTTGTTGATTAGCACTCTAATGAAGAGGATTAAGTTGCTAGAGTTGATTAGAAGTTGATTTGAGAAGCTATCTTCCTCTTTAATTTGTTGGTGGCTCCTTCTAGTTGCAATTTGACGGCATGACGACGTTGTCTCCAATTTTAATGAGTTTTAGGGTAGGATTAGGTTGTATTTATAAGAGTAGTTAGGTGTTTTAGGCCATTAGATTAACCCTAAATCAGATTAGAGCCGTCAGATCTCGTCACTAGCCACCAAAACACAGCCCAGGTCCCAAATCAGTGCACCCAGGTCACCTGGGCTCGACCAGGGAGGTCGACCCCCAGGTCGACACTAGGGTCGACACCCTAGTCGACCTTGTGGGCAGGTCGACACCCAGGTCGACCCCCAGGTCGACTCATAGGTCGACCTGGTCTGGGCGGGAATTTTCCCGCCTAGCCCATATTCTGCATTTTGAAATCTGTTTCGTTTTCTGATTTTTCGTGAAACTTCTAAAGGCCATATCTCGGACATACGGACTCCGATTCACGAAATTTCGGACTCTATTTCGCGTATTTTTCTGAGACGAACGCAATGGCATAGCCCGTTTCCCCTGATTCAGATTTTAAAATTTAATTCTGCCCTGTTTTATATTGTAACAAGTTATTCAACATACGGGGTGTTACATTGTGTGAATGGAATCGTGTTGTATAAATTATATAAGCGAAGTGTAAATTATATACGCATTGTATACCACATGTACATGTGTTGTATAAGTTATTTTAGAGATGTATAAATTATACAAGCGTTGTATGAAACATATATGCTTTGTATTGTGATGAAATGCAAGTGAATTATAGAAATAATATATATATATACTCCCCTCGTCCACAGACCATGGACGATATTTATTGCTTGTGATTGGCATGATATTATATGGTATGACGAATGGTTGGAAATAATTGTTTGTGGTTGATATTATGGTTGAAAAATACCTTTGTGGTTGAAAAATACCCTCTTGTGGTTGAAACACATTAGAATAGGATTGTGGAAATGAAAATAAAACATGCCGCCTGCGTGCGAACTAGATGCATGATCCCCATTGTCAAAAACCGCGAGGTTTTAAGGTAGAGCGAGGAGCCGTACTAGGGACGATCCCAGTTTTAACTACCCTGCCGTTATGCTGCCGAAATTTTCTGAAATATTCATGTGTTAGAATAATTTTCATTTGTTGAAATTAATTACATATGTTGAAACCAATATTCATGTGTTGAATTGAAATTCATTCATTGAATCGAAATTCATGTGTTGAATATTATTCGAATTTTAAACAAATAGATTTAACGATAAAAATCACATTTTTATATATATACAAACTATAGAGAATATTCATGTGTTGAATTGAAATTCATTCGTTGAATCGAAATTCATTTGTTGAATATTATTCGAATTTTAAACAAATAGATTTAACGATAAAAATCACATTTTTATATATATACAAACTATATAGAATATTCATGTGTTGAATTGAAATTCATTCGTTAATCGAAATTCATGTGTTGAATATTATTCGAATTTTAAACAAATAGATTTAACGATAAAAATCACATTTATATATATACAAACTATAGAGAATATTCATGTGTTGAATTGAAATTCATTCGTTGAATCGAAATTCATGTGTTGAATATTATTCGAATTTTAAACAAATAGATTTAATGATAAAAATCACATTTTTATATATATACAAACTATAGAGAATATTCATGTGTTGAATTGAAATTCATTCGTCGAATCGAAATTCATGTGTTGAATATTATTCGAATTTTAAACAAATAGATTTAACGATAAAAATCACATTTTTATATATATACAAACTATACAGAATATGCATGTGTTGAATTGAAATTCATTCGTTGAATTGAAATTCATGTGTTGGATATTATTCGTATCTTAAAATAAAATGAATAGACAATAAAAACGGCGGTGCTTTGATCATCACCACAAGACTTTGCTTTTCAACAGAAGCCCTGATCACTGCATCTTAGCATGCCACACAGGCAATTCACACAATGCAACTAATGGCTATCAATCATACAGAATGAATTCCAATGTCAGGCACACAGTCCATTTGAAAGTCCGTTCTAGGTCTGAACGAAACCGGAGGCACTATGTACCTCGCATACCCATCGATCTCCACGTACGTCTAGATGATCACCACTCATTATCCATGTTTCGGGATGCCTCCCAATCAGGACATCAGTTACCATCCAAACGAGGTGAAGATCTCCGGTCTTCAATCACCGTCTTCATCTTCGATTTCTTATCGTCGATTCAGTTATTCAGAATGGGATAAACCCGGTCTTTCTGAGCAACTCGTGTATATAAATAATTAGTGCTACACAAACACAACATACGCCTCATTCCAATTCATTAGTCACTAACCGTCAATCAGTAAGAGAATGATTTCCCAAATATTAACCCCGAAGGCCGAAACCAACATCAGATCAAAACCCAGGAAACCATTCGACTTAGCTAACCTTCGGTTAATTTATAAATTTCACATTCCATATCGTTTATAATATTTTATAACGATGTATCGCTATTTTTATTTATTTATATAGCCAATTTATTCAAATGACGCTTCGGGCCATAACGCGGCCGTGGCGCTGTTTTTCTTCAGATTTGATTTACACATATCTGAAAATCTAACCCTTGGATATTCACAAAATTTATATCATTAGAAATATCTTTTCAAAACGAATCCAACGGTTCCAGTTTTGGGAAAATCCGACGGTCGGATCTCCCGGTACACTCGTTTGAAGTTTCGATTTCAAAATACGAACTGCAACGTCGTTATTCGATTTAATATAATTATATATATGTAATCGATTCTGGCGCTATTTTTCTTTAGATTTGAATTAAACATTCCAGACAATCCAACCGTTAGATCTTCACAAAGTTGGTGTCATTGGAAAGATATTTCCAAAGCGAACCCAACGGTTTCGGTTTCGTGAAAATCCGATGGTCGGATCTCTCGCACTAATCGTTTGAAATCACGATTTCAAAAGACGAACTGCAGCTTCGTTATTCGATATATTTCCATTCTATTTATATATATATCGATTCTTCGATTTCAAAACTATATTCTTTTCATACGTTTGATAAAAATGATATTTTTATCCAACCGACAATTATTTCAACACTTCGCTATTTTTAACTATTCATGTATATAGTAAAAATGTGATTTTTATTGTAAAACAATTCATCTCAAAACACGTTTATTTTATATAGTTCATATAGGTGATAAAATATGATTTTTTATTACAAAACAATTTATTTCAAAACATGACTATTTTATATAGTTCATATAGATGATAAGATTTTTATTATAAAACAATTTATTTAAAACACGAATACCATTCAACACATGAATTTCTATTCAACAAATGAATTTTTATTCAACACACGAATATAGTTTCAACACATGAAAATAATTCTAACACCTGAATATTATTCAAAATTTCGGCAGCATAACGGCAGGGTCGTTAAAACCGGGATCGTCCCTAGTACGGCTCCTCGCTCTACCTTAAAGCCTCGCAGCTTTTGACAATTGGGATTTCATGCATCTAGTTCGCACGCAGGCGGCATGTTTATTTTTATTTCTTTTCCACAAACTAATCCTATGTGGTTTCAACCAAATAATTCTCAACCACAAATGGGCATTTTTCAACCACAAACAATTTTAATCAACCATTCGCTATCAATAAATTTTCACACCAATCACAACCAATAAATATTGTCCATGGTTTGTGGACGAGGGGCGTATATATATATATATAAGCATTTCACTTCTATTCAAAACATATATAATTTTTACAACGCATATAAAACTTATATATCGAACGTACAACTTATACAACGCTTATACAAGTGGTGTACAACACTTATATAACTTATACATCTACTATATAATTTATACATCGTCCTTTTCCATATTGTTTATAATTTAGAAATCCCACATTGGGTTCCACTCCACCAAAAATAGCAGAAGGCTCAAAAAATATGTGGTCTCTTCTAGAATGTAGAAGGCGTCCACACGAGTCCATTGTCTCTTGTTTCACTAAATTTCGTCAACAAATGAAAAAGATATGATTTTTACAGTGAAATCAAAAACCGTAGCACTTTAAACTGCTATAATATAGTTTATATAATTTTAAACCGTTACCTTTCTATTTCGTTCAAAACTAGGTCTCGAATTTGCACCCAAACCGTGAAGTATTACGACGATCGGAGGGCGCTGCGTCGAAGAGGACGGAGAGGCGCGCCTGCGCCTGAAGTGGGGTCGAACTCGGTGGTCAGAATCGAGCGGTGCGGCGGTTCGAACGGCGGATGTTCACAGGCCTGGATCTCCCTCAACATGCAACAAGAATTCACAAACTTAGCATGGATTTGAAGCTTAGGAAAATCTCTACAAAAAACTTTACCGGCGCCCTTGATTTCGTTGTGTGGTTGAAGAGAAGAGGAGGAGAGAAGTTTCGAAGCCTTTTCCATCTCGCGCAGTGAAGGTCGGGGAGAGAGAAGCTGAGATGGCAGAAACTGATTGGCCCAAGGGATTTTTATTTTATTTTTATTTTTAAAATCTCAAAAATACCCCTCTTCACATACTAGCTCCAGTCCAAACCCAACGACTGTCGGATCTAGCATTTTACCCCCATTCCGAACACAATGGGATATGTTTCGTAGGCCCATTCGACTGTTTCAGCCAGTTTTCCTTCAATTAAAAATATATAACATTTAATATTCGATTTGAACGTACATTTCAATTTGCCGGGGCCACATACTTATTCGAAAAATTCCAAAAAATTAAATCTAGCTATGTTTTGACGATACGGTCCCAACAAAACTAGTTTCGTCGAATTCTGAGACCGTTTGAAAAATGGCCCTTTTCTGGTCGATCCAATTTAATAGAAATTGACCAAACACATTTTCCTTTGCCACGCTCACATACTAGCTTCAAAAATTATGAAATTTGAAACCTAACAATAATTTAATATCCCAGATCCAACAAAAGTGGTTTCGTCGAATTCCGAGGTCGTTTGCAAAATGGCCATTTTCACGGGCTATATAAACTCCATAGCAACCTTTCTGAAAATTCGTTTGGCCATAACTTTTGCTTCCTACTATGAAACTTCGATTTTTCAGATTCGTTAGAAAGATATTCACTAATAGATTTATATATTTTTGGTTTCACTCAAATCCATTTTGTTTTGCACCCGGCACAATCAGTCAAAGTTTGAATTCAAATTTTGAAACTACCGCGCCATTTCAGGCCTTATTTATAATTAGAATTAATTATATTCGTTTTCAAATGTCGATTCAAACTTACTTATCATCGTTATTATTTAAAATGTTTATTTTAAAATTTTAAAATCCACTAAAATAGCCAATTTAAAATTTTTAAGTCGGTTCAGATTTTCCGAGTCGTTACAGTTTGTGAAATTATAACGATATTTCCGAGGTAAAGAAATATAGAAGGCGATTTCGAGAAGATGCCTAATATGAACTAATAAGTACTAGTTATTGTTTCAATGTAACGAAACAGGGGAAATTTGAGATAAGTACATAAAATCGATTTCTATGAATTGATGTAAACAATTTTAACGAATGGTTTTAATTAAAGTGTCTGAGCAGCCAATGTAGTTGATTGTACTCTTTTTGAAGTGATAGTTAAAAACCCGTCTATCAATGGAATATTTTATTGGACATTTGACGTGTTGCTTTGAAAAGACTGGGATGGGAACTAGACCCAAAACCACTTTGAACCAACGTTATGCTAGAAACTAATCCGTAGGGATGATTAGGAAGATGGAGCATTTAAGACCATGGATCTTCATGAGCGGAAGAACTTTAGTTGTTAAATTTGTCTGGTAAGCTCCCAGGGTAATTATGATTTGTGATTCTGTCATGATTGAAATCTTCAGATTGCAAGAACTACTCACTACTGATCCGTGAGGTGATTACCATATAGGATGTGGTGTAGGGTTCCCTCGGTTCATCATGCTCCTGGATTTCTTGTATGGACCAATGTATGACAGAGTACTTCATTAAGAATCATGTACGTTGATTTTTATAGATATGCCAAGTTTGATGGCGGGGAAGACACCTTCTCTTAGCTTGACGCCCAAAGTGTATTTGTGGAAATCAATTATTGATTTGACGGATCTGACAATGTGGCATTCAAAGTGAATGATGATATGATGTTCTGAAACAGCAAACATGACCTCAAGCCTCATCAACGAGGAAATGATAGAAATCGGGCAGGCAGCATGGCTAAGTGAGTCATTCCCAATCAGGGTATATTGTCACCATCTAGATTAAATGCTACTTGTTCTTCTTTCGTTTATGTAACTCCTGGGAAGTACGGTGGTTGCACCACTATAGGCTGACAATATATTCAGTACACTCAAGCTGAATGAGTGGTCGGTAATGTGTGGTCGGGTTGCAAGATGTTCCCAAGTGTATTTCCCTTTAGTGGTACATTATCGGAAGGTGTTCCCATACCTTGTCATGTTGGAAATCCAAACTCCAATACGAACCATGCAGTTTTGGGTTATATACTATATTTGTAGAGTGTGAGATGTAGTGTTATGCTAAATGGCTATTTATTTGTGGTTTGATAAGCATTATTATAATATCACCAGATTTTGATCTATCAAAAATATTTTGGGTTATCGTAAGGTAAAACCGTCTGTGTTTATGTGTGGACTGGTCTTACGATTATCTGAGACGACCCGAAATCCCGTTCTGACGGAAACAAGGGTTATCTTTGGAATATAACACAGAAACAGATAATAGCAGAACAAAATTAAATAAATACACCAGATAATGAACAACAAAATATACTGGATAAAAGTAATCATCAGAGTTACACAGTATACAGGATCTTACTTAGTACAAA
The DNA here is from genome assembly GCA_030737875.1 of Allium sativum. Taxonomy (NCBI): domain Eukaryota; kingdom Viridiplantae; phylum Streptophyta; class Magnoliopsida; order Asparagales; family Amaryllidaceae; genus Allium; species Allium sativum. The sequence continues at coordinate 93,490,533 of CM060920.1, forward strand.
TACAGTTCAGCTATACATAAATGTCTACAGCGGAAAACAAACAAAATATGTACAATAGGAGCTGAACAGCATAAAAAGAGATAAATGATAGAATCCATCTTCAGCTCCGGCTATCCAGAAAGAACCAGCTAAACCTGAATACAAGGCTGCCCGTGTAGAAAAAGGGGCACCCGAGTTTGAAAGTGAAACAAACTACGAGTCAGTCATGGGACTGGTATGAGAAATCCACTCAACACATATATAATTGGCTAATCACAGGACCACGCCACTTTCGTGGAACGGGTTTACTCCATTGGATTGCTAGTGCTTTAAAACAAATCTTTCTTTTAAACATCGCTATGCTTTTAACAAAAATGAAGCCATTATAAGACTCAGTTCCCATCACACAATGCAACGCAAACCGGAGGATAGAGTTTTACCTTATAACGGCCAAAATATGCTTGATACGAATAAAAACAAAGGCATTTGATATTATTGCTAGTGTTTATATGTTTTGAAAACAATTTCAAATCATAACTATCAATCATAGACGGCATGGGTACCATATATCATGTCGCCATATATATATACAATCAAAACCGCACGATGTCGTATTTGGAAATTGGATTTCCGTCATGAACCAAGGCAAAAGATAGTCCTTACCGAATTCGAGACGCTCTAGCCCGTGTCTCAGGATCAGAGCTCGAGTGACCCTAGAATCGTCAGGGCCGGTCCACCGATGTGGATTAAAATTCCTGAACACTGCGTTCCCCCGCCCTTTGGGGCGTCAACGAGCCAACGAATGACTCCATCGGACCCGGATCGTCCGATCAAACCGAGGCGCCTCGCAACAGCAACAACCACATAGGTGAAAAGTATATAAATGTCAGGGCTGGTAGGTCACTGACACCACCCTAGCTAGAAAGAAACGCATGCCCTCCCTGAGGTCCTTCTCCCGTTTTTGGTTCATACCGGGGTGTGAGGCTCGCGAATTTACGTTATACACAAAGCTACGTCACACAGGCGGTGCTTTGATCATCACCACAAGACTTTGCTTTTCAACAGAAGCCCTGATCACTGCATCTTAGCATGCCACACAGGCAATTCATGCCATGCGACCGATGTCCATCGATATACAACCTCTGAGCTCGTGCGTCTCAGAGAAGGGCGTTAAGCAAAAGAATAAATTCTCCGCCGCCAAAAAGATGTATATTTAATAGAGATCAATCAACACAGAATAAAATCCAATGTCAGACACACAGTCCATTTACAAGTCCGTTCTGGGTCTGAACGAAACCGGAGGCACTAAATACCTCGCAAACCCTTCGATCACCACGTACGTCTGGACGATCACCACTCATTATCCATATTTCGGGATGCCTCCCAATCAGGACCTCGGTTACCATCCAAACGAGGTGAAGATCTACGGTCTTCGACCATCGTCTTCATCTTCGACTTTCAATCGTCGGTCAATTATTTGAAGTGAGAATTAACTCGGCCTTTTCAAATAATTCACGTATATTTAGAATTTCAAATCAATTTATTTCAATGGTTAAATTATTCGACAACACCAATTGTGTTCTTTAATGTAATTTTCACACCAAACACATTCAACCATCAAAAGCCACATAAATCGAGCAAATTCAGTTTATTTCCATTCCATATCGTTTATGATATTTTATAATGATTTATCGCTATTTTTATTTATTTTAAAATAGCCAATTTATTTAAAACGACGCTTCGGGCCATATTGCGCCGTGGCGCTGTTTTTCTTCAGATTTGATTTACACATATCTGAAAATCTAACCGTTGGATCTTCACAAAATTTACATCATTAGAAAGGTCTTTTCAAAACGAATCCAACGGTTCCAGTTTCGGGAAAATTCAACGGTCGGATCTCCCGGTACAATCGTTTGAAATTTCGATTTCAAAATACGAACTGCAGCGTCGTTATTCGATTAAATATATAATTATATTTATATATATATATATAAATATAATCGCTTCTGGCGCTGTTTTTCTTCAGATTTGAATTAAACATTCCAGACAATCCAACCGTTGGATTTTTACAAGGTTGGTGCCGTTGGGAAGATATTTCCAAGGCGAACCCGACGGTTGAGGTTTCGGGAAAATCCAATGGTCGGATTTCCCGCACTAGTTGTTTGAAATCACGGTTTCAAAATACGAACTGCACGGCCTCGTTTCGTTTTAATTTTATTTATATTTATATATTTATATAAATATAGTTCATTCAATGATTTCAATATCGTTTTCACTTCAAATATTTCACTAACGCCTTAAAATTTTGGAAAATTTCGCCATAACCTCCCCTGCACCGGGAGCATCGGGAAATCGCAAATAGCTTTCCCGGTCCTTCTAATCTCAAAAAGAAAAAGAAAAAGCCAAGCGGCTAGCCAACAGGCTCATAAAATCATCACCCAAACAAAACAGTAAATGTGTACCTATTTGTCGGGCACAAAATTTTATTCCTCTTCTCTAGCCCCTTTGCTATAACCTGTTCAATGAATATGCATGTACATATATATACAGTTCTTATCATTTATCATTTTCTATTCAACTTCATATTTGATTTCTATTTGGTTTAAAAACACCATTCATTCGAATGTTACATACATAGGTACAAATCATATCATTAGCTAATTAATGAATATTTCAACTCATATATGTTTATTTTGAACAATTGGCTATTTTTAACACTTCACATTTCAACGATTCATGCATACAATAAAAATGTGATTTTTATTGTAAAACAGTTCATTTCAAAACACTATTTTTCTATATAATTCATATAGGTGACAAAAATAGGATTTTTATCATAAAACAATTTCTTTTAAAACGAGATTATTTTACACAGTTCATATAGTCGATAAAAGGTGATTTTTATTATCAAACAATTTATTTCAAAATATGAACACCATTCAACACATGAATTTCTAATCAACGAATGAATATCAATTCAACACATGAAGGTTTTCTATTCAATGAATAAATATAGTTTAAGCAAATGAAAATAATTCAAACACACGAATATTATTCAAAATTTCGGCAGCATAACGGCAGGGTAGTTAAAACCGGGACCGTCCCTAGTACGGCTCCTCGCTCTACCTTAAAACCTCGCGGTTTTTGACAATGGGGATCATGCATCTAGTTCGCACGCAGGCGACATGTATATATTTATTTCATTTTCACAAACTAATCCTATGTGGTTTCAACCAAATATTTCTCAACCACAAATGGGTATTTTTCAACCTCAATCAATCAATATCAACCACAAAAAATCCCAAACAATCATTCGCTATCAATCAATTTTCACAACAATTTCAACCAATAAATATCGTCCATGGTTTGTGGACAATATATATATATATATATTTATATATAGCAATTCACTTTTATTTCGACACATATATATATAGCTAGAAAAAGAAACTGAAGAGTGAGAAATTCTCACCTATAGCTATCCAACTTCACGACACTTCACTTAGAGAAATCTTCGCCATTCTCGCCTTTTGTCGCTTTCGTTGCCCGTATTCACTACATATGTAAAGACCAAATTTTTACTTCGTTATTCAATATATAAAAATCATATTTTTACTTCGATGTTCAATATATAAAAATCATATTTTTACTTCGATGTTCAATATATAAAAATCATATTTTTACTTCGATGTTCAATATATAAAAATCATATTTTTACTTCGATGTTCAATATATAAAAATCATATTTTTACTTCGATGTTCAATATATAAAAATCATATTTTTACTTCGATGTTCAATATATAAAAATCATATTTTTACTTCGATGTTCAATATATAAAAATCATATTTTTACTTCGATGTTCAATATATAAAAATCATATTTTTACTTCGATGTTCAATATATAAAAATCATATTTTTACTTCGATGTTCAATATATAAAAATCATATTTTTACTTCGATGTTCAAATAAGAAAATCACATTTTTTCCTTTATTAAAATTTATATATACATACATATATATATTTCTATGCAAAAACGTCGTACTTTCCTATGAAGTAAAAATCATGTTTTTATAACATAAAAGCCATCTCCTTTATAACGTAAAAATCATAACTTTATTATCATCAAAATCCATACTTCAATATCATCAGAACCTATTTTTATTTTGAAATCAAACATGTAATAAAAAAAGCTAAAAAGAATATTTGATATATATAAAAACAAAACTCACAGTTGATAAAGGGGGTGGGGGTTGCTTGCGTCGGGGCGACGGAGTGGTCAGAGAAGGCGCGGAGGTGGTGCAGTCGGCGGTGGGAGGCTAGGGCACGGCGGAGGGTTCTTCGAGGTGGGCGCGGGTCTGGGGTTCCACGCGAGAGAGAGGAGGAGAGGCGGTGGGAAGAAGGAGGAGGATCGGGAGGCGGAGGTGAGATGGGGTGGGCGGCGCTCCGGTGGTGGGCGACGAGCGGGAAGGCAGCGAGGGTTTTTTTTTTTTAATTTTATTTCGATCGAATGAAAAAGGGAAGGGCTGAGCGGGTTAAGGGGAGAGGAAAAGATATTTTATTTTTAATTTATTTAATTAATTTGTTTTCAAAAAGCAACTTTTTCATACGACCTCTAAACGAGGCCCACCGCCTGTGGTCCATAGCATTTTACCCCCATTCCGAACACAATGGGATATGTATCGTAAGCTGATTCGATTGTTTCGAATAGTTTCCGTTGAATTTACATTTAAATCATTACATTGAATTTTAAACGTACATTTCAATTTACCGAGGTCACATACGGACTCGAAAAATTTCAGAAAAATATTTTCTAGCTTCATATTGACGATACGGTCCTAACAAAACTAGTTTCGTCGAATTCTGACATTGTTAGAAAAATGGCCATTTTCCAGTCGATTAAAATCAACTGAAACTGGTCAAACGCGTTTTCTTTTGCCACGCTCACATATTGATTCTGAAAATTATGAAAATTTAAACTTAGCAATCATTCGACGTCCCGGACCCAACAAAAGTGGTTTCGTCGAAATCTGAGGTCGTTTGCAAAATGTCCCTTTTTTAAGGGCCTGAATTCCATAGCGACTATTCAGAATTTTCAACTGGACATATCTTTTGATTCCCGCTATGAAATTTCGATTGGTTGGATTCGTTAGAAAGATATCATCAAATAGATCTAATGTTTTTGGTTTCACTAAAATCCGGATTGTTCTGCACCCGGTACAGTCCGACAAAGTTTGAATTCAATTTTTGAAACTGCAGCGCCATTTCAGGCCTTGTTTATAATTATAATTAATTATATTCATTTTCAATTGTCGATTCAAACTCAGTTTTCATTGCCATTATTTAAAATATTCATTTTAGATATTTAAAATACATTATTTTAGCCAATTTAAAAATTTTAAATTGGTTCAGATTTTCTGGGTCGTTACAATCTCCCCCACTTAAAACTTTTCGTCCCCGAAAAGGAACAAAGTCGAAAGTGGTTTGATAAATCTACAATCCCACAACACAACAACCAATCCAATTGTTTTTAACCTTCAAAAATATACTAATCAAATCCTATACCCTTTAAAAATCATTCAGACTATATAATTAAAAGTGCACATCTATGAAAAGAAAAATAACAATAGAGTAGAGAATTGAATGGTAGTGCAAAGTAGGGTAAATATACCTTGCACCGGAGTCAATCAGAGATATCCACTCGGGATCTAGGATAAGCTTTCTGAATGCTCTCCTCAGTTTCCCAAGTACAATCTCACGGATCTCCACTCCATTGCGTTTTGACTAAGCGAACCTTCTTGTTCCTCAGCTCTTTGGTTTCTTTGCCTATTATCTTTAGCGGCTCTCTTCTCACAGCTAATTCTGGGGTTATTTCAATGTCATGTTGAGCTGCTTCTTCCACGATCAAGTCTGGATCATGAACGTGCTTTCGAAGTTGAGATATGTGAAATACATCATGAATTTCAGGCAACCAATTAGGCAGTTTGACCCTATAAGCGAGAGTTCCGATCCGTTCCAGAATAGGAAACGGACCAATGAATTTGGGCGCTAACTTTCCAGTTTTACCGAACCGGATAACTCCTCTCATCGGCGATACTTTCAAATATACATAGTCGCCAAATTCAAAGGATATATCTCTTCTTCTTCTATCGGCATAGCTCTTTTGTCGGCTTTGAGCGGCGAGTAATCGCTTCTTAATAAAATCGACTTTGTCGGCAGCTTCTCGAATCATATCAGGCCCTAACATAAGTCTATTTCCAGGCTCGACCCAACAAGCAGGAGATCGGCACGGTCTACCATACAATGCTTCGAATGGCGACATTGTCAGACTCGCCTGGTAGCTGTTGTTATAAGAGAATTCAGCCAAATGCAGATGGTCTTCCCATGATCCACCGAAATCTAGAACACAAGCCCGCAATAGATCTTCTAAAATGCGATTCACCCTCTCAGTCTGACCGTCTGTCTGAGGATGATAAGCGGTGCTTAGGTTTAACTTCGTTCCGAGCTCGACTTGAAATGCTTCCCAGAATTTGCTAGTGAATATTGTATCTCTATCACTTACTATACTGAGCGGCACTCCATGCAGTCTAACTATTTCCCTGAAGTATATCTGCGCCAAACTCTGAGCAGTTCTGTTTGATCTGACAGGTATGAAATGGGAGGTCTTCGTGAAACGATCTACGATCACCCAAATACTGTCATTTCCTTTTCTGGTTCTGGGCAGACCATCAATGAAATCCATAGAAATATGTTCCCACTTCCAACCAGGAACTTCCAGCGGTTGTAACAATCCAGCCAATTTATGTTGGTCACTCTTGACTAGCTGGCAAGTAGGGCATCGGCTAACATATAAGGAAATGTCCCTTTTCATCGACTTCCACCAGAAAGTGCGTTTGATGTCATTATACATTTTTCTTACTCCCGGATGGATACTGAGTTTTGACTTGTGGCATTCATCCAGTACTTCCTTTCGAAGTTCAGGAATGTTAGGGACGCAGATTCGACCTTTGAGCCTTAAAATCCCATCATTGTCTACTTGAAAACTCGAGGGCTCGCCTTGTTGAATTATCCCTCTGATCTTCTGAATGAAGTGATCATCCTCCTGAAGAGCAGATATTTTATCTAGCAATGAAGTCGTGATAATAAAACTGGCAATCATCTTATTCTTTCGGCTTAACGCATCGGCCACGACATTGGCTTTCCCTGGAGTATATATAATTTCAAAGTCATATGCTGCAAGAAACTCCAGCCAACGTTGCTGCCTCAAGTTCAAGTCCTTCTGAGTGAACAGATACTTTAACGACTGGTGATCTATAAACAGTTCAAATCTCTCGCCCAGAAGATAGTGTCTCCAGATTTTCAAAGAGAATATGATAGCCAATAACTCAAGATCATGAGTTACATAGTTTTTCTCGTGCGGCTTTAGTTGACGGCTAGCATAAGCAATCACTTGACCCTTTTGCATTAACACTGCGCCAAGGCCTTCTCTAGAAGCATCAGTCCAGACTTTCAAATCTTGGTTGCCATCGATGATGGTTAACACTGGAGATGTTGTTAGTCTTAATTTTAGCTCTTCAAAAGCCTCCTCACTTTCTGAAGTCCATTTGAACTTAGAGTGCTTCTTAGTAAGCTTCGTTAAATGGCTGGATATATTCGAAAAGTTTTTAACGAACTTTCGGTAATAGCTAGCCAATCCGAGAAAACTGCGGACTTCAGTGGGGGTACTAGGCTATTTCCAATTCTGAATAGCTGTGATTTTGCTTGGATCCACAGCAATTCCTTCTTGGATTGAAACCCGCCTCTTAATCGCTTCTTTAAGGGTCCGCAGTTAATCGACAAATGCCCTGGCTTCTTACAGTTACTGCATATGGTAGTCGTTCCTTGCCCTTTCTCAGATTCAGCCCTTTTCCGATTTGCTTTGGGCTCCTTGCTGACCCCAGACATCGTGCTGGCCTCAAGACGACTAGTTTCAACCTCAATTTTATTACTAGAGCTGACTTCCTCATCGTCGCGCAACATGCCTTTCCTGTTGAGATCTTCGTACTGTAGCATACCTTTCTTATCTAGATCTTCATACTGATAAGCCATATAAATCATTTCTGAAAAAGGGAGCTTCACATGCCCCAATACTTTATTCTGGTATTTCCTTTGAAGCCCATTGATAAATCTCAAATTCTTCCTCTTCAGGTTTTGAATTAGATGAGGAGCAAAGTGAGAAAGTTCATTGAATTTCTTATGATATTCGGGAATTGTCATGTCTCCTTGTATCAGATAAGAAAATTCATCGCATAATCGCTCAGTTGCTTCGGGAGGAGTAAACCTTTCCAAGAAAATCACTTTGAATCTGTCCCAGGTGATATCACCTTCTGGATTATCCTCAATAACTGAATCCCACCAAAACAAAGCTTCATCTTTGAGTGCCCAGGATGCCAGTAATCTTTTCTGGTCATCCCTAAGCTTTAATGCTTCGAAGATTTTCTCAGCCGAACGAATCCAAGCTTGTGTCTTCATAATAGATTCTTCACCAGAGAACGGTATTCCACCCATATTTCGATATTTGATTAATAGGGCCTCAATATCCGGTTTTGAATTCCTTCTGTTTCTGACACTCATTTTCTAGTACTTCTGCAAACAGCAGATCAAGTGTCAGGTTACAGAAAAGATAATTTAAAATATAGAAACATATACTTCAAGTGTAAATGTGTCTATCGAGGTGTTATTTCATTCTGCTTTAATCATACTAGGATATTACTGATCCTATCTGTATAGAGTTACCCGTCCTAGAACACTACTGGTTCTATTTCTGACGAGTTCGTTCAAATGTTATATTCCAGAACTAAGCTTAACCAAAGCTCTGATACCACGTTGAGACGACCCGAAATCCCGTTCTGACGGAAACAAGGGTTATCTTTGGAATATAACACAGAAACAGATAATAGCAGAACAAAATTAAATAAATACACCAGATAATGAACAACAAAATATACTGGATAAAAGTAATCATCAGAGTTACACAGTATACAGGATCTTACTTAGTACAAATACAGTTCAGCTATACATAAATGTCTACAGCGGAAAACAAACAAAATATGTACAATAGGAGCTGAACAGCATAAAAAGAGATAAATGATAGAATCCATCTTCAGCTCCGGCTATCCAAAAAGAACCAGCTAAACCTGAATACAAGGCTGCCCGTGTAGAAAAAGGGGCACCCGAGTTTGAAAGTGAAACAAACTACGAGTCAGTCATGGGACTGGTATGAGAAATCCACTCAACACATATATAATTGGCTAATCACAGGACCATGCCACTTTGGTGGAACGGGTTTACCCCATTGGATTGCCAGTGCTTTAAAACAAATCTTTCTTTTAAACATCGCTATGCTTTTAACAAAAATGAAGCCATTATAAAACTCAGTTCCCATCACATAATGCAATGCAAACCGGAGGATAGAGTTTTACCTTATAACGGCCAAAATATGCTTGATACGAATAAAAACAAAGGCATTTGATATTATTGCTAGTGTTTATATGTTTTGAAAACAATTTGAAATCATAATTATCAATCATAGACGGCATGGGTACCATATATCATGTCGCCATATATATATACAATCAAAACCGCACGATGTCGTATTTGGAAATTGGATTTCCGTCATGAACCAAGGCAAAAGATAGTCCTTACCGAATTCGAGACGCTCTAGCCCGTGTCTTAGGATCAGAGCTCGAGTGACCCTAGAATCGTCAGGGCCGGTCCACCGATGTGGATTAAAATTCCTGAACACTGCGTTCCCCCGCCCTTTGGGGCGTCAACGAGCCAACAAATGACTCCATCGGACCCGGATCGTCCGATCAAACCGAGGCGCCTCGCAACAGCAACAACCACATAGGTGAAAAGTATATAAATGTCAGGGCTGGTAGGTCACTGACACCACCCTAGCTAGAAAGAAACGCATGCCCTCCCTGAGGTCCTTCTCCCGTTTCTGGTTCATACCGGGGTGTGAGGCTCGCGAATTTACGTTATACACAAAGCTACGTCACACAGGCGGTGCTTTGATCATCACCACAAGACTTTTCTTTTCAACAGAAGCCCTGATCACTGCATCTTAGCATGCCACACAGGCAATTCATGCCATGCGACTGATGTCCATCGATATACATCCTCTGAGCTCGTGCGTCTCAGAGAAGGGCGTTAAGCAAAAGAATAAATTCTCCGCCGCCAAACAGATGTATATTTAATAGAGATCAATCAACACAGAATAAAATCCAATGTCAGACACACAGTCCATTTACAAGTCCGTTCTGGGTCTGAACGAAACCGGAGGCACTAAATACCTCGCAAACCCTTCGATCACCACGTACGTCTGGACGATCACCACTCATTATCCATATTTCGGGATGCCTCCCAATCAGGACCTCGGTTACCATCCAAACGAGGTGAAGATCTCCGGTCTTCGACCATCGTCTTCATCTTCGACTTTCAATCGTCGGTCGATTATTTGAAGTGAGAATTAGCTCGGCCTTTTCAAATAATTCACGTATATTTAGAATTTCAAATCAATTTATTTCAATGGTTAAATTATTCGACAACACCAATTGTGTTCTTTAATGTAATTTTCACACCAAACACATTCAACCATCAAAAGCCACATAAATCGAGCAAATTCAGTTTATTTCCATTCCATATCGTTTATGATATTTTATAATGATTTATCGCTATTTTTATTTATTTTAAAATAGCCAATTTATTTAAAACGACGCTTCGGGCCATAATGCGGCCGTGGCGCTGTTTTTCTTCAGATTTGATTTACACATATCTGAAAATCTAACCGTTGGATCTTCACAAAATTTACATCATTAGAAAGGTCTTTTCAAAACGAATCCAACGGTTCCAGTTTCGGGAAAATTCGACGGTCGGATCTCCCGGTACAATCGTTTGAAATTTCGATTTCAAAATACGAACTGCAGCGTCGTTATTCGATTAAATATATAATTATATTTATATATATATAAATATAATCGCTTCTGGCGCTGTTTTTCTTCAGATTTGAATTAAACATTCCAGACAATCCAACCGTTGGATTTTTACAAGGTTGGTGCCGTTGGGAAGATATTTCCAAGGCGAACCCGACGGTTGAGGTTTCGGGAAAATCCAATGGTCGGATTTCCCGCACTAGTTGTTTGAAATCACGGTTTCAAAATACAAACTGCACGGCCTCGTTTCGTTTTAATTTTATTTATATTTATATATTTATATAAATATAGTTCATTCAATGATTTCAATATCGTTTTCACTTCAAATATTTCACTAACGCCTTAAAATTTTGGAAAATTTCGCCATAACCTCCCCTGCACCGGGAGCATCGGGAAATCGCAAATAGCTTTCCCAGTCCTTCTAATCTCAAAAAGAAAAAGAAAAAGCCAAGCGGCTAGCCAACAGGCTCATAAAATCATCACCCAAATAAAATAGTAAATGTGTACCTATTTGTCGGGCACAAAATTTTATTCCTCTTCTCTAGCCCCTTTGCTATAACCTGTTCAATGAATATGCATGTACATATATATACAGTTCTTATCATTTATCATTTTCTATTCAACTTCATATTTGATTTCTATTTGGTTTAAAAACACCATTCATTCGAATGTTACATACATAGGTACAAATCATATCATTAGCTAATTAATGAATATTTCAACTCATATATGTTTATTTTGAACAATTGGCTATTTTTAACACTTCACATTTCAACGATTCATGCATACAATAAAAATGTGATTTTTATTGTAAAACAATTCATTTCAAAACACTATTTTTCTATATAGTTCATATAGGTGACAAAAATAGGATTTTTATCATAAAACCATTTCTTTTAAAACGAGATTATTTTACACAGTTCATATAGTCGATAAAAGGTGATTTTTATTATCAAACAATTTATTTCAAAATATGAACACCATTCAACACATGAATTTCTAATCAACGAATGAATATCAATTCAACACATGAAGGTTTTCTATTCAATGAATAAATATAGTTTAAGCAAATGAAAATAATTCAAACACACGAATATTATTCAAAATTTCGACAGCATAACGGCAGGGTAGTTAAAACCGGGAACGTCCCTAGTACGGCTCCTCGCTCTACCTTAAAACCTCGCGGTTTTTGACAATGGGGATCATGCATCTAGTTCGCACGCAGGCGGCATGTATATATTTATTTCATTTCCACAAACTAATCCTATGTGGTTTCAACCAAATATTTCTCAACCACAAACGGGTATTTTTCAACCTCAATCAATCAATATCAACCACAAACAATCCCAAACAATCATTCGCTATCAATCAATTTTCACAACAATTTCAACCAATAAATATCGTCCATGGTTTGTGGACGAGGGGCGTATATATATATATATACATATATTTATATATAGCAATTCACTTTTATTTCGACACATATATATATATAGCTAGAAAAAGAAACTAAAGAGTGAGAAATTCTCACCTATAGCTATCCAACTTCACGACACTTCACTTAGAGAAATCTTCGCCATTCTCGCCTTTTGTCGCTTTCGTTGCCCGTAATCACTACATATGTAAAGACCGAATTTTTACTTCGTTATTCAATATATAAAAATCATATTTTTACTTCGATGTTCAATATATAAAAATCATATTTTTACTTCGATGTTCAATATATAAAAATCATATTTTTACTTCGATGTTCAATATATAAAAATCATATTTTTACTTCGATGTTCAATATATAAAAATCATATTTTTACTTCGATGTTCAATATATAAAAATCATATTTTTACTTCGATGTTCAATATATAAAAATCATATTTTTACTTCGATGTTCAATATATAAAAAACATATTTTTACTTCGATGTTCAATATATAAAAAACATATTTTTACTTCGATGTTCAATATATAAAAATCATATTTTTACTTCGATGTTCAATATATAAAAATCATATTTTTACTTCGATGTTCAAACAAGAAAATCACATTTTTTCCTTTATTAAAATTTATATATACATATATATATATATATATTTCTATGCAAAAAGGTCGTACTTTCCTATGAAGTAAAAATCATGTTTTTATAACATAAAAGCCATCTCCTTTATAACGTAAAAATCATAACTTTATTATCATCAAAATCCATACTTCAATATCATCAGAACCTATTTTTATTTTGAAATCAAACATGTAATAAAAAAACTAAAAAGAATATTTGATATATATAAAAACAAAACTCACAGTTGATAAAGGGGGTGGGGGTTGCTTGCGTCGGGGCGACGGAGTGGTCAGAGAAGGCGCGGAGGTGGTGCAGTCGGCGGTGGGAGGCTAGGGCACGGCGGAGGGTTCTTCGAGGTGGGCGCGGGTCTGGGGTTCCACGCGAGAGAGAGGAGGAGAGGCGGTGGGAAGAAGGAGGAGGATCGGGAGGCGGAGGTGAGATGGGGTGGGCGGCGCTCCGGTGGTAGGCGACGAGCGGGAAGGCAGCGAGGGTTTTTTTTTTTTTTAATTTTATTTCGATCGAATGAAAAAGGGAAGGGCTGAGCGGGTTAAGGGGAGAGGAAAAGATATTTTATTTTTAATTTATTTAATTAATTTGTTTTCAAAAAGCAACTTTTTCATACGACCTCTAAACGAGGCCCACCGCCTGTGGTCCATAGCATTTTACCCCCATTCCGAACACAATGGGATATGTATCGTAAGCTGATTCGATTGTTTCGAATAGTTTCCGTTGAATTTACATTTAAATCATTACATTGAATTTTAAACGTACATTTCAATTTACCGAGGTCACATACGGACTCGAAAAATTTCAGAAAAATATTTTCTAGCTTCATATTGACGATACGGTCCTAACAAAACTAGTTTCGTCGAATTCTGACATTGTTAGAAAAATGGCCATTTTCCAGTCGATTAAAATCAACTGAAACTGGTCAAACGCGTTTTCTTTTGCCACGCTCACATATTGATTCTGAAAATTATGAAAATTTAAACTTAGCAATCATTCGACGTCCCGGACCCAACAAAAGTGGTTTCGTCGAAATCCGAGGTCGTTTGCAAAATGTCCCTTTTTTAAGGGCCTGAATTCCATAGCGACTATTCAGAATTTTCAACTGGACATATCTTTTGATTCCCGCTATGAAATTTCGATTGGTTGGATTCGTTAGAAAGATATCATCAAATAGATCTAATGTTTTTGGTTTCACTAAAATCCGGATTGTTCTGCACCCGGTACAGTCCGACAAAGTTTGAATTCAATTTTTGAAACTGCAGCGCCATTTCAGGCCTTGTTTATAATTATAATTAATTATATTCATTTTCAATTGTCGATTCAAACTCAGTTTTCATTGCCATTATTTAAAATATTCATTTTAGATATTTAAAATACATTATTTTAGCCAATTTAAAAATTTTAAATTGGTTCAGATTTTCTGGGTCGTTACAATATCCTTTTCCTTTCAAAAGATTTTCTAAAAGTTAAGCAAATGTTTGTAATGTCAATTTACCACTGGAAGTATTCCAGATTAATCCGGGTTGATTTTGCTTTGCTTCAAATGTATTTAGGTTAAACCGAGTATATTATCAGGTTAGGTTTCGCTTGGAGCTTCAGAAGACAAGCTGAAATCGAGAAGTATATCCATAATTTCTGGTACTAGTTTTATTCCGCTGTGTGTATTGATTGAAATCTATGTATACTCTGATGTTGTAATCATATATATGTACAAAATTCTTTTGTATAAAGAGTTTTGATATATTTTATTTTATTCGTTCTATTGTGAGACTCTGATCTTCTTATTCTTCTATTCTAATATTTCTTTCTTTCTCTTCTCACCCTCTAAATTCTTTCTATTAGCAATCTAGGATTTTGATACTTGGTTTTTGGTTAGTAATACGAGATTATGTGTTGTTGTTGAAAATTAAAGCGTCGAATTTTGGGGGTCGTTACAGTAGGAATCCTCCTTATATATTTATATTAGTGGAAATTAGAAGGCATTCTTAAAATGAAAACTATTGTAAAGCGGATACGTCCTAAAAAAATTTATTCAAAGCGAGTCGCTATTTTACTATAGCAATATTGTTTTGTGATATTTTGCGCTATTGTATAAAAAAAATCAAAAAATTATAAATATTAATGGATGTTTCTAAGAAAAAATTACAAAAATGTCTTCATTTTTTGTGAATAAGTGTAGATACTTTTGTAATTATTCACATAATGCATTATAGGTATTGAAAAAGGAAAAAACAGATGCAATAATGTACACACTTATTCTAAATAATTACAGACATATCTATAACTATTTTACAGAGCATTGCAGACACATGGTAGTATATGGAAAAATTTATTTCTGCAATTTTTGCAGATAATGGATTCTTTTGATTGTAAATTTACTGAAAATGAAAAAAATTTCGTATATACACAAATCTCGTCAATTTTTTTTAGATTTTTCTGCAATAATATGATGTTTAAATAAGTGTAAGCATTAATTTTAGAATTTCAAAGCAAATCAACAAAAAGATTATGAAAACATGTAATATTTTGATAAATTGTTGTGGTATCTGCAAATTTTTCGAAAAACTAAAGGATTTCGTTGAAATATGAATATTTTTGATTTTTTAAAGCATATTTTTGCTTTTCTTGCATGAATATGAAGATGATTATATGTTGAATTGAATTTTGAAAACTGATTTTTAGACTGATTTTTGTTGTTGTTTTTTTTTTGATGATTTTTGAAAAATAGTGACCTAATTTATAAAGTTTTAAGACTGTGAGTTTTTTTATTTTGAAATTTAGACTAGACGTGAGCCAAACTGCCCCTTTATATTATATTTTTATTGAGGCCATGAGCAGCTATAGAATCCACCTCTTTTGATATTGTGAGGTATTATGTAACAACCCGGAAAATCTGAGCCAGTTTAAAATTTTTAATTTGGCTAATTTAGTGGATTTTAGATAATTAAAATAAAATATTTTAAATAATAAAGATGAAAAGTAGTTTGAATCGAAGTTTGAAAATAAATATAAATATTTTAAATTATAAACAAGGCCTGAAATGGCACGGCAGTTTCAAAATTTCAATTCAAACTTTGAATCACTGTACCAGGTGCAAAATAAAACGGATTTTAGTGAAACCAGAAATATTTAAATCTGTTAGTGAATATCTTTCTAACGAATCTGGAAAATCGAAGTTTCATAGTGGGAGTCAAAAGTTAAGGCCAAATGAATTTTCAGAAAGGTCGCTATATAAATTATATCGCCCTTGAAAATAGACATTTTGCAAACGACCTCAGAATTCGACGAAACCACTTATGTTGGATCCGGGATGTCAAATTATTGTTAGGTTTCAAATTTCATACTTTTTGAAGTTAATATGTGAGCGTGGCAAAGGAAAATGTGTTTGGTGAATTTCTGTTAAATTGGATCGACCAGAAAATGGCCATTTTTCAAATGGACTCAGAATTCGACGAAACTAGTTTTGTTGGGACCGTATCATCAAAACATAGCTAGATTTATTTTTCTGGAATTTTTAGAATCAGTATGTGGCCCTGGAAAATTGAAATGTACGTTCAAATCAAATATTGAATGTTTTATATTTTAGTTTGAAGAGAAACTGACTGAAACAGTCGAATGGGCCTACGAAACATATCCCATTGTGTTCGGAATGGGGGTATTTAGCTAGGGACGACAGTCGTTGGGGTTGGATTGGGGTTCGTAGGAGATAAAGGGTATTTTCAAAATTTAAAAATATATAAATAAATAAATAAAATCCTAATGGCCCATCGTTCCTTCTCTCTCCCCGAAAGCTCCTGAACCGAACGGCGGAAAAGGCTCCCTTCTTCTCTCCCCTTTAGTTCTTAAATCATTCAACGAAATCAAGGGCTCATGTGGAAGATTTTGTAGAGCTAGAAGTGAGCTTTAAATCAATACCAGATTTGGGAATTTCCGCTGCGTGTTGAGGCCGGATCGAAGCCCTGAAGTGCCGCCGCCTCGTCGAGGATTGCGCCGCTGCCTGGACTTCGAGTTTAACGTGGTGCACCTCGCCGGGATCACCTCTCGAAGCCCTACAACGTGGCATCGTCTGATCTTGGCTAAACTACACGGATTTGGAGAAATCTTCAAACCTAGTTTTGAAGAAAATAGAGAGGTATACGGTAGTATATTATTTTAATTGTTTATAGTGCTTTAAAGCGCTACGGTTTATGATTTTACTATAAAAATCATATCTTTTTCGTTTCTTGTCGAAATCCAGTGAAACAAGAGACAGTGGACTCGTGTGGACATCTTCTACATTGTAGAAGAGACCGCATATTTTTCTGAGCCTTCTGCTATTTTTGAAGGAGTGGAACCCAATGTGAGATTTCTAATTTATAAACGATATGGAAAACAACGCTGTATAAATTATATAGTCGATGTATGAGTTATATAAGCGTTGTACACCTCATGTATAAGCGTTGTAAAAGTTGTATGTTCGATGTATAAGTTATATATGCGTTGTAAAAATTATATATGCGTTGAAATGACATTGAAATGAATTGGAGTGAATTGAAATATATTTATATACGAATATATATATACTCCCCTCGTCCACAGACCATGGACGATATATATTGGTTGTGATATTGTTTGGATTATTGGTTAATGTGAAATTTGGTGAATATCATGAATGGTTGAATTGAAATGATTGGTTGTGATTGAAATCCCAATAGGATTAGTATATGGGAAAATTTGCATGCGTGCGAACTAGATATTGAAAATCCCCACTGTCAAAAACCGCGAGGTTTTAAGGTAGAGCGAGGAGTCGTACTAGGGACGGTGCCGGTTTTAACTACCCTGCCGTTATGCTGCCGAAATTTTCAATAATATTCATGTGTTAGAACTATTTTAATGTGTTGAAACTATATTCATGTGTTGAATAGAAACTCATGTGTTGAATGAAGTTCATGTGTTGAATAAATTGTTTTACAATAAAAATCACATTTTTATTATATATGGACTATATAAAATATTAGTATTTTAAATAAATTGTTTTAACACCAAAAATAACATTTTTACCTTATGAATAGACTATATAAAATAATCGTGTTTTGAAATAAATTGTTTTACAATAAAAATCACATTTTTATTATATATATAAACTATAGAAAATATTCATGTGTTAAATAAAGGACTAGAACGATAAAAATCATATTTTTGTCATATGTGTGAAGTCGAAAACATTCATGTGTTGAATATATAGATTGAACAATAAAATCTACATTTTTATTGTGAATGTGAAGTGTTAAAAATATTCATGTGTTGAATAAATATTTTTGATGATAAAAATATCATTTTTATCATGTGAACGACTCGCTAAAAATACGCAAGTGTTGAAATAAATATTTGTTTGATAGGAATATTATTTTTGACATGTGTATGAACTAAATGAAATAGTCATGCGTGGAGAGATATTTGTGCTCGCTAAAAATATCATTTTTATGCGAAATATGAAGTGTTAAAAATGGTGATGTGTTGAATAAATATTTTTGATGATAAAAATAGCATTTTTATCAAATATATGAAATGAATATAGTTTTGAAATCAAAGAATGAATTACATTTATATATATATATAATTAAAATAAATCGAATAATGAAGCTGCAGTTCGTGTTTTGAAACCGTGATTTCAAACGATTAGTACGGGAGATCCGACCATCGGATTTTCCCGAAACCGCAACTATTGGGTTCGCCTTGGAAATATCTTTCCAATGGCACCAACTTTGTAAAGATCCAACAGTTGGATTGTCTGGAATGTTTAATTCAAATTTGAAGAAAAACAGTGCCAGAATCGATTATATTTATATATATATATGGTTAAATTAAATCGAATAACGACACTGCGGTTCGTATTTTGAAATCGTAACTTCAAACGATAGTACCGGGAGATCCGACCGTCGGATTTTCCCAAAACTAAAACCGTTGGATTCGTTTTGAAAAGATCATTCTAATGATATAAAATTTGTGAAGATCCAACGGTTATATTTTCAGATATGTGTAAATCAAATCTGAAGAAAAACAGCGCCACGGCCGCGTTATGGCCTGAAGCGTCGTTTGAATGAATTGGCTATTTTTAAATAAATAAAAATAGCGATAAATCGTGATAAAATATTATAAACGATATGGAATGGAAATAAACTGAATTTGCTCGGTTTATGTGATATTTGATGGTTGAATGTGTTTGGCGTGAAAATTACACTAAAGAACAGAATTAGGGATATCGAATAATTTAACCACAGAAATGAATTGGTTTGAAATTCTAAATATACGTGAATTATTTGAAAATGCCGAGTTAATTCTCATTTCAAATAATGGATCGACGAGTGAAAGTTAAAGATTTGAAGACGGTGCAAGACTGATGATCTTCACGTCGAATGGAGGGGTGCTACTGATGCTCATGATAGGAGTAGCTACCTTGACGGGGCTGAACTAGTAGCCGTCCAGACGTACTTGTTGACTATACGGATATGCGAGGTATTGAGTGCCTCTCGTTTCGTTCAGACCCAGAACGAATGTGTAAATGGACTGTGTGTCTGACATTGGATTTTGTTCTGTGCTGATTGATCTCTATTAAATATATATATGTTTGGCGGCGGAGAATTTATTCTCTTGCTTAACGCCCCTCTCTGAGACATATGAGCTCAGAGGTTGTAACACCCCACATCTGTTAAGGTCACTCACAAAGGGAATGCCTTAACTTCATTGGAGCATTATGGGTACTGGAACAGAAATATTACAAGACAGACATATATAAAACAGCGGAAAGTAAGTGGAAGTACTTCAAATCACTTGCTAAATATAATTGTTTATAATAAAAGCCCATCAACTTCCAATACCCAATTACATAGTTAAAATATCTGTCTTGTTCAAAAACAAAGAAGCATAAAATAAGTTGTAGTATTCCCCAATAAAGCAAAGCAAGCCATAGCCAAGAGAAATCCAAGCCATACAAGAAAGAGCCTTGGAGCTTGGTAAGATCCGAACTAAGCTGTATTCCCACCCTGTGAACCTGGGGGGGGGGAACGGAAGAAAAAGAGGCGAAACAAAACGGGTCAGTCATAAAGACTGAGTAAGTCCTAGTGACTTTCAGCATAAAAACAGGTAAAGATAACATGGCATGAATAAACTGAAAGTAAACATAAGCATGATGACAAGATAAGCTACAGGAAAGATAACTAAGAATAACCTCATATGATTTTTGTCATGTATAACATTGCAAGGTTCCCATTCAAGATGAACTAAGTATAGTTTCGCAAGATTTCAATCAAGCATCGCAAGATTTCTCTACTTCACCATTAAAAATGATATCTATTTGCTCTGCACCACCTAACTAGTGTCCCAACTAGTAATCTATATAAAATGATAAAATCATAACGTGATCCCAATCCTCGAAATTAAGGTTGCTTTCACGTGTACATCAATTATTTATTACCTAGATCTAATCTAGGGTTTTCTATCAAGCGATTCTTAGATTCAACCAGGATTTATGCCACCTAGGTCCAACCTAGGGATTATGCTACTAATTGAACGCTTCTTGGATTTAGGGTTTATGCCACCTAGGTCCAACCTAGGGATTATGCTACCTACGTGTATCATACGGCCCCCAATGATTGTAGATACCTATGCTGGTCCCACCATGGGGTGTATCAAGACCCATGGTGGCGGCCCCGACACAAAACTAGAAGACATAGGTTATACTACTGGTGTCACCAGTGCCCTGGTTGTTTGCTCCGGAGTGTGTGCACGCCCGCACCCCGTTAGACCTGCACTGTGCACCCACCGCCGTCGTTTGACCGCTTACAATCAGCCCAGTAATCGTGCCCCACCCTGCCTAGTTTCAGGGTACCGTTGATACCTGATTTTGGGTTACTGCTGAAATGGGTCCCCGTTACTAGGGTTTCCTACTGGTTAAGTGTGTGGGCCTATATATACAAATATTACCCACCTTCCCGTGATGTACTTAACCCTCTCCGTCCATTACGTTAAATTGGTTAAGTGTTTCTCTTGTTTTACTTAACCCTACCACACATCATGTTGTATTGGTTAAGTGTTGTTCCTTGTGTTACTTAACCCTACCGCAACCCTTGTTATACTGGCTAAGTGTTCTCCCTTGTGTTAACTTAACCCCACCGCATGTCATGTCATATTGGTTAAGTGTATATTGACTTAGCCCACCTACTTATCATGTTGTGACGGTTAAGTGTTACCCTCTGTTTTTACTTAACCTTACCACGCATCACGTTATATTGGTTAAGTGCATGTTAACTTAACCCCATCCACCAGTCATATTATAATGGTTAAGTGTTACTCTTGTGTGTTTACTTAACCCTACCACGCATCAGGTTATATCGATTGGGTGTTATCAACCTATTCAAGTTAACCCAACCCATCCGCTAGTCACGTTATAACGGTTAAGTGTTATTAGCTTAGCCACGTTACTTAACCCACCCACTCATATCATATTGGTTAAGTGTCAGTAGTCTAGTCATATTACTTAACCCACACATTGGTCTGATCAACAGTTATGTTGGTTGAGCCTGCACTTATAAGTTTTACATGTTCTTAACTCATACCGGTTAGGTCCACATTTATATGACAAATTTCCATGTCATCCCACATAACCCTCTAACCATACCCACGTCTTATTATGGTTAGTATTCCTAAATTCATTCATTATGACGAACGAATCATGACCTCTCACATTAGACCGTGCATTTTGTGGCCACTGGATTTGCCGGGCGGTTCCGGGCAGATTTACACCACAAACTGGGTCTAACCTCGTGTCATAAACCGTTACGCCTACAATTTGGCCTTCGACCTCTCACATTAGACTGACACTTTGTGGCTACTGGATTTGCCGGGCGGTTCCGGGCAGATTTACACCACAAACTGAGTCTAACCTCGTGTCAAAGGTTCATTGTAACGACCCGTATTCTACGCATCATGGGATCGCAGAATATTTATTTCTTTCACATATGAAGTCGTATGGTCATGTAACTTTGGGAGACGACTATTGGGGTCATTTCCCATGTTCATGATTTTTGTCGATTTTTAAATGACCGTTTTGCCCCTAGTTGGTACTGTTTTGGTCATAACTTTTGACTGGAAAGGAATTTTGACCTGAAACCACTTTCATTTGATTCGAATGATGGTTTCTCTTTCCGTAGAGTGGTTACAATAGCCAAACGGACTTACCGTTTGGGAGATATGGCTGAATTAAGGTTTAAAGGGTTATTTTCAGCTAATTGGGCTTAACCGGGTGATTAGCAACTAGTCCCAATGGGGGATTTCGGGTTTAGAGGTATTTGAGGGCTGCTAGGGTTTAGAAAACGATTCTTCATTCATTTTCCAGCCGCCACAAACCTCCTTTGAGCTCTAGCCATGGCCTCCAACACCCAAATCACCTTCTAATCACTTCCTAATCAAGTTTTGGCCTAATCTACATCAAACCAAAGAAGATCTTCACCAAATCAGCGAGAGAGCTGCTGGAACACGTAGGGATTGGATCCAAATCAGAGGACATTTCAGATCTATAGTTTAATTTGTGGCAAAGGTGAGTGATTTGCATAGTTCCTCACTGATTACGGCTAATTATGGTAATTAGCGAAGATTAGCGAAATTATGGTTCAGAAAAATCTAGAAAAATTCCCAAAATTCTAAAACATCATTTTATGCCTCTGATATGAATTTGGGTTAATTTCGACTAATTTTGTAAATCCCGGAATTTGGGGGATTAAGGGGTGATAAGTGATAATTAGCGAATTTATGCATGTTAAAAATCTGGAAAAATGTTCAGAAATTCTGAAATATTGTTTTAGACCTCTGTTAGAAGTTTGGTTCAATTTGGTTAAGATTTACTAACCTTATTGTTAGATTTGCTTAAGTATGCTTAAGGGAAAATATGGGGTATTGGCTATGTTTGATCCATTTTACATGCTATGATTTATGTTTTGGTGTTTGTGGTCGATACTATATGTTGCTATGACTGTATGGTATGCTTTGTGATTGTTTAGAAGTGTTAGTTTGGTCAAAAACGCCGTCGAATGGCGAAAAACAGTCGCTGGAACGAAGTGCAGGAAATACCCCGGACCGGATCGCCCCTACCCCATGCGAACCGATCCGATTGAAGCTCGCGCCACGAGACGACCCGATCCGCTCCACTTCGAAGGTCACGATCCGACCTGACGTCACGAGCCACTCCAAGCTCGACCAATGCCACGAATGGGTGAAGCACGATCCGATGATGGCGATCCGACCATTCGCGAAGGAGGACTGCGAACCGAACCGAAGGGGGATGGTGACCACGAGTGCATCGCGACCCGACCCGATGCAGCAGGCGCAATCCGAATGAGCTGACGAATGGTGCGATCCGACCCGAGCTGACGTAACAGGCACGACCCGATCCGAGCGAAGGCAATGACCACGATCCGCGAGTCGAGCTGATGCGAGGGGGCGAGTCACGAACCGAACCAGGAGGTCGCGAACTGAATGAAGACCGATCCGGAGGAAATGCTGACCAAAACCCGAGACGCAAAGGTAGTCCAAATGGAAGTTAGAGCTCAGGATCCCGGACCCAGTTGGGAACCAATGAGTTCACTTCATGATTGGGATTTGCTGCGGGACGTGTGCAAAGGGGTTGTCGGTATTCATAACTTTGGTTCACCACTGAGAGATGGATAGTGGGCTTGTAGTGATAGTTACACGGGATTGGATTCCGTCATGGCCCAAAGTATTAGGTGACCAAAGTAGTGGATATCGTATGCTTTACGCACTGAGTGAGGGATGTGAGGATGATTGCTATGCTTGATTGTTTGACATCACTATGACATGCACACCCCCACCCCCGTTATCTTTACACCGTTTGAAAGGGCACCTTAGAGTGTTGTACAGTATGTAGTGCTAACTCTTTGGTTGCAGGTCCAGGTTCGGGTATGATTGGATTATACCTGTTATTATTTTGTTTAGATGCTTATCGCTCATACCAGGCTTTATGTCTGACCCAGAGTTTTATGTCTCCTCTTATTACTCTGGGTGCTCACACGAGCAGACTAGAGACAGGTTATGGTTAGCTGGTGATGCGCGAGTAGCTGATTCAGAGGCGAGCAGGAGGCTTCCACGTATGATATATAGATATTCTCCCTGTGTCGTTGGTGGTCACTACTTGGGCATTAGTAGTGTACCTTCTTTATCTTGCTTTTGCTTTAGAGACAGTATTTTAAAAGTTGTAATAAGCTGTATTCTGAGTTTCCGCTGCTATGATGTTTAGTTCTGATTTTCAGCTTATGCACTGTCTCCCCTGTTTTATGTCAAGTATATTATTATTATATTTTGTTCGATGCGCTGTGGGACATTCTACAGGTTCCTTGATTAGCCCATTCTCTTCTTTCTTTTTCTTCTGGCGACCGTCCCGTGCTAACTAAATATGTGTACAGCGCACTTTTAGAGTAAATGTCAGTTGGTGTGGGGCGGGCCGTCACACTTGGTATCAGAGCTCTAGGTTGCGTAGTTAACCTAGGGAAAGACACTAGGGAGAGATTATACGTATATGAGAGCGCGTAATTGTGATTACTTTGGTTTTTAAAAGCTATATATATATACTATTGGTAGTATAAGAATGAAGTCGTACTGCACTAGCACCACTATGGGGTCGTTAATCGTTTCCCCTTTTACATATTAACGATGAGCCGATATGCTAGAGGTGCTGGTAGGGGAGCCAATATTGGGAATGCTGCCGACATGAGGGCGATGTTTACCGACCTCATGAGGGACATGCTTAGAGATGTTCAGGGAGCAGTTCCCAATCCCGGAAATGGTGGTGGTCCAGTGGTGCAGGCGCCTAGGGTCGATTTCGCCAAGTTGTGCAAGGATTACACTAACCTTGGTGGGAAGCCGTTCCACGGAACGGAGTCGGCCACAGATGTTCAGGATTGGTTGGATAGCTGTGATCGTATCTTCGACGACTTGGGTCTTGAGGATGCGATGAAGAGAAGGCTAGCGTCTCGTCAGCTGCAAGGGCGAGCGATGAATTGGTGAAATGCCATTAGAACAGCTACTCCAGAAGATCAAGTTACTTGGAATCAGTTTAAGACTCGCTTTTGTGATAAGTTTATTCCAGCTGCTCATAAATCAGAACTGTTCAGGAAGTTCTTGGAGCTTAAGCAGAACGGTAGGGCAGTCTCGGAGTATATCGCTGAATTCGACACTTTATCGAAATATGGATGGTCCCTTATCGATACAGTCGAAAAGAAGAACGAGAAGTTCATAACTGGCTTGGATGGGTACTTGGGGGAAAGACTTATAAACCATATCGACGAGACGTTCGAGTCTATTGTAGGAAAGGCATTAAGGTCAGAGAGCCTTTTCAATAAGTCGAAGACTGAGGTTGCTACAGCATCTGCAGAGGAGCCAAAGCCGCAAGCAGGCGGTGAAGGCAAGAAGAATTCCCAGAACAAGAGGAAGCAGAACCCGACCAAGGATGGTCAGGACAAGAAAAATAAGAAAGATGGCGAATGCTTTAGTTGTGGCAAGAAGGGCCATTACGCCAGAGACTGTCGAGAAAAGCCTGGGGAAAGGAAGTGCTTTAACTGCGGCCAGGCGGGACATCACAAGGATGATTGCCCACAACCTCCTAGGGAGAAGCAGATTGTGAAAGCGTATGCTATCAACGCTGTTCCTTCTTCGTCAAATGCCCCAACTGCGGCGCAGAAGGAAAAAGGTGTCGTTATTCGAGGTATGCTTTCTATTTAAGATGTTTTGCGGGTTTTGTTTGACAAACCTGAGTTAGTCGATAGACCTTTAGTAGTGACGAACCTGATTGGTGGTTCGACTAGTTTTGGCATGATTTGTTAATGTGGTCTTATCGAGTCATGGATGTATGTTTCCTTGTGATTGCTTTGTTTTGGGCTTTACTGGGTTAGCATTATTTTGGGGAGTCGATCTACTCCAAAGGAATAGGGTGGTATTAGGTACCTACCTAGTGATGGCGATAGTAACTGGAGTTAAGGAAGCTAAGAGGTTATCGTTGTAATAAGTTCTAGTTGTCTCTGGGAGGCAAATGAGTACTCCAGTGCTAGATTGTTTTGCTAGTATCACCTCATGTGGATTATCCGAACTCGGAGGAGATGTTCCTTGGGTGCTTGTCTGATATTGGTTTAGGCCTTTGGGGCTTGTGCTTGGGGAATGTCGATTTCGACTAGGATGGGTTGCGTGAGGGGTAAATAGTTGTTGTGATTTTTCATTGGATGATATCTTGATTCGCTCGAGGAGTGACGGGCAGATGGAACATGATAAGACTGTTCAATGGTATAGACTGCCCAGAGTTAGACTCGATAGGGTTATGAGATTGCTCGAGTGGGACTCGAGAAAGATGCAAAGTAATGGATTGTTTAGGACCCTATATTGATGTTCTCTATTGGATAGTAGAACTTTGAAGGAATAGGATGTGTTCGTTGATCATGGAAGATACAACGAAGATTAGGGCGATTCAAGTTGGACTTGAACTCGTAAAAGAAAATAGGTGTTTGTTGATCTTGGAGATGCAACGAATAGGGAGACGACTCATGTTGGACTAGAGTTTGTCGGTACTCAAGACTGGGTCTGAGTTATAGATTGACTCGAGTTGGACTCGAGAAGGCTGCAAGGAATTGGATTCAGCTCGAGTTGGACTCGAGAGGGCAGCAAGATAATGGATAGACTTGGGTTGGACTCAAGTATTTTAGGAGGACTAAAAGCAGGGGTATCTGGGGACGCCCGTTACCTTGGATCCGTTGGACGTGATCTAGTTATCCTTGGAGGATAAACGTACGGTGGACGTACGGTAGTCCGATTGGAGGCTGGGCTTCCATTAGTTTAGTTATCCTTGGAGGATAAACGTACGTTGGACGTACGGTAGACCGAAGGGAGGCGGGGCTTCCATTGGCCTGGGATTGGTTGGACCAGTCAAGTAGGCATCAGTGTATGGAGGCTGGGCTTCCATTAGTTATTGATGTTGGTTGGACCAGACAGTCTGGAATCGACATATTGGGATTGGTTAGACCAATCATGTAGGTGTCGATGTGTTTATGACTTTAGCAGGTGATAGATAGGATTTGTTTGATGGATGTTATGGTTGCTATGTTTGTTCCTATCTCTCTTCTCTTGAGTAGACTATCACCTGTAGGGTTCCAGCGATGGGGAACAAAGTGATTGTAGTAGGACTATGAGCCAGTGCAGTAGAGTCGTCATGACTCGAGGGGCAAAGTGGACATAGTAAAGGATTAGTAAGGCTATGAGCCAGTGCAGTGGAGTTGTTATGACTTCATGGGGCAGAGTGGACATAGCAAAGGACTAGTGACTATAGATCAGTGCAGTGGAGTCGCCATGACTCCATGGGGCAGAGTGATCATAGTAAAGGATTTGGGTGCAGTACTGGTTGCATTGAGTAGGAGACATGCCAAGTTTAGGGGTTTTGTTTCTAGGATGGAAGCAACTAGAGTATGTCACAGGATATGATTTCAGACCCAAGACTGAATTGGATTCAGAAACGCTAGTAAGTTTGACGATTAGATCGATTTTGATTGAGAGGATTGTTTCCAGTTAGAAGGACGATCCTAATCTATTGGAAACCATTTCTAGGGTAGAGATGGGTATCGATGGAAAGAGAATGATCAAACAAGGATTTGATCGAGAAGAGTGACTTCGAAAGAGTAGGGGACTAGTTGTACCCAACGTAGATGGACCGAGAGGTGAAGTGCTTAGAGCATATCATCACTCGAAATTGACTATACATCCCAGTGGTAACAAGATATATTGAGACATAGAGCAGATCTACTACTGGGAAGGGATAAAGATAGGCAGAAGGCTTATCTCGATAAGAGACGAAGAGATTTGGAATTCTTCGTTAACGACTTGGTGTTCGTCGAGATCTCTCCATAGAGAATAAGACTCAGATTGGTTGGAGAGGTAGGTTAGCACCAAGATTTGTTGGCCCATTCCCAGTCCTCGAGCAAGTTGGGAATTTGGCGTATGAAGTAGAGCTACCTGACAAGATGGCGGGAGTTCACAACGTATTTCATGTTTTCCAGTTAAGGAAGTTGTGCAAGACCCTAATGTGGCTATTTCACCAGATCAGTTGGATGATAGCGAGGTTGAACCCGAGGCGGTTGGGAACCGCAAGTCTATGCGTATCGTTGGGAACGATACGAAGCAGCTTCGAAGGAAGGCGGTGAAACTAGTCAAAGTCCAGTGGGGTGGGAATGAAAAAGACTGTACTTGGGAAACAGAGGAGGATATAAGGAAGAAGTATCCAGAACTCTTTGCCTAGTAAGGTTTTGGTAGTGATAGTTCCTTCCCTTGTTAGTAAACCGCATGCTAGGATAGACTTGTTTTGCATGTTGATTGTTGTTTTATGGTTGATAGGCATGCGGAACCCTTTGTGTGTTTTGGTTAGGGAATTTCGGGGGCGAAATTTCTTAAGGGGGGGAGAGTGTAACGACCCGTATTCTACGCATCATGGGATCGCAGAATATTTATTTCTTTCACATATGAAGTTGTATGGTCATGTAACTTTGGGAGACGACTATTGGGGTCATTTCCCATGTTCATGATTTTTGTCGATTTTTAAATGACCGTTTTGCCCCTAGTTGGTACTGTTTTGGTCATAACTTTTGACTGGAAAGGAATTTTGACCTGAAACCACTTCCATTGGATTCGAATGATGGTTTCTCTTTCCGTAGAGTGGTTACAATAGCCAAACGGATTTACCGTTTAGGAGATATGGCTGAATTAAGGTTTAAAGGGTTATTTTCAGCTAATTGGGCTTAACCGGGTGATTAGCAACTAGGCCCAATGGGGGATTTCGGGTTTAGAGGTATTTGAGGGCTGCTAGGGTTTAGAAAACGATTCTTCATTCATTTTCCAGCCGCCACAAACCTCCTTTGAGCTCTAGCCATGGCCTCCAACACCCAAATCACCTTCTAATCACTTCCTAATCAAGTTTTGGCCTAATCTACATCAAACCAAAGAAGATCTTCACCAAATCAGCGGGAGAGCTGCTGGAACACGTAGGGATTGGATCCAAATCAGAGGACATTTCAGATCTATAGTTTAATTTGTGGCAAAGGTGAGTGATTTGCATAGTTCCTCACTAATTACGGCTAATTACGGTAATTAGCGAAGATTAGCGAAATTATGGTTCAGAAAAATCTAGAAAAATTCCCAAAATTCTAAAACATCATTTTATGCCTCTGATATGAATTTGGGTTAATTTCGACTAATTTTGTAAATCCCGGAATTTGGGGGATTAAGGGGTGATTAGTGATAATTAGCGAATTTATGCATGTTAAAAATCTGGAAAAATGTTCAGAAATTCTGAAATATTGTTTTAGACTTCTGTTAGAAGTTTGGTTCAATTTGGTTAAGATTTACTAACCTTATTGTTAGATTTGCTTAAGTATGCTTAAGGGAAAATATGGGGTATTGGCTATGTTTGATCCATTTTACATGCTATGATTTATGTTTGGTGTTTGTGGTCGATACTATATGTTGCTATGACTGTATGGTATGCTTTGTGATTGTTTAGAAGTGTTAGTTTGGTCAAAAACGCCGTCGAATGGCGAAAAACAGTCGCTGGAACGAAGTGCAGGAAATACCCCGGACCGGATCGCCCCTACCCCATGCGAACCGATCCGATTGAAGCTCGCGCCACGAGACGACCCGATCCGCTCCACTTCGAAGGTCACGATCCGACCTGACGTCACGAGCCACTCCAAGCTCGACCGATGCCACGAATGGGTGAAGCACGATCCGATGATGGCGATCCGACCATTCGCGAAGGAGGACTGCGAACCGAACCGAAGGGGGATGGTGACCACGAGTGCATCGCGACCCGACCCGATGCAGCAGGCGCAATCTGAATGAGCTGACGAATGGTGCGATCCGACCCGAGCTGACGTAACAGGCACGACCCGATCCTAGCGAAGGCAATGACCACGATCCGCGAGTCGAGCTGATGCGAGGGGGCGAGTCACGAACCGAACCAGGAGGTCGCGAACTGAATGAAGACCGATCCGGAGGAAATGCTGACCAAAACCCGAGACGCAAAGGTAGTCCAAATGGAAGTTAGAGCTCAGGATCCTGGACCCAGTTGGGAACCAATGAGTTCACTTCATGATTGGGATTTGCTGCGGGACGTGTGCAAAGGGGTTGTCGGTATTCATAACTTTGGTTCACCACTGAGAGATGGATAGTGGGCTTGTAGTGATAGTTACACGGGATTGGATTCCGTCATGGCCCAAAGTATTAGGTGACCAAAGTAGTGGATATCGTATGCTTTACGCACTGAGTGAGGGATGTGAGGATGATTGCTATGCTTGATTGTTTGACATCACTATGACATGCACACCCCTACCCCCGTTATTTTTACACCATTTGAAAGGGCACCTTAGAGTGTTGTACAGTATGTAGTGCTAACTCTTTGGTTGCAGGTCCAGGTTCAGGTATGATTGGATTATACCTGTTATTATTTTGTTTAGATGCTTATCGCTCATACCAGGCTTTATGTCTGACCCAGAGTTTTATGTCTCCTCTTATTACTCTGGGTGCTCACACGAGCAGACTAGAGACAGGTTATGGTTAGCTGGTGATGCGCGAGTAGCTGATTCAGAGGCGAGCAGGAGGCTTCCACGTATGATATATAGATATTCTCCCTGTGTCGTTGGTGGTCACTACTTGGGCATTAGTAGTGTACCTTCTTTATCTTGCTTTTGCTTTAGAGACAGTATTTTAAAAGTTGTAATAAGCTGTATTCTGAGTTTCCGCTGCTATGATGTTTAGTTCTGATTTTCAGCTTATGCACTGTCTCCCCTGTTTTATGTCAAGTATATTATTATTATATTTTGTTCGATGCGCTGTGGGACATTCTACAGGTTCCTTGATTAGCCCATTCTCTTCTTTCTTTTTCTTCTGGCGATCGTCCCGTGCTAACTAAATATGTGTACAGCGCACTTTTAGAGTAAATGTCGGTTGGTGCGGGGCGGGCTGTCACATTCATTAATGGTTGCATTCCACCCAAAACCCCAATATCAGTTCCTGTGTTTAACATATATAAATGTTCATGATTCACGTTTTTGCCCAAAACGTATTCCCAAATTATTATCATAATTTACTATAAGGTTATGCCAAGTTATAGCCTCCTATTTCCAATACATACCAACTACCAAGGTTCATCAAAAGAAAATAAATAGGGGGAGGTAGAAGTTGCAATAAGAGAAAGATCAGAAAGGAAACAGCATAAATCATCATGATAGGCATAAAGATTACAACTTGATGATAACATCATTACGAATTAAGAAAACTGCTGAATAGATCATAAACTTGGCATGAGAATAAAGATAGACAAGTCTCAAATTTCAAGATTCAAAAAGCAACAGAAATAGATCGATAAACATACTTAAATCCAATTTCACTTCATCACATGCCAATATTATATTTAAATATTTTAATCTGAAAATAACTAGAACTTACAGAGCATGGCAAATGAATTACGAACTGAATTTGTTGTAAAAATGTCGCGGCGTTGTTGATTTATTGTCTTGAATCATTGTAGAAGCCTTGTTCTTCGAATTAAATTTTGTATGAAAGCTTTGTCCCTAGAATTGATTGGAGTTTGAATGCTTAAGCTTTAATTTGGGGCGGCGGCTATGGTTCAAGAGGGAGTTCAGCAGCATGACGGCTTTAGTATTATATTATTTGTGTCAATTTAGGGTTAGACTTGAGTTATATTTATAGAATTTTAATCTGATTTGAGCCGTCGATGAAGCTAGAGTGAATCCAGACCATCCATCTCAAGAGAAGCCAATCAGAAAGTGACATGTAAGCCCTAGTGACTCAGCCAAGCCTTAGAAATCGACCAGAACCCAACCAGGCCAGCCAGGGCTTGACCAAGCCAGTTTTCTGGCTTGGGCGCACTTGGCAGGTGCGCCAGTGCTAAAATTGTACTGGCGCACTTCCCAAGTGCGCCAGTGCAATTTTGTTTTGGCGCACTTCCCAAGTGCGCCAGTGCATTCTGACCCGTTTCTGGTTTTTCTGCCCAACTTCGTTCGTCCATATCTTCTTCATACGGTATCCGTTTTACGCAAACTCGGACTCTATTTCAAGCAGAATTACGAGACGAACACAACGGCGTGACCCATTTCCCTTGATTCTTATTTTAAAAATTAATTATACCCTGATTTCTAGTTTCAACATGTTATTAAAATTCGGGTTGTTACAGAGGTTATATGTCGATAGGAATCAGCTGCATGGAGTGAATTGCCTGTGTGGCATGCCCAAGTGGCAGATGATCAAGGCTTCTGTTGAAAAGCAAAGTCTTGTGGTTGATGATCAAAGCACGACCTATGTGGCATAACTTTGTGTATAACGTGAATTCGCGAGCCTCACACCCCGGTATGGACCAGAAACGGGAGAAGGATCCAGGGAGGACATGCGTTTCTTTCTAGCTAGAGTGGTGTCAGTGACCTACCAGCCCTGACATTTATATTATTTTCACCTGTGCGGTTGTTTCTGTTGCGAGGTGCCTCAGATATATCGGTCGATCCGGGACCGATGGAGTCATTGGGCTCATTTACGCCCCAAAGGGCGGGGAAACGCAGTGTTCAGGCATTTTAATCCACATCGGTGGACCGGCCCTGTGGCTCCTAGGTGCAGTTGTTCCTGAGGCATGGTAGGCTAGATTGTCTCAAATTCGGTAAGGACTATCTTTTGCTTTGGTTCATGACGGAAACCCAATTTCCAAATACGATACCGTGCGGTTTTGATTGTATACCTATATATGGCAACACAGTGGTATGGTGCATTAATGCCGTCTATGATTGATACTTATGATTTGGAATTGTTTTTGAAACATATAAACACTAGTAATAATATCAAATGCTTTTGTTTTAGTCTTATCAAGCATATTTTGGCCATTATAAGGTAAAATTCTATCCTTTGGTTTCTGTTGCATTGTGTGATGGGAACTGAGTCTTATAATGGCTTCATTTTTATAAAAGCATTGCGATATTTAAAAGATTCATTTGTTTTAAAGCATTGGCAATCCAATGGAGGAAACCCGTTCCGCGAAAGTGGCGTGGTCTTGTGATTAGCCATATTGTAAAATGTGTTAAGTAGATTTCTCATACCAGTCCCATGACTGACTCATAGTTTGTTTCACTTGCAAACTCGGGTGCCCCTATTTCTACACGGGCAGCCTTGTATTCAGGTTTTAACAGGCTCTTTCTGGATAGTTGGAGTTGAGGATGGATTCTATCATTTATCTCTTTTTATGTTGTTCAACTCCTATTGTACATATTATGTTTTTTTCCGCTGTAGACATTTATGTATAGCTGAACTGTATTTGTACTAAGTATGATCATGTATACTATGTAACTCTGATGATTATGTTTATCCAGTGTATTATATTTTACATTATCTGGTGTATTTATTTATTTCTGTTCTGCTGTTATCTGTTTATGTGTTATATTCCAAAGTTTACCCTTGCCACCGTCTTATCGGGGTTTGGGGTCGTCACATATTAAGTGGTTAGAGAGCTCGCCCTTAAAATATTTAGTTAGTAGGGTGGTTTGAAGGCTTCATTTATACGAAATGGTTCTATCCTAGGATTTTATAACCTATTTGGAAGTGCTACCTTGGGTGAGGTAGTTAATCGTTGTTCATAACTTTGCAAGTTAGAGTAGAATCACAAACAAAATACATAATTTAGATGAAGCCAAACATAATATATTTATATATTGTGGACAGTGTTATACATTTTCACCACATCAGAACTTGTTGTTTTGACCCTCCTCCTTATAACAACTCTTAAGTTTAACTTAGGAGAGACAAGTCATTGGAAGTGTTCATGATGGTTTTCCGTTTTTGTTCTCTCATGCTTGGTATTGATGTGTCGATTCACTATTAAGGTAATTGCCATGGTTGATACTTCTTATGTTATCTTGTTCTATTGTGAGTTCAGTTATATTGTACTCTGTTTAAGCTCATACTCAATATTTGTAGTTACCAGATTTTCATGATTCATGCTAGAATGTGTTTGAGTTTTAATTTTGTCAAAATTCGACCTTATAAAAGTGCGGGTTGTTTCATTTGGTATGTTTAGATGATCAGAGAAATTAGTAATTTGCATTATGCAAGGGAACATATTTGAGCTTTTTTCTATTTTTCTTTGGATTTTTGCGCTCAACTCTATATAAATTTACATTCCACAGTCAAGGTCCTACCTAGTAGGAGTGGACTAAAAAACTATGAGTTGGAAATATTTTACTATTCTAATTTTTTTCCAACCTAGATTTACCTCATGGTGCATTTGGAGATTGTTTTGAAGAGCATGTGGATAACATATAATGGAATCCCATTGATTTGAGATTTAGAACTGGACAAAATATAGTTAGGCATGAGGTAGCCGCAATTTTTGTTATTATTTGAAGAGCATCAATCGAAGACCTTCTTTTGGTTTTAAGAGCATGGTAAATTCATTATATTATGTCATATTAGTCCGAAAGCATGGTAATTAATATGTTCACTTGGTACCATTTTAAGGCAAGTCAGCTATTCTTTTGTTTGAATTGATTCCTTTAAGTTTTTTTTATTTTTATCGTTAGGAGAAATTCTACTTTAAAACTTGTTTAGAAGAGTAATTTCAAAGATTTTAAATTATTTTTTAAAAATTTTTACTTTTCAAATAAAAAGAGGTTTGGTTTTGGAAGTAATAATAAACATATATAAGTACGAGAGTCTTAGTATATAAATAAAATTTAATTTCGAAAAGAATTTCTATTTTTTTCTCTCAAATTAACTAAGGTATTTTCTTCTTAAATCTTTGTTCGATCTGCCAGCTAGATAAGGGTTAATTTTGTATGAATTTGATATGGAGTAGCAGTGTAACATTCCATAAAAATATACTTAAAATAAATTAATAATAACAGACAATGAAAATTAACAATAAAGTAATAATATATTAATGGACTGAAAAATGATATTTCCCAACATTTGGAATTTGGCCACGAAAATATCATACATGTATTCATGATGAAATTATGACCAATTTTCAAATATATTATGTCAGAATCTGGGCCCGTATGAAAGAATTACACTTAAAAGAAGTTGTACGTTAAACATATATGCAACAATGTTTGAAATTCACATTATACCATAAATACATGGAATAATATATGACCAATAAATAAGTGATTAAAATATTCCATCCAATTTGAATTTGTGTGTACATATAAGTATACAACAGGGGGCAACAATAACGTTTAAAAGGCTAGTTATAAATGAAATAAATAACGTAATATAATAAAATCTTTCCAGCCCTCAGATATGTTCGCTGGGTAAATCTGCGACCAGGAGGTTGACCGCCTCCCTTAGAGGTGTGTCGACCGCCGGTCGATCACCTTTCTAGGGGAGTGGTCAACCGCCTGGTGCGATCAATGCCTAGTAAGGCCCGGTTCGGGTTAGCTTTTGGGTTGTTTGTTTATAAACTGAAAGACGAGATTTGATCTAAATAATTCTGCAGCTATTAATCACACATACACGCCTATAAATAACACCCAAAACCTTAGACCTAAACCTTGTCTTCCTCTCCTTCCCTGCCTCCACTCTTCCACCGATTCCAGAGAAATATATTATAGGTATTTTTTCTTTCTCTCTTAAAATCTATGTTCTTTTCTAATATCTTTTATTATAGATTTGAATAGGATCTGAATCTAGAATAATAAGATTTACATATATAAGAATTCTAACTATTTAATTCTTTTACATATACATATATATATATACACATATATATATATATACATATATATATATATCTAAGGGATTGGAGTTTGCATTTGTGTTCGTTCTTGAAGATTTTCAGATCTAATAGGTAAACACCATCAAATCTATGACCTTTCCATATAGTCAAATCACTGTGAGTGGAAATAATAATTGTTTAGGCATATTCAATATTTTGTAGATTCTTATATGAATTATTATGCCTAGGAAGATTTGGATTAACGATAATATCAAATTGTAAAACCCCCAAATCTCATATTCTTATATGTGTTTCACAGGAATTGTCAATAAACGTTTGGATTTGTGAATTTACTTGGGTTATGGATAAAGAACATTTTTGGGTGATTTACTTTTGTTAGAATTGATTTATCCTTTTATTTAAAAGTGTTTGAAATGCAAAAAGGTTCGTATTTGATTTATTTTTATTATTCGAATAGGTTTGGATTTCCATTTTAAATGGGTTATTCGAACGTATTTAGATTGAAACAAATCAAATGTTAATGTTTTTGTGTACAACATAGAATAGGGTAAATTGGATTAAATAGAGGTCAATGTATATATATGTGTGTGTGTGTGTGTATGTAGGAAATTTACACCTTGTTCATGATTCATTACCTGAATTGTTCTAACAAGCCTAGGATGCAAGTTTTGAAACTTATGTTGTTATTTTTCCTATTACTACTACTAATAATTATGCCATTATGCCATGTATTTTGCAGTTTGATGTGGGAATTAACTTGTATACCTTTAATGTAGATCGAATTGACAATTTACACCGTTAAAACGTTTCTTCGTTCATACGAAAATTAGTGTTTATTATACCTATTATACATTCTATTTATATAGCGTAATCAACGTAACCAACGTAATATTGACGTAATAAATATGATTGTAATAAGGTAAGAAATTTTAAATGTCCTCATATAAATTGTTGTTTGTGTGTGTATATAAAATGGCTTATCTATATAATAAATAATGACACACAGACACGAGATTAGTCGTCATTTGTGGTAGAAGTCTACCCAGAGCCAACCGACAAATCTAGTGTCCACATGTGAATCTGGCTAATGTGAGAGGTCTGGGTGCTATGGGCCATTTAATTTATTACACTATGACACGAGGTTAATCCCACTTGTAGTAGAAGTCGGCCCGGAACCGCCCAACATATCAAACATCTACAGGTAGACGGCTTAATGTGAGATGTTTAGTGTGTATATATATACCTATTATGTGTGTAAATAGGTAGGTTTACTATGCCTCAAGAAGGTCTTAAGTGGCTGACTCTCTTCTTATCTAGTTAGGGTCTTAATTGGTTAAGACTAGGACCATTCTAAAGGTTTATTCCTTGGACATGGACCAAAGTCATGGGACCCTCCCTTATTAAATTCGAAGTAGGTCTATGGGTCCTCCTTCTCTAAAAATGGTTTAGTCATGGAAACTGTAACACCCCACCTCCGCTAGGGTCACTCACAAAGGGAATGCACTAGTTTTGGAGGAGCGTTATCGAGGTAAACAATCACAGAAATATTACAAGACAGACATAAATAAAACAGCGGAAGAATCAAAAGATAAATTTTATTACTTTCAAAATAGTCAAAGCCTTTTTCATCCAAAGTACCAAATATCCAAAGTCATCATTTTCCATTACAACAAATTCTTTCTTGCATAAATAAAGAAGCATAAAAGTTTAAACAGCAAAAATAGCATAATTCCCCAAGATAGCAGAAATGCAGCCATAACATAGCTCAAGATCAAACCGTACATGAGCTGAACCAAAAACAAGAGAAATCCAAGCTAAGTGCTAGAGTTTCCTCCCTGAGAACCTGGGGGAACGAAAGAAAAAGCGGCGAAAGAAAACGGGTCAGTCATAAAGACTGGTAAGTCCTAGTGACTTTCAGCATAAAAACAGGTAAAGGTAACATGACATGTATAAACTGAAAGTAAACATAAGGATGCTGTCAAGATGGGCAAGATAGACTAAGATGACATGATAAATCAAGTATAGCATCGCATGTTCAAGATTCGCTGCACCAACTGTATTAGTATCCCAAACCTATGTCATATATTAACCATGAAATGATCCCTAGGCCCAATATCATGAAATGACCCATTTCGGGGTCCTATGGAACGATCCATTAATCGATCGGCTCCCTACAAGTTCTAGCTCGTCGTGTGTCTGTGTCATACGGCCCTATCACGAATGTAGTCACATATGCTAGGTCCACCATAGGGTGTATCAAGACCTAGGGTGCCAACCACCGACACGAATCAAGTATGCACAGTGTAAACCTACTGATGCCCAATGCCTGCTTTTTCAACTCCGGGCCACGTGCACAACCATAGTCCACCTGAACCTACACTAGCGCATCAACTCGGCCATCGTTCTGGTTGCTTACAATCAGCCTAGTAATCGTGCCCCACCCTGCCTAGTTCCAGGGTACCATGATACATCTAAGTGGGTTACTGCAGAAATGGACCGCGTAACTAGGGTTTCCGTCCAACAGGTTAAGTGTTGTCATTTAAATTCGTGACTTAACCCTTATCAGTCTAGCATGTCAAGTTGGTTAAGTGTTGTCTTTAAATTTCATGACTTAACCTCACTAATCATGTGTCAAGTTGGTTAAGTGTTGTCTTTCATTTTCATGACTTAACCCTATCATGTGGCACTAATTCATTAATGCACCCCAACCTCTCACATCAGACCTGTTGTTGTTGTCACTGGATATGCCGAGCGGTTCCGGGAAGATTTACACCACAACTCAGTCTGACCTCGGGTTTCAAGCGCGATATGACCAACTACCCACATTGGATCCTATTGTTTGCAGTAACTGGATTTGTCGGGCGGTTCCAGGCAGAATTACACTGCAAACTCAACCCAACCTCGAGTTGTCCATTTTCAAGTTCATTCTAGTGTCATGTCCATGTTCAAATTTTATGTCAAGTTCGTGTCAAGTTTCATGGCAAGTTTCATGTCAAGTTTCATGTTTCAACTTATGCCTATTATCAAGTTCATGATTCATGTTCATAACCAATTCATGTTTTGCCTAATCTACCCAAATCGTATTCCCATCGCATGTAAACGTGAATCAATCTAAATTACAAGTAAATCCAAATCCAGAAATAAAGGGAATAACATCAAAACTATGATAGGCAAAAAGGACGAGCATAAAGTGATAAAAGGGATTACAATACTAGCATGACATAACTTGAGATAATTGGTTACAACATCACTGGCATATAGAAAATAATAGGATTTCAAATCTAGCATAATAAGGTGACAGTCATGGCATAAGGTGATAGTCCCAAACTTGTAAATAATAGACTGATTCAACATCACAGGCATGATAATGTTATGGACATGAAAGAGTTTGATTTACAACATGAATAGGTCCAAACTGATTTCATAGCAATATTCCCAAATGTCAAGATCCCAGATGGAAACTAGAGTAGATGTGATCAATTATCATACTTAAGTCCAATTTCACTTTATGTCATGTTCAAATTACAATTAACAAGTTTAAATCTCAAAGTAACTAGAACTTATAGATCGTGGACTAAGAAATTGAGATGCAGAAGTTGAATCTAGAAACTAGTCGTCGAATTTTTGAATCGTTGAATCTTGTTTGATTGTAGCCAAAAATCCCCAATTTGCGAATCTTATGTTTCTTGAAGAAGAAGGTAGAAGAATTCCCTTGATTTGATTAACTTTATTTTTAATTTAATTTTGAAGAAGAAGAAGAAGCCATGTCCATCAAGAATTTGTGCAGCATAAGGTTACAGAAGAATGGTGTATAGAGAATGGGGTTAGGGGGCTGTTTATATAGGATTCGGCAAATGAATCTAAACTGAAAACAAGACCAAAAACATCAGAATGAACCCAGGCTCAAAACTGGGTTTTGGCACCAGGTCGACCCCCAGGTCGACCATAAGGTCGACCTGGCCCCTGGGAGGTCGACCATACTGTCGACCCCCCAGGTCAACCTGGTCCTGGGTGGGAAATTTCCCGCCCAGCCTGCGCTGGGGTTTGAATTCTAATTTCGAGCTGTTTTCGATTCTAAAAATTCCTGAAACTTCGGAGGGTCATATCTCCCTCATACGGAATCTGTTTTTCGAAAACTCGGACTCGTTTCCAAGAAGAATTTCGAGACGAACGCAATGGCGCAACCCATTTCCCTTGATTCTTATTTTAAAAATTAATTCTTCCCTGATTTATGGTTTTAACATGTTATTAAAATACGGGTTGTTACATTCTCCCCTCCTTAAAGGATTTCGTCCCCAAAATCTTCAAGTTAAGAAGAATGCATCCTATCATCCAATAATCCATCTACTCAACCATCATCCACAAGCAACCATTGTCCTTAAAAGATTTCTAATGCTATATAAACTTATGCAAGAGTGTGTGTATATGTACTTATCTAATGCAAAAGATTAGGCGGTTACTGTTTCAGTAAAACCTCCTTAATGCAAAATATGTTAGTGTAATGAGTCCAACATGTATGCAAATTCCTAACATACTTTATAATCTCTACATGGGTGCACAAACATTCATTCATATGCAACATCCAAATGATAGCATATCAAGTTTCCATCCATATACAAGTATAAGAACTCATGCATATGCAACATGAAAAATGTGACTGAGCCGATCTAGTGCCTAATGTGTGTTATGCAACCACGAGCAACCACTTGCAACCACTTGCAATCATCAACCATAACATGTTTCAATCACATGTTTACATCCAAAAGGGTTAAGGTTCTCAAGATAGGATTGAGAAGATAACAAGACAAACATGGATAGCAAAAGCATGTACATGACACGAAGGTATGTAAACTTATAGGAAAAAGAGATCGAGAATGTACCCTCAAAAAGTATTGGGTATAGCACACGTATCTTCTCTTCGGTTTCCCAAGTTGCATCTTCTTGGGCTTCACTCCACTGTACTTTAACTAGCTTGACTTCTCGATTCCTTAGCTTCTTGATCTCTGTTCCTAAGATACGAATCGGAACTCGCCTCAATGTTGCTTCTCTTTCCACTTCTATGCCTTCAAGGATGCTTGGCTCAACCACTTCGGTAGACTCATGTAAGCACTTTCGGAGATGCGAAATGTGAAAGACATTGTGTATTCCGGCCAACCTCTCGGGTAACTCCACCTTATAGGCCATCTGTCAAATCCTCTTGATGATAGGCAACGGTCCTACGAACCTCGGTGCTAACTTTCCAACCGCTCCAAAGAGAACCACATTGCGTAAAGGAGAAACTTTTATAAAGACCATATCTCCGACTTCAAACTTTAGGTCTGTCCTTCTCTTGTCCGCGTAGGATTTCTGTCTATCTTGGGCCGTTTTAATCCGTCTTTGTATCAACGAAACCTTCTCGGAAGTGTCCCTTATCATGTCGGGTCCAAGTATGAGCTTGTCTGTCGACTCCCACCAACAAGTTGGTGACTTGCATGATCTTCCGTATAAAGCTTCGAATGGTGTCATTCCTATGCTAGCTTGGTAACTATTATTATACGCGAACTTAACGAGAGGTAGGTGATCTTCCCAAGTACCACCAAAGTCAAGAATGCATAGTCTCAAGAGATCCTCTAGTACCCTATTTACCCTTTCGCTTTGTCTATCCGTCTGTGGGTGATAGGCCGTGCTTAAACTTAGTTGTGTACCCATTGCTTCTTGTAAACTATTCCAAAATTCGCTAGTGAAAATCGGGTCACGATCGCTAACTATACTAGAAGGAACTCCGTGCAACCGTACTATTTCTCGAAGGTACATAGATGCTAGCCATGATGCGGTCCTCTTGCTCTTCACAGGAATGAAGTGAGCGCTCTTCGTGAGTCTATCCACTATAACCCATATGCTAGTATTGCCCTTCGTTGACCTAGGCAATCCATCCACGAAATCCATCGAGACACTCTCCCATTTCCACTGTTGAATCTCCAAAGGATGCAATAGCCACCGGGGTTTTTCGACTAGGCCTTTACTTGTTGGCACACCATGCACTTAGAAACGAGTTCCGCTACGTCCTTTTTCATCCCGTTCCAAAAGAAAATGCACTTCATATCCTTGTACATTTTATCCCCACCGGATGTATAGTCATCTTTGAGTGATGCGCCTCTTCGATAACTCTCTTTACTAAGTCTCCCACTTGTGGGACACATAGTCTACCATCACGCCTTATCCATCCCTTGTCATCTATGGCATACCTACTGAGGTGACTTGACATCTCACCTCTAATCAACTTGTCCATGATCTCGACTATCTGTGGGTCTTCCTTCTGTGAAGTCCCTACTTGGTCTAGAAGCGTAGGCCTTAACTCAAGAGATGCTAACGTGCTAGCCAACGACTCAACAACAGGTGTGAAATCAAAGGTTGCTATAAACTCTAGACTTTTCCTTTCAATAAACAAAGGACTCAAAGTCAACCTTTTCCTACTTAGCGCATCCGCCACCACGTTACCCTTGCCAGGGGTATAAGCTATATCAAAGTCATACGATGCCAAGAATTCCATCCACCTCTGTTGCCTTAGATTCAAATCTTTTTGCGAAAAGAGGTATTTAAGCGATTTTTGATCAGTATACAACTCGAACTTCTCACCTAGAAGATAGTGGCGCCAAGACTTAAGCGCAAAAACAATCGCGGCCAATTCCAAGTCATGTGTGGGATAGTTTTTCTCATGAACTTTAAGTTGTCTACCCCCATAGCATATCACACTCCCTTCTTGCATTAGGACAACGCCTAATCCCGTGCCGCACGCATCTGTGTACACCGTAAACATCTTACCTCCATTGGGTAATGCCAAAATTGGAGCTGTGGTAAGGGCTCTCTTAAGCCTTTGAAAAGCAACGTCAAACTCTATGTCCCATGCAAAAGCTAGGTTCTTCTTCGTTAACCTAGTAAGAGGGGCTAAAATCTTAGCGAAGTCCTTAATGAACTTCCTATAGTAGCCCGCCAAACCGAGAAAGCTTCTCACTTCCGTTACGTTCTTAGGAACTTTCCAGTCTTGCACCGCAGCTACCTTAGCGCGGTCCACAGCTATACCTTGCTTCGAAACTACATGTCCAAGAAACCGAACTTCTTTTCTCAAAAAATGACACTTGGAGAACTTAGCCTTTAACTCGTGTGGTCTAAGCGTATCCATGACATCCTTGAGATGTCTAGCATGTTCTTCCTCATCCTTTGAGAAGATCAAAATATCGTCCACGAAGACCACCACAAACTTGTTAAGGAACTCCCAAAACACCCAACTCATCAAGTCTACGAAGTACGCAGGTGCATTCGTCAAACCAAACGGTATGACGAGCCACTTGAAGAAACCATCTGAAGTCCTAAACGCAGTCTTGTCAATGCTATCCTCAGCCACTCTAAGTTGATGGAATCCAGTAGCTAGATCGAGTTGAGAGAAAACAGACGCTCCTACAAGATGGTCGAACAAGTTGTCGATTCTCGGTAGTGGGTGCCTATTCTTCTTAGTCTGCTTGTTTAACTCACAATAATCTACGCATAGACAAAGCGAACCATCCACCTTAGTAGCGAATACCACCGGAGCACCCCATTCAGAAATGTTTTGCCTAATGAAATTTTTCTCAAGCAACTCCTTAACTTGCTTACTAAGCTCTTTTCTCTCTCGTGGGGCCATGTGTCTAACGGGCAATGCAACTGGCTTAGCATTATCAACAAGATATATACGGAAATCTATCTCGCGTTTAGGGTGTAACCCCTTAACCTCATTAAAGACATCGGGATATTCTCGGACTACCCTTACTGATTGCAAATCATTGATAGACGAGTCAAGAGATTTTAGATAACATAACATGACAGGACCCATAGGGTTACAAGAAATTTCAAGGGTATTACCAAGGCGAGTCACGAGTCTAACTGCCCTTCGTTCACAATCGAGAATGGCTCCATTATTGGACAACCAACCCATGCCTAGAATCAAACCATATCCCATAAATCCGAGAACATAAGCATTACACGTGAATTCTACGCTTAAGATAGAAACCCTCAAATCCACACAAATCATAGATAAATGAGCGGAGCCACCAATTGGATTTGAAACAATAGTGGGATCCTCAACTAGACTAGTACTTAGGTGCAGAGTTTCAACAATATCGAAGAAATAAAAGTATGCGATACGCCAGAATCAAACAAGGTTCGAACAGGATGATCAAAAAGATAGACTAAACTTTCG
Source organism: Allium sativum (assembly GCA_030737875.1). Taxonomy (NCBI): domain Eukaryota; kingdom Viridiplantae; phylum Streptophyta; class Magnoliopsida; order Asparagales; family Amaryllidaceae; genus Allium; species Allium sativum. The sequence continues at coordinate 93,534,570 of CM060920.1, forward strand.
ACAGAAATATTTCTACCTCGTTCTTGCGGAGGTACCGTGAGAGCGCGGACTTGTCCTCCAGAAGAAGGTCCAGCTCCCTGCCCTTGCTTCCTTGGGCAGGCTCTAGCCATGTGTCCTGTCTCACCACAGTGGAAACAGCCACCCATCTTCCTTTTCTTCTTCCTACAGTCTTTGACCAGATGTCCAGGAATGCCACAGAAATTACACTTTCTCTTTTCATGGGGTTTGTTGTTCTACCCGCCTTTCTTTGGATCAGCCTTCTTGTTCTGTGACCTTTCCCCCTTCTTATCTTGACGCACTTCTGCTTTTGCCTCATTCTTTCCCTTGTCTTCCTCGTTTAAGAGTGCCATGTCTACTAACCTTTCGTAATTAGCCCCCATAGGTATGTAGGTCATAGCCAAGCTGTGAAGTGGCTCATTCAATCCCTTGACAAAACAGAGAGCCTTCTTATGAGGAGTATTCACTAAGTCCAGTCCAAACCAAGCCAGCTGATTGAATTGATTGACGTACTCCTTGACCGTCATACTTCCTTGCTTAAGAGATAAGAACTTTTCCAGCTGTAGACTTCGTTCATATTGTGAGAGGAACTTCATCTCAAACCTTATCCTGAAATCCATCCATGTGTCAACATGTCTCTCAACATTAGTGACTTCCCACCAATAGGAAGCTTCGTCTTTGAGCAACCATACTGCCAACTGTACCTTCTGCCTATCGTCCACCTCGAAGATAACGAACAGATCCTCAGTTTCTTTGAGCCAGTTCCTCGCTTCTATGAATGATTCAGTTCCCTTGAAATCCTTTCCACCCATGGCCCTAAATTCTCTACAGATCTTTGAGAAAGCATTTGCACGAGGAGGAGGAGGAGGAGCAACCGCTGCAGCTGGAGGAGGAATATCTGCTGGGCCTGCATCATTGGCCCTAGCCTCTAAGTACCTCCTGAACCAGCCAGGTATTGGCACATACTCTGAAAGGTTAAGATTCCCAGACATGTTGATATGAAAAAGAAGAGATTCAAAACGAGGAAACAAAGGATAGTGCTAATGGCTTTTGGGGAATAGCCTTTAAATAAAACAAAACTTTTCTTGAAAAATGCTTCTTTGTAAACGGTTTTAGAAAATAGTTTTAGAAGGTTTTAAAAACTTTTGCCCAGTCTGGTAACCTTCTTCTCTGATACCAAGTGTAACACCCCACCTCCGCTAGGGTCACTCACAAAGGGAATGCACTAGTTTTGGAGGAGCGTTATCGAGGTAAACAATCACAGAAATATTACAAGACAGACATAAATAAAACAGCGGAAGAATCAAAAGATAAATTTTATTACTTTCAAAATAGTCAAAGCCTTTTTCATCCAAAGTACCAAATATCCAAAGTCATCATTTTCCATTACAACAAATTCTTTCTTGCATAAATAAAGAAGCATAAAAGTTTAAACAGCAAAAATAGCATAATTCCCCAAGATAGCAGAAATGCAGCCATAACATAGCTCAAGATCAAACCGTACATGAGCTGAACCAAAAACAAGAGAAATCCAAGCTAAGTGCTAGAGTTTCCTCCCTGAGAACCTGGGGGAACGAAAGAAAAAGCGGCGAAAGAAAACGGGTCAGTCATAAAGACTGGTAAGTCCTAGTGACTTTCAGCATAAAAACAGGTAAAGGTAACATGACATGTATAAACTGAAAGTAAACATAAGGATGCTGTCAAGATGGGCAAGATAGACTAAGATGACATGATAAATCAAGTATAGCATCGCATGTTCAAGATTCGCTGCACCAACTGTATTAGTATCCCAAACCTATGTCATATATTAACCATGAAATGATCCCTAGGCCCAATATCATGAAATGACCCATTTCGGGGTCCTATGGAACGATCCATTAATCGATCGGCTCCCTACAAGTTCTAGCTCGTCGTGTGTCTGTGTCATACGGCCCTATCACGAATGTAGTCACATATGCTAGGTCCACCATAGGGTGTATCAACACCTAGGGTGCCAACCACCGACACGAATCAAGTATGCACAGTGTAAACCTACTGATGCCCAATGCCTGCTTTTTCAACTCCGGGCCACGTGCACAACCATAGTCCACCTGAACCTACACTAGCGCATCAACTCGGCCGTCGTTCTGGTTGCTTACAATCAGCCTAGTAATCGTGCCCCACCCTGCCTAGTTCCAGGGTACCATGATACATCTAAGTGGGTTACTGCAGAAATGGACCGCGTAACTAGGGTTTCCGTCCAACAGGTTAAGTGTTGTCATTTAAATTCGTGACTTAACCCTTATCAGTCTAGCATGTCAAGTTGGTTAAGTGTTGTCTTTAAATTTCATGACTTAACCTCACTAATCATGTGTCAAGTTGGTTAAGTGTTGTCTTTCATTTTCATGACTTAACCCTATCATGTGGCACTAATTCATTAATGCACCCCAACCTCTCACATCAGACCTGTTGTTGTTGTCACTGGATATGCCGAGCGGTTCCGGGAAGATTTACACCACAACTCAGTCTGACCTCGGGTTTCAAGCGCGATATGACCAACTACCCACATTGGATCCTATTGTTTGCAGTAACTGGATTTGTCGGGCGGTTCCAGGCAGAATTACACTGCAAACTCAACCCAACCTCGAGTTGTCCATTTTCAAGTTCATTCTAGTGTCATGTCCATGTTCAAATTTTATGTCAAGTTCGTGTCAAGTTTCATGGCAAGTTTCATGTCAAGTTTCATGTTTCAACTTATGCCTATTATCAAGTTCATGATTCATGTTCATAACCAATTCATGTTTTGCCTAATCTACCCAAATCGTATTCCCATCGCATGTAAACGTGAATCAATCTAAATTACAAGTAAATCCAAATCCAGAAATAAAGGGAATAACATCAAAACTATGATAGGCAAAAAGGACGAGCATAAAGTGATAAAAGGGATTACAATACTAGCATGACATAACTTGAGATAATTGGTTACAACATCACTGGCATATAGAAAATAATAGGATTTCAAATCTAGCATAATAAGGTGACAGTCATGGCATAAGGTGATAGTCCCAAACTTGTAAATAATAGACTGATTCAACATCACAGGCATGATAATGTTATGGACATGAAAGAGTTTGATTTACAACATGAATAGGTCCAAACTGATTTCATAGCAATATTCCCAAATGTCAAGATCCCAGATGGAAACTAGAGTAGATGTGATCAATTATCATACTTAAGTCCAATTTCACTTTATGTCATGTTCAAATTACAATTAACAAGTTTAAATCTCAAAGTAACTAGAACTTATAGATCGTGGACTAAGAAATTGAGATGCAGAAGTTGAATCTAGAAACTAGTCGTCGAATTTTTGAATCGTTGAATCTTGTTTGATTGTAGCCAAAAATCCCCAATTTGCGAATCTTATGTTTCTTGAAGAAGAAGGTAGAAGAATTCCCTTGATTTGATTAACTTTATTTTTAATTTAATTTTGAAGAAGAAGAAGAAGCCATGTCCATCAAGAATTTGTGCAGCATAAGGTTACAGAAGAATGGTGTATAGAGAATGGGGTTAGGGGGCTGTTTATATAGGATTCGGCAAATGAATCTAAACTGAAAACAAGACCAAAAACATCAGAATGAACCCAGGCTCAAAACTGGGTTTTGGCACCAGGTCGACCATAGGGTCGACCCCCAGGTCGACCATAAGGTCGACCTGGCCCCTGGGAGGTCGACCATACTGTCGACCCCCCAGGTCAACCTGGTCCTGGGTGGGAAATTTCCCGCCCAGCCTGCGCTGGGGTTTGAATTCTAATTTCGAGCTGTTTTCGATTCTAAAAATTCCTGAAACTTCGGAGGGTCATATCTCCCTCATACGGAATCTGTTTTTCGAAAACTCGGACTCGTTTCCAAGAAGAATTTCGAGACGAACGCAATGGCGCAACCCATTTCCCTTGATTCTTATTTTAAAAATTAATTCTTCCCTGATTTATGGTTTTAACATGTTATTAAAATACGGGTTGTTACATTCTCCCCTCCTTAAAGGATTTCGTCCCCAAAATCTTCAAGTTAAGAAGAATGCATCCTATCATCCAATAATCCATCTACTCAACCATCATCCACAAGCAACCATTGTCCTTAAAAGATTTCTAATGCTATATAAACTTATGCAAGAGTGTGTGTATATGTACTTATCTAATGCAAAAGATTAGGCGGTTACTGTTTCAGTAAAACCTCCTTAATGCAAAATATGTTAGTGTAATGAGTCCAACATGTATGCAAATTCCTAACATACTTTATAATCTCTACATGGGTGCACAAACATTCATTCATATGCAACATCCAAATGATAGCATATCAAGTTTCCATCCATATACAAGTATAAGAACTCATGCATATGCAACATGAAAAATGTGACTGAGCCGATCTAGTGCCTAATGTGTGTTATGCAACCACGAGCAACCACTTGCAACCACTTGCAATCATCAACCATAACATGTTTCAATCACATGTTTACATCCAAAAGGGTTAAGGTTCTCAAGATAGGATTGAGAAGATAACAAGACAAACATGGATAGCAAAAGCATGTACATGACACGAAGGTATGTAAACTTATAGGAAAAAGAGATAGAGAATGTACCCTCAAAAAGTATTGGGTATAGCACACGTATCTTCTCTTCGGTTTCCCAAGTTGCATCTTCTTGGGCTTCACTCCACTGTACTTTAACTAGCTTGACTTCTCGATTCCTTAGCTTCTTGATCTCTGTTCCTAAGATACGAATCGGAACTCGCCTCAATGTTGCTTCTCTTTCCACTTCTATGCCTTCAAGGATGCTTGGCTCAACCACTTCGGTAGACTCATGTAAGCACTTTCGGAGATGCGAAATGTGAAAGACATTGTGTATTCCGGCCAACCTCTCGGGTAACTCCACCTTATAGGCCATCTGTCCAATCCTCTTGATGATAGGCAACGGTCCTACGAACCTCGGTGCTAACTTTCCAACCGCTCCAAAGAGAACCACATTGCGTAAAGGAGAAACTTTTATAAAGACCATATCTCCGACTTCAAACTTTAGGTCTGTCCTTCTCTTGTCCGCGTAGGATTTCTGTCTATCTTGGGCCGTTTTAATCCGTCTTTGTATCAACGAAACCTTCTCGGAAGTGTCCCTTATCATGTCGGGTCCAAGTATGAGCTTGTCTGTCGACTCCCACCAACAAGTTGGTGACTTGCATGATCTTCCGTATAAAGCTTCGAATGGTGTCATTCCTATGCTAGCTTGGTAACTATTATTATACGCGAACTTAACGAGAGGTAGGTGATCTTCCCAAGTACCACCAAAGTCAAGAATGCATAGTCTCAAGAGATCCTCTAGTACCCTATTTACCCTTTCGCTTTGTCTATCCGTCTGTGGGTGATAGGCCGTGCTTAAACTTAGTTGTGTACCCATTGCTTCTTGTAAACTATTCCAAAATTCGCTAGTGAAAATCGGGTCACGATCGCTAACTATACTAGAAGGAACTCCGTGCAACCGTACTATTTCTCGAAGGTACATAGATGCTAGCCATGATGCGGTCCTCTTGCTCTTCACAGGAATGAAGTGAGCGCTCTTCGTGAGTCTATCCACTATAACCCATATGCTAGTATTGCCCTTCGTTGACCTAGGCAATCCATCCACGAAATCCATCGAGACACTCTCCCATTTCCACTGTTGAATCTCCAAAGGATGCAATAGCCACCGGGGTTTTTCGACTAGGCCTTTACTTGTTGGCACACCATGCACTTAGAAACGAGTTCCGCTACGTCCTTTTTCATCCCGTTCCAAAAGAAAATGCACTTCATATCCTTGTACATTTTATCCCCACCGGATGTATAGTCATCTTTGAGTGATGCGCCTCTTCGATAACTCTCTTTACTAAGTCTCCCACTTGTGGGACACATAGTCTACCATCACGCCTTATCCATCCCTTGTCATCTATGGCATACCTACTGAGGTGACTTGACATCTCACCTCTAATCAACTTGTCCATGATCTCGACTATCTGTGGGTCTTCCTTCTGTGAAGTCCCTACTTGGTCTAGAAGCGTAGGCCTTAACTCAAGAGATGCTAACGTGCTAGCCAACGACTCAACAACAGGTGTGAAATCAAAGGTTGCTATAAACTCTAGACTTTTCCTTTCAATAAACAAAGGACTCAAAGTCAACCTTTTCCTACTTAGCGCATCCGCCACCACGTTACCCTTGCCAGGGGTATAAGCTATATCAAAGTCATACGATGCCAAGAATTCCATCCACCTCTGTTGCCTTAGATTCAAATCTTTTTGCGAAAAGAGGTATTTAAGCGATTTTTGATCAGTATACAACTCGAACTTCTCACCTAGAAGATAGTGGCGCCAAGACTTAAGCGCAAAAACAATCGCGGCCAATTCCAAGTCATGTGTGGGATAGTTTTTCTCATGAACTTTAAGTTGTCTACCCCCATAGCATATCACACTCCCTTCTTGCATTAGGACAACGCCTAATCCCGTGCCGCACGCATCTGTGTACACCGTAAACATCTTACCTCCATTGGGTAATGCCAAAATTGGAGCTGTGGTAAGGGCTCTCTTAAGCCTTTGAAAAGCAACGTCAAACTCTATGTCCCATGCAAAAGCTAGGTTCTTCTTCGTTAACCTAGTAAGAGGGGCTAAAATCTTAGCGAAGTCCTTAATGAACTTCCTATAGTAGCCCGCCAAACCGAGAAAGCTTCTCACTTCCGTTACGTTCTTAGGAACTTTCCAGTCTTGCACCGCAGCTACCTTAGCGCGGTCCACAGCTATACCTTGCTTCGAAACTACATGTCCAAGAAACCGAACTTCTTTTCTCAAAAAATGACACTTGGAGAACTTAGCCTTTAACTCGTGTGGTCTAAGCGTATCCATGACATCCTTGAGATGTCTAGCATGTTCTTCCTCATCCTTTGAGAAGATCAAAATATCGTCCACGAAGACCACCACAAACTTGTTAAGGAACTCCCAAAACACCCAACTCATCAAGTCTACGAAGTACGCAGGTGCATTCGTCAAACCAAACGGTATGACGAGCCACTTGAAGAAACCATCTGAAGTCCTAAACGCAGTCTTGTCAATGCTATCCTCAGCCACTCTAAGTTGATGGAATCCAGTAGCTAGATCGAGTTGAGAGAAAACAGACGCTCCTACAAGATGGTCGAACAAGTTGTCTATTCTCGGTAGTGGGTGCCTATTCTTCTTAGTCTGCTTGTTTAACTCACAATAATCTACGCATAGACAAAGCGAACCATCCACCTTAGTAGCGAATACCACCGGAGCACCCCATTCAGAAATGTTTTGCCTAATGAAATTTTTCTCAAGCAACTCCTTAACTTGCTTACTAAGCTCTTTTCTCTCTCGTGGGGCCATGTGTCTAACGGGCAATGCAACTGGCTTAGCATTATCAACAAGATATATACGGAAATCTATCTCGCGTTTAGGGTGTAACCCCTTAACCTCATTAAAGACATCGGGATATTCTCGGACTACTCTTACTGATTGCAAATCATTGATAGACGAGTCAAGAGATTTTAGATAACATAACATGACAGGACCCATAGGGTTACAAGAAATTTCAAGGGTATTACCAAGGCGAGTCACGAGTCTAACTACCCTTCGTTCACAATCGAGAATGGCTCCATTATTGGACAACCAACCCATGCCTAGAATCAAACCATATCCCATAAATCCGAGAACATAAGCATTACACGTGAATTCTACGCTTAAGATAAAAACCCTCAAATCCACACAAATCATAGATAAATGAGCGGAGCCACCAATTGGATTTGAAACAATAGTGGGATCCTCAACTAGACTAGTACTTAGGTGCAGAGTTTCAACAATATCGAAGAAATAAAAGTATGCGATACGCCAGAATCAAACAAGGTTCGAACAGGATGATCAAAAAGATAGACTAAACTTTCGACAGAAATATTTCTACCTCGTTCTTGCGGAGGTACCGTGAGAGCGCGGACTTGTCCTCCAGAAGAAGGTCCAGCTCCCTGCCCTTGCTTCCTTGGGCAGGCTCTAGCCATGTGTCCTGTCTCACCACAGTGGAAACAGCCACCCATCTTCCTTTTCTTCTTCCTACAGTCTTTGACCAGATGTCCAGGAATGCCACAGAAATTACACTTTCTCTTTTCATGGGGTTTGTTGTTCTACCCGCCTTTCTTTGGATCAGCCTTCTTGTTCTGTGACCTTTCCCCCTTCTTATCTTGACGCACTTCTGCTTTTGCCTCATTCTTTCCCTTGTCTTCCTCGTTTAAGAGTGCCATGTCTACTAACCTTTCGTAATTAGCCCCCATAGGTATGTAGGTCATAGCCAAGCTGTGAAGTGGCTCATTCAATCCCTTGACAAAACAGAGAGCCTTCTTATGAGGAGTATTCACTAAGTCCAGTCCAAACCAAGCCAGCTGATTGAATTGATTGACGTACTCCTTGACCGTCATACTTCCTTGCTTAAGAGATAATAACTTTTCCAGCTGTAGACTTCGTTCATATTGTGAGAGGAACTTCATCTCAAACCTTATCCTGAAATCCATCCATGTGTCAACATGTCTCTCAACATTAGTGACTTCCCACCAATAGGAAGCTTCGTCTTTGAGCAACCATACTGCCAACTGTACCTTCTGCCTATCGTCCACCTCGAAGATAACGAACAGATCCTCAGTTTCTTTGAGCCAGTTCCTCGCTTCTATGAATGATTCAGTTCCCTTGAAATCCTTTCCACCCATGGCCCTAAATTCTCTACAGATCTTTGAGAAAGCATTTGCACGAGGAGGAGGAGGAGGAGGAGCAACCGCTGCAGCTGGAGGAGGAATATCTGCTGGGCCTGCATCATTGGCCCTAGCCTCTAAGTACCTCCTGAACCAGCCAGGTATTGGCACATACTCTGAAAGGTTAAGATTCCCAGACATGTTGATATGAAAAAGAAGAGATTCAAAACGAGGAAACAAAGGATAGTGCTAATGGCTTTTGGGGAATAGCCTTTAAATAAAACAAAACTTTTCTTGAAAAATGCTTCTTTGTAAACGGTTTTAGAAAATAGTTTTAGAAGGTTTTAAAAACTTTTGCCCAGTCTGGTAACCTTCTTCTCTGATACCAAGTGTAACACCCCACCTCCGCTAGGGTCACTCACAAAGGGAATGCACTAGTTTTGGAGGAGCGTTATCGAGGTAAACAATCACAGAAATATTACAAGACATACATAAATAAAACAGCGGAAGAATCAAAAGATAAATTTTATTACTTTCAAAATAGTCAAAGCCTTTTTCATCTAAAGTACGAAGTAGCCAAAGTCATCATTTTCCATTACAAAAAATTCTGTCTTGCATAAATAAAAAAGCATAAAAGTTTAAACAGCAAAAATAGCATAATTCCCCAAGATAGCAGAAATGCAACCATAGAAGAGCGCAAAATCAAACCGTACATGAGATGAACCAAAAGCAAGAGAAATCCAAGCTAAGTGCTAGAGTATCCTCACTGAGAACCTTGGGGGGAACGAAAGAAAAAGCGGCGAAAGAAAACGGGTCAATCATAAAGATTGGTAAGTCCTAGTGACTTTCAGCATAAAAACAGGTAAAGGTAACATGACATGTATAAACTGAAAGTAAACATAAGAATGCTGTCAAGATAGCCAAGATAGACTAAGATGACATGATAAATCAAGTATAATTCAAATATAGCATCGCATGTTCAAGATTCGTTGCACCAACTGTACTAGTATCCCAAACCTATGTCATATATTAACCATGAAATGATCCCTTGGCCCAATATCATGAAATGACCCATTTCGAGGTCCTATGGAACGATCCATTAATCGATCGGCTCCCTACAAGTTCTAGCTCGTCGTGTGTCTGTGTCATACGGCCCTATCACGAATGTAGTCACCTGTGTTAGGTCCACCATAGGGTGTATCAAGCCCTAAGGTGCCAACCACCAACACGAATCAAGTACGCACAGTGTAAACCTACTGATGCCCAATGACTGCTTTTTCAACTCCGGACTACGTGCACGACCATAATCCGCCTGTACCTACACTGGCGCACCAACTCAGCGGTTGTTCTGGTTGCTTACAATCAGCCCAGTAATCGTGCCCCACCTTGCCTAGCTCCAGGGTGCCATGATACATCTAAGTGGGTTACTACTGAAATAGACCGCAGAACTAGGGTTTCCATCCAACAGATTAAGTGTTGTCATTTAAACTCGTGACTTAACCCTTATCAGTCTAGCATGTCAAGTTGGTTAAGTGTTGTCTTTCAATTTCATGACTTAACCTCACTAATCATGTGTCAAGTTGGTTAAGTGTTGTCTTCCATGTTCATGACTTAACCCTATCATGTGGCATTAATTCATTAATGCACCCCAACCTCTGACATCAGACCTGTTGTTGTGGTCACTGGATATGTCGGGCGGTTCCGGGCAGATTTACACCACAACTCAGTCTGACCTCGGGTTTCAAGCGCGATATGACCAACTACCCACATTGGATCCTATTGTTTGCAGTAACTGGATTTGCCGGGCGGTTCCGGGAAGAATTACACTGCAAACTCAACCCAACCTCGAGTTGGCCATTTTCAAGTTCATTCTAGTGTCATGTCCATGTTCAAATTTCATGTCAAGTTCGTGTCAAGTTTCATGGCAAGTTTCATGTCAAGTTTCATGTTTCAACTTATGCCTATTATCAAGTTCATGATTCATGTTCATAACCAATTCATGTTTTGCCCAATCTACCCAAATCATATTCTCATCGCATGTAAACATGAATCAATCTAAATTACAAGTAAATCCAAAACCAGAAATAAAGGGAATAACATCAAAACTATGATAGGCAAAAAGGACGAGCATAAAGTGATAAAAGGGATTACAAGACTAGCATGGCATAACTTGAGATAATTGGTTACAACATCACTGGCATATAGAGAATAATAGGATTTCAAATCTAGCATAATAAGGTGATAGTCATGGCATAAGGTGATAGTCCCAAACTTGTAAATAATAGACTGATTCAACATCACAGGCATGATAATGTTATGGACATGAAAGAGTTTGATTTACAACATGAATAGGTCCAAACTGATTTCATAGCAATATTCCCAAATGTCAAGATCAAAGATAGAAACTAGAATATATGTGAATCGATTATCATACTTAAGTCCAATTTCACTTTTTCTCATGTCCAAATTATAATTAACAAGTTTAAATCTCAAAGTAACTAGAACTTACAGATCGTGGACTAAGAAATTGAGATGCAGAAGTTGAATCTAGAAACTAGTCGTCGAATTGTTGAATGTTGAATCTTGATTTGATTGTAGCAGAAAATCCCCAATTTGCGAATCTTATGTTGCTTAAAGAAGAAGGTAGAAGAATTCCCTTGATTTGATTAACTTTATTTTTAATTTAATTTTGAAGAAGAAGAAGAAGTCATGTCCATCAAGAATTTGTGTAGTATAAAGTTAGAGAAGAATGGTGTAAAGAGAATGGGGTTAGGGGGCTGTTTATATAGGATTAGGCGAATGAATCTAGACAGAAAACGAGACCAAAAACATCAGAATGAACCCAGGCTCAAAACTGGGTTTTGGCACCAGGTCGACCATAGGGTCGACATGGCCCCTGGGAGGTCGACCATAGTGTCGACCCCCAGGTCGACCTAGTCCTGGGCGGGAAATTTCCCGCCCAGCCTACGCTGGGGTTTGAATTCGAATTTCGAATTCGAATTTCAAGCTGTTTTCGATTCTGAAAATTCCTGAAACTTCGGAGGGTCATATCTCCCTCATACGGAATCCGTTTTTGGAAAACTCAGATTCATTTTCAAGCAGAATTTTGAGACGAACGCAATGGCGCAACCCATTTCCCTTGATTCTTATTTTAAAAATTAATTCTGCCTTGATTTATGGTTTTAACATGTTATTACAGAAACAGCGGAGTAGGGTAGTTTACCAGAATGTCCACTTCCTCTAGGAGCTTTATAAAGTCCAACCTAGGGACAAATTTGGTACACGTGGGACGCTTCATGCTATATATTTCACCAACTGTCTAAGGGAAGTCTTAAGCGACATAGGTGTTCTATTGTAATATAAGTTAAGTAGTAATATGTGGCGTCCGTCGGAGGGGTCTTAAAGGGTCCTATACGGGCTTACTAAGCTATGAGGTACTACTTCTCATATTATTTGTGGGAATATACATAAGAATGTTGATGTGTTAGGACGGGGTCTTAAGTGGACAGGGTTTGCCTTAGGCTCATAAGAGATCATAAGAATCCACCCTTAATAAATATGTTAGAATGGGCCTTTAGTAACCGAGAATGTCCATCTTGTTGGGTCTCCACCCTAAATGCATTAATGAAGGTCTTAAGTGATTGATTCGGATATCCACCTCTTTGGTTAAATATTTCTTTGTATATGTGTGTGCTTATGCGTTTCGTAGACATACCTTGACATATATAACCTGCCTAATCTAGGGTACGGTTTTTAAGCAAATATTATTTTCACTCACACATGACTTTATGTTCAGACCCCTCTCCTTAGCATATCTAACACGTTAGTAGATGGGGTAGAGACTCAATGGACCAAACGATGATGAAGCCTGAAGAAGGCGATGAGACCGTTATGATATTATTAACTATTATTGCCGTTTTGCATATAGGCCTAATTTTCAATAAAAATTTATTAAAAAAGAACCAAGTTAAAATAAACTAGATTTTAAATTTTAAATGAAATTTCAAGTATAAATATTCATTTAAACACTAGATTTTAAATTAACTTCGTATTTAAATGTTATTCGGTCATTTTATGCTTTGTGTGCATGCTTGCTCTTAACCATCTGGGATTTCCTTTGTGTGGAATCTTGACCTAGACCATCATTGAGGAGGTTCGCACAAAAAATATAACATAAACAAATGATAAAACAACTGAGGACAAAGATGAAGTCAACTTAGTTGTTAGGCTTAGGTTGGTTTTGACCGAGAGACTATAAGGCAAGATGGCAGGTGTCCAATTGTTTGGGGTTGGTTTCGGTGGGATTTCCATTAGATGATAGTTTAAATGTGCTGTGAAAGAAATGAAATGGTAAAAAGGTAAAGTTATTGTAGAGTTAGAAGTATGAATTTTCAGGGCGTAATGTACCAAAATGTGTATACTATCACACTAAATTTAAATACATGTAAGTGAGTGTGTATATCTATTTTAGATAGGATCGATAACACTCCAAATAGTGAAGCACCCCTATAGCCCATTGATTTCCACCATACATTCTTGTTTCCCTCTCTTTCCGCTCTCTCTGTTCGCACTAACTTATTTATATATAAACTTATTTCCTAAACAAGATGCCCTGAAATGCTCATATATTATATTATATCATACAATATATATATATATATATATACATACATATATATATAATGTGTGTGTGTTTATTGAAAATTTGTTCACTTTATTTCTACTGGAAAAAAAACATACAAGAAAGAGGTTAGCATTCTAACCTTTACAACCGCACCACTCTTCCACACACACACTACTAAATCAGATTGCGAGCCACTTCTCCAACATGGATTCATAGCTAATTTCCGGTCTTTGTATAACATTCAAGCATGCAGTTCTCATGAAATCTGAGGCTTGTGGATATAGATACTTCTAACTTCTTCCCATTTATAATCATTACCTACCAGCTTGAAAGTAAATGGCACTGAAATATCCATCTCTCCTACATGCAAAACCATTCCATTCATGCCCATTCATACATAAACAATCAATAGGAGGAACTATAATCTCATCTCCAGTACCAAATACGTAAAATAAGAACAGATCGATATTGCATCCATTAGCACTTTACCATAACTGAAAACATCTTGCAAATATTCAGCCATCCTTGCTAGTAAAATCCCAAAAAAAAGTATACTATTCCAATCACTAGGTCTGGTTGATGAATCATAGACGCCTATAAATCAATCCTAATACCAGAATCGACAGATTAATATATGGATTTCATAGCTGAAAGATACTGAACTTGCTCCAGTCATAACCAACACTATGCTATGGATGAGTACATGAAATAGGAAGAACTCATTCAATATCAACTACTCATGAACTACTAAGAGACAATAAACGATCACTGTAAAATTTTAATCAACTGCTCATGAACATTCTTCCAATAACCATCTCTTGAACCGAATCAATATATAATTACAGTGAGACCACATAAACAAACATCACTCCTGTATCCCATTTTCTCTAATAAATCACTAATCTAGAAATGTACTGGGATAACCATGATTCATATATTATGGGTTTACTGCAATACCTCTATAAACAAATTGAAAACCATTTACTGAAAAAGAACAAACTGCTACTTTAATACCAAAGACCAGATCACTGTTGAAACTGAAACAAATATCAACCAAGCATGAAGATGAATAAACATGAAAGCAACCGCTGATTCAGATCTCATAAACCGGCAATAAGCCACTAGTATAGATCTTATAAACCTAAGAAAGATGAATCCATATTTATCTTAAAACACTTCCGACCAAGCCAAACTATACCCCAACATCAACCCCAATTAAAATGCACTATTCTAATAATCGGATCTTCACAGACCTGAAAAAGAAGATGGCGAAAAGCAGGAGAAACGATTATGAAGAATCGGAAGTGACTCAACACTTGCACCGGCAATGCCAGATCTCAGTTCCCCTAGTGTCTTGTTCTCCAACTTTCAAACAACTCCGAATCGGCCGTGGATCTTCAATTTAAGCATAGTTTCATCTCAAATCAGGGTAGATATGGGAGTAGTCCAAACAGATCAGATTCCAAAATGAGATTACAGAAAGAAATCGAACGAAAAACATATGTAAATCAAAAGTATTATCAACGAAAGTTATCGTTTAAAGGTTGATGGAGTAAAACATTGGTAAGAGATCATATTAGGAAGGTAAAGAAATAAAGGCACTCACGCATGATGAAAACTGGAGAAATTCTCCCCAGTCGCCATTAATGAGGCCTTTATTTCCTGCCTCAACGGACCGATGATTTTTACTATATATATATCAGTGTTTTAAAATGTGAAAGACTACATGAGGCATTTTCATGTCCATAAGGCGAGGCGTAAGCCTCAAAACGTTGAGGTACAACCTTTCAAGGAAAAAAGCATACGTCATGCAATGTAAATAGGCATAGAATAACATCAAATTGTATATAAAAAAAATTAATACAAAGAAAATAAGGTTGTCCAAAAATATTTAAAGTGTAGTCTTGGATCAAATGATCGATGTCTTCCTCCTCATCCATAAGCATGTTACCATCCAAGCTATCATCGGCATTAGCATGGGGTACATTTTGCATGTGTAATTCCAAAAAAAGATCATACTCATTGCTCACTAGAAGCATCATCCTCAATTGACGAAATTCTCACACTTCTCCCTTTTGGATCATTACCTATCATTACGTTTTTATAATTACAATGAGTATGACTTTATATTTAATAGAAAAATTAATATATATTTTTAAATTACTTGTACCACCATCATAATTGTAGCGTCTTCTTTTATATGGAGTGATAGAAGGAGGAAAAGTGATAATAAACTCTCTTGTGGGAGGGTGAGGAGAAGAGGGAGTAGTAGGGATCTCTAGGAGATATAGGCTCACGGTTTTGAATTGTAGATTCTCAATTTCGTAAAGTATAAACATATATTGAAGCAGACATATTTCGATAACATTAACATCAAGAAATTGATCATCGTCATCAAGGCAGCTTAGATCGGAAGGAAGAGTCAGATTTTATATTTCGGTAATCCACTCATCATCCAAATCAATTTCTTTCACGGCTATTGATCGATCTTTCTTCTTCTCAAAGCGATATTATATTTGACATATACCATACAATGCAATCTTTTATGCTTAAGTCTATTTATTTTTATAGAATGAACCTATAACAAACAAAATAAATTGAATATTTTGATATGAAATCGAAATGCACTCGAATTAAACTATTTTAGATAACGCTTATCTATTGAATAATACTTCAATTTCTTTTACATCAGGTTGCACTATAAGTTAAACTAAGCACATAAATAGCAAAGCTCATCAATTCCACTGTCCAAAAACACTCCCAACCAATACATTAGTAGGTTGGTAAAACATGAAAAATCATTTATTTTCATAATTTATTGCAAAATGAAATAATACCAAGTAAATTGCTAATCTAGACTTTAATTTTCTATTCTTAATTGCTATTTGAGTTCCAAACAAATAAATTTTGACGATCATACAAGTCTAATTGACAATCCGCTTTGAGACTTTCATCACTATCGCCAACCATTCTATCTATACGAGCGAACAAACCTTTTCTTATCTCTTTATGATGAAACTGTGGATTCAAGTAGTAGCCTGTCGTATGTAACGGTTGGTGTAGTTGTGTTTCCCATCGTTTATCTATACGACTCCAAATTGACTTTTGTATGTATGCGTGTGTGTGTATACACACACACACACATATATATATATTCTCCTTATTTCCAACATTTCTAGCAATCTTTTCATTTGCGCCATCCATAAACTCGTATATGTAACCCATGGCGGGTTTATCTTCTCCATGAGCCTCCCTCGACACACAAACAACAGAAATAACACTTTTGACACAATAAGCAATATATGGCCAGAAAATTACATCAAATAATACATAGTTTCTAGTTCGAAAACCATCGTTTTTCTTATCAAATGGACCTTCGTTCTATCCTTTAGAAGAAAATAAAGCAATGATATCTTCTTTTTACATGTACAAACTTTCAAGAGTAAGTTAAGAAATTGCAAATCTTGTAACTGCAGGACAAATAAGCTCTCTATCTTTTGTAAATTTCCGAGTCAAAGCAAGAACCCATGAATGACCACATATGGATTTCATTACAAACTTTGCATTTTGAATCATTTGATTAAACATGGTCAATTTGTTAATATCTTTAAGCATTAAATCAATAGGCCACACACGAAGCCCATCATAATTTATCATTCCTCCATTAGAATATTACTGACTCTTCTATAATTAGAAACATTATCGGTAATAATTTGAATTAGTTCTCCTCCCCAATTCATCAATAATATCATTAAAATATGTAACTGAACAATCTGCATTCCTTATCATATTCGATGCATCAATAAATTTAAAAAACCATGTACTTTTTGGGCTAGAAAATCAATAATAACCGTATTTTTACCATCGGTCCGACCATCGGACATGATAGTACATCAATATTTCTTTTAATCTTTTTTGTATGTGTCGATAGTGCTTTCAGCATCATCAATGCTTTTTTTAAGAATCCAAATTCTTAGCTAATGACTAGAAGGTGGATTTTATCTAGCATCAAATTTTGCAATACTTCCATCGTTTCTTCATAATATAGCGAATTTGCCACGTTAAATGGAATAACACTAGTGTAAAATCATACGCCATTTTTTTTTTGCATATTTTTTCTTTCTACTTTCTTGTAAAGGATTATTTAGAGTGCTTTGTTTGCTTCCACATATACAAATTTGTCTATTTCTCCCCGAGGCCTAACAATATTAGCGCTTCCACTACCACTTTCACTGTCAAGCTCAACAGTATGAGAATCATTTTCAACGATTCATTTATACCAACCTCATGAAACATATCGATTTTTTATTGCTTGACAACTTTAATTTTATTTTTTTCAAAGTTGTAATGCATTTATTTTTTACATTTTGTGGCACTTTTGAGCAAGGAATGATTCCGACTTGAGTTCAAGCTAAATGTTGTTTGAATAGAGCAATTCCTCAGGTGTATTTATACTCACGAAGCGCACAAAGAAAATATTTTGAATTTTGTGAATTCGGTAGTGCTTTCACTCATTTTCGAGCTATATCTCTTTTGCTCATTATTATAGAATTGCGCAATTACTGTATAAAATGTTTAAAAATCTGTACAGTAAACGAGGAGCAGCAATTTACCATTCCAGTGGCATCAATAAGCACCAAAACAATGCAGCTACCACAAATGATCGAAATCGATACCAGTACAGGAATCGATTTCAATTTCTGTAGAGGAATTGATTTCGATTCCACAGAGTCAAACTTGATTCCAGGTCCTGGAATCGACTTCGATTCCATGTCTGGAATCGACTTTGAAGCGGAATCACGTTGATTTATAAAGAAAAATTATTTGTGTCGTCGCTTTTTTTATCAGACGAGTTTGAAGCAGTAAAAAGAGGAGCAGAAGTGGAAAAGTAATTAAAAATAGCAAGGTAACTTTTTTTTTCCTAAAAAACCAGAAATATCAAAACCTTTTTTCATGTCCCAAAGGGTTAAGGCTTACATTTTTAACGGAAAACGCCTCGCTAGATGTGCCTCGGTGCTTTTTGGGAGGGGCGTCTCGCCTTGTGGCGCGCCTCACTCGCGTTTTAAAAAAAACACTTGTGTATATATATCAAAATGGGATGCAGAATTATTTTTTGTAATGTGTTCAGAGTATTTGATAAAATCTTATACATTGACTTTTCAAAACACTTGTATATGTATCAAAATAAGATGCACGAATATAATTATTTTTTGTAATGTGTTGAAGAGTTTGTACTAAAATATTACACATCAACTAAGGAATCAAAATTTTCAAAAAATTGAATATTTCAAACATATGTATATCCAACAAGAAATTTTCAGAAAAACTTGAGTACCATAATTATTTAAAAAAATTATAAATGGAAATATTTGTACCGAAATAATTTGTTATATTTTCTAGTATTTCATCCGATCTATGTTTCAGATACACATCTCAATTTCTCAAATATGCAGTTTACATAAAATTCAAGAATCAAACATCTCAGATACACACACCAAAAAATTAACAATATTACATACACCAGCAATGGTTTCCCTGCTAAGAGTTCCTTTGTTGACCCTCTATACTTTTTATTGCCACCTTCAGATCCTCCTGAACTGCGCTTCTCGAAGGACAAACTACCGCACTCTTCCAATAAGAATACGATCCACATTTTGCTTCAGAAGTACTGTAAAGATCTAACACCGAGTGAGCATCTTCGTTCAAATCGCTCACGGTTTTAAGACAGCAGAATTCTTCAGGGTCGATTAGCAGGTTGTTGTCCCCTTCTTTCCATGCTATTAGCTGTGAAATTAATCAACATTGAAACACAATTATATTTTAGTGTGTATGTGTGTCTAGACACACATGACTATGCTGTTGACTTATGGTATGCTTGAGTTCAGAGAACAGAATTTGTAATACCTTGGGAGGGCCCGACGAAGTGCTGCAGTAGAGCCTGACGTTATCGACAAGGTGACAGTATCGAGGAAAGGCACTTGCAAATTTCTTATGAGATTTCAGCTGAGACTTTACTCTTACTGCCCTACCCATTATAATAGCTCTCCTACAATTGACAAACGCATTGGTAATTACTTCCAAGTGTATGTGTGCATGTCTGCATATGGGCATATGAATATGCATGTCTGTATATATGTATATATGGACATTCAACACATTAGAGCATCTCCAACAGAAGAGCTGATAGTCACAAATTTTGAATTTTACACCTCAAACACCATTTAATCATTGATTACATAACACGGTCTCCGAGCTACAGATTTATAGCGGTTCTATTTTTCTTTTTTAATTACCTAGAGGACCAAGTTTTGGCTGTAAAATCTAGCAAAGTGTGTCTGCAAAAAACATATACTTTGGGTACTTGTTACAGGATTGTTAGTTTTGGGGTTCAAACTCGTGACCTTGGTCTCGTTGTCCGGATCGCCAACCAAACGCACAGACCATATAGGCTAAATAAGGATTTTACAAGTATCTATATATTGAGCACCTATAAGAGTAAGCAATCGAATTCTTCCTTATGGAAATTGCTCAATTATGAGTTGTAATCGTTGAAATTTTAAATGAATTAATTTTAAAAACAAATTCACAATGGTAATATATTTATGAATCATTATTATTGAATCGTTGGAAATGTGTAACGGTAATATATTTATGAGTCATGTCATCATAAAAGTTAATGCATACAATTTTGTTTCTACCTATATAAATGATAGATAGACATAAGAGAAACAAGACACTAGAACAGACTTTTTTCTTTCTTTCTAGGTCGTCCTCTACCATTTCTCTCTTTAAGAAAATTTCCAAGCAATTAAATTAGAAAGAGGCAAATTCAAAAGCAATATGCTGTAATGTAAACAGTTGTATTGATCAAATTTTAGAGGCTGTTTTATTCTTAGGATGGAGCGGTTGATGGAAAGCCTTAGATCTTGAAGCTAAGCTGTCGATCTAATCCGCGATTCAGTCACAAACACAACTTCAGATTTCAAAGATTCTCATCGAGTTAAAAACAGTAATATAACAATTTTGTAATTTTGGATACTATGTTGTTAAAGATGCTCTAATAGCTCAGCTACTACTACTTGTTCCATGTTTAAAAGAAATTTAACCAATTTGAAACCACTTTTAGAAACAACACAAAATGTGAATCTCTTTAGAAACTACATACAAAAAACGGACTACTTTATACCATTGGCAAAATAACAGTTTGTACTGGACTTATATCAGAAAGTAGCATCAGTGTAAAATTTAGAAAAAATATACACATGTGCTTGACATATTTCAAATAGTATAGATGCACTTTTTCTTTTGATAAAATTGTGATGATATGTTCCAAATAACGGCAGCATAAAATTTTCAATTTTAAGCCCCATATGGGCCCAAAAATGGTCTGCTTCTTTTATATCAAATTTTGTTTTAAAATGTAATTTATTTCAAAATACAGTCTAAATGAACAAATCCAAGTTCAGAACATTGGATTCTTATTACTTACAAAACTGAAATAAGTAATCATTGGTGAGCAACTTCACTTCTGTTGGATAATGTTATGTAACGACGGTCGGAACAAAGCCCCGCTCCTTGCACACATATGAGCTGACACACAACTCTCATATAACAAAAGAAATCCCTGATGTTACATGCATACCAACTCGTATTCGTACTTAACTCCTTCAATTTATTCCATGATGTGGGACTATTAATTCCAATCCGTCATTCCTCCTTAAACATGCGAGGCAATCCTAACAGTGCCTCTTGACTCGCATCCTACGAGTATCTTTTGAGAGCACTGTCTTGCCTGCATGGCCCAGTCCGTAACCTTCGGCTCTGATAGCACTGTTATGTAACGACGGTCGGAACAAAACTCCGCTCCTTGCACGCATATAAGCTGGCATACAACTCCCATATAACAAATGGAATCCCTGATGTTACGTGCATATCAACTCATATTTGTACTCAACTCCTTCAATTTATTCCATGATGTAGGACTATTAATTTCAATCCGTCATTCCTCCTTAAACATGCGAGGCAATCCTAACAAATAAGAGTTGTGAACTATTCAACTTTCTTTGTAAGCCACCAAAAATAAGAAGAAGAAAAAAATCAAGGGCAAACAAATGGCAGTAGATGTTGATCAGGCGGCTGATATGATATTTTCCCCTAATAAGGGACCATTTTAAAGCATTTAGCGTACACCTTTCTATTTTCTAGCACAAATCTGATACTATGCTGAACATCAATGCTTTTCAGGTTTGTCTGCTCCTACAATGGTCCCAATATTAAAACATGGTAATTTTTTTTTTCCACTAGACAATGAATCACTGTAGGTACATTTCATTTTCCAGAAAGCAACATATTAAAAAGGGGATATATTTCAGTGTTAGGCTTCCAGGAAAATATATTTCAACTTTAAGCCTGGTTGCAAACTTATTCTAACAATATATATCTGGTTTTCACTATGATAGATTTTGTGTTCCGTGATAGCTAATCTGATGAAAACTAGATCCATTTTTGCAGTAAGTTTGAACTTGCTGTTGAAATAGGTCTATTTGAAGTCTAATATATAAAATTATCTATAAAGCGGACGATCAGACAATATAAGGGTGGTACCTTATTCCTCTTACAACGGCAAGATATGCATCACACACAACTCCAACTAGATAGGTCTATTTGAAGTCTAATATATAAAATTATCTATAAAGCGGACGATCAGACAATACAAGGGTGGTACCTTATTCCTCTTACAACTGCAAGATATGCATCACACACAACTCCAACTAGCTCTACCCTGTAAGGCTTTCTATTTATACGATCATCACTCTCCTTATTGTCGATATCTTCTACTTGTTCCCAGTAATTTTCAGTAACGGACTCATTTTCATTTTTAGTGTAGCCAGGCCCCATTCTATACCTGCGTACATGGACATTCCTAGCCATTGCAATTGTTTGCTCCACAAATGGTTCCCATGAAAGTGTGCCATCCATTATTATGTCTCGGCCTTCATTTAGCGCTGTAACTAACAGCGATGATGCTGCATCAGTTGATGATTGATGTACCTAAAATAATTCATCATGTCATTAATCAAACTAATTACCGAAACATACTAACAAATAAGGTTATCCATCAAAATAATTATCAAAACATATTAGTTTTAGTCACATCAAGAGGTAGACTGTATTGTCTGCTCTTATAAGATAATAGTGACGAAGTAGTTTTTTTGTGTTAGCTCTGCATAAAACACACAATCCAAAGAAAACAAAAATAGAAGTATCACTTACAGTTGCTTATAAGAGCAGACAATTACAGTCTGATGACATTGTTAAAACCTGCCTAATCTGATGATTAGTTTGAAATGCAGCATGCTATTTGGGTCTACTACATCTGTTATTAAAGATCTAGCAAAAGCAGAAGTTTGCTCAGTAAAATGAACCTCCTAATCAAAAGATCTAGTGTTATCTTAGTATATTTAAGATCTCACACGATGCTAAAATGTTTTTCATTTCTACCATTGAATCTTTAATCTGGCAACCCTTTTATGAGTAAACCTCGTCTTCTATTTTCAGTTGGAACAGATGATACAAATTCTTTTCACTATATGACTGGAAAAAAAAAAAAAAAATTGATAAAACTACCAATTCAGCTGTTTGGAGCATGTCATCAAAACGGCCTGTGGAGTTCAAAGCTCTATAAACAATATCAGTCTCCTTAAAAGCATCTGCTTCGACCACCACCGCTTTCGATGAAGCCTTGGACCAGAATGCACTAATAAATCAAATGCATTAAATATATCACACTTTTAATATATCATACCATTTTAATATATCATACTGATAACATGCATCAAGAACAAAATACATCATACTCTTTTAATATGTCTTTGAGGACAGTGCTCTTGCCAGCGCCCATACCTCCACCCATTAGTAGTAGGACAGGACTCCTATCGCAAAGTGCTGCTGGAACCATTATGGCATTGGTATGTGAATTCTGCTGTGATCCTAATCCTATCGCCTTCATCTCCTCTACTAATGTAGAAAATACTCTTGCTACTTTTAGATGTTGTGTTATTCTATCAAATCTTTGCTTCCTGTTTCATTTAAAAAAAAAAAAATTTAAATAAAAATTTAAATTAGGTACAGATCTATAAGTGAACTTGCAGTCACACTCTTTATCCACCATGACTACACATAAGTTGCATGTATGAAATTGTCGGTGAAGTTTAAGATAAGCTTTTGATAAATTTTGAGCTAGTATTAAGTTGAAGTACAACTTGTTTTTTTCCTTATCTTCTTCCATCATTGACTCATGGTTGCTGTTAAAGATTAAAAAGAACAATGTTGTGGTCCTCATGTACTGACATTTTGACAAATATTATTCCATAAGCAGTGACGAAATTTACTGTAAGCCCAACTGTACAACGAGTTAAATAATAAACACATGATTGTGGGCAATAAACTAATAACACAGCTGAATCCAAAAAGAAAAAGAAAAAGAAAAAAAAAAGGGGGGGGGGGGGGGGGGGAGGGGCGGTGTGGACAAGAAGTATGTTCATTCAACCTTGTACTGGTTCAATTATAAATTATGGAGCAGATCAATTTAGACAAGACAACAAATATAACTTTGTCCCTTCAGGTATATTATACTCCAGTTAGAAAAACATCAAATACACACCTTGTGGCTTCCATCACCATATCCTTCAGTCTTCTCTTCGGTTTACCATCGTTAGCACTCAAAACCTTTATAATAATATAATAGTATAAAATAAAATAACAATATCAAGTGACTATATTTGACAAATTAATAACTGTAAAAATGATTAGTGTATTGCCTGAGTAACCATTTGAGTGGCATAAGTCCAATGAAATGCAAAGTATCCAAGTATACATCTGTCCAGCTCCTGTACTAGTTTTATGTACATGATTTCAGGTTCCGGTTCTTGTAAAATGAATCCATAAATATTGTCCTCGCATCCATCTGTTTTCTTAAGATAATCAGTTGCTAGTTTTCCTAGTTTTGGGCACTCTTTCACACTCTCAAACCCCAGCTGTCTTGCTGCAGTGAAATATGAGTGCTGGTTGGATCAAAATTCCACACCATTATTTGCTCTACTAGATTCATTGAAGTAAACCAACACAGATAATAACAGCAGTTTGAAAACCAAGTAGCCAAACAGCTCTTAAGCTACTTATCACTGTGTAAGTCCATGGCAACAACTATTAAGCAGTAAATATAAATTTCTTAAATGTTGATAAACATAAGCAATATATATTTTCTTATGATCAATGTGTTTGAAAACTCCCTATAAGTAGTCCAACCACCTTATTATCAAAGTTGTGTTCAGTTGTTTTGAGAACACTTAATGAAGGGATCATAAGTTTGTTAGTAGTTGTAATTTACAAATCAACTATTTGCAGATTTAACTTATGTAAGAATTTGATAAATATTTTTGACCAATTGCCAAAATGCTCATCTTGTTTCAAACAAATTACAAAAAATACTACTATCTTTCTATCTTTCACTCTCAGTTTTTTGTTGCTCTTTCCTTCTATGCAGCTTGATGCATATTCATTTATTATAAGCCATAATAGTCAAAAACTAAAACTAACTTATTTTATCATAAACTTCAAATTTGATCCAAACACTTCTACAGAGATATATAAAATAAATAGTTGCCCAGCAAACTTCAAATTTATCTGAACACTTTTAAGAAGATGTAAAATAAATAGTTGCCCAGTAGGCTCCAATAGTACAGTTTACAGCTATAATTTATTAAAATTTCATAACTGAAACACATATATTCTTTCTAATCGTATAATTACAACACAAAACAAAATAACTACAAAATGTTATCTTAAACCGGCTTCATCCAGCATTTTGACAAAACAAGGTAGGACCAATCCAAAAGCAAACAAGCACTGGAATATAAATATACTGTACATATAATTTTATTTGTTTTGTATTATCAGCTAGCAAAATAAAGGGTCCCGCTATTGCCACCCCTGTATATACTCTTCACAACCCACTGATTTAAAAAGAAAATACACACCCCGCTTTTTTCTCCTCCCACCCCATCTATTTCCAAATGTGTCATTCTTTTAATCAAACTGGTTTTATTTCTTCTTCTTTCAATCTGCGTTTTCCTTCTATTGCCTATCTCTCAGAAAAAATAAAATAAAATATGAAATGTTGTTGTGAGATATTGTCGACTGAAAGCGTTGTCATGATTAAATACTGATGTAATTTCGTTTTACTAACTTTATGCAAAGTATAATTTTGGAGTAGACTTGAATTTGCAAATTTATACGCTTAATTTTGTCATTGTTTTTATTTTTCTGTCGTTGGTCGTGAGTTTTTGAATTATTTTAGGGGACTTAGGTTCTGTTTATATAAAATCTCCGAACAACATGTTTTGACTAATAGGTTATTTGAATTGTAATGACATCAAGAAATAACATGGATTTATATATCCAATTAATTTTCGAAGGGTAAAATTGAAATTAGTATTTTTAGAATTTTAGGCGGGGGGTGAAGAGCAAACAATGGGGTGGAAATAGCCGGACCCCAAAATAAAAATTATTTGATTGATTGCTGCTTAATTCTTCAGTGCAATTTGATCAAAAAGGGAAATTTCATTTAGGTGCTATCATTTTGATACCATACAGCTCAACGAAATATGATATTTGAAAGTACGAAATTTAGTAGTTTCACTGCCGTATCTGTTGATGAAGCAATTTCAGTTTATTTTTACGTTATTTCCTCAGAATCTTCACACACTCCAGCATACAAAAATATAAAGATTTTAACCCAAATCAAAACCATGAAACTAATCATTAGCGAGAAAGCATCAAACGAATTACCAACGTAATCAGAGAAACTCTCGAGCTCCTCGATTCTCCCCCAGTCACCAACGACAAGTTTCGGTACCTGTTTGGTATCAGTCTTCACCAACTGACTCTTCGGGTTCGCCTTCCGCCACCGAAGACGGTACACTACGGCGGCACCAGCAGCGGAGATGATCAATGCGTTGAATACAAAGAATTTCGCCAACCCATCTGAGTATTTTCGTAAATGAAAATGATAATTATAGCAACAACAAAAAATTACAGCAGTGCGAGAGGGAGAATTAAATGGAGCTAAGCGAGCTATTTGTTAAAACAAATGAGTACCTTCATGCATTGCTTTAATATTTGTTTGGTAAAAGAGTTTTCAGATCCGAAACTTATTCTTGGAAGAGAATAAAGAAATTAAAATGAAATTATGCAAGTATTGCATACTGTGGTCGGCGAGTTTATAGTGTGCCTTCGTGCTGGAAACTATTTGTTATTTATATTTAATGATTATTTTCTTGTTGCATTATTCGTGTTGCTAGTCCGAGGCAGGACTACAAATTGGAAACCAACCAAGCACAAACTAACAGTGAACCACACATTATTGAATTAAAATTGTAACAGCCCTCATTTTATGTATCGTATAATCGTAAAATATTTTTATTTAATTCGTTGTAGGTTGGATCATCCTCATATTTTGATATGTTGTTTATGGAGATGTGAAACATGTCCATAATTTTTTATCAATTCTATTTGTGATTATTTTGCCCCTGTGAGTTTTGCATAGATATAACTTTTGACTATGATCGAATCAGATGCTGGGATCAATTCTATTGAAAAGCAAATAATGTTTCTGATTCCGTAGAATAGTCACATTAAAGATTTAGTTCAGCGGATTGGGAGAAATCGTTGTTTTAGTGCTACACAATTTTTGCCCAGGCTAATTGGTAATTAGTAGGTTGATTTGTGGGGCCCGCTAAAGCTTGTGTTGTTGGCTATAAATAGGGGGTAGAGGCATAGGAGAGAGTTTAGCTTCTTCATTTCTCTCATTTGGTTGAGCTCGTGATCCTCCTTGCTCAATCAAATACCTCTCTTCCACAATTAAACTTCTAGATCAACGCGAAAAGATTGAAGATCTACATCGAATAAAGCTATCTCTACATCGAGTGAAGGATAGAGGTTTGAAGATCAATTTTCGCAGTCCGGATTGGAAATTTAGTGATTTCAAGTTATTTTTAAGAATTGGTGAGTGATAAGCATCTCTCACGCGGATTCAATTAAGTTTATGAATTGTTTGATCTTATTTTCACCATTTCAAGTTGTTTTCACCTAGATCTACATCATGGTAAATATGTTTTCATTTGAATCACCATAGGATTCTAATCTAGCAACTTAAACCGGTAAATTTCTATGTAAATCCATATGGTTATGTAAGTTAGATCCATTTATTGATTTGTTCATCGTTTTATTATGATTTGGTGATTTCTATAAGATTGTATGATGATTGTTGATTGCTTGAGCGAAATTGGTCGATTTGGATGAGTTGATTGCATGGATATTTTTCGTGAAGTGTTAGATCGTATAAGTGAGATGTTTTGATGATGGATCAGAAGTTTTGGTGATGGACTGGACAGTCTGATGAACTGGACAGTTTGATGGACTAGCCAGTTTGATGGACTGGACAGTTCGATGGACTGGACGGTTTGATGGATCGGGCAAGTTCCTGGGGAATGGACCGGGCAAAGTTCCGAACTATGAACCGGGCAAAGTTCTGAACTATGGACCGAGAAAAGTTCTGAACTATGGACTGGGCAAAAGTTTTGGAGAATGGACCGGGAAAAAATTCAGGAGCATGGACGGGGCAAAAGTTATGGAGCATGGACTGGGCAAAAGTTCTGGAGCATGGACCGGGCAATGTTTTGGAGCATGGACCGTGCAAAAGTTATGGAGCATGGATCGGGTGTTTCATGGAGCAGACATTTCCATGAATCGGGCGTTTCATGGATTTCCATGGACTAGGCTTTTCATGGATCGGGCATTTCCATGGATCGAGCATCTTCGTGGATCGGGCATTTCCATGATGGACCGGGCAGAAAAGTGACAGCGTTTCTGAAACGTTATGGATGGAAATGAAGCGCTGTGGTATGTTTTTCATGGTGGAAAGGCTGAACCGCTATGGATTGAATATCGACCAAACGACGTATGTTTTTGCACAGATGTTGATAATGGCTTCGAAGTGGATTCAAAGAGGAATGTTCGAAGTGCTGTGAGATGTTCGTTGATCGTCGTAATGTAAAGAATGTGAAGATGACTCAAGGTGGTGAGCTCGTGGATAATGGTTGCTCGAGAAGAGGCTTGAGCTTATGAACAGTCATCGGGTTGGATGGCTAGAGATATCAAAGGTTAAGGAATTATCATTGTCGTAGGTTCTAGCGCACTCAAAGCAGGGGTATGCTAGGTACGCCTAAAAGACTAGAAGTGACTCGGGTATCTTGGGCAACTCGACGGGCCTAAATACATTTCATCGTATGGCATATGTACTTTTGCTTGAACCGGGATTTACCATTAGCCATTGGCAGTCGATGGCAAGGTGTTTAGTCGATCATATGATTAACGATGGTTTCAAAGCAGGATTGGCTGTGATAGCCAGAGTCGTAGGTGATGACTGTTTTGCTTGTATCGTCTTGTGTAGATTATTCGACGTCGAAGGAGATATCTCTTGGGTGCTTGCCTGATGTTGGTTTAGGCCTTCAGGGCTTGTGCTTGGGGATGTCGATATCTATTCGAATGGTCTACGCTTGATAACTGATTGCCATGAATGCATTGTTGTTTCTAAATGCTTGTTGTAAAGGCTATCTGTAACACTAGGATTCACAAATCAAGGCAGAATTAAAATTTAAAATCAAGGGAAACGGGCTGCGCCATTGCGTTCGTCTCGGAATTCTGCATGAAAACGAGTCCGAGTTTGCGTTAATCGGACTCCGTATGAAGGAGTTATGGTCTACAGAAGTTTCAGAATTCGATTTAAAATTCGAACAAGTCAGAAAACGAGTTCAAAATTCAAAATCGGACTCAGATTGGGCTGGGCGGGAATTTTCCCGCCCAAGACCCAGGTCGACTGGGTAATCGACCTGGGGGTCAACCCCCCCCCCACCCCCCCCCCCCCCCCCCCCCCCGCTTTTTCCAGATCTGCAGCCTGGTTCGTTTTTTTGTACCCGGACGCCATTCTGACCAGATTCGTTGACTTCTACACTATATAAACAGCCCTAGTCTCCTTCACTATTCACAATTCTCTTCTATCCTTATGCTGCCTCTGAGAAAATGTATAAATAAATAATAAAAAATAAGAAAATAATACGTATTCCAAGACAAGGTTATGCTGCTCAAGTTTGTCAAGAAGAGATTCGAATCAAGATTAAAGCTTCAAGACAAGAATCAAAGGCTAACTCAAACGGTTTCGAGCAACGTCGCACGAATCATAGCAACGCCATCTTTCTATTCTAAAAATCGATCAATGTAAGTCGGTTACTTTTTAGATTTGAACGTTTTCTCTATTTGTGACATGAAATTAAAGGAATAAAAGAATATGCCAAATCTTTCTATTCGAATCAGTGCTTATATCTTTGGACTTAATTAAGAACTGTTATGATTCGATGACCAATTAGGCCTTGCCTATGACTATGAACATTGCCTATGACTGTGACTGTGAGAATTATTTCCTTGACTATGAACACAAGCCTGTGCCTTTGATTAGGAAGCATAAACTATTGCCTATGACATAACAAGGACAACTGTGATTAAACACCTATGATTCATGACTAGGAAAGTGTTGCTTAAGTTTTGAGACTATGAAATTGGGTCTAAACCTGATTATCTATTATGTCTGTTCTTGGTTTACTTTGGTTTTAGACTTTGGGAATTTACCTATAAAGTTAGGTCTACCCATGTTCTTGAACCTGTACTATTCAACCCTTTTCATGTCGTAGTATTACCAGATCTATATGCCTGTGAATTATCATCTTATGCCAGTTATTACGATTGTTCTTTCATGGCATTTTGGTTCATTCCCTTTTATCCACGAATCTAGATTTATTTATAATCTAGGTTGAATCACGATTATACGAACGATGGGAATACGATTTGGGCAAAATATGAAATTTACTAAAAACGTAGTTATAAACTTGGAAATTGGCATAAATTAGTAACATGTATTATGGCATGTTTATAAGAATGCAAATTGGATAAATTTGACATGAATTATAGGATGTGTAATTTGAATCTAGTATTGGCTTGTAAATCTAGTATTTGCATGAATTGTGAACTAGAATAATAAGTCTAGTTGGACATGAACTGTAATTAGAATGTTAAATCAGAATTGGATTAGCTAATTTGGCATGATAAGTATATTGGCATAAATTTGAAATTGGCCATAATTGGGAGTACTTGTCAGGTTTTGCAAAATCATGGCTAGTGACACTTAATTTGGTATAGTTTACATACCAAGAAGCCTAAATATGATATAGAGGGGAAAATGGGCCATAAGAATAAATGTTGACAATTTACATTGAAAGAGTAATTATGAAATAAGTAAATTAGGAATAATTTACTTATAGAATTTGTCCTAAATGAGAAAACGTAAATTTAGACAAATTAAAGGTTTATTTAATGACATCTCTTTTAACAACACACCAGAAAGTTCTAGGGTGACAGAGAGGATAGTGTCTAGGCTTGGGTTTGGAAAATACAAGTTTCCTGCTCTCTCTGGCTATCCCTAACTGATCCGACGGACGGGATGGTTACTTTCAAAACCTGATTTGAAAATTAATCAAAACCCTTTGAACTTAGAAAACACGAATATGCCTAACCCGAGGTTAGACTGAGTTGCGATGTAAACCTGCCGGGAACCAACCGGCACATCCAGTAATCGCAACAATATCTGTCTAATGTGAGTGGTCGCGGCTTTAATTTATTTAGTTAAAGCTAGAACAAGAATGGTATGGTTAAGTTAACTAAGACACTTAACCAATTCAACATGATAACCAAACCGATGGGTGGGGTTAGGTTCATACAGACAGTTAACGCTGTTAAACTAGAATGGGAGGGTTAAGTCCATAGGAACACTTAACCAACTTAACACAGTTAAGCTAGAATGGGAGGGCTAAGTCCACAGGGACACTTAACCAAACTTAACATGGTAACAAGACAAGATTTGTAGGGGTTAAGTAACTTAGAAAACACTTAGCCAAATTAACATGTTAACTAGACTAGAGGTTGGGGTTAAGTAAAATTTAATACACTTAGCCAATTTGATATGTTAGCTGGGCTAGACCGTAGGGTTAAGTAAACTTGAACACTTAACCATCAGATTGTGATAAAGGAATAGGGTTAAGTCTAAAACATGAAGGGATAATACTTAACCATTAATAACATGTTAGTTAAAACGTACGGGCAAGGTTAAGTTAAAAAGGAACACTTAACCAATGCAGGATGAATGGGTAGGGTTAAGTAATAAGAAATACTTAACCAATATAACTTGGTTTGTGGTAGGGTTAAGTCAACATGAATTACTGATAACACTTAACCAGTTTAACAGGATAAATGAAGAGGGTTAAGTTAGCTTGAATTGACTAATGACACTTAACCAATGCAAATTGACGGGAAAGAGAACTAAGTAGTAAACCTTAGTTAAAAGGAGCTAAGTAGTAAACCTTAGTTAGGGAAACAACGATTCCGGAAACTAAGTGGTAAACCTTAGTTAGTAGAACTAAGTAGTAATTCTTAGTATAACACGGGAAGGAGCGAACGTCCGTCTGATTAAAACGAAGGCTCCAACGAATTGGGTTACGAAGCCCGAGGCTTCAAGGGGACGTGATGGTACTCTTGGTATCCCTCTGTGCGGCTGCAGATGATCCTCCTGGGCTCACAGAGGTTAAGGTCTGCGGTAGAAGAACCAAGGGTATGCCTTGGTTGCAAAATATGGCATCCTAAAGACTAGGATGGACCAGCGTGATTCGGCGAGAAACCGGTAGCCCTGTGATAGCAACTCGTCGTCTACCATCCATCTTCAGTCAATCGAGATACGTGAAGCGGAAAGGCGGAGAACGCCAAAAGACCATATACTTGCTATCTAGTTATGGTTGCGGATGGCCATAGGACAGTGGGGCATAAGGGGCCTGTGTATAGTTCTCATTTTTCAAGGTGTGCCTTTCATTAGTTGAGGGAGGGGTCGAGTGGGACCATAGCCACTGTAATAAAAACAGACCTTAGCATCTGCATCGGCAGATATCGGAAAGCTCTCGACCGAGTTCTGTGTTTCTTGATTTGCCCTGCCATAGGACTCGGGCCGCACATTACAGGACATGTGCATCTAGACAAGCGATAATGATTCGCAATACATGCGTGGGGAAGTGTAGGAACATATACCAATCTAGGTAGTGTGTCCTAGACTTGGGGGCATCGTTCGACAGGTAGCATATTCCCTAGTTGGACTAGGTGGCATAAACCCTGAATCCGAGAAGCGTTCAGCAGATAGCGTAAACTCAAGTTGAATCTAGAAACCACTTGATAGAAAACCCTAGATTAGATCTAGGTAACAAACAATAAATGTATGCATGAAGGCAACGGGAACTATAGGGATTGGGATCACGTTATCGTTACTAGTTGGGACACTAGTTAGGTGGTGCAGAGATATAGAAACCAGTATAACAAGGAAATAGCGAAGCAGCGAAAGTATTAGAGCATACCCAGTTTATCTTATCTTAGCATATCTTGTGATTATCTTGTCTAATCCTGCTGACCCTATCATCATGGTGTTATCTTGTATTCAGTTAATTCACGTCGTTTTGTTTTTCCATGTTCACATGCTAGAAGTTACTGAACTTACTCAGGCTTTATGTCTGACTCTGTTTTTCTTTCGTCTTCTTTTCTTCCGTTCCCCCCCTCCAGGTAGTGAAGGAGGGAATAGTATAGCTCAGGTTAAGTTGGACTGTCACTCTTTCCCAGCTTGAAGATTTGTCAAAGTTTTGCTTGGATTCTCTTTTCAGATGCTATGGCTGGCTCTTGCTAAAATTGGGGAATATAAATGTTGTTTTATGCTTCTTTATTTTGTAAGACAGATGATACTCTGATATTGTAAAGAAATCATTGTACAAACTATTTTATCAATAAAGCAAAGTTTTATTTTCCGCTGTTTAATTTCTGTCTGTCTTGTAATTTATCTGCATCTTTTACCCTAAATGCTCCACAGAACTTAGTGCATTCCCTTTGTGAGTGACACTAACGGATGTGGGGTGTTACACGTGGTATCAGAGCTGAAGGTTACCAGATCAGATAAAGGATTTGAAAAATTATTTTCAAAACGGTTTTAAAAGAAGCATTTTCAAGAGAAAAGATTTGTTTTAAAGGCATATTCCCCAAAGCCATACGCACTATCCTCTCTTCCTCTGTTTGAATTCTTGTGTCCTTCTTTCTTGAGTCTCTGGGGCTCCTGGCTTTCTGGGAGGTAACCTCATCGATGGGCGAAGTCGTGTCTGGCTTCCATCCATAGCCGTAGTTGTTTCACCTACGGCCAGTTTTCTTTCAAGCTTATAGGGTTTTCTGTACGATGGAAGCAGCTTTCGAGAGATTTGTCAACATGACTACACACGGAAGAGGATGAGGAATTCATGGATGTAGATTTAGCTCACGAAGGAGGAAGAAATTATAAAACCTAAGACAAGAGGAAGTATCTTTACTAGGGTATGATAGGGCATATAATTAAGGACAAGGGCAAGAACGAGGAACAAGATTTTCAGAAGGGCAAGTACATACTTTCACCACCAAGCGTACCTAGGAGAAAGGTAGTAAAGTTCTGTTGGAAGAGTCTAGCTTTGCTGTCCGTACTCTTTCCTTTGGTTTTAGCGCTTCGCATTTGTTCATATCCACTTCCATAGTTGAGTCTCTACACCATAGTACTTGTATAGTAGAAAGATCCCACTAGATTCTCATATCCAATTGGTGGTCCGACCAGTTTATTTTTGGTTAGTAGGGATTTGGGAATAGCTATCGAGTTTGCTTATATCATCTCACGTAGATCGTCTAAATTCGGAGGAGATATTCCTTGGGTGCTTGTCTGATATTGGTTTAGGCCTTTGGGGCTTGTACTTGAGGAATGTCGAGTTCGACTAGGATGGTTTGCGTGAGAGATGAATAGTTGTGGCAGGCACTCGAAAAAGCACGTAGTAACCTTTCGACCCTTATAGTTATTGTAACAACCCGGGATTTAACAACGTGTTAAAAACAAGAATCAAGGCAGAACTAAAATATAAAATCTGAATCAGGAGAAACGGGCTGTGCCATTGCGTTCGTCTCGGAAAAATACGCGGAATAGAGTCCGAGTTTTCGAAAATCGGAGTCCGTATGACCAAGTTATGACCCGTCAAAGTTTTCAGAAAAATTCAAGTTCAAAAACAGTTCAAATTTGAATTCAGAATTCGAATTCAGCCAAGCAGGGAAGGCGGGAAAAATTTCCGCCACCCCCAAGTCGACTGGGGAGTCGACTTGGGAGTCGACACACCCCAGGTGGTGTCGACTGCCCAGTCGACACCCCTGTCGACTTGGGTGGTCGGCCAGTTTGGCTTGGGTGCACCTGACTTGTTTCTCAAGACATGTTTGGAGGTTTGTGACGGATTTTGAGGGTTCAGATCTATCCTAGGGTTAATCTAAGGGCCTAAACTACTCCTAATCTCTATAAAAACACCCCTAAGCCTACCCTAAACCCTCACAAATCACTCATGCCACGAAGTGCCGCCAAAATCAATCTTGATCATGGCCTCCATCTCCAACTCCAAGGGCTTATGCATCCAAATCGGATCCGAATCAAAGGTGCTAGCTTGCTACATCAAATCAAGGGAGTAGATCAACGTTGCTAGGCCAATTTCATGATGATTCTTCAACAAAGGAGCCACCTTTCTTCGTTAAGACGATGCATGATCCTTCCCTAAGCCTTGCTATGTAAGTTCTAGCTACTTGTAGATTCTAACGGTGGTTCTAATGTGACATGGGATAAAATGCGATGAAACATAAGTATGCTAGCTTATGAGAACCTAATTTTGCCCCTTTTCTATGATCTATGACCTTGGGCTAAGTTGTAGCGACTTAATCATGCCACCCATGCTATGTTTAACCTAGTATATCTTGCAAGTTTGAATCTTTATCTATGGAATGTTAGCATGAACCTTTGGGAACCACTTGACTTGTGAAACATGGGAAAAGACTTGACTTTGGGGCTTATGCATGTAAATGAACCCAAACCCCTTATGTATCATGCATGTTTGTGGCCAAATTCACTTATGATACTATGCATGTTTGTGGCCAAATTCCCTTATGAAACTATGCATGCTTGTAGCCAAATTCACTTATGATACTATGCATGTTTGTGGCCAAATTCCCTTATGAAACTATGCATGCTTGTGGCCAAATTCCCTTATGATACTATGCATGTTTGTGGCCAAATTCCCTTATGATACTATGCATGTTTGTGGCCAATATGTTGGCATAATACCCTACTATGTGACTCGCTTCCACTTGGGTTGGAAATACGTTTGGGTAGTTTAGGAAAAACGTGGGTATGACATGAAAAACTTGACATGGGGTTTACATGAGAACATGACATTCATGATACATTTAAATATGGTCATGACACGTGGGAAAACATGGAACTCGAACTAGACATGGGTGGGATGTAAGTGTAATAAGACACTAGACCAAACATGAAAGTGGCCAACTCGAGGTTGGGTTGAGTTTGTAGCATAAATCTACCCGGACCCGCTCGGCTTAACTAGTGGCTACAAACAATAGGACCCAATGTGGGTAGTTGGTCATATAGCACTTAAAACCCGAGGTTAGACTAGGTTGTGGTGTAAATCTACCCGGACCCGCCCGGCTTAACTAGTAACCACAACAAAGTCTAATGTGAGAGGTTGGGGTGCATTAATCTAATTAATGCCACATGAAAAGGTTAAGTAATTTTGATTAATGACACTTAACCGATATGACGCGAATGGGTAGGTTAAGTTAAACCGGACTTGTTTCCTTAATGACACTTAACCATATAAGACAATTAGGGGATGGGGTTAAGTAATTTACACTTAACTAATCCGACTTGGTAATTAGATGGGGTTAAGTAACCTACACTTAACTAATCTAAACACGGTAATTAGATGGGGTTAAGTAATCCATACTTAGCTAATCTAACACGGTAAATTCGATGGGGTTAAGTAAATCACACTTAACTAATCCGACTTGGTAATTAGATGGGGTTAAGTAACTTAGACTTAACTAATCTAAACACGGTAATTAGAAGGGGTTAAGTAACCTTCACTTAACTAATCTAAGCACGGTAATTCGATGGGGTTAAGTTAAACACTTAACCAATCTAAACTCGGTAATTCAATGAGGTTAAGTAACCAATACTTAACCAACTTAACATGATAATTTAATGGGGTTAAGTAACTTATACTTAACCAATTATACATGATGATTTGATGAGGTTAAGTAACCCATACTTAACCAATCTAATATGCGGACTTGATAGGGTTAAGTCACAAGACCTTTTAAATTAGGCTTAACCATTGTAATACGATTAGTGGATGGGGTTAAGCTAACCCATACTTAACCAATCCGACTCGATAATCTGATGGGATTAGGATAATCTATGCTTAATCAATCTAACACGATAATCTGACAGGGTTAAGACAAATAAATACTTAACCAATTTGACTTGATAGGGTTAAGTCATGAACTTGAATGACAACACTTAACCCATTAGACAAAACCCTAGCTCAGGGGACTAGGTTGAAAATCGTAGTTAACAAGGATAGTGGGAAGAGAAGCTAAGTGGTAAACCTTAGTTAAGGATAACTAAGTAATAATTCTTAGCCAAGGACATGGGACTAGTTCATAAATAGATGAGTAACCTGATACGGTAGGTCATCGCTTAGTATACGAGGAGGAGCAACTTATCTAGCTTGGATAAAAGGGCTCCAGCGAACTGGGTGACGAAGCGGTAGCTTCGGGGAACGTGAGGGTACTCTTGGTATCCCTCTGTGAGGTGGCAGGTGGTCCATGAAACCCGGCCTCACAGAGGTTAAGGTCTGCGGTAGAAGAGCCAAGAGTATGCCTTGGTTGCTATGCGAGCGACCTAAAGACTAGGATGGATTAGCGTGGATTCGACGATACTTGTTTTTGCTCTGGATAGCACGTCGCCGACTACCTACCATCTTTAGTCAATCGTGTACGAACAGAAAGGCAGAGAACTCCCAATAGACCATGTTCTTGCTATCGAGTCATGGGTGAGGTTGGCCCATAGGAAAGTGGGGCTATAGTGGGGGCCGGGATGTAGTTCTCATACATGATTTTTCTTGGATTGCCTTTCAGTAGTTGAGGGAGGGGTCACGTGGGACCATAGCCACGGATACAAAAACAGACCTTGATATCTGCATCAGTAGACGACTTAAAGCTCCCGACCGAGTTCTGTATTTCTTGATTTGCCCTGGCACGGAACTCGGATGGCACATTGGGATACACGTGCGTCTAGACATGGAAAACGATTCACGATACATACGTGGGATAAAGGGCGCGGTTGACGGGTGGCATAATCCCTAGTGGCCCTAGGTGGCTTGAACCCAAACCGGGACACGGAAACGTTCATTAGGTAGCATAATCCCTAGTGGTCCTAGGTGGAATAAATCCTAAGTGAACACGCGATAGTTCATGGTAAGAAAACATAACCAGATCAAGGGTAGCAGTCCAAAATAACCTCAAGGATAAAACGTTTACATGGGAAAGCCCGTATGGCCTACGGCAAAGGACTGAACTTATACATGGAAAGAAACATACGAGCTGGGAAAACCTACATATGTTATATATTAGGTTGACATGGACCATTGCATGACATTGGGCAAGGGACATTCGTAGTTAACACATGACGCGGGTTGGGATGTTATATAGGATAGATACCGTGGGATGTTATACATGATAGGTACCTTGGGATCGTATACTTGATAGAAACCTGACGATGTGATACCTTGATTTATCTTGACACCGTAGTCTATCATGATACCTTAGTTTGTCTTGCTACAGTAGTTCATCCAGTTATCTTGGTTTAGCTTATCTATCTTGTCGTCATCCTTATGTTTACTTTCAGTTTATGCATGTCATGTTACCTTTACCTGTTTTTATACTGGAAGTAGATAGGACTTACCAGTCTTTATGACTGACACCGTTTTGTTTCGCCTCTCTGTCTTCCGTTTCCCCCCAGGTTTCAGGGAGGAAACACTGTTATCTAGTTCGGACTTCTTATGCTTGAAGGTCATCACGCATGGCTTGGACTTTTCTTGGCTATGGCTACTTTACTGTTTTACTTGGGGAATAATTTATGAAATGGTTTTATGCTTCTTTACTATTGCAAGACAGGTTTTGATGTATTCTGATGTAAAAGGCTTTAGACCTTATTTTATAAGGTAATGAAATTTGTTTTACTTCCGCTGTTTTATATATGTTCTGTCTTGTAATATTTCTGTGTATGTTTACCTCGATAATGCTTCACCAAACCTAGTGCATTCCCTTTGTGAGTGACCCTAGCGGAGGTGGGGTGTTACAGTTATGGCATGGCGGATAAGAGGGAGACCTCTAATCATCTTAGTACATATACTTGGTACCGTAGTTGAGGTCTGTTTATTTTGGAAATGGAGGTCAGAAACTTCACAATCGTGAAGTTAAATTAGTTAAGATACAGTGGAGTAAAGCTCAAGAAGGCTAGATACTAGCATCATACCCTTTCCCTTAAGGGTGCATCCTTGATTTCTTTTATTTGTAGGAGCTTTACGCATAATTGTTTCTCTCTTTCCAAAGTATATCCTCTAGGTCGTACCTTCGATCCTTAGGTAGAAACTCTTTTGGATGTAAACATGTATTTGAAACATGTTATGGTTGATGGTTGCGAGTGGTTGCTAATGGTTGCTCGTGAATGCATATACATACGTATTAGGCACTAGATCAGTTCGGACGCTTTCATATTGCATTTATAGATATGTATTTGTTTGTAAGTTGAACTTGATATGTTATCATATGGATGTTGCATATGGATGAATGGCTATGCACACATGTAGTATTTACATAACTAGGGATGCTTGCATACATGATTGGATGCATGGCACTGACATGATTCGCATTAAGGAGGTCAACTGAATCAGTAGACCGCCTGATTTTGCATTAGATAAAGACATATACACACACTATGCATATGAACATGAAAGCATTAGAAATATTTTAAGGACAATGAATGCCTGTGATTGAATGGTTGAGTAGATGGGTGATTGGATGGTAGCACACATTCTTCCTAACACGAAGATTTCGGGGACGAAATCCTTTTAAGTGGGGGAGAATGTAACACCCCGTAATTCTGTAACACTAGGATTCACAAATAAAGGCAGAATTAAAATTTAAAATAAAAATCATGGG
This sequence comes from Allium sativum, assembly GCA_030737875.1. Taxonomy (NCBI): domain Eukaryota; kingdom Viridiplantae; phylum Streptophyta; class Magnoliopsida; order Asparagales; family Amaryllidaceae; genus Allium; species Allium sativum. The sequence continues at coordinate 93,574,247 of CM060920.1, forward strand.
AAACGGGCTGCGCCATTGCGTTCGTCTCATAATTCTGCATGAAAACGTGTCCGAGTTTGCGTTAATCGGACTCCGTATGAAGGAGTTATGGTCTTCAGAAGTTTCCAAATTCGATTTAAAATTCGAACAGGTCAGAAAACGAGTTCAAAATTCAAAATCGGACCCAGATTGGGCTGGGCGGGGATTTTCCCGCCCAAGACCCAGGTCGACTGGATAGTCGACCTGAGGGTCGACCCCCCACCCCCCCCCCCCCCCCCCCGCTTTTTCCAGATCTGCGGCCTGGTTCGTTTTTCTGTACCCGGACGCCATTCTGACCAGATTCGTTGACTTCTACACTATATAAACAGCCCTAGTCTCCTTCACTATTCACAATTCTCTTCTATCCTCATGTTGCCTCTGAGAAAATGTATAAATAAAAAAAATAAGAAAATAATACGAAAATCCAAGACAAGGTTATGCTGCTCAAGTTTGTCAAGAAGAGATTCGAATCAAGATTAAAGCTTCAAGACAAGAATCAAAGGCTAACTCAAACGGTTTCGAGCAACGTCGCACGAATCATAGCAATGCCATCTTTCTATTCTAAAAACCGATCAATGTAAGTCGGTTACTTTTTAGATTTGAACGTTTTCTCTATTCGTGACATGAAATTAAAGGAATAAAAGAATATGCCAAATCTTTCTATTCGAATCAGTGCTGATATCTTTGGACTTAATTAAGAACTATTATGATTCAATGACCAATTAGGCCTTGCCTATGACTATGAACATTGCCTATGACTGTGACTGTGAGAATTATTTCCTTGACTATGAACACAAGCCTGTGCCTTTGATTAGGAAGCATAAACTATTGCCTATGACATAACAAGGACAACTGTGATTAAACACCTATGATTCATGACTAGGAAAGTGTTGCTTAAGTTTTGTAACTATGAAATTGGGTCTAAACCTGATTATCTATTCTGTCTATTCTTGGTTTACTTTGGTTTTATACCTTGGGAATTTACCTATTAAGTTAGGTCTACCCATGTTCTTGAACCTGTACTATTCAACCCTTTTCATGTCGTGGTATTACCAGATCTATATGCCTGTGAATTATCATCTTATGCCAGTTATTATGACTGTTCTTTCATGGCATTTTGGTTCATTCCCTTTTATCCACGAATCTAGGTTTATTTATAATCTAGGTTGAATCACGATTATACGAACGATGGGAATACGATTTGGGCAAAATATGAAATTTACTAAAAACGTTGTTATAAACTTGGAAATTAGCATAAATTAGGAACATGTATTATGGCATGTTTATAAGAATGCAAATTGGATAAATTTGACATGAATTATAGGATGTGTAATTTGAATCTAGTATTGGCTTGTAAATCTAGTATTTAAATGAATTGTGAACTAGAATAATAAGTCTAGTTGGACATGAACTGTAATTAGAATGTTAAATCGGAATTTGATTAGCTAATTTGGCATGATAAGTATATTGGCATAAATTTGAAATTGGCCATAATTGGGAGTACTTGTCAGGTTTAGCAAAATCATGGTCAGTAACACTTAATTTGGTATATTTTACATACCAAGAAGCCTAAATATGATATAGAGGGGAAAATGGGCCATAAGAATAAATGTTGACAATTTACATTGAAAGAGTAATTATGAAATAAGTAAATTAGGAATAATTTACTTATAGAATTTGTCCTAAATGAGAAAACGTAAATTTAGACAAATTAAAGGTTTATTTAATGACATCTCTTTTAACAACACACCAGAAAGTTCTAGGGTGACAGAGAGGATAGTGTCTAGGCTTGGGTTTGGAAAATACAAGTTTCCTGCTCTCCCTGGCTATCCCTAACTGATCCGACGGACGGGATGGTTACTTTCAAAACCTGATTTGAAAATTAATCAAAATCCTTTGAACTTAGAAAACACGAATATGCCTAACCCGAGGTTAGGCTGAGTTGCGATGTAAACCTGCCCGGAACCAACCGGCACATCCAGTAATCGCAACAATATCTATCTAATGTGAGTGGTCGCGGCTTTAATTTATTTAGTTAAAGCTAGAACAAGAATGGTAGGGTTAAGTTAACTAAGACACTTAACCAATTCAACATGATAACCTAACCGATGGGTGGGGTTAGGTTCATACAGACAGTTAACGCAGTTAAACTAGAATGGGAGGGTTAAGTCCATAGGAACACTTAACCAACTTAACAAAGTTAAGCTAGAATGGGAGGGCTAAGTCCACAGGGACACTTAACCAAACTTAACATGGTAACAAGACAAGATTTGTAGGGGTTAAGTAACTTAGAAAACACTTATCCAAGTTAACCTGTTAACTAGACTAGAGGTTGGGGTTAAGTAAAATTTAATACACTTAGCCAATTTGATATGTTAGCTGGGCTAGACCGTAGGGTTAAGTAAACTTGAACACTTAACCATCAGATTGTGATAAAGGAATAAGGTTAAGTCTAAAACATGTAGGGATAATACATAACCATTTATAACATGTTAGTTAAAACGGACGGGCAAGGTTAAGTTAAAAAGGAACACTTAACCAATGCAGGATGAATGGGTAGGGTTAAGTAATAAGAAATACTTAACCAATATAACTTGGTTTGTGGTAGGGTTAAGTCAACATGAATTACTAATAACACTTAACCAGTTTAACAGGATAAATGAAGAGGGTTAAGTTAGCTTGAATTGACTAATGACACTTAACCAATCCAAATTGACGGGAAAGAGAACTAAGTAGTAAACCTTAGTTAAAAGGAGCTAAGTAGTAAACCTTAGTTAGGGAAACAACGATTCTGGAAACTAAGTGGTAAACCTTAGTTAGTAGAACTAAGTAGTAATTCTTAGTATAACACGGGAAGGAGCGAACGTCCGTCTGATTAAAACGAAGGCTCCAACGAATTGGGTTACGAAGCCCGAGGCTTCAAGGGGACGTGAGGGTACTCTTGGTATCCCTCTGTGAGGCTGTAGATGATCCTCCTGGGCTCACAGAGGTTAAGGTCTGCGGTAGAAGAACCAAGGGTATGCCTTGGTTGCAAAATATGGCAACCTAAAGACTAGGATGGACTAGCGTGATTCGGCGAGAGACCGGTAGCCCTGTGATAGAAACTCGTCGTCTACCATCCATCTTCAGTCAATCGAGATACGTGAAGCGGAAAGGCGGAGAACTCCAAAAGACCATATACTTGCTATCTAGTTATGGTTGCGGATGGCCATAGGAAAGTGGGGCATAGGGGGCGTGCGTATAGTTCTCATTTTTCAAGGTGTGCCTTTCATTAGTTGAGGGAGGGGTCGAGTGGGACCATAGCCACTGGAATAAAAACAGACCTTAGCATCTATATCGACAAATATCTGAAAGCTCCCGACCGAGTTCTGTGTTTCTTGATTTGCCCTGCCACAGGACTCGGGCCACACATTACAGGACATGTGCATCTAGACAAGCGATAACGATTCGCGATACATGCGTGGGGAAGTATAGGAACATATACCACTCTAGGTAGTGTGTCCTAGACTTGGGGGCATCATTCGACAGGTAGCATAATCCCTAGTTGGACTAGGTGGCATAAACCCTGAATCCGAGAAGCGTTCAGCAGATAGCGTAAACTCTAGTTGAATCTAGAAAGCACTTGATAGAAAACCCTAGATTAGATATAGGTAACAAACAATAAATGTATGCCTGAAGGCAACGGAAACTACAGGGATTGGGATCACGTTATCATTACTAGTTGGGACACTAGTTAGGTGGTGCAGAGATATAGAAACCAGTATAACAAGGAAATAGCGAAGCGGCGAAAGTATTAGAGCATACCCAGTTTATCTTATCTTAGCATATCTTGTGATTATCTTGTCCAATCTTGCTGACCCTATCATCATGGTGTTATTTTGTATTCAGTTAATTCATGTCGTTTTGTTTTTCCATGTTCACATGCTAGAAGTTACTAAACTTACTCAGGCTTTATGTCTGACTCTGTTTTTCTTTCGTCTTCTTTTCTTCCGTTCCCCCCCCCCCCAAGGTAGTGAAGGAGGGAATAGTATAGCTCAGGTTAAGTTGGACTGTCACTCTTTCCCAGCTTGAAGATTTGTCGAAGTTTTGCTTGGATTCTCTTTTCAGATGCTATGGCTGGCTCTTGCTAAAATTGGGGAATATAAATGTTGTTTTATGCTTCTTTATTTTGTAAGACAGATGATATTCTGATATTGTAAAGAAATCATTGTACAAATTATTTTATCAATAAAGCAAAGTTTTATTTTCCGCTGTTTAATTTCTGTCTGTCTTGTAATTTATCTGCATCTTTTACCCTAAATGCTCCATAGAACTTAGTGCATTCCCTTTGTGAGTGACACTAACGGATGTGGGGTGTTACACTATCACTGTCGGATGTAGGGAAGATTGGATGAGTTCTTCTCTTTTGATGTGGGTAGATTGATTGATTAATCTGCCTATTTTCGTATACTTTATTGATGATGTTAGTTAATTGTTTTATCGCTCATTAAGGTTGTTGTATGACTCAAGGTTTTATGTTTCCCTATTATTACCTTGGGTTGTTCATCTGATTGTGGATGGGCAAACTAGTAGCAGGTGACAGGTGATAGATCTTGATGAGGACGATGCCGCTGTGCGATGATGAGCAGGAGGCCGGCGTATATTTTCTACTATCTAGTATTTGTTATTTCCGATGTTTGATGTTTTCTGTGAGTGCTTATAGTGAGGCTTATTGTACAGACTCTTATAGTGTAATCCAAGGTGTATGGATATTATTTCGTGATGAAATGAAAGATTTTAAGATTCTGCTCAGTTCTGCTGTACTATTATTGCCTGTTGTATATGTTCTATTATATTTTATCCTTCCGCTGTGAGTTATACGACAAGTTCCGCTTGTGTTATCTTACCCTGATGATCGTCTATAGCTGTCTGGCAGATCTTTCAGTGCATTATTCCACTTGTTTAGTACAGGAGTTATGGGCGGTCGTCACATTTGGTATCAGAGCTCTAGTTAATCGATTTTTGCCAAAGTTCAAAAACGTAATAACGTATGAGAGATGTATTTGTAGATTTTTGATGGATGTATACTATATTAATGTATATCATAATAACGCTTGAACTCTATTTGCAGTTTTCTCATGTGTGGACTAATCATTCTATTTTTAGATTTAGAATGAGTCATCGATCTTTGAGATATACTACTAGGGAGAAGTCTGAACCTAGAGAGGAAAATGGCGATATATCAGATTACCCAGCTATGTTCGAGGCCATGGCGACGACGATCATAAGGAGGGTGCCGCTCTAGGAGCAACTACGATAGATGTAGGGGGTTCAGGTGCAGGTGCTTAGAGTGGTGGACTTCACGAAGCTATGCAAAGATTTCACTACTCTAGGAGGGAGGCAGTTTAAGGGGACGAAACCGATTGAAGAAATTCAAGGGTGGCTTGATATTTGCATCCAGATCTTTGATGTAACGGCCCGTATTTTTGGTAGTCAAATATTCTATTTAATTTATTATTTTAAAATATTTTATTTGGAATATTAATGGATTTTAATATTGAATTCGTTATTTAAACGAAGTTTGAATGTTAAAATTTTTGTATATAATTTATATAACTTAAAACGAGTTCGAAATGGCGCTGCAGTTCATAATATGGAGTTTTGAACTTCAATCGAATATACAGGATCCTATATAAGTCAGATTTCTGTGAAACAAGAAACGTTGGAACCGTATTAATGATAATTTTCATATGGAAGAGAAAAATTCAGATTTTGTGTTATAGATTGTTAGTTATGGCTAAATCAAATTTTGAAATAGTCGCTAAGGAAATCGTTATTTAAATTATAAGCCTTTAAAAATAGCCATTTTGCAAACGGTCTCCGTTTTCGATGAAATCAGTTTCGTTGGAGCCGTAATGTTAAATTATTGTACGGTGTTGAATTGCGTGGAAAACCGATGTCGTATGTGACCACGTTAGCCGTAAACGCCCGTTCATTTTATATCGCGCGTAATTAATTTTATTCAATTCAATAAAGAGATATTTAAGTGTAACCTGAGCAGATGATCGAATTAGGCCGCGAAACCAGCTCCGTTGAGTTCGTATCGACGTTTAGAGTCAGGATAGGTATATAGTTTGTTATTTTTGAAGACTGGATAATTTGGGGGCCAAAATGGCATTGCGGTGCGTATAAAAATAGCGTACCGGGAAACAGTCTCAGAATGCGACGAAACTAGTGCCATTGGGTTCGTATTAATTAATTATTGTAGAATTTGCAATTTTCTTATCAACTGGACTTACCGTATGATCGTGGCAACGATAAACGCCCAAATCAATTATATTATTTGGTCAATTCAAATAGGGGTAACTTTACATGAACAAACGACTGGCCAAATGAACTCCGATTTGAACAAAATAAATTTCATTGGACCCGTAAGGAAGAGGTTTGCAAAAGGTAGGAAGGTTATATGAAACCGTATTTTGATTAAAAGGGTTAAATGGAATTTTTATTTATATTAGAATGAAATGTGGTTTTGGATTACAACTCGTATTTATCTTAGGATATGAACGTTGTTGATCAAGGTCTGAAAGGTAATTAAAATACCCTAACTTGAACGACATGAGGATTATCCGAGGATGATATTAGTTATAATGGTAAAAATGGTTAGTGATAATTTATTATTTCCATCAAAGAAATAATAGTGCAACGTTTAGTGAAAATTAGGAATATATATATATTTATACATATATATATATATATATATATATATATATAACGAGAGTTCCAAAGTGAAAGGGGAATAAAAGGGACTACGTGAAAATATAACGATACTCTCGAGTTAGAAGGAAATGTAAAGTTGAGTTTTATTTTATACAAATAATATTAATTATTGTTTCAAGAATGTAATAAAAGATATTTGGTATGGTTGTTTTACGAGTAATAAGTTGAATGGATTTCTCAAATTTAAATCATAAAGAATGATGTAACAAATTTTTTTGAAGGGAGAATTAAGTGGGAATTGAATATGGTTATAAGTTATTTTACAAACTATTATAATGAAATGGTTTGAAGGGCATTAGTATATAAGAATTCAATTATCATATTTTAAAATATTAAAAGAGTTAGAAGTTTTAATTAAGCAGAAGTGAATTAGTTTGTTTTAATGAAAAGGCCAATTGATGCTGGATATTGAACCAGTAAACTCATTGGATTGTCATGATTGAGTCAATGTTTATTTTGATAGTTAAATCACCGACTATCAAATCTGTCCAATACGATTGTTGGTACGGGAAGACCGGGAACGAATTTATATTCGAAAACCATTCCGACCAACAAATACGTGAAGATATTAGAAGATGGTCGAGATGGAGCATTGAAGACCGTGGATTTTCAGAAACGGAAGAACCACTAATATTCTCTGCCTAGCAATTAGAGATAAGCTGTGATTCAGTTGTGGTTGTGATCTACAGGTTGCAAGGACTACTCGCTACTGATCGATGGGGTGATTCCTATATTGGATGCAGTGGGAGAGTGCCTTCGGTTCCTCATGTTCGTGGATTACTTGTACGGACGGATGCCTGACAGAGTATTTCCAAAGGGATCACGTACGTTGATGCCATAGTTGGTGGCGGAGAATGGCCGTTCTCTTAGCTTCCAATTAGAGTATTTTTGTGGACGTCAACTAGTTATATCTGGCGGATCTGACGATGTGATATTCAAAGTGAATGATGATCAGATGTTCAAAAGTTAATCTAAACCTCAAGCCTCATCAACTTGAAAATGACAAAAATAGGGCAGGTAGTATGGCTATGTGGGTCGCTCCCATTAGGCTGTATAATCACCTATCTAGAGAAATTCATTTTGCTTCTTTAATCTATATCGATGCTGTCCCTTTTTGGGAAACGATGGGTAGCTCCCAACCATTGGTGATATACATTCAATACACTCAAGCGAAATGAGTGATCGGTCATGTGTGGGTCGGGTTGCAAGACGTTCTTGTGGAACCCAGTGTATTCGCCTCTAGAGATACACTATCGGCAGGTGGTTCCATACCTTGTCATAGTCGGAATCCAATCTCCAATAAGCGCCCGCGGTTTTGATTATATATTATGTATATGGAGTGTGAGATGCAAGCGTTCCGCTAGATTGATATCTACAAGCATTTAGACACTGTTATAATATCAGAAAAATATTGATTTCAAAAATGTTTTGGGTTATCATAAGGTAAAAACCGTCTGTATTTATGTGTGGATTTGGTCTTACGATTATCCTTTTCTTTTGAAAAGATTTCTTAACTTTAAAACCAAGTTGGATGAATCCTCTTTAATACCGTGTGAGTTTTTCTCACTCTGGTTCACCAGACTGGCCCGGTGCTTTTAAATGCTCGGGTTAGACCGGGTGTATAGGTTCAGGTTATTGACTGCTGTAAAGAGACGAGTTGGAAGAGTTCAGATATATGATATTACATAACTACTATTCCGCTGTGTGGTATATGAGGACAGGTTATTATAACTGTCCAGATGTGTGATGTACTGTGATATTGTAAGTATTTCTAAAAGTTCTAAATAAAGATTTATTTCTGTATTATATTTTGTTCCGTTGCGATGTGAGACTTTGATTCTATGTTGTGTTTGTTCTTCTCTTCTTCTATTCTAATGTTTCTTTCTTTCTAATCTCACCTTCTAAATTTTTTCTAATAACTATCTAGTGTTTTCGGTGTTTGGAAGGTCGACATAAGGTACAGAAAGCTATTTATGTCGATTTTCGGGGCAGAAAATCATTGGGTCGTTACAGTGGTATCAGAACTATTGGTTTAGTAATAACTTTGGCTCTGTGGTATTGCTCAATAAAGATTGGGTTAGTAATACCCTAGATCAAGATTGTGTGTACATATATATGAGAGCGTAATTATAAATTTTGTATACAAATGTTTTGTATTGTGTCGTCGATCGGTTCAAGTGTTGAGAAGCATTGAACTGACAATGGATACGGTATTGGTTTGAAAACAGGGTGAATAATTTTACCCAAACTATATTTTTATATATAAAAGAAATAATTTTATCAAATTATTGGGGTACTAGTGTGTTTGATCAATTTGAATGGAATTCAAATCGAATTGAAAATTTGAATTTTGACTTAACCTAGTTAAGTGAAAATTAAATTAAAAATGATATCGAAATTAAATAAAACTGAATTGGAATTTGAAAATTTAATAAATAATAGTAAAATAGAAACCAATCGGATATTAATCGATTGATGTTCAAATATGTGAAACCAAAGCAAAATATTAATATCGAAAGTAAATTTGGTTGATTTGGTGGTATATTGGTTGTTGATTGTGAATTGTTTGTTATTGGATGATAGTTTATTCGATTGGAATTATCGACAAATTAATGGGAGCTAAGTGAATTATAAACTAAAGAATAATTTTCAGTATAAGTAAACTGGAGTGAAAATGCATATGAATTCGAATTTATGATTTATCCATGTATGTGATAATGAATTGGTGCTATCTGGTTGATTTTGGAATTGGAATGTTATACTTGGTGAGTAGTGAAATATTATCTCAGAATTTTATATATCTGTTACTTATATATATGAATTGAGTTAAGTACAGGTGCCAAATGGCCAGACAGATTGATATTGGTTGAGTAAATCACATATACGCTGAGCAAGTATGCTCAATAGCACTCGTAAAAGGTACACCTACGCGAAAATATAAAATTTTGGGTTTTGATTTTTGTTTTCGACCATATGGGTCGATGTATATATATTATGTGTTCCTGTGATACCGCAGATGTCACTCCGTGCAGGGGAGACTCTACCGAATTTTTTTGGGAATTTAATGTGTTAGAAAATTTTAGATATTTTCGAAAATATTTGTTTACGATATTGAATTGGTTTTTGATTTAAAATAAATTAGATTTGGAAATTAATGGGATTTTTAGCATTTTTCTTACCATAGCAATTTCGAGGACGAAATTATTTTAAGGGGGGAAGAATGTAACAGCCCGTATTTTTGGTAGTCAAATATTCTATTTAATTTATTATTTTAAAGTATTTTATTTGGAATATTAATGGATTTTAATATTGAATTCGTTATTTAAATGAAGTTTGAATGTTATAATTTTTTTATAAATATAATTTAAAACGAGTTTGAAATGGCACTACAGTTCATAATATGGAGTTTTGAACTTCAATCGAATATGCATGATCCGATATAAGTCGGATTTCTGTGAAACAAGAAACGTTGGAACCGTACTGATGATAATTTTCATATGGAAGAGAAAAATTCATATTTTGTGTTATAGATTGTTAGTTATGGCTAAATCACATTTTGAAATAGTCGCTATGGAAATCGTTATTTAAATTATAGGCCTTTAAAAATAGCCATTTTGCAAATAGTCTCCGTTTTCGATGAAATCAGTTTCATTGGAACCGTAACATTGAATTATTGTACGGTGTTGAATTGCGTGGCAAACCGAAGTCGTATGTGACCACGGTAGTCGCAAATGCCCGTTCATTTTATATAGCGCGTAATTAAATTTATTCAATTCAATAAAGAGATATTTGAGTGTAACTTGAGCAGATGATCGAGTTAGGCCGCGAAACCAGCTTCGTTGAGTTCGTATCGATGTTTAGAGTCAGGATAGGTATATAGTTTGTTATTTTTGAAGACTGGATAATTTGGTGGCCAAAATGGCATTGTGGTGCATTTAAAAATAGCGTACCGGGAAACAGTCTCAGAATGCGATGAAACTAGTGCCATTGAGTTCGTATTAATTAATTACTGTGGAATTCGCAATTTTCATGTCAATTGGACTTACCGTGTGATCGTGGCAACGATAAACGCCCAAATCAATTATATTATTTGGTCAATTCAAACAAGGGTAACTTTACATGAACAAACGACTGGCCAAATGAACTCCGATTTGGACGAAACAAACTTCTTTGGACCCGTAAGGAAGAGGTTTGCAAAAGGTACAAAGGTTATATGAAACCGTATTTTGATTAAATGGGTTAAATGGAATTTGTATTTATATTAGAATGTAATGTGAGTTTGGGTTACAACTCGTATTTATCTTAGGATATGAATGTTGTTGATCAAGGTCTGAGAGGTAATTAAAATACCCCAACATGAACGACATCAGGATTATCCAAGGATGATATTAGTTATAATGGTAAAAAGGGTTAGTGATAATTTATTATTTCCGTCAAAGAAATAATAGTGTAACGTTTAGTGAAAATAAGGAATATATATATATATAACGAGAGTTCCAAAGTGAAAGGGGAATGAAAGGGGCTACGTGAAAATATAACGATACTCTCGAGTTAGAAGGAAATGTAAAGTTGAGTTTTATTTTATACAAATAATATTAATTATTGTTTCAAGAATGGAATAAAAGATATTTGGTATGGCTGTTTTACTAGTAATAAGTTGAATGGATTTCTCAAATTTAAATCATAAAGAATGATGTAACAAATGTTTTTGAAGGGAGAATTAAGTGGGAATTGAATTATGGTTATAAGTTATTTTACTAACTATTATAATGAAATGGTTTGAAGGGCATTATTATATAAGAATTCAATTATCATATTTTAAAATATTAAAAGAGTTAGAAGTTTTAATTAAGCAGAAGTGAATTAGTTTGTTTTAATTAAAAGGCCGATTGATGTTGGATATTGAACCAGTAAACTCATTGGATTGTCATGATTGAATCACTGTTTATTTTGATAGTTAAATCACCGACTATCAAATCTGTCCAATACGATTGTTGGTACGGGAAGACCGGGATCGAATTTATATTCGATATCCATTCCGACCAACAAATACGTGAAGATATCAGAAGATGGTCGAGATGGAGCATTGAAGACCGTGGATTTTCAGAAACGGAAGAACCACTAATAATCTCTACCTGGCAAGTAGAGATAAGCTGTGATTCTATCGTGGTTGTGATCTACGGGTTGCAAGGACTACTCGCTACTGATCGATGGGGTGATTCCTATATTGGATGCAGTAGGAGAGTGCCTTCGGTTCATCCTGTTCCTGGATGACTTGTATGGACAGATGCCTGTCAGAGTATTTCCAAAGGGATCACGTACGTTGATTTCTTCAAATGTATCATAGTTGGTGGCGGAGAATGGCCGTTCTCTTAGCTTCCAACTAGAGTATTTTTGTGGACGTCAATTAGTGATATCTAGCGGATCTGACGATGTGACATTCGAAGTGAATGATGACCATATGTTCAAAAGTTAATCTAAACCTCAAGCCTCATCAATCGGAAAATGAAAAAATAGGGCAGGCAGCATGGCTATGTGGGTCGCTCCCATTTGGGTGTATAATCACCTATCTAGAGAAATTCCTTTTACTTCTTTAATCTATATCGATGCTGTCCCTTTTCGGGAAACAGTAGGTAGCTCCCAACCGTTGGTGATATGCATTCGAAACACTCAAGCGAAATAGTGGTCGGTCATGTGTGGGTCGGGTTGCAATACGTTCTTGTTGAGCCCAGTGTATTCGCCCCTAGGGATACACTATCGGCAGGTGGTTCCATACCTTGCCGTAGTTGGAATCTAATCTCAAATAAGCGCCCGCGGTTTTGATTGTATACTATGTATATGGAGCGTGAGATGCAAGCGTTCCACTAGATTGATATCTACTTGTATTTAGACACTATTATAATATCAGAAAAGATATTGATTTCAAAAATGTTTTGGGTTATCGTATGGTAACATATTTATGTGTGGATTTGGTCTTACGATTATCCTTTTCTTTTGAAAATATTTCTGAACTTTAAAACCAAGTTGGATGATTCCCCTTTAATACTGTGCGAGATTTTCTCACTCTGGTTCACCAGACTGGCCCGGTGTTTGTAAATGCTCGGGTTAGACTAGGTGTACAGGTTCAGGTTATTGACCGCTGTAAAGAGACGAGTTGGAAGAGTTTAGACGTATGATATTACATAACTACTGTTCCGCTGTGTGGTATACGAGGATAGGTTATTATAACTTTCCAGATGTGTGATGTACTCTGATATTGTAAGTATTTTTAAAAGCTTTCAATAAAGATTTATTTCTGTATTATATTTTGTTCCGCTGCGATGTGAGACTTTGATTCTATGTTGTGTTTGTTCTTCTCTTCTTCTATTCTAATATTTCTTTCTTTTTTCTCACCCTCTAAATTCTTTCTAATAACTATCCAGTGTTTTTGGTGTTTGAAAGGTCGAGATAAGGTACAGAAAGGTATTTATGTCGATTTTCGCGGCCAAAAATCCTTGGGTCGTTACATTTGGAGACTTGGGCATTGATGATGCAACGAAGAGGAAGCTTGCATCGAGACAGCTAAAGGGCAGAGCTATGGATTGGTGGAACTCTATCACTTTAGAAACCCCAGAAGATGATATTTAATGGGAGCTGTTCCAAGTCAAGTTTGAGACGAAGTTCATCTCTACCGTTCAGAAGTTAGTTCTATTTGAGAAGTTTGTTGAGTTAAAACAGAATGGTCGACCGGTGTTAGAGTATGTTTCGCATTTTGAAGCTTTATCCAAGTATGCTCGTTCATATGTCGAGACTCCATACAAGAAGAAAGAGAAGTTCGTTATGAGCTTGTGTGTCGCTTGGGTTTGGAACCCTAGATTTATGATAGACCATTGACTACGACTAATCCGGTCAAGGGTTCGTCCAGTTTGTGTATGATTTGTCATGGTCTAGTGTTATCGAATTATGGTTGCTCCTTTGGGTGTGATTGCTTTGTTTTGAACTTCGCTGGGTTTGGGATTATCTTAGGTATGGACTGGCTCAAGCGGTATGCGGCAAAAGTGGATTGCGAGAGGCTGGAAGTAATAATCGAGAATGTGGAAGGGCGAATGGTTGTGATTCGATGTAAGTCTGAAGATGGTGTCTTCGTGAGCTATTTATATTAGCTTGTGATTTCTCGAGAAGACTTGTAATCGGTGCTGATAGCAAGTGAGTTTGATGATGTCTTTGAAGAGGTCAAAGAGATGTCGCTGCATCGCGAGATTGAGTTCAGAATCGATTTGGTTGAGGGTGCTAGACCTATCGTCATGCCTCTTAGGAGGATGGTGCCTAAGGAACAACAAGAGTTAGAGGTGCAAGTACGTGACCTTTTGTGAAAAGGAATCATTCGGAGAAGTGTATCCGAATGAGGTGCACCAGTTGTTTCTGCAACTAAGGCAGATGGATCTTTGAGATTGTGTGTGGACTATCGTGAGTTGAACAAGGTGACCAAAAAGAACAAGTATCCGTTGCCGAGGATCAATGGCTTGTTCGATCAGGTATACAAGGCCAAGGTGTTTTCTCAGATGGATTTGGCAACGGGATTCCACCAGTTGAGGGTGATAAAGGATAGTGTGCCGAAGACTGCTTTCAGGACACCATCTGATTTCTTCGAATGGTTGGTGATGCCATTTGGGTGGACGAACCTACAAGCGTATTTCTTGGATCTTATGAATAGTGTATTCAGGGATCAGTCGAACAAGTTCGTGGATGATATTCCGGTTTACTCCCAGAATGAGGAAGAGCATAAGACACACTTGAGAGTTATTTTTGGAATCTTGCGAAAGCATCAGCTGAGAACTAAGTTTTTGAAGTGTCACTTCTGGAAGAGCGAAGTGAGGTTCTTAGGCCATATTGTTTCTAGGAATGGGATAGCGGTTGAACCCGATAAGGTAGCAGTAATCCAGGACTGGGATAGACCTAAGAATGCGACGGATGTTCGGAGTTTCCTTGGGTTGACAGGATATTATCACCGTTGTATAATGGATTTCTCTAAGATAGTTGCACCATTAACAAGATTGACGAACAAGAATCAAGTGTTCACATAGGATGTGAAGTTCGAGCAAGATTTCAGAATTCTTAAAAAGAGACTAACAAGTGCTCCTATTTTGGCAATTTCAAGCGGGAATGAAGAAATGGTGGTATACACTAATGCATATGGTACTGGACTTGGAGCAGTGCCGATGCAGAAGGATAGAATTGTGGCCTACGCCAGTCAACAACTGAAGCCGCACGAAAGGAATTATCCAACTCATAATTTGGAGTTGACATCGATCTTCTTTGCTTTGAAGATGTGGAGACATTACCTGCTATGAGTTCGATTCAAGTTGTTTACGGATCACAAGCCGTTAAAGTATCTTTTCTCCCAAAAGGATTTGAATCTTTAGCAGCAACTATGGTTAGAGTTTCTAGCATCATATGATTTTCATACAGCCTATACTCTTGGTAAAGGTAACACAGTAGCGGATGCATTGAGTCGAAGACATATCAGCTTGGGAGCGATAGTTTTGAAATGGAAGCACCTCGAGTACTTGGTAGGATTTCATTTCAGGACTAGGTGTGAGCTGGAACCTAAAATGTTGGCAAGCTTATCGATAAGACCTACTCTTATCAAAAGGATTGGTGAGAGCCGAAAGTGGGATGCAAAGCTAGTCAAGATTATCAAGAAGTTAGAACCAAAGGACAAAGAGTTCGAGGTCGATCGAGTGGGTTGGCTTCGAAAGCAAGGACGGCCGTTTGTTCCTGATATCGATGGATTGAGAGATGAGGTTCTAAGGGAATGTCATAATTCGAAGTTGACGATTCATCTTGGTGGTAATAAGATGTATTAGGACACAAAGATAGCCTACTACTGGGAAGGTATGAAGAGGGATGTTGGAAAGTTCATTTCCAAGTGTATGAACTGTCAGTTAGTGAAAGATGAACAGAAGAAGCCGAGTGGATTGCTTTAGCAATTGAAAGTTCCTACGTGGAAGTGGGAGCAGATATCGATGGACTTTATCGATGGACTACCTTGAACCAGGGCAGGAAACGAAGGAATTTAGGTCATCATGGATCATTGACCAAAAGTGCAAGGTTTATTCCCATCAAATCGACTAGGACGACATCAAAATTCGCTAAGCTTTATATTAATGGATAGTTCAATACCATGGTATCCCGAAGAGCATAGCTCTACTATAAAAGTGGGCATATTCGACACTAGTTTTATGTGGCCGTAGATCGAAAAAGCATTGCCTTAAGCCATTTTTTCCAAATAGGCAACACCAGTGGGCTGTAGCATCTGCAGTCGTTGCCTTAGCTCTCTAAGGTAATGCTTTTCCCCATCTACTGCCATAGAAAGAAAGTTGCATTATAACTGTATTGCAACACTATTAGCAGGTAATGCAACAAAACACATTGTTGCCTTAAATATAAGTTAGAGCCTAACTTGTCAGGATAGTGAGGGCCACGTCAGCTGCCCACGTGTCACACGCCCCATCATCTACCCATGTGTCATGCGCCACGTCAGCTATCCACATGATATGTGCCACGTCAGCAGTGGGTCCCACATGTCTTACCATAGTGGAATTAATAATATTTTATTTAATGCAACACCACTGCACTATGTAATGCAAACCATTATCTTGAAATGCAACAACAGAAAAAAAATCAAATGCAACAATAAAGAAGGCAAATGCTACATTAAAAGAAGGAAAATGCAACGCTATAATTACAAATTTTGCAATATCAGTTTTGTACATAGAATATACTCATCCAAAACATTCATCATCACATTCAAACCATCCAAAATATTCTACGTAACATACAAATTCTTCAAATATACCACAAGTGCAACACATACGATCAAATACATAATTTAAAAGTAAAATTCAAATATTCTACATAATGTGACTTAGATTTTGAAGAATTCGTGGTTTCATCACTTTGTCGGAGAGACCACAATCTGGAAACCCCAAACTTCTAAAACTCATCCACCCAAAAGCAAACACTGAGCCTGAAGCCATCAAAACAAATGTCTTCCTCTTCCTTGCATAAACCTAATGGCTTTAGGATAGCATTTATTAAATTCAACGTATGATGAAAAGCAGTTAGAAAAAAGGTGTAGAATACGAACCTGAACTGCAAGGTGGTTTTTGAGACCGTATATCAGCGTAGGACTTGTTTTATCATTCTCATCGCCATGTCCCAAAGCTCCACAATAGCCTCTGCCCCATGTATAAACCTACAACGACAACATTTTTTTTTTACTAAAATATATTCTCAGTCAGATTCATACAAAAGAAATTCTAACGACATTGTAGAAATGTGGCAGACATGTGACTTACAATTGGACAAAGGAATACAATTTGACTATTTATTCGTAAAAGTTATTGAAATAAGCATATTACAATTGATGATTGATTATTTGGTTATTACAATTGATGATAACCCATTCAATAATAACACAGTTTATTCTATTTTTACTTTAAATTTGATTGTTTTTCAAAATCATATCGTAAATTCTGAAAATGAACTAATTAAAAAAATAGATATAAAACATGATTGTATATACAAAAAAGGACAGGATATAAATTTTATATATAATAACTGACATATAATTTCAGGGATATAAATAAATATAAAGGGGAATAAACTTACCGTAACAATTAAATGATTGCTCATGTATTTACAGTTGATCAACACTATGTAAACAAGTGATAGAGCACCTTCCTCGAAGAGGGATGCAACCGTAGCCTTCATGGACAATGAGCACATTTTAAGCATATAAAAGATCATGAAACATGATGATTTCTGTACACACTGAAACAAAATAATGAAGAAAGGGATATTTTCCCATAGAGTTCTCTGAAATGAATGCCAAAATACAAATTGCAGTAGTCAGTTGCACAATGGATGAACTACGGAGAGTTCTCTGATACCATCGAAATGCCAAAATAACTCATTTTGTTCTTAGCATATAAAAGAAATCTGTTACAACCAAACCAACTGAAACACTTATTAACTAGCCATAAATTAGCAGGAAGAAGATTAAAAAGATTAATTAAGAAGAAAATCAGAGTCTTGCAAAATGTCTTCTTCCGACAGAGTAAACTAGTAAGATCTGTGAACTTACTTGACTAGCTCAATTTTTGATATCTATGGAAGTCGTGTATTTGATTAGGCTTTCAAGCTTGAGTTATTGTTCCTTTAAGCGCATCTCTAAATTATAGTGAACTTTGGTATGTTAAAAGTGAAATTTATATTACCACTCCTTATACTAATTAGACGCGCATACACTGTATTACCTGAAGCTTTCGACGGAGCTCTTCCATCTCTAGTTTTTGTCTTTTCAGTAACGCAAAATCAGTAAGAAACTACAAAAAATGCATAATGAGAACTAAAATTGATAACAGTATTATAAGTTTAAGAAGTACACGTCCAACTTATTCTCTCTATCCTGTTTTGACACTAATGATTCATTCCCATATCTAGAAAATATCGCCAAGGGAAAATATCACAATTACAATGTGTATCGTCAATAATTTTCTAGAAAATATCACTTATATCTTTAAAAAGGTTATGAGGCAATGAAAACATCATTGAATGATTATGCTTACAAAGTTGAGTTCAAAATCTTTCAGAAGGAAAAAATGATGACGGCCCACAACACACAGTGAGCATCACAACACCAACATTTATCTGAAAGTGTGTACATACAAAGAGTGAAATTAGAAAATGAGCATGTATCAAATCATTCATGATAATTACGTAGGCTTTAATACAGGAACCAGAATATGATCTGAAGTAAATAGCCACATAATCCAGCAAGTTCTATCCTATTTTGATACTGATGATTCATTCCCTTTAGTCTCTTTTATAACAGTTATACATGTTGTGCTTGCTTCATCTAGCAAGTTCTAGTGCTGGCTTTTTTTCTATAATATTAGTGGCATCTATATATGGAAA
This sequence comes from Allium sativum, assembly GCA_030737875.1. Classification (NCBI taxonomy): domain Eukaryota; kingdom Viridiplantae; phylum Streptophyta; class Magnoliopsida; order Asparagales; family Amaryllidaceae; genus Allium; species Allium sativum. The sequence continues at coordinate 93,592,985 of CM060920.1, forward strand.
GGGATGAACCAAGCTGCAACGTACAGTTTATATGTAAAATATATGTGCAAATTTCAACAATATATAGAAGTATACAAACCTGTGTCATATTGCACATGCATTCAGCGTTTGTTGGTTTACGGAAAAGAGAAGCAAATGGATGTGTATTAAAACATAGAGATCAAGTTGCCTCCTTTTTTAGATAGAGGAATTGTTAGCAATCTGTCCAATATCTATGTTATAACACAAAACTTATTTATAAAATTTGGTAAAACATACCCTAAAATACATAATCAACCTACATAAGGGAAGGATATAACAGTTTGAAGATGCTCGAAAACCATAAGTCATATGACTGAAACTAAGCGACTTTGATTAATATCTAATATGAGCTTTGTTAAAAATGAAAATGAATAAAATCTTATGACTATTTCGCTTGCACTAAGAAAAGAAATAGCTGATCGAGTATAATAGTAGGAAATGCTAGCGCCATCGATGACAACATTAAGAACAAGCGAAGTTAGAAAGGAAAAAAAACATTAGAACTGAACGCAAGCAGGAAAACATGATGTGTCACTTTAAGACATGGCATCCACAACTCGTATTTGTAATGAGCCCAATTTATAACTCGTTTAGATCTACTTGCAAAATTGAGTGTTCCACTTGATTCTTCAATATGGATCTAACATAAGTTGACAGACGAAATCAAAACACTGTTGTTACTAGCAAGAACACTTCCTGTGTTTGCGTCCTTAACTGCTCTCTGTTTCAATAATTCACACCATCTGCCACTGCTTTCTAAATGAATGATTCACACACATGTTCAAAATAGTAAGAAACAAAGAGATGGATTAATCAAAAAATGGTCACCATTATACAGCATATCAACAATCCTTAGAGTAGCTAAATGAGACTATCATTATATCGTCCAAAGTTAATCTATGCATTTTAAATGAGTCCTTGAAATAGGTAGATTTTTGTTTTGAATTCTACCATGCAGTAAAATCAACACTAAATGACTTACATTCATGTAAATCAGGTACAAAATCGTATAAATCTGCGGAGTTAGGGACACACAATTTGCCTGATTCCATGGGGAAAACAGAAAAGTTACTATATTAAGATTATAGTATAATTTATATCTGCATTTATATCTTATTTGTGTTTGGTTTACATTAGCTTATAAATGAAGCGTCTTATATATATAAATGAATGAATCTAAAAGAGTTCAGCTGAACAATAAATAGCACGGGTGTGAATGAACAAAACATGACAACATGAAAATGTGCCTATCAAAGTTCAAGTGAAAGCCCAGGCATGAATAATAAAAGAAACACATAAACAAATTTCATTGGTAAACAAGCCCGGGCATAAATATGGATACCCATACACATACTTTCTCTGTAGGGAGCATCTGTGCATGTATTGCAAAGTAGCAGCAAGTTTACTTGGTAACAACTGAATAAAAACAGTACAAAAGAAGCAGTAAATGAATTGCTACATTAATTATATGCTAGTATGATACCTTGCGAATGGTGTCAAATCAAACATTTTTCCATGAACTGATTTTTAAGGTCCCCGTTCAAAGTAACAGGAACACCCTACAACCTGTAGTTTCAACATGGTTTGAGCATTCTATGGTTCAACAGAAAATATGAAACCAGTTGCCAAGAAGTTTTACAAGTCAAGCTTAGGCTTTAAATTTTTAGGTAATCTAAAGACAAAATCACCTCTTAATCTGCCAGGAGTTGAACTCCAATTCTCTATCCTACAATTCAGTAATGGCTCCTTTCCCTCCATTAATTAATTAATTAATATAAAGCGTTGATCGATACATCGTCTATTCCGTAGGATAACATAACATAGAATAATCCTAAGCACAATCTATAAATCTACTATTCTATATAATTATCAAATAGAACTCGATGAAAATCTCGTTTCGGAATTTATCAAATGGGGAAAAGTTTTCAGAAAAAATGATTCGTAGGAAATAAAAAAAACTAAAATATTACCTCTTTTGATGTTTTCTTTCTCGATTTCAAGCACTAGATGAATCAACTTTGCCCTAGTTTCAACATCGAATAGGAGATGAAATCAAATTTGTAGAAGCGGCGCATAGGAGATGAAATCGAATTGGAAAAGTGAAAGAGAAACATGGTAAAAAGGATAAAGTGAAGAGAGATGTTAGAAAAAAGAACGATTAGTATTTCGTAAAGAGGGAGACGTCACGCCAAAATTTCAGATAGATGAAGAATGGAATGAGGTGGTTGTCACTGATTGGTTAATGGGGTAATGTTTAGATAGGAAGCTGAGATAGGTTTGAGTCATTGGATTAATCATCATCTACGGTTGTTGTTTTTTTATTCTGATAACGCGGATCGCTGACTTGGAATGTATTCATGTAAAGCTACACTTTGAATTGGTGTTGCACGACATAGCACTAGAATTTCAACCGCAACAGTGCATTCACGTCTAGTGCAACAACAGATAAATATTGTTGTAGAAGATCAAAGAAAGCATAGCTTTCGCCGCACTTTTCATGCAACAAACACAAATTATTGTCGAAGATGGCCACTTTTGTAGTAGTGATAGTGAGTGATCGAGATCCATTGTTCACGAGTGGATTTTAGAAGAGTTTTCAAGAGACTTTGGGAACTGAGTTGTGTTGAGTGCGGCTTATCATCCCCAAATTAATGGCCAAACCGGGAGGGTTAACTGAGTTTTGGAAGTTCTCATAAGAGCTTGTGTAATTGACTTCGGGGGATCCTGGGAAGACCATTTACATCTAGTTGAGTTTACATATAATAATAGCTGCCAATCGAGCAATGGGATGACACCATATGAAGCGTTGTATAGAACTCCGTGTAATTCTCTGGCATGTTGGTTAGAGATTGGAAATAAGTTGATACTTGGGCCAGAGATGATTACAGAGACATCAGATTGTATCGAGATCATTCGACAATGAATGAAGGTAGCCCAAGATCGTCAAAAGATTTAGGCTGATAAGCATCGAAAATATATCGAATTCGACGTAGGTGACATGTTTTCGTGAAAATTTCTCCATTGAAGAATGTTGTTCGATTCGGAAGTAAAGGAAAGTTAGCTCCTAGGTTTGTTGGACAATTTCCGATAGTCGAGCGGATTGGAAAGCTCGCATACAAGTTGGAGTTAACCGAGAAAATGTCAAGTGTGCATAATGTTTTCCATGTGTCGTTTCTACAAAGTGTGTGCATGATTCGAATGTGGTGGTATCTCCGGAGCAGTATGAAGACCTAGAAGTCTAGACCGTAGTTACGAAACCTCGTAAGTCGCATCGTGTTGTGGGGAATGACACGAAACAACTTAGGAGGAAGATGGTTGAGATAGTCAAGGTGCAATGAAGTGAGGATAACGACGATCGACGTGGGAGACGGAAGAAAGTATGAAGAAGACCCATCCAAAGCTCTTTGTCGATATGACCCATTAATGTCATCTCACCTTACATCATTGTAACTTGTGCTATTATTGTTAGAATTCCGCATATTAGGATAAAGCTATGGTTGCATGGCTTGATGGAGATGATAGGCATGTGGAATGGGTGTGGTTACTTGTGTTTGTTGGGATTTCAGGGCCGAAATTCTTAAGGGGGAGAGAATATAACAACCTGCCTTTTACGTATCGGAGGAGAGTAAAATATTTTTATTTAATTCCCTGAGGGTTGAATCATCCTCATATTTTGATATGTTGTTTATGAGGATGCGAGACATGTCCATAATTTTTACCAATTTTATTTATGACCATTTTGCCCCTGTCAGTTTTGTACAGGGCATGACTTTTGACTGGGATTGAATCAGGTGCTAGGATCGATTCCATTGGAAAGGAAATGATGTTTCTGATTCTGTAGAGTGGCCTCATTAAAATAAACTTAACTAAAAGCGGATCTCTCGTTCTAAGTTTATATGTAAAACGAGTTCTTATCTTACTGTAGTAAAATATATTCGGAATTTTTTTGAATTGCTAATTAAAAAAATTGTAAAAATGCCTGCATTTGTTGTAAGTGTAGATATACCTGCTTAATATAGTGTATTGCAAGTAGTAAAAAAAGAAAAATAAATGCAGAAATGTCAGCACTTATTCACTACAACAAATCTACAGTTTTCTGACCCCTTTTTTGCGTCGTTAAGGCATCGCTAAATTTTTTTAGTTACTCCATAACGACGTCAAATACGCATCATAAAAACCGGCGACACTAAATTACTAGTGGTCACTATGTTATCACAGAAATATCGTCACTACGGCATCATTAATTTTTTCTCACATCATAACGACACAAATGATTTGGCAAAATATTGCATCGCAATGGCAATGGTAAATATTACTGATGCTTTTGTGGCACAACTAGAATATCAAAATATTGGAATCGCAACATTGCCACTAATATATGGTAACGCGGTTGTGACGTCTTAGCTCTAATAAATAACGTCTGTCGCTATGGAGTCATTAAAATTTAATGATTCCATAGCGATGCAAATGATTTGGCAAAATATTGCATCGCAATGACGTCAATAAATTTGGAATGGCTTTGCTTCGTCAAATTATTGCAAAATTCAACGGCACCACCTAATATTCATTTCTACCAACCACACCCAAACATAATAGTTACATAAAGTTAACACACACTATATTCATAATATACCATTTTAAACAATCATATATTAATAAACCTAATATACACAATAGTACTATCAATGATGTTCAAATTGCGTCTAAACGCGTGCAACATAATGCTTGTTAATATTACCAAACATGTCTAAATGACACCTAATTGAACAAAAATACATAAATCCTTGACAAAATACCCAAATGAACAATTTACATATCATGCGATGGACCACTGCCATCCTCACTTCTTTGTCTCCATACTTCTGCATAAACTCCATCACATCCACTATACTCATCTCTAACTCGCTCATTTTGGTATTAAGTGTAGAAATCTTGTAATAACCCAAAAATCTGGGCCGGTTTAAAATTTTTATTTAGGCAATTTTAGCGAATTTTGAATATTTAAAATAGATTATTTTAAATAATATCGACGAAAAATTTATTTTGAATATAATTCGAACGTATATATTATATAGATCGTCGTTAGAATATAAATAATTATTTTAAATTATAAAAGGAATTAAAAATGGCGCGGTGGTTCGATAATTCGATTTCAAACTTCAATTGAATGTACCGGGTGCAATATAAACCGGATTTTAGCGAAACCAAAAATATTTGAATCTAATAGAGAATATCTTTCCAACGAGTCCGAAAAATTGAAATTTCATAGCGGGGATAAAAAGATATGTCCGAATGAATTTTCAGAATAGTCGCTATGGAATTTCGGCCTTTGAAAATAGCCATTTTGCAAACGACCTCGGATTTCGATGAAACCAGTTTTGTTGGGTCCGTGATGTCAAGTTATTGATAAATTCCAATTTTCATAATTTTCATAATTTTTCGAATCAATACGTGGGCGTGGCAAAGGAAAACGCGTTTGGCTAGTTTTAGTTGATTTTAATCGACTCGAAAATGGCCATTTTTCAAACGGTCTCAGAATTCGACGAAATTAGTTTTGTTAGGACCGTATCGTCAATACGAAGCTAGAAAATATTTTTTGGGAATTTTTCGAGTTAGTATGTGGCCCCGGGAAATTGAAATGCGCGTTCAAATTCAATATATAGAGTTATATGTTGATTTTGACGAAAACTGATCGAAACGATCGAATCAGCCTACGGTACACATCCCATTGTGTTCGGAATGGGGGTAATTAGCTATGGACGACAGGCGGTGGGCTTGATTTCGACTTCGAAATAAAAAGTTACTTTTTAAAGAGAAATTAAAATAAATTAATATAATAAAATATATTTTATTATATACCCCCTCCCTCATTCTTCTCAGATTAGAAATAAAAAAATATAGCGGGGGGGGGGGGGGGGAATCGCGATCGCCGCCTCCCCTATTTACTCGCCGCCACCGCCTAGGGTGGGGCCACCGCACCAAGCCCCTCCTCTTCCCTGCTCCTCCCTCTTCTTCTCCCGCATCGCCCTCCCTCCTTCGATCCTCTCGCACCGCCCCTCTTCGACCTCCACCGCCACCGCCTTGAAACACCCCACCTCCGTTAGGGTCACTCTCAAAGGGAATGCCCTAATTTTGGTGGAGGTTTATAAGTATAAGTCACAGATATACAAGACAGATATAATAACACATATTATTGAACAGCGGAAAACAACAACTTTTATTTCTTCAAAATACGTGTTACACAAACCATGCCATAATACTTCCCAAAATCATAACTGTCTTGATTACATTATTTAAAGAAGCATGAAGAAAACATAAATAAACTGCAAAAGTCCCCTAATTGCTGTCCAAAGCCATAGTCCAAAACGGAAAAGATCCAAGCAATACATTCTTTCTCTTCAAGCTGGATGTGAAAACTGATCAAGCTGCGGTATTCCCTCCCTGAGAACCTGGGGGGGGGGAAACGAAAGAAAAAGAGGCGAAAGGAAAAGGGTCAGTCATAAAGACTGAGTAAGTTCTAGTGACTTTCAGTGTAGAAACGGTTAAAACAACCTGTCATGTATGAACTGGAACTAAACTTAAGAATGGTGTCAAGGTGAACAAGATAGACTAAGGTGATCCGGATAAGTCAAGACAAGTCAAGTAAAGCATCACATGTTCGAGATTCGTTGCATCGACTGTACTAGTATACTAAGCCCATATCACAAGTTAATCACGAAATAAATCCCACGGCCCAATGTCATGAAATGACCCTGAAACGGGGTCTGACCCAAGTACGGGGTCCTACGGAGCGATTATCTAGTCGATCGGCTCCCTACAAGTTCTAGCTCGTCAAGTGTCCGTGTCATACGGCTAATCACGAATGTAGTCACCTGTGCTGGGTCCACCTTCGGGTGTATCAGCCCTAGGGTGTCAACCCCTGACACGATTCAAGATGCACAGATAAATCTACGGATACCCAGTGTCTGCCCCGGATACGTGCACGATCGTAGTCCGCCGAACCTACACTGGCGTACCCTACTGTCGTCGTTCACCTCTTACAATCAGCCCAGTAATCGTGCCCCACCCGGCCTAGCCCCAGGGTACCTTGATACATCTAGAGGGTTACTGCTGAAAGGGGTCGTGTCTAGGGTTTTCGCCTAATAGATTAGGTCATGTAATTCGTGACCTAACCTGCCTAACAGATTAAGTCATGTAATTCGTGACTTAATCCTTTTCTAGTCTAGTCATGTCAAGATGGTTAAGTATGTCATTTCAGTTCGCGACTTAACCCGCCTACGTGTCATGTCAAGTTGGCTAAGTGTTGTCGTTTTCAAGTTCATGACTTAGCCCTACAAACCGTGTTCAAGTTGGTTAAGTTGTCTTTTCATGTTCATTACTTAACCCTAATTGGCATTAATTGATTCGTTAATGCACCGAACCACTCACATTGGATCCTGTTGTTCGTAGCCACTGGATTTGCCGGGCGGTTCCGGGCAGGTTTACGCTACGAACTCAACCCAACCTCGGGTTTCAAGCGCGATGTGACCAACTACCCACATTGGATCCTATTGTTTGTAGCAACTGGATTTGCCGGGCGGTTCCAGGCAGATTTACACTACAAACTCAACCCAACCTCGAGTTGGCCACCTTCTTGTTTTCTAAAGTCATGGCCATGTTCTTATCAGATTTTGGTATTTCCACATAATGTTCATATGTCAAATTCGTGCCCAACTAAGGCATGTTTAAAGTCAAGTTATGGCATGTTCAAGTCAAGTTTTCGTGCCATATTTCATGTTCTACTTATGCCAAATTTCACAGTTTATGCTTATAATTAATTCAAGTTTTGCCTATTCTACCCAATCGTATCCCCAACGTATATAAACGCACTTCGTTCACAAGCATAAACAATTCAAGAGATAAAGGGGAATAACACCAAACATGTGATAGGCATATGTGACAATTCCAACATCACTTGCATAATAAACAGGCTATAACATATCACATGGTTGCAATACTAGTATGATGATAACTTGGCATAGTAATGATTCCAATTTAATTTAACATGATGATTTCAACTTTACATCATAGGCATAATAATCATTGCGGGCATAATAATAATAATTTTATTATAAACATGAAACATTAAAGGCATAGTAATCCTAATAGGCATAGTGGATTCCAATTTAGCATTTTTAACATAATAATTCTCATAGACATAATGATTCCAATTTATCATAATGATTCTCATCTAACACTATAAACATAATGGTTCCAACTTAGCATTTTTAACATAATGATTCTCAACTAACATTATAGACATAATGATTCCAATTTAGCGTTTTTAACATAATGGTTCTCAACTAACATTATAAACATAATGGTTCCAATTTAGCATTTTCAACATAATGATTCTCAACTAACATTATAGACATAATGATTCCAATTTAGCATTTTTAACATAATAATTCTCATAGACATAATGATTCCAATTTAGCGTTTTTAACATATCTGACATTATAAACATAATAATTCCAACTTTTCATCATAACCTAGCAATACCCAATTTTTCATTAATCATGATGGGTATATTAACATCACAGGCATAATTCCATCAATAGTCATAGCCATGGTTTAATTAGTACCATAGGCATGGTTTAATCAACATAAAGATTTCAATAAACATAGCGATTACATGGACATGTATTAGTCCAACTTGCCAAACAATTAAGCCCAAGTGATTCATAACAACATCAAAATCATGACAAGTTTAACTTGCAACGTTGCCATAGCAATATCCCCAAATTATAATTCAAAGATAAACAATATAAACAATGGATTAACAATAGTTCCTAAATCTGGTTTCAATTCATGGCATGTCCATATTGTTTTAGCGTTTTTGCCTAAAAAGTAACATAGAACTTACAATATGAAGCAAATAACCCAAATAAAAATCCCAAATCAAATAGTCCCAAATTCGTTGTCTAAGGCGTCGTAGTTGTTGTAGCTTCTAGTTGTAGCCTTCAAGAATCGTCCTCTATCTTCTATAATTTTATTCTTTGTATTTTTAATTCAGAGCTCTAGGTTTAATGGCGGCGGCCAGAGGCTATAATGAGACAGTATGATTTAGGCTAGGTCTTAGGTCCTTTTTATAATGTTTGTGAGTAGTTTTAGATCGTCGATGGAGCTTGATTCAATAATAGCCGTTCGTTTGAAGGAGAGGCCAATCCGGAGCTGACACCTAGCCCTAGTGACAAGGCAAGGCTAAAAAAATCGACTAAACATAGACCAGGCCAGCCAGGGTGGGCTGGGTTCGACCTGGCTCTGGGGCCAGGTCGACAACCCAGTCGACACCGTGTCGACTTGGCAGTCGACACGGGTGTCGGCAGCCCTGTCGACCTCTAGCCCAGGTCGACTGCCAAGTCGACCTGGGTGCCTTAGGCGGGAATTTTCCCGCCCGGGCCAATTGGGCCCGATTTTGAATTTTAAACTTGTTTTTCTGAGCTGTTTTCGTCTGTTTTGAATTTTAACCTGAATTCTGAAACTTCCGGAGGCCATATCTTCTTCATATGGACTCCGTTTTTCGAAAACTCGGACTCTATTTCACGTATTTTTCTGAGACGAACACAATGGCGTATCCCGTTTCCCTTAATTCTTTGATATGAAATTAATTATACTTTAATTTGTGAATTTCACTGTTATAGAATACACGGGGTGTTACATTCTCCCCCACTTAAAAGGATTTCGTCCCCGAAATCTTCAAGTTTAGGAAAAATATATATCCTAACATCCAAACATCCATCTACTCATCCATCAAACACGAGTATCCATTGTCCTTAAAAGACTTCTAATGCTTTATGATCATATGCGAAGTGTGTGTATATGTTCCTTAGCTAATTCTAATGATCAGGCCTGATTGATCTTCTAAATGCAAAATATGTTTAGTGAAATGAATCCAATATGTATGCAAATTTTTCCTATTATAATTCATAATTTCTACATGAGTGCTCGAACATTCAATCATATGCAACAACCAAATGATAGCACAACCAAGTTTCCAGAATAAACACTCATGCATATGCAACATGAAAATGTGTCTAAGCCGATCTAGTGCCTAATGTGTATTCATGCATCCACGAGCAACCACTTGCGACCACTTGCAACCATTTCGCAATCATAACATGTTTCAATTACATGTTTACATCCAAAAAGATTCTAACTATGGTTCTCAAGATAGGATCGAGGAGAGAAATAAGATAAAACAAAGCATCTAGAATAGGTTAACGATGTACCGCCAGAAGGTCCGGTCTGCTTCTCAGGGCAGTCTTTGCTGATGTGTCCAGTCTTCCCACAATGAAAACATTCACCTTGCTTTCTCTTCCTCTTTCTACAATCCTTGGCTATGTGCCCTTTCGTACCACATAATTGCATTTCCTTTTATCGCGTGAGTTGTTGTTCTTGCCTCCCTTCTCGGAGTCTACCTTCTTATTCTTAGAATTGTTAGGCTTGACCTCTTTCTTCCCTTGAGAGTTTTCTGCCTCTGTCTCCTTCTTGCCCTTATCTTCCTCGTTCAGCAATGCCATCTGCACCAACCTTTCGTACGTAGCTCCCATGGGTATATGGGTCATGGCCAAACTGTGTAATGGCTCATTCAACCCTTTGACAAAGCGGAGAGCCTTTTTGTGTGGGGTGTTGACTAGGTCTAGTCCGAACCTAGCCAGCTAGTCGAACTGATTAATGTACTCTTTGACTGTCATATTTCCTTGCTTAAGAAATAAAAATTTCTCCAACTGCAAACTCCTTTCGGCTTCTGAGAGAAATTTAGCCTCAAACCTTACCCTAAAGTCCTCCCATGTTTCCACTGGTCTTTCTGCATTAGTGACTTCCCACCAGTAGGAAGCCTCGCCCTTTAGTAGCCACACTGCCAGTTGTACTTTCTGCCTATCTTCTACCTCAAAGATGACGAATAAGTCCTCGGTTTCTTTCAGCCAATTTCTAGCTGCCACGAAGGACTCCGTTCCATGAAAGTCCTTTCCTCCCATAGCCTTAAAATCTTTACATATCTTAGCAAAAGTGTTTCCCCGTGGAGGAGGTGGAGGAAGAGGTGCTGCTGCAGCTGGATGATTTCCTGCAGCTGGGGGAGGAGGAACGGTAGGACCTGGCTGGGTGGCCCTTGCTTCTAAGAATCGTCTGAACCAACCAGGTATTGGTACACCCTCTGGCAAGTTAAGTTCTTCGGACATGCTGAAACAAGAAGGATAGATTCAAAACGAAGGATAAGAGATAGTACCTATGGCTTTGGGGGACTTTGCCTTTTTTAAAATAAAATAATATTTTATCTTTTAAAAATGCTTCTTTAAAATTTCTTTTGAAAATAAATTTTCAAAACTTTTTATCTTATCTGGTAAACCTATGCTCTGATACCAAGTGAAACACCCCACCTCCGTTAGGGTCACTCTCAAAGGGAATGCCCTAATTTTGGTGGAGGTTTATAAGTATAAGTCACAGATATACAAGACATATATAATAACACATATTATTGAACAGCGGAAAAGAACAACTTTTATTTCTTCAAAATACGTGTTACACAAACCATGCCATAATACTTCCCAAAATCATAACTGTCTTGATTACATTATTTAAAGAAGCATGAAGAAAACATAAATAAACTGCAAAAGTCCCCTAATTGCTGTCCAAAGCCATAGTCCAAAACGGAAAAGATCCAAGCAATACATTCTTTCTCTTCAAGCTGGATGTGAAAACTGATCAAGCTGCGGTATTCCCCTCCCTGAGAACCTGGGGGGGGGGGGGGAAACGAAAGAAAAAGAGGCGAAAGGAAAAGGGTCAGTCATAAAGACTGAGTAAGTTCTAGTGACTTTCAGTGTAGAAACGGTTAAAACAACCTGTCATGTATGAACTGGAACTAAACTTAAGAATGGTGTCAAGGTGAACAAGATAGACTAAGGTGATCCGGATAAGTCAAGACAAGTCAAGTAAAGCATCACATGTTCGAGATTCGTTGCATCGACTGTACTAGTATACTAAGCCCATATCACAAGTTAATCACGAAATAAATCCCACGGCCCAATGTCATGAAATGACCCTGAAACGGGGTCTGACCCAAGTACGGGGTCCTACGGAGCGATTATCTAGTCGATCGGCTCCCTACAAGTTCTAGCTCGTCAAGTGTCTGTGTCATACGGCTAATCACGAATGTAGTCACCTGTGCTGGGTCCACCTTCGGGTGTATCAGCCCTAGGGTGTCAACCCCTGACACGATTCAAGATGCACAGATAAATCTACGGATACCCAGTGTCTGCCCCGGATACGTGCATGATCGTAGTCCGCCGAACCTACACTGGCGTACCCTACTGTCGTCGTTCACCTCTTACAATCAGCCCAGTAATCGTGCCCCACCCGGCCTAGCCCCAGGGTACCTTGATACATCTAGAGGGTTACTGCTGAAAGGGGTCGTGTCTAGGGTTTTCGCCTAATAGATTAGGTCATGTAATTCGTGACCTAACCTGCCTAACAGATTAAGTCATGTAATTCATGACTTAATCCTTTTCTAGTCTAGTCATGTCAAGATGGTTAAGTATGTCATTTCAGTTCGCGACTTAACCCGCCTACGTGTCATGTCAAGTTGGCTAAGTGTTGTCGTTTTCAAGTTCATGACTTAGCCCTACAAACCGTGTTCAAGTTGGTTAAGTTGTCTTTTCATGTTCATGACTTAACCCTAATTGGCATTAATTGATTCGTTAATGCACCGAACCACTCACATTGGATCCTGTTGTTCGTAGCCACTGGATTTGCCGGGCGGTTCTGGGCAGGTTTACGCTACGAACTCAACCCAACCTTGGGTTTCAAGCGCGATGTGACCAACTACCCACATTGGATCCTATTGTTTGTAGCAACTGGATTTGCCGGGCGGTTCCGGGCATATTTTCACTACAAACTCAACCCAACCTCGAGTTGGCCACCTTCTTGTTTTCTAAAGTCATGGCCATATTCTTATCAGATTTTGCTATTTCCACATCATGTTCATATGTCAAATTCGTGCCCAACTAAGGCATGTTTAAAGTCAAGTTATGGCATGTTCAAGTCAAGTTTTCGTGCCATATTTCATGTTCTACTTATGCCAAATTTCACAGTTTATGCTTATAATTAATTCAAGTTTTGCCTATTCTACCCAATCGTATCCCCAACGATATAAACGCACTTCGTTCACAAGCATAAACAATTCAAGAGATAAAGGGGAATAACACCAAACATGTGATAGGCATATGTGACAATTCCAACATCACTTGCATAATAAACAGGCTATAACATATCACATGGTTGCAATACTAGTATGATGATAACTTGGCATAGTAATGATTCCAACTTAATTTAACATGATGATTTCAACTTTACATCATAGGCATAATAATCATTGCGGGCATAATAGTAATAATTTTATTATAAACATGAAACATTAAAGGCATAGTAATCCTAATAGGCATAGTGGATTCCAATTTAGCATTTTTAACATAATAATTCTCATAGACATAATGATTCCAATTTATCATAATGATTCTCATCTAACATTATAAACATAATGGTTCCAACTTAGCATTTTTAACATAATGATTCTCAACTAACATTATAGACATAATGATTCCAATTTAGCGTTTTTAACATAATGGTTCTCAACTAACATTATAAACATAATGGTTCCAATTTAGCATTTTCAACATAATGATTCTCAACTAACATTATAGACATAATGATTCCAATTTAGCATTTTTAACATAATAATTCTCATAGACATAATGATTCCAATTTAGCGTTTTTAACATATCTGACATTATAAACATAATAATTCCAACTTTTCATCATAACCTAGCAATACCCAATTTTTCATTAATCATGATGGGTATATTAACATCACAGGCATAATTCCATCAGTAGTCATAGCCATGGTTTAATTACTACCATAGGCATGGTTTAATCAACATAAAGATTTCAATAAACATAGCGATTCCATGGACATGTATTAGTCCAACTTGCTAAACAATTAAGCCCAAGTGATTCATAACAACATCAAAATCATGACAAGTTTAACTTGCAACGTTGCCATAGCAATATCCCCAAATTATAATTCAAAGATAAACAATATAAACAATGGATTAACAATAGTTCCTAAATCCGGTTTCAATTCATGGCATGTCCATATTGTTTTAGCGTTTTTGCCTAAAAAGTAACATAGAACTTACAATATGAAGCAAATAACCCAAATAAAAATCCCAAATCAAATAGTCCCAAATTCGTTGTCTAAGGCGTCGTAGTTGTTGTAGCTTCTAGTTGTAGCCTTCAAGAATCGTCCTCTATCTTCTATAATTTTATTCTTTGTATTTTTAATTCAGAGCTCTAGGTTTAATGGCGGCGGCCTGAGGCTAAAATGAGACAGTATGATTTAGGCTAGGTCTTAGGTCCTTTTTATAATGTTTGTGAGTAGTTTTAGACCGTCGATGGAGCTTGATTCAATAATAGCCGTTCGTTTGAAGGAGAGGCCAATCCGGAGCTGACACCTAGCCCTAGTGACAAGGCAAGGCTCAGAAAATCGACTAAACATAGACCAGGCCAGCCAGGGTGGGCTGGGTTCGACCTGGCTCTGGGGCCAGGTCGACAACCCAGTCGACACCGTGTCGACTTGGCAGTCGACACAGATGTCGGCAGCCCTGTCGACCTCTAGCCCAGGTCGACTGCCAAGTCGACCTGGGTGCCTTAGGCGGGAATTTTCCCGCCCTGGCCAATTGGGCCCGATTTTGAATTTTAAACTTGTTTTTCTGAGCTGTTTTCGTCTGTTTTGAATTTTAACCTGAATTCTGAAACTTCCGGAGGCCATATCTTCTTCATATGGACTCCGTTTTTCGAAAACTCGGACTCTATTTCGCGTATTTTTCCGAGAGAACACAATGGCGTATCCCGTTTCCCTTAATTCTTTGATTTGAAATTAATTATACTTTAATTTGTGAATTTCACTGTTATAGAATACACGGGGTGTTACATCCTGCCACAGCTCACCCGCCCACCGCGCAACCATCCTCCGACATCGACTCCCCCTCTCGCCCCATCCGCCCCTTCCACCCCCTTTTTTTTGCCGCCGCAACCACTAGTGAACTCCTCCCCGCGAGCCACAAGCGACAGTGAATGCCCCCTTCTTTTCACGCTGTAAGTTTTTCTTTTTGTTTTCATTTATTTAATAAAAATCGATTTTTTGTGAATATTATAGCTTAGGAAAAATCGGATTTTTATGAAGAATATAGCATTATAAAAAGATTGGATTTTGAATTACAAAAGATTTGATTTTGATAATAAAAAAGATTTGATTTTTAATTTTGAAAAGTTAGGTTTGTATAATGATAAAGATTAGATTTATAGTCAAGTTAAAAAAATACGATTTTCACTTTGATTTGAAAATATAAAGGATCCATTTTTAGAGGAATTAAAATACGATTTTTAAACATGACAAGAAATAATTTTTATAAAGGTAAAGAACTGATTTTTAATCTATGAAAGACGATATTTTGATAAAATGAAAGGCATGATTTTAAATAACGTAAAAGTTAAAAATATAATTTTTATAATATAGGAAGAAGAAAAATATAATCTTTATATTTGAAAAGGCGAACTCTTTATATAGAGAATAGCGTGACAAAAATATAATCTTTATTATATGAACAACGATGTAAAAATAGAATTTTTATCTATATAGTAGCGATGTAAAAATAGAGTTTTTATCCATGCGAAGAAATTATAAAAATATGATTTTTAAATTGAAAGTTAACAAATGAAAATGTGATTTTTATTTTAAAGACAGGAATATAAAAATGTAATTTTTATATATGTAGTGGCTACAGGCAACGAAAGTGACAAATGGCGAGAACAGTGATGATTCCCTACATATGAAGAGTCGTGGCGATTGGATTAGCTTTGGTGGGAACTTCTCACTCTAAATTTCTTTTTTTAGTTATATATATATACTAGGATGCAGATGGTGTTTAGTAGCACCCGACACCATCGTCCACAGACCATGGACTTGTTTGTTTGGTTGTGTAGTTGGTTAGATTATTTGATTTGAATTTGACTGTTTGGTGAAATGGAATGGATTTGATTGATATGTGTATGGCATTGGCCATTATTTGACCGGGGATAAGGCTAGGCCTTGTCCCGTTTCTAGTAACATGCCGTTATGCCGCCGAAATTTTCTAAAATAAAATAGAAAAATAAAGATATCATCTTATTTAATAAATGAACCGAATAGAATATTCATAGGTTGAATAAAATATTATGGTCGTTAAAAATATAATTTTTAACGTGAATATGAATAAATAAATATTCATTTACAAACCGGACGGTTTGTTTATGTACACCTATTTGAAGGACATTGATTGGGACAATAAATTTTACACATCGCCCAACTGCACAAATAAAATATGTGTTTGATTGTTTGAAACCCCACACGGGTATTGGGAAAAAATACGGCATACACTAATCCCAATAATTAGTTGTATGTCGATCGATGGATCGACAGGCTGTTATAAGTGTTAGATATCTATATTTGATGTTTATATAGTGTAGTGCATTGTGGATGATGGTTGATTATGTATCGTTGCTATTATATACATTTGTTGTATGGAATCTATATAATTAACTTTATATGGTAATTGATTGGGCCTCATTCCAATTTAGAAAATAAAGAATATTATAAAATAAAGGTTCATGTGTTGACCGTACTCATCCGTTGAGATTAGTCATGTGTTGAACGAAATATTTTAACAATAAAATTTACATCTTTATCATTATAAAATAAAGGAGTCATGTGTTGAACGAAATATTTTAACAATAAAATTTACATATTTATTAGATATAAAATTAGAAACTAACTGGAAAATAGATAAGATGAGTGGTCTCCTGGATATTGATCTGATGTTGGTTTCGGCCTTCGGGGTTAATATTTAATGAATCGTTCTCTTACTAATTTACGGTTGGAGTCTGATTTAAAATCAAACGATAGACACCATAATTTTTATAAAATATATTAAATAACAAAATAGTCACACGTGGACAGTACTCATTCGTTGAGATTAGTCATGTGTTGACAAAAATATAGAGTCATGTATTGAAAGAAATATAGATTCATTTGTTGAATAGAATAACGAAGTTATTGAAAAATATAAAGCCGTGTTGATTAGAGATGCGCTATTTTGACGTGAACGATATTTATATCGATTATATTCGTTTTTATAATGAATATTGAAAAGAGATAAAAATCGAATATTTATAACAGGAAATCGAATTTGAATTGAATAGGAAAACGAATTTGATTTGAATTGAATAGGAAAACGAATTTGATTTGAATTGAATAGAAAACGAATTTGAATTGAATCGAATAGAAAACGAATTTGAATTGAATTGAATGGAAAACGAATTTGAATTGAATTGAATAGAAAACGAATTTGAAATAGAATTGAAATCGATTTGAATTTGAAATGAATGTTGAAATTGTTTTCGAAACAAATTTGAAAACGATTTATAAAATTCGTTTAAAAAGGGAAATCGACGAAATATATATAATATATATATATTATATATATAATGGCCTGAATAGAACGCGCCGCGCCGCGGTAGTTCGCGAATTTCGACCATTTACTTCGAACGGATATTACGGGAGATCCGACCGTCGGATTCTCCTAAAACCGGAACCGTTGGGTTCGTATCGAAAAGAGCTTTCTAACGAATATTAGAAATTTGAAATCTAATGGTTGGATTTGGAGATACGTCCAAATCAAATTTGGAAAAGGTCGCTGTAAGTGCAGTTCGAGGGCCGTTGATGGAAATCACTGTACGGGCCTTGATAAAATTATTAAAAATAGTAATAATTTGTGTAAAATCATAAGAAATGATTTGGGAAAAATTGGGATGAAAAACTCCATATTTGAAAAGATAAAAATAGATTTTTATCGAAATGAACTAGTTTTGAACTGAAATTAAAACCCATTTATTTTTAAATAAATAAATTGGATTTGAAATGGGTTTTAAATAGAATTGATCTGTGGGTTTATCGTGAACAGTGATTTAAGTACCACTTGTTCTTTAACCTGATAATAAATGGAATGTGATTTGGGTTTATTGTGAACTGTGTTTTAAATGACATTAGTTCTTTAACCCAGAAAAGGGAGTTTTAACGAATCTGCAATTAGATTGAAATGTGAATTGATAATTTAAATTATCAAATTTGGAAAATTAGCGAGAATGGAGTATCACCAGTTTTGCTCCAAAGCGATAGTTAAATCTTTAATTAGATTTGAACGTGGAAAGGTAATTAATTGTACCGATAACATTGTGGTGTTAGATATGGAGTATTACCAGTTTTGCTTCATGGGATGAATAGGTTGGGATTGGGAATTAAAATAAATAATTACTTCGGTGTGGTTCGTTAATCCCGACTAGTTTGGAAAACCTTAACATGGTATGAAATGACATCCAATGGAAGATTAAAGAATAAATTTTAAAGAATTTATCTTTGATAAAATTAATGGGAACCTTTCCCTAAGAATTGAAATTTAGAAACTAGCTGTAGGTTAGTTAAGAAGAATGGTTTCCTGGATATTGATCTGATGTTGGTTTCGGCCTTCGGGGTTAATGTTTGGGGAATTGCTCTCTTACTGATTTACGGTTAGTGACTAATGAATTGGAATGAGGCGTATGTTGTGTTTGTGTAACATTTGTTTTTAATATACGCGGGTTGTTCGGAAAGGCCGGGTTTATACCCATTCTGAATAACTGATTCGACGATAAGTCGAAGATGATGACGGTGGTCAAAGACCAGAAGTCTTCACATCGTTTGGATAATTACTGATGATCCTGATTGGGCTGTACACCCAAGTGGATGGAAATAGTTGGTGGTCGTCCAGACGTACTTGGAGATCGATGGATATGCGAGGAAAGTGCCTCCGGTTTCGTTCAAACCCAGAACGAACTTGTAAATGGATTGAGTGTCTGACATTGGATTTTATTTTGTGTTGATTGATTTCTGTTAAATATATATCTGTTTGGCGGCGGAGAATTTATTCTCTTTCTTAACTCCCTTCTCTGAGACGTACGAGCTTAGAGGTTATATATCGATAGATATCAATCGCATGGCATGAATTGCCTGTGTGGCACGCTGAGTTGCATGGATCAAGGCTTTTGTTGAAAAGCAAAATCTTATGGTTGATGATCAAAGCACGCCTTTGTGGAATAGCTTTGTGTATAACGTGAATTCGCGAGCCTCACACCTCAGTATGAGTCAAAAACGGGATAAGGACTGCAGGGAGAGCACGACGTTTCTTTCTAGCTTTGGTGGTGTCAGTGACTTACCAGCCCTGATATTTATATACTTTTCACCTATGTGGTTGTTGGATGAGGCGCCTCGATTTTAGGTCTGTTAGGACCGGGAAACGTGTGTTCAGGAATTTCCAATCCTCAATCGTAAGAGAGGACCGACCCTGAAGCATCCAGGGGTTGCTCAGAGTGTGTAATCCCGAGGCATTTGCTAGAGTGTCTCGAAGCAGAGAGGAGCTTGCCCCTTGCCTCGACTCATGACGGAAATCCAATTTCCAATACGAGATATTTCGGTTTTATTTGTAGAGCCTAGTATGGCGACATGATAGATGGTACCCATGGCGCCTAGGATTGATATTTATGATCGAAATTGTTTTGACACTACACACTTATTATAGTATCAAATGATTTGTTTTAAACGTACCAAGCATGTTTGGCTATTATAAGGGAAAACCCTATCCTCCGGCTTGCGTTGCATTGTGTGATGGGACCTGGGTCTTATAATAGCTTCATTTTTCGAAAAAGCATTGCGTTGTTTATTCTATGCACTGGTATCCTTGGGAGGAAACCCGTTCCGTGTTATACGGCGTGGTCCCTTGAAGTACTCTCTTTTAAAGCAAAGTTTTAAATAACTGTTTTAGTTCTCACACCAGTCACATGACTGACCTTGAGTTTATTGTTTTAACCTAAACTCTGGGTGCCCTTATTTTCGACACGGGCAGCTAGTAGTTTTGGTTTTGCAGATTTATATTCACAGGATCCTGATTTACAGCTGGAACGGTACTCGGAAAGCTCTGTATCCATGTATTACTTCTAGTTGTGTGTTGTATTATTTTTCCGCTGCTATGTAATTTATTGTAATCTCTGATATTTATCGAATGTAATTTATTCATACTCTGTATGTTCTTATATTCTGATGGAATTGTTGTAATAACAATGAAATGTTCTTCTGTCTGCGTTCTGACTTGTCCTGTTCTCAAAACGATCAGCGGTTTCGAACGGTCTAGATCGGTTTAACGACTAATTCGGATCGAGCGAAATTCCTTACCGTTACATTTGGTATCAGAGCTTTGGTTAACTCAAATCTTTGGGGTACAACTCGTTAGAACTGAACAAAAGACTCATCAGAGGTAGGATAAGTAATGTCCTATAAAAGAATCCTCATTAGAGATAGAATCAATATCATTCTAGAATGAGTGACTCGTTAGAGATGGGGTTAGAAATGCCCTAGAATGTGTTGAGAGTTATATGATTATATATAACGTATTTGTGATTATATATATAATCCGGTCTTAGAAAATTTGATTTTTGATTATATATAAAGTTATATATTTGAAAAGTCAATCAACAAATTGATTGTTGGTTGTTGTTTGATTATTGTTGTGATTATTTAAAATTTGAACCAATTAGGCCAAATTGTATACAAATTGAACCGAATATAGAATTGTATTGAAAATTTGTCGCATTTGCTTGCATGTACATGTACTTACACTGAACAGGTCATAGCAAAGAGGCTAGAGCAGAAGAATAAAATTGTATGCCCGACAAATCGGTACATGTTTACCATAATTTACTGTTTTGTTTGGGTGATGATGATTTTATGAGCCGATTGGCTAGCCGCTTGGCTTTTTCTTTTTCTTTTTGAGATTAGAGGTCCTGTATGGCAATTTCGAGATTTTTCCGGTGCTCCCGGTGCAGGGGGGAGGTTATGGCGAAATTTTTCGAAAATTTAGGGTGTTAGCCAAATTTTTGAAAATTTTGAAAAGTTCTTAGAATCTGAAAAGTTGAAGAACTTAAGCCGTAATCAAAACAATGAAATTTGAGTTGGTTTTTTAAAACAACTTTTGGCTTCGTTCCTTTTCGGGGACGAAAAGTTTTAAGTGGGGGAGATTGTAATAACCCAAAAATCTGGGCTGGTTCAAAATTTTTATTTTGGCAATTTTAGCGAATTTTGAATATTTAAAATAGATTATTTTAAATAATATCGACGAAAAATTTATTTTGAATATAATTCGAACGTATATATTATATAGATCA
Organism: Allium sativum; assembly: GCA_030737875.1. NCBI lineage: Eukaryota > Viridiplantae > Streptophyta > Magnoliopsida > Asparagales > Amaryllidaceae > Allium > Allium sativum. Next base: position 93,614,390 of record CM060920.1, read on the forward strand.
TCGTTAGAATATAAATAATTATTTTAAATTATAAAAGGAATTGAAAATGGCACGGTAGTTCGATAATTCGATTTCAAACTTCAATTGAATGTACCGGGTGCAATATAAACCAGATTTTAGCGAAACCAAAAATATTTGAATCTAATAGAGAATATCTTTCCAACGAGTCCGAAAAATTGAAATTTCATAGCGGGGATAAAAAGATATGTCCGAATGAATTTTCAGAATAGTCGCTATGGAATTTCGGCCTTTGAAAATAGCCATTTTGCAAACGACCTCGGATTTCGATGAAACCACTTTTGTTGGGTCCATGATGTCAAGTTATTGCTAGATTCCAATTTTCATAATTTTTTGAATCAATACGTGGGCGTGGCAAAGAAAACGCCTTTGGCCAGTTTTAGTTGATTTTAATCGACTGGAAAATGGCCATTTTTCAAACGGTCTCAGAATTCGACGAAATTAGTTTTGTTAGGACCGTATGATCAATACGAAGCTAGAAAACATTTTTTGGGAATTTTTCGAGTTAGTATGCGGCCCCGGTAAATTGAAATGCGTGTTCAAATTCAATATATAGAGTTATATGTTGATTTTGACGAAAACTGATCGAAACGATCGAATCAGCCTACGGTACACATCCCATTGTGTTCGAAATGGGGGTAATTAGCTATGGACGACAGGCGGTGGGCTTGATTTCGACTTCGAAATAAAAAGTTACTTTTTAAAGAGAAATTAAAATAAATTAATATATAATTTATTATATACCCCCCTCATTCTTCTCAGATCAGAAATAAAAAAAATAGCGGGGGGGGGGGGATCGCGATCGCCTCCCCCCCTATTTACTCGCCGCCACCGCCTAGGGTGGGGCCACCACACCAAGCCCCTCCTCTTCCCTGCTCCTCCCTCTTCTTCTCCCGCATCGCCCTCCCTCCTTCGATCCTCTCGCACCGCCCCTCTTCGACCTCCACCGCCACCGCCTGCCACAGCTCCCCCGCCCACCGTGCAGCCATCCTCCGACCTCGACTCCCCCTCTCGCCCCATCCGCCCCTTTTCCCCCCCTTTTTTTGTCGCCGCAACCACCAGTGAACCCCTCCCCGCGAGCCACAAGCGACAGTGAATGCCCCCCTTCTTTTCACGCTGTAAGTTTTTCTTTTTGTTTTCATTTATTTAATAAAAATCGAATTTTTATGAATATTATAACTTAGGAAAAATCGGATTTTTATGAAGAATATAGCATTATAAAAAGATTGGATTTTAAATTACAAAAGATTTGATTTTGATAATAAAAAAAGATTTGATTTTTAATTTTGAAAAGTTAGGTTTGTATAACGATAAAGATTAGATTTATAGTCAAGTTAAAAAAATACGATTTTCACTTTGATTTGAAAATATAAAGGATCGATTTTTAGAGGAATAAAAATACGATTTTTAAACATGACAAGAAATAATTTTTATAAAGGTAAAGAAGTGATTTTTAATCTATGAAAGACGATATTTTGATATAATGAAAGGCGTGATTTTTATATAACGTAAAAGTTAAAAATATAATTTTTATAATATAGGAAGAAGAAAAATATAATATTTATATTTGAAAAGGCGAAATCTTTATATAGAGAATAGCGTGATAAAAATATAATCTTTATTGTATGAACATCGATGTAAAAATAGAATTTTTATCTATATAGTAGCGATGTAAAAATAGAGTTTTTATCCGTGCGAAGAAATTATAAAAATATGATTTTTATTTTAAAGACAGGAATATAAAAATGTGATTTTTATATATGTAGTGGCTACGGGCAACGAAAGTGAAAAAAAGCGAGAACAGTGATGATTCCCTACATATGAAGAGTCGTGGCGATTGGATTAGCTTTGGTGAGAACTTCTCACTCTAAATTTCTTTTTCTAGTTATATATATATACTAGGATGCAGACGGTGTTTAGTAGCACCCGACACCATCGTCCACAGACCATGGACTTGTTTGTTTGGTTGTGTAGTTGGTTAGATTATTTGATTTGAATTTGACTGTTTGGTGAAATGGAATGGATTTGATTGATATGTGTATGGCGTGGGCCATTATTAGCCCGGGGATAAGGCTAGGCCTTGTCCCATTTCTAGTATCGTGCCGTTATGCCGCCGAAATTTTCTAAAATAAATTAGAAAAATAAAGATATCATCTTATTTAATAAATAAACCGAATAGAATATTCATAGGTTGAATAAAATATTATGGTCGTTAAAAATATAATTTTTAACGTGAATATGAATAAATAAATATTCATTTACAAACCGTACGGTTTGTTTATGTACACCTATTTGAATGACATTGATTGGGACGATAAATTTTACACATCGCCCAACTGTACAAATAAAATCTGTGTTTGATTGTTTGAAACCCCACACGGGTATTAGGATAAAATACGGCATACACTAATCCCAATAATTAGTTGTATGTCGATCGATGGATCGACAGGCTGTTATAAGCGTTAGATATCTATATTTGATGTTTATATAGTGTAGTGCACTGTGGATGATGGTTGATTATGTATCATTGCTATTATATACATTTGTTGTATGGATTCCATATAATTAACTTTATATGGTAATTGATTGGGCCTCATTCCAATTTAGAAAATAAAGAATATTATAAAATAAAGGTTCATGTGTTGACCGTACTCATCCGTTGAGATTAGTCATGTATTGAACGAAATATTTTAACAATAAAATTTACATCTTTATCATTATAAAATAAAGGAGTCATGTGTTGAACGAAATATTTTAACAATAAAATTTACATCTTTATTAGATATAAAATTAGAAACTAACTGGAAAATAGATTAGATGAGTGGTCTCCTGGATATTGATCTGATGTTGGTTTCGGCCTTCGGGGTTAATATTTAAGGAATCGTTCTCTTACTAATTTACGGTTGGAGTCTGATTTAAAATCAAACGATAGATACCATAATTTCTATAAAATATATTAAATAACAAATATAGTCACACGTGGAGAGTACTCATTCGTTGAGATTAGTCATGTGTTGACAAAAATATAGAGTCATGTATTGAAAGAAATATAGATTCATTTGTTGAATAGAATAACGAAGTTATTGAAAAATATAAAGCCGTGTTGATTAGAGATGCGCTATTTTGACGTGAATGATATTTATATTGATTATATTCGTTTTTATAATGAATATTGAAAAGGGATAAAAATCGAATATTTATAACAGGAAATCGAATTTGAATTGAATAGGAAAACGAATTTGATTTGAATTGAATAGGAAAACGAATTTGATTTGAATTGAATAGAAAACGAATTTGAATTGAATCGAATAGAAAACAAATTTGAATTGAATTGAATGGAAAACGAATTTGAATTGAATTGAATAGAAAACGAATTTGAAATAGAATTGAAATCGATTTGAATTTGAAATGAATGTTGAAATTGTTTTCGAAACAAATTTGAAAATGATTTATAAAATTCGTTTAAAAAGGGAAATCGATGAAATATATAATATATATATATATTATATATATAATGGCCTGAATAGAACGCGCCGCGGCAGTTCGCGAATTTCGACCATTGACTTCGAACGGATATTACGGGAGAACCGACCGTCGGATTCTCCTAAAACCGGAACCGTTCGGTTCGTATCGAAAAGAGCTTTCTAACGAATATTAGAAATTTGAAATCTAACGGTTGGATTTAGAGATACGTCCAAATCAAATTTGGAAAAGGTCATTGTAAGTGCAGTTCGATGGCCGTTGATGGAAGTCGACTGTACGGGCCTTGATAAAATTATTAAAAATAGTAATAATTTGTGTAAAATCATAAGAAATGATTTGGGAAAAATTGGGATGAAAAACTCCATATTTGAAAAGATAAAAATAGATTTTTATCGAAATGAACTAGTTTTGAACTGAAATTAAAACCCATTTATTTTTAAATAAATAAATTGGATTTGAAATGGGTTTTAAATAGAATTGATCTGTGGGTTTATCATGAACAGTGTTTTAAATACCACTTGTTCTTTAACCCGATAATAAATGTAATGTGATTTGGGTTTATCGTGAACTGTGTTTTAAATGACATTAGTTCTTTAACCCAGAAAAGGGAGTTTTAATGAATCTGCAATTAGATTAAAATGTGAATTGATAATTTAAATGATCAAATTTGGAAAATTAGCGAGAATGGAGTATCACCAGTTTTGCTCCAAAGCGATAGTTAAATCTTTAATTAGATTTGAACGTGGAAAAGTAATTAATTTTACCGATAACATTGTGGTGTTAGATATGGAGTATTACCAGTTTTGCTTCATGGGATGAATAGGTTAGGACTGGGAAATAAAATAAATAATTACTTCGATGTGGTTTGTTAATCCCGACTAGTTTGGAAAACCTTAACATGGTATGAAATGACATCCAATGGAAGATTAAAGAATAAATTTTAAATAATTTATATTTGATAAAATTAATGGGAACCTTTCCCTAAGAATTGGAATTTAGAAACTAGCTGTAGGTTAGTTAAGAAGAATGGTTTCCTGGATATTGATCTGATGTTTGTTTCGGCCTTCGGGGTTAATATTTGGGGAATTGCTCTCTTATTGATTTACGGTTAGTGACTAATGAATTGGAATGAGGCGTATGTTGTGTTTGTGTAACATTTGTTTTTAATATACGCGGGTTGTTCGGAAAGGCCGGGTTTATACCCATTCTGAATAACAGATTCGACGATAAGTCGAAGATGATGACGGTGGTCGAAGACCAGAAGTCTTCACATCGTTTGGATAATTACTGATGATCCTGATTGGGCTGTACACCCAAGAGGATGGAAATAGTTGGTGGTCGTCCAGACGTACTTAGAGATCGATGGATATGCGAGGAAAGTGCCTCCGGTTTCGTTCAGACCCAGAACGAACTTGTAAATGGATTGTGTGTCTGACATTGGATTTTATTTTGTGTTGATTGATTTCTGTTAAATATATATCTGTTTCGCGGCGGAGAATTTATTCTCTTGCTTAACGCCCTTCGCTGAGACGTACGAGCTTAGAGGTTATATATCGATAGATATCAATCGCATGGCATGAATTGCTTGTTTGGCACGCTGAGTTGCATGGATCAAGGCTTCTGTTGAAAAGAAAAGTCTTGTGCTTGACGATCAAAGCATGGCCTTTGTGGCATAGCTTTATGTATAACGTGAATTCGCGAGCCTCACACCTCGGTATGAGTCAAAAACGGGATAAGGACTGCAGGGAGAGCACGACGTTTCATTCTAGCTTTGGTGGTGTCAGTGACTTACCAGCCCTGACATTTATATACTTTTCACCTATGTGGTTGTTGGATGAGGCGCCTCGATTTTAGGTCTGTTAGGACCGGGAAACGTGTGTTCAGGAATTGCCAATCCTCAAACGTAAGAGAGGACCGGCCCTGAAGCATCCAGGGGTTGCCCAGAGTGTGTAATCCCGAGGCATTTGCTAGAGTGTCTCAAAGCGGAGAGGAGCTTGCCCCTTGCCTCGACTCATGACGGAAATCCAATTTCCAATACGAGATATTTCGGTTTTATTTGTAGAGCCTAGTATGGCGACATGATAGATGGTACCCATGCCGCCTAGGATTGATATTTATGATTGAAATTGTTTTGACACTACACACTTACTATAGTATCAAATGATTTGTTTTAAACGTACCAAGCATGTTTGGCTATTATAAGGGAAAACTCTATCCTCCGGCTTGCGTTGCATTGTGTGATGGGACCTGGGTCTTATAATAGCTTCATTTTTCGAAAAAGCATTGCGTTGTTTATTCTATGCACTGGTATCCTTGGGAGGAAACCCGTTCCGTGTTATACGACGTGGTCCCTTGAAGTACTCTCTTTTATAGTAAAGTTTTAAATAACTGTTTTAGTTCTCACACCAGTCACATGACTGACCTAGAGTTTATTGTTTTAACCTAAACTCTGGGTGCCCTTATTTTTGACACGGGCAGCTAGTAGTTTTGGTTTTGCAGATTTATATTCACAGAATCCTGATTTACAGCTGGAACGATACTCGGAAAGCTCTGTATCCGTGTATTACTTCTAGTTGTGTGTTGTATTATTTTTCCGCTGCTATGTAATTTATTGTAATCTCTGATATTTATCGAATGTAATTTATTCATACTCTGTATATTCTAATATTCTGATGGAATTGTTGTAATAGCAATGAAATGTTCTTCTGTCTACGTTCTGATTTGTCCTGTTCTCAAAATGATCAGGGGTTTCGAGCGGTCTAGATCGGTTTAACGACTGATTCGGATCGAGCGAAATTCCTTGCCGTTACAAATCTTGACATCATTCGCATTCAACTCCACGCTGAACTTCTATCACTTAGTCAATTTAGTCATCCATGTGTTGAATGTGTTATTTCTGTATAGCTATATATATATATATATATATATAACTGCATTACTACATGTACATTTTCTTGCAAATACTTAATAGTTGCATCAATACATATACACCTATTGTGTATATAAAAGTATCATTATGAATAATAAAAATAGAAAATATAGTGGATATTCATATAAGTTAGCAGGACATAATAGGCAATGTGCTGAGCTCTAGCAAACTAAAATAAATCAAAACTAGCTCAAAATTTTCATGGATGAATAAATAGTTGACACCATTATCACATACGTAATGAGCTGAAGGAGCATCATGTACTTTCATTCAATTGCTGCTGATAAAATTTTGGCTAGTCCCTAGAAAATGCACAGGCCCTTTGTTGAATTTCCATGCTCAGCCAAAGACAACACATGTTGTGCATGTTACTAATATTCACCATAAAGTTGCATGTTTTGCTCAATGGCTCTTAACAACATAAACTTTTTGCTCAGCTATCCCAAGCAGCATCTCACTAATCTTATAGTCGTTTAGTATGGATTAATTTCAAAAACCTTTCATTAATTGAATTAAACAAAGAAATTATTTTTAGAACTATAAACTGTGATATATATGCAAAGGACTAAAATTATTGAAATGAAAACGCTTCTCAAGCATCTTTTTTCAGATTTTGAATAGTTTTAGCAATAATATAATATATGACACTGTAATTCATATTTGTTCGCTCACAAAAAAAATGTATGTTAATAGCAATAATTAATTTTTTGTTTGTTATGAAAATGCACAAGCAGAAGCATCAAAAGAATTACATGCTAAGAAGATCAGTGACGTACCAAATTGGTGAGTTTTCCTTGAATTATTAAAACTGTCTTTGAACAAAAGGCAAGCCATCAAATTTATTCCATATCCACACCTATATGTAGGAAGCAGCAAGGATTACAATCCATAATTGGAGTAGCACCACATTTTCATCTTGCGCAGCTGCACAATGCAAAAGATTAAGGACCAATATTCAATTCAATGGGGGAAACAAAAACCTAACAGGGCATAGAAAATGAGATTAAAATTTGGACCATCTTTAATCAAAATCGTTATTATGAGCTTCTTTTTCCACGTAGATATTTGTAGTGGTTGTTCTTGGATGAAGCTCTCATTTTAAACCAGATGGTTCTGTTTTAAGTACTATGAGATCTATAGTTAGTTGAGCTCCCACAAGATTACTAATGTCTAATATGTGGTTTTTTCAAAGCTCATTTTATAACTAAGAAAATGAACTATTTTTAACTTAGTTTTTGGCACTATAAACCAAGAACGGTTATTCCTCGTGTGCTTATTGACGGTTGTTTATTCATAACAATAATTCGCATCAACAGTTTAATGTTTTAAGTTCAGCATAGAAATTGAAATTCGGGGAACATTAACATGCTACTAGTTAATTTACCAAAAATATGCGTATATGTGTGCATATACACACGCATAGATGTGTGTGTGTATACACGCACACACACACATACACATATGTCTATGGTGCAGAGCTACGTTCCAAAACTCAAAGGAAATTGCAGTTTTATTGTGTAGCATAAGCTGTGTTCGGGTTTGCATGACGTTGGTGGTAATGACCAGGGGTGGAAAAAGAAAACTCAACATCAACAACAACAACAACAAAGCCATATATCCCAAACAAGTTGGGGTTGGCTAGATATGGAACTCAAAATTAAATAAAATGAAATTAATAATGATGATAATATATATATATATATATATGTATATAAAGGGTTTAAAATAACCAAACAAATAAAAAATCACCCGATAAAGGTTTTTTTTAAATAATAATAATAATAAGTAAAAAGGTTCAATAAAAGTGAAATAAAATCTAAAATAGTAATAAAAAGTAAAAAGGTTCAATAAACATGAAATAAAGTCTAAAAAAAACCTAAGGTTCTGGTACATGGGATGCCAATTTCCATGCACTCCTATCAACTACCGGCTCTTCCGATAAACTCCAGTTACTTAAATCTCTCTTTATTATCTCCTCCCATGTCATTTTAGGTCGACCTCTACCTCTCTTTGGGCCTTCGGCGCGGCCTAGAATTCCAATGCGTACAGGTGTATCGTATGGTCTACGTTGGATATGTCCGAACCATCTCAAGCGGTATTGGACTAACTTCTCTTCAATAGGTGCAACTCCAAGTTTTTCCCGAATATCCTCATTTCTAACCCGATCTCATCTGGTATGCCCACAGCTCCAACGCAGCATTCGCATCTCTGCTACGCTTATCTTCTGGACGTGTTGCCTCTTAGTAGGCCAACATTCTGTACCATATAACATTACAGACCTGATTGTTGTCCTATAGAACTTTCCTTTAAGCTTATGAGGAATCTTCCAATCACAGAGAATGCCAGATGGTAGTCGCCATTTCACCCATCCTGCTTGAATTCTAAAACTAACATCCTTATCAATCTCTCCATCAAACTGCAACATAGATCCTAAGTATCGAAACGATTCCTTCTTGGGTACTACTCTACCGGCCAAGGTAACATCTCCGTCATCTGACCTGACACTGCTAAACTCACACTTCATATACTCTGTTTTAGTTCTGCTAAGCCTGAAACCCTTTGATTCCAAGGTCTCCCTCCACAACTCTAGTTGTCGATTAACCCCCTATTCTAATTTCATCAATCAGCACAACATCATCTGCAAAGAGCATACACCAGGGAATCTCCTTTTGTATATCTTTTGTGATTTCACCCATCACTAATGCAAAAATATAGAGGCTCAAAGCCGAACCTTGATGTAACACTATGTTAATCGGAAAGTCTCTGGTCTCACCATCGCATGCCCTAACACTAGTCACAACCCCCTCGTACATATCCTTAATAAGGGTAATATATTTTGATGGCACTCTCTTCCTTTCTAGCGCCCACCACATAACCCTCCTCGGCACTCTGTCATAAGCTTTCTCCAGGTCAATAAAAACCATGTGGAGATCTTTCTTCTGCTCCCTGTATCTCTCCATAAGTTGCCTAACCAAGAAAATCGCCTCAATGGTTGACCTTCCAGGCATAAAACCAAATTGATTCCTAGAGACACTTGTCAACCTCCTCAAACGCTGCTCGCAAACTCTCTCCCAAAGCTTCATTGTATGACTCCTAAGCTTAATTCCTCTATAGTTTGTGCAACTTTGAATATCTCCTTTATTCTTGAAGATTGGAACTAAAATGCTTCTCCTCCACTCATCTGGCATTTTGTTTGATTTGAAAATATTATTGAATAACTTAGTTAGCCATCTTATCCCTGCATCTCCAAAGCATCTTCACACCTCAATAGGAATGTCATCAGGGCCTACCGACTTGCCTGATTTCATACGTTTCAATGCCCCCTTTACCTCAGCTTCTTGAAATCTCCGCACAAAATGTCTATTGGTGCTATCGGCTAAGTCTTCCAACTCGATCGAAGAGCTATTACTTTCTTCGTTGAAAAGCTTATCAAAGTATTCTCTCCACCTATTCTTTATCTCATCGTCCTTCACCAAAAGTCTATCATTCTCATCCTTAATGCATTTAACCTGATTGAAGTCCCTTTTCCTCCTCTCGCGTAGCCTAGCTATTCTGTAAACTTATTTTTCACCCTCCTTTGTACTTTGTCTTTGATACAAATCTTCGTACGCTCGTCCCCTTGCTTCACTCACTGCTCTCTTTGCAGTCTTCTTTGCCACTTTGTACATGTGCATGTTCTCTTCGCTTCTATGACGGTACATGCATTTGTAGCATTCCTTCTTCTCTTTGATAGCCTTTTGCACCTCGTCATTCCACCATCACGCATTCTTGGGTTCTCGCTTGCTTCCTCTTGTTATCCCAAATACCTCAGTGGCGACTCTCCGAATGCAAGTAGCCATCGCATTCCACATGACATCTGCTTCTCCTTCCACATTCCAAGCCCCTTCTCCCATTACTCTATCTTTAAACACCCATGAAGCATCTCCTTTGAGTTTCCACTATTTCGTCCTGCTAATCTTCGCTCTCTTATCCTTCACCACCCGAAGACGAAACACGCACACCAAGAGCTGGTGTTGTGAGACGACACATTCTCCAGGTATGACCTTACAATCAACACAATCTCGTTTACTATCTCTCCTAGCTAGGACAAAGTCAATCTGGCTAGCCTGTTGGTCACTACTGAAGGTGATCAGATGTGATTGCCTCTTTCTAAAGAAGTTATTAGCAATCATGAGATCAAAAGAGAGAGCGAAGTTCAAAATATCTTCACCTTCTTGGTTCCTACCGCCAAATCCAAAACCACCATGCACTCGCTCAAAACCCCAGCTAGACGATCCAACATGGCCATTGAAGTCTCCTCCTATAAAAAGTTTCTCGCTACTATGCACATTCCTAACCATGACATCCAAGTCTTCCCAGAACTTCTTTTTGGCTTCTTCACTTAGACCTACCTGTAGGACATATGCGCTAATGACATTCAAAACTGCCTCGCCAACTACTAGCTTAACTAGGATGATCCTATCCCCTCGTCTTCAGACGTCAACCACATTGTTCTGAAGGTTCTTGTCAATCAATATGCCTACCCCGTTCTTGTTACGTACTTCTCCCACATACCACAATTTGAAGCTAGTGTTCTCCACCTCCTTCGCCTTCTGACCCACCCATTTAGTCTCTTGAACGCACAAGATGTTAACCCGTCTCCTAATCATTGTATATACTATCTCTCTTAATTTTATTATTAAGGACCCTACATTCCAACTACCTAACCGAACCCTACTATCGTCAACTAGCTTCCTTGCCCCTCGCATCCGCCGAGAAAAATGCGAGGACCCTTGCTCACTTATCACAACACCGGGGCGTCGGTGTAGCGCGCCACTAAGAGAATGGCGGCCCAGCCCTTGCATATTTAACACCATATCTGAGCCTCGATATAGCGCGTCGCTAAGAGGGTTATGCCCCAACGATATATCATAAGGTTCCATATCCATAAGAGAGGCTAAGTTTTTACGTTGGCTCGCCAAGCCTATCACAACCCTCCTCCTTTACCCTGGCTTGGGACAGGCTGCATAGAAAACTACATAGGCGGAGTTTGGAAAAAGAAAACTGATATTGGAAAATTAAAATCAGTGAATGGAGAAAAGGAAAAAAGAAAAACAAGAGGCACGTTTTTTTGAAAGGAAAAAAGAAGTGCTATATGTTAATAAGTAAAGAAAAAGGAGTTCTCACCTAATGAGTTTGAAAATAAGGAGTTTACCTGATAACTAATTATGTCAAAGTGAGTACAACATAGCACAAAACTAATTTGGTTCACAGATAGCATCGATACTTCAAAAATCAATTTGTATTTATATTTTAGAAAGGGGGATTAGTGCCTTTAAAAAATGAGAACCACTTCTAGGCAGCCTAGGCTGACGCAGCATAAATGTATTTATACGTTTCAACAAGTTACGCATGAAAGTAAAACAAGCAATAAATAATGAAGTAAGGTACCAAAATTGATCAGATCATAGATGGTACCATTACTCATGTTAGCAAGCTATGAACTATAAAGATACCTCAACCATATCACGCGTGTGTCCTCTTTTGGTCTAATAAATCAAAACTCACTCCTCATATTCTATTTAAGAAGTAGCTTATTATATTTGAAGTATACTTGTAAAGTGGGTATGGGTTTAAACTGTCAGATTATTCTCACATCAAAAGTGAGTATAAACAAAAATATATTAAAGATAAATTAAAAAAATCAGTAGTTACAAAATACATAATTTATGTACTAAACATATGAAAAGATGCCTAAATTTTGGAACCACAAATCTATTGTCAATTTTGTCTGAAAAATAAAAATGCATGGTATAAAAATTTTCACATCAGTCGTTTCACAGCTTAAACATATGCAAAGAATTCACATCCCAAGCATCTTCCCTTTTTCAAAAGCTTCTAATGTCAACACACAAAAAAATCAGAGGAACACTTTATAAAAACTAATCAAATAATTAATAAGATCTTCCGTACATATAGAAGATATGAATCTGGTAGTACATGTAACAAAGATGTCTATCCTGATTAAAGAAAAATACTTCTTGCCTATAATTTAAAAGTCGAATTAAGCAAGTCGTCAAAAGAAATGATTAATTTTACCTGTAGAACCATCAATTTGAAGAGGAGATGGAGGGTGCCATTCGCATTTCCCTCCTTTTGGCACTTGACGTAGGCAGAGACGACTATAGCGCCTTTTAAAACAAACAAGAGGTAGACTGTCATACCAATTCTGGAGTCTAAATCATTGGTGGCTGGAGCAAACTTGCGAGCAGCGAGAGGGAAGAAACTAGGTTTTTTTTATTTGGGGATGGTTTCAGATTTGGAGTTGATCGAGAGAGATGTAAGCGTAAATATAAATAAGTAGTAGCGATGTAAACCTGAATCATCGGAATATTGACAGCTTTGATTATAAGTAAGATGTATGCGCTGATGACTAACGTGAAACGTTGGATTTTATGTTATTTGATTGGTTAAAATAAGAAACAAAGGATGTAGATTGCTAATCTTCAATGACATCAAAAAATGTAAATAAATCCCTATGGCATTGTGACATTAGGATAGAAAGAAAACATAAATTAAATATGTCGTTGGTGTGGCATCACTAAATCTAGGGCTGGACATTTTTACCATATTACCACTTACCAACCATTACCAACTGCTACCAACGAAAGTGGTACCGAACAATCGGTAACCAATTTAATCGGTACGGTATACCGAACCACAGTAAAATATGCGGTACGGTAATGGTAATTGAGCATTAACAATGGTAATTACCATACCTACCACATATCATAAACAATATGTATGTATATTTTTATATTTAATCATATATGTTTATTACATAATAAAGAACTTCTAATATCTAATGATTTAATAAAATACCTAGCAAAATACTATTGCGATTCAAGATTGAATGCAATTTTTATCATATGTCTTAGAAATGGTATAATTTATATGATATTTTCATTCATCCATAAAGTTTTCATTCATGTTTGACTATGTAAAATAAGATAGATAAACAATAATATAATAACAAAAAATTAATTTTAATGTTTAATATTTTGACGTGTAATATTGTAAATAAAATGATCTCATACTAATGAGCGGTAAAAACTTATTACCGTCTCTACCAACCATTTTCAACCATAAACCGAACTGTCGGTAATCAATTTCTTTGGTTGGTAATGGTATGGTTTTTCAATTACCATATAAAGTTGGTACGGTAATGGTTTTGAATACAAAGTTCCGGTACCGAACCGATTCCGCCTCTGACTAAATCTGTTTGGCATCGTAAAGACATAGATAATTCCAGGAAAATTAGCGACGCCAATCTGAAAACGTCACTACATTCATGGCGTCACTACTGCAAAGCTAACTAAGAATGTCTCGCTGACGTTTTGCAAATGCAACTAAATTTGGCGATGTCGTGCCTAGGATGAGTCGCTATTGCGTCACTAATATGCATCAGAAATCAGTCATTTTTATAGTAGTGATTGTGAATAAATGTAGATATATCTGCAATTGTTCATCAGTGTATTGCACACGTGTCACAGTGTATAGAAAAATTGCTTCATTTTCTGCAGTATTACTAAAAATGATATATTTTTCATTTGTATGCGATATTCATCTTTTTTTGATGACTTATCTGCGATAATGTGATATTTAGTAAGTATAAGCATTGAATTTGGTAGTTTGACGCAATCGACAAAAAATGAATAAAATCATGCGACATCTTGATATAACTGAAGTGTGATGTCTACAATTTTATGAAAAGATGCAGAATTTTCTGCATATTCACTGTGAAACTACCACCATACACACTCGATATCCCAAGCAACGTAATGTGACCATTTAGAAAAAAAACTATAACTACACAGAACATGTCGTATATCTCACAATGCTTGAAACAACATATGATAGTAAAACATATTAATATAAATCAGGCAAGACAATAAATATCTGAAATGAATCCTAGAAATAAGAGTAACAGATTCAAAACAACAAATTACAATATCACAAAGTTATACAAAAGAAATAACTGCAAGAAAAACTGTCTCTAAATAGAATTATAAGGATGTTACAGAACCCCGCAATAATGAACAATGAAATGAGATAAAGTACATAGTAATACGTGGATAGCCTCCTGTTCGTCTCTCGATCAGCTATACTCGTGTTCACTCCTAACCTACGTCTAGTCTGGTCATGTGAGAGCACCCAAAGTAATAAGAAGCAAAGCAAAAAACTCTACGTTTGACAAAGTCTGGTGTAAGCAATAAAATCTGAAGTACATAGAATAAATGGAATACACAACATGGATATATTGTACGTTTAGCTTCATAGTAGTTGTACCATATCTGAGCTGAAACAGTCTATGTCAAACTAATAACCTCTATCTAGTTAAGAATGCGCATAAGTGGTATTCACGAGTCCTCTCTGGATTAACCACCTATCCAATAGGCAGCCTCCGAGTTGGTTTACAACCTACATAACTAGTTCACGTCTAGGACTTGATAGACGATTGGGCCACAACACTTCAAGTACCAGCACAAACCTATATACTAATGATCCCTTTGGATATGTATCGGCACTACGGAACTACTCTAGAACTGTCTTCCTACTCCCATCTGAAGTTTTCTGGTCGGAACTGCCTAGACAACTACATTTGTTGTCCAATCATGCTCGCAAACCATCTGTTGATGTCATGAACCGTCTTTTTGCTCGGTTCTCGCCGGTAATTAAACCAACTCAAACCGTTCATAAAGGAGGATTGTTATGGGTACTAACATATATTGAACAAAATAATAGAACTTTTCATATCATAAAAATATATTATATCAGAGTTACATGGAATATCAGAGTTACATACATATAGCAGCAGAAACATAAATATACTCTCAGCGGAAGAAGCGATATGATGCAGTGGAAACTCCAACTTTAGCTCGAAGCTCCAACTCATATAGCGCTCCAAATCTTGCTCCAACGGTCTATAACTGTAAAACTAAACCTCTAGCTGCCCGTGTGGAAATTAGTGGGCACCTAGAGTTTAGGAAGGAACAATAAACTCTGAGTCAGTCATGGGACTGGTGTAAGAACATAAAACAACTATTTTTAGGATTTATTTTAAAGTTGGGAGATTCACCGGATCACGCCGCTAATGTGGAACGGGTTTACTCCATGTGAATGCCCGTGCATATAAATTCGTAATGACTTTTGGAAAATGAAGCTATCATAAGCTTGTCCCACATCACACAATGCAAGCGCGCACCAGATGGGCGAGTTTTGTCTTATGATAATAAAAATGCTTTCATACGTGAAAATTCTCTTTCATATTATTAGTGCATACTGTAGAAAACAGTTTCGAAAATAAATATATCAATCTTAGATGGCATAGTACCCCAACCTACCATATCGCCATAGGTATACAAATAAAGCCGTAAGGGCGCGTATCGGAGATTGAGTTTCCAACTTGATGATTCCTAGCACGAAAGATCAATCAGGAATACAAGCGAAGTGTAACATGTTTTTCATCCAGATTCGGACGCCGACTATAAATCGTGAGGTAAATCACCGGTTTTCATCCAGACTAGGACACCGAACATACCTAATTCCCACAAGTTCACAAGAGGTACCTCCGCCGCAGCTATCGATCGCAAAATGATGTATATGTCAATAACCTAACCACGGTTTCTCATCATCCAGGTGTGAGGCCTGACGATGTCACGGTATACACAAAGCTACGCTTAAACAAGCCATGCTTTGATCATCACTAGCTCATTCCATAATTTGAGTATGCCACATTGTCAATTTACAACATGTCACAACATTGTCAATTTACAACATGTCACTGATTTCTATCAATACATAACCTCTAAGCACGTAAAACTTAGAGACGGAAATAATTTATTACCACAGTCCGATGTATATATACCAACATAAATTACTGCTATGCAGTCAATTACAATGTCAGATACACAATCTATACAAGTCCATTCTGGGTCTGAACGGAATAAAATCCAAAAATCTTCAAATATATTTAGACCTCATGCCACTTATAACCTCGTATCGGGTATACGGCTCAATTTGAGACATCAGCAATCAATCCAAATAATTCAAAGATTCCCGGTCTTCATTTGTCCTTTTCAAGTCTTCAAATAGCATCATATTATTACTTGGAATGGTTTTCAGACTTAAATCCAATCCCGGTCTTTCCAAGTAATAAGCTTATTTTAAAAACAAAAGCTTTGGACTATACCGATTTCAATTTAAATCTCCTTCTAGTTGTAATCAATTCATTTCTGGATAAGATTGGATAAATTTCCTTAATTTTTGTCTTATCTCTTCCTTACAAATCCCTTGTTTAAAACTCTCTATTCGTTGTTATCATTTCCATTTGTCTTTCCAAATTTGGACTGGAAGCCTTATTCACAATTTTTTTAAAATTTAAATAATAATTCTCAAATTTAATCATTTTCATGGAATGGTAAAACTTTTCATAAGTACTATAGATTAGCTATTTACCAGATAGGTTCAACATCATTTAAGAGTTCAAATCTTTTACTCAAATTATTTTAAATAATGAATGACGCTTGTAAGATTCCAAAATTTGTTATAAATTCAAGGGGTTTTAATTAGCTTCCAAATTAGATTTTGAAAACAACCATCCCGTCCGTTGGATCAGTTAGGGATAACCAGGGAGAGGAGGAAACTTGTATTTTCCAAACCCAAGCCTTAGACACTATCCTCTCTGTCACCCTAGAACGTTCTAGTATATAAATATGTATTCTTGAAAGAGATTGTTTTCGCGACCTTGAGTACTCGACATAAACAAGATGTCGACTATCCAAGCATCGAAAATACCGGATAGTTAATGAAAGAAGTTAGAGGGTGAGGATCGATAAGATAGAAAATCAGAATAGAAGAAGAAGACAACTACAACATAAGAGTAAACACGAATATCACAGCGGAACAAATAAATATATTTCATAACAAAACTTTGAAATAAAACAGTATATGTATATAATACCATTACCGAAGTACAACACTTACAACACAGCGGAAATAAACAACAACTATATAATCATGAAGCCTCCTGCTCCAGCTCTTCAAGTATCTGTAAAATCCCGACTACTTGACTGCCCATACAAAATTGGGCACCCAAGAGTTTAGGGAGAACAAAACAAAATAAACTCCGGGTCAGTCATGGGACGGGGGTGAGTAAACAATTCAAATTAGTTTAAGAAAATAAATGATATCTTATAAGTCCACGCCGTATAAACGGAACTGGTTTTTCCCTTATGAGAATCCAAAGCATTTCATTTAACATCAAAAATCCTTTTGCAAGAAACAATTATCCTTTATATCAAAACTCCCTTAATATTATGATAGTGTTTATCAACTAAAATATAATAATCATCTAGCAGAACGCTTTCATCTCACGCTCCACGTACATAATATATAATCAAAAACCGCGTGCGCTTATTGGGTAATGAATTCCAACTGGCAAGGTATGGGACCACCTTCCGCTAGTGTATCTCTAGAGACGAATACACCGGGTTAAACAAGAACATCTTGTAACCCGGGCTAAACGTGATCGGTTACTCATTTCGCTTAAGTGTACCGAATGTATTATCACCAACGGTTGGGATCAACAACCGTTTCCCGAAAGGGACAACATTGAAATAGATTATAGAAGTAAATGGAATTTCTCTAGATCAGGTGACAATACACCCTAATTGACAGCTAACCACTTAGCCATGCGACCTACTCGATTTTATACCATTTTCGGTTGTGAGGCTAGAGGCCATAACGTATCCTTTACAAACCACATCTTCATTCACTTTGAATGTCACATCATCATACCCGCTAAATCACAAATTGATTTCTCCAAACATATCACGAGTAAACAGCTAAGAGAAACGAATTCCTCCGCCACCAAATGTAAATACGTTTGAAGAGATCAACTTATGCGATCTATTAAATATACTCCGTCAGACATTCTTCCGTACAGGTCGTCCTGGGACTGGAAAAAACGAATGTACTATTCTGTGAATCCATCTTAGGAAATTTCTACCTAGGATTTACTGAACAGCCCTTGCATAACTCCGTCTTCAATTATCTTTATCATATTCGATTCGCAAAGCTAATCTCCATACAGAGTGGTTTTTAGATAATAAATATGAACCCGGTCTCTCCGTATTGACAACGCAAAATGGTCAAAAACTTAGATAGTCGGCGATTTAACTATCAAATAAAAACATGTGTGCAAACAACATATTATTTCCAGATGGAAATTCTATCGATCAATCATCAATCAACATTTATTCATTTCCCCATTTCTCATTTCCATATATTCATCAACATTTAGTAAATATACGTTATTAACTTTGGAAAACGTTTCCATTTCTGATTTATGCATCACTATCTTCTCACATATATCAGTCTCTGACTGTAAACTAGTAAGAGAACAACCCCCTACGTATTAACCCCGAAGGCCGAAACCAACATCAGATCAATACCCAGACAACTGTTCAACTTAATAATCTCCAGCTAGTTTCTAATTCCTTTAACTCCACTTTAAATTCTTATTTCAAACCCTATTTCCTTTATAAATATTTTATAAGCAAAATATTTACTTTTATCTAATTTTCACATAGAATGAAAAATATTTCTTTATAAAATCAAAACACTTTGATTTCGTATTTAAAACCAAATATCCAAATTCTATTTATATTTTGATTTGCAGAATTATTCATACAAATCTTATTTCATTTCCCACATTTATAATCTTATTTAAAATTGCCTTTACATAATTCTATTTATTCTATACAAATACTTTTATATGATTCTATTTATTTTATATAAATCCTTTTATACTATTCTATTCATTTTACATAAATCCTTTTATATAATTCTATTCATTTTATATAAATCCTTTTATATAATTCTATTTATTTTATATAAATCCTTTTATATAATTCTATTCATTTCCCAAATATTTCCTTAATTATATTTTCCAATATTTGTTTTCCAAATATTACCTTTTATAATATCCTATTTATTTCATATATAAATATTTCATTTTATATTCACTTTGAAATTTTCTTTTTTACATTCCAGTATTTCATATGGTATTTAAAATACCAAATAACATGACAAGTGTCATCATAATCAATCACAGATTTTATATCATATCATATATCACAATATATGAAAACAAACAGTATTATAATGTTGAGGAATCCAGTTGGATCCCTCCAACCCATCTCCTTGCATCACATGTGTTAAACAATATAATTAACATCAACTTCATTTCTATATGAAATATTCTGATAAACAGAATCAATATAAAATTAACGATTAATATATAACTCTATCTATAATTTCAGCCAATTAATTAATAGTTCAACCAACAATCAACACACAGTAATCAATAATCATTTATCAATACTAGATTATATTTATAAAATATAAAATGTACAAAGTTAGTGAGATTTACTCACAACGGACGATCATCGTTAAATAACGATAACTGTCGATTGATTCAGACATGACAATTTATTTCGCTATAAATTGTAACGAGCTCCATTTCACTCCCAGTCAGTTCCATTGTGTATCCACCGTCCGAACGATCCCAACGAATCTTGTTTCGCTGAAAACCGATATCGTATGATAAAGATATTAATTTTACAAGTTATGTACACATTTAAATAAATTAAATTCAAATGATTTAATAATTTGGGCTCACTCTTCTGCCCAGCCCAAACTCCTCATACAAGGCCCGCTCCACGAATTCCTTCTTCCCCGATAAAACAATTCGACCTCCAGATATTTTGCTCCTCCTTCACAACACTGTTGACCGCAGCATTGACCACGCCTACCTCCTCCTATGGCCATCCATCGACGTCCCCGAGACCACCGATCAACTCGTCGTCTGCCCCACTCTCTCCCCATATCACTACTATAAAACTCGATCTCAACTCCTGGAAGGCGGTTTCCGATCTTCTCATTCAGTTCCAGGAATGGTGCGACACATTATAGCATTGATTCCCTTCCAATTATGCACACGGGTGCGTCTTCCCCTACTGATCATATTCACCACCACAACATGATGCTTCATCACCATGTACAAGTCGCGATGCTACTCCAGTCGAAGCCAAATATCGCCATGAATACCGAATCCAAATTCTTCCAATCCAAGATTAACGCTTCACAAACCCGAATCCCCTAGCCTAAGGCACGACTGGTAAAAACCCAGCGAATGAAATGGTGTTCGGACCCCTTAGAGCTCATAAAGACGTGGAGAGCAACACTCCAAAAGTTCAAAAACATTATCAATTTTATCGATTACAAACACAAATTCGAGATCCGGATAACCCCAAATCGACAGCATAAAATTCCCAGTGAGAAATACTTGTTCGAATGCTTTAAAATATATATCAGATTGGAGAGGATGATTCCAGAGATTCAAATAAGTGAGTTTAGAGATTTAAATATTTTTGTATGAGTTTCCTTGGATTTCCTTAACTTGCATTTTATTGAGAAAAGGAATAGAAGTGGTAGCTTGGAATTGTTTAGCTGTTGATAGGGAAGAAATCCAAATTAGGTATTAGAGAGGGGTATTTATAGAATAGGGTTGCTTAAGGGTTAAGCTTTGTATTTTATTTCAATAATTTATATTATATTTTTGGTTCAAATCATCATTTAAAAATTCCTACGATCATATACAATATCCTAAAATCATGAAAATGGACATACAACTAGAGTTTGACATTACAGACCCAATGAAACTGGTTTCATCAAATTCCAACTCCGTTTGCTCACACAGCGTATTTTTAACCATCAAAATATCAACTGTTTTTCACATTAAAAATCGGTACGGCCACATACTGACTCCAAAAATCACGAAAATTGAAATCTAACAATAATATAATATTTCAGATCTAACAAAATTGGCTTTGTCAAATTTGGAGGTCGTTTGCAAAAACGGCTATTTTTACAACCCAAAATAAACCCATTTAAATATTAATATATTTAAAAATAATTAAATTAAATATTTATATATAAATATTATCGTATATATTCACACAGAATATAATACAACTCTAAAATATTCCTATCTGAATTTATAACTCGACATTTCAAATCCAGATTTAATCGATATCAATTTATATTGAAAATCCATTTATAATATTAATAAATCGTTATAAATTATAAAGGAATTCCATAGCGACTTTTCGAAAAATTGATTTGGACATAACTCAAAATCTGCACAACGAAATCTCGATTTTTCTCTTCCATTAGAAAAATATACTTTCACCAGCTCCGAACATTTCTTGTTTCATGGAAATCCGATTTAAAATGGATTTTGTATACTCGTTTAAAGTTCGAATCGCCAAATTACGAACTACCGCACCATTTCAAGTTCGATTATAATTATAATATAAATTATACGTTCAACTGACATTTATAAATAAATTCATTAATATAATTCAATTCTAAACTGAATTATGTAGATTTTAAATTGTCCAATTCACACAATATTGTGAATTCTGTTATTTCCGATTACTTCAGAAATAAATATATTATTCTATTATTTATATTAATTATATATTCAATATTATTTAATTGAAAAACCATTTAAAATCTCTAAATCACTATTTAAATAATTAAATAAATTAATTATTATACCATAAAAATACGGGACTTACATTCTTCCCCCCTTAAAATAATTTCGTCCTTGAAATTGCTAAGGTAGAGAACAATCCCTATTAACTGGTTTTAAAAATTATTTGTTCACTTCTTAAATTTCGGTTTCACTGAACTAATTAATTTCAATTAAATATTAATTCATTCCGACTAACTAAAATTTTCTAATAACTTAAATTTCCGAAAAATTTCGCCAGCACCTTCTTTGTACGGGTCAATCGGTAAACTACAACTCGCCCCTCTAGGCCTTCTCCAACCCAAAAGAAAATCAAATAGCCAAGCGGCTTGCCAACTCGGCTCATAAATTTCATGCTTATACAAAATATAAACTTGTACCTTTTTGTCGGGCATTTCATTATATCCTTCTCATCTGCTACCAAATCAACATATATCAATGTCATCCAATCAAACTCAAATCAATTTTATCTCCTACACAACCATTCGCTTATCCAAGCCAAATTCCATTCTAAATCTGAAGTACCATTCTTAATTTCCAGATTCATAACTTATCAATCCAACATAATTCTAGATTCCTATCCCATCAACCAACTTTATCCGATATTTTATATTTTAATTCAATATCCATTTATTTGGTCTTTAATTCAATTTCAATTTGTTTCAACAAATTTCTATTTAATTTGCTTTAAATTCAAAAAATCTCTTTCTGGGAGTTTTTAAATAGTTAGCTCTTTCAAAAATCAAATATCCCTTTCTTGAATTCGATACAACTTGTTTTCTCAAAATAATTCGAAAACAAAATCTTTGGTAGTAATCCGACGCTTAGAAACTCGAAAATGAACATTGATGATGTCCGAATCATCATCGGAATTATTTTCCAGCGATCTTAGTGAGTTCAAAACTATATCACTTTCAAAACCATTTCTAACCATTTCCATTTTGAAATACATTTCAAAATATTATTCACACTTCTTGTAAACAATTTAAAATCTCCCAGGATTTTAAAATTCTCATATATTAATCCCAAATCCATTTACAAAAACCTTTCCAAATCTCCAGAGTTTTAAATTTCAATTCTAGTTCAAATTCAGTTTTAATTCATTTCGTAATACTTATACGAATTTTTAATAGGTTATTTACATAACTGTTTCAATTATAATCTTATCTGATTATAATCACAACCGACACATCCAATATACTATAATATTTCAAATATCAATATTTTGTTTATATCAAAATATATTTTGGGGAAAATTATTTCATTTACCCTCTTTTCAAAAGATACAGTGTCGGTTCATCGTATTCAAGTGTTTATAAACCCCTACCGATACAGTGGATCAAATTGATTGATCAAAACTCATAAACAACTCAACCAATAAATCTCCACAATATAAAACAATTTTTATAAAATTTACAAATACGCTCTCTTGTATATGTACACTCAACTCAATCTAGGGTATTACCAACCCTATCTCTACTAAGTTACGTCACAGAGCCAAGGTAATCACTTAACCTTCATCTCTGATACCACTGAAACGACCCGGTTTTCCCGACCTTGAGTACTCGACATGAACACAATGTCGACTATCCAAGTATCGGAAATACCGGATAGTTAATGAAAGAAGTTAGAGGGTAAGGATAGATAAGATAGAAAATCAGAGTAGAAGAAGACAACTATAACATCAGAGTAAACACGAATCTCACAGCGGAACGAATAAATATATTTCATAACATAACTTTGAAATAAAACGGTATATGTATATAATACCATTACCGAAGTACAACACTTACAACATAGTAGAAATAAACAATAGCTATATAATCCTGAAGCCTCCTGCTCCAGCTCTTCAAGTATTTGTAAAATCCCGACTACTTGACTCCCCATACAAAATTGGGCACCCAAGAGTTTAGGGAGAACAAAACAAAATAAACTCTGGGTCAGTCATGGGACGGGTGTGAGTAAACAATTCAAAACAATTTGAGAAAATAAATGATATCTCATAAGACCACGTCGTAT
The DNA here is from genome assembly GCA_030737875.1 of Allium sativum. Lineage (NCBI taxonomy): Eukaryota > Viridiplantae > Streptophyta > Magnoliopsida > Asparagales > Amaryllidaceae > Allium > Allium sativum. The sequence continues at coordinate 93,638,479 of CM060920.1, forward strand.
CCACAGAACGGGTTTTTCCCTTATGAGAATCCAAAGCATTTGATTTAACATCAAAAATCATTTTGCAAGAAACAGTGATCCTTTATATCAAAACTCCCTTGATATTATTATAGTGTCTATCAACCATAATATGATAATCATCTAGCAAAACGCTTTCATCTCACGTTCCACATACATAATATATAATCAAAAACCGCGGGCGCTTATTGTGTAATGAATTCCAACTGGCAAGGTATGGAACCACCTTCTGACAGTGTATCTCTAGAGAGGAATACACCGGGTTCAACAAGAACATCTTGTAACCAAAGCTAAACATGACTGGTCACTCATTTTGCTTGAGTGTACCAAATGTATTATCACCAACAGTTGGGATTAGCAACCATTTCCTGAAAGGGACATCATCGAAATAGATTATAGAAGTATATGGAATTTCTCTAGATCTGGTGTTAATACACCCTAATTGGCAGCTAACCACTTAGCCATGCGACCTACCCGATTTTATACCATTTCCGGTTGTGAGGCTAGAGGCCATAACATATCCTTTACAACCACATCTTCATTCACTCTGAATGTCACATCGTCGTACCCGCTAAATCAGAAATTGATTTCTCCAAACATATCATGGGTAAACAGCTAAGAGAAACGAATTCCTCCGCCACCAAACGTAAATATGTTTGAAAAGATCAACTTACGTGATCTATTAAATATACTCTGTCAGACATTCTTCCATACAGATCGTCCTGGGACTGGACAAACCGAAGGTACTATTCTATAAATCCGTCTTAGGCAATTTCTACCTAGGATTTACTGAACAGCCCTTGCATAACTCCGTCATTAATTATCTTCATCATATTTGTTTCGCAATGCTAATGCCCATACGGAGTGGTTTTCAGATAATAAATCTGATCCCAGTCTCTCCGCACTGACAACGGAAAAATGGTCAAAAACTTTGATAGTCGGTGATTTAACTATCAAAGAAAAGCATGCGCGCAAACAACGATATTATTTCCAAATGGAAATTCAATCGATCAATCACAATTAACATTTATTCATTTCCCCATTTCTCATTTCCATATATTCCTCAACTCCTTATTTTCTAATTTTAGAAAATATACGTTATTAACTTTGGAAAACATTTCCATTTCTGATTCACGCATCACTATCTTCTCACATACATCTGTCTCTAACTGTAAACTATTAAGAGAACATCCCCCTACGTATTAACCCCGAAGGTCGAAACCAACATCAGATCAAAACCCAGACAGCTTTTCAATTTAACTAATCTCTAGCCAGTTTCTAATTCCTTTAACTCCATTTTAAATTCCTATTACAAACCCTATTTCCTTTATAAATATATTTTTAGCAAAATATTTACTTTAATCTAATTTTCACGTAGAATGTGATATTTATTTCTTTATAAAATGAAAACAGTTTGATTTCGTATTTAAATACAAATATCCAAATTCTATTTATATTTTTATTTGCAGAATTATTCATACAAATCTTATTTCATTTCCCACATTTAGAATCTCATTTATAATTACCTTTATATAATTCTATTCACTCTATACAAATACTTTTGTATAATTCTATTTATTTTATATAAATCCTTTTATACTATTCTACTCATTTTATATAAATCCTTTTATATAATTCTATTCCTTTTATATAAATCTCTTTATATAATTCTATTTATTTTATATAAATCCTTTTATAAAATTCTATTCATTTCCCAAATATTTCCTTAATTATGTTTTCCAATATTTGTTTTCCAAATATTACCTTTTATAATATCCTATTTATTTCATATATAAATATATCATTCTATATTCACTTTGAAAATTTCTCTTTCACATTCCAGTATTTCATATGGTATTTAAAATACCAAATAACATGATAAGTGTCATCATAATCAATCATAGATTTTATATCATATCATATATCACAATATATGAAAACAAACAGTATTATACCCTTGGGGAATCCAGTTGGATCCCCCCAACCTGTCTTCCTGCATCACAGATGTTAAACAATATAATTAACATCAATTTCATTTCTATATGAAATATTCTTATAAACAAAATCAATATATAATTAACGATTATATATATAACTCTTTCTATAATTTCAGCCAATTAATTAACAGTTCAACCAACATTAGCACACGGTAATCAATCATCATATATCCATACTAGATTATATTTATAAAATATAAACTGTACAGAGTTAGTTAGGTTTACTCACATTGGACGATCATAGTTAAATAATGATAACTGTCGATTGATTCAGACAGACAATTTGTTTCTCTATAAATTGTAACGAGCTCCAATTCACTCCCAGTCGGTTCCATTGTGTAGCCACCATCCGTATGATCCCAACAGATCTTGTTTCGCTGAAAACCGATATCGTATGATAAAGATATTAATTTTACAAGTTATGCACACATTTAAATAAATTAAATTCAAATGATTTACTAATTTGGGCTCACTCTTCTGCCCACTCCAAACTCCTCATACAAGGCCCGCTCCACGAATTCCTTCTTCCCCGATAAAACAGTTCGATCTCCAGATATTTTTCTCCTCCTTCACAACACCGTTGCCCGCAGCGTTGACCATGCCTACTTCCTCCTATGGCCATCCATCGACGTCCCCGAGACCACCGGTCAACTCGTTGTCTACCCCACTCTCTCCCCATATCACTACTGTAAAATTCGATCTCAACTCCTGGAAGGCGGTTTCCGATCTTCTCGTTCAGTTCCATGAATGGTGCGACACATTATAGCATCGATTCCCTCCCAATTATGCACATGGGTGTGTCTTCCCCTACTGATCATATTCACCACCACAGCATGACGCTTCATCGCCATGTACAAGTCGTGATGCTACTCCAGTCGAAGCTAAATATCGCCACGAACACCGAACCCAAATGCTTCCAATCCAAGATTTATGCTTCACAAACCTGAATCCCCTAGCCTAAGTCACGACTGGTAAAAACCCAGCAAATGAAATGGTGTTCGGACCCCTTAGAACTCACAAAAACGTGGGAAGCAACACTCCAAAAATTCAAAAACATTATCAATTTTATCGATTACTAACCAAAATTCAAGAATTAGATAACCCCAAATCGACTACATAATATTCCCAGTGAGAAACACTTGTTCGAATGCTTTAAAATATATATCAGATTGGATAGGATGATTCCAGAGATTCAAATACATGAGTTTAGAGATTTAAAGATTTTTGTATGATTTTCCTTGGATTTCCTTAACTTGCATTTTACTGAGAAAAGGAATTGAAGTGGCGGCTTGGAATTGTTTAGCTGTTGATCCAATTTAGGTTTTAGAGAGGGGTATTTATAGAATAGGGTTGCTTAAGGGTTAAGCTTTGTATTTTATTTTAATAATTTATATTCAATTTTTAGTTCAGTTGATCGTTTAAAAATTCTACGATCACATATAATATCCAAAATTCATAAAAATGGACATACGATTAGAGTTCGACATTGCGGACCCAACGAAACTGGTTTCATCGAATTCCGACTCCGTTTTCTCACACAGCGTATTTTTAACCGTCAAAATATCGACTGTTTTTCACATTAAAAATCGGTATGGCCACATACTGACTCCAAAAATCACGGAAATTGAAATCTAACAATAATTTAATATTCCGGATCTAAAAAAATTGGTTTCGTCAAATTTGGAGGTCGTTTGCAAAAACGGCTATTTTTACAACTCAAAATAAACCCATTTAAATATTAATATATTTAAAAATAATTAAATTAAATATTTTCATATATATTCACACAAAATATAATACAACTCTAAAATATTCCTATCTGAATTTATAACTCGACATTTCAAATCCAGGTTAAATCGGTATCAATTTATATTGAAAATCCATTTATAATATAAATAAATCATTATAAATTATAAAGGAATTCCATATAGCGACTTTTCAAAAAATTGATTTGGACATAACTCAAAATCTACACAACGAAATCTTGATTTTTCTCTTCTACTATAAAAATATACTTCACCAGCTCTGAACGTTTCATGTTTCATGGAAATCCGATTTAAAATGGATTCTGTATACTCGTTTAAAGTTCGAATCGCCAAATTACGAACTGCCGCGCCATTTTGAGCTCGATTATAATTATAATATAAATTATATGTTTAACTGACATTTATAAATAAATTCGTTACTATAATTCAATTCTCAACTGAATTATATAGATTTTAAATTGTCCAATTCATACAATATTGTGAATTCTGTTATTTTTGATTATTTCAGAAATAAATATATTATTCTATTATTTATATTAATTAAATATTCAATATTATTTAATTAAAAAACCATTTAAAATCTCTAAATCTCTATTCAAATAATTAAATAAATTAATTAGTATACCGTAAAAATATGCGATGTTACATAGATGTCGCCAATATATATATATATATATATATATATGCATTCGATAATGGTTTAAACATAAATTGTCCAATCCTTTTTAAATTCATAATTAAAGTTTAGATTACTTCAATTAAAACCATCATTTAAATTTCCTAGGAAACTTAATGTAATAGTACCCAATTTAATTGTTTGAAGCTTACAATTGGCCGGTTTGAAAAATAATGGTGCCAAGTGTATTTAAATAAAACTAATGTTCATTATGCAACTCAAATCCTTTTCTCAATTTGAATTCAAAGCTTATGGAACAAATGTTTATGTACACCAATTGGTACTCAAAAATCAAATTTCTCTTTAAATGAATTTTTAAACTTGCTTAATTGATTTCAAGCTTACAATTAGTCATAAAAAGAAATAAAACTAAGTGCTTTTAATGAACTAATATTTAGTAAAATAACTCAAATCATTCTTCTAACTATATTTCAAAGCTTATGGACAATAAGGAACTAAATGTTTATGTAAACTAATGGCACTCAAAATCAAACTTAAATTTGGGAACTTATTTAAATCTTGGGGGTCCAAACCAATTTTTTTTAGATATTTAAAAAAAAATCATTTTGTTTTTCAAGGAAATTGCTAAATTTTAGAATTGCCAATTCGTTTATAAGTATAAATCAAAGATTTACTTCTATTTTTTATTTTATTTTTACTAATCGTTACTCGCATATGAAGGAGATTTTAAATCGACCCCCATATACTCCACAACTACAAGGTGTGTGTGTGATGCAACAAAATCAGTCTATATGAACTTAAGTCATTAATCAACATGGCAACAATCAAACACTTATAAATGGTGCACAAGCGTTACATTGACTAATGCTTAGTGTTCAGTGTTAATTTCCAAACATGCATCAACCACCACAACAATGGCAACAATTTATGAGCAGTCAAAATCATAAATAAATCAACAAATTGAGATTTACGTTTCTAATCAAAATAATTTAAAGTAATGTTCTCACCCTATTTATTGCTGGTGCATTTGGAAGGAGAGAGATGCAGTTATCTTTAACAAACAAGTGAAACGTTTTGAAGCATTATGCAGACTTATCATATACTTCTTCAAACATAGGCAGGTCAATCATCTTCAGCTAGATTCAGGCTTGTTTTGCCTCTAACTAATAGCCCTGCTGAATCGGTGGGCTCAAATCAAGGAGGATCAAGTCCAGATTTGCACTAGTTATTAATTGCATGGGAAGTTACTGTCTTTAGTGGTTCATGTTGTTTGGTCTGTATATGTCTTTCAATGCTTAAGGTTCTTGCTTTATGTTACCATGTTTCTATGATGTAGTACCTATATGTATGGGGTTTGCGGGTTTTTGTGGGTTCAAAACACTTTCTTTTAGATCTATTAGCCACCAGTTGGGCTTGTCAACTGGATAATATATTTAAATATATAATATGCTTAATCGGCTGTGTAGTATCACGCTACGCATCCGTTCTACTCAAAAAAAATATTCTCACCCAAAGCTCTCTGTAAAAGGCCTTCTCAAGATCCGTTTCGCATCGTCTTCTCTACCACCACCATCGTCATTGCTTTCGGACGATTGCGCCAACGCTGGTCTTTGATTCTCCTTCTACCCAATATATATATATATATATATCCAGACCACATATCTACACATGGACACAAACAATACTTCCTTTCTCGCATGCAGGCATCACCGAACGATAACTACTTGATTCAAGGCACAATACATCAAAGCATGAAACATGATTTCAACAACAAAGCTTCTATTATCGGTTCCCCCTTTTATAAATAAATGTATATATGTTTCTTAAGGCAGGAAGAGGCCAAGCTTGGAGTTCAAATTGTAGTATTTGGACATAAATGTCCTATAGCAATTTAAAGAGAATGAGGAGAGAATTGTTGTGAAGGACCAACGAAGAAGGAGGTAGTCCTTTTTATAGCGAAAGAAAAGGAACAAAAAGCAGAAGAAATATCACAAATCTTTGCACTGATATGGCAAGATTTGAAACCATATTTATTTCAGATATTATTGGAGTAAACATTAGGATGAATGAAAAAGTAGTTTGAATGAAGTAAATTTTTCTAGTCAAAAATTCCATAGTGCACATATGTAATGTGTAACAACCCGGAAAATCAGAACCAATTTAAAAATTTTATTTTGGCAATTTTAATGAATTTTGAATATTTAAAATGATTTATTTTAAATAATAACGACTAAAAATTTATTTAAATCGAAGTTAAAATGAATAAATTTGTTTTAATTATAAAATAAGCCTGAAATGGCGCAGTAGATCGAAATTTCGATTTCAAATTTCAATTGAATGTGCAGGATTAAGAATAAATCGGATTTCAGTAAAACTAGAAATATTTGAATCTGTTTGGAAATATCTTTCAAACGAATGTGAAAATTCCAGATTTCATAACGGGAATAAAAAGTTATGTCCAGTTGAAAATTCAGAATAGTTGCTATGGAATTTAATATAATATATAGCCCTTAAAAATAGCCATTTTGCAAACGACATCCGTTTTTGATGAAACCACTTCTTTTGGATCTGAAATGTCAAGTTATTGCTAGATCACAATTTGCATAATTTTTGGAATCAATATGTGAGTGTGGTGAATTTGAACATGTTTGGTAATTTCAGTTTGAATTTTATCGACTGGAAATGACCGTTTTTCAAACGGTCTCCAAATTTGATGAAATTGATTTGGTTAGGATCCTATTGTCAAAACATAACTAGATTTATTTTTGGGGATTTTTTGGAGTCAGTATGTGAGCCTGGTAAATTAAAATGTGTTCAAATTCAATATATATTGATTTATATTCTAATTTAAAGCAAAATTGACCGAAACGATAGAATTGGCTTACGAAACATATCCCATTGCGTTCGGAACGAGAATACTTGGCTAGGGGCGATAGTCGGTGGGTTTGATTCGGAGTTATATTTAATTTTTAATTTAAAATGAATTAAATAAAATAATATTAGATAAAAGAATCAAATTTTGTTGATTTTATAGTGATGATTTTTTGGATGGGGTATAAATAGATTATATCTAGTCATTTAAAAATGTTGTAATTGGGATTTTATATTTTTATGTAGCAAATTTATTTTAGAGTTGTCTGAGTCAAAATTTAATTCAAATTTAATTTGATAAATGGTGAAATTCCGAGTTGTGTAATAATAAATGAAATTCAAAATTTAAATTCAAATAGTCAAATTCGGGAGTTCAAAATTGTGTGAAATCAATCTATAAATTTTTTAAGTTATAATTTGATTTAATTTTTATTTAATGAATATTTAATTTGAATTAAAACAGTTAATCGAATAATTGAACATTTTATTTATTTAATTAACTGTGAAGTTTTACGGTTATGGTAACTATCTCGGAATTCGACGAAACTAGCGCCATCAGAACCGGAACAACGAATTAATAGGATTTCAATTTGCGTTACAATCCGACTTACCGTCTGACCGCACGAGAGAAAATGTGAAAGAGATCAATATAAATGGATAATTGGGTGTTGTATCATTGTGCCTTCTCTAATTATATAAATAAAACCCTTTACCACTCCATCATCCATTTCAACATATGTATATTTTTCCACCGACTCTGTTCTCTTCAATGGCAGAAAGAAATTTATCAAACCATTCTCCAAATGAAAATACAGACTTTAAAATAAAATTTCTCCAAACCGTAGCTTATTATATGTCGATACGAAGCTCTCAACGATACAAAGCTACTGGTAGGATCAGATTCAACATGCAGTGAGAGGATTGGCCGGAAATTGCGGTCAAAGCCTCTGAAAATCAAAACCCTAAACTCGTTTTTGGGGTTTTTGATTCGGAGTTTAATCGGAGAAATTAACTTATGGGTATTGGAGAGGTTGACGATAGGAGGTGATTGAAGGTAGTCGGAGGTTCTATAGTGGGGTGGATCGTCGGGAATTCTCGTTTTAGGGTTTGGAAGCCTTTCCGTTCAGTGTCTCGGCGACGGCGAAGAAGGCCATCGGAGGCGCAGTCTCCGGTGCAGGTGGATGCGGAAGTCGATGGGGGTCTGATTTCTGGTGGTTGGAGTTCATGATTTGGGCGGAGGAAGGCGTGGTTGAAGGTCAAAGTTCACCGTTGATGGGTTATATTTCACGTCGGGTTTTACTGTAGCAAACGGGAAGAAAGAGCGGTAGGAAGGGAGATGACGTGTCGGTTGGTTATTGGTGAGAGAAAATAGTTATTTATTTTTATATATTTTAAATTTCATACGATAAAACACTGATAACTTCTTCATATTAACTCGGATTTGGACGCGGTTGGTGTGACGTCCGGGAATCTCGCTCGATCTGAATCAGTCGCTAAACCGATCTAGACCGTTCGAAACGCCTGATTGTTTGAGAACACGACAAAATAGAACGCAGACGGAAGAACATTTCATTGTATATTACAACAATTCCATCAGATTACAAGAATATACAGAGTATAAATAATTATTACACAGAAATATCAGAGATTTAAATACATTACATAGCAGCGGAAAATAATACAATACACAACTGAAGGAGATATACGGATACAAAGCTTTCCGGATATCATTCCAGCTGTAAACCAGGAACCTGTGAATATAAATCTGCAAAACCAAAACTACTAGCTGCCCGTGTCAAAATAAGGGCACCCAGAGTTTAGGTCAAAACAATAAACTCCAGGTCAGTCATGGGACTGGTGTGAGAACTAAAACAGTTATTAATCTTTATTTTTAAAGTTAGGTAAATCAAGGGACCCCGCTGTATAACACGGAACGGGTTTCCTCCCAAGAATACCAGTGCATAAAACAAATAGCGCAATGCTAAATAAAGAAAAATGAAGCTATTATAAGACCCAGTTCCCATCACACAATGCAACGCAACCTGAAGGATAGGGTTTTTAACTTATAATAGCCAAGAATGCTTGATACGTTTAAAACAAATCATTTGATACTATCATAAGTGCATAGTTTATGAAACAATCTTCAAATCATAAGTATCAATCATAGACGGCATAAGCGCCCCATCCCACTATGTCGCCATACTAGGCTCTACAAATAAAACCGCAAATGTGACGTATTTGGAAGTTGGATTTCCATCTATGAACCAAGGCAAAAGATAGTCCTCAACCGATTCGAGACTCTCTAGCCCGAGCCTCAGGATCAGAGCTCGAGTGACGCTTGGAGCGACAGGGCCGGTCCACCGATGTGGGTTAAACTTAAATCCTGAACACTGCGTTTCCCCGCCCTTTGGGGCGTAAATGAGCCAACGAATGGCTCCATCGGACCCGGATCGTCCGATCTAACCGAGGCGCCTCGCAACAGCAACAACCACACAGGTGAAAAGTATATAAATGTCAGGGCTGGTAGGTCACTGACACCACCCTAGCTAGAAAGAAACGCATGCCCTCCCTGAGGTCCTTCTCCCGTTTTTGGTTCACAACCGGGGTGTGAGGCTCGCGAATTCACGTTACACAAAGCTATGCCACACAGGCGGTGCTTTGATCATCAACCACAAGACTTTTCTTTTCAACAGAAGCCTCGATCAATTGCCACTTAGGCATGCCACACAGGCAATTCACTCTATGCGTTTGATATCCATCAGTATATAACTGATTGACATAGAAATGTGTTTATTTTATGCTCTTATATCTTATCTTTTGTATATAAATAAATATTACTTGGGTATTGTTTAGTTATTTTTACAGATATTCCAACCCAGCCCGCATGCAACCAGAAATGTAGAGAAATAGAGTTCAATTTGCTGTGTATTTGCATTTTGAAGAATTGTAGATAAAGATATCACATCTAGTTGCTGTTGGACAAGAAAAGGATTGATAACAAGGCTTTGCACATCACAAATCAATGAAGAAGTGTCAAGGAAGCAAGAGGAAAAGAGAAAAGGCCCAAATTTGCTTTATTTATCTAAGGCCCATTTATGTTTCTCATTGTAAACTAATTAGTGATGTAATGACAAGGCCCAGTTATCATTAGGGTTAGCGTTAGGGTTTGGTTATCCCCTATATATACCCTTGTAATGGCATTGTAGCCACTATCCTATCCTATATCCCATTTTCTATTTCTAATAAAGTTTCTAGTTCTTCTTCTTCTTTTTATTTTCTGCATTTTTTTATTTCTTAGCAATTAGTGTGTCTACACGATTAGATTCGGTAGAACACTATTTGTGTTTTGCATTTCTTTTCATTAGTGATTGACCGTCTGATTAGATTCAGCGGTAATCCTAATTTTATTTCCTGTTGTTATTTATATTCTGCACTTTTATTTTCTGTATTTTAATCGCGTTCATAGGTTAAATTGGATTTGATTAGATCTGAATCTGATTTATAGTTTCATTGCTTTTCCATTGAAATTGTGATTTGATCGTCGGTTCAGTTAGATCTGTTCTGAATCAAATTACAGTTTTAATTTTGTTTTGTTTTGCAAAATCAACCTCCAGCTTCGTCTAACTCGCCCAAGAGATTAGATAAATAATTTGATTTAATTCACCTCCCTGTGTTCGACCTGTATGCTACACACCTGTATGCTTGCAGAATTTATTACAAATGTCGCGCTTTTCTAATTCATAGACTAGCGTCGATCAAGTTTTTGGCGCCGTTGCCGGGGAGGCAATATTTAAATTTTATTATTTATTTAATTTCTGATTCGTGTTAGTTTTTGTTTATATTTTCCTTTTGTTTTCTTGTATATATAGAAAAAAAAATCTTGATTGAATAGATTTAGTATTATTCAATGATACCGCAATCTTTCTAACAAGAGAAAAAAAAATTTAATTGCCATATTCCCTTGATTTTCTTTCCTCTTCCTTTCAATTTATTTCTTTCTGCTTCTCAACTTTTTTTTTCCTTTTACAACTTTTTTTTATCTTCCTTTCTTCTTTTACAATAATAATAAAAAAAAAATCTTGCCAATTTTTGTTTTAATTTGTTTCCCCTTCTCCCATATATCTCTTTCCCTTCTTTGTACAATTTTTTTTTTTCTTTCTACTTTCCAAAAAAAAAAAAATATCCAAATTCCTTTTTGTTTCTTTTTCTTCCTTCTGTATTCTTCTTCCGTCCTTGTCTTCTTCCACAAGCCATACCATCACCTCCTTTTCACAAACACCAAACCCATTATCTGTTCACGCTCCTTGCCTCACAACCTAACCATCACCATCCACAAAAATCACATCTGTCATTACCCTTCAAACACCTCAAACAACACTCATCCCTGTCCACAAATCCATCCAATTCTAACACTGTTTCATATACACGCACCACATCCAAACACACCTCGTCAGCCTCAATACACTTCAAAACTACAACATCTGTTCACTCAACACCAATCATCACCTCGTCCTCAACCTCTCCTCTCCATCAGTTCTGCGCCAACACAGTCCAACAGCATACATCACCACTTTTCTACATCCACCGTAAGCCTTTCATTCAATACCGAAAGCCATCCCTTCCTAAACAGTCCGCATACTGAAAACCACCTCCATTAGTTCAACCACCAGTCACGCAACATCCAACAGACCACACAAAACTGTGCTCATCCTCATTACAACAACGTATACTTCTCTTACAACCCCTGTACAACCACCGTGCTACCCGTTCACCACAGCTTCTTCTCACTCGCAAAATCAGCAAGTGCCAAAAAAAAAATCAAAACACTTCAATAGCAGCAAACCAATCACTGATCAGTTCATCCTTCTTCCATCACGCTGCCTGCGAAAAAAAAATCTCCGTCTCCCAGTTCTGCCATCACAATCCTCCACCGTACAAGTCTTCCTCACACAATACCCAAATCCAAAAATTGAATTCACTGACCAACTCAAACACCCATCAACACAACCTTCGGACACCATCAGATCGACAAGCCCAATTCACCACTGTTCGGGATTTGTTTCTAGAAATAAAGAAGGCGCGATTGCCTTTTGCTGTTCCTCCACGGTTCCGGTTCAAAACCACAAATAATTGAAACCCAAACCAAACTCCTCATCGCTGCAAAATTAAATCACAAACAAGTTTTTGAGATTCTTCACCATCCAACCGAAAAAAAAAACAATCGCACCCGGATCCGATTCGAAACCAGTAGCCACCAATACCAAGCATCCACCCTCATCCGTGCCAAATCCCGATCAAACAACATCACTCCTTCTCACGCCGACAGCAAGAAAAAAAAAAGAAAAAAAAAAGAAAAGAAGAGAGAGAGCGATGGATTTGTTTCTGCAATCAAAATGAGCGGATTTGTTTACTTGTGAAACAGGGGCTGTTTGTTTTACCTTTTAGGAAGATTGGTGGTGCTTGATTTGTGTGCTTTTATTGGTGCGTGGGCCTGTTTGTTTTAGTTTTTGTTGAGCCCAATTTTTGTTTTAGTTAAGTTTAGTTCTTGTGTTTATTTTACTCTTTCTTTCCCCTAACTTAGCTTTTAGTTTTTTTTAATTGAGTTTTTTTTTCTATTTTGTGTTTGTTTCTTTTAGTTAAACTAGTCGGTTTTTAGTTAGTTTTATTTTAATTTCAAGTCGATTTCTGCTTCCTTTTCGTCGTTTCATTTTATTTTATTTTCTTTTAAAAAAAAGGAGAATTTTTCAAAAACAGGTACAGCTGAAATTTTAAAAAAAAGGGTCTTAAAAAAGGAGCCCGAACCCGTGCCGCAGCGCAGTCAAGCAATTAATAGAAGGGGATAACAACAGAAAGCAGCAGACGATTCAGATGGGTTGGAGCGGTTGCACACCAAGTGGGGTGTGAACGCGCTAGCGCTTTCCAAATTCACTGGAGGACTGCCGATCAAGGTGAAAACTTTTAAAACTCTACAGGTGCTCTGCCGCAAAGAAAAAAAATATATAGACAATTGTTGTAAAAATCTTCTGTAGGGGCAGCGGCTTGAATGTAAAAAAATTTAATTCTGCAATTTATATTTCTGTGACTGTTCTGTGACTAGAATTTCTGAATTAATTTGGTGCGAACTGATATTTCCATAATTGAAATCTTCATTCTCATAGTTTTCATCAATAAAAACAGACGTTGCTAAATAATATAATTGAAAAGTGGTGTTTTGTGAAGTTGATTGTCTCGTATAATTAGATCGCGGATATATAGTAGTTCAATTTATTGAACTATTAGCAAAAGAGGTTGCATACTACCCGTAAAACATTGGTCGTATCCCTTAGTGTTTACACTATACGAGAACGACCATAAGACCCTCTTCCCCCTTCTAATTGAGTCAGTTAATTAATAGAGAACCACTCGTTCTTTTATACTATTTTGAAGCGAGAATAATATATGTCTTACCCTGACTTCATTCAAATGTCTAATTCAAAAAAATCCTTGAGAGAAATGTGGGATAATAGTCGGAGTAGACGTCCTCTTGAAGAATATGATTTTGAATTACAACTCATGAAACAAGATTTTCCAAACCTTCGTGAGCCCAATGGCAACAATTTTCAAAATTTTCCAACAGACCAACATTTTCAAAATCTTAGAAATGACCGAATTTGCGATTTCAATTCAAATTTCAATAATTTCGATTATGGACCACACCCACATCAAAACGATTTTGAATCCCAATATAGCTTTGATCCACATCAGTATGGAGTTGGAAACCAATTCGAAAATAATTTTGAAAATGATTTTCAAATCGATCAAAATTTTCAAAACTACAACCCATATCAACATCTTGAAAATGACCAAAATTGCAATTTTCACTCGAATTTTAACAGTTTTGGTTATGAACAAAATTTCTATGATCAAAATGATTTCCAATATCATTGTCAGTTTTCTGAAAATTCAAACAACTACCACATTGGAAATAATATTGATTGTGAAATTGATGTGGATTATAATTTTGAAAATCAGGAAATTCCAAACGAGAGCTCTCAAATCAACGATCGTCTTAACATTTTTAGAGAGAGGGTAGAAAGGCTAGATAGACAGCTTAATGAAAAAGATAGAAAGATGGATGAACTTCTTTGTTTATTGACATCTTTGAAAGAACAACGAGAGCAACAAAATCAAATTCAAACAAGCGATGAATCAGGAAATAATCCATTCTTTGCTGACATTGAAAATTTTCAAATAACGACTTTTGAAATTGAGAATAATCATCTTGATGAAGTTTTTCAAAATTCAACCAATGATTTGAACTTCAACTCTTTTCAGGAAGAAGATTTAAGCTTAAATTTTGGTCTTCCTCTTTCAGGCTGTGAGAAACTTGAAATCTTTGAAATTGAACAGAATAAAAATGTTGAATTTTTCAATTCAAATGTGGAAAAGGGTTTTAACGAACATGAATTCTTTGGATTGTATGAGGAAGAGTTGCCAAATGAAGAAGAAGTAGATTCACATCACGAGTTCGAAAAATTTGATTTTGAGGTTTCAAACGAACTAGAATTTGTCAGTGTCGAAAATACGATGTCAATTAACGAAATTGAGAAATGTGATCACACAGTCTTGAACACCACTCAGATGTCAAGTTTCACTGAATTTACATATGATCACAAATTTTTGAAAAATTACACTGACAAATTTGTTGAATACATGAATTACTTTTGGAATGCTGGCTTGGTTGAAAAACTTCAGGTTAGGACGACCCTAGATATTTATCTCCTGGACTACAATTCGAGGTTTAAAGATGATATGGTTTTCAAAAACTCTTGCTTGTTAGAAAATATACCTAGACATAGTGGGAATGGGACTCATAGGGCTAGAACCAAGTGTGGGGGGAAAAGTTGGTGGAATTCTTTGCATCGCGTGCACCGCAAACACATATATCATTGTACATATGATCCATCCCTACATATAGCTAAACTACATTTCATTCTTCAAATTATTTTGCATTTGATACACCTTTGGGTACTATCTTTCAAATATAGAAAAAAATTACAGTGTGGACACTGTTTAGTTCAAGTGTGGGGGGGGGGGAGTCTGCATTTCATCCATTTTCATTTTTCTTTATTTCTTTTATTTTCATCATTTAAATAGGACCATCATGCATTTTAGACTGTAGTAACATGCCATTTTTTTTTTGAAACATGACTCATTTTAGTTTGATACAACAAAATAAGTTTACAATTTTTAGCCAGTTGATAGTATTTTTCTCTCTCAACTTAGATCGAATAGGAAATATAATGAAAAGTTTAATTTTGAGGGATAATAGTGTAACCAGTACATAGGGAGATTCTTAGGTGATGGCCATGAAATCTATTCTATATTGTAGACTTTGTTTAAATAAGTGGAGGACTTAAAATACTTATAATGGCTTGTCAAATCTTTAAAACTAAGTTGTGTTAAGTTGAATTCACGTAACTCTCTTTTTGAGCTTATAAATTCAATAAAAATAATAGTAATCCAAGGGTATCCAACATTGCTTGTATATCGAGCGTTGGTGTGCAAACCCGCCAAGCTCTATCCAACACGTTGTTGACAAAGTCAGCGTTGGAATATCTTGGTCTCATTTTATGAGATTGGACACCTAAGGATTACCGACACGTTGTTGACAAAGTCAAAGTCGGCCTGCACAATCCGCCAAGCTCTTTACCTACTCTCCGTTAGTCCGCGAGGCAGTGCATGGGTGGTAAACCTTGGTCTTCTTAGTTAGGTGTATGTACTTAATCATAAATCTTAAAATTTTATAGAATAAAGAATAAGCGATGATGCCCAAACACTTCTTTACCTTATTGATTTGACTAGCCATACATGAGAAAATTAGAATACCACTTTGCAAACTGTGCCAAGCAAACTAAGAATTTATTTCATGGTTGCACTATGTTATCGACCGAACTAACTGGCCAAACTAGAATTTAACATTTGAAAACTTGATTTATATTGAAAATTTGTGACAAGTTGAGGTATCTAAAATAAAATCGACTGATTAGAAATTGTTAACTTAATTTGTTGTACCACTTTCCTGAAATAGGTCGTGTTTTCAATTTTGTTTTCAATTGCATAAGTCCTTTGCATTCATGTAGTTTCATTAGATCATAGCATGCTGCATTTGGATGTTGTGGGTAGTATCCGCTGAAAACCCTCACGAGACACCACTCGTCCTACTAGGGACACCTAGAGGTTTAACGGCTTGTTGCATACGCTCAATGCAATCGTGTTTCCTACGAAAGTGCGACCTATCTAGTTAGTTTTTCATTTTCTTTTTACTCGAGGACGAGTAAAAGATAAGTGTAGGGGTATTTGATTGACATAGAAATGTGTTTATTTTATGCTCTTATATCTTATCTTTTGTATATAAATAAATATTACTTGGGTATTGTTTTGTTATTTTTACAGATATTCCAACCCAGCCCGCATGCAACCAGAAATGTAGAGAAATAGAGTTCAATTTGCTGTGTATTTGCATTTTGAAGAATTGTAGATAAAGATATCACATCTAGTTGCTGTTGGACAAGAAAAGGATTGATAACAAGGCTTTGCACATCACAAATCAATGAAGAAGTGTCAAGGAAGCAAGAGGAAAAGAGAAAAGGCCCAAATTTGCTTTATTTATCTAAGGCCCATTTATGTTTCTCATTGTAAACTAATTAGTGATGTAATGACAAGGCCCAGTTATCATTAGGGTTAGGGTTAGGGTTTGGTTATCCCCTATATATACCCTTGTAATGGCATTGTAGCCACTATCCTATCCTATATCCCATTTTCTATTTCTAATAAAGTTTCTAGTTCTTCTTCTTCTTTTTATTTTCTGCATTTTTTTATTTCTTAGCAATTAGTGTGTCTACACGATTAGATTCGGTAGAACACTATTTGTGTTTTGCATTTCTTTTCATTAGTGATTGACCGTCTGATTAGATTCAGCGGTAATCCTAATTTTATTTCCTGTTGTTATTTATATTCTGCACTTTTATTTTCTGTATTTTAATCGCGTTCATAGGTTAAATTGGATTTGATTAGATCTGAATCTGATTTATAGTTTCATTGCTTTTCCAATGAAATTGTGATTTGATCGTCGGTTCAGTTAGATCTGTTCTGAATCAAATTACAGTTTTAATTTTGTTTTGTTTTGCAAAATCAACCTCCAGCTTCGTCTAACTCGCCCAAGAGATTAGATAAATAATTTGATTTAATTCACCTCCCTGTGTTCGACCTGTATGCTACACACCTGTATGCTTGCAGAATTTATTACAAATGTCGCGCTTTTCTAATTCATAGATTAGCGTCGATCAATAACCCCTGAGCTCGTACGTCTCAGAGAAGGGCGTTATGCAAGAGAATAAATTCTCCGCCGCCAAACAGATATATATTTAATAGAAATCAATCACACAGACTAAAATCCAATGTCAGACACACAGTCCATTTACAAGTCCGTTCTGGGCCTGAACGAAACCGGAGGCACCTAGTACCCCGCATATCCATCCATCTCCAAGTACGTCTGGACGATCACCAACTGTTTCCATCTTCTTGGGTGTACAGCGCAATCAAGATCATCAGTAATCACCCAAACGACGTGAAGACCTCCGCTCTTCGACCATCGTCTTCATCTTCGACTTATCGTCGTATCAGTTATTCAGAATGGGATAAACCCGGTCTTTCTGAATAACTCGCGTATATAATAAATATGTGTTACACAAACACAACATACGTCTCATTCCAATTCATCAGTCACTAACCGTAAATTAATCAAGAGAATAATTCCCCAAATATTAACCCCGAAGGCCGAATCCAACATCAGATCAATATCCAGAAAACCATTCTGCTTAGCTAACCGACAGTTAGTTTCAAAATTTCACATTCATAGGGAAAGGTTCCCATTAATTTTATCAAAGATAAATCATTAAAATTTATTCTTTAATCTACTTTTGAATATCAATTCAAAATAGTCGGGATTAACGAACCTTACCGAAGTAATCATTTGTTTTAATTTCCCAATCCCAACCTATTCATCCCATGAAGTAAAACTGGTAATACTTCATATCTAACACCACGGTGTTATCGGTAAATTCAATTACCATTTCGTGTTCAAATCTAATTAAAGATTTAACTATCGCCTGGAGTAAAACTGGTGATACTCCATTCTCGATCTTTTCAATCTAATTAAAGATTCATTAGAACTCCACTTAGTTTTAATCTGTGACTGGGTTAAAGAATCAGTGTCATTTAAAACACGGTTCACGATAGACCCAAAATCACATCACATTTCAATCAGTTTCTAATCATAAATTAGCAAGTGAGCAATTCCCTAAGTATTAACCCCGAAGGCCGAAACCAACATCAGATCAATACCCCAGAAACCGTTCAACTTAACTAATCTCCATTTAGTTTCTTATTTTCTTATCTCCTTTGGGTCTAAGAACAGTATTATTGAAGATACCGTCCACGACAACCCAAAATCACATTTCATTAATTATCGGGTTAAAGAACAAGTGTTATATAAAACACTGTTCACGATAAACCCAAAAATCAATACCAATTCAATTCCAATTAAATATTATTTAATTGGTACACTTCATTAAATCTAAATAAAAAGATTTAATCTTTTCTCAACTGGGTTTAAGAACAGTGTTAATGAAGACACCATTCACGACAAACCCAAATTACATTTGATATTAAATACAAGGCTCTGAATAGAAAATATACCGGCTTATATTCAATATCAAATTCTACGACCAACAAATGTCGTATTGGAAATAACGATATATATATATATATATCTTTCAAATTCCCATAACAATATCTGTATCATCACGAAATCCAACATCGAAATATTCCGAAGATAATTTCGATTCAAATCCATTCCAATATAATTATTGGAAATTCTGGTTATTTTCAAAACCATTTCAAATCCAATTTATTTATTTAAAAATAAATAGAATTATAATTCTAGCTCAAAACTAGTTCATTTCGATAAAAATCTATTTTTGTCTTTTCAAATATGGATTTTTTCATCCCAATTCTTCACAAATCATTTCTTATGATTTTACACGAATTATTACTATTTTTAATAATTTTATCAAGGCCCGTACAGTCGATTTCCATCAATGGCCATCGAACTGCACTTACAATGACCTTTTCCAATTTTGATTTGGACATAATTCCGAATCCAACCGTTAGATTTCAAATTTCTAATATTCGTTAGAAAGCTCTTTTCGATACGAACCCAACGGTTCCGGTTTTAGGAGAATCCGACGGTCGGATCTCCCGTAATATCCATTCGAAGTCAATGGTCGAAATTCGCGAACTGCCGCGACGCGGCACGTTCTATTCAGGCCATTATATTATATATATAATATATATAATATATACTTCGTCAATTTCTATTTAAAACGAATTTTATAAATCATTTTTAAATTCGTTTTCAAAACGATTTCAACTTCATATTCAATTTCAAATCAAAAATGAATGTTCCACTATAAATTCGTTTTAAATCCATTTCAAATCAAATTCAATTCAAATCGATTTTGAATTCACTTTCAGTTCGTTTTCAATTCAATTTCAATTCAATTTCAATTCGAATTTATTTATATTCAATTTCAATTCATTTCTATTCAATTTCAATTCGAATTTCAATTCCTTTCAAAATATCAGATTTTGAAATCACTTTCGATATTCATTATAAAATGAATAAAATCGATATAAATATCGTTCACGTCAAAATGGCGTCAATCTAATCAACCCGGCTTCATATATTTCTATTTTCAAATATTCTATTTCAAATATTTCTTTTTTTTTTCAAATATTTCTTTTTCAAATATTTCTATTTCAAAACTGGAATGAGGCCCAATCAATTACCATATAATGTTTATTATATGGATTTTCTACAACACATGCATACAATAACAACGATGAATAATCAACCATCATCCAAAGTGTATTCTACACTGTATAAGCATCAAATATAAATATTTAACGCTCATAACAGTCTATCAATCTATCGATCGACATACAACTAACTATTGGGATTAGTGTATGTCATATATCATCCCAATACCCGTGTGGGGTTTCAAACAATCAAACGCAGATTTTATTTGTGCAGTTGGGCGATGTGTAAAATTTATCGTCCCAATCAATATCAGTCAAATGTGTGTATATAAACAAATCGTCAGATTTGTTTATTTTTATTTCATTTTATATACACGTTAAAAATTCTATTTTTAACTATAAAATACTTTCCACTAAAAAATATTTTATTTCATTTCAAATCACACAATCAACTACACATCAAAATCAAACAACCAAGCATACAAGCCGTCCATGGTCTGTGGACGACGGGTGTCGGGTGCTACTAAACACCGTCTGCATCCTAGTATATACATATATAACTAGAAAATTGAATTAAAGAGTGAGAAATTCTCATAGAATTGCTAATCCAACGCCACGACTCTTCTTAGGTAGAAATCTTCGTCGTTCTTGCCTCTTGTCACTTTCTTTGCCCGTATTCTCTACATATATAAAAATCACATTTTTACTTCGCTATTCAATATATAAAAATCGAATTTTTACTATGCTATTCAATATATAAAAATCGAATTTTTACTATGCTATTCAATATATAAAAATCGAATTTTTACTTCGCTATTCAATATATAAAAATCGAATTTTTACTATGCTATTCAATATATAAAAATCGAATTTTTACTATGCTATTCAATATATAAAAATCGAATTTTTACTATGCCATTCAATATATAAAAATCGAATTTTTACTATGCTATTCAATATATAAAAATCGAATTTTTACTTCGCTATTCAATATATAAAAATCAAATTTTTACTATACTATTCAATATATAAAAATCGAATTTTTACTATGCTATTTAATATATAAAAATCGAATTTTTACTTCGCTATTCAATATATAAAAATCGAATTTTTACTATGCTATTCAATATATAAAAATCGAATTTTTACTATGCTATTCAATATATAAAAATCGATTTTTTACTACGCTATTCAATATATAAAAATCAAATTTTTACTTCACTATTCAATATATAAAAATCGAATTTTTACTATGCTATTCAATATATAAAAATCGAATTTTTACTATGCTATTCAATATATAAAAATCGAATTTTTACTATGCTATTCAATATATAAAAATCTTACCTTTCTTATCTACATCATATAAATTTTTTACCTTTCATATATATTCTTTTATACTCTAAAAATTAGATTTTTATAACACTAAAAATTGAATCCTTACGCATTTTTATAACTATAATCTATATAAATATTTTCAGATCTTAAAAAAAACATATATACTAATTATTTATTGATTTTAAAACAATGAAAATATATTTAAAACTAAATTAAATGAAAAGAAACTCACCGACGAAGAGGGAGGAGACGGGATCGTCGGAGGGGGTGCCTGGGGATCGCTGGAGGTGGCGTGTAACAACCCGCAAAAATCAGGACCAATTTAAAATTTTTATTTTAGAAAATTTTAATGAATTTTAACAATATAAAATAATTTATTTAAATAATAATGATCACAAATTTGATTTAAATCGAAGTTAGAATGAATGATTTAATTTTAATTAACAAAAGAGTTAGAAATAGCGCGGTAGTTTGAAAAGTCAAACTTGAACTTTGACTGACCGTACAGGATGCAAAATTTAACGGATTTTAGTGAAACCAAAAAATATTAGAATCTATTTAAAAATATCTTTCCAACGAATCCGAAAAATTGAAATTTCATAGCGGAAATCAAAAGTTATGGCCAATTCAATATTTAGAAAGGTCGCTATGAAATTTATAAAGGTCAAAATGCTACTTTTTGCATACGAAGGAATTTGAACTCGAAACCACTTCCATTGAGTTCAGAATGATGTTTCTACATTGAAAAATTGTAAACACTTATATATTTTGAGTTTCGGGATTTATTTGTTTAAAAAATATATTTTTAATATTAAATATATTGGCCTTAAAAATAGTCATTTTTCAAACGACCTCGGTTTTCGACGAAATCACTTTTGTTGGAACTGGAATGTCAAATTATTGCTAGGTTTCAATTTTCAGAATTTTTCGAATTAATATGTGAGCATGGGAAAAGAA
The DNA here is from genome assembly GCA_030737875.1 of Allium sativum. Taxonomy (NCBI): domain Eukaryota; kingdom Viridiplantae; phylum Streptophyta; class Magnoliopsida; order Asparagales; family Amaryllidaceae; genus Allium; species Allium sativum. The sequence goes on from CM060920.1 coordinate 93,660,924, forward strand.
AATGTGTTTTGACTATTTCAGTTAAATTTAAGTGGATATTAGGCTCACGTCCCTATTTTGAAACTTAATTAGGCTCACATCCGGTCATAAACTTAATATAAATTAGGTCCCTGTTTTCAAACCTTATAAAATAATAATTAAAAAAAATAAAAAAAATTCGTAAATTAGTATTAAAATAAATTATGCATTATACAAAAAATTCTGTTCAAAAAACAACAAAAATAATGTCAGAAAGAAGAAAACAGCAAAAAAACAGAAAAAACTGCAGTTAAATGCATAATATTATGCACCTTTTTGACTTTTTTGCATGCATATATGCAATTAACTGCAGTTCTTCCAGCGGATAGATTTAACTTAATATTTCAGCTCATTTTTATTTGCATCCAAATGTGCAAATTTCTCAAAAAAATGCACACATGTGTGCAACATTTTTATAGGATAAAAGTAGGGACCTAATTTATATATAAAAAAAAAGATTTGAAAAATTTAAACCCGCCCCTTATTTTATTACTTCCGCCTTTTTTTATTTTTTTTTAAAAAAAGTACGTTCCTTCATAAAAAATATATTCTAAAATATGGAAATAATTTCAGGATTCTACGGAAATAAAAAAAAAAAACAGTTTCATACATTTATGCAATTATTACTGATAATTGCATATATGTATGCAACTTTTCCGTAAGCTGTGGTCGGTTTGAAAATTTGAAACTAAACCTGCACAAATGTGTGCAAATATTGGGTATATTTGCACACATGTAAGCATATTTTTGTATAAATAAAAATCAACGAAGATGTATGTAGTGAAAAATATGCACGGATGTATGCAGGAAAATGATATATGTTCATACTATTATGCATTTAACTGGAAATTTCGTTTTTTTTTCTTCTGTTTTTTTGATTTTTGACGCCTTATTTGATGATTTTTTATTCTGAATTTTTTAGTCTTTACATGTTTTATTTAAATACGAATTTACGTGATTTTTTTTATGACTTTTCAAAAAATAGGGACCTAATTTACAATAAGTTTATGACCGGGTTTTTTTTTATATTTTGAAACTTAATAGGGACCTCTAAAAAACGCACCCTAAATTTAAACGCCTTAAAAATAGACATTTTTCAAATAGTCTCAGAATTCGATGAAATTAGTCTCGTTAGAACCGTATCGTCATAAGAAAGCTAAAAATATTTTTTTTAGAATTTTTAGAGATCGTATGTGGCCCCAGCATATTTAAATGTACGGTAGAAATTAAATAATTAATTTAATATTGTATTTTCAAGTAAAACCGAAAAAAAACTGCTGTATATTTCGGAATTGGACCTTGGGACATAGCCCATCGCGTTCAGAAGGCCTCAAAACGTTAAGATCGACAGTAAGCAGGCCCAAATCCGAGAAAGTCCAAAAATCCACTTTATTTCGCGAAATTCGGAATTAAACATTAAAATAATGTTAAAAAAAAAATGGCTGAAACCCTAATTTTCTAATGGCCAGCCGCCGCCCAGATTTCGATGGCCAGAATTGCTCCAACTTCATATGCTTAGATCTCCCAATCCGTTCAACGAAATTCGACGTATGATATACCAAATCGAAGAGAATTCAGAGAGCTTTCAATCCATACGGTCAAGATCGGGTTTTGGTGCACGGTTTTCGCGAATTCTAGCCGAGAACAGGCTGCATTTTTTGGTGTTTTCGGGGTGAGATTGGAGGCCGAGTTCGATGGGTTTGGGGGTGTTGGTGGCTCTTTGCAAGGCGGTCGTGGTGGTGACATTTGATCGGACGATGGTGGCTTGTATTGGGGTGCGTGTAGAAGGAAGAAGGAGCGTCTATAGGTAGTTCGGCCAAGAAGAAGAACGTCGGGTTGGGAAGAAGGAGAAGGTCCGATTTTTTTTTTAATTATTTTATTATTTAATTATTCAATTTATCCGATCTTTAAAAATTCATAACTCTTTCATACGAGGTCCGTTTTACAAACCGTAAATTGCGTTGGAATCACAAAATTAAGATCTACGCGATGGCACCAACCAAAGCTGAAACTGAGACAGTTGGAAAATCGGCCAAATTCAATGTGAGAATTCTAATTAATTATCTTATTAATTATTAATTATTTTCTTGCGTTAAAAATAACTGTATTATCACATAAATTCAGATCTGAAATGTTCTGTGATGTTTGAATGGTTGATTGTTCGCTTGTTGTATGTGTTGTGGTTCATGTTATGATAAATCTGCATTGGAATTTTATACATTTTCTTGAATTTATTTGCAGTTAGAAAATTGGATCTAAAATTAGATCTAAAACATATTTTATTTAGTTTAAATCATATTTATTCAGATCTAGTGGAAATAATTTAATTTATGATATTAAAATATTATTTTCATTATTCTGAAATGAATGATAGAATTAGATCAACAAATAAAAACTCATTTTTATTTGTTGACATTACAATAGAAATTTGAACGACAAATAAATACTCATTTTTATTTGTTGATTGAACAACAGAAATTGACCGACAAATAAAACTTATTTTCATTGTTAATTCTACAAAAGAAATTGAACGCAAATAAAACTAATTTTTATTTGTGTATTTACAATAGAAATCGAACAACAAATAAAAATCTTATTTTTATTTGTTTATATAATATTAGAATTCGAACGACAAATAAAAATCTTATTTTTATTTGTTTATATAACAACAGAATATGGGTCAACAAAAAAAAATATCTTAAATGCGAATTTGCTTAAATTAAAAAGAATGATAAAAACAACATATATTTTTGATAGGAAATTGTTTCATTAAAAAGATGAAATTAAAAGATTACATTTTTATGTAAAAATAGTGATCTCAATAAAAAGTCATATTTTATTTGTCACTTTGATTTCAATAAAAGTTATAACATTGGAAAATCTCATTTTTAATGTAATATTGGTTTCGATAAAAGAAGTAACATTAAAACTTCATTTTCAATGAAATAGTGATGTCAACAAAAAAGAAGCAACGTAAAAGATTCTATTTTTATGTGTTCATTGTTTTCAATAGAAAGATTTTTCATTAAAAATTACATTTTTAATGTGATTTAGATTTCATCGTAAAGATTAAAATAAAAAGATTATATCTTTATTTTCTTTTTGTTGAAATGAAGAGTTTATAAAATAAGATTGCATTTTTATTGAAATTTTGTTCATTGAAATATAATTTGTTCTTTTTATTTGTATTCACATATACAAACAAAACATTGAACAATAATTTGTTCTTTTTATTTGTATTCACAAATACAAGTAAATATAGAAATAAAGTTTGTTCATTTTATTTGTACTCACATATACAAATCAAGCATTAAAATGAAATATGTCATTTTATTTGTATCCTCAAATACAAATAAAACATTGAAACAAAAGTTCATTTTTTCTTCATTTGTATTCCCAAATACAATTATGCACTAAAAATAAATTTGCTCTTTTAATTGCACTTACAAATGCAATTATGCATTAAAACAAAAAAATTCTTTATTTTGCATTCACTAATGCAAATCTAACATAGGAAATAAGTTAACTTTTTATTATGTTCTTCAATGCGAATGTAATATGAAATAAATAAAATTGGCCTTTTTGTTTGCATTCACAATGCAAACAAAACATTAAAAAAAAATAACATTTTTTGTTCACATTCACAATGCGAACAAAACCTTTAAAAAAATAAGATTTGTATTTTGTTCGCATTCACAATGCGAACGAAACATTAAAAATAAGATTTATGTTTTTGTTCGCATTCACAATGTGAGCAAACCATTAAAAATACATTTTTGTTTACATTCCACAATGTAAACAATACATGTAAATAAAAATTATATTTTTGTTTGCATTCTACAATGCAAACGAAGCCTAGAAAATAGAAAATACATTTTTGCATCCTACCATGCAAATAAAACAAGAAGAAAAAAAATTACTTTTTTTGTTTCCAACTTTTGTTGCAAACAAACAAGAAAATAAAATTTGCATTTTTGGTTTACAAATTTAGATGCAAACTAATTTACATTTTTTTTAACTATTTGCATTCCATCATGCAAATAAAACAAAGAGATAAAATTTCATTTTTTGTTTGCAACTTTAGTTGTAAACAAACAAGAAAATAAAATTTACATTTTGTATGCAAATTTAGATGCAAACAAATTTATTAAAAACAAATGTTACATTTTTGTTGCATGTTTTAAAGGCGAACAAAGCATTAAAATAAAGGTTACATTTTTATTTATTTACTTCACTTGATGTAAATAAACATAAAATAAGAAGTTGTTCTTTTATTTACATTTCTTAATGTAAATAAAACCAGAAATTAAAATTTACATTTTTATTTGCATTGCCCAACGCAAATAAAACATGAGAGTGAAAAGATACATTTTCATTTGCAATCCTTAATGCAAATAAATTATGAAATGAAAAAGTTACAATTTTTTTTATTTACATTCCTCTATGTAAATAAACATCAAATAAAAAGGTTGAATCTTTATTTGCATTCTCTATTGCAAATAAAGCATGAAATGAATAGTTGTATTTTGTGTTATTATTTATATTCCCTATTACGAATGGAATTAAAAGATTACATTTTTCTTTTCATTTATTTACAATGAAAGGAATTGAAATAAAGATTATATTTTTATCATCATTTTTGATGCGATAAAAGAATAGAAATAAAGATTACATTTTTATTGACATTTTACATGCGATAAAAAGAACAGGAATAAAAGAGATATTTTTATTATCGTGTTATATATTGTGTATTACACTGCCATAGGCAAGTTACCTGACTTGTTTATGTGATTGGGTCGATAATTTTCACACATCGCCCAAGTGCACAAATAATTAATTATCTGTTTATTGGTTGAAACCCCACACGGGTGTTGGGATGAAAATTAACATACACTAATCCCAATATTTAGTTGTATGTTGATCGTTAGATCGACAGGCTGCGATGAGCGTTATTATTTAATTTTAACGCTTACGCAGTGGAATTTACACTTTGGATGAAATGGATGATTTGATGATTATATTGTTATTGTCATATATATGATGTGTGTGAAATCCATATAATCCAAATTATATGGTTAATGATTGAGTCGCATTTCGATTCAGATGATCTTTTAAATAAGAATATTCTTACACTAAAAATTCTTTTTATATAAAGGATATATTTTCATAAAAAGATATTTTAGTTAAGTATATTTTTAAGATAAAGAATATGTGTATAAGATAAAAATATGTAATATGAAGAATACTTTCCAATTAGAATCTTTTGTATAAAGAATATTTTAATGATTATTTTAAAATATATTTTATAATAACGAATTAATATTTAAAGGGAAATCCTTTAATTAAGATAATTAGAATTTGCAATTATATTTCATGATATGAGATACATTGAGATGTGAAGTGGATTTATCGTGGATGGTGTTTTTAAATGACATTTGTCCTTTAATCCAATTTACATCGAAATTATTATTTGGAATTTATAAATCTATTCATAGATTTAACAAAAGCATTTTCTAAAAATCTAGTTTTCCAATTTAATATATATTAAATTGGAATTAAGTGGGAATTCGATTGGTAATAATCGAGATGGGCTTCTGTAATAGAAGACCGATATTATATATGGAATTTAAGAGGCTTTGCCGTTATTCCATGTATATTGTTAGTCCGATACAGAAATTTATATCGATTATGTACTGATTGATTTCTGTGGAATTCCATATTTAGGAAATTGATTTGTGGGTTTATCGTGAACTGTGTTTTAAATGACACGAGTTCTTTAACCCGTTTAAAAGAAGATTTATTCTTTAAAATAAATGATCTGTGAAAATGATTTTTGATATTAAATCAAATTCAGATTTTTTTAATAAATCCTTTAAGGAAGATTTATGATTTAATTTATTAATTTATCTTTGATAAAATTTATGAAAATCTTTTAATATGAATATCTTATTAAAAGAATATTCGGGGTCGGAATGTGACATAATGTGTGATTTTCCAATATTTGATTTTTAATCACAAAATACGCAAGTTATTCAGAAAGACCGGGTTTAACCCATTCTGAATAATCATCACGACGATCAAGAGTCGAAGATGAAGACGGTGGTAGAAGACCGAAGGTTTTCACATCGTTGGGATGATGATGACTGGTATCTTGAATTGGGACAGTACATTCCAAGGCAAGGTATTTGGTAATGATCGTCCAAACGTATTTGGAGATCGACGGACACGTTGTTTCGCTCAGACCCAGAGCGGACTTGTAAATGGATTGCGTGTCTGACATTGTATTCTTTTCTACTGTATTTGTTGAACGCTACTGATTATATATTTCTGTTTTGTGGTGGAGAATTTATTCTTCACTTAACCCCCTTCTCTAAGACGTATGAGCTTAGAGGTTATATATATATTGGTAGATGATCAATGATATGGTAGAGTCTGACAATGTGGCATGCTAAGATGCAATTGATCAAGGCTTTGTTGAAAAGCAGGCCTTGTGGTTGATGATCAAAGCACAGTCTATTTAGGCATAGCTTTGTGTATATCATGACTTCGCGAGCCTCACAGCCCGGTAGAGTCTAAAACGGGAGAAGGGAACGCAGGGAGTGCACACGTTTCTTTCTAGCTAGAGTAGTGCCAGGGACCTACCAGCGCTGGCATTTATTCATTGTGGTTGTTGGATTTTTCGAGGCCTCGGTTTATGCGGTCGCCACTGGCCGTATTATAGGTCCAAAAGGACCGAGGAACGTGTGTTCAGGCATTTCCAATCCACAAAAGTAAGTGTGGACCGGCCCTGCAGGATCCAAGGGTTGGACAGAGTACCAATCCTGGGGCATTTGCTAGAGTGTCTCGAATCGGTAAGGATCTCCTCCCTAGCCTTGACTCAGATGGAAACCCAAATTTCCAATACGACATCACGCGGTTTTAATTGTATACCTATATATGGCGACATAGTGGGATGGGGCACTCATGCCGTCTAGGATTGATACATTTACTTTGATGTATTTCAAATTGGTTGCACACTATTATTATATAATACCGTGTTTATCGTATCAAGCATCTTTTGATCATTATAAGGTAAAACACTATCCTCCGGTTTGCGTTGCGTTGTGTGATGGGACTTGGGTCTTATAATGGTTTCATTTTTCTAAAAAGCATTGCGTTATTTTGACGATTTACTTTAGTCATGCACTGGCAATCCATAGGAGAAAACCTGTTCCGTGAAAGTGGCGTGGTCCTGTGATTAGCCTTATTATATTTTATTGGTTAGGTAGAATTCTCACACCAACCCTTGTTTGGCATGCCTGGTAATAGGATGCAGCATGATCGGGGGTTCTCGCTTCGCGGTTTGGTGGCGAACGGAAGACTCTTACCCCCACATGTCCCTGATTAGGGTTGGTAGGCTGCGGCCGGGGGATCCTGAAAGGGTCGCCGTAAAACAAGGTGTCTGGGGTACCAATGCAAGCCATGGTGGGTGTTACCTGCTGCTTTGGGGGATGAATGGATGGTTGCAAAGCCTACCGGATTTCGTCGGATCTTTACAGTTGGTATCAGAGCTCTGGTTAGCTAAAGTCTTTGGGGTACAACTCGTTAGAACTGAACGGAAGACTCATCAGAGATTGGATTAGTAATGTCCAATAAGAATACTCATTAGAGATAGGATCAGCAGTATCCTAGAATGAGTAAACTCGTTAGAGATGGGGTTAGTAATGCCCTAGAACGAGTTAAGAGTTACGAATTTATAATTAACATATTTTTGATATTTATAATCTATTCTTTGAAATATGATTTTTATATATTTTTTGAAAAGATAATTAACCATTAAAATTTAAAATTAAGATAGTTAATTTTACAATTTTTAGCTACGTTCCTTTTCGAGGACGAAAAGTTTTTAAGTGGGGGGCGATTGTAACAACCCGCAAAAATCAGGACCAATTTAAAATTTTTATTTTAGAAAATTTTAATGAATTTTGACAATATAAAATAATTTATTTAAATAATAATGATCACAAATTTGATTTAAATCGAAGTTAGAATGAATGATTTAATTTTAATTAACAAAAGAGTTAGAAATAGCGCGGTAGTTTGAAAAGTCAAACTTGAACTTTGACTGACCGTACAGGATGCAAAATTTAACGGATTTTAGTGAAACCAAAAAATATTAGAATCTATTTAAAAATATCTTTCCAACGAATCCGAAAAATTGAAATTTCATAGCGGAAATCAAAAGTTATGGCCAATTCAATATTTAGAAAGGTCGCTATGAAATTTATAAAGGTCAAAATGCTACTTTTTGCATACGAAGGAATTTGAACTCGAAACCACTTCCATTGAGTTCAGAATGATGTTTCTACATTGGAAAACAGTAAACACTTATATATTTTGAGTTTCGGGATTTATTTGTTTAAAAAATATATTTTTAATATTAAATATATTGGCCTTAAAAATAGTCATTTTTCAAACGACCTCGGTTTTCGACGAAATCACTTTTGTTGGAACCGGAATGTCAAATTATAGCTAGGTTTCAATTTTCAGAATTTTTCGAATTAATATGTGAGCGTGGGAAAAGAAAATGTGTTTTGACTATTTCAGTTAAATTTAAGTGAATATTAGGCTCACGTCCCTATTTTGAAACTTAATTAGGCTCACATCCGGTCATAAACTTAATATAAATTAGGTCCCTGTTTTCAAAACTTATAAAATAATAATAAAAAAAAATAAAAAAAATTCGTAAATTAGTAATAAAATAAATTATGCATTATACAAAAAATTCAGTTCAAAAAACAACAAAAATAATGTCAGAAAGAAGAAAATAGCAAAAAAAACAGAAAAAACTGCAGTTAAATGCATAATATTATGCACCTTTTTGACTTTTTTGCATGCATATATGCAATTAACTGCAGTTCTTCCAGCGGATAGATTTAACTTAATATTTCAGCTCATTTTTATTTGCATCCAAATGTGCAAATTTCTCAAAAAAATGCACACATGTGTGCAACATTTTTATAGGATAAAAGTAGGGACCTAATTTATATATATAGAAAAAAGATTTGAAAAATTTTAACCCGCCCCTTATTTTATTACTTCCGCCTTTTTTTATTTTTTTTTAAAAAAGTACGTTCCTTCATAAAAAAAAATAATTTTTTTTCTTCTAAAATATGGAAATAATTTCAGGATTCTACGAAAAAAAAAAAAAAACAGTTGCATACATTTATGCAATTATTACTGATAATTGCATATATGTATGCAACTTTTCCGTAAGCTGTGGTCGGTTTGAAAATTTGAAACTAAACCTGCACAAATGTGTGCAAATATTGGGTATATTTGCACACATGTAAGCATATTTTTGTATAAATAAAAATCAACGAAGATGTATGTAGTGAAAAATATGCACGGATGTATGCAGGAAAATGATATATGTGCATACTATTATGCATTTAACTGGAAATTTCGTTTTTTCTGTTTTTTTGATTTTTGACGCCTTATTTGATGGTTTTTTGTTCTGAATTTTTTAGTCTATACATGTTTTATTTAAATACGAATTTACGTGATTTTTTTATATTTTTTTATATTTTTTTTATGACTTTTCAAAAAATAGGGACCTAATTTACAATAAGTTTATGACCGGGTTTTTTTTTTATATTTTGAAACTTAATAGGGACCTCTAAAAAACGCACCCTAAATTTAAACGCCTTAAAAATAGACATTTTTCAAACAGTCTCAGAATTCGATGAAATTAGTCTCGTTAGAACCGTATCGTCATAAGAAAGCTAAAAATATTTTTTTTAGAATTTTTAGAGATCGTATGTGGCCCCGGCATATTTAAATGTACGGTAGAAATTAAATAATTAATTTAATATTGTATTTTCAAGTAAAACCGAAAAAAACTGATGTATATTTCGGAATTGGACTTGGGACATAGCCCATCGCGTTCAGAAGGCCTCAAAACGTTAAGATCGACAGTAAGCAGGCCCAAATCCGAGAAAGTCCAAAAATCCACTTTATTTCGCGAAATTCGGAATTAAACATTAAAATAATATTAAAAAAAAATGGCTGAAACCCTAATTTTCTAATGGCCAGCCGCCGCCCAGATTTTGATGGCCAGAATTGCTCCAACTTCAAATGCTTAGATCTCCCAATCCGTTCAACGAAATTCGACGTATGATATACCAAATCGAAGAGAATTCAGAGAGCTTTCAATCCATACGGTCAAGATCAGGTTTTGGTGCACGGTTTTCGCGAATTCTGGCCGAGAACAGGCTGCGTTTTTCGGTGTTTTCGGGGTGAGATTGGAGGCCGAGTTCGACGGGTTTGGGGGTGTTGGTGGCTCTTTGCAAGGCGGTCGTGGTGGTGACATTTGATCGGACGATGGTGGCTTGTATTGCGGTGCGTGTAGAAGGAAGAAGGAGCGTCTATAGGTAGTTCGGCCAAGAAGAAGAACGTCGGGTTGGGAAGAAGGAGAAGGTCCGATTTTTTTTAATTATTTTATTATTTAATTATTCAATTTATCCGATCTTTAAAAATTCATAACTCTTTCATACGAGGTCCGTTTTACAAACCGTAAATTGCGTTGGAATCACAAAATTAAGATCTACGCGATGGCACCAACCAAAGCTGAAACTGAGACAGTTGGAAAATCGGCCAAATTCAATGTGAGAATTCTAATTAATTATCTTATTAATTATTAATTATTTTCTTGCGTTAAAAATAACTGTATTATCACATAAATTCAGATCTGAAATGTTCTGTGATGTTTGAATGGTTGATTGTTCGCTTGTTGTATGTGTTGTGGTTCATGTTATGATAAATCTACATTGGAATTTTATACATTTTGTTGAATTTATTTGCAGTTAGAAAATTGGATCTAAAATTAGATCTAAAACATATTTTATTTAGTTTAAATCATATTTATTCAGATCTAGTGGAAATAATTTAATTTATGATATTAAAATATTATTTTCATTATTCTGAAATGAATGATAGAATTAGATCAACAAAAAAAAACTCATTTTTATTTGTTGACATTACAATAGAAATTTGAACGACAAATAAATACTCATTTTTATTTGTTGATTGAACAATAGAAATTGACTGACAAATAAAACTTATTTTCATTGTTAATTCTACAAAAGAAATTGAATGCAAATAAAACTAATTTTTATTTGTGTATTTACAATTGAAATCGAACAACAAATAAAAATCTTATTTTTATTTGTTTATATAATATTAGAATTCGAACGACAAATAAAAATCTTATTTTTATTTGTTTATATAACAACAGAATATGGGTCAACAAAAAAAATATATCTTAAATGCGAATTTGCTTACATTAAAAAGAATGATAAAAACAACATATATTTTTGATAGGAAATTGTTTCATTAAAAAGATGAAATTAAAAGATTACATTTTTATGTAAAAATAGTGATCTCAATAAAAAGTCATATTTTATTTGTCACTTTGATTTCAATAAAAGTTATAACATTGGAAAATCTCATTTTTAATGTAATATTGGTTTCGATAAAAGAAGTAACATTAAAACTTCATTTTCAATGAAATAGTGATGTCAACAAAAAAGAAGCAACGTAAAAGATTCTATTTTTATGTGTTCATTGTTTTCAATAGAAAGATTTTTCATTAAAAATTACATTTTTAATGTGATTTAGATTTCATCGTAAAGATTAAAATAAAAAGATTATATCTTTATTTTCTTTTTGTTGAAATGAAGAGTTTATAAAATAAGATTGCATTTTTATTGAAATTTTGTTCATTGAAATATAATTTGTTCTTTTTATTTGTATTCACATATACAAACAAAACATTGAACAATAATTTGTTCTTTTTATTTGTATTCACAAATACAAGTAAATATAGAAATAAAGTTTGTTCATTTTATTTGTACTCACATATACAAATCAAGCATTAAAATGAAATATGTCATTTTATTTGTATCCTCAAATACAAATAAAACATTGAAACAAAAGTTCATTTTTTCTTCATTTGTATTCCCAAATACAATTATGCACTAAAAATAAATTTGCTCTTTTAATTGCACTCACAAATGCAATTATGCATTAAAACAAAAAAATTCTTTATTTTGCATTCACTAATGCAAATCTAACATAGGAAATAAGTTAACTTTTTATTATGTTCTTCAATGCGAATGTAATATGAAATAAATAAAATTGGCCTTTTTGTTTGCATTCACAATGCAAACAAAACATTAAAAAAAAATAACATTTTTTGTTCACATCCACAATGCGAACAAAACCTTTAAAAAAATAAGATTTGTATTTTGTTCGCATTCACAATGCGAACGAAACATTAAAAATAAGATTTATGTTTTTGTTCGCATTCACAATGTGAGCAAACCATTAAAAATACATTTTTGTTTACATTCCACAATGTAAACAATACATGTAAATAAAAATTATATTTTTGTTTGCATTCTACAATGCAAACGAAGCATAGAAAACAGAAAATACATTTTTGCATCCTACCATGCAAATAAAACAAGAAGAAAAAAAAATTACTTTTTTTGTTTCCAGCTTTTGTTGCAAACAAACAAGAAAATAAAATTTGCATTTTTGGTTTGCAAATTTAGATGCAAACTAATTTACATTTTTTTTTAATTATTTGCATTCCATCATGCAAATAAAACAAAGAGATAAAATTTCATTTTTTGTTTGCAACTTTAGTTGTAAACAAACAAGAAAATAAAATTTACATTTTGGATGCAAACAAATTTATTAAAAACAAATGTTACATTTTTGTTGCATGTTTTAAAGGCGAACAAAGCATTAAAATAAAGGTTACATTTTTATTTATTTATTTACTTCACTTGATGTAAATAAACATAAAATAAGAAGTTGTTCTTTTATTTACATTTCTTAATGTAAATAAAACCAGAAATTAAAATTTACATTTTTATTTGCATTGCCCAACGCAAATAAAACATGAGAGTGAAAAGATACATTTTCATTTGCAATCCTTAATGCAAATAAATTATGAAATGAAAAAGTTACAATTTTTTTTATTTACATTCCTCTATGTAAATAAACATCAAATAAAAAGGTTGAATCTTTATTTGCATTCTCTATTGCAAATAAAGCATGAAATGAATAGTTGTATTTTGTGTTATTATTTATATCCCCTATTACGAATGGAATTAAAAGATTACATTTTTCTTTTCATTTATTTACAATGAAAGGAATTGAAATAAAGATTATATTTTTATCATCATTTTTGATGCGATAAAAGAATAGAAATAAAGATTACATTTTTATTGACATTTTACATGCGATAAAAAGAACAGGAATAAAAGAGATATTTTTATCATCGTGTTATATATTGTGTATTACACTGCCATAGGCAAGTTACCTGACTTGTTTACGTGATTGGATCGATAATTTTCACACATCGCCCAAGTGCACAAATAATTAATTATCTGTTTATTGGTTGAAACCCCACACGGGTGTTGGGATGAAAATTAACATACACTAATCCCAATATTTAGTTGTATGTTGATCGTTAGATCGACAGGCTGCGATGAGCGTTATTATTTAATTTTAACGCTTACGCAGTGGAATTTACACTTTGGATGAAATGGATGATTTGATGATTATATTGTTATTGTCATATATATGATGTGTGTGAAATCCATATAATCCAAATTATATGGTAAATGATTGAGTCGCATTTCGATTCAGATGATCTTTTAAATAAGAATATTCTTACACTAAAAATTCTTTTTATATAAAGGATATATTTTCATAAAAAGATATTTTAGTTAAGTATATTTTTAAGATAAAGAATATGTGTATAAGATAAAAATATGTAATATGAAGAATACTTTCCAATTAGAATCTTTTGTATAAAGAATATTTTAATGATTATTTTAAAATATATTTTATAATAACGAATTAATATTTAAAGGGAAATCCTTTAATTAAGATAATTAGAATTTGCAATTATATTTCATGATATGAGATACATTGAGATGTGAAGTGGATTTATCGTGGATGGTGTTTTTAAATGACATTTGTCCTTTAATCCAATTTACATCGAAATTATTATTTGGAATTTATAAATCTATTCATAGATTTAACAAAAGCATTTTCTAAAAATCTAGTTTTCCAATTTAATATATATTAAATTGGAATTAAGTGGGAATTCGATTGGTAATAATCGAGATGGGCTTCTGTAATAGAAGACCGATATTATATATGGAATTTAAGAGGCTTTGCCGTTATTCCATGTATATTGTTAGTCCGATACAGAAATTTATATCGATTATGTACTGATTGATTTCTGTGGAATTCCATATTTAGGAAATTGATTTGTGGGTTTATCGTGAATTGTGTTTTAAATGACACGAGTTCTTTAACCCGTTTAAAAGAAGATTTATTCTTTAAAATAAATGATCTGTGAAAATGATTTTTGATATTAAATCAAATTCAGAATTTTTAATAAATCCTTTAAGGAAGATTTATGATTTAATTTATTAATTTATCTTTGATAAAATTTATGAAAATCTTTTAATATGGATATCTTATTAAAAGAATATTCGGGGTCGGAATGTGACATAATGTGTGATTTTCCAATATTTGATTTTTAATCACAAAATACGCAAGTTATTCAGAAAGACCGGGTTTAACCCATTCTGAATAATCATCACGACGATCAAGAGTCGAAGATGAAGACGGTGGTAGAAGACCGAAGGTTTTCACATCGTTGGGATGATGATGACTGGTATCTTGAATTGGGACAGTACATTCCAAGGCAAGGTATTTGGTAATGATCGTCCAAACGTATTTGGAGATCGACGGACACGTTGTTTCGCTCAGACCCAGAGCGGACTTGTAAATGGATTGCGTGTCTGACATTGTATTCTTTTCTACTGTATTTGTTGAACGCTACTGATTATATATTTCTGTTTGGTGGTGGAGAATTTATTCTTCACTTAACCCCCTTCTCTAAGACGTATGAGCTTAGAGGTTATATATATATTGGTAGATGATCAATGATATGGTAGAGTCTGACAATGTGGCATGCTAAGATGCAATTGATCAAGGCTTTGTTGAAAAGCAGGCCTTGTGGTTGATGATCAAAGCACAGTCTATTTAGGCATAGCTTTGTGTATATCGTGACTTCGCGAGCCTCACAGCCCGGTAGAGTCTAAAACGGGAGAAGGGAACGCAGGGAGTGCACACGTTTCTTTCTAGCTAGATTAGTGCCAGGGACCTACCAGCGCTGGCATTTATTCATTGTGGTTGTTGGATTTTTCGAGGCCTCGGTTTATGCGGTTGCCACTGGCCGTATTATAGGTCCAAAAGGACCGGGGAACGTGTGTTCAGGCATTTCTAATCCACAAAAGTAAGTGTGGACCGGCCCTGCAGGATCCAAGGGTTGGACAGAGTACCAATCCTGGGGCATTTGCTAGAGTTTCTCGAATCGGTAAGGATCTCCTCCCTAGCCTTGACTCAGATGGAAACCCAAATTTCCAATACGACATCACGCGGTTTTGATTGTATACCTATATATGGCGACATAGTGGGATGGGGCACTCATGACGTCTAGGATTGATACATTTACTTTGATGTATTTCAAATTGGTTGCACACTATTATTATATAATACCGTGTTTATCGTATCAAGCATCATTTGATCATTATAAGGTAAAACCCTATCCTCCGGTTTGCGTTGCGTTGTGTGATGGGACTTGGGTCTTATAATGGTTTCATTTTTCTAAAAAGCATTGCGTTATTTTGACGATTTACTTTAGTCATGCACTGGCAATCCGTAGGAGAAAACCTGTTCCGTGAAAGTGGCGTGGTCCTGTGATTAGCCTTATTATATTTTATTGGTTAGGTAAAATTCTCACACCAGTCCCATGACTGACCTGTAGTTTGTCCACTGACAAACTCGGGTGCCCATATTTTCCACACGGGCAGTCGAGTAGCTATTTTTGCAGATATATTAAGCAGGATTCTGGGTTGAAGCTTAAAGCTGTGTCCAGAGATAGAGAGTCTTCCTCTGTGTTCTTCCGTTGCAGTATATTACTTTTTTTGTATTTATCTTCCGCTGTAATTATAGTCCAATGTACTCTGATATGTATATTCTGTACTTTGATGTAACATTTATTATAGTGTTATAAAAGTCTTCTGTTATCTGTTGTAATGTGTTGTATGCCCAAAGTTAAAGTATTCGTAGGTTTCCACTTTTTGGATCAGACCTGTGTGGTTTATGGTCGATTCAAAGGGCGGGGATTTGCGGGTCTTTACATGGCGCGGCAACCGGCGCAGGCGAGGTGGAGGGCTTCGGGCTTTGTCGCGTTATGTCGGTGGGGGTTTTACTGAAGGAGGAGAGAGGAAGGAGAAGGGGGAGGGTGAGATGGAGGAGGGGGGGTGTGCGGTGGCCCGCGCCGCCGGTGGCGATGGCAGCAGCGTTGTTGCCGCGGTGGATTGGGTCTCGAGAGTTCGTGTGGGGGCAGGGGGGGTCGGAGCTGCTGTCGAGGTCGATGGGGAGGCGTCTCGATTGGAGGAGGGGTCGCCTGGAGATCGGCGGCGGCTGGCCAGCACGGCGGTGGCGAGCGATAAGGGTTTCCCCCCTTTCCGTCGATGTTTTTTTTTCTGTTTGAACGAAGAATGAGGGAGTGGAGAGAGAGTGGTTGACTTCTTATAATAATTTATTTTATTATATTTATTTTTATTCCAAAAGGTAACTTCCATTTTCGGACTCGAAACGAGGCCCACCGCCTGTCGTCCATAGCTAATTACCCCCATTCCGAACACAATGGGATATGTATCGTAGGTTGATTTGATCATTTCGATCAGTTTTCGTCAAAATCAACATATAACTATATATATTGAATTTGAACGCACATTTCAATTTACCGGGGCCACATACTAACTAGAAAAATTCCAGAAAAATATTTTCTAGCTTCGTATCGACGATACGGTGCTAACAAAACTAGTTTCGTCAAATTCTGAGACCGTTGGAAAAATGGCCATTTTCCAGTCGATTAAATTCAACTGAAATGGTCAAAATGCGTTTTCCTTTGCCACGCTCACATATTGATTCGAAAAATTATGAAATTTGAAACCTAGCAATAACTTTACATCCCGGATCCAACAAAAGTGGTTTTGTCGAAATCCGAGGTCGTTTGCAAAATTCCCATTTTTAAGGGCCTGAATTCTATAGCGACTATTCAGAATTTTCAATTGGACGTATCTTTTGATTCCCGCTATGAAATTTCAATTTTTCGGATTCGCTGGAAAGATAATCACAATTAGATTCCATTACTTTTGGTTTCACTAAAATCCGGTTTGTTTTGCACCCGGCACATCCAATTGAAGTTTGAAATCGAATTACCGAACTACCGCGCCATTTTCAATTCCTTTTATATATATAAATAAATATTTGTATTCTAACGACGATTCAAACGAATATATACATTCGAATTATATTCAAAATAAATTTCTCGTCATTTTTATTTAAAATAATTCATTTAAAATAATTAAAATTCATTAAAATTGCCAAAATAAAAAATTTAAACTGGCCCAGATTTCCGGGTTATTACAATCTCCCCCACTTAAAACTTTTTGTCCCCGAAAAGGAATAAAGCCGAAAGTTGTTTTACAATCCAACTCAACTTTCATTGTTTTGATTACGGCTTAAGTTCTTCAACTTTTCAGTTTCTAAGAACTTTTCAAAAATTTCAAAAATTTGGCTAACACCCTAAATTTTCGAAAAATTTCGCCATAACCTCCCCTGCACCGGGAGCCACGGGAAAATCTCGAAATTGCCATATAGGCCTTCTGATCCCAAAAAGAAAAAGAAAAAGGCAAGCGGCTAGCCAATAGACTCATAAAATCATCATCACCCAAACAAAACAGTAAATTATAGTAAACATGTACCTATTTGTCGGGCAAACAAATTTTATTCTCTGCTCTAGGCTCCTTGCTATGACCTGTTCAATGTAAGTACAAGTATATGCAAGAAAATGTGACAAATTTCCAATATAATTCAATATTTGGTTCAATTTGGCTATATGGTACAAATTTTAATAATTCAACCAATAATCAATCAACACAACCATCAATCAATTAGTTGATTAGCTTTTCAAATGCATAACTTTGATATATAGTCAAAAATCAGATTTTTGATGCCAAATCACAACAATAAGCCCTATCTAGTTTTTGGTTCTCACACCAGTCAATAGGAAATATATAGATATTACACGTTCGTCACTCGAATATAAATTCTGATGATGATATATCAATCATCAGAATCACCCCCGGGCGACTGGAGTGTAATTCTATATCTATCCAGTATATTAAAACTTCAAATACACGTTTGCAAGGCGTATATGCAAAATCTTTATATACCGGACTGTCCTAATCAATATAAAATAAATATTCAAATACGTATACAACGATTTAAATTTTCAAAACAAAAATTGTTTTCATTTTAAAAATATACTCTTCACACTCGTTCTAGGATACTACTGATCCTATCTCTAACGAGTCATTCTCGTTGGATATTACTTATCCAATATCTGATGAATTCTTTCGTATGGTTCTAATGTGCCTTGTTCTCTGAGCTTTGTAAACCAAAGCTCTGATACCAACTGTGATGTCCGGGAATCTCGCTCGATCCGAATCAGTCGCTAAACCGATCTAGACAGTTCGAAACGCCTGATTGTTTGAGAACACGACAAAATAGAACGCAGACGGAAGAACATTTTGTATATTACAACAATTCCATCAGATTACAAGAATATACAGAGTATAAATAAATATTACACAGAAATATCAGAGATTTAAATACATTACATAGCAGCGGAAAATAATACAATACACAACTGAAGGAGATATACGGATACAAAGCTTTCCGGATATCATTCCAGCTGTAAACCAGGAACCTGTGAATATAAATCTGCAAAACCAAAACTACTAGCTGCCCGTGTCAAAATAAGGGCACCCAGAGTTTAGGTCAAAACAATAAACTCTTGGTCAGTCATGGGACTGGTGTGAGAACTAAAACAGTTATTAATCTTTATTTTTAAAGTTAGGTAAATCAAGGGACCACGCCGTATAACAGGGAACGGGTTTCCTCCCAAGAATACCAGTGCATAAAACAAACAACGCAATGCTAAATAAAGAAAAATGAAGCTATTATAAGACCCAGTTCCCATCACATAATGCAACCCAGTTCCCAAACAGATATATATTTAATAGAAATCAATCACACAGACAAAAATCCAATGTCAGACACACAGTCCATTTACAAGTCCGTTCTGGGCCTGAACGAAACCGGAGGCACCTAGTACCACACATATCCATCGATCTCCAAGTACGTCTGGACGATCACCAACTATTTCCATCTTCTTGGGTGTACAACCCAATCAAGATCATCAGTAATCACCCAAACGACGTGAAGACCTCCGATCTTCGACCATCGTCTTCATCTTCGACTTATCGTCGTATCAGTTATTCAGAATGGGATAAACCCGGTCTTTCTGAATAACTCGCGTATACAATAAATACGTGTTACACAAACACAACATACGCCTCATTCCAATTCATCAGTCACTAACCGTAAATTAATCAAGAGAATAATTCCCCAAATATTAACCCCGAAGGCCGAAACCAACATCGGATCAATATCCAGAAAACCATTTTGCTTAGCTAACCGACAGTTAGTTTCAAAATTTCACATTCATAGGGAAAGGTTCCTATTAATTTTATCAAAGATAAATCATTAAAATTTATTCTTTAATCTACTTTTGAACATCAATTCAAAATAGTCGGGATTAACGAACCTTACCGAAGTAATCATTTGTTTTAATTTCTCAATCCCAACCTATTCATCCCATGAAGTAAAACTGGTAATACTTCATATCTAACACCACGGTGTTATCGGTAAATTCAATTACCATTTCGCATTCAAATCTAATTAAAGATTTAACTATCGCCTGGAGCAAAACTGGTGATACTCCATTCTCGATCTTTTCAATCTAATTAAAGATTCATTAGAACTCCACTTAGTTTTAATCTGTCACTAGGTTAAAGAATCAGTGTCATTTAAAACACGGTTCCCGATAGACCCAAAATCACATCACATTTCAATCAGTTTCTAATCGTAAATTAGCAAGTGAGCAATTCCCTAAGTATTAACCCCGAAGGCCGAAACCAACATCAAATCAAAACCCCAGAAACCGTTCAACTTAACTAATCTCCAGTTAGTTTCTGATTTTCTTATCTCCTTTGGGTCTAAGAACAGTATTATTGAAGATACCGTCCACGACAACCCAAAATCACATTTCATTAATTATCGGGTTAAAGAACAAGTGTTATATAAAACACTGTTCACGATAAACCCAAAAATCAATACCAATTCAATTCCAATTAAATTTTATTTAATTGGTACACTTCATTTAATCTAAATAAAAAGATTTAATCTTTTCTCAACTGGGTTTAAGAACAATGTTAATGAAGACACCATTCACGACAAACCCAAATTACATTTGATATTAAATACAAGGCTCTGAATAGAAAATATACCGGCTTATATTCAATATCAAATTCTACGACCAACAAATGTCGTATTGGAAATAACGATATATATATATATATATATATATATATATATCTTTCAAATTCCCATAACAATATCTGTATCATCACGAAATCCGACATCGAAATATTCCGAAGACAATTTCGATTCAAATCCATTCCAATATAATTATTGGAAATTCTGGTTATTTTCAAAACCATTTCAAATCCAATTTATTTATTTAAAAATAAATAGAATTATAATTCTAGCTCAAAACTAGTTCATTTCGATAAAAATCTATTTTTGTCTTTTCAAATATGGAGTTTTTCATCCCAATTCTTCACAAATCATTTCTTATGATTTTACACGAATTATTACTATTTTTAATAATTTTATCAAGACCCGTACAGTCGATTTCCATCAATGGCCATCGAACTGCACTTACAGCGACCTTTTCCAATTTTGATTTGGACATAATTCCAAATCCAACCGTTAGATTTCAAATTTCTAATATTAGTTAGAAAGCTCTTTTCGATACGAACCCAACGGTTCCGGTTTTAGGAGAATCCGACGGTCGGATCTCCCGTAATATCCGTTCGAAGTCAATGGTCGAAATTCGCGAACTGCCACGGCGCGGCGCTTTCTATTCAGGCCATTATATTATATATATATATAATATATATAATATATACTTCGTCGATTTCTATTTAAAACGAATTTTATAAATCATTTTTAAATTCGTTTTCAAAACGATTTCAACTTCATATTCAATTTCAAATCAAAAATGAATATTCCATTATAAATTCATTTTAAATCCATTTCAAATCAAATTCAATTCAAATCGATTTTAAATTCACTTTCAGTTCGTTTTCAATTCAATTTCAATTCGAATTCATTTATATTCAATTTCAATTCGAATTCATTTCTATTCAATTTCAATTCGAATTCATTTCTATTCAATTTCAATTCGAATTTCAATTCCTTTCAAAATATCAGATTTTGAAATCACTTTCGATATTCATTATAAAATGAATAAAATCGATATAAATATCGTTCACATCAAAATGGCGTCAATCTAATCAACATGGCTTCATATATTTCTATTTTCAAATATTCTATTTCAAACATTTCTTTTTTTTTTCGAAATATTTCTTTTTCAAATATTTCTATTTCAAAACTGGAATGAGGCCCAATCAATTACCATATAATGTTTATTATATGGATTTTCTACAACACATGCATACAATAACAACGATGAATATTCAACCATCATCCAAAATGTATTCTACACTGTATAAGCATCAAATATAAATATTTAACGCTCATAACAGTCTATCAATCTATCGATCGACATACAACTAACTATTGGGATTAGTGTATGTCATATATCATCCCAATACCCGTGTGGGGTTTCAAACAATCAAACACAGATTTTATTTGTGCAGTTGGGCGATGTGTAAAATTTATCGTCCCAATCAATATTAGTCAAATGTGTGTATATAAACAAATCGTCAGATTTGTTTATTTTTATTTCATTTCATATACACATTAAAAATTCTATTTTTAACTATAAAATACTTTCCACTATAAAATATTTTATTTCATTTCAAATCACACAATCAACTACACATCAAAATCAAACAACCAAGCATACAAGCCGTCCATGGTCTGTGGACGACGGGCGTCGGGTGCTACTAAACACCGTCTGCATCTTAGTATATATATATAACTAGAAAATTGAATTAAAGAGTGAGAAATTCTCACAGAATTGCTAATCCAACGCCACGACTCTTCTTAGGTAGAAATCTTCGTCGTTCTTGCCTCTTGTCACTTTCTTTGCCCGTATTCTCTACATATATAAAAATCACATTTTTACTTCGCTATTCAATATATAAAAATCGAATTTTTACTATGCTATTCAATATATAAAAATCGAATTTTTACTATGCTATTCAATATATAAAAATCGAATTTTTACTTCGCTATTCAATATATAAAAATCGAATTTTTACTATGCTATTCAATATATAAAAATCGAATTTTTACTATGCTATTCAATATATAAAAATCGAATTTTTACTATGCCATTCAATATATAAAAATCGAATTTTTACTATGCTATTCAATATATAAAAATTGAATTTTTACTTCGCTATTCAATATATAAAAATCGAATTTTTACTTTGCTATTCAATATATAAAAATCGAAATTTTACTATGCTATTCAATATATAAAAATCGAATTTTTACTTCGCTATTCAATATATAAAAATCGAATTTTTACTATGCTATTCAATATATAAAAATCGAATTTTTACTATGCTATTCAATATATAAAAATCGAATTTTTACTATGCTATTCAATATATAAAAATCGAATTTTTACTTCGCTATTCAATATATAAAAATCGAATTTTTACTATGCTATTCAATATATAAAAATCGAATTTTTACTATGCTATTCAATATATAAAAATCGAATTTTTACTATGCTATTCAATATATAAAAATCTTACCTTTCTTATCTACATCATATAAAAATTTTACCTTTCATATATATTCTTTTATACTCTAAAAATTGGATTTTTATAACACTAAAAATTGAATCCTTATGCATTTTTATAACTATAATCTATATAAATATTTTCAGATCTTAAAACAACCATATATACTAATTATTTACTGATTTTAAAACAATGAAAATATATTTAAAACTAAATTAACTGAAAAGAAACTCACTGACGAAGAGGGAGGAGACGGGATCGTCGGAGGGGGTGCCTGGGGATCGCTAGAGGTGGCGCGGCAACCGGCGCAGGCGAGGTGGAGGGCTTCGGGCTTTGTCGCGTTGGGTAGGTGGGGGTTTTACTGAAGGAGGAGAGAGGAAGGAGAAGGGGGAGGGTGCGATGGAGGAGGGGTGTGTGCGGTGGTCTGCGCCGCCGGTGGCGATGGCAGCAGCGTTGCTGCCGCGGTGGATTGGGTCTCGCGAGTTCGTGTGTGTGTGGGAGGGGGGGGGGGTCGGAGCTGCTGTCGAGGTCGAGGGGGAGGCGTCTCGATTGGAGGAGGGGGTCGCCTGGAGATCGGCGGCGGCTGGCCAGCACGGCGGTGGCGAGCGACAGGGGTTTCCCCCCTTTCCGTCGATGTTTTTTTTTGTTTGAACGAAGAATGAGGGAGTGGAGAGAGAGTGGTTGACTTCTTATAATAATTTATTTTATTATATTTATTTTTATTCCAAAAGGTAATTCCATTTTCGGACTCGAAACGAGGCCCACCGCCTGTCGTCCATAGCTAATTACCCCCATTCTGAACACAATGGGATATGTATCGTAGGCTGATATGATCATTTCGATTAGTTTTCGTCAAAATCAACATATAACTCTATATATTGATTTTGAATGCACATTTCAATTTACCGGGGCCACATACTAACTAGAAAAATTCCAGAAAAATATTTTCTAGCTTCGTATCGACGATACGGTCCTAACAAAACTAATTTCGTCAAATTCTGAGACCGTTGGAAAATGGCCATTTTCCAGTCGATTAAATTCAACTGAAATGGTCAAAACGCGTTTTCCTTTGCCACGCTCACATATTGATTCGAAAAATTATGAAATTTGAAACCTAGCAATAACTTTACATCCCGGATCCAACAAAAGTGGTTTTATCGAAATCCGAGGTCGTTTGCAAAATTCCCATTTTTAAGGGCCTGAATTCTATAGCGACTATTCAGAATTTTCAACTGGACGTATCTTTTGATTCCCACTATGAAATTTCAATTTTTCGGATTCGGTGGAAAGATAATCACAAATAGATTCCATTATTTTTTGTTTCACTAAAATCCGGTTTGTTTTGCACCCGGCACATTCAATTGAAGTTTGAAATCGAATTATCGAACTCCCGCGCCATTTTCAATTCCTTATATATATAAATAAATATTTATATCCTAACGACGTCTCAAACGAATATATACGTTCGAATTATATTAAAAATAAATTTCTCGTCGTTTTTATTTAAAATAATTCATTTTAAATAATTAAAATTCATTAAAATTGCCAAAATAAAAATTTTAAACTTGCCCAGATTTCCGGGTTATTACAGTTGGTTGCACTGGGGTCGTGGCGAGATTGCGAACGTTTTGGCACTGGTTTGGCTGCGTTTGGTGATAGAAAATTTTTAGGCTTTGGTTGGACGCTCAATCCGCTAAGGACCCAAAGGTGAGTGATTTTCTCACTTATGAAATACTAAAATTTTCCCATATTTATTGAATTAAATTGTGAAATAAGTTTGGTTGGATGGTTGTGTGTGATTGAGGATTTTTGCTTAGAAACTGACATGCATGTATGCTAATCTGCAAAGTTGGCAAATAATAAATTATTTAATTTAATTAAATAACTAGTTGGGATTCTAATGCTTGCAAACCCGTAGAGCAGATTAATACTGATTATTGGCTGAATGGTTGTGATGAATGTTTTGGGTGATTTCAAAATGAATATTGATTTAAATGTTATTTGTTTCAATATATGGCTGTCACGTGTTCATTACTGACGATGAATCCCAAAATTTACCCTTGATGTTACGGGAATCGAATCAACCCGAGATTTATCGATTTATAATCAATTAAGAACATAGATTGAAATGATAAATATTTGTGACCCTATTTGGATTGAAATGATAGATCCATCCCTGAATATTGAGAAATTAAATTTAAATCACGTGGCCATAGGGTACCAAATTATACATGGACATCAGTTGGTTAAATGATTTAAATATTTGAAATTCTATTTGAATTAAATTAATTTAAAGGAAATTTGTCGTTTTCGATAAATTCGGAAGAAGCAACAAATTCGATATTAAGAATTTTTATTATATATATATATATTGTTTGATTACAAACAAAATTTTCCTTTCCTTAAAACTTATTTATTAAGACTTTTACATATAAACTATTTTGTCATAACTGAATTTCCTTATATTCTATTTCATAAACTATTTTGGTAAATTTAAATTTATGTATATCCATAGTGTTTTAAATTTATTTTATCCTATTCTAACTGTTATATTATATATATATATATTATTTTATATAAAGGTTTTCTTTATAAACATCAAATTTTCATAGTTATATCCTTTAAATGTTACATTTCTTCCAAATGGCAATTGTTTGAATCTGAACCGTTGGTTCAAATGGAGTTGAGATAAGAATTCCTTCTATTTGACTATGAACCGATTTAAATCGATTTTATATGGATATATGAATTATATTCTTCTCGAATATAAATGGATCTCCTAAGAGATTTAAAATGAGTGTTATAGAGATATATATAATAATTGAATATGAATGGATTTCGAACATAAATCAATTTGGAATAATTTGTAATATTTGAGATAAAATATATTCTACTTGAATATTAATCGATTGGTGAAATATTATATGATTATAATATAATGAAATGAAATATATTCTAGTTTGGAATATAATCGGTTTGGGAATGATTGGGATATTTGATATGGAATTATATTCTATTTTGAAAAAAAAATTGGTCCGAGAACAAAATATGATATAATGTAAAAGAACCAACCGATGTGAAATTTGTAAGCGTTGGTTATTAAAGAAACCGGAATCGACATAAGGCATACTTTCTGTCAGTGTCGATACCACTTTAACAACTGTGAACGTTATGACATATCCAGAATGAGTATGATGACTTGGAGGCGATTATTAAATCGAAGGAGATGAACGAAGACGAAATAGCCCTGACCTTCGGGTCAGAATTGAAATGACTAAAACAGAAGCTATACCATGACTAATTGTGGTAGCACCTTTGATCAGACACACTTCTTCGATACTATTTCTATGACTATGATGATGAGGATGATTTTGGGCCCATTTATGATTTTTGGGAGTGTGATCCGATCAGGTGGGCGGTAGTGGCTACTATGCGTTACCACCGGTCCGGGAGTGCAATTGGTAGAATCCTACCCTGGGCATTGCCTCAAGTGCCTTGTCATATTATCCTTATCGAGCCCCATACGATTTTGGTTTGTATCATACCTATGGAGTGCCCTCTGATGCCATTGTTTACGGTGGGTTTACGGTACTGTATAGACTACGGTATTATAAACGTTGTAAGGGTAAAAATGTAATCCCACAAATGCTATTTTCAGTATTTATACTTTACTGGATAGGCACTATCATAATAGCATATTATACTATGTATGTATTAGTTTAACGGATCCTCGAGAGATGGAAAAATCCCGTAACATCTCTTGAGTTACTGCACCCATGACACTCAAGTTATTTCGTCTTTTGATTTGACTAATATGAGAATGATTTAGTACTGATCCGAGTGATTGTTATGTTTTTCCTTTTTATGCAATACGCTCGGGTCAGTAGATATTGCAGTTGACGAAGATTACTTTGTCTTGGAGATCGAAGATGAAGATTTGATATATATATCTATTATATCTGTATTTCCGCTGCATTTTATCTCCGCTGCCATGTGATGAAACCTGTATATGTATAACTCTAATAGTCAATGTATATATATATTTCAACTGTTTTAAACTGCTATTGTGTATTATATGTTGTCCTTCCGCTGTGAGATTCTATTATTGTTTTTTTCTCTTCTTTCTTCTTTTTCCTAATAACTGCCTGCATTTGCGATTTGTTCGGGTCGACATGTGTGGTTTATGGTCGATTTGAACAGTCAAAATATATGGGTCGTTACAATTTGGTATCAGAGCGACGGTTAGCGATAACCTTGGCTCTGTTGGGAATCGTCTCATTAAAGATGGGGTTAGAAATGCCCTAGAATGAGTTCGAGTGATATAAGAGAGCGTACTTGTATTTTGATATAAATGGTTTTATATGGTGTTGGCTCGTTCTGTTGAATATTTATGAATTCTGGTCGATATATGGGACGCCATACAATCGATAGGAATTTCTGAATAGTCGAATAGAATGAATTGACATAATAAGGTTTTCGATTATATTTTTATAAAAATATTAAGTATATTGTTATTGGTTTTAATGTATGTACATGGGTCATTAGTAGGTAATAATATTAGGTTATTACCTATTACGGGTGATTCGATAATAAATTTAATAAGGAAAGTTGCTGGTTTTATAAAAATATTCGAGAATGAAATGATACCTTAAGTATAATTGGGTGAGATTGAGATAGAAATGAACCTGAAAACTTGATCCTGGGGTACTTTTGAAATAGTTTGCCAAAGTTTGAAATAATATCGTATTATAAGAAATAGTGCTGGAAGTGGTTTTCAAGGGATTTTGAACAAGATGAGTGTGTAATCCCTTCTCGGACATCAGAAATGACTTCGGTAATGAGTGCATGCATTATCGACGTTTATTTTGAAGAGTCTAAGTGGGGAGAGACCACTCAATGATCATTATAATTGGGTTTGACAAAGGATTTTGGATTAAATTCCATATGGTATAAAAGTATATTAAAATATTAGTGTATGTCATTTAAAGTGAATTTAAATTAAACCAGAATTGAAATTTCTAGGTTCTTTGTTAATTCAAGGATTTCGATTTAAAGTTTCCGTATATGGTATGATTTTCTATAAATGGTATAAACCCGGAATCAAGCATTTAAGTTCATCTTAATTAATGATATTGAATTAAGTACTAAATGAACTCTATTATTAGAATTTTGATTTGAAACTAAGGAATGGATTTAAATATTAAGGACATGGGGAAATACCATTTAAAACTCTTAAGTGTGATAATAAGGTTTAATAAAATCTAAGTTACTCGATAGAAGTGCTGGGGCAAATCAAAACTTAGTGTGAAACTCGGATTCAATTTAAGTCAACCAAGTTTAATTGGGTAACTCTATTGAGTGAATAAATGGTAATTGCTTATGGCCTGGGTAAAACTCATTAAGTTTTCATATCGAAAGTAAAAATGAGTGTAGTTAATTAGAAGGAATAGAATGCTAATTAGTTGTCGAATGGAATAAAACTTCATTTGAGAAGGGAAATCGAGTTAAGTAAAGTTGATTTAGAGAAATTTAGTAATAACAATGGTTGAGAGTGGTATATAAAACTTGAATTATGAATAGTTCTTAACTAAATTCAGGATTCGAGAGAATAATAAATAAATCGAGTTAGTGGAATAACTTTAATCTAAAAGGGAAATGAGAATAAGAGAAGGAGAAAATGATTAAAGGTATGAATCGAAGTGTCAGACAAATGAAATAAGATGCAAACGTAAATTGGCTTATTCGGAATAATATAACGATTAAATGAATTCTAATTTGGGAGTTTTAGATATTGAAGGGTGATATAAAATAAACAATCTGAGTTGGTGGATTCAATACAATGAGATCAACTTAGGGAAAATGAATAAGTCGATTCAGAATTCATATAGATAATTTAATTGAGTAAGTATAATTTGATTCATACCAGCAACTAAAGGTAAATCATTGAGTAAGTGATAACCAAATCCAATGGTCAAGGTTTTTGCTAAGATTGGAAACCCCAACTTAAGTAAATCGACACTTAAAAGGAATTTGGTTGAATTGATTAAGGCATGAAAGCGAATTTAAAAATCTATCTTGGAAATATGGAATAAGGTATAAGAAAAGTTAGTGATCAATTGAGAATTTGGCGCCTAGGAAAGAGATGAGTGATAAATTTTGGCAATTTGATTCATGTAAATTAGTTAAGGATTTAATAAAATTAAGTTAGTAGTAGAAGTTAAAATAAATTCAAGTTTAACTAGAATCAGTGCTTGAAACGGAATGAGAAAATGGATAGAGAATTTATCATGATAGGGTAAGCAAATTGAATGTGAATCCATTCCTCGAGCAATGAAGTGATAACGAATTGAAGTGTTAAATATTTACAAAATCATTGGAATCAGAAGGGTTTAAAACTTCTAATAAAATAAACCGTTGTTTGTGTAAGAATCTAAAATAGTCAATATGCTGAAGTAAAAAGGCCATAACTTTTGATTGGCTAATCGGAATTGGATGATGCCGGACTTTTTGGAAACCTTGGGAAAATAACTAAAACTTTTGTTAATAGAGCTTTGTCTAATTTTCATGTTTATTAGGTTGAAATCCAAGCGTCAGTTGTAGTTTAGCGCGCAGAAAATAAAAATCTGAAGCATATATCCTAACAGAGCGTCGGATTTCGATGTGCGAGTACAATTCGGAAAGCCCAATATCTGAACTAAAACTTTTCTTTTGTTGAGTAAAATTTTGCTGTTTAAAAGGTTAAAAACTGGGTTGAAGAACTCAGATCTGCATTTTTCAATGTATGGGCTGAGGTGTTCTCCTTCACTAAAATAGTCATAACTTTTGAATGGATTATCCGAATTCGACAAATCTGGACAATTCGGAAAGCCTGGAAGAAATGCAATAATGTTTGCCTGGGTGTTTTAGTCCAATTCCATCATTTATAGGGTGATAATCGATGATTTGTTTGCTGGTTTGTCGAGTTTTATAGTTGAAATGTCGATGATATGTTGTGTAAGCTATATGCATTTGCTATTTAGTGGATATATGTTTGATTCTCATGTATATGTGAGTATGTGGCAGGTGTAGGGAAGTCGCGCTACACTTGGGAGCTCACTTGCGCTCAATGCTAAATGCTAAGATAAATAAATTTGCTAATGACGCTGAAGAAGGTACGTAATTGCGTTATTTGGTTTTGTGGTTATACATATTGTGTTTCCCCATTATTTGGGATGCCTCATTGTGTGATAAGATGAATATTGAGTTTTATATCTATGTTGGGATTTTTCCCAGGGCTCTCCGTACAAAGGAAATGCTGTTGAAATTTTCCGTGATTTTGGGAGTTAGAAAATTTATAAGATTTTACAACTATATACTTATTTTATAAATGCTAATTTTGTAAGTATTTGAAAGTATGATTTGTTTAGTATTTTATCTCATTCTCTTTTCGAGGACGAAAAGATTTTAAGTGAGAGAGAATGTAACATCCCATATTTTAGTTATATTTAATTTTTAATTTAAAATGAATTAAATGAAATAATATTAGATAAAAGAATCAAATTTTGTTGATTTTATGGTGATGGTTGTTTGGATGGGGTATAAATAGATTTTATCTTGTCATTTAAAAATGTTGTAATTGGGATTTTATATTTTTATATAGCAAATTTATTTTAGAGTTGTCTGAGTCAAAATTTAATTCAAATTTAATTTGATAAATGGTGATATTCTGAGTTGTGTAATAATAAATGAAACTCAAAATTTAAATTCAAATAGTCAAATTCGGGAGTTCAAAATTGTGTGAAATCAATCTATAAAAATTTTAAGTTATAATTTGATTTAATTTTAATTTAATGAATATTTAATTTGAATTTAAACAGTTAATCGAATAATTGAACATTTTATTTATTTAATTAACTATGAAATTTTACGGTTATGGTGACTATCTCGGAATTCGACGAAATTGGCGCCATCAGAACTGGAACAGTGAATTATTATAGGATTTCAATTTGCGTTATAATCCGAATTACCGTCTGACCTTACGAGAGAAAATGTGAAAGAGATCAATATAAATGGACAATTGGGTGTTGTAACATTGGGCCTTCTCAAATTATATAAATAAAACCCTTTACCACTCCATCAGCCATTTCAACATACGTATATTTTTCCACCGACTCTTTTCTCTTCAATGGCAGAAAGAAATTTATCAAACCCTTCTCCAAATGAAAACACAGACTTTAAAATAAAATTTCTCCAAACCGTAGCTTATTATATGTCGATACAATGCTCTCAACGATACAAAGCTACGGGCAGGATCAGATTCGACATGCAGTGAGAGGATTGGCCGGAAATTGCGGTCAAAGCCTCTGAAAATCAAAACCCTAAACTCGTTTTAGGGGCTTTTGATTCAGAGTTTAATCTGAGAAATTAACTTATGGGTATTGGAGAGGTTGACGATAGGAGGTGATTGGAGGTAGTCGGAGGTTCTATAGTGGGGTGGATCGTCGGGAATTCTCGTTTTAAGGTTTGGAAGCCTTTCCATTCAGTGTCTTGGTGACGGCGAAGAAGGCCATCGGAGGAGCAATCTCCGGTGCAGGTGGATGCGAAAGTCGATGGGGGTCTGATTTCTGGTGGTTGGAGTTCCTGATTTGGGCGGAGGAAGGCGTGGTTGACGGTCAAAGTTCACTGTTGATTGGTTATATTTCACGTTGGGTTTTACTGTAGCAAATGGGAAGAAAGAGCGGGAGGAAGGGAGTTGATGTGTCGGTTGGTTATTGGTGAGAGAAAATAGTTATTTATTTTTATATATTAATAATTTCAAACGATAAAACACTGATAACTTCTTCATGTTAACTCAGATTTGGATGCTTTTGTTTGCATTGGGATCATGGCGAGATTGCGAACGTTTTGGCACTGGTTTGGTTGCGTTTTGTGACAAAAAAAATTTGGGCTTTGCTTGGATGCTCAATCCGCTAAGGACCCAAAGGTGAGTGATTTTCTCACTTACGAAATACTAGATTTTTCCCATATTTATTGAATTAAATTGTGAAATAAGTTTGGTTAGATGGTTGTGCGTGATTGAGAATTTTTGCTTAGAAACTGACATGCACGTATGCTAATCTGCAAAGTTGGCAAATAATAAATTATTTAATTTAATTAAATAACTAGTTGGGATTCTAATGCTTGCAAACTCGTAGAACAGATTAATACTGATTATTGGCTGAATGGTTGTGATGAATGTTTTGGGTGATTTCAGAATGAATATTGATTTAAATGTTATTTGTTTCAACATATGGTTGTCATGTGTTCATTACTGACCATGAATCCCAAATTTTACCCTTGATGTTACGGGCATCAAATCAACCCGGGATTTATCGATTTATCATCAATTAAGAACACAGATTGAAATGATAAATATCTGTGACCCTATTTGGATTGAAATGATAGATCCATCCCTGAATATTGAGAAATTAAATTTAAATCACTTGGCCATAGGGTAGCAAATTATATATGGACATCGGTTGGTTAAATGATATAAATATTTGAAATTCTAATTGAAGGAAATTAATTTAAAGGAAATTTGTCGTTTTCGATAAATTTTAGTCTTCCTTTAAAGATCTGAATCTTGAATGTATTTATAGTGATCAAGGAAATTTTTCCAAAGTGAATTTATAGTTGTAAAGATTCAAAATTAATATGATTTGGGATTTTCAAGGATAGGGTGGACTCGAATTTGATAAATTCTTATTGAATTTAATATTGGATTAAAGATAATCGAGGATACTTAGAGTATCTTAAATTTAAAACGAGTTTGGTTTTGAATCCTTGAATTGAAAATGGGTTTGAATGGGGTTGAAACAAGATTTTGAATTATGCAACTCCATGTGGACTAAGGTATATGTTCGAGTATTTGAGATTCGGAAGAAGCAACAAATTCGGTATTAAGAATTTTTGTTAAATATATATATATTGTTTGATTACAAATAAAATTTTCCTTTCCTTAAAACTTATTTATTAAGACTTTTACATATAAACTATTTTGTCATAACTGAATTTCCTTATATTCTATTTCATAAACTATTTTGGTAAATTTTAATTTATGTATATCCATAGTGTTTTAAATTTATTTTATCCTATTCTAACTATTATATTATATATATATTATTTTATATAAAGGTTTTCTTTATAAACATCAGATTTTCATAGTTATATCCTTTAAATTTTACATTTCTTCCGAATGGCAATTGTTTGAATCTGAACCGTTGGTTCAAATGGAGTTGAGATAAGAATTCCTTCTATTTGACTATGAACCGATTTAAATCGGTTTTATATGGATATATGAATTATATTCTTCTCGAATATAAATGGATCTCCTAAGAGATTTAAAATGAGTGTTATGAAGATATATATTATAATTGAATATGAATGGATTTCGAGCATAAATCAATTTGGAATAATTTGAAATCTTTGAGATAAAATATATTCTACTTGAATATAAATCGATTGGTGAAATATTATATGATTAAAATATAATGAAATGAAATATATTCTAGTTTGGAATATAATCGGTTTGGGAATGATTGGGATATTTGATATGGAATTATATTCTATTTTGAATAAAATTTGGTTCGAGAACAAAATATGATATTTTGATTTGAAATGAACCTTTGTGAATGTAAAAGAACCAACCGATGTGGAATTTGTTAGCGTTGGTTGTTAAAGAGACCGGAATCGACATAAGGCATACTCTCTATCAGTGTCGATACCACTTTAACAACTGTGAACGTTACGACGTATCCAGAATGAATATGATGACTTGGAGGCGATTATTGAATCAAAGGAGATGAACGATGACAAAATAGCCCTGACCTTCGGGTCAGAATTGAAATGACTAAAACAGGAGCTATGCCGTGACTAATTAAGGTAGCACCTTTGATCGGACACACTTCTTCGATACTATTTCTATGACTATGATGATGAGGATGATTTTGGGCCCGTTTATGATTTTTGGGAGTGTGTTCCGAGGTGGGCGGTAGTGGCTGCTATGCGTTACCACCGGTCCGGGAGTGCAATTGGTAGAATCCTACCCTGGGCATTGCCTCAAGTGCCTTGTCATATTATCCTTATCGAGCCCCATACGATTTTGATTTGTATCGTACCTATGGAGTGTCCTCTGATGCCATCATTTACGAAGGCTTTATGGTACTGTATAGACTACGGTATTATAAACGGTGTAAGGGTAAAAATGTAATCCCGCTTATGCTTTTTTTAGTATTTATACTTTACTGGATAGACACTATCATAATAGCGTATTATACTATGTATGTGTTAGTTTAACGGATCCTCAGAGATGGAAAAATCCTGTAACATCTCTTGAGTTACTGCACCCATGACACTCAAGTTATTTCGTCTTTTGATTTGACTAATATGAGAATGATTTAGTGCTGATCCGAGTGTTTGTTGTGTTTTTCCTTTTTATGCAATACTCTCGGGTCAGCAGATGTTGCAGTTGACGAAGATTACTTTTCCTTGGAGATCGAAGACGAAGATTTGATATATATCTATTATATCTGTATTTCCACTGCATTTTATCTCCGCTGCCATGTGATGAAACCTGTATATGTATAACTCTGATAGTCCATGTATATATATATTTCAACTGTTTTATACTACTATTGTGTATTATATGTTGTCCTTCCGCTGTGTGATTCTGTTATTTTTTCTCTTCTTTCTTCTTTTTCCCAATAACTGCCTGCATTTGCGATTTATCCGGGTCGACATGTGTGGTTTATTGTCGATTTGAATGGTCAAAAAATATGGGTCGTTACAGACGATATATTTTATACATCGCCCAACTGCACAAATAAAATCTGTGTGTGTTGATTGAAACCCCACACGGGTATTGGGATGATATTTGACGTACACTAATCCCATTTGTTTAGTTGTATGTCAATCGATTAGTTGATAGATTATTGTAAGCGTTAATTATTTATATTTAGTGCTTATGCAGTTGTGTAATGCACTCTGGATGATGGTTGACTGTGTTTGATTATTGTGGTGTACACATGTGTATGAAATCCATATAAATAAAATTATTTGGTAACTGACTATGCCTGATTCCAATTCGGAAAGAACGAATATTTTAAAATGACGAATAATGAATAAATTAAAATAACTAATATTTTAAAATAATATTTAGTAATGGATAAAAAAATGATTTTGATGTCCGATTTGGGATGGACATGAAAATATTTAAATATATAAAGCCGTGTTAATTAGATTAACGCCATTTTGACGTGCACGATATTTATATCGATTTTATTCATTTTTATAACGAATATCAGAAGTAAATGATTTCGAAATCTGTTATTTTGAAAATATTATCATTTATATATTATAATGATAAGGAAAATTATTTTGATTTAAAATTGAAAATGAAGTTGGAATCGTTTTAAAACAAATTTATAAACGATTTATAAAATACATTATAAATGGAAATCGACGAAATATATATAATATATATATATTAAATGGCCTGAATAGAACGCGCCGCGCAACGGTAGTTCGTGTTCAACCATTGACTTTGAATTGACAATACGGGAGATCCGACCGTCGGATTCTCCTATAACCAGAACCGTTGGGTTCGTATCGAAAAGTGCCTTCCATGAATATAAGATATTTGAAATCTAACGGTTGGATTTGGAATTATGTCCAAATCAAATTTGGAAAAGGTCGTTGTACGTGTAGTTCGATGACCACTTATGAAAATCGACTTTACGGGCCTTGACAAAATTATTAAAAATATTAATAATTTGTGTAAAATCATAATAAATGATTTGGAAAGAGTTGGGATGAAAGTTCCATATTTGAAAAGATAAAAATATATTTTTATCGAACTGAACTAGTTATTAACTAGAATTATAATCCAATTATTTTTAAATAAATAAATTGGATTAAGAATGGGTTTTTAAATATAACCAAAATTTCCAATATATGAATTGGAGTGTGTTTGAGTGGAAATAATCTTCGGAATATTTCGATATTGGATTCCGTGACTATAAGGATATTGTTATGGAAATTTGGAAGATATATTTTATATCATTATTTCCAATATGATATTTGTTGGTTTCAGAATTTGATATTGAATATAAGCCGATATAAATTCTATTCAGAGCCTTGTATTTAATATCAAATTGGATTTTGGGTTTTTCGTGAATGTTGTCTTCATTAACACTGTTTTTAAACCCAGTTAAGAAAAAGAATAAACTTTTTAATTAAAATTTGGTGAAGTTTTCCAATTAATTAATTTTTAATTGGAATTGAATAAAAGAATGGGATTGTAACGACCCGGAAAATCTGAACCAATTTAAAAATTTTAAATTGGCTAAAATAGTGGATTTTAAATATTTGAAATTAATATTTTAAATAATAGCAATGAAAAGTGAGTTTGAATCGACGTTTGAAAACGAATATAATTAATTTGAATTATAAATAAGGCCTGAAATGGCGCGGTAGTTTCAAAATTTGAATTCAAACTTTGACTGACGGTACCGGGTGCAAAACAAAACGGATTAAAATATTTAAATCTGTTAGCGAATACCTTTCTAACGAATCTGAAAAATCGAAGTTTCATAGCGGAAAGCAAAAGTTATGGCCAAATGAATTTTCAGAAAGGTCGCTATAGGAATTATATAGCCCGAGAAAATAGACATTTTGCAAACGAGCTCGGAATTCGACGAAACCACTTTTGTTGGATCCGGGATGTGAAGTTATTGCTAGATTTCAAATTTCATAATTTTTGAAGCTAGTATGTGAGCGTGGCAAAGGAAAATGTGTTTTGCTCAATTATAGTTAAATTGGATCGACCAGAAATGGGCCATTTTTCAAACGGTCTCAGAATTCGACGAAACTAGTTTTATTGGGACTGTATCGTCAAAACATAGCTGGATTTATTTTTCTGGAATTTTTTCGAATCAGTTTGTGGCCCTAGAAAATTGGAATGTACGTTCAAATCGAATATTGAATGTTATACATTTTAAATTGAAAGAAAACTGAATGAAACAGTCGAATGGGCCTATGAAACTTATCCCTTATGTTCGGAATGGGGGTAAAACGCTAGGGACGACAGTCGTTGGGTTTGATTTCGAGTTCGTTTATGAAAACCCCAATTTTTGAATAAATATATATTTCGACCAATAGGAAAATTCTTTCATAAATTAAATAAAATAAAAAAAATCAAAAAACCCTTTTATTCCCCCCCGATCGACGGCGACTCGCGCTCCATACTTCCCGACCAAAACCCTGCCGCCTCAGCCATCTACCAGCGCCGCCACCACCCTCCTTCGACTCGCCTCCTCCTCCTCTTCAAATCCGACCCAAGCTCGACCTCCCCCGTCACCTCCATCGCCAGAATCGAGGCCAAGAAGTCAGCGACTTCCCAGCGTCGCCACGATCGCCAGAGACCACCGAACCACCTCCGACCACTCTGCGCCAACTCCCCTCTCCTCCCTCTTCCACGTCATCACCTCCGATCATTCCAAAACGCAGCGGATTTCGAGAAAATCCGAAACCCTTGTTTGAACCAACGATAAAGGTGATGCCTTTATTATTTCTGAACTGATTTAAACACTTTATAGTGTTGCAAACTTTGAAAAATCATATCTTTTTCGTTTCTTGACGAAATTCGATGAAATAGGAAACATCGTGACCGTGTGGACGTCTTCTACATTCTAGAAGAGACTGCATATTTTTCTGAGCCTTCTACTATGTTTGGTGGAGTGGAACCCAATGTGAGATTTCTAATTTATAAACGATATGGAAAACGACGATGTATAAATTATATAGTCGATGTATGAGTTAAATAAGCGTTG
The DNA here is from genome assembly GCA_030737875.1 of Allium sativum. NCBI lineage: Eukaryota > Viridiplantae > Streptophyta > Magnoliopsida > Asparagales > Amaryllidaceae > Allium > Allium sativum. Next base: position 93,698,842 of record CM060920.1, read on the forward strand.
TACACCTCTTGTATAAGCGTTGTATAAGTTGTACGTTCGATATATAAGTTGTATATGCGTTGTAAAAATTATATATGTGTTGAAATAGAAGTGAAATGCTATATATATACATATACATATATATATATATATATATATATATATATATGCCCCTCGTCCACAAACCATGGACGATATTTATTGGTTATGATTGGTGTGAAAATTGATTGATAGCGAATGGTTGATTGGAATTGTTTGTGGTTGATATTGATTGATTGTGGTTGAAAAATACCCGTTTGTGGTTGAGAAATATTTGGTTGAAACCACATAGGATTAGTTTGTGGAAATGAAATAAATATACATGCCGCCTGCGTGCGAACTAGATGCATGAATCCCCATTGTCAAAAACCGCGAGGTTTTAAGGTAGAGCGAGGAGCCGTACTATGGACAGTCTCGGTTTTAACTACCCTGCCGTTATGCTGCCGAAATTTTGAATAATATTCATGTGTTTGAATTATTTTCATTTGTTTAAACTATATTTATTCGTTGAATATAAAACCTTCATGTGTTGAATTGAAACTCATTCGTTGAATAGAAATTCATGTGTTGAATGGTATTCGTGTTTTAAATATAAAAATCACCTTTATATATATATATATATACAAACTATAGAAAACCTTCGTGTGTTGAATCGATATTCATTCGTTGGATAGAAATTCATGTGTTGAATGGTATTCGTGTTTTAAATATAAAAATCACCTTTTTATATATATATACAAACTATAGAAAACCTTCATGTGTTGAATCGATATTCATTCGTTGGATAGAAATTCATGTGTTGAATGGTATTCATGTTTTAAATATAAAAATCACCTTTATATATATATATATATATATATATACAAACTATAGAAAACCTTCATGTGTTGAATCGATATTCATTCGTTGGATAGAAATTCATGTGTTGAATGGTATTCGTGTTTTAAATATAAAAATTACCTTTTTATCGATATATATAAACTATAGAAAACCTTCATGTGTTGAATCGAAATTCATTCATTGAATTGAAATTCGTGTGTTGAATGGTATTCATATTTTGAAAGAAATTGTTTTATAATAAAAATCCTATTTTTATCACATTCATTAACTATATAAAATATTCGAGTTTTGAAATAAATTGTTTTACATTAAAAATCACAATTTTATTATATAGATGAATTGTTAAAAATAGTGAAGTGTTAAAATAGAAGGCAGTTAGATAAAAATATAATTTTTATCAAATGTATGAAAAGAATATAGCTTTGAAAGCGAAGAATCGATATATATATAAATAGAATTAAAATATATCGAATAACGAAGCTGTAGTTCGTATTTTGAAACCGTGATTTCAAACGATTAGTGCGGGAGATCCGACCATCGGATTTTCCCGAAACCGCAACCGTTGGTTCGCTTTGGAAATATCTTTCCAACGGCACCAACCTTTTAAAGATCCAACGGTTGGATTGTCTGGAATGTTTAATTCAAATCTGAAGAAAAACAGCGCCAGAATCGATTATATATAATTATATTTCATCGAATAACGACGCTGTAGTTCGTATTTTGGAATCGAAACTTCAAACGATTATACCGGGAGATCAGACCGTCGGATTTTCCCGAAACTGGAACTGTTGGATTCGTTTTGAAATGATCTTTCTAATGATGTAAATTTTGTGAAGATCCAACGGTTAGATTTTGAGATATGTGTAAATCAAATCTGAAGAAAAACAGCGCCACGGCCGCGTTATGGCGCCGCATTATGGCCCGAAGCGTCGTTTTGAATAAATTGGCTATTTTAAAATAAATAAAAATAGAGATAAATCATTATAAAATATTATAAACGATATGGATGTGAAATTTAGAAACTAACTGAAGGTTGGCTAAGTCGAATGGTTTCTTGGGTATTGATCTGATGTTGGTTTCGGCCTTCGGGGTTAATATTTGGGAAATCGTTCTCTTACTGATTTACGGTTAGCGACTAATGAATTGAAATGATGCGTATGTGTATTTGTGTTGCACTTGTTTACCATATACGCGAGTTGCTCAGAAAGACCGGTTTTAGCTCATTCTGAATAACTGAATCGACGATAAGAAATCGAAGATGAAGACGATGGTCGAAGACCGGAGATCTTCACCTCGTTTGGATGGTAACCGAGGTCCTGATTGGGAGGCATCCCGAAATATGGATAATGAGTGGTGATCGTCCAGACGTACGTGGTGATCGATGGGTTTGCGAGGTATATAGTGCTTCCTGTTTCGTTCAGACCCAGAACGGACTTGCAAATGGACAGTGTGTTTGACATTGGAATTTATTCTGTGTGATTGATAGCCATCAGTTGCACGGTGTGAATTGCCTATGTGGCATGTTAAGATGCAGTGATCAGGGCTTCTGTTGAAAAGCAAAGTCTTGTGGTGATGATCAAAGCACCGCCTGTGTGGCGTAGCTTTGTGTATAACGTGAAACCGCGAGCCTCACACCCGATATGAACCAGAAATGGGAGAAAGGACCTCAGGGAGGGCATGCGTTTCCTTCTAGCTAGGAGTGGTGTCAGTGGTTTTACACGCCCTGACGAGTTTGACTTAAGTGGTTGTTGCTGTTGCGAGGCGTCTCGGTTAGATCGGACGATCTGGGTCCGATGGAGTCATTCGTTGGCTCATTTACGCCCCAAAGGGCGGGGAAACGTATTGTTCAGGCATAATAATCCACCTCGGTGGACCGGTCCTGACGATCCAAGGCTTGCCTGCGCGCTTGCTTGAGACTCGGGCTAGACAGTCTCGAATTCGGTAAGGACTATCTTTTGCCTTGGTTCATGACGGAAATCCAATTTCCAAATACGTGACTGTGCGGTTTTGATTGTATACCTATATATGGCGACATAGTGGTATGGGGCATTAATGCCGTCTATGATTGATAGTTATGATTTGAAATTGTTTTTGAAACATATAAACACTAGTAATAATATCAAATGCTTTTGTTTTATTCGTATTAAGCATATCTTGGCCATTATAAGGTAAAAACTCTATCCTCCGATTTGCGTTGCATTGTGTGATGGGAACTGAGTCTTATAATGGCTTCATTTTTATAAAAAGCATTGCGATGTTTAAAAGTATTATTTGTTTTAAAGCACTGGCAATCCGATGGAGTAAACCCGTTCCACGAAAGTGGCGTGGTCCTGTGATTAGCCATATTTTAAATGTGTTAAGTAGATTTCTCATACCAGTCCCATGACTGACTCGTAGTTTGTTTCACTTTCAAACTCGGGTGCCCCTCTTTCTACACGGGCATCCTTGTATTCAGGTTTTAGCTGGCTCTTTCTGGATAGCTGGAGCTGAAGATGGATTCTATTATTTATCTCTTTTTATGCTGTTCAGCTCCTATTGTACATATTTTGTTTGTTTCCGCTGTAGACATTTATGTATAGCTGAACTGTATTTGTACTAAGTATGATCCTGTATATTGTGAACTCTGATGATCACGTTTATCCAGTGTATTCTATTGTACATTATCTGGTGTATTTATTTAATTCTGTTCTGCTGTCATTTGTTTCTGTGTTATATTCCAAAGATTACCCTTGTCTCCGTCTGTACGGGAAATGGGGTCGTCACAACGTGGTATCAGAGCTTTGGTTAAGCTTAGTTCTGGAATATAACATATTAACGAACTCGTCAGAAATAGAACCAGTAGTGTTCTAGGACGGGTAACTCATTACAGATAGGATCAGTAATATCCTAGTATGAGTAAAGCAGAATGAAATTACACCTCGATAGACACATTTATATTTGAAGTATGTGTTTCTATGTTTTAAATTATCTTTTCTGTGACCTGACACTTGATTTGCTGTTTGCAGAAGTACTAGAAAAATGAGTTTCAGAAACAGAAGGAATGCAGAACCAGATATAGAGGCTCTATTTAAGAGATAACGAAATCTGGGTGGAGCACAATTCTCGGGCAATGAATCTATTATTCAAACTTAAGCTTGGGTGAGCTCTGCAGAAAGAATATTTGAGCGTTTCCAGCTGAGAGATGACCAGAAAAGATTAGTAGCATCTTGGGCGCTCAAAGAAGAAGCTTTAATCTGGTGGGAAACAATCATCAAAGATAATCCAGAAGGTGATATCACCTGGGATAGATTCAAAGAGATTTTCCTAGGAAGATTTACTCCTCCTGAAGTGACTGAGCGATTATGTGATGAATTCTCTTATCTGATACAAGGTGATATGACCATCCCAGAATATCATAAGAAATTCAACGAACTTTCTCACTTTGCTCCTCATCTGATTCCAGATCCAAAGAGGAAAAATCTGAGATTTATTCAGGGCCTGCAAAGGAGATATCAGAATAGTGTAATGAGGAATGTGAAGCTTCCTTTTTCAGAAATGATTTATATGGCTTATCAGTATGAATATCTCCATAAGAAAGGCATGTTGCGCGACGAAGAGGAAGCCGGTTCTAGTAACAAAGAAGAGTCGGAAACTGATATTCCTAAGGCCAGTACAATGTCTGAGGTTAGTAAGAAGCCTAAAGAAAACTGGAAAAGGGCTAGATCTGAAAAAGAACTAACAACGACGACCATATGCAGTAACTGCCATAAACAGGGGAATTTGACCAGGAATTGTAAATCCTCGAAGAAACGAAAGGAGGATGGGTCTAAATCCAAGGGCAAGTTTCCTGTGACTCGAAAGTGCAATCTTTGTCATCAGGCAGGTCATATAAAGCGAGATTGCTAGCTGTTAAAAAAGACCAAAGAGGCTCAGGTAAATGAAGTGGCAGAAGTGCCTGCATCCTCGTCTATTCAGGAAAGGCCAGATGTTTTAGAAGGCACGCTTACTTTCAAAGACATTCCTGTTAAAGTACTGTTTAACAATGGCGCGTCGCGAAACTTTATTGCAAAGAATGCAGCTAAGAAGCTGGATTTGAATTTGAAGAAGCTCAAGGAACCAATGACAGTCCAGAATCCGGTTGGGGGTTCCATTGATCTCAGTTGGGTTTATGTAGTGCCGGTTTCTTTTTCTCGTTATCGGTTTCCTACCATCGCGGTCGTCATGAATTTTAAAGAGTTTGATCCTATCTTGGGGTTAGACTGGTTGACCAAATATGAAGCTGAAGTTAAATGCGCCGACAAAGTCGTAAAGGCGAAGATTAAATCGGGTGATTATATAACCATTCCCTGTGAAGGTCATAATGCTAATAGAAAAGACTTCTGGGCAGCTCTCGATGTTTCTCCAGCCCAAATAGAAAATATCCCTGAAATCATAGAGAATATTCCCGACCTAGTGAAAGATATTCCTGTCGTCAAGAACTATGTGGATGTGTTCGAAGAAGTTGTTCGCTTACCTCCGCAGAGAGAAATATATTTCAAGATTGCTTTGATTCCGAATGCAAGACCGGTAGTTCATGCTATTCGAAGAATGTCCTTGAAGGAGAAAGAAGAACTTGACAATCAAACACGACAGCTAGTATGGAAGGGTCTAATCAGGCCTAGTTTCTCTGATTGGGGAGCAGCAGTGGTGTTTGTCCCAAAATCAGACGGTACTCTACGGCTATGTGTGGATTATCGTGATTTGAACAAGCATACCATAAAGAACAAATATCCATTGCCGCGAATCGATGATTTATTGGATCGTCTGAATGGAGCACAAGTATTTTCAAGGATGGACCTGGCTACAGGCTTCCATCAGCTTCGAATTGCCGAAGAGTGTGTTCCAATGACAGCATTTAGAGGTCCAGACTTATTCTACGAGTGGTTAGTAATGTTGTTCGGCTTATGTAACGCTCCAGCTTACTTCGTCGATTTGATGAATAGAATGTTCAGATGAGTTTTGAATAAATTTGTTCTGGTTTTTATTGACGATATTCTAATCTTCTCTAAATCAAAGGCCGAACATGAAAAGCATTTGGAACAGGTTCTGGAAATACTCAGAAGGAATGTATTAAAAGCTAAACTATCCAAATGTATATTCTGGCAAGATGAAGTAAAATTTCTGGGCCATGTCGTATCAAAAGAAGGAATTGCTGTGGATCCAAGTAAAATCACAGCTATTCAGAATTGGAAACAACCCAGTACTCCTATAGAAGTCCGCAGTTTTCTTGGATTGGCTAGTTATTACCGGAAGTTCGTTAAAAACTTTTCGAAGATATCTGGTCACTTAACGAAGCTTACGAAGAAGAACTCTAAATTCAAATGGACTCCAGAAAGTGAGGAGGCTTTCGAAGAGCTAAAGTTAAGATTAACGACTGCTCCAGTGTTAACCATTATCGACGGCAATCAGGATTTAAAGGTCTGGAAAGATGCTTCTAGAGAAGGCCTTGGCGCAGTGTTAATGCAAAGGGGTCAAGTGATTGCTTATGTTGCCGTCAGCTGAAGCTGCACGAGAAAAACTACGTCACTCATGATCTTGAGTTATTGGCTATAGTATTCGCCTTGAAAATCTGGAGACACTATCTTCTGGGTGAGAGATTTGAACTGTTTACAGATCACCAGTCGTTAAAGTATCTATTCACCCAGAAAGACTTGAATCTGAGGTAGCAACGTTGGCTAGAGTTCCTTGCAGCATACGATTTTGAGATTATATACACTCCAGGGAAAGCCAATGTCGTGGCTGATGCGTTAAGCCAAAAGAATGTAATGATCGCCAGCTTTATTATTACAACTTCCTTGATTGACAAAATATCTATTCTTCAGAAGGAGGATAACTTTATTAAGGATATGATCAAAAGGATTCAGAAAGGCAAACCCTCGTGTTTTCAAATAGATAACGACGAGACCCTGAGATTGAAAGGAAGGATTTGTGTTCCTGGCATCCCCGAGCTAAAAAGGGAAGTGTTAGACGAGTGTCACAAGTCCAAGCTGAGTATCCATCCTGGTGTGGCCAAAATGTACAACGATCTCAAGCGAACATTCTGGTGGAAGGCTATGAAAAGAGACGTTTCAATATATGTTAGCCGATGCCCTACTTGCCAACTAGTCAAGAGCGACCAACAGAAACTGGCTGGATTATTGCAACCGCTAGACATTCCTGGTTGGAAGTGGGAACATATTTCCATGGACTTCATTGATGGTTTGCCCAGAACCAGAAAAGGAAATGACAGTATTTGGGTGATCGTAGATCGCTTCACGAAGACCACCCATTTCATACCTGTCAGATCAAACAGAACTGCTCAGAGTCTGGCGCAGATATATTTCAAGGAAATTGTTAGACTACATGGAGTGCTGCTTAGTATAGTCAGTGATAGAGATACAATATTTACTAGTAAATTCTGGAAGGCATTTCAAGTAGAGCTGGGAACAAAGCTGAACCTAAGCACCGCTTATCATCCTCAGACAGACGGTCAGACTGAGAGGGTGAATCGTATTTTAGAAGATCTATTGCGGGCTTGTGTTCTAGATTTCGGTGGATCATGGGAAGACCATCTGCATTTGGCTGAATTCTCATATAATAACAGCTACCAGGCGAGCCTGACAATGTCGCCATTCGAAGCATTATATGGTAGACCGTGCCGATCTCCTGCTTGTTGGGTCGAACCCGGTAATAGACTTGTGTTGGGGCCAGATGTGATTCGAGAAGCTGCCGACAAAGTTGACTTTATTAAGAAGCGATTACTTACTGCTCAAAGCCGACAAAAGAGCTATGCCGATAGGAGGAGAAGGGATATATCATTTGCTGTTGGCGACTATGTATATCTGAAAGTATCGCTGATGAGAGGAGTTATCCGGTTCGGTAAAACTGGGAAGTTGGCGCCCAAATTCATTGGTCCGTTTCCTATTCTGGAACGGATCGGAACTCTCGCTTATAGGGTTAAACTGCCTGATTGGTTGCCTGGAGTTCATGATGTATTTCACATATCTCAACTTTGAAATCACGTTCATGATCCAGACTTGATCGTGGAAGAAGTAGCTCAACAGGATATTGAAATTACTCCAGAATTAGCTGTGAGAAGAGAGCCGCTCAAGATTATCCGCAAAGAAACCAAAGAGCTGAGGAATAAGAAGGTTCACTTAGTCAAAGTGCAATGGAGTGGAGATCCGCGAGATTGTACTTTGGAAACTGAGGAGAGCATTCAGAAAGCCTATCCTAGATGCCGAGTGGATATCTCTGATTGACTCCGGTGCAAGGTACATTTACCATACTTTGCATTACCAATCAGTTCTCTACTTTGTTGTTATTTTCTTTCCATGGATGTGCACTTTTAATTCTATAGTCTTCTTAATTTAAAAGAATATAGAAATTGATTAGTATATTTTTGAAAAGTTAAAAAAAAATTGATTGATTGTTTGTGATGGGTGATAGTAGAGTTGATTAATTAAATTAATGAAACGATAGTTAATTTAATTAATAAGAGAATGAATGGTAGGATTTATTCGATTAAATCACATATTGAACTGATTAGAAAATAGATACAAATATATACATGTGCATTATATATGTTTGAACAGGTAAATGGATAGCTGTTGAGTAAAGATTTTATTTGCGTGCCCGACAAATAGGTAAACCTTAATGAGTTGGATGCGAAATATTATTATATCAACTCCTGTGAATGCCATTGGATGCGGAGTGCTGGTTATTCTGTGTGTAAAAATAAATGTCGCCATAGGATAGTGACAATTAATTTTGAACTACATTACATGGCATACTTCTGGAAGATAGGCATACTTCATCATATACCACATAAGCATTGGGAGCTTGTGTGACGAGGTGGAAGATTTACCATACGAGCGAGAGGCTTGTATGGCGATGACTATATTTTACAGGTTGAACTGATGACTGATATGGACTATTTAAATTGTAACGATAAAATTGCCAGATTAATAAAAACCCCACACGGGTCTGGAGTTGACAATAATCACGTCTCTCTAGTTATTAGATACGGCACATGGACTATTTATTTCCCACACGGGACGAGGTGACGAGGATTTATCCTCTGGAGCAATTAAAATACACACTCTCTCAGGCTTTGACAGGGTGACGAGAATTTATTCTCTGGAGTTATTATCAATACACGCTCCCCTATAAACACCATAATATATCACTATAAATATGTGTATGCTTATTAGCATTTATTGGGTACCTAATACGGCCCAATAAATTTCCAAACCTCTCCCCGTACAAAGGAGGTTATGGCGAAATTTTTCGAAAATTCCGGGTGTTAGCCAAATTTTTGAAGAATTTGAAAATTCTCAGAAACTAAAAAGTTGGAGAATGGAAGCCATATTGAACGTAGAGTTGATTAATCAAACCACTTTCGACTTTGTTCCTTTTCGGGAACGAAAAGTTTTAAGTGGAGGAGATTGTAACGACCCGGAAAATCTGAACCAATTTAAAAAATTTAAATTGGCTAAAATAGTGGATTTTAAATAAATATTTTAAATAATAGCAATGAAAAGTGAGTTTGAATCGATGTTTGAAAACGAATATAATTAATTTGAATTATAAACAAGGCCTGAAATGGCGCGGTAGTTTCAAAATTTGAATTCAAACTTTGACTGACGGTACCGGGTGCAAAACAAAACGGATTTGAGTGAAACCAAAAATATTTAAAGCTGTTAGTGAATACCTTTCTAACGAATCTGAAAAATCAAAGTTTCATAGCGGAAAGCAAAAGTTATGGCCAAATGAATTTTCAGAAAGGTCGCTATAGGAATTATATAGCCCGAGAAAATAGACATTTTGCAAACGAGCTCGGAATTCGACGAAACCACTTTTGTTGGATCCAGGATGTGAAGTTATTGCTGGGTTTCAAATTTCATAATTTTTGAAGCTAGTATGTGAGCGTGGCAAAGGAAAATGTGTTTTGGTCAATTATAGTTAAATTGGATTGACCAGAAATGGGCCATTTTTCAAACGGTCACAGAATTCGACGAAACTCGTTTTGTTGGGACCGTATCGTCAAAACATAGCTGGATTTATTTTTTTGGAATTTTTTCGAATCAGTTTATGGCCCTGGAAAATTGGAATGTACGTTCAAATCAAATATTGAATGTTATACATTTTAAATTTAAGGAAAACTGACTGAAACAGTCGAATGGGCCTACGAAACATGTCCCATCGTGTTCGGAATGGGGGTAAAACGCTAGGGACGACATTCGTTGGGTTTGATTTCGAGTTCGTTTAAGAAAACTCCAATTTTTGAATAAATATATATATCAACCAATAGGAAAATTCTTTCATAAATTAAATAAAATCAAAAAACACTTTTATTCCCCCCGGTCGACGGCGACTTGCGCTCCATACTTCCCGACCAAAAACCCGCCGCCTCAGCCATCTACCAGCGCCGCCACCACCCTCCGTCGACTCGCCTCCTCCTCCTCTTCAAATCCGACCCAAGCTCGACCTCCCCCGTCACCTCTATCGCCAGAATCGAGGCCAAGAAGTCAGCAACTTCCCAGCGCCGCCACGATCGCCAGAGACCACCGAACCACCTCCAACCACCCTTTGCCGACTCCCCTCTCCTCCCTCTTCCACGTCATCACTTCCGATCATTCCAATACGCAGCGGATTTCGAGAAAATCTGAAACCCTTGTTTGAACCAACGATAAAGGTGATGCCTTTATTTTTTCTGAACTGATTTAAACACTTTATAGTGTTGCAAACTTTGAAAAATCATATCTTTTTCGTTTCTTGACGAAATTTGATGAAACAGGAAACATCGTGACCGTGTGGACGTCTTCTACATTCTAGAAGAGACCGCATATTTTTCTAAGCCTTCTGCTATTTTTGGTGGAGTGGAACCCAATGTGAGATTTCTAATTTATAAACGATATGGAAAACGACGATGTATAAATTATATAGTCGATGTATGAGTTATATAAGCGTTGTACACCTCTTGTATAAGCGTTGTATAAGTTGTACGTTCGATATATAAGTTGTATATGCGTTGTAAAAATTATATATGTGTTGAAATAGAAGTGAAATGCTATATATATATATATATATATATATATATATATATATACGCCCCTCGTCCACAAACCATGGACGATATTTATTGGTTGTGATTGGTGTGAAAATTGATTGATAACGAATGGTTGATTGGAATTGTTTGTGGTTGATATTGATTGATTGTGGTTGAAAAATACCCGTTTGTGGTTGAGAAATATTTGGTTGAAACCACATAGGATTAATTTGTGGAAATGAAATAAATATACATGCCGCCTGCGTGCGAACTAGATGCATGAATCCCCATTGTCAAAAACCGCGAGGTTTTAAGGTAGAGCGATGAGTCGTACTAGGGACGGTCTCGGTTTTAACTACCCTGCCGTTATGCTGCCGAAAGTTTGAATAATATTCATGTGTTTGAATTATTTTCATTTGTTGAAACTATATTTATTCGTTGAATATAAAACCTTCATGTGTTGAATTGAAACCCATTCGTTGAATAGAAATTCATGTGTTGAATGGTATTCGTGTTTTAAATATAAAAATCACCTTTTTATATATATATACAAACTATAGAAAACCTTCGTGTGTTGAATCGATATTCATTCGTTGGATAGAAATTCATGTGTTGAATGGTATTCGTGTTTTAAATATAAAAATCACCTTTATATATATATATATACAAACTATAGAAAACCTTCATGTGTTGAATCGATATTCATTCGTTGGATAGAAATTCATGTGTTGAATGGTATTCGTGTTTTAAATATAAAAATCACCTTTTTATCGATATATATAAACTATAGAAAACCTTCATGTGTTGAATCGAAATTCATTCGTTGAATTGAAATTCATGCGTTGAATGGTATTCATATTTTGAAAGAAATTGTTTTATAATAAAAATCCTATTTTTATCACGTACATTAACTATATAAAATAGTCGAGTTTTGAAATAAATTGTTTTACATTAAAAATCACATTTTTATTTTATACATGAATTGTTAAAAATAGCGAAGTGTTGAAATAGAAGATAGTTAGATAAAAATATAATTTTTATCAAATGTATGAAAAGAATATAGCTTTGAAAGCGAAGAATCGATATATATATATATATATATAAATAGAATTAAAATATATCGAATAACGAAGCTGCAGTTCGTATTTTGAAACCGTGATATCAAACGATTAGTGCGGGAGATCCGACCATCGGATTTTCCCGAAACCGCAACCGTTGGGTTCGCTTGGGAAATATCTTTCCAACGGCACCAACTTTGTAAAGATCCAACGGTTGGATTGTCTGGAATGTTTAATTCAAATCTGAAGAAAAACAACGCCAGAATCGATTATATTTATATATATATATAAATATAATTATATTTAATCGAATAACGACGCTGCTGTTCGTATTTTGGAATCGAAACTTCAAACGATTATACCGGGAGATCCGACCGTCGGATTTTCCCGAAACTGGAACCGTTGGATTCGTTTTGAAAAGATCTTTCTAATGATGTAAATTTTGTGAAGATCCAACTGTTAGATTTTCAGATATGTTTAAATCAAATCTGAAGAAAAACAGCGCCACGGCCGCGTCATGGCTCGAAGCGTCATTTTGAATAAATTGGCTATTTTAAAATAAATAAAAATAGCGATAAATCGTTATAAAATATTATAAACGATATGGATGTGAAATTTAGAAACTAACTGAAGGTTGGCTAAGTCGAATGATTTCTTGGGTATTGATTTGACGTTGGTTTCGGCCTTCGGGGTTAATATTTGGTAAATCGTTCTCTTACTGATTTACGGTTAACGACTAATGAATTGAAATGATGCGTATGTGTATTTGTGTTGCACTTGTTTACCATATACGTGAGTTGCTCAGAAAGACCGGGTTTAGCCCATTCTGAATAACTGAATCGATGATAAGAAATCGAAGATGAAGACGGTGGTCGAAGACCGGAGATCTTCACCTCGTTTGGATGGTAACCGAGGTCCTGATTGGGTGGTATCCCGAAATATGGATAATGAGTGGTGATCGTCCAGACGTATGTGTGATCAATGGGTTTGCGAGGTATATAGTGCCTCCGGTTTCGTTCAGACCCAGAACGGACTTGCAAATGGACAGTGTGTCTGACATTGGAATTTATTCTGTGTGATTGATAGCCATCAGTTGCACGGTGTGAATTGCCTGTGTGGCATGCTAAGATGCAGTGATCAGGGCTTCTGTTGAAAAGCAAAGTCTTGTGGTGATGATCAAAGCACCACCTGTGTGGTGTAGCTTTGTGTATAACGTGAAATCGCGAGCCTCACACCCGACATGAACCAGAAACGGGAGGAAGGACCTCAAGGAGGGCATGCGTTTCCTTCTAGCTAGGAGTGGCGTCAGTGGTTTTACACGCCCTGACGAGTTTGACTTATGTGGTTGTTGCTGTTGCGAGGCGCCTCGGTTAGATCGGACGATCCGGGTCCGATGTAGTCATTCGTTGGCTCATTTACGCCCCAAAGGGCGGGAAAACGTATTGTTCAGGCATAATAATCCACCTCGGTGGACCGGCCCTGACGATCCATTGCTTGCCTGCGCGCTTGCCTGAGACTCGGGCAAGGCAGTCTCGAATTCGGTAAGGACTATCTTTTGCCTTGGTTCATGACGGAAATCCAATTTCCAAATACGTGACTGTGCGGTTTTGATTGTATACCTATATATGGCGACATAGTGGTATGGGGCATTAATGCCGTCTATGATTGATAGTTATGATTTGAAATTGTTTTTGAAACATATAAACACTAGTAATAATATCAAATGCTTTTGTTTTATTCGTATCAAGCACATCTTGGCCATTATAAGGTAAAAACTCTATCCTCCGGTTTGCGTTGCATTGTGTGATGGGAACTGAGTCTTATAATGGCTTCATTTTTATAAAAAGCATTGCGATGTTTAAAAGTATTATTTGTTTTAAAGCACTGGCAATCCGATGAAGTAAACTCGTTCCACGAAAGTGCTGTGGTCCTGTGATTAGCCATATTTTAAATGTGTTGAGTAGATTTCTTATACCAGTCCCATGACTGACTCGTAGTTTGTTTCACTTTCAAACTCGGGTGCCCCTCTTTCTACACGGGCAGCCTTGTATTCAGGTTTTAGCTGGCTCTTTCTGGAAAGCTGGAGCTGAAGATGGATTCTATTATTTATCTCTTTTTATGCTGTTCAGCTCCCATTGTACATATTTTGTTTATTTCCACTGTAGACATTTATGTATAGCTGAACTGTATTTGTACTAAGTATGATCCTGTATACTGTGTAACTCTGATGATTACGTTTATCCAGTGTATTCTATTGTACATTATCTGGTGCACTTATTTAATTCTGTTCTGCTATTATCTATTTCTATGTTATATTCCAAAGATTACCCTTGTCTCCGTCTGTACGGGAAATGGGGTCGTCACAGGGATTTTGGGTTTGTCGTGAATGGTGTTTTAGTAACACTGTTCTTGAACCTCGTGTGAAAAGAATAAATCTTTTAATTAAGATTAGTAGAGTTTCCAATTATATTTAATAATTGGAATAAAATGGGATGTGAATTGGGTTTATTGTGAACCGTGTTTTAACAACATTCGTTCTTTAACCCGATTTTCAGTTAAATGTGATTTGGAATTTATAAATCTTTTTATTAAGATTTAATGGAAATTTTCCAAAGTAAATTTTTCTAATTTAATATATTAAATTGGAATCGATTGGAATTCGATTTGGTAATAATCGAAGTGAGCTTCTGTGGAGGAAGACTGTTAATATATATGGAATTTAAAAGGCTCTGTCGTTATTCCATTTATATTATGTGACGACCCGCTACTTCCCCGTAAAGGAAAGCGTCGGATAGTTCGAGAACAAACCACAACAGAACGCAGACAAAAGAACATTTCATTGTATATTACAACAATGCATCAGATTACAAGAATATACAGAGTATAAATGAATATTACACAGAAATATCATAGATTTAAATTACATTTAAATACATAGCAGCGGAAAATAATACAATACACAACTAGAAGAGATATACGGATACAAAGCTTTCCGGATATCGTTCCAGCTGTAAACCAGGATCCTGTGAATATAAATCTGTAAAACCAAAACTACTAGCTGCCCGTGTCGAAAATAGGGGCACCCAGAGTTTAGGTTAAAACAATAAACTCCAGGTCAGTCATGTGACTGGTGTGAGAACTAAAACAGTTATTAATCTTTATTTTTAAAGTTAGGTAAATCAAGGGACCACGCCGTATAACACGGAACGGGTTTCCTCCCAAGAATATCGGTGCATAAAACAAACAACGCAATGCTAAATAAAGAAAAATGAAGCTATTATAAGACCCAGTTCCCATCACACAATGCAACGCAAGCCGGAGGATAGGGTTTTTACCTTATAATAGCCAAGAATGCTTGATACGTTTAAAACAAATCATTTGATACTATTGTAAGTGCATAGTGTATAAAACAACTTCAAATCATAAGTATCAATCATAGGCGGCATAAGTGCCCCATCCCACTATGTCGCCATACTAGGCTCTACAAATAAAACCGCAAATGTCACGTATTTGGAAATTGGATTTCCGTCTATGAACCGAGGCAAAAGATAGTCCTTAACCGATTCGAGACGCTCTAGCCCGCCCCTCAGGACCCAGACTCAGGTGGGCCCTTGGATCGTCAGGGCCGGTCCACCGATGTGGATTAAAATGCCTGAACATGCGTTTCCCCGCCCTTTGGGGGCGTAAATGAGCCAACGAATGACTCCATCGGACCCGGATCGTCCGATCTAACCGAGGCGCCTCGCAACAGCAACAACCACATAAGTCAAACTCATCAGGGCGTGTAAAACCACTGACGCCACTTCTAACTAGAAAGAAACGCATGCCCTCCCTGAGGTCCTTCTCCCGTTTTTGGTTCATACCGGGTGTGAAACTCGCGAAGCAAACGTTACACAAAGCTACGCCACAAAGGCCGTGCTTTGATCATCACCACAAGACTTTGCTTTTCAACAGAAGCCTCGATCAATTGCCACTTAGGCATGCCACACAGGCAATTCACTCCATGCGTTTGATATCCATCACTATATAACCTCTGAGCTCGTACGTCTCAGAGAAGGGCGTTAAGCAAGAGAATAAATTCTCTGCCGCCAAACAGATATATATTTAATAGAGATCAATCACACAGACTAAAATCCAATGTCAGACACACAGTCCATTTACAAGTCCGTTCTGGGTCTGAACGAAACCGGAGGCACCTAGTACCCCGCATATCCATCGATCTCCAAGTACGTCTGGACGATCACTAACTGTTTCCATCTTCTTGGGTGTACAGCCCAATCAAGATCATCAGTAATTATCCAAACGACGTGAAGACTTCTGGTCTTCGACCACCGTCTTCATCTTCGACACCACGTCGAATCAGTTATTCAGAATGGGATAAACCCGGTCTTTCTGAATAACTCGCGTATATATTATAAAAGTGTTACACAAACACAACATACGCCTCATTCCAATTCAGAATATTCTTTTATTCAAATATTCCTATATTTTGGGAAAAGTTCCCATTAATTTTATCCAAGATAAATTCTTTGATTTTATTCTTTAATCTCCTTTGAATATCAATTCAAACTAGTCGGGATTAGCGAACCACACCGAAGTAATCATTTATTTTATTTCCCAATCCCAACCTATTCATCTCATGAAGTAAAACTGGTTATACTTCATATCTAACACCACGGTGTTATCGGTAAATTCAATTACCATTTCACGTTCAAATCTAATTAAAGATTTAACTATCGCTTGGAGTAAAACTGGTGATACTCCATTCTCGATTATTTCAATCTAATTAAAGATTCATTAAAACTCCACTTAGTTTTAATCTTTAACTGGGTTAAAGAATCAGTGTCATTTAAAACACAGTTCACGATAAACCTAAAATCACCTTCATTAATTATCGGGTTAAAGAACGAGTGTTATTTAAAACACTGCTCACGATAAACCCAAAAATCAATACCAATTCAATTCCAATTCAATATCATTTAATTGGTACACTTCATTAAATCTAAATAAAAAGATTTAATCTTTTCTCAACTGGGTTCAAGAACAGTGTTAGTCAAGACACCATTCACGACAAACCCAAATCACATTTGATATTAAATACAAGGCTTTGAATAGAATATATACCGGCTTATATTCAATATCAAATTCTACGACTAACAAACATCGTATTGGAAATAACGATATATATATATCTTTCAAATTCCCATAACACTATCTGTATCATCACGAAATCCAACATCGAAATATTCCGAAGACAATTTCGATTCAAATCCCTTCCAATGCAATCATTGGAAATTCTGGTTATTTTTTTTTAAACCCTTTTCACTTTCAATTTATTTATTTAAAAATAAATAGAATTATCATTCTAGTTCAAAACTAGTTCATTTCGATGAAAATCTGTTTTTATCTTTTCAAACATGGAGTTTTTCATCCCAATTCTTTCTAAATCATTTCTTATGATTTTACACAAATTATTACTATTTTTAATAATTTTATCAAGGCCCGTACAGTCGATTTCCATCAATGACCATCGAACTGCACTTACAGCGACCTTTTTCGAATTTGATTTGGACATAATTCCAAATCCAACCGTTAGATTTTGAATTTCGAATATTCATTAGAAAGCTCTTTTCGATACGAACCCAACGGTTCCGGTTTTAGGAGAATCCGACGGTCGGATCTCCCGCAATGTCCGTTTGAAATAAATGGTCGAAATTCACGAACTGCCGCGGCGCGGCGCGTTCTATTCAGGCCATTATATTATATATATATAATATATATAATATATATTTCGTCGATTTCTATTTAAAACGAATTATATAAATAGTTTTAAATTCGTTTCAAAAGCAATTTCAACTTCCATTTCAATTCAAATCAAAATTGAATTCTTCTTTATAAATTCGTTTCTATTCAATTCAAATTTCAATTCAATTTGAATTCATTTCAATTCACTTTCAATTCAATTTGAATTCGTTTTCAATTCAATTCATTTCGAAATCGTTTTCAATTCTCTTCAATTTCAATTCGAATTCATTTCTATTCAATTTCAATTCGAATTCATTTCTTTTCAAAATTTCAGATTTTGAAATCACTTTCGATATTCATTATAAAATGAATAAAATCGATATATATATCGTTCACGTCAAAATGGCGTCAATCTAATCAATACGGCTTCATATATTCCTATTTTCAAATATTCTATTTCAAATATTTCTTTTTCAAATATTTCTTTTTCAAAACTGGAATGAGGCCCAGTCAATTACCATATAATGTTAATTATATGGATTTTCTACAACACATGTATATAATAGCATTGAAAAATAATCAACCATCAACCAAAGTGCACTACACTGTATAAGCATCAGATATAGATATCTAACGCTTATAACAGCCTGTCAATCAATCGATCGACATATTTAATCAATCAGGATGAGTGAACTTCAACTTTCATCCCAACACCCGTGTGGGGTTTCAAACAATCAAACACATATTTTATTCGTGCAGTTGGGCGATGTGTAAAATTTATCGACCCAATCCATGTCATTCAAATAGGTGTACATAAACAAACCGTCTGGTTTGTAAATGAACATTTATTTATTCACATTCACGTTATTCATATTCACGTTAAAAAATATATTTTAACGATAAAACATTTTTATTCAACCTATGAATTTTCTATTCGATTCATTTTTTCAATAAAATGATATTTTTATTTTTCTAACATATTTTAGAAAATTTCGGCGGCATAACGGCACGATACTAGAAACGGGACGAGGCCTAGCCTTATCCCCGGTCTAGTGAAGGCCCACGCCATTCACACATCAATCAAAATCACCAAACAACCAAATTCAAATCAAATCATATAACTAAGCTATGCAACCAAACAAACAAGTCCATGGTCTGTGGACGATTGTGTCGGGTGCTACTAAGCACCGTCTGCATCCTAGTATATATATATAAATAGAAATGAAATTGAAAGGTGAGAAATTCTCACCCATAGCTATCCTAGCTCCACGGAACTTCATTGATAGAAATCTTCATCGCCATCGCATCTTCGTTGCTGTAGCCACTACATATGTAAAAATCGAATTTTTACTTCGCTACTCAATATATAAAAATCATATTTTTAATTCGAAGTTCAACATATAAAAATCATATTTTTAATTCGAAGTTCAACATATAAAAATCATATTTTTAATTCGAAGTTCAACATATAAAAATCATATTTTTATATGAATAAAAATCTCGTCTTTATAGAAATAACAATCTAATCTTTTCTAAATCAAAAATCTAATTTTTTCCTAAATCGAAACTACGATCTTTTTCTAAACAAAATACGATATTTTTCTAAACAAAAATATGAACTTTTTCTTAGATAAAAATCCTATCTTTATTCTCTAATCATTTTAAAAAAAATCAAATCTTTAGATTTATAAAAAACGAATCTTTAGATTCATAAAAATCTATGGTGTATTCATATAAAAACCTATGGTTTATATTTATTAAAAAATCTATCATTCTTGTTCATAAATAAAATAAAAACCAAATTACCTAAAAAAAAAAAAAAAAAATAGAAAACTTACAGCGAGAGGGGGTTCAGCGCGGTTTGAAGAAGGAGGGGGGGAAGAGAAGGCGGCTCCGACGATGGCAGGTGGCGGCTTGGGGGTTTCGGTACTGGGTTGAAGCGGGGTTCGGTTTTGGGTTGGGCTGAGCGAATCGGGCGCGAGCGTGGTCTCGAGATGGTGAAGGAGAGACGGAGAAGCAGAGGAAGGGGATGGTGGCGGTTGCGACGGAGGAGGGTGGGCCCGGCGGCGTCGGGGCTGTGGTGGGCGCGATTCGTCATCGAGTTTTTTTTTCTTTTTATTTTTGATTTCTGAAGTCAACGGGAGGGAAAGAGGGGGTTAAGGAGAAAAAGGGGGTAATTATTTAATTATTTTATTTTATTTTCAATCCAAAAAGTTACTTTAAATTTCGATCTCCAAACGAGACCCACCGACTGTCGCCCATAGCGTTTTACCCCCATTCCGAACACAATGGGATATGCACTGCAAGCTGATTCGATCGTTACAATCAGTTTCTACTGAATTTACATTTAAATCATTATATTGGATTTTAAACGTACATTTCAAATTACCGGGGTCACATACGAACTTTAAAAATTCTCGAAAAATATTTTCTAGCTTCGTATTGACAATACGGTCCTGACAAAACTAGTTTCGTCGAAATCCGAGGTCGTTTGCAAAATTCCCATTTTTAAGGGCCTGAATTCCATAGCGACTATTCAGAATTTTCAAATGGACATATCTTTTGATTCCCGCTATGAAATCTTGATTTCTCGAATTCGTTGGAAAGATATTCACAATTAGATCCTAATGTTTTTGGTTTCACCAAAATCCGGATTGTTTTGCACCCGGTACATTCAATTGAAGTTTGAAATCGAATTATCGAACTACCGCGCCATTTTCAATTCCTTTTATAATTTTATATAATTATATATATTCTAACGACGACGTATATAATATATACGTTCGAATTCCATTTAAAATAAATTTTCTCGTCGATATTATTTAAAATAATCTATTTTAAATATTCAAAATTCGCTAAAATTGCCAAAATAAAAATTTTAAACTGGCCCAGATTTTCGGGTCGTTACAATCTCCCCCACTTAAAACTTTTCGTCCCCGAAAAGGAACAAAGTCGAAAGTGGTTTGATCAATCAACTCTACGTTCGATCTGGCTTCCATTCTCCAACTTTTCAGTTTCTGAGAATTTTCTAAAATCTCAAAAATTTGGCTAACACCCTAAATTTTTGAAAAATTTCGCCATAACCTCCCCTGCACCGGGAGCATCGGGGAATTTCAAATAGCTTCCCCGGTCCTTCAGATCTCAAAAAGAAAAAGAAAAAGCCAAGCGGCTAGCCAATAGGCTCACAAAATCATCATCACCCAAACAAAACAGGAAATTATGTAGTAAACATGTACCTATTTTGTCGGGCAAACAAATTTTATTCTCTGCTCTAGCCTCCTTGCTATGACCTGTTCAATGTAAGTATATGTATATGCAAGCAAATGCGACCAATTTTCAATATAATTCAATTTTTGATTCAATTAGGCCAAATGGTTCAAAACTATCAAACAATTAAACAAGCAACACAAACATCAATCAATTAGTGAGTTAGAGTTTCAAATTCATAATTTTGATACACATACAAAAATCAAATTTTTGATGCCAAATCACAACAATAGGCCCTATCTAATTTTGGTTCTCACACCAGTCAATAGGAAATATATAGATATCACACCTTCGAAACACGAATACCAATTCTGATGATGTTCGAACTATCATCAAAATCATCTTCGGGCGACTAGAGTGTGATTCTATATCTATCCAGTATATTAAAATTTCAAATACACGTGGATCAGACGTATACGAAAAATATTTATATACTGGACTGTCCAACTCAATATAAATAGATAATCAAATACGAATAATTGATTTAAATTTTCAAAACAAAAATTTGTTTTCACTTTCAAAAATATACTCTTCACACTCGTTCTAGGATACTACTGATCCCATCTCTAACGAGTCATTCTCGTTGGATATTACTAATCCAATATCTGATGAATTCTTTCGTACGGTTCTAATGTGTCTTGTTCTCGAGCTCTGTAAACCAAAGCTCTGATACCAAATGTGACGACCCGCTACTTCCCCGTAAAGGAAAGCGTCGGATAGTTCGAGAACAAACCACAACAGAACGCAGACAAAAGAACATTTCATTGTATATTACAACAATGCATCAGATTACAAGAATATACAGAGTATAAATGAATATTACACAGAAATATCAGAGATTTAAATTACATTTAAATACATAGCAGCGGAAAATAATACAATACACAACTAGAAGAGATATACAGATACAAAGCTTTCCGGATATCGTTCCAGCTGTAAACCAGGATCCTGTGAATATAAATCTGTAAAACCAAAACTACTAGCTGCCCGTGTCGAAAATAGGGGCACCCAGAGTTTAGGTTAAAACAATAAACTCCAGGTCAGTCATGTGACTGGTGTGAGAACTAAAACAGTTATTAATCTTTATTTTTAAAGTTAGGTAAATCAAGGGACCACGCCTGTTGGCATTTATATTTTAGAGAGCTACATAGTTTGTTCACAAAACCAATTGGTTGATGTGAACTGTAGCTTCTTAGTATATATCCAGGATTTTAGTTGAACATTTCCCGATGTGGGACTTATATATTCATCACTCCCCCTTCACGTGTGGCGTATTTGAGCCATCTACGTGATCATGCTATTTTGGATGGAGTGGCGCACGTATGGCGGTTAAGCACATACGTATTAGTTGAACTAGTTGAATTAGTTGACCTGGGCTTTGATACCACTGTTGGCATTTTATAGTTTAGAGAGCTACATAATTTGTTCACAAAACCAATTGGTTGATGTGAACTGTAGCTTCTTAGTATATATCCAGGATTTTAGTTGAACATTTCCCGATGTGGGACTTATATATTCATCTTTTTTTTTTTTTTATAGCAGTGTGGCGCAACATGGTTTGAAGCAGCATATAGACGAATAAGTGCCAAATTAGTTCAAGTTCAGGAGCAACAAGCAAATGGTACAGCATTTCAAATGCAACAAGTGGTATCGGAGCTTCGTTCGTTCGCATATTGGGCGAAAAAACATTGCAACAATTATAAGCTATGGCAAACATTGCTCAATCTCCATCACCTTCTGTCCCTATTTTTGCCGGTGAAAATTATGATTTTTGGAGCATAAAAATGAAGACATTTCTTAGCTCTCAAGATCTATGGGATATTGTAGATGAAGGGTTCACTATTCCTGAAGATACTTCAACTCTTAGCCAAGCTCAGAAAAAGGAGATAAAGGAAAATAAACTAAAAAATTCAAAAGCGTTAAGTTTTCTACAACAAGCGGTGACCGACGCTATCTTTCCTAGAATAATGGGAGCTTCAAACACCAAAGAAGCATGGACCACATTACAGGAGGAGTTTCAAGGAAGTGCAAAGGTACGCGCCATTAAACTTCAAACATTAAGGCGTGAGTTTGAATTAATAAAAATGAAGGAGTCGGATACCGTAAAGGATTATTACTCCAAAATAAAAGAAATAGTTAGTCAAATAAGAGCTTATGGGGATAATATTCTTGACAAGAGGATTGTTGAGAAAATTTTAATTTCAATTCCCCGTAAGTATGACACAATCGTGACTACGATCGAGCAAACTAAAGATTTGTCTACCTTATCGGTGACTGAATTAATGGGCTCCCTTGAAGCATTTGAACAAAGAATGAGCAGGCATGATGAAGACTCGATTGAAAATGCTTTTCAGTCGAAACTCAAGCTATCATCCCAAAATAAAGCATATGGAGAAAATAAGAATGATGGAGAAGATTCTAGAAACAAAGGAAATTCTAGAAATTTCTCAAAGAATAAACAAGGCAAATATCCTCCATGTGGAATTTGTAAGATGACAAATCACTTGGAGAAGTTCTGTCGGAATCGTGGAAAGCCGCAATGTCGACACTGTAAGAAATTTGGACATTTGGAGAAGAATTGTTTCAGCCTAAATAAGCATCAAGCAAATTTCATTGAAGAGCATGACAGAGAACAACATCAAAATGATCGAGATCAACATCTTTTTTATGCTACCCAAGATTCTAGTGAAGAAAATGGAGGAAACTGGTACTTGGATAGCGGTTGCAGCAATCACATGGCTAAAGATGGGAGCATCTTCAAGGATATTGATGATACTGTCAAAGTAAAAGTACGATTGGGGAATGGCACCGTCGTGGAATCAAAAGGCAGAGGCACTGTTATGGTGGAAACAAAGAAAGGTACAAAATTTATCAAAGATGTTTTACTTGTTCCAAATTTAAAAGAAAATTTGTTAAGCATTGGTCAGATGATGGAGAAAGGCTACGCTCTTCACTTCGAAGGAGACATTTGCAAAATATATGATAACAACAATAAAAGACTAGAGATAGCTCAAGTAAAAATGGAGAAGAGAAATAGAAGTTTTCCAATAAGTTTTAAATATGCTACTAATATAGCCATGAAAGCACAAGTTGATGATTCATGGTTATGGCATCGAAGATTTGGCCACTTCAACATTCAAGCCTTGAAATTGTTGTATCAAAAGAATATGATGAGAGATTTTCCATGCATAAAAGAAAATAATGAAGCCTGTGAAGGATGTCTTCTCGGAAAGCAACACAGATCATCATTTCCATCACGAAGCACTTGGAGAGCAAAAGACTTGTTGGAGTTAATTCACACCGACGTTTGTGGACCAATGAGAACACCTTCACTTCATAACAACAGGTATTTCATTCTCTTTATTGATGATTTTTCTAGAATGACATGGGTCTACTTCATTAAAGAAAAATCAGAAGTCTTTGGAATATTCAAGAAGTTTAAAGCTCTTGTCGAAAATCAAAGTGGAAAACGTATAAGGAAGCTGCGAAGTGATCGTGGTAAAGAGTACAACTCCCATGAGTTTGATAAATTTTGTGATGATGAAGGCGTTGAGAGGCAACTTACAGTTGCATATACTCCACAACAAAATGGAGTATCTGAAAGAAAAAATCGCACAGTCATGGAGATGGCAAGATCAATGCTGAAGGAGAAGGGCTTACCCAACACTTTTTGGGCAGAAGCAGTTTATACTGCTGTCTATATACTCAACCGATGTCCAACTAGAGCAGTTGAAGACAAGACTCCTATAGAGGCATGGAGTGGACGAAAGCCAACAGCCAATCATCTAAGAATTTTTGGATCGATTTGCTACATACATGTTCCAGACCAAAAGAGGCACAAACTAGAAGAGAAGACCATACGAGGAATCTTTTTGGGGTATAGCACACAATCAAAAGGATATAGAGTTTATAACTTGCAAACAAAGAAACTGACGATTAGTCGAGATGTCGAAGTTGATGAGAATGCTTCTTGGAATTGGGATGAACAAAAAGTTGAAAAAAGAAACATTTCTATTCCAGTACATCAATCTCATGAAGATGTGGAAGTGGAAGAAATGGAAGAACCAACAGAAGAACCAGGTACGCCCCTTTCACCTTCTCAACAACAAAATTCTTCACCAGAGTCTACTCCAAGAAGAGTTAGATCTTTGGTAGATATATATAAAACTTGCAACATGGCTATATTTGAACCCGAAAGCTATGAAGTAGCATCTAAACAAGAAGTATGGATCAAAGCAATGGAAGAAGAGATAAAAATGATTGAAAAAAATAATACTTGGGAGCTTGTAGATTGTCCTAAAGATAAAGAAATCGTTGGAGTGAAATGGGTTTATAAGACAAAGCTAAATCCAGATGGCTCAATACAAAAACACAAGGCTAGGCTCGTAGCAAAGGGCTACTCGCAACAATATGGAGTCGACTATAATGAGACATTTGCTCCAGTTGCACGTCTGGACACAATTAGAGCTTTAGTTGCTCTTGCAGCTCAGAAAGGATGGAATGTTTTTCAACTAGATGTCAAATCAGCCTTCTTAAATGGAGTATTAGAAGAAGAGATCTATGTGGAGCAACCACAAGGCTTCATAAGTAAGGGCAATGAAGACAAAGTGCTAAGACTAAGAAAAGCTTTATATGGCTTGAAGCAAGCACCTCGAGCATGGTACAATAGAATCGACCAATACTTCATTAATCAAGGATTTAGGAGGAGCAAGAGTGAGCCTACATTATACATCAAGACACAAGGTCGGTATGATACTCTCATTGTCTCTCTATATGTAGATGATCTTATCTACATGGGAAATAATATGAAGATGATAACTGCATTTAAAGAAGACATGATGAAAACATTCGAGATGACCGATCTTGGCTTGATGAATTACTTCCTTGGCATCGAGGTGAAACAACATAAGGAAGGTATATTTATCTCTCAAAAGAAATATACCGAAGAACTATTAAAGAAATTTAGAATGAATGATTGCAAACCAGTAGCTACTCCACTCGTAACAAATGAGAAGTTGCAAAAGGATGACGGAGCCCCAGAAGCTGATGCATCTCGCTACAGAAGTTTGATTGGAAGTCTTTTATATCTTACTGCTACGCGACCGGATATCATGTACGCTACAAGTCTTCTATCAAGATTCATGCAAAGTCCAAGTCAAATTCATCTTAGAGTTGCTAAAAGAGTTTTGAGATATTTGCAAGGAACAAAGGAGTATGGAATATGGTACAAGACCATAACCAACTCAAAGTTGATTGGCTACACTGATAGTGATTGGGCAGGTTCAGTAGATGACATGAAAAGCACGTCGGGCTATGGCTTTTCACTTGGATCAGGAATACTCTCATGGGCATCAAAGAAGCAAGCAACAGTTGCACAATCAACAGCTGAAGCAGAATATGTGGCAGCAGCGGAAGCAACAAGTCAAGCTATATGGCTTCGGAGGATATTTGAAGAAATAGGTGAGCATCAAGATCAACCTACTACAATCTACTGTGACAGCAAATCAGCAATAGCAATCACAAAGAATCCGGTTCATCATAATCGAACTAAGCATATAGCTATCAAGTATCACTTCATCAGAGATGCAGAAGCGGCAAAAGAAATTCAGCTCAAGTACTGCAGAACAGAAGATCAAGTTGCAGACATCTTCACAAAGGCACTGCCAAGAACAAGATTTGAGCAACTACGAACTATGCTTGGAGTATCCGAAATTTGCATCAAGGAGGAGTATTGAGAATGCTGCAAATTTCTAGAGAATTCCAAAGTATTGAAGATAATACAAATTTCTAGAATTCTCAAGAGATTAATAAATTGCTTTGTATTATTGAATAAGTATTTCTTGCTTTATCTAGAGTATTGTATCTAGAATATTCTTATGTATTATTATTAAATAAATTACTTGATGAATGTGGAATGTTCTCTCTAGAGAATTCTACATAATTGTAATGAGATGCCTATAAATATGAGCATGGGCACATTGTAAGGTTGTAGCAAAAACTATAAGCAATAAAATTGTTGTTTTACAAAAACCATTGAGTAATTTCTCCATCAAACTTTCTTTCAACTATTCAACTATTTCAATCATTTATCCACAACAACTATTCAACTATTTCCTCTACTACAACTACTAACAATGCCGTATAACACGGAACGGGTTTCCTCCCAAGAATACCGGTGCATAAAACAAACAGCGCAATGCTAAATAAAGAAAAATGAAGCTATTATAAGACCCAGTTCCCATCACACAATGCAACGCAAGCCGGAGGATAGGGTTTTTACCTTATAATAGCCAAGAATGCTTGATACGTTTAAAACAAATCATTTGATACTATTGTAAGTGCATAGTGTATAAAACAACTTCAAATCATAAGTATCAATCATAGGCGGCATAAGTGCCCCATCCCACTATGTCGCCATACTAGGCTCTACAAATAAAACCGCAAATGTCACGTATTTGGAAATTGGATTTCCGTCTATGAACCGAGGCAAAAGATAGTCCTCAACCGATTCGAGACGCTCTAGCCCGCCCCTCAGGACCCAGACTCAGGTGGGCCCTTGGATCGTCAGGGCCGGTCCACCGATGTGGATTAAAATGCCTGAACATGCGTTTCCCCGCCCTTTGGGGCGTAAATGAGCCAACGAATGACTCCATCGGACCCGGATCGTCCGATCTAACCGAGGCGCCTCGCAACAGCAACAACCACATAAGTCAAACTCGTCAGGGCGTGTAAAACCACTGACGCCACTTCTAACTAGAAAGAAACGCATGCCCTCCCTGAGGTCCTTCTCCCGTTTTTGGTTCATACCGGGTGTGAAACTCGCGAAGCAAACGTTACACAAAGCTACGCCACAAAGGCCGTGCTTTGATCATCACCACAAGACTTTGCTTTTCAACAGAAGCCTCGATCAATTGCCACTTAGGCATGCCACACAGGCAATTCACTCCATGCGTTTGATATCCATCACTATATAACCTCTGAGCTCGTACGTCTCAGAGAAGGGCGTTAAGCAAGAGAATAAATTCTCTGCCGCCAAACAAATATATATTTAATAGAGATCAATCACACAGACTAAAATCCAATGTCAGACACACAGTCCATTTACAAGTCCGTTCTGGGTCTGAACGAAACCGGAGGCACCTAGTACCCCGCATATCCATCGATCTCCAAGTACGTCTGGACGATCACTAACTGTTTCCATCTTCTTGGGTGTACAGCCCAATCAAGATCATCAGTAATTATCCAAACGACGTGAAGACTTCTGGTCTTCGACCACCGTCTTCATCTTCGACACCACGTCGAATCAGTTATTCAGAAGGGGATAAACCCGGTCTTTCTGAATAACTCGCGTATATATATTATAAAAGTGTTACACAAACACAACATACGCCTCATTCCAATTCAGAATATTCTTTTATTCAAATATTCCTATATTTTGGGAAAAGTTCCCATTAATTTTATCCAAGATAAATTCTTTGAATTTATTCTTTAATCTCCTTTGAATATCAATTCAAACTAGTCGGGATTAGCGAACCACACCGAAGTAATCATTTATTTTATTTCCCAATCCCAACCTATTCATCCCATGAAGTAAAACTGGTTATACTTCATATCTAACACCACGGTGTTATCGGTAAATTCAATTACCATTTCACGTTCAAATCTAATTAAAGATTTAACTATCGCTTGGAGTAAAACTGGTGATACTCCATTCTCGATTATTTCAATCTAATTAAAGATTCATTAAAACTCCACTTAGTTTTAATCTTTAACTGGGTTAAAGAATCAGTGTCATTTAAAACACAGTTCACGATAAACCCAAAATCACCTTCATTAATTATCGGGTTAAAGAACGAGTGTTATTTAAAACACTGCTCACGATAAACCCAAAAATCAATACCAATTCAATTCCAATTCAATATCATTTAATTGGTACACTTCATTAAATCTAAATAAAAAGATTTAATCTTTTCTCAACTGGGTTCAAGAACAGTGTTAGTCAAGACACCATTCACGACAAACCCAAATCACATTTGATATTAAATACAAGGCTTTGAATAGAATATATACCGGCTTATATTCAATATCAAATTCTACGACTAACAAACATCGTATTGGAAATAACGATATATATATATCTTTCAAATTCCCATAACACTATCTGTATCATCACGAAATCCAACATCGAAATATTCCGAAGACAATTTCGATTCAAATCCCTTCCAATGCAATCATTGGAAATTCTGGTTATTTTTTTTAAACCCTTTTCACTTTTAATTTATTTATTTAAAAATAAATAGAATTATCATTCTAGTTCAAAACTAGTTCATTTCGATGAAAATCTGTTTTTATCTTTTCAAACATGGAGTTTTTCATCCCAATTCTTTCTAAATCATTTCTTATGATTTTACACAAATTATTACTATTTTTAATAATTTTATCAAGGCCCGTACAGTCGATTTCCATCAATGACCATCGAACTGCACTTACAGCGACCTTTTTCGAATTTGATTTGGACATAATTCCAAATCCAACCGTTAGATTTTGAATTTCGAATATTCATTAGAAAGCTCTTTTCGATACGAATCCAACGGTTCCGGTTTTAGGAGAATCCGACGGTCGGATCTCCCGCAATGTCCGTTTGAAATAAATGGTCGAAATTCACGAACTGCCGCGGCGCGGCGCGTTCTATTCAGGCCATTATATTATATATATATAATATATATAATATATATTTCGTCGATTTCTATTTAAAACGAATTATATAAATAGTTTTAAATTCGTTTCAAAAGCAATTTCAACTTCCATTTCAATTCAAATCAAAATTGAATTCTTCTTTATAAATTCGTTTCTATTCAATTCAAATTTCAATTCAATTTGAATTCATTTCAATTCAATTTGAATTCATTTCAATTCAATTTGAATTCGTTTTCAATTCAATTCATTTCGAAATCGTTTTCAATTCTCTTCAATTTCAATTCGAATTCATTTCTATTCAATTTCAATTCGAATTCATTTCTTTTCAAAATTTCAGATTTTGAAATCACTTTCGATATTCATTATAAAATGAATAAAATCGATATATATATCGTTCACGTCAAAATGGCGTCAATCTAATCAATACGGCTTCATATATTCCTATTTTCAAATATTCTATTTCAAATATTTCTTTTTCAAATATTTCTTTTTCAAAACTGGAATGAGGCCCAGTCAATTACCATATAATGTTAATTATATGGATTTTCTACAACACATGTATATAATAGCATTGAAAAATAATCAACCATCAACCAAAGTGCACTACACTGTATAAGCATCAGATATAGATATCTAACGCTTATAACAGCCTGTCAATCAATCGATCGACATATTTAATCAATCAGGATGAGTGAACTTCAACTTTCATCCCAACACCCGTGTGGGGTTTCAAACAATCAAATACATATTTTATTCGTGCAGTTGGGCGATGTGTAAAATTTATCGACCCAATCCATGTCATTCAAATAGGTGTACATAAACAAACCGTCTGGTTTGTAAATGAACATTTATTTATTCACATTCACGTTATTCATATTCACGTTAAAAATTATATTTTAACGATAAAACATTTTTATTCAACCTATGAATTTTCTATTCGATTCATTTTTTCAATAAAATGATATTTTTATTTTTCTAACATATTTTAGAAAATTTCGGCGGCATAACGGCACGATACTAGAAACGGGACGAGGCCTAGCCTTATCCCCGGTCTAGTGAAGGCCCACGCCATTCACACATCAATCAAAATCACCAAACAACCAAATTCAAATCAAATCATATAACTAAGCTATGCAACCAAACAAACAAGTCCATGGTCTGTGGACGATTGTGTCGGGTGCTACTAAGCACCGTCTGCATCCTAGTATATATATATAAATAGAAATGAAATTGAAAGGTGAGAAATTCTCACCCATAGCTATCCTAGCTCCACGGAACTTCATTGATAGAAATCTTCATCGCCATCGCATCTTCGTTGCTGTAGCCACTACATATGTAAAAATCGAATTTTTACTTCGCTACTCAATATATAAAAATCATATTTTTAATTCGAAGTTCAACATATAAAAATCATATTTTTAATTCGAAGTTCAACATATAAAAATCATATTTTTAATTCGAAGTTCAACATATAAAAATCATATTTTTATATGAATAAAAATCTCGTCTTTATAGAAATAACAATCTAATCTTTTCTAAATCAAAAATCTAATTTTTTCCTAAATCAAAACTACGATCTTTTTCTAAACAAAATACGATCTTTTTCTAAACAAAAATATGAACTTTTTCTTAGATAAAAATCCTATCTTTATTCTCTAATCATTTTAAAAAAAATCAAATCTTTAGATTTATAAAAAAACGAATCTTTAGATTCATAAAAATCTATGGTGTATTCATATAAAAACCTATGGTTTATATTTATAAAAAAATCTATCATTCTTGTTCATAAATAAAATAAAAACCAAATTACCTAAAAAAAAAAAAAAATAGAAAACTTACAGCGAGAGGGGGTTCAGCGCGGTTTGAAGAAGGAGGGGGGGAAGAGAAGGCGGCTCCGACGATGGCAGGTGGCGGCTTGGTGGTTTCGGTACTGGGTTGAAGCGGGGTTCGGTTTTGGGTTGGGCTGAGCGAATCGGGCGCGAGCGTGGTCTCGAGATGGTGAAGGAGAGACGGAGAAGCAGAGGAAGGGGATGGTGGCGGTTGCGACGGAGGAGGGTGGGCCCGGCGGCGTCGGGGCTGTGGTGGGCGCGATTCGTCATCGAGTTTTTTTTTTCTTTTTATTTTTGATTTCTGAAGTCAACGGGAGGGAAAGAGGGGGTTAAGGAGAAAAAGGGGGTAATTATTTAATTATTTTATTTTATTTTCAATCCAAAAAGTTACTTTAAATTTCGATCTCCAAACGAGACCCACCGACTGTCGCCCATAGCGTTTTACCCCCATTCCGAACACAATGGGATATGCACTGCAAGCTGATTCGATCGTTACAATCAGTTTCTGCTGAATTTACATTTAAATCATTATATTAGATTTTAAACGTACATTTCAAATTACCGGGGTCACATACGAACTTTAAAAATTCTCGAAAAATATTTTCTAGCTTCGTATTGACAATACGGTCCTGACAAAACTAGTTTCGTCGAAATCCGAGGTCGTTTGCAAAATTCCCATTTTTAAGGGCCTGAATTCCATAGCGACTATTCAGAATTTTCAACTGGACATATCTTTTGATTCCCGCTATGAAATCTTGATTTCTCGAATTCGTTGGAAAGATATTCACAATTAGATCCTAATGTTTTTGGTTTCACCAAAATCCGGATTGTTTTGCACCCGGTACATTCAATTGAAGTTTGAAATCGAATTATCGAACTACCGCGCCATTTTCAATTCCTTTTATAATTTTATATAATTATATATATTCTAACGACGACGTATATAATATATACGTTCGAATTCCATTTAAAATAAATTTTCTCGTCGATATTATTTAAAATAATCTATTTTAAATATTCAAAATTCGCTAAAATTGCCAAAATAAAAATTTTAAACTGGCCCAGATTTTCGGGTCGTTACATATTATTAGTCGGATACGGAAATTGATATCGATTATATATATTGATCTATTTTCCGTGAAGATTCCATAATTAATGGAATGTGATTTGGATTTATCGTGAACTGTGTTTTAAATGACATTAGTTCATTAACCCAGTTAAAGACAGGATTACATGTCTAACATTGTATTTCGAACTGTATG
The DNA here is from genome assembly GCA_030737875.1 of Allium sativum. NCBI lineage: Eukaryota > Viridiplantae > Streptophyta > Magnoliopsida > Asparagales > Amaryllidaceae > Allium > Allium sativum. The sequence continues at coordinate 93,731,606 of CM060920.1, forward strand.
GCTGATCTCTGCTAAATATATATATTTTGGTGGCGGAGAATTTATTCTCTTGCTTAACACCCTTCTCTAAGACGTACGACCTTAGAGGTATATATCGGCAGAAATCAATAGTAAGGTATAGATTGTCGATGTTGAATGTTTGTGTTTCCAAAGTTAAATAATCATTAATATTGATTTTTGGGAAGATTAAAACTAAGTGGAGTTTTAATGAATCTTTAACTAGATTGAAAAGAGAATGTGATAATTTAAATTATCAAATTCGGGAAATGATCAAGAATGGAGTAGCACCAATTTTACTCCAAGCGATGGTTAAATCTTTAATCAGATTTGAACGTGAAATGGTAATTAAATTAACCGATAACACCGTGGTGTTAGATATGGAGTATTACTAGTTTTGCTCCATGGGATGAACTGGTTAGGATTGGGAAATTAAACAAATGATTATTTCGTTAAGGTGCACTAATTCCGACTAGTTTGGATAAACCTTAATTTGGTTTGAATGATATCCAAGGAAGATTAAAGAATAAATTTAAAGAATTTATCTTTGATAAAATTAATGGGAACCTTTCCCAAAGTTTAAGAATATTTAAATAAAAGAATATTCTGGATTGGAATGAGGCGTATGTTGAGTTTTTATAGCACTTGTTTATTATAAACGCGAGTTATTCGGAAAGGCCGGGTTTATACCCGTTCTGAATAACTGATTCGACGATAAGTCGACGATGAAGACGGTGGTTGAAGACCGGAGGTCTTCACATCATTTGGATGATTACTGATGTCTTGATTGAGCGGTACACCCAAGAAAAGGTAATAAGTGGTGATCGTCCTGACGTACTTGGAGATCGAATGGATATACGAGGACCTCTCTCCTGTATTGGACATATGGGACGGGGAATAAGGTGCCTCCGGTTTCGTTCAGACCTAGAACGAACTTGTAAATGGATGTGTGTCTAACATTGGATTTTATTCTGTGTTGATAGATCTCTATTAAATATATATCTGTTTTGTGGTGGGGAATTTATTCTCTTGCTTAACACCATTTTCTGAGACGTGCGAGCTCAGAGGTTATATATCGATAGACATCAGTTGCGTGGCGTGAATTGCCAGTGTGGCATGCTGAGATGCAAGTGATCAAGGCTTCTATTGAAAAGCAGAGTCTTGTGGGTGATGATCAAAGCATGGCCTTAAAGGGAATAACTTTGTGTATAACGTTAATTCGCGAGCCTCATACCTCGGTATGAGTCAAAAATGGGATAAGGGACCCAAGGAGGACATGACGTTTCTTTCTAGCTATGGGTGGTGTCATGGTATGGAGCCCATACATTTATTATATTTTTACCTATGTGGGTGATTGACCGTGAGGCGCCTCAGATATATCGGTTACTATGGAGCCGATGGATATAGGTCCTATAGGACCGGGAAACGTGTGTTCAGGAATTATTAATCCTCAAACGTAAGGGAGGACCGGCCTTGGAGGATCCAAGGGTCTTCTGCGGGAGATCCTGAGGCATTTTTTAGAGTGTCTCGAAGCCGGTGAAGATTGCATCCCTTGCCTCGACTCATGACGGAAATCCAATTTCCAATACGTGGCATTTCGGTTTTAGTTGTAAACCTATATGGCGACATAGTAGCATGGGATACTATGCCGTCTATGATTGATACATTTATATTTGAATTTGTTTTATACACTATGCACCTATAATAGTATCAAATGATTTGTTTTAAACGTACCAAGCATGTTTGGCTATTGTAAGGTAAAACTCTATCCTCTGGCTTGTGTTGCATTGTGTAATGGGACCTTAGTCTTATAATAGCTTCATTTTTCCAAAAAGCATTGCGTTGTTTATTCTATGCACTGGTATTCTTGGGAAGAAACCCGTTCCATGTTATGCGGCGTGGTCCCTTGATTTACTTTATTTCTAAAGTAAAAGATTTAATAACTTTTTTTTAGTTCTCATAACAGTCACATTACTGACCTTGATTTATTGTTTTAACCTAAACTCTGGGTGCCCCTATTTTTCACACAGGCAACTAGTAGTTTTGGTTTTACAGATATTATATTCACAGGATCCTGATTTACAGGTGGTGCTATATTCGGAATGCTCTAGATCCGTGTATTTCCTTCAGTTGTGTTTTGTATTATTTTCCGCAACATTGTAATTTGTAAATGTCTGATATTTATCAAATGTATATTATTTGTTCATACTCCGTATATTCTTGTACTCTAATGTAAATTGTTATAATAGTAATGAAATGTTCCTCTGTTTGTGTTCTGATTTGTCGTGTTCTCAACTCAATTCGGGCTTTCCCGTAAGGGTGAGTTTGGGTCGTTTTAGTTGGTATTAGGGCTTTGGTTTACAGAGCTCGAGAACAAGGCGTTTTAGAACCAAAAAAAAGAATTCATCAGAGATTGGATTAGTAATATCCAATGAGAATGACTCGTTAGAGATAGGATCAATAGTATCATAGAATGAGTGTGAAGAGTGTATTTTTAAAATAAAAATGAAAACAAATATTGTTTTGAAAATTTAAATCTTATTAAACATATTTGAATATTTATTTTAAATTGATTTGGACAATCGAGTATATGAAGATTTTGCATATACGCCTTGCAAACGTGTATACAAAGCTTTAAATATACTGGATAGATACAAAATCACACACTAGTCGCCCAAAAATGATTCTGATGATTACTCGAGTATCATCAGAATTTATGTTCGATATTTAAAAGTGGGATATCTATATATTTCCAACTGACCGGTGTGAGAACCAAACCTAGATAGGGTTATTTGTTGTGAATTGGCATCAAAAATATGATTTTGAATATATATATATATATATAAATTATGAATTTGAAAATTTAATAAACTAATTGATTGCTGATTGTGATGGATGATTATTAATTTCACTAATAAAACCATTATGTGAATGAACGGTAAATATAACCAAATTGTGTCGAATATTGAACTGAATTGAAACATGGTTGAAATTGCATACATATGTGCATGTATACATTGAACAGGTCATAGCAAGGAAGCTAAGCAGAGGAGTAAAATTGTATGCCCGACAAATAGGTACATGTTTACTATATTTCTTGGGTTTGGATGATTTTATGAGCCGATTGGCTTTTTCTTTTTTTTAGATGATGAGGGCCCTGCGTGGCTAGTTGCGGTTTTAAAGATCTCCCCGTACAAGAAGGTTATGGCGAAATTTTTCAAAAATTTAGGGTGTTGACCAAATTTTTGATAAATTAGGAAATTCTTAGAAACTGAAAAGTTGAAGAATGAAAGCCAGAATGAAAGTTGAGTTGGTTAGTTAAACAACTTTCACCTCTGTTCCTTTTCGAGGACGAAAAGATTTTAAGTAGGGGAGACTGTAACAACCCGGAAAATCAGAACAAATTAAAAATTTTTATTTTGGCAATTTTAATGAATTTTGAATATTTAAAATGATTTATCTTAAATGATAACGACTAAAAATTTATTTAAATCGAAGTTAAAACGAATAAATTTATTTTAATTATAAAACAAGCCTGAAATGGCGCGGTAGTTCGAAATTTCGATTTCAAATTTCAATTGAATGTGCAGGATTCAGAATAAATAGGATTTCAGTAAAACCAGAAATATTTGAATCTGTTTGAAAATATATTTCCAATGAATGTGAAAAATCCAGATTTCATAACGGAAATAAAAAGTTATGTCCAGTTGAAAATTCAGAATAGACGATATGGAATTTAATATAATATATAACCCTTAAAAATAGCCATTTTGCAAACAACATCCGTTTTCGACGAAACCACATTTGTTGGATCCGGAATGTCAAATTATTGATAGATTCCAATTTTCATAATTTTTGGAATCAATATGTGAGCGCGGTGAATTTAAACGTGTTTGGTAATTTCAGTTTGAATTTTATCGACTGTAAAATGACCGTTTTTCGGATGGTCTCCAAATTTGACAAAATTAGTTTTGTTAGGACAGTATGATCAAAACATAGCTAGATTTATTTTTCGGGATGTGACCCCGGTAAATTAAAATGTGTTCAAATTCAATATATATTGATTTATATTTTAGTTTAAAGCAAAACTGTAATGACCCGGGGAATTTGCGATCCTGGATATCGGCATACAACACTATGTCGACTATTCAAGCATCGAAAACACGGGATAGTCCATGAAAGAAAGTATAAAGTGAGAATAGATAAAATAGAAACTTAGAATAGAAGAAGAAGAACACACAACATCACAGTAACATGAATCTCACAGCGGAACGAACAAAATAAATAACATATCTTTGAAATAAAATCAGTATATGTATACAGTAACATTATCAGAGTACAACACAATGGAATAAACAATAGCTATATAATCCTGAAGCCTCCTGCTCCAAGCTCTCCAAGTATTTCTGTAAAATCCTGACTACTTGATTGCCCATACAAAATTGGGCACCAAAGAGTTTAGGGAAAACAAAACAAAGTCTGGGTCAGTCATGGGACTGATGTGAGTAAAACAATTCAAACAGTTTGATAAAATAAATGATATCTCATAAGACCACGCCGTATAACGGAACGAGTTTTTCCCTTATGAGAATCCAAAACATTTGATTTAACTTTCAAAATCCTTTTGAAAGAAACGATAAACTTTATATCAAAACTCTTTTGATATTATAATAATGTCTATCAACACAACTAAATAATCATCTAGCAGAAATGCTTTCATCTCACGATCTACATATATAATTTACAATCAAAACCGTGAGAACTTATTGGGTAATGGATTTCCAACCATGACAAGTTATGGAACCACCTTCCGATAGTGTACCTCTAGAGAGGAATACACTGGGTTCAACAAGAACATCTTGCAACCCGGCCACACATGACCGACCACTCATTCCGATAGTGTACCTCTAGAGTGGTTTTCGGATAATATATCTGATCCCGGTCTCTTCATATTGGCGACAAAAAATGGTCAGAAACTTCGATAATCGGTGAGTTAACTATCAAAGAAAAACACGTGTGCAAACAATGATATTATTTCTAGATGGAAATTATATCGATTAAACATCATTTAACAATTATCTCTTTAGGTCATTTTTCATCTCCTGTTTCCATATATTCAACATTTTCTATTTTCTAAATTTAGAAAATATACGTTATTAACATTGGGAAACATTTCCATTTCTCGTTTTCTATATTAGAAAACATTTCTGATTCTTATTTGGAAAACATTTCCAAAACTCCTACATTTTGATTTAAACAGATGTTTAAATAAAACATTGTTATGCCAACTCCAACCATTACACTTATTAGCTATATTCATTTAACCAATCTTCCCTGTCAATCCTTAACCATTCCTTAGTTAAAAACGAGGCCAACCAAGTTGGGGTATAACTTTCTCTCAGACCTTAACTGAACAACATTTCTAACTTCGAAACAGACAAGGTTTACCTTTTAAACCTCTAATAAACTTCCTTACGTAACTTTCGGATTCTTTTTACGAATCCACTTCTTTTATAGAAATCATTTGATTTTAACAATAGTGTTAAAATCCCATGCTTCTGAAATATAATAACCTATGTACAACTTTTATTTATTAATTTGGATAAATAAACAAACAACTAATTTATTTATAAATAAATAAATCTTGATTAAAAATGGAAAGTGAATAGTACTTTCCCGTATTCGATATAATCGAATTCAACGTATAATTCTCTTTCGAATAATATTTATTCGATAACTCCTTTCGAATGATTTACATTCGATTAACTCTCTTCGAATGATTTACAATCGATTAACTCTCTTCGAATGATTTACATTCGACTAACTCTCTTCGAATGACTTACATTCGATTAACTCTCTTCGAATAAACTATATTCGATTAATTCCTTTCTTTGAACAAACTATATTCGATTTACTCCTTCAGAATAACTATATTCGATAACTCCTTTCGAATAAACTATATTCGATTACTCCTTCCGAATAACTAAATTCGATAACTCCTTTCGAATAACTATATTCGATAACTCCTTTCGAATAAACTATATTCGATTACTCCTTCCGAATAACAATATTCGATTACTCCTTCCGAATAACTATATTCGATAAATCCTTTTGAATAAACTATATTCGATTACTCCTTTCGAATATACTATATTCGATTACTCCTTTCTCGAATAAACTCTGACTCTAATCGATTTACTCTAACTCTAATCGATTAACTCCAACTCTAATCGATTAACTCTAACTCTAATTAATTAACTCTAACTCTAATCGATTAACTCTATCTCTAATCGATTAACTCTAACTCTAATCGACTGACTCTAATTCGATTAACTCTAACTCTAATCGATTAACTCTAACTCTAATCGATTAACTCTAATTCGATTAACTCTAACTCTAATCAATTAACTCTAACTCTAACTGATTAACTATAATTCGATTAACTCCTCTAACTCATTTTGATTAACACATTTTGATTAACACATTTGATTAAGTTTACGTCCATATTCAGTTTCAAATATCGATGTTGAAATTGATTCTTAGTTCTCTATATAAGTCCTGACTTATATATTCTATTTATCCAATTATAAACATTTTATTTAATTTACAAAATATTATTTATAAATTAATCTTCTCAATCCATCAGTTAGAACAGATTCTATTTAAAATCTTTGCTTTAAATCCATATCATGCTATACCCGTGGGCGAAGCACGGGTCTAAACCTTTAAAATATAAAATTCTCTTTTTATACTATTCTATTCATTTTTCAAGTATTTCCTTTTCTATTTGTTTTACAAATATTTCCTCTTCTATTCTATTTATTTGACAAATAAATATTTCTTTTCAATTCTATTTATTTAACAAATAAATATATCTTTTATAACACCTTTGATTTTATAATTATTTTCTTTTATAAAATCCTTTTCCTTTTTATATATAAAATCCATTGATTATATATATATAATTTATTTTCAAAATACACTTTGAAAATCCCCTTTTCTATATCCCATTATTTCTTATGGTATTTAGAATACCAATTCACAATGATCGATATCATTCAAACACACATGATCAACAACATATTATATATCACATCATATATTACAATATATGAAAAGAACAGTATTATAAATTTTGAGGAATCCAGTTGGATCCCTCCAACCTGTTTCCCTGTATCCACAGATGTTAAATGATATAATAACATCGATTTCATTTCAATATGAAATATTATGATAAACAAAATCAATGTTTGATTAACGATTTATATATATATATATATATATATATCGTTAGCTATAATTTCAACCAATACATAAGCAATTCAACTAGACAATCATCACACAACAGTCAATCAGCATTTATCATTACTAGATTATATTTATAAAAATCTAAACTGATAGAGTTAGTGAGGTTTACTCACATTGGACGATCATCGTTAAATAACGATAATTGTCAGTTGATTCAGACGACAATTTATTTCGCTATAAATTGTAACAAGCTCTAATTCACTCCCAGTCATTTCCAGTGTGTAGCCACTATCCATACGATCCCGACGTGACAAACCGTTCACAAAACTGATAATGTATGAATAAGTTATTACGATTACCAGTTGAGTACATATTAGATTTAGAATTAATTTCTATTTGAATTAACTATTTGGGCTTTACCTAAAAAAAACAGGCCCACCTTTCCTTCGCACCGGCACACTACAGTGCCCTCCTTCCTTAAAAAAATGCCGCTCTTCCAGTATTTCTTCACGATAAAAACATGGCCATCATGAAACTTCAAGGTCCACGCACACCCCTTTACACGCCACGGCGAACCATTACCTCATCATCTCTCCTCCTTTACTCAGTAAAAACAAAACAACCAATCTCACCCTTAATTACTTAACACAAATCCTTTAATCACGTTTTCTCCTGATTACCGCGCTCTTCTTCTCCCCGTATCAATACTGCTCCTCACGGTATCAATAGTCAAAGTTTCTCCTTACCATTCTCCTTCTCCAGTATATTTAAATTCCAATAAAATCTCTATAAATCTCCCCTTAATCTCCCCTTTCTCCTCATATAAACATCATCAAGTTCGATCACTTATCTAGAATTGCGTTCTACAGTTGCTCTCACGAACTACACTATCACCTGCGACACTTCATGCCACCGAATCACCCAAAACTTCAACACAAGATGCCATTTCCTTCCCTCAACCCGAATCTGTCACTCATTCCATCAATCGATGCCCCAACACAATTCGATCTTCAACCCTACCTGCTGTAAAATTTCCGTGCTCGACAAAGATTGGTTCACACCATAATCTAAGCCCACGAGGTTGGAGCTCATGTGCTCAGAACTCCAAGGATGAAGCCCTTTTATTTTATATGATTTTACTTGATTTGTTTTGATTTTTTTTTTGAAGATGTAGAATTTCTGTTTGGAGCATAAAAGAGAGCGGCGCATTTTCTGTTGACTTGGGGAAGAAAGTGAATTAGGGTTAAGGGATGTAGGGTATTTATAGAGTGATTTTAATATTTTAATATTAATTATTTTATTCATTTTTAATCAAACTCTATTTGTATTTATGATTAAAAATCCCTGTGATCACATACGATACCCAAAAAATCATGAAAATGGACATACAACCAGAGTTTGACATTACGAACCCAACGAAACTGGTTTCGTTGAATTCCAACTTCGTTTGCTCACACAGTGTATTTTTAATCATCAAAATATCGATTGTATTTCACATTAAAATCCTGTACGGCCACATACTAATTTCAAAAATCACAAAAATTGAAATCTAACGATAATTTAATATTGCGGATCCAACAAAATTAGTTTCGTCGAAAACAGAGGTCGTTTGCAAAATTGGCTGTTTTTAAAGTTCTAAATAAACCCCTTGTAAGAACCCGTAACTTCCCCGTGAAGGAAAGAGCGGATACTTTGAGGACAAGACCAATCAGAACGCAGACGGAAGAACATTTCATTGCTAATACAACAATTCCATCAGATACAAGAATATACAGAGTATAAATGAATAAATTACATTCGATAAATATCAGAGATTACAATAAATTACATAGCAGCGGAAAAATAATATAAAACACAACTGAAGGTGATATACGGATACAGAGCTTTCCGGATATCATTCCAGCTGTAAACCAGGATCCTGTGAATATAAATCTGCAAAACCAAAACTACTAGCCGCCCGTGTCGAAAATAAGGGCACCCAGAGTTTAGGTTAAAACAATAAACTCCAGGTCAGTCATGTGACTGGTGTGAGAACTAAAACAGTTATTTAAAACTTTACTTTAAAAGAGAGTAATTTAAGGGACCACGCCGTATAACACGGAAAAGGTTTCCTCCCAAGAATACCAGTGCATAGAATAAACAGCGCAATGCTTTTTCGAAAAATGAAGCTATTATAAGACCCATGTCCCATCACACAATGCAACGCAAGCCGGAGGATAGGGTTTTCCCTTATAATAGCCAAACATGCTTGGTACATTTAAAACAAATCATTTGATACTATAATAAGTGTATAGTGTCAAAACATTTTCAATCATAAATATCAATCCTAGGCGGCATGGGTACCATCTATCATGTTGCCATACTAGGCTCTACAAATAAAACCGAAATACACGTATTGGAAATTGGATTTCCTTCATGAGTCGAGGCAAGGGGCAAGCTCCTCTCCGCTTCGAGACACTCTAGGAAATGCCTTTGGACTACACACTCTGGGTAACCCCTGGATGCTTCAGGGCCGGTCCTCTCTTACGTTTGAGGATTGGCAATTCCTGAACTCACGTTTCCCGGTCCTTACAGACCTAAAATCGAGGCGCCTCATCCAACAACCACATAGGTGAAAAGAATATAAATGTCAGGGCTGGTAAGTCACTGACACCACCAAAGCTAGAAAGAAACATCGTGCTCTCCCTGCAGTCCTTATCCCGTTTTTGACTCATACCGAGGTGTGAGGCTCGCGAATTCACGTTATACACAAAGCTACGCCACGATGGCCGTGCTTTGATCATCAACCACAAGACTTTGCTTTCAACAGAAGCCTTGATCTATGCAACTCAGTGTGCCACATAGGCAATTCATGCCATGCGATTGATATCTATCGATATATAACCTCTAAGCTCGTACGTCTCAGAGAAGGGCGTTAAGCAAGAGAATAAATTCTCCGCCGCCAAACAGATATACATTTAACAGAAATCAATCAACACAGAATAAAATCCAATGTCAGACACACAATCCATTTACAAGTTCGCTCTGGGTCCGAACGAAACCGGAGGCACTTTCCTCGCATATCCATCGATCTCCAAGTACGTCTGGACGACCACCAACTGATTCCCTCATCTTGGATGTACAACCCAATCAAGATCATCAGTAATCACCCAAACGATGTGAAGACTTCCGGTTTTCAACCACCGTCTTCATCTTCGACATTTCGTCGAATCGGTTATTCAGAATGGGTATAAACCCAGACTTTCCGAACAACCCGCGTATATTAAAAACAAATGTTACACAAACACAACATACGCCTCATTCCAATTCATTAGTCACTAACCGTAAATCAGTAAGAGAGCAATTCCCCAAATATTAACCCCGAAGGCCGAAACCAACATCATATCAATACCCAGGAAACCATTCTTCTTAACTAACCTACAGCTAGTTTCTAAATTTCACATTCTTAGGGAAAGGTTCCCATTAATTTTATCAAAGAAAAATTCTTTAAATTTATTCTTTAATCTTCCTTTGGATGTCATTTCAAACCAAATTATGGTTTTCCAAACTAGTCGGGATTAGCGAACCACACCGAAGTAATTATTTATTTTATTTCTCAATCCCAACCTATTCATCCCATGAAGAAAAACTGGTAATACTCCATATCTAACACCACGGTGTTATCGGTAAAATTAATTACCATTTCACGTTCGAATCTAATTGAAGATTTAAATATCGCTTTGGAGCAAAACTGGTAATACTCCATTCTCGCTCAGTTTATAAATTTGATAATTTAAATTATCAATTCACATTTCAGTATAATTACAGATTCGTTAAAACTTCTTTTTCTGGGTTAAAGAACTAATGCCATTTAAAACATAGTTCACGGTAAACCCAAATCACATTCTATTTATTATCGGGTTAAAGAACAAGTGTTATTTAAAACACTGTTCACGATAAACCCACAAATCAATTCTAATTCTATTCCACTCAAACATATTAGAAATTCCGATTATTTAAAACCCCTTTTTAAATCCAATTTATTTATTTAAAAACAATTCGGTTTTAAATTTAGTTCAAATCTAGTTCATTTCGATAAAAATCTATTTTTATCTTTATAAAAGTGGGATTTTTCATCCCAGTTTTTCACAAATCATTTCTTATGATATTACACAAATTAGTACTATTTTTAATAATTTTGTCAAGGCCCGTAAAGTCGATTTCCATCAACGGCCATCGAACTGCACTTACAACGACCTTTTCCAAATTTGATTTGGACGTATCTCCAAATCCAACCGTTAGATTTCAAATTTCTAATATTCGTTAGAAAGCTATTTTCGATACGAACCCAACGGTTCCAGTTTTAGGAGAATCCGACGGTCGGCTCTCCCGTAATGTCCGTTCGAAGTCAATGGTCGAAATTTACGAACTGCTGCGGCGCGACGCGTTCTATTCAGGCCATTATATATATATAATATATATATATATATATATTATATATTTCGTCGATTTCCTTTTAAAACGAATTATATAAATCGTTTTAAATTCTTTTTCAAAACAAATTCAACTTCCTATTCAATTTCGTATCAAAATTGAATATTCCATATAATTCGTTTTAAATTCACTTCAAATTGATTTCAATTCGAATTCATTTCTATTCAATTCAATTCGAATTCGTTTTCTATTCAATTCAATTCGAATTCGTTTTCTATTCAATTCAATTCGAATTCATTTTCTATTCAATTCAATTCGAATTCGTTTTCTATTCAATTCAATTCGAATTCGTTTTCTATTCAATTCAATTCGAATTTGTTTTCTATTCAATTCAATTCGAATTCGTTTTCTATTCAAATTCTATTTTTATTCGATTCAATTCAAATTCTATTTTTATTTAATTCAATTCAAATTCTATTTTTATTCTATTCAATTCAAATTCTATTTTTATTCTATTCAAATTCTATTTTTATTCGATTCAATTCGAATTCTATTTTTATTCAATTCAAGTTCTATTTGAATATAATCGATAAAATTATCGTTCGCGTCAAAATAGCGCATCTCTAATCAACATGGCTTTATATTTTTCAATAACCTTGTTATTCTATTCAACAAGTGAATATATATTTCAACACATGACTAATCTCAACAAATGAGTACTGTCCACATGTGACTATTTTTGTTATTCAATATATTTTATAAATATTATGGTATCTATCGTTCGATTTCAAATCAGACTCCAACCGTAAATTAGTAAGAGAACGATCCCCTAAATATTAACCCCGAAGGCCGAAACCAACATCAGATCAATATCCAGGAGACCACTCATCTTATCTATTTTCCAGTTAGTTTCTAATTTTATATATGATAAAGATGTGAATTTTATTGTTAAAATAATTCGTTCAACACATGACTAATCTCAACAAATGAGTACTGTCAACACATGAACCTTTATTTTCTAATAATCCTTATTTTCCCGATTGGAATGAGGCCCAATCAATTACAATATAATGTTAATTATATGGATTCCATACAACACATGTATATCACAGCAACGATAAATCAACAATCATCCAAAGTGTGTTCTACACTGTATAAGCATCAAATATAGATATTTGACGCTTATACAACCTGTCAATCAATCGATCGACATACAACTAAATTTGGGACTGGTATATGTTATATATCATCCCAATACCCGTGTGGGGTTTTCAAACAATCAACACAGATTTTATTTGTGTAGTTGGGCGATGTGTAAAATTTATCGTCCCTATCAATATCAGTCAAATCAGTGTGTATAAACAAATCGGCCGATTTGTTTATAAATATTTATTGATTCATGTTCACGTTAAAAATTATATTTTTAATGATAAATTATTTTTAACTATATAAATATTTTATTTTATTCCACATCACACAATCAATTTTCATCACAACAAACAATCAAACATACAAGCCATCCATAGTCTGTGGATGACGGGTGTCGGGTGCTACTAAACACCGTCTGCATCCTAGTATATATATATATATATATTTAACTAGAAAATAAGATTTAAAGTGAGAAGTTCTCACAAAGGGTTCCACTCCGCCGTGCTTTGCTTTTGAACTGCTGAACCTTCTGGATCTGTTTGAAATTCTACCGCAGTCCTTTTCACGCTGTTCAAATTTAAAAATATTATTTTTATTACTTCTTTTCAATAAATAAAAATCATATTTTTATTTCTACTTCATATATTTTTACAATGCTTATTTCAATATAAAAATTAAATTTCTATATTTCTACTTCTTATATAAAGATCGAATTTTTATTATCAGACCTATATAAAAATTATATTTCTATATTTTCAAAATCGTATATCTTCCATATTAAAAATTGAAACTTTATATTCTTAAAATATAAACTTTCCTAATATAAAAATAATATTTTTATCCTCTCTATTATATAATAATCCCATTTTTAATATCATAGAAAATCATATCCCTTTTATCACATAAAAATCAAATATTTATTTAAATATAAAAATCTAATTTTTATTTAATTTTTCTAAAGAAAACTTACCTTTATATTTTTACGTATATTATAAAAAATCCTATTTTTTATCCTAGGTTCATATTTTTAAAACCAAAGTTGTATTTCTAACAACATGTTATATACAAATTTAAAACAATTCTTATTATAAATTAATGCTTATTATACTAATTAAATTATAGTTAAACTAAATTAACAACGCTTACTTCATCGTTGTTGTAGAATCATCTTCTTGTTTACATCAGGAAATCACGAACCACTGCCACACAAAACTCCACCCATGCTTCCCGTTGCCGACGCCACCACAGGCCATGGTCGGTCGATCAACACCTCCCCGTCGAAGCGCCACGGCTCGTACTTCCACCACCCAGAACCCTAGCCAACTCGAAATCCACTTCCCCCCAGAAACTGCTTCGAAGTTCGCACCTTTCCATGGAGATTCCGGTCGCCTTCATAGACGAATTCAGATCATAGCGGTTGGACCCTTCTATCTCCTTTAGATGAACAAATCGCAGTTGATAATTCCTGAATTTGATGAGAGGATTGAATTAGAATTTGGTGGAGGCGCTGGGAAATTTTGGGACGTCGGTTTGGGTTTGTGTCGGCTGAAGAAACGGTGGACCAAGGGAAAAGAGAGATAGGGTTTTGACTGGGTGAATGTGTATATATATAATATATTTAATTTCATTTAATTCACAAATTAATTGTTTATCGATCTGACCTCCAAACCAAACCCACCGACTGTCGTCCCTAGCGTTTTACCCCCGTCCCGAACACAATGGAATATGTATCGTAGGCCAATTCGACTGTTTGAATCAGTTTCGTCTAAATCAACATATAACTCTGTATATTGAATTTGAACGCGCATTTCAATTTACTGGGGTCACATACTAAGTCGAAAAATTCCAGAAAAATATTTCCTAGCTTCGTATTGACTATACGGTCCTAACAAAACTAGTTTCGTCGAATTCTGAGACCGTTGGAAAAATGGCCATTTTCCAGTCGATTAAAATCAATTGAAACTGGTCAAACGCGTTTTCATTTGCCACGCTCACATATTGATTCAAAAAATTATGAAAATTGGAATCTAGAAATAATTTGACATCACGGATCCAACAAAAGTGGTTTCGTCGAAATCCGAGGTCGTTTGCAAAATTCCCATTTTTAAGGGCCTGAATTTCATAGCGACTATTCAGAATTTTCAACTGGACATATCTTTTGATTCCCGCTATGAAATTTTGATTTTTCGGATTCGTTGGAAAGATATTATCAAATAGATCCTATTATTTTTGGTTTCGTTAAAATCCGGATTGTTTTGCACCCAGTACAATCAATTGAAGTTTGAAATCGAATTATCAAACTACCACACCATTTTCAATTCCTTTTATAATTATATATAATTATTTATATTCTAACGACGACGTATATAATATATACATTCTATTTATATTCAAAATAAATTTCTCGTTGATATTATTTAAAATAATTCATTTTAAGTATTCAAAATTCGCTAAAATTACCAAAGTAAAAATTTTAAACTAGCCCGCATTTCCGGGTTATTACAATCTCCCCCACTTAAAACTTTTCATCCCCGAAAAGGAACAAAGCCGAAAGTTGTTTTACTAATCAACTCAACTTCCTTTATTTTCGATTACGGCTTAAGTTCTTCAGCTTTTAAGTTTCTAAGAACTTTTCAAAATTTTCAAAAATTTGGCTTACACCCTAAATTTTCGAAAAATTTCGCCATAACCTCCCCTGCATCGGGAGCACCGGGAAAATCCCGAAATTGCCATACAGGCCTTCTGATCTCAAAAAGAAAAAGAAAAAGCCAAGCGGCTAGCCAATCGGCTCATAAAATCATCATCACCCAAACAAATCAGTAAATTATGATAAACATGTACCTATTTGTCGGGCAAACAAATTTTATTCTCTGCTCTAGCCTCCTTGCTATGACCTGTTCAATGTAAGTACTTGTATATGCAAGCAAATGCGACCAATTTTCAATACAATTCAATATTCGGTTCAATTAGGCTAAATGGTTCAAAATTATCAAACAAACAACACAAACATCAATCAATTAGTGAATTAGAGTTTCAAATTCATAACTTTGATACATATATGCAGAAAATCATGTTTTTGATGCTAAATCACAACAAAGTATTCTAGCTATATAAGTTTTGGTTCTCACACCAGCCTAATGGAAATATATAGATATCACACCTTCGTCACACGAAAATAAATACTGGTGATGGCGTGCCATCATCAGAATCATGTCCGGGCGACTAGAGTGTGATTCTATATCTATCCAGTATATTAAAACTTCGAATATACGTTCATGACGTGTATATGCAAAATCTTTATATATTGGATTGTCCAAATAAAATAAATAAATATTCAAATACGTATAAAATGGTTTAAATTTTCAAAACAAAATTGTTTTCCATTTGAAAAAAATACTCTTCACACCCGTTCTAGGATACTACTGATCCTATCTCTAACGAGTCATTCTAATTGGATATTACTAATCCAATATCTGATGAATTCTTTCGTATGGTTCTAATGTGTCTTGTTCTCGAGCTCTGTAAACCAAAGCTCTGATACCAACTGTAAGAACCCGTAACTTCCCCATGAAGGAAAGAGCGGATACTTTGAGGACAAGACCAATCAGAACGCAGACGGAAGAACATTTCATTGCTATTACAACAATTCCATCAGATACAAGAATATACAGAGTATAAATGAATAAATTACATTCGATAAATATCAGAGATTACAATAAATTACACAGCAGCGGAAAAATAATATAAAACACAACTGAAGGTGATATACGGATACAGAGCTTTCCGGATATCATTCCAGCTGTAAACCAGGATCCTGTGAATATAAATCTGCAAAACCAAAACTACTAGCTGCCCGTGTCGAAAATAAGTGCACCCAGAGTTTAGGCTAAAACAATAAACTCCAGGTCAGTCATGTGACTGGTGTGAGAACTAAAACAGTTATTTAAAACTTTACTTTAAAAGAGAGTAATTCAAGGGACCACGCCGTATAACACGGAACGGATTTCCTCCCAAGAATACCAGTGCATAGAATAAACAGCGCAATGCTTTTTCGAAAAATGAAGCTATTATAAGACCCAGGTCCCATCACACAATGCAACGCAAGCCGGAGGATAGGGTTTTCCCTTATAATAGCCAAACATGCTTAGTACGTTTAAAACAAATCATTTGATACTATAATAAGTGTATAATGTCAAAACAATTTCAATCATAAATATCAATCCTAGGCGGCATGGGTACCATCTATCATGTCGCCATACTAGGCTCTACAAATAAAACCGAAATACACGTATTGGAAATTGGATTTCCGTCATGAGTCGAGGCAAGGGGCAAGCTCCTCTCCGCTTCGAGACACTCTAGCAAATGCCTCGGGACTACACACTCTGGGTAACCCCTGGATGCTTCAGGGTCGGTCCTCTCTTACGTTTGAGGATTGGCAATTCCTGAACACACGTTTCCCGGTCCTTACAGACCTAAAATCGAGGCGCCTCATCCAACAACCACATAGGTGAAAAGTATATAAATGTCAGGGCTGGTAAGTCACTGACACCACCAAAGCTAGAAAGAAACGTCGTGCTCTCCCTGCAGTCCTTATCCCGTTTTTCACTCATACCGAGGTGTGAGGATCGCGAATTCACGTTATACACAAAGCTACGCCACGAAGGCCGTGCTTTGATCATCAACCACAAGACTTTGCTTTTTAACAGAAGCCTTGATCTATGCAACTCAATGTGCCACACAGGCAATTCATGCCATGCGATTGATATCTATCGATATATAACCTCTAAGCTCGTACGTCTCAGAGAAGGGCGTTAAGCAAGAGAATAAATTCTCCGCCGCCAAACAGATATATATTTAACAGAAATCAATCAACACAGAATAAAATCCAATGTCAGACACACAATCCATTTACAAGTTCGCTCTGGGTCTGAACGAAACCGAAGGAACTTTCCTCACATATCCATCGATATCCAAGTATGTCTGGACGATCACCAACTGATTCCCTCATCTTGGGTGTACAGCCCAATCAAGATCATCAGTAATCACCCAAACGATGTGAAGACTTCTGGTCTTCAACCATCGTCTTCATCTTCGACATATCGTCGAATCGGTTATTCAGAATGGGTATAAACCCGGATTTTCTGAACAACCCACGTATATTAAAAACAAATGTTACACAAACACAACACACGCCTCATTCCAATTCATTAGTCACTAACCGTAAATCAGTAAGAGAGCAATTCCCCAAATATTAACCCCGAAGGCCGAAACCAACATCAGATCAATACCCATGAAGCCATTCTTCTTAACTAACCTACAACTAGTTACTAAATTTCACATTCTTAGGGAAAGGTTCCCATTAATTTTATCAAAGATAAATTCTTTAAATTTATTCTTTAATCTTCCTTTGGATGTCATTTCAAACCAAATTATGGTTTTCCAAACTAGTCGGGATTAGCGAACCACACCGAAGTAATTATTTATTTTATTTCCCAATCCCAACCTATTCATCCCATGAAGAAAAACTGGTAATACTCCATATCTAACACCACGGTGTTATCGGTAAAATTAATTACCATTTCACGTTCGAATCTAATTGAAGATTTAACTATCGCTTTGGAGCAAAACTGGTAATACTCCATTCTCGCTCAGTTTCTAAATTTGATAATTTAAATTATCAATTCACATTTCAATCTAATTACAGATTCGTTAAAACTCCTTTTTCTGGGTTAAAGAACTAATGCCATTTAAAACATAGTTCACGATAAACCCAAATCACATTCTATTTATTATCGGGTTAAAGAACAAGTGTTATTTAAAACACTGTTCACGATAAA
Source organism: Allium sativum (assembly GCA_030737875.1). Classification (NCBI taxonomy): domain Eukaryota; kingdom Viridiplantae; phylum Streptophyta; class Magnoliopsida; order Asparagales; family Amaryllidaceae; genus Allium; species Allium sativum. The sequence continues at coordinate 93,750,250 of CM060920.1, forward strand.
CCCACAAATCAATTCTAATTCTATTCCACTCAAACATATTAGAAATTCCGATTATTTAAAACCCCTTTTTAAATCCAATTTATTTATTTAAAAATAATTGGGTTTTAAATTTAGTTCAAATCTAGTTCATTTCGATAAAAATCTATTTTTATCTTTATAAAAGTGGGATTTTTCATCCCAGTTTTTCACAAATCATTTCTTATGATTTTACACAAATTAGTACTATTTTTAATAATTTTGTCAAGGCCCGTACAGTCGATTTCCATCAACGGCCATCGAACTGCACTTACAACGACCTTTTCCAAATTTGATTGGGACGTTTCTCCAAATTCAACCGTTAGATTTCAAATTTCTAATATTCGTTAGAAAGCTCTTTTCGATACGAACCCAACGGTTCCGGGTTTAGGAGAATCCGACGGTCGGATCTCCCGTAATGTCCGTTCGAAGTCTATGGTCGAAATTTACGAACTTCCGCGGCACGGCGCGTTCTATTCAGGCCATTATATATATATAATATATATATATATATTATATATTTCGTCGATTTCCTTTTAAAAGAATTTTATAAATCGTTTTAAATTCGTTTTCAAAACAAATTCAACTTCCTATTCAATTTCGAATCAAAATTGAATATTCCATATAATTCGTTTTAAATTCACTTCAAATTGATTTCAATTCGAATTCATTTCTATTCAATTCAATTCGAATTCGTTTTCTATTCAATTCAATTCGAATTCGTTTTCTATTCAATTCAATTCGAATTCGTTTTCTATTCAATTCAATTCGAATTCGTTTTCTATTCAATTCAATTCGAATTCGTTTTCTATTCAATTCAATTCGAATTCGTTTTCTATTCAATTCATTTCGAATTCGTTTTCTATTCAAATTCTATTTTTATTCGATTCAATTCAAATTCTATTTTTATTCAATTCAATTCAAATTCTATTTTTATTCAATTCAATTCAAATTCTATTTTTATTCAATTCAAATTCTATTTTTATTCGATTCAATTAGAATTATATTTTTATTCAATTCAAATTCTATTTGAATATAATCGATAAAATTATCGTTCGCGTCAAAATAGCGCATCTCTAATCAACACGGCTTTATATTTTTCAATAACCTCGTTATTCTATTCAACAAATGAATATATATTTCAACACATGACTAATCTCAACAAATGAGTACGGTCCACATGTGACTATTTTTGTTATTCAATATATTTTATAAAAATTATGGTATCTATCGTTTGATTTCAAATCAGACTCCAACCGTAAATTAGTAAGAGAACGATCCCCTAAATATTAACCCCGAAGGCCGAAACCAACATCAGATCAATATCCAGGAGACCACTCATCTTATCTATTTTCCAGTTAGTTTCTAATTTTATATATGATAAAGATGTGAATTTTACTGTTAAAATAATTCGTTCAACACATGACTATTCTCAACATTGAGTACTGTCAACACGTGAACCTTTATTTTCTAATAATCCTTATTTTCCCGATTGGAATGAGGCCCAATCAATTACCATATAATGTTAATTATATGGATTCCATACAACACATGTATATCACAGCAACGATAAATCAACAATCATCCAAAGTGCGTTCTACACTGTATAAGCATCAAATATAGATATTTGACGCTTATACAGCCTGTCAATCAATCGATCGACATACAACTAAATTTGGGACTGGTGTATGTTATATATCATCCCAATACCCGTGTGGGATTTTCCAAACAATTTACACAGATTTTATTTGTGTAGTTGGGCGATGTGTAAAATTTATCATCCCAATCAATATCAGTCAAATCAGTGTGTATAAACAAATCGGCCGATTTGTTTATAAATATTTATTGATTCATGTTCACGTTAAAAATTATATTTTTAACGATAAATTATTTTTAACTATATAAATATTTTATTTTATTCCACTTCACACAATCAATTTTCATCACAACAAACAGTCAAACATACAAGTCATCCATGGTCTGTGGATGACGGGTGTCGGGTGCTACTAAACACCGTCTGCATCCTAGTATATATATATATTTAACTAGAAAAGAAGATTTAAAGTGAGAAGTTCTCACAGAGGGTTCCACTCCGCCGTGCTTTTCTTTTGAACTGCTGAACCTTCTGGATCTGTTTGAAATTCTACCGCAGTCCTTTTCACGCTGTTCAAATATAAAAATATTATTTTTATTACTTCTTTTCAATAAATAAAAATCATATTTTTTTTCTACTTCATACATTTTTACAATGCTTATTTCAATATAAAAATTAAATTTCTATATTTCTACTTCTTATATAAAGATCGAATTTTTATTATCATACCTATATAAAAATTATATTTCTATATTTTCAAAATCGTATATCTTCCATATTAAAAATTGAAACTTTATATTCTTAAAATATAAACTTTCCTAATATAAAAATAATATTTTTATCCTCTCTATTATATAAAAATCCCATTTTTAATATCATAGAAAATCATATCCCTTTTATCACATAAAAATCAAATCTTTATTTAAATATAAAAATCTAATTTTTATTTAATATTTCAAAAGAAAACTTACCTTTATATTTTTACGTATATTATAAAAAAATCCTATTTTTTATCCTAGGTTCATATTTTTAAAACCAAAGTTGTATTTCTAACAACATGTTATATACAAATTTAAAACAATGCTTATTATAAATTAATGCTTATTATACTAATTAAATTATAGTTAAACTAAATTAACAACGCTTACTTCATCGTTGTTGTAGAATCATCTTCCTGTTTACATCAGGAAATCACGAACCACTGCCACACAAAGCTCCACCCATGCTTCTCGTCGTCGGCGCCACCACAGGCCATGGTCGGTCGATCAACACCTCCCCGTCGAAGCGCCACGGCTCGCGCTTCCACCAACTAGAACCCTAGCCAACTCGAAATCCACTTCCCCCCCAGAAACCGCTTCGAAGTTAGCTCCTTTCCATGGAGATTTCGGCCGCCTCCATAGACGAATTCAGATCATAGCGGTTGGACCCTTCGATCTCCTTTAGATGAACAAATCGCAGTTGATAATTCCTGAATTTGATGAGAGGATTGAATTAGAATTCGGTGGAGGCGCTGGGAAGTTTTGGAACGTCGGTTTGGGTTTGTGTCGGCTGAAGAAACGGTGGACCAAGGGAAAAGAGAGATAGGGTTTTGACTGGGTGAATGTGTATATATATAATATATTTAATTTCATTTAATTCACAAATTAATTGTTTATCGATCTGACCTCCAAACCAAACCCACCGACTGTCGTCCCCAACGTTTTACCCCCGTCCCGAACACAATGGGATATGTATCGTAGGCCAATTCGACTGTTTGAATCAGTTTCGTCAAAATCAACATATAACTTTATATATTGAATTTGAATGCGCATTTCAATTTACTGGGGTCACATACTAACTCGAAAAATTCCAGAAAAATATTTCCTAGCTTCATATTGATGATACGGTCCTAACAAAACTAGTTTCGTCGAATTCTGATACCGTTGGAAAAATGGCCATTTTCCAGTCGATTAAAATCAACTTAAACTGGTCAAACGCGTTTTCCTTCGCCACGCTCACATATTGATTCAAAAAATTATAAAAATTGGAATCTAGCAATAATTTGACATCACGGATCCAACAAAAGTGGTTTCGTCGAAATCCGAGGTCGTTTGCAAAATTCCCATTTTTAAGGGCCTGAATTTCATAGCGACTATTCAGAATTTTCAACTGAACATATCTTTTGATCCCCGCTATGAAATTTTGATTTTTCGGATTCGTTGGAAAGATATTATCAAATAGATCCTATTATTTTTGGTTTCGTTAAAATCCGGATTGTTTTGCACCCGGTACATTCAATTGAAGTTTGAAATCGAATTATCGAACTACCACGCCATTTTCAATTCCTTTTATAATTATATATAATTATTTATATTCTAACGACGACGTATATAATATATACGTTCTATTTATATTCAAAATAAATTTCTCGTCGATATTATTTAAAATAATTCATTTTAAATATTCAAAATTCGCTAAAATTGCCAAAGTAAAATTTTTAACTGGCCCGCATTTCCGGGTTATTACACCCCTTTAAATATTAATATGTTTAAATATCTTTAAATTTAATATTTAAAAACAAATATTATCGTATATATTCACAATAGAATATCATACAGCTCCGAAATAAATATATATGGATTTACAACTCGATATTTCATCACTAGAGTTATATCGATATTCGATTTATATCTAAATCCTTCTACAAATCGTTATAAATTATAAAGGAAATCCATAACGACTTTTCGAAAATTTGATTTGGGCATAAATCAAAATCTACACAATGAAATCCCGATTTTTCTCTTCCACTAGAAAAAATACTTCACCAACTCTGAACGTTTCTTATTTCACAGAAATCTGACTTAAAACGGATTCTGTATACTCGTTTAAAGTTTTAATCACCAAATTACGAACTGCAGCGCCGTTTGGAGCTCGATTATAATTATAGTATAATTATACGTTCAACTATCTTTTATATAATATATTCGTTAATATAATTCAACTCTAAACTGAATTATATATTTTGAATTGTCCAATTCACACAATATTGCCAATTCTACTATATTCGACTATTTCACAAATTATATATTATTCAATTATTTAATTTAATTAAATATTCAATATTATTTAATTAAACGACCATATAAATCTCTATACCATTTTTTAGATAATTAAATAAATTTATTATTACATCGTAAAAGTACGGGACATTACATTCTTCCCCCCTTAAAATAATTTCGTCCTCGAAATTGCTAAGGAAGAAAACTAACCCTATTAACTGGGTTAAAAATTATTTGTTTACTTCTTGAATTTCAATTTCAACTGAACAAATAAACTTCAGTTAAAATATTAATTAATTCTTATCAACGAAAATTTTCAAAAAAATCCTGAAAATTTTCTAACACCCGAAATTTTCAAAAAAATTCGCCAGCACCTCCTTTGTATGGCTCAATCGGTACAACTACAACTCGCCACTCTAGGATTTCTCCAATCCAAAAGAAAATCCAACAGCCAAGCGTCTTGCCAATTTGGCTCATCAAAATCTCAAACCCATATGTAATATAAACTGGTACCTATTTGTCGGGCATATCAACTTTATCACTTTCACCTGCTATCAATTCAACATATACCAATGTCATCCAAATCAAACTCAAATCACTTTTATCTCCAACCCAACCATTCGCTTATACCCAAGCCAAATTTTTATTATTTTGTTTCAAATCAGATAATCTTTCCCTGGGAATTTTAAATAACTTAGCTTTTCTAAAATCAAATAATCCTTTTTGGAATTCAAAACAACTTGTTTTCTCAAAACAATTCAAAACAAAAAAAATTGGTAGTAATCTGTCACTTACAACTCAAAAATGAACACCGATGATGCAGCTGTCATCATGGAACCTATTTTCCAGCGATCGAAGTGAGTTCAATACTATATCACTTTTCAAAACCATTTCTAAACATTTCCACTTTGAAACATATTTCCAAATACCATTCCCAATGCTTATAAAACAATTTAAAATCTCCCATGATTTTAAAATTCTCATATATTTTATCCATATTCATTTACAAACACCTTTCCAAATCTCTAGGGTTCTAATTTCCATTCTGATTTAAATTCAGATTTAATTCATCTCGTAACACTTATACGAATTTTCACTGGTTATTTACATAACCGTTTCAATTATAATCCTTTTTTATTATAATCACGACAAACACATCCAATATACTTTAATTCCAATATATATATTCTCTATATCAAAATATACTTTAGGTAAAATTATTTTAATTTACCCTCTTTTCAAAACATACAGTGTCGGTTCATCGTATTCGAGTGTTTAGAAACCCCTACCAATACAGTGGATCAAACTGATTGACCTGAACCCATAAACAACTCAACCAATAAATCTCCATAATATAAAACAAATTTTATATCAGTAACAAATACGCGCTCATATATATACACTCAACTCAATCTAAGGTATTGCTAACCCCATCTCTACTGAGTCACGCCACAGAGCCAAGGTAATTACTTAACCCTTAAACTCTGATACCACTGTAATGATTGGGGAATTTGCAATCCTGGATATCGGCATACAACACTATGTCAACTATTCAAGCATCGAAAACACCGGATAGTCCATGAAAGAAATTAGAGGGTGAGAATAGATAAGATAGAAACTTAGAATAGAAGAAGAAGAACACACAACATCAGAGTAACACGAATCTCACAGCGGAACGAACAAAATAGATAACATATCTTTGAAATAAAATCAGTATATGTATACAGTAACATTATCAGAGTACAACACTTACAACACAGCGGAATAAGCAATAGCTATATAATCCTGAAGCCTCCTGCTCCAAGCTCTCCAAGTATATTTACAAAATCCTGACTACTTGATAGCCCATACAAAATTGGGCACCCAAGAGTTTAGGGAAAACAAAACAAAACAAACTCCAGGTCAGTCATGGGACTGGTGTGAGTAAAACAATTTAAATAGTTTGATAAAATAAACGATATCTCATAAGTCCACGCCGTATAACGGAACAGGTTTTTCCCTTATGAGAATCCAAAACATTTGATTTAACTTTCAAAATCCTTTTGAAAGAAACGATAAACTTTATATCAAAACTCTTTTGATATTATAATAATGTCTATCAACACAACTAAATAATCATCTAGCAGAAACGCTTTCATCCCACGTTCTACATATATAGTTTACAATCAAAATCGCGAGAAATTATTGGGTAATGGATTTCCAACTGTGACAAGGTACGGAACCTACCTTCCGATAGTGTACCTTTAGAGAGGAATACACTGGGTTCAACAAGAACATCTTGCAACCCGACCATACATGACCAACCACTCATTTCGCTTGAGTGTATCCAATGTATATCACCAACGGTTGGGATCAGCAACCATTTCCCGAATGGGACAACATCGAATAGATTTAAGAATGAAATGAATATCTCTAGATAGGTGATAATACATCCTACTTGGCAGCCAACCACTTAGCCATGTTGCCTGCCTGATTTTTGTCATTTCCCGGTTGTGAGGCTAAAGGCCACGCTTATCTCTGACAGATCACACATTTATTCACTTTGAATGTCCCATCGTCATACCCGCCAAATCACAAATTGATTTCCCCAAAAATACAACGGGTATACAGCTAAGAGAAATGAATTCCTCCGCCACCAAACGTAAATACATTTGAAGAGATCAACTTACGTGATCCAATAAATATACTCTGTCAAACATTCTTCCATACAGGTTGTCCTGGGACTGGACAAACCGAAGGCACTATTCTGTAAACAAGACAGCCCTTGCATAACTCAGTCTTCAATTATCTTCATCATATTTGATCGCAACGCTAACGTCCGTACAGAGTGGTTTTCAGATAATATATCTAATCCCGGTCTCTCCGTATTGACGACGGAAAAATGGTCAAAAACTTCGATATTCGGTGAGTTAACTATCAAAGAAAAACACGTGTGCAAACAACGATATTATTTGCAGATGGAAATTATATCGATCAAACATCATTTAACACTTATCTCTTTAGTGTTGAATCAAGGAATTCACGGCGTTTTGATTAAATGACAAGGAGAAGTTTAAGATCGACAAAAAGAAGAGATTCAATGGTATTTAATATTAGAGGTTGATTATATAGAGTTTTAGTTAGGTTATAAATGTTAAAATCTATCCTCAAATAATCATACACCTCAATGGTTTGAATATATATATGTATGCACATTCATTGTGCATACTGTCAGAAACTGGTCGACCGGTTTCATTTTGGGCGGTCGACCGTTTCTGGGCAGAAATGCACAATGAACGTGCATACATGTATATAACGTACATATATTCAAATACCAGTCTACTGGTCATTTTTAACCAGTCGACTGGTCTACGAACTGAAACAACTTTTCGAATAGACACTCTTATTTATCAAGGGTTGTTTCCTTTTCTCTTCTCCAAAAATCATCTCTATTCGTTGCTTCTCTTCACCAATGATTACAACTCTCCATCCTCTATAAAAGCAACATGAAATCACCATTTTAAAAACAACTATTCTTTCTATTCTTGCTATCTAATTGCTGATTTCATTCTTGCTCTCTAAAAAGCATTCAAAAGCTCATAATTCTCACATGTCGTTATTTGAATCCTTGAATCTATATATTATTCTATAGATTCAAACAACGATATCATCTTCCAAATCTTCATAATCACAAGATCATATTTGAGGATAAGATTATAGGAAGGGTGTAAAAGAATTGACAAATTCGTGTTATTGAGAACACATATTGTCAAATTACAAGTTTAATTATCTTGTCTGAAGTCCTCGGTGTTGTAAGAGGCAAGTTGGGAAGTCCATGTGTTGATAGAGGTGTGAAATCCCGTTCGGCTGCTCGGGTGTTGTGAACCTGTTCCTCCGGGTGAAGTGAGGTAGTTGTTTAGTGAAATTCCAGATAGGAGATCTAGGACTGGACATAGGACGGTGCTCCGAACCAGTATAAAAATCCCTGGTGTGATTTTCTATTACTGCACTTTCTTGTCAGTGATATTGCTTCTGTGAGATCGTTTTATAATAAATATTTACCTGCATAACTATTGTAAATATACTAGTATATCACATAATTTCCGCTTATCCATATTACTGATCCTGCCTAAGTCGTATATCGACACTTTCATTTAGGTCATTTTTCATCTCCTGTTTCCATATATTCAACATTTCTTATTTTCTAAATTAGAAAATATACGTTATTAACATTAGGAAACATTTCCATTTCTTGTTTTCTATATTAGAAAACATTTCTGATTCTTATTTGGAAAACATTTCCAAAACTCCTACGTTTTTATTTAAACATATGTTTAAATAAAACATCGCTATGCCAACTCCAACCATTACACTCATCAACTATATTCACTTAACCAATCTTCCCTGTCGAACCTTAACCATTCCTTAGTTAAAAACGAGGCCAATCAACTTGGGGTATAACTACCTCTCAGACATTAACTGAATAACATTTCTTACTTCGAAACAGACAATGTTCACTTTTTAAACTTGTAATAAACTTCCTTACGTAACTCTCTGATTCTTTTTACGAATATACTTCTTTTACAGAAATCATTTGATTTTAACAATAGTGTTAAAATCCCCTGCTTCTGAAATATAATAACTTATGTATAACTTTTATTTATTAATTTGGATAAATAAACAAACAACTAATTTATTTATAAATAAATAAATCTTGATTAAAAACGGAAAGTGAATAGTACTTTCCCGAATTCGATATAATCGAATTCAACGTATAATTCTCTTTCGAATAATCTCTATTCGATAACTCCTTTCGAATGATTTACATTCGATTAACTCTCTTCGAATGATTTACATTCGACTAACTCTCTTCGAATGACTTACATTCGATTAACTCTCTTCGAATAAATTATATTCGATTAATTCCTTTCTTTGAACAAACTATATTCGATTTACTCCTTCCGAATAACTATATTCGATAACTCCTTTCGAATAAACTATATTCGATTACTCCTTCCGAATAACTATATTCGATAACTTATTTCGAATAACTATATTCGATAACTCCTTTCGAATAAACTATATTCGATTACTCCTTCCGGATAATAATATTCGATTACTCCTTCCGAATAATTATATTCGATAACTCCTTTTGAATAAACTATATTCAACTACTCATTTCTCGAATAAACTCTAACTCTAATCACTTAACTCTAACTCTAATCGATTAACTCTAACTCTAATCGATTAACTCTAATTCGATTAACTCTAACTCTAATCAATTAACTCTAACTCTAATCCATTAACTCTAACTCTAATCGATTAACTCTAACTCTAATCAATTAACTCTAACTTTAATCGATTAAATCTAATTCAATTAACTCTAACTTTAATCAATTAACTCCAACTCTAATCGATTAACTCTAACTCTAATCGATTAACTCTAACTCTAATCGGTTAACTCTAACTCCAATCGATTAACTCCAACTCGATTAACTCTAACTCTAATCAATTAACTCTAACTCTAACCGATTAACTATACTTCGATTAACTCCTCTAACTCATTTTGATTAACACATTTGAATAAGTCTACGTCCATATTCAGTTTCAAATATCGATGTTGAAATCGATTCTTACTTCTCTATATAAGTCCTGACTTATATATTCTATTTACCCAATGATAAACATTTTATCTAATTTATAAAATATTATTTATATATTAATCTTCTCAATCCATCAGCTAGAACAAATTCTATTTAAATTCTTTGCTTTAAATCCATATCATGTTATACCCGTGCGCGAAGCACGGGTCTAAACCTTTCAAATATAAAATTCTCTTTTTATACTATTCTGTTCATTTTTCAAGTATTTCCTTTTCTATTTGTTTTACAAATATTTCCTCTTCTATTCTATTTATTTGACAAGTAAATATTCCTTTTCAATTCTATTTATTTAACAAATAAATATTTCTTTTATAACTCCTTTGATTTTATAATTATTTTCTTTTATAAAATCCTTTTCCTTTTTATATATAAAATCCATTGATTTTATATAAATTATTTATTTTCAAAATACACTTTGAAAATCCCCTTTTCTATATCCCAGTATTTCTTACGGTATTTAAAATACCAATTCACAATGATCGATATCATTCAAACACACATAATCAATCACAGATTATATACACATCGTATATTACAATATATGAAAAGAACAGTACTATAAATATTGAGGAATCCAGTAGGATCCCTCCAACCTGTTTCCCTGCATCCACAGATGTTAAACAATATAATAACATCGATTTCATATCAATATGAAATATTCTGAGAAACAAAATCAATGTTTGATTAACGATATATATATATATATATATCGTTATCTATAATTTCAACCAATACATAAGCAATTCAACCGGATAATCATCACACAGCAGTCAATCAGCATTTATAATTACTAGATTATATTTATAAAAATATAAATTTATAGAGTTATTGAGGTTTACTCACATTGGACGATCATCGTTAAATAACGATAATTGTCGGTTGATTCAAACGACAATTTATTTCGCTATAAATTGTAACGAGCTCTAATTCACTCCTAGTCAGTTCCAGTGTGTAGCCACCGTCCATAGGATCCCAACTGACAAACCATTCACAAAACTGATAATGTTTGAACAAGTTATTACAATTACTAGTTGATACATATTAGATTTAGAATTAATTTCTATTTGAATTAACTATTTGGGCTTTACCTAAAAAAAACCGGCCCACCTTTGCTTCGGACCCGCACACTACAGTGCCCTCCTTATTTAACAAAATGCCGCTCTTCCAGTATTTCTTCACGATAAAAAAATGGCCATCATGAAACTTCAAGGTCCACGCACCCCCCTTTTACATGCCATGGCAAACCATTACCTAATGATCTCTACTCCTTAACTCAGTAAAAACAAAACAACCAATCTCACCCTTAATTACGTAACACAAATTCTTTAATCATGTTTTCTCCTGATTACCGCGCTCTTCTTCTCACCGTATCAATACTGCTCCTCACGGTATCAATAGACGAAGTTCCTCCTTACCATTCTCCTTCTCCAGTATATTTAAATTCCAATAAAATCTCCATAAATCTCCCCTTAATCTCCTCTCTCTCCTCATATAAACATCATCAAGTTCGATCGCTTATCTGGAATTGCGTTCTACAGTTGCTCTCACGAACTACAGTATCATCTATGACACTTCATGCCACCGAATCACCCAAAACTTCAACACAAGATGCCATTTCCTTCCCTCAACCCGAATCTGCCACTTATTCCATCAATCGATGCCCTAACACAACTCGATCGTCAACCCTACCTGCTGTAAAATTTCCGTGCTCGATAAAGATTGGTTCACACCATAATCTAAGCCCACGAGGTTGGAGCTCATGTGCTTAGAACTCCAAGGATGAAGTCAGTTTATTTTATATGATTTTACTTGATTTGTTTTGAATTTTTTTTTGAAGATGTAGAATTTCTGTTTGGAGGATAAAAGAGAGCGACGCATTTTCTGTTGACTTGGGGAGGAAAGTGAACTAGTGTTAAGGGATGTAGGGTATTTATAGAGTGATTTTAATATTTTTAATATTAATTATTTTATTCATTTTTAATCAAATGCTATTTGTATTTATCATTAAAAATCCCTGTGATCACATGCGATACCCAAAAATCACGAAAATGGACATACAACCAGAGTTTGACATTACGGACCCAACGAAACTGGTTTCGTCGAATTCCAACTTTGTTCGCTCACAAAACGTATTTTTAATCGTCAAAATATCGATTGTATTTCACATTAAAATCCCGTACGGCCACATACTGACTTCAAAAATCATGAAAATTGAAATCTAACAATAATTTAATATTGCAGATACAACAAAATTAGTTTCATCGAAAACGGAGGTCGTTTGCAAATCTGGCTATTTTTAAAGTTCTAAATAAACCCCTTTAAATATTAATATATTTAAATATCATTAAATTTAATATTTAAAAATAAATATTATCGTATATATTCACAATAGAATATCATACAGCTCCAGAATAAATATATATGAATTTACAACTTGATATTTCATCATAAGAGTTATATCGATATTCGATTTATATTTAAATCCTTTTATAAATCATTATAAATTATAAAGGAATTCCATAGCGACTTTTCGAAAATTTGATTTGGGCATAAATCAAAATCTACACAATGAAATCTCGATTTTTCTCTTCCATTAGAAAAATATACTTCACCAGCTCCGAACGTTTCTTGTTTCATAGAAATCCGACTTAAAACGGATTCTGTATATTCGTTTAAAGTTCGAATCGCCTAATTACGAACTGCAGCGCCATTTGGAGCTCGATTATGGTTATAATATAATTATATGTTCAACTATCTTTTATATAATATATTCGTTAATATAATTCAACTCGAAACTAAATTATATATTTTGAATTGTCCAATTCACACAGTATTGCCAATTCAACTATTTACGACTATTTCACAAATTATATATTATTCTATTACTTAATTTAATTAAATATTCAATATTATTTAATTAAACGACCATATAAGTCTCTAAACCATTTTTTAAATAATTAAATAAATTTATTATTACACCGTAAAAGTACGGGACATTACATTCTTCCCCCCTTAAAATAATTTCGTCCTCGAAATTGCTAAGGTAGAAAACTAACCCTATTAACTGGGTTAAAAATTATTTGTTTACTTCTTAAATTTCAATTTCGTCTGAACAAATAAACTTCTATTAAAATATTAATTAATTATTATCAACGAAAATTTTCACAAAAATCCTGAAAATTTCCTAATACCCGAAATTTTCAAAAAAATTCGCCAGCACCTCCTTTTTATGGCTCAAATGGTACAACTACAACTCGCCTCTCTAGGCCATATCCAACCCAAAAGAAAATCCAACAACCAAGCGGCTTGGCAATTCAGCTCATCAAAATCTCAAACCCATATGTAATATAAAATGGTATGTAACAACCCGTAAAATCTGAACAAGTTTAAAAATTTTAAATTGGCTATTTTAGTGTATTTTAAATATTTAAAATAAATATTTTAGATAACAAGGAGGAAAAAGTAGTTTGAATCGATGTTTGAAAATGAATATAATTAATTTGAATTATAAACAAGGCCTGAAATAGCGCGGCAGTTTCAAAAATTGAATTCAAACTTTGACTGACTGTACCGGATACAAAACAAAACGGATTTGAGTGAAACCAAAAATATTTAAATATGTTAGTGAATATCTTTCTATCGAATCTGAAAAATCGAAGTTTCATAGCGAGAGCCAAAAGTTATGGCCAAATGAATTTTCAGAAAGGTCGCTATAGAATTTATATAGCCCGTGAAAATAGACATTTTGCAAAAGACCTCGGAATTCGACGAAACCACTTTTGTTGGATCTGAGATGTAAAGTTATGGTAGGTTTCAAATTTCATAATTTTTGATGCTAGTATGTGAGCGTGGCAAAGGAAAATGTGTTTTGGTCAATTATAGTTAAAATAGATTGACCAGAAAAGGGCCATTTTACAAACGGTCTCAGAATTTGATGAAACTAGTTTTGTTGGGACCGTATCGTCAAAACATAGCTAGATTTATTTTTCTGGAATTTTTCGAATCAGTATGTGGCCCCGACAAATTGAAATGCACGTTCAAATCAAATATTGAATGTTTTATATTTTAATTTGAAGAATAACTCACTGAAACTGTCAAATGGGCCTATGAAACGTAGGCCATTATGTTCGGAATGGGGTTATTCAACTAGGGGCGACAGTCATTGGGTTTGAATTGGTGTTCGTTTGGACAAGAGGATATTTTTGAATTTAAAATAAATAAATAATTAAAAATAAATTAGTGGCCAATCACATTTCTCCGTTCATTACCCCGTTGACCCGATCCCTCTCAGAAACCCTCAAACCACGAACGACGGAGAACATCCGCGCCTTCTCTCCTCGATCTCGCGCAAACCTATCACCAAAACTAGTGCCCCTTTGCAATTATTTGAAGATCCTTCCTCCCTCTTCCAATCCATCCTTGTTTCGACCTCCACCGTGCGCTGTGCCTCGAGAATCGGGCTTGGGAACCTGCGTCGTGCCACATCCTTTTTCTCCCCTGATCCTCCATCGAACTGAGCAAGGCTGGTGGCGTCGGAAAGCTCCTTCGACCCTCTTCAAAGCTGCAGCGTCTGATCGTCCTCTAGCTTCGCGGATTGGAAGATAAATCAAAACCTAATTCTGAACGTTTTACTAAAGGTATGGGTTTTATATTTTAAAACCATTTATAACGATTAAAAGTGTTGCAATCGTATAAAAATCGTATCTTTATCGTGTGATAACGAAATTCAATGAAACAGGAAACATCGTGACCGCAAGGACGTCTTCTACATTCTAGAAGAGACCGCATATTTTTCTGAGCCTTATGCTATTTTTGGTGGAGTGAAACCTAATGTGAGATTTCTAATTTATAAACGATATGGAAAACAATGATGTATGAATTATATAGTCAATGTATGAGTTATATAAGCGTTGTACACCTCATGTATAACCGTTGTATAAGTTGTATGTTCGATGTATAAGTTATATATGCGTTTTAAAAATTATATATATGATGAAATGACATTGAAATGAATTGAAGTAAATTGAAATATATTTATATACGAATATATATATATATATATACACACTCCCCTCGTCCACAGACCATGGACGATATTTATTGGTTGTGATATTGTTTGGGATTATTTGGTTGATGTGAAATTGGTTGATAAAATTGTTTGTGGTTGAGAATGAATGATTGATTGTGGTTGAAAAATACCTTTGTGGTTGAAAAATACCCTCTTGTGGTTGAAACGAATTAGAATAGGATTGTGGAAATGAAAATAAAACATGCCGCCTGCGTGCGAACTAGATGCATGATTCCCCATTGTTAAAAACCGCGAGGTTTTAAGGTAGAGCGAGGAGCCGTACTAGGGACGGTCCCGGTTTTAACTACCCTGCCGTTATGCCGCCGAAATTTCCTGAAATCTTTCTGTGTTTGATTTATTTTCATTTGTTGAGACTATATTCTTTTGTTGAATAGAAATCCATGTATTGAAAAATAATCGTGTTTTGAAATAAATTGTTTTATAATAAAAATCACATTTTTATCACCTGTTTGAACTATATGAAATAATCGTGTTTTGAAATAAATTGTTTTACAATAAAAATCACATTTTTATTATATATACAAACTATAGAGAACATTCATGTGTTGAATAGAAATTCATTCGTTGAATAGAAATTCATGTGTTGAATGGTACTCGTATTTTAAATAAATTGTTTTACAATAAAAATCATATTTTTATTATATATACAAACTATAGAGAACATTCATGTGTTGAATAGAAATTCATTCGTTGAATAGAAATTCATGTGTTGAATGGTACTCGTATTTTAAATAAATTGTTTTACAATAAAAATCACATTTTTATTATATATACAAACTATAGAGAACATTCATGTGTTGAATAGAAATTCATTCGTTGAATAGAAATTCATGTGTTGAATGGTGCTCATATTTTTAAATAAATTGTTTTATAATAAAAATCATATTTTTATTATCTATATGAACTATATAAAATAGTCGTGTTTTTGAAATAAATCGTTTTACAATAAAAATCACATTTTTATTATATATATGAACTGTTAAAAATAGTGAAGTGTTGAAATAAATGTCTGTTGGATAAAAACATCATTTTTATCAACTGCATAGAAAGAAAATCGTTTTGAAATCGAAGAATCGATTATATATATATATATATAACTAAATTAAATCGAATAACGACGCTGCAGTTCGTGTTTTGAAACCGTGATTTCAAACGATTAGTGCAGGAGATCCGACCATCGGATTTTCCCGAAACCACCACCGTTGGGTTCACCTTGGAAATATCTTTCCAAGGGCATCAACTTTTGTGAAAACCCGTAACTTCCCCGTAAAGGAAAGCGTCGGATAGTTCGAGAACAAACCACAACAGAACGCATATAAAAGAACATTTCATTGTATATAACAACAATGCATCAGAATACAAGAATATACAGAGTATAAAGGAATAAATATTACACAGAAATATCAGAGTTTTAAATTACATTTAAATACATAGCAGCGGAAAATAATACAATACACAACTAGAAGAGATATACGGATACAAAGCTTTCCGGATATCGTTCCAGCTGTAAACCAGAATCCGGTGAATATAAATCTGCAAAACCGAAACTACTAGCTGCCCGTGTCAAAATAAGGGCACCCAGAGTTTAGGTTAAAACAATAAACTCCAGGTCAGTCATGTGACTGGTGTGAGAACTAAAACAGTTAATCTTTATTTTTAAAGCTAGGTAAATCAAGGGACCACGCCGTATAACACGGAACGGGTTTCCTCCCAAGAATACCAGTGCATAAAACAAACAGCGCAATGCTAAACAAAGAAAAAATGAAGCTGTTATAAGACCCAGGTCCTATCACACAATGCAATCGCAAGCCGGGGGATAGGGTTTTCCCTTATAACAGCCAAAGAATGCTTGATACGCTTAAAACAAATCATTTGATACTATTATAAGTGCATAGTGTATAAAACAACTTCAAATCATAAGTATCAATCATAGGCGGCATGGGTACCATATATCATGTCGCCATATATAGGTTTACAAATAAAACCGCAAATGTCACGTATTTGGAAATTGGATTTCCGTCTATGAACCGAGGCAAAAGATAGTCCTCAACCGATTCGAGACGCTCTAGCCCGTGTCTCAGGAACAGCCGCAACTGCCCCTTGGATCGTCAGGGCCGGTCCACACGGAGTGGATTATTATGCCTGAACAATACGTCTCCCCACCCTATGGGGTGTAAGTCTGGTCCGTCAGCCGACCAGAATGCATTCGGCCGAAACCGATATAACCGAGGCGCCTCGCAACCGCAACAACCACATAAGTCAAACTCGTCAGGGCGTGTAAAACCACTGACGCCACTTCTAGCTAGAAAGAAACGCAAGTCCTCCCTGATGTCCTCTCCCGTTTTTGGTTCATACCGGGTGTGAAACACGCGAGGTAAACGTTACACAAAGCTACGCCACAAAGGCCGTGCTTTGATCATCACCACAAGACTTTGCTTTTCAACAGAAGCCTTGATCATTTGCATCTTAGCATGCCACACAGGCAAACCACTCTATGCAACCGATATCAGTCACACAGAATGAAATCCAATGTCAGACACACAGTCCATTTACAAGTCCGTTCTGGGCCTGAACGAAACCGGAGGCACC
Source organism: Allium sativum (assembly GCA_030737875.1). Taxonomy (NCBI): domain Eukaryota; kingdom Viridiplantae; phylum Streptophyta; class Magnoliopsida; order Asparagales; family Amaryllidaceae; genus Allium; species Allium sativum. The sequence goes on from CM060920.1 coordinate 93,768,217, forward strand.
TAGTACCCCGCATATCCATCGATCTCCAAGTACGTCTGGAAGATCACTAACTGTTTCCATCTTCTTGGGTGTACAGCCCAATCAAGATCATCAGTTATCACCCAAACGACGTGAAGACCTCCGGTCTTCGACCATCGTCTTCATCTTCGACTTATCGTCGTATCAGTTATCCAGAATGGGATAAACCCCGTCTTTCCGAATAACTCGCGTATATTTAAATAAGTGTTACACAAACACAACATACGCCTCATTCCAATTCATTAGTCACTAACCGTAAATTAATCAAGAGAATAATTCCCCAAATATTAACCCCGAAGGCCGAAACCAACATCAGATCAATATCCAGAAAACCATTCTGCTTAGCTAACCGACAGTTAGTTTCTAAATTTCACATTCAAATCTAATTAAAGATTTAACTATCGCCTGGAGCAAAACTGGTGATACTCCATTCTCGATCTTTTCAATCTAATTAAAGATTCATTAAAACTCCACTTAGTTTTAATCTGTGACTGGGTTAAAGAATCAGTGTTATTTAAAACACGGTTCACGATAAACCCAAAGTCACATCCCATTAATTATCGGGTTAAAGAACAAGTGTTATTTAAAACACTGTTCACGATAAACCCAAAAATCAATATCCATTCAATTCCAATTAAATATCATTTAATTGGTACACTTCATTAAATCTAAATAAAAAGATTTAATCTTTTCTCAACTGGGTTCAAGAACAGTGTTAGTGAAGACACCATTCACGACAAACCCAAATCACATTCATTAATTATCGGGTTAAAGAACAAGTGTTATTTAAAACACTGTTCACGATAAACCCAAAAATCAATATCAATTCAATTCCAATTAAATATCATTTAATTGGTACACTTCATTAAATCTAAATAAAAAGATTTAATCTTTTCTCAACTGGGTTCAAGAACAGTGTTAGTGAAGACACCATTCACGACAAACCCAAATCACATTCGATATTCAATACAAGGCTCTGAATAGAAAATATATCGGCTTATATTCAATATCGAATTCTACGACTAACAAATGTCGTATTGGAAATAACGATACAAATATATATCTTTCAAATTTCCATAACAACACCTGTAATATCACGAATTCCAACATCGAAATATTCCGAAGACAATTTCGATTCAAATCCACTCCAATGCAATCATTGGAAATTTTGGTTATTTTTAAAACCATTTCAAATTCAATTTATTTATTTAAAAATAAATAGAATTATAATTCTAGTTCAAACTAGTTCATTTCGATAAAAATCTATTTTTATCTTTTCAAATATGGAGTTTTTCATCCCAAATCTTCACAAATCATTTCTTATGATTTTACACAAATTATTACTATTTTTAATAATTTTATCAAGGCCCGTACAGCCGATTTCCAACAACGGTCATCGAACTGCACTTACAGCGACCTTTTTCGAATTTGATTTGGACATAATTCCAAATCCAACCGTTAGATTTCAAATTTCTAACATTCGCTAGAAAGCTCTTTTCGATACGAACCCAACGGTTCCGGTTTTAGGAGAATCCGACGGTTGGATCTCCCGTAATGTCCGTTTGAAATAAATGGTCGAAATTCACGAACTGCCGCGGCGCGGCGCGTCCTATTCAGGCCATTATATTATATATAATATATATATAATATATTTCGTCGATTACTATTCAAAACGAATTATATAAATAGTTTTAAAATCGTTTCAAAACCTATTTCAACTTCCATTTCAATTCAAAGCAAAATTGAATTCTTCTTTATAAATTCGTTTCAAAATTCATTTCTATTCAATTCGAATTTCAATTCAATTTGAATTCATTTCAATTCGCTTTCAATTCCATTTGAATTCGTTTTCAATTCAATTCATTTCGAAATCGTTTTCAATTCAATTCATTTCGAAATCGTTTTCAATTCATTTTGAATTCGTTTTCAATTCAATTCATTTCGAAATCGTTTTCAATTCATTTTGAATTCGTTTTCAATTCAATTCATTTCGAAATCGTTTTCAATTCAATTCATTTCGAAATCGTTTTCAATTCAATTCATTTCGAAATCGTTTTCAAATCGATATAAATATCGTTCACGTCAAAATGGCGTCCATACACGGCTTCATAAATTTCTATTTTCAAATATTCTATTTCAAATATTTCTTTTTCAAAATAGTTGTTATTATCAAAATATTTCGTTCAACACATGACCAATCTCAATGAATGAGTACTGTCAACACATGAACTTTTATTTTATAATATTCTTTATTTTTCAAATTGGAATGAGGCCCAATCAATTACCATATAAAGTTAATTATATGGATTTTCATACAACACATGTATATCATAGCATGGAAAAATAATCAACCATCAACCAAAGTGCACTACACTGCATAAGCATCAAATACAGATATTCAACGCTTATAACAGCCTGTCAATCAATCGATCGACATATTTAATCAATCAGGATGAGTGAACTGCATATTTCATCCTAACACCCGTGTGGGGTTTTCAAACAATCAAACAAATATTTTATTTGTGCAGTTGGACGATGTGTAAAATTTATCGTCCCAATCAATGTCCTTTAAATAGGTGTACATAAACGAACCGTCCGGTTTGTAAATGAATATTTATTTATTCACATTTACGTTAAAAATTATATTTTTAACGATAAAACATTTTATTTCAACCTATGAATTTCTATTTAATTCATTTACACAATAAAATGATATTTTTATTTTCTAACATATTTTAGAAAATTTCGGCGGCATAACGGCACGATACTAGAAACGGGACGAGGCCTAGCCTTATCCCCGGTCTAGTGAAGGCCCACGCCATTCACACATCAATCAAATCAATTTCATCTCACTAAACAATTCAATTCAAACAAATAATTCAACTAATCTATGCAACCAAACAAACAAGTCCATGGTCTGTGGACGATTGTGTCGGGTGCTACTAAGCACCGTCTGCATCCTAGTATATATATAAAACTAGAAAAGAAATTGAAAGGTGAGAAATTCTCACTTATTGCTATCCTAGCTCCACGGCACTTCATTGATAGAAATCTTCATCGCTATCGCATCATCGCCATCTTCGTTGCCCGTAGTCACTATATATATAAAAATCGAATTTTTACTTCGCTATTCAATATATAAAAATCAAATTTTTAGTTCAAAGTTCAATATATAAAAATCGAATTTTTATTTCAAAGTTCAATATATAAAAATCGAATTTTTATTTCAAAGTTCAATATATAAAAATCGAATTTTTATTCGAAGTTCAACATACAAAAATTCTATTTTTAATCGAAGTTCAACATACAAAAATTCTATTTTTAATCGAAGTTCAACATACAAAAATTCTATTTTTAATCGAAGTTCAACATATAAAAATTCTATTTTTAATCGAAGTTCAACATACAAAAATTCTATTTTTAATCGAAGTTCAACATATAAAAATTCTATTTTTAATCGAAGTTCAACATACAAAAATTCTATTTTTAATCGAAGTTCAACATACAAAAATTCTATTTTTAATCGAAGTTCAACATACAAAAATTCTATTTTTAATCGCTTCTTTCATATAAAGAAAATCCATATTTTATTTACTAAAAATCAAATCTTGTTGCTGTTGAAAATCACATCTTTTTCTGTTTTAAAAATCAATCTTTTTCAGTTTTTAAACTATATAAAAATCAGTTTTTTTTCTTTTATTTTAAAATCAGTTTTTCTTTTGTTAAAAATCAGTTTTAAAATTTTATAAAATCAGTTTTAAAATCTAAAACAAAATCAGTTTTTACTTAATTAAAATTTCAGTTTTAAATCCTTTATAACATTTCAGGTTTAAAGTAAATAAATAAAAAAAACAGTTTTAAAGTAAATAAATAAAAAAAACAATACAGTGAACTTACCTCGGGGGGGGGGCTGATGTCGGCTTTGTCGGAGGATGGTGGGGGGGGGGGGGGTCGCGTTTTCCGTTCAGGCGAAGGAGAAGGATCGGTGCAAGAAGGGGGGGTGCGGATGTGGTCGTGGGAGGAGGAGGGGAAGGTGGCGACGGGGAGGCTGGAGGGCTGTCGAAGGGGAGAGGGGTGCGATCGAAGGCGGGGTTCTCGCCGTAGCGGTGTTGGGCGGCGCCGACCTGGAGGGGGCGCGATGCTCCTCCGCCACTCCTTTCCTCTTCTTTTTTTTTTTTTTTTTTTTCGGATCGAATCGAAATGAAAACGAAAGAGGGGGGGGGGGGGCCAGAACGAGGTTAAGGAGAGTAAGGAATATTTTTTATTATTTAATTATTTTATTCCTTAAAAGTTGACTTTTACATATGACCTCGAAACGAGGCCCACCGCCTGTCGTCCATAGCGTATTACCCCCATTCCGAACACAATGGAATATGTATCGCAAGCTGATTCGATCGTTACAATCAGTTTCCTTTAAATTTACATTTAAATCGCTATATTGAATTTTAAACGTACATTTCCAATTACCGGGGTCACATACTAACTCTATAAATTGCAGAAAAATATTTTCTAGTTTCGTATTGACGATACGGTCCTAACAAAACTAGTTTCGTCGAATTCTGAGACCGTTGGAAAAATGGCCAATTTCCAGTCGATTAAAATCAACTGAAATGGTCAAAACACGTTTTCTTTTGCCACGCTCACATATTGATTCGAAAAATTATGAAATTTGGAATCTAGCAATAACTTCACATCCCGGACCCAACAAAACTGGTTTCGTCGAAATCCGAGGTCGTTTGCAAAATGCCCATTTTTAAGGGCCTGAATTCCATAGCGACTATTCAGAATTTTCAACTGGACATATCTTTTGATTCCCGCTAAGAAATTTTGATCATTCGGATTCGTTGGAAAGATATTCACTATTAGATTCCATTATTTTTGGTTTCACTAAAATCCGGATTATTTTGCACCCGGTACATTCAATTGAAGTTTGAAATCGAATTATCGAACTACCGCGCCATTTTCAATTCTATTTATAGTTATATATAAATATTTATATTCTAACGACGGCGTATATAATATATACGTCGAATTCTATTCAAATTAAATTTCTCGTCGATATTATTTAAAATAATTCATTTTAAATAATCAAAATTCGCTAAAATTGCCAAAATAAAAATTTTAAACTGGCCCAGATTTTACGGGTTGTTACAATCTCCCCCACTTAAAACTTTTCGTCCCCGAAAAGGAACAAAGTCGAAAGTGGTTTGATTAATCAACACTACGCTCGATCTGGTTTCCATTCTCCAACTCTTTAGTTTCTGAGAATTTTCAAAATTTCAAAAATTTGGCTAACACCCTAAATTTTTGAAAAATTTCGCCATAACCTCCCCTGCACCGGGAGCATCGGGGAATTTCAAATAGCTTCCCCGGTCCTTCAGATCTCAAAAAGAAAAAGAAAAAGCCAAGCGGCTAGCCAATAGGCTCACAAAATCATCATCACCCAAACAAAACAGGAAATTATGTAGTAAACATGTACCTATTTGTCGGGCAAACAAATTTTATTCTCTGGCTCTAGCCTCCTTGTTATGACCTGTTCAATGATATATATGTATATACATGCAAATGCGACCAATTTTCAATACAATTCAATATTTGGTTCAATTAGGCTAAATGGTTCAAAATTATCAAACAGATAAACAAACAACACAAACATCAATCAATTAGTGGATTAGAGTTTCAAATTGATAATTTTGATACATATACAAAAATCATGTTTTTGATGCCAATTCACAACAATAAGCCCTATCTAATTTTGGTTCTCACACCAGTCAATAGGAAGTATATAGATATTACACGTTCGTCTCTCGAATATAAATTCTAATGATGGAGCTCCATCATCAAAATCATCTCCGGGCGATTAGAGTGTAATTCTATATCTATCCAATATATTAAAACTTCGAATACACGCGGATCAGACGTATACGCAAAATCTATATATACTGGATTGTCCACATCAATATAAATAAATAATCAAATACGAATAATTGATTTAAATTTTCAAAACAAAAATTAAAAATATACTCTTCACAATCGTTCTAGGATACTACTGATCCTATCTCTAACGAGTCATTCCCATTGGATATTACTAATCCAATATCTGATGAATTCTTTCGTATGGTTCTAATGTGTCTTGTTCTCTGAGCTTTGTAAACCAAAGCTCTGATACCAACTGTGAAAACCCGTAACTTCCCCGTAAAGGAAAGCGTCGGATAGTTCGAGAACAAACCACAACAGAACGCATATAAAAGAACATTTCATTGTATATAACAACAATGCATCAGAATACAAGAATATACAGAGTATAAAGGAATAAATATTACACAGAAATATCAGAGTTTTAAATTACATTTAAATACATAGCAGCGGAAAATAATACAATACACAACTAGAAGAGATATACGGATACAAAGCTTTCCGGATATCGTTCCAGCTGTAAACCAGAATCCTGTGAATATAAATCTGCAAAACCGAAACTACTAGCTGCCCGTGTCAAAATAAGGGCACCCAGAGTTTAGGTTAAAACAATAAACTCCAGGTCAGTCATGTGACTGGTGTGAGAACTAAAACAGTTAATCTTTATTTTTAAAGCTAGGTAAATCAAGGGACCACGCCGTATAACACGGAACGGGTTTCCTCCCAAGAATACCAGTGCATAAAACAAACAGCGCAATGCTAAACAAAGAAAAAATGAAGCTGTTATAAGACCCAGGTCCTATCACACAATGCAATCGCAAGCCGGGGGATAGGGTTTTCCCTTATAACAGCCAAAGAATGCTTGATACGCTTAAAACAAATCATTTGATACTATTATAAGTGCATAGTGTATAAAACAACTTCAAATCATAAGTATCAATCATAGGCGGCATGGGTACCATATATCATGTCGCCATATATAGGTTTACAAATAAAACCGCAAATGTCACGTATTTGGAAATTGGATTTCCGTCTATGAACCGAGGCAAAAGATAGTCCTCAACCGATTCGAGACGCTCTAGCCCGTGTCTCAGGAACAGCCGCAACTGCCCCTTGGATCGTCAGGGCCGGTCCACACGGAGTGGATTATTATGCCTGAACAATACGTCTCCCCACCCTATGGGGTGTAAGTCTGGTCCATCAGCCGACCAGAATGCATTCGGCCGAAACCGATATAACCGAGGCGCCTCGCAACCGCAACAACCACATAAGTCAAACTCGTCAGGGCGTGTAAAACCACTGACGCCACTTCTAGCTAGAAAGAAACGCAAGTCCTCCCTGATGTCCTCTCCCGTTTTTGGTTCATACCGGGTGTGAAACACGCGAGGTAAACGTTACACAAAGCTACGCCACAAAGGCCGTGCTTTGATCATCACCACAAGACTTTGCTTTTCAACAGAAGCCTTGATCATTTGCATCTTAGCATGCCACACAGGCAAACCACTCTATGCAACCGATATCAGTCACACAGAATGAAATCCAATGTCAGACACACAGTCCATTTACAAGTCCGTTCTGGGCCTGAACGAAACCGGAGGCACCTAGTACCCCGCATATCCATCGATCTCCAAGTACGTCTGGACGATCACTAACTGTTTCCATCTTCTTGGGTGTACAGCCCAATCAAGATCATCAGTTATCACCCAAACGACGTGAAGACCTCCGGTCTTCGACCATCGTCTTCATCTTCGACTTATCGTCGTATCAGTTATCCAGAATGGGATAAACCCCGTCTTTCCGAATAACTCGCGTATATTTAAATAAGTGTTACACAAACACAACATACGCCTCATTCCAATTCATTAGTCACTAACCGTAAATTAATCAAGAGAATAATTCCCCAAATATTAACCCCGAAGGCCGAAACCAACATCAGATCAATATCCAGAAAACCATTCTGCTTAGCTAACCGACAGTTAGTTTCTAAATTTCACATTCAAATCTAATTAAAGATTTAACTATCGCCTGGAGCAAAACTGGTGATACTCCATTCTCGATCTTTTCAATCTAATTAAAGATTCATTAAAACTCCACTTAGTTTTAATCTGTGACTGGGTTAAAGAATCAGTGTTATTTAAAACACGGTTCACGATAAACCCAAAGTCACATCCCATTAATTATCGGGTTAAAGAACAAGTGTTATTTAAAACACTGTTCACGATAAACCCAAAAATCAATATCCATTCAATTCCAATTAAATATCATTTAATTGGTACACTTCATTAAATCTAAATAAAAAGATTTAATCTTTTCTCAACTGGGTTCAAGAACAGTGTTAGTGAAGACACCATTCACGACAAACCCAAATCACATTCATTAATTATCGGGTTAAAGAACAAGTGTTATTTAAAACACTGTTCACGATAAACCCAAAAATCAATATCAATTCAATTCCAATTAAATATCATTTAATTGGTACACTTCATTAAATCTAAATAAAAAGATTTAATCTTTTCTCAACTGGGTTCAAGAACAGTGTTAGTGAAGACACCATTCACGACAAACCCAAATCACATTCGATATTCAATACAAGGCTCTGAATAGAAAATATATCGGCTTATATTCAATATCGAATTCTACGACTAACAAATGTCGTATTGGAAATAACGATACAAATATATATCTTTCAAATTTCCATAACAACACCTGTAATATCACGAATTCCAACATCGAAATATTCCGAAGACAATTTCGATTCAAATCCACTCCAATGCAATCATTGGAAATTTTGGTTATTTTTAAAACCATTTCAAATTCAATTTATTTATTTAAAAATAAATAGAATTATAATTCTAGTTCAAACTAGTTCATTTCGATAAAAATCTATTTTTATCTTTTCAAATATGGAGTTTTTCATCCCAAATCTTCACAAATCATTTCTTATGATTTTACACAAATTATTACTATTTTTAATAATTTTATCAAGGCCCGTACAGCCGATTTCCAACAACGGTCATCGAACTGCACTTACAGCGACCTTTTTCGAATTTGATTTGGACATAATTCCAAATCCAACCGTTAGATTTCAAATTTCTAACATTCGCTAGAAAGCTCTTTTCGATACGAACCCAACGGTTCCGGTTTTAGGAGAATCCGACGGTTGGATCTCCCGTAATGTCCGTTTGAAATAAATGGTCGAAATTCACGAACTGCCGCGGCGCGGCGCGTCCTATTCAGGCCATTATATTATATATAATATATATATAATATATTTCGTCGATTACTATTCAAAACGAATTATATAAATAGTTTTAAAATCGTTTCAAAACCTATTTCAACTTCCATTTCAATTCAAAGCAAAATTGAATTCTTCTTTATAAATTCGTTTCAAAATTCATTTCTATTCAATTCGAATTTCAATTCAATTTGAATTCATTTCAATTCGCTTTCAATTCCATTTGAATTCGTTTTCAATTCAATTCATTTCGAAATCGTTTTCAATTCAATTCATTTCGAAATCGTTTTCAATTCATTTTGAATTCGTTTTCAATTCAATTCATTTCGAAATCGTTTTCAATTCATTTTGAATTCGTTTTCAATTCAATTCATTTCGAAATCGTTTTCAATTCAATTCATTTCGAAATCGTTTTCAATTCAATTCATTTCGAAATCGTTTTCAAATCGATATAAATATCGTTCACGTCAAAATGGCATCCATACACGGCTTCATAAATTTCTATTTTCAAATATTCTATTTCAAATATTTCTTTTTCAAAATAGTTGTTATTATCAAAATATTTCGTTCAACACATGACCAATCTCAATGAATGAGTACTGTCAACACATGAACTTTTATTTTATAATATTCTTTATTTTTCAAATTGGAATGAGGCCCAATCAATTACCATATAAAGTTAATTATATGGATTTTCATACAACACATGTATATCATAGCATGGAAAAATAATCAACCATCAACCAAAGTGCACTACACTGCATAAGCATCAAATACAGATATTCAACGCTTATAACAGCCTGTCAATCAATCGATCGACATATTTAATCAATCAGGATGAGTGAACTGCATATTTCATCCTAACACCCGTGTGGGGTTTTCAAACAATCAAACAAATATTTTATTTGTGCAGTTGGACGATGTGTAAAATTTATCGTCCCAATCAATGTCCTTTAAATAGGTGTACATAAACGAACCGTCCGGTTTGTAAATGAATATTTATTTATTCACATTTACGTTAAAAATTATATTTTTAACGATAAAACATTTTATTTCAACCTATGAATTTCTATTTAATTCATTTACACAATAAAATGATATTTTTATTTTCTAACATATTTTAGAAAATTTCGGCGGCATAACGGCACGATACTAGAAACGGGACGAGGCCTAGCCTTATCCCCGGTCTAGTGAAGGCCCACGCCATTCACACATCAATCAAATCAATTTCATCTCACCAAACAATTCAATTCAAACAAATAATTCAACTAATCTATGCAACCAAACAAACAAGTCCATGGTCTGTGGACGATTGTGTCGGGTGCTACTAAGCACCGTCTGCATCCTAGTATATATATAAAACTAGAAAAGAAATTGAAAGGTGAGAAATTCTCACTTATTGCTATCCTAGCTCCACGGCACTTCATTGATAGAAATCTTCATCGCTATCGCATCATCGCCATCTTCGTTGCCCGTAGTCACTATATATATAAAAATCGAATTTTTACTTCGCTATTCAATATATAAAAATCAAATTTTTAGTTCAAAGTTCAATATATAAAAATCGAATTTTTATTTCAAAGTTCAATATATAAAAATCGAATTTTTATTTCAAAGTTCAATATATAAAAATCGAATTTTTATTCGAAGTTCAACATACAAAAATTCTATTTTTAATCGAAGTTCAACATACAAAAATTCTATTTTTAATCGAAGTTCAACATACAAAAATTCTATTTTTAATCGAAGTTCAACATATAAAAATTCTATTTTTAATCGAAGTTCAACATACAAAAATTCTATTTTTAATCGAAGTTCAACATATAAAAATTCTATTTTTAATCGAAGTTCAACATACAAAAATTCTATTTTTAATCGAAGTTCAACATACAAAAATTCTATTTTTAATCGAAGTTCAACATACAAAAATTCTATTTTTAATCGCTTCTTTCATATAAAGAAAATCCATATTTTATTTACTAAAAATCAAATCTTGTTGCTGTTGAAAATCACATCTTTTTCTGTTTTAAAAATCAATCTTTTTCAGTTTTTAAACTATATAAAAATCAGTTTTTTTTCTTTTATTTTAAAATCAGTTTTTCTTTTGTTAAAAATCAGTTTTAAAATTTTATAAAATCAGTTTTAAAATCTAAAACAAAATCAGTTTTTACTTAATTAAAATTTCAGTTTTAAATCCTTTATAACATTTCAGGTTTAAAGTAAATAAATAAAAAAACAGTTTTAAAGTAAATAAATAAAAAAAACAATACAGTGAACTTACCTCGGGGGGGGGCTGATGTCGGCTTTGTCGGAGGATGGTGGGGGGGGGGGGGGGGTCGCGTTTTCCGTTCAGGCGAAGGAGAAGGATCGGTGCAAGAAGGGGGGGTGCGGATGTGGTCGTGGGAGGAGGAGGGGAAGGTGGCGACGGGGAGGCTGGAGGGTTGTCGAAGGGGAGAGGGGTGCGATCGAAGGCGGGGTTCTCGCCGTAGCGGTGGTGGGCGGCGCCGACCTGGAGGGGGCGCGATGCTCCTCCGCCACTCCTTTCCTCTTCTTTTTTTTTTTTTTTTTTTTTCGGATCGAATCGAAATGAAAACGAAAGAGGGGGGGGGGCCAGAACGAGGTTAAGGAGAGTAAGGAATATTTTTTATTATTTAATTATTTTATTCCTTAAAAGTTGACTTTTACATATGACCTCGAAACGAGGCCCACCGCCTGTCGTCCATAGCGTATTACCCCCATTCCGAACACAATGGAATATGTATCGCAAGCTGATTCGATCGTTACAATCAGTTTCCTTTAAATTTACATTTAAATCGCTATATTGAATTTTAAACGTACATTTCCAATTACCGGGGTCACATACTAACTCTATAAATTGCAGAAAAATATTTTCTAGTTTCGTATTGACGATACGGTCCTAACAAAACTAGTTTCGTCGAATTCTGAGACCGTTGGAAAAATGGCCAATTTCCAGTCGATTAAAATCAACTGAAATGGTCAAAACACGTTTTCTTTTGCCACGCTCACATATTGATTCGAAAAATTATGAAATTTGGAATCTAGCAATAACTTCACATCCCGGACCCAACAAAACTGGTTTCGTCGAAATCCGAGGTCGTTTGCAAAATGCCCATTTTTAAGGGCCTGAATTCCATAGCGACTATTCAGAATTTTCAACTGGACATATCTTTTGATTCCCGCTAAGAAATTTTGATCATTCGGATTCGTTGGAAAGATATTCACTATTAGATTCCATTATTTTTGGTTTCACTAAAATCCGGATTATTTTGCACCCGGTACATTCAATTGAAGTTTGAAATCGAATTATCGAACTACCGCGCCATTTTCAATTCTATTTATAGTTATATATAAATATTTATATTCTAACGACGGCGTATATAATATATACGTCGAATTCTATTCAAATTAAATTTCTCGTCGATATTATTTAAAATAATTCATTTTAAATAATCAAAATTCGCTAAAATTGCCAAAATAAAAATTTTAAACTGGCCCAGATTTTACGGGTTGTTACAACTTTGTAAAGATCCAACGGTTGGATTGTCTGAAATGTTTAATTCAAATCTGAAGAAAAACAGTGCCAGAATCGATTATATTTATATATATATAAATATAATTAAATTAAATCGAATAACGACGCTGCAGTTCGTATTTTGAAATCATAACTTCAAACGATTAGTGCAGGAGATCCGACCGTCGGATTTTCCCAAAACTGAAACCGTTGGATTCGTTTTCAAAAGATCTTTCTAATGGTATAAAATTTGTGAAGATCCAACGGTTAAATTTTCAGATATGTGTAAATCAAATCTGGAGAAAAACAGCGCCACGGCCGCGTTATGGCCTGAAGCGTTGTTTTGAATATATTGGCTATTTTTAAGTAAATAAAAATAGCGATAAATCGTGATAAAATATTATGAACGATATGGAATGGAAATAAACTGAATTTGCTCGGTTTACGTGATATTTGATGGTTGAATGTGTTTGGCGTGAAAATTACACTAAAGAACAAGATTAGTGATATCGAATAATTTAACCATTGAAATGAATTGATTTGAAATTCTAAATATACGTAAATTATTTGAAAAGGCCGAGTTAATTCTCATTTCAAATAATTGATCGGAGTTCGAAAGTCGAAGATATGAAGACGATGCAAGACCGATGATCTTCACGTCGAATGGAGGAGTGCTACTGATGCTCATGATAGGAGTAGCTACCTAGAAGGGGTTGAAGTAGTAGCCGTCCGGACGTACATGTTGATTGTACGGATATGCGAGGAATAAAGATCCTCCGGTTTCGTTCAGACCCAAAACAGACTTGTAAATGGACTGTGTGTCTGACATTGGATTTCATTCCGTGTGATTGATAAACGTCAGTTACATGGCGTGAATTGCCTGTGTGGCATGCTAAGATGCAATGATCAAAGCTTTTGTTGAAAAGAAGAGCTTTGTGGTGGATGATCAAAGCAACGCCTGTGTGGCATAGCTTTGTGTATAATGTGAATTCGTGAGCCTCACACCTCGGTATGAACTAGAAACGGGAGAGGACTTCATGGAGGACATGCGTTTCTTTCTAGCTAGGAGTTGTGTCAGTGTTTTTACACGGCCTGACATTTTACTTATGTGGATAATGGATTGTGAGGCGCCTCGGATATATCGGTCGTTCACGAACCGATGGGGTCATTCGTTGGCTCATTTACGCCCTATAGGGCGGGGAGACGTAGAGTTCAAGCATTTTAATCCACATCGGTGGACCGACCCTGACGATCTAGGGGCCCACCTAAATCTGGGTCCTGAGACATGGTAGGCTAGATTGTCTCAAAGCGATGAGGACGATCCCTGGCCTCGGTTCATGGCAGAAATCCAATTTCCAAATACGACATCTGTAACACCCCACGTCCGTTAGTGTCACTCACAAAGGGAATGCACTAAGTTCTGTGCAGCATTTTGGGTAAAAGATGCAGATAAATTACAAGACAGACAGAAATTAAACAACGGAAAATAAAACTTTGCTTTATTGATAAAATAGTTTGTACAAAGATTTCTTTACAATAGCAGAGTGTCATCTGTCTTACAAAATAAAGAAGCATAAAAATACATTTATATTCCCCAATGTAGCAAGAACCATCCATAGCATCTGAAAAGAGAGTCCAAGCAAAACTTTGACAAATCTTCAAGCTGGGAAAGAGTGACAGTCCGACTTAACCTGAGCTATACTATTCCCTCCTTTACTACCTGGGGGGGGGGGAAACGGAAGAAAAGAAGACGAAAGAAAAGCAGAGTCAGACATAAAGCCTGAGTAATTTCAGTAACTTCTAGCATATGAACATGGAAAAACAAAACGACATGAATTAACTGAATACAAGATAACACCATGATGATAGGTTTGGTAAGATTAGACAAGATAATCACGAGATATGCTAAAATAAGATAAGCTGGATATACTCTAATACTTCCGCCGCTTCGCTCTAATACTTCGCCGCTTCGCTATTTCCTTGTCATACCGATTCCTATATCTCTGCACCACCTAACTAATGTCCCAACTAGTAACGCAAACGTGATCCCAATTCCTGTATTTTCCATCGCCTTTAGGCATCCATTTATTTATTTATTACCTAGATTTAATCTAGGGTTTTCTACTAAGAGCCTTCTAGATTCAACTAGAGTTTACGCTGTCTGCTGAACGCTTCTCGGATTCAGGATTTATGCCACCTAGTTCAACTAGGAATTATGCTACCTATCGAATGATGCCCCCAAGTCTAGGACACACTACCTAGAGTGGTATATGTTCCTATACTTCCCCACGCATGTATCGCGAATCGTTATCGCTTGTCTAGATGCACATGTCCTGTAATGTGCGATCCGAGTCCTCTGTCAGGGCAAATCAAGGAATACAAAACTCGGTCGGGAGCTTTCAGATATCTACCGGTGCAAATGCTAAGGTCTGTTTTTATTCCAGTGGCTATGGTCCCACTTGACCCCTCCCTCAACTAATGAAAGGCACACCTTGAAAAATGAGAACTATACGCCGACCCCCTATGCCCCACTGTCCTATGGCCATCCGCAACCATAACTAGATAGCAAGCATATGGTCTTTTGGAGTTCTCCGCCTTTCCGCTTCACGTATCTCGATTGACTCAAGATGGATGGTAGACGACGAGTTGCTATCACAGGGCTACCGTTTTCTCGCCGAATCACGCCGGTCCATCCTGGTCTTTAGGTTGCCATGTATTGCAACCAAGGCATACCCCTGGTTCTTCTACGCAGACCTTAACCTCTTTGAGCCCAGGAGGATCATCTGCATCCTCACAGAGGGATACCAAGAGTACCCTCACGTCCCCTCGAAGCCTCGGGCTTCGTAACCCAATTCGTTGGAGCCTTCTTTCTACTCAGATGGACATTCGCACCTTCCCGTGTTATACTAAGAATTACTACTTAGTTTTTCTAACTAAGATTTACCACTTAGTTTCCAGAATCGTTGTTTTCTTAACTAAGGTTTACTACTTAGTTCCCTTTCCCATCAATTTGGATTGGTTAAGTGTCATTAGTCAATTCAAGCCAACTTAACCCCCTTCATTTATCCTGTTAAACTGGTTAAGTGTTATCAGTAATTCATGTTGACTTAACCCCACAACAAACCAAGTTACATTGGTTAAGTATTTCTTATTACTTAACCCTACCCATTCACCCTGTATTGGTTAAGTGTTCCTTTTTAACTTAACCTTGCCCGTCTGTCTTAACTAACATGTTATTAATGGTTAAGTATTATCCCTTCATGTTTTAGACTTAACCTTATTCCTTTATCACAACCTGATGGTTAAGTGTTCAGGTTTACTTAACCCTACAGTCTAGCCCAGCTAACATATCAAAATTGGCTAAGTGTATTAGATTTTACTCAACCCCAACCTCTAGTCTAGTTAACATATTAATTTGGCTAAGTGTATTAACTTTACTTAACCCCTACGAGTCTCGTTTTGCTACCTTGAGTTTGGTTAAGTGTCTCTATGGACTTAGCCCTCCCATTCTAGCTTAACTGTGTTAAGTGTCAGTCTGAACCTAACCCCACCCATCAGTTTAGTTATCATGTTGAACCGGTTAAGTGTCTCAGTTATCTTAACCATACCATTCTTGTTCTAGCTTTAACTAAATAAATTAAAGTCACGACCACTCACATTAGACAGATATTGTTCCGAAAACTGGATGTGCCGGTTGGTTCCGGGCAGGTTTACATCGCAACTCAGTCTAACCTCGGGTTAGGCATATTCGTGTTTTCTAAGTTCAAAGGGTTTTGATTAGTTTTCAAATCAGGTTTTGAAAGTAACCATCCCGTCCGTCGGATCAGTTAGGGATAGCCAGGGAGAGCAGGAAACTTGTATTTTCCAAACTCAAGCCTAGACACTATCCACTCTGTCACCCTAGAACTTTCTGGTGTGTTATTAAAAGAGATGTCGTTAAGAAACCTTTAATTTGTCTAAATTTGCCTTTCCTCATTTAGGACAAATTCTATAAGTAAATTAATCCTAATTTACTTATTTCCCAATTACTCTTTTAATGTAAATTGCCAACATTTATTCCTATGGCCCATTTCCCTTCCTAAATCATGTTTATGCTTTTTGGTATGTAAACTATACCAAATTAAGTGTCACTAACCATGACTTTTCTAAACCCGACAGTTATTCTCAATTATAGCCAATTTCACATTTATGCCAATATACTTACCGTGCCAAATTAGCTAATCCAATTCCGATTCAACATTCTAATTCACGTCAAACTAGACTTATTACTCTAGTTCACTATGTAACACCCCACCTCCACTAGGGTCACTCGCAAAGGAATGCACTAGCTTTGGAGGGGCATTATTGGTAAACATGCATAATGATATAGCAAGGCAGGACATGACATATATATATATATGTAAATAAACAGAGTGAGTAAATAAAACAGCGGAAGATTTATAAACCATTTCAAAACACAAGTCTGGTACATCAAAATGTCAATTTCCCAAAATTACAAGTCTAGATAAATACATCATCTGATAAACTGAAAATACATAAGTACTATCCCCAAATAAGAGTGATAAACCATAGCGGCTCAAGTCCAAAGCATACATGAGCTATCCAAGAAAGCAGCTAAGATCCAAGCTAGGCTCCTGTATTCCCTCCCTGAGAACCTGGGGGGGGGGGGAAACGGAAGAAAAGAGGCGAAAGAAAACAGGTCAGTCAAAAAGACCGAGTAAGCCCTGCTACGATCAGTCTATAAACTAATAAAGTTAACATCATGACGGAAACTGAGATGATCATAGATAACAACATACTGGCATGGTAAATTAACTACAAGATAGATAGAGGTGTCATCGCATAAACAGAGTTAAGTTTTGCACCACGGTGTACTAGCAAACCAACATAACAGGTATTGATCCCTTAGCCCAAACTTTGGCCCAATAACATGAAGTGACCTTAATATAAGGTCCAGCCCAACGGTCTAGTCGATCGGCTCCCTATAACCTTAACACGTCAAGTGTTGATGTCCATACGGCCCACATATGGTTGTAGTTAGTCTGTGCTGGGTCCACCTTTTGGGTGTATCAAGCCCTCGGGTGTCAACCCCGGACACTTAAGCAATAATGCACAGCCCTAACCTACTGGTACCCGTGCCTCGAGTTTGTCCAACATCGGACTACGTGCACGTCCGTAGCCCGCCGGACCCGCACCGCTGTACCACTCAGCCATCGTCTTTTGGTCGCTTACATCCGTTCAGTAATCGTGCCCCGCCCTAGCCTAGCTTCTAGGGTTGTGAATGATACCAAACTGGGATTACTGTTAGAACAGATCACGTTGCTAGGGTTTTCTAAGAAGGTTAAGTGTGATTTAACCCTTCACTAATCATGGATTAAATTAGTTAAGCGAATCAACGGTTCACCACTTAACCCCATCTAATCCCTTGTATCCCCAAATTGATTAAATTGGTTAAGTGTAACTTAACCCCATTTTCATCCCTTGAATCCCCAAATTGGTTAAGTATTAGTGGACCCTGACTTAACCCTAATCATGAGGCATTAATTAACTTAATGCACCTTAACCTCTCACATTAGACCTTGTTGTGGTTACTAGTTAGGCCGGGCGGGTCCGGGTAGCTTTACACCACAACTTGGTCTAACCTCGGGTCTTGGCACCCCATGACCAACTTCTCACATTGGGTCCTATTGTTTGTAGCCACTAGTTAAGCCGGTCGGTTCCGGGTAGAATTACGCTACAAACTCAACCCAACCTCGAGTTGGCCACACTTATGTTCTCTAAGTGTCATGTCCACTTTATTTCAAAACATAATTACAAGTCAACAAATGCTTGGGTAGACCTAACTTAATAGGTAAATTCCCAAGGGGTAGACCTAACTTAATAGGTAAATTCCCAATCTTATATTTTCATGTATTTTAAGTTTACCCAAACCCCCAACGTCATTCTATCGCTTACATATTCGTAATAACGCATAAAGGATAGGAAGAGGGAACTTGGCACAACATACATGATGAACTTGCTTATCACAACAAACATGCATAACATGTTAGACTTGCATAACTTAGCATAGTGAACTTGCATTTTACCATAAACATGCATAACTTGTCAAACTTGCACAACTTGTCATTTTAAACTTGCATAAGCATGCACAACTTATTAAACATGCATAACATGGCGCAATGAACTTGCATGAACATACATAACTCATTTAACTTGCAAATCATGGCATAGTGGACTCGCATAAACATGCATAACTTATTTAACTTGCAAATCATGGCTTGGTGAACTTGCATAAACATGCATAACTCATTTAACTTGCAAATCAAGGCTTAGCAAACTTGCATAAACATGCATAACTCATTTAACTTGCAAATCAAGGCTTAGCAAACTTGCATAAACATGCATAACTCATTTAACTTGCAAATCAAGGCTTAGCAAACTTGCATAAACATGCATAACTCATTTAACTTGCAAATCAAGGCTTAGCAAACTTGCATAAACATGCATAACTCATTTAACTTGCAAATCAAGGCTTAGCAAACTTGCATAAACATGCATAACTCATTTAACTTGCAAATCAAGGCTTAGAAAACTTGCATAAACATGCATAACTCAATAAACATACATAAATCCCAACTTGCATCACATATTAACTTTAGAGTTTCTAAAATGAAGGTAAGAGGGCTTACAAATATAAACAAGTCACAAATCCACCAAAGAAGCCCTTTGAAAACCCAAAACAAAGCTTCAAATAAGAAAACACTCTTGCAAAATCCCAAAAACACAAACTTAGCAAATCAAACTTGCAACTTAATGAAGTATGCAAGTTATTAAGCATTCATACAACATAGAAAAGGTTGTATGATCATCATATCTTCATAGGAATGATTCATGAAGAGATTGGAGGCTAGGGTTTTTAGGTGGAGGCCATGAGAGTTTGGATTTTGGCATAGTTTTGTTGCTAGAATGAATAATAGGGTTTTAGGGTAGGATTAGAGGCTTATTTATAGAATATTAGAGTGTTTTTAGCCCTAGGATTAACCCTAGGATAGTTTTGGCCCGTCAGATTTCAGAATTCTCTAGAACCAGACCACACAACCAAGCCCAAACCAAGCCCAAACCAAAGTGGTGCGCCAGGCTAATCTGCCTGGCTACCCCCTGTCGACAGGGCTGTCGACAGGGCAGTCGACACCCTGGGGACCCTGTCGACAGGCCTGTCGACATGGGGCCCCTGGCGGGAGTTTTCCCGCCTACTCCAGCTGTGCCCAAATCCTTGTTTTTAATTTAAATTTAAATCTGTTTTTAATTATGGAAATTTCTGAAAACTTCCATGGGCCATAACTGGGTCATACGGACTCCGATTTTCGAAAACTCGGACTCTATTTCGCGTATTTTTCCGAGACGAACGCAATGGCATAGCCCGTTTCCCTTGATTCCCATTTTATAATTTAATTCTGCCTCAATTTATGTTATAACAGATTATTAAAAATACGGGTTGTTACATTCTCCCCTCCTTAAAGGATTTCGTCCCCGAAATCTTCAAATTAGGAAGAACGTATCCTACCATCCAATCATCCATCTACTCAAAGCATCATCCACGAGCAATCATTGTCCTTAAAAGATTCTAAATGTGGTATGAACATATGCAAAAGTGTGTGTATATGTACTTATCTAATGCAAAGATCAGGCGGTTACTGATACAGTAAACCTCCTTAATGCATATGTATGTCAGTGAAATGAATCCATATGTATGCAAATTCCTAACATAATGTATAATATCTTCATGCGTGCTCAATCATACATCCATATGCAACATCCATGTGATAGCATACGAATTTCATCCAAGAATAAGCATAAACACTCATGCACATGCAATATGAGGAGTGTGTGAGCCGATCTAGTGCCTAATCGTGTATAATGCATCCACGAGCAACCACTTGCAAACACTTGCAACCACTTGCAACCATCAAGCATAACATGTTTCAAATACATGTTTCATCCAAAGGGTTTCTACCTAAGGTTCTCATGACAAGATAAACACGATAAACACGATAAACTAGATAAACTCCTTTTTGGATTACAAGAAATCCACTCAAACTTTGACATATAGTACTAACCGATGAGTCTTAACCCCCTTATGGAGTTTACAACAGAAATAAGATCGAGAATGGGACCGAGAGGATATATATACAAAAGATAACTTGCAAGCAAGCTCCCCAGGAAAACAAGGGTCAAGGATGCACTCTTACGAAGAGATATGATGCGTGCATCTAGTCTTTACTCTTCTTAGTCACGTTTCCTTGAGCTTAACTCCACTGTGCTTCGACTATCTTTCACTTCATGATTCCTTGGCTTCCTAACTCCTATTTCCCAAATTCGAGTTGGAACTCATTTCATTATCGCCTCTCGTCTTTCTTTTCTACTTATCCTTCCTTCTGTATACTTGGCTTAAACATACTATAACCTCATGATCTCATGCCAGCTCTCCAAAATTCACCAGTGAATCCTGGATCTCGTCTACTTACTATAAAGTATTCCATGCAGCAGAACTTTCTCTTGAAAATACCAATCCACGTTGCCAATTGCCCTTATAAACGTGATTTTCTATAACTCATGCTTAATCGAAATGAACCATCCGCCTATGAGTGATAGGTCATACCTAGATTCAGTTGCCTACCCATGGCTTCCTGTAGGCTATTCCAAAACTGGCCAACTTCTTGAGGGTAAACCGTTGCTAACCATGATGCAGTCCTCTCGCTCTTTACCGGACTGAAATGAGCACTCTTCGTGAGTCTACCCACATACCCGTATTCCCTTTCTTTGATCTAGGTAGTCTATCCACATAATCTATCGAGATGTTTTCACACTTCCCTTGCGAAACCCCTAATAGAGGTAATGGCCCACTGGGCTTCTATGACTTGGCCTTAACTTGGTGGCACAACATGCATTCCGAGACCAACTCGGCCACCTCCTCGAGTGATGCGCATCTTCAAGAACCTTCTTTACCAAGTCTTTCACTCGAGGAACACACATAGTCTCTCATCGTGCCTTAGTCATCCCTTGTCATCTATAATATATCTAGTGAGGTGACTTAACATTTCGCCTCGAATCATCTGGTCCATGTTCTTGACTAACTGCGGGTCTTCTTCCTGTGAAACCCCCTTCTTGATCCAGAAGAGTAAGTCTAAGCTCAGGGATTGCTAACTAACTAGCCAAACTGAGGAGGCTTCTTACTTCAATTGCCCTCCTCAGAGTTTTTCGGTCTTAAACCGCAACCTCTTTAGCGGAATCCACCGCTAAGCCTTACTTAGGAACTATGTGCCCAAGAAATCCAACTTCTTTCCTCCAAAGTGACATCTGGAGAACTTGACCTTCAACTGGTGGCTCTAAGCGTATCCATCTCCTCCTTGAGATGTATAGCACGTTCTTCCTCGTTCTTTTGAGGAGATCAAAATATCGTCTAAGACGACCATGACAAACTTGTTCAAGGACTCCCTAAACACCCTACCCATCCAGTTTACGTAATATGCGGGTGCATTAGTCAAACCAAATAGTATGACTAGCCATTCTAAAACCCATCCAGAGTCCCAAACGCAGTCTTGTCAATTCCATCCTCAGCCATTCTAAGCTGATGGAATCCGGTAGCTAGATCAAAAGAAAACAGATGCTCCTACAAGCTGATCAAACAAATCATTGATCCTTGGTAACGGTTATCTATTCCTCTCACGATAATCAACATATAAGCGAAACAAACTGTCCACATCAGTAACGAATACTACTGGAGCACCCTACTCGAAAATGCTTCGTCCTAGGAAGTTCTTCTCAAGCAACTCCTTGACTTGCTTTCTTAACTCTCATCTCGTGAGGTCATGTGCCTAACCGGCCATGAAACTGGCTTGGTATTACCAACCAGATAATGCGGGAATCTATCCCATGTCTAAGGGTAACCCCTTTACTTCACCCAAGATATCAGGATATTCTCGGACCACCCTCACAGATTGCAAACTATCGATAGTCGAGTCGAGGGATTCAAGATAACATAACATGACGGGACCCATAGGGTTACTAGAAATTTCTAGGGTATTACCGAGGCGAGTCATGAGCCCCACACCCTATATACAAAAACCCAGAATGGCCCAAACCAGAACGACCATTCCATGCCCAAAACCAACCCATATCCCCTGAAAACATCCCACGAGAATTCTATACTCAAGATAGAAATTTTCAAATCCACTCAAACCACAGACAAACGGGCAGAACCCCCAATTGGATTTGAAACACATACGGGATCATCAACCAGACTAGTACTTAGGTGCAAAACTTTCAACTGGATTAGATGAAATAAAACTATGCGATGTGCCAGAATCAAACAAAGTTCGAACAGGGAAAATCAGAAAATGTAAACAAGATTTTCAACAGAAACACTACCTCTATCATGAGCTGGAAGAACGGGGTTGAGGGGATGAATTCGCCCTCCAGATAGTTCTGCACACTGAGTCCGACCTTGCCCTTGTTTCCTCGGGCAATCCTTGCTGAAATGTCCAAACTCCCCACAATCAAAGCATTCGCCCCGCTTTCTCTTTTCCTTCTTCCTACATTCCCTGGCTATATGTCCACTTCACCACAAAAGTTACATTTCATATTCTTGCCCCGTTTTCCGGAATTTACTCTCTTGCCTTGAGACTCATTCGCCTTGACTTCTTTCTTGTCATTGCTACCTTCTTCTTGAAGTAGGGCCAAATTCACTAAACTCTCCAAAGTCGCCCCAAGGGTATATGAGACAGGGCCAAACCACGTAATGGCTCGTTTAATCCTAGAGCAAAGTGTAGGGCCTTCTTCTGAGCTGTATTAACCAAGTCTAAATTGACACGAGCCAGTTGATTAAACTTATCTATGTATTCCCTAATAGTCATGTCCCCTTGCTTTAGTGATAAGAACCTTAGTCCAAACCTTCCTCTAAAGTCATCCCAAGTCTCAATTGGCCTAGTAGCGGTGGTGACTACCCACCAACGTGCAGCTTCTTCCTTTAGCAACCATTCTGCCAATAAAACCTTCCTGCGGTCCCCTATATCAAAGGTGGCTAAAAGATCTTCGGTCTCTTTCAACCAATTCCTTGCCTCTACAAAAGTCTGTGTTCCAAAGAAATTCTTGCAACCCATCGCCTTAAAATCTTGGCAAATCTCGGCGAAGTCAATTTGAGGATGCTGAGGGGAAGGAGGAAGAGGAACATCAACTATGGGAGGAGGGGGAGGAACAGCGGCCCCGACAGGAAAGACAACATTTGGGACACCCGGGACCGGTGCCGTGGCTTCCAAGTACCGACGGAACCAATCGGGTATCGTTACTCCTTCGGGCAAGATGAGATTATCAGACATGCTGGAAATGAAAAGAAAAGAGTTCAAACGAGGAGTCAAAGGATAGTGCTAATGGCTTTTTGGGGAATAGCCTTTAAAATAAACTAGACTTTTCTTTTGGAAACTACTTTATACTCGGTTTTGAAAATAGTTTTTCAAAAGTTTTAAAAACCTTTTTATCCCTTCTCGTAAACCATATGCTCTGATACCAAATGTAACACCCCACCTCCACTAGGGTCACTCGCAAAGGAATGCACTAGCTTTGGAGGGGCATTATTGGTAAACATGCATAATGATATAGCAAGGCAGGACATGACATATATATATATATATATATATATATATATGTAAATAAACAGAGTGAGTAAATAAAACAGCGGAAGATTTATAAACCATTTCAAAACACAAGTCTGGTACATCAAAATGTCAATTTCCCAAAATTACAAGTCTAGATAAATACATCATCTGATAAACTGAAAATACATAAGTACTATCCCCAAATAAGAGTGATAAACCATAGCGGCTCAAGTCCAAAGCATACATGAGCTATCCAAGAAAGCAGCTAAGATCCAAGCTAGGCTCCTGTATTCCCTCCCTGAGAACCTGGGGGGGGGGGGGGGAAACGGAAGAAAAGAGGCGAAAGAAAACAGGTCAGTCAAAAAGACTGAGTAAGCCCTGCTACGATCAGTCTATAAACTAATAAAGTTAACATCATGACGGAAACTGAGATGATCATAGATAACAACATACTGGCATGGTAAATTAACTACAAGATAGATAGAGGTGTCATCGCATAAACAGAGTTAAGTTTTGCACCACGGTGTACTAGCAAACCAACATAACAGGTATTGATCCCTTAGCCCAAACTTTGGCCCAATAACATGAAGTGACCTTAATATAAGGTCCAGCCCAACGGTCTAGTCGATCGGCTCCCTATAACCTTAACACGTCAAGTGTTGATGTCCATACGGCCCACATATGGTTGTAGTTAGTCTGTGCTGGGTCCACCTTTTGGGTGTATCAAGCCCTCGGGTGTCAACCCCGGACACTTAAGCAATAATGCACAGCCCTAACCTACTGGTACCCGTGCCTCGAGTTTGTCCAACATCGGACTACGTGCACGTCCGTAGCCCGCCGGACCCGCACCGCTGTACCACTCAGCCATCGCCTTTTGGTCGCTTACATCCGTTCAGTAATCGTGCCCCGCCCTAGCCTAGCTTCTAGGGTTGTGAATGATACCAAACTGGGATTACTGTTAGAACAGATCACGTTGCTAGGGTTTTCTAAGAAGGTTAAGTGTGATTTAACCCTTCACTAATCATGGATTAAATTAGTTAAGTGTAATCAACGGTTCACCACTTAACCCCATCTAATCCCTTGTATCCCCAAATTGATTAAATTGGTTAAGTGTAACTTAACCCCATTTTCATCCCTTGAATCCCCAAATTGGTTAAGTATTAGTGGACCCTGACTTAACCCTAATCATGAGGCATTAATTAACTTAATGCACCTTAACCTCTCACATTAGACCTTGTTGTGGTTACTAGTTAGGCCGGGCGGGTCCGGGTAGCTTTACACCACAACTTGGTCTAACCTCGGGTCTTGGCACCCCATGACCAACTTCTCACATTGGGTCCTATTGTTTGTAGCCACTAGTTAAGCCGGTCGGTTCCGGGTAGAATTACGCTACAAACTCAACCCAACCTCGAGTTGGCCACACTTATGTTCTCTAAGTGTCATGTCCACTTTATTTCAAAACATAATTACAAGTCAACAAATGCTTGGGTAGACCTAACTTAATAGGTAAATTCCCAAGGGGTAGACCTAACTTAATAGGTAAATTCCCAATCTTATATTTTCATGTATTTTAAGTTTACCCAAACCCCCAACGTCATTCTATCGCTTACATATTCGTAATAACGCATAAAGGATAGGAAGAGGGAACTTGGCACAACATACATGATGAACTTGCTTATCACAACAAACATGCATAACATGTTAGACTTGCATAACTTAGCATAGTGAACTTGCATTTTACCATAAACATGCATAACTTGTCAAACTTGCACAACTTGTCATTTTAAACTTGCATAAGCATGCACAACTTATTAAACATGCATAACATGGCGCAATGAACTTGCATGAACATACATAACTCATTTAACTTGCAAATCATGGCATAGTGGACTCGCATAAACATGCATAACTTATTTAACTTGCAAATCATGGCTTGGTGAACTTGCATAAACATGCATAACTCATTTAACTTGCAAATCAAGGCTTAGCAAACTTGCATAAACATGCATAACTCATTTAACTTGCAAATCAAGGCTTAGCAAACTTGCATAAACATGCATAACTCATTTAACTTGCAAATCAAGGCTTAGCAAACTTGCATAAACATGCATAACTCATTTAACTTGCAAATCAAGGCTTAGAAAACTTGCATAAACATGCATAACTCAATAAACATACATAAATCCCAACTTGCATCACATATTAACTTTAGAGTTTCTAAAATGAAGGTAAGAGGGCTTACAAATATAAACAAGTCACAAATCCACCAAAGAAGCCCTTTGAAAACCCAAAACAAAGCTTCAAATAAGAAAACCCTCTTGCAAAATCCCAAAAACACAAACTTAGCAAATCAAACTTGCAACTTAATGAAGTATGCAAGTTATTAAGCATTCATACAACATAGAAAAGGTTGTATGATCATCATATCTTCATAGGAATGATTCATGAAGAGATTGGAGGCTAGGGTTTTTAGGTGGAGGCCATGAGAGTTTGGATTTTGGCATAGTTTTGTTGCTAGAATGAATAATAGGGTTTTAGGGTAGGATTAGAGGCTTATTTATAGAAGATTAGAGTGTTTTTAGCCCTAGGATTAACCCTAGGATAGTTTTGGCCCGTCAGATTTCAGAATTCTCTAGAACCAGACCACACAACCAAGCCCAAACCAAGCCCAAACCAAAGTGGTGCGCCAGGCTAATCTGCCTGGCTACCCCCTGTCGACAGGGCTGTCGACAGGGCAGTCGACACCCTGGGGACCCTGTCGACAGGCCTGTCGACATGGGGCCCCTGGCGGGAGTTTTCCCGCCTACTCCAGCTGTGCCCAAATCCTCGTTTTTAATTTAAATTTAAATCTGTTTTTAATTATGGAAATTTCTGAAAACTTCCATGGGCCATAACTGGGTCATACGGACTCCGATTTTCGAAAACTCGGACTCTATTTCGCGTATTTTTCCGAGACGAACGCAATGGCATAGCCCGTTTCCCTTGATTCCCATTTTATAATTTAATTCTGCCTCAATTTATGTTATAACAGATTATTAAAAATACGGGTTGTTACACACTATTCATGTAAATGCTATATTTACATGTCAATACTAGATTCAAATTACACATCTTATAATTCATGTCAAATCTATCCAATTTGCATTTCTATGAACATGCCATAATACATGTTCCCAATTTATGCCAATTCCCATGTTAAACTATGTTTTTAGTAAATTTCATATTTTGCCCAAACCGCATTCCCACCGTTCGTATAATCCTGATTCATTCTAGATTATAAATAAAGCTAGATTCGTAGAAAATAGGGAATGAACCAAAGATGCTATGCAAGGGATAGACATACTAACTGGCATAAAAAGGGTTGAATAACGACGTCGGCTCAAGAACATGGGTAGACCTAACTTAATAGGTAAATTCCCAAGGTCTAAAACCAAAGAATAGACAGAATAAAGGCGTAGGTTTAAGAACATGGGTAGACCTAACTTAATAGGTAAATTCCCAAGGTCTAAAACCAAAGAAAACCAAGGACAGGCAAAATAAATAATCGGGTTTAGACCCAATTTCATAGTCACAAAACTTAAGAAACACTTTCCTAGTCATGAATCACAGGTGTTTAATCACAGATGTCCTTGATATGTCATAGGCAATAGTTTATGTTTCCTAATCAAAGGAATAGGCTTAGTCAAGGAAATAATTCTCATAGTCACAGTCACAGTCATAGGCAATGTTCATAGTCATAGGCAATGTCCATAGTCATAGGCAATGTTCATAGTCATAGGCATATGGTTCTAAGGTCCATAGTTTCATAGTCACGGTCTTATTTGTCCTTGAATCATAATAGTTCTAATTAGGTTCCAGAGTATAGGCACTGATTCGAATAGAGGGAGAGAGATTTGGCATATTATTTTATTCCTTTAGTTTCATGTCACGAACAGAGAAAAACGTTCAAATCTAGAAATAACTGACTTACAGAGATTAGATTAGAACAGAAAGAAGACGTTGCTAAGATTCGTAGAAAAACAGTCGTTGAAGTCGTTTGAATCTCCCCTTGAATCCTAGCTTGACTTGAACCTCTTCTTGAAAATCTTTCAGCAGCATTTCCTCGTCTTGGTTTATTTTATATATATATATTATTTATTTATATATTTTCTTAGAGGCAGCATAAGGATAGTAAAGAATTGTGAATAGAGAAGAAGACCAAGGCTATTTATATAGTGTTAGGCGGACCAACCTGGTCAGAAAACGTGACCAAATACATCAGAACGAACCAGAGTAGAAAGCTGGAAAAAGCAGGGGGGTCGACCCCCAGGTCGACTACCCAGTCGACCTGGGTGACCCAGGTCGACTACCCAGTCGACCTGGGTGCCTTGGGCAGGAAAATTCCCGCCAGCCCAACCTGGGTCCGTTTTGAATTTTGAACTTGACCTGTTTTGAATTTTGAATCTTGCTGAAACTTCCGGAGGCCATATCTTCCTCATACGGACTCCGATTTACGCAAACTCGAACTCGTTTTCATGCAGAATTCTGAGACGAACGCAATGGCGCAGCCCGTTTCCCTTGATTTTGATTTTAACTTTTAATTCTGCCTTGATTTGTGAATCTTAGCGTTACAGAATTACGGGGTGTTACATTCTCCCCCACTTAAAAGGATTTCGTCCCCGAAATCTTCAAGTTAGGAAGAATGTGTCCTACCATCCAATCACCCATCTACTCAACCATTCACTCACAGGCATCCATTGTCCTTAAAAGATTTCTTATGCTTTCATGTTCATATGCATAGTGTGTGTATATGTCTTTATCTACTGTAAAATCAGGCGGTCTACTGATTCAGTCGACCTCCTTAATGCGAGTCATGCAGTGCCATGCGTCCAACCATGTATGCAAGCATTCCTAGTTATGTAAATACTATATGCGTGCACGGCCATTCATCCATATGCAACACCCATATGATAACATATCAAGTTCAATTTACAAACAAATACATATCTGTAAATGCAATATGAAAGCGTCTGAACCGATCTAGTGCCTAATACGTATGCATATGCATTCACAAGAAACCATTAGCAACCACTTGCAACCATCAACCATAACATGTTTCAAATACATGTTTACATCCATTGGCTTCTACCTAAGGATCGAAGATACGACCTAGGTGATATACTTTGGAAAGAGCGAAACAATTATGCGTAAAGCTCCTAAAACAAAGAAATCAAGGATGCACCCTCAAGGAAAAGGGTATGATGCTAGTATCTAGCCTTCTTGAGCTTTACTCCACTGTATCTTAACTAATTTAACTTCACGATTGTGAAGTTCTGGATCTCCATTTCCCAAAATAAACAGATGTCAATCACGGTACCAAGTATATGTACTAAGATGATTAGAGGTTTCCCTCTTATCCGCCATGCCATAACTATAAGAGTCGAAAGGTCACTACGTGCTCTTTGGAGTGCCTGCCACAACTATTCATCTCTCACGCAAACCATCCAAACCGAACTCGACATTCCTCAAGTACAAGCCCCAAAGGCCTAAACCAATATCAGACAAGCACCCAAGGAATATCTCCCCCGAATTTAGACGATCTACGTGAGATGATATAAGCAAACTCGATAGCTATTTTCAAATCCCTACTAACCAAAAATAAACTGGTCGGACCACCAATTGGATTTGAGACTATAGTTGGATTTTTCTACTATACAAGTACTATGGTGCAGAGACCCAACTATGGAAGTGGATATGAACAAATTAGAAGCGCTAGAACCTAAGGAAATAGTACGAACAGAGAACCATACTCTTCCAACCGGACTACCTTTCTCCTAGGTACGCTTGGTGGCGAAAGCATGTACTTGTCCTTCTGAAAATCTCGTCCTCGTCCTTGCCCTTATCCTTAAGTATATGCCCTATCATACCCTAGTAAAGATACTTCCTCTTGTCTTAGGTTTTATAATTTCTTCCTTCTTCGTGTGCTAAGTCTACATCTATGAATCCCTCATCCTAAGGTTATGCTCCTTAGCCAAACTCTGCATCCCTTTCCGTGTGTATTCATGTTGACAAATCTCTCGAAAACTGCCTCCATCGTTCGGAAAACCCTGTAAGCTTTGAAAGAAAACTTCCCGTAGATGAAACAACTACGGCTATGGATGGAAGTCGGGCACTACTTTGCCCTTCGATGAGGTTACCTCCCAGAAAGCCAGGAGCCCCAGAGACTTGAGACAAGAATTTAAACCGAGGAAGAGAAGATAATGCATATGGCTTTGGGGAATATGTCTTTAAAACAAATCTTTTCTCTTGAAAATGCTTCTTTAAAAACCGTTTTGAAAATAATTTTTCAAATCCTTTATCTGATCTAGTAACCTTCAGCTCTGATACCGCGTGTAACACCCCACGTCCGTTAGTGTCACTCACAAAGGGAATGCACTAAGTTTTGTGGAGCATTTTGGGTAAAAGATGCAGATAAATTACAAGACAGATAGAAATTAAACAGCGAAAAATAAAACTTTGCTTTATTGATAAAATAGTTTGTACAAATATTTCTTTACAATATCAGAGTGTCATCTGTCTTACAAAATAAAGAAGCATAAAAATACATTTATATTCCCCAATGTAGCAAGAACCAGCCATAGCATCTGAAAAGAGAGTCCAAGCAAAACTTTGACAAATCTTCAAGCTGGGAAAGAGTGACAGTCCGACTTAACCTGAGCTATACTATTCCCTCCTTTACTACCTGGGGGGGGGGGGGAAGGAAGAAAAGAAGACGAAAGAAAAACAGAGTCAGACATAAAGCCTGAGTAAGTTCAGTAACTTCTAGCATATGAACATGGAAAAACAAAATGACATGAATTAACTGAATACAAGATAACACCATGATGATAGGGTTGGCAAGATTAGACAAGATAATCACGAGATATGCTAAAATAAGATAAGCTGGATATACTCTAATACTTCCGCCGCTTCGCTCTAATACTTCGCCGCTTCGCTATTTCCTTGTCATACTGATTCCTATATCTCTGCACCACCTAACTAATGTCCCAACTAGTAACGCTAACGTGATCCCAATTCCTGTATTTTCCATCGCCTTCAGGCATCCATTTATATATTTGTTACCTAGATTTAATCTAGGGTTTTCTACTAAGAGCCTTCTAGATTCAACTAGAGTTTACGCTGTCTGCTGAACGCTTCTCGGATTCAGGATTTATGCCACCTAGTTCAACTAGGAATTATGCTACCTGTCGAATGATGCACCCAAGTCTTGGACACACTACCTAGAGTGGTATATGTTCCTATACTTCCCCACGCATGTATCGCGAATCGTTATCGCTTGTCTAGATGCACATGTCCTGTAATGTGCGACCCGAGTCCTGTGTCAGGGCAAATCAAGGAATACAGAACTCGGTCGTGAGCTTTCAGATATATGACGGTGCAGATGCTAAGGTCTGTTTTTATTCCAGTGGCTATGGTCCCACTTGACCCCTCCCTCAACTAATGAAAGGCACACCTTGAAAAATGAGAACTATACGCCGGCCCCCTATGCCCCACTGTCCTATGGCCATCCGCAACCATAACTAGATAGCAAGTATATGGTCTTTTGGAGTTCTCCGCCTTTCTGCTTCACGTATCTCGATTGACTCAAGATGGATGGTAGACAACGAGTTGCTTTCACAGGGCTACCGTTTTCTCATTGAATCACGCCGGTCCATCCTGGTCTTTAGGTTGCCATGTATTGCAACCAAGGCATACCCCTGGTTCTTCTATGCAGACCTTAACCTCTGTGAGCCCAGGAGGATCTTCTGCAGCCTCACAGAGGGATACCAAGAGTACCCTCACGTCCCCTCGAAGCCTCGGGCTTTGTAACCCAATTCGTTGGAGCCTCCTTTCTAATCGGACGGACATTCGCTCCTTCCCGTGTTATACTAAGAATTACTACTTAGTTTTTCTAACTAAGATTTACCACTTAGTTTCCAGTATCGTTGTTTTCTTAACTAAGGTTTACTACTTAGTTCCCTTTCCCATCAATTTGGATTGGTTAAGTGTCATTAGTCAATTCAAGCCAACTTAACACCCTTCATTTATCCTGTTAAACTGGTTAAGTGTTATCAGTAATTCATGTTGAATTAACCCCACCACAAACCAAGTTACATTGGTTAAGTATTTCTTATTACTTAACCCTACCCTTTCACCCTGTATTGGTTAAGTGTTCCTTTTTAACTTAACCTTGCCCGTCTGTCTTAACTAACATGTTATTAATGGTTAAGTATTATCCCTTCATGTTTTAGACTTAACCTTATTCCTTTATCACAACCTGATGGTTAAGTGTTCAGGTTTACTTAACCATACAGTCTAGCCCAGCTAACATATCAAAATTGGCTAAGTGTATTAGATTTTACTCAACCCCAACCACTAGCCTAGTTAACATATTAATTTGGCTAAGTGTATTAACTTTACTTAATCCCTACGAGTCTCGTTTTGCTACCTTGAGTTTGGTTAAGTGTCTCTATGGACTTAGCCCTCCCATTCTAGCTTAACTGTGTTAAGTGTCAGTCTGAACCTAACCCCACCCATCAGTTTAGTTATCATGTTGAACCGATTAAGTGTCTCAGTTATCTTAACCCTACCATACTTGTTCTAGCTTTAACTAAATAAATTAAAGCCGCGCCCACTCACATTAGACAGATATTGTTGCGAAAACTGGATGTGCTGGTTGGTTCCGGGCAGGTTTACATCGCAACTCAGTCTAACCTCGGGTTAGGCATATTCGTGTTTTCTAAGTTCAAAGGGTTTTGATTAGTTTTCAAATCAGGTTTTGAAAGTAACCATCCCGTCCGTCGGATCAGTTAGGGAGAGCAGGAAACTTGTATTTTCCAAACTCAAGCCTAGACACTATCCTCTCTGTCACCCTAGAACTTTCTGGTGTGTTATTAAAAGAGATGTCGTTAAGAAACCTTTAATTTGTCTAAATTTGCCTTTCCTCATTTAGGACAAATTCTATAAGTAAATTAATCCTAATTTACTTATTTCCCAATTACTCTTTTAATGTAAATTGTCAACATTTATTCCTATGGCCCATTTCCCTTCCTAAATCATGTTTATGCTTTTTGGTATGTAAACTATACCAAATTAAGTGTCACTAACCATGACTTTTCTAAACCTGACAGTTATTCTCAATTACGGCCAATTTCACATTTATGCCAATATACTTACCGTGCCAAATTAGCTAATCCAATTCCGATTCAACATTCTAATTCACGTCAAACTAGACTTATTACTCTAGTTCACTATTCATGTAAATGCTAGATTTACATGTCAATACTAGATTCAAACTACACATCTTATAATTCATGTCAAATCTATCCAATTTGCATTTCTATGAACATGCCATAATACATGTTCCCAATTTAAGCCAATTCCCAAGTTAAACTATGTTTTTAGTAAATTTCATATTTTGCCCAAACCGCATTCCCACCGTTCGTATAATCGTGATTCATTCTAGATTATAAATAAAGCTAGATTCGTAGAAAATAAGTATTGAACCAAAGATGCTATGCAAGGGGTAGACATACTAATTGGCATAAAAAGGGTTGAATAATGACGTCGGCTCAAGAACATGGGTAGACCAAACTTAATAGGTAAATTCCCAAGGTCTAAAACCAAAGAATAGACAGAATAAAGGCGTAGGTTCAAGAACATGGGTAGACCTAACTTAATAGGTAAATTCCCAAGGTCTAAAACCAAAGAAAACCAAGGACAGGCAAAATAAATAATCGGGTTTAGACCCAATTTCATAGTCACAAAACTTAAGCAACACTTTTCTAGTCATGAATCACAGGTGTTTAATCACAGATGTCCTTGTTATGTCATAGGCAATAGTTTATGTTTCCTAATCAAAGGAATAGGCTTAGTCAAGGAAATAATTCTCATAGTCACAGTCACAGTCATAGGCAATGTTCATAGTCATAGGCAATATCCATAGTAATAGGAAATGTTCATAGTCATAGGCATATGGTTCTAAGGTCCATAGTTCATAGTCACGGTCTTATTTGTCCTTGAATCATAACAGTTCTAATTAGGTTCAAGAGTATAGGCACTGATTCGAATAGAGGGAGAGAGATTTGGCATATTCTTTTATTCCTTTAAATTCATGTCATGAACAGAGAAAAACGTTCAAATCTAGAAATAACTGACTTACAGAGATTAGATTAGAACAGAAAGAAGGCGTTGCTAAGATTCGTAGAAAAACAGTCGTTGAAGTCGTTTGAATCTCTCATTGAATCCTAGCTTGACTTGAACCTCTTCTTGAAAATCTTTCAGCAGCATTTCCTCGTCTTGGTTTATTTTATATATATTATTTATTTATATATTTTCTCAGAGGCAGCATAAGGATAGAAAAGAATTGTGAATAGAAAAGAAGACCAGGGCAGTTTATATAGTGTTAGGCGGACCAACCTGGTCAGAAAACGTGACCAAATACATCAGAACGAACCAGAGCAGAAAGCTGGAAAAAGCAGGGGGGTCGACCCCCAGGTCGACTACCCAGTCGACCTGGGTGACCCAGGTCGACTACCCAGTCGACCTGGGTGCCTTGGGCGGGAAAATTCCCGCCCAGCCCAACCTGGGTCCGTTTTGAATTTTGAACTTGACCTGTTTTGAATTTTGAATCTTGCTGAAACTTCCGGAGGCCATATCTTCCTCATACGGACTCTGATATACGCAAACTCGGACTCGTTTTCATGAAGAATTCCGAGACGAACGCAATGGCACAGCCCGTTTCCCTTGATTTTGATTTTAACTTTTAATTCTGCCTTGATTTGTGAATCTTAGCGTTACAGAATTATGGGGTGTTACTGCATCGTGCGGTTTTGATTGTATACCTATATATGGCGACATAGTGGTATGGGGCATTAATGCCGCCTATGATTGATATTTATGATTGTATCTAAAATTAGAAACTAACTGGAAATGAGCTAGGACGGATGGTTTCCTGGGTATTGGTCTGATGTTGGTTTCGGCCTTCGGTGTTAATACTTAAGGAATCTTTCTCTTACTAGTTTACAGTTGCAGTCTGATTAAGAATTAAATAATAAAATTTGCATTTCAAATGATTTGTTTTCCTCGTATCCAGCATATTTGGCCATTATAAGGTAAAACTCTATCCTCCGGTTTGTGTTGCATTGTGTGATGGGAACTGAGTCTTATAATGGCTTCATTTTTATAAAAAGCATTGTGATGTTTAAAAGATTTATTTGTTTTAAAGTACTGGCAATCCAATGGAGAAAACCCGTTCCGCGAAAGTGGCGTGGTCCTGTGATTAGCCATATTTGAAAATGTGTTAAGTAGATTTCTCATACCAGTCCCATGACTGACTCGTAGTTTGTTTCACTTGCAAACTCGGGTGCCCCTTTTCCTACATGGGCAGCCTTGTATTCAGGTTTTAGCAAGCTCTTTCTGGAAAGCTGGAGCTGAAGATGGATTCTATCATTTATCTCTTTTTATGCTGTTCAGCTCCTGTTGTACATATTATGTTTTCTTTTCCGCAGTAGACATTTATGTATAGCTGAACTGTATTTTGTACTAAGTATGATCCTATATACTGTGTAACTCTGATGATTATATTTATCCAGTGTATTCTATTGTACATTATCTGATGGATTTCATTATTTCTGTTCTGTTGTTATCTGTTTATGTGTTGTATTCCAAAGATTACCCTTGCCACCGTCTTATCTGGAATGGGGTCGTCACATGGTACCTTTTTGTTGGGCATATCAACTTTATCACTTTCACCTGCTATCAATTCAGCATATACCAATGTCATCCAAATCAAACTCAAATCACTTTTATCTCCAACCTAACCATTCTCTTATACCCAAGCCAAACTTTTATTATTTTGTTTCAAATTTGACAATCTTTCCCTGGGAAGTTTAAATAACTTAGCTTTTTTAAAATCAAATATTCCTTTTCGGAATTCAAAACAACTTGTTTCCTCAAAACAATTCAAAACAAAAAAAATTGGTAGTAATCTGTCACTTACAACTCAAAAATGAACACCGATGACGCAGCTGTCATCATCGGAACCTATTTTCCAGCGATCGAAGTGAGTTCAATACTATATCACTTTCTAAAACCATTTCTAAACATTTCCACGTTGAAATATATTTCAAAATACCATTCCCATGCTTGTAAAACAATTTAAAATCTCCCAGGATTTTAAAATTCTTATATATTTAATCCATATTCATTTACAAACACCTTTCCAAATCTCCAGGGTTTTAATTTCCATTCAGAATTAATTCATCTCGTAACACTTATACGAATTTTGACTGGTTATTTACATAACTGTTTCAATTATAATCCTTTTTGATTATAATCACAACCAACACATCCAATATACTATAATTCCAATATATATATATTCTCTATATCAAAATATACTTTGGGTAAAATTATTTTCATTTACCCTCTTTTCAAAACATACAGTGCCGGTTCATCGTATTCGAGTGTTTAGAAATCCTACCGATACAGTGGATCAAACTGATCGACCAGAACCCATAAACAACTCAACCAATATATCTCCACAATATAAAACAATTTTTATATCAAATAACAAATACACGCTCATATATATATATACACACACACTCAACTCAATCTAGGGTATTGCTAGTCCCATCTCTACTGAGACACGCCACAGAGCCAAGGTAATTACTTAACCTTAAGCCTTGATACCACAGTAACGACCCGGGGAATTTGCGATCCTGGATATCGGCATACAACACTATGTCGACTATTCAAGCATCGAAAACACCGGATAGTCCATGAAAGAAATTAGAGGGTGAGAATAGATAAGATAGAAACTTAGAATAGAAGAAGAAGAACACACAACATCAGAGTAACATGAATCTCACAACGAAATGAACAAAATAGATAATGTATCTTTGAAATAAAGTCAGTATATGTATACAGTAACATTACCAGACTACAACACTTATGACACAGCGGAATAACAATAGCTATATAATCCTGAAGCCTCCTGCTCTAAGCTCTCCAAGTATATCTGTAAAATCCTGACTACTAGACAGCCCGTACAAAATTGGGCACCCAAGAGTTTAGGGAAAATAAAACAAACTCTGGGTCAGTCTTGGGACTGGTGTGAGTAAAACAATTTAAACAATTTGATAAAATAAACGATATCACTTAAGACTACGCCATATAAGGGAACGGGGATTTCCCTTATGAGAGTCCAAAACATTTGATTTAAATTTCAAAATCCTTTTGAAAGAAACAACAAACTTTATATCAAAACTCTTTTGATATTATAATAATGTCTATCAACATAACTAAATAATCATCTAGCAGGAACGCTTTCATCTCACGTTATACATATATAGTTTACAATCAAAACCGCGAGCACTTATTGGGTAATGGATTTCCAACCATGACAACGTATGGAACTACCTTCCGATAGTGTAGGTGATAATACACCATACTTGGCAACCAACCACATAGCCATACTGCCTGCCCGATTTTAGTCATTTCCCGGTTGTGAGGCCAGAGACCACGCTTATGTCTGACAAATCAAACATTTATTCACTTTGAATGTCACATCGTCATACCCGCCAAATCACAAATTGATTTTCCCCAAAATACAACGGGTATACAACTAAGAGAAACGAATTCCTCTGCCATAAAACGTATATACGTTTAAAGAGTTCAACTTACGTGATCCATTAAATATACTATGTCAGACATTCTTCCATACAGGTTGTCCTGGGACTGGACAAACCGAAGGCACTATTCTGTAAACAGGACAGCCCTTGCATAAAGCCGTCTTAAATTATCTTCATCATATTTGATCGCAACCTAATGTCCATACAGATTGGTTTTCAGATAATATATCCCATCCCGGTCTCTCCGTATTGACGATGGAAAAATGGTCAAAAACTTCGATAGTCGGTGAGTTAACTATCAAAGAAAAACACGTGCGCAAACAACGGTATTATTTCCAAATGGAAATTATATCGATCAAACATCATTTAACATTTTTCTCTTTAGGTCATTTTTCATCTCCTGTTTCCATATGTTCAATAATTCCTATTTTATAAATTTAGAAAATATACGTTATTAACATTGGGAAACATTTCCATTTTTGTTTTCTATATTAGAAAACATTTCTGATTCTTATTTGGAAAACATTTCCAAAACTCCTACATTTTTATTTAAACAAATGTTTAAATAATACATCGCTATGCCAACTCCAACCATTACACTCATTAACTATGTTCACTTAACCAATCTTCCCTGTCGAACCTTAACCATTCCTTAGTTAAAAACGAGGCCAATCAAGTTGGGGTATAACTACTCTCATACCTTAACTGAACAACATTTCTAACTTCGAAACAGACAAGGTTCACTTTTTAAACCTGTAATAAACTTCCTTATGTAACTCTCGGATTCTTTTTACGAATCCACTTCTTTTATAGAAATCATTTGATTTTAACAATAGTGCTAAAATCCCATGCTTCTGAGATATAATAACTTATGTATAACTTTTATTTATTAATTTGGATAAATAAACAAACAACTAATTTATTTATAAATAAATAAATCTTTATTAAAAACGTAAAGTGAATAGTACTTTCCCGAATTCGATATAATCGAATTTAACGTATAATTCTCTTTCGAATAATCTCTATTCGATAACTCCTTTCGAATGATTTACATTCTATTAACTCTCTTCGAATGATTTACATTCGATTAACTCTCTTCGAATGATTTACATTCGACTAACTCTCTTCGAATGACTTACATTCGATTAACTCTCTTCGAATAAACTATATTCGATTAATTCCTTTCTTTGAACAAACTGTATTCGATTTTCTCCTTCCGAATAACTATATTCGATAACTCCTTTCGAATAAACTATATTCGAGTACTCCTTCCGAATAACTATATTCGATAACTCCTTTCAAATAACTATATTCGATAACTCCTTTCGAATAAACTATATTCGATTACTCCTTCCGAAAAACAATATTCGATTACTCCTTTCGAATAATTATATTCGATAACTCCTTTCAAATAAA
The DNA here is from genome assembly GCA_030737875.1 of Allium sativum. NCBI lineage: Eukaryota > Viridiplantae > Streptophyta > Magnoliopsida > Asparagales > Amaryllidaceae > Allium > Allium sativum. The sequence goes on from CM060920.1 coordinate 93,807,640, forward strand.
CTATATTCGTTTACTCCTTTCTCGAATAAACTCTAACTCTAATCAATTAACAATAACACTAATCGATTTACTCTAACTCTAATCGATTAACTTTAACTCTAATCGATTAACTCTAATTCGATTAACTCTAACTCTAATCAATTAACTCTAACTCTAATCGATTAACTCTAACTATGATTGATTAACTCTAATTCGATTAACTCTAACTCTAATCAATTAACTCTAACTCTAATCGATTAACTCTAACTCTAATCGATTAACTCTAACTCTGATCGATTAACTCTAGTTCAATTAACTCTAACTCTAATCAATTAACTCTAACTCTAACCGATTAACTGTAATTCGATTAACTCCTCTAACTCGTTTTGATTAACACATTTTGATTAACACATTTGATTAACTCTACGTCCATATTTAGTTTCAAATATCGATGTTGAAATCGATTCTTACTTCTCTATATATGTCCTGACTTATATATTCTATTTATCCAATGATGAACATTTTATTTAATTTATAAAATATTATTTATAAATTAATCTTCTCAATCCATCGGTTAGAACAGATTCTATTTAAATTTTTTGCTTTAAATCCGTATCATGTTATACCCGTGCGTGAAGCACGGGTCTAAACCTTTCAAATATAAAATTCTTTTTTTATACTGTTCTATTCATTTTTCAAGTATTTCCTTTTCTATTTGTTCTACAAATATTTCCTCTTCTATTCTATTTATTTGACAAATAAATATTCCTTTTAAATTCTATTTATTTAACAAATAAATATTTCTTTTATAACTCCTCTGATTTTATAATTATTTTCTTTTATAAAATCCTTTTCCTTTTTATATATAAAATCCATTGATTTTATATAAATTATTTATTTTCAAAATACACTTTGAAAATCCCCTTTTGTATATCCCAGTATTTCTTACGGTATTTAAAATACTAATTCAAAATGATCGATATCATTCAAAAACGCATGATCAACAACAGATTATATATCACATCATATATTACAATATATGAAATGAACGATATTATAAATATTGAGGAATCCAGTTGGATCCCTCCAACCTGTTTCCCTGCATCCACAGATGTTAAACGATATAATAACATCGATTTCATTTCAATATGAAATATTCTGATAAACAGAATCAATGTTTGATTAACGATTTATATATATATCGTTATCTATAATTTCAACCAATACATAAGCAATTCAACCAGACAATCATCACACAGCAGTCAATCAGCATTTATCATTACTAGATTATATTTATAAAAATATACACTGATAGAGTTACTGAGGTTTACTCACATTGGATGATCATCGTTAAATAACGATAATTGCCGGTTGATTCAGACGACAATTTATTTCGCCATAAATTGTAACGAGCTCTAATTCACTCTTAGTCAGTTCCATTGTTTAGCCATTGTCCATATAATCCCAACGTGACAAACCGTTCACAAAACTGATAATGTATAAACAAGTTATTATGACTACCAGTTGAGTACATATTAGATTTTGAATTAATTTCTATTTGAATTAACTATTTGGGCTTTACCTAAAAAAAACCGGCCCGCCTTTCCTTCGGACCCGCACACTACAGTGCCCTCCTTCCTTAACAAACTGTCGCTCTTCCAGTATTTCTTCACGACAAAAACATGGCCATCGTGAAACTTCAAGGTCTACACACACCCTTTTACACGCCATGGAAAACTATTACCTCATCATCTCTCCTCCTTTACTCAATAAAAACAAAACAACCAATCTCACCCTTTGTAACGACCAGGATTTTTCGAACAGTTGATTTTAAATATTTAATATGGTTTTAAATATAGAGTTGATAATATAAATAAACTTTTATACTGAGTTATCGATTTAATAATCGAGTATAATTCAATTTAGAATATATCAAATTATTGTAATTCAAAATATAATTGAAATCGAAGTTAAAAACTGAATCAAAATGATTCAGATGATAGGTAGGAATTTTATTTGATATATACGATGATAAATAATAATTTATTATCAAATAATTATGGTTTTTGATTTTAAATTATATTATATTAATTTAATATGTTATATACGTTGAAATTAAATTTCAAAATATTTACGGTTCAGTTCAGAATAGTGTTATTACATTTTAATGTCGGTCGGTACGCTAGAATAGCGGTTCTTGATTTATATTAATGGACCCCAAGATATTTGATTGTGGATAAGCTCGAAACCGAATCGAAATCTATTTAAAAAGAATAAAATCCCTTTATATCAAATCGTATTAAAAACAAAATCAAATCGAATTGAAAAGAAAATCTTTTTAAATTAAATAAAAAGATTTGTATGTACTTTGGGTAACATGAATTGAAATGGCTGTACTATTTGTTCCCTTGTTTCCTTTATAAACTGCGATACTCTTCCTTGTTTCATTCTTCTAGAAATCAAACTTTAAAAATGGCTACTCCTTGATAAATAGAAAACCAAATTAAAAGGGAATCGGGGCCTTGTTACTTCATTTGAGAGTAGCAAACACTAAAAATCGGAATGGCTTCTAAGATAAAAAAAATCAAAATTTGATGCTTCACTTTCAAAAATCCGTGCTCCACTAAATCGAATCCTTCATTCTTTTGAATCAATGAAGCCGTTCTCTTAACATCCTCAACAAAATCGGAAATCGAGGCCCTTACCCCAAGTCTTCAACAAACTACAACAATTTAATATTCGAAATCGGGATAACTTGTTTTGGAGTTCTTCTTCATGTGAGTGTATCAGGGAGGTGACACGACTCAATTTAGGGAGGGGATTGGCTATCGAACAGCAAAGGAGGGGAGTCGAAGTCATTGGCACAAAGGGGATGGTGCGACAATAGGGTTTTGGGGAGTCGGATCTGGGTGGTTGCGATGCCGCTTTCGATAATGACAAAGAAGTGGGTTTGTCTGAGATCGATGAAGGGACGGTCGCAGTTCATACTAGAGATCAAACTGTGCAAACGAGCTGGGTATCGATGCAGTTAGAATTCAATGTACTATTGTGTGTATTCGGAGTGATTTTGGGGTTCAGATCCATAACTTTTTCGGATGGATGATGCAAGAAATCAAGAACGGAATGTCTGGAGAGTGTGATGTGGTATGTGGAAGGGTTCAGGACTATTGACTATTGTTCGACGGTAAGATGGTCATGGAGTTCGTTGGTTATTTTGGAAATGGTGCAGGCATGGGACTTGGCAAGTTGTGGAGTTGGTAGAGAGTTTGAGCAGCGTTGCGGCTGGGAGAAGTGAGGAAATAAAGGGTTGTTGATGTTGGAGTGTTTATAGAGGGAGTTCGAATTATAGAAATGGTTAGAGTATGAATTTTGAAGTGAATTGTTGCAATGCGAGCTTGATTGTTGGTTTTGATCGAGTGCTAAAGCTGGCTAAGGAGCACAAGATATATAATGGTGGTGTTGATTGAGTTCGGGGAAGGATGTTCAAAGGTGAAGCATTTTTGGAGGATGCGAGCTTGAAGTAGGACTCGATGTAATTCATACAAAGGAAGGCAATAACTTAAATGAAGATTTAAGATTAATTATTAAATTATTACCTATGTTAATGAAAGTTAATTTAATTTGGTCAAGTATGTTTTAGTTACTAAATTAGTTAATCAACTACTGAGAAATATTATACAAGGTGTAAATTAAAAAATTAACTAATGGTTAATGGTTTCTTAAACCATTTACAAACATGTAATAACGATATATTTTCCATATGAATTTAGATTCGAGCGAAACTAGAAGCGTTTTGTTCATATGATCATAAGCTATGCCATGGGATGAGTTGAAAGTGTTTTGAAGCTTCCTAGGATTTTTATCTAATTTTAAACCGTTGTTTAAAATTAGATAGAAGGACGAGAATCATCGAAGTAAAAATCACGGTGAGTAAATCTCACTCACCTTTTATTTATAATTATTTTTTTATCAGTTAAAAATAATTGTTTCTTGCTTGTTTGGTTGCATTTATTATTTTTGTGCATCTTAAATATATTAGTTATTTAGGCTTGGTGTGCTATAATATATATATTGGTGGTTGGATATTCCTGCAGTCTCATTAGCGGATGCCCGCAGTATCATTAGCGGATGACCCTATACGCCCCACGCTATGATAGTGGATGACCTTCTATACCACGATATCCTGCCTCAAAGCAGGATGGGTATTATTTGTGTGACTAACGTCCGTGGATGCAGGAAAACAGGTTAGAGGGATCCAACTGGATTCCTCAAAAATATTATTATTTGTTTGTTTTCACATATATTACCATATATGATGTGCTGGTTGATAATTGAGTGGTTTGATTGTCTTAATATCACTAGGGCCAAACTATTGATATATAAAAATATCGTGAAAGGGATATTTGATATTTAAATGGGGAAATCTATTTTTGAAAATAGAAATTGATTTTTTAATGAGTTATTGGAATATTAACTTGTTTTGAACAAGTATTGAATTTATAAATGTTGTTTATAAATTAAATAATGCAGATAATTGAAGTGAAATTATAAACAGTGTTTATAAATAAAGTGGAAAAATTATCATTGGATAATTTGAATATTTAAATTCAAATGTGAATTTAAAAATAGAAATGGAGAAATCGTTTTAAAGAAATAAACGATGGAATTTATTCTGATGTTCAGAATATAAATTGAACAAAAATAAATCCATAAGGATTTATTGATTCGAATTTATTTAAATAGAAGTTAAATTAAATATGAAAATAATTGTGTGTTATATATATATATAAGTTATTATAAATAGAACTTTCGAAAATAAGATTTTGGTTTTAAATAGATTTCAAAATAGACTTGTTTAAATATAAAACAAGGAAATTTTTAAAATGGTGTTTATAAATATAATGAATTAATTATCAACAGATAATTTGAATATTTAAATTCAAATATGAATTTAAAATAAAATTGAAAATAGAATTTGTATGTAAAAAATTCAAATAGAATTTGATTATAGAAAATTCAAATAGAATTGAAAATAGAATTTGAATGTAGAAAATTCAATGAAATTTGAATATGGAAAATTCAAATAGAATTGAAAATAGAAAGTTGAAATCATTTCGAAAGGGTAATGATAGAATATATTTCAGAATGCGGATTTTTTTAAACAGAATAGAAAATAAATCCAAAGGATTTATAATTTTTAAAAGGAATTGGAATTTAATATAGAAAATCGAAATATACATAAATATATTACCGAGTAAGGAAAAATCGACAATTATTGATAATCGAAATATTTTGTTGAATTGGGAAACTGATTAGATATATATTAAAAATATATCAGAATGGAGTTGAATTTATTATAAACGAAGTTTTAAACGTTTTTATATATAAATATATTAAAATGAACTCGCCACAGCGCTGTAGTTCGTAAATTGGCGTTTCGAACTTCAATTGAGTATATAGAACTCAAATTAAGTCGGAATTCTTTGAAACAAGAATCGTTAGGACCGGTTGAATAATAGTTTTCTAATGGAAGAGAAAAATCTAGATTTCGTCTGATAGATTTTGAGTTATGTCAAAATCAAATTTTCAGAAAAGAAGCACCAAAATTGTTTAAAAACCAGAATGGTTTATATAAATAAAATCCAAATTTCCATTGGAAAAAATCTGGACTTGAGTTATAAAATAAATATGAACTCGAGTGGAGTAAATGGATTGATTTTTTTAAACAAAATCAGTTATTTATTTTTGAATAGAATTAACTAATTGGAAGAATGATTTGTTAATCGAATTTCAGATCGAGATATTTCTTTTGATAAGAAAATGAGACTTGTGAATTTCATATTCGAAATCGAATATGAAACCTGAAATGAAAATGAGATTCAATTGATTTATAAGCAAACTAAAATACATACGAACATGATATGTTCTAATAACAAGTGAAATAGGCTAATAAGCTAATTAAAGAATAAATGGGCGAAACTGAATTCAAACGATTGGATTGAGTTGAGTTGAATTGAAAACAGGAGGACATGTGTTAAGCAGGTATGTAATGAAGTATATGAAGATTATAATTTGTGTGCCCTACAAAAAGGTACATGTTTAAATTCCATATGAGGTTTTATGCACCGAATTGGCAAGCCACTTAGCTTTTTGATTTTCTTTTTGAATGGAAAGGGCCTAGAGAGGCAAGTTGAGGTGTGAACTATTTGCCGGTACAAAGGAGGTTATGGAGAATTTTTCCGAAAATTTAAGGAGTTAGAATATTTTTAAGAAAATTTGATAGTTAGAAATCAATGTATCGATTTATATAGAATTCGATAAGAAAATGAAACTTAGAAATAGAATTCTATAAACAAAAATAAAATCTATAATAAAATCTGGTAAAATTAGAAAGTGAAACGTATACGGGTTTAAAAAATGAATAATTGGTTTGCATGATATTCGAGGTAAGTGGTCTTATCCGTTTTGAAGTGAAGGATGTTTTCAGTAAAGGTCTGAGAGGTAGTTATACCCCAACATGTTTGATTTCATTTTTAACCAATAAATAGCAAGATCCAGTCTCGAAGATAAATGTTTAAAAGACATTAGTTGAATGCAGTATTTTGGGTTGTCATAACGATGTTTTACACAACATTCGTTTTAACCCAAATAAGTGGAATTTCGGAAATATAATATTTCCTAAGTGTAGTAATGAACGGTCGTGGAAGAGATAAATAATTGGAATGTTTCCAATCATAAGTAAAGGATATTTTCAAGTACATAAAATAAAAGAAGGTGATATATGGAAATGTTTTCCAAATAGCGAAAAGGCCAAGGTGATAACTGAAATATTTGTTTAACAAATATTGATAAGGAAATGGGAAGGGTGATTTAGTTAATTAAGAGGCCCAGTGATTTGTTTGATGGTTGGAATGTTTGTTTATTTTTCTTCGATAGTTAAATAACCGACTATCGAAGTGTTTGCCAATATAGAGAGTCCGGTTGGATTATTATCCGAGAACCACTCCGTATTGGCAGTAGCGTTTGCGAATCAGATTATATGAAGATAATCGAAGATGGAGTAAAGTGCAAGGGATTTTTTTATTAATAGAATGGTGCCTTCGGTTTCGTTCAATCCCAAAACGAAAGTAAATGGACGAATGTCTGACAGAGTATTTCCAATGATCGCATAGGTTGGTCTGTATAGATATATATGGTGGCGGAGAATTTATTCTCTTAGCATAATATCCAGAGTATATTTGTGCAAAACAATTAGTGATTAACGGATTTGACAATGTGGCATTCAAAGTGCTTGTGCTACCAATGAATGATAAGAAATCGTAGCCTTAGCCCTCAACAACCGGGAAATGACAAAATTCGGGCAAGCATCATGGCTATGTGGGTCGCTCCCATTAGAGTGTATAATCGCCTATCTAGAGAAATTACTTTTACTTCTTTAGTCTATCGATGTTGTCCCCTTTCAGGGAACGATTGTTGATCCCAACCGTTGGTGATATACATTCATTACACTCAAGCGAAATGAGTGGTCGGTCATGTGTGGGCCGGGTTGCAAGATGTTCTTGTTGAACCCAGTGTATTCCCCTCTAGAGATACACTAACGAAAGGCGGTTCCATACCTTGTCATGTTGGAAATCCAATCTCCAACAAGCGCCCTGCGGTTTTTGATTTTATATTACATATGGAGCGTGAGATGCAAGCGTTCCGCTAGATTGTTATTTATTTGATTTAGACACTATTATAATATCACTGGATTTTCGTATCAAAGTGTTTTGGGTTATAGTAAGGTAAAAATCGTCCATGTTTATGTGTGGGCTGGTCTTACAATTATCCATTCTTTCGAAAGGATTTTGAAAGTTAAACAAATGGTTGGAGTTTACTCACACCAGTCCCATGACTGACCCAGAGTTTATTTTGTTTGTTTTCCCTAAACTCTTGGGTGCCCAAATTTGTACGGGCAGTCAAGTAGTCGGGATTTTTCAGATTCATTTGGAAGAGCTGGAAGCAGGAGGCTTCACCAGTTAACTATAGACTATCATATTTCTGCTGTGTACTATGTTATATCTGGAAACAGGTGTTTATAACTGTTCCAGAAATAACTGTTGTGCTCTGATAATGGTATGTATATACAGTTACTGATTTGTATTTCAAAAATTATGTTATTTAATATATTTTATTCGTTCCGCTGTGAGTTTGTGGTCTTCGTCTTCATCTATTCAAATATTTCTTCCTTTCTATTTCTCATCCTTTAACTTCTTTCTAATAATGATTTGTATTTCTGTGCAATTTGGGTTGGACGTGTGATGTTATTAGCCAACTCAGGTAGTACGGATTTGCGGGCCGTTACACCCTTACTTAACACAAATCCTTTAATCACGTTTTCTCCTGATTACTGCGCTCTTCTTCTCCCCGTATCAATACTGCTCCTCACGGTATCAATAGCCGAAGTTTCTCCTTACCATTCTCCTTCTCCAGTATATTTAAATTCCAATAAAAATGTAACAACCCGAATTTTAACAACATATTAAGACAAGAATCAAGGCAGAATTAAATGTTAAAATCTGAATTAGGGAAAACGGGTTGCGCCAATGCGTTCATCTCGGAAAAATACGCGAAATAGAGTCCGAAATTTCGTAAATCGGAGTCCGTATGGCCGAGATATGGCCTTCGGAAGTTTCACGAAAAATCAGAATTCAAAACATATTTCAAAAACACAGAAAACAGAGCAGGCGGGAAAAATCCCGCCCAGGCAGGGTCGACAAAGAGGTCGACACCTGTGTCGACCCCCCCTAATGGGTCGACACCCATGTCGACCCATGGGTCGACACCCATGTCGACCCAGGGGTCGACCTCCCCGGTCGGACCAGTTTTTCTGGTGCACCTGTTTTGGCTCCTGGGTCTTGTTTTGGGGGCTTGTGACGATTTTGGATGGCTCAGACCTATTCTAGGGTTAATCTAAAGGCTGAAATCAATTGCCTACAACTATAAAAGGACCCTAAGACCTAACCTAAATCATACTATTTCATTTTAGCCTCATGTAGCCACCATTAAACCTAAAACTCTAAATTAAAAATACAAAGAACAAAGTTAAAGAAGACGAAGGATGATTCTTGAAGGCTACCACTAGAAGCTACAACAACTACGATGCTTTAGACAACGAATTTGGGGCTATTTGATTTGGGATTTTTATTTGGATTATTTGCTTCATATTGTAAGTTCTATGTTACTTTTTAGGCAAAAACGCTGAAATAACATGGACATGCTATGAATTGAAACCGGATTTAGGAACTATTATCAATCCATGTTTATATTGTTTAACTTTGAATCAAAATTTGGGAATATTGCAATGTTAATGTTGCAAGTTAAACTTATCATGATTTTGATGTTGTTATGAATCACTTGGGCTTAATTTTATTGCAAGTTGAACAAATACATGTCCATGGAATCATTATGTTCATTGAAATCCTCATGTTGATTAAACCATGCCTATGATGCTAATTAAACCAGGTCTATGATATTAATGAAACTATGCCTATGATGTTAATATACCTATCATGTTAAGGACAAATTGGGAATTGCTAGGTTATGATGAAAAGTTGGAATCATTATGTTTATAATGCTAGATGAGAATCATTATGTTAGAAATGCTAAATTGGAATCCACTATGCCTATTAGAATTACCATGCCTTTAATGTTTCATGTTTATAATAAAATTAATATTATGCCCGCAATGATTATTATGCCTATGATGTAAAGTTGAAATCATCATGTTAAACTAAGTTGGAAACATTACTATGCCAAGTTATCATCATACTAGTATTGAAACCATGTGATATGTTATAACTTGTTTATTATGCAAGTGATGTCGGAATTGTCACGTATGCCTATCACATGTTTGGTGTTATTCCCCTTTATCTCTTGAATTGTTTATGCTTTCGAACAAAGTACGTTTATATACGTTGGGGATACGATTGGGTAGAATAGGCAAAACTTGAATTGACTATAATCATAAACCGTGAAATTTGGCATAAGTAGAACATGAAATATGGCACAAAAACTTGACTTGAACATGCCATAACTTGACTTGAAACATGCCTTAGTTGGGCACGAAATTGACATATGAACATGCTATGAAAATAGCACGAATCTGATAAGAACATGGGCATGACTTTAGAAAACAAGAAAGTGGCCAACTCGAGGTTGGGTTGAGTTTGTCGTGTAAATCTGCCCGGAACCGCCCGGCAAATCCAGTTGCTACAAACAATAGGATCCGATGTGGGTAGTTGGTCACATCGCGCTTGAAACCCGAGGTTGGGTTGAGTTCGTAGCGTAAACCTGCCCGGAACCGCCCGGCAAATCCAGTGGCTACGAACAATAGGATCCAATGTGAGTGGTTCAGTGCATTGACAAATCAATTAATGCCAATTAGGGTTAAAGTCATGAACATGAAAAGATAACTTAACCAACTTGAACATGATTTGTAGGGCTAAGTCATGAACTTGAAACGACAACACTTAGCCAACTTGACATGACACGTAGGCGGGTTAAGTCACGAATTTAAATGACATACTTAACCATCTTGACATGACTGGACTGGAAAAGGATTAAGTCACGAATTACATGACTTAATCGGTTAGGCAGGGTTAGGTCACGAATTACATGACCTAATATGTTAGGCAAAACCCTAGACACGACCCTTTTCAGCAGTAACCCTCTAGATGTATCAAGGTACCCTGGGGCTAGGCCGGGTGGGGCACGATTACTGGGCTGATTGTAAGAGGTGAACGACGTCAGTGGGGTATGCCAGTGTAGGTTCGGTAGACTACGGTCGTGCACGTATTCCGGGGCAGGCACTGGGAATCCGTAGATTTATCTGTGCATCTTGAATCGTGTCAGGGGTTGACACCCTAGGGCTGATACACCCGAAGGTGGACCCAGCACAGGTGACTACATTCGTGATTAGCCGTATGACACGGACACTTGACAAGCTAGAACTTGTAGGGAGCCGATCGACTAGATAATCGCTCCGTAGGACCCCGTACTTGGGTCAGACCCCGTTTCAGGGTCATTTCATGATATTGGGCCGTGGGATTTATTTCATGATTAACTAGTGACATGGGCTTAGTATACTAGTACAGTCGATGCAACGAATCTCGAACATGTGATGCTTTTCTTGACTTGTCTTGACTTATCCTGATCACCTTAGTCTATCTTGTCCACCTTGACACCATTCTTAAGTTTAGTTCCAGTTCATACATGACAGGTTGTTTTAACCGTTTTTACACTGAAAGTCACTAGAACCTACTCAGTCTTTATGACTGACCCTTTTTCCTTTCTCCTCTTTTTCTTTCGTTTCCCCCCCCCAGGTTCTCAGGGAGGAAACACTAGCTCTTAGCTTGGATATCATTTGCCTTGGCTCAGCATGTACGGTTTGCTATGGCTGCTTCATTTTACTGCACTTGGGGAATAAGCTGTTTTTCTGTTTTAAGTTATTGCTTCTTTGGCTATTATTACAAGACAGTTGTAATGAAGTTATTTGAAATGTTTGTAAGAGACATGGCTTACTTTGGAATAAAATGAAGTTTTACTTTGCTCATAAATTCTTCCGCTGTTTACTTAATTATTTATTTATGTTCTGTCTTGTGATAATTCTGTGATGTTATCTCGATAATACCCCTCCAAAACTAGTGCATTCCCTTTGTGAGTGACCCTAGAGGAGGTGGGGTGTTACATTTGGTATCAGAGCAGAAGGTTACCAAGACTGGGCAAAAGTTTTGAAAACCTTTTGAATTTCATTTTTTTAAAACCATTTACAAAGAAGCACTTTTCAAGAAAAGTTGGTTTATTTCAAAAGGCTATTCCCCAAAAAGCCATTAGCACTATCTTTGGTTCCTCGTTTGAATCTTTTCCTTTTTCGTTTTCAGCTTATCATGGCCGACGATCTTAATCTTCCCGAGGGTGTCAATATACCCACTTGGTTCCGTCGTTTCCTCGAGGCTCGGGCTAATGTGACAGGCCCAGCCAATCCTCCTCCTCATCCTCCTCAACCTCCGCGATAAACTGCTTTTTCAAAGATATGCAAGGACTTTAAGGCCATGGGCGGAAAGGATTTCCTAGGAACTGAGACTTTTGTTGAGGCACGGAATTGGTTGAAGGAAACCGAAGACTTGTTTGTTATCTTTGAGGTAGAGGACAATAGGAAAGTACAGTTGGCGGCGTGGCTCATGAAAGAGGAAGCTTCTTATTGGTGGGAAGTCACCAACGCTACTAGGCCTATTGAGACTTGGGTGGATTTTAGAGGGAGATTTGGGCTTAAGTTCTTGTCATCGGCAGAGGAGAGTCTCCAAATGGAACGGTTTCTAGCCCTTAAACAAGGAATTATGACAGTTAAAGAATACGTGAACCGTTTCAATCAGCTTGCTCGCTTCGGATTGGAGTTAGTTAACACTCCTCAGAAAAAGGCTCTACGTTTTGCACGAGGCTTGAACGAGCCACGACATGGTTTGGCCATGACTCATGTGCCTATGGGGGCGACCTTTGAAAGCTTGGTGGATATGGCCCTACTGTATGAGGAAGATAAGAAGGGCAAAAAAGAGGTCAAGCCCAACGATTCTCAGAATAAGAAGGTAGACTCCGAGAAAGGAGGTAAGAACGACAACTCACGTGATAAAAGGAAATGCAATTTCTGTGGTACGGAAGGGCACATAGCCAAGGATTGTAGAAAGAGGAAGAGAAAGCAAGGTGAATGTTTTCATTGTGGGGAGACTGGACACATCAGCAAGGACTGCCCTAAGAAGCAGACCGGACCTTCTGGGGGTACATCGTTAACTTCTTTTTCTAGATGCTTTGTTTTATCTTGTTTCTCTCCTCGATCCTATCTTGAGAACCATAGGTAGAATCTTTTTGGATGTAAACATGTAATTGAAACATGTTATGATTGCGAAATGGTTGCAAGTGGTCGTAAGTGGTTGCTCGTGGATGCATGAATACCCATTAGGCAGTAGATCGACTCAGTCACTGTTTCATACTTGCATATGCATGAGTGTTTATTTTGGAAACTTGGTTGTGCTATCATTTGGTTGTTGCATATGACTGAATGTTTGAGCACTCATATAGAAATTATGAATTATAATAGGAAATTTTTTGCATACATATTGGATTCATTTCACTAAACATATTTTGCATTTAGAAGATCAATCAGGCCTGGTCATTTGCATTAGATAAGGAACATATACACACACTTTCTGCATATGTTCATACAGCATTAGAAATCTTTTAAGGACAATGGCTGCCTGTGGATGATTCTTTGAGTAGATGGATGATGGATGGTGGACGCGTTCTTCCTAACTTGAAGATTTCGGGGACGAAATCCTTAAAGGAGGGGAGAATGTAACAACCCGAATTTTAACAACATATTAAGACAAGAATCAAGGCAGAATTAAATGTTAAATTCTGAATCAGGGAAAACTGGTTGCGCCATTGCGTTCATCTCGGAAAAATACGCGAAATAGAGTCCGAAATTTCATAAATCAGAGTCCGTATGGCCGAGATATGGTCTTCGGAAGTTTCACGAAAAATCAGAATTCAAAACAGATTTCAAAAACACAGAAAACAGAGCAGGCGGGAAAAATCCCGCCCAGGCAGGGTCGACACAGGGGTCGACACCTGTGTCGACCCCCCCAATGGGTCGACACCCATGTCGACCCATGGGTCGACACCCATGTCGACCCAGGGGTCGACCCCCCCGGTCGGACCAGTTTTTCTGGTGCACCTGTTTTGGCTCCTGGGTCTTGTTTTGGGGGCTTGTGACGATTTTGGATGGCTCAGACCTATTCTAGGGTTAATCTAAAGGCTGAAATCAATTGCCTACAACTATAAAAGGACCCTAAGACCTAACCTAAATCATACTATTTCATTTTAGCCTCATGTAGCCGCCATTAAACCTAAAACTCTAAATTAAAAATACAAAGAACAAAATTAAAGAAGACGAAGGATGATTCTTGAAGGCTACCACTAGAAGCTACAACAACTACGACGCTTTAGACAACGAATTTGGGGCTATTTGATTTGGGATTTTTATTTGGATTATTTGCTTCATATTGTAAGTTCTATGTTACTTTTTAGGCAAAAACGCTGAAATAACATGGACATGCTATGAATTGAAACCGGATTTAGGAACTATTATCAATCCATGTTTATATTGTTTAACTTTGAATCAAAATTTGGGAATATTGCAATGTTAATGTTGCAAGTTAAACTTATCATGATTTTGATGTTGTTATGAATCACTTGGGCTTAATTTTATTGCAAGTTGAACAAATACATGTCCATGGAATCATTATGTTCATTGAAATCCTCATGTTGATTAAACCATGCCTATGATGCTAATTAAACCATGTCTATGATATTAATGAAACTATGCCTATGATGTTAATATACCTATCTTGTTAAGGACAAATTGGGAATTGCTAGGTTATGATGAAAAGTTGGAATCATTATGTTTATAATGCTAGATGAGAATCATTATGTTAGAAATGCTAAATTGGAATCCACTATGCCTATTAGAATTACCATGCCTTTAATGTTTCATGTTTATAATAAAATTAATATTATGCCCGCAATGATTATTATGCCTATGATGTAAAGTTGAAATCATCATGTTAAACTAAGTTGGAAACATTACTATGCCAAGTTATCATCATACTAGTATTGAAACCATGTGATATGTTATAACCTGTTTATTATGCAAGTGATGTTGGAATTGTCACGTATGCCTATCACATGTTTGGTGTTATTCCCCTTTATCTCTTGAATTGTTTATGCTTGCGAACGAAGTACGTTTATATACGTTGGGGATACGATTGGGTAGAATAGGAAAAACTTGAATTGATTATAATCATAAACCGTGAAATTTGGCATAAGTAGAACATGAAATATGGCACGAAAACTTGACTTGAACATGCCATAACTTGACTTGAAACATGCCTTAGTTGGGCACGAAATTGACATATGAACATGCTATGAAAATAGCACGAATCTGATAAGAACATGGGCATGACTTTAGAAAACAAGAAAGTGGCCAACTCGAGGTTGGGTTGAGTTTGTAGTGTAAATCTGCCCGGAACCGCCCGGCAAATCCAGTTGCTACAAACAATAGGATTCGATGTGGGTAGTTGGTCACATCGCGCTTGAAACCCGAGGTTGGGTTGAGTTTGTAGCGTAAACCTGCCCGGAACCGCCCGGCAAATCCAGTGGCTACGAACAATAGGATCCAATGTGAGTGGTTCAGTGCATTGACAAATCAATTAATGCCAATTAGGGTTAAAGTCATGAACATGAAAAGATAACTTAACCAACTTGAACATGATTTGTAGGGCTAAGTCATGAACTTGAAACGACAACACTTAGCCAACTTGACATGACACGTAGGCGGGTTAAGTCACGAATTTAAATGACATACTTAACCATCTTGACATGACTGGACTGGAAAAGGATTAAGTCACGAATTACATGACTTAATCGGTTAGGCAGGGTTAGGTCACGAATTACGTGACCTAATCTGTTAGGCGAAACCCTAGACACGACCCTTTTCAGCAGTAACCCTCTAGATGTATCAAGGTACCCTGGGGCTAGGCCGAGTAGGGCACGATTACTGGGCTGATTGTAAGAGGTGAACGACGACAGTGGGGTATGCCAGTGTATGTTCGGTGGACTACGGTCGTGCACGTATTCCGGGGCAGGCACTGGGTATCCGTAGATTTATCTGTGCATCTTGAATCGTGTCAGGGGTTGACACCCTAGGGCTGATACACCCGAAGGTGGACCCATCACAGGTGACTACATTCGTGATTAGCCGTATGACATGGACACTTGACGAGCTAGAACTTGTAGGGAGCCGATCGACTAGATAATCGCTCCGTAGGACCCCGTACTTGGGTCAGACCCCGTTTCAGGGTCATTTCATGATATTGGGCCGTGGGATTTATTTCATGATTAACTAGTGACATGGGCTTAGTATACTAGTACAGTCGATGCAACGAATCTCGAACATGTGATGCTTTACTTGACTTGTCTTGACTTATCCTGATCACCTTAGTCTATCTTGTCCACCTTGACACCATTCTTAAGTTTAGTTCCAGTTCATACATGACAGGTTGTTTTAACCGTTTTTACACTGAAAGTCACTAGAACCTACTCAGTCTTTATGACTGACCCTTTTTCCTTTCGCCTCTTTTTCTTTCGTTCCCCCCCAGGTTCTCAGGGAGGAAACACTAGCTCTTAGCTTGGATATCATTTGCCTTGGCTCAGCATGTATGGTTTGCTATGGCTGCTTCATTTTACTACACTTGGGGAATAAGCTGTTTTTCTGTTTTAAGTTATTGCTTCTTTGGCTATTATTACAAGACAGTTGTAATGAAGTTATTTGAAATGTTTGTAAGAGACATGGCTTACTTTGGAATAAAATGAAGTTTTACTTTGCTCATAAATTCTTCCGCTGTTTACTTAATTATTTATTTATGTTCTGTCTTGTGATAATTCTGTGATGTTATCTCGATAATACCCCTCCAAAACTAGTGCATTCCCTTTGTGAGTGACCCTAGAGGAGGTGGGGTGTTACAAAAAATCTCCCCTTATTCTCCTCTCTCTCCTCACATAAACATCATCAAGTTTGATCGCTTATCTAGAATTGCGTTCTACAGTAGCTCTCACGAACTACAGTATCACATGTGACACTTTATGCCACCGAATCACCCAAAACTTCAACATAAGATGCCATTTCCTTCCCTCAACGCGAATCTGCCACTCATTCCATCAATCGATGCCCCAACAAAACTCGATCTTCAACCCTACCTGCTGTAAAATTTGTGTGCTCGACAAAGATTGGTTCACACCATAATCTAAGCCCACGAGGTTGGAGCTCCTGTGCTCAGAACTCCAAGGACGAAGCCCATTTATTTTATATGATTTTACTTGATTTTTTTTGAAGATGTAGAATTTCTGTTTGGAGGATAAAAGAGAGCGGCGCATTTTCTGTTGACTTGGGGAGGAAAGTGAATTAGGTTTAAGGGATGTAGGGTATTTATAGAGTGATTTTAATCAAATGATATTTGTATATATCATTAAAAATACCTGTGATCTCATACGATACACAAAAAATCACGAAAATGGACATACAACCAGAGTTTGACATTACGGACCCAACGAAACTAGTTTCGTCGAATTCCGACTTCGTTTGCTCACACAATGTGTTTTTAAGCGTCAAAATATCGACTGTATTTCACATTAAAATCCCATACGACCACATACTAACTTCAAAAATCACGAAAATTGAAATCTAAAAATAATTTAATATTGCGGATCCAACAAAATTAGTTTCGTCGAAAACAGAGGTCGTTTGCAAAACTGGCTATTTTTAAAGTTCTAAATAAACCGCTTTAAATATTAATATATTTAAATATCATTAAATTTAATATTTAAAAATAAATATTATCGTATATATTCACAATAGAATATCATACAGCTCCAGAATATATATATATATGGATTTACAACTCGATATTTCATCATCAGAGTCATATCAATATTCTATTTATATTTAAATCCTTTTATAAATCGTTATAAATTATAAAGGAATTCCATAGCGACTTTTCGAAAATTTGATTTGGGCATAAATCAAAATCTACACAATGAAATCTCGATTTTTCTCTTCCATTAGAAAAATATACTTCACCAGCTCCGAACGTTTCTTGTTTCATAGAAATCCGACTTAAAACGGATTCTGTATATTCGTTTAAAGTTCGAATCGCCAAATTACGAACTGCAGCGCCATTTGGAGCTCGATTATGATTATAATATAATTATACGTTCAACTATCTTTTATATAATATATTCGTTAATATAATTCAACTCTAAACTGAATTATATATTTTGAATTGTCCAATTCACACAATATTGCCAATTCTACTATTTTTGACTTTTTCACAAATTATTATATTATTTAATTAAATTAAATTAAATATTCAATATTATTTAATTAAATGACCATATAAGTCTCTAAACCATTTTTAAAATAATTGACTAAATTTATTATTACACCGTAAAAATACAGGACATTACAAAAACTGATCGAAACGATAGAATTAGCTTACGAAACATATCCCATTGAGTTCGAAATGGGGGTATTTGGCTAGGGGAGACAGTCGGTGGGTTCGATTCGGAGTTAGATAAAAATTTGATTTCTATATATATGACATCGCTATAAAAATTTGATTTTTATGTATATGACATCGCTATAAAGATTTGGTTTTTATGATATGTACATCACTATAAAAATATGATTTTTATGCATATGGTTATGAGATAAAAATGTGATTTTTATATATGGAGTAGCGGTATAAGATATGATTTTTATATATGCATAACATTATAAAAATATGATGTTTATAAAATATGTAGTGAGATAAAAATGTGATTTTTATTCTATATATAACTTTAATTAAAAATATAAAGATGAGATTTTTAAAAATATAAAAATGAGATTTTTATCATATGAATTATAATGTTTTTAGTTATATAAAAACTCGATTTTTAGTTAGATAAAAATTCTTTTTTTACTTATATAAAAATATGATTTTTATTATATATATAGCGATATAAAATGCGATTTTTAAATATATAAACATCATATTAAAAATGCGATTTTTACTATGAACAGAATGGAAAGGTTTGTGTTGGAATTTTGGGAAAATCCAAACGGTTCAGAAATTCAGAAATAGGATTGGAGGAGTGGATCCCAAAGGTGAGAACTTCTCACTCTAATTATTTTCTTGTTAGATATATATTAGGATGCAGACGGTGCTTAGTAGCACCCGACACCTTTGATTGAAACCATGGATGTTTGATTGATTGGTTTATTTGTTAAAATTTGATTTGGGATGTAAATTGAATTGATTAGAGTTTGGTTTGTATATGGCGCGAGCCATTATTAGGCGAGGGATAAGGCTAGACCTTATTCCGATTCTAGTATCGCGCCGTTATGCAGCCGAAATTTTCTAAAATGTTAGAACAATAAACACTACAACAAAAACACCATATTACAACTTTAATTTTACAACAGTGGGAAAATCACCGTTGTAATAAATGTTTTTACAACTTTTTTCCAGAAAAGTTGTAATAAACTTATTTTTGACAACTGTGTTCTTCTGGCAGTTGTAATAAAAGCGTATCACAACTTTTATTTTTTGACTGTTGTAATATATGACTACACTACAACAAAATACCATATTAATAATTAATAAAATTTCGATAATTAATAAAAATATTAATACTCAATAACCATTGTTTAATAATAATAAATAGTTTATTTGAAAATATGTAATAACTAATATTAATAATTTCTTTTCGCTATATAATAAATAATAATTATGTATTATTGTTATAAATTAAAAATTAATAAATAAAAATTAGTTTTCAGTAATGAATAATTAATTTTAGTAATAAATAAATAAGAAGTAAGAATCACTACTTAAGAAGTAAAAATTAGTTCTTTGATAATGATTGTTAAGTATTTAATAATGAATAATTATTAGTAAAATATACAAAACAAACTTTTAATAAGTTATATTTAATTATAAATAATAAGAAATAAGGAATAGTTAACAATAGCTATTATTAACGAGCAATATATAATGCTTCAGCAAAATATTTCCTAACACATCCATGTTATATTTAATAAATTTGTACTGGTTATAGGTTGTAACCTTTAAATATTATATTCAGTAAATTTGTACTGGTTCTAGGTTGTAACGTTTAATTCTGTACATCTAGGTGAAACGGACAATGAAAAGATCAATCTCCAAATGTTAGCAATGAAATTTAGATGGGAAATTGCAAAATTTTGGCTCCAAAGATTGGCAGTCTCGTATTTAATAAATTTACTTTTCACCACGTGTCAGCATGTATTCTATGTTGCCACCATATTAACCTTTCCCCAATTCAAAATCACTTTCCCAAATTCAACTAATTATTCCCCAAAATCCGAAATTAATGGCCACCAAGCTAGCCCTTGCCTCGCCTCCTCCTAGCTCCCATCGGCTGCAGCCCCTCTTCTTTCTCCACTCTCAGATTGAACTCTGAACCCGTGGAACAAAAAGGGGCAACGCCTTTTGCTTGAAGCCACTGCAGTTGATCTGCTCCAGGCACAACCGCTCCACCGTCCGTCGTCTTCAACTTGAAGCCAAATCCACCTGCGCCCAGTCACCCTCGCGAAGCCAACTAACTCCTCCCTTTCCCCTTTACCGACAACCTGTAGGTGAGTTATCTCACTTGAACAAATTCAAGTTCTTCAATTATTTGTTTTTCCCTCTTTCAATTTGGGTTTATCGGTTTGCTGCAAAATCTCCTGTGTATGTAGCCACTTGAATATCCTGATTTTTCGCCTTCTAAATCTGCATGGCCTTGCCTGTTGTTATTACTTTTGCTTCATTATTTTAGCTTCCCACTATGCATGTTATACATGCTGTATGTAGGCTTTATGCTAGAATCTTGTTAGTTAACAGTCTGGTTGGGATTTATGTATGCATTTTAGTATCTAAAAGTGAGAGTTGAACCATTAGTGAAATGAAAAACTGACAAACATATTCTTGTTCTATTTCTTTGGTATATTTGGGCTGTCAGGGATTGTCATACTCAATTGAACCCTCCCCTATTTTTCTAGTTTGCATGTATGTCAGCATTAACATGCAGGGGCCTTTGTATTATTTTATATGCTCTGAAGTTTACATTACTCATAGTAGCACTATTATCCCTTTCCATTTTGATTAGAACTTCCCAAGTTTGATAAGTTTTGCGTTTGTGCTTTTTTTTTGTTTCCAGTAGTTTTTTTCTTTTCTTTTTTCGGTTCTTTAAATCTGTTTTCTATATGTATATTTAGTATGGGTAACGGTGCAATGGATCATCTCTGCATATGTTTTGGATACCTTACATTCACATGAAAATAAACAGTTAACTTCTTACTACTACCGTAAATAATGATTTTGCAATATTTATTGAGCTGATTTTAAATTCATGGGCATGCACCGTTATCTTTAATCTACGTGCATGGTTTCAGTCCAAATTTGGTCTTTATATTAAGCATGATTTCAATTATAAATTTGTACTGACCTTTATATTTAACAGTTCAGTACTTGGTTTTAAACTGTTCAATCAATCGGTCTACAGATTCATCAACATTATTTCTTTTATTAGGAAATAATAGATTGAAATATTTGCATTATCAAGCCGATTTTAGAATTTTCGGGACCATTTTCTTTAATCACTTAATTGGTGAAATTCATCCAAGTACAAATCAGTGCATTCTCTGTTTGGAAGCACTAGGTGAACTTGAATTATGAATGTAAACTTGTTTTTTTTTGAGTAAAATAAAAGTAGTAATTAAACTTGTAAAATGATTCAAGACGGAAAAATGATCCAAATACTGTACTGAACTAAAACTTGATTTGTTCTCTTTGCATGTTGCTGCAAACTCATACCGTACTTTCTGCTTACTACATGCATTCCTTTTTATTTATTTTGTGCATCCTTTCCTAAACTAGGTTCATATTTTATTTGTTGCATAGTGCATGCCTACCTAGTACAAAAACCTGTAACAGGTTTGCCATTGTAATAGCCGCAAAAAGAAATTGAACCAATCCCCAATTCGATGCTAACAATCTCCAACCACTTATGCCAGATATTGATGGAGAGGGTTGATCGCAAGGGGTTGGAAAGAAGTGCAGTGCCAATTTGCTTAGGTATGAAGTTTTCATACAAAGTATTATACACATAATATAACTTTGATATAAGATCCACTGTTTTGTTTGCTTATATGGATGGAAAGTAGAGAAAACTTGCAGTGCTCACAACTGAAAATAGTGAATAGGGAAATACCAGTATGGGGTAAGGCTGGTATAAGAAGCCGAACTAGGCATGGTAACTCGAACAGAGCTAATGGAAGATTTGTTAAGGGTGGTCGTATTCCTAAATTGTTGGATCATTTGCATACTCTGCAAGAAAATGATAGCGAGGTATGTTATTACTAGTAATGTCGCTATCAAGTTTTGGTATTGTTGGCTTAAAAAACACTTCTTGTTCTTTTTTCTAACAACGAACATGTTCTTATGCAATAGGTTTGATCACTGCAGTGAACTTGCACCAAAAAGATAAATGGCATAAAGATTTCCTTGTCTTCGACTAGTGTACTCCCGTAGGATATGTATTTTTTTGTGGATAACTTGTGCTTGTACTAAGTTGCTTTGTAACGATCAAGTATGTAATAATGTACAAAATGTTGTCTAAAACTTATTGTTTGTAATACCGCATATTTGAGTATTTTAATAAATTATTTTGCAAATAACTGTAATATCGGATTTGCTTATGGAGTATTGCTATATTTAGTGTATTGTTCTTTTCAGTTGCAAAAGATGTTTATTTTTTTAAAAACCCAAATGTCAATCACAATGGTGCATAACAGTTGTTGTAGATTTTATTACAGCTGTGCATAACTGTTGTAATAAAGTTTATTACAACGGTGGAAAAAAGTTGTAAAATATACATATTACAACGGTGTTGCAACAGTGCAAAAAAGTTGTAAAAGATAATAGTCTATTACAACTTCTTAATACACGATGGTTTGCCCAGCGTTGTAAAATGTATATTACAACGGTGTTCCACTGTTGTAATAGGGTCATTTTGTTGTAGTGAAAAATATCATTTTTATTGTATAAATGAACTGTATAAAATATTTATGTGTTGAAATAAATATTTTATCCTTAAAAATATAATTTTTAACGAGTATATGAATGAAAATGAATATTCATTTACAAATCAGACGACTTGTTTATGTACACACATTTGACTGATATTGATTGGGATGATATATTTTACACATCGCCCAACCGCACAAATAAAATCTGTGTGTGTTGATTGAAACCCCACACGGGTATTAGGATGATATTTGACATACACTAATCCCAATTGTTTATTTGTATTTCAGTCGATTGGTTGACAGACTATTGTAAGTGTTAATTATTTATATTTAATGCTTACGCAGTTGTGTAAGGCACTCTGGATGATAGTTGACTGTGTTTGATTATTGTGATGTACACGTGGGTATGGAATCCATATAAATAAAATTATATGGTAGTTGACTGTGTCTGATTCGAATTCGGAAAGAACGAATATTTTAAAATGACGAGTAATGCATATTTTAAAATAACTAATATTTAAAAATAACTAATATTTAAAAATAATATTCAGTAATGGATCAAAATATGATTTTGATGTCCGATTTGGGATGGACACGAAAATATTTAAATATATAAAGCCGTGTTGATTAGATTAACGCCATTTTGACGTGCACAATATTTATATCGATTTTTTTCGTTTTTATAATGAATAACGAAAAGGGAATGATTTCAAAATCTGATATTTTGAAAATATTACCATTTATATATTATTATGATAAGGAAAATTCAATTTTGATTTAAAATTGAAAATGAAGTTGGAATCGTTTTAAAACGAATTTATAAACGATTTATAAAATACGTTTTAAATGGAAGATGAAATGTATAATATATATATATATATTATATTAAATGGCCTGAATAGAATGCGCCACGCCGCGGCAGTTTGCTAATTTCGACCATTGACTTCGATTGACATTACGGGAGATCCGACCGCCGGATTCTCCTAAAACTAGAACCATTGGGTTCGTATTGAAAAGAGCTTTCCAATGAGTATATGAGAATTGAAATCTAACGGTTGGATTAGGATCAAATTTGGAAAAGGTCGTTGTAAGTGCAGTTCGATGATCGTTTATGGAAATCGACTGTACGGGCCTTGATAAAATTATTAAAAATATTAATAATTTGTGTAAAATCATAATAAATGATTTGGAAAGAGTTTGGATGAAAATTCCATATTTGAAAAGATAAAAATATATTTTTATCGAATTGAACTAGTTATTAACTAGAATTATAATCCGATTATTTTTAAATAAATAAATTGGATTGAGAATGGGTTTTTAAATATAACCAGAATTTCCAATATATGAATTGGAGTAGATTTGAATGGAAATAATCTTCGGAATATTTCGATATTGGATTCCGTGATTATAAGGATATTGTTATGGAAATTTGGAAGACATATTTTATATCGTTATTTCCAATATGATATTTGTTGGTTTCAGAATTTGATATTGAATGTAAGCCGATATAATTTCTATTCAGAGCCTTGTATTTAATATCAAATTGGATTTTGGGTTTGTCGTGAATGGTGTCTTCATTAACACTATTCTTAAACCCAATTAAGAAAAAAGAATAAACCTTTTAATAAAGACTTAGTGAAGTTTTCCAATTAATTAATATTTAATTGGAATTAAATAAAAGAATGGGATTTTGGGTTTGTCGTGAATGGGGTTTTAGTAATACTGTTCTTGAACCCCGTGTGAAAAAATAAATCTTTTAATTAAGATTATTAGAATTTGCAATTATATTTAGTAATTGGAATAAAATGGGATGTAAATTGGGTTTACTGTGAACCGTGTTTTTAACGACATTTGTTCTTTAACCCAATTTACAGTGAAATGTGATTTGGAATTTATAAATCTTTTTATTAAGATTTAATGGAAATTTTCCATAGTAAAGTTTTCCAATTTAATATATTAAATTGGAATTGAATGGAATTCGATTTGGTAATAATCGAAGTGAGCTTCTGTGGAGGAAGACTGTTAATATATATGGAATTTAAAAGGCTCTGTCGTTATTTCATTTATATTATTAGTCGGATACAAAAATTGATATCGATTATATATATTGATCTGTTTTCCGTGAAGATTCCATAATTAATGGAATGTGATTTGGGTTTATCATGAACTGTGTTTTAAATGACATTAGTTCTTTAACCCGGTTAAAGATAGGATTACATGTCTAACATTGTATTTTGAACTGTATGGTTAATCTCTGCTAAATATATATATCTGTTTGGTGGTTGAGAATATATTCTCTTGCTTAACACCCTTCTCTAAGACGTACGACCTTAGAGGTATATATCGGCAGAAATCAATAGTACGGTATAGATTGTCGATGCAGCATGTTTGTGTTTCCAAAGTTAAATAATCATTAACATTGATTTTTGGGAAGATTAAAACTAAGTGGAGTTTTAATGAATCTTTAATTAGATTGAAAAGAGAATGTGATAATTTAAATTATCATATTCGACAAATGATCGAGAATGGAGTAGCACCAGTTTTACTCCAAGCGATAGTTAAATCTTTAATCAGATTTGAACTGAAATGGAAATTGAATTTACCGATAACGCCGTGGTGTTAGATATAGAGTATTACCAGTTTTGCTCCATGCAATGAATAGGTTGGGATTGAGAAATTAAACAAATGATTTTTCAGTAAGGTGCGCTAATCCCGACTAGTTTGGATAAACCTTAATTTGGTTTGAATTGATATCCAAAGGAAGATTAAAGAATAAATTTAAAGAATTTATCTTTGATAAAATTATTGGGAACCTTTCCCAAAGTATAAGAATATTTGAATAAAAGAATATTCTGGATTGGAATGAGGCACATGTTGTGTTTTTATAGCACTTCTTTATTATATATGCAAGTTATTCGGAAAGGCCGAGTTTATATCCATTCTAAATAACTGATTCGACGATAAGTCGACGATGAAGACGGTGGTTGAAGACCAGCGGTCTTCACATCGTTTGGATAATTACTGATATCTTGATTGGGCGGTACACCCAAGACAACGTAATAAGTGGTGATTGTCCATACATACTTGGAGAACGACCAGATACGCGAGGAGGACCTCTCTCCTGTATTGGACATATGGGATGAGGAATAAGGTGCCTCCGTTTTTCATTCAAACCCAGAACGAACTAGTAAATGAATGTGTGCGTGACATTGGATTTTATTATGTGTTGATTGATCTCTATTAAATATATATTTGTTTGGTGGCGGAGAATTTATTCTCTTGCTTAATACCCTTCTCTGAGACGTACGAGTTCAGAGGTTATATATCGATAGACATCAGTTGCGTGGCGTGAATTGCCAGTGTGGCATGCTGAGATGCAAGTGATCAAGGCTTTTGTTGAAAAGCAGAGTCTTATGGTTGATTATCAAAGCACGGCTTTAAAGGGCGCAGCTTTGTGTATAGCGTTAATTCGCGAGCCTCACACTTGGTATGAGTCAAAAACGTGATAAGGGACCCAAGGAGGACATGACGTTTCTTTCTAGCTATGGGCAGTGTCATGGTGTAACATCCCGGATTTTTAGCCAGTAATATTGAGTATTTAAAATTTATTTTATATATTGGTTTGGAATAATAAATGAATTTTTAATTTAAATTTATTGACTTAATAATCGATATATGAATTGATATCGAATCTTGTAATGCGAAACTATAATATGGAATTCACAGTTGAATCTGAATATAAACAATTCAATCGGGTAACATAAATTATAATTGAATTAGAATGATAATAGTTAATTATTTTAGATAAATAAAATTGTTTGAAATCAATTTATATTTTAAATTGAATTTAATTTTTATCGTTAATCTAAGCTGTTATCTCTTCTATACGGTCAAATTTAATTCCAGGATCAGTTCCGCGGAATTCAGAATAACGATATAATTTGAGAACATCGGTCAGTACGGTTGAATAGCAGTTCAGGACTTCGAATTGAGAGACCACAAGATATTTTTATTATTAATTTAAATCAAATCACAATAAACATCAGCCGACCTACGTTTTAATTTTTGCTACCCTAAAATATAACATCGCAGCCTAATTCCTCGAGCCAACAGCTTTGTCTCCAAGCTTCACTACCAAGCAGACATAATCTTAATGGCCTCGTACTTCTGTCTCTCTTCCACTTCTGTATAAATACATTGTCCCCGTTGCTTTCATTCTTAAAATCCGAAAAACCCTCTCATGTTTTTATATACTTCGATTCTTTTCCTCCAGCTAAAATCATTCTTACGAAAAAAAAAAAAAAAAGAGGGTCAGAAATCGCGAATTCAATTCGCGAGTGTTCCTCGAAGCTCGCGATACAGTCGATCACTTCAGAGGCTCGAATCAAATAAGAAGCTCGCGAGTTAGGGTTTGCTGCGAGAAGAGGGAAACTGTCGATGTCCGATTGATGCTGGAGGAGTTGTGGCCGACGCTGGGAGGTTCAGATCAATGTCGACAAGGGGAGTTCCTGTGCGGCAGTGGTGGATTGGGGAGTGCGATTCTGGAAGGAGTCGGGTTGGTTGGCTCGGGTTTGGCAGTGCAAGATCGGAGGAAGTCAAGGTAATGGAGTTTGGGGAAAAATAACAAAGATAAAATCTGAAGAAAAAACAGGGGGATTAATGTATAAATGGCTAGTTTATTTCTTTAATTAATTTAGATATATATATATATATCTATATTCATGTTAACAAATTTTAACCTTGATTATAGGAGATTAGGGAAATGAGATAAAATAGAAATTAATTTAGTTGATTTAGTTTTAATTACTAAGTTAATAAATCGGTCCCTTAAGAAATGTTTAAGTTAAAATGTGTAAATGGTTAATTCATCTAATATAGACTATTTAAGTAATTTAATTAAATAGTTCAAAAGTTAATGAGTAAAAGATTTTATTTTAGGTGCAAATAAAGTCCATTCAAGGCGACTCGAGTAAATTCTTAAACGCATCAATTTGGAATGAGAATGCTCGACAAATAAAATCCCTGGTGAGTAAATCTCACTCACCTTTAGAATTATTTTTATTTCATTAAAAATAATTGTCTGTTGCTTGTGTGAATGTTTCTGGTTGCTTTATATATATTAGTTATTTAGGCTATATATATATATATATATTGGGTTGATTGATTGGTTGGATTCCCGCAGTCTCATTAGCGGATGCCCGCAGTTTCATAGCGGATGATTACCCTATACGCCCCACGCTATGATTAGTGGATGACCTTCTATACCGTGATATTCTGCCACGAAGCAGAATGGGTATTATTTATGTGCTAACATCTGTGGATGCAGGAAAACAGGTTGGAGGAATCCAACTGGATTCCTCAAAAATATATTATCTGTTTGTTTATTTGTTTGCATATATATTTTTATATATGATGTGTTCGAAAAATAATAATTCGTTGCTTTGTGTGTTTAAATATCACTGGGCTTAAGTAATGATATTTAAAAATATCATTTAAAAAGGGAAAATTCTATTTTTAAATAGAATTTGAATTTTAAATGGAAATAAAATAAAAACAAGTAGTTTCTTTATAAACGAAGTTTATAAATAATTCTTTTATAACGAAGTTATAAATGAAGTGAAAAAGAATTATCATTTGATAATTCAGAAATAGAAATACAAACGTGAAATTGGAATTTTGAAATGAAATTTCAAAATAAGATGTGAAAAGGAATTTTTAAATATATAACTCAAATGGAATTTGAGTATAACATTTGAATTTTAAAGGGAGTTTAAATATTTGAATTTTAAAGAGGAGATTGAATATTAGAAATTCAACTCGAAGTTCAAATAGAATTTGAATAGAAGAAATTAGAATGGAAAATAGAATTTGAATTCAAGGAATTAGAATAAGTTTTGAATTCAAAGGAATTCAAATAAAGAAATTCAAATAGAGATTTGAATGTAGAATTTGAGATAGAATTTGAAATATAAAATTTCAAAGAAGAATTAAATAGAATTTGAAATATAGTATTTCAAAGAAGAATTCAAATGTGAAATTTGAATAGAGATTTGAAATGGAATTTAAATATGAAATTTGAATCGAGATTTGAAACAGAAATTCAAGTGTTGAATTTGAATATGGAATTGAACATAGAAATTCAAGTAGAAATTTGAATATGAGATTTCAAAATAGAATTTGAAATAAACTTTGAAAATAGAATTTCAAAGTAGAATGGGAAATGGAATTTCAAATAGGATTTCAAATAGGAAATCCAAAGGGTTTTGAAATGGAATTTGAATTCAAGGGAATTAAAATGAATTTGAATATTAGAAATTCAAATGGCGTTGAAAATGGGTTTGAATACTAGAATTCAAATGGTGTTGAAAATGAATTTGTATGTTAGAAATTCAAATGGGGTCGGAAGTGAAAAATGAAATTTGAATGTAAGAAATTCAAATTGAATTCAAATAGGATTTAACCTATGGGATTTGAATATGAAATTCAAATGGAATTTTAAAACTATGGAATTTTGAATATAGAATTTAAAAAGGAGTTTGAATATTTGAATTTCAATAGAATTCAAATATAGAAATTTGAATATAGAAGTTCCAATGGAATTTAAGTATAAAGTTTGAATAAAAGAATTCAAATGAATTCAAGTATCGAATTTGAATATAGGGAATTCAAATAGAAATTCAAATATTGAATTTGAATATCAAATAGAAAAGGAATTGAAATTTGAATATGGAATTCAAAGTGAGATGGGAATTTGAATCAAGGAATTCAAATGGAGTTAAATGAAGTTGAATTCATTTTAAAGAAGTCTAACGTTTATATTTATAAATATAATTAAAAACGAACTCGCCGCAGCGCTGCAGTTCGTAAAATAGCGATTCGAACTTCAATTGAATATACAGAACTCAATTGAAGTCGGAATTCTTCGAAACAAGAAACGTCAGGACCGGTTTGATAATAGTTTTCTAATGAAGGAGAAAAATCTGGATTTCGTCGTATAGATTTTGAGTTATGTCAAAATCAAATTTTCAGAAAAGCAGCGCCAGAATCGTTTTAAAACCATAATGGTTTATTTAATATTATAAAGGGATTTTAAGCAAATAAAATCCGAATTTCTAGTTAGAAAATTTCAGAGTTGAGTTGTAAAATATATGCGAATTCAAGTTGTGTAAATAAATATGATTTTTGAAACAGAAACCAGATTTTGATTTATTGAATAGAATTTACTAATTTGAACGGAAATTAGTAAATGAGATTTTGAATGGATATTGAACTTTAAATAAGAAAATTCGATTTGAAATTTATATTCGAAATAGAAAAGGAAAATAGAATTGAAATCGAAGTTCAATTTAGTTATGAACGAGTTAAACATTTTGTTTAAACATGTTATGTTCAAACAAAGAAGTGAAATAGGCAAAATGGCCGTTTTCAAGAATAAATGGGCGAAACTGAATTCAAACGATTAGATAGTATTGAATTGAATTGAAAACAGGTGAACAGAGGTAAACAGGTTTGATATGGAGTATACGAAGATTTTAAATAATGTGCTCGACAAAAGGTACATGTTTAATTCATATATGAGTTTTATGCGCCGTATCGGCAAGCCGCTTGGCTTTTTCTTTTTCTTTTTGAGATTGGAAGATACCGGGATGCTATTTGAAATTTCCCGATGCTCCCGATACAGGGGAGGTTATGGCGAATTTTTCCGGAAATTTAAGGAGTTAGAATATTTTTAAGATATTTTGATAATTTGAAATCATTGTATCGACGTATTGAATTCGATAATAAAGTGAATATGAAAATCGAATGTTGTAAACAAAAAGGAATAGCGAAAAATGATTGGAATTGTTTCCAATTACAAATAGAGATTTTTCTAATATATAGAAAATAAAAGAAGTTAATGTTTGGAAACGTTTTCCAAATGACATAAGAGGCCGAGATGATTATTGAAAATATTTGGTTAACAAATATTGATAGAGGAAATAGAGAAGTGATTTAATTAATGAAATATTAATTAAAGAGCCCAGTGATTTGTTTGATATGTTGGATGAACACTTTGTTTTTATTCGATAGTTAAATCACAGACTATCGAAGTTTGACCATCGTTGTCAATATGGAGAGACCGGTTGGATTATTATCCGAAGAACCACTCCGTATCGGCATAAGCGTTGCGAACCAAGTATGCTGAATATATTGAAGACGGAGTGAAGTGCAAGGGCTTTTCTATTAATAGAAATAGTGCCTTCGGTTTCGTTCAATCCCAGAACGAACGTATATGGACGAATGTCTGACAGAGTATTTCCAATGATCAAATGGGTTGGTCTGTATGAATATATATGGTTGCAACGGATTTATCCCTTAGCATAATATCCAGAATATTTGTGCAAACTCAACTAGTGATTAACGGATCTGACAATGTGGCATTCAAAGTGATTGTGTTATCAAATGAATGGTAAGTATGCGTAGCCTCAGGCCTCAACAACCGGGAAAGGACAAAAATCGGGCAGGCAGCATGGCTATGTGGGTCGCACCCATTAGGGTGTATAATCACCTATCTAGAGAAATTCCTTTTGTTTCTAAATCTATCGATTCTGCCCATTCGGGAACGGTGGTTTGAGTCCAACCGTTGGTGATATACATTCGATACACTCAAGCGAAATGAGTGGTCGGTCATGTGTGGGCCGGGTTGCAAGACGTTCTTGTTGAACCCAGGTGTATTTGCCTCTAGAGATGCACTGTCGGAAGGTGGTCCCATACCTTGTCATGTTGGAAATCCAATCTCCAATAAGCGCCATGCGGTTTTTGAGTTTATAATATATATGTGGAGCGTGAGATGCAAGCGTTCTACTATTTGGTTATTTACTTGATGTAGACATTATTATAATATCACTGGATTTTTGTATCAAAGTGTTTTGGGTTATAGTAAGGTAAAAACCGTCCATGTTTATGTGTGGGCTGGTCTTACTATTATCTTTTCTTTCGAAAAGAGTTTTGAAAGTTAAACAAGTGGTTGGAGTTTACTCACACCAGTCCCATGACTGACCCAGAGTTTATTTTGTTTTGTTTTCCCTAAACTCTTGGGTGCCCAAATTTGTACGGGCAGTCAAGTGTTTCAGGCTTTTACAGATACACTTGGAGGAGCTTGAAGCAGGAGGCTTCAACGTTAGTTATTTAGAGTTACTTCCGCTGGATCAAATGTTATGTGTACTCTGATGATGGTATGTATATATGTACCAAACAAATTTGTATTTCAAAGCTTATGTTATATAATATATTTTATTCGTTCCGCTGTGAGTTGGTGATCTTCGTTTTCTTCTATTCTAATATTTCTTTCTTTCTATTTCTCATCCTCTAACTTCTTTCTAATAATGAGTCGTATTTCTGTGTTATTTGGGTTGGACGTGTGGTGTATTTAGTCAACTCAGGTAGCACGGATTTGCGGGCCATTACAGGTGGTATCAGAGCTGGTTGCTTAATTGGTACGGATGATAGGGGGTTCTCGCTTCGCGTTAGGTGGCGAACGGGAGACTCTTACCCCTACATCTCCCGACAATGTGGGTTGGTCGAGTCGAGAGGCTGGCCGTAAAAGCAGTTCTGAGGTATCTCTGTAAGCCACGCTGGGAGGTTAGCCCAGTACCGAGGGAGGAGAGGATGGTTGAAAAGCCTACTCGAATCCCGGGGTCGTTACAGGTGGTATCAGAGCTTAGGTTGAGTGAATACCTAGGCTTGTGTGGCATGTGCTCATTAGAGATAGGGTCAGTAGTACCCTAGAATGAGTTGAGTGTATAGATACGAGAGCGCGTATTTGTAAGTTGATATAAAAGCTATTTTATATTGTGTTGGCTAGTCTGTTGAGTGATTTATGAATTCTGGTCGAATCGTGGGACGCCACGACGTCGATAGGAGTTTCTAAACACTTGAACAGGAGATTGAACACGATATTGTTTTAAAATGAGTGGGTGAAATTATTTTACCCAAAATGATATTTTGATATAAAAAGAATAATTTTCTGAAATTATTATATTATATGGATGTGTTGATTGTTAGGATTATAATCAAATACGATTATAGAAATGAAATGGTTATATAGAACCACATAGAACTTGTATATGAATAAGATATACAATTGAGACGAATTAAAATTTAATTCAAACCAGAATTTGGAATTTTAATCCTGGGAAGTTGAAAAATATTTTTCAAAGTATATTAAAATAATGTAGATTTGTTTTAGAAGAAGTTGAAAGAAAATCATTTTAGATGGATTTTGAAATAATAAAGCACTGAACTCACTTCGGTGGCTGGGAAATAACTCTGATGATGACTGCAGCTTCATCAGTATTCATTTCCGAGTTTCTAAGTGATGAATTGCTACCTTAGATAGTTTTTGATGGAAATTTGTTTTGAAAGGAAACAAGTAGATTGAAAATTCAAATGTTTTGAATTGAGATGAAAGTAAATATAAGTATATATTTATGTATTTCAAAGGATTTGAAATGAAAACCCTGGGATTTGAATTCTGGAATTTAAATTAACTTAAACAAGTTAAATGGGTCGAAGTGAATGAATTGATTAAAATCAATTTGAATTGGTTTAATAGAATATAGATTGGATATAAATGGATTGATCGTGGATCATTCGAATTGAATGAAGGAAGACCAAAAGTTTTGGTGGAATTAGATTTGTTGAAATATGAAGAATTGAGTTTCAACATAAGTGAGGTTTTGAAAAGAAATGGATTTGTACCATTTTTCCTACCTTAGCAATTTCGAGGACGAAATTATTTTAAGGGGGGAAGAATGTAACATCCCGGATTTTTAGCCAGTAATATTGAGTATTTAAAAATTTATTTTATATATTGGTTTGGAATAATAAATGAATTTTTAATTTAAATTTATTGACTTAATAATCGATATATGAATTGATATCGAATCTTGTAATGCGAAACTATAATATGGAATTCACAGTTGAATCTGAATATAAACAATTCAATCGGGTAACATAAATTATAATTGAATTAGAATGATAATAGTTAATTATTTTAGATAAATAAAATTGTTTGAAATCAATTTATATTTTAAATTGAATTTAATTTTTATCGTTAATCTAAGCTGTTATCTCTTCTATACGGTCAAATTTAATTCCAGGATCAGTTCCGCGGAATTCAGAATAACGATATAATTTGAGAACATCGGTCAGTACGGTTGAATAGCAGTTCAGGACTTCGAATTGAGA
The DNA here is from genome assembly GCA_030737875.1 of Allium sativum. Taxonomy (NCBI): domain Eukaryota; kingdom Viridiplantae; phylum Streptophyta; class Magnoliopsida; order Asparagales; family Amaryllidaceae; genus Allium; species Allium sativum. Next base: position 93,841,589 of record CM060920.1, read on the forward strand.
GACCACAAGATATTTTTATTATTAATTTAAATCAAATCACAATAAACATCAGCCGACCTACGTTTTAATTTTTGCTACCCTAAAATATAACATCGCAGCCTAATTCCTCGAGCCAACAGCTTTGTCTCCAAGCTTCACTACCAAGCAGACATAATCTTAATGGCCTCGTACTTCTGTCTCTCTTCCACTTCTGTATAAATACATTGTCCCCGTTGCTTTCATTCTTAAAATCCGAAAAAACCCTCTCATGTTTTTATATACTTCGATTCTTTTCCTCCAGCTAAAATCATTCTTACGAAAAAAAAAAAAAAAAAAAGAGGGTCAGAAATCGCGAATTCAATTCGCGAGTGTTCCTCGAAGCTCGCGATACAGTCGATCACTTCAGAGGCTCGAATCAAATAAGAAGCTCGCGAGTTAGGGTTTGCTGCGAGAAGAGGGAAACTGTCGATGTCCGATTGATGCTGGAGGAGTTGTGGCCGACGCTGGGAGGTTCAGATCAATGTCGACAAGGGGAGTTCCTGTGCGGCAGTGGTGGATTGGGGAGTGCGATTCTGGAAGGAGTCGGGTTGGTTGGCTCGGGTTTGGCAGTGCAAGATCGGAGGAAGTCAAGGTAATGGAGTTTGGGGAAAAATAACAAAGATAAAATCTGAAGAAAAAAACAGGGGGATTAATGTATAAATGGCTAGTTTATTTCTTTAATTAATTTAGATATATATATATATCTATATTCATGTTAACAAATTTTAACCTTGATTATAGGAGATTAGGGAAATGAGATAAAATAGAAATTAATTTAGTTGATTTAGTTTTAATTACTAAGTTAATAAATCGGTCCCTTAAGAAATGTTTAAGTTAAAATGTGTAAATGGTTAATTCATCTAATATAGACTATTTAAGTAATTTAATTAAATAGTTCAAAAGTTAATGAGTAAAAGATTTTATTTTAGGTGCAAATAAAGTCCATTCAAGGCGACTCGAGTAAATTCTTAAACGCATCAATTTGGAATGAGAATGCTCGACAAATAAAATCCCTGGTGAGTAAATCTCACTCACCTTTAGAATTATTTTTATTTCATTAAAAATAATTGTCTGTTGCTTGTGTGAATGTTTCTGGTTGCTTTATATATATTAGTTATTTAGGCTATATATATATATATATATTGGGTTGATTGATTGGTTGGATTCCCGCAGTCTCATTAGCGGATGCCCGCAGTTTCATAGCGGATGATTACCCTATACGCCCCACGCTATGATTAGTGGATGACCTTCTATACCGCGATATTCTGCCACGAAGCAGAATGGGTATTATTTATGTGCTAACATCTGTGGATGCAGGAAAACAGGTTGGAGGAATCCAACTGGATTCCTCAAAAATATATTATCTGTTTGTTTATTTGTTTGCATATATATTTTTATATATGATGTGTTCGAAAAATAATAATTCGTTGCTTTGTGTGTTTAAATATCACTGGGCTTAAGTAATGATATTTAAAAATATCATTTAAAAAGGGAAAATTCTATTTTTAAATAGAATTTGAATTTTAAATGGAAATAAAATAAAAACAAGTAGTTTCTTTATAAACGAAGTTTATAAATAATTCTTTTATAACGAAGTTATAAATGAAGTGAAAAAGAATTATCATTTGATAATTCAGAAATAGAAATACAAACGTGAAATTGGAATTTTGAAATGAAATTTCAAAATAAGATGTGAAAAGGAATTTTTAAATATATAACTCAAATGGAATTTGAGTATAACATTTGAATTTTAAAGGGAGTTTAAATATTTGAATTTTAAAGAGGAGATTGAATATTAGAAATTCAACTCGAAGTTCAAATAGAATTTGAATAGAAGAAATTAGAATGGAAAATAGAATTTGAATTCAAGGAATTAGAATAAGTTTTGAATTCAAAGGAATTCAAATAAAGAAATTCAAATAGAGATTTGAATGTAGAATTTGAGATAGAATTTGAAATATAAAATTTCAAAGAAGAATTAAATAGAATTTGAAATATAGTATTTCAAAGAAGAATTCAAATGTGAAATTTGAATAGAGATTTGAAATGGAATTTAAATATGAAATTTGAATCGAGATTTGAAACAGAAATTCAAGTGTTGAATTTGAATATGGAATTGAACATAGAAATTCAAGTAGAAATTTGAATATGAGATTTCAAAATAGAATTTGAAATAAACTTTGAAAATAGAATTTCAAAGTAGAATGGGAAATGGAATTTCAAATAGGATTTCAAATAGGAAATCCAAAGGGTTTTGAAATGGAATTTGAATTCAAGGGAATTAAAATGAATTTGAATATTAGAAATTCAAATGGCATTGAAAATGGGTTTGAATACTAGAATTCAAATGGTGTTGAAAATGAATTTGTATGTTAGAAATTCAAATGGGGTCGGAAGTGAAAAATGAAATTTGAATGTAAGAAATTCAAATTGAATTCAAATAGGATTTAACCTATGGGATTTGAATATGAAATTCAAATGGAATTTTAAAACTATGGAATTTTGAATATAGAATTTAAAAAGGAGTTTGAATATTTGAATTTCAATAGAATTCAAATATAGAAATTTGAATATAGAAGTTCCAATGGAATTTAAGTATAAAGTTTGAATAAAAGAATTCAAATGAATTCAAGTATCGAATTTGAATATAGGGAATTCAAATAGAAATTCAAATATTGAATTTGAATATCAAATAGAAAAGGAATTGAAATTTGAATATGGAATTCAAAGTGAGATGGGAATTTGAATCAAGGAATTCAAATGGAGTTAAATGAAGTTGAATTCATTTTAAAGAAGTCTAACGTTTATATTTATAAATATAATTAAAAACGAACTCGCCGCAGCGCTGCAGTTCGTAAAATAGCGATTCGAACTTCAATTGAATATACAGAACTCAATTGAAGTCGGAATTCTTCGAAACAAGAAACGTCAGGACCGGTTTGATAATAGTTTTCTAATGAAGGAGAAAAATCTGGATTTCGTCGTATAGATTTTGAGTTATGTCAAAATCAAATTTTCAGAAAAGCAGCGCCAGAATCGTTTTAAAACCATAATGGTTTATTTAATATTATAAAGGGATTTTAAGCAAATAAAATCCGAATTTCTAGTTAGAAAATTTCAGAGTTGAGTTGTAAAATATATGCGAATTCAAGTTGTGTAAATAAATATGATTTTTGAAACAGAAACCAGATTTTGATTTATTGAATAGAATTTACTAATTTGAACGGAAATTAGTAAATGAGATTTTGAATGGATATTGAACTTTAAATAAGAAAATTCAATTTGAAATTTATATTCGAAATAGAAAAGGAAAATAGAATTGAAATCGAAGTTCAATTTAGTTATGAACGAGTTAAACATTTTGTTTAAACATGTTATGTTCAAACAAAGAAGTGAAATAGGCAAAATGGCCGTTTTCAAGAATAAATGGGCGAAACTGAATTCAAACGATTAGATAGTATTGAATTGAATTGAAAACAGGTGAACAGAGGTAAACAGGTTTGATATGGAGTATACGAAGATTTTAAATAATGTGCTCGACAAAAGGTACATGTTTAATTCATATATGAGTTTTATGCGCCGTATCGGCAAGCCGCTTGGCTTTTTCTTTTTCTTTTTGAGATTGGAAGATACCGGGATGCTATTTGAAATTTCCCGATGCTCCCGATACAGGGGAGGTTATGGCGAATTTTTCCGGAAATTTAAGGAGTTAGAATATTTTTAAGATATTTTGATAATTTGAAATCATTGTATCGACGTATTGAATTCGATAATAAAGTGAATATGAAAATCGAATGTTGTAAACAAAAAGGAATAGCGAAAAATGATTGGAATTGTTTCCAATTACAAATAGAGATTTTTCTAATATATAGAAAATAAAAGAAGTTAATGTTTGGAAACGTTTTCCAAATGACATAAGAGGCCGAGATGATTATTGAAAATATTTGGTTAACAAATATTGATAGAGGAAATAGAGAAGTGATTTAATTAATGAAATATTAATTAAAGAGCCCAGTGATTTGTTTGATATGTTGGATGAACACTTTGTTTTTATTCGATAGTTAAATCACAGACTATCGAAGTTTGACCATCGTTGTCAATATGGAGAGACCGGTTGGATTATTATCCGAAGAACCACTCCGTATCGGCATAAGCGTTGCGAACCAAGTATGCTGAATATATTGAAGACGGAGTGAAGTGCAAGGGCTTTTCTATTAATAGAAATAGTGCCTTCGGTTTCGTTCAATCCCAGAACGAACGTATATGGACGAATGTCTGACAGAGTATTTCCAATGATCAAATGGGTTGGTCTGTATGAATATATATGGTTGCAACGGATTTATCCCTTAGCATAATATCCAGAATATTTGTGCAAACTCAACTAGTGATTAACGGATCTGACAATGTGGCATTCAAAGTGATTGTGTTATCAAATGAATGGTAAGTATGCGTAGCCTCAGGCCTCAACAACCGGGAAAGGACAAAAATCGGGCAGGCAGCATGGCTATGTGGGTCGCACCCATTAGGGTGTATAATCACCTATCTAGAGAAATTCCTTTTGTTTCTAAATCTATCGATTCTGCCCATTCGGGAACGGTGGTTTGAGTCCAACCGTTGGTGATATACATTCGATACACTCAAGCGAAATGAGTGGTCGGTCATGTGTGGGCCGGGTTGCAAGACGTTCTTGTTGAACCCAGGTGTATTTGCCTCTAGAGATGCACTGTCGGAAGGTGGTCCCATACCTTGTCATGTTGGAAATCCAATCTCCAATAAGCGCCATGCGGTTTTTGAGTTTATAATATATATGTGGAGCGTGAGATGCAAGCGTTCTACTATTTGGTTATTTACTTGATGTAGACATTATTATAATATCACTGGATTTTTGTATCAAAGTGTTTTGGGTTATAGTAAGGTAAAAACCGTCCATGTTTATGTGTGGGCTGGTCTTACTATTATCTTTTCTTTCGAAAAGAGTTTTGAAAGTTAAACAAGTGGTTGGAGTTTACTCACACCAGTCCCATGACTGACCCAGAGTTTATTTTGTTTTGTTTTCCCTAAACTCTTGGGTGCCCAAATTTGTACGGGCAGTCAAGTGTTTCAGGCTTTTACAGATACACTTGGAGGAGCTTGAAGCAGGAGGCTTCAACGTTAGTTATTTAGAGTTACTTCCGCTGGATCAAATGTTATGTGTACTCTGATGATGGTATGTATATATGTACCAAACAAATTTGTATTTCAAAGCTTATGTTATATAATATATTTTATTCGTTCCGCTGTGAGTTGGTGATCTTCGTTTTCTTCTATTCTAATATTTCTTTCTTTCTATTTCTCATCCTCTAACTTCTTTCTAATAATGAGTCGTATTTCTGTGTTATTTGGGTTGGACGTGTGGTGTATTTAGTCAACTCAGGTAGCACGGATTTGCGGGCCATTACACATGGTATGGAACCCAGACATTTATTATATTTTTACCTATGTGGATGATTGATTGCGAGGCGCCTCGGATATATCGGTTACTACGGAGCCGATGGATATAGGTCCTATAGGACCGGGAAACGTGTGTTCAGGAATAATTAATCCTCAAACGTAAGGGAGGACCAGCCTTGTAGGATCCAAGGGTCTTCTGTGGGAGATCCTGAGGCATTTGCTAGAGTGTCTCGAAGCCAGTGTGGAGTACATCCCATGCCTCGACTCATGAAGGAAATCCAATTTCCAATACGTGACATTTCGATTTTAGTTCTAAACCTATATGGCGACATAGTAACATAGAATACTATGCCGTCTATGATTGATACATTTATATTTGAAGTTTTTTTATACACTATGCACTTATAATAGTATCAAATGATTTATTTTAAACGTACCAAGTATGTTTGGCTATTATAAGGTAAAAATCTATCCTCCGGCTTGCGTTGCATTATGTGATGGGACCTGGGTCTTATAATAGCTTCATTTTTCCAAAAAGCATTGCGTTGTTTATTCTATGCACTGATATTCTTGGGAGAAAACCCGTTCCGTGTTATACGGTGTGGTCCCTTGATTTACTTTATTTCTAAAGTAAAAGATTTAATAACTGTTTTTTTAGTTTTCACACCAGTCACATGACTGACTTGGAGTTTATTGTTTTAACCTAAACTCTGGGTACCCCTAATTTCCACATGGGCAGCTAGTAGTTTTGGTTTTGCAGATATTATATTCACAGGATCTTGGTTTACAACTGGAGCTATATTCAGAACGCTTTGTATCCGTGTATTTCTTTCAGTTGTGTTTTGTATTATTTTCTGCTGCATTGTAATTTGTAAATCTCTGATATTTATCAAATGTATATTATTTGTTCATACTCAGTATATTCTTGTACTCAAGTGTAAATTATTATAATAGCAATGAAACGTTCTTCTGTCTATGTTCTGATTTGACTTGTTGTCAACTCAATCTGGGCTTTCCCGTAAGGGCGAGTTTGTGTTGTTTTATAGTGAATCATATCCTTTGGTTAACGGACAAAAAAAATGCACCGTATTTATATATTTCTCTCTACAATTCCAAATTACTTGACAAAATTGAATTATGGTGAACGGATTAAACATTAAACACTTGTATTAAATTTTGGAATTTATTTCTTAATTAAATTGCAACTAAATTAATAATGGTAATAACTCTTTCTTAATATATTATTATTTCCAATTCAAAATTTAAATTGCATATAAAGCTAAACGTTATTTATTACATTGGTTGTATTCCAAGTTGCGTCGTTTTACAGTAAATTTTAAACTTAACATTTTATTTAAACAAAATTAATTACTGCCAAAGCCTTGCAAAAAAAAATTACTGCCCAAATTAAAACTTCAATATTAATTTAACATTAAATTTTGTCATTTATACCTAACGATTTGATTTGAAATAAATAAGTCGTTTCTTAATTTAATCTATTTTATGTTGATTTTGTTTTCACTGTCACCTTTTAACACAAATTTGGTAATAATATTAATTCTAGCAAATGTTTTTAGACTGAGATTATATTTACAATGCAATTCCATTTAAAATTGAATACTAGGCCCAAAATAAAAGTCCAGGTTCTATTTTGCATTTAAAATATATATTTTAAAACCTACTAATTGACATATGTGTCAATCAATGCCTAGTTAATTTCTTACATGCACAATTAAACCTTTTCCATATATAAAATTAAAGACATTTCTATGTATACATATATAGATAATTTGAATTTAAAATAATTAATTGCAAGATACGCAGCTAACCTTTCCATACTATATAAAGTTAATAAAACAAAAAACATCCATAAATATCTAATAAGTAAAATATATTGACAATTAATGCACAATTGATTGCCAATCTTTGCAATTGATTCTTATTAGCAAAAGCATTAAATATTGAATTTTAAACATATATTTTCTTCATACCAAATTGCAAGACCAAAAATAATTTCTCAATTAAACTACAAAATAAATTCATAATGGTAAAAATCTTGTTTTCTATAACGTTCACTTAAATATCGCTCAAAATAGACAAAATTCCAAATAATATAAATATTTATTTTGCGATAAATCTTAATTTAATTTATATTTTTAAATGTCAAATTTTCTAGGTCGTTATAGTTGATAACTTTCCCATCTTGACTCATGGTCTGTTAGGGAATGCGGATCTTAAGGCAAGATTAACACTAAAGGGGAGGGGGTGAATAGTGTTTTTGTAACAACCCAGAAAATACGAGCCAATTTAAATTTTTTAAATTGGTTATTTCAAAAGAATTTGAACAATTGAAATAGAATATTTCAATAAAATAGTGAATTGAAATAGTGAGTCAGTTTGAAAATTTGAATTCAAACTTTGACTGACTGTGCAGGGTGGAAAATATAACGGATTTTAGTGAAACCAAAAATATTTAAATCTGTTTATCAATACCTTTCTAACGGATCTAAAAAATCGAAGTTTCGTAGCGGGAATCAAAAGTTATGGCAGAATGAATTTTCAGAAAGGTCGCTATATAGAATATATAGCCCTGGAAAATAGATATATTGCAAACGACCTCGGAATTCGACGAAACCACTTTTGTTGGGTCTGGGATGTCAAACTATTGCTAGGTTTCAAATTTCATAATTTTTGAAGCTAGTATGTGAGCGTGGCAAAAGAAAATGTGTTTGGTCAATTTCTGTTAAATTGGATCGACCGGAAAATGGCCATTTTTCAAACGATCTCAGAATTCGACGAAACTAGTTTTGTTGGGATCGTAGCGTCAAAACATAGCCAGGTTTATTGTTCTGGAATTTTTCGAATCAGTTTGTGGCCCTGGCAAATTGAAATGTACGTTCAAAGTTAAAATTAAATGTTTTATATTTTAATTTGAAGAATAACTGACTGTAACAGTCGAATTGGCCAACGAAACATATCCCATTGTGTCCGGGATGGGGGTAATTAGCTAAGGACGACAGTCGTTGGGTTTGAATTGGTGTCTGTGTGGAGAAACACTATTTAAAAATTTATTAAAACCATGGGCCAATCAAAATTAGCCATACATTATTTTAAAAATTAAAAAAACATCAGAAAACCCTCGTTTTCTCTCTCCCACCGACGCTTCACGTCGTTCGCCACTTCCCAGCCAAATCGCCACCGCCACGGCCATCTCCAGCCTCCGCCACCACCAGCAGTCGACACGCCTCCCTCCCCTCTTCAAATCCGACCCAAGCTCGACCCCTATCGCCACCTCCATCGCCAGAATCGTCGACCCAAACCCCGCGACTTCCCAGCGCCGCCCCGATCGCCAGAGACCACCGAACCACCACCGATCGACTCCCATTTCCTCCCTCTTCCACGCTGTAGCCCCTGATCATCCTATCGTGCCTCGGTTCTCGCGAAAACTGCAACCCTAGTTTTGAACCATCGTGAAAGGTGAGTCCTTTTTGATGTTTGAACTTTGAAAAATCATATCTTTATGGTGTGTTGACGAAATTCAATGAAACAGGAAACATCGGGACCGCAAGGAGGCTCTCTACCACATAGAAGAGACCGCGGATTTTTCTCGGTCATCTACGATTTTTAGCACTCCGAAAACCAATGTGATAAATCTAAATTAAATGAATTTGAATGGAAATGTCGTGTATAAATTATGTAAGCGAAATATAAATTACACACGTGTTGTATACCTCATGTACATGCGTTGTGTAAGCTATATAAGCGAAGTATGAATTATACATGCATAGTATAATTGATATATGTGTCGAAATGCAAGTTATATATAGAAATTATATATATATATACTCCCCTCGTCCACAAACCATGGACGATATTTATTGTTGTGTATTGGTGTGAAATATTGGATGAAAAATGCGAATGGTTGAATAATTGTTTGTGGTTGGTATTGATTGGTTGTAGTTGAAAAATACCCATTGGTGATTGAAATGAATTGGAAATAATTGTGGAAATAAAAATAAAACATGCCAGCTGTGTGCGAATTAGATGCATGAATCCCCATTGTCAAAAACCGCGAGGTTTTAAGGTAGAGCGAGGAGCCGTACTAGGGACGGTGCCGGTTTTAACTACCCTGCCGTTATGCTGCTGAAATTTTGAATAATATTCATGTGTTAGAATTATTTTCATATGTTGAAATTATCTTCATGCGTTGAAATTAAAGTCATGTGTTGAAACTATATCCATGTGTGGAAATGCTCATGTGTTGAGAAGTGATGTGTGAAAATTAAATTCAGGTATGAATGAATGAAGTGTTTAAACAACAAAAATCACATTTTTATAATATATATGAAGTATGTAAAATATTCGCCTTACATATAAATAGTTTCAACAATAAAAATTTCATCTTTCTCATATGAACAACATATATAAAATATCCATGTGTGGAAATGCTCATGTGTTGAGAAGTGTGTGTATTGGAAAAGTTCATGTGTTGAATAAAAAGATCGAACAATAAAAATTACATTTTTATTGAATGTATAAAGTGTTAAAAACATTCATGTGTTGAATAAATATTTTAAATGATAAAATATCATTTTTATCATATACGTGATATGCTAAAGATATGCGAGCGTTGAAATAAATATTTGTGAAAGGAATATTATTTCTAACATGCATAGGAACTAAATAAAATAGTCATGTGTTGAAATATATTTTAGTTCGCCAAAATTATCCATTTTGAAATGTGAAGTGTTAAAAATAGCCACTTGTTCAAATAAATATGCATGAGTTGAAATATTCATTAATTAGCTAATGATATGATTTTTGCCTATGCATGCAACATTAGAATGAATGGCGTTTTTAATCCAAAATGAATCAAATATGAAGTTGAATGGAAAATGAGAAGTGGTAAGAATTGTATATATGTACATGCATATTTATTGAACAGGTTATAGCAAAGAGGCTAGAGAAGAGGAATAAAATTTTGTGCCCAACAAATAGGTACACGTTTACTGTTTTGTTTGGGTGATGATTTTATGAGCCTGTTGGCTAGCCGCTTGGCTTTTTCTTTTTCTTTTTGAGATGAGACGCCCGTGTGGCTATTTTGGAATTTTCCCAGCCCCTCCCGTACAAAGGAGGTTATGGCGAAATTTTCTGAAATTTAAAGGCGTTTGTGAAATATTTGAAGTGAAAACGATATAGAAATTTTTGAATGAACTATATTTATATAAAAATATAAATATAATTAAATTAAAACGAATCGTGGCCATGCAGTTCGTATTTTGAAACCGTGATTTTAAATGACTAGTGCGGGAAATCCGACCATTGGATTTTCCCGAAACCGCAACCTTTGGGTTCGCCTTGGAAATATCTTTCCAACGGCACCAACTTTGTAAAGATCCAACGGTTGGATTGTCTGGAATGTTTAATTCAAATCTGAAGAAAAACAGCGCCAGAAACGATAATATTTATAAATATAATTAAATTAAATCGAATAACGACGCTGCAGTTCATAATTTGAAATAGTAACTTCAAACGACTAGTGTGGAAGATCCGACCGTCGGATTTTCCCAAAACTGAAACCGTTGGATTCGTTTTGAAATGATCTTTCCAATGATATAAAATTTGTGAAGATCCAACGGTTAGATTTTCAGATATGTGTAAAAAAATTTTAGTGAAAAACAGCGGCAGTGCATCGGCACGACCTGAAACGTCGTTTAATTAAATATGGCCGTTTTAAATAAATAAAAATGGCGATATATTGTTACAAAATACTATAGACGATATAGAGTGGAAATAAACCAATTTTGTTGTGTTTTGCTTGATATGTGATGGTTGAATGTACTTAACATGAAAATTATAATTAAAGAACTGAAATGTGAATGTTGAATAGTCTAACCATGTGATAAATTGATTTGAAAATCTAAATATACGTGGGTTATTTGAAAAGGCCGACTTCATTCTCATTTCAAATAATCGATCGACGTTGAGAAGTCAAAGAGTCGAAGACGGTTGAAGACCGACGATCTTCACATTGGATGGATGGGTGCTACTGATGCTCGTGATTGGAGTAGCTACCATGAAGGAGCTGAAGTAGTAGCTGTCCAGACATACTGTTGATTGTACGGATATGCGAGGATTTGGTGCCTCCGGTTTCGTTCAAACCCAGAACGAACTTGTAAATGGACTATGTGTCTGACATTGGATTTTGTTCTGTGCTAATTGATCTCTGTTAAATATATATCTGTTTGGCGGCGGAGAATTTATTCTCTTGCTTAACGCCCTTCTTTGAGACGTACGAGCTCAGAGGTTATGTATTGATAGAAATCAGTCGCATGGAGTGGATTGCCTGTGTGGCACGCCTAAGTGGCATATGATCAAGGCTTCTGTTGCAAAGCAAAGTCTTGTGGTTGACGATCAAAGCATGGTCTGTGTGACGTAGCTTTGTGTATAACGTGGATTCGCGAGCCTCACACCTCGGTATGAGTCAAAAACGGGATAGTGACTGTAGGGAGAGCACGACGTTTCTTTCTAGCTAAGGTGGTGTCAGTGACCTTCCAGCCCTGACATTATATATACTTTTCACATGTGTGGTTGTTGGAATGCGAGGCGCCTCAATTATAGGTCCGTAAGGACCGGGAAACGTGTGTTCAGGAATAACTAATCCTCAAAAGTAAGAGAGGACCGGCCCTGAAGATCCAAGGATCATAGTGGGGTCCTGGGACATTTGCTAGAGTGTCTCGAATCGGAGAGGAGCTTGCCCCTTGCCTCGACTCATGAAGGAATCCAATTTCCAATACGAAATATGCGGATGTGATTGTATTACTAGTATGGCGACATATTAGATGGTAGCTATGCCGCCTAGGATTGATATTTATGATTGAATTTTCTTTCGAAAACATATATGCACTAGTAATAATATCAAACACTTTTGTTTTATACGTATGAAGCATTTTTGTCCATTATAAGGTAAAACTCTATTCTTCGGCTTGCGTTGCATTGTGTGATGGGACCTGAGTCTTATAATGGCTTCATTTTATAAAAAGCATTGCGATGATTTAATCATTTACTTTATTTCATGCACTAGCACTCGTTGGAGTAAACCCGTTTCGCGAAAGTGGCGTGGTCCTTTGATTTGCCTTATTATTGTTGTTAATAAGTTAAGTAGATTTCTCATACCAGTCCCATGACTGACTCGTAGTTTGTTTCACCTTGCAAACTCGGGTGCCCTCATTTTCACACGGGCAGCCTAGTTACAGGTATCTTGTGCACTTTTGGCTCATGGCGAGGCTTGACTACACGGTGCTGACTTTGACTCTTTCCGCCATTATAGTATATTTATTATGATTCCGCCATTGGCGATGTAGACTGATATTTATTTTGTGTACTCTTTATGTATGATTCCGCCTCTGGCGATGGTGACTGATTATGTATTATTATGCACTAAGTTGTATCCTACACTGTTCTCTCTGATGTGCTGATATCTATATGATTCCACTGTCATATGTGTGTAAATTATTCTATTTTATGTTTATGCTATTATCTGTGATCTGCTAATGATGATTAATGTGTTATATTCCAATGATTATCCTTAACACCATGTCACGGGATTTTGGGATCGTCACAGCTTTCAAGAAATTTTAGAAAATATAAAACTAATATGACCTGCAATATGAATCAAACACCACAGAGATGATCACAGACATAGAATCGAACATAAACACAAAATAAACAAAAATAAAATGTAGAAAAGGAAAGAACACACCGGATTTGGTTCTGGTTTGGATTACTCCTACGTCCAGTCCCACGCAACGCTGGATTACACGGAGTTTTATTACTATATCAATATCCAAGTACAATCCCCTTGATATCCTAGCTACAAGGTTAACGCCGCTCCAAATACCCTCGATTTCACGGCTACAAGGTCAACACCGCTCCTTTTCCTTGATTTCAGGGCTATAAAGAACACATCCTTTCCCAAACACTTCCTAAATGATTACAATAGCCCTATAACTCTTCAGTAACACTTCAATTAAGAGAGTATGAGTAGAGAGTGAAAAGAGAAGAAGTTTTATGTAATTAGAATAGAAATCGGTAGAGTAGAAGTGTAGAAATCAATAAAATAAGAAATATTAATGGAGGGATTAAAAGGGGTGAAGATGGAGAAGAATAATAGTTAAAAAATTCGAACTCATCCCTATTTATAAGATTTGAAAGGTTGCAGTGCTTCTGGAATGTTATAAATAGTGAAAAGACACTTTCTTTGAAAATTGAAAAAGTGATAGTTGTATGTCGACATATAAATATATGTATGTGGACATATATACCTTAAAATTTTGTTTTGAATATTTTCAAGTGTTTAACTATATATATAATTCTGGAAATTCTCGAATTAAAACGTAGTGATATAAATGAGTATTATAAAGTATAAAATCATATAAAAACAAAAATGTATATTATATAAACATATTTATAAAATTATAAGGTTTAAAACAATATAAATATAGGTATATAACTGTATAAATATATATAAACTTTAAAACTTACGTTTGAAATCAGAAGTAAGATAGAAAAAATATATAAATTAGAATTAGAATTTCGAAAAATAGAATTTGAATTTGAACCTGGAGTACTATTTAGAGTCTTACATATAAACTACATTCTATTACTATATTTGTCTTGAATTCTTGAACTCTTGATATCTTGATTACTCATGAGTCTTGAATCTTCGCTGAATTTTGCATCTCTTGAATATCTAAAACTATATAGCCTTCAGTATGTAAGTCCTGTATACAAATCCCGCATATATGTGTTTGTGTATATATTTAAATTCTAGATAGAGATGTTAGTATATATTTTATAATCTATTAATATTGAAATAAGGTTGTTGTCGTCAGAACTCCATTCTCCAACAGAAGGAATAATTTGCTAAAAAATCATTTATATGTTAAAATTTAAAAGAGATTTATAGTTATGACAAAATAATTTTTCAATGAAACTTGGTAACATAATTGTAAAACTATAACTTCTTATATTTAAACTACATATTTAAGGCATAAAAGCTATATATATACACACACACAAACCCCAAATATTAAGTCAAATATACAAGTTTTATAGATCTTAATAAACCAAGAAATCAAAATTAGTATTTAGTTACAAATAATATCTATGATAATGTAAACCAAAATTGTTATGAAATTATATGAAAAATATAAGTTAAACTATGTATGTTTAAACTACGTATAAAAGATATATAAATTTATATTTTATAATAATATAAAATGTTTGAAAAAATTTAAATTATTTCAAGCATATATCTATGTACTATATATATAATTTTATAATTTCAATATATATATATATACACATATATGTATTTGAAACATGTGTATATAAACAAAATTGATAATTAGTGTTTGAACAAACACTTTGATATTGAAAAGATGTCCTTTCAATTCTTTTAAATTCAAATAGTATTGAAATTTTAAATTTAGAATAAGAAAAGATTTTAATTAGATTGGTATATTGATAAGTATACTACGGTGTACCAAATTATCTAGAATTTTAAAAAAGATAAATTTCTATACCTAACTATGTGCATAGATGTATATTCCTAAATTTAATGATAATTATGAAATAATTGTAAAGCATACATATTTTTGCAATCCTTCTTTTTATTGTTCTTCCATTGTCATGAATCACACATTCACATATTCCAAAATTTGATGATGAAATATGCTTTATTGCGACCGACTCGTTTTTCTGATCAGGATAGTATGTTCATTTGTTGAATTTGAAACCGTATGAGAAAGATATTGAAGATTTAGCAAGTCAGCCAACTTGGCGCCAAATCCTTGAGTTTTAATTTTTAATTTCAAATGAATGAACACTTCTCTCTTTTATGAATAGGCCTAACGGTCACTTTCTTTCGTAAATTCTCTCTTCTTCCTCTTTTCCCCGTTTTTCTTTTTCTATCAATCTTTCAGAAGCCATATCTCCCTCATTTTTCGATGGAATTGGATGAGACTAGTGGAAAATCGAAGAGGAATGCAAGGGCTATGATCTAGTAGCAATCTGGGGATGAATTTGGATGGTATTAGGGTGCAACAAGTCGAAATAGTGGGAGAAATGTAAGAAATTCCATATACAATTTTTACTTTTGCATAGCCAACTTCAAATAGTCATACCTCACTCAATTTTGATTAGAATTCGATGATCTACCCATCATAACGACCGCGATAACAAGAAATATTATCTGGAAAAGAATTTGGGTTTCAATAGTCTAACCTATGGATGCAGTTTGAAGATAATTGGCGACAGTTTTGGTTTCCTTCTCTCTTTATTCGCCAAAACTTCATTTGATCATTACTTGGTTAATTCTTGACGGATTCACATAAATCTAGCAGCATTATGAAGCAAATGAAGAGAAGTACAATATGAAATTAAATTGTAGATAAAAATCCAAAGTTGTAAATTGCTCTAATACTCATTTTGTTGTTGATTTACATTATATTTATATATCCATTTCTTCCTCTTGATGTATTTTCACCAACCCTTATTACTCTTCTCTTGCAAAACAAAGCAACTTTTCAAATAATCAAATAATTTTTCAAATAACCAAATGTCTTTTCAAAGTAACTAACTACAATTATAAACAATAATATCATGATAGTTTTGTAACATATCCATACATAAAAAAAATCCAAATTTTAAAATTTAAAATTTTTAAAGATCAAATTTCAAAAATAGATTACGAAATTAAATTAGTGCTGTAAATTACTTCAGAATTTGCCATTTAATGTTTCCAAAATTCTGATTATGAGCTTTTTGAAAAAACCTTGTTCTGATACCAATTGTTAGGGAATGTGGAATGCGAATATTAAGGCAAGATTAACACTAGAAGGGGGTGAATAGTTTATTCAAGAAATTTAAGAAAAATCTAAAACTTTTGTTATCTACTATATGAATCACACACCACAGAGATGATCACTGACACAAAATCAAACAAAAACACAGAAATAAACAAAATTAAAATGAAAAAAAGGAAAGAACACAACAGATTTTATAGTGGTTTGGATTACTCCTACGCCCAGTCCCACGCAACACTAGATTGCGCATAGTTATATTACTATATCAATATCCGAGTACAATCCCCTTGATTTCCCAACTATAAGGTTAACACTGTTCCAAGCACCCTTGATTTCATAGGAACAGGGTTAACACCGCTCCCTTTCCTGGATTTAAGGGCTACAAGGAACACACCCTTTCCCAAACACTTCCCAAATGATTACAATAGCTGTATAACTCTTCTATATCACTTCAATTTAGAGAGTAATGAGTAGAGTGTAACACCCCATATTTTCTATGAATATTAAAGTAACAAATCCAAGAACGCTTAACTTTTAGAAGAAGAATTAGGTGAAATGGGTTACGGCATTGCGTTCTTCTCGGAATTTTGCTTGAGAAAGAGTCTGAGTTTGCGTAAATCGAGATCCGTGTGAAGAAGTTATGGAGTTCAGAAGATTTCAAGTTTAAACAGAAATTAAATTAATATAATAATTAAAGGTCAAAACTGTTCAAAATTCGAAATTTAGTCAGAGTGGGCTAAGCGGAAAATTTCCCGCTTATAGGTGTCGAACCCCCTATAGGGGTGTCGACATAGGTGTCGACCCCCCTGTAGGGAGTCGACCCCTTTTGTGATCCAGATCCAGTGACGAATTTTTATAGCCCTGAGCTGATGTGGCCTTCTCCGATTGGCCTGATGACCAATTCTGAGGCGTTAGGGCTTATGTGTCATGTTGTGGTTGGCTGAATGACACATCTCTTTGGTTTGGATGGCTCTGATTTCTCCTAGACTAATCTAAAGGCTAGAATTAATCCTAGACATCTATATATACGTAGCTAAACCTAAACCCTAACCTCATAACCCTAAAACTATGGTGCCGTCATGTTGTTCATCTACAAGCTAGCCTAGCCTCCTTCATCTTCTCCAAACTAGAAAATCAAATCCAAACTAGAAATCGATTAGAAGAACTTCAAATCAAAAGTCTACATCAAAGAATTAGCTTAACAAATTCATAAATCAGATCCTAGAATACAAGATTCATCCTTTTTCTGTAAGTTCAGTTATTATTCCAATCTAAACACCTAATAGAGATCATGACTGTAATAATCGGATTTAGAACTATGCCTAATTCTAATTCATGCTTATCCTTTTGTCATATCTGAATTTCCTATGCCTATGAGACTATTGTGATTGATGTAATGACACCTATCATGCCTATGGTACTGTTGTGACTGACATAATGGAACCCATCATGCCTATGAGACTGTTAGGATTGATATGACGGAACTTATCATGTTGTACATCCTATGCCTATGAGACTATTGTGATTGATATAATGGGACTTATCATGTTGTACATTAAAATTAGTGATTCTCTTAAGTCCAATCCTATCTAGTCTTTATACCTATGGTGTAAACTGCTTAGTTTGCCCACACTTATTATTAATGTACAACATGCCTGTTGAAACATGATCCTTGAATTGGGTATACCTTTGCATGCCTGTTTTTCCTTATGTCAATTCTTATGCTCTTTCTCTATTTTTCCTCTTTTTTTATTATCTTTTGTGAATACTAAGTTCATTTAGAACTTAGATTGAATCTTTTCGTACGTGCGATTATAACGCGGGAAAATTGGGTATAATTTAATTGAGTAAATTTCGGCATAGCATGTGAATGTGGCATAAAACTTGTACTGACTACACTTGAGAAATATTGACATAAAACTTGGACACATATGACAAATATTTAAAATGGCTAAAGATGAACATGCCTAACCCAAGGTTAGATTGAGTCTTGGTATAAGACTGCTCGGAACTGCCCGTCACATCTAGCGACAGCAAAAATATAGATCTACTGTGAGAGGTTAGCGCATTAAGCCCAAAAACCCGAGGTTAGATTGAGTTGTGGTGTAAGACTGCCCGAAACCGCCCAGCACATCCAGCGACCGCAACAATATAGATCTAATGTGAGAGGTTGGTGCTTTAATGATAGTGTAATAACCCGGAAAATACGAGCCAATTTAAAATTTTTAAATTGATTATTTCAAAGGAATTTGAACAATTGAAATAGAATATTTCAATAAAATAGTGAATTAGAAATAGTGAGTCAGTTTGAAAATTTGAATTCAAACTTTGACCGCCTATGCAGGATGGAAAATATAACGGATTTTAGCGAAACCAAAAATATTTAAATCTGTTAGTCAATACCTTTCTAACGAATCTGAAAAATCGAAGTTTCATAACGGGAACCAAAAGTTATGGCCGAATGAATTTTCGGAAGGGTCGGTATATAGAATATATAGCCCTGGAAAATTAATATTTTGCATACGACCTCGGAATTCGACGAAACCACTTTTGTTGGGTCCGGGATGTCAAACTATTGCTAGGTTTCAAATTTCATAAATTTTGAAGCTAGTATGTGAGCGTGGCAAAAGAAAATGTGTTTGGTCGATTTCTGTTAAATTGGATCGACCAGAAAATGGCCATTTTTCAAACGACCTCAGAATTCGACGAAACTAGTTTTGTTGGGACCGTAGCGTCAAAACATAGCTAGATTTATTTTTCTGGAATTTTTCGAATCAGTTTGTGGCCCTGGCAAATTGAAATGTGCGTTCAGAGTTAAAAATTAAATGTTTTATACTTTAATTTGAAAAATAACTGACTGTAACAGTCGAATTGGCCTACAAAACATATCCCATTGTGTCCGGAATGGGGGTATTTAGCTGGGGGCGACAGTCGTTGGGTTTAAAAAGGAGTTCGTTTGAGAAAACACTATTTAAAAATTTAATATAGTCCTCGGCCAATCATATTTCTCCATTCATAAAAATAAAAATAAAAATTATCAGAAACCCCCCCCCCCCCCCCCCCCCCGACCCCGACATCGAAGACGGAAAAGCTTTCCCCCCTTCCTTGGCGATTTCCGATCGCCACAGCCCGAATTAGCTCCTCCCCCAGTTCAACTTTTTGTAGTTCTCCTTCCCCTCTTCAAATCCATATAAGGAGCTCCCCCTATCGTTGCTTCTACGTCGAGATATCCCCTTCCAAAGTTCCGACCTTTAAACCGCTGCCGCTGCCGATCTGGACCACCGAACGCCACCAAACCGCCGCGTGCCTGTAGCCCTCTCGAAGCTCTTCCACGTCCAACTCCCCGATCGTCCCCACGTGCCACTGATTTCGCGAAAACTGTAAACCTAGTTTTGAAGCTTCGTGAAAGTGAGTTTTTCTTTGATCTTTACACTTTGAAAAATCATATCTTTTTGGTGTGTTGACGAAATTCGATGAAACAGGAAACATCGAGACCGCAAGGAAGCTCTCTACCGAATAGAAGAAGCTGCGGATTTTTCTGACATCGTATCGATTTTTAGCGCTCAGAAAACCAAGGTGAGAAATCTAAATTAACGTGAAATTGAATGGAAAATGTCGTGTATAATTTATATAAGCGAAATATAAATTACATACGTGTTGTATACCTCATGTACATGCGTAGTGTAAGCTATATAAGCGAAGTATGAATTTTTACATGCATAGAATAAGTGATATATGTGTTGAAATGCTAGTGAAATATAGCAAATATATATTATATTATATATAGATATATACTCCCCTCGTCCACAAACCATGGACGATATTTATTGTGGTGAATTGGTGTGAAATATTGGATGAAAAATACGAATGGTTGAATAATTGTTTGTTGTTGATATTGTTTGGTTGTGGTTGAAAAATACCCATTGGTGATTGAAATGAATTCGAAATATTTGTGGAAATAAAAATAAACATGCCGCCTGCGTTCGAATTAGATGCATGAATCCCCATTGTCAAAAACCGCGAGGTTTTAAGGAAGAGCGAGGAGCCGTACTAGGGACGGTGCCGGTTTTAACTACCATGTCGTTATGCTGCCGAAATTTTGAATAATCTTTGTGTGTTAGAATTATTTTCATATGTTGAAATTATTTTCTTGCGTTGAAATTAAAGTCATATATTGAAACTATATCCATGTGTGGAAATATTCATGTGTTGAAAAGTGTTGTGTGAAAATTAAATTCATTTGTGAATGAATGAAGTGTTTAAACAATAAAAATCACATTTTTATATGTATATGAAGTGTGGAAAATATTTGCCTTATATAAATAATTTCAACAATAAAAATCCCATCTTTCTAATATAAACAACATAAATAAAATGTCCATGTGTGGAGATGCTCATTTGCTGAGAAGTGTGAGTAGTGGAAAAGTTCATGTGTTGAATAAAAAGATCGAACGATAAAAATTACATTTTTATTGAAAATATGAAGTGCTGAAACATCTATTTGTCGAATAAATATTTTAAGTGATAAAAATATCATTTTTATCATATGTGTGATATGCTAAAGATATGCGGACGTTGAAATAAATATTTGTGATAGAAATATTATTTTTAACATGCATAGGAACTAAATAAAATAGTCATGTGTTGAAATCTATTTTAGTTCGCCAAAATTATCATCTTTGAAATGTGAAGTGTTAAAAATAGCCACTTGTTCAAATAAACGTGCATGAGTTGAAATATACATTAACTAGCTAATGATATGATTTTAGCCTATGCATGCAACTTTAGAATGAATGGTGTTTTTAAACCAAAGCAAATCAAATATGAAATTGAATGGAAATTGATGAATGTTAGAAATTGTATATATGTACATGCATATCTATTGAACAGGTTAAAGCAAAAAGGGGCTAGAGAAGAGAAATAGAATTTTGTGCCCGACAAATAGGTACACATTTACCGCTTTGTTTGGGTGATGATTTTATGAGCCTGTTGGCTAGCCGCTTGGCTTTTTCTTTTTCTTTTTGATATGAGACGCCCGTGTGGCTATTTGGGAATTTTCCCAGACCCTCCCGTACAAAGGAGGTTATGGCGAAATTTTCCAAAATTTAAAGGCGTTAGTGAAATAATTGAAGTGGAAACGATATAGGAATTTTTGAATGAACTATATTTATATAAATATATAAATATAAATAGAATTAAAACGAAACGTGGCTGTGCAGTTCATGTTTTGAAACCGTGATTTCAAACGACTAGTGCGGGAAATCCAACCATTGAATTTTCCCGAAACCTCAACCGTTGGGTTCGCCTTGGAAATATCTTTCCAACGGCACCAACTTTGTGAAGATCCGACGGTTGGATTGTATGGAATGTTTAAATCAAAACTGAAGAAAAACAGCGCCAGAAACGATTATATTTATATATATATATATAAATATAATTAAATTAAATCGAATAACGACGCTGCAGTTCGTAAATTGAAAGCGTAACTTCAAATGGTTAGTGTGGAAGATCCGACCGTCGGATTTTCCCAAAACTGAAACCGTGGGATTCGTTTTGAAATGACCTTCCTAATGTGTAAAATTTGTGAAGATCCAACGGTTAGATTTTCATATATGTGTAAAACAAAATTAATGAAAAGCAGCGCCAGTGCATCGACACGACCTGAAACGTCGTTTAATTAAATATGGCCGTTTTAAATTAAATAAAAATGGCGATATATCGTTATAAAGTACTATAGACGATATAGAGTGAAAATAAACCAATTTTGTTGTGTTTGCTTGATATGTGATGGTTGAATGTATTTGACATGAAAATTATAACTAAATAACTGAAATGTGAATGTTGAATAGTCCAACCACGTAGTTAATTGATTTGAAAATCTAAATATACGTGGGTTATTTGAAAAGGCCGAGTTTATCTCATTTCAAATAATCGATCGACGTTGAGAAGTCGAAGAGTCGAAGACGACTGAAGACCGACGATCTCCACATTGGATGGATGGGCGCTACTGATGCTCGTGATTGGAGTAGCTACCATGAAGGAATTGAAGTAGTAGCCGTCCACACATACTGTTGATTGTACGGATATGTGAGGAATTGGTGCCTGCGGTTTCGTTCAGACCCAGAACGGACTTGTAAATGGACTGTGTGTCTGACATTGGATTTTGTTCTGTGTTGATTGATCTCTGTTAAATATATATCTGTTTGGCGGCGGAGAATTTATTCTCTTGCTTAACGCCCTTCTCTGAGACGTACGAGCTCAGAGGTTATGTATTGACAGAAATCAGTCGCATGGAGTGGATTGCCTGTGTGGCACGCCTAAGTGGCATATGATCAAGGCTTCTGTTGCAAAGCAAAGTCTTGTGGTTGATGATCAAAGCATGGTCTGTGTGACGTAGCTTTGTGTATAACGTGAATTCGCGAGCCTCACACCTCGGTATGAGTCAAAAACGGGAGAGTGACTGCAGGGAGAGCACGACGTTTCTTTCTAGCTAAGGTGGTGTCAGTGACCTACCAGCCCTGACATTATATATACTTTTCACCTGTGTGGTTGTTGGAATGCGAGGCGCCTCGATATAGGTCTGTAAGGACCGGGAAACGTGTGTTCAGGAATTGCCAATCCTCAAAAGTAAGAGAGGACCGGCCCTGAAGATCCAAGGATCATAGTGGGGTCCTGGGACATTTGCTAGAGTGTCTCGAATCGGAGAGGAGCTTGCCCCTTGCCTAGACTCATGAAGGAATCCAATTTCCAATACGAAATATGCGGATGTGATTGTATTACTAGTATGGCGACATGATATATGGTACCCATGCCGTCTAGGATTGATATTTATGATTGAATTTGCTTCTGAAACATATATGCACTAGTAATAATATCAAGCACTTTTGTTTTATTTGTATGAAGCATTTTTGGCCATTATAAGGGAAAACTCTATCCTCCGGCTTGCGTTGCATTGTGTGATGGGACCTGAGTCTTATAATGGCTTCATTTTATAAAAAGCATTGCGATGATTTAATCATTTACTTTATTTCATGCACTAGCACTCATTGGAGTAAACCCGTTCCGCGAAAGTGGCGTGGTCCTTTGATTTGCCTTATTACTGTTGTTAATAAGTTGAGTAGATTTCTCATACCAGTCCCATGACTGACTCGTAGTTTGTTTCACCTTGCAAACTCGGGTGCCCTCATTTTCACACGGGCAGCCTAGTTACAGGTTTCTGACGCATCTTTTGGCTCATGGCGAGGCTTGACTACACCGTGCTGACTTCGATTTTCTCCGCCATTATTGTATCTATATTATGATTCCGCCATTGGCGATGTAGACTGATATTCCTTTTGTGTACTCTTCATGTATGATTCCGCCTCAGGCGATGGTGACTAATTATGTATCATTATGCACTAAGTTGTATCCTGTACTGTGCTTCTCTGATGTGATGATATCTATATGATTCCGCTGTCATATGTGTGTAAATTATTCTATTTTCTGTTTATGCTATTATCTGTGATCTGCTAATGATGATTAATGTGTTATATTCCAATGATTATCCTTAACACCATGTCACGGGGTTTTGGGATCGTCACAGCTGGTATCAGAGCTTTGGTTAATCTTAGTTCTGGAGTCTAACACATTAAACACTTCGTCAAAATAGGATCAGTAGTATTCTAAGGCGAGTCGCTCATTAGAGATAGGACTAGTAAGGTCCAAGAATGAGCTGAGCAGAATAGCAAAAACAATTGATCAGTCCATCGTTATCTTTCCGTAGAAATTTTCTGCTTAACTATGCAATAGACTATCATTTCTGTTAGCTGACTTTTTCGTTGCTTATACAGAATTTGAAAAATGGCTACCAGAGCAGCCGCCGCTAGAGGAGGCCGTGCCGGCCGAGGCCGAGGAAGGGGAGAAATCCCAGCTTAAGAAGGACCTTTGATACAACCTCCGGCAGCTCAATACTTCGAGCTTGACCGCGTAGCTAAGAGATATAAGAACTTAGGAGGCAAGACCTTCTCGGGAACTGGCACCGTAATAGAGGCCCTTGCATGGCTCAAAACATGCGAGAAAATTCTTGAAGGCCTAAGGCTTGGAGACGAAGACAAAGCTATTATGGGCGCCTGGCTTATGCAGGAACAAGCTGAATTATGGTGGGAATCTCTTACCGCCGGGAATAGAGAAGCTGGAAGAACATGGGATGGATTCAAAGAACTCTTCAAGGAGAAATATGTCCCAGAACAAGCTCTAGAAAGAATGCACGATGACTTCGCCAATCTCCAGCAAGGGGATCTTTCCGTGCAAGATTATCTGAACAAATTTACAATGTTGTCGCACTATGCTCCAGAGCTCGTTGCTACCGCGAAATCCAAAAATAAGAGGTTTATCCTTGGGCTAAGACGACAATATCATGATAGAGCCATGGCCCATGTCAAGCTGGAATTCAACGAGCTGGTGGAAATGACATGCAACTATGAAGACCTTGATCAAAGGCATCTGGATCAGGATCGCGCTAGAAGCCAAGCCGAAAGCAAGCGCAAGCCTGCTGTAAATCAAGGCGAGTCAAGCCAAGCAGCATCTTCAAAACCTCAGACTGGCAAGCCGCCAAGAGGAAATTGCTTTAATTGTGGTAAGCCGGGGCACTACTCAAACGTCTGCACAGCTCCGAAGAGGCAGAAAACAAACTCTCAAGGCTCGAGCCAAGGCTCTCAGAACCATCGCTCGTGCTTCAACTGTCGCAAGACCGATCATCTAGTCAAAGACTGTCCTTTGCTGAAGAAAGCTACAGTAGCTCATGTCTATGACGGGTCTAGCCCGCCAGCTGCTTCCGATGGAGCAGGTAAACCTGATGTTTTGGGAGGTACCTTTACAATTAAAAATATTCCTGTTTCTGTATTATTTGACACAGGTGCATCACGTAGTTTTATTGCTAGAAACACAGTGCAACAATTAAAGTTAAAACAGCGAAAGCTCAAAGAATCGGTTGAAGTTCATAACCCGATAGGGGGTCCTGTTACTCTCGGTTCATATTGTAGAGTGCCAATCTCTTATTCTTCCTACAAGTTTCCTTTCAATTTAATCGTTATGGATTTCCCCGAATTCGATATTATTCTCGGGCTGAATTGGTTAACGAAATATGAAGCCGAAGTGAATTACGCGGAAAGAATCGTTAAAATTCGAACGAAGCTTGGATATATTACGATTCCCTGTCATGGTTCGAATCCGAATAGAGAAGAATTTTGGTCAGCATTAGAACTTATTCCCACTTCCATGGAAAAGATTCCGATTGTTAGCAACTATGCGGATGTGTTTGAAGAAGTTGAAAACTTACCTCCGCAAAGAGAAATAGAATTCCAAATCGATCTAATTCCCAATGCCAGACCAGTGGTGCATCCAATTCGTAGAATGACTCCAAAAGAAAAAGAAGAATTAGGCGATCAAACTCGTCAACTTTTGTGGAAAGGTCTAATCAGACCGAGTTTTTCTAATTGGGGTGCAGCTGTTGTGTTTGTCCCGAAGTCAGACGGTACTCTTCGATTATGCGTTGATTACCGAGACCTCAACAAACAGACGCTTAAAAATAAATATCCATTACCCCGCATTGATGATTTGCTAGACCAATTGAATGGGGCGAAAGTATTTTCCCGAATGGACCTAGCTACAGGTTTTCACCAATTGAGAATAGCAGAAGAGTGTGTTCCTTTGACCGCTTTCAGAGGTCCAGACATATTTTATGAATGGTTAGTAATGCCGTTTGGCCTATGCAACGCTCCAACATACTTTGTCGATCTAATGAATAGAGTGTTCCGGGGAGTTCTGAATAAATTTGTCCTCGTATTTATCGATGATATTTTAATCTACTCCAAATCAAAACCCGAGCATGAAAAACACTTAGAACAAGTATGGGAGATTCTAAGGAAGAACGTCTTCAAAGCCAAATTCTCTAATTGTGTCTTCTGGCAAGAAGAAGTCAAATTTCTTTGCCATGTCGTGTCAGAGAAAGGAATTTCTGTTGACCCAAGCAAAATAACAGCGATTCAAGACTGGAAACAACCCACTACTCCCACAGAAGTTAGAAGTTTTATGGGGTTGGCTAGTTATTATCGAAAGTTCGTTAAGGATTTTTCGAAGATATCCGGTCCGTTAACGAAGCTCACAAAGAAACACTAGAAGTTTAAGTGGACTTCCGACTGTGAAGAAGCTTTCAAGGAATTGAAATCGAAGCTGACCACTGCTCCAGTGTTAACAATTATTGATGGCAATCAGGATTTAACGGTTTGGACAGATGCTTCTATTAGAGGTCTTGGTGCAGTGTTAATGCAGAGAGGCCAAGTAGTCGCTTATGCAAGCCGCCAACTGAAACCGCATGAAAAGAATTATGTAACTCATGATCTTGAGCTGCTAGCTATCGTTTTTGCTTTGAAAATCTGGAGGCATTACTTGTTGGGCGAGAAATTTATACTGTACACAGATCATCAATCATTGAAGTATTTATATACCCAGAAAGATCTGAATCTGAGACAGCAGCGTTGGCTAGAATTTCTTGCAGCGTATGATCTTGATATCCTGTATACGCCGGGGAAAGCTAACGTTGTAGCGGATGCACTTAGTAGAAAAACCGCAATTGTTGCCCATCTTATAATTACACCTAGCTTGATCGATAAGATATGTGCTCTCCAGAAGAATGATTATTTCATTCAAAAGATCAAGGAAAGAATCCAGAAAGGAGAACCCTCAAGCTTTCAAGTAAATAAAGAAGGTGTTCTGAGGCTGAATGGGAGAATTTGTGTTCCCAACCTTCCTGAGCTCAAAAGAGAAGTGCTGGATGAATGCCATAAATCCAAATTTTGCATCCATCCTGGGGTGAGTAAAATGTACAATGATATCAAACGCACTTTCTGGTGGAAGGCAATGAAAAGAGATATTTCTTTGTATGTTAGCAGGTGCCCTACTTGTCAACTGGTCAAGAGTGACCAACAGAAGCTAGCTGGATTGTTGCAACCGTTGGAAGTCCCAGGCTGGAAATGGGAACAGATTTCCATGGATTTCATAGATGGTTTGCCGCGAACCAAGAAAGGTAATGACATCATTTGGGTAATCGTAGATCGCTTCACGAAGACTGCCCATTTTATACCTGTCAGGTCCAATAGAACTGCCCAAAGTCTAGCGCAGATATATTTCAAAGAAATTGTTAAGCTGCATGGAATTCCCATCAGCATAGTCAGTGATAGAGATCCCCTATTTACTAGCAAGTTCTGGGAGGCTTTCCAGACAGAATTGGGAACAAAACTGAATATGAGCACCGCTTATCATCCACAAACAGATGGCCAAACTGAGCGGGTGAATAGAATTCTAGAAGATTTATTGCGGGCTTGTATAATCGATTTTGGTGGGTCATGGGAAGATCATTTGCATTTGGCAGAGTTCTCATATAACAATAGCTATCAAGCAAGTTTGAGAATGTCCCCATTTGAAGCATTATATGGCAGACCCTGCAGATCTCCCGCATGTTGGGTAGAACATGGCAACAGACTTGTACTAGGACCCGATATGATTAGGGAAGCATCTGATAAAGTGGACTTCATCAAGAAGCGTTTGAAAACTGCCCAAAGCCGACAGAAAAGTAATGCAGACTCTAGAAGGAGAGATTTGACATTTACTGTTGGTGATCATGTTTATTTAAAGGTTTCTCCGATGAGAGTAGTAATCAGATTTGGCAAGACTGGGAAGTTGGCACCGAGATTTATTGGTCCCTTTCCTATACTTGAGCGAATTGGAACTCTTGCTTCTAGGGTTCAATTACCAGATTGGTTGCCTGGAGTGCACAATGTTTTTCACGTTTCTCAACTTAGGAGACATGTGCATGATCCGGATCTTGTTGTAGAAGAAGCAGCGCAACGGGATGTGGAGATAACTCCAGAATTAGCACTCAGAAGAGAGCCACTAAAGATTGTTGGCAAAGAAACTAGAGAACTCAGAAGCAAAAAGGTTCATTTAGTTAAAGTGCAATGGAGCAGTGATCCTAGAGACTGTACTTGGGAAACTGAGGAAAGCATTAAGCAAGCTTACCCCAAATGCAGAGTGGATATCTCTGACTAACTCCGGTGCAAGGTACCTTTACAATACTTTGCATTTACATTTTATTTCCTACTTTACTGTTGTTTCCTTTTCGAGGACGAAAAGTTTTAAGTGGGGGAGATTGTAATAACCCGGAAAATACGAGCCAATTTAAAATTTTTAAATTGATTATTTCAAAGGAATTTGAACAATTGAAATAGAATATTTCAATAAAATAGTGAATTAGAAATAGTGAGTCAGTTTGAAAATTTGAATTCAAACTTTGACCGCCTATGCAGGATGGAAAATATAACGGATTTTAGAGAAACCAAAAATATTTAAATTTGTTAGTCAATACCTTTCTAACGAATCTGAAAAATCGAAGTTTCATAACGGGAATCAAAAGTTATGGCCGAATGAATTTTCGGAAGGGTCGGTATATAGAATATATAGCCC
Source organism: Allium sativum (assembly GCA_030737875.1). Taxonomy (NCBI): domain Eukaryota; kingdom Viridiplantae; phylum Streptophyta; class Magnoliopsida; order Asparagales; family Amaryllidaceae; genus Allium; species Allium sativum. The sequence continues at coordinate 93,870,403 of CM060920.1, forward strand.
TGGAAAATTAATATTTTGCATACGACCTCGGAATTCGACGAAACCACTTTTGTTGGGTTCGGGATGTCAAACTATTGCTAGGTTTCAAATTTCATAAATTTTGAAGCTCGTATGCGAGCGTGGCAAAAGAAAATGTGTTTGGTCGATTTCTGTTAAATTGGATCGACCAGAAAATGGCCATTTTTCAAACGACCTCAGAATTCGACGAAACTAGTTTTGTTGGGACCGTAGCGTCAAAACATAGCTAGATTTATTTTTCTGGAATTTTTCGAATTAGTTTGTGGCCCTGGCAAATTGAAATGTGCGTTCAGAGTTAAAAATTAAATGTTTTATACTTTAATTTGAAAAATAACTGACTGTAACAGTCGAATTGTCCTACGAAACATATCCCATTGTGTCCGGAATGGGGGTATTTAGCTAGGGGCGATAGTCGTTGGGTTTAAAAAGGAGTTCGTTTGAGAAAACACTATTTAAAAATTTAATATAGTCCTCGGCCAATCATATTTCTCCATTCATAAAAATAAAAATAAAAATTATCAGAAACCCCCCCCCCCCCCCCCGACCCCGACATCGAAGACGGAAAAGCTTTCCCCCCTTCCTTGGCGATTTCCGATCGCCACAGCCCGAATTAGCTCCTCCCCCAGTTCAACTTTTTGTAGTTCTCCTTCCCCTCTTCAAATCCATATAAGGAGCTCCCCCTATCGTTGCTTCTACGTCGAGATATCCCCTTCCAAAGTTCCGACCTTTAAACCGCCGCCGCTGCCGATCTGGACCACCGAACGCCACCAAACCGCCGCGTGCCTGTAGCCCTCTCGAAGCTCTTCCACGTCCAACTCCCCGATCGTCCCCACGTGCCACTGATTTCGCGAAAACTGTAAACCTAGTTTTGAAGCTTCGTGAAAGTGAGTTTTTCTTTGATCTTTACACTTTGAAAAATCATATCTTTTTGGTGTGTTGACGAAATTCGATGAAAAAGGAAACATCGAGACCGCAAGGAAGCTCTCTACCCAATAGAAGAAGCTGCGGATTTTTCTGACATCGTATCGATTTTTAGCGCTCAGAAAACCAAGGTGAGAAATCTAAATTAACGTGAAATTGAATGGAAAATGTCGTGTATAATTTATATAAGCGAAATATAAATTACATACGTGTTGTATACCTCATGTACATGCGTAGTGTAAGCTATATAAGCGAAGTATGAATTTTTACATGCATAGAATAAGTGATATATGTGTTGAAATGCTAGTGAAATATAGCAAATATATATTATATTATATATAGATATATACTCCCCTCGTCCACAAACCATGGACGATATTTATTGTGGTGAATTGGTGTGAAATATTGGATGAAAAATACGAATGGTTGAATAATTGTTTGTGGTTGGTATTGTTTGGTTGTGGTTGAAAAATACCCATTGGTGATTGAAATGAATTCGAAATATTTGTGGAAATAAAAATAAACATGCCGCCTACGTGCGAATTAGATGCATGAATCCCCATTGTCAAAAACTGCGAGGTTTTAAGGTAGAGCGAGGGGCCGTACTAGGGACGGTGCCGGTTTTAACTACCCTGCCGTTATGCTGCCGAAATTTTGAATAATCTTTGTGTGTTAGAATTATTTTCATATGTTGAAATTATTTTCTTGCGTTGAAATTAAAGTCATATATTGAAACTATATCCATGTGTGGAAATATTCATGTGTTGAAAAGTGTTGTGTGAAAATTAAATTCATTTGTGAATGAATGAAGTGTTTAAACAATAAAAATCACATTTTTATATGTATATGAAGTATGGAAAATATTTGCCTTATATAAATAATTTCAACAATAAAAATCCCATCTTTCTAATATAAACAACATAAATAAAATGTCCATGTGTGGAGATGCTCATTTGTTGAGAAGTGTGAGTAGTGGAAAAGTTCATGTGTTGAATAAAAAGATCGAACGATAAAAATTACATTTTTATTGAAAATATGAAGTGCTGAAACATCTATTTGTCGAATAAATATTTTAAGTGATAAAAATATCATTTTTATCATATGTGTGATATGCTAAAGATATGCGGACGTTGAAATAAATATTTGTGATAGAAATATTATTTTTAACATGCATAGGAACTAAATAAAATAGTCATGTGTTGATATCTATTTTAGTTCGCCAAAATTATCATCTTTGAAATGTGAAGTGTTAAAAATAGCCACTTGTTCAAATAAACGTGCATGAGTTGAAATATACATTAACTAGCTAATGATATGATTTTAGCCTATGCATGCAACATTAGAATGAATGGTGTTTTTAAACCAAAGCAAATCATATATGAAATTGAATGGAAATTGATGAATGTTAGAAATTGTATATATGTACATGCATATCTATTGAAAAGGTTAAAGCAAAAAGGGGCTAGAGAAGAGAAATAGAATTTTGTGCCCGACAAATAGGTACACATTTACCACGTTGTTTGGGTGATGATTTTATGAGCCTGTTGGCTAGCCGCTTGGCTTTTTCTTTTTCTTTTTGATATGAGACGCCCGTGTGGCTATTTGGGAATTTTCCCAGACCCTCCCGTACAAAGGAGGTTATGGCGAAATTTTCCAAAATTTAAAGGCGTTAGTGAAATAATTGAAGTGGAAACGATATAGGAATTTTTGAATGAACTATATTTATATAAATATAAATAGAATTAAAACGAAACGTGGCCGTGCAGTTCATGTTTTGAAACCGTGATTTCAAACGACTAGTGCGGGAAATCCGACCATTGAATTTTCCCAAAACCTCAACCGTTGGGTTCGCCTTGGAAATATCTTTCCAACGGCACCAACTTTGTGAAGATCCGACGGTTGGATTGTTTGGAATGTTTAATTCAAAACTGAAGAAAAACAGCGCCAGAAATGATTATATTTATATATATATATATATATATATAAATATAATTAAATTAAATCGAATAACGACGCTGCAGTTCGTAAATTGAAATCGTAACTTCAAATGGTTAGTGTGGAAGATCCGACCGTCGGATTTTGCCAAAACTGAAACTGTGGGATTCGTTTTGAAATGACCTTCCTAATGATGTAAAATTTGTGAAGATCCAACGGTTAGATTTTCATATATGTGTAAAACAAAATTAATGAAAAGCAGCGCCAGTGCATCGACACGACCTGAAATGTCGTTTAATTAAATATGGCCGTTTTAAATTAAATAAAAATGGCGATATATCGTTATAAAGTACTATAGACGATATAGAGTGAAAATAAACCAATTTTGTTGTGTTTGCTTGATATGTGATGGTTGAATGTATTTGACATGAAAATTATAACTAAATAACTGAAATGTGAATGTTGAATAGTCCAACCACGTAGTTAATTGATTTGAAAATCTAAATATACGTGGGTTATTTGAAAAGGCCGAGTTTATCTCATTTCAAATAATCGATCGACGTTGAGAAGTCGAAGAGTCGAAGACGACTGAAGACCGACGATCTCCACATTGGATGGATGGGTGCTACTGATGCTCGTGATTGGAGTAGCTACCATGAAGGAATTGAAGTAGTAGCCGTCCACACATACTGTTGATTGTACGGATATGCGAGGAATTGGTGCCTCCGGTTTCGTTCAGACCCAGAACGGACTTGTAAATGGACTGTGTGTCTGACATTGGATTTTGTTCTGTGTTGATTGATCTCTGTTAAATATATATCTGTTTGGCGGCAGAGAATTTATTCTCTTGCTTAACGCCCTTCTCTGAGACGTACGAGCTCAGAGGTTATGTATTGACAGAAATCAGTCGCATGGAGTGGATTGCCTGTGTGGCACGCCTAAGTGGCATATGATCAAGGCTTCTGTTGCAAAGCAAAGTCTTGTGGTTGATGATCAAAGCATGGTCTGTGTGACGTAGCTTTGTGTATAACGTGAATTCGCGAGCCTCACACCTCGGTATGAGTCAAAAACGGGAGAGTGACTGCAGGGAGAGCACGACGTTTCTTTCTAGCTAAGGTGGTGTCAGTGACCTACCAGCCCTGACATTATATATACTTTTCACCTGTGTGGTTGTTGGAATGCGAGGCGCCTCGATATAGGTCTGTAAGAACCGGGAAACGTGTGTTCAGGAATTGCCAATCCTCAAAAGTAAGAGAGGACCGGCCCTGAAGATCCAAGGATCATAGTGGGGTCCTGGGACATTTGCTAGAGTGTCTCGAATCGGAGAGGAGCTTGCCCCTTGCCTCAACTCATGAAGGAATCCAATTTCCAATACGAAATATGCGGATGTGATTGTATTACTAGTATGGCGACATGATATATGGTACCCATGCCGTCTAGGATTGATATTTATGATTGAATTTGCTTTTGAAACATATATGCACTAGTAATAATATCAAGCACTTTTGTTTTATTCGTATGAAGCATTTTTGGCCATTATAAGGGAAAACTCTATCCTCCGGCTTGCGTTGCATTGTGTGACGGGACCTGAGTCTTATAATGGCTTCATTTTATAAAAAGCATTGCGATGATTTAATCATTTACTTTATTTCATGCACTAGCACTCATTGGAGTAAACCCGTTCCGCGAAAGTGGCGTGGTCCTTTGATTTGCCTTATTATTGTTGTTAATAAGTTGAGTAGATTTCTCATACCAGTCCCATGACTGACTCGTAGTTTGTTTCACCTTGCAAACTCGGGTGCCCTCATTTTCACACGGGCAGCCTAGTTACAGGTTTCTGACGCATCTTTTGGCTCATGGCGAGGCTTGACTACACAGTGCTGACTTCGATTTTCTCCGCCATTATTGTATCTATATTATGATTCCGCCATTGGCGACGTAGACTGATATTCTTTTTGTGTACTCTTCATGTATGATTCCGCCTCAGGCGATGGTGACTGATTATGTATCATTATGCACTAAGTTGTATCCTGTACTGTGCTTCTCTGATGTGATGATATCTATATGATTCCGCTGTCATATGTGTGTAAATTATTCTATTTTCTGTTTATGCTATTATCTGTGATCTGCTAATGATGATTAATGTGTTATATTCCAATGATTATCCTTAACACTGTGTCACGGGGTTTTGGGATCGTCACAGATAGAATTAAAGCTAAGGAACAGACAGGCTAAGAATGGTAGGGTTAAGTTAATTAAGGCAACACTTAACCAATACAACGTGTTTGTTAAACAAATGGGTGGGGTTAGGTAAATGTGAGAACACTAAACCGTTATAACATGTTGATTAGGAAACCCTAGTAACGTGGACCCATTTTAGCAGTAACCCACATAGATGTATCACGGTACCCTGAACTAGGCAAGGTGGGGCACGATTATTGGGCTAATTATAAGCGGTCAAAATAGCGGCGGGTGGTGCAACAGTGTAGGTTCCGGCGGAGTATGGGCATGCACGTACTCCAGAGTGGATAAAGCAGGAATTGGGCATCAGTAGTATACACTGTGCATCTAGAATTTGTGTCCGGTTGCCACCATAGGAATTGATACACCCTATGGCAGGACCAGCATAGGTATCTACAATCAAGCGGGACCGAATGACACAAGAAATAAATGCATGCGAGTAGAAGCCAATCGGAAAAGGGATCACTTTGTTATGAACACATGATGTTAGTTGAAACATTCATTGGTAGGTGCAGAGAAATGGAAATGAGTACGATAGTATATTCTGTTTATCTTGCCTTATCTTATGTTATCTTATTACTATGGTATTGTCCTATATTCAGTTTATTCATGTCATGATCCTTTTACCTGTTTGCATGCTGAATAATCACTGGACTTACCAGGCTTATGTCTGACCTGTTTTCTTTCACCTTCTTTTCTTCCGTTTCCCCCCCGGTCCGCAGGGAGGGAATAATTCCACTTAGTGCAGACCTTTTCCAGCTTGAAGAGAGTAGATGTATTACTTGGATTCTCTTTTCTTGGGCTATGGCTGTGGTTACAGTTTTATTGGGGATTTATGTTGCTTTACTACTGTTTTATGCTTCTTTATATACTTGGAGTTTTAAATCAAGACAGATGTTTTATTGTAATAATTTAGCGGTTGGTTTTTGAGACAATGCTTGTAATGTTTTGACTAAACCACGCTATTTATGAAATGATTTCAGTTTTCCGCTGTTTATATGTCTGTCTTGTAAATTATCTGTGTCTTTTACCTAAAATGCTTCACCAAAGTTAATGCATTCCGTTTTTGAGTGACCTTAACGGAGGTGGGGTGTTTCATAGAGAGTGAAAAAAGAAGAAGTTTTATGTAATTAGAATAGAAATCGGCAGAGTAGAAGTGTAGAGATTAATAAAATAAGAAATATTAGTGGAGGGATGAAAAGCGGTGAAGATGGAGAAGAAGAATAGTTAAAAATGTTCAAATTTAACCCCTATTTATAAGATTTGAATGGTTGCAACGCTTCTAGAATGTTACAAATAGTGAAAAGATATTTCCTTTGAAAACTGAAAAAGTGACAGTTGTATGTCGACATATGCATATATGTATGTCGACATATATAACTTAAAATTTTGAATTTTGAATTTTGAATATTTTCAAGTGTTTAACTATGTATATAATTTTGGAAGTTCTTGAATTAAAACATAGTGATATAAATGAGTATTATAAAGTATAAAATCATATGAAAACATAAATGTATATTATATAAACATATTTATAAAATTATAAGTTTAAAACAATATAAATATAAGTATATAAGTATATAATTATATATAAACTTATAAACTTTAAAACTTATGTTTGAAATCAAAAGTAAGATAGAAAATATATTTAGAATTTGAATTTGAATTTTGAAAAACAGAATATGAAATTTGAAAAACATAATTTGAATTTGAACCTAGAGTGCTATTCAGAGTCTTATATATAAACTAGACTCTGTTACTATATTTGTCTTGAATTCTTGAACTCTTGATTATTCATGAGTTCTTTAATCTTCTCTGAATTCTGAATCTCTAAAATTGTATAATCTTCAATATTTAAGTCATGTATACAAATCCTGCATATATGTATGTATATGTATATATATATATATATATATTCTAGATTGAGATGTTAGCATATATTTTATAATTGATGATGATTGAAATAAGGCTGTTGTCATCAAAACTCCATTCTCCAACATGGTATGTTACTCTGCTCAAGGAGTTCGACTGGTTGTTATTGGAGTCTTTCTTTAAGAAGAAAGAATCATTGATCTGAACCATCCCATATATGTCATTCTAAAATGCTAAAATATGAATTTTTCCCTATTTAAATTTCCTCTCTTCCAAAATGTATAACTTGCTAGAATGAGTCCAATGCAAAAAAAGGCGTCCAAAACGGGCATTGTATGAAAAAGTTATGTGCATTTAAAATTGAAACGAAGGTAGTATTTCAACCTGTATTTAAGTAATATCGATTAGCATTTTAAGGAAGCTGCAAGCACCGACCTATATTTTATGAAAGCACCGAAACGGATTTTAAGGAAGCATCAACCTGGATTTTAACTCCGATTTTATGGAAGCATCGAACCAGATTTTGTGGAAGTATCAAACTGGATTTTAAGAAAGCACTGTACTCAATTTTGAAGAAGGGCGATCCAGATTTAAGGAATGTCAATTTGGATTACTTTTATTTATATTTCCTCCATTTTTGACCCAGTCAACTTGAAATTTGAAATGTAGACTCCTCAGGATATTCTCTAGCTTCAGTAAAAATCTAATCCAATTTCGTACAATTTTCATTTTGGCTGATCCAAAGATATTCAACCATAACTCTATCGTACGAACTCCAAATTTCTCACACAACATCTAAAGACCATCCAACTCGTCTCCTCCTAATTTTATGTGATTCTGAGAAATTTTGATTTATGGACTTTTTTGCAAAGATATAATTCTAGGCCACCACTCGTAGCTGTTTTCCAACATTCAAGCTACAAGAAGCCAAACATATAAAATAATCCAGAATGACATACAATAACATACAACATTGATCAATTAACGCAACTATTCTATAGAGTCCGGATTTGAAATAAAAACATACATTTGCACAAATTTGCATGTGGTATTATAAGAAAATGTTGTCATCAAATTTTTATACTTATAAATTCGTGGTTTTAATAAAAAATATATAAGGTTCCTAACATGTTTGACTTTTTCAGAATAATTCTAAGAATAAGAAATGTAGAATTCTGTAAATAAGATTAAATCACTCACCCGTGTCTATGAAATCTCAAATCCGTAAAGAACTAAAGAATCTAAATAGATCTCCCCTCCTAGAAATCACATATGTATTTCTCTAGTCCGGATCAATTATCCTCTATATTTAGATGTAAGTTTTTATGGAGATTTTAGGTTTCGGATAAAGAAAAGTTTGCTGTAATGGAAGTAAAAGCTCTGGGAATAAGGAGAGGGAAACGAAATAACAGAAATAAGTTACATTATCTCACTTCATCTCTTTATCTCTCTATTTCTGAAATCCGCATTTGACCTGCTTGAGAATGGGCTCAGATGGCTGGAAATGAGTTGTTTGTATCTTAAAAATCCTTCCAATATCAATATCCCCTAACAGTTTATCCATTTTCAACATATAACAACTTTATGGAAAGGGAAACCCTCATTCTGATCAAATAGAAGTTGTTTAGAATCAACAATCCATCCCAGTCAAAAGTTTTGGACAAAATAAGATTTCGTCAAGGGTAAAATGATCGTATAAAATTCCAAGAAAAATTCCAAAAATGAGAAATGTCTCTAATAGTCATCTCTAAAAATTACACGATGATATGACCTTATATGAAAATGTTATTTGTAATTTACACGTTAAAAACACATAAAACTATGGGTTTTTACACGTTGAAACGCGAATGTTTTTGGAAGTATTTTTGTACTTTTCTTACTTGAATATGGATATGATTATACTTTGAATTAAGTTTTGAAGTGTGGTTGTTTTTATGTTGATTTTTGACCTTCTTTTGATGATTTTCGAAAAACAGAGACCAAATTTATAAAGTTTAAGACATGGATTTTTGTGCATTTTGAAACTTAACATGAACCATAGCCATCTATCCCTTATTGAATTGTCTGAATCCAAATCCCAAATAAATATAAAGTTTTGCCAGTTATTCAGGTCTTTCGTGCCACCAAAATGTACTCGAATATTCGGTTCTTTTAAAATTAACAACACTGAAAGGAGTCCAGGTTGTTGCCTCAAAGAGCAAGTATTATAGCACTATATTTTCATAAAAAAAGAGAGGTCATTAGTTTGAACTTTAAAACATCAAAATAAGTGTTCTTATTTGCTTTTATTATAATTTTTTTGATAAACCATGTTTCATTGCACCCAGTTCCACATGTCCTAGTCCATCATTTGCCAATCAAGATTATTATTATTATTATTCCAATTTTACCCTAAACGGTGGAATATCAATGGCTTTGGACCTTCTATTGTCCATATTGTTGAATTTTAATGATTTTTAGTTCCAAAATTGAAAATTGGTGTTGTATACTGGTTGAAAAAGAAAAAAAGAAAAAATTCATTTGGTACTGCATGCTTATTTTGATAGTACTTGTGTAACAATAATAAAAGGAAGAGAACTCCCACAAATACATTTCCAAGTTTAGATAGATCTTGCTTCTAGAAGAGCAGGGTTTTTCAAGGTTAAATAATACATTTTAAATATAGATTCATCTCAAATATAGATCGTTCGGATTGAAGCGGGTCGGTTTGGATTCAATTTGACATTTGATAACTCGCTTTTTAGCCAAACAGATTTCAACTGAACTTAGCAGATCAAAATGAGAAGGGAATGATTCACGTACTCGGGAACATGCTTAGAAAAAAATAATCTTGCTCAAAAAGTTTAAGGAAAAATTAAGCCAAGTGTATCACTAAGTATGAGGAGGACCACTCTGTGTCGAGGGGTTTTCTTCCACTTTAGAACGTCTAGTCTCCTTATACTTCTAGTATTTCTGTAAGAAATCATGGTTGATAGAATTATGGCTCTACTTTATGGATAATTGTGAACTTATTACATATATCTAATTCGACATCTATTCTTATTCGAAATAAAAGATGTTTTCTTTTCGTAGGCAAAATAAGGTACTATTATTTTGCATGAGCAAGTTACTTTCATAGTGGTCATACCATTATACGAATGATGTACAATTAAGAGACAAAGTTGCCTTAGTGATTAAGTAATAAAATGTAATGACCTGGATTTTCGACCTTCAAAACCGTCACTTAATACATTCTTGGTATTCAAATGTTGGAATCTACGTCACTTAGGACAATAAAACATTATACCAAACACAAAGGAAATTTTAATTTGATAATAAAATTTACACTAGAGTTATATAGATCATATCAGAGTACAACAATTACACAGCAGAAAATACTAAAGCTTTAGAAGAATCCAAATTACAGCTCCAACCTTATCCCAATAAATGACTCCAAAACTATCTGTAAACTTGAACACTAGGCTGCTCATATGGAAAATAAGGGTAGCCAGAGTTTAGGAAAGGAACAATAAACTCAGTATCAGTCATGGGACATATGTGAGAACTTAAAAGTAGTTTATTTTATATAAAATGAGGTAACTCATAAGACCACGTCGTATAAACATGGAACAAGTTTTTCCTTATGAATACCAGTGCAGAAAATCGAAGATGCTTTTTGGAAAAAATGAAGCTATCATAAGGCTCGCAACACACAATGCAAGCATACAAATTTGGGTGAGTTTTGTTGTAACACCCCGTTTTTTCGATAAACCTTAAAGTAACGAATTAAAGAATAATTAATTCTAAATGTGAGAATTAAGGGAAACGGGTTATGCCATTGCGTTCGTCTCGTAATTTTGGTTGAGATAGATCCGAGTTTGCATGAATTGAACTTTGTATGAAGAAGTTACGGCCTTCGGAAGTTTCAAAAATTCAAAATTCAAATTTAAACTCTGAAGAGGGCAGGGCAGGAAAAATTCCTTCCCAGACCAGGTCGACCAAGAGGTCGACCCTAGTATCGACCTACCCTACAGGTCGACCTGGGGGTCGACCTGGCCCCCTCCCTGGGCAAATCTGAAAGGATGACGATTTCTGACTCCCTGCTGAGTCATTAGAGCTGAGGTGTTATCCTATCTTGACTGGATGGTCTTGATTATTTCTAGGGTTAATCTGACGGCTCTAAATTAATTACACCTCTATAAAAGCAACCTAACTCTCAATCCTAAATCACAAATATTCATACTAAGAGCCGTCATGCCGTCAATGGTGAACCTAGAATAGCCATCATCTCTTTCAACTCAAAGGCAAGATCGAAGCTACATCAAAATTAAATTTAATCTAATTCAACTAAGAAAATTCAACGATCTAAATCAAAGGAGAGCAATTCAATTTCAGAATACAGATCCCAGAACTCAAGAATTCCTTTTTGTTTGTAAGTGTAGTTATCTTTCAGATGTGAATGAATTAAAGACATGGTTTGTATTGGATTGTAAAATAGAATTGTATCAAGTTGTATGCGATGCTGATTTATGTTTATTGATGTCTATTCTATCGTATATGCCTATGAATTATTGTGGTCTATCGAACCTATTATGTTATGTGGAAATTGGTGAATAAACTTATGATGTTACGAAATTATCATATAGACGTTGGTGATATTATGATACATATAAGTTTTAGGCTAAGTCACATCGTTTATGCTTAATTGTTTAGATCCATAATGCATACATGTTTAGATCTACGACCTTGTGATGACATCTATATGTTGTATGTCAATTTAGAAATTATGTCATGTTTATGCAAGTTAAGTGATGCTATCATGTTATGAATACATGCAAGTTTATAGGTTAAAAACATGATTATGTAAACCTATATGTTTAGATCTAGACTCTATATGTTAGATCCATATGCCTCTATGATAGATCCATATTAGCACGATTCAACCCCTATGCAAGTTCACCATTGCATGTCTAATTATATTTTGGTAGTTCTATGTAAAACTATTCTTGCTGCATAGATCTAGTTAGCAAATTCATAATTGAAAGTACATTATGCCAAGTTCATGTGACACATCTGTAGTTAGATCCATATTTTTGTATGATGTTGGAATGTTGCAAGTTCCTCTTTTTTCCCTTTTTGTTTTATAAGTTAGGCTAAAACGTCGAGCCTAACATCCTATGAAACTTTACGAGTGTACAACGGGGGTAACATTGGAGAAAACATGAAACTATACATAATTAACATACTTGGCTCATAACCATGTAAATGGTATGGCATTGAAATGGTCTAATTTACTTACCAAAAATTATGAATTTGATTCAGAAAGAAAGTGGGCCATGACAATAAATTGTTGACAAATTTACATATAAGCATAAAAAGATAAATTTATAAATTTAGAAAAGACAAATATGCTTAACCCGAGGTTAGACTGAGTTGTGGTGTGGAACTGCTCGGAACCGACCGGCACATCTAGTGACCACAACAATACCTGTCTAATGTGGATGGTTAGTGCATTGAGCCCAAAAAGGACCCGAGGTTAGACTGAGTTGTGGTGTAAAACTGCCCAGAACCGACTGGCACTTCCAGTGACCACAACAATACCTGTCTAATGTGAGTGGTTGGTGCTCCAGTAAAGCTAAGTCAAGAGTTGTAGGGTTAACTCAATTAAGGAAACACTTAACCAATTCAACATGTTAGCTAAACTGATGGGTGGGGTTAGGTAACTTTGGACACTTAACCAATTTAACATGTTGGCTGGAAAACACTAGTAATGGGGACCCATTTCAGCAGTAACCCACGTAGATGTATCATGGGACCCTGAACTAGGCAGGGTGGGGCACGATTACTGGGCTGATTATAAGCGGTCAAAAACATCGGCAGGTGGCGCGTCATTGTAGGTTCCAGTGGGGCACGGGCATGCACGTACTTCGGAGTGGAAAAAGCAGGCGCTGGGCATCAGTAGTCATACACTGTGCATCTTAAATCGTGCCAGGTCTCCACCATAGGATTTAATACACCCCATGGTGGGACCAGCACAGGTATCTACAGTCAAGCGGGGGACGAAGGATACACGTGATAAATGCATGTTCGTAGGAGCCGATCAATATAAGGGGATCATTTCACAATGAACACGTGGTGCTAGTTGGACAAGTATAAATAGGTGCAGAAGAATTAAACATGGGTGCGATGTATATTCGGTTTATCCTGCCTTATATAGTTTTATGTTAGTTTGCTGTTCTGGTACTGTCGTATTTTCAGTTTATTCCTATCATGACCTTTTCCTTATTCACACACTGAAAAGTCACTAGGCTTGCTCAGACTTATGTCTGACCCATTTTTCTTTCGTCTTCTTTTCTTCCGTTTCCCCCCTCAAGTAGCTAGCGAGGGAATAGCTCAGCTTAATTTGGACCGTTCATCTTTTCTTGAAGATTCTGTGATGTACGGCTTGGGATCTCTTATCTTTGGTTATGGCTTTGGACACACTAGACTTGGGGATTTATGCAGTTTTATTTATGATTTATGCTTCTTTATATAATAATCAAGGCAGAAATTATGATGTAATAATTTGGGAGTTGGTTTGAAATAGTTTGTTGTAATGTTTTGTTACGAACCATGTTTGAAATAAAGAAATGTTTGTTTTCCGCTGCTTATATATATATATATATATATATATATATATTTATATTTGTCTTGTAAATTATCCGTGTCTTTTACCTATAATGCTCCATCGAAGCTAAGGCATTCCCTTCGTGAGTGACCTTAACGGAGGTGCAGTGTTTCATTTGGTATCACAGCAAAGGTTTACTAGATTAGATAAATGTTTTTGAAAACTATTTTCAAAAAGATGCATTTTTTTTCAAGAAAAAGTGTTATTTTACTTTAAAATGCATAATCTCCCAAAGCCATATGCATTATCTTTCTATCCTTTGTTTTGAATCTTTCCTCTTTCATTTCAGCATGTCTGGGAATCTTAACCTTCCAGAGGGTGTACCGATACCCAGCTGGTTCAGGAGGTACCTAGAAGCTAGGGCCAACGACGCAGGCCCAGCAGACATTCCTCCTCCCCTAGCTGCAGCCGTTCCTCCTCCTCGTGCAAATGCATTCTCAAAAATATGTAGGGACTATCGAGCCATGGGTGGAAAGAACTTCAATGGAAATGAATCCTTCGTGGAAGCAAGAAACTGGCTCAAAGAAATTGAGGATTTGTTTGATATCTTCGAAGTGGATGATAGGCAGAAGATACAGTTGGCGGTATGGTTGCTCAAAGACGAAGCTTCCTATTGGTGGAAAGTCACTAACGCTGAAAGACTAATTGAAACTTGGATGGATTTTAAAATGAGGTTTGAAATGAAATTCCTCTCACAAGCTGAACGAAGCCTACAGATGGAGAAGTTCTTAGCTCTCAGACAGGGAAGTATGTTGGTCAAGGAATAAGTTAATCAATTTAATCAGCTGGCTAGTTTCGGATTGGAGTTAGCGAACATTCCACATAAGAAGGCTCTCTGCTTTGTTAAATGATTGAATGAGCCACTGCACAGCGTAGCTATGTCCCATATACCTATGGGTGCGACTTATGAAAGACTAGTGGACATGGCACTGTTACAAGAAGAAGATAAGGTAGGCAAGAAAGAGACAAAGGTGGAAGCATCTCAAGATAAGAAAGTGGAAGGACCACAGAGTAAGAAGACAGACTCCAAGAAGGGAGGGAAAAACAACAAAACCCTTGACAAGAGGAAGTGTAATTTTTGTGGCATTCCTGGACATCTGGCTAAGGACTGCAGGAAGAAGAAAAGGAAGATGGGTGGCTGTTTCCATTGCGGCGAGGCAGGACACATGGCTAGGGACAGCCCAAGAAAGCAAGGGCAAGGGAAGAGAGTTGGATCTACTTCTGGAGGGTTGGTTCACGCTCTCATGGCACCTCCGCATGAACAAGGTAGAAATGTTTCTGTTGAGAGTTTAGTTTATCTTTATGATCATCATGTTCGTACACTCTTTGATTCTGGCGCATCGCACTCTTTTATATCTACTGCATTAGTTGAATCTCTGCACCTAAACACCAGTTTAGTAGAGGACCTTGGTTGTTTCAAATCCAATTGGGGGCTCAACTCATTTGTCAATGATTTGTTTGGATTTGGAGATTTCTAAATTAAGTGTAGGGTTTAGATGTAATGCCTATGTTTTGGGCTTCACGGGCTATGGGTTGATTCTAGGCACGGATTGGCTATCCAGTAATGGTGCCATCCTCGACTGTGAAAAGAGAGTTGTTAGACTCATGACTCGCCTTGGTAACACTCTCAAAATTTCTTGTAATCCCATGAACTCTGTTATGCTTAGCTATCTAGAATCTCTTGATGCATCTATTGAGAATTTGCAGTATGTTAGAGTAGTCCGTGAATACTCGGATGTCTTTGAAGAGGTTAAAGGGTTACCTCCGAAACGGGAGATAGACTTCCGCATATACCTCGTTGATAATGCAAAACCTGTCGCTCTAACCGTTAGACACATGGCTCCAAGGGAGAGGAAAGAACTCAACAAGCAGGTTAAAGAGCTGCTTGATAAGGGGTTTATAATGTGGAGTATTTCTGAATGGGGTGCTCCAGTAGTGTTTGCAACAAAAGCGGACGATTCGCTTCGCATATGCGTTGATTATAGGGAGCTAAACAAGCTGACCACGAAGAATAGGCACCCATTTCCAAGAATAGATGACTTGTTCGATCAGCTTGTAGGTGCATCGGTTTTCTTCCAACTAGATTTAGCTATCGGGTTTCATCAGCTGAGAGTGGCTGAAGACAACATTGACAAGACCGCGTTCAGAACTCCGGATGGTTTCTTCAAATGGCTTGTCATGCCTTTCAGCTTGACAAATGCACCCGCTTACTTCGTCGATTTGATGAGCGGGGTGTTCAGGGAGTTCCTCAATAAGTTTGTAGTGGTCTTCGTAGACAACGTTTTGATTTTCTCGAAGAGTGAGGAAGAGCATGCTCAACATCTAAAGGAAGTCATGGACACTCTTCGTGCACACCAGTTAAAAGCCAAATTCTCCAAATGCCACGTCTGGAGGGAAGAAGTAAGGTTTCTTGGACACGTGGTGTCCAAAGAAGGATTAGCTGTAGACCCCGCAAAAGTAGTTGTAGTGCAAGATTGGAAGGTCCCACGGAGTGTAACCGAAGTCCGAAGCTTCCTCGGGCTAGCAGGCTTTTACCGGAAGTTCATCAAATATTTTGCGAAAATCTCAGCTCCACTTACAAAGTTCACAAAGAAGAACTTAACTTTCACTAGGGATTTGGATTGCGTTATTGCTTTCCAACGCTTAAAAAGAGCTCTAACAATAGCCCCAGCTCTGACATTGTCGGATGGGAGCAAGATGTTTACCGTATACACGGATGCTTGTGGTACGGAACTAGATGCTGTCTTGATGCAAGAGGGCAAGGTAGTAGCTTATGGAGGCAGGCAGTTGAAAATACATGAGAAAAACTACCCAACCCACGACCTAGAGTTGGCTACCATCGTCTTTGCTCGGTGCCATTATCTACTAGGTGAGAAGTTTGAGTTATATACTGACCATTAATCGTTGAAGTACCTTTTCTCTCAAAAAGATCTTAATTTGAGGTAACAAAAGTGGATGGAATTCTTTGCATCCTACGATTTCGAGATTTCCTATACCCCTGGCAAGGGAAATGTAGTAGCGGACACCTTGAGTAGAAAGAGGCTGACCTTAAGCCCTCTCTTTGTAGAAAGGCAGAACTTGGAGTATATAGCCAACTTTGATTTTAGACCCTCTGTCGATCATGTGACTGGTTTGTTAGCATCGCTAGAGGTGCGGCCTACTCTTTTGGACTCAATAGGAACCGCACAACATCAAGACCCTCAGCTAGTTGATGTGATAGATAAGTTAAGTAGGGGTGAGACTTCTAGTCACGTCAATAGATACTCCAACGATGATAAAGATTGGTTGAGATGGGATGGAAGGCTATGCGTCCCACAATCAAGGGATTTGGTGAAGAAAGTTCTTGAAGAAGCACACCATTCCAAGTAGACCATACACCCCGGTGGAGACAAGATGTATAAAGACGTAAAAAGTGTTTTCTTTTGGGATGGCATGAAGAGGGATGTAGCTGAATTCGTCTCAAAGTGCTTAGTATGCCAGCAAGTCAAGGCGGAGCAGAAGAAGCCTGGAGGTTTGCTTCATCCTCTAGAGGTCCCACAGTGGAAATGGGAAAGTATCTCGATGGACTTATTGATGGCCTGCCTAGGTCAAGAAGAGGCAATACCAGTATTTGGGTAATAGTGGACAGGCTCACAAAAAGCGCTCACTTCATACCCGTTAAGAGCAGAAAGACTACCACATCTCTAGCAACCATATATCTTAAAGAGATAGTTCGACTCCATGGGATACCCTCCAGCATTGTTAGCAACCGAGATCCCATCTTTACGAGCGAGTTTTGGAAGAGCTTGCAAGAAGCTGTAGGCACACAGTTATGCTTAAGCACAGCCTATCACCCCCAAACCGATGGTCAGACAAAGAGAGTGAACATAGTATTAGAAGACCTCTTGAGATTATGCATTCTTGACTTCGGAGGAACAAGGGAGGATCATCTTCCTTTGGTGGAGTTTGCCTACAATAATAGCTACCAAGCCACCATAGGTATGGCACCCTTCGAAGATTTATATGGAAGACCGTGCCGATCACCAACTTGTTGGTGGGAGTCTACAGATAAGCTCATACTTGGACCAGATATGATTAGAGAAACTTCAGAGAAAGTGGACTTGATACGAAAAAGAATGAAGACTGCCCAAGATAGACAAAAGTCCTACGCAGATAAGAGAAGGACCGACCTTGAGTTTGAGGTTGGGGACAGGGTTTTCCTTAAAGTATCTCCTTTGAGGAACGTCGTTCGCTTCGGATCCGCAGGAAAGTTGGCACCAAGATTTGTAGGGTCGTTTCCTATCATTGAAAGGATTGGGAAGATGGCTTACAGAGTAGAGCTACCCGAAAGATTGGCTGGAGTTCATAATGTCTTTCACGTTTCTCACTTACGAAAGTGCTTACATGAGTCTGCGGAAGTGGTGGAACCAAGCATATTAGAGGACGTAGAAGTAGAATGGGAGGCGACTGTGAGAAGTGTTCCAACTCGTATCTTGGGTACAGAAGTCAAAAAGCTATGCAACCGCGAAGTCAAACTTGTAAAAGTTCAATGGAGTGACGCTTTTGAAGACGTGACTTGGGTGACTGAGGCCAAAATACACGCAGCCTACCCTTTTCTTTTTGAGGGTACATCTTTGATCTCTTTTTCCTTAAGTTTGTTCATACTCGTATCAATCTTTTTAGTATTTCCTCAGTGTTGTTCTCGATCCTTAGGTAGAAACCAGTGGATGTAAACATGTTTTTGAAACATGTTATGGTTGATGGTCGCAAGTGGTTGCTCGTGGATGCATATACACACACTTTAGGTATTAGATCGACTCAGTCACTTTCATATTGCATATGCATATATGTACTTATATATGATTGAAACATGATGTGTTATCATGTGGATGTTGCATTTGTATGAATGATTGTACACTCATGTAGAAAGTATGATTAGGGAAGATTGCATACATTATGGACGCATGACACCGACATGACTTGCATTAAGGAGGTCAACTGAATCAGTAGACCGCCTGATTTTGCATTAGATAAGGACATGTACACACACTATGCATATAATCATAAAGCATTAGAAGTCTTTTAAGGACATTGGACGCCTGTGTTTGATGGTTGAGTAGATGGACGATTGGATGGTAGGATATACGTTCTTCTTGACTTGAAGATTTCGGGGACGAAATCCTTTAAGGAGGGGAGAATGTAACACCCCATGTTTTCGATAAACCTTAAAGTAACTAATTAAAGAATAATTAATTCTAAATGTGAGAATTAAGGGAAACAGGTTACGCCATTGTGTTCGTCTTGGAATTCTGGTTGAGATAGAGTCCGAGTTTGCATGAATTGGACTTCGTATGAAGAAGTTACGACCTTCGTAAGTTTCAAAAATTCAAAATTCAAAATTAAACTCTGAAAAGGGCAGGGCAGGAAAAATTCCCACCTAGGCCAGGTCGACCAGGAGGTCGACCCTAGTGTCGACCTACCTTACAGGTTGACCTGGGGTCGACCTACCCCCCTCCCCCCCGGAAAGATATGAAAGGATGACGATTTCTGACTCCCTGCTGAGTCATTAGGGCTGAGGTGTTATCCTATCTTGATTGGATGGTCTTGATTATTTATAGGGTTAATCCGACGGCTATAAATTAATTAAACCTCTATAAAAGCAACCTAACTCTCAACCCTAAATCACAAATATTCATACCAAGAGCCGCCATGCCATCAATGATGAACCTAAAATATCATCTCTTTCATCTCAAAGGCAAGATTGAAGCTACGTCAAAATTAAACCTAATCTAATTCAACTAAGAAAATTCAACGATCTACATCAAAGGCGAGCAATTCAATTTCAGAATACAGATCCCAGAACTCAAGAATTCCTTTTTGTTTGTAAGTGTAGTTATCTTTCAGGTGTGAATGAATTAAAGACATGGTTTGCAATGGATTGTAAAATAGAATTGTATCAAGTTGTATGCGATGCTGATTTATGTTTATTCATGTCTATTCTATTGTATATGCCTATGAATTATTGTGGTCAATCGAACCTATTATGTTATGTGGAAATTGGTGAATAAACTTATGATGTTATGAAATTATCATATAGATGTTGGTGATATTATGATACATACAAGTTTTAGGCTAAGTCACATCGTTTATGCCTAATTGTTTAGATCCATTATGCATACATGTTTAGATCCATGACCTTGTGATGACATCTATATGTTGTATGTCAATTTAGAAATTATGCCATGTTTATGCAAGTTAAGTGATGCTATCATGTCGTGAATACATGCAAGTTTATAGGTTAAAAACATGATTATGTAAACCTATATGTTTAGATCTACACTCTATATGTTAGATCCATATGCCTCTATGTTAGATCCATGTTAGCATGATTCAACCCCTATGCAAGTTCACCATTACATGTCTAATTAGATTTTGGTAGTTCTATGTAAAACTATTATTTTATGATTCATGCTGCATAGATCTAGTTTGCAAATTCATAATTGAAAGTACATTTTGCCAAGTTCATGTGACACATCTGTAGTTAGATCCATATTTTTGTATGATGTTGGAATGTTGCAAGTTCCTCTTTTTTCCCTTTTTGTTTTATAAGTTAGGCTAAAATGTTGAACCTAACATCCTATGAAACTTTGTGAACGTACAACGGGGGTAACATTAGGGAAAACATGAAACTATACACAATTAACATACTTGGCTCATAACCATTTAAATGGTATGGCATTGAAATGGTATAATTTACTTACCAAAAAATATGAATTTGATTTAGAAAGAATGTGGGCCATGACAATAAATTGTTGACAAATTTACATATAACCATAAAAGGATAAATATATAAATTTAGAAAAGACGAATATGCCTAACCCGAGGTTAGACTTAGCAGTGGTGTAAAACTGCCCGTAACCGACCGGCACATCCAGTGACCACAACAATACCTGTCTAATGTGGGTGGTTAGTGCATTGAGCCCAAAATGGACCCGAGGTTAGACTGAGTTGTGGTGTAAAACTGCCCGGAACCGACTGGCACATCCAGTGACCACAACAATACCTGTCTAATGTGAGTGGTTGGTGCTCTAATAAAGCTAAGTCAAGAGTGGTAGGGTTAAGTCAATTAAGGAAACACTTAACCAATTCAACATGTTAGCTAAACTGATGGGTGGGGCTAGGTAAACTTGGATACTTAACCAATTTAACATGTTGGCTGGAAAACCCTAGTAACAGGGACCCATTTCAGTAGTAACTCACGTAGATGTATCATGGGACCCTGAACTAGGTAGGGTAGGGCATGATTACTGGGCCGATTATAATCGGTCAAAAACACTGGCGGGTGGTGCGTCAGTGTAGGTTCCAGCGGAGTACGGAAGTGCACGTACTCTGGAGTGGAAAAAGTAGGCAGTGGGCATTAGTAGTCATACACTGTGCATCTTGAATCGTGTTGGGTTGCCACCATAGGATTTGATATAACCCGTGGTGGGACTAGCACAGGTATCTACAGTAAGCGGGGGCCGAAGGACACACGTGATAAATGCATGTTCGTAGGAGACGATCGATATAAGGGGATCATTTCACCATGAACACGTGGTGTTAGTTGGACAAGTATAAATAGGTGCAAAAGAATTAAACATGGGTGCGATATATATTCGGTTTATCCTGCCTTATATAGTTATATGTTAGTTTATTGTTCTGGTACTGTCCTGTTTTCAGTTTATTCCTATCATGACCTTTTCCTTATTCACACACTGAAAAGTCACTAGACTTGCTCAGACTTATGTCTGGCCCAATTTTCTTTCGTCTTCTTTTCTTCCGTTCCCCCCATCAGGTAGCCAGGGAGGGAATAGCTCAGCTTAATTTGGACCGTTCATCTTTCCTTGAAGACTCTGTGATGTACGGCTTGGGATCTCTTATCTTTGGCTATGGCTTTGGATATACTAGACTTGGGGATTTATGCAGTTTTATTTATGATTTATGCTTCTTTATATAATAATCAAGACATAAATTATGATGTAATAATTTGGGAGTTGGTTTGAAATAGTTTGCTGTAATGTTTTGTTATGAACCATGTTTGAAATAAAGAAATGTTTGTTTTCTGCTGCTTATATATATATGTATCTGTCTTGTAAATTATCTGTGTCTTTTACCTATAATGCTCCATAGAAGTTAAGGCATTCCCTTTGTGGGTGACCTTAACGGAGGTGGGGTGTTTCTGGTGTCGACCAGGAGGTCGACCCTAGTGTCGACCCTAGTGTCGACCTACCCTACAGGACGACCTGAGGGTCGACCTACCACCCTCCCTGGGCAGATCTGAAAGAATGAAGATTTCTGACTCCTTGCTGAGTCATTAGGGCTGAGGTGTTATCAAATCTTGACTGGATTGTCTTGATTATTTCTAGGGTTAATCTGATGGCTCTAAATTAATTAAACCTCTATAAATGCAACCTAACTCTCAACCCTAAATCACAATTATTCATACCAAGAGCCGCCATGCCGCCAATGGTGAACCTATAATAGCTGTCATCTCTTTCAACTCAAAGGCAAGATTGAAGCTACGTCAAAATTAAATTTAATCTAATTCAACTAAGAAAACTCAACGATCTACATCAAAGGCGAGCAATTCAATGTCAGAATACAGATCCTAGAACTCAAGAATTTCTTTTTGTTTGTAAGTGTAGTTATCTTTCAGATGTGAATGAATTAAAGACATGGTTTGTAATGGATCGTAAAATAGAATTGTATCAAGTTGTATGCGATGCTGATTTATGTTTATTCATATCTATTCTATCGTATATGCCTATAAATTATTGTGGTCTATCGAACCTATTATGTTATGTGGAAATTGGTGAATAAACTTATGATGTTATGAAATTATCATATAGACGTTGGTGATATTATGATACATACAAGTTTTAGGCTAAGTCACATCGTTTATGCCTAATTGTTTAGATCCATTATGCATACATGTTTAGATCTACGACTTGTGATGACATCTATATGTTGTATGTCAATTTAGAAATTATGCCATGTTTATGCAAGTTAAGTGATTCTATCATGTCATGAATACATACAAGTTTATAGCTTAAAAACATGATTATGTAAACCTATATGTCTAGATCTACACTCTATATATTAGATCCATATGCCTCTATGTTAGATCCATGTTAGCATGATTCAACCCCTATCCACGTTCACCATTACATGTCTAATTTGATTTTGGTAGTTCTATGTAAAACTATTATTTTATGATTCATGCTGCATAGATCTAGTTAGCAAATTCATAATTGAAAGTACATTATGCCAAGTTCATGTGGCACATCTATAGTTAGATCCATATTTTTGTATGATGTTGGAATGTTGCAAGTTCCTCTTTTTTCCCTTTTTGTTTTATAAGTTAGGCTAAAACGTCGAGCCTAACATCCTATGAAACTTTATGAACGTACAACGTGGGTAACATTGGAGAAAACATGAAACTATACATAATTAACAAACTTGGCTCATAACCATTTAAATGGAATGGCGTCGAAATGGTATAATTTACTTACCAAAAATTATGAATTTGATTTAGAAAGAAAGTTGGCCATGACAATAAATTGTTGACAAATTTACATATAAGCATAAAAGGATAAATATATAAATTTAGAAAAGACGAATATGCCTAACCCAAGGTTAGACTGAGTTGTGGTGTAAAACTGCCCGGAACCGACCGACACATCCAGTGACCACAACAATACATGTCTAATGTGTGTGGTTAGTGCATTGAGCCCAAAAAGGACCCGAGGTTAGACTGAGTTGTGGTGTAAAACTGCCCGGAACCGACCGGCACATGTAGTGACCACAACAATACCTGTCTAACGTGAGTGGTTGGTGCTCTAAAAAAGCTAAGTCAAGAGTGGTAGGGTTAAGTCAATTAAGGAAACACTTAACCAATTCAACATGTTAGCTAAACTGATAGATGGGGTTAGGTAAATTTGGACACTTAACCAGTTTAACATGTTGGCTGGAAAACCCTAGTAACGGGGACCCATTTCAGCAGTAACTCACGTAGATGTATCATGGGACCCTGAACTAGGCAGGGTAGGGCATGATTATTGGGCTGGTTATAAGCGGTCAAAGACATCGGCGGGTGGTGCGTCAGTGTATGTTCCGGCGGAGTACGGGCGTGCACGTACTCCGGAGTGGAAAAAGCAGGCACTGGGCATCAGTAGTCATAAACTGTGCATCTTGAATCGTGTCGTGTTACCACCATAGGATTTGATACACCCCGTGGTGGGACCAGCACAGGTATCTACAGTCAAGCGGGGTCCAAAAGACACACGTGATAAATGCATGTTCGTAGGAGCCGATCGATATAAGGGGATCATTTCGCCATGAACACGTGGTGCTAGTTGGACAAGTATAAATAGGTGCAAAAGAATTAAACATGGGTGCGATGTATATTCGGTTTATCCTGCCTTATATAGTTTTATGTTAGTTTTCTGTTCTGGTACTGTCCTATTTTCAGTTTATTCCTATCATGACCTTTTCCTTATTCACGCACTGAAAAGTCACTGGACTTGCTCAGACTTATGTCTGGCCCATTTTTCTTTCGCCTTCTTTTCTTCCGTTCCCCCCATCAGGTAGCCAGGGAGGGAATAGCTCAGCTTAATTTGGATCGTTCATCTTTCCTTGAAGACTCTGTGATGTACGGCATGGGATCTCTTATCTTTGGCTATGGCTTTGGACATACTAGACTTGGGGATTTATGCAGTTTTATTTATGATTTATGCTTCTTTATATAATAATCAAGACATAAATTATGATGTAATAATTTGGGAGTTGGTTTGAAACAGTTTGCTGTAATGTTTTGTTATGAACCATGTTTGAAATAAAGAAATGTTTGTTTTCCGCTGCTTAAATATATATATCTGTCTTGTAAATTATCTGTGTCTTTTACCTGTAATGCTCCATCGAAGTTAAGGCATTCCCTTTGTGAGTGACATTAACGGAGGTGGGGTGTTTCTGGTGTCGACCAGGAGGACGACTCTAGCGTTGACCTACCCTACAGGTCAACCTAAGGGTCGACCTACCCCCCCTCCTTGGGCAGATCTGAATGGATGACGATTTTTGACTCCCTGCTGAGTCATTAGGGCTGAGGTGTTATCCTATCTTGACTGGATGGTCTTGATTATTTCTAGGGTTCATCTGATGGCTCCAAATTAATTAAACCTCTATAAATGCAACCTAACTCTCAACCCTAAATAACATATATTCATACCAAAAGCCGCCATGCCGTCAATGGTGAACCTATAATAGCCGTCATCTCTTTCAACTCAAAGGCAAGATTGAAGCTACGTCAAAATTAAATCTAATCTAATTCAACTAAGAAAATTCAACGATCTACATCAAAGGCGAGCAATTCAATTTCAGAATACAGATCCCAGAACTCAAGAATTTCTTTTTGTTTGTAAGCGTAGTTATCTTTCAGATGTGAATGAATTAAAGACATGGTTTGTAATGGATTGTATAATAGAATTGTATCAAGTTGTATGCGATGTTGATTTATGTTTATTCATATCTATTCTATCGTATATGCCTATAAATTATTGTGGTCTATCGAACCTATTATGTTATGTGGAAATTGGTGAATAAACTTATGATGTTATGAAATTATCATATAGACGTTGGTGATATTATGATACATACAAGTTTTAGGCTAAGTCACATCGTTTATGCCTAATTGTTTAGATCCATTATGCATACATGTTTAGATCTACGACCTTGTGATGACATCTATATGTTGTATGTCAATTTAGAAATTATGCCATGTTTATTCAAGTTAAGTGATGCTATCATGTCATGAATACAGGCAAGTTTATAGCTTAAAAACATGATTATGTAAACCTATATGTTTAGATCTACACTCTATATGTTAGATCCATATGCCTTTATGTTAGATCCATGTTAGCATGATTCAACCCCTATGCAAGTTCACCATTACATGTCTAATTTGATTTTGGTAGTTCTATGTAAAACTATTATTTTATGATTCATGCTGCATAGATCTAGTTAGCAAATTCATAATTGAAAGTACATTATGCCAAGTTCATGTGACACATCTGTAGTTAGATCCATATTTTTGTATGATGTTGGAATGTTGCAAGTTCCTCTTTTTTCCCTTTTTGTTTTTTAAGTTAGGCTAAAATGTCGAGCCTAACATCCTATGAAACTTGCGAACGTACAACGATGGTAACATTGGGGAAAACCTGAAACTATACATAATTAACATACTTGGCTCATAACCATTTAAATTGTATGGCATTGAAATGGTATAATTTACTTACCAAAAATTATGAATTTGATTTAGAAAGAAAGTAGGCCATGACAATAAATTATTGACAAATTTACATATAAGCATCAAAGGATAAATATATAAATTTAGAAAAGACGAATATGCCTAACCCGAGGTTAGACTGAGTTGTGGTGTAAAACTGCCTGGAACCGACCGACACATCCAGTGACCACAACAATACCTGTCTAATGTGGATAGTTAGTGCATTGGGCCCAAAAAGGACCCGAGGTTAGACTAAGTTGTGGTGTAAAACTGCCCGGAACCGATCGGCACATGTAGTGACCACAACAATACCTGTCTAATGTGAGTGGTTGGTGCTCTAATAAAGCTAAGTCAAGAGTGGTAGGGTTAAGTCAATTAAGGAAACACTTAACCAATTTAACATGTTAGCTAAACTAATAGGTGCGGTTAGGAAAATTTGGACACTTAACCAATTTAACATGTTTGTTGGAAAACCCTAGTAACGGGGACCCATTTCAGCATTAACTCATGTAGATGTATCATGGGACCCTGAACTAGGCAGGGTGGGGCATGATTACTGGGCTGATTATTAGCGGTCAAAAACATCGGCGGGTGGTGCGTCAGTGTAGGTTCTGGTGGAGTACGGGCGTGCAAGTACTCCGAAGTGGAAAAAGCAGGCACTGGGCATCAGTAGTCACATATTGTGCATCTTGAATCGTGTCGGGTTGCCACCATAGGATTTGATACACCCCGTGGTGGGACCAGCACAGGTATCTACAGTCAAGCGGGGGCCGAAGGACACACGTGATAAATGCATGTTCATAGGAGCCGATCGATATAAGGGGATCATTTCACCATGAACTTGTGGTGCTAGTTGGACAAGTATAAATAGGTGCAGAAGAATTAAACATGGGTGCGATGTATATTCGGTTTATCCTGCCTTATATAGTTTTATGTTAGTTTTCTGTTCTGGTACTGTCCTGTGTTCAGTTTATTCTTATTATGACCTTTTCCTTATTCACACACTGAAAAGTCACTAGACTTGCTCAGACTTATGTCTGGCCCATTTTTCTTTCATCTTCTTTTCTTCCGTTCCACCCCTCCGGTAGCCAGGGAGGGAATAGCTCAGCTTAATTTGGACTGTTCATCTTTCCTTGAAGACTCTGTGATATACGGCTTGGGATCTCTTATCTTTGGCTATGGCTTTGGACACACTAGACTTGAGGATTTATGCAGTTTTATTTATGATTTATGCTTCTTTATATAATAATCAAGGCAGAAATTATGATGTAATAATTTGGGAGTTGGTTTGAAACAGTTTGCTGTAATGTTTTGTTATGAACCATGTTTGAAATAAAGAAATGTTTGTTTTCCGCTGCTTACATATATATATATATATATATATATATATATGTCTTGTAAATTATCCGTGTCTTTTACCTATAATGCTCCATCGAAGTTAAGGCATTCCCTTTGTGAGTGACCTTAATGGAGGTGGGGTGTTTCATTTGTCCTTATGACAACCAAAAATGCCTTGGTACACAAAGTCGTTTGATATTATTACTAATGCATAATATGGAAAACCTTTCGCAAATAAATCTATCAATCTTAGCCAGCATAGAAACCTCATCCAATCATGCCGATGGCTATTGCTTAGATAAACAAAAACGTAAAGGCTGGTATTGGAGAATGGGTTTCCAACATGATGGTTCCTGGTACGAAAGATTAATCTGTGGAATCTAAAACTTTGCTCGACATAGTATCCAACGAATAACATCCAAGGACTCAGACATCGGTATACTTTCCCCAAAACATGAAACATAATATCTAGAGAATAACATCCAAGGACTCAGACATTGTTTATTCTTTTATAATAAGGCATCCTACCTAGGTGATCACCGAAACATCAAACTCCGAAAAGCATGCAAATTTAACCACTCGTTTACCGTCTTTCCAGGGTGTAAGGCTTGACAAGTCATGTTACACAAAGCTACACTTTAGAAAAAAGCCATGCTTTATTCATCCATAGCCCATTTCACTTAGCATGCCACATTTCCCATTCATTACACATAACTGATGTCTATTAATATTTAACCTTTGAGAAAATACATCTCATAGAAGGGTGTTAAGCTAAGAGAATAATTCTCTGCCACCAAACAGTTATATATTTAATAGAGATCAATTGCTATGTCGTTAATTGTAATGTCAGACATACAATCCATACAAGTACGTTATGGGATTGAGCGAAACCGAAGGCATTCTCCTATTACCACTAGTAGAGAAAATCCTTGCAATAAAAATATTTTCGAATATATCCAGACCTATATTTAAAAAAGGGTGATATTCATCTCTATACCGATGATCAGCCAATGTACAGAAAGTCAACAAACGGTCCTTTCGATTCGAAAATATATGGTCTTCACTTCATCGAAGATTCCAGAATATAGGCATACTGCCAATATGTAATGAGGTGTAAACCCTGGGACTTGTGACATAAATCCCTATATCCTAAAGATCTCTGGTCTTCATATTCTTGATTTGCTCAATTTCATCACATCATTATTCAAAATGGTTTTCAGATAGAAATCAAATCCCGATCTTTCCAAATAATGAGCGTTATTTAAAAAGACAATATGGAAATACAGGATTTGCTAAGTTTCCTTCAACTTTAGGTTGATTAATTAAAACCTTTCATTAATCTTAGTAAAACCCTTAAACCATTTATTTCATTTGAAACTTATTCTATTCATTCCCTTATCTTTAAACCTTTATAAAAATTCATACTTCGGAAAACTTTTCAATTAATCCATCATATCTTTAAATAAAGATTATTCAAATATTAATGAATATTTCTTCGACTTTACATAGGGAAATTATTCTAATATCGTCTTATTAAATCTTAATTAAAAGATTAATTAACCCTTAATTCCCTATTTTCCATTAATTCTTTTAAACCAGAGATAATTCATTACACCTTCAAAACTTAATTTTCGTTAAACTAACGTAATCCAAATCTTTCGTTTACTTAAACAAATTCCTTAATCTTCCATTCCTTAATAAGGTATTATTTCAAAAACCATTCTAAATTTTTTAACAAAGATTCATTAACTCTTTACCCATTTGCCTTCCCTTCCAAAACCTAATTCTTAATCAAAGCTTGTTAACCATTAATTAAAAGTTTTTTAAATTCCAAACATAACCTTCTAGGTTAAAGAATGATTTAGTTTAAGATACCATTCACAACAAACCCAAAAATCGATTGATATTAAATATAAAATTTATGTAGTAATTATATCAGCTTATATCCAATATCAATTATCATAATCATCAAATACTATAAGCGGAATAACGATATAAATACCATTCAACTTCCTCGAATAATATAGGTTTCAACTACGTAATAAAATATCAAATATCCAAAGATTATTTTCATCCAAATCCAATTCATTTATGATTGGAAAACTATAATCTCAAGTAAACTAATTTACTTATTCCCAATTTTTTTATGCGGTTCTAAACTTCCAAAATCACTTTATAAATCATTTAAAGATGACTACTAAAGATTCAGAAAAAAATTAATAGGTTTAAGACGTCTAAATACGATATTGTTGAAAAGTGTTGGAAAGGTATTACAAAAACGTCGCAAAAGCATCGCTAAATGGCTTATATTAGCTAATTTGATCCAAATAACCTTTTTATTATCCAAAACTTCATATTTCCAACCCAAATAACTTTTGAATAATTTATTGTGATCTATCATGATTTTTTTCATATTTTTAATAATTTAAAAATAACTGTTTCTAGTTTTAGTCAATAAGCTGTACTACCGCGATTTTTATTAAAAATAGATTTGAACATATCTTGAAAATTATACATTGAAATTTAAAAAAAATCTTCTTCATTTGAAAACGTATGCTTTTCATTTCGAGGAAATTCGGTTTGAATTGCATCTGGTATACTTGTTTGAGGTTCACGGTCGAAATTCGCGATTTGCCTCAGGGCGACTAACTCTGTTCTAACCGTATTTAAACTTCAACTCAAAATTGTTCCATTTCACTTCAAATAAGTCCATAATCCTTTAAAAATACATATAACTTCGTTTAAAAATAATATTTCCATATTAAAACTTTAAAATTCAAATAGTCATTTTAAATGAATATTATTATTTTATTAATAAAATAATATTATTTTTTAAAATTTAATCTTTTGAAACCCAAACCTAGCAGAATTCAAATTAAACATTATATATGTTTATTGGAACAATCAATTTAAGTTTTAAACATCGTTTACATACCTATCTCAAATTTGATTTCAAAATCAAAATCGTTTTCGGTTATTAAAATTTAACATGTTATTTTATATCAAATCCTTGTTCAAATCAATTTCCACCTTCACAAAAGTTTTTCATAAACAATTTAATTTAATTTCTATCTAGCTTTAGATATAAAATCACAATTTCTGATTTTATGCCATATTTTTATTTAAATGAATATAATATTCATTTATGTTATCCAAATGAAATGAGACTTAACCGATACCCATACAATTCCATATATGTTGGTGCAGTTTGTTATATAATTGCTAATAATAACCATAGTATCATCCACAACAACCATTCATCAATCACACAATATTTATAATATAAGCATTTACTGTAATTAACGCTTACACACATATGATTAATGCTAACTGTAATAACATCCATAACGAACACAAAACAACAATAACAACCATAAAGCAACCAATATAATCATATTATGATTATAATAAAGATCAAAATAGTTCTCATCGAGGGCTCCACTCCGCCAA
Source organism: Allium sativum (assembly GCA_030737875.1). Classification (NCBI taxonomy): domain Eukaryota; kingdom Viridiplantae; phylum Streptophyta; class Magnoliopsida; order Asparagales; family Amaryllidaceae; genus Allium; species Allium sativum. The sequence continues at coordinate 93,901,122 of CM060920.1, forward strand.
ACTTTATTGTAGGACTCTAACGACATAGTTGGATAACGTAACCGCTCATCGCACTATAGTTTTCTTCTACCATATATATATATATCCATTTTTATATGTATATGGAGGTAAGGTGGAGGTGGAGTGGTGCGACTAGGTGAGGGAGCGGTTATGGCGTTTGTCGATGATGGCGTTTGCCGGGTGGAGGTGGATGGGAAGGGGCGGATGGAGGTATGGTGATGGTGGTGGAGGTGCAAGAGAGGAGGGTGGAAGGGAAGGGTTTTAGGCCGATGCCAAGATTGAAAGATGTTAGGGATGAGAATCATGGATCTTAAGGAAAAACTAAATCTAGATGGGGGTGAATAAAGATTTAAAGATATTATGGAAAACTTAAACAATTAATGATTACTCAAATAACTATATGAATCACAGAATGGATATCATAATAGAAACAATCACAGATGCAAATATAAATAGAAATAAAATGCAGAAAAGGAAAGAACACACTAGATTTTATACTGGTTTGGATTTCTCCTATGTCCAATCTCATGCAACGCTAGATTGCGTAGAGTTTTATTAAAACTAGTATCAACTTACGACACCCTTGATTTCACGGCTACAACGTTAACACCGATTTCACACCCATGATTTCACGGCTACAAGGTTCACACTGCTCTCATTCCTTGATTTACAGGCTAAAAGGAACACATCCTTTCCTTAACAATAATAAATAGCCTTAGTACTCTTGAATAGCACTTCCAAACAAAGAGTTTTTGATAGGGATTGAGAATAGATAGAGATTGATATGATTTGTATTGAAAACGGTAGAGTACAAGTGTAGAAATCAAGAAATTAAAGTAGAATAATGGTGGCAAGAGTAAGGATGAAGAAGGAGAATATTCGTTGGTTAAAATTTCGAAAATGAGGCCTTTGTATAGTATTCCAAAAGTCACAATAGTTCTGAAATGTTTCAAAATATGAAAAGACATGTCCTTTCAAATTTTAAAAAGTGACGGTTATATGTCGACATGTATAAAATGGTATGTCGACATATGCTTTTATTTTTTATTTTTTTAAATCATTTTTCAAGAGTTTAAACCAATATATATATTCTGAAAATTCTTGAATCAAAACTAGTTGTTTGAAATATAATTTCTTAAGTATAAAAACATGTTAAACATATGATATAAAACTATATATATAAATGATATAAAACTGTATTATAATTATAAACATTTATATAATATTATTATAAAATTTATAATATATGTAAACTATATAATAAACATATATATATTTGAAAACATAAGTAAAAACCATTAATAATTTGAAATCATTTAGAAAGGGGTTTGAAATAATTTTGAAAGTAGATTTTGAAAGTGCTAACTGGAGTTTTACATACTAGCTAGACTCTATTACTTTGATAATCTTGAACTCTTGAATTCTTGATATCTTAAAACTCATGAGTCTTGAATCTCTAAAAAATTTAATTGTACAGTCTTCAGTTATTTATTTCCTGCATATAAATCCTGCATATATATATATATATATATATATGTATATATGTATTCTGGATAAAGAAGTTAGTATATATTTTATAATCAGTAATGTCAAGAATCGAAACAAGTTTGTTGTCATTAGAATTCCATTCCCAACAATCTCCCCCTTTTTGATGATGACAACCTTGGTTTATAAAATATTCATACCTGATGTTATCTGTTGATCCGATTCCTTGATTATTCCTCCTTTCATCATGAATTCCTTCTGTCTCCCCCTTAAAATATGCCTATCTTAACTATATCCCATTTTATAATTTCTCCCCCTTTGTCATCAATAAAAAGACTACACTGAACTATAATCCCCTTAAATTTATACTATAAATGATTTTGATGACCCATTCTAGATATACAACTTCCCTAAAATGATAATACTAAATCAAAAAGTTTATGACTTCCTCTAAACTAATGACTAACTTAATTATATAAACAAAAGTATAAACAAGTAATTCAAACAATATTTTCAACCAATTCAATATTTACCAATAGTTGTCAAACCGATCAATATATATATGTCAAATCCTAATCAAACCTGTACAAGTTTAAAAACATACAAAGCATATCCATCAATTGAAAAAAAATCATACATCTCTTGGAACTTCCACCCGTCCATCTCCACCGAAGATTGGATACCTTTTGTTGACTTCCCAGTCTTCGTTGTGTTTGGCAGGAGGTGCTCCAGTGATGTTGTTGACTTCATCGTTGGAAAGAGAAGAGATCAACCAACATATAGCATTAAAGTGTTCTTATTGTTCAATCATCATCATTTGACTTAATTGTAGATGATGCCGAATACGAAGGATTATAAATAGGATATTCTTGAAGGAATTGAGAGTTTCTTCAAGATTTTCACTTAGATTGTGAATAACATTGGCCATTATTTGATAATCTAGAGAAGGAGTGATTAGAGAAGAAAGAAATAAAACTATCTTTTTTGGAAGAAAAAGATGTTTATATGGATTGGAATCCGTTTAGGAATGAATAGACACAAGTTAGTTATTTAAAAATTCAAATTTGAATCAATTTGAATTTCAGATTGTTATATGTCGACATGTCAAAATGTACATATCGACATACCCTTATGATTTTTGGGTATTTTTGAATTTTTACACAATTTTGAGTTATTTCTTACTATACTATATTATTTTATTTAATTTTAATGTTTTTACAGATCTTTAAAGATTGTTTTGATAGAAAACGATATCATTCATTACGGCTAAACGATCACAATCAAACGATACATGAAATTCAAGAGTAGAAGTACGAGATATGAAAATATGAAAGGAAATACAAGTTACTACAACAAGATAACACAACTAATAACTTAAATCTCAGCAGATGAAGATGATAATCCAAATTTTCTTCCTATTTTACCGTAGAACTTGTTCAGTTTAGAAGACATTTGATTGAGTGTCTTACTGTAATAACCCGGAAAATCTAAACCAGTTTGAAAATTTTAAATTGTCTATTTTAGTGGATTTTAAATATTTAAAATAAATATTTTAATTAATAATGATGAAAAGCAAGTTTGAATCGACATTTGAAAATGAATATAATTATTTCTAATTATAAACAAGGCCTGAAATGGCGCGGCAGCTTCAAATTTTCATTTCAAACTTTGACTGGCTGTACCGGGTGAAAAACAAAACGGATTTGAGTGAATCCAAAAATATTTAAATCTGTTAGTGAATATCTTTCTAAAGAATCTGAAAAATCGAAGTTTCATAGCGGGAAGCAAAAGTTATGGCCAAATGAATTTTCAGAAAGGTCACTATAGAATTTATATAGCCCGTGAAATTGGCCATTTTGCAAACGACCTCGGATTTGACGAAATCACTTTTGTTGGATCCGGGATGTTAAATTATTGCTAGGTTTCAAATTTCATAATTTTTGAAGCTCGTATGTGAGCGTGGCAAAGGAAAATGTGTTTGGTCGATTTCTATTAAATTGGATCGACCAGAAAAGGGCCATTTTTCAAACGGTCTCAGAATTCGACGAAACTAGTTTTGTTGGGACCGTATCGACAAAACATAGCTGGATTTATTTTTTGGGACTTTTCAGAATCAGTATGTGGCCTCGGCAAATTAAAATGTACATTCGAATCGATATTTGAATGTTTTATATTTTAATTTGAAGAAAAACAGACTGAAACAGTCGAATTGGCCTACGAAACATATTCCATTGTGTCCGGGATGGGGGTAATTAGCTAGGGACGACAGTCGTTGGGTTTGATTTGGAGTCCGGGAGCGAAAACACTATTTGTGGAAGTCATAAATATATTCCGGCCAATCCGAATTAAAGGAAAAAAATATATTAACGCGCCCCCTATTTTCTCTCTCCCGGACGCAATCGAAAGGCGGAAATCGTTCCACCCTTCCCAGCCACTTTCCGGCTGCCACCGTCCACGCCAGACCCCGCCACCACCCAAAATCGAAAGCCCTCCTCCTCCCCTTCAAATCCAACCAACCCCTGCCCTCTCTCTCCTCACTAGCGTCGAGAACGACGCCCGGGAAGTCGACAACTTAGGAGCGCTGCCGCCGCTTCCACAGGCCATCGATCTGGCCAAAACCCCCGGCGCCGCGAAGCCCTCTCCTCCCTCTTCCACGCTGTGCCGCCCGATTGTCACCTCGTGCTATGGATAACGAGAAATCTTCAAACCTAGTTTTGAAGAAAATAGAGAGGTATACGACTATTTTAATTTCAACTATATTATAGCACTTTAAAGCGCTACGGTTTTTGATTTCACTGTAAAAATCATATCTTTTTTGTTTGTTGACGAAATTCAGTGAAACAAGAGACAGTGGACTCGTGTGGATGTCTTCTACATTCTAGAAGAGGCGGCGTATTTTTCTGAGCCTTCTGCTATTTTTGGTGGAGTGGAACCCAATGTGAGATTTCTAAATTATAAATGATATGGAAAACGACGATGTATAAATTATATAGTCGATGTATGAGTTATATAAGCATTGTACACCTCATGTATAAGCGTTGTATAAGTTGTACGTTCGATGTATAAGTTGTATATGCGTTGTAAAACTTATATATGTGTTGAAATAGAAGTGCAACGGTTATATATATACGCCCCTTGTCCACAAGCCATGGACGATATTTATTGGTTGTGATTGGTGTGAAAATTGGTTGATAGCGAATGGTTGATTTGAATTGTTTTTGGTTGAAAAATACCCGTTTGTGGTTGAGAATTATTTGGTTGAAACCACATAGGATTAGTTTTTGGAAAAGAAAGAAAAAAATACATGCCGCCTGCGTGCGAACTAGATGCATGAAATCCCCATTGTCAAAAGCTGCGAGGCTTTAAGGTAGAGCGAGGAGCCGTACTAGGGACGGCCCCGGTTTTAACTACCCTGCCGTTATGTTGCCGAAATTTTGAATAATATTCATGTGTTAGAATTATTTTCATGTGTTGAAACTATATTCATGTGTTGAATAGAAAACCTTCATGTGTTGAATAGAAATTTATTCGTTGAATAATACTCATGTGTTGAATGGTATTCGTGTTTTAAATAAATTGTTTTAATAATAAAAATCACATTTTTATTTTATATATGCGAACTATAGAAAACCTTCATGTGTTGAATAGAAATTCATTCGTTGAGTAGAAATTCATGTGTTGAATGGTATTCGTGTTTTAAATAAAAAATTTTTATAATAAAAATCACAATTTTATTTTATATATATGTACTATAGAAACCGTTCATGTGTTGAATAGAAATTCATTCGTTGAATAGAAATTCATGTGTTAAATGGTATTCGTGTTTTAAATAGATTATTTTATAATTAAAATCATATTTTCATCATCTATATGAACTATATAAAATATTCGTGTTTGAAATAAATTGTTTTATAATAAAAATCATATTTTTATCATCTATATGAACTATATAAAATAGTCGTCTTTGAAAGAAATTGTTTTATAATAAAAATCATATTTTTATCATCTATATGAACTATATAAAATAGTCGTGTTTTGAAAGAAATTGTTTTATAATAAAAATCATATTTTTATCATCTATATGAACTATATAAAATAGTCGTGTTTTGAAATAAATAGTTTTACAATGAAAATCACATTTTTAATATATACATGAATTGTTAAAAATAGTGAAGTGTTGAAATAGAAGTCAGTTAGATAAAAATATCAATTTTATCAAATGTATGAAAAGAATATGGTTTTGAAATCGAAGAATCAATTATATATATATATATAATTAAAATAAATCGAATAATGAAGCTGCAGTTCGTGTTTTGAAACCGTGATTTCAAACGATTAGTGTGGGAGATCCGACCATCGGATTTTCCCGAAACCGAAACCGTCGGGTTCGCTTTGGAAATATCTTTCCAACGACACAAACTTTGTAAAGATCCAACGGTTAGATTGTCTGGAATGTTTAATTCAAATCTGAAGAAAAACAGCGCCAGAATCGATTATATTTATATATTTACATATATAAATATAATTAAATTAAATCGAATAACGATGCTACAGTTCGTATTTTGAAATCGAAACTTCAAACGATTGTACCGGGAGACCCGACCGTCGGATTTTGCCAAAACTGGAACCGTTGGATTCGTTTTGAAAAGATCATTCTAATGTTATAAATTTTGTGAAGATCCAACAGTTAGATCTTTAGATATGTGTAAATCAAATCTAAAGAAAAACAGCGCCACGGCCGCGTTATCGCCTGAAGCGTCGATTGAATAAATTGGCTATTTTTAAATAAATAAAAATAGCGATAAATCGTTATAAAATATTATAAACGATATGGAATGTGAAATTTAGAAACTAACTGAAGGTTAGCTAAGTCGAGTGGTTTCTGGGTTTTGATCTGATGTTGGTTTCGACCTTCGGGGTTAATATTTGGGAAATCGTTCTCTTACTAATTTACGATTAGCGACTAATGAATTGGAATAAGGCGTATGTTGTATTTGTGTAGCACTTGTTTATTATATACGCTAGTTGCTCAGAAAGACCGGGTTTATCCCATTCTGAATAACTGAATCGACGATTAGAAATCAAAGATGAAGACGGTGGTCGAAAACCGGAGATCTTCACCTCGTTTGGATGGTAACTGATGTCCTGATTGGGAGGCATCCCGAAATATGGATAACGAGTGGTGATCGTCTAGACGTACGTGGAGATTGATGGGTATGCGAGGTATATAGTGCCTTCGGTTTCGTTCAAACCCAGAACGGACTTGTAAATGGACTGTGATTGTGTCTGACATTGGAATTCATTCTGTGTGATTGATAGCCATCGGTTGCATGGTGTGAATTGCCTGTGTGGCATACTAAGATGCAGTGATCAAGGCTTCTATTGAAAAGCAAAGTTTTGTGGTTGATGATCAAAGTACTGCCTGTGTGGCATAGCTTTGTGTATAACGTGAATTCGCAAGCCTCACACCCCGATATGAACCAGAAATGGGAGAGGACCTCAGGGAGGGCATGCGTTTCCTTCTAGCTAGAGGTGGTGTCAGTGCTTAAAACTGGCTGGCATTTATACTATTTTTCACCTATGTGGTTGTTGCTGTTGCGAGGTGCCTCGGATATATCGGTCGATCCAGGACCGATGGAGTCATTCATTGGCTCATTTACGCCCCCAAAGGACGGAGAAACGTAGTGTTCAAGCATAATAATCCACATCGGTGGACCGACCCTGACGATCCAAAGGGTTGATGCGTTATGATCCTGAGACATGGGCTAGATTGTCTCGAATTCGGTAAGGACTATCTTTTGCCTTGGTTCATGACGGAAATCCAATTTCCAAATACGACACCGTGCGGTTTTGATTGTGTATATATATGGCGACATGATATATGGTACACATGCCATCTATGATTGATAGTTATGATTGAAATTGTTTGTGAAATCTATAAACACTAGTAATAATATCAAATTCATTTTTTTATTCGTATCAAGCATATTTTGGCCATTTTAAGGGAAAACTCTATCCTCCGGTTTGCATTGCATTGTGTGATGGGAACTAAGTCTTATAATGGCTTCATTTTTATAAAAAGCATTGCGATGTTTAAAGATTTACTTGTTTTAAATCACTGGCAATCCAATGGAGTAAACCAGTTCCACGAAAGTGGCGTGGTCCTGTGATAGGCCATATTATAAAATGTGTTAAGTAGATTTCTCATACCAGTCCCATGACTGACTCGTAGTTTGTTTCACCTGCAAACTCAGGTGCCCCTTTTTCTACACGGGCAGCCTTCTATTCAGGTTTTAGCAGGCTCTTTCTGGATAGCTGGAGCTAAAGATGGATTCTATCATTTATCTCTTTTTATGTTGTTCAGCTCCTATTGTACATATTATGTTTGTTTTCCGCTGTAGACATTTATGTATAGCTGAACTGTATTTGTACTAAGTATGATCCTGTATACTGTGTAACTCTGATGATTACGTTTATCCAGTGTATTCTATTGTACATTATTTGGTGTATTTATTTATTTCTGTTCTGCTACTATCTGTTTATGTGTTATATTCCAAAGATTACCCTTAACACCGTCGTATGGGGTTTTGGGGCCGTCACATCGTGGTATCAGAGCTTTGGTTAAGCTTAGTTCTGGAATATAACATATGAACGAACTCGTCAGAAATAGAACCAGTAGTGTTCTAGGATGAATAACTCACTACAGATAGGATCAGTGATATCCTAGTATGAGTAAAGCAGAATGAAATACACCCCAGTAGACACATTTACATTCAGGTATATGTCTCTATGTTTTGAAATATCTTTTCTGTTGACCTGAAACTTTGTCTGCTAGTTGCAGACGCACTAGAAAATGAGTGGCAGGAACAAAAGAAATAATCGTATGGCTCGACAATCTAATGAGCCAGTTGTGCTCCCGTAGCCAGAATCAGATATAGAAGTTCTATTCAAGAGATTTCGAAATCTGGGTGGATCGCCATTCTTAGGCAAAGAGTCCATTATGGAAACACAAGCTTGGATTCGTTCTGTAGAGAAAATCTTTGAAGGGCTAAAGCTGAGAGATGATCAGAAAAGATTGCTGGCGTCTTGGGCACTCAAAGAAGAAGCTTTGTTCTGGTGGGATTCGATTATTAAGGATAATCCAGAAGGTGATATAAACTGGGATAGATTCAAAGTGATTTTCCTAGAATGATTTACTCCTCCTGAAGCAACTAAGCGACTATGTGATGAATTCTCTTATCTGATACAAGGAGATATGACCATTCTAGAATATCATAAGAAATTCAATGAACTTTTTCATTTTGCCCCGCATCTAATTCAAGATCCAAAGAGGAAGAATCTGAGGTTTATTCATGGCCTGCAAAGAAAATATCAGAATAGTGTAATGAGGAATGTGAAGCTTCCTTTTTCTGAAATGATATACATGGCTTACCAATAAGATGATCTCGAAAAGAAAGGTATGTTGTGCTACGAAGAGGAAGTCTGTTCTAGTAACAAAGGGGAGTCTGAAACTGATAATCCTGAGGCCAGTACAATGCCTGAGGTCAGTAAGAAGCCTAAAATCAATCGGAAAAGGGCCAGATCTGAGAAAGAACCAGTAACAACTACCATATGCAAGAACCGCAAACAGAAGAGCTATGCAGATAAGAGAAGAAGAGATATATCATTTGCTGTTGGCGACTATGTATATTTGAAAGTATCGCCAATGAGAGGATTTATCCGGTTCGGTAAAACAGGGAAATTGGCGCCCAAATTCATTGATCCGTTTCCTATTCTTGAACGGATTGGAACTCTCGCTTATAGGGTTCAATTGCCTGATTGGTTGCCTGGAGTGCATGATGTATTCCACATATCTCAACTTCGAAAGCATGTTCATGATCCAGACTTGATCGTGGAAGAAGCAGCGCAACAGGATATTGAAATTACTCTAGAATTGGCTGTGAGAAGAGAGCCGCTAAAGATCATTGGCAAAGAAACCAAAGAGCCGAGGAACAAGAAGGTTCACTTAGTCAAAGTGCAATGGAGTGGAGATCCGCGAGATTGTACTTGGGAAACTGAGGAGAGCATTCAGAAAGCCTATCCTAAGTGTCGAGTGGATATCTCTAATTGACCCCGGTGCAAGGTACATTTACCATACTTTGCATTATCATTCAGTTCTCTACTTTGTTGTTATTTTCTTTCCATGGATGTGCACTTGCAATTCTATACTCTGATTAATTTAAAAAGAGAGTATGAATTAATTTGTATGATTTTGAAAAGTCAAAAACAAATTGTTTGTTGTTTGCATTGTGTGATAGTAGATTTGATTAATTAAATTATTAGAATGATAGTTAATTTAATCAATAAGAGAATGAAGGTAGAATTTATTCGATTAAATCACGTATAGAACTGATTTAAAAATAAACAGAAATATATACATGTGCATTATATATGTTTGAACATGTAAATGGATTAGCTGTTGAGTAAAGAATTTATTTGCGTGCCCGATAAATAGGTAAACCTTAATGAGTTGGATGCGAAATATTATTATATCAACTCCTGTGAATGCCATTGGATGCGGAGTGCTGGTTATTCTGTGTGTAATAATAAATGTCGCCATAGGATAGTAATAATTAATTTTGAACTTCGCTACACGACATACTTCTTGAGAATAGGCATACTTCATCATATTCCACATAAGCAGTTGGAGCTTATGTGACGAGGTGGAAGATTTACCATACGAGCGAGAGGCTTGTATGGCGATGACTATATATTACAGGTTGAACTGATGACTGATATGGACCATATAAAATTGTAACATTAAATTGCCAGATTAATAAAAACCCCACACGGGTTTGGAGTTGACAATAATCACGTCTCTCTAGTTATTAGATATGGAACATGGATTATTTATTTCCCACACCGAATGAGGTGACGAGAATTTAATCTCTGGAGTAATTAAAAATACACATTCCCTTAGGCTTAGACGGGGTGACGAGAATTTATTCTCTGGAGTTATTATCTATACACGCTCCCCTGTAAACACCAGAATATATCACTATAAATATGTGTATGCTTTATAGGATTTATTGGGTACCTAATATGGCCCAATAAATTTCCAAACCCTTCCCCGTACAAAGGAGGTTATGACGAAATTTTTCGAAAATTTAGGGTGTTAGCCAAATTTTTGAAGAATTTGAAAATTCTCAGAAACTGAAAAGTTGGAGAATGGAAGCCAGATTGAAAGTAGAGTTGATTAATTAATCCACTTTCGACTTTTTCCTTTTCGGGGATGAAAAGTTTTAAGTGGGGGAGATTGTAATAACCCGGAAAATCTGAACCAGTTTGAAAATTTTAAATTGGCTATTTTAGTGGATTTTAAATATTTAAAATAAATATTTTAAATAATAATGATGAAAAGTAAGTTTGAATCGACATTTGAAAATGAATATAATTATTTCTAATTAAAAAACAAGGCCTGAAATGGCGCGGTAGTTTCAAATTTTCATTTCAAACTTTGACTGACTGTACCGGGTGCAAAACAAAACGGATTTGAGTGAAACCAAAAATATTTAAATCTGTTAGTGAATATCTTTCTAACGAATCTGAAAAATCGAAGTTTCATAGCGGTCAGCAAAAGTTATGGCCAAATGAATTTTAAGAAAGGTCGCTATAGAATTTATATAGCCCGTGAAAATGGCCATTTTGCAAACGACCTCGGAATTCGACGAAACCACTTTTGTTGGATCCGGGATGTTAAATTATTGCTAGATTTCAAATTTCATAATTTTTGAAGCTCGTATGTGAGCGTGGCAAAGGAAAATGTGTTTGGTCGAAAACTATTAAATTGGATCGACCAGAAAAGGGCCATTTTTCAAACGGTCTCAGAATTGGATGAAACTTGTTTTTTTGGGAGCGTATCAACAAAACATAGCTAGATTTATTTTTCAGGAATTTTTAGAATTAATATGTGGCCCTGGCAAATTAAAATGTACGTTTGAATCGATATTTGAATGTTTTATATTTTAATTTGAAGAAAAACTGACTGAAACAGTCGAATTGGCCTACGAAACATATTCCATTGTGTCCGAGATGGGGGTAATTAGCTAGGAACGACAGTCATTGGGTTTGATTTGGAGTCCGAGTGCGAAAATACTATTTGTGGAAGTTATAAATATATTCCGGCCAATCAGAATTAAAGAAAAAAATATATTAACGCGCCCCCCATTTTCTCTCTCCCTGACGCGATCGAAAGGCGGAAATCATTCCACCCTCCCCAGCCACTTTCCGGCCGCAACCGTCCACGCCAGACCCCGCCACCACCCAAAATCGAAAGCCTTCCTCCTCCCCTTCAAATCCGACCAACCCCTGCCCTCTCTCTCCTCGCCAGCGTCGAGAACGATGCCCAGGAAGTCGACGACTTAGGAGCGTCACCGCCGCTTCTACAGGCCATCGATCTGGCCAAAACCCCCAGCGTCGTGAAGCCCTCTCCTCCCTCTTCCACGTTGTGCTGCCCGATCGTCACCTCGTGCTACGCATAACGAGAAATCTTCAAACCTAGTTTTGAAGAAGATAGAGAGGTATACGGCTATTTTAATTTCAACTATATTATAGCACTTTAAAGCGCTACGGTTTTTGAGTTCACTGTAAAAATCATATCTTTTTCGTTTGTTGACGAAATTCAGTGAAACAAGAGAGAGTGGACTCGTGTGGACGTCTTCTACATTCTAGAAGAGACGGCGTATTTCTCTGAGCCTTTTGCTATTTTTGGTGGAGTGGAACCCAATGTGAGATTTCTAAATTATAAACGATATAGAAAACGATGATGTATAAATTATATAGTCGATGTATGAGTTATCTAAGCATTGTACACCTCATGTATAAGCGTTGTATAAGTGGTACGTTCGGTGTATAAGTTGTATATGCATTGTAAAAATTATATATGTGTTGAAATAGAAGTGAAATGCTTATATGAATATATATATATATATATATATATATATATACGCCCCTTGTCCACAAACTATCGACGATATTTATTGGTTGTGATTGGTGTGAAAATTGGTTGATAGCGAATGGTTGATTTGAATTGTTTGTGGCTGAAATTGATTGATTGTGGTTGAAAAATACCCGTTTGTGGTTAAGAATTATTTGGTTGAAACTACATAGGATTAGTTTGTGGAAAAGAAAGAAAAAAATACATGCTGCCTGCATGGGAACTAGATGTGTAACGACCCGGATTTTGGCGACTTTGGTTATCGACATAAACATGATGACGACTAACCAAACATCGAAAAATCCCGGTAATTAATGAAAGAAATTAGAGGGTGAGGAAAGATAAGATAGAAACTTAGAATAGAAGAAGAAGAAGAAGAACACAACATCAGAGTAACATGAACCTCACAGCGGAACGAATAACATATAATATATATAACATAACTTGAAATATACATCTGTACTTGAATATACATCATTATCAAAGTACAACACTTACAACACAGCGGAAATAACTATAGCTATATAATCCTGAAGCCTCCTGCTCTAAGCTCTTCCAGTATATCTGTAAATCCTGACTACTTGACAGCCCGTACAAAATTGGGCACCCAAAAGTTTTGGGAAAACAAAACGAAATAAACTTCGGGTCAGTCATGGGACTGGTGTGAGTAAAACAGTTTAAAACAGTTTGAACAAGTAAATGATATCTCATAAGACCACACCGTAGAACGGAACGGGTTTTTCCCTTATGAGAATCCAAATTATCTTTATATCAGAAACCTTTTGATATTATAATAATGTCTATCACCACAATATAATAATCATCTAGCAGACACGCTTCCATCTCACATTCTACATATATAGTATACAATCAAAACCGCAAGCACGTATTGGGTAATGGATTTCCAACTATGACAAGGTATGGAACCAACTTTTGCTAGTGTATCTCTAGAAAGGAATACACTGGGTTCAACAAGAACATCTTGCAACCCGGCCATACATGACCGACCACTCATTTCGCTTGAGTGTATCGAACGTATATCACCAACGGTTGGGATCAGAATCCATTTCTCGAATGGGACAGTATCAACAATAAATTTTTAGAAATAAATGATACTCTAGATCAGGTGATTATACACCCTAATAGGTGTGACCTACATAGCCATGCTACCTGCCCGATTTCTGTCATTTAACAAATGTGAGGCTAGAAGCTACGCTTTATCATCACATCAGATTCACTTCGAATGCCACATTGTCAGATCCATCGAAAATCACTAATTTACGTCTACAACAGTACATTACGTGTTAGCTAAATAAGTTTTCATCTCCGCTTCCACTTTTGGTACGGTTGAAGAAATCAATGTACGTGACCTTTCTGGAAATAATCTGTCAGGCATTCATCCATACAAGTCATCCAGGAACAGGATTTACCGAAGGCACTATTCAGTACATCCATCTTAGGCACTGTTATCTAAGACTTATACAATAGCCCTTGCACTTTACTCCGTCTTCAATTATCTTTGGCATATATGATTCGCAACGCTTATGCCAATACAGAGTGGTTCTTTGGATAATAATCCAACCGGTCTCTCCATATTAACAATGTTAAAATGGTCAAAACTTTGATAGTCTGTGATTTAACCATCAAAGAAAAACAGTGTGCAAACAACGATATTATTTCCAGGTGGAAATTTTATCAAATCAACCTTCATTTAACATTTATTTCTTTAGTTCATTTTTCATCTCCTGTTTCCCTATATTCAACGTTTCTTATTTTTCTAAATTTAGAAAATATATGTTATTACCATTGGAAAACATTTCCATTTCTTGTTTTCTATATCAGAAAATATTTCTGGTTCTTATTTGGAAAACATTTCCAAAACTCCTTCATTGGACTTAGATAGATGTTTAAACAAACCATTACGATGCCAACTCAAACCATTACGCTTATTAACTAAATTCCTTTAACCCACCTTCACTATCGAACCTTAACCATTCCTTAGTAAAAAATGAAGTCAATAAAGTTGGGGTAATACTACCTCTCAGACCTTGATTGAACAACGTTTCTAACCTTGAAATAGACAAAGTTCACCTTTTAATTCTTTAACAAACTTCCTTACGTAACTCTCTTTCGAATCATCTCTATTCGATAATTCTTTCCTTCGATAAGGTATATTCGATAACTCTATTCAATTTACTCTATTCGATTAACCCTTATCAATTAACTCTATTGGGCTAATGCTATTGGATTAACTCTATTTGATTTAACTCTAGTCAATAACTCCTTTAACTCTATTCGAATAAACCAAATTCGATTAACTCCTTTAATTCCATTCGAATAAACTATATTTGATTTATTCCTTTAACTCCATTTAACTCTATTCGAATAACTAATATTTGATAACTCTATTTAACTCTTATTCGAATAACTAATATTCAATAACTCCTTTTACTTTATTCGAATCACTAATATTCGATTAACTCAATTGATTCTATTCGAATAAACTATATTCGATTAACTCCTTTATTTTAACTCTATTCGAATAACTAATATTCGATAACTCTATTTAACTCTTATTTGAATAACTAATATTCAATAACTCCTTTTACTTTATTCAAATCACTAATATTCGATTAACTCAATTGATTCTATTCGAATAAACTTTATTCGATTTAATCTAACTGATTAATTCTAACTGGTTAACTCTAACTGGTTAACTCTTATTCGAATAACTAATATTCGATTTAACTCTATTCGAATAACTAAACTCGATTAACTCCTTTTTGAATAAACTATTCATTTATAAAGATTTACTTTTAGTAACAGTTCTTCACTTTACAAATGATTTCCTTTTTAGTAACGTTTTCCTTTTTATAACGTTTTCCTTTTTATAACATCCTATTCAGTTATAAACGAATTTCCTTTTTATAACTCTATTTATTTACTAAATATTTATTTTTTAATTCTATTTGTAAATGGTTTTACAAATATCTCCTTTTCGATTTCATTTGTAAAGGTTTTACAAATTTCCTTTTTCGATTTCATTTGTAAAGGTTTTACAAATATTCCTCTTTCGATTTCTATTTGCAAATGGTTTGCAAATAATTCCTTTAGGGTTTTATTTCTAAGTATTTTCTATTTATAAATAATCCATTTATAAATAAATTTCTATTTATAAATATTCTATTTATAAATATTCTCTTTTATAAAATCCTCTGATTTTATAAATATTCTCTTTTCAGTATTCACTTTGACAAATTCCCCTTTTTCTCCAAATCCCGGTATGTTATGGTGTTTAACATATCAAATTACGATGTCCAATATCGTCCATACACATATAATCAACAACAGATTATAAATCACGTCATATATCATAATATATGAAAATAATAAAATAACTGTTGAGGAATCCAGTCGGATTCCTCCAACCTGTTTCCCTGCATCCACAGATGTTATATAATAAAATCAACATCACTTTCCGTTCCATATGATATATTCTGATAAACAAAATCAATATAGAAATTCAACTAACTGACTAGCAGTTCAATCAAACAGTCGACACACAGTCAATCAGCCAATATTTAACAGTTCTAAAAATACAACATGAATTTATAAACTGTTCAGAGTTAGTGAGATTTACTCACATTGGCAGTTCATCGTTAAAGAACGATAAACTGTTGTTTGATTTGAATCAAACAATTTATTTCGCCATAAATTCATACGGGCTCCACTCTACTCCCAGTCAGTTCCATTGGGTAGTGTCCGTTCATACGATCCTGTCGGATCTTATTTCGCTCAATTCTGATAACGTATGGTCAAGTTATGATTTAAACAAGTTAATACAATTATTTAATTATAACATGGGTGTTTACTTTCAATGGTCCCTATCCTTTCTTACCTCAGCCCATTAGCAACAAAACCAAACCAAACCCGATCTTCGTCTTCCTCAATAACTTCCGCACTCCAGACACCCAAATACACCATTGTCGATTCTTTGAACCACTCTCCCCTCTTCATTTCTTCACGGTTTCGCACCCGAAAGCCATCAATCTCCTTCTCCTTGCAAACTACATCTCCTCATCACAAAGATGTAACTTCCGCACCCCATTCCCTGTTCGCGTCGCTCAGCTCACAATCGAGACCCCCACATAAACATCGACATCAAATCCCTTCGATATCCCCAAGAATTCAACTACGAGTGCTAAACGATGCCAAAATCCCATAAACAACGTTAGAAACTTGAATCGATGCCTTAATTTCCATATACCGTGAACCCTAATTTCCCCCATCTTGAAACCAACTGGGAAAATGGACGTCGAGCTTCAATTTGCTGAGATGAGGATGAAGAGATTCTCTTTACCAATTCAAATATATAAGTAGCAAGATTTATAGTATTTGTTTGTGAATTTCTTTGATTTTCTTTTATCTCGTTTTGGGTTTACAGCTGAAAGAAGTTGCGGCTCACATTTCATTGACTGTAGGAATGAGATTTAAGTTTAGAATTTGGTTGGTAGAGTATTTATAGAGGATTTAAATATTCTTATATTTATTATTATATTCGTTTTTAATCAAACGCTATCTACGATCGTCCTCTAAAATTCCTGTGACCACATACGATACCCAAAAATCACAAAAATGGACATGTAGCTACAACTCGACATTACAGTCCCAACGAAATTGGTTTCGTCGAATTCCGACTTCGTATGCCCACACAGCGTATTTTTAACTGTCGAAATACTAACTATTTCTCACTCTAAAAATCCGTACGACCAAACACTGACTATAAAAATCATGAAACTGGTAATCTAACAACTATTTGACATTGCGGATCCAACAAAATTAGTTTGGTCGAATTCCGACTTCGTTTGCAAAAGTGGCTTATTTTTACAGCTCTGAATGACCCATTTAAATATATAAATATATTAAATATAATTAAATTAAATATAAATAAATTTATATTATCGTCTATATCCACAGTGGAATACCATACAGCTCTAGAATATTCCTATATGAATTTCTAACTTGGTATTTCAAATCTTGGTCAACCCGATATTCGATTTATTTTGAAATTCCTTTTTAAAATATAAATTCTCCTTTATAAATTATAAAGGAATCCCACAGCAACTTTTCTAAAATTTGATTTAGACGTGAATCAAAATCTACCCGAAGAAATCGAGATTTTTCTCTTCCATTAGAAAGATATACTCCACCAGCTCCACACGTTTCTTGTTTCACAGAAATCCGGCTTAAAACGAATCCTGTACATTCAGTTGAAGTTCGAACCGCCAATTTACGAACTGCAGCGCCAATACAAGCTCGATTTTTTAATTATAATATAATTATACTTTCAAACTGTCGTTCAAATAATATATTCGTTATTCTAATTCAACTCTAAACTGAATTAAACATCACAGATGATCCAGTTCACACCATATCGCCATTTCAGCAAATTCTGTTTATTTCAGAATTAAATATAGTATTTAATTTATTATTTTAATTAAATATTCACCATTATTTAATTCCACGACCATTAATTCACTATATCACTATTTATATAATTAAATAAATTAATTATAATACCTCTGCAAATGCGGGTCATTACATTCTTCCCCATTTAAAATAATTTCGTCCTCGAAATTGCTAAGGTAGAGAACGTCCCTATCGACTGGTTAGAACATATTTATTCACTTTTTAACTTCAGTTTCAATTGAACCAATTTAATTTCAATTTAATTATTTGTAACAACCCGAAAATCTGGGCCAGTTTAAAATTTTTATTTTGGCAATTTTAGCGAATTTTGAACATTTAAAATAGATTATTTTAAATAATATTGACGGGAAATATATTTTGAATATAATTAGAGTGTATATATTTATATGCTTCGTCGTTAGAATATAAATAATTATATATAATTATAAAAGGAATTGAAAATGGCGCGGTAGTTCGATAATTCGATTTCAAACTTCAATTGAACCTACCGGGTGCAAAACAATCCGGATTTTAGAGAAACCAAAAACAATAGGATCTATTTGATAGTATCTTTCCAACGAATCCGAAAAATCAAGATTTCATAGCGGGAATCAAAAGATATGTCCAGTTGAAAATTCTAAATAGTTGCTATGGAATTCAGGCCCTTAAAAATAGACATTTTGCAAACGACCTCGGATTTCGTCGAAACCACTTTTGTTGGGTGCGTGATGTCAGATTATTGCTAGGTTTCAAATTTCATAATTTTCAAATCAATATGTGAGCGTGGCAAAGGGAAACGCGTTTGACCAGTTTTAGTTGATTTTAATCGACTGGAAAATGGCCATTTTTCAAACGGCCTCAGAATTCGACGAAACTAGTTTTGTTAGGACCGTATCGTCAATACGAAGCTAGAAAATATTTTCCTGGAATTTTTCTAGTTAGTATGTGGCCCCGGTAAATTGAAATACGCGTTCAAATTCAATATATAGAGTTATATGTTGATTTCAACGGAAACTGATCGAAATGGTCGAATCAGCCTACGATACATATCCCATTGTGTTCGGAATGGGGGTAATTAGCTATGGACGACAGGCGGTGGGCCTCGTTTAGAGGTCGTATGTAAAAGTCAACTTTTTGGGATTAAAAATAATAAAATAATTAAATTTTCAAAAACACCCCTCCCCCCTTCTTCTCTTTCCCCGACTTTAGTTCTAAAATAAAAAAAGAAAAAAGAAAAAAAAAACCAACCCTAGAACCCCCGTCGCCCAACCCTTCCGCCCCAGACATCGACCACCGTAACCCCCCTCCCTCCATCTACCTCGCGACAGCCCCCTCCCCGTCGCCACCTTCCCCTCCTCCTCCTGCGACCTTCCGCGAACCCATACCCCTCGAACCCGCGTCAGCCTCCAACCCCTCCTCACAGTAATTCGTTCTTTCTCATCTCTTCGGAGACCGGGGAAGTTTGGGTCGCTTCATTTGGTATCAAAGCTTTGGTTTACAGAGCTCGAGAATAAGACACATTAGAACCATACGAAAGAATTCATCAGATATTGGATTAGTAATGTCCAATTAGAATGACTCGTTAGAGATAGGATCAGTAGTATCCTAGAACGAGTGTGAAGAGTATATTTTTCAAATGAAAACAATTTTGTTTTGAAAATTTAAACCGTTTTATACGTATTTGAATATTTATTTATTTTGAATTTGGACAATCGAGTATATAAAGATTTCGCGTATACGCGTCATGAACGTATATTCGAAGTTTTAATATACTGGATAGATATAGAATCATACTCTAGTGGCCCGAAGATGATTCTGATGGTTGAGTACTCGTCGTCAGAATTTGTATTCAAGTGACGAAGCTATGATATCTATATATTTCCATTAGACTGGTGTGAGAACCAAAATTTATATAGATAGGTTTATTGTTGTGAATTGGCACCAAAAACATGATTTTCTGTGTATGTATCAAAATTATGAATTTGAAACTCTAATTCACTAAATGATTAATGTTTGTGTTGTTTGTTTATTTGTTTGATAATTTTTGAACCATTATGCCTAATTGAATCAAACATTGAATTGTATTGAAAATTGGTCGCATTTGCTTACATATACATGTACTTACATTGAATAGGTCATAGCAAGGAGGCTAGAGTAGAGAATAAAATTTGTTTGCCCGACAAATAGGTACATGTTTACTACATAATTTACTGTTTTGTTTGGGTGATGATGATTTTATGAGCCTGTTGGCTAGCCGCTTGGCTTTTTCTTTTTCTGTTTGAGATTAGAAGGCCTTTAAGGCAATTTCGGGATTTTCCCGTGGCTCCCGGTGCAGGGGAGGTTATGGCGAAATTTTTCGAAAATTTAGGGTGTTAGCCAAATTTTTGAAAATTTGAACATTCTCAGAAACTGAAAAGTTGGAGAATGGAAGCCAGATCGAACGTAGAGTTGATTGATCAAACCACTTTCGACTTTGTTCCTTTTCGGGGACGAAAAGTTTAAAGTGGGGGAGATTGTAACAACCCGAAAATCTGGGCCAGTTTAAAATTTTTATTTTGGCAATTTTAGCGAATTTTGAACATTTAAAAAAGATTATTTTAAATAATACTGACGGGAAATTTATTTTGAATATAATTAGAACGTATATATTTATATGCGTCGTCGTTAGAATATAAATAATTATATATAATTATAAAAGGAATTGAAAATGGCGCGGTAGTTCGATAATTCGATTTCAAACTTCAATTGAACCTACCGGGTGCAAAACAATCCGGATTTTAGTGAAACTAAAAACAATAGGATCTATTTGATAGTATCTTTCCAACGAATCCGAAAAATCAAGATTTCATAGTGGGAATCAAAAGATATGTCCAGTTGAAAATTTTAAATAGTCGCTATGGAATTCAGGCCCTTAAAAACAGACATTTTGCAAACGACCTCGGATTTCGACGAAACCACTTTTTTTGGGTCCGTGATGTCAGATTATTGCTAGGTTTCAAATTTCATAATTTTTCGAATCAATATGTGAGCATGGCAAAGGAAAACGCGTTTGACCAGTTTTAGTTGATTTTAATCGACTGGAAAATGGCCATTTTCAAACGGCCTTAGAATTCGACGAAACTAGTTTTGTTAGGACCGTATCGTCAATACGAAGCTAGAAAACATTTTCATGGAATTTTTCTAGTTAGTATGTGGCCCCGGTAAATTGAAATACGCGTTCAAATTCAATATATAGAGTTATATGTTGATTTCAACGGAAACTGATCGAAATGGTCGAATCAGCCTTCGACACATATCCCATTGTGTTCGGAATGGGGGTAATTAGCTATGGACGACAGGCGGTGGGCCTCGTTTAGAGGTCGTATGTAAAAGTCAACTTTTTAGGATTAAAAATAATAAAATAATTAAATTTTCATAAACACCCCTCCCCCTTCTTCACTTTCCCCGACTTCAGTTCTAAAAAAAAAGAAAAAAAAC
The DNA here is from genome assembly GCA_030737875.1 of Allium sativum. Classification (NCBI taxonomy): domain Eukaryota; kingdom Viridiplantae; phylum Streptophyta; class Magnoliopsida; order Asparagales; family Amaryllidaceae; genus Allium; species Allium sativum. The sequence goes on from CM060920.1 coordinate 93,922,528, forward strand.
CAACCCTAGAACCCCCGTCGCCCAACCCTTCCGCCCCCGACATCGACCGTCGTAACCCCCCTCCCTCCATCTACCTCGCGACAGCCCCCTCCCCATCGCCACCTTCCCCTCCTCCTCCTGCGACCTTCCGCGAACCCATACCCCTCGATCCCGCGTCAGCCTCCAACCCCTCCTCACAGTAATTCGTTCTTTCTCATCTCTTCGGAGACCGGGGAAGTTCAGGTCGCTTCATTATTAATTTATTCTTATCAAAATTTTTTTTCAAAAATCCTAAAAAATTTCTAACACCTTAACTTTTCGAAAAATTTCGCCAGCACCTCCTTTGTACTAGTCAATAGGTCAAACTCCAACTCGCCTCCCTATGCCATCTCCATCCCAAAAGAAAATCAAACAGCCAAGCGGCTTGCCAATTCGGCTCATAAATCTTATATCCAATAGAAAAATAAACTTGTACCTTTTGTTGGCATATCATTATATCCTTTCCACCTGTTATCAATTCAGCAGATACAAGGGTCATCCTAATCAAATTCCAATCTGCTTTTATCCACGACACAACCATTCGCTTATATCCGAGCCAAATATCATTTCAACTTGAGTTTCTTCTCGATTCCCAACTCTTAACTTGATTATCACATTACACTTCAAATTTTAATCTCACAATCCAATTTGTCTTGATATCATTCTAATTCAACCTCAGTTACCACTTTACTGGCTTTACTTTATTCAATTTTGCTTTCACAAATTTCTGTTAAATTTGTTTTTAATTCAAACAGTCTTTCCCTGGAAGTTTTTAAACAGTTTACTCTTTTCAAAAATCAAATTTTCCTTTTGAACATGTCATTGAGCCGTTAGTTAATATTCCATTAGTTAAATCACTTATCTATTTCTTTATCAATATTTGTTAACCAAATATTTTCAATAACCATATTGGCCTTTTATGTTATTTGGAAAACATTTCCGAATATCGCATTCCTTTATTTTCTAAACTTTAGAAAATATATGCTATTTATAATTGGAAAATATTCCAATTACTTATCTCTTTTCCGATCTCGTTTATTTCTATACTTAGGAAATATTCTTTATTATATTTCCAAGCTTACACTTATTTGGGTTAAAACGGATGTTGTGTAAAACATCGTTACGATAACCCAAATACTATATTCAACTAACTCTTATTCAACATTGATCTTAGAGCCTGAAATCTTACTATTTATTTGTTAACAATGAAATCAATCAAGTTGGGGTGTAACTACCTCTCAGACCTTGACTGAATATCATTTATAACGTCAAAACAGATATGACTACTTACTCGAATAATCAATAACATACAACTACTTATTCACTTTTAAACACGTATACGCTTCCTCTTTCTATTCTTACTAGATTTTATTCTTAGTCTTCCTTCTTGATTTTACTATTCTATTTCTAACTTCGTTTCATTATCGACTTCTATATATATATCGATACGTTGATTTCTAACTATCAAATTATCTTAAAAATATTCTAACTCCTTAAATTCCCGGAAAAATTCGCCATAACCTCCTTTGTACCAAGAGCATCGGGATATTTCAAATAGCCTCTCATGGCCCTCACCAATCCAAAAGAAAAAGAAAAAGCCAAGCGGCTAGCCGATATGGCGCATAAAATCTCATATATGAATTAAATACATACCTTTTCGTCGAGCATTCTATTTATATACCTTCATACCTTATCCATACCTATGTCATGTATATTTATACCTGCCCAATCTAGTTTAACTATACCTGATTGTTTTAACTTAATTCGTTAATTAATTAGTTAATTAACTTGTAACGACCCAGGGATTTCCGGCCCCGAAGATCGACATAAATACCTTTACCGTAACTCATGCCGACCTTCCAAACACCAAAAACACTGGAACGTTATCAGAAAGAAATTAAAGGGTGAGATAATAAAGAAAGAAATATAAGAATAGAAAAAGAAGAAGAATCAAGACAACACAGAATCAGAGTCTCACATCGTAGCGGAACAAAATATAATACAGAAATAAAACTTTATTGAGAGCTTTCGAAATACTTACCATATCAGAGTACCTCACACAACGGGATAGTTATAATAACCTGTTCCCATATACAACACACAACGGAATAGTAGCTATATAATATCATACGTCTGGACTCTTCTAGCTCGTCTCTTCACAGCATTCGATAACCTGAACCTGTACACCCCGGGCTAACCCGAGCATTTACAAAACACCGGGTCAGTCTGGTGAACTAGAGTGAGAAAATCTTGCACAACATTAAGGGTAAATCATCCAACATGATATTAAAGTTCAAATATTTTCAAAAGAAAAGGATAATCGTAAGACCAAATCCACACATAAACACGGACGGTTTTTACCTTACGATAACCCAAAACATTTTTGAAATCAATATCTTTTCTGATATTATAATAATGTCTAAATACAAGTAAATATCAATCTAGTGGAACGCTTGCATCTCACGCTCCACATATATAGAATACAATCAAAACCACGGGAACTTATCGGAGATTGGATTCGAACTATGACAAGGTATGGGACCACCTGCCGATAGTGTATCTCTAGAGGCGAATACACTGGGTTCGACAAGAACGTCTTGCAACCCGGCCCACACATGACCGACCACTCATTTCGCTTGAGTGTATCGAATATATATCACCAACAGTTGGGCTCAAACCACCGTTTCCCATAAAGGGACAGCATCGATAGATTAAAGAAGCAAAAGGAATTTCTCTAGAAAGGTGATTATACACCCTAATGGGAGCGATCCACATAGCCGTGCTGCCTACCCGATTTTTATCATCTTCCGGTTGATGAGGCTTGAGGCCAGAATTTACTTTTAAACCATCTGGTCACCATTCACTTTGAATGCCACATCGTCAGATCCGCCAGATATCACTTAATTGACGTCCACAAAAATACTCTAGTTATTTGGCTAGAGAAAAACCATTTCTCCGCCATTAACTATGGTACGTTTGCAGAAATCAACATATGTAATTCCCTTGGAAATACTCTGTCAGACATCCGTCCATACAAGTCATCCAGGAACCGGATGAACCGAAGGCACTCTCCTACTGCATCCAACATAGGAATCATCCCATGGATCAGTAGCGAGAAGTCCTTGCAACCCATAGATTTCAACCACGACAGAACCACAATTTATCTTTGGGAGCTAACCAGAGATTATTAGCGGTTCTTCCGTTTAATGAAGATCCATGGTCTTCAATGCTCCATCTCGACCGTCTTCTGATATCTTCACGTATTTGTTGGTCGGAATGGTTTTCGAATATAAATTCGATCCCGGTCTTTCCGTACCAACAATCATATTGGACAGATTTGATAGTCGGTGATTTAACTATCAAAATAAACAGTGTTTCATTCATGACAATCTAATGAGTTCACTGGTTCAGTATTCGGCCTCACCTGGCCTTTTAATTAAAACGAATATAGATTTAAACTCTTAAATATTTTGATACTAAAATTATAGTTTTCCCACTTCTTATTTAACATGAGATTCTTCTCTAAACCAATTTATACTTAATGAGATCCGATATCAAATTCAGTTTTCTATTTTCACATTCAAATCATTAGCCATGTTATTACAATATTGGGAAATCACTTTAACTTATTACTCGTAAAACGACGTTACGAAATATCATCTATTCATTACTTGAAAACAAAATTCCATGCTTATTATTATAGAATAAAACTTATCTTTTACCTTTCCTTTTTAATCTCGACAATATCGTTATTATTCACGCAGCCCTTTTTATTTCCCCTTTCCACTTTGGAATCCTCTTTGTATATATTTCCAATCCTCATTACACATCGCATTATTATTTCTGTAATGGAAATAATAAACTATTAGTAACTCCTTTTACCATTACCAACTCATATCCTCCTCATATAGTTCTGATGTCGTTCAAGTTATGGTATTTTAGTTACCTCTCAGACCTTGACCAACAACGTTCATATCTTCGGATAGATACAAGTTGTAATCCAAAACTCAATAATTCATTCTAAATTAATTCAAATTCCATTTGGCGATTTAATTCAAGGTATGGTTTAATAAGCCTTCTGACTTCTTGAAAATCTCTTTCTGGAATATAACCATTATTCTTAATTCAAATATTAGCACTTCTTTATAAAACACCACTTTTTAACCTTTTCCCTTTTTAAACCATTTCATTTAAAAGCCGGATTTTGTTATATAACCTTATGACCCCTTCTCTATCCAAATTCACTCTTTTAAATCTCCTTTCAATCTTTTCATCATTTCCTGCTTGAAATCCTTATTTCAATTCCAATTGTACTAAATCCCATCTCTTAAGTAACGTTAATTTAGAATTTACGATATAATACCTCAAACCCCTTTTTATAACTTTGGTTTATTTTAAAACCCTTTTATCCTAAATCTTTTTTTTTCTTAATTCAATTACTTAGGTAACATTTATTTAAACAAAACCGGTTCATGAACTCTTCTCACCATTCAATTGCCTTTATAGAATCAATTTACAATTTATTATTAAAATAAATATTTATTTCCTTTTTATAAACTTTTATTCAAAATATATATCTCAAAATTCATCTTTAGTTATAAAATAAATTTTATAACTTCGGCTATATCGATTTACCTGACGGCAAATCGATATAAATAAAACAATTTACTTTCAGGCCATTTATTGCCGATTACTCAACCAATACTGCCCATTGGTTAAACACAACACAGGTTGATTTTTCAGTCAATGGTCACTAACAAAATAAATTACCCAATCATAACAGTTCATATACGATAATATGAAAATAAATAATATATTTGAGGAATCCGGTTGGATTCCTCCAACCTGTTCTTCTCTGCATACAAAACGGTTATCACCAACCAGATCATTCAATTCAAACAGTTCAAACAGATCAAACAATTCAAACGATTAAACACGTTTACTCTATAAATGTGACCATCAAGGTGAGTTACCTTTATTGGAACCAATCGTTAAAATAACGATTTGGTATTTCACTGAAATTAAACAACGGTTTTATTTCATCAGTTAAATCAGCAAATAAATGTATAACTAGCAAACAGTCAACCATTGGAAAGTAGAGCACACAAAATAAAAACCCAATTTATATAAAAATATAAACGGGGAAACTGAGTGAGTTTAACTCACTTTGATTTCATTCGTTCGCCATAGTGGTCCGTTTACAGTTAAATTAAACAGTTGTTTAATTTAACTGCAAATTCCTGTCATTTCCACCACTATCCAAATTTGCTCCATATGGTCGTGCTCGTCAATACACTTCTGGTATAGCTTGCCTTGCTTGGTTCCGATAACCTTATAAAAGTTATTAACATCATTAGTTAATTATTTAATTAAAATAATTTAATTCTAAATTAACTAAATATCTACTTATTACTTTATTTATATTAAACCTAGCCATTAAATTATATGAAAATTGTTTTCATGCCTTCCCCACTAGACTTTCCACCTTACAATCCAAACCATGTTTTTAATATATCATTTGGCGTATAAATAATGGGGTTCGACACTATAGCATACTGGGTAATATAGTTTGTTTGGATGCCACGCAGGAATGATTAGGAATGAATGGCATATACTTAAATAAATAATTAGGCCAAATAAATTACTGTTTGTTACCCTTATGACCAATCACGCACCCTCGAAATTTCCTTCCAAGCACTACTTCACTCTGTCAAAACTTGCCAGCTCCGAACTTTGCTTCTCGCCAACCAACACAGTTGAGCCAACCACTGCATCAAGCCATCCTCCATCCACTGACATCGACTCCTCCTCCTCCTCACAATAGCACCAGTTCTCGATACCGCATCTGACACCACTCCACTTCATTACTGCCAACACCCCTCATGCATAACCCGTTTGCTCCCCAATTCTACAGCTAACGCAATGTCACTTCTCATATAAACACTTCCGCCATTCATGCTTGGATTTCGCTGACCTCCTTCACGTTTTCACTATCCTTCCCATCCTTGTTTCTTCTTCCCCCAAAACATGCCAATTTCATCTTGCTCTCAACAAACATGCTGCTCCCCTATATATTTTCTCCCACTCGTTCTACTTCCTGTTTCTAAAAACCTCACTGCGCTTTCCTCTCTTTTTTTTCTAAAAAGAAATGTGCCTTCCGTACTGCTCTCAAGGTCGCTCAGCCCTTCCTACCGCAACTGTAGTGTATCGGATTGGGGAACGTCCGAGCTTTTGGGCGTATACGAACTTGATGTTTGCAGCTTGAGGTAAGAGGAAAGCAAATGAAAATCATTCGGGATTAAAGGGTTGACATACGAGAGTGGGTTTTGATTTTAATTTGTGGGTAGAAGATGCGGTTCAATTTGCTGATTTCTAGATGTAAACAAAAAGAGATGGACTTACCGTGTTTATCTATAAGAGTATACTCCGTGGAGGCCAAGTTATCTGGCTAGGTTTGCAGACATTCCAGTGTAGTGGTCCCGTGTTTAGTAGGATTGCAGTACTGAAATGATAGTATAGGAAAAGAAAACACGAAGCGTAGGCAAGCTACAGTGTATTTGTGAGGAGAATTTACTTATAGTATAATATAACGAAACTTCATCGCGAAGTAGTTGATAAAAACTACTACAAACGATTTCTGTCTTCTGATAAAAAGCCTAATCTTAGTGTATAAAGGTATTCCGGAGCCAATGGGACAAGTTTCGTCGAAATCCGACATTGTTTGAAAAAATTTCCTTTATAAAACCAGAAATAAACACGCATTTTATTTTTTCACGATCACCAGATAAATCAAATCAACTTAAAACCTTGCAATCCTATAATAATTCTTCAATACGAACCCAATGGCACCAGTTTCGTCGCATTCTGAGACTGTTTCCTCGGCAGGCTACTTTTACGCGCACCGCGATGCCATTTTAGACGCCAAATTAGCCTGTCTCTAAAAATAACAAACTATATACCTATCCTGACCATAATCGACGATACGAACTCAACGGAATTGGTTTCGCGGCCTAATTCGATCGTCTGCTCAAGTTACACTCAAATATCTCTTTATTAAATTAATTCCGCACTATAGAAAATGAACGGGCATTTACGGCTACCGTGGCCACATAGGACAACGGTTTGCCATGTCATTTAACACTGTGCAATAATTTAACGTTACGGTCCAAATGAAACTGATTTCGTCGAAATCGAAGTCCGTTTGCAAAATGGTCGTTTTAAAGGTCGATAGCGATTTCCATAGCGACTATTTCAAAATTTTCTTTGGCCATAACTAACGATCAACAACATGGAATCTGGATTTTTCTCTTCCATATGAAAAATATCGTCACTACGGTTCCAACGTTTCTCGTTTCACAGAAATCCGACTTATATCGGATCCTGTATATCCATTTGAAGTTCAAAACTCCAAATTACGAACTGCACGCCATTTTCAAGCTCGATTTATATTATATATATGAATATATATCGTTCAACTTCGTTTTAAATAGAGATTTAAATATTCAAATCCATTATATTTCAAATAAAATATTTAAAACCAATTTAAATATTCAGATTCAAATGGTCGAAAAACGCGGGTCGTTACATTCTTCCCCCCTTAAAATAATTTCGTCCTCGAAATTGTTAAGGTAAGAAAGAACGTTGCAAATCCATAAATTTTCAAATCCAATTTATTATAAATCAAAGACCAATTTTATACCATAAATAAATATTTTCAAAAATATCGAAAATTTCCTAACACATTAAATTCCCAGGAAAATTCGCCAGAGTCTCCCCTGCACGGAGTGACATCTGCGATATCGCAGGAACAAATAATATATATACCTCGACCAACGGTCGGAAAACAAAAATCAAAACCGAAATTTTTTATATTTTCGCGTAAGCGTACCTTTTTGCGAGTACTATCGAGCATATTTTCTCAATGTATATGCGATTTACTATCAATATCAATTTGCTCAGCCATCTGGCACCTGTACTTAACTCAATTCACATATCAGTAATAGATATATGAAATTCTGAGATAATATTTCATTAATCAACTGGTATAACTAATCAACTGGTATAACTACATTGATTGCAAAGTCAAACACATAACATCAATTCATTACCCAATACAGGGTTAAATCGTAAATTCAAATTCATACTCAGTTCATTCCAGTTTAATTATACTGGAATTTATTCCTTAATTCAAAATTCATTTAACTCCATTAAACTGTTGATTATCCCGTCGAACAACTATCATCCAATAACAAAAAAATCACAAACAACAACCAACACACGACCAAATCAACCAAATCAATTGAATTTATATTCAATATCAATATTTCATTTCGGTTTCACAGATTTGATTATTATTTATTCAAAATTCCAAATTTATTTAATTCAATTTCAACATCATTATTTATTTAATTCCACTTAACAAATTTAAGTTTCAATTCAAATTTTCAATCCGATTTGAATTCCATTCAAATCGATCAAACACATCAAACACACTATCATCTCCATAATTTGATAAAATTATTTCTTTTCTATATAACATATAATTTGGGTAAAATTATTTCATTTACCCATTTTCAAAACAATACCGTATCCGTTGTCAGTTCTATGCTTTTCAACACTTGAACCGATCAACAAACACAATAAAAACCATTTATATACGCTCTCATGTATATATATACTTAATCTCGATCTAGGGTATTACTAACCCTATCTCTATCGAGTTACACCATAGAGCCATGGTTATTACTAAACCAATAGCTCTGATACCACTGTAACGACCCAGGGATTTCGGGCCCCGAAGATCGACATAAATACCTTTACCGTAACTCATGCAGACCTTCCAAACACTGAAAACACTGGAACGTTATCAGAAAGAAATTAGAGGGTGAGATAATAAAGAAAGAAATATAAGAATAGAAGAAGAAGAAAAATCAACACAACACAGAATCAGAGTCTCACATCGCAGTGGAACAAAATAAAATACAGAAATAAAACTTTATTGAGAGCTTTCAAAATACTTACAATATCAGAGTACCTCACACAACAGGATAGTTATAGTAACCTGTTCCCATATACAACACACAGCAGAATAGTAGCTATATAATATCATACGTCTGGACTCTTCTAGCTCGTCTCTTCACAGCATTCGATAACCTGAACCTGTACACCCCGGGCTAACCCGAGCATTTACAAAACACCGGGTCAGTCTGGTGAACCAGAGTGAGAAAAACTAGCACAACATTAAGTGTAAATCATCCAACATGATTTTAAAGTTCAAATATTTTCAAAAGAAAAGGATAATCGTAAGACCAAATCCACACATAAACACGGACGGTTTTTACCTTACGATAACCCAAAACATTTTTGAAATCAATATCTTTTCTGATATTATAATAATGTCTAAATACAAGTAAATATCAATCTAGTGGAATGCTTGCATCTCACGCTCCACATATATAGAATACAATCAAAACCGCGGGCACTTATTGGAGATTGGATTCGAACTATGACAAGGTATGGGACCACCTGCCGATAGTGTGTCTCTAGTGGCGAATACACTGTGTTCAACAAGAACGTCTTGCAACCCGGCCCAAACATGACCGACCACTCATTTCCTTGACTGTATCGAATGTATATCACCAACGGTTGGGCTCAAACCACCGTTTCCCGTAAAGGGACAGCATCGATAGATTAAAGAAGCAAAAGGAATTTCTCTAGATAGGTGATTATACACCCTAATGGGAGCGACCCACATAGCCATACTGCCTGCCCGATTTTTGTCATCTTCTAGTTGATGAGGCTTGAGGCCAGAATTTACTTTTAAACCATCTGGTCACCATTCACTTTGAATGCCACATCGTCAGATCCGCCAGATATCATTTAATTGACGTCCACAAAAATACTCTAGTTATTTGGCTAGAGAAAAACCATTTCTCCGCCATTAACTATGGTACGTTTGCAGAAATCAACATATGTAATTCCTTTGGAAATACTCTGTCATACATCCGTCCATACAAGTCATCTAGGAACAGGATGAACCGAAGGCACTCTCCTACTGCATCCAATATAGGAATCACCCCGTGGATCAGTAGCGAGAAGTCCTTGCAACCCGTAGATTTCAACCACGACAGAACCACAGTTTATCTCTGGGAGCTAACCAGAGATTATTAGCGGTTCTTCGGTTTAATGAAGATCCATGGTCTTCAATGCTCCATCTCGACCGTCTTCTGATATCTTCATGTATTTGTTGGTCAGAATGGTTTTCGAATATAAATTCGATCCCGGTCTTTCCGTACAAACAATCGTATTTGACAGATTTGATAGTCGGTGATTTAACTATCAAAATAAACAGTGTTTCATTCATGACAATCCAATGAGTTCACTGGTTCAGTATTCGGTCTCACCAGGCCTTTTAATTAAAATGAATATAGATTTAAACTCTTAAATATTTTGATACTAAAAATATAGTTTTCCCACTTCTTATTTAACATGAGATTCTTCTCTAAACCAATTTATACTTAATGAGATCCAATATCAAATTCAGTTTTCTATTTTCACATTCAAATCATTAGCCATGTTATTACAATATTGGGAAATCACTTTAACTTATTACTCGTAAAACGACGTTACGAAATATCATCTATTCATTACTTGAAAACAAAATTCCATGCTTATTATTATAGAATAAAACTTATCTTTTACCTTTCCCTTTTAATCTCGACAATATCGTTATTATTCATGCAACCCTTTTTATTTCCCCTTTCCACTTTGGAATCCTCTTTGTATATATTTCCAATCCTCATTACACATCGCATTATTATTTCTGTAATGGAAATAATAAACTATTATTAACTCCTTTTACCATTACCAACTCATATCCTCCTCAGATAGTTCTGATGACGTTCAAGTTGGGGTATTTTAGTTACCTCTCAGACCTTGACCAACAACGTTCATATCTTCGGATAGATACAAGTTGTAATCCAAAACTCAATAATTCATTCTAAATTAATTCAAATTCCATTTGGCGATTTAATTCAAGGTATGGTTTAATAAGCCTTCTGACTTCTTGAAAATCTCTTTTTGGAATATAACCATTATTCTTAATTCAAATATTAGCACTTCTTTATAAAACACCACTTTTTAACCTTTTCCCTTTTTAAACCATTTCATTTAAAAGCCGGATTTGGTTATATAACCTTATGACCCCCTTCTCTATCCAAATTCACTCTTTTAAATCTCCTTTCAATCTTTTCATTATTTCCTGCTTGAAATCCTTATTTCAATTCCAATTGTACTAAATCCCATCTCTTAAGTAACGTTAATTTAGAATTTACGATATAATACCTCAAACCCCTTTTTAAAACTTTGGTTTATTTTAAAACCCTTTTATCCTAAATCTTTTTTTTTTCTTAATTCAATTACTTAGGTAACATTTATTTAAACAAAACCTAGTCATGAACTCTTCTCACCATTCAATTGCCTTTATAAAATCAATTTACAATTTATTATTAAAATAAATATTTATTTCCTTTTTATAAATTTTTATTCAAAATATATATCTCAAAATTCATCTTTAGTTATAAAATAAATTTTATAACTTCGGTTATATCGATTTACCTGACGGTAAATCGATATAAATAAAACAATTTACTTTCAGGCCATTTACTGCCGATTACTCAACCAATACTGCCCATTGGTTAAACACAACACAGGTTTATTTTTCAGTCAATGGTCACTACCAAAATCAATTACCCAATCATAACAGTTTATATACGATAATATGAAAATAAATAAAATATTTGAGGAATCCGATTGGATTCCTCCAACCTGTTCTTCTCTGCATACAAAACGGTTATCACCAACCAGATCATTCAATTCAAACAGTTCAAACAGATTAAACAATTCAAACCATTAAACACGTTTATTCTATAAACGTGACCATCAAGGTGAGTTACCTTTATTGGAACCAATCGTTAAAATAACGATTTGGTATTTCACTTAAATTAAACAACGGTTTAATTTCATCAGTTAAATCAGCAAATAAATGTATAACTAGCAAACAGTCAACCATTGGCAAGTAGAGCACACAAAATAAAAACCCAATTTATATAAAATTATAAACGGGAAAACTGAGTGAGTTTAACTCACTTTGATTTCATTCGTTCGCCGTAGTGGTCCGGTTACAGTTAAATTAAACAGTTGTTTAATTTAACTGCAAATTCCTGTCATTTCCATCACTATCCAAATTTGCTCCATATGGTTGTGCTCGTCAATACACTTCTGGTATAGCTTGCCTTGCTTGGTTCCGATAACCTTATAAAAGTTATTAACATCATTAGTTAATAATTTAATTAAAATAATTTAATTCTAAATTAACTAAATATCTATTTATTACTTTATTTATATCAAGCCTAGCCATTAAATTATATGCCTTGTTGAAACTGTTTTCATGCCTTCCCCACTAGACTTTCCACTTACAATCCAAACCATGTTTTCAATATATCATTAGGCGTATAAATAATGGGGTTCGGCACTATAACATACTGGGTAATATAGTTTGTTTGGATGCCATGTAGGAATGATTAGGAATAAATGGCATATACTTCAATAAATAATTAGGCCAAATAAATTACTGTTAGGTACCCTTATAACCAATTACGCACCCTCGAAATTTCCTTCCACGCACTACTTCACTCTGTCAAAACTTGCCAACTCTGAACTTTGCTTCTCGCCAACCAACACAGTTGAGCCAACCACCACATCAAGCCAACCTCCATCCACTGACATCGACTCCTCCTCCTCACAACAGCACCAGTTCCCAATACCGCATCCGACACCACTCCACTTCATTACTGCCAACACCCCTCATGCATAACCCGTTTGCTCCCCAATTCTACAGCTAACGCAATGTCACTTCTCATATAAACACTTCCGCCATTCATGCTTGGACTTCGCTGACATCCTTCACGTTTTCACTATCCTTCCCATCCTCGTTTCTTCTTCCCCCAAAACATGCCAATTTCATCTTGCTCTCAACAAACATGCTGCTCCCCTATATTTTCTCCCACTCATTCTACTTCCTATTTCTAAAAACCTCACCGCACTTTCCTCTCTTTTTTTTCTGAAAAGAAATGTGCCTTCCGTACTCCTCTCAAGGTCGCTCGGCCCTTCCTACCGCAACTGTAGTGTATCGGACCAGGGAACGTCCGAGCTTTTGGGCGTATACGAACTTGATGTTTGCAGCTTGAGGTAAGAGGAAAGCAAATGAAAATCATTCGAGATTAAAGGGTTGACATACAAGAGTGGGTTTTGATTTTAATTTGTTGGTAGAAGATGCGGTTCAATTTGTTGATTTCTAGATCTAAAGAAAAAGAGATGGACTTGCCCTGTTTTTTTATAAGAGTATACTCCGTGGAGGCCAAGTTATCTAGCTAGGTTTGCAGACATTCCAGTGTAGTGGTCTCGTGTTTAGTAGGTTTGCAGTACTGAAATGATAGTATAGGAAAAGAAAACACGAAGCGTAGGCAAGCTACAGTGTATTTGTGAGGAGAATTTACTTAAAATATAATATAACAAAACTTCATCGCGAAGTAGTTGATAAAAACTACTACAAACGATTTCTGTCTTCTGATAAAAAGGCTAATCTTAGTGTAAAAAGGTATTCCGGACCCAATGGGACAAGTTTCGTCGAAATCCGACATTATTTGAAAAAAAATTCCTTTACAAAACCAGAAATAAACACGCATTTTATTTTTTCACAATCACCAGATAAATCAAATCAACTTGAAAACTTGCAATCTTATAATAATTCTTCAATACGAACCCAATGGCACCAGTTTCGTCGCATTCTGAGACTGTTTCCTCGGTAGGCTACTTTTACGCGCACCGCGATGCCATCTAAGACGCAAAATTAGCCGCTCTCTAAAAATAACAAACTATATACCTATCCTGACCATAATCGATGATACGAACTCAACGGAATTGGTTTTGCGGCCTAATTCGATCGTCTGCTCAAGTTACACTCAAATATCTCTTTATTAAATTAATTCCGCACTATAGAAAATGAACGGGCATTTACGGCTACCGTGGCCACATACGACATTGGTTTGCCATGTCATTTAACACCGTGCAATTATTTAACGTTACAGTCCAAATGAAACTGATTTCATCGAAATCGAAGTCCGTTTGCAAAATGGCTGTTTTAAAGGTCGATAGCGATTTCCATAGCGACTATTTCAAAATTTTATTTGGCCATAACTAACGATCTACAACATGGAATCTGGATTTTTCTCTTTCATATGAAAACTATTGTCACTACGGTTCCAACGTTTCTCGTTTCACAGAAATCCGACTTATATCGGATCCTGTATATCCATTTGAAGTTCAATACTCCAAATTATGAACTGCACGCCATTTTCAAGCTCGATTTATATTATATATGAATATATGTCATTCAACTTCGTTTTAAATAGCGATTTAAATATTCAAATCCATTATATTTCAAATAAAATATTTAAAACCAATTTAAATATTCAGATTCAAATGGTCGAAAAACGCGGGTCGTTACATAACTCTTTAGTCTATTTCACTTTTATATTTGAACATGACATGTTCAAATATATTTTAACTTGCTTATTAAATAATTTGATTCCAAATTTCAAATTTAATTTCGATATTCGATTTCGAATATCCATTTACAAATCCAATTCACCTTTCAAAGTTCAACTTCAAATTCAAAACTCGATTAACTAATTCCTCTTCGACTTAGTTAATTCTATTCAATTTCTATATTATAAATCCCATTTAAATTTCTATATTCAAATTCTATATATTTAAGTTCTATATATACAATTATATATTATAAATCCCATTTGAATTTCTATATTCAAATTCTATATATTCAAATTCTATATATCAAATTCTATATTATAAATCCCATTTTGAAATTCAACACAACTTGTCTTTCCCAAAACAAATTCATAACAGTATCTCTGGTAGTAATTCGTCACTTACAACTCGAAAATGAATACTGATGATGCAACTGTCATCATTAGAATCTATTTTCCAGCAATCGAAGTGAGTTCAATACTATAAAACCATTTCTAAACATTTCCACTTTGAAATTCATTTTAAAATATAATTCACACTGCTTGTAAAACAATTTAAAATCTCCCAGGATCTTAAATTTTCCTTATTTTTAATCCAAATCCATTTACAAACACTTATCTAATTCTCTAGAATTTTAATTCAATTTCTGGTTTAAATTTTAGATTTATCACATCTGATTCACGTATTTCACTTATATGAATTCTGATTGGTTATTTACATAACCATTTAATTTATAATCTTACTCGATTATAATAACAACCAATATATCCAATATATTATAATTTTGATATATATATCTTATCAATATCAAGATATACCTTGGGTAAACTTATTTGAATTTACCCTCTTTTCAAAACATATCGTGTTGACCCATCGTATTCGAGTGTTTATAAACTCCTACCGATACAGTGGATCAAACTGATCGACCAGAACTCATAAACAACTCAACCAATAAATCACCACAATATAAAACAATTTTTATATCAATAACAAATACGCTCACTCGTATATATACACTCAAACTCAATCTAGGGTATTACTAACCCTATCTCTACCGAGTCACGCCACAGAGCCAAGGCAATTCACCTAACTTAAGATATGATACCAACTGTAACGACCCGGATTTTGGCGACTTTGGTTATCGACATAAACATGATGACGACTAACCAAACATCGAAAAATCTCGGTAATTAATGAAAGAAATCAGAGGGTGAGGAAAGATAAGATAGAAACTTAGAATAGAAGAAGAAGAAGAACACAACATCAGAGTAACACGAACCTCACAGCGGTACAAATAACATATAATATATATAACATAACTTGAAATATACATCTGTACTTGAATATACATCATTATCAAAGTACAACACTTACAACACAGCGGAAATAACTATAGCTATATAATCCTGAAGCCTCTTGCTTCAAGCTCTTCCAGTATATCTGTAAATCCTGACTACTTGACTGCCCATAAAAAATTGGGCACCCAAGAGTTTAGGGAAAACAAAACAAAATAAACTCCGGGTCAGTTATGGGACTGGTGTGAGTAAAACAGTTTAAAACAGTTTGAACAAGTAAATGATATCTCATAAGACCGCGCCGTATAATGGAACGGGTTTTTCCCATATGAGAATCCAAATTATCATTGTATCAGAAACCTTTTGATATTATAATAATGTCTATCACCACAATATAATAATCATCTAGCAGAAACGCTTCCATCTCACGTTCTACATATATAGTATACAATCAAAACCGCAAGTACGTATTGGGTAATGGATTTCCAACTATGACAAGGTATGGAACCATCTTTCGCTAGTGTATCTCTAGAAAGTAATACACTGGGTTCAACAAGAACATCTTGCAACCTGGCCACACATGACCGACCACTCATTTCACTTTAGTTTATCAAAGGTATATCACCAACGGTTGGGATCAGCAACCATTTCCCGAATGGGACAGTATTAACAATAGATTTTTAGAAATAAATGAAACTCTAGATCAGGGGATTATACACCCTAATAGGTGCGACCTACATAGCCATGCTACCTACCCGATTTCTGTCATTTACCGGATGTGAGGCTAGAAGCTACGCTTTATCATCACATCAGATTCACTTCGAATGCCACCTTGTTAGATCCATCGAAAATCACTAATTGACGTCTACAACAGTACATTACGTGTTAGCTAAAGAAGTTTCCTTCTCCGCTTCCACTCTTGGTACGGTTGAAGAAATCAATGTACGTGACCTTTCTGGAAATACTCTATCAGGCATTCATCCATACAAGTCATCCAGGAACATGGTGAACCGAAGGCACTATTCAGTACATCCATCTTAGGAACTGTTATCTAAGACCTATACAATAGCCCTTGCACTTTACTCTGACTTCAATTATCTTTGGCATATATGATTCGCAACGCTTATGCCAATACAGAGTGGTTCTTTGGATAATAATCCAACTGGTCTCTCCATATTAACAATGTTAAAATGGTCAAAACTTCGATAGTCTGTGATTTAACCATCAAAGAAAGACAATGTGCAAACAACGATATTATTTCCAGATGGAAATTCTATCAAATCAACCATCATTTAACATTTATCTCCTTAGTTCATTTTTCATCTCCTATTTTCCTATATTCAACATTTCTTATTTTTCTAAATTTAGAAAATATATGTTATTACCATTGGAAAACATTTCCATTTCTTGTTTTCTATATCAGAAAACATTTCTGGTTCTTATTTGGAAAACATTTCCAAAACTCCTTCATTGGACTTAGACAGATGTTTAAACAAACCATTGCGATGCCAACTCAAACCATTACGCTTATTAACTAAATTCCTTTAACCCACCTTCAATGTCGAACCTTAACCATTCCTTAGTTAAAAATGAAGTCAATCAAGTTGGGGTAATACTACCTCTCAGACCTTGACTGAACAACGTTTCTAACCTTGAAATAGACAAAGTTCACCGTTTAATTCTTTAACAAACTTCATTACGTAACTCTCTTTCGAATCATCTCTATTCGATAATTCTTTCCTTCGATAAGGTATATTCGATAACTCTATTCAATTTACTCTATTCGATTAACCCTTATCAATTAACTCTATTGGAATAACGCTATTGGATTAACTCTATTTGATTTAACTCTAGTCGATAACTCCTTTAACTCTATTCGAATAAACCAAATTCGATTAACTCCTTTAATTCCATTCGAATAAACTATATTCGATTTATTCCGTTAACTCCATTTAACTCTATTCAAATAACTAATATTCGATAACCCTATTTAACTCTTATTCGAATAACTAATATTTGATAACTCCTTTTACTTTATTCGAATCACTAATATTCATTAACTCAATTGATTCTATTCGAATAAACTATATTCGATTAAATCCTTTATTTTAACTCTATTCGAATAACTAATAATCGATAACTCTATTTAACTCTTATTCGAGTAACTAATATTCGATAACTCCTTTTACTTTATTCGAATCACTAATATTCGATTAAATCAATTGATTCTATTCGAATAAACTATATTCTATTAACTCTAACTGATTAACTCTAACTGGTTAACTCTAATTGGTTAACTCTTATTTGAATAACTAATATTCGATTTAACTCTATTCGAATAACTAAATTCGATTAACTCCTTTTTTAATAAACTATTAATTTATAAAGATTTACTTTTAGTAACGGTTCTTCACTTTACAAATGATTTCCTTTTTAGTAACTTTTTCCTTTTTATAACGTTATCCTTTTTATAACATCCTATTCGGTTATAAACAAATTTCCTTTTTATAACTCTATTTATTTTCTATATATTTCTTTTTTAATGCTATTTGTAAATGGTTTTACAACTATCTCCTTTTCGATTTCATTTGTAAAGGTTTTACAAATATTCCTCTTTCGATTTCATTTGTAAAGGTTTTACAAATGTTCCTCTTTCGATTTCTATTTGCAAATGGTTTGCAAATAATTCCTTTAGGGTTTTATTTCTATGTATTTTCTATTTATAAATAATCCATTTATAAATAAATTTCTGTTTATAAATAAATTTCTATTTATAAAAATTCTATTTATAAATATTCTCTTTTATAAAATCCTCTGATTTTATAAATATTCTCTTTTCAGTATTCACTTTGACAAATTCCCCTTTTTCTCCAAATCCCGGTATGTTATGGTGTTTAACATATCAAATTACGATGTCCAATATCATCGATACACATATAATCAACAACAGATTATAAATCACGTCATATATCACAATATATGAAAACAATAAAATAAATTTTGAGGAATCCAGTCGGATTCCTCCAACCTGTTTCCCTGCATCCATAGATGTTATATAATAAAATCAACATCACTTTCCGTTCCATATGATATATTCTGATAAACAGAATCAATATAGAAATTCAACTAACTGACTAGCAGTTCAATCAAACAGTCGACACACAGTCAATCAGCCAATATTTATCAGTTCTAAAAATACAACATGAATTTATAAACTGTTCAGAGTTAGTGAGATTTACTCATATTGGCCGTTCATCATTAAAGAACGATAAACTGTTGTTTGATTTGAATCAAACAATTTATTTTGCCATAAATTCATACGGGCTCCACTCCACTCCCAGTCAGTTCCATTGGGTAGTGTCCGTCCATACGATCCTGTCGGATCTTGTTTCGCTCAATTCTGATAACGTATGGTCAAGTTATGATTTAAACAAGTTAATACAATTATTTAATTAAAACATGGGTATTTACTTTGAATGGGCCCTATCCTTTCTTACCTCAGCCCATTACCAACAAAACCAAACCAGACCCAATCTTACTCTTCCTCAATCACTTCCGCACTCCAGACACCCAAATACACCATTGCCGATTCTTTGAACCACTATCCCCTCTTCATTTCTTCACGGTTTCACACCCGAAAGCCATCAATCTCCTTCTTCTTGCAAACTACATCTCCTCATCACAAAGATGTAACTTCCGCACCCCATTCCCTTTTCGCGTCGCTCAGCTCACAATCAAGACCCCCACATAAACATCGACATCAAATCCCTTCGATGTCCCCAAGAATTCAACTACGAGTGCTAAACGATGCCACAATCCCAAAAACGATGTTAGAAACTTGAATCGATGCCTTAATTTCCATATACTATGAACCCTAATTTCCTCTGTCTTGAAACCAACAGGGAAAATGGATGTCGAGCTTCAATTTGCTGAGATGAGGATGAAGAGAATCTCTTTACCAATTCAAATATATAAGTAGCAAGATTTATAGTATTTGTTTGTGAATTTCTTTGATTTTCTTTTATCTCGTTTTGGGTTTACAGCTGAAAGAAGTGGCGGCTCACATTTCATTGACTATAGGAATGAAATTTAGGTTTAGAAATTGGTTGGTAGAGTATTTATAGAGGATTTAAATATTCTTATATTTATTATTGTATTCGTTTTTAATCAAACGCTATATGCGATCATCCTCTAAAATTCCTGTGACCACATACAATACCCAAAAATCACAAAAATGGACTTGTAGCTACAGCTCGACATTACGGTCCCAACGAAACTGGTTTCGTCGAATTCCGACTTCGTATGCTCACACAACGTATTTTTAACTGTCGAAATACTGACTGTTTCTCAATCTAAAAATCCGTATGACCACACATTGACTCTACAAATCTCGAAACTGGAAATCTAACAACTATTTGACATTGTGGATCCAACAAAATTAGTTTCATCGAATTCCGACTTCGTTTGCAAAAGTGACTTATTTTTACAGCTCTGAATGACCCATTTAAATTTATAAATATATTAAATATAATTAAATTAAATATAAATAAATTTATATTATCGTCTATATCCACAGTGGAATACCATACAGCTCTAGAATATTCCTATATGAATTTCTAACTTGGTATTTCAAATCTGGGTCAAACCGATATTCGATTTATTTTGAAATTCCTTTTTAAAATATAAATAATTCCTTTATAAATCATAAAGGAATTCCACAGCGACTTTTCTAAAATTTGATTTGGATGTGAATCAAAATTTACCCGACGAAATCCAGATTTTTCTCTTCCACTAGAAAGATATACTACACCAGCTCCACACGTGTCTTATTTAACAGAAATCCGGCTTAAAACGAATCCTGTACATTCAGTTGAAGTTCGAATCACCAATTTACGAACTACAGCACCATTTCAAGCTCGATTTTAATTTTAATATAATTATACGTTCAAACTGTCGTTCAAATAATATATTCGTTATTCTAATTCAATTCCAAACTGAATTAAACATCACAGATGATCCAGTTCACACCATATCGCCATTTCAGCAAATTCTGTTTATTTCAGAATTAAATATATTATTTAATTTATTATTTTAATTAAATATTCACCATTATTTAATTCCACGACCATTAATTCACTATATCACTATTTATATAATTAAATTAATTAATTATAATACCTCTGCAAATGCGGGTCATTACAAGATGCATGAAATCCCCATTGGCAAAAGCTTCGAGGCTTTAAGGTAGAGCGAGGAGCCGTACTAGGGACGGCCCCGTTTTTAACTATCCTACCATTATGCTACCGAAATTTTGAATAATATTCATGTGTTAGAATTATTTTCATGTAGTGAAACTATATTCGTGTGTTGAATGGAAAACCTTCATGTGTTGAATAGAAATTCATTCGTTGAATAATATTCATGTGTTGAATGGTATTCGTGTTTTAAATAAATTGTTTTAACAATAAAAATCACATTTTTATTTTATATATACGAACTATAGAAAACCTTCATGTATTGAATAGAAATTCATTCGTTGAATAGAAATTCATGTGTTGAATGGTATTCGTGTTTTAAATAAATTGTTTTAATAATAAAAATCACATTTTTATTTTATATATACGAACTATAGAAACCGTTCATGTGTTGAATAGAAATTCATTCGTTGAATAGAAATTCATGTGTTGAATGGTATTCGTGTTTGAAATAAATTGTTTTATAATAAAAATCATATTTTCATCATCTATATGAACTATATAAAATATTCGTGTTTGAAATAAATTGTTTTATAATAAAAATCATATTTTTATCATCTATATGAACTATGTAAAATAGTCGTGTTTTGAAAGAAATTGTTTTATAATAAAAATCATATTTTTATCACCTATATGAACTATATAAAATAGTCGTGTTTTGAAAGAAATTGTTTTATAGTAAAAATCATATTTTTATCATCTATATGAACTATATAAAATAGTCGTGTTTTGAAATAAATAGTTTTACAATGAAAATCACATTTTTATTATATACATGAATTGTTAAAAATAGTGAAGTGTTGAAATAGAAGTCAGTTAGATAAAAATATCATTTTTATCAAATGTATGAAAAGAATATGGTTTTGAAATCGAAGACTCAATTATATATATATATATATAATTAATTAAAATAAATCAAATAACGAAGCTGCAGTTTATGTTTTGAAACCGTGATTTCAAACGATTAGTGCGGGAGATCCGACCATCGGATCTTCCCGAAACCGAAACCGTCGGGTTCGCTTTGGAAATATCTTTCCAACAACACCAACTTTGTAAAGATCCAACGGTTGGATTGTCTGGAATGTTTAATACAAATATGGAGAAAAACAGTGCCAGAATCAATTATATATATATAATTAAATTAAATCGAATAACGACGCTGCAGTTCGTATTTTGAAATCGAAACTTCAAACGATTGTACCGGGAGACCCGACCGTCGGATTTTCCCAAAACTGGAACCGTTGGATTCGTTTTGAAAAGATCTTTCTAATGATAAAATTTTTGTGAAGATCCAACAGTTAGATTTTCAGATATGTGTAAATCAAATCTGAAGAAAAACAACGTCACGACCACGTTATGGCCTGAAGCGTCGTTTGAATAAATTGGCTATTTTTAAATAAATAAAAATAGCGATAAATCGTTATAAAATATTATAAACGATATGGAATGTGAAATTTAGAAACTAACTGAAGGTTAGCTAAGTCGAGTGGTTTCCTGGGTTTTGATCTGATGTTGGTTTCGGCCTTCGGGGTTAATATTTGGGAAATCGTTCTCTTACTAATTTACGATTAGCGACTAATGAATTGGAATAAGGCCTATGTTTTGTTTGTGTAGCACTTGTTTATTATATACGCGAGTTGCTCAGAAAGACCGGGTTTATCCCATTCTGAATAACTGAATCGACGATTAGAAATCGAAGATGAAGACGGTGGTCGAAGACCAGAGATCTTCACCTCGTTTGAATGGTAACTGATGTCCTGATTGGGAGGCATCCCGAAATATGGATAATGAGTGGTGACCGTCCAGACGTACGTGGAGATCGATGGGTATGCGAGGTATATAGTGCCTCTTGTTTCGTTCAAACCTAGAACGGACTTGTAAATGGACTGTGATTGTGTCTGACATTGGAATTCATTCTGTGTGATTGATAGCCATCAGTTGCATGGTGTGAATTGCCTGTGTGGCATACTAAGATGCAGTGATTAAGGCTTCTATCGAAAAGCAAAGTCTTGTGGTTGATGATCAAAGCACCGCCCGTGTGGCGTAGCTTTGTGTATAACGTGAATTCGTGAGCCTCACACCCCGGTATGAACCAGAAATGGGAGAGGACCTCAGGGATGGCATGCGTTTCCTTCTAGCTAGAGGTGGTGTCAGTGCTTAAAACTGGCTGCCATTTATACTATTTTTCACCTATGTGGTTGTTGCTGTTGCGAAGCGCCTCGGATGTATCGGTCGATCGGGGATTGATGGACCGGCCCTGACGATCCAAAGGGTTGATGCGTTCTGATCCTGATACATGGGCTAGATTGTCTCGAATTCGGTAAGGACTATCTTTTGCCTTGGTTCATGACGGAAATCCAATTTTCAAATACGACACCATGCGGTTTTGATTGTATATATATATGGCGACATGATATATGGTACCCATGCCATCTATGATTGATAGTTATGATTGAAATTGTTTGTGAAATCTATAAACACTAGTAATAATATCAAATTCTTTTGTTTTATTCGTATCAAGCATATTTTGGACATTATAAGGGAAAACTCTATCCTCCGGTTTGTGTTGCATTGTGTGATGGGAACTAAGTCTTATAATGGCTTCATTTTTATAAAAAGAATTGCGATGTTTAAAGATTTACTTGTTTTAA
This sequence comes from Allium sativum, assembly GCA_030737875.1. Lineage (NCBI taxonomy): Eukaryota > Viridiplantae > Streptophyta > Magnoliopsida > Asparagales > Amaryllidaceae > Allium > Allium sativum. The sequence goes on from CM060920.1 coordinate 93,946,354, forward strand.
AGCACTGGCAATCCAATGGAGTAAACCCGTTCCACGAAAGTGGCGTGGTCCTGTGATTGGCCATATTATAAAATTTGTTAAGTAGATTTCTCATACCAGTCCCATGACTGACTCGTAGTTTGTTTCACTTGCAAACTCGGGTGCCCCTTTTTCTACACGGGCAGCCTTGTATTTAGGTTTTAGCAGGCTCTTTCTGGATAGCTGGAGCTGAAGATGGATTCTATCATTTATCTCTTTTTATGTTGTTCAGCTCCTATTGTACATATTATGTTTGTTTTCCGCTGTAGACATTTATGTATAGCTGTAACACCCCACCTCCCCTAGGGTCAGTCACAAAGGGAATGCACTAGTTTTGGAGAGGTATTATCGAGATAACATCACAGAATTATCACAAGACAGAACATAAATAAATAATTAAGTAAACAGCGGAAGAATTTATGAGCAAAACAGAAATTCATTTCATTCCAAAATAAACCATGTCTTTTACAAACATTTCAAATAACAACTTCCTTACAACTGTCTTGTAATAATAGCCAAAGAAGCAATAACTTAAAAACAGAAAAACAGCTTACTCCCCAAGTGCAGTAAAAAGAAGCAGCCATAGCAAACCGTACATGCTGAGCCAAAGCAAGTGATATCCAAGCTAAGAGCCAGTGTTTCCTCCCTAAGAACCTGGGGGGGGGGGGACGAAAGAAAAAGAGGCGAAAGGAAAAGGGTCAGTCATAAAGACTGAGTAAGTCCTAGTGACTTTCAGTGTAAAAATGGTTAAAACAACCTGTCATGTATGAACTGGAACTAAACTTAAGAATGGTGTCAAGGTGAACAAGATAGACTAAGGTGATCAGGATAAGTCAAGACAAGTCAAGTAAAGCATCACATGTTCAAGATTCCCTGCATCGACTGTACTAGTATACTAAGCCCATGTCACAAGTTAATCACGAAATAGATCCCACGGCCTAATATCATGAAATGACCCTGAAACGGGGTCTGTCCGAAGTACGGGGTCCTACGGAGCGATTATCTAGTCGATCGGCTCCCTACAAGTTCTAGCTCGTCAAGTGTCCGTGTCATACGGCTAATCACGAATGTAGTCACCTGTGCTGGGTCCACCTTCGGGTGTATCAGCCCTAGGGTGTCAACCCCTGACACGATTCAAGATGCACAGATAAATCTACGGATACCCAGTGCCTGCCCCGGAATACGTGCACGACCGTAGTCCACCGAACCTACACTGGCATACCCCACTGCCGTCGTTCACCTCTTACAATCAGCCCAGTAATCGTGCCCCACCCGGCCTAGCCCCAGGGTACCTTGATACATCTAGAGGGTTACTGCTGAAAAGGGTCGTGTCTAGGGTTTCGCCTAACAGATTAGGTCATGTAATTCATGACCTAACCCTGCCTAACCGATTAAGTCATGTAATTTGTGACTTAATCCTTTTCCAGTCTAGTCATGTCAAGATGGTTAAGTATGTCATTTAAATTCGTGACTTAACCCGCCTACGTGTCATGTCAAGTTGGCTAAGTGTTGTCGTTTCAAGTTCATGACTTAGCCCTACAAATCATGTTCAAGTTGGTTAAGTTATCTTTTCATGTTCATGACTTAACCCTAATTGGCATTAATTGATTTGTTAATGCACTGAACCACTCACATTGGATCCTATTGTTCGTAGCCACCGAATTTGCCGGGCGGTTCCGGGCAGGTTTACGCTACGAACTCAACCCAACCTCGAGTTTCAAGCGCGATGTGACCAACTACCCACATCGGATCCTATTGTTTGTAGCAACTGGATTTGCCGGGCGGTTCCGGGCAGATTTACACTACAAACTCAACCCAACCTCGAGTTGGCCACTTTCTTGTTTTCTAAAGTCATGCCCATGTTCTTATCAGATTCGTGCTATTTTCATAGCATGTTCATATGTCAATTTCGTGCCCAACTAAGGCATGTTTCAAGTCAAGTTATGGCATGTTCAAGTCAAGTTTTCATACCATATTTCATGTTCTACTTATGCCAAATTTCACGGTTTATGATTATAATCAATTCAAGTTTTGCCTATTCTACCCAATCGTATCCCCAACGTATATAAACGTACTTTGTTCGCAAGCATAAACAATTCAAGAGATAAAGGGGAATAACACCAAACATGTGATAGGCATACGTGACAATTCCAACATCACTTGCATAATAAACAGGTTATAACATATCACATGGTTTCAATACTAGCATGATGATAACTTGGCATAGTAATGTTTCCAACTTAGTTTAACATGATGATTTCAACTTTACATCATAGGCATAATAATCATTGCGGGCATAATAATAATTTTATTACAAACATGAAACATTAAAGGCATGGTAATTCTAATAGGCATAGTGGATTCCAATTTAGCATTTCTAACATAATGATTCTCATCTAGCATTATAAACATAATGATTCCAACTTTTCATCATAACCTAGCGATTCCCAATTTGTCATTAACATGATAGGTATATTAACATCACAGGCATAGTTTCATTAACATCATAGACATGGTTTAATTAGCATCATAGGCATGGTTTAATCAACATAAAGATTTCAATAAACATAGTGATTCCATGGACATGTATTAGTCCAACTTGCCGTACAATTAAGCCCAAGTGATTCATAACAACATCAAAATCATGATAAGTTTAACTTGGAACATTAACATAGCAATATTCCCAAATTATGATTCAAAGTTGAACAATATAAACATGGATTAATAATAGTTCCTAAATCCGGTTTCAATTCATAGCATGTCCATGTTATTTCAGCGTTTTTGCCTAAAAAGTGACATAGAACTTACAATATGAAGCAAGCAATCCAAATCAAAACTTTAAATCAAATAGCCCCAAATCCGTTGTCTAAAGCGTCGTAGTTGTTGTAGCTTCTAGTTGTAGCCTTCAAGAATCATCCTTCGTCTTCTTTAATTTTGTTCTTTGTATTTTTAATTTAGAGTTCTAGGTTTAATGGAGGCTGCATGAGTGCTAAAATGAAATAGTATGATTTAGGCTAGGTCTTAGGGTCTTTTTATAGTTGTAGGCAATTGATTCCCGCCTTTAGATTAACCCTAGAATAAGTCTGAGCCATCCAAAGTCGTCACAAGCCCCCAAAACAAGACCCAGGAGCCAAAACAGGTGCACCAGGCCGACCTGGCCGACCAGGGAGGTCGACCCCCAGGTCGACTCCCCAGTCGACCTGGGGGGAGGTCGACACACAGGTCGACTCTAGTGTCGACCTGGTTGGGGGGGAGGCCGACCCTAGTGTCGACCCCCCTGTCGACCTGTCTGGGCGGGATTTTTCCCGCCTACCCTGAATTCTGAAAATTTGAATCTGTTTTTGAATTTGAATTTTTCGTGAAACTTTGCGAGGCCATATCTTGATCATACGGACTCTGATTTATGAAATTTCGGACTCTATTTCGCGTATTTTTCCAAGACGAACGCAATGGCGCAACCCGTTTTCCTTGATTCAGATTTTAACATTTAATTCTGCCTTGATTCTTGTCTTAACATGTTGTTAAAATTCGGGTTGTTACATTCTCCCCTCCTTTAAGGATTTCGTCCCCGAAATCTCCAAGTTAGGAAGAACGCATCCTACCATCCATCATCCATCTACTCAAAACATCATCCACAAGCAATCATGGTCCTTAAAAGACTTCTAATGTTTTATGAACACATGCAAAGAGTGTGTGTATATGTTCCTTAGCTAATGCTAATGATCAGGCCTGATTGATCTTCTAAATGCAAAATATGTTTAGTGAAATGAATCCAATATGTATGCAAAATTTTCCTATTATAATTCATAATTTCTACATGAGTGCACAAACATTCAATCATATGCAACAACCAAATGATAGCACTACCAAGTTTCCAAAATAAACACTCATGCATATGCAAGTATGAAACTGTGACTGAGCCGATCTAGTGCCTAATGTGTATTCATGCATCCACGAGCAACCACTTGCGACCACTTGCAACCATTTCACAATCATAACATGTTTCAATTACATGTTTACATCCAAAAAGATTCTACCTATGGTTCTCAAGATAGGATCGAGGAGATAACAAGATAAAACAAAGCATCTAGAAAAAGAAGTTAAAGATGTACCCCCAGAAGGTCCGGTCTGCTTCTTAGGGCAGTCCTTGCTGATGTGTCTAGTCTCCCCACAATGAAAACATTCACCTTGCTTTCTCTTCCTCTTTCTACAATCCTTGGCTATGTGCCCTTCCGTACCACAGAAATTGCATTTCCTTTTATCACATGAGTTGTCGTTCTTGCCTCCTTTCTCGGGGTCTACCTTCTTATTCTGAGAATCGTTGGGCTTGACCTCTTTCTTGCCCTTCTTATCTTCCTCATACAGTAGGGCCATATCCACAAAGCTTTCAAAGGTTTCCCCATGGGCACATGAGTCATGGCCAAACCATGTAGTGGCTCGTTCAAGCCTCGTGCAAAACGTAGTGCCTTTTTCTGAGGAGTGTTGACTAACTCCAATCCGAAGCGAGCAAGCTGATTGAAACGGTTCACGTATTCTTTAACTATCATATTTCCTTGTTTAAGGGCCAGAAACCGTTCCATTTGGAGACTCTCCTCTGCCGATGACAAGAACTTAAGCCCAAATCTCCCTCTAAAGTCCGCCCAAGTCTCAATGGGCCTAGTAGCGTTGGTGACTTCCCACCAATAAGAAGCTTCCTCTTTCATGAGCCACGCTACCAACTGTACTTTCCTATTGTCCTCTACCTCAAAGATAACAAACAAGTCTTCGGTTTCCTTCAACCAATTCCGTGCCTCAACAAAAGTCTCAGTTCCTAGGAAATCCTTTCCGCCCATGGCCTTAAAGTCCTTGCATATCTTTGAAAAAGCGGTTTCTCGCAGAGGTTGAGGAGGATGAGGAGGATTGGCTGGGCCTTCCACATTAGCCCGAGCCTCGAGGAAACGACGGAACCAAGTGGGTATATTGACACCCTCGGGAAGATTAAGATCGTCGGCCATGATAAGATGAAAACGAAAAAGGAAAAGATTCAAACGAGGAAACAAAGATTGTGCTAATGGCTTTTTGGGGAATAGCCTTTTAAAATAAACCAACTTTTCTTGAAAAGTGCTTCTTTGTAAATGGTTTTTCAAAAGGTTTTCAAAACTCTTGCCCAGCCTTGGTAACCTTCTGCTCTGATACCAAGTGTAACACCCCACCTCCGCTAGGGTCACTCACAAAGGGAATGCACTAGTTTTGGAGAGGTATTATCGAGATAACATCACAGAATTATCACAAGACAGAACATAAATAAATAATTAAGTAAACAGCGGAAGAATTTATGAGCAAAACAGAACTTCATTTCATTCCAAAATAAACCATGTCTTTTACAAACATTTCAAATAACAACTTCCTTACAACTGTCTTGTAATAATAGCCAAAGAAGCAATAACTTAAAAACAGAAAAACATCTTATTCCCCAAGTGCAGTAAAAAGAAGCAACCATAGCAAACTGTACATGCTGAGCCAACGCAAGTGATATCCAAGCTAAGAGCTAGTGTTTCCTCCCTGAGAACCTAAGGGGGGGACGAAAGAATAAGAGGCGAAAGGAAAAGGGTCAGTCATAAAGACTGAGTAAGTCCTAGTGACTTTCAGTGTAAAAACGGTTAAAACAACCTGTCATGTATGAACTAGAACTAAACTTAAGAATGGTGTCAAGGTGAACAAGATAGACTAAGGTGAACAGGATAAGTCAAGACAAGTCAAGTAAAGCATCACATGTTCAAGATTCGCTGCATCGACTGTACTAGTATACTAAGCCCATGTCACAAGTTAATCACGAAATAGATCCCACGACCTAATATCTTGAAATGACCCTGAAACGGGGTCTGTCCCAAGTACGGGGTCCTATGGAGCGATTATCTAGTCGATCGGCTCCCTACAAGTTCTAGCTCGTCAAGTGTCCGTGTCATACGGCTAATCACGAATGTAGTCACCTGTGCTGGGTCCACCTTCGGGTGTATCAGCCCTAGGGTGTCAACCCCTGACACGATTCAAGATGCACAGATAAATCTACGGATACCCAGTTCCTGCCCCGGAATACGTGCACGACCGTAGTCCACCGAACCTACACTGGCATACACCACTGCCGTCGTTCACCTCTTACAATTAGCCCAGTAATCGTGCCCCACCCGGCCTAGCCCCAGGGTACCTTGATACATCTAGAGGTTTACTACTGAAAAGGGTCGTGTCTAGGGTTTCGCCTAACAGATTAGGTCATGTAATTCGTGACCTAACCCTGCCTTTTTAAACCGATTAAGTCATGTAATTCGTGACTTAATCCTTTTCCAGTCTAGTCATGTCAAGATGGTTAAGTATGTCATTTAAATTCGTGACTTAACCCGCCTATGTGTCATGTCAAGTTGGCTAAGTGTTGTCGTTTCAAGTTCATGACTTAACCCTACAAATCATGTTCAAGTTGGTTAAGTTATCTTTTCATGTTCATGACTTAACCCTAATTGGCATTAATTGATTTGTTAATGCACTGAACCACTCACATTGGATCCTATTGTTCGTAGCCACTGGATTTGCCGGGTGGTTCCGGGCAGGTTTACGCTACGAACTCAACCCAACCTCGGGTTTCAAGCGCGATGTGACCACCTACCCACATCGAATCCTATTGTTTGTAGCAACTGGATTTGCCGGGCGGTTCCGGGCAGATTTACACTACAAACTCAACCCAACCTCGAGTTGGCCACTTTCTTGGTTTCTAAAGTCATGCCCATGTTCTTATCAGATTCGTGCTATTTTCATAGCATGTTCATATGTCAATTTCGTGCCCAACTAAGGCATGTTTCAAGTCAAGTTATGGCATGTTCAAGTCAAGTTTTCGTGCCATATTTCATGTTCTACTTATGCCAAATTTCACGGTTTATGATTATAATCAATTCAAGTTTTGCCTATTCTACCCAATCGTATCCCCAACGTATATAAACGTACTTCGTTCGCAAGCATAAACAATTCAAGAGATAAAGGGGAATAACACCAAACATGTGATAGGCATACGTGACAATTCCAACATTAATTGCATAATAAACAGGTTATAACATATCACATGGTTTCAATACTAGCATGATGATAACTTGGCATAGTAATGTTTCCAACTTAGTTTAACATGATGATTTCAAATTTACATCATAGGCATAATAATCATTGCGGGCATAATAATAATTTTATTACAAACATGAAACATTAAAGGCATGGTAATTCTAATAGGCAAAGTGGATTCCAATTTAGCATTTCTAACATAATGATTCTCATCTAGCATTATAAACATAATGATTCCAACTTTTCATCATAACCTAGCGATTCCCAATTTGTCATTAACATGATAGGTATATTAACATCACAGGCATAGTTTCATTAACATCATAGATATGGTTTAATTAGCATCATAGGCATGGTTTAATCAACATAAAGATTTCAATAAACATAGTGATTCCATGGACATGTATTAGTCCAACTTGCCATACAATTAAGCCCAAGTGATTCATAACAACATCAAAATCATGATAAGTTTAACTTGCAGCATTAACATAGCAATATTCCCAAATTATGATTCAAAGTTAAACAATATAAACATGGATTAATAATAGTTCCTAAATCCGGTTTCAATTCATAGCATGTCCATGTTATTTCAGCGCTTTTGCCTAAAAAGTGACATAGAACTTACAATATGAAGCAAGCAATCCAAATCAAAACTTTAAATCAAATAGCCCCAAATCCGTTGTCTAAAGCGTCGTAGTTGTTGTAGCTTCTAGTTGTAGCCTTCAAGAATCATCCTTCGTCTTCTTTAATTTTGTTCTTTGTATTTTTACTTTAAAGTTCAAGGTTTAATGGAGGCTGCATGAGTGCTAAAATGTAATAGTATGATTTAGGCTAGGTCTTAGGGTCTTTTTATAGTTGTAGGCAATTGATTTCAGCCTTTAGATTAACCCTAGAATAGGTCTGAGCCATCCAAAATCGTCACAAGCCCCCATAACAAGACCCAGGAGCCAAAACAGGTGCACCAGGCCGACCTGGCCGACCAGGGAGGTCGACCCCCAGGTCGACTCCCCAGTCGACCTGGGGGGAGGTCGACACACAGGTCGACCCCTAGGTCGACTCTAGTGTTGACCTAGTTGGGGGGGAGGTCGACCCTAGTGTCGACCCCCCTATCGACCTGTCTGGGCGGGATTTTTCCCGCCTACCCTGAATTCTGAAAATTTGAATCTGTTTTTGAATTTGATTTTTTCGTGAAACTTTGCGAGGCCATATCTTGATCATACGGGCTCCGATTTACGAAATTTCGGACTCTATTTCGCGTATTTTTCCGAGACGAACGTAATGGCGCAACCCGTTTTCCCTGATTCAGATTTTAACATTTAATTCTGCCTTGATTCTTGTCTTAACATGTTTTTAAAATTCGGGTTGTTACAATAGCTGAACTGTATTTGTACTAAGCATGATCCTGTATACTGTGTAACTCTGATGATTACGTTTATCCAGTGTATTCTATTGTACATTATTTGGTGTATTTATTTATTTCTGCTTTGCTATTATCTGTTTATGTGTTATATTCCAAAGATTTCCCTTAACACCGTCGTACGGGTCTTTGGGGTCGTCACATCTCCTTATCTTCTTTTGGTTCTTGGCTAACTTGACTTGATTTTGGACAAGCAATTCTTTGGATATGACTCTACTTGTTGTTGGACATTATACATTTTCTAAAGAGGATTCTTCTTCATCGATTTCAATTGGATTTTCCTCTTGTTCCATTCGAGCTTGTTTTTTGGAAAATGTTTCATAAGGCTTAAAAGTGATTGGAATTTTCATAAGGGATATATTTCTCGAGTTAGAAACCTTTCATAACACAAATTCCTCTCCTTTGTGATATACTCAAATTTTTTTGAAGACGCGGGTAAGAAAAACTCCACGATAGAGAGTATGTTCTTTGGTGGACATTTCTTTGGGTTTAAATTCTTTTAAAATCACACTAGTCCAATTAATATCATAGTTCCAAAGATGGCAATTTGGAATTTAAGACTAGGTTTATTAAAATTTTCGGAATGGGAAGTGACAAAATGTTGAAGTAGGAGGTTGATAATTCTTGCTTTATGATGGAAAAAGAAATTTTAAAATCCATATGTTCATCGCTTTCAAAGATGTGATGAAACATTTCCAAATCTTGTTCATCAATTTCAAAATCCAAAAAATATGAGCCCGTGTTCTTACAATTTAAAATGGTTCCCAAAATATCATAATCCAAAATAATTTGAGTGCCTTTCGCGCTACTCCAAACTTGATTTTCATTTCCATCTTAAAAACTGCGATTTAAATTCGCATTAAACATTTTGACGAGATTCAGGTAACATACTTTATCGTTATCCCGAGAGTCAATTAAACTTAAAATTCCATTTTGTTCAAAAAGAGAACGAAGATCATAAGAATGAAAATCTTCAAAGGTAGCAAAGATTCCCTATTGACTTTCCCATTAGCAACATTGTCAATATAAGATGTGCTTTGAGAGATTTAGTTAATCTCATGGTTTTTGGTGTACTTGCGGAAGCCATTAGAGATAAGTTTTGAAGAAAATAATGTATGGAAAGTAGTTTTTAATTTTGAAAAAAGGGTAGAAAGAATAGAATTGAATAGATAGATAGAGAGTAAATGGGCACATCTTTCTAAGTAGAAGGTCAGCTTTTCAGACCTTGGGAGCTGGTGAAAAGGTGGCGGGAAGTTCGAAACTTTAAACTTTTGAAATTCAAAATTTAAAATTTAATTTTCTGGTGCATATGTCGACATGTCAATTCATGTATGTCGATATATGTGTGCCACTTCAAATTTCAAATTGCTTTTTGAATTTGTTTATATATGATTATCTTCATCTTTAATTATCTTCCACATGCTAATTATCTTCATCATATTTGATTCGCATAGCTAATGCCCATACGAAGTGGTTTTCAGATAATAAATCTGATCTTGGTCTCTCCGTATTGACAATAGAAAAATGTTCAAAAACTTTGATAGTCTGTTATTTAACTATCAAAGGAAAATATACATATAAACAATGGTCGTATTTCCAAACTACTGATCAATCAACACCGAGTCCCTTTATATAGATTTATCAATAATCATTTCATTTCCCAATTTCTGTTAAATATCTTTACCCAAATAATTTTCCAACTCGCTTAGTCTCTCACGATTTCTGGGAAAACGTTCCAACTAATTATTTTCTATATTTCAGAAAAAAAATTAACATCGGAAAACATTTCCATATATATTCACATTTCCTTATTTTCTATATTTAGAAATATACGTTATCTTTGGAAAACATTTACGTTTCTTATTCACACATCACTACCTTCCACATTCACCAGTCCCTAACCGTAAACTAGTAAGGGAACAACTTTCTAAGTATCAATTCCAAAGGCCTAAACCAATATTAGATCGATACTCAGAAATCCATTCAACATAACTAATCTCTAGTCTGTTTCTAATTTCCTTAACTCCATTCTAACTTCAAAATCATTTCAAATATTTACCAATTTCCTTTTATAACCAATTTAATCTGCAAAACATTTGCTTTTAAATCATTATTCACTTTAAAGCATGAATAATATTCTTCTATAGAAATTTGAACTCACTTTATTAAATCGAATCTTGATTTAAATAATAAATACCATTACAATTTAAAATTCCATTCACATAGTTCCTTTATAAATTCGTATTCATATTCCACTTTATAAGACTCCATTTACAAGTCAACTTCTTGTAAATTACATGTTAAGTTTATACCTAAATCCTTATTTCATATTCGGTTATAAATATTATTTATCTTGTAAGATTTTGAAATATATAATTTCTAAAAATAAATTATTTTTAAAACCAATTGACATAGTCAAATGCTAATTATAAACCCTTATGGATTTTCTTCAATTTTATTTACATCTCTAACACCGAAATAAATCCATCTTTCTCTTTGAAACAGTTCCCCATTTTCCTTTCTATTATTCATTCTCAAATTTGTATTTTTGAATTAATCAATAATAGTAATTTCTTCCTATTTATAAACATCGTTTATAAACAAAACTACTTGTTTTTATAAATATAATTAAAAACAAGTTATTATATTCTAACCAATCAAAATCCCATTTCTATTTTAAAAATCGAAATTCCTTTTTAAAACCCCAATTTATTTTCTAATACATTTTAATATATTTTACGGTATTTAAGTACCAATTATTTCAGGTCAATGCTGTTCAACATCCCAAAATACACAATAATCAACACCAGATTATTTGCCACATCATATAATGCAATATAAGAAAACAAATAATATAATTGTTGAGGAATCTAGTTGGATCCCTCCAACTTGTTTCCATGCATCCACAGATGTTAATCAATATGAATAATACCAGTTTCAGATCAATCTGAAATATAATAATACATGTAATCAGCGTTAAATCAACGACTTATGTATGTATAACTATGTATTTTTTCCAACCAATTTATTAGTAAATCATCCAAACAACCATCATACAAAATATTCAATCATTTTTATCAATATTAAATAACATATATAAAATTATAAACTGGACAGAGTTAGTTAGTTTACACATCTTGGTCGTTAATCGTTGAAAATCGATTAATGCCGGTTGATTTAATCAGACGTTTTAAATTTTCCATAAATTATAACGAGCTCCAAATCACTCCATCATTTTCATTGTGTCGTCTGCGTCCATATGATTCCAACCTCATGGGCGGAGCTTAATTCTGTTAACAATTGTCACTATAAATTTTGCTGTAATTAAATTACATTAACCTTGATAAAATTCAATGTCTAGCATTTCATTGATATCCTATGTAATAACCCGGAAATGTGAGCCAATTTAAATTTTTTATTTTGGCAATTTTAGTGGATTTTGATTATTTAAAATGAATTATTTTAAATAATAACGACGAGAAATTTATTTTGAATAGAATTCGAATGTATATAATTATTCGAATCGTCGTGAGAATATAAATATTTATTTATATATATAAAAGGAATTGAAAATGGCGCGGTAGTTCGATAATTCGATTTCAAATTTCATATGAATGTACCGGGTGCAAAGTAAACCGGATTTTAGTGAAACCAAAAATATTTAAATCTAATTGAGAATATCTTTCCAACGAATCCGAAGAATCGAAATTTCATAGCGGGAATCAAAAGATATGTCCAGTTGAAAATTCCAAATAGTCGCTATGGAATTCTGGCCCTTAAAAATAGCCATTTTGCAAACGACCTCGGTTTTCGACGAAATCACTTTTGTTGGATCCGTGATGTCAAGTTATTGCTAGGTTTCAAATTTCATAATTTTTCGAATCAACATGTGAGCGTGGCAAAGGAAAATGCGTTTGACCAATTTCAGTTGATTTTAATCGACTGGAAAATGGTCATTTTTCAAACGGTCTCGGAATTTGACGAAACTAGTTTTGGTAGGACCGTATTATCAATACGAGGCTAGAAAATATTTTTCGGGAATTTTTCGAGTTAGTATGTGACCCCAGTAAATTGAAATGTGCGTTCAAATTTAATATACAGAGTTATATGTTGATTTTGACGAAAACTGATCGAAACGATCGAACCAGCTTATGATACATATTCCATTGTGTTCGGAATGGGGGTAATTAGCTATGGACGACAGTCGATGGGTTCGATTTCGAGTTCAAAATAAAAAGGTACCTTTAGAAACTAAAAATAATAAAATAAATTATTATAAAATCTTGGTCAACACCCCCCTTCTATTTCTCTCTCCCCGTCCATACTCAAAAAAAAAATTAAAACCCTAAATCGAACCCGTCACCCGCCGCTCTCCCTCTCCTCCGCTCCCACCACCATCGCCGGAGGTTCCCACATCCGCCGCCCCGCCTCAGCTGCCTCCCCTCGCATCGCCGAACCCCCTCCCCTCTGTCTCGTTCGCCCCTATCCCTTCTTCCCCGTCGAGAAAAAAAAAACCAAGCCCTAGCCCCCCTTGAACCCAAACCACCGCCACGCCGACCTAAAAAAAAAGCCCCACCCCCGGCGCCAGTTGACCGGACGCCACATCTGGCCCACTCCAGCACCTCCCCACCACCACGCGCGACAGAGCCACCTCTAGGCGCTCGGACCAGCGAGCTATCTTCCCCATTCTTGGATCCGAAACACTAGAAAAATGGGTGAGTTCTCTGATTTTAGTTCTTATAAAAATATGGGATTTTTATGTTGCTAAAAATATGATTCTTATGCTTTTTGTTTTATTAAAAATGTATTCTTTCTATATAAACATCATAGAAGAAAATATAGAATAGCAATAGGAAGAAAGACGAGATCTTTAATGTAGGAAAGATGTTATTTTTATTTACATACTAGCGAAATATAAAAATATGATCTTTTAATATATAAGGTGGAGAATTTTAATCATAGAAAAGAAATGACTTTTAATGCTAAAAAGATTTCATTTCTATATGTATAGCGAAATGAAAGATTGGATTCTTAACGCGATGAAGACATGATTTTTAAACACACTAAAAATATAATTTTTATATATTAGAGGATAATAAAAATATGATTTTTATATAGTAGAGATTATAAAAATATAATTTTTATAAGGTAGATAATATAAAAATACGATTTATATATATATAACGAAATAAAAATCTAATTTTTATTATACATATAGTGATATAAATAGGTGATTTTTATCCATATAGCATTGGAATAAGAATGTGATTTTTAATGTGAACAGCGTGACAAAGACTAAGTTGGAAGTACGGGCAAATCCAGACTGTTCTGAATTTCAGAAATTTCTATGGAGGAGTGGATCCCTCGGTGAGAACTTCTCACTTTTAAATTTATTTCTAGTTAAAATATATATACTAGGATGTAGATGGTGTTTAGTAGCACCCGACACCCGTCGTCCACAGACCATGGACGGCTTGTATGCTTGTTTGTTTGATTTTGATGTGTAGTTGATTGTGTGATGTGATGTGATGTGAAATGAAATAAAATATTTATATAGTTGAAATAAAATATTTTATAGTGGAAAATATTTTATAGTTAAAAATAGAATTTTTAACGTGTATATGAAATGAAATAAAAATAAACAGATCGGACGATTTGTTTATATACACACATTTGACTGATATTGATTGGGACGATAAATTTTACACATCGCCCAACTGCACAAATAAAATCTGTGTTTGATTGTTTGAAACCCCACACGGGTATTGGGATGATATTTGACTTACATTAATCCCGATTGTTTAGTTGTATGTCGATCGATTGATTAACAGACTGTTATAAGCATCGAATATTTATATTTGATGCTTATACAGTGTAGAATGCACTTTGGATGATGGTTGATTATTCATCGTTGTTATTGTATACATGTGTTGTAGAAAATCCATATAATTAACATTACATGGTAATTGATTAAGCCTCATTCCAGTTTTGAAAAAGAAATATTTGAAAATAGAATATACGAAGCCGTATTTATTAGATTGACGCCATTTTGACGTGAACGATATTTATATCGATTATATTCATTTTTATAATGAATATTGAACAGTGATTTCAAAATCGAATATTTTGAAATGAAATTCGAATTAAACCGAAAAGAATTGAAATTCGAATTAGATTGAAATAGAATTGAAATCGTTTTGAATTGAATTTAAAACGTATTGAAATTGAACTGAAATGGATTTGAATTGAAATAGAATTGAAATGAATTTAAAACGAATTTATATTCAAAAATTCAATTTTGATTTGAATTAGAAAAGGAAGTTGAAATCGTTTTGGAAAACAAATTTAAAACGATTTATAAAATACGTTTTAAAAGGAAATCGATGAAATATATATAATATATATTATATATATAATGGCCTGAATAGAACGCGCCGCACCGCGGTTGTTCGCGAATTTCGACCATTGACTTTGAACGGATATTACGGGAGATCCGACCGTCGGATTCTCCTAAAACCGAAACCTTTGGGTTCGTAATGAAAAGAGCTTTCTAACGAATATTAGAAATTAGAAATCTAACGGTTGGATTTGGAATTATGTCCGAATCAAATTTGGAAAAGGTCGTTGTAGGTGCAGTTCGATGGCCGTTGATGGAAATCGACTGTACGGGCCTTGATAAAATTATTAAAAATATCAATAATTTGTGTAAAATCATAAAAAATGATTTGTCAAGAATTGGGATGAGAAACTCCATATTTGAAAAGATAAAAATAGATTTTTATCGAAATGAACTAGTTTTGAACTAGAATAATAATTTATTTATTTATTTTTAAAATAAATAAATTGGATTTGAAATGGTTTTGAAAATAACCAGAATTTCCAATAATTGCATTGGAATGGATTTGAATTGAAACTGTCTTCGGAATATTTCGATGTTGGATTTCGTGATTATACAGATGTTGTTATGGAAATTTGAAAGATATTTATATATCGTTATTTCCAATACGATATTTGTTGGTCGTAGAATTTGATATTGAATATAAGCCGATATATTTTCTATTCAGAGCCTTGTATTTAATATCAAATGTGATTTGGGTTTGTCGTGAATGGTGTCTTTATTAACACTGTTCTTGAACCCAGTTGAGAAAAGATTAAATCTTTTTATTTAGATTTAATGAAGTGTACCAATTAAATAATACTTAATTGGAATTGAATTGGTATTGATTTTTTGGGTTTATCGTGAACAGTGTTTTAAATAACACTTGTTCTTTAACCCGATAATTAATGGAACGTGATTTTGGGTTGTCGTGAACGGTATCTTCAATAATGCAGTTCTTAGACCTAAAGGAGTTAAGAAAATCAGAAACTAACTGGAGATTAGTTAAGTTGAATGGTTTCAAAGGTATTGATCTGATGTTGGTTTCGGCCTTCGGGGTTAATACTTAGGGAATTACTCACTTGCTATTTTACGGTTAGGGATTGATTGAAATGTGATTTTGGGGTTTATCGTGAACCGTGTTTTAAATGACACTGATTCTTTAACCTAGTCAAAGAATAAAACTAAGTGGAGTTTTAATGAATCTTTAATTAGATTGAAAAGAATGAGAATGGAGTATCCCCAGTTTTGCTCCAGGCGATAGTTAAATCTTTAATTAGATTTGAACGTGAAATGGTAATTGAATTTACCGATAACACCGTGGTGTTAGATATGAAGTATTACCAGTTTTACTTCATGGGATGAGTAGGTTGGGATTGGGAAATTAAAACAAATGATTACTTCGGTAAGGTTCGTTAATCCCGACTAGTTTGGATAAATCTAAATTTGGTATGAATTGATTTTCAAAGGATGATTAAAGAATAAATTCAAAGGAATTTATCTATGATAAAATTAATGGGAATCTTTCCCTAAGAATGTGAAATTTAGAAACTAACTATCGGTTAGCTAAGCAGAATGGTTTTCTGGATATTGATCTGATGTTGGTTTCGGCCTTCGGGGTTAATATTTGGGAAATTATTCTCTTGAAAAATTTACGGTTAGTGACTAATGAATTGGAATGAGGCGTATGTTATGTTTGTGTAACACTTATTTAAAATATACGCGAGTTATTCGGAAAGACCGGGTTTATCCCATTCTGAATAACTGATTCGACGATTAGTCGAAGATGATGACGATGGTTGAAGACCGGAGGTCTTCACGTCGTTTGGGCGATTACTGATGATCTTGATTGGGCTGTACACCCAAGAAGATGGAAACAGTTGGTGATCGTCCATACGTACTTGGAGATCGATGGATTTGCGGGGTACTAGGTGCCTCCGGTTTCGTTCAGACCCAGAACGAACTTGTAAATGGACTGTTTGTCTGACATTGGATTTCAGTCCGTGTAATTGATTTCTATTAAATATATATCTGTTTGGCGGCGGAGAATTTATTCTCTTTCTTAACGCCCTTCTCTGAGACGTATGAGCTCAGGGGTTATATATTGATGGATATCCATCGCATGGAATGAATTGCCTGTGTGGCATGCCTAAGTGGCAATGGATCAAGGCTTCTTTTGAAAAGCAGAGTCTTGTGGTTGATGATCAAAGCACGACCTGTGTGGCGTAGCTTTGTGTAACGTTGATTCACGAGCCTCGCACCTCGGTTGTGAACCAAAAACGGGAGAAGGACCTCAGGGAGGGCATGCGTTTCCTTCTAGTTAGAAGTTGCGTCAGTGGTTTTACACGCCCTGACGAGTTTGACTTATGTGGTTGTTGCTGTTGCGAGGCGCCTCGGATATATCGGTCGTTCTCGAACCGATGCAGTCATTTAGTTGGCTCACCTACACCCCAAAGGGCGGGGAAACGCAGTGTTCAGGCATTTTAATCCACATCGGTGGACCGGCCCTGACGATCCAAAGGTCACTCGAGCTCTGACCTGAGACACGGACTAGAGCGTCTCAAATCGGTAGAGGACTATCTTTTACCTCGGTTCACATACGGTAATCCAATTTCCAAATACGTGACATTTGCGGTTTTATTTGTAGAGCCTAGTATGGCGACATAGTGGGATGGGGCACTCATGCCATCTATGATTGATACTTATGATTCCAAATTGTTTTGACACTATACACTTATAGTAATAATAAAACATGAAATTTCACGTATCAAGCATTCTTGGCTATTATAAGGTAAAAACCCTATCCTCCGGCTTGCGTTGCATTGTGTGATGGGACCTGGGTCTTATAATAGCTTCATTTTTCTTTATTTACCATTGCGCTGTTTGTTTTATGCACTGGTGTTCTTGGGAGGAAACCCGTTTCGTGTTATACGGCGTGGTCCCTTGATTTACCTAACTTTAAAATGAAGATTAATAACTGTTTTATTCTCACACCAGTCCCATGACTGACCTGGAGTTTATTGTTTTAACCTAAACTCTGTGTAATAACCCGGAAAATCTGGGCCAGTTTAAAATTTTTATTTTGGCAAGTTTAGCGGATTCTGAATATTTAAAATAGATTATTTTAAATAATATCGACGGAAAATTTATTTTCAATATAATTCGACGTATATATTTTACGCGTCGTCGTTAGAATATAAATATTTATATATAATTATAAATAGAATTGAAAATGGCGCGGTAGTTCGATAATTCGATTTCAAACTTCAATTGAATATACCGGGTGCAGAACAATCCGGATTTTAGTGAAACAAAAAAACATTAGGATCTAATTGATAATATCTTTCCAACGAAGTTGAGAAACTGAGATTTCACTTTATAAATGATGAGATATGTCCAGTTGAAAATTAGAAATAGTCGCTGTGGAATTTATATATATTTTAATATAATATATAGCCCTTAAAAATAGCCATTTTGCAAATGACCTCGGATTTCGACGAAACCAGTTTTGTTGGGTCCGTGATGTAAAGTTATTGCTAGGTTTTAAATTTCATAATTTTTCGAATCAATATGTGAGCGTGGCAAAGGAAAACGCGTTTGACCAGTTTCAGTTGATTTTAATCGACTGGAAATTGGCCATTTTTCTAACGGTCTCAGAATTCGACGAAACTAGTTTTGTTAGGACCGTATCGTCAATACGAAGCTAGAAAATATTTTTATGGAATTTTTAGAGTTCGTATGTGACCCCAGTAAATTGAAATGTACGTTTAAAATTCAATATAAAGATTTATATTTTTAAATTTAACGGAAACTGACTGTAACAGTCGAAATGGCTTACGAAAAATATCCCATTGTGTTCGGAATGGGGGTAATTAGTTAGGGGTGATAGTCATTGGGTTTGATTGGGAACTTGAATGTGAAATGTCACAATAAACAAATTAATAAAATCAAATATATTAAAATAAATATAATATATAAACACCCTCATTAGAAAACCCTAAATCCTATTTGAGAACCGCCACCAGTCAAATACGAACGGCTGAAAGGCTCTGGAGTTCGATCCCAAACCGCTCCCACCACACGCGATTTCAGAGTAAATCTCCAAAACAAGATGATAAATCCAAGGGCGAGCTTCAAATCTAGACTGGTCTGACTGATTCTCGTGGAGTATCCTGTGTTGTTCTCTCAGCGTGAAGCACCGCCCGTTCGAAGCGATTTCCGTCAAGAAGCGGAGGGCGAGTTCGCCGTGGTTGTGGGGGGTGGCAGAGCTCACTACGCCGCATCAGGGGGAGTTGATCGATCCACGTCAAAGGCGGTAGGAGGAGCGAATGGAAGCCCTAGAATCGGAGTAGGGTATCGGCTGTCCACGGTTTACTTGTTTAACAGTGAAGATGATTAAGGTAATTAATCTACTTAATTAATTTGTTAATAATTAATTTAGTTAGTTAAACTTGTCAAATTTTGTATGAATAATATAATGTTTTAAAATTTAAAAACAAAGTATATATTTTTGTTTTAAAATCTGAAATCTTTATATATATATATATATTATGTTATCAAAAATGTGTTGTTTTTAAATTAGAAAAATAATATAATGTTTTTAAATTAGGAAAAAAATGTGTTGTTTTTAAATTAGAAAAATAATATAATGTTTTTAAATTAGAAAAAAATGTGTTGTTTTTAAATTAGAAAAGTAAACATATATTGTTTTTGAAAAATAGATATACAGTGTTTTTAAAAAACTGAATTTTCTTTATTTTTAAAACTGTTTTTTTTTTTATTACTTTAAAGCTAAATTTTATTTTATGTTGTAAGTGATAAAAATGTAATCTTTTATATAACATGGAAGTAAAAATATAATTTTTATATAATAAAAATGTGATCTTTATTGAAGTAGCCATGTAAAAATATGATTTTTATATTTTTAAAGTATTAAAAATATAGTCTTTACTATATAGGAATATTAAAAATATGATTTTTATATTTTTAAAGTATTAAAAATATAATCTTTATAGGATAGAGAATATAAAAATATCAACTTTGTATATGTAGCGAAATAAAAATCTGATTTTTATTACGTTGAGATAAAGTGGTAATTTTTGAAAAGGCGAAAACTTTATTTTTATAAAGGCGAAAACTTTATTTTAGAAAAGGCGAAATCTTTATGTGGAAAATAGTGTGATAAAAATATAATTTTTATCTATTTGAGGTAGAGGTAAAAATTCGATTTTTATATATTGAACTTTGAACTAAAAATTCGATTTTTATATATTGAACTTTGAAATAAAAATTCGATTTTTATATATTGAACTTTGAAATAAAAATTCGATTTTTATATATTGAACTTTGAACTAAAAATTCGATTTTTATATATTGAACTTTGAAGTAAAAATTCGATTTATATATATATAGTGACTACGGGCAACGAAGATGACGAAGAGGCGATAACGAGGAAGACTTCTGCAAATGAAGAGCCGTGGAGCTAGGATAGCTATCTGTGAGAACTCCTCACCTTTCAATTTCTTTTCTAGTTATATATATATATATATACTAGGATGCAGACGGTGCTTAGTAGCACCCGACACAATCGTCCACAGACCATGGACTTGTTTGTTTGGCTGTTTGGTAATTGATTGAGATATTGATTTGAATGTGGTTTGTGGTGTGAAAAATCGAATCGATAAATTGGTTAGGATTAGACGTGCGCCGTTATAAGGCGAAGGAGTAAGGCTAGGTTAGACCCTTACTCCAAATTTTGTGGTTTGCATAACGAAAGTGAATTTGATTGATGTGTGAATGGCGTGGGCCTTCACTAGACCGGGGATAAGGCTAGGCCTTGTCCCGTTTCTAGTATCGTGCCGTTATGCCGCCGAAATTTTCTAAAATATGTTAGAAAAATAAAAATATCATTTTATTTAAAGAATAAACTGAATAGATATTCATATGTTAAAATAAAATGTTTTATCGTTAAAAATATAATTTTTAACGTGAAGTGAATAAAATAAAATATTCATTTACAAACCGGACGGTTTGTTTATGCACACTGATTTGACTGACATGGATTGGGTCGATAAATTTTACACATCGCCCAACTGCACGAATAAAATCTATGTTTGATTGTTTGAAACCCTACACGGGTGTTGGGATGAAATTTAAAGTTCACTCATCCTGACTAATTAAATAAGTCGATCGATAGATTGACAGGCTGTTATAAGCGTTAGATATTTATATTTGATGCTTATACCGTTTAGTGCACTTTGGTTGATGGTTGATTATTTTTCAATGCTATTATATACATGTGTTGTATGAAAATCCATATAGTTAACTTTATATGGTAATTGATTGGGCCTCATTCCAATTTGAAAAATAAAGAATATTATAAAATAAAGGTTCATGTGTTGGCTATACTCATCCGTTGATATTAGTCATGTGTTGAACGAAATATTTTTATAATAAAATTTATATCTTTATCAATATAAAATAAAGGTTCATGTGTTGACTATACTCATCCATTGATATTAGTCATGTGTTGAACGAAATATTTTTATAATAAAATTTATATCTTTATCAATATAAAATAAAGGTTCATGTGTTGACTATACTCATCCGTTGATATTAGTCATGTGTTGAACGAAATATTTTTATAATAAAATTTATATCTTTATCAATATAAAATAACGGTTCATGTGTTGACTATATTCATCCGTTGATATTAGTCATGTGTTGAACGAAATATTTTAACAAAAATAGTCACACACGGACGGTACTCATTCGTTGAGATTAGTCGTGTGTTGACAAAAAGAAATATTTGAAATAGAATATATAAAGCCGTGTTGAATAGTGATGCGCCATTTTGACGCGAACGATATATATAACGATTTCGAAATGAATTGAATATATAACGATTTCGAAATGAATTGAATATATAACGATTTCGAAATGAATTGAATATATAACGATTTCGAAATGAATTGAATATATAACGATTTCGAAATGAATTGAATATATAATGATTTCGAAATGAATTGAATATATAACGATTTCGATTTGAATTGAATGTATAACGATTTCGAATTGAATGGAATAGAAAACCAATTTGGTTTCAAATTGAATATATAATGAACTTGATTCAAATAGAAAACGAAACGAAGTTAATTTGAATAGAAAATGAATTTGAATCGAATAGAAAACCAATTTGAATTGAATTGAATTGAATTGAAAAACGAATTCGAATTGAATTTAAAATGAAGTGAAATGAATTCAAATTGAATTGAAATTCGAATTGAATAGAAATGATTTTTAAAACGAATTTATAAAGAAGAATTCAATTTTGATTTGAATTGAAATGGAAGTTGAAATTTCTTTTGAAACGATTTCAAAACTATATATATAATTCGTTTTAAATAGGAATCGACGAAATATATATTATATATATTATATATATAATATAATGGCCTGAATAGAACGCGCCGCGCCGCGGCAGTTCGTAAATTTCGACCATTTATTTCAAACGGACATTACGGGAGATCCGACCGTCGGATTCTCCTAAAACCGGAACCGTTGGGTTCGTATCGAAAAGAGCTTTCTAACGAATATTAGAAATTCAAAATCTAACGGTTGGATTTGGAGATACGTCCAAATCAAATTCGAAAAAGGTCGCTGTAAGTGCAGTTCGATGGCCATTGTTGGAAATCGACTGTACGGGCCTTGATAAAATTATTAAAAATATCAATAATTTGTGTAAAATCATAAGAAATGATTTGGGAAAAATTGGGGTGAAAAAAAACTCCATATTTGAAAAGATAAAAATGGGTTTTTATCGAAATGAACTAGTTTTGAACTAAATTTAAAACCCAATCATTTTTAAATAAATGAATTAGATTTAAAAAGGGGTTTTAAATAATCGAATTTCTAATATATTTGATTAAATTTGAAATGGGTTTATCGGGAACAGTGTTTTAAATAACACTGGTTCTTTAACCCGATAACAAATAGAATGTGATTTGGGTTTGTCGTGAACTGTGTTTTAAATAACACCTAGTTCTTTAACCCAGTAAAAGGAGTTTTATTGAATCTGCAATTAGATTGAAATTCGAATTGATAATCTAAATTATCAAATTTAGAAAATGAACGAGAATGGAGTATCGCCAGTTTTGCTCCAAAGCGATAGTTAAATCTTTAATTAGATTTGAACGGGAAATGGTAATTAATTTTACCGATAACACCACGGTGTTAGATATGGAGTATTACCAGTTTTGCTTCATGGGATGAATAGGTTGGGATTGGGAAATAAAATAAATAATTACTTCGTTACGGTTCGCTAATCTCGACTAGTTGGAAAAAACCATAATTTGGTTTTAAATGACATCCAAAGGAAGATTACAGGATAAATTTTAAAGAATTTATCTTGGATAAAATTAATGGGAACTTTTCCCTAAGAATGTGGAATTTAGAAACTAGCTGTAGGTTGGCTAAGAAGAGTGGTTTCCTGGGTATTGATCTGATGTTGGTTTCGGCCTTCGGGGTTAATGTTTGGGAAATTGTTCTCTTGCTAAATTGCAGTTAGTGACTAATGAATTGGAATGAGGCGTATGTTGTGTTTGTGTAACATTTGTTTTCAATATACGCGGGTTGTTCGGAAAGTCCGGGTTTATACCCATTCTGAATAACCGATTCGACGATAAGTCGAAGATGAAGACGGTGGTCGAAGACCGGAAGTTTTCACATCGTTTGGGTAATTACTGACGATCCTGATTGGGCAGTACACCTAAGAGGATGGAAATAGTTGGTGGTCGTCCAGACGTACTTGGAGATGGATGGATATGCGAGGAAAGTGCCTCCGGTTTCGTTCAGACCCAGAACGGACTTGTAAATGGATTGTGTGTCTGACATTGGATTTTATTCTGTGTTGATTGATTTCTATTAAATATATATCTGCTTGGCGGCGGAGAATTTATTCTCTTGCTTAACGCCCTTCTCTGAGACGTACGAGCTCAGAGGTTATATATCGATAGATATCAATCGCATGGCATGAATTGCCTGTGTGGCATGCTGAGTTGCATGGATCAAGGCTTCTGTTGAAAAGCAAAGTCTTGTGGTTGATGATCAAAGCATAACCTACGTGGTAGCTTTGTGTATAGCGTGTATTCGCGAGCCTCACACCTCGGTATGAGTTAAAAACGGGATACGGACTGCAGGGAGAGCGCACGTTTCTTTCTAGCTTTGGTGGTGTCAGTGACTTACCAGCCCTGACATATATATACTTTTCACCTTTGTGGTTGTTGGATGAGGCGCCTCGATTATAGGTCTGTAAGGACCGGGAAACGTGTGTTCAGGAATAACTAATCCTCTAACGTAAGTGAGGACCGGCCCTGAAGATCCAGGGGTTACCCAGTGTGCGTAATCCCGGGGACATTTGCTAGAGTGTCTCGAACGCGGAGAGGAGCTTGCCCCTTGCCTCGACTCATGACGGAATCCAATTTCCAATACGAGTAATTCGGCTTTAATTGTAGAACTAGTATGGCGACATAGTAGATGGTAGCTATGCCGCCTATGATTTATATTTATGATTGAAACTGTTTTGACACTATACACTTATTATAGTATCAAATGATTTGTTTAAAACGTACCAAGCATGTTTGGCTATTATAAGGGAAAACCCTATCCCCCGGCTTGCGTTGCATTGTATGATAGGACCTGGGTCTTATAATAGCTTCATTTTTCGAAAAAGCATTGCGTTGTTTATTCTATGCACTGGTATTCTTGGGAGGAAACCCGTTCCGTGTTATACGGCGTGGTCCCTTGAATTACTCTCTTTTAAAGTAAAGCTTTAAATAACTGTTTTAGTTCTCACACCAGTCACATGACTGACCTGGAGTTTATTGTTTTAACCTAAACTCTGGGTGCCCCTATTTTCCGCACGGGCAGCTAGTAGTTTTGGTTTTGCAGATTTATATTCACAGGATCCTGGTTTACAGCTGGAATGATATCCGGAAAGCTCTGTATCCGTATATCACCTTCAGTTGTGCTTTATATTATTTTTCCGCTGCTATGTATTTAAATGTAATTTAAATCTCTGATATTTCTGTGTAATATTTATTCATTTATACTCTGTATCTTCTTGCATCTGATGGAATTGTTGTAATATACAATGAAATGTTCTTCTGTTTGTGTTCTGATTTGTCCTGTTCTCAACGTTCAGGGGTTTCGAACGGTCTAGATAGGTTTAACGACTGATTCAGATCGAGCGAAATTCCAGGCCGTCACATTTGGTATCAGAGCTTTGGTTTACAGAGCTCGAGAACAAGGCACATTAGAACCTTACGAAAGAATTCATCAGATATTGGATTAGTAATATCCAATTAGAATGACTCGTTAGAGATAGGATCAGTAGTATCCTAGAACGAGTGTGAAGAGTATATTTTTCAAATGAAAACAACTTTGTTTTGAAAATTTAAACCATTTTAAAACGTATTTGACTATTTATTTATTTTGAATATGGACAATCGAGTATATAAAGATTTTTCATATACGCGTCATGAACGTATATTCGAAGTTTTAATATACTGGGTAGATATAGAATCATACTTTAGTGGCCCGAAGATGATTCTGATGGTTGAGTACTCGTCGTCAGAATTTATATTCGAGTGACGAAGGTGTGATTTTCTATATATTTCCATTCGACTGGTGTGAGAACCAAAACTTATATAGTTAGAACACTTTGTTGTGAATTGGCATCAAAAACAAGATTTTCTGTATATATATCAAATTTTATGAATTTGAAAATTCTAATCCACTAATTGATTGATGTTTGAGTTGCTTGTTTAATTGTTTGCTAATTTTAACCATTTATGCCTAATATAACCAAATATTGAACTATATTGAAAATTGGTCGCATTTGCTTGCATATATGTACTTACATTGAACAGGTCATAGCAAGGAGGCTAGAGCCAGAGAATAAAATTTGTTTGCCCGACAAATAGGTACATGTTTACTACATAATTTACTGTTTTGTTTGGGTGATGATGATTTTGTGAGCCTATTGGCTAGCCGCTTGGCTTTTTCTTTTTCTTTTTGAGATCTGAAGGACCGGGGAAGCTATTTGAAATTCCCCGATGCTCCCATTGCAGGGGAGGTTATGGCGAAATTTTTCGAAAATTTAGGGTGTTTGCCAAATTTTTGAAGTTTTGAAAATTCTCAGAAACTAAAAAGTTGGAGAATGGAAGCCAGATCGAACATAGAATTGAATAATCAAACCACTTTCGACTTTGTTCCTTTTCGGGGACGAAAAGTTTTAAGTGGGGGAGATTGTAATAACCCGGAAAATCTGGGCCAGTTTAAAATTTTTATTTTGGCAAGTTTAGCGGATTCTGAATATTTAAAATAGATTATTTTAAATAATATCGACGGAAAATTTATTTTCAATATAATTCGACGTATATATTTTACGCGTCGTCGTTAGAATATAAATATTTATATATAATTATAAATAGAATTGAAAATGGCGCGGTAGTTCGATAATTCGATTTCAAACTTCAATTGAATATACCGGGTGCAGAACAATCCGGATTTTAGTGAAACAAAAAAACATTAGGATCTAATTGATAATATCTTTCCAACGAAGTTGAGAAACTGAGATTTCACTTTATAAATGATGAGATATGTCCAGTTGAAAATTAGAAATAGTCGCTGTGGAATTTATATATATTTTAATATAATATATAGCCCTTAAAAATAGCCATTTTGCAAATGACCTCGGATTTCGACGAAACCAGTTTTGTTGGGTCCGTGATGTAAAGTTATTGCTAGGTTTTAAATTTCATAATTTTTCGAATCAATATGTGAGCGTGGCAAAGGAAAACGCGTTTGACCAGTTTCAGTTGATTTTAATCGACTGGAAATTGGCCATTTTTCTAACGGTCTCAGAATTCGACGAAACTAGTTTTGTTAGGACCGTATCGTCAATACGAAGCTAGAAAATATTTTTATGGAATTTTTAGAGTTCGTATGTGACCCCAGTAAATTGAAATGTACGTTTAAAATTCAATATAAAGATTTATATTTTTAAATTTAATGGAAACTGACTGTAACAGTCGAAATGGCTTACGAAAAATATCCCATTGTGTTCGGAATGGGGGTAATTAGTTAGGGGTGATAGTCATTGGGTTTGATTGGGAACTTGAATGTGAAATGTCACAATAAACAAATTAATAAAATCAAATATATTAAAATAAATATAATATATAAACACCCTCATTAGAAAACCCTAAATCCTATTTGAGAACCGCCACCAGTCAAATACGAACGGCTGAAAGGCTCTGGAGTTCGATCCCAAACCGCTCCCACCACACGCGATTTCAGAGTAAATCTCCAAAACAAGATGATAAATCCAAGGGCGAGCTTCAAATCTAGACTGGTCTGACTGATTCTCGTGGAGTATCCTGTGTTGTTCTCTCAGCGTGAAGCACCGCCCGTTCGAAGCGATTTCCGTCAAGAAGCGGAGGGCGAGTTCGCCGTGGTTGTGGGGGGTGGCAGAGCTCACTACGCCGCATCAGGGGGAGTTGATCGATCCACGTCAAAGGCGGTAGGAGGAGCGAATGGAAGCCCTAGAATCGGAGTAGGGTATCGGCTGTCCACGGTTTACTTGTTTAACAGTGAAGATGATTAAGGTAATTAATCTACTTAATTAATTTGTTAATAATTAATTTAGTTAGTTAAACTTGTCAAATTTTGTATGAATAATATAATGTTTTAAAATTTAAAAACAAAGTATATATTTTTGTTTTAAAATCTGAAATCTTTATATATATATATATATTATGTTATCAAAAATGTGTTGTTTTTAAATTAGAAAAATAATATAATGTTTTTAAATTAGGAAAAAAATGTGTTGTTTTTAAATTAGAAAAATAATATAATGTTTTTAAATTAGAAAAAAATGTGTTGTTTTTAAATTAGAAAAGTAAACATATATTGTTTTTGAAAAATAGATATACAGTGTTTTTAAAAAACTGAATTTTCTTTATTTTTAAAACTGTTTTTTTTTTATTACTTTAAAGCTAAATTTTATTTTATGTTGTAAGTGATAAAAATGTAATCTTTTATATAACATGGAAGTAAAAATATAATTTTTATATAATAAAAATGTGATCTTTATTGAAGTAGCCATGTAAAAATATGATTTTTATATTTTTAAAGTATTAAAAATATAGTCTTTACTATATAGGAATATTAAAAATATGATTTTTATATTTTTAAAGTATTAAAAATATAATCTTTATAGGATAGAGAATATAAAAATATCAACTTTGTATATGTAGCGAAATAAAAATCTGATTTTTATTACGTTGAGATAAAGTGGTAATTTTTGAAAAGGCGAAAACTTTATTTTTATAAAGGCGAAAACTTTATTTTAGAAAAGGCGAAATCTTTATGTGGAAAATAGTGTGATAAAAATATAATTTTTATCTATTTGAGGTAGAGGTAAAAATTCGATTTTTATATATTGAACTTTGAACTAAAAATTCGATTTTTATATATTGAACTTTGAAATAAAAATTCGATTTTTATATATTGAACTTTGAAATAAAAATTCGATTTTTATATATTGAACTTTGAACTAAAAATTCGATTTTTATATATTGAACTTTGAAGTAAAAATTCGATTTATATATATATAGTGACTACGGGCAACGAAGATGACGAAGAGGCGATAACGAGGAAGACTTCTGCAAATGAAGAGCCGTGGAGCTAGGATAGCTATCTGTGAGAACTCCTCACCTTTCAATTTCTTTTCTAGTTATATATATATATATATACTAGGATGCAGACGGTGCTTAGTAGCACCCGACACAATCGTCCACAGACCATGGACTTGTTTGTTTGGCTGTTTGGTAATTGATTGAGATATTGATTTGAATGTGGTTTGTGGTGTGAAAAATCGAATCGATAAATTGGTTAGGATTAGACGTGCGCCGTTATAAGGCGAAGGAGTAAGGCTAGGTTAGACCCTTACTCCAAATTTTGTGGTTTGCATAACGAAAGTGAATTTGATTGATGTGTGAATGGCGTGGGCCTTCACTAGACCGGGGATAAGGCTAGGCCTTGTCCCGTTTCTAGTATCGTGCCGTTATGCCGCCGAAATTTTCTAAAATATGTTAGAAAAATAAAAATATCATTTTATTTAAAGAATAAACTGAATAGATATTCATATGTTAAAATAAAATGTTTTATCGTTAAAAATATAATTTTTAACGTGAAGTGAATAAAATAAAATATTCATTTACAAACCGGACGGTTTGTTTATGCACACTGATTTGACTGACATGGATTGGGTCGATAAATTTTACACATCGCCCAACTGCACGAATAAAATCTATGTTTGATTGTTTGAAACCCTACACGGGTGTTGGGATGAAATTTAAAGTTCACTCATCCTGACTAATTAAATAAGTCGATCGATAGATTGACAGGCTGTTATAAGCGTTAGATATTTATATTTGATGCTTATACCGTTTAGTGCACTTTGGTTGATGGTTGATTATTTTTCAATGCTATTATATACATGTGTTGTATGAAAATCCATATAGTTAACTTTATATGGTAATTGATTGGGCCTCATTCCAATTTGAAAAATAAAGAATATTATAAAATAAAGGTTCATGTGTTGGCTATACTCATCCGTTGATATTAGTCATGTGTTGAACGAAATATTTTTATAATAAAATTTATATCTTTATCAATATAAAATAAAGGTTCATGTGTTGACTATACTCATCCGTTGATATTAGTCATGTGTTGAACGAAATATTTTTATAATAAAATTTATATCTTTATCAATATAAAATAAAGGTTCATGTGTTGACTATACTCATCCGTTGATATTAGTCATGTGTTGAACGAAATATTTTTATAATAAAATTTATATCTTTATCAATATAAAATAACGGTTCATGTGTTGACTATATTCATCCGTTGATATTAGTCATGTGTTGAACGAAATATTTTAACAAAAATAGTCACACACGGACGGTACTCATTCGTTGAGATTAGTCGTGTGTTGACAAAAAGAAATATTTGAAATAGAATATATAAAGCCGTGTTGAATAGTGATGCGCCATTTTGACGCGAACGATATATATAACGATTTCGAAATGAATTGAATATATAACGATTTCGAAATGAATTGAATATATAACGATTTCGAAATGAATTGAATATATAACGATTTCGAAATGAATTGAATATATAACGATTTCGAAATGAATTGAATATATAACGATTTCGAAATGAATTGAATATATAACGATTTCGATTTGAATTGAATGTATAACGATTTCGAATTGAATGGAATAGAAAACCAATTTGGTTTCAAATTGAATATATAATGAACTTGATTCAAATAGAAAACGAAACGAAGTTAATTTGAATAGAAAATGAATTTGAATCGAATAGAAAACCAATTTGAATTGAATTGAATTGAATTGAAAAACGAATTCGAATTGAATTTAAAATGAAGTGAAATGAATTCAAATTGAATTGAAATTCGAATTGAATAGAAATGATTTTTAAAACGAATTTATAAAGAAGAATTCAATTTTGATTTGAATTGAAATGGAAGTTGAAATTTCTTTTGAAACGATTTCAAAACTATATATATAATTCGTTTTAAATAGGAATCGACGAAATATATATTATATATATTATATATATAATATAATGGCCTGAATAGAACGCGCCGCGCCGCGGCAGTTCGTAAATTTCGACCATTTATTTCAAACGGACATTACGGGAGATCCGACCGTCGGATTCTCCTAAAACCGGAACCGTTGGGTTCGTATCGAAAAGAGCTTTCTAACGAATATTAGAAATTCAAAATCTAACGGTTGGATTTGGAGATACGTCCAAATCAAATTCGAAAAAGGTCGCTGTAAGTGCAGTTCGATGGCCATTGTTGGAAATCGACTGTACGGGCCTTGATAAAATTATTAAAAATATCAATAATTTGTGTAAAATCATAAGAAATGATTTGGGAAAAATTGGGGTGAAAAAAAACTCCATATTTGAAAAGATAAAAATGGGTTTTTATCGAAATGAACTAGTTTTGAACTAAATTTAAAACCCAATCATTTTTAAATAAATGAATTAGATTTAAAAAGGGGTTTTAAATAATCGAATTTCTAATATATTTGATTAAATTTGAAATGGGTTTATCGGGAACAGTGTTTTAAATAACACTGGTTCTTTAACCCGATAACAAATAGAATGTGATTTGGGTTTGTCGTGAACTGTGTTTTAAATAACACCTAGTTCTTTAACCCAGTAAAAGGAGTTTTATTGAATCTGCAATTAGATTGAAATTCGAATTGATAATCTAAATTATCAAATTTAGAAAATGAACGAGAATGGAGTATCGCCAGTTTTGCTCCAAAGCGATAGTTAAATCTTTAATTAGATTTGAACGGGA
The DNA here is from genome assembly GCA_030737875.1 of Allium sativum. Taxonomy (NCBI): domain Eukaryota; kingdom Viridiplantae; phylum Streptophyta; class Magnoliopsida; order Asparagales; family Amaryllidaceae; genus Allium; species Allium sativum. The sequence goes on from CM060920.1 coordinate 93,977,710, forward strand.
AATGGTAATTAATTTTACCGATAACACCACGGTGTTAGATATGGAGTATTACCAGTTTTGCTTCATGGGATGAATAGGTTGGGATTGGGAAATAAAATAAATAATTACTTCGTTACGGTTCGCTAATCTCGACTAGTTGGAAAAAACCATAATTTGGTTTTAAATGACATCCAAAGGAAGATTACAGGATAAATTTTAAAGAATTTATCTTGGATAAAATTAATGGGAACTTTTCCCTAAGAATGTGGAATTTAGAAACTAGCTGTAGGTTGGCTAAGAAGAGTGGTTTCCTGGGTATTGATCTGATGTTGGTTTCGGCCTTCGGGGTTAATGTTTGGGAAATTGTTCTCTTGCTAAATTGCAGTTAGTGACTAATGAATTGGAATGAGGCGTATGTTGTGTTTGTGTAACATTTGTTTTCAATATACGCGGGTTGTTCGGAAAGTCCGGGTTTATACCCATTCTGAATAACCGATTCGACGATAAGTCGAAGATGAAGACGGTGGTCGAAGACCGGAAGTTTTCACATCGTTTGGGTAATTACTGACGATCCTGATTGGGCAGTACACCTAAGAGGATGGAAATAGTTGGTGGTCGTCCAGACGTACTTGGAGATGGATGGATATGCGAGGAAAGTGCCTCCGGTTTCGTTCAGACCCAGAACGGACTTGTAAATGGATTGTGTGTCTGACATTGGATTTTATTCTGTGTTGATTGATTTCTATTAAATATATATCTGCTTGGCGGCGGAGAATTTATTCTCTTGCTTAACGCCCTTCTCTGAGACGTACGAGCTCAGAGGTTATATATCGATAGATATCAATCGCATGGCATGAATTGCCTGTGTGGCATGCTGAGTTGCATGGATCAAGGCTTCTGTTGAAAAGCAAAGTCTTGTGGTTGATGATCAAAGCATAACCTACGTGGTAGCTTTGTGTATAGCGTGTATTCGCGAGCCTCACACCTCGGTATGAGTTAAAAACGGGATACGGACTGCAGGGAGAGCGCACGTTTCTTTCTAGCTTTGGTGGTGTCAGTGACTTACCAGCCCTGACATATATATACTTTTCACCTTTGTGGTTGTTGGATGAGGCGCCTCGATTATAGGTCTGTAAGGACCGGGAAACGTGTGTTCAGGAATAACTAATCCTCTAACGTAAGTGAGGACCGGCCCTGAAGATCCAGGGGTTACCCAGTGTGCGTAATCCCGGGGACATTTGCTAGAGTGTCTCGAACGCGGAGAGGAGCTTGCCCCTTGCCTCGACTCATGACGGAATCCAATTTCCAATACGAGTAATTCGGCTTTAATTGTAGAACTAGTATGGCGACATAGTAGATGGTAGCTATGCCGCCTATGATTTATATTTATGATTGAAACTGTTTTGACACTATACACTTATTATAGTATCAAATGATTTGTTTAAAACGTACCAAGCATGTTTGGCTATTATAAGGGAAAACCCTATCCCCCGGCTTGCGTTGCATTGTATGATAGGACCTGGGTCTTATAATAGCTTCATTTTTCGAAAAAGCATTGCGTTGTTTATTCTATGCACTGGTATTCTTGGGAGGAAACCCGTTCCGTGTTATACGGCGTGGTCCCTTGAATTACTCTCTTTTAAAGTAAAGCTTTAAATAACTGTTTTAGTTCTCACACCAGTCACATGACTGACCTGGAGTTTATTGTTTTAACCTAAACTCTGGGTGCCCCTATTTTCCGCACGGGCAGCTAGTAGTTTTGGTTTTGCAGATTTATATTCACAGGATCCTGGTTTACAGCTGGAATGATATCCGGAAAGCTCTGTATCCGTATATCACCTTCAGTTGTGCTTTATATTATTTTTCCGCTGCTATGTATTTAAATGTAATTTAAATCTCTGATATTTCTGTGTAATATTTATTCATTTATACTCTGTATCTTCTTGCATCTGATGGAATTGTTGTAATATACAATGAAATGTTCTTCTGTTTGTGTTCTGATTTGTCCTGTTCTCAACGTTCAGGGGTTTCGAACGGTCTAGATAGGTTTAACGACTGATTCAGATCGAGCGAAATTCCAGGCCGTCACACTCTGGGTGCCCTTATTTTGACATGGGCAGCTAGTAGTTTTGGTTTTGCAGATTTATATTCATAGGATCCTGATGTACTGCTGGAACGATATCCGGAAAGCTTTGTATCCGTATATCTTCTTCAGTTGTATTTTGTGTTATTTTCCGCTGCTATGTAATTTATTGTAATCTCTGATATTTTGTAATGTATAATATTCATTTATACTCTGTATATTCTTGTATCTGATGGAATTGTTGTAACTAACAATGAAATGTTCTTCTTTCTGTGTTCTATTTTGTCGTGTTCTCAAAAACAATCAGGCGTTTCAAACGGTCTAGGTTGGTTCAGCGACTGATTCGAATCGAGCGAAATTCCTTATTGTCACACCCTACGCTTAACTAACATGTAAACCACTTACGCTAACATATGTTATTCATGAATACGAATTTAATGTCGACATCTGTAGGTCTTCATTGGGGGTAAAATGAACACGTCTCAACTTAGCTATTATATATATATATTTATACTTCTTTATTTAGCAATCAACTAATATACTTAAATAAAACTGAACTCACTATCACAAGAAAAGCACATACACATGTACCCGAATCACATTCAAACCAGTGAACCAAATCCACTTTCAAACTAGCCAAGTACCATAACTGCATGCTCCAACCAAAGGCTACTTTTCTTCTTCTTACCATACCATATGCATTTCGTGTTTCCCTTTCTACCCTTTTTTTAATATATGGGCTTCACAATAATTTTTCTTCCTTTTTGAACCGGCCCATTCCCCTCTTTAAGTCCACCGACCCGTTTCAACTAGCTTCTTCTTCCCTAAAGAATTAATCCCGCTCCAGAATATATATATGTAGTGTCCCGAAATTCCGGTACAATTTGAGCTGACCAAATAACACAAGTCCAACCCTAATTGCACTGGAAACCAGAAAACTAATAGAAAGGAAATAGAGGTTGAGAACACATAAGATAGAAACTTAGAATAGAAGAAGAAGAAGAACATACAACATCAGAGTAAACACGAACCTCGCAGCGGAACGAAAAAAATATATCATAACTTTGAAATAAAAGATTTTACTTGAATATACATATCATTATCAAAGTATAGCACTTACAACACAACAGAAATAAACAATAGCTATATGAACGCTGCTGAAGCCTCCTGCTCCGTCTTTCCAAGTATATCTGAAAAATCCTGATTACTTGACTGCCCGTACAAAATTGGGCACCCAGGAGTTTAGGGAAAACAAAAAAAACTCCGGGTCAGTCATGGGACTGGTGTGAGTAAAACAATTTAAAACATTTGAGTGATTAAACGATATCTCATATGACCACGCCGTATAATGGAATGGGTTTTTCCCTTATGAGAATCTAAAATAATCTTTATATCAAAATTCTTTTGATATTATAATAGTGTCTATCAACGACAATATAGTAATCATCTAGCAGAAACGCTTTCATCTCATGTTCTACATATATAGTATAAAATCAAAACTGCGAGCACTTATTGGATAATGGATTACCAACTATGACAAGGTATGGAACCACCTTCTAATAGTGTACCTCTAGAGAGGAATACACTGGGTTCAACAATAACATCTTGCAACCCGGCCACACATGACCGACCACTTATTTCTCTTGAGTGTATCGAATGTATATCACCAACAGTTGGGATCAGCAACCATTTCCTGATAAAGGACAACATTGGTAGATTTAAGAAGAAAATGAATATTCTCTAGATAGGTGATTATACACCCTAATCGGTGCGACCTACATAGCCATGCTGCCTGCCCGACTTTTGTCATTTCCGGATGTGAGGCTAAAAGCTATGCTTATCCTTTTACATATCATATCTTCATTTACTTGGAATACCACATCGTCATACCCACCAAATCATTATCGATTTCCATAACGGTATCACGGGTATGAAGCTAAGAGAAATGAATTCCTGCGCCACCAAACGTAAGAGATCAACATATATGATTTGTTAGGAATACTCTGTCAGACATTCGTCCATACAAGTTGTCCTGGGACTGGGCAAACCAAAGGCACTATTTAGTACATCCATATTAGAAAATCTCTACCTAAGATTTATACAACAGCCCTTGCACTTTACTCCGTCTTCAATATATTCAGCATACTTGGTTTGCAACGCTTATGCCAATACAGAGTGGTTCTTCGGATAATAATCCAACCGGTCTCTCCATATTAACAACACTAAAATGGTCAAAAACTTTGATAGTCGGTGAATTAACAATCAAACGAAAAATGTCCGTGTGCACACAACAATCTTATTTCCAATTGGAATTTCTATTGATCAATCATCATCATCATATATATATATATATATATTCATATTCATATTTCCTTATTTTATACATTCAGAAAATATATGTTATGAACATTCGAAAACATTCCCATTTCTTATTTACTTATCACTATTCTTCCACATCTATCAGTCTCTGACTGTAAACTAGTATGAGAACAATTCCCTAAGTATCAATCCTGAAGGTCGAAACTAACATCCAATAGACACTTAGAAAACCATTTAAATTAACTAATCTCCAGTCAGTTTCTAATTTAGCTTAACTCCATTTCTCAACTCCTTATATATAAAACATTCCATTTTCTATGTTTAGAAAATATCTCTGATTTATATTTGGAAAATGTTTCCAAAACTCACTTATATGGATTTCAAACTACCGTTGTATAAAACATCGTTATGACCTCTCAATCAATAAATCGCTTATTACTTAACTGTATTTCTAACTAACTCTCGCCATCGAACCTCAACTATTCCTTAGTTAAGTAAGGAAGTCAATCAAGTTGGGGTATAATTACCACTCAGACCTTAACTGAACAACGTTCTTAACATTGCAATAGACAAAGCTCAACACTCCAATTTTTACAATCATTTGCTTATGCGAATTCTCGGATTCAAATTATGAATCCACTTCTTTTATGAAAAACATTTATTATAACGCAAACGTTATAAACCCTACTTTCGAAATATCTAACTTCAAATATAACTTTTATTCTTTAATTTGAATAAATAAATAAAAACCTAATTTATAAATAAATAAATCTTGATTTAAAATTTGTAAGGTATAAGTACTTTTCCCGAATTCGATATAATCGAATTCGACGATTAACTCCCTTCAAATAACCAATATTCGATTAACTCGCTTCGAAAAACTAATATTCGATTAACTCCTCTCGAATAACTAAATTTGATTAACTCCTCTCGAATAACTAGATTCGATTAACTCCTCTCGAAAAACTAAATTCGATTAACTCCCATCGAATAACTAAATTCGATTAACCCCTTTCGAATAACTAAATTCGATTTACTCCTTTCGAATAATTAAATTCGATTACCTTCTTTTGAATAACTAAATTCAATTAACTCCTTTCGAATAACTAAATTCGATCAACTCTAACTGATTAACTCTAATCGATTAACTTTATTCAAATAAATTATATTTGATAACTCTATTCAATTACAAATACTTGCTTTTCCATTTGTCTATATTTATTTCATATAAATATTTCCTTTTACGACTTTATTTACTTTCTAAATAAATATTTCCTTTTCTATTCTATTTGTAAATGTTGTACAAATATTTCTCTTTCTATTTTATCTGTAAATGTTTTACAATTATTTCTCTTTCTATTTTATTTTTAAATGTTCTACAAATATTTCTCTCTTAAATTCTATTTTATTTTCCAAATAAATATTCCTCTTATATAATTCTATTTATTTCTTAAATAAATATTCCATTTCAATTCTATTGGTTTAACAAATAAATATTCCTTTCCAATTCTATTTATTTTGCAAATAAATATTCCTTTTATAAAATTCCTTGATTTTATAATTATTTTCTTTTATAAAACCCTTTTCCTTTTAAATATAAATTCCATTGATTTTATATAAATAATTAAATTTCAAAATACACTTTGAAAATCCCCTTTTTTACATTCCAGTCTTTCAGTATTTACAATAACAAATAACAATGATCGATATCATTCAAACACACAAAATCAACAATAGATTATATAGCACATCATATATCACAATATATGAAACAAAATAGTATTTTATATATTGAGGAACCCAGTTGGGTTCCTCCAACCTGTTTCCCTGCATCACAAACATTAACAATATAATCAACATCGATTTCATTCAATATGAAATATTCTGCTAACAAAATCAATATTTGATTAAAAATTTATATATATATATATATATATATATATCGTTTTCTATAATTTCAACCAATACATAAGCAATTCTACCAAACAGTTAACAAACAACAATCAAAAGATAATTATCAGTTCTAAGAATACGTTATAAAAATATAACTATTCAGAGTTGGTGAGTTTTACTCACATTGGACGATCATCGTTAATAACGATAACCATCGCTTGGTTCAGACCGACAATTTATTTCGTTATAAATTGTAATGAGCTTCGATTCACTCCCAGTCAGTTTCATGTTGTAGTGTCCGTCCATACGATCCCAACGGATCTAGCCGTTCAGAATTCTGATAACGTATGGATGAGATATTAAATAAACAAGTTAATACATTTTTATTTTTTACTGAAACTTAAATATTGTTTTCATTTGGGCTTTAACATACCCATCAGCCCATCTGCTCTCCGTAGAAACCCAGACCCGTCTTCACTCCAAACCCGTCTTCCCCAACCTCCAAATCGCGACATTTGAAAACCAAAACGCCCCATTACGCTGACTTCGCTCACGCCTATCTCCTCCTCCGATCATCGAATGCAAAATCCAACTACACCATGGCCTTCCCCTTCGAAAACCGCACCTACCCGACACCACAAACCCAAACTAATAATGAGGCAGCCTGCTTATATATTCAGATCCACGATGGTTTGCTAGTGGTTGATTCGCAGTCAAGTAAATGGAAGCATGATTCATAGCCAAGTAATGGAAGCATGGTACAAGGGGAAACGTGGACATATATGTATCTTTTGTTTTATATTTATTTTAGAGTTTTAACGGTACCCTGTTTTTCGTAAAACTCTATTCCCGTACAAGCCACTATAGACAAAAATAAATATGCCATCGTAACGAGCAATGTGTCACGATCCCAAAAATATAATAATACCGGTAGATTAACTTATATTGTGAAATCCGAAAATATTGATATAGGGTGCACAATACTCCAAATAAAAAGTTGCGTATTTAATTAATTAAAAATTACAGTAAAATTCTAAAAATTGAATTATAACTACATCTGAAAGGGTTTGTCCAAATTCGAGGCAATATTTAATCAAAATTAAATATTTCGTTATGGCTTATAAACATTCCATAGCGATTATTTTAAAATTTGATTTGATCATAAATCAAAATCTACCCGACGAAATCTCATTTTTTCTTCCATTAGAAAAATATACTTCACCAGCTCCGAACATTTCTTATTTCACAGAAATCCGATTTAAAACGGCTTCTGTATATTCGGTTGAAGTTCGAATCACCACTTTACGAACTGCAGCGCCATTTCGAGCTAGATTATAATTATATTAAAATTCTACGTTCAAACTTCGTTTAAATAATATATTCTTTATTAAAATTCAATTCCAAACTGAATTATATATTTTGAATTGCCCAATTCACACCGTATTTCGATTTCGGCTAATTCTGATTATTTCAAAATTAAATATATTATTTAATTAATATTTTAATTAAATATTCAAAGTTATTTAATTTAAACCAGTTTTAATTACCAAACCATAGTTTAAATAATTAAATAAATTAATTATTCGACCGTAAAAATACGGGACATTACATTCTTCCCTCCTTAAAATAATTTCGTCCTCAAAATTGCTAAGGTAGATTATAAACCCTATTGACTGGTTTATCTTATTTGTTCACTTCTTAACTTCAGTTTCAACTGAACCAATTTAATTTCAATTAAATATTTATTAATTCTTATCAACGAAAATTTTCAAAAATCCTGAAAATTTTCTAACACCTTAAATCTTCGAAAAATTTCGCCAGCACCTCCTTTGTACTGGTTAATAGGTCAAACTCCAACTCGCCTCTCTGGGCCTTCTCCAACCGAAAATAAAATCAAACAACCAAGCGGCTTGCCAATTCGGCTCATGAAAACTCATACCCAATGTAAATATAAACTTGTACCTTTTTGTCGGGCATATCATTATATCCTTTGCATCTGTTACCCATTCAACATATACCCATGTCATTCCAATCAATCTCCAACCAATTTTATCCACAACCCAATCATTTGCTTTTCAGAGCCAAATTTCATTTCAAACCCAAGTACTATTCTTGATTCCAAATTCTTATATCATCAATCCAGCTTACTCAATATCATTCCAATATAATTCCATATTCTAATTTTATTTGATACCCTTCTATTTCAATACAATTTTCCCTTAATTGGTTTCAATTCAATTTCAATTTGTTTACACAAGTTCATATTTAATTTGTTTTAATTCAAACAATCTTTCCCATGGAGTTTCAAATAGCTTAGCCTTTCCAAAATCAAATATCCTTTTTTGGAATTCAAAACAACTTGCTTTTCTCAAAACAATTCAAAAATCATCTCTTTGGTAGTAATCCGTCACTTGCACACTTGAAAATGAACACCGACGATGTCATAATCATCATCGGAATCTATTTTCCAGCTACCGAAGTGGGTTCAATACTTTATCACTTTCAAAACCATTTCTAACCATTTCCTTTTTGAAATACATTTCAAAATATCATTTACAATGTTGTAAACAATTTAAAATCTCCTAGGATTTTAAAATTCTCATATATTAATCCAATTCCATTTACAAACACCCTTTCAAATTCTAGGAATTTTAATTCCCATTCTGATTCTAATTTCAGATTTAATTCAATTCATTACACTTATTTTGATTGGTTATTTACATAACCATTCCACTTTTTTTTAATCTTACTTGATTATAATAACAACCAACACATTTAATATTATAATATTTCCAATATATATATTTTCTTTATATCAAAATATATTTGGGTAAAATTATTTCATTACCTTCTTTTCAAACATACTATATCGGTTCATTGTATTCGAGTGTTTATAAATCCCTGTCAATATTGTGGTGCCCCACTATCAGGTAGAATTCATAAGCCACTCAACCAATAAATCTCCACAATGGAAAACCATTTTTATATTAAATAAACAAGTACGCATTCATATATATATATATATATATATATATACACACACATACACTCAAACTCAATCTAGGGCATTACTAATCCCATCTCTAATGAGTCACGCCACAGAGCCAAGGTAATTACTTAACCTTAAGCTTTGATACCAACTGTAGTGTGCCGAAATTCCGGTACAATTTGAGCTGACCAAATAACACAAGTCCAACCCCAATTGCACTGGAAACCAGAAAACTAAAAGAAAGAAAATAGAGGGTGAGAATTGATAAGATAGAAACTTAGAATAGAAGAAGAAGAACATACAACATTAGAGTAAACACGAACCTCGCAGTGGAACATATAAAATATAACATAACTTTGAAATAAAAGATTTTACTTGAATATACATATCATTATCAAAGTACAGCACTTACAACACAACAGAAATAAACAATAGCTATATGAACGCTACTGAAGCCTCCTACTCAATCTTTACAAGTATATCTGAAAAATCCTGATTACTTGACTGCCCGTACAAAATTGGGCACCCAGGAGTTTAGGGAAAACAAAAAAAACTCCGGGTCAGTCATGGGACTGGTGTGAGTAAAACAATTTAAAACATTTGAGTGATTAAACGATATCTCATAAGACCACGCCGTATAACGGAATGGGTTTTTCCCTTATGAGAATCCAAAATAATCTTTACATCAAAATTCTTTTGATATTATAATAGTGTCTATCAACCACAATATAATAATCATCTAGCAGAAATGCTTTCATCTCACGTTCTGCATATATATTATACAATCAAAACCGTGAGAACTTATTGGATAATGGATTACCAACTATGACAAGGTATGGAACCACCTTCTGGTAGTGTACCTCTAGAGAGGAATACACTGGGTTCAACAAGAACAACTTGCAACCCGACCACACATGACCGACCACTCATTTCTCTTGAGTGTATCGAATGTATATCACCAACGGTTGGGATCAACAACCGTTTCCCGATAAAGGATAGCATTGATAGATTTAAGAACCAAATGAATATTCTCTAGATAGGTGATTATACACCCTAATAGGTGCGACCTACATAGCCATGCTGCCTGCCGACTTTTGTCATTTCCGGATGTGAGGCTAGAAGCTATGCTTATACTTTTACATATCATATCTTCATTTACTTGGAAAACAACATCGTCATACCCGCCAAATCATTATCGATTTCCCCAACGGTATCGCTGGTATGAAGCTAAGAGAAACGAATTCCTCCGCCACCAAACGTAATACATTTGAAGGTATCAACATATATGATTCGTTAGGAATACTCTGTCAGACATTCGTCTATACAAGTTGTCCTGGGACTGGACAAACCGAAGGCACTATTCAGTACATCCATCTTAGGCAATTTCAACCCAAGATTTATACAACAGCCCTTGCAATTTACTCCGTCTTCAATATATTAAGCATACTTGGTTTGCAACGCTTATGCCAATACAGAGTGGTTCTTTGGATAATAATCCAACCGTTCTCTCCATATTAACAACGTTAAAATGGTCAAAAACTTTGATAGTCGATGATTTAACTATCAAACGAAAAATGTCCGTGTGCACACAACAATCTTATTTCCGATTGGAATTTCTATTGATCAATCATATATATATATATATATTCGTATTCATATTTCCTTATTTTCTATATTCAGAAAATATATGTTATGAAAATTTGAAAACATTCCCATTGCTTATTTACTTATCACTATTCTTCCACATCTAACAGTCTCTGACTGTAAACTAGTATGAGAACAATTCCCTAAGTATCAATCCCGAAGGTCGAAACCCACATCAGATAGACACTTAGAAAATCATTCAACTTAACTAATCTCCAGTCAGTTTCTAATTTAGCTTAACTCCATTTCTTAACTCCTTATAAATAAAACATTCCATTTTCTATGTTTAGAAAATATCTCTGATTCTATATTTGGAAAACGTTTCCAAAACTCATTTATATGGATTTCAAACTACTGTTGTATAAAACATCGTTACGACCACTCAATCCCTAAATCGCTTATTACTTAATTGTATTTCTAACTAACTCTCGCCATCGAACCTCAACTATTCCTTAGTTAAGTAAGGAAGTCAATCAAGTTGGGGTATAATTACCTCTCAGACCTTAACTGAACAACGTTCTTAACCTTGTAATAGAAAAATCTCACCCCTCCAATTTCTACAATCATTTGCTTACGCGAATTCTCGGATTCGGATTATGAATCCACTTCTTTTATGAAAAACATTTATTATAATGCTAACGTTATAAACCCTACTTTCGAAATATCTAACTTCAAATATAACTTTTATTCTTTAAATTGTATAAATAAATAAACACCTAATTTATAAATAAATAAATCTTTATTTAAAAAATGGAAGGTATAAGTACTTTTCCCGATTTCGATATAATCGAATTCGACGATTAACTCCCTTCGAATAACTAATATTCGATTAACTCACTTCGAATAACTCCTCTCAAATAACTAAATTTGATTAACTCGTCTTGAATAACTAAATTCGATTAACTCCTCTCGAATAACTAAATTCGATTAACTCCTCTCGAAAAACTAAATTCGATTAACTCCTCTCGAATAACTAAATTCGATTAACTCCTCTCGAATAACTAAATTCGATTAACTCCTTTCGAATAACTAAATTCGATTAACTCCTTTCGAATAACTAAATTCAGTTAACTCTAACTGATTAACTCTAATCGATTAACTTTATTCAAATAAATTATATTTGATAACTCTATTCGATTAAAAATACTTACTTTTCTATTTGTCTATATTTATTTCGTATAAATATTTCCTTTTACAACTTTATTTATTTTCTAAATATATATTTCCTTTTCTATTCTATGTGTAAATGTTGTACAAATATTTCTCTTTCTATTTTATCTGTAAATGTTTTACAAATATTCTCTTTCTATTTTATTTGTAAATGTTTTTCAAATATTTCTCTCTTGAATTCTATTTTATTTTCCAAATAAATATTCCTCTTATATAATTCTATTTATTTCTTAAATAAATATTCCATTTTAATTCTATTGGTTTAACAAATAAATATTTCTTTCCAATTTTATTTATTTTGCAATAAATATTCCTTTTATAAAATTCCTTGATTTTATAATTATTTTCTTTTATAAAATCCTTTTCCTTTTATATGTAAAATCCATTGATTTTACATAAATAATTAAATTTCAAAATACAGTTTGAAAATCTCCTTTTCTACATTCCAGCCTTTCGGTATTTACAATACCAAATAATGATGATCGATATCATTCAAACGCACAAAATCAACAACAGGTTATATAGCACATCATACATCACAATATATGAAACAAAACAGTATTTTATACATTGAGGAACCCAGTTAGGTTCCTCCAACCTGTTTCCCTGCATCACAGATGTTAACAATATAATCAACATCGATTTCATTCAATATGAAATATTCTGCTAACAAAATCAATATTTGATTAACGATTTATATATATATATATATATATTGTTTTCTATAATTTCAACCAATACATAAGCAATTCTACCAAACAGTTAACAAACAACAATCAAAAGATAATTATCAGTTCTAAGAATACGTTATAAAAATATAACTATTCAGATTTGGTGAGTTTTACTCACATTGGACGATCATCGTTAATAACGATAACCATCGCTTGATTCAGACCGACAATTTATTTCGTTATAAATTGTAATGAGCTTCGATTCACTCCCAGTCAGTTCCATGTTGTAGTGTCCGTCCATACGATCCCAACGGATCTAGCCGTTCAGAATTCTGATAACGTATGGATGAGATATTAAATAAACAAGTTAATACATTTTTATTTTTTACTGAAACTTAAATATTGGTTTCATTTGGGCTTTAACATACCCATCGGCCCATCTGCTCTCCATAGAAACCCAAACCCGCCTTCACTCCAAACCCATCTTCCCTAACCTCCAAATCGCGACATCAGAAAACCAAAACGCCTCATTACGCTGACTTCGCTCATGCCTATCTCCTCCTCCGATCATCGAATGCAAAATCCAACTACACCATGGCCTTCCCCTTCGAAAACCGCACCTACCCGACACCATAAACACAAACTCGCTCGCCTACTGCAATTCCCGTTCTCCAGTCATTATCGACGGCTATAGTATACCACGCGACAAGGAACCACACCGGAATCCACCAAAACTTTCGAGCATGATCCAATTTCAACCACAAACCCGAATTCACCATCAACTCGAGCCAAAACTCACTGTATTTAGCACAGGCCCCATCCACTAACTCCGACCAGAAACAACTCCCTTCCCCCAAACTGCACGTGTTGACCCCCTTGAAGCCCTCGCGCGGGTCATCTGACTCGCGATTCTCAGACGAGCATCACAACTCGTGCACTGGTCTTCTGCGTGAAATACCAGCTTAAGGGAAAGTGAACGCAACCGCCAAAATGGGTCTCAAATGAAGACCCGCTATTAATGGTTTCAGAAATACTAGTTTAGTGATTATAGATTATTATTATTTTGTGAGTTGTTTGGAATTTTTGAAGAAGAATTTTCTCGTTTTCTTTTTGCTGAAAGAACAAAGGTAGTGGTGGCTCATTTATAAGGTTTAAATTTGAAGACATGTTATACTTCAGTGTAAAGTTTGGAAAAAACAAAATAATGAGGCAGCCTGCTTATATATTCAGATCCACGATGGTTTGCTTGGTGGTTGATTCACAATCAAGTAAATGGAAGCATGATTCATAGCCAAGTAATGGAAGCATGGTACAAGGGGAAATGTGAACATATATGTATCTTTTGTTTTATATTTATTTTAGAGTTTTAACGGTACCCTGTTTTTCGTTAAAACTCTGTTCGCGTACAAGCCACTATGGGCAAGAATAAATATGCCATCGTAACGAGCAATGTGTCACGATCCCAAAAATACAATAATACCGGTTGATTAACTTAATCTCAAAATATTGATACAGGGTGCAAAATTGTAACAACTTGGAAATTCTGAGCCAATTAAAAATTTTTATTTTGGCAATTTTTACGGATTTTGAATATTTAAAATGAATTATTTTAAATAATAACAACGAGAAATTTATTTTGAATAGAATTAGAACGTATATATTTATATAGATCGTCATTAGAATATAATTATTTATTTTTAATTATAAAAGGAATTGAAAATGGCGCGGTAGTTTGAAATTTCGAATTCGAATTTCAAATGAATGTACAGAATTAAAAATAAACTGGATTTTAGTGAAACCAAAAATATTAGAATATATTTGAGAATATCTTTCAGACGAATCCGAAAAATCAAAATTTCATAGCGGGAATCAAAAGTTATGCCCAGTTGAAAATTCAGAATAGTCGCTATGGAATTCTGGCCCTTAAAAATGGAAATTTTGCAAAAAACCTCTGTTTTCGATGAAACAAATTTTGTTAAATCCGGGATGTTATGTTATTACTATATTCCAAAATTCATAATTTTCTGAGTCAATATGTGAGCGTGGCGAAGTAAAACGTGTTTTGACAGTTTTAGTCAATTTCGATCGACCAGAAACTGGCCATTTTTCAAACGGTCTTCAAATTTGACAAAATTAGTTTTGTTAGGACCGTATTATCAACACGAAGCTAGAAATAATTTTTCTAGAATTTTTTGGATTAGTATGTGGCCCCGGTAATTTAAAATGTGTGTTTAAATTGAATATATTATAATCTATATTGTAATTGTAATGTAAACTAATCGAAATGATCGAATCAGCTTACGGGACATATCCCATTGTGTTCGGAATGAGGGTAATTAGCTAAGGACGACAGTCGTTGGGTTCGATTTGGGGTTTGATTGAAAAAGGTAACTTTTAAAAATTAATTTGAATTAAATATATATATTTATTATATAAGTCAACGGCCTCCTTTCTCCTTCTTCTATCGTTCAAATTGAATGAGACAAAAAAAAAAGGAAAGAAGGAACGACCGGGTGGGGGGGGGGAGGACCGCGATCACCAGGGGCGGCGCACCTCCGGCGCCGCCACCTCTGAAGACCCCGCGCCTCCCCCCATCTCGCGAGCCCCCCTTCTTCCCTTTCAAACCCTCGACCCCATCGCCTGTACGGCCGCCACCACCGTGCCCTAGCTAAATGTCGTGGGCCCCCCCGACCAGCACCGCGCCGGAGCGTCTTCCTCAGCCGCCGATGAACGCAACGAACCCCCCTTCCATTTTAATTGTAAGTTTTTATTTTTAATTGTTTTGTTTTATCCTTTTAGTTGTTTATGTTATTCAAAGATAATTGGTTATTAGAAATAAAAATAGGGTATTTATATTATGCCATAAAAGCTGTGATTTTTGTTAGAAAAACTTTGATTTTAATTAGAAAGCTACGATTTTTGTAAAATAGAAAGATTATAATTTTAAACAAGAAAAGATTAGATTTTTAGTAAGGTAAAAATACGATCTTTGGCTATGTAAAAATATAATTTTTATATACATAGAGAAGTAAAAATATAATTTTTATATACATAAAGAAGTAAAAATATAATCTTTATATATATATAAAGAAGTAAAAATATGATTTTTATCACATAAAAGAATATATTTTTAGTTGTATAAAAATATGATTTTTGTCGTATGTATGAGAAAATTTTAGGAAAAAAAAAAAATTATGATTTTTAACATGAAAGAAGTTTAGATTTTTAATAATATAAAGGTAGAGAAATGAAGATTGGATTTTTGTTTATTTGAATGGCGATAAAAATATAATTTTTATCATGTAGGAAGAATTATAAAAATTTGATTTTTATAGATAAAAAATACGATTTTTATAATCTTTTCAATAAGATAAAGATACGATCTTTATATGGATAACATTAAGATAAAAATTCGACTTTTATTATATATGAAGCAAAATAAAAAATTCAATCTTTATACGAGAAGTAGAGATATAAAAATATAATTTTTATATAGAAAGAAGCGTTGTAAAAATATAATTTTTATTATATTACTAGAAAGAATAAAAATATGATTTTTTTTATTGGTAGAGTATTTAAAATATGATTTTTAATGTATAGAACATCATATTAAAAATGTGATTTTAATGTGAACAGCGTGGAGAAGACTGCGTTGGAAATACGTGCAGATCCAGAATGTTCTGAATTTCAGAAATAAAACGGCAGAGTGGAACGCGGCTGAGAAATTCTCACTTTAATTCTTGTTTTCTAGTTAAATTATGTACTAGGATGCAGACGGTGCTTAGGAGCACCCGACACCCGTCGTCCACAGACCATCGACGGCTTGTTTGTTTGATTGATGTGTTGTGAAAAAAATTGATTGTGATGTGGAATGAATGGATATATATTCATGTGGTGAAATAAATTATTTATTTTTAAAAATATAAATTTAACGTGAAGGTGAATAAATAAACATTCATTTACAAATCAGACAATTTGTTTATGTACACCCATTTGAAGGATATTGATTAGGACTATAAATTTTACACGTCGCCCAACTACACAAATAATATTCAGTGTTTGTTGATTTGAAACCCCACACGGGTGTTGGGATGAGATTTGGCGTACACTAATCTCAATTATTTAGTAGTATGTCGATCGATTGGTCGACAGACTGTGTAAGCGTTAATTATTTATATTTAATGCTTATGCAGTTGTGTAGTGCACTTTGGATGATGGTTGATTATTTATCATTGTTATTACATACATGTGTTGTGTGGAATCCATATAATTAACATTATATGGTAATTGATTGGGCCTTATTCCAATTGGGAAAATAAAGAATATTATAAAATATATATTCATGTGTTGCATAGAATAAATATTCATGTGTTGAATAGAATAAATATTCATTTGTTGAGTAGAATAACGAAGTTATTGAAATATATAAAGCCGTTTTGATTAGATATGCACCATTTTGACGCGAATAATATTTATATCGATTTTATTCATTTTTATAATGAATATCGAAAAGGAAGTGATATCAAAATCTAATATTTTGAAAATATTATCATTTATATATTAATGATATGGAATATTCAATTTTGATTTAAAAATTGAATATGAAGTTGAAATTGTTTTGAAAACGAATTTAAAATGATTTATAAAATACGTTTAGAATTGAAATCGATTAAATATATTTAATATATATTATATACATTAAATGGCCTGAATAGAACGCGCCGCAGCAGTTCGCGAATTTCGACCATTGACTTTGAATTGACGTTACGGGAGATCCGACCGTCGGATTCTCCTGAAACCGGAACCTTAGGTTCGTATCGAAAAGAGCTTTCTAACGAAAATTAGAAATCTAATGGTTGGGTTTAAAATTATGTCCAAATCAAATTTGGAAAAGGTCGCTGTAAGTGCAGTTCGACGACTGTTATTGGAACTCGACTGAACGAGCCTTGATAAAATTATTAAAAATATCAATAATTCGTGTAAAATCATAATAAATGATTTAGAAAGAATTGGGGTGAAAAATTCCATATTTGAAAAGATAAGAATATATTTTTATCGAAATGAACTAGTTTTGAATTGGATTTGAAGTGGTTTTAAAAATAATCAGAATTTCCAATATACGAATTGGAATGGATTTGAATCAAAATTATCTTCGGAATATTTCGATGTTGGATTTCGTGATTATACAGATATGGTTGTGGAAATTTGAAAGATATATTTATATCGTTATTTCCAATACGATATTTGTTGGTTTCAGAATTTTATATTGAATATAAGCCGATGTATTTTCTATTCAGAGCCTTGTATTTAATATCAAATGGGATTTTGGGTTCATCGTGAATGGTGTCATAAATAACACTGTTCTTGAACCCAGTTTAGAAAAGAATAATTCTTTTAATTAAGATTTAGTGAAATTGTCCAGTTAATTAGTATTTAATTGGAATTGAATTTAAAGTGATTTTGGGGTTTATCGTGAGCGGTGTTTTGAATAACACCTGTTCTTTAACCCGATTAACAATGGAAAGTGATTTTGGGTTTATCGTGAACCGTGTTTTAGATGACATTGGTTCTTTAACCTAGTTAAAGACAGAGTATTGATTTTTAGGAAGATTAAAACTAAGTGGAGTTTTAATGAATCTTCAATTTGATTAAAGTGATCGAGAATGGAGTATCACCGGTTTTGCTCCAAAGCGATAGATAAATCTTTAACTAGATTTGAACGTGAAATGGTAATTAATATTTACCGATAACACCGTGGTGTAAGATATGGAGTATTACTAGTTTTGCTCCATGGGATGAATAGGCTGGGATTGGGAAATAAAATAAATGATTACTTCGATGTGGTTCGCTAATCCCGAATAGTTTTCCAAACCTTAACATGGTTTGAAATGATATCCAAAGGAAGATTAAAGAATAAATTTAGAATAATTTATCTTTGATAAAATTAATGGGAACTTTTCCCTAAGGATGTGAATATTTGAATAAAAGAATATCCTAAATTGGAATGAGGTGTATGTTGTGTTTGTATAACACTTGTTTATTATATACGCGGGTTATTCGGAAAGGCCGGGTTTATACCCATTCTGAATAACTGATTCGACGATAAGTCGAAGATGAAGACGGTGGTTGAAGACCGGTGGTCTTCACATCGTTTGGATGATTATTGATGATCTTGATTGGGTTGTACACCCAAGAGGAGGGAATCAGTTGGTGATCGTTCAGACGTACTTGGAGATCGATGGATATGCGAGGAATAAAGTTCCTCTTGTTTCGTTCAGCCCCAGAATGAACTTGTAAATGGACTGTGTGTCTGACATTGGATTTTGTTCCGTGTTGATTGATCTCTATTAAATACACATCTGTTTGGCGGCGGAGAATTTATTCTCTTGCTTAACGCCCTTCTCTGAGACGTACGAGCTCAGAGGTTGTATATCGATGGACATCAGTCACATGGAGTGAATTGCCTGTGTGGCATGCCTAAGTGGCAGATGATCAAGGCTTTTGCTGAAAAGCGAAGCCTTGTGGTTGATGATCAAAGCATGGCCTACGTGGCATAGCTTTGTGTATAGCGTTGATTCGCGAGCCTCACACCTCGGTATGAGACAAAAATGGGATAAGGACCCAAGGAGAGCACGACGTTTATTTCTAGCTATGGGTGATGTCAGTGACCTACCAGCCCTGACATATATATTATTTTACCTGTGTGGTTATTGGATGCGAGGTGCCTCGGATATAGGTTTGATAGGACCGGGAAACGTGTGTTCAGGAATTGCTAATCCTCAAAAGTAAGAGAGGACCGGCCTTGGAGGATCCAAGGATCACTGTGTGTGGTCCTAAGACATTTTCTAGAGTGTCTCGAACGGAGAGGCGCTTGCCCCTTGCCTCGACTCATGACGGAAATCCAATTTCCAATACGTGATATTGTGGTTTTAATTGTAGAACTAGTATGGCGACATGATATATAGTACCCATGCCGCTTATGATTGATACTTATGATTTAAATTGTTTTGACACTATACACTTATAATAGTATCAAATGATTTGTTTTTAAACATACCAAGCTTGTTTGGCTATTATAAGGGAAAACCCTATCCTTCGGCTTGCGTTGCATTGTGTGATGGGGCCTCGGTCTTATAATAGCTTCATTTTTCTAAAAATCATTGCGCTGTTTTGATATATGCACTAGTGTTCTTGGAAGGAAACTCGTTCCGTGTTATACGGCGTGGTCCCTTGAATTACTCTCTTTTAAAGTAAAATTTTAAATAACTGTTTTAGTTCTCACACCAGTCACATGGCTGACCTAGAGTTTATTGTTTTAACCTAAACTCTGGGTGCCCTTATTTTCCGCACGGGCAGCTAGTAGTTTTGGTTTTGCAGATTTATATTCACAGGAACCTGGTTTACAGCTGGTACGATACTCGGAAAGCTCTGTATCCGTATATCGCCTTCAGTTGTGTTTTGTATTATTTTTCCGCTGCTATGTATTTAAATGTAATTTAAATCTCTGATATTTGTCGAATGTATATTTATTCATACTCTGTATATTCTTGTATTCTGATGGAATTATTGTAATAAAAAATGAAATGTTCATCTGTTCGTGTTCTGATTCGTCTTTTTCTCAAAGCAATCCGTGCTTTCCTTACCGGGGAAGTTCGGGTCGTTATAGAGTGGTATCAGAGCTTTGGTTTACAGAGCTCGAGAACAAGACACTTTAGAACCATACGAAAGAATTCATCAGATATTGGATTAGTAATATCCAATTAGAATGACTCGTCAGAGATAGGATCAGTAGTATCCTAGAACGAGTGTGAAGAGTATATCTTTCAAATGAAAACAATATTGTTTTGAAAATTTAAACCAGTTTATACGTATTTGAATATTTTATTTGTATTGAATTTGGAAAATCGAGTATATAAAGATTTTGCATATACGCGTCATGAACGTATATTCGAAGTTTTAATATACTGGATAGATATAGATTCATACTCTAGTCGCTCAGAGATGATTCTGATGATTGAATCGTCATTAGGGTTGATGTTCGAGTGCCGAAAGTGGGATATCTATATATTTCCATTAGACTGGTGTGAGAACCAAAACTAGATAGTGCTTATCGTTGTGATTTGGCTTCAAAAACATGATTTTCTGTATACATAGCAAATTATGAATTTGAAACGATAATCCACTAATTGATTGATGGTTGTGTTGTTTGATTATTCGTTTCAATTATTAAAATTTTGAACCGTTTATGCCAAATTGAACCAACTATTGAACTGTATTGAAAAATGATTACAATTGCATGCATATACATGTATATCTATTGAACATGTCATAGCAAGGAGGCTAGAGCAGAAGAATAAAATTGTTTGCCCAACAAATAGGTACATGTTTATTGTATTTCTTTAGGTTTGGATGATTTCATGAGCCGATTGGCTAGCCACTTGGTTTTTTCTTTTTCTTTTGGATTGGTGAGGGCAATGGGAGGCTATTTGAAATATCCCGAAGCTCCCGGTACAGGGGAGGTTATGGCGAATTTTTTCGAAAATTTAGGGTGTTAGCCAAATTTTTGAAAATTTTGAAAAGTTGAAGAACTTAACCCGTAATGAAAATAATGGAAGTTGAGTTGATTATTAAAACAACTTTCAGCTTCGTTCCTTTTCGGGGACGAAAAGTTTTAAGTGGAGGAGATTGTAACAACCCGGAAATTCTGAGCCAGTTTAAATTTTTTATTTTTGCAATTTTTACGGATTTTGAATATTTAAAATGAATTATTTTAAATAATAACGACGAGAAATTTATTTTGAATAGAATTAGAACGTATATATTTATATAGATCGTCTTTAGAATATAATTATTTATTTTTAATTATAAAAGGAATTGAAAATGGTGTGGTAGTTTGAAATTTCAATTTCGAATTTCAAATGAATGTACAGGATTCAAAATAAACCAGATTTTAGCGAAACCAAAAATATTAGAATCTATTTGAGAATATCTTTCCGACGAATCCGAAAAAATCAAAATTTCATAGCGGGAATCAAAAGTTTTGCCCAGTTGAAAATTCAGAATAG
Source organism: Allium sativum (assembly GCA_030737875.1). Lineage (NCBI taxonomy): Eukaryota > Viridiplantae > Streptophyta > Magnoliopsida > Asparagales > Amaryllidaceae > Allium > Allium sativum. Next base: position 93,999,523 of record CM060920.1, read on the forward strand.
TCGCTATGGAATTCTGGCCCTTAAAAATGGAAATTTTGCAAACGACCTCCGTTTTCGATGAAACAACTTTTGTTGGATCCTGGATGTCAAGTTATTGCTAGATTCCAAAATTTGTAATTTTCTGAGTCAATATGTGTGTGTGGCGAAGTAAAACGTGTTTTGACAGTTTCAGTCAATTTCGATCGACTAGAAACTGGCAATTTTTCAAACGATCTTCAAATTTGACGAAATTAGTTTTGTTAGGACCGTATCATCAATATGAAGCTATAAATAATTTTCCTAGAATTTTTGGGATCAGTATGTAGCCCCGGTAATTTAAAATGTGCGTTTAAATTGAATATATAATGATTTATATTGTAATTTTAATGAAAACTGGTCGAAACGATCGAATCAGCTTATGGGACATATCCCATTGTGTTTGGAATAGGGGTAATTAGCTGGGAACGACATTCGTTGGGTTTGATTTGGGGTTTGATTGAAAAAGGTAACTTTTAAAAATTAAATTGAATTAAATATATATATATATTTATTATACAAGCCAACGGCCTCCTTTCTCTTTCTTCTATCATTCAAATCGAACGAGACAAAAAAAAGAAAGGAAAGAACGAACGACCGGGGGGGGGGGGGGGACGGCCGTCGCCGCGATCGCCAAGGGCGGCGCACCGCGTCTCCCCCGATCTCGCGAGCCCCCCTTCTTCCCTTCCAAACCCTCGTCGCCTTCGCCTGTACGGCTGCTACCACCGTTCCCTAACTGACCGCCGTAGGCCCCCCGACCAGCACGGCGCCAGAGCGTCTCCCTCAGCCATCGTTGAACGCAACAAACCCCCCTTCCATTTTAACTGTAAGTTTTTATTTTTAATTATTTTGTTTTAGTTTATGTTATTCAACTGTAATTGGTTATTAGAAATAAAAATAGGGTATTTATATTATGTCATAAAAGATGTGATTTTTGATTAGAAAAACTTTGATTTTAATTATAAAGCTATGATTTTTATAAATTAGAAAGATTATAATTTTAAACAAGAAAAGATTAGATTTTTATTAAGGTAAAAATACGATGTTTGGCTATGTAAAAATATAATTTTTATATACATAAAGAAGTAAAAATATAATATATATATATATATATATATAGAAGTAAAAATATAATCTTTATATATAGAGAGAAGTAAAAATATGATTTTTATCACATAAAAGAATATATTTTTAGTTGTATAAAAATATGATTTTTGTCGTATGTATGAGAATATTTTAGAAAAAAATAAAAATTATGATTTTTATAATGAAGGAAGTTTAGATTTTTAATAATATGAAGGTAGCGAAATGAAGATTGGATTTTTGTTTATTTGAATAGCGATAAAAATATAATTTTTATCATGTAGGAAGAATTATAAAAATGTGATTTTTATAAATAAAAAATACGAGTTTTATAATGTTTTATTAAGATAAAGATACAATCTTCAAATGGATATCATTAAGATAAAAATTCGATTTTTATTATATATGAAGCGAAATGAAGAATTCGATCTTTAAATGAGAAGTAGAGATATAAAAATATAATTTTTATACAGAAAGAAGCGTTGTAAGAATATAATTTTTATTATATTACTAGAAAGAATAAAAATATGAATTTTATATTGGTAGAGTATTAAGAATATGATTTTTAATGTATAGAACAACATATTAAAAATGTGATTTTAATGTGAACAGCGTGGAGAAGACTGCGTTGGAAATATGGGCAGATCCAGACTGTTTTGAATTTCAGAAATAAAACGGCGGAGTGGAACGCGAGTGAAAACTTCTCATTTTAATTCTTGTTTTCTAGTTAAATTATACTCTTGGATGCAGACGGTGCTTAGCAGCACCTGACACCAGTCGTCCACAGACCATGGATGGCTTGTTTGTTTGATTGATGTGTTGTGAAAAAAATTGAATGTGATGTGGAATGAATGGATATATATTCATGTGGTGAAATAAATTATTTATCGTTAAAGATATAAATTTAACGTGAAGGTGTATAAATAAACATTCATTTACAAATCAGACGATTTGTTTATGTACACCCATTTGAAGGATATTGATTGGGACGATAAATTTTACACGTCGCCCAACTGCGCAAATAATATTTAGTGTTTGTTGATTTGAAACCCTACACGGGTGTTGGGATGAGATTTGGCGTATGCTAATCCCAATTATTTAGTTGTATGTCGATCGATTGGTCGACAGACTGTGTAAGCATTAATTATTTATATTTAATGCTTATGCAGTTGTGTAGTGCACTTTGGATGATGGTTGATTATTTATCACTGCTATTATATACTTGTGTTGTATGGAATACATATAATTAACATTATATGGTAATTGATTGGGCCTCATTCCAATTGGGAAAATAAAGAATATTATAAAATATATATTCATGTGTTGAATAGAATAAATATCCATGTGTTGAATAGAATAAATATTCATTTATTGAATAGAATAACGAAGTTACTGAAATATATAAAGCCGTGTTGATTAGATATGCGCCATTTTGACACGAATAATATTTATATCGATTTTATTCATTTTTATAATGAATATCGAAAAGGAAGTGATTTCAAAATCTAATATTTTGTGTAACTCCCCGTAATTCTATTAATATTGATATTCACAAATTAACGAATAATTAATCTCAGACGTTAGAATTGTGGGAAACGGGTTGCGCCATTGTGTTCGTCTCGGAATTCTAGTTGAGATAGAGTCCGAGTTTGCGTGAATTGGACTTCGTATGAAGAAGTTATTGCCATCGGAAGTTTCAGAAAATTCAAAACAGCTCGCAGGAAATTTAAAATTCAAACTGAAAGTGCAGAAGCGGGCTGGGCGGGAAAAATTCCCGCCCAGGAAGGTCGACTGGGGAGTCGACACTAGTGTCGACCTTCCCCCCCCAAGGTCGACTATAGTGTCGACCTGGGTGTCGACCTGGTTAGTCGGCTAGGGTTTTGACTGTGCCCAATCTTGAGCTGCTGATGTGTCTTTAGGGCTGAGTTAGCAAATTAAACGGTTCAGGTTAGTTCTGAATTGACCTAACGGTATAAATGAACCCTAAACTCTATAAATACCTAGGTAGTCTCTCACCCTAATTCATATGAAAAATAGATTAGCTACCGTCATACCGCCGCCATGGAACTCTGTCTAGCCGCCGCCAACTAAGAAGGAAGAAAAGCTACTCAAATTCTAATTCTACTCAACTCTAAAGCAAATCAAAACTCTCTTTCTCTTCTAATTGTGAGTATGATGATCTTAACAAGATTATTGTTAAACTAATTCGATTAATTCATAATGGATTATAAGTGAATGATGTGGATTGTCATATATGTTGTTGTAAATCTTATGCTATCATGTATGTTATAAATCCTATGCTATGTGATGATGATATCCTATGTGTTGTAAATCATGCTATGATGATATTGTATAGGTTGTAGTTTTCTATGCTAAATTGAGATGAATCATACATGTTATAAAGTCATGATGTTATTGTCTATGCTAGTTAGTTCATGTTAATCAAATCATAATATTGATATTATTTGGGCTATATTGATCTGTATGACAAATCACATAAGCAAGTTTAGATTGATTAAGAAAGGTTGTGAGCAGATGCCATGACATCTATTTAGATTTAGAATTATGCTATGACATATGTGAATTCTATGTATTAGATGCTAGTTTACACCATCATTATGTTGCTTGAAACCCCATATGCAAGTTTATACATAAATTTGGGTTATGATCATAACATGTAAATTGGGACTTTTAACAAGTTGACACCTTTAGATCCTTAACATGTGTAGTTTATGCAAGTTTCACCCCTATTATGATTGGATTATTTTATTTGTTTATATGTTGTGATAATTTATCTTTGTGCTATGAGTTATACTATTCGAGTCTAACGTATATTCTGCGTTGAATAAGCGAACGTATAAACGTGGGGTAGGGGTAATATTAAGGATTTAATATTAAGAAGTTGGGGTGTAATTGATATGATTTTGCATGCCATAAGTGGATGGCCATAATTGAGTCAATTATGGACATCATTAAAAGTGGACTTAATTAATAATTTGCATAGGGAATTATGAAAACTGGGGTAAAAAAATTATAAGTGTTAATCAATGCTTAGGATACGAGGTTGGACTCATTTGTGACGTAAACCTGCCCGGACCCGCCCGACAAATCCAGTGGTCACAAATGTCAGCCCAATGTGAGAGGTCCTAGGCCTAAACTAAAGAATAACAGTTGTAAAGAAACGAGGTTAGACTCTTTTATGGTGTAAGACTGCCCGGACCCGCCCGGCAAATCCAGCTGCCATAAATGCCAGTCTAATGTGAGAGGTCATTATGAGGTTATGGCCTGAATGAATTAAGAAATACTTAACCAGATAAACATGTAAGGTGGGACATGGGGGTTAAGTAGGTGCCTTGGGTGGCATGAGGAATCTAGTGGGTGCCCTTAGTGGCATGTGAAATACGATTAGTAAGACTTAACCAAACACACATGTAAATGATCATGACTAAGAGGGTTAAGTTGGATGTACTAGTGACAAGCTTAGGTGGGTAGCTTGTGGGGGCCCATTTCAACCAGTATCCCAAACGTATCTTTGTGGGCTCGACCCAAGTCGAGGACGGGACACGCATGCTGGGCTTGACTATAAGAGGCCAAAACTTGGTAGCGGTGGCAACGCTAGTCCAACGGGTTTCATATGCGTGTGTGGACCTGGGCTGGTAGGTAAGACGTTGTTGCATCGTGTAGGTATAAGCCGTGCATTCTCAAGTTGTATCGGGTTGCCACTTTAGGGGAGTGATACACCCCACTGTGGGGCTAGCACGGGTATCTACGAGTAGGGAGCCGATCGGATGTGGGTAGTGGGGTACACCTTGTGGAGATAGGGGAAGACGGCACCTATGTAGTCAGCTAGGGGTACGCAAGGCTATTTATATAGTTTCTGTGTGAAGCAAGTGGGATCAACCTTTAGGGTGACTGGTGCGGTGCAGTGTAGTAATGTGCGGTACAATGTAGTAATCATTCGTTAGTAATTAGGTTTGCCTTTAACGTTATCGTTATCTGCTCTTCCATACCCAATAGTTCATAGACATTTCCTTGTTTTCCAGCTTATGCCTTAGTCTAGTTATTTTGATAATTGTATTGTTAGAATTATCATACCCTCCAGACTTTATGTCTGACACCCTCCATTTCTATCCTTTTCCCCCCTCCAGGTCCTCAGGTTGGACCCAGCTCTAGTGGAGTTTGGTTGGATTGCTTCATCTCTCTTTGGAAAGCTTGGACCGTTGAAGTAAAGTCCAGCTTGTTATCTCTTTTTAATGGCTATTTATGTAATGGGATTATGTATTTTATTTGATCAAGATGGATATTGTACTTGACTCTGATTTATGGTTTTTATGGTGTAACAAACATGTTTAATTTCCGCTGCAATAAAATGAAGTTTTAGATTTACAACAACTACTTATTATCTATCTTGTTGTAATTTTTCTTTTCTATATTCACTTAAAACCTCCATGGAAGTTAATGCATTCCCTTTGTGAGTGACATTAATGGACGTGGGGTGTTACACGTGGTATCAGAGCTTAAGGTTACCAGAACAGATAATTTTTTTAGAAAAACTATTTTTCTAAAGTATTTTTGGAAGAAGTGTTTTCAAAAACATGTCTTAATGAGTAATATAAAGAGGAAAGTTTTTCATGAGAAACATAATCCCCAAATAGCCATATATCTTTATCTTTCGAATTCTCCATTTTGAATCTTTCCTTTTTCGTTTCAGCATGGCTGAAGATCTTAACCTTCCGGATGGTGTAACGATACCAGGATGGTATAGGAGGTTATTAGAGGCTAGGGCCACTGCGGGTCCAGCCAATGTTCCTCCACCACCAGTTGCACCCGCTCCTCCTCCTCCTCCTCGCGCTGATACTTTCGCAAAGACGTGCAAGGAATTTAAGGCTATGGGTGGAAAACCTTTTCTAGGATCAGAAACGTTTGTGGAGGCTAGAGATTGGCTTAAGGAGGTGGAAGAATTGCTATAAATCTTTGAAGTGGAAGAAGGGAGGAAAGTTCGTTTAGCAGCTTGGTTAATGAAGGGAGAGGCCTCGTTTTGGTGGGAGGTCACTAATGGGGAGCGTCCTGTTGATTCTTAGGCGGATTTCAGATGTAGGTTCGAGGCGAAGTTTCTCTCAAGGGCGGAAGAAAATCTATATATGGAAAGGTTCTTGACATTAAAGCAAGGAAGCTCATCAGTGAAAGAATATGTCAACAAATTTAATCAGTTAGCAAGGATTGGCTTAGACTTAGTGAACACGCCGGAGAAGAAGGCTCTGATGTTCGTGAATGGCTTGAATGAACCGTTGCAAGGGTTGGCTATGACCCACATCCCGATGGGTGCCACCTTTGAGAAGCTAGTAGAAATGGCGCTCATGCACGAGGAGAAAAGCGCTAATGCTAATAAGGCACCCGAGAAGAAAGGGGATCAGAAGAAACCACAACAGCAAAACAAGAAGGGTGGTAAAGACAATAATGGCAAGGGAAAGAAGAAATGCTTTAACTGTGGGACACCAGGCCATCTCAGCAAGGATTGCCGAAAGAAAAAGAAGACTGGCTGTTTTCACTGTGGTGAAGCGGGACATCTAGTGAAGGACTGCCCAAAGAAGGGGCAGAGGGCAGGGTCTACCTCGGGAGGATAGGTGCAGGCTCTTATGGCACCAAGGCAGGCAAGGGGACAAGTTCAGGCTCTCGCGGTCCCACCGCTGCAAGAACGAGGTAGAACCATTTTTGTTGAAAGCTTAGTTTTTCTGTTTGATCATCCTGTCCGTACCTTATTCGATTCGGGCGCATCGCATTCGTTTATCTCTACATCATTAGTTGAATCACTCCACTTAAACACCAGTTTAGTAGAGGATCCCTTAGTTGTTTCAAATCCAATTGGGGGCTCGTCTCATTTGTCCATGATGTGTTTGGATTTGAAAATTTCTATACTTAGCGTTGAGTTTAGATGTGATGCTTATGTGTTGGGCTTCACGGGCTATGGGCTAATTTTAGGAATGGATTGGTCATCCAGAAATGGGGCCGTTCTTGATTGTGAAAGGAGAGTAGTTAGGCTCGTGACTCGCCTTGGCAACCCTCTCGAAATCTTTTGTAATCCCATAAATTCTGTTATGCTAAGTTATTTAGAATCGCTTGACGCATCTGAGGAAAATCTACGATCTATTAGAGTGGTCCGAGAGTATTCGGATGTGTTTGAGGAGGTAAAGGGCTTGCCTCCGAAGCGGGAGATAGATTTTCAAATATATCTTGTGGATAATGCAAAACCTGTATCTTTGCCAGTACGCCACATGGCTCCTCGTGAAAGGAGGGAACTCGATAAGCAAGTGAAGGAGTTGCTTGAGAAGGGGTTCATAAGACGAAGTATATCGGAGTGGGGTGCTCCAGTAGTATTTGCCACGAAGGCGGATGGGTCCCTTAGACTTTGTGTGGACTATAGAGAACTTAATAAGCTTACTAAGAAGAACAGACACCCACTGCCTAGGATTGACGATCTCTTCGATCAGTTAGTTGGCGCCTCAGTGTTTTCGCAGTTGGACTTAGCCACTGGTTTCCATCAGTTGAGAGTGGCTGAGGATAGCATTGACAAGACTGCCTTTAGGACTCCGGACGGTTTCTATGAATGGCTAGTGATGCCCTTCGGTTTGACAAACGCCCCTGCATACTTTGTTGATCTGATGAGTAGGGTGTTTAGGGAGTACCTTAATAAATTCGTGGTGGTCTTTGTAGATGACATCTTGATCTTTTCTAAGGATGAAGAAGAGCATGCCCTACATCTTAGGGAAGTGTTGGAGACCCTACGAGCGCATAATCTTAAAGCTAAATTTTCTAAGTGTCACTTCTGGAGGAAGGAAGTACGATTCTTAGGGCACGTGGTTTCCAAAGAAGGGATAGCTGTGGATCCCGCGAAGGTGGTGGCCATCCAAGATTGGAAGGTGCCTAAAAATGCTACCGAAGTAAGAAGTTTCTTGGGGTTGGCTGGCTACTATAGGAAGTTTATCAAAGACTTCGCAAAGATATCATCTCCATTGACACGCTTGACGAAGAAGAACCTAGTTTTCACATGGGACGTAGATTGTAATGATGCGTTCCAACGTTTAAAGAGAGCTTTGACCTCAGCTCCAGTCTTAGTACTGCCAAACGGGAGTAAGCCATTTACTGTTTATACTGACGCTTGTGGGACAGGAATAGGCGCCGTCTTAATGCAAGAAGGTAGGGTAATAGCCTATGGTGGAAGGCAGTTGAGAGCGCATGAGAAGAATTACCCCACACATGACCTAGAGTTGGCCGCTATTGTTTTCGCGCTTAAGTCTTGGCGTCATTATCTTCTTGGAAAGAAAATCAAATTATTCACTGACCACAAATCTTTAAAATACTTATTCTCTCAGACGGACTTGAACTTAAGGCAGCAAAGGTGGATGGAGTTCTTAGCGTCCTATGACTTCGAGATAGCATATACCCTTGGCAAGGGTAACGTAGTGGCCGATGCCTTAAGTAGAAAAAGATTATCCTTAAGTCCTTTGTTTGTTGAGCGGCGAAGCTTAGAATTCATTTCGATGTTTGACTTTAGACCTTCCGTTGACTTTGTACCCGGTTTGCTAGCATCCTTGGAGGTCAGACCTACGCTTTTGGGACGGATTGGCGAGGCACAGCGAGACGACCCACAGTTGGTTGAGTTAGTAGAAAAGCTCAAAAGAGGGGAGTCATCAAGCCATCTCCGTAGGTATACCCTAGATGATAAGGGTTGGTTACGTAGGGACGGTAGACTTTGTGTACCAAAAGACGATGACCTAAGGAAGACTATTCTTGACGAAGCACATCGTTCGAAGATGACCATTCATCCCGGCGGGGATAAGATGTACACGGACATGAGACGAGTTTACTTTTGGGCCGGCATGAAGAAAGATGTGGCTGAGTATGTCATTAGATGCTTGGTGTGCCAACAAGTAAAAGCAGAGCAAAAGAAACCCGGTGGGTTGCTTCACCCATTGGAGGTTCCACTATCGAAATGGGAAAGTGTCTCGATGGATTTTGTGGATGGATTACCGAGATCGAGGAAGGGTAATACGGGGATTTGGGTTATAGTAGACAGACTTACTAAAAGCGTCCATTTCATTCCCGTGAAGAGTAAGAGGACTGCTCCATGGTTAGCTTCTGTATATGTCTGAGAAATAGTTCGTTTGCACGATGTTCCTTCTAGCATAGTGAGCGACCGCGATCCTATTTTCACTAGCGAATTTTGGAGAAGTTTACAAGAGGCGGTAGGGACTCAGTTATGTTTGAGCACTGCATATCATCCTTAGACGGACGGCCAGACCGTGAGGGCGAATCACATTCTAGAGGATCTTTTGAGGCTATGTATCCTAGACTTTGGGGGTACATGGGAAGAGCATCTTCCATTGGTGAAGTTCGCATATAATAACAGCTTTCAGTCTAGCATTGGCATGACACCTTTTGAAGCTCTTTATGGATGACCTTGTCGTTCACCTACATGTTGGTGGGAATCTATGGATAAGATCTTACTTGGGCCCGATATGATTAGGGAGACTTCGGAGAAGATCGACTTGATTCGAAGGAGGATGAAAGCAGCGCAAGATAGGCAGAAATCTTATGCGGATAAGAGGAGGACAGATCTTGAGTTTGAGGTTGGGGACATGGTCTTTGTCAAAGTGTCTCCATTATGGAACGTTGTTCGCTTTGGGTCCGTTGGGAAGTCAGCACCAAGGTTTGTAGGGCCGTTTCCGATTAAGGAAAGGATTGGACAGATGGCGTATAGAGTGGAGTTGCCTGAGAGACTTAGTGGTGTACACGACGTATTCCATGTGTCACATTTGAGGAAATGCTTGCACGAGACCGCGGAGGTGGTAGAGCCGAACTTTCTTAGAGAGGTGGAGATAGAGTGTGATGCGACGATTCGACGAGCTCCTATGCGCATTCTTGGGTCAGAGATTAAGAAGCTGAGGAATCGAGAGGTCAGACTAGTCAAAGTGCAATGTGGAGATGATGAGAGCAACGCTACTTGGGAGACGGAAGAGAAGATGCGTTCACGATACCCTTTCCTTTTCGAGGGTATGTCCTTTAATTTCTCCTTTATCGCTTATCTTGTACTTATCTTACCTTTAGAGTATCCTCTCGCTAGTATCTTTGACCTTTAGTTAGGATCATCCTATGGTTGAAACATGTGTTTGAGACATGTTATGTATGATGGATGCAAAGTGGATGCAAGTGTTTGCTAGTGGTTGCTCGTGGACGCATATACACACACTATTAGGCACTAGATCAGCTCAGTCACTTCATATTGCATATTGCATATAAATGGATATATTTAGTAAAATGGATGTATGATTATTGTATTACCATATGGATGCTGCATTCAAATGATGATTGTGCACGCATATAGAGATAATATGTAGCATTAAGGAACTTTTGCATACATAATGGACGCATGGCACTATCATGATTTGCATTAAGGAGGTCAACTGAATCAGTGGACCACCTGATTTTGCATTAGATATGGACATACACACACACTGTGCATTTAAACATGGAAGCATTAGATGTCTATAAGGACAATGGATGCCTGTGTTTGAGGTTGAGTAGATAGACAATTGGATGTTAGGATATACATTCTTCTTGACTTGAAGATTTCTGGGTCGAAATCCTTTAAGGAGGGGAGAATGTAACACCCCGTAATTCTATTAATATTGATATTCACAAATTAAAGAATAACTAATCTCAGACGTGAGAATTGTGGGAAACGGGTTGCGCCATTGTGTTCGTCTCGAAATTCTGGTTGAGATAGAGTCTGAGTTTGCGTGAATTGGACTTCGTATGAAGAAGTTATGGCCATCGGAAGTTTCAGAAAATTCAAAACAGCTCGCAGGAAATTTAAAATTCAAACTGAAAGTGCAGAAGCGGGCTGGGCGGGAAAAATTCCCGCCCAGGTAGGTCGACTGGGGAGTCGACAGTAGTGTCGACCTCCCCCCCCCCCAGGTCGACTGCCATGTCGACCCCCCCTCCCCCAGGTCGACTATAGTGTCGACCTAGTCAGTCGCCAAGGGTTTTGACTGAGCCCAATCTTGAGCTGCTCATGTCTCTTTTGGGCTGAGTTGGCAAATTAAACGGTTCAAGTTAGTTCTGAATTGATCTGACGATCTAAATAAACCCTAAACTCTATAAATACCTAGGTATTCTCTCACCCTAATTCATATGAAAAATAGATTAGCTACTGTCATACCACCGCCATGGAACTCTGTCTAGCCGCCGCCAACTAAGAAGGAAGAAAAGCTAATCAAATTCTAATTCTACTCAACTCTAAAGAAAATCAAAAATCTCTTTCTCTTCTAATTGTGAGTATGACGATCTTAACAAGATTATTGTTAAACTAATTCGATTAATTCATAATGGATTATATGTGAATGATGTGGATTTTCATATATGTTGTTGTAAATCTTATGCTATCATGTATGTTATAAATCCTATCCTATGTGATGATGATATCCTATGTGTTGTAAATCATGCTATGATGATATTGTATAGGTTGTAGTTTTCTATGCTAAATTGAGATGAATCATACATGTTATAAAGTCATGATGTTATTGTCTATGCTAGTTAGTTCATGTTAATCAAATCATAATATTGATATTATTTGGGCTATATTGATCTATATGACAAATCACATAAGCAAGTTTAGATTGATTAAGAAAGGTTGTGAACATATGCCATGACATCTATTTGGATTTAGAATTATGCTATGACATATGTGAATTCTATGTATTAGATGCTAGTTCACACCATCATTATGTTGCTTAAAACCCCATATGCAAGTTTATACATAAATTTGGGTTATGATCATATCATGTAAATTGTGACATTTAACAAGTTGACACCTTTAGATCCTTAACATGTGTAGTTTATGCAAGTTTCACCCCTATTATGATTGGATTATTTTATTTGTTTATATGTTGTGATAATTTATCTTTGTGCTATGAGTTAGACTACTCGAGTGTAACGTATATTCTGCGTTGAATAAGCGAACGTATAAACGTTGGGTAGGTGTAATATTAAGGATTTAATATTAAGAAGTTGGGGTGCAATTGATATGATTTTGCATGCCATAAGTGGATGGCCATAATTGAGTCAATTATGGACATCATTAAAAGTGGACTTAATTAATAATTTGAATAGGGAATTATTAAAACTGGGGTAAAAAAATTATAATTGTTAATCAATGCTTAGGACACGAGGTTGGACTCGTTTGTGACGTAAACCTGCTCGGACCCGCCCTGCAAATCCAGTGATCACAAATGTCAGCCCAATGTGAGAGGTCCTAGGCCTAAACTAAAGAATAACAGTTGTAAAGAAACGAGGTTAGACTCTTTTATGGTGTAAGACTGCCCGGACCCGCCCGGCAAATCCAGCTGCCATAAATGCCAGTCTAATGTGAGAGGTCATTATGAGGTTATGGCCTGAATGAATTAAGAAATACTTAACCAGATAAACATGTAAGGTGGGACATGGGGGTTAAGTAGGTGCCTTGGGTGGCATGAGGAATCTAGTGGGTGCCCTTAGTGGCATGTGAAATACGATTAGTAAGACTTAACCAAACACACATGTAAATGATCATGATTAAGAGGGTTAAGTTGGATGTACTAGTGACAAGCTTAGGTGGGTAGCTTGTGGGGGCCCATTTCAACCAGTATCCCAAACGTATCTTTGTGGGCTCGACCCAAGTCGAGGACGGGACACGCATGCTGGGCTTGACTATAAGAGGCCAAAACTTGGTAGCGGTGGCAACGCTAGTCCAACGGGTTTCATATGCGTGTGTGGACCTGGGCTGGTAGGTAAGACGTTGTTGCATCGTGTAGGTATAAGCCGTGCATTCTCAAGTTGTATCGGGTTGCCACTTTAGGGGAGTGATACACCCCACTGTGGGGCCAGCACGGGTATCTACGAGTAGGGAGCCGATCGAATGTGGGTGGTGGGGTACACCTACTGGAGATAGGGGCAGACGGCACCTATGTAGTCAGCTAGGGGTACGCAAGGCTATTTATATAGTTTCTGTGTGAAGCAAGTGGGATCAACCTTTAGGGTGACTGGTGCGGTGCAGTGTAGTAATGTGCGGAACAGTGTAGTAATCATTCGTTAGTAATTAGGTTTGCCTTTAACGTTATCATTATCTGCTCTTCCATACCCAATAGTTCATAGACATTTCCTTGTTTTCCAGCTTATGCCTTAGTCTTGTTATTTTGATAATAGTATTGTTAGAATTATCATACCCGCCAGACTTTATGTCTGACACCCTCCATTTCTATCCTTTTTCCCCCTCCAGGTCCTCAGGTTGGACCCAGCTCTAGTGGAGTTTGGTTGGATTGCTTCATCTCTCTTTGGAAAGCTTGGACCGTTGAAGTAAAGTCCAGCTTGTTATCTCATTTTAATGGCTATTTATGTAATGGGATTATGTATTTTATTTGATCAAGATGGATATTGTACTTGACTCTGATTTATGGTTTTTATGGTGTAACAAACATGTTTAATTTCCGCTGCAATAAAATGAAGTTTTAGATTTCCAAGTACTACTTATTATCTGTCTTGTTGTAATTTTTCTGTTCTATATTCACTTAAAACCTCCATGGAAGTTAATGCATTCCCTTTGTGAGTGACATTAATGGACGTGGTGTGTTACAATTTGAAAATATTATCATTTATATATTAATGATATGGAATATTCAATTCTGATTTAAAAATTGAATATGAAGTTGAAACTATTTTGAAAACGAATTTAAAACGATTTATAAAATACGTTTAGAATTGAAATCGATTAAATATATAAAATATATATTATATATATTAAATGGCCTGAATAGAACGCGCCGCGGCAGTTCGTGAATTTCGACCATTGACTTCGAATTGACGTTACAGGAGATCCGACCGTCGGATTCTCCTGAAATTGGAACCGTTGGGTTTGTATTGAAAAGATCTTTCGAATGAATATTAGAAATTTGAATCTAACAGCAGGATTTGGAATTATGTTCAAATCAAATTTGGAAAAGGTCGATGTAAGTGCAGTTCGACGACCGTTATTGGAAATAGAATGAACGAGCCTTGAAAAAATTATTAAAAATATCAATAGTTCGTGTAAAATCATAATAAATGATTTAGAAAGAATTGGGGTGAAAAATTCCATATTTGAAAAGATAAAAATATATTTTTATCGATATGAACTAGTTTTGAATTGGATTTGATGTAACAACCCGGAAATTCTGAGCCAATTTAAAAATTTTAAATTGGCAATTTTGATGGATTTTGAATATTTAAAATGAATTATTTTAAATAACAACAACAAGAAATTTATTTTGAATAGAATTCGAACGTATATATTTATATAGATCATCGTTAGAATATAAATATTTATTTTAAATTATAAAAGGAATTGAAAATGGCGCGGTAGTTCGATAATTCGATTTCAAAGTTCAAATGAATGTGCAGGATTCAAAATAAAACGGATTTTAGTGAAACCAAAAATATTTAAATCTATTAGTGGATATCTTTCTAATGAATCAGAAAAATCGGAGTTTTGTAGTGGGAAGCAAAAGTTATGGCCAAACGAATTTTCAGAAAGGTCGCTATAGAGTTTATATAGCCCGTAAAAATGGCCATTTTGCAAACGACCTCGGAATTCGACGAAACCACTTTTGTTGGATCCAGGATGTCAAATTATTGCTAGGTTTCAAATTTCATAATTTTTGAAGCTAGTATGTGAGCCTGGCAAAAGAAAATGTGTTTGGTCGATTTCTGTTAAATTGGATCGACCAGAAAAGGGCCATTTTTCAAACGGTCTCAGAATTTGACGAAATTAGTTTCGTTTGGACCGTATCGTCAGTACGAAGCTAGAAATATTTTTTCGGGAATTTTTAGGGTCAATATGTGGCCTCAGTAAATTAAAATGTGTGTTCAAATTGAATATATACAGATTTATATTTTAATTTGAATAAAAACTGATCGAAACAGTCGAACTGACTTACGAAACATGTCCCATCGTGTTCAGAATAGGGGTAATTAGTTAGGGACAACATTCGTTGGATCTCATTTGGAGTTCGTATACATATTCACTTTTGGGAATTAAATAGAATTAAAAAAAGGTATATATACTAATTTGACCAGGTCAAACCCAAGCCCCGTTTCTCAGAGCTGCCTCCAAAAGCGATTCAACGGTTTGGCGATTCCCAAATTCTTCAATCGATTTCTCTTAATCCACCCAGAATTACCCAAATTTGTAAAGAGAAAATCATAGAGTGGTTCGAGATCTTCAAAACCATACGGAGTTGATCGATTTCTGAGAAGTGGCTTGCCCAAATTTTCACCGTAAAGTGCGGGCGTTTGGGGCAAAAATCGAGGCGCTTGGGGGTGTCGATCGGCACATGGTGGTTGGGGTAGGATGGCGACGCGAAGAGCAACCAATTGATGGGTTCCGATCTGGGTTAAGGCGGTCCTAGGAGGAGCGCCGCCGGGATGTTGCGATCGATGATGGACTTGACCAAGTGGGGTTACAGCGTATTGAACGGGGAAGATAAAGTGGAGGGGCTTTAATGTAAATAATTTCTTATTTAATTATTTTAAATTATGTAATGTTTAAAAGGGTATAACTTTTTCATATGGAAACGAAATTCAGAAATTCCAGTTGCGTTGGAATCGGAAAAACGAGAACTTCACAACAAAACTGACCGCGTCCAAAACATAGCACGTTGGAATTTCAACCAATTTCGAATCCGAACAGAAATTAAGGAATTCAGAAATAAAGACCACAGTGGGAATTCTCTCACTTTAAATTTTCTGTTCAGTTATTTATTTTAAAACTGCATATATGAACTGTTCCCCGTCGTCCACAGACCATGGACGACTTGTTTGTTTGGTTGTATTCTGTGTGAAAATTGATCGTGATGTGAAATGAATTATATATATTAGAAGTGTATGCAAATATCGTATATATTGAAAGTGAAAATATCGTATATATTAAAAGTGAAAATATCGTATATATTGAAAGTGAAAATATCGTATATATTGAAAGTGAAAATATCATATATATTGAAATGTGAAAACGAATATCTATATGAAATTAAAACGATATATACATATATATGAAATGTGAAAATGATTTGATTGTTAAAAATATAATTTTTAACATATATATATATATATATACAATGTATAAAATTGTCATGTATATGAAATATTCGATTTTGATATTGAATAGAAAATGAATTCGAATTGAATAGAAAATGAATTCGAATTGAATTGAATAGAAAATGAATTTGAATTGAAATGAATTTGAAATTTGAATTGAATTGAAATGAATTTAAAACGAATTTATAAGGAAAAATTCAATTTTGATTTGAATTTAAAATGGAAGTTGAAATTGTTTTGGAAACGAATTTAAAACGATGTATAAAATTCATTTTAAATAGAAATCGACGAAATATATATTATATATATAATATAATGGCCTGAATAGAACGCGCCACGCTGCGGCAGTTCGCGAATTTCGACCATTGACTTCGAACGGACATTACGGGAGATCCGACCGTCGGATTCTCCTAAAACCGGAACCGTTGGGTTCGTATCGAAAAGCACTTTCCAATGAAAATTAGAAATTTGAAATCTAATGGTTGGATTTGGAATTATGTCCAAATCAAATTTGGAAAAGTTCGCTGTAAGTGCATTTCGATGGCCCTTGATGGAAATCGACTGTACGGGCCTTGATAAAATTATAAAAAATATCGATAATTTGTGTAAAATCATAATAAATGATTTAGAAAGAATTGGGATGAAAAACTCCATATTCAAAAAGATAAAAATATATTTTTATCGAAACGAACTAGTTATTAACTAGAAAAATAATCCAATGGTTATAAACAAATAAACTGGATTTGGGGTTTGTCGTGAACTATGTTTAAATGACATTAGTTCTTTAACCCGCGTAAAAGCAGGATTAATTTCCAAAATGTAGAACAATCAATATGAAATGATTTTAGAGATGAAACCAATTGGGGTTTGAATAAATCTTTAATTAGATTTGGATGAATGAATGGTGATTAAATTTACCAAAACACGTGGTGTGATTAAGCCAAATTTACTTAGTTCTTGATATTGATTGTGGTTGATTGTTTGTTTGGATGGTGCTCGACCAGTTTATGAGCAGATTGTGCTTTTACATTTAGCATTGGGTTGGGCAGAAATATTGGTATGCTAACACCTTGTGAAACACTTCACGATTTGACGAAGGTGTTTAGCGATGTTGTGTTCATTTCAAATTTAATGAATGATTGTGAAATGATATTTTTCTTAGGTGATAAGAAATGTATTCCCGATTTTGGACAGGGAATGTTTTATAAAAATGTTTTATAAAACAGAAAGGATTTCGAGGCCAAAACCCGATGATTTCTAAAATGATTTAGAAATGTATTATATGTTACATTGTGGTTCATCACGTATTGATTAGTTGCTATTAATGATGTATCTGTTTGGTGGCGGAGAATTTATTCTCTTGCTTAACACCCTTCTGTGAGACGTACGAGCTCAAAGGTTATGTAAATAATAGTGACAGATCATATGTGTGAATTACTGATGTGAAGTACTATATTTTGAAAGTACTTGTGATTATTATGTTGTGAAATGATTTTTCCTTCTTCGGGATATGAAATGATTTAGTATGTGGCTAAAGAGTCGGGTGACCCTGAGATTAAAAGTATGGGTGAGAGGTCGGTGTAGCCTGCTCCTATGTGGGGTAGGTGCATCGTCGGTGTAGCCTGCTCCTATGTGGGGTAGGTGCACATTTATATATCGAGTTGCGAGGTGCGTACCCTTTGCCTTGTCGATGGGGAGCACGATATTTGGTTGCATACTTGTTTGTATGCATTGTTATGTTTTGGAATTCATATTTCCAAACGATTTGATTTGCAATCCCGAACTGAAATCTACTTTGATATAGAAAGTTAGATAGGTACTTCAAATGATTTGAAATAAGAAATCGAGAATAAAATCCAAAGGAATAATTTCTGTAAATTGAATTGGAT
Source organism: Allium sativum (assembly GCA_030737875.1). Taxonomy (NCBI): domain Eukaryota; kingdom Viridiplantae; phylum Streptophyta; class Magnoliopsida; order Asparagales; family Amaryllidaceae; genus Allium; species Allium sativum. Next base: position 94,017,675 of record CM060920.1, read on the forward strand.
TTGGAAAATCGAAGTGTAGTGATTAATCTATGTGGGTAGATGGGGATATTGCATGTTGATTGATGCATAGTAGATCCATATACCTATATTGATTGTTGTTTATACACTAGCATTCATAGGGGTAAACCCGTTCCGCGTTAGCAGCGTGGTCCCGTGATATTCTATATTGTTAAATAAGTTAATTATAACTTTTTAGAGTTTCTCACACCAGTCCCATGACTGACCTGTAGTTTGATTTTCCCTTGCAAACTCGGGTGCCCCTATTTTCCACACGGGCAGTCGAGTACTTTTATTTTGCAGATGTATGAGCAGGATTCTGGATTGAAGCTTTAAGCTGTGTGCAGGCATTTACAGTCTTCCGTTGTGTAGTTTATATTTCCGCTATGCATTGTATTGCATTTATGTAAATTTATCTACCGCTGTGTATTATTTTCGATATACTCTGATATTCTGTGCTCTGATGTAACATTTTTATGATGTTTATAAAAGTCTTCTGTCATTTGTTCTGATGTATTGTTTACCCAGAGTTAGCGTATGCGGCATTCGAACAGTCTTGGTCGATTTAGCGATCGATTAGGTCCGGGCGAAATCCGTGTCGTGATAGCTGGTATCAGAGCTTTGGTTAAACTAAAATATTTGGGGTACAACTCGTTAGAACAGAATAGAAGGACTCATCAGAGGTAGGATTAGTAATGTCCTATAAAAGAATCCTCATTAGAGATAGAATCAGTAGCATTCTAGAATGAGTGACTCGTTAGAGTTGGAGTTAGAAATGCCCTTGAATGAGTTGAGAGTAATATGATTATATATAACGTATTTGTGATTATATATATAATCCGGTCTTAGAAAATTTGATTTTTGATTATATAAAATTATATGTTTGAAAATTTAATCAACAAATTGATTGCTGTTTGTGTTGTGTGATTATTAGTTCAAATAATCATAATATTGAATTGATAATACCAATAAGAGAATGTAAGGTGAATTAGCCAATTGGAATCAAATATAGAACTGAATTGAAAATTGGTTGGAATTGCATACATGTACATGTATATGTATTGAATAGGTCATAGCAAGGAGGCTAGAGCAGAGAAATAAAATTGTTTGCCCGACAAATGGTACATGTTTACAAATTTATTGGGTTTGGATGATTTTATGAGCCGATTGGCTTTTTCGTTTTCTTTTGGATTGAAGAAGGCCATGGAAGGCTATATGAAATATCCCGAAGTCCCCAGTGCAGGGGAGGTTATGGCGAAAATATTCGAAAATTTAGGGTTTTAGCCAAGTTTTTGAAAAATTTGAAAAGTTCTTAAAAACTGAAAAGTTGAAGAACTTAAGCCGTAATGAAAATAATGAAAGTTGAGTTGATTAGTTAAACAATTTTCAGCTTCGTTCCTTTTCGGGGACGAAAAGTTTTAAGTGGGGGAGATTGTAACAACCCGGAAATTCTGAGCCAATTTAAAATTTTTAAACTGGCAATTTTGATGGATTTTGAATATTTAAAATGAATTATTTTAAATAACAACGACAAGAAATTTATTTTGAATAGAATTCGAACGTATATATTTATATAGATCGTCGTTAGAATATAAATATTTATTTTAAATTGTAAAAGGAATTGAAAATGGCGCGGTAGTTTGATAATTCGATTTCAAAGTTCAAATGAATGTGCATAATTCAAAATAAAACGGATTTTAGTGAAACCAAAAATATTTAAATCTGTTAGTGGATATCTTTATAATGAATCTGAAAATTCAAAGTTTCGTAGCGGGAAGCAAAAGTTATGACCAAACGAATTTTCAGAAAGGTCGCTATAGAGTTTATATAGCCCGTGAAAATGGCCATTTTGCAAATGACCTCGGAATTCAACGAAACCACTTTTGTTGGATCCGGGATGTCAAATTATCGCTAGGTTTCAAATTTCATAATTTTTGAAGCTAGTATGTGAGCGTGGCAAAGGAAAATGTGTTTGGTCGATTTTTGTTAAATTGGATCGACCAGAAAAGGGCCATTTTTCAAACGGTCTCAGAATTTGATAAAATTAGTTTCGTTAGGACCGTATCGTCAGTACGAAGCTAGAAATACTTTTTCGGGAATTCTTAGAGTCAGTATGTGGCCTCGGTAAATTAAAATGTGTGTTCAAATTAAATATATACTGATTTGTATTTTAATTTGAATAAAAAGTGATCGAAACAGTCGAACTGGCTTACGAAACATGTCCCATAGTGTTCAGAATAAGGGTAATTAGTTAGTGACGACAGTCGTTGGATCTCACTTGGAGTTCGTATACATATTCATTTTTGGGAATTAAATAGAATAAAAAGAAATAAAAAAGGTATATATACTAATTTGACCAGGTCAAACCCTAGCCCCGTTTTTCAGAGCCGCCTCCGAAAGCGATTCAACGGTTTGGTGATTCCCAAATTCTTCAACCGATTTCTCTTAATCCACCAAGAATTATCCAAATTTATAAAGAGAAAATCATAGAGTGGTTCGAGATCTTCAAAACCATACGGAGTTGATCGATTTGTGAGAAGTGGCTTGCCCAAATTTTCACCGCAAATTGCGGGCGTTTGGGGCGAAAATCGAGGCACCTGGGGGTGTCGATCAACACATGGTGGTTGGGGTAGGATGGCAACGCGAAGAGCAACCAATTAATGGGGTCCGATCTGCGTCAAGGCGGTCCTAGGAGGAGCGTCGTCGGGATGTTGCGATCGACGATGGACTTGAGCAAGAGGGGTTACAGCGTATTGAACGGGGAAGATAAAGTGGAGGGGCTTTAATGTAAATAATTTCTTAATTAATTATTTTAAATTGTGTAATGTTTAAAAGGGTATAAATTTTTCATATGGAAACGATCAGAAATTCCAGTTGCGTTGGAATCGGAAAAACGAGAGCTTCACAACAAAACTGACCGCATCCAAAACAGAGCATGTTGGAATTTCAACCAATTATGAATCCGAACAGAAATTCAGAAATAAAGACCACAGTGAGAATTCTCTCACTTTAAATTTTCTGTACAGTTATTTATTTTATAACTGCATATATGAACTGTTCCCCTTCGTCCACAGACCATGGACGACTTGTTTGTTTGGTTGTATTCTGTGTGAAAATTGATCATGATGTGAAATGAATTATATATATTAGAAGTGTATGAAAATATTGTATATATTGAAAGTGAAAATATCGTATATATTGAAAGTGAAAATATCGTATATATTGAAATGTGAAATCGAATATCTATATGAAATGAAAACGATATATACATATATATGAAATGTGAAAATGATTTGATTGTTAAAAATATAATTTTTAACATATATATATATATATATACACTGTATAAAATTTTCATGTATATGAAATATTCGATTTTGATATTGAATAGAAAATGAATTCGAATTGAATTGAATAGAAAATGAATTCAAATTGAATTGAATAGAAAATGAATTCGAATTGATATGAATTTGAAATTTGAATTGAATTGAAATTAATTTAAAACGAATTTATAAGGAAAAATTCAATTTTGATTTGAATTTAAAATGGATGTTGAAATTATTTTGGAAACGAATTTAAAATGATTTATAAAATTTGTTTTAAAAAGAAATCGACGAAATATATAATATATATATAATATAATGGCCTGAATAGAACGCGTCGCGCTGCGGTAGTTCGCGAATTTCGACCATTGACTTCGAACGGACATTACGGGAGATCCAACCGTCGGATTCTCCTGAAACCGGAACCGTTGGATTCATATCGAAAAGAGCTTTCCAATGAATATTAGAAATTTGAAATCTAATGGTTGGATTTGGAATATTTCCAAATCAAATTTGGAAAAGGTCGTTGTAAGTGCAGTTCGATGGCCCTTGATGGAAATTGACTGTACGGGCCTTGATAAAATTATTAAAAATATCGATAATTTGTGTAAAATCATAATAAATGATTTAGAAAGAATTGGGGTGAAAAATTCCATATTTGAAAAGATAAAAATATATTTTTATCGAAACGAACTAGTTATTAACTAGAAAAATAATCCAATGGTTATAAACAAATAAATTGGATTTGGGGTTTGTTGTGAACTATGTTTAAATGACATTAGTTCTTTAACCCGCGTAAAAGCAGGATTAATTTCCAAAATGTAGAACAATCAATATGAAATGATTTTAGAGATGAAACCAATTAGGGTTTGAATAAATCTTTAATTAGATTTGGATGAATGAATGGTGATTAAATTTACCAAAACACGTAGTGTGATTAATCCAAATTAACTTAGTTGTTGATATTGATTGTGGTTGATTGTTTATTTGGTTGGTGCTCGACCAGTTTATGAGCAGATTGTGCTTTTACATTTAGCATTGGGTTGGGTAGAAATATTGGTATGCTAACACCTTGTGAAACACTTCACGATTTGACGAAGGTGTTTAGCGATGTTGTGTTCATTTCAAATTTAATGAATGATTGTGAAATTATATTTTTCTTAAGTGAAAATAAATGTATTCCCAATTTTGGACAGGGAATGTTTCATAAAAATGTTTTATAAAACAGAAAGGATTTCGAGGCCCAAAACCCGATGATTTCTAAAATGATTTAGAAATGTATTATGTGTTACATTGTGGTTCATCGCGTATTGATTAGTTGCTATTAATGATGTATCTGTTTGGTGGCGGAGAATTTATTCTCTTGCTTAACACACTTCTTTGAGACGTACAAGCTCAAAGGTTATGTGATTAATAGTGACTGATCATATGTGTGAATTACTGATGTGAAGTACTATATTTTGAAAGTACTTGTGATTATTATGTTGTGAAATGATTTTCCCTATTTCGGGATATGAAATGATTTAGTATGTGGCTAAAGAGTCGGGTGACCCTGATAATAAAAGTATGGGCGAGAGGTCGGTGTAGCCTGCTCCTGTGTGGGGGTAGGTGCATCGTCGGTATAGCCTGCTCCTATGTGGGGTAGGTGCACATTTATATATCGAGTTGCGAGGTGCGTACCCTTTGCTTGGTCGATGGGGAGCATGATATTTGGTTGCATACTTGTTTGTATGCATTGTTATGTTTTGGAATTCATATTTCCAAACGATTTGAATTGAGATCCCGAAGTGAAATCTACTTTGATATAGAAAGTTAGATAGGTATTTCAAATGATTTGAAATAAGAAATCGGGAATAAAATCCAAAGGAATAATTTCTGTAAATTGAATTGGATTTGGAAAATCTAAGTGTAGTGATTAATCTAAGTGGGTAATGGGGATATTGCATGTTGATTGATGCATGGTAGATCCATATATCTATATTGATTGTTGTTTATACACTAGCATTCATGGGGGTAAACCCGTTCCGCGTTAGCGGCCTGGTCCCGAGATATGCCATATTATTAAATAAGTTAATTATAACTTTTTAGAGTTTCTCACACCAGTCCCATGATTTACCTGTAGTTTGATTTTCCCTTGCAAACTCGGGTGCCCCTATTTTCCACACGGGCAGTCGAGTAGTTTTATTTTGCAGATGTATGAGCAGGATTCTGGATTGAAGCGTTAAGCTGTGTCCAGGCATTTACAGTCTTCCACTGTGTTGTTTATATTTCCGTTGTGCATTGTATTGCATTTATGTAAATTTATCTTCCGCTGTGTATTATTTTCGATATTCTCTGATATTCTGTGCTCTGATGTAACATTATGATGATGTTTATAAAAGTCTTCTGTCATTTGTTCTGATGTGTTGTATACCCAGAGTTAGCATATACGAGATTCGAATGGTCTTGGTCGATTTAGCGATCGATTAGGTCCGGGCGAAATCCGTGTCGTTACAACTGGTATCAGAGCTTTGGTTAAACTCAAATCTTTGGGGTACAACTCGTTAGAATAGAATAGAAGGACTCAGCAGAGGTAGGATTAGTAATGTCCTATAAAAGAATCCTCATTAGAGATATTATCAGTAGCATTCTAGAATGAGTGACTCGTTAGAGATGGGGTTAGAAATGCCCTAGAATGAGTTGAGAGTAATATGATTATATATATCGTATTTGTGATTATATATATAATCCGGTCTTAGAAAATTTGATTTTTGATTATATAAAATATATTTTTGAAAATTTAATCAACAAAATTGATTGCTGGTTGTGTTGTGTGATTATTAGTTCGACTAATCAGAATATTGAATTGATAATACCAATAAGAGAATGTAAGGTGAATTAGCCAATTTGAATCAAATATAGAACTGAATTGAAAATTGGTTGAAATTGCATACATGTACATGTATATCTATTGAACAGGTCATAGCAAGGATGCTAGAGCAGAGAAATAAAAAAATTTGCCCGACAAATAGGTACATGTTTACAAATTTATTGGGTTTGGATGATTTTATGAGCCGATTGGCTAGCCGCTTGGCGTTTTCTTTTTCTTTTGGATTGAAGAAGGCCATAGGAGGCTATATAAAATATCCCGAAGTCCCCAATGCAGGGGAGGTTATTGCAAAAATTTTCGAAAATTTAGGGTGTTAGCCAAATTTTTGAAAAATTTGAAAAGTTCTTAGAAACTGAAAAGTTGAAGAACTTAAGCCGTAATGAAAGTAATGAAAGTTGAGTTGATTAGTTAAACAATTTTCAGCTTCGTTCTTTTTCGAGGACGAAAAGTTTTACGTGGGGGAGATTGTAACAACCCGGAAATTCTGAGCCAATTTAAAAATTTTAAATTGGCAATTTTGATGGATTTTGAATATTTAAAATGAATTATTTTAAATAATAACGATGGGAAATTTATTTTGAATAGAATTCGAACGTATATATTTATATAGATCGTCGTTAGAATATAAGTATTTGTTTTAAATTATAAAAGGAATTGAAAATGGCGCGGTAGTTCGATAATTCGATTTCAAAGTTCAAATGAATGTGCAAGATTCAAATTAAAACGGATTTTAGTGAAACCAAAAATATTTAAATTTGTTAGTGGATATCTTTCTAATGAATCTGAAAAATCGAAGTTTCGTAGCGGGAAGCAAAAATTATGGCCAAACGAATTTTCAAAAAGGTCGCTATAGAGTTTATATAGCCCGTGAAAATGGCCATTTTGCAAACGACTTCGGAATTCGACGAAACCAATTTTGTTGGATCCAGGATGTCAAATTATTGCTAGGTTTCAAATTTCATAATTTTTGAAGCTAGTATGTGAGCGTGGCAAAGGAAAATGTGTTTGGTCAATTTCTGTTAAATTGGATCGACCAGAAAAGGGCCATTTTTCAAACGGTCTCAGAATTTGACGAAATTAGTTTCATTAGGACCGTATCGTTTGTACGAAGCTAGAAATATTTTTCGGTAATTTTTAGAGTCAGTATGTGGCCTCAGTAAATTAAAATGTGTGTTCAAATTGAATATATACTGATTTATATTTTAATTTGAATAAAAAGAGATCGAAACAGTCGAACTGGCTTATGAAACATGTCCCATCGTGTTCAGAATAGGGGTAATTAGTTAGCGACGACAGTCATTGGGTCTCACTTGGAGTTCGTATACATATTCACTTTTGGGAATTAAATAGAATAAAAAAAGGTATATATACTAATTTGGCCAGGTCAAACACTAGCCCCGTTTTTCAGAGCCGCCTCCGAAAGCGATTCAACGGTTTGGTGATTCCCAAATTCTTCAATTGATTTCTCTTAATCCACCAAGAATTATCCAAATTTATAAAGAGAAAATCATAGAGTGGTTCGAGATCTTCAAAACCATACGAAGTTGATCGATTTCTGAGAAGTGGCTTGCCCAAATTTTCACCCAAAGTGCGGGCGTTTGGGGCGAAAATCGAGGCGCCTGGGGGTGTCGATCGGCACATGGTGGTTGAGGTAGGATGGCGACGCGAAGAGCAACCAATTGATGGGGTCCGATCTAGGTCAAGGCGGTCCTAGGAGGAGCGCCGCTGGGATGTTGCGATCGACGATGGACTTGAGGAAGAGGGGTTATAGCGTATTGAACGTGGAAGATAAAGTGGAGGGGCTTTAATGTAAATAATTTCTTAATTAATTATTTTAAATTGTGTAATGTTTAAAAGGGTATAACTTTTTCATATTGAAACGAAATTCAGAAATTCCAGTTGCGTTGGAATTGGAAAAACGAGGGCTTCACAACAAAACTGACCGCGTCCAAAATAGAACACATTGGAATTTCAACCAATTTCGAATCCGAACAGAAATTCGGAAATAAAGACCACAGTGAGAATTCTCTCACTTTAAATTTTCTGTACAGTTATTTATTTTATAACTGCATATATGAACTGTTCTCCGTCGTCCACAGACCATGGACGACTTGTTTGTTTGGTTGTATTCTGCGTCAAAATTGATCGTGATGTGAAATGAATTATATATGTTAGAAGTGTATGAAAATATCGTATATATTGAAAGAGAAAATATCGTATATATTGAAAGTGAAACTATCGTATATATTGAAATGTGAAAACTAATATCTATATGAAATGAAAACGATATATACATATATATGAAATGTGAAAATGATTTGATTGTTAAAAATATAATTTTTAACATATATATATATATATATATATATATACACTGTATAAAATTGTCATGTATATGAAATATTCGATTTTGATATTGAATAGAAAATGAATTCGAATTGAATTGAATAGAAAATGAATTCGAATTGAATTGAATAGAAAATGAATTCAAATTGAAATTAATTTGAAATTTGAATTGAATTGAAATGAATTTAAAACGAATTTATAAGGAAAAATTCAATTTTGATTTGAATTTAAAATGGAAGTTGAAATTGTTTTGGAAACGAATTTAAAACGATTTATAAAATTTATTTTAAATAGAAATCAATGAAATATATATTATATATAAATAATATAATGGCCTGAACAGAACGCGCCGCACTGCGGCAGTTCGCGAATTTCGACCATTGACCTCGGACGGACATTACGGGAGATCCGACCGTCGGATTCTCCTGAAACCGGAACCATTGGGTTCTTATCGAAAAGAGATTTCCAATGAATATTAGAAATTTGAAATCTAACAGTTGAATTTGGAATTATGTCCAAATCAAATTTGGAAAAGGTCGCTGTAAGTGCAGTTCGATGGCCCTTGATGGAAATCGACTGTACGGGCCTTGATAAAATTATTAAAAATATCGATAATTTGTGTAAAATCATAATAAATGATTTAGAAAAAATTGGGATGAAAAATTCCATTTTTGAAAAGATAAAAATATATTTTTATCGAAACGAACTAGTTATTAACTAGAAAAATAATCCAATGGTTATAAACAAATAAATTGGATCTGGGGTTTGTCGTGAACTGTGTTTAAATGACATTAGTACTTTAACCCGCGTAAAAGCAGGAATAATTTCCAAAATGTAGAACAATCAATATGAAATGATTTTAGAGATGAAACCAATTGGGGTTTGAATAAATCTTTAATTAGATTTCGATGAATGAATGGTGATTAAATTTACCAGCACACGTGGTGTGATTAAGCCAAATTTACTTAGTTGTTGATATTGATTATGGTTGATTGATTGTTTGGATGGTGCTCGACTAGTTTATGAGCAGCTTGTGCTTTTACATTTAGCATTGGGTTGGGTAGAAATATCGGTATGCTAACACCTTGTGAAACACTTCACGATTTGATGAAGGTGTTTAGCGATGTTGTGTTCATTTTAAATTTAATGAATGATTGTGAAATGATATTTTCTTAAGTGAAAAGAAATGTATTCCCGATTTTGGACAGGGAATGTTTTATAAAAATGTTTTATAAAACAGAAAGGATTTCGAGGCCCAAAACCCGATGATTTCTAAAATGATTTAGAAATGTATTGTGTGTTACATTGTGGTTCATCACATATTGATTAGTTGCTATTAATGATGTATCTGTTTGGTGGCGGAGAATTTATTCTCTTGCTTAACACCCTTCTTTGAAACGTACGAGCTCAAAGGTTATGTGATTAATAGTGACTGATCATATGTGTGAATTACTGATGTGAAGTACTATATTTTGAAAGGACTTGTGATTATTATGTTGTGAAATGATTTTCCCTACTTCGGTATAAGAAATGATTTAGTATGTGGCTAAAGAGTCGGGTGACCATGAGACTAAAAGTATGGGTGAGAGGTCGGTGTAGCCTGCTCCTGTGTGGGGTAGGTGCATCGTCAGTGTAGCCTGCTCCTATGTGGGGGTAGGTGCACATTTATATATCGAGTTGCGAGGTGCGTACCCTTTTCCTTGTCGATGGGGAGCATGATATTTGGTTGCATACTTGTTTGTATGCATTGTTATGTTTTGGAATTCATATTTCCAAACGATTTGATTTGAGATCCTGAAGTGAAATCTACTTTGATATAGAAAGTTAGATAGGTATTTCAAATGATTTGAAATAAGAAATCGGGAATAAAATCCAAAGGAATAATTTCTGTAAATTGAATTGGATTTGGAAAATCTAAGTGTAGTGATTAATCTAAGTGGGTAGACGGGGACATTGCATGTTGATTGATGCATAGTAGATCCATATATCTATATTGATTGTTGTTTATACACTAGCATTCATGGGGGTAAACCCGTTCTGCGTTAGTGGCGTGGTCCTGTGATATGCCATATTATTAAATAAGTTAATTATAACTTTTTAGAGTTTCTCACACCAGTCCCATGACTGACCTGTAGTTTGCTTTTCCCTTGCAAACTCGGGTGCCCCTATTTTCCACACGGGCAGTCGAGTGGTTTTATTTTGCAGATGTATTGAGCAGGATTCTGGATTGAAGCTTTAAGCTGTGTCCAGGCATTTACAGTCTTCCGCTGTGTTGTTTATATTTCCGTTGTGCATTGTATTGCATTTATGTAAATTTATCTTCCGCTGTGTATTATTTTCGATGTACTCTGATATTCTGTGATCTGATGTAACATTATTATGATATTTATAAAAGTCTTCTGTCATTTGTTCTGATGTGTTGTATACCCAGAGTTAGCGTATGCGGGATTCGTATGGTCTTGGTCGATTTAGCGATCGATTAGGTCCGGGCGAAATCCATGTCGTTACATTTGAAGTGGTTTTAAAAATAATCAGTGTTTCCAATATACGAATTGGAATGGATTTGAATCGAAATTATCTTTGGAATATTTCGATGTTGGATTTCATGATTATACAGATATGGTTGTGGAAATTTGAAAGATATATTTATATCATTATTTCCAATACGATATTTGTTGGTTTCAGAATTTGATATTAAATATAAGCTGGTATATTTCTATTCAGAGCCTTGTATTTAATATCAAATGGGATTTTGGGTTCGTCCTGAGTGGTGTCTTAAATAACACAGTTCTTGAACCCAGTTTAGAAAATAAATCTTATAATTAAGATTTAGTGAAATTGTCCAGTTAATTAGTATTTAATTGGAATTGAATTTAAAAGTGATTTTGGGGTTTATCGTGAGCGGTGTTTTGAATAACACCTGTTCTTTAACCCGATTAACAATGGAAAGTGATTTTGGGTTTATCGTGAACCGTGTTTTAGATGACATTAGTTCTTTAACCCAGTTAAAGACAGAGTATTGATTTTTGGTAAGATTAAAACTAAGTGGAGTTTTAATGAATCTTTAATTAGATTAAAGTGATCGAGAATGGAGTATCACCAGTTTTGCTCCAAAGCGATAGTTAAATCTTTAATTAGATTTGAACGTGAAATGGTAATTAATATTTACCGATAACACCATGGTGTTATATATGAAGTATTACCAGTTTTTCTCCATGGGATGAATAGGCTGGGATTGGGAAATAAAATAAATGATTACTTTGGTGTGGTTCGCTAATCCCGACTAGTTTGGAAAACCTTAACATGATTTGAAATGATATCCAAAGGAAGATTAAAGAATAAATTTAGAAGAATTTATTTTGATAAATTAATGGGAACTTTTCCCTAAGGATGTGAATATATGAATAAAAGAATATCCTGAATTGGAATGCGGCATATGTTATGTTTGTGTAACACTTGTTTATTATATACGCGGGTTATTCGGAGAGGCCGGGTTTATACCCATTCTGAATAACCGATTCGACGATAAGTCGAAGATGAAGACGGCGGTTGAAGACCAGAGGTCTTCACATCGTTTGGATGATTATTGATGATCTTGATTGGGCTGTACACCCAAGAGGAGGGAATCAGTTGGTGATCGTCCAGACGTACTTGGAGATCGATGGATATGCGAGGAATAAGGTTCCTCCGGTTTCGTTCAGCCCCAGAACGAACTTGTAAATGGACTATGTGTCTGACATTGGATTTTATTCTGTGTTGATTGATATCTGTTAAATATACATCTTTTGGAGGCAGAGAATTTATTCTCTTTCTTAACGCCCTTCTCTGAGACGTACGAGCTCAGAGGTTGTATATCGATGGACATCAGTCGCATGGAGTGAATTGCCTGTGTGGCATGCCTAAGTGGCAGATGATCAAGGCTTTTGTTGAAAAGCAAAGTCTTGTGGTTGATGATCAAAGCATGGCCTACGTGGCGTAGCTTTGTGTATAGCGTTGATTCGCGAGCCTCACACCTCGGTATGAGCTAAAAACGGGATAAGGACCCAAGGAGTGCACGACGTTTCTTTCTAGCTATGGGTGATGTTAGTGACCTACCAGCCCTGACATATATATATTATTTTTACTTGTGTGGTTTTTGGATGCGAGGCGCCTCGGATATAGATCTGATGGACCGGGAAACGTGTGTTCAGGAATTGCCAATCCTCAAAAGTAAGAGAGGACCGGCCTTGGAGGATCCAAGGATCGTTGTGTGTGGTCCTGAGACATTTGCTAGAGTGTCTCAAACGGAGAGGAGCTTGACCCTTGCCTAGACTCATGACGAAAATCCAATTTCCAATAAATGACATTGCGGTTTTATTTGTAGAACTAATATGGCGACATGATATATGGTACCCATGCTGCTTATGATTGATACTTGTGATTGAAATTGTTTTGACACTATACACTTATAATAGTATCAAAAGATTTGTTTTTAAACGTACCAAGCATGTTTGGCTATTACAAGGGAAAACCCTATCCTCCGGCTTGCATTGCATTGTGTGATGGGACCTGGGTCTTATAATAGCTTCATTTTTCCAAAAAGCATTGCGCTGTTTTGATATATGCACTTGTGTTCTTGTGAGGAAACCCATTCCGTGTTATACAGCATGGTCCCTTGAATTACTCTCTTTTAAAGTAAAGTTTTAAATAATTGTTTTAGTTCTCACACCAGTCACATGACTGACCTGGAGTTTATTGTTTTAACCTAAACTCTGGGTGCCCTTATTTTCCGTATGGACAGCTAGTAGTTTTCGTTTTGCAGATTTATATTCATAGGAACCTGTTTTACAGCTGGAACGATACTCAGAAAGCTCTGTATCCGTATATAGCCTTCAGTTGTGTTTTGTATTATTTTTCCGCTGCTATGTATTTAAATGTAATTTAAATCTCTGATATTTGTCGAATGTTTATTTATTCATACTCTGTATATTCTTGTATTCTGATGGAATTATTGTAATTAATTAATTAAAAATTACAGTAAAATTCTAAAAATTGAATTATAACTACTTCTCAAAGGGTTTTCCCAAATTCGAGGCCGATATTTAATTATAATTAAATATATCGTTATGGCTTTTAAACATTCTATAGCGATTATTTTAAAAATTGATTTGATCATAAATCAAAATCTACCAGACAAAATCCCGATTGTTTCTTCCATCAGAAAAATATACTTCACCAGTTCCGAATGTTTCTTGTTTCACAGAAATCCGATTTAAAACATCTTCTGTATATTGGTTGAAGTTCGAATCGCCACTTTATGAACTGCAGCGCCATTTCAAGCTCGATTATAATTATATTAGAATTCTATGTTCAAACTTCATTTAAATAATATATTCGTTATTAAAATTCAATTCCAAACTGAATTATATATTTTGAATTGCCCAATTCACACCGTATTGCCATTTCAGCTAATTCTGATTATTTCGGAATTAAATATATTATTTAATTAATATTTTAATTAAATATTCAAAGTTATTTAATTTAAACCATTTTTAATTACCAAATCATAGTTTAAATAATTAAATAAATTAATTATTCGACCGTAAAAATATGGGACATTACAATATATATATATATATATATATATATCACCATTTTCGAAAGTCTACAGCTTTCATTCCTCATTTCATCACAAAACGTGAAACCAAAACCACCAGAAAAACTCCTCTCTTATACCAATATCTCCTCTTTCACATGCACACCAAAATCTCCGACACCAGACCCTCACACACATCACCCAGCACACCACCGAAATAAAATCTCATTGATCCTAATAATGCAATTCAACTCCTTGTCTCTAGCTCCTCCTTTTCCTCACCGGCAAACATCTGGGCACTTCTCTACTTGCTAGTGTTTCTATGCTTCCAACTACTGAGTCCTGACAGCACCAAGTAGCGGTCGCGATAGTATTTTGTTTCCCCAAATGCCACAAATAAAAAAAAGCGAAATGCCAGAAGAACGCTTTGAATCTCCAATTGACAAATGCTAGAGTGAAGAAAGGATCAGTAGGAAGTGATAAATTTTTTTCGAATGTTAAATGGATAAACAAATTTCATTTTTTTTATTACCATTATTAGTTTAGCCATTGAAATTTCTTGAAGCCGAGAAAATGGAAGTTGATTTCGATCTGTAGATTTATATCAGGAAGAAACATAAGGGTTAAGGCATTAGTAGCTATTCCAGTTTAGGGTAGCCAAGTGCTGGTTTAGGGTAGATTAGGATTTGAAATTTCCTGGTAGGTCTATAAAGAGGACGTACGAAACTTAACAGAGAAGGAATACACATATGTATATATTCACCTTATATATTAGGGTACTATACTACACAAAATTTCGTTATTTAAGAACTGATATCGACAAAAATAAAAATAACCCTGTGACGAACAATGTGCTACGATCCCAAAAATATAATAAAATGGACAAGATAACTTATATTGTGATATCCCAAAAACGTCGATATAGGGCGTAAAATTCTTCAAATAAAAAGTTATTTATTTTCCAAAATAAAAATTATAGAAAATTTCTATAAATTAAATTAAAAATACGTCTTAATAGTCTTATCCAAATTCAAAACAAATATTATATTATATTAAATAAATCGTACTGTTTATAAACAATTCGATAACAACTATTTGAAAATTTGATTTGGACATAACTCACAATCTATAAGACGAAATCTCTATTTTTCAATCCCATTAGAAAAATATAACTCAACAGATTCCAACATTTCTTGTTTCGAAGAAATCCGACTTACAAAGAATCCTGTATATTCATTTAAAGTTAAAACGTAAGATTACAAACTACCACGATGTTGCGAGCTCGATTACAATTATATTATAATTAATACGGTCAATCTTCATTTATAAAAAAGTTCGATATTATAACTCGAATATAAACTCACTTTAATATCTTATATTATCCAATCCACAAAATATTGCCAATTCCACTATTTCCAATTATTTCGGAATTAAATTTATTATCTCACTGTTTATATTAGTTAACTATTCAATATATTTAAATTCAAACCAATTAAATTATTAAACCACTTTAATTAAATAATTAAATTAATTATCAATCGGTAAAATTTGGGGACGTTACATTCCTCTCCCCTTAAAAGAATTTCATCCCTGAAATTACTAAGGCGGAAAATTGTTGCAAACCTTATTAACCAGACTAAAATTCATTTATTTTACCTTTTAATTTCAATTCCAACTGAACCAATTTATTTCAATTAAAATGTTAATTTATTCCTATTAGCGAAAAAATTCAAAAATCCCGAAAATTTTCGAACATATTAAATTTCCGAATTTTTTTGCTAGCGTCTCCTTTGCACGGCTCAATCGGTATAACTACAAAATGCATCTCCAGGCCATTACCAATCCCAAAGAAAATCAAACAGTTAAGCGGCTTTCCAAACATGCTCATATAATCTCATACTGAAAATAATATAAACTTATACCTTTTTGTCGCACACTCAACACTATCCCCTCCATTTGCTATCACTTTAGTAAATATCCATGTATTCCCAATCAATCTCCAATCACTTATCCATAAATCCAATCATCCACTTATACCTATGCTAAATCTATTTCAAATTCCAGTTCGAATCTCAATTCCAAATTCTTACTCAACAATACGGTTTCATTCTACATTATCTCTAATCCAAATTTTTTACTTAACTTATTTTAGGTTGAATTCTAATTTATATATACATTCTTACAATTTCAATCTATTTAACTTCATAAGTTAAATTTAAATTTCAAATTCCTGGGTTTTATTTCAAATCAGCTTGAAATCATATATATTTACATATAATAATAGTAATTCAAAACATTTGAACTTTTTTGACAACTTTTTTCCTCAAAGAAATTCAAAAAAATCCTTGGTAATATTCTGTCACTTAGAAACTCGAAAAGGAACATCGACGATGTTGCGCAGTCATCATCGGAATTATTTTCTAACGACCGAAGTGAATTCAATACTATACTAATTTCAAAAATTATTTTCAAACAATTTCATTTTGAAATCACTTTAAAATATACTTTACTCTACTTGGAAAACATTTTAAAATTTTCCCAAGATCTTAAAATTTCCTTATATAATCCCAAATTCATTTTCAAACACATTTCCCAGTTTTCGGGATTTTAATTCTAATTCATGATTTAATTTCAGATTTCGTTCATCTGATTTTATATATATTATACTTATATGAATTCATATTGGTTATTTAGAATTAACCATGTTAACTATAATCTTATTCAATTGTAATAACAACCAACCCATCCAATATATATATAATAATTCAAATATATATACTTCTTTTATAAAATATATTTTGGGTAAAATTATTTCATTTACCCTCTTTTCAAAGTACAATATGTTGGTTCATCGTATTCGAGTGTTTAGAAATCCCTATTGACACTGTGGTGCCCCATCGTCGACTAAAACTTATTAGCTACTCATCCAATCAATCTCCACAATTTTATACAACCTACAAATACGCTCTCTCATATGTATACACCAATCATAATCTAGGTTATTACAAACCCCATCTTTACCCGAGTTACGCCACAAAGCGAAGGTAATTACTTAACCTTTGCTTTGATACCACTGCAATGACCCAGGCATTTTCGACCCTTAAAATTGACACAAAACCTAATGTCGATTATTCAAGCATTGAAAATACCATATCATTAATAGAAAAAAGTTAGAGGGTGAGAAATAGAAAGAAAGAAAGTTAGAATAAAAGAAGAAGAATAAAACAACATAAAATAATCAGAGTAAACATGAATCTCTGCAGAACGAATAAAATATATCATATAACAACTTTGAAATACAAAACTCTATTTGTACTTACATATATCATCACGGTATATCATATACATATCATAGCGGAAATAAACTCTCTCTCTCTCTCTCTCTCTATATATATATATATATATATATATGTATATAACATTGAAGCCTCCTGTTCCAAGCTCCTCCAAGTATATCAGTAAAATCCCGACTACTTGACTTCCAGTACAAATTTGGGCACCCAAGAGTTTAGGGTAAAACAAAATAAATTAACCTCTGGGTCAGTCATGGGACTGGTGTGAGTAAACTCCAATTACTTGGTTTAACTTTTAAAAATCCTTTCAAAACAAATGATAATCGAAGACCGATCCATACATAAATACGGATGGTTTTCCCCTTACGATAACCCAAAATATTTCTTAAAATCAATACTCTGATATTATAATAATGTCTAAATCAAGTAAATAACAAGCCAGCGAAATGCTTTCGTCTCGCACTCTCTATATATAATATACAATCAAAACCATGAGCTCTTATTGGAGAATGGATTTCCAACTATGACAAGGTATGGAACCACCTATCGAAATGTGTACTCTAATGGAGATACAACGGAGTTCAACAAGAACATCTTGTAAATCAGCCACACATGACCGACCATTCATTTCGCTTGAATATGCCAAATATATTGTCACCTTACAGTTGGTATACCAACATAACCGTTCCCGGGAGATACAGAAGCAAAAGAAGAAAAAAAATTGAATATTCTCTAAATGCTGACAATATACTCTAATTGGGAGTGACCTACCTAGCTATGTTGTCTGCTCGATTTTTGTCATTTCCCGGTTGATGTGGCTTGAGGTCATAACGTATCCTTTGACAGATCACACCTTCATTTGTTTTGAATGCCACATCATCATACCCACTAAATCACAAATTGATTTCTCCAAAAATACCAAAGGTATAAAGCTAAGAGAAACGAATTCCTCCGTCACCAAACATAAATACGTTTGAAGAGATCAACTTATGCAATCTATTAGATATACTCTGTCAAACATTCGTCCATTCGAGTTGTCCTAGGTCTGGACAAACCGAAGGCACAACTCTGTAAATCGAACTTAGGCAATTTCTACCTAGGATCGCCCAAACAACCCTTATATAAACTCCATCTTCAATTATCTTCATCATATTTGATTCGTAATGCTAATGCCCATACAGAGTGGTTTTCAGATAATAAATCTGATCACGGTCTCTCCGTATGACAACAGAAAAATGGTCAAAAACTCTGATAATTGGTTATTTAACTATCAGAGGAAAACATACATACAAATAATGGTTGTATTTCCGAATGGAAATCTTACTGATCAATCATCAATCGACATTAAGCCCTTTTATATAGAATTATGAATAATCATTTCATTTCCCAATTTCCGTTAAATATCTTTACCTAAATAATTTTCTAACTCGCTTAGCCCCTCACGATTTCTGGGAAACCGTTCCCAATATTATAACTATTTATTTTCTATATTTTAGAAAATATTTCTTTTTAACACCAGAAAACATTTCCATATATAATCACATTTCCTAATTTTCTATATTTAGAAAATATACGTTATCTTTGGAAAACATTTCTATTTCTTATTCATGCATCACTACCATCCACATTCATCAGTCCATAGCCGTAAACTAGTAAGAGAACTTTCTAAGCATCAATCCCGAAGGCCAAAAACCAACATCAGATCGATACTCAGAAAGCCATTCAACATAACTAATCTCCAGTCAATTTCTAATTTCCATAGCTCCATTCATAACTTCAAAATCATTTCAAATATTTACCAATTTCCTTTTATAACCAATTTAATCTGCAAAACGTTTGCTTTTAAATCATTATTCACTTTAAAGCGTGAATAATATTCCTCTATAGAAATTTGGACTCACTTTATTAAATCAAATCTTGACTTAAATAATAAATATCATTACAATTTAAAATTTCATTCACATAGTTCCTTTATAAATTCATATTCATATTCCACTTCATAAAACTCCATTGACAAGTCAACTTCTTGTAAATTACATATTAAGTTTATACCTAAATCTTGATTTCACATTCGATTATAAATATAATTTATCTTGTTAGATTTTAAAATATATAATACATAATTTCTAAAAAAATATATTTTTAAAACCATTTGACATAGTCAAATGCTAATTATAAACCCTTATGGATTTGCTTCAATTTTATTTACATATCGAACACCGAAATAAATCCATCGTTTTCCTTTGAAACGACTCCCCGTTTCACTTTCTATTATTCATTCTCAAATTTATATTTCTAAATTATTTAATAATAACTGTTACATCCCATTTATAAACATCGTTTATAAATAAAACTACTAGTTTTAATAAATATAATTAAAAACAATTTATTATATTCTAACCAATTGAAATCCCATTTCTATTTTAAAAATAGAAATTCCTTTTTAAAACCAAATTTTTTTCTAATATATTCAAATATATTTTACGGTATTTAAATACCAATTATTTTAGGTCAATGTTGTTCAATATCCCAAAATACACAATAATCAACACCATATTATTTGTCACATCATATAATGCAATATATGAAAATCAATAAAATAATTGTTGAGGAATCCATCTGGATCCCTCTAACCTGTTTCCCTGCATCCCTAGATGTTAATCAATATGAATAATACCAGTTTCAGATCAATCTTGAAATATAATAATACATATAATCAGTATTAAATTAACGACTTATATATGTATAACTATATATATTTTTTCAACCAATTTTATTAGCAAATCATCCAAACAACCATCATACACAACATTATATCTTTTTTATTAATATTAAATAATGTTATAAAATTATAAAACTGGACAGAGTTAGTGAGTTTACTCACATTAGTCGTAAATCGTTTAAAAACGATTAATGCCAATTGATTTAATCAGACGTTTTAAATTTTCCATAAATTATAACGAGCTTCAAATCACTCCAGATCAGTTTTATTGTGTCGTCTACGTCCATACGATTCCAGTGTCACAGACGACGCTTAATTCTGTTAACAATTTCCACTATAAATTTTGCTGTAGTTAAATTACATTAACCTTAACTAAATTCGAACTCTAGCATTTTATTGATATCCTATGCTTAACCAACATGTCAACCACTTACGATAACATATGTTATTTGTGAATACGGATTTGATGTCGACATCCGTAGGTCTTCATAGGGGTAAAATGAACACGTATCAACTTAGCTATTATATATTTATTCATTTAGCAATCGACTAATACACTTAAATAAAATGCAACTCATTGTCATAAGAAAAGAAAATACACACGTACCCAAACCGCATTCAAACCAGTGAAACAAATCCACTTTCAAACTACCAAGTACCACGACTGCGTGCTCCAACTAAAGACTACATTTTTTCTCCTTACCATACCATATGCATTTCATGTTTGCTTTTCTACCTTTTTTTTCTTTTTAATATATTTGCTTCATGTTAAGTTTTCTCCCTTTTTGAACAGGGCCATTCCCCTCTTTAAGTCCACCATTCCATTTCAACTAGCTTCTTCTTCCCTGAAGAATCTATCCCGCTTTAGTGTGTGCATGTATATATACACACACTTCAACATTTTCGAAAGTGTACAGCTTTCATTAAACTTAAACCACCAAAAAAATTCTTCTCCGCGACTGCTCCTCTCTTATACCCATATCTCCCTTTCACATGCACACCAAAATCTCTGACAGTACACCCTCACACACATCACCCAGCACACCACCGAAATAAAATCTCACTGAACCCAGTATCGCCATTCAACTCCTTGTCTCCAACTCCTCCTTTTCCTCACCGGCAAACATCTGCACGCTTCTCTGCTTGCTCGCATTTTTGGGTTTCCAACTCCTGAGTCTTGACAGCACCATGTAGTGGTCGCGATAGTGTTTTGTTTCCCCAAATGCCACAAATAAACAAAAATGAAATTCCAAAAGAATGCGTCGAATCTCCAACTGACGAATGCTGGAGCGAAGAGAGGATCAGTAGGAGGCGATATATATATTTGTTTTTCGAATGTTAAATGTAGAAACAAATTTCTTTTTTTTGTTTTTTTATTACCGTTATCAGTTTGGCCATTGAAATTTTCTAAAGTCGAGAAAATGTAAGAAGACTTTGGTTTGTGTGTTTATATCATGAAGAAACTTAAGGGTTAAGGCGTTAGTAGATGTTCAGTTTTAGGGGAGGTAGGTGCTGGTTTAGGGTAGACTAGGATTTGAATTTCCCTGTAGGTATGTAAAGAGGTCGTACGAAACTTAACGGATAAGGAATATACATATGTATATATTCATGTTATATATTGGGGTACTATACTACACAAAATTTAATTATTTAAGAACTGCTATAGACGAAATAAAAATACCCTTGTAACAAAGATTGTGCTACGATCCCAAAAATATAATAAAATGGACAAGATAACTTATATTGTGATATCCCAAAAAAGATATAGGGTGTAAAATACTTCAAATATAAAGTTGCTTATTTTCTAGAATAAAAATTACAAAAAAATTCTATAAATTAAAAATACATCTTAAAAATCTTATCCAAATTCGAAATAAATATTTTATTATATCAAATAAATCATTATGGTTTAAAACGATTCCATAACGACTATTTGAAAATTTGATTTGGACATAACTCACAATCTATAAGACAAAATGTCTAATTTTCAATTCCATTAGAAAAAAATAACTCAACAAATACAAAAATTTCTTGTTTCGAAGAAATCCAACTTGTAACGAATCATGTATGTTCATTTAAAGTAGAAAATGTAATATTACGAACTGCCGCGACGTTACGAGCTCGATTATAATTATATTATAATTAATATGTTCAATCTTCATTTTAAAAAAATCGGTATTATAGCTCGAATATAAACTCACTTAAATATCTCATATTATCCAATTTACAAAATATTGCCAATTCAACTATTTCCGATTATTTCGGAAATAAATTTATTATCCCACTGTTTATATTCATTAAATATTCAATATAGTTAAATTTAACCAATTAAATTATCAAACCACTATATTAAAATAACTAAATAAATTAATTATTAATCGCTAAAATTACGGGACGTTACAACTTCCTTGATTATTTCTCTAAAAATTATTTCTTCTTTTATATCTTAGAAATTTTCTGAAATTCTTTATCATTAATGCAATTTCTTCATCATCCTCACTGCTTGAACCAGATCTGTCAGTTGTTGCTTTGAGTGCTATAGATTTCTTTTCTATCGACTTTTTTTCCTTTCTTTTCAGTTACTATACTTAGAACGACATCAGATTTCCTATTAACTCCTCAATTTTCATTTCACTAATATTATTGGCCTCTTCAATCACCAGTGTTTTCTGATCCCATTCTGGAGTTAGAGAATTAAGAATTTTTCTGACATGATCTTCTTCATAATAAGTTTTCCCAAAGCCATTAATGAATGCACGATTTCTTGAAATCTACAGTACATATTGGAGACAGATTCATTCTGATTCATTCTAAATAACCCAAATTGATTTGTTAGCATTGATATCTTTGTTTGTTTAACTTTATTTATTCCTTCATGAGTAACTTTCAAGGTTTTCCATATATTATGAGAGGATTTACAAAATGATACTATTAAATTCATTTCTATTTAATAAACAGAATAACAGATTCATTGGCTTAGAATTATTTTGTGCAATAGCCTTTTATTCATTAGTCCATTGTGCAAAATTAGTAGTGGGTTCAACACATTCCGTCTGTGTGATCTTCCAAGTTTCTAATCCTATAGATTGCAAATATATTTTCATACTACATGCCCAATATAAATAATTTTTTCCACTAAATAATGAAGGTCTAACGGTGGACTGACCCTCTATAAAAGAACTATTGTTACTAGCTTTTCCGTTGTTGGTGGCCATCTAATACTTCCAAAACTCATATGATGAACTTTTGAAAACCTATGATCTGATACCAATTGTTAGGGATGATAATCACAGATCTTAAGGCAAAACTAACACTAGCGGGACAGTGAATAGTGTTTTAAAGAGATTATGAAAAACTTAAATAATTAACGATCACTCAAATAACTATATGAATCACAAAACGAATATCATAATAGAAACAATCACAGATGCAAAAATAAATAGAAATAAAATGCAGAAAAGGAAAGAACACACCGGAATTTATACTGGTTCAGATTACTCCTATGTCCGGTCCCACGCAATGCTGGATTGCGTAGAGTTTTATTAATACTAGTATCAACTTATAACACCCTTGATTTCATGGCTACAAGGTTAACACCGATTCCACACCTTTGATTTCATGGGCACAAGGTTCACACTGATCCAACACCCTTTATTTCATGGCTACACGGTTCACACTGTAACGACCCATATTTTTGACTGTTCAAATCGACAATAAACCACACATGTTAACCCAAACAAATCGCAAATGCAGGTAGTTTTTGGGAAAAGGACAAAAAAGAAAGGAAGAAGAGAAAACAAATCACAGAATCTCGCAGTGGAAGGACAACATATAATAAACAGATAATGGTTCGAAACACTTAAGTACATATATAATTGAGTTACACTTCTCCCAGTTATCAGAGTTACACTAGCACAAATGTAAATAAATAGTAATGCAGCGGAATAAAGTGCAGTTGTCAAACCATACTCATAATAGATATATATGCCAAACTTCGTCTTCGTCCTCCAAGGCAAGGAAATCTTCGCTAACTGCAACATCTGCTGACCCGAGCGTATTACAAAAAAAAGAAAACACAACAAACACTTGGATCAACACTAAATCATTCTCATATTGGTCAAATCAAAAGATGAAATAACTTGAGTGTCAAGGGTGCAGTAACTCAAGAGATGTTACGGTATTTTCCCATCTCTCGAGGATCTGTTAAACTAATACATACATAGTATAATACGCTATTATGATAGTGTTTATCCAGTAAAGTATAAATACTGAAAATTGCGTAACCGGGATTACATTTTTATCCTTACATCATTTATAATACCGCATTCTATACAGTACCGTAAACCCACCATAAACGATGGCATCAGAGGGCACTCCATAGGTACGATACAAATAAAAATCGTATGGGGTTCGATAAGGATAATATGACAAGGCACTTGAGGCAATGCCCAGGGTAGGATTCTACCAATTGCACTCCCGGACCGGTGGTAACGCATAGCAGCCACTACCGCCCACCTCGGAACACACTCCCAAAGTCATAAATGGGCCCAAACCATCATCATCATCATAGTCATAGAAATAGTATTAAAAAAGTGTGTCCGATCAAAGGTGCTACCTCAATTAGTCATGGTATAGCTCCTGTTTTAGTCATTTCAATTCTAACCCGAAGGTCAGGGCTATTTCGTCATCGTTCATCTTCTTCAATTCAATAATCGCCTCCAAGTCATCATACTCATTCTGGATACGTCATAACATTCACAGTTGTCAAAGTGGTATCGACACTGACAGAGAGTATGCCTTATGTCGACTCCGGTCTCCTTAACAACCAACGCTTACATCTTTCACATCGGTTGGTTCTTTTATGTTTCATAAAGGTTCGCTTTCATATCATACTCTGTTTCGAACCAAATTTATTCAAATAGAATAAAATTTCATATCACGATATCCCAATCATTCCCTACCGATTATATTCTGACTAGAATACACTTACATATCATTATATTATACTCATAAAATATTTCCAAATCGATTTATATTCCAGAAGAATAAACTTCATATCAGAGGTTATAATCATTCCAAATCGGTTTATGTTCGAAATCCATTCATATTCAACTAGAATATATATATTCATAACACTCATTTTAAATCTCTTAAGAGATACATTTATATTTGAGAAGAATAAAATTCATATATCCATATAAAAATCGATTTAAACCGGTTCATTTTCAAATAGAAGGAATTCTTATCTCAACTCCATTTGAACCAACGATTTAGATTCAAACACTTGCCATTCGGAAGAAATGGAAAAAATTCAAAGGATATAACTATGAAAATTGATGTTTATAAAGAAAACCTTATATAAAATAATATATATGTATAATATAACAGTTAGAATAGGATAAAAATAACTTTAAAACGCTGTGGATATACGTAAATTAAAGTTTACCAAAATAATTTATGTAAAAAAATATAAGGAAATTCAGTTATAACAAAATAGTTTATATGCAAAAGTCTTAATAAATAAATTTTAAGGAAAGGAAAGATTTGTTTGAAATCAAACAATATATATATAATAAAATTCTTAATACAAAATTTATTGCTTCTTCTGAGTCTCGAATACTCAACCTATACCCCAGTCCACATGGAGTTGCATAATTCAAAATCTCGTTTCAACCCATTCAAACCCATTTTCAATTCGAGGATTCAAAACCATACTCGTGTTAAATTTAAGATACTCCAAGTATCCTCGATTATCTTTATTCCAATATTAAATTTAATAAGAATTTATTAAATTCGAGTCCATCCTTTTCTTGAAAATCCCAAATCATATTAATTTTTGAATCTTTACAACTTCAAATTCACTTTGGAAAAATTTCCTTAATAACTTCAAATACATTCAAGATTCAGATCTTTAAAGGAAGAATAAAATTTATCGAAATCGACAAATTTCCTTTAAATGAATTTCCTTCAAATGGAATTTCAAATATTTAAATAATTTAACCAACCGATGTCCATATGTAATTTGCTACCCTATGGCCAAGTGATTTAAATTTAATTTCTCGATATTCAGGGATGGATCTATCATTTCAATCCAAACAGGGTCACAGATATTTATCATATCAATCTGTGTTCTTAATTGATTATAAATCAATGAATCCCGGATTGATTCGATGCTCGTAACATCAAGGGTAAAATTTTGGGATTCATCGTCAGTAATGAACACACGACAGCCATATATTGAAACAAATAACATTTAAATCAATATTCATTCAGAAATCACCCAAAACATCCATCACAACCATTCAGCCAAGAAATCAGTATTAATCTATTATACGGGTTTGCAAGCATTAGAGTCCCAACTAGTTATTTAATTAAATTAAATAATTTATTATTTGCCAACTTTGCAGATTTAAATATATGCATGTCAGTTTCTAAGCAAAAATCCTCAATCACACACAACCATCCAACCAAACTTATTTCACAATTTAATTCAATAAACATGGGAATAATTTAGTATTTCGTAAGTGAGAAAATCATTAACCTTTGGGTCTTAATTGGATCGGACGTCCAAAAGAAGCCCAAAATTTCACAGTCACCAAATGCCTCCAAACTAGTCTCAGATCAACCGAAATTTCGCCACGATCCTGACACAACAAACCGCGCGTCAATCCGAGGTCGTATGAAGAAGTTATGCTTGTTTTTACCTTTCTAATTTTAAAAAATATAAAAATAAATAAAAACTTCCTCACCCAACCAGATCGTGCCACGTCAGCGCCCTCACCTACCTTCTTCCCGGTCCCTTCAGATCTGCTACAGTACACGCACGTAAACAACCCACCATGCACCCACGTTTGACCAAGAAATTCTCTTAACTCCGGCCATCGGAGACCGTAATACTACCTCCATCGGACAGCTCTTCGAAAACCGCGCCCCTGGGTCCCCGAGCCACCACCTCCGGTGGTCCTACCTTTCGTCGGCGGCGTGTTCAACGCACGAGTTTCCCATCCTTTGACTACGAAATTCTGGCAATCCACTCCATAATAAATCACCTGATTACCACCGTTTCACTTGCATCAACCTCCTCTCCAATACCCAGTTGCCCGAATTCGTGATTAACCCTTAAATCAAAAAACCCCAAATTCAACTCTAGGGTTTCGATTTCAGAGACTTTGACCGCCAATTCCGGCCAATCCTCTCACTGCATGTTGAAATAGATCATACCCGCGGCTTTGTATCGTCGAGGGCTTCAATTTGATATATAATATGTTGGGGGTTTGGAGAGATTTATTTTTCGGCTTGTATTTTGATTAAAATCTAGGGTTTGAACTTTTGTTTGAGCCATTAAGGAGTATTCTTGGAGAAGGAGAGTATATGTGTAATAATAAATGGTTGGTCCAAAGTTAGGAAGGAAGTAATTTATATATATAAAGATCCAATGTGAAACAATGAACAATTATCAACTTACACTCATCCCTTTCACGTTCTCTCCTGTAAGATCAAACGGTAAGTCGGACTATAACGCATATTCAAATCCTACCATAATTCACCGTTCTGGTTCCGATGGCGCTAGTTTCGTCAAATTCCAAGACAATCGTCAAACAGTTAAATTCCACAGTTAATTAAATAATTAAAATATTCAATTATTTACTTAACTGTTATTAATTCAAATTTAAATATTCATTAAATTCAAATTAAATCAAATTATAACTTAAATCAATTTTCTAAATAAATTTCACACATTTTAAAAAATCTTAATTTGATTAATTAAAATTTTGTTTTGAATTTCAGTTATAATTTAACGACTTAAAATTTCCACCATTTCCAATTTATATTTGAATCCCACATTAAAATTAACTCACTTACATTAATTTAATTATTTAAATATTCAATTTCAAATTACTACCTGTCTAAAGAAAACTAAATTTGAAAAATCTATTTATACTCCATTCAAACAATCACCATCAATTGAAAATTAACAAAACTTGATTTTTATCAAATATTATTCCATTAAATTCATTTTAAATTGAAAATTAAATATACATAAAATATGGGATGTTACATTCTCCCCCACTTAAAAACTTTCATCCTCGAAAAGAGAACGAGATAAGGTTACTAAACAAGTCATACTTCCAAATCCATACTTATAAAATAACATCTATAAAATAAGTATATAGTTATAAAACCTCATAAATTTTCTAACTTCCGAAATCACAAAAAATTTCGGTAGCACCTCCTTTGTACGGAGAGGTCCAGAAATCACAATGTATATAAAATTCAAATATACAGCTCATCATTCGATGAGGCATCCCAAAAATGGGGAAAACACCATATATACGTGACCATACAATTATATAACTCGAATACGCACCTCTTTTAGCATTTATTTGCAGATTTATTTACCTTAGCACTTTAATATTTAGCGCAAGCGAGCTCCAAGGCGTAGTGCGACTTCCTTACACCTGTTACAAACTCACATACGCATAATAATTGAACATATATATGATAAGTAGCGAATGTACACAACTTACATAACATATATCAGCATTTCAACCACAAAACCATGATACTCGAGACAGGCCCGCGAACAAATTGAGGTTTATAACTCCTTAGATGATGGAATTTTACCAAATCACACAGGAAAAAGTTGTAGCATTTGTTTCATGCTTTCCGAATTGTCCGGATTCGTCGAATTCAGATAACTCGTTCAAAAGTTATGATCATTTTAGTGAAGGCGAACACCTCAGTCTATACACTGAAAAATGCAGGTCTGAGTTGTTCAACTCAGTTTTTACCCCTTTAAATCTCAAAATTTCACTAAGCATATTAAGAAAAAAGTTTTAGTTCAGATCCTGGGCTTTCCGAATTGTACTCGCACATTAAAATCCGACGTTCCATTTGGAAGTTATGGTCAAAACAATATTGGTATTCAGTTCGGATTTTTATTTTCTGTGCATACAACTACGACTACTTCTTGATTTTCAACCTAATGAACATGAAAATTAGATAGGGATCCATTAACAAAAATTTTAGTTCTGTTTCCGAGGTTTCTAAAAGTCTGGAGTTGTCGAATTCCGATCAGCCATTCAAAAGTTATGGCCATTTTACTTCAGCTTATCTAATATTTTCGATTCCGCATAACATCAATTTCTTTTATTTGAAGTTTCAATTCTTTCGATTCCAAAATTTTGGTAGTTCTTCAACACTCTAAAATTGTTATCACTTCCTTACTCGAGAAGTGGATTCACATTCGATTGCTCACTCTATTCCGATATTCTTCCTATTAAGTTTTCATTTCATGTCAAGCATTAAATCTTGGTTAAGACTTTGGTTCATTTAAATCTTCTCACTAACTTGATTATCCTAAGTCATTATCCCATTAACATGGGTCAACCCATCAAAATTTCATTACTACTCTGATTTCTCCATCCACACGACCTGAGCGACGTTCCACTTAGTTAACTCCAATCCAAAAATCAAGGGTTAAGATCAGTTATGGTTTATACAACTATTCTATTTCTCTCGTTTTCGAAATTTCGTTTTACTTACCTAATCCACCAATATATAAATTCTATATCGGCTTAATTAATCCTTTTCAATTGATTTCATTTCATCAAATCCATCCAAACGAGGTTAAATTTCATTCTTATATCACTTTTCAATATTTCCACTTCTCGAATTAGAATTCATTTTTTCTCCGTTATCTCATTTTGAATAAACAAATTTCTATATTTACTTTACATTTTTCTTCTTTCTTCTAGTTTTGGCATTCCCATTCATTCGTTTAACCCCTTAACTTACTTACCATTTATCGTTTACTAAATTTTCCCTAAGTTGATTTCATTGTATTAAATCCACCAACTTAGATTGTTTATTTTATAACACCCTTCAATATCTAAAACTCCCAAATTAGAATTCATCTAATCATTATATTATTTCGAATAAGCCAATTTATATTTGCATCTAATTTCATTTGTCTGGCACTTCAATTCATACCTTTAATCATTTTCTCCTTCACTTATTCCCATTTCCTTTTTAAATTAAAGTTATTCCATTAACTCGATTTATTTATTATTCTCTCGAATCAGGAATTTAGTTAAGAACTGTTCATAATTCAAGTTTTATATATCACTCTCAACCATTATTATTATTAAATTTTTCTAAATCAACTTTACTTAACTCGATTTCCCTTCTCAAATGATTATTCCATTCGACAATTGATTTGCATTCTATTCCTTCTAATTAACTATACTCAGTTTTACATTCGATATGTAAACATAATGAGGTTTACCCAGGACATAAGAAATTACCGTTTATTCACTCAACAGAGTTTCCCAATTTAATTTGGTTGACTTAAGTCGAATCCTAGTTTCACACTAAGTTTTGATTTTCCCCAGCACTTCTATCAAGTAAACTTAGATTTTATTAAACCTTATTATCGCACTTAAGAGTTTTAAATGGTATTTCCCCTGTCTTTAATATTTAAATTCATCTCTTAGTTTCAATTAAAAATTCTAATAATAGAGTTAATTTAGTACTTAATCAATATCATTAAGATGAACTTAAATGCTTGATTCCGGGTTTTATACCATTTATAGAAAATCATACCATATAAGGAAATTTAAATCCAAATCCTTGAATTACAAAGAACCTAGAAATTTCAATTCTGATTTATTTTAAATTCACTTTAAATAACATATATTAATATCTTAATATACATTTATACCATATGGAATTTAAATCCAAAATTTTTACCCACTAGCTATGAAAGTACGGAGTGGTCTCCCCCACTTAAACGCTTCAGAATAAACGTCGATAATGCGTGCACTCATTACCGAAGTCATCCGAAGGTCCAAGAAGGGATTTCACGCTTATTCCTTTAAAACCATTTTCTTTTCAAAACACTTACATATAATAGTATAAATATATATATATATATTCCAAAAATCTTGGCAAATCTATTTTTTTTTCAAAGTACTGGAACCAAATTCTAAAGTTCATTTCTACCCTATTTCCAAGATATATTTACCCAATTGTCTTTTATATCTTATATTTTCAAAAAAATTAAACCATTTGAACTTGTCTTTGCCATTGAATTTATTATTTAATCAACCATAATAGATAATACTTAATATTATAGCCCGCTAATAACGAATGCATATGTACTTAAAACCAATAATATTATATTTAATATATTTCAAAACACAATCGAAAACCATATTATGTCGACCATTCTATTCGATTATTTAGAGATTCCTATCGATTTTATGGCGTCCCATAGACTGACCAGAATCCCCAAATATTCAGCAGAACAAGTAAACATAAATATGAAACCAATTTATATCAAAATACAAGTACGCTCTCTCATATATACACTCAAACTCATTCTAGGGCGTTTCTAACCCCATCTCTAATGAGTTAATTCCCAAACAGAGCCAAGGTTATCGCTAACCGACGCTCTGATACCAAATGTAACGACCCATATTTTTGACTGTTCAAATCGACAATAAACCACACATGTCAACCCAAACAAATCGTAAATGTAGGTAGTTATTGGGAAATGGAGAAAAAAGAAAGGAAGAAGAGAAAACAAATAACAGAATCTCGCAGCGGAAGGACAACATATAATAAACAGATAATGATTCAAAACACTTAAGTACATATATAATTGAGTTACACTTCTCTCAGTTATCAGAGTTACACTAGCACAAATGTAAATAAATAGTAATGCAGCGGAATAAAGTGCAGTGGTCAAACCATACTCATAATAGATATATACGCCAAACTTCGTCTTCGTCCTCCAAGGCAAGGAAATCTTCTTTAACTGCAACATATGTTGACCCGAGCGTATTATATAAAAAAGAAAACACAACAAACACTCGGATCAGCACTAAATCATTCTCATATTAGTCAAATCAAAAGACGAAATAACTTGAGTGTCATGGGTGCAGTAACTCAAAAGATGTTATGGGATTTTCCTATCTCTCGAGGATCCGTTAAACTAATACATACATAGTATAATACGCTATTATGATAGTGTCTATCCAGTAAAGTATAAATACTGAAAATAGCCTAAGCGGGATTACATTTTTAACCTTACACCGTTTATAATACCGTATTCTATACAGTACCGTAAACCCACCGTAAATGATGGCATCAGAGGCACTCCATAGTATGATACAAATCAAAATCGTATGGGGCTCGATAAGGATAATATGACAAGGCACTCGAGGCAATGCCCAGGGTAGGATTCTACCAATTGCACTCCCGGACTGGTGGTAACGCATAGCAGCCACTACCGCCCACCTCGGAACACACTCCCAAAGTCATAAATGGGCCAAAATCATCATCATCATAGTCATAGAAATATATCAAAGAAGTGTGTTCGATCAAAAGTGCTACCTCAATTAGTCACAGTATAGCTCCTGTTTTAGTCATTTCAATTCTGACACGAAGGTCAGGGCAATTTCGTCATCGTTCATCTTTTTCGATTCAATAATCGCCTCTAAGTCATCATACTCATTCTGGATACGTCATAACATTCACAGTTGTCAAAGTGGTATCGACACTGATAGAGAGTATGCCTTATGTCGACTACGGTCTCCTTAACAACCAACGCTTACATCTTTCACATCGGTTGGTTCTTTTATATTTCATAAAGGTTCGCTTTCATATCATATTCTGTTTCGAACCAAATTTATTCAAATAGAATAAAATTTCATATCACGATATCCCAATCATTCCCAACCGATTATATTCTGACTAGAATACACTTAGATATCATTATATTATACTCATATAATATTTCCAAATCGATTTATATTCCAGAAGAATAAACTTCACATCAGAGGTTATAATCATTCCAAATCGGTTTATGTTCGAAATCCATTCATATTCAACTAGAATATATATCTTCGTAACACTCATTTTAAATCTCTTAAGAGATCCATTTATATTTGAGAAGAATAAAATTCATATATCCATATAAAAATCGATTTAAACCGGTTCAAATTCAAATAGAAGGAATTCTTATCTGAACTCCATTTGAACCAATGATTTAGATTCAAACACTTGCCATTCAGAAGAAATGGAAAAAATTCAAAGGATATAACTATGAAAATTGATGTTTATAAAGATAACCTTATATAAAATAATATATATAATATAATAGTTAGAATAGGATAAAAATAACTTTAAAACGCTATGTATATATATAAATTAAAGTTTACCAAAATAGTTTACGGAAAAAATATAAGGAAATTCAGTTATAACAAAATAATTTATATGCAAAAGTCTTAATAAATAAAATTTAAGGAACGGAAAGATTTGTTTGAAATCAAACAATATATATATAATAAATTTTTTAATACAGAATTTGTTGCTTCTTCTGAATCTCAAATACTCCAACCTATACCCCAGTCCACATGGAGTTGCATAATTCAAAATCTCGTTTCAACCCCATTCAAACCCATTTTCAATTCGAGGATTCAAAACCATACTCGTGTTAAATTTAAGGTACTCCAAGTATCCTCGATTATCTTTATTCCAATATTAAATTTAGTAAGAATTTATTAAATTCGAGTCCACCCTATCCTTGAAAATCCCAAATCATATTAATTTTTGAATCTTTACAACTTCAAATTCACTTTGGAAAAATTTCCTTAATCACTTCAAATACATTCAAGATTCAGATCTTTAAAGGGAGAATAAAATTTATCGAAATCAACAAATTTCCTTTAAATGAATTTCCTTCAAATAGGATTTAAAATATTTAAATAATTTAACCAACCGATGTCCATATGTAATTTGCTACCCTATGGCCAAGTGATTTAAATTTAATTTCTCGATATTCAGGGATGGATCTATCATTTCAATCCAAACAGGGTCAAAGATATTTATCATTTCAATTTGTGTTCTTAATTGATTATTAATCGATAAATCCCGGATTGATTCGATGCCCGTAACATCAAGGGTAAAATTTTGGGATTCATCGTCAGTAATGAACAAACGACAGCCATATATTGAAACAAATAACATTTAAATCAATATTCATTCAGAAATCACCCAAAACATCCATCACAACCATTCAGCCAAGAAATCGGTATTAATCTGTTATACGGGTTTGCAAGCATTAGAGTCCCAACTAGTCATTTAATTAAATTAAGTAATTTATTATTTGCCAACTTTGCAGATTAACATACATGCATGTCAGTTTCTAAGCAAAAATCCTCAATCACACACAACCATCCAACCAAACTTATTTCACAATTTAATTTAATAAATATGGGAATAATTTAGTATTTCGTAAGTGAGATAATCACTCACCATTGGGTCTTAATTGGATCGGACGTCCAAAAGAAGCCAAAAATTTCACAGTCTCCAAATGCCTCCAAACTAGTCTCAGATCGACCGAAATTTCGCCATGATCCTAACGCAACAAACCGCGCGTCAATCCGAGGTCGTATGAAGAAGTTATGCTTGTTTTTACCTTTCTAATTTTAAAATATATAAAAATAAATAAAAACTTCCTCACCCAAACAGACCGTGCCACGTCAGCGCCCTCACCTACCTTCTTCCTGCTCTCTTCAGATCTGCTACAGTACATGCACGTAAACAACCCACCATGCAACCACATTTGACCAAGAAATTCTCTTAACTCCGGCCATCGGAGACTGTAATTCTACCTCCATCGGACAACTCTTCGAAAACCGTGCCTCTGGGTCCCCAAGCCACCACCTTCGGTGGTCCTACCTTTCGTCGGCGGCGTGTTCAACGCACGAGTTTTCCACCCTTTAACTACGAAGTTCTGGAAATCCACTCCATAATAAATCACCTGATTACCACAGTTTCACTCGCATCAACCTCCTCTCCAATACCCAGTTGCCCGATTTCGCGATTAACCCTTAAATCAAAAAACCCCAAATTCAACTCTAGGGTTTCGATTTCAGAGACTTTGACCGCCATTTCCAGCCAATCCGCTCACTGCATGTCAAAATAGATCATACCCACGGCTTTGTATCGTCGAGGGCTTCAGTCTGATATATAATATGTTGGGGTTTGGAGAGATTTATTTTTCAGCTTGTATTTTGATTTAAATCTAGGGTTTGAACTTTTGTTTCAGCCATTAAGGATTTTCTTGGAGAAGGAGAGTGTACGTGTAATAAGAAATGGCTGGTTCAAAGTTAGGAAGGAAGTAATTTATATATATATGTGAGACAATGAACAATTATCAACTTACACTCATCCCTTTCACGATCTCTCCTGTACGATCAAACGGTAAGTCGGATTATAACGAAAATTCAAATCCTACCATAATTCATCGTTCTGGTTCCGATGGCGCCAGCTTCGTCAAATTCCGAGACAGTTGTCAAACATTTAAATTCCACAGTTAATTAAATAATTAAAATATTCAATTATATGCTTAACTGTTTTTAATTCAAATTTAAATATTCGTTAAATTCAAATTAAATCAAATTATAACTTAAATCAATTTTCTAAATAAATTTCACACATTTTTAAAAAATCTTAATTTGATTAATTAAATTTTGATTTGAATTTCAGTTATAACTTAACGACTTCAAATTTCCACCATTTCCAATTTAAATTTGAATCCCACTTTTAAATTAACTCACTCACATTAATTTGAAAACTAAATTTCAAATAAATTTGAAAAATCTATTTATACTCCATTCAAACAATCACCATCAATAGAAAATTAACAAAACTTTATTTTTATCAAATATTATTCCATTAAATTCATTTTAAATTGAAAATTAAATATACATAAAATATGGGATGTTACACACACTGCTCCCTTTCCTTGATTTAAAAGCTATAAGGAACACACCCCTTCCTTAACAATTACAAATAGCCCTAGAACTCTTGAATAGCACTTCCAAACAGAGAGTTTTGGATAGAGATTGAGAATAGAAAGAGATTGATATAATTTGTATTGAAAACAGGAGAGTACAAGTATAGAAATCGAGAAATTAAACTAGAATAATGGTGGTAAGAGTAAGGATGAAGAAGGAGAAGATTAGTTGGTTACAGTGTTCCAAAAGTTACAACAGTTCTGAAAAATTTCAAAATATGAAAAGATACTTCCTTTCGAATTTAAAAAAGTGACGATTATATGTTGACATGTATAAAATGGTATGTCAACATATGCTTGCAATTTTGAAATTTTTAAATCATTTTTCAAGTGTTTAAACCAGTATGTATATTTTGAAATTCCTAAATCAAAACTAGTTGTTTAAAATATAGTTTCTTATGTATGAAAACATGTTAAACATACGTTACAAAATTATATATATAAATGATATAAAACTATATTATAATTATAAACATATGTATAATATTATTATAAGACTTTATAATATATATAAACTATATAATAAACATATATATTTGAAAACATTAGTATAACCCTTTAATAATTTGAAATCGTTTAGAAAAGGGTTTGGAATAATTTTGAAAGTGCTAATCGGAGTTTTACATACTAACTATACTCTATTACTTTTATAATCTTGAACTCTTGAGATCTTGATATCTTGAAACTCATGAGTCTTGAATCTCTTTTGAAATCTTGAATCTCTAAAATTCTTAACTGTACAGTCTTTAGTTATTTATTTCCTACAGCTAGTATATATATTATGGATAAAGATGTTTGTATATATTTTATAATCAATAATGTCAATAATTGAAGCAAGGTTGTTGTCTTCAAAATTCCATTCTCCAACAAAAGATGGGGAAATAAACAGAGGCTTAAGGAAGCCATGGCTGAGGAGGGAAGAAAGGAAAGAGAAGAAGAAGGTGGAAGAGAGAAAAATGGAAAGGAACGAGTGGGAATGGTGGGATTTAGGGTGTTTATATAGGAAGAAATGATGGGTATACTAGTCTTTAGCCATGGGACACATGGTATATTCCTACATTTTACATACATGCATGGTGACACTTAACAAACCACTTAGTAAAACAATCGATACTTAGATATAGTTTTATTTGCAACATTCATTTGCAACACTTCATGTTGTTACAAATTTGTGATACTTATTTGTATTACAAAATTTCAATATCTAGGTTACCGATTAGCAATTCCGACAACCGATGACTATTGTTACCAAAACCCAACATTGTCATCAGTTTATTTTTCGAATAAACTTAACAATTCAAGACAATTATATATTTAAAAAATCTAGATTTAGATAAAAAGATCATATTTAATATGGTTTTATTAATACGTACTTGGTAAATTTATTATAACAAGGACTGATATATTCTTACTAGTATTTTAAACTATATTTCACAGTTCTAAATAACTATTTAAAATAAATTCATATTAAAACAAATTTTAATTCATTTTATATATTCAAATTTTTTATTAAATTTAATCAAAAGTCTTAGGTCCTTACATAAAACAAATAAGAAGATATTGCATAGGAGTTAGGAAACATGCCTAAACCATCAATGACATAGACTAACCCATTTAGAATAGGAGGATCTACTATAGCCATAAAACAAACTTTGACAATGACATTGACATATCCAAAAAAAACAACTCAAGGTTATGAATATAGTCCAAAGATTCTCATCTTCAATTAAATTTTCTATCCCCAGTGGTATCTAGTAATATAAATTTTTTTGATCTGCCAATTTAACCATTAGATGTAAGTGTAAAATCCTTACAACCTCTACTCTCACCTTCAGCTTCACTCACAAATGTGTGGTATGTGTCACTCTCAAAAGATATCTCATTTTAGAAGCTTCATGAATCGAAGATAGCTTGGTATGGTTCCAAGTAATCATATTAGAAAGTGGCATGAAGATAGTTTGTAGCAACCCGTATTTTTATAGCATATTAAAATAAGAAATCAAGGAAGAATTAAATTTTAAATCAGAATTAGGGGAAACGGGTTAAGCCATTGCGTTCGTCTCGAAATTTTACATGAAATAGAGTTCGAGTTTTTGAAAATCGGAGTCTAGATGAAGAAGTTATGGCATGTACAAGTTTTAGCAGTTTTCAGGCCGACTGGATCAGGGGGTCGACCATAGGGTCGAAATCCCCCCCCCCCCCCAGGTCAACCATAGGGTCGACCTACCCCCCAGGTCGACCATAGTGTCGACCCCCCACCTTACCGGTTGGCCTGGTTTGACCCAGAACTCATTTTTGAAGCCTGAGACGTGTTTTGACGGTCTGGATTGATTCTAGGGTTAATCTAAGGGCCTAAACTAGTTGCTACACCTATGAAAACACCCTTAGACCTAACCTAATTCATATCAAATCATTCTTACACTATTATGCTGCTGAACTCCCTCTTGATCATGGCCGCCGCTCTCTAAACTTTTCTCTTGGCCTCTAAACTAGATTCAAACTAGAGATTAAAGCTTCTACATCAATTCTACAACAATTCAAGAAGATAAATCAATGTCTCTGCAACGTTCTATGACAATTGTAGTTCTTAATTCATTAGCCATGCTCTGTAAGTTCTAGTTGTTTTTAGATTTAAACATTTAATTATAATATGGACATGAAATAAAATAGAATTGGATCTAAGTATGTTTATCGATTCTGATCTATTTCTGTTGCTCTTTGAATCTTCTGTTTTGGGACTTGCCTATCTTTATGTTCATGACAAGTTTATGATCTATTTAGCAATTTTCTTGATTCGTGATGACATTATCATCAAGTTGTAATATTTATGCCTATGATGATGTTTTCCTCTGATCTTATTTTTATTCAATTTCTATCTCCACAATTTATTTTCTTTTCATGAACCTTGGTCAATTTCGGACCTTGGCCTAAAATCACGATTTGCGTACGATACGTATACGGGGGAATTATGGGATTATTGCCTATATGAATATGATGTAATAATTGGCAACATGAAATTGGATATTATCATTGTATTTGCAAGTTTGGGCTTGATCTGTTAATTTTGGTATAATCTTGTTATGAACAAATTTGCATAAATATTATATACATGGAATTTGGCACAAATAGGATCTATGTAACATGAGATTTGGTATATATAACATGTATGTAATTTGGCATGTAAATTAAACCACGAGTTCATTCCTATGTAAATTATATCAAAAGATTTGGCTTACGATTGGGCATATGTAGAATTGGGGATTTGAATATAAAAGCGATTGTAAATTTGATAATTGGCATAAATATGTATTATGAACTTGGGTAGTTGGCATGTGTTGTAATAAAAGATTACAATTTGGGATAACTCCATCATGAATCATGATTTGGGTTTATTTGGGCATGACACATGCAATTTTGGCTAGAACTCGATATGGGTGAAATAGCATAAACTTGGCATACATGTAAATAGGCAAGAATCGGACATATGTAAACTGACTAGAATTGGGTATATATATCCATATATATATATATATATCCATATATATATATATATATATATATATATTGGCATGTAATTTTGGAACTTGGGCATATGTTTATTAATATGTAAAGTTGGGAATTTGAAACATGAAAATGACTGTGTATTGGATAATTGACTTGAACACGAACATGAACATTTCTATATGTTGAACACATGAACTGATATTGGGATTTTGGGGGAAATACGACCATTAATTAACCTTTGACACGAGGTTAGACTCTGTTTGTGGTGTAAATCTGCCCGGAACCGCCCGGCAAATCCAGTAGCCACAAAGTATCAGTCTAATGTGAGAGGTCGAAGGCCAAATTGTAGGTGTAACGATTTATGACATGAGGTTAGACCCAGTTTGTGGTGTAAATCTGCCCGGAACCGCCCGACAAATCCAGTGGCCACAAAGTGCACGGTCTAATGTGAGAGGTCATGATTCGTTCGTCATAATGAATGAATTATGGAATACTAACCATAATAAGACGTGGGTATGGTTAGAGGGTTAGGTGGGATAACATGGAAATTTGACATGTAAATGTGGACCTAACCGGTATGAGTTAAGAACATGTAAAACTTACAAGTGTGGGCTTAACCAACATAGCTGTTAATCAGACTAATGGGTAGGTTAAGTAACATAGCTAGGCTAATGACACTTGACCGTTATAACATGACTAGCGAATGGGTTGGGCTAACTTGAATAGGTTGATAACACCCAATCGATATAACCAGATGCGTGGTAGGGTTAAGTAAACACACGAGGGTAACACTTAACCATTATAATATGACTGGTGGAGGGGGTTAAGTTAACATGCACTTAACCAATATAACGTGATGCGTGGTAAGGTTAAGTAACAACAGAGGGTAACACTTAGCCATCACAACATGATAAGTAGGTGGACTAAGTCAATGTACACTTAACCAATATGACATGACATGTGGTGGGGTTAAGTTAACATAAGGGAGAACACTTAGCCAGTATAACAAGGCTTGCGGTAGGGTTAAGTAACACAAGGAACAACACTTAACCGATATAACATGATGTGTGGTAGGGTTAAGTAAAACAAGATGAAACACTTAACCAACTTAACGTAATGGACGGAGAGGGTTAAGTACATATCGGGTTGGTGGGTAATATTAGTAAATATAGGCCCACAAACTTAACCATTAATAAGCACGCTTGAATAGGTGGGTTAAGTACATCACGGGAAGGTGAGTAATACCTGTATATATAGGCCCACACACTTAACCAGTAGGAAACCCTAGTAACGGGGACCCATTTCAGCAGTAACCCAAATCAGATATCAACGGTACCCTGAAACTAGGCAGGGTGGGGCACGATTACTGGGCTGATTGTAAGCGGTCAAACGACGACGGTGGGTGCACAGTGTAGGTCTAACGGGGTGCGGACGTGTACACACTCCAGAGCAGACAACCAGGGCACTGGGGACACCAGTTGTATAACCTATGCGTTCTAGAATTGCATCGGGACGCCACCATGGGTCTTGATACACCCCATGGTGGGACCAGCATAGGTATCTACAATCATTGGGGGCCGTATGACACACGTAGGTAGCATAAT
Source organism: Allium sativum (assembly GCA_030737875.1). NCBI lineage: Eukaryota > Viridiplantae > Streptophyta > Magnoliopsida > Asparagales > Amaryllidaceae > Allium > Allium sativum. The sequence continues at coordinate 94,058,776 of CM060920.1, forward strand.
CCCTAGGTTGGACCTAGGTGGCATAAACCCTAAATCTGAGAAGTGTTAAATAGGTAGCATAAACCCTAGGTTGGACCTAGGTGGCATAAATCCTGGTTGAATCTAGGTAGCGCTCGATAGAAAACCCTAGATTAGATCTAGGTAATAAATAATAGATGTACACGTGAAAGTAACCTTAATTTTCCGGATTGGGATCACGTTATGATTTTATCATTTTATATAGATTACTAGTTGGGACACTAGTTAGGTGGTGCAGAGAAAATAGATATCATTTTAATGGTGAAGCAGAGAAATCTTGCGATGCTTGATAGAAATCTTGCAAAACTATACTTAGTTCATCATGGATGGGAACCTTGCAATGTTATACATGACAGAAATCCTATGATGTTATTCTTAGTTATCGTCCCTGTAGCTTATCTTGTCATCATGCTTATGTTTACTTTCAGTTTATTCATGCCATGTTATCTTTACCTGTTTTTATGCTGAAAGTCACTAGGACTTACTCAGTCTTTATGACTGACCCGTTTTGTTTCGCCTCTTTTTCTTCCGTTCCCCCCCTCCAGGTTCGCAGGGTGGGAATACAGCTTAGTTCGGATCTTACCAAGATCCAAGGCTCTTTCATGTACTGCTTGGATTTCTCTTGGCTATGGCTTGCTTTGCTTTATTGGGGAATACTACAATTTATTTTTATGCTTCTTTGTTTATGAGCAAGACAGATATTTTAGCTATGTAATTGGGTATTGGAAGTTGATGGGCTTTAATTGTAAACAATTATATTTAATAAATGATTTGAAGTACTTCTACTTTACCTTCCGTTGTTTTATATATGTCTGTCTTGTAATATTTCTGTTCCAGTACCCCTAATGCTCCATTGAAGTTAAGGCATTCCCTTTGTGAGTGACTTTAATGGATGTGGGGTGTTACATTTGGTATCAGAGCAGAAGGTTACCAGACTGGGCAAAAGCTTTTAAAAACCTTCTGAAATTATTTTTAAAACATTTACGAAGATGCAGTTTTCTAAAGAAAAGTTTTGTTTTACGAAAGGCATATTCCCCAAAGCCATATGCACTATCTTTTGATTCTCTCCTTGAGTCCCTTCTCTCTTTCTTTTTCACCATAGTTTGTAGGCATGCGACACATGTCGGAGGGCAAAGTAGTGTCCAGCCTCCATCTGTAGCTGCAGTAGTTTTACTTGCGACTAATCTTATCTCAAGTTTTGTAGGGTTTCCGTGTGATGGAAGTAGCTTTCGAGAAACTTTTCAACAAGCTATACAAGTATAGTAGGAACGAGGATAAAGAACACAAGTCTAAGGATGAGAAACTTGTTGATATGGCTTAATCCACGAAGAGGAAAGAGGTGAAAGGAAAGAGGCTAAGTGAAAGAATAATAAAAACCCATGACAAGAAAGAATATCTTTAGTATGGTAAAAAGGGACATGTAATTAAGTATTATAGGACAAGGACAAGGGCAAAGAACAAGATCGTCGAGGGGGCAATTGTATGCTCTCACTACTAGCGTACCTAAGAGAGGTGGTAACGTTTCTGTCAAAGGTTTAGCTTTTCTTTCTATCATCCCATTAGAACTTTGTTTTTGTACATCGCATTCTTTTAATTCTGCTTCGATAATTGAGTCTCTGCACCTTAGTACTAGCATAGTAAAGGATCCCATTTTATTCTCAAATCCTGTTAGGGAATCGGCTCATTTATTCATGACTTGTTTGGATTTGAGAATGTCTATGCTAAGTGTGTAACACCCCACGTCCATTAATGTCACTCACGAAGGGAATGCATTAACTTCCATGGAGGTTATAAGTGAATATAGAACATAAAAATTACTACAAGACAGATAGTAAATAGTACTTGGAAATCTAAAACTTCATTTTATTGCAGCGGAAATTAAACATGTTTGTTACATCATAAAACCATAGATCATAACCAAGTACAATATCCATCTTCATAAAAACAAAATACATAATCCGATTACATAAATAGCGATTAAAATGATAACAAGCTGGACTTTACTTCAACGGTCCAAGCTTTCCAAAGAGAGATGAAGCAATTCAATTAAACTCCACTAGAGCTGGGCCCAACCTTAGGACCTAGAGGGGGAAAAAGGATAGAAATAGAGGGGGTCAGACATAAAGTCTGGCGAGTATGATAATTCTAACAATACTATTATCAAAACAACTAGACTAAGGCATAAGCTGGAAGACAAGTAAATGTCTTTGAACTCTTAGGAAGATAAAGATAGCGTTTAAGATAACGTGAAAGATAACGGTAAAGGCACACCTAATTACTAACGAATGATTACTACACTGCACCGCACATTACTGCACTGCACCACACCAGTCACCCTATTGTTTGATCCCACTTGCTTCACGCAGAAACTTTATAAATAGCCTTACGTACCCCTAGCTGACTACATAGGTGTCGTCTGCCCCTATCTCCACTAGGTGTACCCCACTACCCACTTTTGATCGGCTCCCTACTCGTAGATACCCATGCTGGCCCCACAGTGGGGTGTATCACTCCCCTAAAGTGGCAACCCGATACAACTTGAGAATGCACTGCTTATACCTACACGATGCAACAACGTCTTACCTACCAGCCCGGGTCCACACACGCATACGAAACCCGTTGGACTTGCGTTGCCACCGCTCCCTGTTTTGGCCTCTTACAGTCGAACCCAGCATGCGTGTCCCGTCCTCGACTTGGGTCGAGCCCACAAAGATACGTTTGGGATACTGGTCGAAATGGGCCCCCACAAGCTACCCACCTAAGCTTGTCACTAGTATATCCCACTTAACCCTCTTAGTCATGTTCATTTACATGTGTGTTTGGTTAAGTCTTACTAATCGTATTTCACATGCCACTAAGGGCACCCCCTAGATTCCTCATGCCACCCAAGGCACCTACTTAACCCCCATGTCCCACCTTACATGTTTATCTGGTTGAGTATTTCTTAATTCATTCAGGCCATAACCTCATAAAGACCTCTCACATTAGACTGACATTTATGACAGCTGGATTTGCCGGGCGGGTCCGGGCAGTCTTACACCATAAAAGAGTCTAACCTCGTGTCTTTACAACCGTTATGCTTTAGTTTAGGCCTAGGACCTCTCACATTGGGCTGACATTTGTGACCACTGGATTTTCCGGGCGAGTTCGGGCAGGTTTACGTCACAAACGAGTCCAACCTCGTGTCCTAAGCATTGATTATCACTTATAATCTTTTACCACAGTTTTAATAATTCCCTACCCAATTTATTAATTAAGTCCACTTTTATTGATGTCCATAATTGACTCAATTATGGTAATCCATTCATGGTATGCAAAATCATATCAATTGCACCCCAACATCTTATTATTAAATCCTTAATATTACCCCTACCCCACGTTTATACGTTCGCTTATTCAACGCATAATATAGGCTAGACTTGAATAGTCTAACGCATAGCACAATGATAAATTATCACACCATATAGACAATTAAAATAAATCTAATCATAATAGGGGTGAAACTTGCATAAACTACACATGTTAAGGATCAAAAGGTGTCAACTTGTTAAATGTCACAATTTACATGATATGATCATAGCCCAAACATAAACTTGCATATGGGGTTTATTGGCAACATAATGATGGTGTGAACTAGCATAGGATATCACATATGTCATAGCATAGTTCTAGATGTCATAATAGATGTCATGGCATATGTTCATAACTTTTCTAATCAATCTAACTTGCATATGTAACTGGTCATATAGATCAACATAGCCCAAACATGACGATTTAATTAATATGAACTAGCTAGCATAGATAGTAACATCATGGCTTTTTACATGTATGATTCATCGCAACTTAGCATAGAAACTTTCAACATACATAACATCATCATAGCATGATTTACAACATATAAGATATCATCATCACATAACATTGGATTTACAATATACATGATAGCAAAAGGGGTTTACAACAACATATATGATAATTCACATCATATATTCATAATCTATTCATAACTCAGCCTAATTAAAATGATAATAATCTTGTTAAGATCATCATACTCACAATTTAGAGAAGAAAAGGGAGAGTTTTGCTTTGCTTTAGGGTTGAGAGAATTAGAATTGAATTTGCTTTTCTTCTTTCTTAGTTGGCGGCGGCTCCATTGATTTCCATGGCGACGGTATGACGGTAACTATTCTATTTTAATTAGGTTTAGGGTTAGCATTAGGATGTATTTATAGGTGTAGGAAGTTATTTAGGACCATTAGATTAACCCTGAACCATGAGAACCAATCAAATGCAAAATCTGCATTTGAGCGAATCGGCCCACGGGTTGACAGCCAAACACCCTGGATTAACCCCTAGTCGACCAAGCGGGGCTTGGGTCGACCTCAAAAATGGGCCGGTTCGGTTATTTCCCCTACCAATTCGCTTTTTTGAACTTTTTCGCTTATTTATTTATTTATTTAATTTTTAATATATATATATATATATTTATATATCAATATATATATATTTCTCTGTGCAACCCATTTCACTTAATTCTTTTCTAAAAATAAGTATACTTTAATTTGTGAATTTTAATGTTATAAAATTACGGGGTGTTACATTCTCCCCTCCTTAAAGGATTTCGTCCCCGAAATCTCCAAGTCAAGAAGAATGTATAACCTACCATCTAATCGTCCATCTACAAAGAATACCACAAATTTGTTAAGGTACTCCCTAAACACCCTACTCATCAAATCAACAAAGTATGCGGGGGCGTTTGTCAAACCGAAGGGCATCACTAGCCATTCATAGAAACCGTCCGGAGTCCTAAAGGCAGTCTTGTCAATGCTATCCTCAGCCACTCTCAACTGATGGAAACCAGTGGCTAAGTCCAACTGCGAAAAAACTGAGGCACCAACTAACTGATCGAAGAGATCGTCAATCCTCGGCAGTGGGTGTCTGTTCTTCTTAGTAAGCTTATTAAGTTCTCTATAGTCCATACAAAGTCTAAGGGACCCATCCGCCTTCGTGGCAAATACTACTGGAGCACCCCACTCCGATATACTTCGTCTTATGAACCCCTTCTCAAGCAACTCCTTCACTTGCTTACCGAGTTCCCTCCTTTCACGTGGAGCCATGTGGCGTACTGGCAAAGATACTGGTTTCGCATTATCCACAAGATATATTCGAAAATCTATCTCCCGCTTCGGAGGCAAGCCCTTCACCTCCTCAAACACATCCGAATATTCTCGGACCACTCTAACAGATCGTAGATTTTCCTCAGACGCGTCAAGTGATTCTAGATAACTTAGCATAACCGAATTTATGGGATTACAAAAGATTTCGAGAGTGTTGCCAAGGCGAGTAACGAGCCTAACTACTCTCCTTTCACAATCAAGAACGGCCCCATTTCTGGATAACCAATCCATTCCTAAAATTAGCCCATAGCCCGTGAAGCCCAACACATAAGCATCACATCTAAATTCAACGCTAAGTATGGAAATTTTCAAATCCAAACACATCATAGACAAATAAGCTGAGCCCCCTATTGGATTCGAAACAACTAAGGGATCCTCTACTAAACTGGTGTTTAAGTGCAGTGATTCAACTAATGATGTAGAGATAAACGAATGTGATGCGCCCGAATCGAATAAGGTACGGACAGGATGATCAAACAGAAAAACTAAGCTTTCAACAGAAATGGTTCTACCTCGTTCTTGCAGCGGTGGGACCGCGCGAGCCAGAACTTGTCCCCTTGCCTGCCCTGGTGCCATAAGAGCCTGCACCTGTCCTCCCGAGGTAGCTCCTGCCCTTTGCCCCTTCTTTGGGCAGTCCTTCACTAAATGTCCCGCATCGCCACAATGAAAACAGCTTGTCTTCTTTTTCTTTCGGCAATCCTTGCTGAGATGGCCTGGTGTCCCACAGTTAAAACATTTCTTCTTTCCCTTGTCGTTATTGTCTTTACCACCCTTCTTGTTTTGCTGTTGTGGTTTCTTCTGATCCCCCTTCTTCTCGGGTGCCTTATCAGCTTTAGCGCTTTTCTCCTCATGCATAAGCGCCATTTCTACTAACTTCTCAAAGGTGGCACCCATCGGGATGTGGGTCATAGCCAACCCTTCCAATGGTTCATTCAAGCCATTCACGAACCTCAGCGCCTTCTTCTCCGGCGTGTTTACTAAGTCCAAGCCAAACCTTGCTAACTGATTAAATTTATTAACATATTCTTTCACTGATGAGCTTCCTTGCTTCAATGTCAAGAACCTTTCCATATATAGATTTTCTTCTGCCCTTGAGAGAAACTTCGCCTCGAACCTACGTCTGAAATCCGCCCAAGAGTCAATAGGACGCTCCCCATTAGTGACCTCCCACCAAAACGAGGCCTCTCCCTTCATCAACCATGCTGCTAATCGAACTCTCCTCCCTTCTTCTACTTCAAATATTTCTAGCAATTCTTCCACCTCCTTAAGCCAATCTCTAGCTTCCACAAACGTTTCTGACCCTTGAAATGGTTTTCCACCCATAGCCTTGAATTCCTTGCACGTCTTTGCAAAAGTATCTATGCGAGGAGGAGGAGGAACGGGTGCAACTGGTGGTGGAGGAACATTGGCTGGACCTTCAGCGACCCTAGCCTCTAATAACCTCCTATACCATCCTGGTATCGTTACACCGTCGGGTAGATTAAGATCGTCAGCCATGCTGAAACGAAAAAGGAAAGATTCAGAATGGAGAATTCGAAAGATAAAGATATGGGCTAGTGGGGATTATGTTTTTTTTCTTAAAAACTTTTCTCTTTAAATTTCTCATTAAAACATGTTTTTGAAAGAACTTCTTCCAAAAATAACTATTTTTCTAAAGTATTTTTATCTGTTCTGGTAACCTTAAGCTCGATACCACGTGTAACACACCACGTCCATTAATGTCACTCACGAAGGGAATGCATTAACTTCCATGGAGGTTATAAGTGAATATAGAACAGAAAAATTACAACAAGACAGATAGTAAATAGTACTTGGAAATCTAAAACTTCATTTTATTGCAGCGGAAATTAAACATGTTTGTTACATCATAAAACCATAGATCATAACCAAGTACAATATCCATCTTCATAAAAACAAAATACATAATCCCATTACATAAATAGCCATTAAAAAGATAACAAGCTGGACTTTACTTCAACGGTCCAAGCTTTCCAAAGAGAGATGAAGCAATTCAATCAAACTCCACTAGAGTTGGGCCCAACCTGAGGACCTAGAGGGGGGAAAAGGATAGAAATAGAGGGGTCCAGACATAAAGTCTGGCGAGTATGATAATTCTAACAATACTATTATCAAAATAACTAGACTAAGGCATAAGCTGGAAGACAAGTAAATGTCTATGAACTCTTAGGAAGATAAAGATAGCGTTTAAGATAACGTTAAAGACAACGGTAAAGGCACACCTAATTACTAACGAATGATTACTACATTGCACCGCACATTACTACACTGCACCACACCAGTCACCCTATTGTTTGATCCCACTTGCTTCACACAGAAACTTTATAAATAGCCTTACGTACCCCTAGCTGACTACATAGGTGTCGTTTGCCCCTATCTCCACTAGGTGTACCCCACTACCCACTATCGATCAGCTCCCTACTCGTAGATACCCGTGCTGGCCCCACAGTGGGGTGTATCACTCCCCTAAAGTGGCAACCCGATACAACATGAGAATGCACGGCTTATACCTACACGATGCAACAACGTCTTACCTACCAGCCCGGGTCCACACACGCATACGAAACCCATTGGACTTGCGTTGCCACCGCTCCCCGTTTTGGCCTCTTACATTCGAACCCAGCATGCATGTCCCGTCCTCGACTTGGGTCGAGCCCACAAAGATACGTTTGGGGTACTGGTCGAAATGGGCCCCCACAAGCTACCCACCTAAGCTTGTCACTAGTATATCCCACTTAACCCTCTTAGTCATGTTCATTTACATGTGTTTTGGTTAAGTCTTACTAATCGTATTTCACATGCCACTAAGGGCACCCCCTAGATTCCTCATGCCACCCAAGGCACCTACTTAACCCCCATGTCCCACCTTACATGTTTATCTGGTTAAGTATTTCTTAATTCATTTAGATCATAACCTCATAAAGACCTCTCACATTAGACTGGCTTTTATGGCAGCTGGATTTGCCGAGCGGGTCCGGCCAGTCCTACACCATAAAAGAGTCTAACCTCGTGTCTTTACAACCGTTATGCTTTAGTTTAGGCCTAGGACCTCTCACATTGGGCTGACATTTGTGACCACTGGATTTGTCGGGCGGGTCCAGGCAGGTTTACGTCACAAACGAGTCCAACCTCGTGTCCTAAGCATTGATTATCACTTATAATCTTTTACCCCAGTTTTAATAATTCCCTATCCAATTTATTAATTAAGTCCACTTTTATTGATGTCCATAATTGACTCAATTATGGTCATCCATTCATGGTATGCAAAATCATATCAATTGCACCCCAACATCTTATTATTAAATCCTTAATATTACGCCTACCCCACGTTTATACGTTCGCTTATTCAACGCATAATATAGGCTAGACTTGAATAGTCTAACGCATAGCACAAAGATAAATTATCACACCATATAGACAATTAAAATAAATCTAATCATAATAGGGGTGAAACTTGCATAAACTACACATGTTAAGGATCAAAAGGTGTCAACTTGTTAAATGTCACAATTTACATGATATGATCATAGCCCAAACATAAACTTGCATATGGGGTATATAGGCAACATAATGATGGTGTGAACTAGCATAGGATATCACATATGTCATAGCATAGTTCTAGATGTCATAATAGATGTCATGGCATATGTTCATAACTTTTCTAATCAATCTAACTTGCATATGTAACTGGTCATATAGATCAACATAGCCCAAACATGACGATTTAATTAATATGAACTAGCTAGCATAGATAGTAACATCATGGCTTTTTACATGTATGATTCATCGCAACTTAGCATAGAAACTTTCAACATACATAACATCAACATAGCATGATTTACAACATATAAGATATCATCATCACATAACATTGGATTTACAATATACATGTTAGCAAAAGGGGTTTACAACAACATATATGATAATTCACATCATCTACTCATAATCCATTCATAACTCAACCTAATTAAAATGATAATAATCTTGTTAAGATCATCATACTCACAATTTAGAGAAGAAAAGAGAGAGTTTTGCTTTGCTTTAGGGTTGAGAGAATTAGAATTGAATTTGCTTTTCTTCTTTCTTAGTTGGCGGCGACTCCATTGATTTCCATGGCGATAGTATGACGGTAACTATTCTATTTTAATTAGGTTTAGGTTTAGCATTGGGATGAATTTATAGGTGTAGGAAGTTATTTTGGACCATTAGATTAACCCTGAACCATGAGAACCAATCAAATGCAAAATCTGCATTTGAGCGAATCGGCCCACGGGTTGACAGTCAAACACCCTGGATTAACCCCTAGTCGACCCAGCAAAGCTCGGGTCGACCTCAAAAATGGGCCAGTTCGGTTATTTCCCCTCCCAATTCGCTGTTTTGAACTTTTTCGCATATTTATTTATTTATTTTTTAATTTATTTATATATATATATATCAATATATATATATTTCTCTGCGCAACCCATTTCACTTAATTCTTTTCTAAAAATTAAGTATACTTTAATTTGTGAATTTTAATGTTATAAAATTATGGGGTGTTACAAACTGTTTAGTTTAGAAGTAATGCTTATGTTTTTGGGCTATGGGTTGTTTCTAGGGATGGAGTGGTTATCCAGAAATGATACCATTCTCGAGTATGAAATGAGGATAGTTAGACTCTTGACTTGCCTCGGTAATACCCTCGAAGTCTAGTGTAACCCTTAGGGTTCTGCCATGCTTAGTTACCTAGAATCTCTTGATGCGTCTATTGATCCCGAGTAGTGTTCTCCACTAAGGTGGATGGTTCATTTCGCTTATGCATGAGTTATAGGAAATCACCTTAGTAAGTACCTTTGGCAACATGGTTGACATCTATTTATTTGCAAGAGATAATCCTTCTGCATGGAATACCCTATAAACGAGACTCAGGATTCACTAGTGAATTTTGGAGAGCTTAGATGAAACCATGAGTACGCAGTTATGTTTGGGCCGAGTATACTAGAAAAAGAATAAGTGAAAGTGGAACAAGAGGCGACAGTGAAATGAGTTCCAACTCATATTTTGGAAATAGGAATTAAGAAGCTACGAAATTGTGAAGTTGAAGACGATCAAAGCACAATGGAGTTAAGCTCAAGGAAATGCGACTTAGAAGATTGAAGACTAGACACGCGCATCATATCTCTTTTTAAGAGTATATCCTTGATCCCACTTTTCCTATAGAGCTTACTCACATGCTGTCTTTTGTGTATATCCTCTCGGTCCTATTCTCAATCCCATTTCTGTTGGAAACCACATAGGGAGGATGACTCGTCTGTTAGTAATACATTTTGGGGCTTGAGGGTGTCCGTTGGGTTGACTAAACTTTTTGGGTTTTATTGGATATGGGTTGGTCTTAGGAAGGGATTTCTTGTTACCAAAAAGGAGTCCATCATGCTTAGTTTCCTAGAAACATATATATTGGTTGGTTAATTCTTTGGATGTCAGCCTGATGTTGATTTCGGTCTTCGGGGCTGGTGCTTAGGGAGTTCTTCTCCAAATCAGTATATATGTGACATAGATTTCCAGTTTTGACATTGCCTAATGGGCACAAGGTTTTTACTTGCTTCTATCGATCGACTATACCTTTAGGTAGGAACAATTGGGTGTAAACATGTGTTTGAGACATGTTATGATTGATGGTTGCAAGTGGCTGCTAGTGGTTGCTCGTGATTGCATAACACACATTAGGCACTAGATCTGCTCAGACACATTTCCATATTGCTTATGCATGAGTGTTTATACTTGTTTCATGGATGAAATTGGATGTGTTATGATATGGATGATGCATATGGATGGATGTTTGTGCATACATATAGTGTTTATGTGACTAGGACTATTTGCATACATGTTGGACTCATTGCACTAAACATATTTTGCATTAAGAAGATCAATCAGGCCTGATCATTTGCATTAGATAAGGAACATATACACACACTTTCTGCATATGTTCATACTGCATTAGAAATCTTTTAAGGACAATGAATGCCTGTGATTGATGATTGAGTAGATGGATGATTGGATGGTAGGGCACATTCTTCTTAACTTGAAGATTTTGGGGACGAAATACTTTAAGGAGGGGAGAATGTAGCAACCCGTATTTTTATAGCATATTAAAACAAGAAATCAAGCCAGAATTAAATTTAAAAGTCAGAATCAGGGGAAACGGGTTAAGCCATTACGTTCGTCTCTAAATTTTACATGAAATATAGTCCGAGTTTTCGAAAATCGGAGTCCAGATGAAGAAGTTATGGCCTGTACAAGTTTCAGCAGTTTTCAGGTAGACTGGACCAGGGGGTCGACCCCCCCCCCCCCCCCAGGTCGACCACAGGGTCGACCTACCCCCATGTCGACCATAGTATCGACCCTCCCACCTTACAGGTCGACCTGGTCATCCTGGTTTGACCCAGAACTCATTTTTGAAGCCTGAGACGTGTTTTGACGGTCCGGATTGATTCTAGTGTTAATCTAAGGGCCTAAACTAGTTGCTACACCTATAAAAACACCCTTAGACCTAACCTAATTCATATCAAATCATTCTTACACTATTATGCTGCTGAACTCCCTCTTGATCATGGCCGCCGCTCTCTAAACTTTTCTCTTAGCCTCCAAACTAGATTTAAACTAGAGATTAAAGCTTCTACATCAATTCTACAACAATTCAAGAAGATAAATCAATGTCTCTGCAACGTTCTACGACAATTGTAGTTCTTAATTCATTAGCAATGCTCTGTAAGTTCTAGTTGTTTTTAGATTTAAACATTTAATTATAATATGGACATGAAATAAAATGGAATTGGATCTAAGTATGTTTATCGATTCTGATCTATTTCTGTTGCTCTTTGAATCTTCTGTTTTGGGACTTGTCTATCTTTATGTTCATGACAAGTTTATGATCCATTCAACAATTTTCTTGATTCGTGATGACATTATCATCAATTTGTAATATTTATGCCTATGATGATGTTTTCCTCTGATCTTATTTTTATTCAATTTCTATCTCGCCCAATTTATTTTCTTTTCATGAACCTTGGTCAATTTCGGACCTTGGCCTAAAATCGCGATTTGCGTATGATATGTATACGGGGGAATTATGGGATTATTGACTATATGAATATGATGTAATAATTGGCAACATGAAATTAGATATTATCATTGTATTTGCAAGTTTGGGCTTGATCTGTAAATTTTGGTATAATCTTGTTATGAACAAATTTGCATAAATATTATATACATGGAATTTGGCACAAATAGGATCTATGTAACATGAGATTTGGTATATATAACATGTATGTAATTTGGCATGTAAATTAAACCACGAGTTCGGGCCTATGTAAATAAGATCAAAAGATTTGGCTTATGATTGGGCATATGTAGAATTGGGGATTTGAATATAAAAGCGATTGTAAATTTGATAATTGGCATAAATATGTATTATGAACTTGGGTGGTTGGCGTGTGTTGTAATAAAAAGATTACAATTTGGGATAACTACATCGTGAATCCTGATTTGGGTTTATTTGGGCATGACACATGCAATTTTGGCTAGAACTCGATATGGGTGAAATAGCATAAACTTGGCATACATGTAAATAGGCAAGAATTGGGCATATGTAAACTAACTAGAATTGCGTATATATATCCATATATATATATATATATTGGCATGTAATTTTGGAACTTGGGCATATGTTTATTAATATGTAAAGTTGGGAATTTGAAACATGAAAATGACTGTGTATTGGATAATTGACTTGAACACGAACATGAACATTTCTATATGTTGAACACATGAACTGATATTGGGATTTTGTGGGAAATACGACGATTAATTAACCTTTGACACGAGGTTAGACTTGGTTTGTGGTGTAAATTTGCCCGGAACCGCCCGACAAATCCAGTAGCCACAAAGTGTCAGTCTAATGTGAGAGGTCGAAGGCAAAATTGTAGGCGTAACGATTTATGACACGAGGTTAGACCCAGTTTGTGATGTAAATCTGCCCGGAACCGCCCAAAAAATCCAGTGGCCACAAAGTGCACGGTCTAATGTGAGAGGTCATGATTCGTTCGTCATAATGAATGAATTAAGGAATACTAACCATAATAAGATGTGGGTATGGTTAGAGGGTTAGGTGGGATAACATGGAAATTTGACATGTAAATGTGGACCTAACCGGTATGAGTTATGAACATGTAAAACTTACAAGTCTGGGCTTAACCAGCATAACTGTTAATCAGACTAATGGGTAGGTTAAGTAACATAGCTAGGCTAATGACACTTGACCGTTATAACATGACTAGCGGATGGGTCGGGCTAACTTGATTAGGTTGATAACACCTAATCAATATAACCTGATGCGTGGTAGGGTTAAGTAAACACACGAGGGTAACACTTAACCATTATAATATGACTGGTGGAGGGGGTTAAGTTAACATGCACTTAACCAATATAACGTGATGCGTGGTAAGGTTAAGTAACAACAGAGGGTAACACTTAGCCATCACAACATGATAAGTAGGTGGGCTAAGTCAATGTACACTTAACCAATATGACATGACATGCGGTGGGGTTAAGTTAACACAAGGGAGAACACTTAGCCAGTATAACAAGGCTTGCGGTAGGGTTAAGTAACACAAAGAACAACACTTAACCGATATAACATGATGTGTGGTAGGGTTAAGTAAAACAAGATGAAACACTTAACCAACTTAACGTAATGGACGGAGAGGGTTAAGTACATATAGGGTTGGTGGGTAATATTAGTAAATATAGGCCCACAAACTTAACCATTAATAAGCACGCTTGAATAGGTGGGTTAAGTACATCACGGGAAGGTGGGTAATATCTGTATATATAGGCCCACACACTTAACCAGTAGGGAACCCTAGTAACGGGGACCCATCACGGGAAGGTGGGTGTTATCTTTACCTGTTTTTATGCTAAAAGTCACTAGGACTTACTCAGTCTTTATGACTGACCCATTTTGTTTTGCCTCTTTTTCTTCCATTTCCCTCCCCCCCCCCCCCAGGTTCGCAGGGTGGGAATACAGCTTAGTTCGGATCTTACCAAGCTCCCAGGCTCTTTCATGTACTGCTTGGATTTCTCTTGGCTATGGCTTGCTTTGCTTTATTGGGGAATACTACAATTTATTTTTATGCTTCTTTGTTTTTGAGCAAGACAGATATTTTTGCTATGTAATTGGGTATTGGAAGTTGATGGGCTTTTATTGTAAACAATTATATTTAATAAATGATTTGAAGTACTTCTACTTTACCTTCCGCTGTTTTATATATGTCTGTCTTGTAATATTTCTGTTCCAATACCCCTAATGCTCCATTGAAGTTAAGGCATTCCCTTTGTGAGTGACTTTGACGGATGTGGGGTGTTACATAGTTGTTATATCACTTAGGAAAACTTGTCAAACACTTATACTATAGGAGGAGAAGAAATACTAACACCAAGAATCCATTTCCATTTCATAATAAGAGCCTTTGACAATGGGGTCTTAAGAGAAATCGACAGAGGGTAATCAACCACAACTAGCAAAAAAAGACAATTGTAGTTACAAGTATCAGCAATAAGACCAAAGGAATGATAAGATGTGCAAATATGTGGCTTTTAATTGTATGTAACATTGACTATGACAAGTTGTCCCTCAGTCGATCTGATGAGCAATTTAGTTAGCAAAGTTTATCTAGCGTCATTTCTATAAGTGTCTTGGTAGAAACCATTCTTTTTTTATCTACTATATTGGCACCAATCATCTCAGTTTGCTAAGCAGACTAGATAACCAATTTAACTAACCATCCAACGAAGAACTAAAGGACTATGAGTAAAGTGAGCCCAACAAAAATAAAAAATAACCATGATTTCGTTGTGCCAACTGAAGACAGTGGCAGTATAATAATAAATGATTTAATGTGAATGAAAGTAGGGTCAATTTGAAGGACACAAATTTTATCTTCCATCAACGAGAATTTGAAGAATAATGAAATTATCACAACAGACATTTAACTAACCCTAAGATTTCAAGCATTCCTTCAATGATTTTGGACGATTTCATAGGGAGTGTTAGAGTCTAGAAGAAAAAATCAAACAAGTATCCAAGCTAAAAATATTTGATAGCTTGAATTCATATTTCGGTGCAGTAATCACTCCATCCTCTTCCACAATTTCAAACCTATAATTGGGATAATTACGTTCATTAATTAGTATATTAGATAATAAGGAAGACCAATATATGTTAGGCTATTGGGAGAAGGGGTGCATAATCTCTGTAACAACCCGTATTTTAATAACCTGTTAAAACTAGAAATCAAGGCAGAATTAAATTTTATAATCAGAATCAGGGAAAACAGGTTACGCCATTGCTTTCGTCTCAAAATTTTACATGAAATAGAGTCCGAGTTTTCGAAAATCGGAGTCCGTATGAGGGAGATATAACCCTCCGAAGTTTCAGGAATTTTCAGAATAAAAAACAGCTCGAAATTCGAATTCAGACCCCCAATCAGACCGGGCGGGAAAATTCCTGCCCATGGACCAGGTCGACCTGGGGGTCGACTATAGTGTCGACCTCCCACGGACCAGCTCGACCATAGTGTTGACCTGGGGGTCGACCTGCCTCCCGAACCTGTTTCCTGCCCCAGATGCATTCTGATGTATTTAGACTTCTTTCGCGACTAGATTCGTCTGCCTAACCCTATATAAACTCACCCCTAGGCTCATTCTCTCCACACCATTTCTTTCTGTCCTTATGCTACTTCAAAGATAATCAAATAAAAAGGAAGATAAAGGACTGCTCCTTCTCCATCAAGACTACGCTTAGGGATTTGCAAATTGGGGGATTTCAATTAGAACACGGTCGATCAAATAGAGATCCAACAGTCAAATTCTGCTTTCAAATTCTCGATCCATGCACTGTAAATTCAAGTTACTTTTAAATAAAAGCTGTAAATTTAATATCCATGTTGTAAATTGGAATTGGATCTATGTATGGTAATTGATTTGTATCTATTCTTGTTCGTCTTAGATCTTGACTTTCGTGAATATTGCTTTGGACCTATTCATGTTGTAAATCAAACTCTCTCGTGTCTATAACCTTAACATGCCTATGACGTTGAAACTATTGTTAATGGAAAAGGACTATGACTGAGCACATAAGACTGCCTATGACTAATATGACCATACCAATGACTATGACGGTGAACATAAGACTGCCTATGACTAATAGGACTAGGCCTATGCCTATGACGGTGAACGAAAGACTGTTGCCTATGACTATGACAAGGACAATTGTGGCTAATCAACCATGATTCTTGGCTATGAGAATTATTATCTATGATTATGAACATAAGGCCATTATCTATGACCATGACCTTGAAACTATTACTATTAATTGCCTATGACTATTGCCTAGAACTATTTTGGATAATTAACCATGACTACTGTGATTAATCGCTTAGGATTCTTAATTATGAGATTTCTACCTATGACCATGACTATGACTATCGGGGTTAATTACCTGGGACTATTATAGTTGATTGAAACCCATGTTGTATACCGAACTCGCAGTTTGTTGGATCCCATACCAAGGGTGCAACTTGCTTAGTTTATTCAATATTATGTACACCAAAACTGTTGGATCCATTTTTCTTGTATTTGGCTTGCCTTTGCATGCCTATTCTTTTATGTCAGCGTTTACCATGACTATCACCTTATCTTGCTAGATTTGAAATCCAATATGCCAGTGATGTTGTAACCAATTATCTCCAGTTATGTCATGCTAGTCTTGTAACCCCTTTTATTGCTTTATGCAAGTCCCTTTTTGCCTATCATATATTTGATGCTATTCCCTCTATTTCGAGATTTGGATTTATTTGTAGTAGAGATAGATTCACGTTCACGTGCGAAGGGAATACGATTTGGGTAGATTAGGCAAAACATGAATTGGTTATGAACATGAATTATGAACTCGATAATAGGCAAAATTTAAAAAATGAACGCTGTTATAACTTGAACCTGGATATGGACACGAACTTGACATCGACTTGACATGAAACTTGCCTTGAAAACTTGACACGAACTTGACATGAAACTTGAACATGGTCATGATACTTAGAATGAACATGAAAATGGCCAACTCGAGGTTGGGTTGAGTTTGCAGTGTAAATCTGCCCGGAACCGCCCGGCAAATCTAGTGGCTGCAAACAATAGGATCCAATGCGAGTAGTTGGTCATATCGCGCTTGAAACCCGAGTTAGACTGAGTTGTGGTGTAAATCTGCCCGGAACCGCCCAGCATATCCAGTGACCACAACAACATATCTAATGTGAGAGGTTAAGGTGCATTAATGAATTAATGCCACATGATAGGGTTAAGTCACGAACTTGAATGACAACACTTAACTAACTTGAGACATGATTTGATAAGGTTAAGTCGTGAACCGCTTGAATATACTTAACCAATTTGACACGATGACTTGATAGGGTTAAGTCATGAAGCGCTTGAATATACTTAACTAGTTTGACACGATGACTTGATAGGGTTAAGTCATGAACCGCTTAAATATACTTTACCAATTTGACACGATGACTTGATAGGGTTAAGTCATGAACCGCTTGAATATACTTAACCAATTTAACACGATGATTCGATAGGGTTAAGTCATGAACCGCTTGAATATACTTAACCAGCTTGACACATGATTCGTAGGGCTAAGTCATGAACTTGAACGACAACACTTAGCCAATTTGACATGACACGCAGACAGGTTAAGTCTCGAATTTAAATGACAACACTTAACCTACTAGACGGAAACCCTAGTTACGCGGTCCGTTTCAGCAGTAACCCACTAGATATATCATGTTACCCTGGAACTAGGCAGGGTGGGGCACGATTACTGGGCTGATTGTAAGTGACCAGAACGACGGCTTTGTGGGTGCGCCAGTGTAGGTTCTAACGGAGTGCGGGCGTGCACACACTCCGGAGCAGAAAAAGCAGGCATTGGGCATCGGTAGGTTTATCTGTGCGTGCTTGATTCGTATCGATGGTTGGCACCATAGGGCTTGATACACCCTATGGTGGACCTAGCACAGGTGACTACATTTCGTGATTGGGCCGTATGACACAGACACATGAACGAGCTAGGACTTGTAGGGAGCCGATCGATTAATAGATAGTTACGTGGAATTCGTTAGGTAGCATAATCCCTAGTGGTCCTAGGTGGCATAAACCCTAAACGAATCTAGAAAACATTCAATAGGTAGCATAATCCCTAGTGGTCCTAGGTGGCATAAATCCTAGCTGAACATGCGATAGTTCATGATAAGGAAACCTAGACCGAACAAGGGTAGCAGTCCAAACGATTTCAAGAATGGTGGCACTACGTTGAAGTAGTATAGAAATACGTGATGAAGCCCGTACGATATACGACAAGGGACTGTACATATATATGAAAAGGATGATACGGGTTGGGATACTAGTATAGTTGGTGCAGAGAATTTAGGAAATCAGAGCAAATAGATATCATTTTAATGGTGAAGCAGAGAAATCTTGCGATGCTTGATAGAATTTTTGCGAAACTATACTTAGTTCATCCTGAATGGGAACCTTGCAATGTTATACATGACAGAAATCCTATGATGTTATTCTGAGTTATCGTGCCTGTAGCTTATCTTGTCATCATGCTTATGTTTACTTTCAGTTTATGCATGCCATGTTATCTTTACCAGTTTTTATGCTGAAAGTCACTAGGACTTACTCAGTCTTTATGACTGACCTAGTTTGTTTCGCCTCTTTTTCTTCCGTTCCCCCCCCCCAGGTTCACAGGGTGGGAGCACAGCTTAGTTCGGATCTTACCAAGCTCCAAGGCTATTTCATGAAGGCTTGGATTGCTCTTGGCTATGGCTTGCTTTGCTGCTTTATTAGGGAATGATTTATAACTATGGTTTTATGCTTCTTTACTATTGCAAGACATATTTCGATGTAATGGATTTAGTAGCATTTTGATGTAAAAGGCTTTAGACCTTTCTAGATTTTAAAGCAATGAAATTTGGTTCTTCTTCCGTTGTTTTATATGTTCTGTCTTATAATATTTCTGTGTATGTTTACCTAGATAATGCTCCACCAAAGCTAGTGCATTCCCTTTGTGAGTGACCCTAGCGGAGGTGGGGTGTTACATTTGGTATCAGAGCAGAAGGTTACCAGACTGGGAAAATTTTTCTTAAAAACCTTCTGAAATTATTTTCAAAACCATTTACAAAGAAGCATTTTTCAGGAAAAATCTTGTTTTATTTAAAGTCTATTCCCCAAAGCCATATGCACTATCTTTTGATTCTCTCCTTGAGTCTCTTCTCCCTTTTCTTTTTCACCATAGTTTGTAGGCATGCGAAACATGTCGGAGGGCAAAGTAGTGTCCAACCACCATCTGTAGCTGTAGTAGTTTTACTTGCGACCAATCTTATTTCAAGCTTTGTAGGGTTGCCGTGCGATGGAGGTAGTTCTTGAGAGACTTTTTAACACGTTATTTAAGAGGGGATAAGAGTGGTTAAGGCAAATGAGGCTCAGAACAAGAAGGTAGAAATGTTTCTGTTGGAAAGTCTAGTTTATCTTTCTATCATTTTCGTACCCATTTTGATTATGGTACATCGCATCCTTTTTATTTTTGCTTCGATAGTTGAGTCTCTGCACCTTAGTACTAGCGTAGTAGAGGATCCCATTTTTTTCTCAAATCCTGTTGGGGAATCGGCTCATTTATTCATGACTTGTTTGGATTTGAGAATGTCTATGCTAAGTGTTGAGTTTAGAAGTGAAGCTTATGTTTTTGGGCTATGGGTTGATTCTAGGGATGGAGTGGTTGTCCAGTAATGGTGCCATTATCGAGTATGAAAAGAGGGTAGCTAGACTCTTGACTTGCCTTGGTAATGCCCTCGAAGTCTAGTGTAACCCTTAGGGTTCTGCCATGTTTAGTTACCTAGAATCTCTTGATACATTTATCGATCCGTTCTTGATACATTTATCGATCCGCTCGAGTAGTGTTCGCCACTAAGGCGGATGGTTCATTTCGCTTATGCATGAGTTATAGAAAATCACCTTAGTAAGTACATTTGGCAACATGGTTGACATTTGTTTGTTTTCAAGAGATAGTTCTTCTGCGTGGAATACCTTCTAGTGAGTGAATGAGATCCAAGATTCACTAGTGAATTTTGGAGAGCTTGCATGAAACCATGAGCACGCAGTTATGTTTAAGCCGAGTATACTAGAAAGAAGAATAAGTAAAAGTGGAACGAGAGGCAACAGTTGAATGAGTTCCAACTCATATTTTGGAAACAAGAATTAAGAAGCTATGAGAATTGTGAAGTTAAAGACGGTGAAAGCACAACGGAGTTAAGCTTAAGGAAATGCGACTCAGAAGATTGAAGACTAGATACACGTATCATATCTCTTTTTAAGAGTATATCCTTGATCCCTCTGTTCCTGTAGAGCTTACTTGTATGCTATCTTTTAAGTATAACCTCTCGGTCCTATTCTCAATCCTATTTCTGTTGCAAAACCCCATAGGGATCATCTGTTAGTAATACATGTTGGGGCTTGAGGGTGTCCGTTGGGTTGATTAATTCTTTGGGTATCAGCCTGATGTTGATTTCGGTCTTCGGGGTTGGTGCTTAGGGAGTTCTACTCCTATTCAGTATATATGTGACGTAGATTTCCAGCTTTGACATGGCCTAATGGGCACAAAGTTTTTACTTGCTTCTATCATTCGGCTATACCTTTAGGTAGGAACAATTGGGTGAAACATGTGTTTGAGACATGTTATGATTGATGGTTGCAAGTGGTTACAAGTGGTCGCAAGTGGTTGCTCGTGGTTGCATAACACACATTAGGCACTAGATTGGCTCAGACACATTTTCATATTGCATATGCATGAGTGTTTATACTTGTTTATGGATGAAACTGAATGTGTTATCATGTGGATGTTGCATATGGATGGATGTTTGAGCACACATATAGTGTTTATGTGATTAGGGCTATTTGCATACATGATGGACTCATGGCACTAAACATATTTTGCATTAAGAAGATCAGTCAGGCCTGATCATTTGCATTAGATAATGAACATATACACACACTTTCTGC
Source organism: Allium sativum (assembly GCA_030737875.1). Taxonomy (NCBI): domain Eukaryota; kingdom Viridiplantae; phylum Streptophyta; class Magnoliopsida; order Asparagales; family Amaryllidaceae; genus Allium; species Allium sativum. The sequence continues at coordinate 94,080,138 of CM060920.1, forward strand.
ATATGTTCATACAACATTAGAAATCTCTTAAGGACAATGGATGCCTGTGATTGATGATTGAGTAGATGGATGATTGGATGGTAGGACACATTCTTCTTAACTTGAAGATTTCGAGGACGAAACCCTTTAAGGAGGGGAGAATGTAACAACCCGTATTTTAATAACCTGTTAAAACTAGAAATCAAGGTAGAATTAAATTTTAAAATCAGAATCAGAGAAAACGGGTTAAGCCATTGCGTTTGTCTCTAAATTTAACATGAAATAGAGTCCGAGTTTTCGAAAATCGGAGTCCGTATGAGGGAGATATGACCCTCCGAAGCTTCAGGAATTTTCAGAATAAAAAACAACTCGAAATTCGAAATTCGAATTCAGACCCCAGATCAGACTGGGCGGGAAAATTCCCGCCCATGGACCAGGTCGACCTGGGGGTCGACTATAGTGTCGACCTCCTAGGGACCAGGTCGACCATAGTGTCGACCTGGGGTTCGACCTGCCTCCCGAACCTGTTTCCTGCACCATATGCATTCTGATGTATTTAGACTTCTTTCGTGACTAGATTCGTCTGCCTAACCCTATATAAACTCACCCCTAGCCTCATTCTCTCCACACAATTTCTTTCTGTCCTTATGCTGCTTCTAAGATAATCAAATAAAAAGGAAGATAAAGGACTGCTCCTTCTCCATCACGACTACGCTTAGGGATTTGCAAATTGGGGGATTTCAATTAGAACACGGTCGATCAAATAGAGATTCAACAGTCAAATTCTGCTTTCTAATTCTCGATCCACGCACTGTAAATTCAAGTTACTTTTAGATAAAAGCTGTAAATTTATTATCCATGTTGTAAATTGGAATTAGATCTATGTATGGTAATTGATTCGTATCTATTCTTGTTCGTCTTGGATCTTGACTTTAATGAATTTTGCTTTGGACTTATTCATGTTGTAAATCAAACTCTCTCGTGTCTATAACCTTAACATGCCTATGACGTTGAAACTATTGTTAATGGACAAGGACTATGACTGAGCACATAAGACTGCCTATGACTAATATGACCATGCCAATGACTATGACGGTGAACATAAGACTGCCTATGACTAATAGGACTAAGCCTATGCCTATGACGGTGAACGAAAGACTGTTGCCTATGACTATGACAAGGACAATTGTGGCTAATCAACTATGACTCTTGGCTATGAGAATTATTTCTATGATTATGAACATAAGGCCATTATCTATGACCATGACCTTGAAACTATTACTATTAATTGCCTATGACTATTGCCTAGAACTATTTTGGATAATTAACCATGACTATTGTGATTAATCGCTTAGGATTCTTAATTATGAGATTTCTACCTATGTCAATGACTATGACTATCGAGGTTAATTACCTGGGACTATTATAGTTTATTGAAACCCATGTTGTATACCGAACTCGCAGTTTGTTGGATCTCATACCCTAGGGTGCGACTTGCTTAGTTTATTCATTATTACCTACACCAAAACTATTGGATCCATTTTTCTTGTATTTGGCTTTCCTTTGCATGCCTATTCTTTTATGTCAGCGTTTACCATGACTATCACCTTATCTTGCTAGATTTGAAATCCTATATGCCAGTGATGTTGTAACCAATTATCTCCAGTTATGTCATGCTAGTCTTGTAACCCCTTTTATTGCTTTATGCAAGTCATTTTTTTCCTATCATAGTTTTGATGTTATTCCCTCTATTTCGAGATTTGGATTTATTTGTAGTAGAGATCGATTCACGTTCACGTGCGAAGGGAATACGATTTGGGTAGATTAGACAAAACATGAATTGGTTATGAACATGAATTATGAACTCGATAATAGGCAATATTTGAAACATGAATGTTGTTATAACTTGAACCTGGATATAGACACGAACTTGACATCGACTTGACACAAAATTTGCCTTGAAAACTTGACACGAACTTAACATGAAACTTGAACATGGTCATGACACTTAGAATGAACATGAAAATGGCCAACTCGAGGTTGGGTTGAGTTTGCAGTGTAAATCTGCCCGGAACCGCCTGGCAAATCCAGTGGCTGCAAACAATAGGATCCAATGTGAGTAGTTGGTCATATCGCGCTTGAAACCCGAGGTTAGACTGAGGTGTCGTGTAAATCTGCTCGGAACCGCCCGGCATATCCAGTGACCACAAAAACAGGTCTAATGTGAGAGGTTAAGGTGCATTAATGAATTAATGCCACATGATAGGGTTAAGTCACAAACTTGAATGACAACACGTAACCAACTCGAGACATGATTTGATAGGGTTAAGTCATGAACCGCTTGAATATACTTAACCAATTTGACACGATGACTTGATAGGGTTAAGTCATGAACCGCTTGAATATACTTAACCAATTTGAAACGATGACTTGATAGGGTTAGGTCATGAACCGCTTGAATATACTTAACCAATTTGACACGATGACTTGATAGGGTTAAGTCATGAACCGCTTGAATATACTTAACCAATTTAACACGATGATATGATAGGGTTAAGTCATGAACCGCTTGAATATACTTAACCAACTTGACACATGATTCATAGGGCTAAGTTATGAACTTGAACGACAACACTTAGCCAATTTGACATGACACGTAGATGGGTTAAGTCTCAAATTTAAATGACAACACATAACCTACTAGACAGAAACCCTAGTTACACGGTCCGTTTCAACAGTAACCCACTAGATGTATCATGGTACCCTGGAACTAGGCAGGGTGGGGCACGATTACCGGGCTGATTGTAAGTGACCAGAACGACGGCTGTGTGGGTGTGCCAGTCTGGGTTCTAACGGAGTGGGGGCGTGCACACACTCCGGAGCAAAAAAAGCAGGCATTGAGCATCAGTAGGTTTATCTGTGCGTGCTTGATTCGTGTCGATGGTTGGCACCATAGGGCTTGATACACCCTATGGTGAACCTAGCACAGGTGACTACATTTCATGATTGGGCCGTATGACACAGACACATGAACGAGCTAGACTTGTAGGGAGCCGATCGATTAATAGATCGTTACGTGGAATTCGTTAGGTAGCATAATCCCTAGTGGTCCTAGGTGGCATAAACCCTAAACGAATCTAGAAAATGTTCAATAGGTAGCATAATCCCTAGTGGTCATAGGTGGCATAAATCCTAGCTGAACATGCTATAGTTCATGATAAGAAAACCTAGACAGAACAAGGGTAGCAGTCCAAACGATTTCAAGAATTGTGACACTACGTTGAAGTAGTATAGAAATACGTGATGAAGCTCGTACGATATACGCCAAGGGACTGTACATATACATGAAAAGGATGATACGGGTTGGGATACTAGTACAGTTGGTGCAGAGAATTTAGGAAATCAGAGCAAATAGATATCATTTTAATGGTGAAGCAGAGAAATCTTGCGATGCTTGATAGAATTCTTGCGAAACTATACTTAGTTCATCCTGAATGGGAACCTTGCAATGTTATACATGACAGAAATCCTATGATGTTATTCTTACTTATCGTGCCTGTAGCTTATCTTGTCATCATGCTTATGTTTACTTTCAGTTTATTCATGCCATGTTATCTTTACGTGTTTTTATGCTGAAAGTCACTAGGACTTACTCAGTCTTTATGACAGACCTAGTTTATTTCGCCTCTTTTTCTTCCGTTCCCCCCCCCCCTCGGTTCATAGGGTGGGAACACAGCTTAGTTCGGATCTTACCAAGCTCCAAGGCTATTTCACGAAGGCTTGGATTGCTCTTAGCTATGGCTTGCTTTGCTGCTTTATTAGGGGATGATTTATAACTATGGTGTTATGCTTCTTTACTATTGCAAGACAGATTTCGATGTAATGGATTTAGTATCATTTTGATGTAAAAGGCTTTAGACCTTTCAAGATTTTAAAGCAATGAAATTTGGTTCTTCTTCCGCTGTTTTATATGTTCTGTCTTGTAATATTTCTGTGTATGTTTACCTAGATAATGCTCCACCAAAGCTAGTGCATTCCCTTTGTGAGTGACCCTAGCGGAGGTGGGGTGTTACAATCTCTATAGAAACATGCGCAGTAGCTTTAAATGATAAACTATCCTTTTTATAAGCAAGTGGAGCACTCAAATAGTACCAACAAGATCAATAGAGGTGGGAGCATCATCAGCAACCTTTTCTATAATAATTACATTCTTAAAATGAGGAACAATATCTAGATTTCTAGTTTTGATTATGTTATAAGATACGCCAAAAGATTGGACACAAGATCCCTCTTATGCAACATATACTACATTAGAATTAGAACCATGTTTTGAAACAGACATGACAATACCATTTTAAACGATGCTGTAAACATGAGTAATTTATTACTTCAATACACACACACACACACACACATATATATATATATATATATGTGTGTGTGTGTGTGTATGGCTTTAGTCAAGATGAATCAAGATTAGAGTACGTAATGCTCTCCATATGTTGGGTTGTGTATTACTTACGCCTTTTTGTGTTACCAAGAGTTTATTACTGATAGGTACTGGATAACTATGAAATGATTCACTAGATAGTTTTCAATTAGTTAATATAACTAAGGTCAAATAGAAAATATCAATTTGGTTAATTTGCCAAGGTTTTCTAACTTGAAAATACTATCAATATTTAATGAAAGTTCCATTTTGAATTATAGTCAAATAATGACATGGTGTCATTCGAGTGTCTATTTTTTGATCAAGTGGAAATATCTAAACGAAGTACTATTCAAGAGATGATTCATCTTCTTAGCCATATGTAGTATCATGGTCAACTCATAGTCAGAGTCTCTAGTTGGAGAATTTTGGTTAATAATATTTGTTACTATTGAACCGATGATTTTATATTAGAACTGAAAATAAATGATATTGGAGTTTGAGAACTTTAACCATTACTGAATTTCATATTCCAAAATGACATAGTTTTGACGAAGATAATTGGTGTAAATAAATATCACAACAAAGTAATGGTTAAAAGAATAAATTGGATTTTATCAAAATTATATAGGTAGTAAATTTGACCAAATTTACACCACCTACTAAGTGATGTGTGAATTTTAATAATCGAAGAGTTAAAAGATAATTATTGACAAAAAATTACACCTAATAGGTCACATAATATGATATGATGTTTTTCTCTTTAGATCATCTATTTTGGTCGTTTATAATTTTTATGATTTAATTAATATGTATGAAATATTGATTATAAAATTTTGAATTTGTTTTTGAAGTTAATATTATTGTATATAGTTATAATAGTAATAAATATCTATTGATACGTGATATAAAAAAGAAAAAAATTCAAATTTAATGTAATGAATGTCCCATACCGCATGCATCAAAAGAGGGAAAGATGTGTTGCATAATTGTCAGGATCATATAGAATAATTACTGAAGAAGAAATAAAAGCAATCTACCTTATATCTCACAGCACATGGATAAAATATAATAAGAAAATATACAACATAAAACTAGTAAGACACAACAAAGAAGGAACACCATCTCCATATAATTACCCAATTATGTAGACAACTAGAAATATCTCTCACATCAAGTCCTCACTATATATCCCTTAGAGTATATAAGAAAACTGCAAAAGAAACATAATTACAATGTACCGCAAGCCGCTTAGGTCTCCTTGCAAATCTTTGAAATAGCTAAAGCCATACCAAAACTTGCTTTCTAGTCTACACATCAGTCAGTCCAATGAGCACCCCAGGTAATAAGAGGAAATATAAAACTTTAGATCAGAAAACAGTTCGGTGTGAGCGATAAATGACCGTCGAAAGTTATATTAGAAAATATGCTATTAAATAGGCTTAAGTCTCATATCTAATGTGTACTTACAATCAAAGTGTTAGCACATACTAATTAAATAATGTTTGCTACTCAAGTAAACATATAATAGAGATACTATGATAAAATAGGATTAAAGATTCTAAGCAGCCTTCTTCACTGTTTATATTCTCAAACCCCACTTAGTTATCCTACAGGTGATAGCCTACCCAAAGAAAGAGCACCCATAACATACATCAAACAAAATCTAGCTATCATCTTCTAAAGCTTTGAATACACCAATAACCAGTATGACCGACACAATGGGCTAACGGAATACCCCAATTTTATTTGAGTTATCATGTTTGTGGAACCCATATGTTTAGCATGTTGCTTTCTGGACCTAACTATCAAACACCGGATCACTACCTACATGATCCGGGGTACACGACCATTGGTGGCGGTCCTAAAGAATTTCCTTATGATACCTTTGCTTTGAGTCAACATATAAAAATCCTGAGCGATAAAAGATGTACAGCCTCACGATAGCTCTCCTTTAAGTCAATAACTAGAACACTTTAAGCTATCAATAATTCCTTGACACTCCCAAACAAAGAGCTTTCCATAACTCTAACTTCAGTTCGAGTCCCACTCAAATTAGTCCATTATCCTACATCTTTAATCTATCTTGAGCTGCCTGTCACACTCCTATGATCCTACTCCTATCCAAGTTTCCAATTTAAGATTCATACTTTGTCATGCAACTACCGTACTGGAAAGTAATGAGCCACATCCTTTAGTATAACCCTCAAGATTTTATCATATCACTCCATTGATCGCACAAGCTTGTCTTGTCCCATGATGAATCAACCACTTTTCTTCAAAAAAAGATCGTTTCATCTTAAACACGCTACTTCGAGTGTTGAACACTCGCTTTGAATCTTGAAGCACCCTGCTTTGAGCCTTGAAATGCACTACAAAAAGACTTGCTTCGATCCAAGATATTTTACACAAAGATTATCTTCATCCTGAATGTTTGTCCATATTCACTTTGCTTTGTATCAATCCATCGCTTCACTTTCGACCGATTCAAAGAGGCTTCAACCCACCCTGCTTCGTATCGATCCGATTCACTTTGCATTGATTCAAAGTTCTTTGATTCGAATTGAAATACCCACTTGAAGTCACTTAGAATTTCCTTCCTTACCTTTCTTCGAAGCGCTGCCTTGCTTTAAATCACCGAAAAGATCTGCCCATACCTTCACGCTCCAAATCATACTGCTTCGAACTGACTGGACTTGTTTCGAACATAGTTACATATATCTATTTTCTTTGATTTAAAACATTTTGATAAACCTTATATGGACTTCTGGATTGACTTTCCAATCTCGAAACAGACCATTGTTTTCAAACTCACTTCCTTACTTTAATGCAAACCCTTGGCTCGAGCATACTCTCCAGTTTTAAAGCAAACCCTTGACTTCTAGCCATTACATTGATTCTAAGCCTATCCCTGAATTTCTAAACATGCTTTCATTTTGATCCTCTTGTAATTTTCTTTGATCATCTTCTCGAATTTACAACATTAATAGCAATAATACACAAATAAAGAATGGTAAGCAATTTAAATAGTTCAACCATTCAAATAACAAATTTAATTAATTTTAATCATGCAGAATCATTTAATTACATACAAACATGAGTTAGTCAAGTTTAATCATAAATCATGCAATAAACAAGTTATTTACTCACCATTAACATTAAATCGAACATAAATCTTCATATTACATAATTATATTAACTACACTCCTTAGATTTGAATTAAAGAGATATAGTCAAGTTTTATGTTTAATTTAACTTGCAGATGATGAAATCATGTAGATGCGAGCTACTTCTCTTCCAAGCTACATGTAGCTTAATTCCCCAATTACTAGGAGTAAGAAGGTTGAGTTGCTGAAGGGGTAGCTTCTCAACAATGAATAATCTTTTGATTCATGGAAATCTGAGTCTGCCGATGGCTTATGGTATGCTCAAGTGTAACTTCTTCTTTGTGTTGTTGCATGTTATTCCCTTAGTGGCTAGTTACTGCTTATGTAATGGATTATGATATACTCTTGTAGTTTGTTTAAAATGTTTGTTTTCAGTCCTTAACCTCCAGAGTGGAGGTTTGTAACTTATATACATTATGTGTATCTCCTGTGTGTTCTCGTATTATTATTTATTATAATAAAAAGTGTTACAGAGCATTTTTAAAACTGGTCGGCCTTACCAAAAAAACATGAGAGATCTTTACCACTTGCCTGATCTCACGGTTCAAGGAAATCGATTAGAGATTGAAGCTGGGCAGCAAGGGATTGGAAGAGTATGCAACTGAAATGAAGATACCTAATCAACTCATATAGTTCTATTCTCTAATTAGAGATTAGAGATGATTTGGCAAAGATTTATTGTAGATTTGTGAGTTTTCAAATGAATTAAAGTATATTTGGGTTTAGGCTAATTAGACAGCAAGAAGGAGTCTGCAAGTGACCTATTTCACATCCTATTTATAGTTGAAGACGATTAGACAAATGGGCTTGCTAATTTGACCTTGCTAGCGCAAGTTTAATTCTAGTTAGTAGCTTTAAAAACTTAAAACTGCCATTTTTCTCAATTTTTTAACCTGATTTCTTCTAGCTCACCCTATGAAATAGACAACCACCATCATAAAGAAATGAGATAAGTTAGACATCTAATTCGGTTCCAAGAAAAAGTTATAACCAAAATGGGACTTTCTACAGGTAAAATTGTCATATAAGTATTCGTAAAAATCATGGACTTGTAAATCATTCCAAAGAACCATGTTTTAAATATTAGAATGATGCAACCAAATATGAGTTAAATAGAATTATTTTATGATCATATGATACGTAAAATATGCATCAACAAATTCTCCCCCATTAGGAACCTCGAAATCCCCAAACATATACAAAATAAACATAGTATCCCGCATTCTACCATCCGTTAACAAACAAACTAACATCTAATCTAGAATCCAAACACACAATATCAAAGCAAATTCATAATCTATTATGCACAATTCTAGTAAATCTAAGACACAACGATGCAATTGGATATGGTAAATGGGACATATCGCCCAAAGAGTTTTGGATAGTCATCCTCATACTCTCTTTTGTCTCCAATCAGTAATCGCTATCATCCTTATTCCATTGCACTGTAACTGGTGCACTGTAACTGATTTAATTGTTCCTTCTAAGATGTTCCATGTCATTTCCAATTACTCGAAGTGATCTACAAGGTACGAAGAATTATGGATCCACCTATACATATTTAACTTGATCTGCTACCACAATCTCGAGTCAAGCACAAAATTATTTAAATAAGAGACATGAATAACATTTTCACAACCAACATCTTCAAAGGCAGGTCCACCCTATATGCTGACTTTTTGATTCATTACATAATTAGGGATAGTCCAATAATCCAAGTACCCATGTTCCTTTTCTACCAAACCAGACAACACTCTTGAGTCGGGAACCTTCACAAATACCAAGTCTCAAACAATGAATTCCATGTCTTTTCTTCTTTTATCTTTGTAGCTCTTTTGGCAATCCTGAGAAGCCTTTATCCATTGCCTAATCATCTCTATACTTTATGATGTCTCTTGAATTGTATCCAGACCAACATTGTAACGACCCAGGGTTTTCGGCCCCGAAAATCAACATAAATATATTACCATATCTCATGCCGATCCTCCAAACACCGAGAACACTAGAACGTTTATGGAAAGAAGTTAGAGGGTGAGATAAGAAAGAAAGAAATATTAGAATAGAAGAAGAAGAACCAACACCACACAGAGTCTCACATCGCAGCGGAACAAGGTATAATATAGAAAAAAATCTTTATTGAGAGCTTTAAATAAAACTTAAAATATCATAGTACATCAACATCACTTGACAGTTATAATAATCTGCCCTTGTATATATCACAGCGGAATAATATCACACATCAGAACTCTTCCAGCCCGTCTCTTCATAGCATTCGATAACCTGAACCTGTACACTCCAGGCTAACCCGAGCATTTACAAAACACCGGGTCAGTCTGGTGAACCAGAGTGAGATAAACTCGCACAATATTAAGGATAAATCATCCAATCATGATTTTAAAGTTTGAAATCTTTTCAAAAGAAAAGGATAATCGTAAGACCAAATCCACACATAAACATGGACGGTTTTTACCTTACGATAACCCAAAACAGTTTTGAAAAGATATCTTTTCTGATAATATAATAATGTCTAAAGACAAGTAAATAACAATCTAGTGGAACGCTTTCATCTCACGCTCCACATATATAGTATACAATCAAAACCACGGGCGCTTATTGGAGATTGGATTCCAACTTTGACAAGGTACAGGACCACCTGCCGATCGTGTATCTCTAGAGACGAATGCACTGGGTTCAACAAGAACGTCTTGCAACCCGGCCCATACATGACCGACCACTCATTTCGCTTGAGTGTATCGAATGTATATCACCGACGGTTGGGATCAGCAACCCCTCCCGAAAAGGGACAGCATTGACATATAGATTAAAGAAGCAAATGTAATTTCTCTAGATAGGTGATTATACATCCTAATGGAAGCGACCCACATAGCCATGCTGCCTGCCCGATTTCTGTCATCTTCCGGTTGATGAGGCTTGAGGCCAGAATTTACTTTGAACCTTTGGTCATTATTCACTTTGAATGCCACATCGTCAGATCCATCAGATATCACTAATTGACGTCCACAAAAATACTCTAGTAGTTAAGCTAAGAGAACCGTCGTCCTCCGCCACCAACTATAGTACATTTGAAGAAATCAACGTACGTAATCCCCTTAGGAAATATTTGTCAGACACTCGTCCATACAAGTCATCCAGGAACAGGATGAACCGAAGGCACCCTCCTACTGCATCCTAGGAATCACCCTACAGATCAGTAGCGATAAGTCCTTGCAATCCGTAGATTTCAATCATGACAGAATCACTGTCGAAATCTCTCCGGCCGCTAAACCAGAGAAATCCAATTAGTAGTTCTTCCGCTCATGAAGATCAACGGTTTTCCATTGCTCTATCTTCAATAATCAACTTTCACGTATTCGCTAGTCGGAATGGTTTTCGAATATATATTCGATCCCGGTCTTTCTGTACCAACGATCGTATGGGTCATGTTTGATAGTTGGTGATTTAACTATCAAATAAACAATTGTGTGAATAACATGAGTTTACCAGTTTAGTACCAACACCACATGACCTCTTTAATTAAAAATGATTAACTATAGTTAATCTTAAACTCTTACCATTCAAAAGATTTTGATTTCAAACTATTCCGCTTTCACATCATATTAAATTCTTTATTCTATTATCATTTCAAAACCATTCACTATTTTGCTTCTTATTAACATATTGGAAAACGACTCATCCTTTCAAATGAACATCGTTATGAAACTATCTATTATACTTTTAGTATAAACCATTCCCAAAGCTTCCCTTTTCAATTTCCTTTTATCTTGAAACGCCATTCCAATTTCAACCGATCTCTTTTTTATTTCCTTTACTTCGGAAATACAATTATATACATGTATATATAATATGTCTTAAATCTTTTTCTTCTTTCTCTACTTAGGACCTCTAATTATATATTCTTGACCCTTTTTACTTACATTGAATTATTATTTCTCATATGCAAATAATTTATTTTCACTCCCCTTCCGATTACAAATTAATATCACCCTCAGATCATCCCGCAGTCGTTCAAGTTGGGGTATTTATTTACCTCTCAGACCTTGATCAACAACGTTCCTATCTTTGGGTAGACATCAGTTGTAATTCAAAAACCGCTATTTATTCTAATTCCAAACAAGCCTCATTATTATTTACTTTACTTTATAAACTTTTTTTTTTTGAAATTCTTATCAAAATTAAACCACTATTCATTAACCCATCTCATTGGATTAATTCGAACAAACCGATCTTATCCTCACTTCAGTTAAAAAGGTTGACTTTGTCAATCCAAAACACGATTACCTCATTAACCAATTTCAGATGATCCATTAATAAAATTAATTTAAATAAATTCCTTTTTGATATATCTCTCGAAACGATTATTCAAATATGTCATATTACGTTAATCTTTGCTAATTCTAATATCAGAAATTTCCTTTAAAAATCATTTGAAATCAATTACAAACTCAATTAATATATAATAAATATGTTTCCAAACTTTAATTCAAATAAAAGATTTAAAAATCTATTTTTCAATTATAAAATAAATTCTATAACTTTATCTCGTCGATCTACCTGACTGTGAATCGATATTGATGAAACGGTTAATTCATAGGCCCTGTACTGCTAATTACTCAACCAATAGTACCCATTTGATTAAACCAAACAAATGGTGAAATTCAGGTCAATATTCAACCACCAAATCAAAACAATTCAATAATGGCCTCTTAACAGTCTATAATGGCAATCCAATATCAACCACAACTACCAGTCAAAACGATTCATTTATTAAAACAAGTTTGTTTTATAAAGGTGATCAATAAGGTAAGTTACCCTAACTGGAACCAATCGTTTAAAATAACGATTTGGATTTCACTGAAATTAAACGACGTTTAATTTCATCAATTCAAATGATATGAGAATATATCATCAATCAGTCAAAACACTATCAACCATAGCACACAAAAATAAAAACCCAACTTATAACATATAAGTGGGAATTACCGAGTGAGTTTAACTCACCTTGATTTGTGTTTGATGCTAGAACGGTCCGGTTTCCATTAAATTAAACATATGCTTACTTTAACCAGTAATTTCAGCTGCTTCTAGTTCTGTCCATACCATCTCTGTAGTGTCATCCTCGCCAATACAATACCAACGCTTCTTGTTTTGATGACAGTCTAGTTACGTAGGCATTTGTTATAAATTATATAAGTTTATAACTAGTTTAATTAAATAAAACTTTAAATTATTTTTAACCAATTCTATTTTTAACTAATATGGGCTTACCTATTTCCCACCTGGTCCGACATAATGGTCCAGCTCACCCATTAGCACACGTCTTCATCCTGTTTATTCCGAAAGAACAGTAGGAATCCCCTCACGTTGTTCTGCTATCCAAAAACCACTCGGCTTCTCTCTTCATTTTTTTTTATAAGCCCGAAGGCCCACTAAAACAGTCCAGCCCGCATCCCTTCTTTCCCATTTAAAACGTTGAAACCCTCATCCCCTTCACAAATTTATCAGCCGCCTCCAAATGGAAAAAGAACCCTCCACCGAACTTATCTATTGCTCTTCCATCCCTATTCCCTTCAGGCCAAATCGAACGCTTCCTTGCTTCGGTCCTCCCTGCCTCTGTCGTTCCGCCCTCCTACTCTTCAACCTACTTTTAGAAACCAACGTTCAGTCCACATCCACACCGATGCCCTATTCCTGAAATTAAAAAGCTACTACGACTATCAGCAACCAACCCGAGGCTTTCAACGTGCATAGGAATTTAACCCTAGTCACTAGCAAACCCGTCGCCCCCAGATAAATATTTTCCAATTTAATTTCGGTATTAATTTGTTTTTTTTTTCAATTTTCTGTGGTTTGAATTTGGTCTGTGTTCTACTACTTGTACTGAAATGTGGTTATGTATTTATAGCCAGATTCGATCTAGATAAGAACGACATCAACGTCATAGGTTTTAGACTCCTCTGCGCTTAGATCCTAGGAGATATTTCCCTTTTCATTTACAGTTGTGTTATGATCGAATTGTTGGTGATTGACATGTCGATGGTTGTGGGTACTTATTAGATTTTGCTCAATCTACACATGTGAAATGCTTAGTTATGCACATTAATCGAACTGCCCCTATGGCTTAAGCTATACATCCATAAATACTGTTTGTTCACATGGTCTTGTCTGCTATGATTTTAATTCGATTTCAGATCTGTATTGGGATATTGTAATATCAGAACAAATTTTATAGATTTGTATAACAGATTTTTTTGAATATATATGAATATACATGTAGATTTGATTGGGTTTCTACTGTTTTCATTCCAAGAAAGAACATGGCCTTGTATAGATTTGATATGGCAGGATGGTTCGTACAGCTTTGTTGATCACAACTAAAGATCTAGCTGTTTTTTTCGATTCAAAAGATTTGATGGTATAAATTCATATCTTTTCCTGTTCTGAATTGTCTTGTACATGAGATTTCTATGTATATAAATATACGTTGGCTGTATCAGTTTGTCTGTGAAAGGTGAAAAGAAATGTACATATATATTTTTGTTTGAAGGATCTATATGGATTTGATGATAAAATATATGTATTAATATTCTTTCCTTTAGCTATTCGATTACTGTTGAATTCACTTTTCTTTTATCATTTCATTTCATTTGATGCTAGCATGTACCATCTGGTCGTCTACATATATAGGCATATTCGATAGGATCAAGAATGAAAGAATGGACGGCAATGAATTTGCCAGGACAAAGATCTCTATTCAAGTTTGATGTGTGAATATTATTTTCTTTTCTTCTTTATAGAACTATTTTGAATGAATGTAAATGATGATATTGCTTGTATATAATGTCGTTTGTCAGCTTCTATTATGTAATATCCCTTGTCTGAGAGTTTGGCCGACATATACACTCTTTGTTTAAACCAATTATTCCAAAAGTATTTTAGTAGAAATATATTTTCTCTGACCATGGTTCCATATTCAAGTTCACATGTTTTGGTACATTTCAGTTTTCATATCCATGGAACAAGCTCTTATTTGAGGGACAAATATGATGAGAATTTTTTTTTAACATTTGATTTGCCGAACCAGGTGTGATAGGTAATATATATAATATATCTATACATATACACAAAGAGTGATTTGTATTGAAAATATAGGATGTGTGTATGTCATACACAAGCTTTTGGTTAGGTTACCTACAATCTTTAAAAATGTTGGTACCATATAATTTAAATTCCAAACGGTTTAATTGAATAAAAATAAACCGATATTATCGAATATAGTCAAACAAAATATTGTATAACTATAAATAAGGCTAAGATGGATTCTCAAATTCTACATTCAAAAATATTCAGTTTAACAAATATCCAAATATAATCAAATCGATTCAAATGTTTCTGGTTTCACAGAATTTTGAGTTAAAATGAATTATGTATACTCAGTTGAAGTTTAGAACGAAATATACGAACTACCGTGCCATTTCTAATTTGTTTATAATATAATTATAAATTAAACGTTCTGACATCGTTTTAATAACGAATTTATATGTATAATTCAATATAAACCATATTTAAGTCACTTTAAATCGCTCGTTCAATTTACACAGCAAATTCAACATTTTCCCAATATCCCGAAAATAAAATACTATTATATTATTAATATAATTTAAATATTCTAGTTAAAATGGTCAAATCCCATTATTCAAACTCAAATCAAAATTTTAAATAAATAAAATATTTCAAATAAGTGGTCAGAAAATACGGGACATTACATTCCTTCCCCCTTAAAATAATTTCGTCCTCGAAATTGCTAAGGTAAGAAAAAAGTTGCAAATCCCTTTAACTTTAAAAATATATTTTATTCAAAGCAAAATCAATTTATTATGGTTAAACAAAATTTTCAAAAATTATCGAAAATATCCTAACATATTAAATTTTCGAGAAAAAAAATCAGCAAAGTCCCCCCTGCACCGAGGAACTTCTGCTATATTGCAGAAACAAATAATATCGACCCACACGGTCAGAAAACAAAAGCAAAAACCCAGAAAATTTTATTTTCGCGTAGGCATACCTTTTTGAGTGCTATTGAGCCTACTACTCAATTTACGTGCAACTTACGCCATCAAACTCAATCTTCATAGTCTTCTGGCTCCTGTACTTAACTTGACCCATCATGAAATATTTAAATAACACTTCATTTATTTTTTCGGGGTTTCAGTTTATTTAACTCTTCATCAATCCATGGATGAATTTTATTCAGCTGTTAGCCCACTTTGTGAACTGGGCAACACAAAGTCGAGATGTGAGACATTAAAGAACTCGAAAAGCATTATAGTGGGTCGGATCGGAGAGATGTAGCGGGTCGGATCGGAGAGGTCTTTCTGTTCGGATCGGTGAGTTGTTATTGTTGGAATCAGAGAGGCACAGCTGTTCGGATCGGAGAGCAACCTACTGCCAGTTGGAACGGAGGGCTACCTTCTACAGAGACAGATCGGAATGGAGCAGAAGTGGATGAAGACTTAGCCTTGGGACAATCCGGATCGGATCGGATACCCCGATCCGAACCCCTCTTGCACGCTCCTCCGATCCGAATCCATATTCCACATCACTCTCCCCCATGATCGCCTGGTTATTCGGAGCGGTTATGACCAGTTCCTACCCACAACGTCCACTGCTCTGATGCGTTGTCAACACTGAAACCCATCCGAACCCGAAGCTGATGGGATGGAAGACACGTGGCTCCGATGCGGATCGGGTTCTGAGCAAATTTTCACCTATAAATACCCTGTCTGGAGACAATAAAAGGATCTTCTTTTTGGCATTTTGAGAGTTCAACCACTTTCATAACTCGAATTCCAGCACTCTTGGATAATCCAAATCATCTTTCAACATTTGTTTTTAGACAATTGAGTGAATGTATGTGAGTTGTGAGAGAAATTGAGTGAATATCTCATTGTAATTGCAACCATATCATTGAGAATAGTGATTGACAAGTGGACGTAGGCTTTTCTTCGCCGAACCACTATAAATTCTGTGTCTTCATTTTAGTTTTGATCCTATTTCATTTTTCTTTTAATCAATTTGGGTGTTAGAACCACTTTTTGGTCTAACATTTTGGTGCTTTCACTGAGAAACATCTGAATTCTCTGTTTTTTGGGATTATCGTTCTACTTTTTGGACCGTTGAGTTCAAAGAAGTTAATCCTCAAGTTTCGACGCTCTTGAATATTTGTTGAATTGATTGTTGAAGAACTATGGCCAAAGGAAAAGGCAAGGAGGTTCAAATTAGTCGAGGAATGGAGTTGGCGAAGATCAGCAAAATGCGGTCGTGACAAGGTCTCGTGGGCAGAGCTCAGCAGCAGAACGGGTTGATACAGGAAATCCGAACCGCAATCAGGGGGAGAGCTCCGATCTGATCCGGGTAGGAGAATCTGAAGCAGTGCACTCTCCCAACCTGAACCGACCCGAGCAGCTCGCCCTACACCGAACCGAACTGGCTTTCCAACTCCGAACCGAACAGGCTTCCCAGCTCCGATCCGACCCGATTTCCCATCTCCGAACCGACCCGTCACTTGGTGATGTTGGAACCTCTACTCGAGCCCCTACAAATGCTCCGATTCCAGCCACCAGGGTCAATGATCAGGTCAATCCATCCGCACCCATTACTCAAGGAGATTTTTCGCGCCTACTTGACATGCTTGAGAGTACGAGGGAGGCTATGAAAATCCACGAGCGCACCAATCTCATGATGCAAGAAAACATGAGACTCATGAGCAGGGAAATTAGCGAACTCTGTAGACAGAGAACCCTATCCCCGGTTCGCCACACACCATTGGATCAGTCTTCTTCTTCCGAGGAAGAGCGGCCCCGTGAAAGAAGGCCGCTCGAACGACCTCAGAATTTGGAGCAGCTGACGTTCGGATCTTTGGGGTCCCGCGAGGATATTGCACGAGCACTAGGAAACAATGATCCCACTCAGGGGAAAATGTTCCAGCCCCCTCCTCCCGAGATCGACCGGGAGTGTAGGGAATGAAGTAGAGCAAAGGCAGCTCAAAGAAGAAGGGCATCTCCTGAACAAGAGCCCAGAAGGAACCCGGATACCAGGGCTAGGGAACCTGAACGGCCCCTAACTAATGCTGACGTACAGGCAATGGTACGCCAGATTATGTCCGAAAGCTGGAACTATATCAATGAAGATTATGGCATTGAGCGAAGCCATACTCCTTTCATTGACAACATCCTCGACTTTCAGTTTCCCCGTCGTTTTAACCTGCCGCACATGGACAAGTACAATGGGAGAACTGATCCGGGACAGCATTTCATGCGATACTCGTGGCTCATGAATGCTGCTGCTGCTCTTGACGCAGTGAAGTGTAAAGCATTCCCGATCTATTTAGAAGATGTGGCGATGTTATGGTTTACCCGACTTCCCCCTCGTTCGGTATCGAATTATAGGGAATTGAGTGAACGTTTTATGAATCAGTTCCGACTACATACCCGAAAGTCCAAAAGTGTTATTGAATTATCAAGAATTAAGCAGGCGCCAGGAGAGTCTTTGAGGTCATATCTTGACCATTTCAACTTAGCTGTGACTGAAGTTAGTGACCCGCATGAGCCCACCATCTTGATGGCTTTGAAGGAAGGAGTCGATCCTGACTCCGAGTTTGGAGATTACCTTTCTGGGAAGACACCCTCCACGAGAGAGTTATTCTATGAAAAGGCCGATATTTATTTAAGACGAGAGGAGGCCAGGGCAAACCGAAAGAGAAAGTCTGGAGCGGCTTCAAAAGAGAATGTTCAGAGTAATGTCGTCGTGAAGCAGTCTGGAAAAGTTGAAGTGAATGTCGGAAACAAGAGTGGAAACGACAATTCTGGAAACGGGGGCAACAACAATAACCGTAACGCGAACGGTAACAGAAGAAATAGAAATAGGGGAAGTGATCCAAACAAAAGACCCCGATTCCAGACTTATGAGAATTACACACCGTTGAACGACACTCTGGAGAACATTTACTTGGATACGTACAATGTTTTGCAATATAAAAGACCGCCACCTCGCGACTCAACGGAGAAAGAAATGGCAACCGGGAAGTTTTGGTTGTTTCATGGGACTCATGGGCATTCAACCAATGAATGTCGACATTTGAGAGACGTGATTGAGAAGCTGCTGCGCGAAGGGAAACTGGATGAATATAAGGTTGCCCCGAGGGACAGGGGGCAAGGAGAGCAGGCTCCAAAACAAATTCAATCAGCTCCCAAGCCAACAGCGCAGCAGAAAGGCAAGGGAATTGTTATCAACTCCATAGTGGGTGGACCCCACCCAGCAATCCGCAGTTTTAGAGCGATGGATCAATATGTAAATGCTGCCAAGCACGTAGATGTGAATGAAGGTGATGATTTGGAAGATATCGCTCCCATAAAACAACAGAAGACAATGTATGACGACGTGGTATTCCGTAGCAGAGATAATACCGGGATCCAGTCACCCACCGATGACCCGTTGGTCATTACTACCACCATTGGGCCGGCCTTGGTTCATAAGGTGTTAGTAGACAACGGAAGTTCTGTTAATATTTTATTTAAAAAGTCATTTGATCAGATGAAGCTTGAATCTGAAGATTTGAAGCCATGCGAAGGTTGGATTCGAGGCTTCAACGGGGCGTCAACAGCTCCAATGGGGTACATAGAATTGCCTGTAACCTTGGGGCAAGGAGAACGCCGAAGAGTACGGATGCTTCAGTTTGTAGTGTTGGATGTAGATTCTCCTTATAATGCCTTTTTGGGAAGGCCTGCCCTTGCTGAGTTCAGGGCTTACATCGCCCCTTGGTGTTTGTTGCTTAAGTTCCCAACTGAAGCTGGAACTAGAGTAATGAGAGGGGATCAAGTCTCCGGACGGGCCTGCTATGTTGCCGAATTAAAGATGTTGATGAAAGGACTTAACATCGAGAGTAAAGATGCCTCGCCTCCTCCAAAGGGAGGCTCGGCGTAGCAATTAGAGGGATCGGCCCCGAAGGAGTTGCCCAAAGGAACGCCTGAAGACCTGGATCCCAGAAAAGACGAGGAACCAGAGACTAGAAATGCAACTCCTAATGAAGCGACAGTGGACATTCCCATTGATGAAGCTGATCCAACAAGAGTTTTGAAGATTGGATCTCAGTTGAATCCACGTCGGGCCAAAGAACTAGCTGACTTCCTGAAGGCAAACTTGGACGTGTTTGCCTGGACCCATGCTGAATGTGTGGGATATCGCCATCCATCATAAGTCACTCACTAAATGTAAACCCAAAACATCCGCCTGTAAAGCAAAAGAGACGTATGCTGGGCCCAGAGAGGTCGGCTGCTCTGAAAGAAGAAGTGGAGAAGCTGAAACAGAACGGGTTTATTAGAGATTCGACATATCCAGACTGGATATCGAATCCCGTCTTAGTAAAGAAGCCGAATGGAAAGTGGCGGACTTGCATTGATTTTTCAGATTTGAACAAAGCTTGCCCGAAAGATAGTTTTCCACTTCCCAGGATTGACCAGCTTGTAGATTCAACAGTAGGACACGAACTTCTTTCTTTCATGGACGCATATTCCGGGTACAACCAAATTCCTATGCACGTTCCAGATCAAGAACGTACGAGCTTCATTACAAATTAGGGTTATACTGTTATGTGGTCATGCCGTTCGGATTGAAAAATGCCGGAGCCACTTATCAGCGCCTGGTGAACAGAATGTTTTATAATCAAATAGGGAAGACTATGGAAGTTTATGTGGATGATATGCTTGTCAAATCAAAACAGTCCTCCAGCCATACGCAAGACTTGGTAGAAATGTTTGGCATCCTGCGAAAGTATCGGATGAAGTTGAATCCTTTGAAATGCTCATTTGGAGTGGCATCGGGAAAATTTCTAGGCTTCATTGTGAGCTCCCGAGGAATTGAAATCAATCCCAGCCAAATAGCAGCGATTAGAAATATTGAAGAGCCGAGGAGAATTAAAGACGTCCAAAGTCTTGCGGGGAAAGTAGCTGCGTTGAGTAGATTTATCTCCAAAGCCACAGACAAATGCATCCCGTTTTTTGATTTGATTAAAGGGGGAAAGAAGAACTTCGAGTGAACTCCAGACTGTGTTGAGGCCTTTCGAAATTTATTGGAATTATTAGAAAAACCACCGATTTTGTCAAAACCAGTGGATCACGAAGAGTTATTTGTCTACTTGGCAGTTTCGGCTCACGCTGTTAGCACAGCCTTGATTCGAGAAGAAGACAAAGTGCAGAGGCCAGTATATTATGTAAGCAAGAAATTGGCAGCGGCAGAACGCAACTACCCAAAAATTGAGAAGCTCGCTTACAGCCTCCTAATCGCCTCCCGAAAACTTCATCACTATTTCCAAGCACATCCAATAACCATATACACTGACCAGCCTCTGAGGCAGGTATTGCAGAGACCTGAAGCATCGGGACGGTTGATCAAATGGAACATTGAATTAAGTCAGTTTGATTTAAATTTTCAGCCACGAAGATCGATCAGGGGGCAAGCTCTGGCAGACTTTATAGCAGAGTTCACCATCCCAGAGGAGGAAGTAATCGATGACAGAGTGGTCAATTCCAAAGACGAGTTAAAGATAGATCCATGGAAGCTATACACAGATGGAGCCAAGAACGACCGAAGGTCCGGAGCTAGAATTGTCTTAGTCACTCCTGAAGGACGGTCGTTATATTACGCTCTATGGTTAGAATTTTCGGCAACTAACAATGACTCTGAATACGAAGCCCTGATTACCGGGCTGAAGCTTGCTAATGACCTCGGAATAAAAGTGTTGGACATATTCTGTGACTCCAAGATCGTTATTTGCCAAGTGCGAGAGGAATTTGTGGCTCGGGGACCTCGACTTATCGCCTACCTCGGGAAAGTGAAAAAGCTATTGAGCAACCTGGAGCGGTACAGTATAACACATATCCCAAGAGCCGAAAACCAGAAGGCAGACAGGCTGGCAAAGCTAGCTAGTTCCGACAATCCAGAAGAAACTGAAATAATTCCAATTGAAACGTTAGAATCGCCAAGCTTTGAGTCGATGGAAATTGAGTTCGCTTTCGAAGCGGAACCGGAGAAGGAGTCGTGGATGACCCCAATTAAGAACTTCCTTCAGAATGGGACACTCCCATCAAAGAAGAGTGAGAGAAGGGCTACAGTTCGCAAGGCTACCAGATATGTCTTACAAGATGATACTCTTTATAGGCAAGGATTTTCTATGCCCCTGTTATGATGTATAGCACATGACGACATCAAGCGTGTACTAAGAGAAGTACACGAAGGTGAGTGGGGAGATCATACAGGAGGTCAGACTTTAGCGAAAAAGATATTGCGGTATGGATACTTCTGGCCCACAATTAATAAAGATGCAGCTGATTATTCACGACGCTGCGATAAGTGCCAGAGATTCGCCAAAATCCCCAGAGCACCGTCGACCCAACTCAAATCGATGGTGAGTCCTTGGCCTTTTGCCACGTGGGAAATCGATATCATCGGAGTTCTACCAATTGCTAAAGGAGGGGCGAAGTATGCAATAGTTGCTGTGGACTATTTTACGAAGTGGGTGGAAGCTGAGCCCCTAACCAAGATTACGACGAGGAAGGTGATAAGTTTTGTGGTTAGAAATATTATATGCCGATTCGGGATCCGAAGAACTATTATAACTGATAACGGAACCCAGTTCGATGGTGCTGAATTCAGAAATTTCTGCCAGAAATATAAGATCGACAAACGGTATACTGCGGTTGCTTATCCGCAGTCAAACGGGCAAGTAGAAGCAATAAACAAAGTTATAAAATCCATCCTCAGGAAACGATTAGAGCGCGCAAAGGCAAAATGGGTTGACGAATTGCCCTTAGCCTTGTGGGCATATCGAACAACATTTAAGACAGCACTGGTCATACCCCTTTCTCTCTCTATTTTGGTTCAGAAGTAGTAATTCCAGTAGAGCTTAAAGTTCCTTCCCACCGGGTGACGTATTATGACCCGATGACGAATCGGGCGCTCTTACTTGAGTCCCTTGAAGAAATCGAAGAAAAAAGGGATGAAGCGGATTTGCGTGCGGCAAGACATCGACATCAGATGGCACGCTATTACGACAAAAAAGTTCGCTTTAGGACTTTTGAACCAGGAGATTTGGTGCTAAAGAGAATTTTTCCATCCCTTCCTCACCTCGGTCCGAAGTGGGAAGGACCCTTTGTCATCCAATGGAAACTTGAAAAAGGAACCTTCAAGTTAACGACCGTAGATGGCGAAGAAGTACCTAGGGCATGGAATGCCCCGCACTTGATGCGATATCTGGATTAGAAATGTTGTATTCTTTGTTATTCTTTTTATGAACTCTATAAAAAGGCACGACTTGCCTTAGAAAAATCTGATGATATGAATAAAGGACTATAAAGTGGATGTAGGCTACGACTTAGCCGAACCACTATAAAAATATCGTGTGTTATTTACTTTCATGCATTATATATATACATTCATCGACTATTCTGTTGTGATTATGGAATATAAGATGATTCAAAACCTGAAAGGTTGAAAACAGTTTATATGCAAGAAAAAGCACAACGACTATTTGTGCGATAAGACATAAAAGAATGAGAAAACGACATTCTTAACTCTAACTCTTGAGAATTGAGAGAGAGTATAAAAGGACGGGAAGACGACGTCCTCTGAGGCGTGAAGGTGCACCCAGACAAGAGACCGCCTCAGTAAGAACTCTAACCTGAGTATAAGACAGGAGAGTATAAAAAAATGCCAGAAAAAACGACAGGCATTGACGACACAGAAAATGCAATCCCGTCAGAAAATCGGGGGCATTCAGATTACTTGACTAAGTCTTGAATAGTTTTTTTGAGATTAACTGGGGGCATATATGTATACACGTATTTCCCCCTACCATAACTTCATCTCACAACTATAGTAAGACATGCATTCTTACATAAGTGTAAAACTGATGGCTAACAGACATTGCAGAAAATGAATTATTTTTTATTTACAAATGAATGAATTTGTACAGGAAAACAATCAAAAAGAAGGTGTAGGGGCCACCCTCATAGCAGCAATTATTGGTCAACCAAATGCTAAAATAACGCAAGACAGCCACTACTTAGACTTTGAAGGAGGCTTGGACTTCTTGGCGGCTTTCTCCGCATTCATGGCCTCTTTCTCGGCCTCCGTCAAGATGCGCTTTGATTTTTTTCTTTCCTGAAGATGCGGCGCTGGAATCGGTTGACTTCTTCCCGGAGGGCGGAGCGCTGGAATCAAGAGAAGATTTTTTAGCGAGTTCCTCTGTAATAGATCTAGTTGAAAGCTTAACAACTAACCTTGATCCCGCATCAACAACTGCGAGAGGCTTGAGGATTTCAGGGTCTAAGTCTTCAGCTTTTAACTGCAAGCGTTTATCTTGGTCAGCTTTCATTGCAGCCAAAGTAACATCATCTGCACTTTTCGACTCCCCGACTATTGCCACCTCTGGATCTTCCTCATGTCCTCCGTCGCCGCTATCATCCTTTAAGGCGGCTATCATTTCTTCATCACGGGGAGTGTCAGCCTTAGGCGGTTCGCTTCCTTCTCCCAAATCTATAGGAGCAGCCTTGTCCTTTCCCTCTTTTGCCTTCTCCGTAGGCTCTGTCCCAAAGGCGGCTCCCTGAGTCACATCTGTCTTTCCTGATGGCTCAATACCTATAGAGTGAGAAGCAACAGTTATCAACTCAGGAGAAAATAATGGGTTTTTCATCGATTGCTCAATCACTTGGCGAAAGGTAGAAATAGCCTTGACGAATTGAGGAGAAAATGTAGGGATACCTTCCGAAGACTTCTCGGCAGGGGTAACTGCTATCTCTGATGCCATTTCGGGAATAGGGGATAGCAGAGTTGTTCGAGGAATTCCCGGGTTTTCAGGATCATACCCCTCTACTTCAGAGGTTGCGGGGGCAGCAGAAGAGGAACCAGCCTCGGGAACGTTCTTCTGTTTAGTCCTCCGCCTCCCTTCTTCCATAGCATCAGCAATGAGGCGGCGCCCTTCAGCTAGGCGTTCTGGCTCATCATCCCTTAAGTATTTCTCCATCAGCTTGTCCTCATCGATGGAGTCAACCTTGAGCTCCTCTTTTTCCCACTCAACGATTGGACTCCATACTTGGACTAGAGTATATGGATAATCCTCGATCCAAGAAATGTTCCGGCGACGGATGATATGTGCAAAGAATTCAACCATTAATTCGCCGAAACCCTGAATCTCTGCCTCTGACAATTATTTGTGGGCCTCCTCAGCGGATTTGATAGCGCATTCGACGTTGCCCTCCGCCAGGGCAGCTCTGTTCTCCGCCTCCATTAGCTTTGAAGCCAAGTCAGCATTTTTCTTTTCTAGCTCAACATTCCTTCTTGCTAACTCGGCATTTTTCTGTTCAAGTTCAGCGTAAGCAAGGCGCGTTTTAGCGGCATCTGACTTAGCATCTTCAGCTTGCTTTTTTAACTCAGAACGCTCTTGAGTGTGAGATTCAAGCAAATCATGGTATCGTTTTTGCATATCTTCAAATTGTTGGTTGAAGCTAGCAGCGTCCCTTTGAGCAACAGCAAGCTGGGCCTGTGTGTCCTCCAAATCTTTGCCTAGATTCTTTAAGGCCTTCGCATCTTCTTCTGCGGTTTTTTGCATTGAATCAGCATTCGTGATTAGGGTACGAATGATTCTGGAAAGCTGGCGTGAATATTTGAACATTTCAGAATACTGTTTTTCGACCGCATCTATTTTTGCTTTGGCCTCATCTGCCCACCTGGAAGAAATTGGCTCGAGGGCAGGTAAAAAAGTCAGGTTCTCGAAGTAATGTTCGGGAAATTGCTCCTCTAAATACGCCCGCTTGGTTGCAGTTTCAGCATCTAGTGGTGGAGGGGCGGGGATCGTCAATTCAGTATCCCTGTGCGTGGAGGATTCAATAGTCTCTTTATCTGTTCTAGGCCGTTTAGCAGGGACTTTGCGTTTACTTTGCGACTCAGTATCTTTTGGCGGACTTCTCTCCCTGCTGCGCTTTACTTGGGAAGAGGTGGAGTCTTTCGGTTGCGGCCTATCCTCTTCCCGACTGCCTAGATAACCTTTATATCTTTCTGGGTCCGTCCGAACAGGAGATCGAGAACGCGAAGTTCGAGAGCGATAGGGTTCATAAGGCCTTCTCTCCTCCCTACTGCGATCGTCGTGGCGATCATACTCAATATCATAAGGTGGATTAGACATGCTGCGGCGGAGCTTCCTGATATCATAGTAAGATCGGGACATCGTGCCTGCACGATAAGACAAATGAAATTCAGAATCAATAGTTTCACAGAGAGAGAGGTGCGATGAGTGATAATGCTATTGTGTAAAGTGTGTCCTAAGTGGTGTGTTTCCCCCCAACCAACCCGAGTCCGAAGCTAGACTAGTACGGGCAGGCTCTTTGGCCTTAGCAGGAGTGGTCTCTTCAGAAGAGGTGAAAACTAAAGGATCCTTCCTAAAATCCTCTGAAGTGTATATAGTTTCAGGTAAGGGGAGATCCCCCAAACCCTGAAATAATGGGTCATCAGTGCTAGGGACATCTCCCTCGGAAGCATCAGTTGGCGGCTCTTTAGAAGACATTGACCTTTCTGGAGAAATGGCATCCTCAGGAACAGTATACCCTTCGCGATGCTTTTCGGCCAAGTTAGCCATTTCATCATCTTGAGTAGAAGATGGAGAGGGTGAAGTTTGGAGAGGCACTGTAGGAGCTCCCGAACCTTCCCCTGTCTCTGGGACTACATCCACTGGAGGAATATAAACATATGGAGCCGTCCCGTGACCAATGCTACGAGTAACGGATAGCAACCCATGAAAATGAAGATATTCGTCCTTAAGGACTTCATCAATAGTCAAGAACTTCTGATCGCCATTAATGAGCTGGTACATCCGGTCAAAGAATACTTGGTCTGATATTTGTTTTGGGTTATCGACTACAAACAAAAGAAAAATGAGTTAAGGCGATGACTTGAATGTATAGAGCCGAGATTTAGAAAACCAGTGCTTTACTTGATTTCGTCCACCTCCTAGCACATCCTGGCTGTCGCTTCACATAAAACCATTCCAGCCTGGAATCTCCAGCTTTACTACTGAATGGCGCTGAAATTATCTTCCTCTTAGGGACAGACTCAAAATAGCAGAAAGAAGGAGTCTCTCGAGTCCGATGTTTGAAGTTGTAGAAGAAATGAACGTCATCGAAAGTGAGCTCTATGCCTAAGATCTCACGGTATGCTATATATAAGGTGTGTAAGTAAGCATAAGAATTGGGATGCAGCTGCATGGGGGCAATCCGCCTTTGTCTTAAAAAATCAACGATGAAGGGAGAAAATGGAGGGATAGCACCGACCATGCACATCAACCGAGTAATTGCCATATACCCTTCTGGAGGGTTGTGGGGACGGTCAGTTCTCGAAGGCACCAGGGTGTCCCTTTGTAGTATCCCGTATTTTAAACAAATTCAGATAAGTCTGTCGTTGTCGATTGTTGATTCAACAGAGTCTTGGGGTGATTCCATTATGACAGCCGATTCAAACTCATCAGGAGCCCGGTCGTCACCAATCCCTCCTTCCTCGTCAAAACCTAGAGAAACTTCATCCCCCGAAGACACATTGTCACTTTCGCGATTTCCCACCTCGTAATCTGAACCCTCATCATTCCATTCTGGATCCGAAGGGGAAGATATGTCCTCGAGAGTAACTTTGTTGGATGTCTCCGGGGCCTCCTTCTTCTCAGCTAGTCTAGAAGAGTGTCTGGGTCTCATGGTCATAAAACTATTGAAGAAGCAATAGCACAAATTAGAGTAAATTAGCCCGTATCCCCCCGTGCATGTGTGCAAACTAAAGTGTAAACAGTGTATGCGGAAAGTGTAAAGTAAATGTTTAAAAGTGCAACGCAAAATTTTGGCAAAGTATAAAGGGTTGAAGTAGTTCTTGATGTCCAGTTCTGTTTGCAAGGCACTATCCTAACTGTCCATTAAGTTGAAGATTATGCCAAAAGTTGATTGGGCCAGTTAAACAAGTTTTTATGCATTAAGATGGACTGCCCTTCGGTTCGGTTCGGGCGCATTCATTGGAATCGGATCGGGGGCGTGGCCTTGTCTTGGGTTCGGGTAAACTTTGAAACTCAGAAATCAAAGTCGGATCGGCTCGGAGGTAGATTCCCCTAACGGTTCGGATCGGACCACGTAGTCATGCTTCTCCTCCTTTATTTTTCAGTCCGAACCGATCCGGTTAGGTGAACACCCTTCTCCTCCTTTTCACTTTCCGGTCCGATCCGATTTTGAGAATCCTCTCCGACCCGATCCGATCAAATGAGCTCTGTTTCCATCTTTAACCTTTGCCCCGACCAAATCCGGACTTGTGAATCTCTCTTCCTTTCCTTCTTATCCATCTTCTATGCTCCAACCCGAACCGATCCCCTCAATCCTCTTCTTCTTCTTCCCCTTCCTCAACCATAGTCAAATCCACATCCATCTCCAAAGCTCCAGTTAAAGACGAGTGCATGCTTCATTTAACTTCTCAGCGCCTCGAGTTGGTGATAGAACCACCCACGACGACGACAGGGGAGGAGGGAGACACGATATCGAAGCAGGAGAGGATCCATGCTCAAATCATTCAAAATCAACCGCAAATCTCAAATTGAAACCCATTGTTACAAAATTAATTGAAGGATTCAAACCTACCAGAGTATGTAAATTGGAAATTCGCACGAAAATGGTGGAAAGTTCTTATTTCCTTTTCTCTAAGTCCTGGATTTCCGAAGCAGAAAGGGTAAAATGATAAAAGGAAATGAGAGGAAGATGAAGACGCATTTTATATAAAGAAGCAGAGTGACCATTCGTCTCCCCGATCGGACCGGAACGACAGTCCAGTAGCAGAGCTTGGCCCAATAGTCCAATGGAAAATAGAAAGAAGAGGGGGTCTGTTCGGATCGGAATCTGAACCGAACAGAATTATGTAACTCAGCAATGAATTAAATTGAAGTTCGAAGAAGAAGATGAAAACACGAAGAAAATCAAAAGAAAAATTACCTCGAAGAACGCTGTGCAATGATAGTCAAAGCATGCTCCGTCTCCAACAGAAGCATCCTTTGAGGGGGCAAAATGTTAGCCCACTTTGTGAACTGGGCAACACAAAGTCGAGATGTGAGACATTGAAGAACTCGGAAAGCATTATAGCGGGTCGGATCGGAGAGATGTAGCGGGTCGGATCGGAGAGGTCTTGCTGTTCGGATCGGTGAGTTGTTATTGTTGGAATCAGAGAGGCACAGCTGTTCGGATCGGAGAGCAACCTACTGCCAGTTGGAACGGAAGGCTACCTGCTACAGAGACAGATCGGAATGGACCAGAAGTGGATGAAGACTTAGCCTTGGGACAATCCGGATCAGATCGGATACCCCGATCCGAACCCCTCTTGCACGCTCCTCCGATCCGAATCCATATTCCACATCACTCTCCCCCATGATCGCCTGGTTATTCAGAGCGGTTATGACCAGTTCCTACCCACAACGTCCACTGCTCTGATGCGTTGTCAACACTGAAATCCATCCGAACCCGAAGCTGGTGGGATGGAAGACACGTGGCTCCGATCCGGATCGGGTTCTGAGCAAATTTTCACCTATAAATACCCTGTCTGGAGACAATAAAAGGATCTTCTTTTTGGCACTTAGAGAGTTCAACCACTTTCATAACTCGAATTCCAGCACTCCCGGATAATCCAAATCGTCTTTCAACATTTGTTTTTAGACAATTGAGTGAATGTATGTGAGTTGTGAGAGAAATTGAGTGAATATCTCATTGTAATTGCAACAATATCATTGAGAATAGTGATTGACAAGTGGACGTAGGCTTTTCTTCGTCGAACCACTATAAATTCTGTGTCTTCATTTTACTTTTGATCCTATTTCATTTTTCTTTTAATCAATTTGGGTGTTAGAACCACTTTTTGGTCTAACATCAGCCAATCTAGACAAATTAATCAACACCCAAAACACAATAAACTCAATCAAGTCAGTTAAATTCACATTCAATATTTAATTTGATATATTTGAACACCAACTAATTTATATTCGATTGATTTCTATTTAATTATTCTCCATTAAATTTCCAAATTCAATTCAAATTTTATTTAATTTCAACACCATTTCTTAATTTATTCCAATATAATTATTAATGATTTAATTTGATTTCACTTAACCTAGTTAAGTTTCAATTCAATATAACCAAATTTTGAATTCCATTCAAATTAATCAACACACAACATAATAATTTCTTAAAACTGTTTCTTTGCAATACAAAAATATATTTTGGGTAAAATTATTTCATTTACCCTCTTTTCAAAACAATTTTGTATCAATTACTAGTTCAACGCTTTTTAACACTTGAACTGATCAAACAACACAATACAATATATTTGTATATAAAATCTACAAATACGCTCTCATATATGTATATACACTCAAACTCAATCTAGGGTGTTACTAACCCCATCTCTATTGAGTTACGCCATAGAGCCAAGGTTGTTACTAAACCAATAGCTCCGATACCACTATAACGACCCAGGGTTTTCGGCCCCGAAAATCGATATAAATATATTACCATATCTCATGCCGATCCTCCAAACACCGAGAACACTGGAAAGTTTATGGAAAGAAGTTAGAGGGTGAGATAAGAAAGAAAGAAATATTAGAATAGAGAAGAAGAACCAACACCACACAGAGTCTCACATCGCAGCGGAACAAAGTATAATATAGAAATAAATCTTTACTGAGAGCTTTAAATAAAACTTACAATATCAGAGTACATCAACATCACTGGACAGTTATAATAATCTGCCCTTGTATATATCACAACGGAATAATATCACACGTCAGAACTCTTCTAGCTCATCTCTTCATAACATTCGATAACCTGAACCTGTACACTCCAGGCTAACCCGAGCATTTACAAAACACCGGGTCAGTCTGGTGAACCAGAGTGAGATAAACTCGCACATTATTAAGGGTAAATCATCCAATCATGATTTTAAAGTTCGAAATCTTTTCAAAATAAAAGGATAATCGTAAGACCAAATCCACACATAAACACGGACGGTTTTAACCTTACGATAACCCAAAACAGTTTTGAAAAGGTATCTTTTCTGATATTATAATAATGTCTAAATACAAGTAAATAACAATCTAGTGGAATGCTTGCATCTCACACTCCCCATATATAGTATACAATCAAAACCGCAGGTGTTTATTGGAGATTGGATTCCAACTTTAACAAGGTACGGGACCACCTGCCGATCGTCTATCTCTAGAGACGAATGCACTAGGTTCAACAAGAACATCTTGCAACCGGGCCCACACATAACCGACCACTCATTTCGCTTGAGTGTATCGAATGTGTATCACCGACGGTTGGGATCAGCAACCGCCTCCCGAAAAGGGACAGCATTGACATTTAGATTAAAGAAGCAAATGGAATTTCTCTAGATAGGTGATTATACATCCTAATGGGAGCGACCCATATAGCCATGCTGCCTGCCCGATTTCTGTCATCTTCTGGTTGATGAGGCTTGAGGCCAGAATTTACTTTGAACCTTTGGTCATCATTCACTTTGAATGCCACATCGTCAGATCCATTAGATATCACTAATTGACATCCACAAAAATACTCTAGCAGTTAAGCTAAGAGAACCGTCGTCCTCCGCCACTAACTATAGTACATTTGAAGAAATCAACGTACGTAATCCCCTTTGGAAATACTTTGTCAAACGAGCGTCCATACAAGTCATCCAGGAACAAGATGAACCAAAGGCACCCTTCTAATGCATCCTAGGAATCACCCTACAGATCAGTAGCGATAAGTCCTTGCAATCCATAGATTTCAGTCACGAAAGAATCACTGTCGAAATCTCTCCGGCCGCTAAACTAGAGAAATTCAATTAGTAGTTCTTCCGCTCATGAAGATCAACGGTCTTCCATTGATCTATTTTCAATAATCTGCTTTCACGTATTCGCTGGTCGGAATTGTTTTCGAATATATATTCGATCCCAGTCTTTCCGTACCAACGATCGTATGGGTCAGGTTTGATAGTCGGTGATTTAACTATCAAACAAACAATTGTGTGAATAACATGAGTTTACCAGTTCAGTACCAACACCACATGACACTTTAATTAAAAATGATTAACTATAGTTAATCTAAAACTCTTACCATTCAAAAGATTTCGATTTCAAACTATTCCGCTTTCACATCATATTAAATTCTTTATTCTATTATCATTTCAAAACCATTCACTATTTTACTTCTTATTAACATATTGGAAAACGACTCATCCTTTCGAGTGAACATCGTTATGAAACCATCTATTATACTTTTAGTATAAACCATTCCCAAAGCTTCCCTTTTCAATTTCCTTTTATCTCGAAACACCACTCCAATTTCAACCGATCTCTTTTTTATTTCCTTTACTTCGGAAATACAATTATATACATGTATATATAATATGTCTCAAATCTTTTTCTTCTTTCTCTACTTGGGACCTCTAATTATATATTCTCGACCCTTTTTACTTACATTGCATTATTATTTCTCATATGGAAATAATTTATTTTCACTCCCCTTCCCATTACAAATTAATATCAACTTCAGATCATCCCGCAGTCGTTCAAGTTGGGGTATTTATTTATGTAACGACCCAGATTTCGCCCGACCCCAATCGATCGCTAGATCGATTAAGACCGTTCAAAACCCGCGTACGTTAACTTTGGGCATACAACACATCAAAACAAAAACACAGACTTTTATAACATTAATAATAAATGTTACATTAGAGTACATAATATATTAGAGTACATCAATAACTAATACAGCGGAAGATACATTTACAATAAATTAAATACATTGCAGCGGAACTAATCTCAGCGGAAAGCCGTCAATATTCTGGACTCAGATGTAACATTTATTATTAATGTTATAAAAGTCTGTGTTTTTGTTTTGATGTGTTGTATGCCCAAAGTTAACGTACGCGGGTTTTGAACGGTCTTAATCGATCTTGCGATCGATTGGGGTCGGGCGAAATCCGGGTCGTTACAGTTGGTATCAGAGCTCAGGTTAGCTCAAATCTTTGGGGTACGACTCGTTAGAACTAAACAGAAGACTCATCAGAGGTTGGATTAGTAATATCCAGTAGGAATACTCATTAGAGATAGGATCAGCAATATCCTAGAATGAGAATACTCGTTAAAGATGGGGTTAGCAACGCCCTAGAATGAGTCAGAGTGAAGAAGAATTCATAATTAACGTACTTGTTATTATATATAATTCGATTTTAGAAAATATGATTTTGAATATATAAAAGTTATATATTTTTGAAAATTTAATCAACTAATTGATTGATGATTGTGTTGTGTGAATATGAATTCGACTAATAAAATTATTAAACAATTAAAGAATGAAAATTAAATTAGTTAAATAAACAACTTTTAGCTTCGTTCCTTTTCGAGGACGAAAAGATTTTAAG
Organism: Allium sativum; assembly: GCA_030737875.1. Taxonomy (NCBI): domain Eukaryota; kingdom Viridiplantae; phylum Streptophyta; class Magnoliopsida; order Asparagales; family Amaryllidaceae; genus Allium; species Allium sativum. Next base: position 94,113,270 of record CM060920.1, read on the forward strand.
TGGGGGGAGATTGTAACAACCAGGAATTTTGGGGCCAATTTAAAAATTTTATTTTAATAAATTTTAATAGAAAATGTGTTAGAATTTAAAAATTCCATTATTTGAAATGGAAAATATATTAACAATAAAAAAAAATCACATATTTTATTAGAAAAGATGCAGTGTATACTAGACTGTGTTCACATTAAAAATTATATTTTTGATGTAAAAGATGAATCATTAAAAAGGGATTCATAGTTTGATAAAACGTTTTGACATTAAAAAAAAAAGTTTTTTTAACAGTAGGAAATGTTCATTTGTTTAATATTAACATTTACATGCACCTCATTTTATTTACATTTCTTTTCTCTTTTATTCCTACATTCATGCATCTGCATGTTTACATTTCTTTTTTCTTTTATTCCTACATTCATGCATCTGCATGTCTACATTTCTTTTTCTTGTATTCCTACATTCATGCATCTGCATGTTTACATATCTTTTCTCTTTTATTTCTTTGATATCTCTCTTCCTTTCATATGCATCCGTTTTAAATGAAAATTATTTTGTATAATATATCCATGTGTGCATTTAATAAAAAAGAAGAAGCGAAAGGCTTTCGTTTAATACATTAAATAAATAAATAAAAATTAATTACATTCTACATGTATATGTATGGTGCATGAACACATTTAAATGTGTGTTTCTTAACTAATGCAGTTTTGTGGATGATTAAACTATATATATATATATATATATATATATATTTGCCTTGCACACGTTTAATAAAAAGAAAGGAAAAAAAAAGAAATAACTTTGAGACAAAATAAAAGGAATCAGGAAAGACGAAAGGGAAATGGAATGAAAAAGCCATGCATTTGATATAAATGTGCATGCATACTTTCCTAAATCTTCAGGCATGAGTTTCATTTTTCCATTCCTTTATTTGCCTTATCACATCTTCTCTTACAAATTTTTTTGACCTTATCTATGCATATTTTTAATAATTTTCTCTCCTTTAGTCTTATTAGTCCAGTTGAATATGTTACCTAAATTATGATATTTATTGTTGTGGTTTGAAATTGAAAAGGCCGCACAACTTTCTAACTGACAGCATCAGACAATAAATCGTGCATTGAATACTTTCCCATTTTTCTCTTTCTTATTTTATTTTTAATTTTGAATAAGAAATAAATACGCTATCTCATGCTTAGTCATCTAAATTAATTTCTTTCATAACCTACTACTATACATGAAAGGACACATCGGAGAAATAAATATGATATCTTTCTCAATTTCCTTCCACATTCTTTTTCTTCTTTTCTGCAATTGTCTTCCATAAATATTAAAACTTCCTCCTCCTCTCCACAAATCTATTCCTAGATAAAAAAAAATAGATTTAGGAATTCAACTACCACGATTAAAACAAAGGAGAGACTGAGATCTATTGTGCAAGAACAGAAAAGAGATTCATATTAATAATTCAAGAAAAAGGGAAAATCAATCAAAGATAAATCTAAGCCATGAATTGAAGAAGAAACCAAAGGTTGACGAATTGGAGCACAAAAACGGTGAGATTCTATATTTTTTATATATATAATCTTTTAATTTGATTATTTCTCGCCTTGTGTTATTGATGTTTGTATGTACACGAAAATGAATTGGCGATGTATGATTGAAATTGGTGATTGTTGTTTGGGTTATTATTGTCAAATTGTTGTTGCATACGTTGTTGATGTGATTTGGTTTAATCAATGGAGATTGTTGTTTATGAACAAATTAAAGATTCATTCTTTACTTATTAAATTTCATGAAAACTTATATTTCAATAAAAATTTAAAATTTTTATTGTTGTTCATGAAAGTGGATTTTATTTGGTTTGGAGATTTTGCACCAAAATCTCATTTTTTTTCATGTTTTACATGAAACCATGAATTTTGTGCACAATCGTTGAACTAAATAAATATTTCATTTTTATTGGACTACATGGAAATGAATTCTTAATTAAAATATTTATTTTTGATAAAAATAATATTTTAATTGATTTATGGCAAAGTTTGGGTTTTTATACAAATTGGCCTTTTTGGACAAAAAGAACAAAATATTGGTTTTATCATTCTTTTTGAAAATAAAGATGATATCTTTATTTAATACGAAATTTTGAAATAAAATTATGTTTTTGAAATGGTTTATAATTATATTTTCGAATATAAAATATTAATTCAACGTTTCAGGCACGTGTAGTTCGCGTTGTGTAATTCAAAATTTCAGGAAAACAGCGCTATAATTACACTTGACCTGTAACGTCATAATTATTTTAAAATGAATAAAGTTGTGGTTTTTATTTTAAAATAAATAAAGTCTTGATTTTTGTTTGGATTAAAGATGGAGTTTAGTTTTATAAAAATAAAATAAAGTTGAACTTTTATTTTTACTAAAAGGTAAGAATAAAAGGTTTTTTTTTTTAAGAACTTAAACGAATAAAAGATTTGTTCTTTATTCAAAAAGGACAAAATTAAATAAAGGTTTATTATTTATTTTAAAGGGACTAAAATGAATAAAATTTTATTCTTTATTTTAAAAAGGATTAAAATGAATAGAGTTTGTACTTTATTTATGAATTGATTTAAATGGAAATATTTAAAGGTGAACTGTTTACATTAAGATGAAACGGTACAAAAAGAGTATGTTTTATTTTGAAATTGTTTCAAAAAAAAAAAGAATGAAATTAAAAACCGTTACACCTATTGTGTGAACATTGTTAAATTGTGCATATTATTTAGGTTTCTATTTGAGCACTTATATACACTGCCATTTACAAGTGACCTGGCTTGTTTATGTGACTGGACGATCAATTTTCACATGTCGTCCAGAAGCACGGTTTATTTTCTATTATTCGAATTGTGTTGGTTGAAACCCCACACAGGTCAAGGGCTGATATTGAATACACGTCACCCTTGTGGTTAATTAGAAATGCACTTTGGTTGTTGATGTTTGAAAATTGCTATGAAATAAATGTATGATTTCCGTATAATTGAATTATATGGAAATGGTGTGGGTCTCATTCCAATTTTGAATGAAAGGAATAATTTTCATTTATTACTAAATTAATGGAATAAATTGACGCTTGAATTAAGAAGACTATATCTTTATCATTGGAAAGTTATAATGAATTATTAGAATTGGTAAAATTACATTCCAATTATAATAAGAAAATTTGAATTTATAAGCTTTCGTTTTTATGTTAACACTAAATTTAAAAGATGTGATTTCAAAATTTAACATAAATGGATTGATTGGAAAAGATTACGTTTAATGTTGGAATGGTAGGTTTTGATATCGTAATTAAAAACCATTTTTGAAGTAATTATTATTATAATATTATAATAATATGGAAAGGTCGATATTTATTGAAAAATTGGAAAGGCAATATAAAGAATATTTCAATGTAAAGTTATACTTTGGAACATATGATATTTTAGAAGTTAGATATTTTTTTAAATATGAAATATTTTAAAATAATATTTTTAGAAAATAATTATAATTATAATTATAATTGTTCTTGGACACGAGGTTAGGTCACGTTTATGGCGGAAGTCTGCCCGGAACCAACCGGCATATCCAGCAGCCATAAATGTTGGGCCTAATGTGAGAGGTCCAAGTACACGAATAATTATAACATATGATATTTTAGAAGTTAGATATTTTTTTTAAATATGAAATATTTTAAAATAATATTTTTAGAAAATAATTATAATTATAATTGTTCTTGGACACGAGGTTAGGTCACGTTTATAGCGGAAGTCTGCCCGGAACCAACCGGCATATCCAGCAGCCATAAATGTTGGGCCTAACGTGAGAGGTCCAAGTACACGAATACAAATTGGGTTTTGACTCGAGGTTAAGCCCAACTGTGGAATAAGTATGTCCGGACCCAACCGGCATATCCAGCATCCACAAGTTGTAGGCCTAATGTGAGAAGTCTGGCCCATTATAAAACTTAATGGATAATATAACGAATTGGATTATTTAATCCATTTTAAATAGAAACATCATTTTAACCTGTATAAGTTTATTAACTTATATTATCCATTTTATAATGAATATTAAAAGAGTTAATTTCAAAATTAATATTTTGAAAATAATATTTTAATATGAGAAATGATATTTTGATCAGAATAAATGGTTTATTTATTTTAAATAAAAGGAATTAAAAATGGTTTTATTATAACCACGGATTTACAGTGAAACTTGAATTTGGGTTTATCGTGAATTATGTTTTAAATAACATTTATTCTCTAACCCGGATTAATGAGAGGAATTAAGTAAATAAAATTACTGAACTAAGGATCAAAAATGGAGTTCCACCAGTTTAACCCCATGCGTTAATTAAATCTTTAATTAGATTTAAATGGGTAATGGAAATTAAGTTTACCTGGACCAGTTGGGATAAATGATCGGGATGGGGATTAATTAATTTATAATTATTTCGATAAGGCGTAAATTCCGATTAGATTGGATAAACCATAATTTCGTTTAATATGGATAAATAAAGATTGAAGATTAAATTAAAAAGATTTATCTTTGATAAAATTAATGGGAACCTTTCCCTAAGAATTTGAATATTTTATTTAAAGAATATTCGGAATTGGAATGAGACGTTGGTTAAATTTTATTAACACATGTTTTTAAATTACGCGTGTTATTCAGAAAGACCGGGTTTAACCCATTCTGAATAATCATCACGACGATCAAGAGTCGAAGACGAAGACGGTGATTGAAGACCGAAGGTTTTCACATCGTTGGGAGGATGATGACTGGTATCTTGAATTGGGATTGGCTTCCCACGGTAAGGTATTTAGTAATGATCGTCCAAACGCATTTGGAGATCGACGGACATGATGTTTCGCTCAGACCCAGAGCGGACTTGTAAATGGATTGTGTGTTTGACATTGTATTCCTTTCTATTGTATTTGTTGAACGCTACTGATTATATATTTCTATTTGGTGGTGAAGAATTTATTCTTTACTTATCACCTTTCTCTAAGACGTATGAGCTTAGAGGTTATATATATATATTGGTAGATGATCAATAATATGGTAGGGTCTGACAATGTGGCACACCAAGATGCAAATTGATCAAGGCTTTTGTTGAAAAGCAGGGCCTTGTGGAATGATCAAAGCATAGCCTATTACGGCATAGCTTTGTGTTATCGTGACTTCGCGAGCCTCACACCCCGGTATGAGTCAAAAACGGGATATGGACCGTAGGGAGTGCACACGTTTCTTTCTAGCAAGAGTGGTGTCAGTGACCTACCAGCCCTGACATTTTACTTATGTGGATGATGGATTTTGAGGCGCCTCGGATTTTTATAGGCCGATAGTGGTCATATTATAGGTTCAAAGGAACCGGGAAACGTGTGTTCAGGCATAACTAATCCACTGCCGATAGGCGGGGACCGGCCCTACCGCATCCAAGGGTTGCCCATAGGTGTGATCCTGAGGCATTTGCTAGAGTGTCTCGAATCGGAGAGGAGCTTGCCCCTAGCCTTGACTCATGATGGAAACCCAATTTCCAATATGACATTACGGCCTTGATTGTAAACTTATATAAGGCGACATAGTATATGGTACCTATGTCGTCTATGATTAATACATTATGATTGAAATTGTTTTTGAAACATATATATACCCATATATATACACACTAATAATAATATTGTTTTTACGTATCAAGCATCTTTTGACCATTATAAGGTAAAACCCTATCCTCTGGTGTGCGTTGCAATGTGTGATGGGACCTGGGTCTTATAATGGTTTCATTTTTCTAAAAAGCATTACGTTATTTGACGATTTACTTTATTTATGCACTGGCAAATCCAATGGAGTAAACCCGTTCCACGTCAGCGGCGTGGTCCTGTGATTAGCCTACTATATAGATAAGTTAAGTTAAGAATTCTCACACCAGTCCCACGACTGACCTGTAGTTTGTTTCACTTTGCAAACTCGGGTGCCCTCTTTACACACGGGCAGTCGAGTAGCTTTTTGTAGATATAGTTAAGCAGGATCCTGGATTGAAGTCTGAACTGAGTCCAGAATATTGATGGCTTTCCGCTGAGATTAGTTCCGCTGCAATGTATTTAATTTATTGTAAATGTATCTTCCGTTGTATTATTTATTGATGTACTCTGATATATTCTGTACTCTGATGTAACATTTATTATTAATGTTATAAAAGTCTGTGTTTTTGTTTTGATGTGTTGTATGCCCAAAGTTAACGTACGCGGGTTTTGAACGGTCTTAATCGATCTTGCGATCGATTGGGGTCGGGCGAAATCCGGGTCGTTACAATTTACCTCTCAGAACTTGATCAACAACGTTCCTATCTTTGGGTAGACATAAGTTGTAATTCAAAAACCGCCATTTATTCTAATTCAAAACAGGCCTCACTATTATTTACTTTACTTTATAAACTTCTTTTTTTTGAAATTCTTATCAAAATTAAACCACTATTCATTCAACCATCTCATTGGATTAATTCGAACAAACTGATCTTATCATCACTTCAGTTAAAAAGGTTGACTTTGTCAATCCAAAACACGATTACCTCATTAACCAATTCCAGATGATCCTTTAACAAAATTAATTTAAATAAATTCCTTTTTAATATATCTCTCGAAACAAATATTCAAATCTGTCATATTACGTTAATCTTTGCTTATTCTAATATCAGAAATTTCCTTTATAAAATCATTTGAAATCAATTACAAACTCAATTAATAAATAATAAATATTTAAATTTTTTGTTTCCAAACTTTAATTCAAATAAAAGATTTAAAAATCTATTTTTCAATTATAAAATAAATTCTATAACTTTATCTCGTCGATCTACCTAACGGTGAATCGATATTGATGAAACGGTTAATTCATAGGCCTTGTACAGCTAATTACTCAACCAATAGTACCCATTGGCTTAAACCAAACAAACGGTGAAATTCAGGTCAATATTCAACCACCAAATCAAAACAATTCAATAATGGTCTCTTAACAGTCTATAATGACAATCCAATATCAACCACAACTACCAATCAAAATGATTCATTTATTAAAACCCGTTTATTTTATAAACGTGATCAATAAGGTAAGTTACCCTAATTGGAACCAATCGTTAAAAATAACGATTTGGGTTTCACTGAAATTAAACGATGTTTAATTTCACCAATTCAAATGATATGAGAATATATCATCAATCAGTCAAAACACTAGCAACCATAGCACACAAAAATAAAAACCCAGCTTATAACATATAAGCGGGAATTACTGAGTGATTTTAACTCACCTTGATTTGTGTTTGACGCTAGAATGGTTCGGTTTCCGTTAAATTAAACATACGCTTAATTTAACCAGTAATTTCAGCTGCTTCTAGTTCTGTCCATACCATCTCCGTAGTGTCATCCTCGCCAATACAATACCAACACTTCCAGTTTTGATGTCAGTCTAGTAACGTAGGCATTTGCTATAAATTATATAAGTTTATAACTAGTTCAATTAAATAAAACTTTAAATTATTTGTAACCAATTTATTTTTAACTAATATGGGCTTACCTATTTCCTACCCGACCCGACATAATGGTCCAGCTCACCCATTAGCACACGTCTTCATCCTGTTTATTCCGAAAGAGTAGTAGGAATCCCCTCACGTTGTTCTACCATCCAAAAACCACTCGGCTTCTCTCTTCATTTTTTTTATAAGCCCGAAGGCCCACTAAAATAGTCCAGCCCGCATCCCTACTTTCCTATTTAAAATGTTGAAACCCTCATCCCCTTCAAAAATTTATCAGCCGCCTCCAAATGGAAAAAGAACCCTCCACCGAACTTATATGTTGCTCTTCCATCCCTATTCCCTTCAGGCCAAATTGAATGCTTCCTTGCTTTGGTCCTTCCTACCTCTGTCACTCCGCCCTCCTACTCTTCAACCTCCTTTTACAAGCCAACATTCAGTCCACATCCCCACCGATACCCTATTCCCGAAATTAAAAAGCTACTACGACTATCAGCAACCAACCCGAGGCTTTCAGCGTGCGGAGGAATTTAACCCTAGTCACTAGCAAACCCGTCGCCCCTAGATAAGTATTTTCCAATTTAATTTCGGTATTAATTTGTTTTTTTTCGATTTTCTGTGGTTCGAATTTGGTCTGTGTTCTACTGCTTGTTCTGAAATGTGGTTATGTATTTATAGCCGGATTCGATCTAGATAAGAACGACATCAACGTCATAGGTTTTAGACTCCTCTACGCTTAGATCCTAAGTGATATTTCCCTTTTTATTTACAGCTGTGTTATGATCGAATTGTTGGTGATTGACATGTCGATGGTTGTGGGTACTTATCAGATTTTGTTCGATCTTCCCATGTGAAATGCTCATTTATGCACATGAATCGAACAACCCCTATGGCTTAAGCTATACATCCATAAATACTGTTTGTTCACATGGTCTTGTCTGCTATGATTTTAATTCGATTTCAGATCTGTATTGGGATATTGTAATATCAGAACAGATTTTATAGATTTGTATAACAGATTTTTTTTGAATATATATGAATAACATGCAGATTTGATTGGGTTTCTACTTTTTTCATTCCAGGAAAGAACATGTCCTTGTATAGATTTGATATGGCAGGATGGTTCGTACAGCTTTGTTGATCACAACTAAAGATCTTGCTGTTTTTTCGATTCAAAAGATTTGATGGTATAAATTCATATCTTTTCCTATTTTGAATTGTCTTGTACATGAGATTTCTATGTATATAAATATACATTGGCAGTATCAATTTGTCTGTGAATGGTGAAAAGAAATGTACATATATATTGTTGTTTGAAGGATCTGTATGGATTTGATGATAAAATATATGTATTAATATTCTTTCCTTTAGCTGTTCGATTACTGTTGAATTCACTTTTCTTTTATCATTTCATTTCATTTGATGCTGGCATGTACCAACTGGTCATCTACATATATAGGCATGTTCGATAGGATCAAGAATGAAAGAATGGACGGCAATGAATTTCCCAGGACAAAGATCTCTGTTCAAGTTTGATGTGTGAATATTGTTTTCTTTTCTTCTTTATAGAACTGTTTCGAATGAATGTAAATGATGATATTGCTTATATATAATGTCGTTTGTCAGCTTCTATTATGTAATATCCTTTGTCTGAGAGTTTGGCCGACATATACTCTCTTTGTTTAAACCAATTATTCCAAAAGTATTTTAGTAGAAATATATTTTCTCTGACCATGGTACCATATTCAAGTTCACATGTTTTGGTACATTTCATTTTCCGTATCCGTGGAACAAGCTCTTATTTGAGGGACAAATATGATGAGATTTATTTTTAATATTTGATTTGCCGAACCAAGTGTGATATGTAAAATATATCTATACATATACACAAAGAGTGATTTGTATTGAAAATATAGGATGTTTGTATGTCGTACACAAGCTTTTGGTTGGGTTACTTACAATCTTTAAAAATGTTGGTACCATATAATTTAAATTCCAAACGGTTTAATTGAATAAAAATAAACCGATATTATCGAATATAGTCAAACAAAATATCGTATAACTATAAATAAGGCTAAGATGGATTCTCAAATTCTACATTCAAAAATATTTGGTTTAACAAATATCCAAATATAAATAAATCGCTAATATTTTATTTAATAAACGTTATCGTTTTATAACGATTTTTATAGCGACTATTTTAAAATTTGAACCGGGCATAACTAACAAATTATAACACGAAATCATGATTTTTCTCTTCCATATGAAAAATATAATCAAATCGATTCAAACGTTTCTAGTTTCACAGAATTTCGACTTAAAATGATTTCTGTATACTCAGTTAAAGTTCAAAACGAAATTTACGAACTACCATGCCATTTCTAATTTGTTTATAATATAATTATAAATTAAACGTTCTGACGTCATTTTAATAACGAATATATTTTTATAATTCAATCTAAACCATGTTTAAGTCACTTTAAATCGCTCATTCACTTTACACAGCAAATTCAACATTTTCCCAATATCCAGAAAATAAAATACTATTATATTATTAATATAATTTAAATATTCTAGTTAAAATGGTAAAATCCAATTATTCAAACTCAAATCAATATTTTAAATAAATAAAATATTTCAAATAAGTGGTCAGAAAATACGGGACATTACAGACATCGACTTTTTACCTGCTTTCCACCAACAAGAAGGTTCATTACATGGTCATCCGTACAAAGCCTCACATGCTACTACATCAGTACTTAATTGGTAGCTATTATTATTATAAGCAAACTCAACAAGATGCAGATGATCATTCTAAGATCCTCCAAAATCTATTATATATGCTCTAAAGAGATCTTTCAAAACTCAATTCGTTATTTCGATTTTCCGATAAGTATGGGTATAATAAGATGTACTCAAATGCAATTCTTTACCAGATATCTCTTGAAGAATTTTTTGAAATATGATGTAAACAAGAAATTTCTATCACTTGCGATGTTGTTAGTCACTTTATGGGATCGAACTATCCACTTAACATGTAAACTTTTCGATGATTTGATGTCATTCTGGTTATCTTGACATGAATGGATCTTACACTCTTAGTCGGGAGATCATCAACTACTCAAATAATATCATATCCTGCTTTATTTCTAGGTAACCCATCGATAGAATATATAGATACTTGTTTCTGTTACCATTTGAGAACTTTTAGTGGTTGTAGCAATCCACAAGACATATATTCCTCAGCCTTCACTAACTGACATTTCATACACTTCCAGATAAACTTTTCAATATCTCTTTTCATATATTCCCAATAGTAAGTCCTTGTAACGTCTCGGTACATCTTATTACCCACAAGATGAATAGTCTACTAGGAGTGATGACATTCTCTCGAAACTTTATCTCAAGCTCATACTCCATCAGAATATATAATCTTCCATCTATATGAAGTCGACAATCTTGATCGATCCTATATGGCTTTTTCATAGTCTATACTAGCTTAGCATCTTATTTCTGACTAGTTTCAATCATTCAAAAGAGAATAAGTCTAATGGATAAACTTGGCAACATATATGGTTTTAGCTCATAATGTATCTTGAAATCAAATCATCTAAAAACTGTAGTTGCTTCAATTCCAAGAAACTAGCTCCTAAACCAACATGTCTTCTTCTCAATGGATCTACATTTCCGTTCCATAATGTATAGGAAATACCAAAATCATATGAAGATAAAAACTCCAAATCATTGCTCTTGCCAAAGATTAAGATCCTCTTGGGATAAAAGATGTTTCAGAAAATTACGGCTCGTAAAAAACTCAGATTTCATTCCCAATAGATAATCCCCTCATCTTCAAAGCATAAATTCGACAATAATTCAAGATCACGATTAGGGTACCCCCTTTCATACGGCTTCAGTTATCGACTAGCATACGCAACAACTTTTCCTTTCTGCATCAACACTGCTCCAAAATCGATACCATATTTATTAGGTATATATAGTCATTTCTTTATTTCCACTTGGAATAACTGACGTTAGTGTAGTCATGCTTCAAAGTCACAAAAAGATGCTCACATTTATCATTCCATATGAATATCTATTTTTTCTTAATTAGATTAATCAGCTGGGTTATTCTATTTGAAAAATCTTTGACTAAGCATCTATAATATCCCACAAAACAAAGAAACTTCTTACTTTCGAAGCATTATTGGGTTGATTCCAATCCTGAATTGTTGCTACCTTAGACAATCCATTACCATCCCTTGACATGAGACTATGTAACAACCCAAATTTCAGAGAGCACGAATTTTTCTCAAAATGCTAAATCCAAGACCACCGAAATCCAAGTTGGTTTGTCTGGTATCCTACAGAAAGTCAATGATAAAAATATTATAGTTCAAAATATAAATCTCACAGTGTAAGGGAATAAAATACAATAGTAGGTACTAATGTAATGACACAATCAAATAAGCGTCTCTAAGCCATAGAATGTCAACCACCTGTCTATACTGCGGATTTGATATGAGGAGGGCGTCAGAACAAAAGTTCTATTGAAAGTACAAATTAAACTTTTTACAAATTGAACTACATATATCGTTTTATCACTAGTTCATTTTTATTAAGTTATTCAGGTTTATTTCACAATAAATTTTCAATTTATTGGCATAAATCGCACCCATCTACCCCCCAGTAGATTTACCTAATATATTTGTAGTCAAATGTTCGAAATACCGAGATATTCCCCATAGTAACCTCCTTGAGTGGTCCCCATCATTGTATCACGAAAACGTATCAGACCTCCACCTCCACATAAGAAAGTGTACTAGAATACACTACAAAGACATATCATGTCTTCAACGTTACGTCACGAAAGCTTACTAGACCACGCTATGAAAGCAAATAAGTCTCCACCGCTATACTAAAAGGGCGCCCTAATCCTTGCGTTCCTTTAGGGAACTCAGTAGGGAGCTTTCTACATGACTATAAAGGACAGCCTCATTGAGCCTACACTATAGATATCCAAAGATAGGTCTGTCTCTTTCGATGGCTCTCCAAGACCCAATCTAGCCTACATTATAACTAGTGAAAGACAATTCAAAGAGTTAAATGATCGCCCTAACATTCAATCTAAACAAACATGTGGTCCCTCATCCAATGACCCGATGGTAAAAGATCATTAACCTCTTGGTTTAACTTTGGTCTTTCCCGCACATGCTTCGACTTACGATGACAAGTATTCGACGACCAACTATCCTATTTTTGGTCCTGACCATGAAGTCTCCCACCCTGAGGAAGCCAACAAATCATCCTAATATCACCCCAATCAGTCTTTAGGATGCCCGCCATCAAAGATGCAGCCAAGGCATACCCACTGGATCGAACCGTACATACCATGTCTTTGTGAGTACAACTTCATTAACCCTACAACAGAGGGCCATATCTGAGTACCTCAAATCCCATAGAAGTCTCGCACTTCCTTCCAGTCTTGTCAAATAATAAGCTGAACATGCTTCCGTCGTGTCTCCAGACACCTACGACGATCTTCCCTGATGGGCTCTTCATCCACCTACGAACGAACTAGTCGTAGTACATCTCATTATTATGTCATTAGTCCCTACGTCTAATCTTAATCACACACTTGTTTTGTTTACCCCTTTGCCAATGAATTTCAAACGTTTACTTGTTTACACTTCATTTAAGTTATCTATTTTTTAGCTTTAGTTGGCTACTTCATTTTCCTAATAAGCCTTTGCTGGTGGAACAGACCCCATTGCTTATTATCATATTCTTTTAACTAATTCCCTAAATTATGAGTTTATTAATAATAAGTTTACTCTAATCTTCTTCCCAGTTCAGTTATAACCTAGGGTTATAATACTATTACAACTATAATTGTGGGTTTTCTTATTACACTTAATCCCGATAATTTAAGTTCATTTATAAAAAAAGCTTATATCCCTATTCATCTTTTCAACTATGACCTACACGTAATAATCCTACCTGCAACTTTAACAAGTTTGTCCAATATATTTCATTCCCATGTCATGATTTATTGAATATGTTATACTCCCTTATTCATTACATATTTCAAAAACTTCTTATTACTTAACATAACCCTCACAGTTGTGTTAACCTACCCTTTTCCGTCTTTGCGATTTATTCCTTTTTTTATACAGATAAGGCTTATCCTGAATTGATTGGTTACCAAGACTGTGAAATAATCTATTTTCATATTCTAAATGTAACTACTATAATAGGGACCCATTATTGCAAGACATTCCTTTTCTTGCATTTGAGGTTATCAAATTAGTGTGCAATACGACTAGTTACTTATTTCACACTAATCCTATTTATTCATAACTTCAAGTTTACAATAATGTTTTCTAATTTTCTTTATTAACCAAACTATGCAAATACATTCCCCTTTTTCTCTAACCAATCTAGACTATCGCCAACCCTTCAGATTTCTAGGTAAACACGTATGTGTGTATATATATATAGATTCATGTTTTCTTCTCATTAATATTTCTATAACTTAGATACAATTAGAATTTATATAAATTTTCTTAATTCAAAATTAAATCCAAAGAATTGGGTCAAATACATATATTCCTAGGTTTATAATTTCAAAGCATGTTTGCTTTACATGTGATTTCTTACATACCCTTAATTGGGATTTTTCATAAGCACATTGACAAGGATAGGTTCATATAGAGAATGTATTGCTGTAAATTAACTATTTCAGTTTCCAAAATATTTAATACGATAATCAAATGATTATATATCATTATTGAAAAAGAACAATTTTAAATCCACTCACTTAACTGCTTTCTGATTCTTGAATCTGATTCAGATCTATCACCCATGGTATTCCTAATAGAATCTATTATTGAAATAACCGCGGATTTACAAATCTGACGCTTAAAGAATGAGAAGAACCATAATAATTCAGATTATTGAAATTACCTCACACAGATGAAAAATCTGAGCCTCTATAGCCTAGATCTACAATATTTTTCTCCAAACCTTGAATCAGAACCCTAAAACTAATGTATTTTTTGTTTTGAAGAGTTTAGAGGGGAAAGGAAATTTCAGAGTCCTATCATCGTCTTAGAAAATATGAGTTAGAGGGCAGGCCTTGTTGGTTTATTTATAGGTGCTCAGAAGTATTATGTTCGTTCGACCGAAATAAATAAAATCAGAGCCATCCAAAACGAACAGACCACGTTGAATCAACCCAGAGTGGGTCGACCCTGTACTCAGTTGGGTGGACCCCTGGGCGACCAAATTGCAATACGAGTCGACTTATATACGATCATTATGATCATATATTTGGTCCTTCACTACGTGATTTCCATTCTGATTTAAAACGTTACACTTAACATTTATTTTCCTGCCTAGTCTTCTCTATTCTATTTTATTAATTACTGTTTTTAGTTTACGCTTTAAAACTTTAGTTTCAAATCTATGCGCACACACACACACATATATATATATATATATATATACACACACACACATTTATATATATATATATATATATATATATATATATATTCGCGTACACTTCATAAAATTTATCTATTCCCCATACGAACTCCGTTTGGGGTAAGTTATACATGTAAACGAATCAGAAAAATGCCAAACGCAATGACACTTGTTTCGAGGTTGAATTCTGAAATTCTAAAATGTTGATTTTTCGTCAACAAGTATTTAAGTGTCTATTTAATAATACAGGTTGTTAAATTCTCCTACCTAAGGAAATTCGTCCTCAAAAAATTATAAGGGAAGAATTATATAATTCCTCGTATAATTTGCAACCATAATGTGCGCATCCAACCATTTGTGCATTAGTGCAAAGTTTAGCCCAACATAAAAATTTTGAATGCAATGAATGTCTAGGTGGTAGCTCTCATATGAATGCATTTTTTCTCGAAAACTTTTTAAAACATGATGCATGCATCTTAGATATATTGGTAATTTCTATATGAATGCAATATTTCAAAAATCGAAAAATACCTTTTCATCCAATTTTCCCACACCCTTACTAAGTAAGAATGTAGTTCATCCAAATTTCTACATCCAAACCCTACCAACCAACTTTAAGTTTTCGAATTTCAGAAAAATCTAATTTTCTAAACTCGATTTCTTATGTTAGAGAAAGATAAGTAATGGAAAATTTTATATTTTCCATCCAATTTATATATACCTTTTCCTCCGCGCAGGGAAATCTTTCGTATCATGCAATTAAAATTTCTATATTTTCCAAGCACAATTTACATAAGAAGATCTCCTTATTAATCTTGATATTTCTGAAAAGTCGAATTTATAGGTAACTTTATTTATTTTTCCATTTGCTATTTTATTTTGTATTTTCCACTCGCAATTATTTTACATATTTTAGATATATCACGAAATTTGCCTAATAAAGAAAAGGTTGCACATAACTATTATGATAAGATAAAACATTACTAAAAGTACAAGTTAGCCTTACAATACTAATTTCTAATATAGCCGTCATTTCATTAAAGAATAGCTGAATGCTAAAAAAAGTCCCATAGAAAGAAATAACAATACTAATTCATCCTCAGAAAGGAGGCCTAGGTCCCTGCCCACCTGGTCTGAAAATATCTCGGATGAAAAAATCCAATCCACCTAGACGTTCCCCTGACGTCAAGTACTATCTGCACCTCTAGCTGCATCTACTCAAAGCACTGCTGGATTGAAAGTAGCTCCTGTAAAGACTGTTGTTGGGTTTGAGCGAAGTCAAGTTGAGTAAGAACCATATCTTGTTGTCCAAGCGTGATCACCAGGTGCTCTCTAGCCAACTGGTCATATCTCTTAGATAAGGATCTAACCACTCCTCTCAAATGCCATGGCTTCCACGAGAGCGCCTCCTCACCCGGCCATGGGCCCTACTGTGATGAATGGGAAGACCCGGTATCTCCCGAGTATAGTGGCTTTATACCTAGTATCCTTGGTATACTGGACGAGGAACAAAATAATGATAAGGATACTCAAAGTCATTCCCCTCCTCATGTATGAACTCCCCATCAAACCCCACCTCAGGTTAAATAGGCTGCTCCTCGTGGATAGAATCCTCATCATCCTAGTCCTCTTACTACATGGGTTGTACCCCCTTGTTAGCTCAATTAGCATCATAGCTAGGGTGGATGCATCAACTAATGAATGTGCCTCCTCAAAATGGCCCTCGTTGCCTAACGCCACCTCAAACTGCTCGAGTATTACTGTCCATAAGTGGCCAAATGAAATCCTCGGCTGCCGCCTACTCGATGTAGTCGCAAACTGTGAAATAATTTCCTTTGCCCATTTAATCTGAAATTCTGCTAGTATAGCATTGGGTAGTCCGACTAATAATGCTAGTGATCCTATCGTAGCCGTTGATCCAAGAAATAAGGTTATACTGCAAAATGCATATAACCACCCTAGCTAAGGGGCGTAAATTATCTATATCCCATGCCATATGCTAGGGACTAACAAAAATCTGGCTCAAAACACCCTCATCTGTCTTCTCGACCTGGTCCAACTTCAGGCCTTGAGATCTAATACCTATCATACCACTAAACTAGGTCACAATGAACATAATCTTTACCCACTTAACTTTTGATTTAAAACCAGCCTCATAACCAATAGTCCTATAAAATAAATTAGCGTCAAAGACACAAACTAACATGGGATGGGTAACTCTTCCAATCATGGTATGACTCAGAATCGGATACATCCCGGTATCATGAAAGAGCTGCTCAAACGGGGTGTTTGGAAAATTGTAAAACTTGAATGGTCTTGCTAGAGAGACCCGATACCCTACAGAATCAACGTAGGATTTGGCTATCTTTTTATTGTTTCAACACCAAGGATCTCTTGAGGCGTCAATTGAGGAAAAAGAGTAGATAAATACTATCGAGGAGGCATAGCGAAAGAGCTTGGAATCTGCGAAGAAGAAATACAAAAATCGATAGAGAAGAGGACAAGCTTCGATTTGATAGTAATTTCGTGGAGAACGCTGGACATTTGGATCGGTGGCGGTGGCTAGAAGTGGTGAAAATTAGTTTCGCCTGAGGGATATGTAGGTCTCGAGTGGGGAAATAAGTGACGAAACCTACAGGCTTCGTCCCTTTATTTTTGCGTGTTTTACATAGGGTGGGTCGACCTACCTTTTGGATGTGTTGACCCATCTTCAAGGGTGGTCGACCCATCCGAATCCTGGGTCAACTCGACCAAAGTAATTTTTCGAGTGTTCAACACTCGTCCCTTCGAGTTTTGACTGCCCGTCTTCTATGTTGCAGCCGGAAATATTTCCTGGGTCAGTTGAAATGCTGCCTCAGCCCAGATAAAATTTCCAACTTTCATTCACCATTCAAGTAACGCCTCCAAAATTCCAAACTTGAATATAATTCCAATCCTATAATTAATCATTGCCTTTACTTATCCTTTACTGCTATCCAAAATAAATTCTCACATCCACCCTTTCCATTTATCAAATAATCAATTCGTCAAATCCGTGTCCATGAAAAAACATTGAGAAACTGTCTCTTCAATAGCCTTAAATTTTTCTTGCTTCCAACCATATTTACTAACTTGTGCTTTTTTTCCTTTTATGCCTCTAAGCAAATTTTCCAACAACATTTTGAACCACGAGTGGCATCCAACTCCCGTGATGCATATGCACACCATATATATATATATATACTTTACTAATCCATCCAGTTTCGAACATAAGGCACTATTGCCCACCCACCAACTTGGACCTATCATCCATTCCTAATTACCTACATAGAACTTCCCCGTTCATATACCAATCCATCGTACAGCCCTTACCAAAAGTTAAGTTAAAACTTAAACCTTTAGGATTTTCCCATCACCTTAACCATTGGTGTACAAACTTATTACTCAAAATTTTCCATGTTTGGTTTACTCAAAAAGTGGGTGTCCTTCGTGAAACTAGGTATATATACAATATCCAAAAATACAAATACAACCACTCACTAACTATATATATATATATATATAGGAATCTTAAACCTGAGCTTTGGTACTAGATCTAACAACCTAAAATTTCAGCGAGCCTTTCAGCAATCTCGTATTTTTCGCAAAATGCTAAAATCCAAGTCTATTGAATCCCAAGTTTGTCTGTCTAGTATCCTATAGAAAGTCAAAGATAAATATATTAGAACTCGTAATTGAAATATCACAGCGGAAGGGAATAAAATATAATAGTAGGTAAATACTTATCAACATAATGATATTATCTAATAAGTGTTTCTAAGCCGCAGAATCTCAACCAACTGTCTAACGAATAGATTTATTATGAGGAGGGGCAGAGAAGAAAAGTTCCAGTGAATGGACAAATTATACTTTCTACAAATAACACTACATGTACCATTTTATCACTGGTTCATTTTTATTAGGTTATTCAGGTTTAATTCATAATACATTTTGATTTAACCTCATAATTCACACTCGTTTACTCCCCAGTAGATTTACCTGATATATATGTAGCTAAATGCCCGACATATTGAGATACTCCACATGGTATCCTCCTCGAGTGGTCCCCAACATCATATCACAAAAACTTATCGGACCTCCACCTTCACGCTAAGAAAGCATACTTGATTACGCTAAGAAGACATATAAAGTCTTCACGTTATGTCACGAAAGCATGCTAGGCTATGCTACGCAATTAAAAAAGTCTTCACCGCTGCGTCACGAGGGCGCCCTAATCCTTGAGTTCCCTCCACGGAACTTGGTCGACGGCTTTCTGCATATCTGTAAAGGATAGCCTCGTTTAGCCTACATTACAGATATCCAAGGACAACTCTGTCCCTTTCGGTGGCTCTTCAAGGCCCTAACCAACCTAACTCCAAACTAATGAAAGACTATTGAAAGAGTTAAATGACTTCCCTAACATCTCATCTAAACCAATCCCTCATCGAATGACCGAATAATAAAAGATCATTGTCCCCTTAGATTAGCTCATGTTTATCCCGCACATGCTACTGACAATGACAGATATTTGATGACCTACTATCCTTTGTTTGGCCTTGAAAACAAAGCCTCCCACATTGAGGTAGCCGTCGAATCATCCTAATATCGTCCCAATCAGTCTTTAGGATGCCCGCTATCAAAGTTTAGCTAAGGTATACTCATTGGATGGAACCGTGCAGATCATGCCTCTGTGGACGCAACTTCATTTGGCCTACCAAAGAGGTTTATCTCAGAGTATCCCCATGTCCTGTACAAATCTCGCACTTCCTTCCAGCCTTATCAAATAATAAGTTGCACGTCCCTTGTGTCTCCAGACACCTACGATGATCTATCTCGTTGGGCTCTTCATCCACCTATGTATGGGCTGGCCCAAGCACATCTCATTATTACGTTATTAGACACTATGTATAATCTTAATTATGTTCTTGTTTTATTTACCACTTTGTCAATGAATTTTAAACATTTACTTGTTTACCCTTCATTCGAGTTATTTGTTTATTAGCTTTAATTGTTCACTTAATTTCCCTAATCAGCCTTTGCTACCGAAACAGACCCCATTTCTTATTATTATATTCTTTCAATTTATTATCTAATTTGTGAGTTTATTAATAATAAGTCTTCCCAATTTAGTCACAACTTAGGGTTATAATACTATCACAACTATAATTGTGAGTTTGCTTATTAAGCTTAATCCCAAAAATTTAAGTTCATTTATAGAAAATAGATTCTATGCCTATTCCATATTTTGAATTATAACCTACACGTAATTATCCTACCTGCCACTTCAACAAGTCTGTCTAATATATTTCATTCCCGTATCATGATTTATTATAAAAGGTTATATTCCTCGTTCATTTCATATTTCACAAACTTCTTGTTACTCAACAGAAACCTCGTGGTTATGTTACCCTTCCCTTTCTTGTCTTTGCATTTATTCCTTTATAGGTTAAGCCTATTGTAAATTGATTGGTTACCAAAATTATGAAACAATCTATTTCCATAGTTTTATGTAACTACTATAATAGGATCCCATGATTGCATGACATTTCTTTTCTTGTATTTAGGATTATTAATTTGGTGCGCAATATGGCTGATTCCTTACTCCGCACTAATCCTATTTATTCACAACATCAAGATTACAGTTGTTAGCCTGCTTTGTGATCAGACTATACATAGCTAAGGGATCAATTGATTGATACACTCGAGAATAAAGGATGTAGTAGACAAGCCACTAGGTCGGTTCAGATCTTTCTAATTGAACCCTTCCTCTACACACAACCAGAGAGCCAATTCCAAATAACTTGTCCCGAGTCGGTTCGGCTTATTGACATCCGACCAGTACCGATAGCCTGCCATATTATCCGAATCGAGCTTCTTGCTATGGAACAGTTATAAAGCACGTCACTACAAACCGAAGCAGTTACCACCCACTTGCCCATGTCGCTGATGCGCTATCCTCATCACAAAACACCCAAACCCGAGATTTACGGAAGGGACCCACGTAGAATCTGACCCGACCATGCTTCAGGCCTACAAATACACACCACAACACTCCATTTTGAAGGATCTTTTTTCCATTTGTATTCTCTAACTCCATCACCAATGAATTTCCTCTGTTGTTTCAGATTGTACCCAAAATCTTTGAGTATAATTCTACAAAATTTAGAGAGATTATTCATTGTACTAGTGAGATTGAGTGGATATTATCATTCTATTTGTATTTAATTCATCAATCAGAGAATTATAAAGTGGAAGTAGGCTTGCTAATGCCGAACCACTGTAAATCATGTGTTCTCGTTGCTTTTATTTTCATTTTATTTAGAATTATCAGTAAATTAGGTGTTAGAACCACTTTTTGGTCTAACATTTTGGTGCTTTCACTGAGGACTTTGAATTCTCAGAATTCCAGATTATCATTGTACTTTTTGGATCCTCAAGTCTAAAGAAGTTAGTCCACTTTTTACACTATTTCTGAAGCCTTTGTTAATCTCAAGAGAATTAAACTTGATGGCTGGAGGGAAAGGAAAGGAACCGCAAATATTTCTGGAAAATGAGGTGAGTGGAGATCAGTTGGCAATAGTTTGTTGGAGAATGGAATTTTGATGAAAACAACCTTATGTCAATATTAATTGATAATAAAATGTATACTAACACATTTATTTATAGAATATATATGTATATATATACGCATATGTAGGAATTTTGTACAGGAAATATTACCGAAGACTGTACTGTTTAAATATATTAGAGATTCAGAGTACAGAGATATTTCAAGACTCATGAGTTGTAAAGGCTCGCAAATCCGTACTATTCGAGTTGACTAATAACACCACACGTCCAACCCAAATTGCACAGAAATACGAATCATTATTAGAAAGAAGTTAGAGGATGAGAAATAGAAAGAAAGAAATATCAGAATAGAAGAAAACAAAGAAGACAAATCTCAGAGCGGAATGAATAAAATATATTATATAACATAACTTTGAAATACAAATTGGTAACTTTACATACATACCATCATCATAGCACAACAGTTATTCCTGGAACAGTTATAAACATCTGTTTCCAGATACAAACATGGTTCACAGCGGAATATATGATAGTCTATAGCTAACTGGTGAAGCCTCCTGCTCCCAGCTACCTCCAAAATGAATCTGTAAAATCCCGACTACTAGACTGCCCGCACAAATTTGGGCACCCAAGAGTTTAGGGAAAACAAAACAAAATAAACTCTGGGTCAGTCATGGGACTGGTGTGAGTAAACTCCAACCATTTGTTTAACTTTCAAAATCCTTTCGAAAGAAAAGATAATAGTAAGACCAGCCCACACATAAACATGGACGGTTTTTACCTTACTATAACCAAAAACACTTTGATACGAAAATCCAGTGATATTATAATAATGTCTACATCAAATAAATAACCAAATAGTAGAACGCTTGCATCTCACGCTCCACATATATAGTATAAAATTAAAATGCGCATGGCGCTTATTGGAGATTGGATTTCCAACATGACAAGGTATGGAACCACCTTCCGATCAGTGTACTCTAGATGCGATATACTAGGGGTCCAACAAGAACATCTTGCAACCCGGCCCACACATGGCCGACCAATCATTTCGCTTGAGTGTATCGAATGTATATCGAATGTATATCACCAACGGTTGGGATCAGCAACTGTTCCTGAATGGGAAAACATTGAACAGAATAAGGAATTAAATGAATCTCTAGATAGGTGATAATACACCCTAATGGGAGAGACCAACATAGCCATGCTGCCTGCACGATTTTTGTCATTTCCCGGTTGTTGAGGCTTGAGGCTACGATTACTTTCTATTCATTGATAGTACAATCACTTGAAATGCCACATCGTCAGATCCGTTAATCACTAATTGATTTGCACAAATATTCTGGATGTTATGCTCAGGGAATAAATCCGTTGCAACCATATATATTATATACAGACCAACCCATTAGATCATTGGAAATACTCTATCAGAAATTTGTCCATTTACGTTCGTTCTGGGATTGAACGAAACCGAATGCAAAATTTCTATTAATAGAAAAAGCCCTTGCACTTCACTCCGTCTTCGATTATCTTTATATAATCTGATTCGCAACGCTACTGCCAATACAGAGTGGTTCCCGGATAATAATTCAACCAGTCTCCCCATATTGACAACGATATTGGGAAACACTTCGGTAGTCGGTTATTTAACTATCGAAAAAAAATAAACAAACATCCATTCAAAAAATCAAACATTCACTTGGCCCCTTGATTACTATTCATTAATTAAATCACCCTTCCATTTCCTTATCAATATTTGTTAAACAAATATTTCCAATTATCATCACGGTCTCTTATTTTCTGTGAAAAACATTTCTATATCTCGCCTTCTTTTACATAGAAAATATATTCTATTTGAAATTGAAACAAATTTCAATCACTTATCTCTTACCTGACTTCTTCAATTATACTCAGGAAATATTTACTTTTATATTTCCAAAATTCCATCACTTGGATTAAAACGAATGTTGTATAAAACATCGTTATAACAACCCAAAATATTTTATTCAACTAACTCTTTTCAAACACTTCTCTTCGAGACTTTCCTGCTATTTATCAATTAAAAATGAAATCAATCAAGTTGGGGTAAAATTACGTCTCAGACCTTGACTGAAAACATCCTCAACTTCAAAACAGACAAAACCACTAACCTCGAATAAACACACTATAAAACCCAATTATCCATTTATAAAACATACATATGGTTCGCTTTCTATTTCTAATTTATAGATTTCCCCTTTTTTTGCTTACACTATTCTATTTTTATAATTCGTTTCCTTATAGAATTCAATATCTATCGATACATTGATTTCTAACTATCAAATTATCTTAAAAATATTCTAACTCCTTAAATTCCCGGAAAAATTCGCCATAACCTCCCTTGTATCGGGAGCATCGGGATATTTCAAATAGCCTCCCATGGCCCTTACCAATCCAAAAGAAAAAGAAAAAGCTAAGCGGCTTGCTGATATGGCACATAAAATCTCATATATGAATTTAAACATGTACCTTTTTGTCGAGCACATAAATTAAAATCTTCATATACTTCATCCCATACCTGTCTAACTCATGCTCACCTGTTTCTAATTCAATTCAACTCAATCCAATCGTTTGAATTCAGTTTCACTCATTTATTCTTTAGTTAGCTATTTTGCCTATTCCACTTCTTTGTTTGAACATAACATGTTCAAAAAATATATTTAACTTGCTCATAATCAAATTGAATTTCAATTTCAATTCTAGTTTCCTTTTCGATTTCGAATATAAAGCTTCAAATTGAATTCATTATTCAAAGCCCAATACCAATTCAAAATCTCATTAACTAATTACTATTCAAATTAGTTAATTCTATTCAATAATCAAAAATCTGATTTCTGTTTTCAAAAGTCATTTTACTTACTTCACTGGAGCTCATATTTATTTTAAATCTCCAGTGTGGATTTTTCTAATGGCAAATTTAGATTTTTATTTATAAAAATCCTTTTATTTATTTAATTAAACCGTTATGGTTTTAAAATGGTTCTGGCGTTATTTTTCTGAAAATTTGATTTTGACGTAACTCAAAATCTATTTGACGAAATCCAGATTTTTCTCCTCTATTAGAAAACTATTATCAAATCGGTCCTGATGTTTCTTGTTTCAAAGAATTCCGACTTCAATTGAGTTCTACATACTCAATTGAAGTTCGAATCGCCAATTTTCGAACTGCATCGCTGCGGCGAGTTCGTTTTAATTATATTTATATATATAAATTTTTAAACTTCGTTTATAATAAATTCAACTTCATTCTGATATATTTTTAATATGTCAAATCAAAATTTTCCCAATACAACATACTATTTCCAATCTTCTAAAATTTGTCGATTTTTCCTTATTTAGAAATAAATTCATTTATATTTCGATCTTTTAAATTTCAATTCCTTTTGAACGCTATATTCAAATTCCACTTGAATTCTATTTGATTTCTATATTCAAATTACATTTGAATTTATATATTCAAATTCTATTTCAAATCTCTTATTCAAATTCTATTTGAATTTCCATATTCGAATTTCCTTTATTCAAATCCCATTTGAATTTCTACGTTCAAATTCTATATTTAATTTTCCTTTGAATTTCATATATTCAAACTCCATTTGAATTTCTATATTCAAATCCCCTTTGAATATTCTATTTTTAAATTCTATTTCAAATTCCATTTTAATCTATTTGAATTCTATATTCAAATTCCATTTTTCAATCTCCATCTGAATTCCAATATATTCAATATATTTTCAAACTTCATTTAGATTTCTTTATTCAAATCTATTTCAAAATCTATTTTTCAAATTCTATTTTCAAATTCCACATTTAAAATTTCTTTATTCAAAATCCACTTCACTTTCGATATTCGAATTCTATATTTGAATTACATTTGAATTTCTATATTCAAACTCCATTTAAATCTTATTTTCAAATTCTATAGTTAAACTTCATTCAAATCTCTGTTTGACTTTTTTTTATTCAAATTCATTTGAATTCCTTTGAATTCAAATTCTATTTGAATTCCTTTAAATTCAAATTCTAATTCAATTCTTTTGAATTCAAATATTATTTCAAACTTCGTTTGAATTCCTATATTCAAAACTGTTTTCAACCCCATTTGAATTACTATATTCAATTCTATATGGATTCTATATTCAAAGTCTAAATTTGAATTCCCTTTTGTTTAAATTTCACTTGTATTTGTACTTATGATTATCGAATGATAATTCTTTTCACTTCATTTATAACTTTGTTTATAAAAGAACTATTTGTTATATTATTTTTTTAAAACAAGTTAATACTTTTGTTCTATTCAAAATTTCAAATTCTATTTTCGAAAAATAGATTTTTCCCTTTTAACTCTGGAAATTTCCTTTTTCGATATTTTTTTTAAAATAACAACATTTAAGCCCAGTGATATTTCAACAATAAAAAAAACCAATTATAATCGACAGGTTTTCTAACACATCATATATGACAGTATAGGTGCAAACAAACAAAGAAACAAATCATATATTTTAGAGGAATCTAGTTGGATCCCTCCGACCTATTTTTCCTGCATCCACAGACATTAGTCAACAAAAATAATACCCATCTTGCTTCAAGGCAGGATATCGCGGTATAAAAGGGGATTCACTTATATACGTCGGCGTAGGGTCATCCGCTAATGATACTGCGGGCATCCACTAATGAAACTGTGGGAATCCAACCAATCACTAAACTAATATATATATATATATATATAATAGCAAGCCTATATAACTATGTATTTCAAACAATCAGAAAGCATTCAAACAAGCAACACAATTATTTTTAATGAATAAAAATAATTCTAAATAAAAGGTGAGTGAGATTTACTCACCGTGATTTTTCTTTCGCCGATCTATTTTGATTTCTGATTGTAAGATCTGAAATTATGAATCCAATATCCTACCCCCCCCCCCGATCTTCCAACCTTGCTTTTAGGATTTCGGCACATAGCATCCCACAGAAAATTTCTGCCCAAGCTTTTCTGCCCCATTCGATCACTGCTGAATCAACCACCGCTTCAACTCACTGTTGATCCTGCAAAAAAATCACAGAACTGAAACCTCCCCTTGCCATCATCGCCATACTGACAACGAGCTATAGGAGGCTCGTGAATATAATTCCCCCAAGCTTACTTCTCGCGAACTCCCACAAGTCTCGATCGCTCCCCCAAATCGATATCGAAAACTGTCCATCGCTCTGAACAATTCAAGTCTGAACCCTTTCCACGAACCATAACAAACCCCCGACAACCCCATTGCACTCGCCCCATCCACTCGAAGACGACCTGAACTGGCTCCGTTATCTCTACCACGAGAGCCTATCCCAAAGTTAAACTCAGCACCATCGCGCAGTCCACTCGAGTTGCAAGCGTGAGCATCGAACCCTACTGATGTATACCCAAACTGCTATTGACAAATCCCGTTTTCTCCATGACTCGCGAGTGCTCCACCAGGCTTCCAAGAACTTGCGATCTTCGACCGCGATTGTTTCCATGGTTGGATTTTAAAGGGTCGGCCCTTTCATTTTGAGGCTCTCGATTTTTCTGAGTATTGAATCGAAAAATAGGGAAAAGGCTTGGCCTTTATTCACGATTAAGGATTGGTCATTTCCCATTTGGAGCTTGGATCGTACTGTTTTTCAGAAGAAAATGAAGGCGGGTGTGATTATATAGAAGAAGGAAGAAACAGAAAGTACACGGTATTAAATGGTGGTTGGGTTAAGTACATAACAAATCTTTTATTTCTTTTAAATAGATATCGATTTGATTTTGATCCTATCCACTGATCAAATAAATCGGGGTTCATAATTAAAAATCGTGAACCGCTATTTTAAAGTACCGACCGTCATTAAAATGTTATAACGCTATTTTGAATTAAACGAATATAGATTATACAAATAAATTTGAACGTATATTTAAAATAGCCATGTTAAATCAATTTAAATTCAAAACAAAAAATTTCTTCAAAAATAAATTTCTATTATCATCGTTCATTTTCAAATAGAATATATATATTGATCATCTAAACCATTTCGATTTAGTTTTATCTTCAAATTGAATTATTCCAGTTCTCATATTTCAATGATTATCAAAATAAATCGTATTTCGATTATTTGATCGATAATTTACTATAAAAATTCTTTTATATTATTAATTCAATATTTAACCGACACTAAATATTTAAAATTAATCGTTCAAAAATCTGGGTCGTTACATTCTTCCCCCCTTAAAATAATTTCGTCCTCGAAATTGCTAAGGTAGGAAAAATACTATAAACCCATTAACTTTCCAAAATTCCCTTATGTTGAAACTCACCTCTTTATATTTCAATAAATTAGCTCCAACCAAAACTTATGGTTTTCACACATTTAATCTAAATGATTTTCACCCAATTCAAATTCTATTCAATCTTATTCAATTTGAATTTCATTAATTTATTTACCTCGATCCATTTAACTTGCTTAAGTTAAATTTAAACTTCATAATTCAAATTCCTGGGGTTTCCTTTCAAATCCTTCTGAAATTACATAAATATACATATATATATTTCAAAACATTTGAATTTTCAAACCACTTGTTTTCTTTCAAAAAACTTTTCTAAGGTAGCCATTCGTCACTTATAACTTGAAAACGAACACTGATGAAGCTGCAGTCATCATCAGAATTATTTCCCAGTCAATGAAGTGAGTTTAGTGCTTTATCTATTTCAAAATCCATTCAAATATGATTTTTATTCAAACGGTCTTTTCAAAACAAAGCTATATTATTTTAATATACTTCGAAAAATATTTTCTAACTTCCCAGGATTTAAATTCCAAATTCTGCTTTGAATTAAATTTCAATTCATTTCATTTGTATATGTTATTCATATACAAATTTTATTTTTGTTATACTTAACCATTTCAATTTTATAATCTCATTTGATTATAAAAATAACAACCAACACATCCATATAATATAATAATTTCAAAAATTATTCTTTCTATACCAAAATAGAAATTTGGGTAAAATAATTTCATTCACCCACTTTAAAACAATATCGTGTTCAATCTTCTGTTCAAGTGTTTAGACATTCCTGTCGACTTTGTGGCATCCCACTATTGACCAGAATTCATAAATCACTCAACAGACTAGCCAACACAATATAAAATAACTTTTATATCAATTAACAAATACGCTCTCTCGTATATACACTCAACTCATTCTAGGGTACTACTGACCCTATCTCTAATGAGCACATTCCAACAAGCCTAGATGTTCACTCAACCTAAGCTCTGATACCAACTGTAAAGGCCCGCAAATCCGTACTATTCGAGTTGACTAATAACACCACACGTCCAACCCAAATTGCACAGAAATACGAATCATTGTTAGAAAGAAGTTAGAGGACGAGAAATAGAAAGAAAGAAATATCAGAATAGAGGAAAACAAAGAAGACAAATCTCACAGCTAAACGAATAAAATATATTACATAACATAACTTTTGAAATACAAATCGGTAACTTTACATACATACCATCATCAGAGCACAACAGTTATTCCTGGAACAATTATAAACATCTGTTTCCAGATACAAACATGGTTCACAGCGGAATATATGATAGTCTATAACTAACGGGTGAAGCCTCCTGCTCCCAGCTACCTCCAAAATGAATATGTAAAATCCCGACTACTTGACTGCCCGCACAAATTTGGGCACCCAAGAGTTTAGGGAAAACAAAACAAAATAAAATCTAGGTCAGTCATGGGACTGGTGTGAGTAAACTCCAACCATTTGTTTAATTTTCAAAATCCTTTCGAAAGAAAAGATAATAGTAAGACCAACCCACATATAAACATGGACGGTTTTTACCTTACTATAACCCAAATCACTTTGATACGAAAATCTAGTGATATTATAATAATGTCTACATCAAATAAATAACCAAATAGTAGAACGCTTGCATCTCACGCTCCACATATATAGTATAAAATCAAAACCCACATGGCGCTTATTGGAGATTAGATTTCCAACATGACAAGGTATGGAACCACCTTCCGATCAGTATACTCTAGAGGCGATACACTGGGGTCCAACAAGAACATCTTGCAACCCGGCCCACATATGGCCGACTTTCGCTTGAGTGTATCAAATGTATATCACCAACGGTTGGGATCAGCAAATGTTCCCAAATGGGACAGCATCGAACAGAATAAGGAATTAAATGAATCTCTAGATAGGTGATAATACACCCTAATGGGAGCGACCCACATAGCCATGATGCCTGCCCGATTTTTGTCATTTCCCGGTTGTTAAGGCCTGAGGCTACGATTACTTTCTATTCATTGATAATACAATCGCTTGAAATGCCACATCGTCAGATCCGTTAATCACTAATTGATTTGCACAAATATTCTGGATGTTATGCTAAGGGAATAAATCCGTTGCAACCATATATATTTTATAGAGACCAACCCATTAGATCATTGGAAATACTCTGTCAGACATTCGTCCATTTACGTTCGCTCTAGGATTGAACGAAACCGAAGGCACAATTTCTGTTAATAGAAAAAGCCCTTACACTTCACTCCGTCTTCGATTATCTTTATATAATATGATTCGCAACGCTACTGCCAATACAGAGTGGTTCATGGATAATAATCCAACCGGTCTCTCCATATTGACAACGATATTGGCAAACACTTCGATAGTCGGTTATTTAACTATCAAAGAAAAATAAATAAACATCAGTTCAAAACAATCAAACATTCACTGGGCCGCTTGATTACTATTCATTAATTAAATCACCCTTCCATTTCCTTATCAACATTTGTTAAACAAATATTTCCAATTATCATCACGTCTCTTACATTCTTTGAAAAACATTTCTGTATCTCGCCTTCTTTTACTTAGAAAATATATTCTATTTGAAATTGAAACAAATTTCAATCACTTATCTCTTACCTGATTGTTTCAATTATACTCAGGAAATATTTACTTTTATAATTCCAAAATTCCATCACTGGGATTAAAACGAATGCTGTATAAAACATCGTTATAACAACCCAAAGTATTTTATTCAACTAATTCTTTTCAAACACTCCACTTCGATACTGGATCCTGCTATTTATCAATTAAAAATGAAATCAATCAAGTTGGGGTAAAATTACCTCTCAGACCTTGACTGAAAACATCCTCAACTTCAAAACAGACAAAACCACTTACCTCAAATAAACACACTATAAAAACCAATTATCCATTTGTAAAACATACATATGGTTCGCTTTCTATTTCTAATTTATAGATTTCTCCTTTTTTTTGCTTACACTATTCTATTTTTATAATTCGTTTTGTAATGAACCGGCAAATTCGACGCATTAAAATATAGAATTTATTTAAGATTTAATGTTTTAAGTGAATATTTATAATTTTATACTTGAAATGAATCCAAGGCAAAGAAAAACAAAACCTGAACTAAAATTTTTAACCAAGCAAGTGAAAAGGGAAAAACTTATGCTACAGGTAGAATTAATATAACAATTCGCTAGTAGTCAAATCTTCTCAATAGTTTTGCTTCAAAATAATATATATATATATATATATATATAAGGACAGGCGTAAAAGCAAATCAGAAGGTTTGCACCATGCGTACAAAGGTCAGTACACGCATATAACTCTTCCTTTCTTTTATTAGGTCCTTCCCCTTCCTTCTGAATATTTGAGAGAAATAAATAAAAATAATTGGATGTGTCCTCCTTGATCCACCTCGCATGAAACAGTCTTGTCCACTAAGTTTACATCTTTCATTATGACGTTCTGTAAATTGAAGATAACTAGCGTACGCCTACGCCCACTGAGATTCAACCTGCTCGCTAGGCGTGGACCATCGGAAGCCAAGCCATCAGATCCGCGCCCTAGTTTCCTGCTTTCAGTCCCTGCTCATCAGTTCCGACCTCCACGAGCTATGTTCCTTACCCTGCTCAACTGGGAAAAGGATGAAAGGCAGCAACTTTTCTCCGGTACTTCGTGCCTGAGCTCTACCGCCAGTCGAGTCCAGCAGCGTCCGATGTCACCGCGAAGACCATCTCGAAATCCGCTTCTTTCCTCCTCCTGTGAGCCGGGCCTTGATGGTCGTGAGATTCATTGCCTACACTTCTTTTTCTTTGTTTTAACATTATTTTGTACATGTGTGTTAAAGCTGCAGATTGTGTTGAAATGAAACCGACAACATACTGTTGTATCAACAGCTCGCATGCATCCCTAACTTCTTGTATTCCAACTTGACACGATAAGCACTCTAGGTGCTTGAATAAATGCCTGAAAGGCTGTTTTTTTGATGAAGCAGTGCGAGTCCGTTGGCCTGGTCGATGCTGCTACAGCCGGGAACCTTAGTTACCAACAGTCTGCCTACTTTAACCTAGGTATAGACATTTTATTCTTTTTTTTTTCAATTTGGAATTAATAAAAAAATGTAAATCGAGCTCGTGTCTTAAACCTGCCATTGGGTATGTTTCGTAGTAATAATTGAGATTGGTTGGACAGGATTTCTCTAGTGTCGAGGTGGATGTTGGTCTTGTATAACTCCGGTCGTAGACATACATATACACGTTCATATGTATGTGTATATGTAAATGGACTCATTTTTCCCGTTGGCTTTTGATAAGTAGATCAAACTTTACCCATTCCAATGTCTACTCATCTCGTGCCACCCTCGTCTTGCCTCGAAAGGTGAGTTTTCTCACTCATAGACTAACTAATTATTAAGTGAATTAAATATCTGAGATGTTGAATGGAATGTTAGGTTGTTCTAGAAATTGGTTGCTTCGTGATTGTGCACATATGACACACACCGTTATCTTATATGACACAATTTGTATGTGAATGTGTGATATGCTATATTTTATTCTCACCATGCAAGTTCCCCTTATATTAGAAAAACCATTGCAGGTTGAAATGATAAATACCCGAAGAACTGTATATTCGAATTGATTTGGGATGCGGGTTGAAATGATACATACCCAGGGTTCGAATATTTTAAAGAACGGATTGAAATGATAAATATCCATATCACTTGACCATAGGATAGAAAATTATATACGGACACCGTGGTCAATAAAATTAGAATATTTTAAAATACTTATCACTTTATGTTTACCTAACGAGTTTAATGATTTGATGTAAAGGATATGCAAGACTTGATAAATGCTTCCCAAATCTTATTTTGACACATGATTTGACAATGAATTTTCGCCGTACAAATGTAAGAAGGATTTTGTCAAAATAAAAAGTGTTAAATCCAAGGATATGAAAGAATATGATTATTTAAATCAGGGTGAATACGGGTTGGTTTACAAGTTAGAATTTAAATAGATCATATGTGTTTAACAACTAATGTGAAAGTGTTTGGGAATTTATTTCTAAAATGGATATGTGAAACCCCAAAGTAAACATTGGTTTGAAGATCGTTTTAACAATGAAGTGTTGAATTTGAACCAAATAAATGGGGATTTGTTTAAAGGTGGAATTTTGATGAGAAAAGAAATTCTGAGACATGGATTTGGATTTGGATTGGATTAATATTATTTCAATTTCATAGACGTAAATTTTACTTATTACTTGATTTATAAATATTTTCTCTAAAATAGTTTGATTTCTTTAACTATATGAATTTTATAATATTTTTCCAACTATGTATATATATATATTTATACAATATTTTTAATTAATTATACATATATTTTTCCAACCATATATATATTTATACATTACTCTCAAATTTATATACATATACCTTACCAACTCTATATAAGTTTAAACATTATTTTCAATATACTATTTTCAAACTCAACTTTTCTAAAGGTGTTTTATAAATATAAATCTATGTCCGATCCAGTCCAGTGAGTCAGAAGGGTGAAAGAAAGGATTTCAAGCAATAGTAATATGTCTTGGAATTTGAAACTTAAACCCAATGGTTGACAAAGTAATGGCGAATTTTGGTTTTATAATCTCAAGTCAAACCAATGATAAAAGATTTTGAGAAATCAATTTTGGGGCAATACTTGAGACAACTCGATTTGCGATATGATTTCAAATATAATGGCCACGGTGTGAAAGATGTAAGCGTCTGTTGTTAAAGAGACCGGAGTCGGTAAGTGGCATACTCTCTGTCAGTTCCGATACCACTTTGACAACTATGTATGTGATGGAGTATCGGAACGACAACAAGATGGCTTGGAAGCGACCACTGGATCGAAAAAGGCGAACGATGGCGAAATGGCCTTGACCTTCGGGTCATAATTAAAATGACTAAAACAGGAGCTATACCGTGACTAATTGAGGTAGCACCTTTGATCGGACATGCTTCTTCGATACCATCTCTATGACTATTGTGATTGATTTGGGTGCACCCTTTGATTATGGGAGTGTGTTCCGAGGTGGGCGGTAATGGCTGCTATGCGTTACCACCGGTCCAGGAGTGCAATTGGTAGAATCCTACCCTGGGTATTGCCTCGAATGCCTTGTCATATTTATCCCATACGAGCCCCATACGATTTTGATTTGTATCGTACCTATGGAGTGCCCTCTGATGCCATCCGTGTTAGGGTGGGTTTACGGTACTGTATAGACTACGGTATTATAAACGGTGTAAGGGTAAAAATGTAATCCCGCTTACGCTATTTTCATTATATTTACTTTACTGAATAGACATTACAATAATAGCGTATTATTATATAGATATTAGTTTCGTGGATCCTTAGAGGATGGAAATCCCAGACATCCTTTAAGTTATTGTACATTCCGGTGGACACTTCATTTGAGTTAATTCACTTATATGAGACTGTTAGTCCTGACTCGTGTATTTTGTTTTATTCCTTGCAAAATGCCCGAGTCAGATCGAGTATTTCAGCTTGGAGATTTATCTATTAGAGCTTGAGAATCGTTGGGGATCTAGTCATCCATATACTGTACATGCGCAGTATCCACGCTCCTGTCAGTTATTCATGTTTAGTAAGTTCAGTATTCAGTCTTCCGCTGTATTATATTTTTGTACTCTGATATCATGTAAATTTAAAGATTTTGTATTATTGTATAAAATTTTGCTTCCGCTGTTAGATATTCAATATAATGTGTCTGTGATTCTGTGATGATTTATATTTCAACTTCATAAGCAATAATAATCTGCCATTTCGAACGGTTTAAGTCGGTCTAATTATCGACTTGAGGCGGTCAAAAAGCCAGGTCGTATAAAGTTGGTATCAAATCTTTGGTTATACAAAGCTTAGCTTGTGAAGTTGAAACACTCATTAAAGATGGGGTAGCGGTACCCTAGAATGAGTGAAATCATCTTGGAATTATACCCGAGAGAGCGTATTTTGAGAAAAAACATTTTAAATGATTTTTAAGGGATTTTAACGGATTTTCTATATATATATATATATATATATATATATAAACAATTTGAAATTTCACCTTGTTTTACAAAAAAATATCCTCGTTTAAATCTTGTTCCTTTGAATTAGTCCCTCGGCTGGATCTTTCCTAAGTCAAGATTCTCCAAATCTGAGACTTTATCGTGCTTTGTCCTGTCTTAGGAATACAAAATTTTCGCTTCCTAAATTCCGTATTCTTCGGCTTAAGATAATTTATCTTGATATATCCGTTTAGTTCACTGTTCGGTTGGCTCCCATCTTATATTCCAACTGTAAATCGAATCGAAATAAATAAGTTGCAAGAAGATAAAACTTAAATAATGACTAAGTATTAAATGCTTGGTTGTATCAAATAAATTAAATGGAAAGCCGTAGAAACGAGCTATATATATGAATTTTAATGCTATGTTAAGGAAAGGTTCATTGATTCAATTATGGGTGAACTCATAAATTATATAAGTAATGAGCATGTAGATAGAACTTGAAAAAAAAATTGAATGTTGAAAAATAAACTATTTGGGACAACTATAGTTCAGGTTAAAACGTTGCTAAAAACCTGAATCATTTGATAAATGTTTGGAGGAAGTTAAGTGATGTTTTCCCTTAAGCTAAAATGGACTTAACAAAAATCATCATACATTACATGGAGGAATAAATCTTAAATCTGAAATTTTGATGGAATGACGAAGTAAAACCAAAATAAAATAAAGCGAGTAAGTATAACTTGAATGAAATTTAATGAAAGGATTATTACGAATAAGTTAACGGGATTTGTTAACTATGTTAAGACAAGTCGACATGAAGAAAAAAATCCGAGTGAAATCTTGACGAAGCAATGATGTAATGAATGGTTTGCAAGTAAACAGATAAAAATAAAAATGAATAAGTCTTGGTATTCTATTTGCCATTAAAGATTGGATTATCAGGTGCGTGAAGATTTTAGGACATACGCCTAGCTAACGTATGTATTAGATTCTTTGCATACCAAATAAATATTGATTCACACTGAAGTTTCTTGAAAATGATGCTGGTGATTACTGCAGTATCACCAGTGATTATTTTCAAGTTTTAGAAGTGAAGGAGACGTATGATTCAAATTGATACGACAAATTTGATACTTAAATCTTGTTTTGTGAATACTTAAGGAAAAGTGAGAATAAAGATTTGATTTTTGATCTTTGAAAAAAAAGAGACCGGTTTTAAATCAATGGAAATATACATGGAACTGTAAGATTTTCTTTATGTGTGTAAGGAAGAAAAATCAAAACTAAGTTTAGTATGTAATTCTACGGAAGCTAACTTAAGAGTTTGAATTTGGAATGCTAACTTAGCAAAAAAAAAAAAAAAACTCATATTTGAGAATGCTATTTCATATCCCAGATTTTTGGGCTACTATGTATTTAAAACTCGCGAATAAAATTTGTGAATTCACAATGAATATGGAGCATAATAACCTTTTCCAAATAAAGATCATATAAATAAGGTTCATAACGGATTTTAATTCTACTCTAAGATTTAAAGGAGTGAAATATAAAATAACGTTGAATAAATAAATGCTTATTTGATAAGTGTAGGTTTTAAAGAGAATAAATTGAAAGTCAATTGGAAATTCGTATATGTTCATTCAGACTTAATCCTAATTGATTCAAAAAAAAAACTTGAGAAGCTATATTAACAGCAAGTCAAACCTTGTACTAATTATGCGAAGGTAACCAATTTAGTTACGTTGGATATACAGAAAAAAATTTGATCTGTATTTCGGTAGGAACTAAAATTTCGAGTGGGGGAGAGAACCAATTTTCCCGTTCGAAATTTATAAGTAAAATGATTTGAAACTTGAAACAAAATTTTTAGTTAAAATTATACTCGGAAGGAAAATTTGGAGTAATAATACGAAACTAACTAAAATATAATAGAACACATATTGAGTGAAACAAATAAAATAGATGAACCGATTTGGAATCAACCAAGTACTAGAAGCAAGTCGATTATTCGGAGAACAAAGGATTAACATGTAAGCGTTAAGCTTGGGTACAATTGAAATAATTATCAAAGAATATTTACTGGGAATACACAAGAGAAGGAAAGACAATTTGTGTACAAATAAATTAAATTTAGAAGATGAATGCATTTTGGAAAACATGATCAACATCGGCATAAGTTTCAAAATTATAGTTTGTAAGAAGAAAAAAAAACCATAGCAAGGTGCTGCTGCATCGCAACAGCATCAACCAGACTGCTGCTGCATATAGCAGCAGTGGTTGCCGCTGCACGAAAGAGCAGCAGTGGCTTCTGATGTAATAATGAAGAAAAAAGGAAAAACTGCTAGGGGCTGCTATTGCTACAACAACAGCAAAGTACATGGAAGAAAAAGGAAAAGCCGCTGCTATTCATTGCAGTAGCAAGAAAAAAAAATGCAAAACTGAAAGAAAAAAATGCAAAACTGAAAGGAAAAAAAATGCAAACTGAAAAAAAA
Organism: Allium sativum; assembly: GCA_030737875.1. Classification (NCBI taxonomy): domain Eukaryota; kingdom Viridiplantae; phylum Streptophyta; class Magnoliopsida; order Asparagales; family Amaryllidaceae; genus Allium; species Allium sativum. Next base: position 94,150,821 of record CM060920.1, read on the forward strand.
AACTGAAAATCCGAGTAACTTGCATGTCCATATTAAACACCCTTGCATGTTCATATTAAACAGATAAATTTTGTAGAAACATGCCTTAAGTTTGATGTCTGGTTTCCCTTAATACTTGCGGTTTCATAATGAGATGGATCCTGTATGCATTATCAAATAAACCATTGTCGCCATGTTTGCATTACTTGAATCGGAGAACAGTGCATGGGGTCTTGCATCCCTATTCGCCTAGACTTGTTAACAGACCATTATTGCATAAAACCAAGTCACATACCCTCGAGAAGTAATAAATTTCAACTATGCATACATATTTTGCTCGGGGATTGTTAAAGGGACTCCACATTTGGTTAAGGGGAGGATAATTTTAAGGGGACTCCAGCTTATTTTTTTGTTGTTAAGGGGGGTTTGGTTTATTTGAAAAAGAAAAGAAAACGAGACCAAACTACCCAAGGTTTGTCACTTATGTTAAACTCTAACTTACTAAATTCAACGCAAATAACAAACTTGGAAATTACTAAACATATCAATTACTCAAATTAGGTACAACATATTAGATTAAATTTTTTGTTTTTGCATTTATTTTAAATTAACCATACCAATTCTAATATGAAATTAAAATTAATTACCTAATCTATTGCCTTCTGATCACCATGAAGCTTTCTTGTGTCTCCATTACATTAAATATATCTATTTTTTATTTGGCAAATTCTATTTATACACCGAAAGCCACTTAACATACACCATTATTTTTCTATAAATTATATTACTAAATTACTCTTTTCTCATAGTTGCTTTTTTAAAACTTTTGCATATAAAAAGTCAAATTATTCTTAAAAGTATTAAAACTTGATGCAAACAATATATGTTAACAAAGATGTTAATGAATTATTTAATCATGAAATCTAAAATTTCAATTAAGAAAACATTCAGAAATAATGTCTAATTTAGTAGTGTTGATTTATTTTGTAAAATTACAGTAATTTTGTTGAAATTGAATTTTTTTTCAAAAAGTTTATAAAAATTACAGTATTAGTAAAAGAAATAAATTTCATTTTATTAAATTTTGCTCAGTTTGATGCAGAATTTCTAATTTTGGGTAATTGTGTTTTAAGTTTGAAAGAGAAAAGAAAAATAAGATGAGAACATTGATAATTTAGTAAAAGAAACGGTGTATGTAAAATAATATATGGTGTATAGTAGTTTATTTATATTTATTTTTTGTTTATGTTTAGCAATTTTTGGTGTATAAATAGAATTAGCCTTTTTATTTTTATGTGCATTATTAAATTGTTAGCATTAATTAAGGTTTAAGTTACATGGTTTATTTTAATGAGGATTATAGGGGGTTAATATCGGAATTTTAATTTATATGTTTAAGGGGAGGTTGATTTATTTTGTCCTCCCCATAACAATTATACAATAAATACAAATTTGTCCTCCCCTTAACCAAATGTGGAGTCCCTTTAACAATCCCCTTTTGCTCTGGAAGAATGCAATTTGCTAGTACCACTTCAGAAATTTATACCCTGGTGAACCTTGCATAGTTGATGTATGTCTTGCGTTATACATGTTTGTTGGTACTGGTTGATTTGGTTTAGAGTTGCATGCATCCCATGTCTGGTTTCTTACTGGCACCCATTCCCTTGCATGGTCTGGTTCCTGCATGTCTTTTTATATTAAAAGATTACCTGCATGGTCTGTTTCCATTTGCATATTGACAAACCATATTTCAATTCATGTCATATTTGGCATACAATGTTTATTTCGCACTCATTTTGTCGAAATGCTGAAATAAATTAGACATCAGTTCCAAGTTATTATAAGCAAATGTGAGAAAAGTTTGAAAGGAAGCAATGTAAAAGAGAAAAATTATTCTCTCTAAGCAGCCCGAATGAAAAAGAATAGAGCAATTACAAAAATGAGGACATGTAAATGAAAAATTAGATTTGACTTTGTATAGTGTTGTGCTTGATATTGTCCTACATGCTTATTGCATGTTGTTTCATTTTATTGCATGATTCTCACCTATATTTGAGTATCTTATTAGGTTGCAATGGCACACTTTGCTTACGGAGCTCGCTTTTGCGCAAAATGCTAATAATATAAACAAATTTGCTTTCAAACGCTAAAGAAGGTACGTAACTTGGTTTACATATCACTTTTGGGTTGTTTTCCTTGGTTTCCCCTATATTGGGATGCCTCATCATATGGATGAGATGTATATTGTATTTGAATTTTTTTCCGGGCATGCCGTACAAAGGAGATGTTGCCCAAATTTTCCGTAAATCCAGGCGTTAGAAAAATTTTGAGTTTTAAAAATCTATAACTTACTTTTCTTTCTAACAAGTTTTAAAGTAAGTAAAGATATTTGTGAAGTTATATATGTAGATTTAAATTTATATGACATTTCCTTTTCGAGAACGAAAAGCGCTAAGTGTGGGAGAATGTAATGAACCGGTAAATTCGACGCATTAAAATATAGAATTTATTTAAGATTTAATGTTTTAAGTGAATATTTATAATTTTATACTTGAAATGAATCCAAGGCAAAGAAAAAAAAACTTAACAGAAAATTTTAACCAAGCAAGTGAAAAGGGAAAAACTTATGCTACAGGTAGAATTAATATGACAATTCGCTAGTAGTCAAATCTTCTCAATAGTTATGCTTCAAAATATATATATATATATATATAAGGACAGGCGTAAAAGATAATCAGAAGGTTTGCACCATGCATACAAAGGTTAGTACACGCGTATAACTCTTCCTTTCTTTTATTCGGTCCTTCCCCTTCCTTCTGAAAATTTGAGAGAAATAAATAAAAATAATTGGATGTGTCCTCCTTGATCCACCTCGCGTGAAACAGTCTCGTCCACCAAGTTTACATCTTTCACTATGACGTTCTGTAAATTGAAGATAACTAGCGTACGCCTACGCCCACTGAGATTCAACCTGCTCGCTAGGCGTGGACCATCGGAAGCCAAGCCATCAGATCCGCGCCCTAGTTTCCTGCTATCAGTCCCTGCTCATCAGTTCTGACCTCCACGAGCTATGTTCCTTACCCTGCTCAACTGGGAAAAGGATGAAACGCAGCAGCTTTTCTCCGGTACTTCGTGCCTGAGCTCTACCGCCAGTCGAGTCCAGCAGCGTCCGATGTCACCGCGAAGACCATCTCGAAATCCGCTTCTTTCCTCCTCCTGTGAGCCGGGCCTTGATGGTCGTGAGTTTCATTGCCTACACTTCTTTTTCTTTGCTTCAACATTATTTTGTACATGTGTGTTAAAGCTGCAGATTGTGTTGAAATGAAACCGACAACATACTGTTGTATCAGCAGCTCGCATGCATCCCTAACTTCTTGTATTCCAACTTGAAACGATAAGCACTCTAGGTGCTTGAATAAATGCCTGAAAGGCTGTTTTTTTTGATGAAGCAGGGCGAGTCCGTTGGCCTGGTCGATGCTGCTACAGCCGGGAACCTTAGTTACCAACAGTCTGCCTACTTTAACCTAGGTATAGACATTTTATTCTTTTTTTTTTCAGTTTGGAATTAATAAAAAAATGTAAATCGAGCTCGTGTCTTAAACCTGCCATTGGGTATATTTCGTAGTAATAATTGAGATTGGTTGGACAGGATTGCTCTAGTGTCGAGGTGGATGTTGCGCTTGTATAACTCCGGTCGTAGACATACATATACACGTTCATATGTATGTGTATATGTAAATGGACTCATTTTTTCCGTTGGCTTTTGATAAGTAGATCAAACTTTACCCATTCCAATGTCTACTCATCTCGTGTCACCCTCGTCTTGCCTCGAAAGGTGAGTTTTCTCACTCATAGACTAACTAATTATTAAGTGAATTAAATATCTGAGATGTTGAATGGAATGTTAGGTTGTTCTAGAAATTGGTTGCTTCGTGATTGTGCACATATGACACACACCGTTATCTTATATGACACAATTTGTATGTGAATGTGTGATATGCTATATTTTATTCTCACCATGCAAGTTCCCCTTATATTAGAAAAACCATTGCAGGTTGAAATGATAAATACCCGAAGAACTGTATATTCGAATGGATTTGGGATGCGGGTTGAAATGATACATACCCGGGGTTCGAATATTTTAAAGAACGGATTGAAATGATAAATATCCGTATCACTTGACCATAGGATAGAAAATTATATACGGACACCGTGGTCAATAAAATGAGAATATTTTAAAATACTTATCACTTTATGTTTACCTAACGAGTTTAATGATTTGATGTAAAGGATATGCAAGACTTGATAAATGCTTCCCAAATCTTATTTTGACACATGATTTGACAATGAATTTTCGCTGTACAAATGTAAGAAGGATTTTGTCAAAATAAAAAGTGTTAAATCCAAGGATATGAAAGAATATGATTATTTAAATCAGGGTGAATACGGGTTGGTTTACAAGTTAGAATTTAAATAGATCATATGTGTTTAACAACTAATGTGAAAGTGTTTGGGAATTTATTTCTAAAATGGATATGTGAAACCCCAAAGTAAACATTGGTTTGAAGATCGTTTTAACAATGAAGTGTTGAATTTGAACCCAATAAATAGGGATTTGTTTAAAGGTGGAATTTTGATGGGAAAAGAAATTCTGAGACATGGATTTGGATTTGGATTGGATCAATATTATTTCAATTTCATAGAAGTAAATTTTCCTTATTACTTGATTTATAAATATTTTCTCTAAAATAGTTTGATTTCTTTAACTATATGAATTTTATAATATTTTTCCAACTATGTATATATATATATATTTATACAATATTTTTAATTTAATATACATATATTTTTCCAACCATATATATATATTTATACATTACTCTCAAATTTATATACATATACCTTACCAACTCTATATATATTTATACATTATTTTCAATATACTATTTTCAAACTTAACTTTTCTAAAGGTGTTTCATAAATATAAATCTATGTCCGATCCAGTCCAGCGAGTCAAAAGGGTGAAAGAAAGGATTTCAAGCAATAGTAATATATCTTGGAATTTGAAACTTAAACCCAATGGTTGACAAAGTAATGGCGAATTTTGGTTTTATAATCTCAAGTCAAAGCAATGATAAATGATTTTGAGAAATCGATTTTGGGGCAATACTTGAGACAACTCGATTTGCGGTATGATTTCGAATATAATGGCCATGGTGTGAAAGATGTAAGCGTCTGTTGTTAAAGAGACCGGAGTCGGTAAGTGGCATACTCTCTTTCAGTTCCGATACCACTTTAACAACTATGTATGTGATGGAGTATCGGAACGACAACAAGAATGCTTGGAAGCGACCACTGGATCGAAAAAGGCGAACGATGGCGAAATGGCCTTGACCTTCGGGTCATAATTAAAATGACTAAAACAGGAGCTATACCGTGACTAATTGAGGTAGCACCTTTGATCGGACACGCTTCTTCGATACCATCTCTATGACTATTGTGATTGATTTGGGTGCACCCTTTGATTATGGGAGTGTGTTCCGAGGTGGACGGTAGTGGCTGCTATGCGTTACCACCGGTCCGGGAGTGCAACTAGTAGAATCCTACCCTGGATATTGCCTCGAGTGCCTTGTCATATTTATCCCATACGAGCCCCATACGATTTTGATTTGTATCGTACCTATGGAGTGCCCTCTGATGCCATCTGTGTTAGGGTGGGTTTACGGTACTGTATAGACTACGGTATTATAAACGGTGTAAGGGTAAAAATGTAATCCCGCTTACGCTATTTTCATTATATTTACTTTACTGAATAGACATTACAATAATAGCTTATTATTATATAGATATTAGTTTCGCGGATCCTTAGAGGATGGAAATCCCAGACATCCTTTAAGTTATTGTACATTCCGGTGGACACTTCATTTGAGTTAATTCACTTATATGAGACTGTTAGTCCTGACTCGTGTATTTTGTTTTATTCCTTGCAAAATGCCCGAGTCAGATCGAGAATTTCAGCTTGGAGATTTATCTATTAGAGCTTGAGACTCGTTGGGGATCCAGTCATCCATATACTGTACATGCGCAGTATCCACGCTCCTGTCAGTTATTCATGTTTAGTAAGTTCAGTATTCAGTCTTCCGCTGTATTATATTTTTGTACTCTGATATCATGTAAATTTAAAGATTTTGTATTATTGTATAAAATTTTGCTTCCGCTGTGAGATATTCAGTATTATGTGTCTGTGATTCTGTGATGATTTATATTTCAACTTCATCAGCAAGAACAATCTGTCATTTTGAATGGTTTAAGTTGGTCTAATTATCGACTTGAGGCGGTCAAAAAGCCAGGTCGTTAAATGTTTCCTTATAGAATTCAATATCTATCGATACATTGATTTCTAACTATTAATTTATCTTAAAAATATTCTAACTCCTTAAATTCCCGGAAAAATTCGCCATAACCTCCCTTGTACCGGGAGCATCGAGATATTTCAAATAGCCTCCCATGGCCCTTACCAATCCAAAAGAAAAAGAAAAAGCCAAGCGTCTTGCCGATATGGCACATAAAATCTCATATATGAATTTAAACATATACCGTTATGTCGGGCACATAAATTAAAATCTTCATATACTTCATCCCATACCTGTCTAACACATGCTCACCTGTTTCTAATTCAATTCAACTCAATCCAATCGTTTGAATTCAGTTTCACTCATTTATTCTTTAGTTAGCTATTTTGCCTATTCCACTTCTTTGTTTGAACATAACATGTTCAAACAAAATATTTAACTTGCTCATAATCAAATTGAATTTCAATTTCAATTCAGTTTCCTTTTCGATTTCGAATATAAAGCTTCAAATTGAATTCACTTATTCAAAGCCCAATACCAATTCAAAATCTCATTAACTAATAACTATTCAAATTAGTTAAATTTTATTCAATAATCAAAAATCTGATTTCTGTTTTAAAAAATCATTTTACTTACTTCACTAGAGCTCATATTTATTTTATATCTCTAGTGTGGATTTTTCTAATGGCAAATTCGGATTTTTATTTATAAAAATCATTTTATTTATTTAAATAAACCGTTATGGTTTTAAATTGGTTCTAGCGCTGTTTTTCTGAAAAGTTGATTTTGACGTAACTCAAAATTTGTTAAACGAAATCCAAATTTTTCTCCTCCATTAGAAAACTATTATCAAATCGATCCTGACGGTTATTGTTTCAAAGAATTTCGACTTCAACTGAGTTCTATATACTCAATTGAAGTTCGAATCGCCAATTTTCGAACTGCAGCGCTGCGGCGGGTTCGTTTTAATTATATTTATATATTTAAATTTTAAACTTCGTTTACAATAAATTCAACTTCATTCTGATATATTTTTAATATATCAAATCAAAATTTTCCCAATACAACATACTATTTCCAATCTTCTAAAATTTGTCGATTTTTCCTTATTCAGAAATAAATTCATTTATATTTCGATCTTTTAAATTTCAATTCCTTTTGAACGCCATATTCAAATTCCATTTGAATTCTATTTGAGTTCAATATTCAAATTACATTTGAATTTCTATATTCAAATTCTATTTCAAATCTCTTATTCAAATTCTATTTGAATTTCCATATTCGAATTTCCTTTATTCAAATCCCATTTGAATTTCTACGTTCAAATTCTATATTTGATTTTCCTTTGAATTTCATATATTCAAACTCCATTTGAATTTCTATATTCAAATCCCATTTGAATTTTATATTTTGAAATTCTTTTTCAAATTGCATTTCAATCTATTTGAATTCTATATTCAAATTCCATTTTTCAATCTCCATCTGAATTCCAATATATTCAATCTATTTTCAAACTTCATTTAGATTTCTATATTCAAATCTATTTCAAAATCTATTTTTAAAATTCTATTTTCAAATTCCATATTTAAAATTTCTTTATTAAAAATCCACTTCACTTTCGATATTCGAATTCTATATTTGAATTACATTTGAATTTCTATATTCAAACTCCATTTAAATCTTATTTTCAAATTCTATAGTTAAACTTCATTCAAATCTCTATTTGACTTTTCTTTATTCAAATTCATTTGAATTCCTTAGAATTCAAATTCTATTTGAATTCATTTAAATTCAAATTCTATTTCAATTCTTTTGAATTCAAATTTTATTTCAAACTTCGTTTGAATTCCTATATTCAAAACTGTTTTTAACTCCATTTGAATTACTATATTCAAATCTATATGGATTCTATATTTAAATCTAAATTTGAATTCCCTTTTGTTTAAATTTCACTTGTATTTGTACTTCTGAATTATCCAATGATAATTCTTTTCACTTCAGTTATAACTTTGTTTATAAAAGAACTATTTGTTATATTATTTTTTTAAAACAAGTTAATACTTTTGTTCTATTCAAAATTTAAAATTCTATTTTCGAAAAATAGAATTTTCCCTTTTAACTCTGGAAATTTCCTTTTTCGATTTTTTTAAAAATAACAACATTTAAGCCCACTGATATTTCAACAATCAAAACAACCAATTATAATCGACAGGTTTTCTAACACATCATATATGACAGTATACGTGCAAACAAACAAACAAACAGATCATATATTTTTGAGGAATCCAGTTGGATCCCTCCAACTTGTTTTTCCTGCATCCACAGATGTTAGTCAACAGAAATAATACCCATCCTGCTTCAAGGCAGGATATCGCGGTATAAATGGGGATCCACTTATATACGTGGGCGTAGGGTCATCCGCTAATGATACTGCGGGCATCCGCTAATGAAACTGCGGGAATCCAACCAATCACTAAACCAATATATATATATATATATAATAGCAAGCCTATATAAGTATATATTTCAAACAATCAGAAAGCATTCAAACAAGCAACACAATTATTTTTAACGAATAAAAATAATTCTAAATAAAAGGTGAGTGAGATTTACTCACCATGATTTTTCTTTCGCCGATCTATTTTGATTTCCGATTGTAAGATCTGAAATTATGAATCCAATATCCTACCCCCATCTTCCAACCTTGCTTTTAGGATTTTGGCACATAGCATCCCACAGAAAATTTCTTCCCAAGCTTTTCTGCCTCATTCGATCACTGGTGAATCAACCACCGCTTCAACTCACTGTTGATCCTCCAAAAAAATCACAGATCTGAAACATCCCCTTGCCGTCATCGCCATACTGACAACGAGTCATAGGAGGCTCGTGAATATAATTCCCCCAACCTCACTGCTCGCGAACTCCCACCAGTCTCGATCGCTCCCCTAAATCGATATCGAATACTGTCCATCGCTCTGAACAATTCAAGTCAGAACCCTTTTCACGAACCCTAAAAAAAACCCCGACAACCCCATTGCACTCGCCCCTTCCACTCGAAGACGACCTGAACTCGCTCCGCTATCCCTACCACGAGAGCCCATCCTAAAGTCGAACTCAACACCATCGCGCAGTCCACTCGAGGTGCAGGCGTGAGCATCGAACCCTACTGATGTATACCCAAACTACTGTTGACAAACCCCGTTTTCTCCATGACTCGCAAGCGCTCCAGCAGGCTTCCAAGAACTTGCGATCTTCGACCACGATTGTTTCCATGGCTGGATTTTGAAGGGTCGGCCTTTTCATTTTGAGGCTCTCGATTTTTCTGAGTATTGAATCTAAAAATGGGGAAAAGGCTTGGCCTTTATTCGCGATTAAGGATTGATCATTTCCCATTTGGGGCTTGGATCGAACTGTTTTTCAGAAGAAAATAAAGGTGGGTGCGATTATATAGAAGAAGAAAGAAACAGAAAGTACATGGTATGAAATGGTGGTTGGGTTAAGTACATAACAAATATTTTATTTCTTTTAAATAGATATCGATTTGATTTTGATCCTATCCACTGATCAAATAAATCGGGGTTCATAATTAAAAATCGTGAACCGCTATTTTAAAGTACCGACCGTCGTTAAAATGTTATAATTCTATTTTGAATTCAACGAAAATAGATTATACAATTAAATTTGGACGTATATTTAAAATAGCCATGTTAAATCAATTTAAATTCAAAACAAAAAATTTCTTCAACAACAAATTTATATTATCATCGTTCATCTTCAAATAGAATATATATACTGATCATCTGAACCATTTCAATTCAGTTTTATCTTCGAATTGAATTATTTCAGTTCTCGTATTTCGATAATTATCAAAATAAATCGTATTTCGATTATTTGATCGATAATTTACTATAAAATTTCTTTTATATTATTAATTCAATATTTAACCGACACTAAATATTTAAAATTAATCGCTCAAAAATCTGGGTCGTTACATGAGTATTCAAGATTTCAAGAGTTTAAGACTAATATAGTTATAGAGTCTAGATTATGTAAGACTCTAAATAGCACTGTAGGTTCAAATCCAAATTCTGTTTTCAATTTCTATCTTCAATCCTCTCTCTTTTACTCTCTCTCTATTTTATTCTCTATTCTTTAAATTCATTTTTCTTACTTTAAATTTTGTTTTCAAAAAATCAAAGATTTATAAGTTTCATATTTTTACATTTTATATTTATATAGTTTTAAACCTTAGAATTTTATACATATGTTTATATAGCTTATATATATATGTTTACATATGATTTCCTACTTTACAATATTAATTTATAACACTAGATTTAAAATCAAGAATTTCCAGAATTATATTTATATCAAAACACTTGAAAAATGTTCAAAAATGATTTTGAACTAAGGTTATGGCGACCTACAAAAAACACTATGTCGACATATAACTGTCATTTTTTCATTTTTGAAAGGAACTGTCTTTTCACTAATCGAGACGGTTCTAAAGCGTTGCAACTTTCACACACTATAAAAAGGGCTTGAATTCGAATTTTTAATCATCTCTTCTTCTCGCTCTTTTTCATTACACCATTATTCCTAATCATTTTTATGATATCTAGACATACTCTGCCGAATTCAATTTCATTTTGATCAAACTTCTTCTCTTCTCCCTCTCTACTTATTACTCTCTGAATCAAGTGCTATTGAAGAGTTATAGGGTCGTTTGTAATTATTTGGGTTGAGTAAAGGAATTAGTGGTATTGTAACACCCCACCTCCGCCAGGGTGGCTCTTGCAAGCAACTCTGATTTCGGTGGGGCGTTTTTAAATAAGGTAAACATGCATAATGATATAGCAAGGCAGGACATGACATATATATGTAAATAAACAGAGTAAGTAGATAAAACAGCGGATGATTTTTAAACCATTTCAAAACACAAGTCTGGTACATCAAAATGTCAATTTCCCAAAATTACAAGGCTAGATAAATACATCATCTGATAAACTGAAATACATAAGTACTATCCCCAAATAAGAGTGATAAACCATAGCGGCTCAAGTCCAAAGCATACTTGAGCTATCCAAGGAAGCAGCTAAAAATCCAAGCTAGGCTCCAGTATTCCCTCCCTGAGAACCTGGGGGGGGGGGAAACGGAAGAAAAGAGGCGAAAGAAAACAGGTCAGTCAAAAAGACTGAGTAAGCCCTGCTACGATCAGTCTATAAACTAATAAAGTTAACATCATGATGGAAACCGAGATGATCATAGGTAACAACATACTGGCATGATAAATTAACTACAAGATAGATAGAGGTGTCATCGCATAAAACAAGTTTAAGTTTTGCACCACGGTGTACTAGCAAACCAACATAACAGGTATTGATCCCTTGGCCCAAGTTTTTAACCCAATAACATGAAGTGACCTTAATATAAGGTCCAGCCCAACGGCCTAGTCGATCGGCTCCCTATAAACCTAACACGTCAAGTGTTGGTGTCCATATGGCCCACATATGGTTGTAGTTAGGCTGTGCTGGGTCCACCTTTGGGTGTATCAAGCCCTCGGGTGCCAACCCCAGACACTTAAGCAATAATGCACAGCCCTAACCTACTGGTACCCATGCCTCGAGTTTGTCCAACACCGGACTACGTGCACGTCCGTAGCCCGCCTGGACCCGCACCGCTGTACCACTCAGCCATCGCCTTTTGGTCGCTTACATCCGTTCAGTAATCGTGCCCCGCCCTAGCCTAGTCCTCTAGGGTTGTGATGATACCAAACTGGGATTACTGCCGGAACAGACCCGCTGCTAGGGTTTTCTAAGAGGGTTAAATGTGATTTAACCCTTTACTAATCATGGATTAAATTGGTTAAGTGTAACTTAACCCCATTCTAATCCCTCGAACTCCCAAAATGGATTAAACTAGTTAAGTGTAACCAACAGTTCGCACTTAACCCCATTTCAATCCCTCGAATCCCCAAATTGGTTAAGTATTAGTGGCCCCTGACTTAACCCTAACCATGAGGCATTAATTAATTTAATGCACCTTAACCTCCCACATTAGACTTTGTTGCGGTTACTAGTTAAGCCGGGCGGGTCCGGGTAGCTTTACACCACAACTTGGTCTAACCTCGGGTCTTGGCACCACATGACCAACTTCTCACATTGGGTCTTATTGTTTGTAGCCACTAGTTAAGCCGGTAGGTTCCGGGTAGAATTATGCTACAAACTCAACCCAACCTCGAGTTGGCCACACTTATGTTTTCTAAGTGTCATGTCCACTTTATTTCAAAACATACTTACAAGTCAACAAATACTTGGGTAGACCTAACTTAATAGGTAAATTCCCAAGGGGTAGACCTAACTTAATAGGTAAATTCCCAATCTTATATTTTCATGTACTTTAAGTTTACCCAAAACCCCCAACGTCATTCCATCGCTTACATATTCGTAATAACGCATAAAGGATAGGAAGAGGGAACTTGGCACAACATACATGATAAACTTGCACAACAATCATGCATAACATGTTAGACTTGCACAACTTAGCATAGTGAACTAGCATATTACCATAAACATGCATAACATGTTAAACTTGCATAACTTGTCATTTTAAACTTGCATAAGCATGCATAACTTGTCAAACATGCACAACTTGTCATTTTAAACTTGCATAAGCATGCACAACTTATTAAACATGCACAACATGGCATAATGAACTTGCATAAACATGCATAACTCATTTAACTTGCAAATCATGGCATAGTGGACTCGCATAAACATGCATAACTCATTTAACTTGCAAATCATGGCATAGTGGACTCGCATAAACATGCATAACTCATTTAACTTGCAAATCATGGCATGGTGAACTTGCATAAACATGCATAACTCAATAAACTTGCAAAACATGGCATAGTGAACATGCATAACTCAATGAACTTGCAAATCATGGCTTGGTGAACATGCATAAACATACATAACTAAATAAACTTGCAAAGATCCCAACTTTCACCACATATTAACTTTAGAGTTTCTAAAATGAAGGTAAGAGGGCTTACAATGCTTATGCGGACTCAAATGAGTATAGCAAATGTAAGAAACCCCTTATGCAACTAATTAAAAACCCCAAATGTAAGCAAACTTGATCAAGACTCCTCCTTTATGATGCCAATAGAGAATCAAGCCTTTAATGCAAGCTAAGGAGGATCATACAAGCCTAAATATACTTGTATGCATGGAAAATAACTTAGGAATTAATTTAGGAATTGTATGAAGAGGGTGGAGGCCATGAGAGTTTTGATTTTGCCATAGTTTAGTTGCTAGGATGAATAATGAATGATTTAGGGTAGGTTAGGGTCTTATTTATAGATTAGGCTAGTGATTTGGACCATAGGATTAACCCTAGATTCAATTAGGTCCATCAGATCTCGGAACTCTCTAGAAACAGGCCACAAGACCCAACCCTAATCAGAAATGGTGCACCAGGCTAAACAGCCGGGCACCCCCTGTCGACAGGGCTGTCGACAGGGCAGTCGACTCCCTAAGACCCCTGTCGACAGGCCTGTCGACATGGGGCCCTGGGCGGGAATTTTTCCCGCCTGCCCAGATTGCCCTAACCCTAGTTTTTAATTTAAAATTAAAATCTGTTTTTACTTAGGGATTTTCTGCAAACTTCAATGGGCCTTAACTGGGTCATACGGACTCCGATTTTCGAAAACTCGGACTCTATTTCGCGTATTTTTCCGAGACGAACGCAATGGCATAGCCCGTTTCCCTTGATTCAGATTTTTGAATTAAATTCTGCCTCAATTTATGTTATAACAAGTTATTGAAAATATGGGTTGTTACATTCTCCCCTCCTTAAAGGATTTCGTCCCCGAAATCTTCAAGTTAGGAAGAATGTATCCTACCATCCAATCATCCATCTACTCAAAGCATCATCCACGAGCAATCATTGTCCTTAAAAGATTCTAAATGCTGGATGAACATATGCAGAGGTGTGTGTATATGTACTTATCTAATGCAAATATCATCAATGCAAATTATGTTAGTGAAATGAATCCATATGTATGCAATTCCTAACATAATGTATATCATCTATATGTGTGCACATAACATACACCCATATGCAACATCCATGTGATAACACACAATTTTCATCCATGAATAAGCATAAACACTCATGCATATGCAATATGAGGAGTGTGCGAGCCGATCTAGTGCCTAATCGTGTATAATGCATCCACGAGCAGCCACTTGCAAACACTTGCAACCACTTGCAACCATCAACCATAACATGTTTCAAACACATGTTTCAACCAAAGGGTTTCTACCTAAGGTTCTCATGACAAGATAAACACGATAAACTAGATAATCATGGACAGAGGAATATGCTTAGAAGATAAGCAAGATAAACTCCTTTTTGGATTACAAGAAATCCATTCAAGCTCTGACATATAGTACTAACCGATGAGTCATAACCCGCTTATGGAGTTTACAACAGAAATAAGATCGAGAATGGGACCGAGAGGATATATACCAAAGATAACTTGCAAGCAAGCTCCACAGAAAAAACAAGGATCAAGGATGCACTCTAAAAAAAAGAGATATGATGCGCGTGTCTAGTCTTCACTCTTCTTAGTCACGCCTCCTTGAGCTCAATCCCACTGTGCTTTTACCTTCTTTTACTTCATGATTCCTTGGCTTCCTAACTCCTATTTCCCAAATTCGAGTTGGAACTCGTCGCCTCTCGTCTTTCTTTTCCACCTATTCTCCTTCCTGCATACCTGGGTTAAACATAACTGTAACCTCATGATTTCATGCAAGCTCTCCAAAATTCACTAGGGAATCCTGGATCTCGTCTGCTTACTATAAAGTATTCCACGCAGTAGAACTTTTCTTGAAAATACCAATCCACGTTGCCAATTGCCCCTATAAACGTGATTTTCTATAACTCAGGCTTAATCGAAATGAACCATCCGCTTATAGGCCATACCTAGATTCAGTTGCCTACCCATGGCTTCTTGTAGGTTATTTCAAAACTGGCCAACTTCTTCAGGGTAAACCGTTGCTAACCATGACATAGTCCTCTTGCTTTTCACCGGACTGGAATGAGCACTCTTCGTGAGTCTACCTGCTATGACCCCCATACCCGTATTCCCCTTCTTTGATCTAGGTAGTCCATCCACATAATCTATCGAGAAGTTTTCACACTTCCCTTGCGGAACCTCCAATGGAGGTAATGGCCCACTGGGCTTCCATGACTAGGCCTTAACCTGGTGGCACAACATGCATCCTAAGACCAACCCGGCCACCTCCTCGAGTGATGCGCATCTTCAAGATCCTTCTTTACCAAGTCTTTCACTCGAGGAACACATAATCTCTCATCGCGCCTTAGTCATCCCTTGTCATCTATAATATATCTAGCGAGGTGACTTAACATCTCGCCTCGAATCGACTGGTCCATGTTCTTGACCAACGGTGGGTTTTCTCCCTGTGAAACCCCCTTCTTGATCCAGAAGAGTAAGTCTAAGCTCCGGGAATGCTAACTAACTAGCCAAACGGAGGAGGCTTCTTACTCCAATTGCCCTCCTCAGGGTCTTCCGGTCTTAAACCGCAACCACTTAGCGGAATCCACCGCTAAGCCTTACTTAGGAACTATGTGCCCAAGAAATCCAATTTCTTTCCTCCAAAGTGACATTTGGAGAACTTGACCTTCAACTGGTGGTTCTAAGCGTATCCAACTCCTCCTTGAGATGTCTAGCATGATCTTCCTCGTTCTTTTGAGGAGATCAAAATATCGTCTATGACGACCACGACAAACTTGTTCAAGGACTCCCTAAACACCCTACCCATCAAGTTCACGTAATATGCGGGTGCATTAGTCAAACCAAATAGCATGACTAGCCATTCTAAAACCCATCCAGAGTCCTAAACGCAGTCTTGTCAATTCCATCCTCAGCCATCCTAAGCTGATGGAATCCGGTAGCTAGATCAAAAGAAAACGGATGCTCCTACAAGCTGATCAGACAAATCATCGATCCTTGGTAACGGTTGTCTATTCTTCTCACGATAACCAACACATAGGCGAAGCAAACCGTCCACATCAGTAACGAATACTACGGGAGCACCCTACTTGAAAATGCTTCGTCTCAGGAAGTTCTTCTCAAGCAACTCCTTGACTTGCTTTCTTAACTCTCATCTCGTGAGGTCATGTGCCTAACCGGCCACGAAACTGGCTTGGTATTACCAACCAGATAATGCGGAAATTCATCCCACGTCTAGGGGTAACCCCTATACTTTCCCCCAAGATATCAGGGTATCCTCGGACCACCCTCACAAATTGCAAA